>JAKEPQ010000784.1:0-2400000 GCA_024500445.1 Entomyzon cyanotis
CTGCATCTGTCAGATGCCCCACTCACTCAGACCTCATCAAGAAGAATGATTTGATTTTCTCCTATTGTTGTATTGTTGAGTATTGTTTTTTTCTACTTTTTTACCCGGAATAGCAGCTGTGTATCTACACATATTTTTACCTGCACTACCAGCTTCCTATCTTCGCGACTTTTTACCCTCATTACCAGCTTCTTATCTTCTCCACTATTTTACACGCACACTGGCATTCATATCTATGCCAATTTTTTACCCTCATTTAGGGATTCCTATCTACTCTACTTATAGAGTGGATATAACAACTTACCTGACGAGATTGTTAAAAGGGTTCACATAAAAAGCATTTTATGAAATGATACTCCCATTTCCATGATCAAAATTTATGGCTATTTCTATCTCTTTAACAATCCCAATTTTTATTGGGACAGAGCCTTACTAGCATGGAGGGACGTCGCGTGTGGGGCTTTGTGATTTCTTTGCATTGCAGGTGACTCACTGGGAGAGCAAATAGCAGACAAAGCATTTGATGTGTTTTGAAGTTTGAGTTTATTTCGTCCGGTGTCCAGGGGATGACCTGGGGCTCCCCGTCCTCCTCCGATTTGCTCGGGCCGCTGTGGTTTCCATCCTCGTTGCCCCAGCGCTGCTCCGACCCCCTTACCTTTGGTGAGCTGGGGTTGGTGCCCGACCCCCTCCAATTTGGGGGCGTCAGCGCAGGTAACTGAGAGTGGTGGTGGCAATAAGAGGCGTGATGGTTCGTACCAGCTACGATCTCAGAGTGCAAAAAGAAAAGAAAGCACAAAATCCAACAAGTCGAGGGACTTAAATTGCAATCCAAAGAGGAACTTTAGAGAGAGAAAGAGAGACAATTGGGAAAAGATGGGGAAGAAAGGGAAGGAAAGGGGACTTTAGCTACCACCGCAGCTCCACAGACGTCTGGCGTCTCTGGGGTCCCGGTCAGTAGGTGTTCCTTTGCCTCTGCAAAGATCGATGTGATTTTTGGTGGGGAAGATCTTCGGAGTTCAGTCACTCCAGAGCTGTCTTTTATGCTAGTCCATACACCTGGTCCCTCCTTGCCACCCGCCTTTGCTCCCCCTTATTTCTTGTGGAGATATGCCAAACTACACTTGGCAGGGCCAAGGGAAGAGTGTCCGAGGCATGGTCGGCAGGTTTTCCACAATGGGTGTCAGGGCAACGGGTGTAAAGCCTTCGTCACATACCAGCTTTGGCAGCACAAGGCCTTTGTTCTGTACCAGCAAAGCATTTGTTCTGTACCACCTTAGGCACGTACAAAGCATTTGCTCTGTACCAGCTTCAGGTAAGTACAAAGCATTCTCAGTGTAAATCCTGCACCTCTAGTTTCTGATGAGAAATGTTGAGACAGAACTTGATTCATTCACCGACCCTTACATACCCCAAAAGAGGAAATTTCAGACCCTGACAGCTCACTGCCTCCTAGAAAGAGTGACAAAAAAACCAGGATGGCAGGACCAGAGCTCGGTTTGGGCAAAATGAAATTCTCCAGGTGCCAGACAACCCCTCCCCCAGGCCTGCTCTCACAAACAGTCCTCCCAAAAGGTTTCACAATCCCTCATGCACCCCCCAGTCTCCATCAGCCCTGGAAGAAAAGGAAGCAGCAGAGTCACTCCAGCCCGGCCCTGAGGGCTGTTCCCTGTGCCCCCAGGCTGGCACACGCTGGCACAGGGGCACTCTGCTGCCAGCACTGAGCCTGGCTGGGGCTGGGAGCCATGCCTCGGGCACTGGGACGGGGCTGGTGTGGCCCAAAGCAAGCGCAGGGCAGGCCAGCAGTGGTGCTTGTGCCGCCAGAATCCAGGGATCCCCCCGGGGCACTGTGTCACTGAGCAGGCCCACCCAGCTCAGCCCCAGCCTGGCAGCAAGGGACCCACTGTGCCTGTGGGCAGGGCATAGGGAGCACCTGCCTGTCCTGCTGCTGGGGCACCATCCTCATCCCAGGACCATGGGCTCCTCCTCATCCTCCTCATCCACCTCCATGGCTTCATCTTCCACCACGACATCCAATTCCATAGCCTCTTCTTCCTCCGTCACATCAGCTTCCATCTGCTCCACTTCTTCTTTGATGTCCACCTCCATCTCTTCTTCCATGTCCACCACATCAACGTCCATCATCTCCTCCATATCAATCACCATATCCACCTCCATATCCTCCTCAGTGTCTCTGGCAGGCTGCATCAGGCGGCACAAGCTCACAGTGGGGTCTCTTTCCCACAGCATCCCCACAGGGCCCTGGCCCGCCCGAGCAGTTGGGGGTGCCCAGCTCCATGGAATGGCACTGTACCTCCACTGGGACAGGAGAGCACATCTTTCTGGGATTGGTGGTGAGATCCAGGCAGCAGGATGGACTCAGGACTGATGGAAACATTTGGGAGCAGCTGAAGAGGGTGGAGGGCTCAGGGAGCAGGGCGCAGGGTGCAGGGTGGTCTCCTAGCTGGCTACAGGGTCAATGGTTGTGTTGTGCTCAACAGCAGGAGCTGGAGGCTGCACCTGCAACATGGGCTGTGACATCACAATTCTGGGAGCTGGGATGTCGCAGGAGTTCCAGGGCCACTCTGCACTGGGGGCTCAAGATTGTAGAATGTCCAAATCCTTGAAAGGTTTGGCTTTGACAGAACCCTTAAGATGATCTCACTCCAACCTGAGCAACCTCCCACCAGACCGGGATGCTCAGGACCACATCTAAGCTGGCCTTGGATGTTTCCAGGGCTGGGGCATCCACAGCCTCTCTGCACAGCCTGTGTCAGTGTCTCAGCACCCTCTTGGGGAGAAAAATTCTTATTTAGATCAGAGCCCAGTCGAGCTCCTTCAGTTCCCAGCAATCTGCCATTCTCCTCTCGCCACAGGCCCTGCTGAACACTCTGTCCCTCTCTTTCCTCTGGGCCCCTCCAGGTTTCGCATGGCCATAGTGAGACCTTGCTGGGGCCTTCTCCTCTGCAGGCTGAGCACCCCCAACTCTCTCAGCCATTTCCCAGAGCAGAAGGACTCCAGCCCTTGCAGCACCTGCATAGCCTCCTCTGCACTCCCTCCAACAGCCCCAGCAGGTCCCTCCTGTGCTCAGGACCCCTAAGCGGTGAGCAGGGATGAGCCCTGCAGGGGCTGCAGCTTCTTGGGCAACAGCAGGAAATTTGGTGTTCTCCCTCAAGAGGAAGTAAATACCCTCTACAGTATTTATTCTTATTTATTAAGGGCTGAGGGATAAAATCAAGGCAATGAAGCCTGTGCTAAGCAGAGTTGTGCTGCCAGCAGCAGTTCCTTGTGGAGTCTGCAGGGATGAATCAGGAGCAGATCCCAGGTGTCCCCTTGCCCTGGACCCATCCCATGGCTGTGCTGGGATTTGCACCTACAGATGTCAAGTGTGTCCAGAGACACTGCAGGGAGAGTGGGACCTCTGTCAGTGGAAGCTCCCCATGCACAGGGACCCCCAGCCCTGGGGTGGCTGTGCCAGCACCCCCAGAGACCTCCAGCCCCAGGAACCTGGAGCAACGCCAAACCTCAATGCTGCATATGGTGCCTTTGGGACTTCTAGTTTCAGAAGTGTCATTGCAAGAGGAGCTGCCTGCTTGTGCAGACCAGCTGGCCATCCTGAAGGTCACTGGGCAGCTCTGCAGGGATTGATAGTTTCTGGGTGATGTTTCCCAGGGCAGTATGAGGAAGCAGCCAGCCATGGAAAATAGTCCTGGTTCTTCCCAGGTGCCCTGGCTGCTCATTCCTTCTTGCTGTTCAGATCCTCTGCTCTTTTACCCAGCGCCTGGGGATGGCATCACCGCCTCATTGTTCAGGATGTGTGGTGAGGAGCTGGAGGCTTCCTCCAGTCTCTGCACCTTGCAGAGAGTGTGTGGATGAGGTTTGTTTTGGTGGAAAACAAAGAGATGCCACATTTAAAACAGAGCTCTTCACTCATTTCCACCTTCTAGCCCCAGCCCTTTCAGGGACCTTCTGCAGTCCACTCAGGGCTGAGCATTTTTCATGATTCCATACCTAGCAGGGCTTCCAGAGACCACTTTGGTCCCTACAGCTGCACTCCAGGACTCAGTAGTGCATTTTGGAATACATGGAATGGAATTTGGAGTCTGTCAAGGACACTGTGGGGCTATGCAGATACAGTTCAAGCCCACGGGGACATTTTGGGGTACCAGGGATGCAATTTGAGGCCCTCTGCACAAAATCTGGGTCCCTGTGCCTGCAATTTGGGACCAAGTGGGGTATTTCGGGGTGGCAGGGATGTGATTTGGGGCCACTATGCAAAATTTGGGAGTTGTGAAATCCTCTGGGGGAGGCAGCCAACCCCCAAAACTACACACACCCCAAAGCTCTCCCTAGACCTGCCAACCCTCCATCCCATGGAGCTGATGACACATTGGCTGTGAAAAACAACCATGATTGTCACTGAAATGCCACCTCAACATGGAGTGGGGGGACTCAAGGAGGAGGAGCACTGGGGCTGCTGTGGAGAGGTTTGAGGGCAATGCTCATGATCTGGAGCAATTTTGGGGCCTGGGAATGTCCCTGGGTGAGCTTCTGGGCTTGTGGTGGTCACCACACAGGGGTTGCTGACTGCTCCTCCTGGGGTTGAGGGAACAAAATGGTCACAGTGTGGGGCAAAATATGGGGGACACTGGGATAGCTTTGGCTGGAGAAGAGAAAGTTTTGGAGTGACCTCAAAGCCCCTGCCAGTGCCTGAAGAGGCTCCAAGAAAGCTGGAGGACTTTAGACAAGGGCCTGGAGTAACAGAACAAGGGCTAATGTCTTCCCACTGACAGAGGAGAGGATTAGATGGGATATTGGGAAAGAATTCTTCCCTGTGAGGGCGGCGAGGCCCTGGCACAGATTGTCCAGAGAAGCTGTGGCTGCCCCATCCCTGAAACCATCCAGACTGTGTGCAGCTTGGAGCAACCTGCGATGGTGGAAGTTGTGCCTGTGGCAGGGGGCTTGGAACTAAATGATCTTTAAGGTCCCTTCCTGCCCAAACCTGTGAGAAAAATGTCAGGCAGGAAGGGTGAGGCAGCTGCAACAGCCCTTGAAAGTGTGAGAACTCTTGGACAGTGGGTTTTTCTAGGGAAAGCCTCAGCAAGGGATCAACCTGCCAGACAAGCCTCAGGCCAGGTGTGCTGAGGAGGAAGCATCCCACTGCCTGTGGGGCAGGCTGAGAAAGACACAGTCTACTCAACACACTCAGAGTGCTACAAATCTAAAGGATATCATGGGTTTGGATGTATTTTCCCACCTTTATTAATCCACAGAAAGCTGCACCTCTGCTGAGCTCACCGGCACCAGCAGCACAGCATTTGAAAAACGACCAATGATTTTCGCTGCGCCCTTTGAGATCTCAGGATCAAGCCAGTGCGAGCTGCCAGGGAGCTGATAGAGATATGCCTGTCTTTCTCCGAGGGCTGAAGGGCTGTGACCGAAAGAAACAGCCAAGATGAAGCTGCATGTCTGCAGAGCCCATCTGGATTCCACGCAGACCACTCACCACTGAGGATATAGGTGTGAGTCTCCAAATCCTGCTCTGTCATGTGCTTTGTGGTGCACCCTGGGCACAGAGCTCCATCATTCCCTGCTCCCAGTGTGGTCCCAGCAGTGTGACCCCCTGGAAATGCCCTGCCACCTGCCCTCTCTGCAGAGCTGACCAAGGGGCCACCAGCAGCCTGAGGGAGTGGGACTGAGCAAGGTAGCCACCAAACCCACCTGGTGGCAGGGGGCAGAGGGAGGCTGAGGCTCTGCACAGGGTAGTTGGGGTAGCCACAGGGTTGCACCTTACTGCCAGTGCAGTGGCAGGGACGTGGCCAGGGTGGCCCAAAAGGGACTGTGACTTGTGGCTAGCACAGACCTTTCCCATGAGAATTCTTTTCTCTCTTCTTCCTGTGTTATATAAACAAAGATAAAGTTTGGATGTTATTAAAAACAGTGTCTCAAGATTTGGACAGTTCAGGCCTGGCCAATCTGCCTAGGGGGAGGTTTCGAACTGACCAATCTGGGTGGATGTCCATGTTGAGCCGCTAGCTGAGAGAAGACCCAGGTTCTCAGACAAGGAAAGAGAGAAGGTGTCTTTATTATTTTGATTTCCATATATATAGAGTTTTCAGAGGTCACCCAGATTGGTCAGCCAGAAACCTCCCCCCAGGCCTAATTGGCCAAGCCCGAACTGCCCTAATCTGGAGACGCTGTTTGCAAAACATCCAAACTTTATCTTTGTTTATGAAACGTAGCAAAAATATTCTCACGAGAAAGACCTGTGCTAGCCACAGCTGACCTTTGAAAAGTCTATATAAGTTGGAATTAAATAATAAAATACTCTCTTTTATGCCACACGGAGAACCGGGTCTTCTTTCTCTGCTAGCGGCTCAACAGCATCAGTGACTCACCAATGAACCTGATGGCCGCCAGGTGCACGGAGGACTGAGGGTCACTCAGGTAGGGCAGGCTCTGCTGCATGTACTCTTCAGCCATGCTACTCCTCCTCATCAGCTGCAGGGAGCACCAGGGATGTCTCCAGGCTTGTCACAGAGCCCCCCCTTTGGCTGGAGCAGTCCCTCCTGCCCCTCATTGCTGAGCCCTCCCTCCTGCTGGGTACAGGGAGGGGGAGAGGGGCCTGGAGAGGAGCCTCTGGGGCTCAGTTCTTGAGGGCAGGAACAAGGTCCTTCAGGTCCCGCCCAGCCCTGTGAGCAGCACTTGGAACAGGCTCTGCTCCCCTGCGCTCTCGAGGGGACAGACATAGGGCAGGGACAGCCCTCACCCAGCCTGGGCCCGTGGGCCCTGTGGCTTGTCCTTACCAAGCATTCTCCAAGCTCCCACATCCTCTCTTTCTGCAGCAGGTGCTTGAGCTTCTGCCAGTTGAGAAGCTCTGCAGCAGCAAAAAGGGCTTCCCTGGAAGCCTGCAGAACAGCATTAGCTCAGAGGTGGCACCAAGGCCTGGGGAAAGAGACCTCTTGGGTTTATTCCTGCGGTGATTCTGCCCTTAGGAAGCTGTGACTTGTCCTATCCCAAATGTCTTGGGGTCTCCTGTGGACAGCCCTGGGTGACTGACTGAGGCTTGAAGGCCTCTGACACTTGTGGGGAAGCCAAGAACCCTCTGTGCTTCTGGGAACACACATGTTCAGGCCTCAGGTGCTGCCTCAGTGGCCACGGGATGCTGCTGAGCCCTGCTGGAGCCATCACGACAGGTGTTGAAAATGGCCATGCCACCTTGTCCACCCCTGCTTGCACTGGTTCTGCAGGGGCCCTTCCCAGGGGTTGTGCTGGGGGAGCCCTGCCTTCTGCCAGCAGCCCTTGCCCCAGTGCCTGGGATCCCTGGGAGGTGTCAATCTCCCCTCATATCAGTGCTCAGCCTTGAAATCCATACCTTGGCCATGCCTGGGTCCTGGTCACTCACATGGAAGAGGAGCGGGACCAGTGCACTCTGTATCTGCCTCCTCATCGCCTTCTCATCCTTACTCCCACGGACCTCTGAAGAGCCAGAGGGAGAGCTCTCACAGCTGGCTGCACTCCTGGTAGGGAGGAGGAAAGGTGAACTTTGGACACAGAGGCTCCCTGCCCATGGCTGTGGGAAGGGCAGTGCTCTGGGGTCAGATTCCAGAGTGGGCAGAAGCAGCATTGGGCTGCAAAGCCCAGAATCCATTCCAGGAGAGCTGAACCTTCTCTGAGCGCTGCTGTCAGGGCAGGGCTGCAGGGCAGTGCCCGTTTGTGGGGCTCAGGCTACCACATCAGCCTCACCGAGTCAAAGAGGGGCAGGATCTTCCCCACCAGTGGCACAGCAATGGAGCTGGCCTTTGTATTTTTCAGCTGACCCAGAACATTTTGGCAGACCATAACAATCTTCAGCTTTTCATCTTCATTGCCAGCTTCCAGTATCTTCAGCATGCTTGGCAGGAAGACATCAATATTTCCCGCCTTTATGAAGAAGAGAATTTCCATTTTCTGAAAAGGCTGTGTCGGGACACCTCCCAGGGCAGCCTCCAGGTCCCAACATGACAAGGAGGGTGTTTGGAGCAGTCACCCCACATCCTGACTCCCAGCCCAGGCCAAGCCACTGCCTTGCACTCAGCTCCAGGCCCTGGCTGCCAATGTGGCTGCCCCAGCACCACCCTGCTCACCATCTCATGTCTCTCCGACAGCCCGAAGAGGACTTCCAGCAGCAGGGAGCCCATCACCACATCAGAATACCCCTGATCACTCCAGATTTTGGGTTTGTTACCCAGCTCCTCCATGTCAATCTGCTCGAAGGATGGCTTCAGGAGCAAACACAGCCATGAGGTTCTGGCAGAGGGCTCACGGAAGGGGATCAGGACCTTTTTGGGTAACTAACAGCTCTGTGAGAGGGGTTGGTGCATTTTCTGGGAGGGTTGCACCCACTGCTTCTGGAGCAAGGTAGCAAACTCCTTTAGGATCTTGTCCAAAACCTCAGGCATGGAGGACAGAGTGGCCCACAGCTCCTGCACAGTGCTGGAAGCCAGGGGGCTGCCTCAGCCACAGTGCCATGGCTAGGACCAGCCCCACAAAACAGAGCCCCAGGGGCTCTGCTCAGTAGGCAGGACAGGGCTGAGGGGGAGTTTTCTGCAGGGCTGGGAGCACCAAGCTGGACCTGGACTGGCTTGGCTGGCTTTGGCCAATGTGCCAGAAAGCTGGAAAGGTTTGTGAGATGGAGAGCCTGACTCCATGGGATGTTCTGCAGCATTCCTTGGAACTGGCAGCCATAGAGTCTTGGGGTCTCTCTCCCCACATGGAGCAAGCCCTTCAGATTGTCAGGGCCAGTACCTGTTTTTTTGAAGAGCCATCTCACACAGGCTGATGAGCACTGCCAAGCAGCACTTATTGATCATCAGGAGAAACAGTGACTTCACTTTCTTATGGTCTGACTCTGTGTTGATGCATGGCAGGTTTACAAGAATGCTGTTTACTATCTTGGGTACCTGGAGAGGATACAGGTGAGCATGGCACTGCCACTGGAGTGCAACCATGTCCTCAGCTGCCCTTCCCATTCCTCTGTGCTGCCTTTGGGTGGCTTCAGATGCCCAAATCACCTGGTTCTGTGAGGAAGGGATGGAGGGAGGAGCAAGCCCTGACGGAGCTGAAGATCAGAGCAATCCAGCCCCTGGGCACTTACATCTGTCAGCCAGAAGTTTGGGTCTTCCATGGCTGCATCTAGCATGCTGCTGGACACCTGCTTGTCAAGGATGCTGGCATCTGTCATCACCTTGATGGCCTCGAAGATGATGTCTGTGGTCTTGCTAGACTGGAGGTATTTTCCAAAGGCCTGTGGCAGGAAGGAAGGAAAGAAGACATGAGCCACTGAGTGCCCTGATGGTGCTGCTTGGCCAGGCAGATATTCCTTGCAGTGCTGGCAGCAGATCCCACAGGAAAGCTGGCAGCAGTGCCTGCAGCCCTTGCTTGGGAGAGGGTGAGGAGAGAGGACCCTCCACATCATGGGCATGGGCTGCTGGCCCTACAGAGAACCAGGGGCTTGCTGGGGACCACGAGGGCTGGAGCTCCTGCTGGGGGCTGGAGCTGCTGCTGAGACACAGGAGTGCAGCCCATGTGTTGTCCCTGCTCAGGGATGGCAGGAACCTGCTTGTCAGGGCAGTGAGGCCCCATCAGCCCCGCTGATTCTGGGTGCCTTTGCTCTCACAAGTGCCATGTCGCTGTTGAGCCGCTAGCTGAGAAATGACCCAGGTTCTCAGACAAGGAAAGAGAAAAGGTGTCTTTATTATTTTGATTTCCATATATATAGAGTTTTCAGAGGTCACCCAGATTGGTCAGCCAGAAACCTCCCCCTAGGCCCAATTGGCCAAGCCCGAACTGCCCTAATCTGGAGACATTGTTTGCAAAACATCCAAACTTTATCTTTGTTTATGAAATGTAGCAAAATGTTCTCACGAGAAAGACCTGTGCTAGCCACAGTGCCCTGCTGATGCCACAGAAAGAAGTCCCAGCAAGGGGGTAGCTCATCACCTGGGTACAGTCCTTGGTGCTCATGAAACACAGTGAGAAGGTGGTCATAGCTTCCCAAACGTGTTGGTTTGACCTGTCCTTTGGCCTTTACTTGACTGAACAGCAGGGCAAACACAGAAGATTCAGTAAGTCAGAGATGTTTGGCCAGCAAGCTCATCAAACAACCCTGAGATGTGCTTGCAAGGCAGCAGGACAGAATCAGCCAAGATTTCTGAAGGGCATCAGGAATAGCTTCTTGCTACAGGCAAGAGGAACAAGCCAGGGTGCTGGATCTGCTCTTCTCTAACCGGGAAGACTTAGCTTTGGGATCTGGAAGTCAATTGTAGCTTTGGCTGTAGGGGCCACAAGCCAGCAGGGCTCAAGGTCCTGAAAGGAAGGGGAAGAAGGAGAGCAGTAACAAACAAATCCTGGACTTGAGGTGAGCACTCAGCTTCTGCAGTAAAGTGACAGCTGGGATGCTATGGGAAGCAGCTGGGAGGAGCAAAGGAGATCAGGAAGCAGATCTATCAAGAGAGGTCTGTGTGCACAGGGATGAAGGCCACAGCTGCTCTTGCTTTTTTACTTACACATGAAATCAGCAAGAGAAAAAAGAGCATGGAAAGCTGTGGAGCTTGTTTCATTCCTGGAATATTGCAAAACAATGAGATGTCCCAGCAGCTTTCTTGTGATTGGGATTGGGATGTCTCCAGGGCAGACAGGTCCAGAACTGTCTCTTTTAAGCTTGACAGAAGCCTTGATGAGGGAGGCATGAGAAGAAGGGCTAAGAAGGAAGTTGGTGCTGAAGACCTGTACCCAAGAGTGTGCCCAGGGCTGGATTCCTGGTGAGGTTGGGCTTTGCAGGGCTCTGTGGCCCCATCTCTCAAAGCAACCAGCTGGGCAGCAGCCCTGGCATGGAGACTGGCAGGGAGGGGGGACTGGCCTGGCTGGAGGGTGCCTGGTCCTTACCTTCAGAGAGGAATACTTGGGCAGCAAGCTGGTCAGGAGACCAATCCTCCCCACAGCCCTCTCCTGCACAACTACTCTCCTAGATCTGGTGAAGTCCAGCAGCATCTGGGACAAGACAAGCTGCTGGTGAGCGCCAGGAACCAACACTGCTCTGCTCCTGGGCCAGACTTGTACCATCCCTCAAGGCTTCCTCTGTCCTCACACAAAGCCTGCACTGAGGTCCCTGGGGTCCCTCACAGACCTGGACAAAGGTCCCAGGAGAACCTTTTGGCCAGGCAGGTGCCACCCTCTGCAGCCACTGTTCTTCAGTAGAGCCTGGTGCCAACCTCTGTTTCCTCACAGGAGGTGAACACCCTCCCCACACCACACTCTGCCTGCTCAGCTCTGGACTGAGCAACTCCTCCCCTCCAGGACCTCCACTCTGCTTGTACCAGAGCTCCAAGATGTCCTGCAGCTCCTTGCTGACACGGGAGGCAGGAAAGCTGAGCACCGCTGTCCTCAGCATTGTGTCCATGGATTTCAGGGTCTGCAAAGAGGACAGAGAGCAGTGGCTGTGATTCTGCTCTTCTGTCCCCCACAGCCAGGAGACTGATCTGCACTCTCAGTGGCAGAGGAGGACACCTGAACTGCCCAGGAGAGACACAGGGATACCCAAACTGCTGGGGACAGAGCAGCCTGTGGCACAGGACACAGCCACACCCATGGGAAGGGGACAGAGCTGCAAGGGTGGGAAAGCCACACCAAGACCTCACCCTGCCTCAGATCTCTGGTCATGGGGCAGCACAGGGTGAGCAGGGAGCAGCCCAGAGGGACTGGTGTGGCGAGCACAGACCTTTCCCGTGAGAAATTTTTCTCTCTTCTTCCTGTGTTTTATAAACAAAAATAAAGTTTGGATGATATGAACAATTCAAGCCTGGCCAATCGGCCTGGGGGGAGGTTTTGAACCGACCAATCGGAGTGACTTTTGAAAGCCTATATAAGTTGAAATTAATTAATAAAACCAGACATTTTTGCCACACTAAAGACTGGACTCCTTCTCTCTGCTAGCGGTTCAACACCAACAGAGTGGAGGCTCCCGGAGCTCATCCAGAACTTACCTTGACATAGAGGGAACCACTTCGGTATGGCATTTCCTTTTCTGGGGGAAGCCAGAAGACACTTGAGAAACAAGCAGAGAGGAGGTTTTTGGTTTTGCCCTCCAGCACATTCTCCACCAAGCTGCGAGGACAGAGGAGGGACAGTTGGACACTGGTGCTGGGAGCAGCCCCTCAAGGCCTCATGCAGGTGGCATCAGAGCTCTGGGGCAGTGGGCCCACCTTAATTCTTCAATGGCAAGCATGGCGAGATGCCAGACCCCTGAGGTGAGATGGTCCTTTGGCTCATTTTCCAGGATCTCCTGCAGAACACAACCAGGATGGGACCTAGCAGCTGCCAGCACCCAGTGCCTCGAGTCCCTGACCAACCCCAGCACTGTCCACACAGTGTGCCAGTGCCAGGCACTGTCCCCATCCCCAGAACACCAGGTGTGCCCTCACCTGGATATTCTCTGCCACTTCGCATGTTTGGCAGAATAAATCCAGGCCATGGGTCAAGCCGTGTTTCAAGGCAGTTTTGGACAGGATGTAGATGCTTTTCAGAAATGTGGCCTTGTGGGTCTCCTGGCAGCTGGTAGACAGAGAGACAAACAGGGAGTGTGGGAGGGCAGACACAGCCAGTGGGACCAGAGCACTGGGGATGCAGTGCCGTGTGAGAAAGGCAGCTCTGCCCAGCCAGCACTCCTCTGCAGCCAAGCAAAGCTCCTGCCAGCAAACGCCAGTACAGCCACCGTCCAACTGGCCACAGCTACCTTGTTGAGGCTGCTGACAAAGGCCACGATGAAATCCACAGCATCCTCTGACACTTCGTATATAGGCAACCAGCTGGCATCTACCAGAGGGGAAGAGCAAGGAGGGCTGCAGAGGCTCTGGCCACAGGAAAGAGCCACAGAGACCTACCCTCCACCCAGCCCTGTGCCCACTCCCCTGGCATGGCCTTTCTCCTGTGCAGCTTGTGGCTGGAGATGAACAGCAGAGCAGCTGCCCTGCTGGAGCCGGGAAGGCCCCAGTGCCCGGGGCTGAGGAGCATGCTGCCAGATGGGCAGGAAAGGTTCAAAGTCCCACTGCCTCTCACTGCCCCTCACTGCCCATGCCCTGAAACCCCTCTGCTCTGTTTTTTCTTGGGAGAGGCTGTGCTGGGGCTGGCATCCAGCCCTGAGCTACCCTGGCATTCAGGCAACATTGTGCCAGGAAAAAGTGATGCTGGCATCATGCAGGGTGTGCTGGTGACCCCAGCCCTGCCCAGCCCCACAGGACCCCTCTCACCAAACTGCAGTGGCTGCATCGTGGTCGTGTCGTAGAAGGAGAGGAGCTGGAGATTTACAGAGCTGCTGTCCTGGGAAGAGCTGTCCTCCTCCCAGGCCTCCATGGGGGAGGCAGGGGGTCTCTTCTCCATGCTGTGGGACAGACAGTATGTGGGATGCTGGGGTGGGTGTTGGGCTGGTGTCGTGGGAAGCTTTGGCAAAATGCTTTGGCAAAACACTTCAGCCCCACAGGGCTTGGTGGGGCAAGATATGGGCTGAAGTGGGGGGCTCCTGGTCAGCTCCAGGCTCCTGCCTGTCACCATCCACTGTGGGCAGCAGCCATGCTGCCCACACATGCTGCAGTGGGGTGTCACAAAGGGCCACACTGTGACACAGCACCTGCCTCTAACAACAGGCCACAATTGTCATGGAACGTTGTCAATTGTTACATGAACAATTGGCTTGTTGACATGGAACCTGTCCCCAGCAATGGGTCCAAGTGACCCACCACCCAGGCAGGGAAGAGCAAAAAAACCCCCAGGTTTTGAACCTGTCTGCTACTCACAGCATGCAAAGGCCTGCCTGAGTAAGCCTTGAGTAAACATTTCAAGAGTCCTAGTAATCACATAGTCACAGCGTGGTTTGAGATGGAAGGGCCATTAAAGCTCAGCGCATTCCACCCTCTGCCATGGACAAGGACACCCTCCCCTAGACTAGGTTTCTCCCAGTCCTGTCCAACCTGGCCTTGAACACTTCCAGGTTGGGTGGGGAACAGGAGCACTGGACGAGGAACAGGAACATTCAGAGCAATTTTTTAGCTTTGGAAGAACTCAGGCCTTTATTCTAGAGGCAAAAGCTGTTCCAGCTGTGCTGTGATGGGGTGGCAGGTAGGATGGGACCCCCAGGCAGCAGAGCACCCTGGTTCTGCTGCAAGGCAGGGACAGGTGTACATGCTACTGAGTCTGTGAACACATGGGCGAGCAGCTGCTGTGTTACAGTAATTCTTAGTCTCTCCCCAACAGCTTTGAGCACTAATTCTACACTTTTAACTGCGGCTTAAATGCACATGTTTGTGGGATGAAGCTGTTTTCTGGGGGAAAAAAAAAATTGAATGCTTAGTCAGCCGAAATAATTCTTCCATTCAGGTCAAATCTATCAAATAATCTCCTAGCCCATTCCCCTTTGCACAGGAAGAAACAAAATTTTAAAAAGCTAGAATGCTCCATTTCAGCTTTTTCCCGACTTTTCTGTTTTAAGTGTCATCCCAAAATAGCTTTAAGAAATGAGACAGAAATGCCGCAGTTCAGGTGAAACCAAGTTTTGGTGTCCACAATGACAATGTTTCTTTTCTTCTCATTCAACCAGTGAGCTGAAAAATTAATGAGCTACTAATTAACATAGCTCTGGTGTTGACTAATTTGTGTCCAATCAACTAGATTATGGGGGACAGTGATGGGAAGGAGGAATTGGACTATCTGTCTCTGCAAGCAGAAGCAGAAAGGGCAGTGGGATGGAGGCACCTGCAAGTGCTGATGTGGAAACACATATGCTGCCATCAGCCTAAAGCAGCCCTCCAAAAACTGTCCCCCAATGCTGCATCCCCCATAGGAAAAAGTGTCAGGTGAAAGCCTGGGATGTAGTGGGTTAGGGATCCCACTCCCTGGAAGTTTGCATTTCTTTACCAACACAGTGTGTTTTTGGACAATTGCAGTTTTTCCCATGCACCAATGGACATGATATTGGATCCATGATGGCCAAGAGCAAGTACATGGGGTTGTCCTTTGGTGACACCCCTCAAAGGGGAGATTAAGGCTGATGAGTGGCACTTCACTTACATCACATGCACACTGAACCATCGCTTTGGGGTATTTGGAAATTAAGTCAAAAGTGTCCCCGTGATGAACCTATTCATAGAACTGCTTTGCCTTTTGTTTCTTGCTCAACATGTAGAAATCAAAATGGTATAACCAGTTCTGGATATTAATTGCAACATATTCTGGTATTTACTGCTTTTGGAACTCCAGATGCTGCACCGCATGATTGCAGAAGAGTATTACCTTATTTAACACAGAATTATATGTTCCTGTCCCTTGTGGTTAGCATGACAAGCACCCAGAGGAAGCGAACACATCCTAAACACTCAGAAACCAAGTAGTAAAGGAAAACCCATGAACTTGTTGTGTGTAAAAATACATATTTCAATTTTACAGCTGATCTTGGGAGTTTTCAGGCTGACTCAGGACTCTCTCACCATCGACCTTATTGTGTCCCAAGACTGGAGCACAGACAGTCCTCCCCCTTTTTAGGAGAATTCACTTTAGGGTTTGCTGTTCCAATTACTTGGCCCTGATGCAGGATGTGACACCACTTCCCACCCCACCCCCTTCCCCCATCCCCAGAACAGCCACGTGCTGCACAGTTCCCTGGATCAGTTCCTACATCAGGTGGATCTACCATTTTCCTCAATTCCAGTATCATTTCTTTTTACTCACATTGTAAAATACTTTTTACTCACATTGTGAAATACCTCCCTATTTCACAGTGTCTGGGTACCTGTTTTTATCCTTTTAATAAATCAATCTCCAGTGCCATTTCTCAGTCTCATATCACTTCTAGGCACCTTCCCAATTCCTTCCCAAGTCTGCTCCTCTGTCTCCCTCGTGGTGATCCTCTGAGCTGTTAGTCACTTGCACTCAAACCTTTGGTCCCAACTTTTATTTTTTTAAGTGGTTTATGACTTCTTCAGTTTAGTAAGATGTTACTGAATGAGGCTGGAGTTTGTCTCGTCAGCTTTTCCAGCAAGGTTATAAATTCGCATGTGAAAAATGAATGATGAGAGGTTTGAGGAGTTACAGGCCTTTAGTTCTGATAGGCTACAGATGCCAGTGCCTCTGGATCTCAAATGAGTTTTATTTTAACTATATTTTCCCTGGAATGTGTAACATGTGGGTATTGTACGGGAATTCTTCAATGGCAGAAAGTGAGCTGTGCCCAGAGGCTCAGTGCAACCAGGATAGCCTCTGCACACTTGCTGATTAAGGTGAAGCTCTGAAATCCATGAAACCTTTAATCCTGTTATCTCACATAGAAAAGGCAATAGAGAAACTTGACCCAGAATGGTCAAACGGCATCCATGGACTGGATGAATCCCATGAAACCATACTATCCAACCTGCTACCTCTACCACAGATGAAACACAACCCAACTTATCACAGGATCCATCCGATAGCAGAGGAGACATGAAGGGAAGAGCAATGGAGGCAGCTCTCTAACACATGGGAACGGTTACCCAGATTTAACCAGGATGTGCCAACAAAATTACATTTCCTCCAGAGCTTCTTAATGGGCAGTTACATACTGTGGGTAGTAGCAGGACATGGGGTGGGGGAGTGGGGAAGCCATGTTGGAGTCTGCCCTTGCCACAGGAAGGATGCACTGGAAATGAGCTGTAAATAGTCCCTCAGCACACATATTTAATGCTGGAAACCAAATCCCTGCAATTTACTGCTTATCCAGAGCTCAGGGTTAAAGCAGCAGAAAGAAATTTGCCCATGGAGCTAGACTGTCCTATCAATTGGATTTATACATGGAGCAGCTGGTGATTGTCTTCCAGCTTCCCCAGCTGGATGCAGCTCTATTCAGCAGCAGGAATTGCCACCATGCCCAGGGAACTGACATCATCACTCACTAGCAGCCCCTCATCCACACCTGCACAGGGTGCCCAGCCACATCTCAAACACCTCAGCATTTCCTGTCAACCATGCCAAAATTTAAGGAACTAAACACTTTGTCATGTTATACCATTAAACGCCACAAATAGAGGGCAGTCAGAGCCCACTGATATTTTTCTGCACCTCTAAAACCCAGGATCTAAAGAATATATTCTTCAGCCCCATCTGCTGGCACCGTATCCGTTCTCTCTTTGCATATGCAGCTGTAAAACCTCTTCACACTTACAGCTGCAGCTCTCCCAGCACCAACACCCTGCACTCCAACATGCCCCTGAACATCACAGGAATGAGGGAAACCCATCAGGGCTCTGACAAGGAGTATTCTGATCTCTCCCCATTAAACCATGTCCCCATGAGCTTTATGGTGAGGGGACATGGACAAATGCAACAACTTCGATAGGCATATAATGAAAGAATAACCTCTGGACAAGCTTTTCTTGAAAATGCAGTATTTTCTTGGAGCTGAGTCCAGTGAAGAGAGTTATTATGAAAAGAGTTACTTCTACTGGGATGCCAGGCTTTTAATATCACCCTTTTAAATAACGCACATTCAGAAAGGTTATTTTACGGCGAGAAAGGGATAATGCTATTGTTAGTTCTCTCCTGCCTTTCCCAGATCAAGAATTCCGTGACGTCCACTAACAGCAGAAATCAATGTGGTATTACCCGGCTGGGGCACAGCTGTGTCAGACGGTGGCTGTGGATGAAAGCCAGGAGCAGGGGAGCCACAATGTGTGTCTTTCACAGAGTTTCATCTTGGAGAGGTCCTGGTTGAGGGGCTTGAGCCTGGCTGTTGGTTCAAGCTTTTACTGTGCTGAATTTACCATCTCCCACCTTGCAATGTCCCTACACCTGGGCATGAGAAGCACAAACAGCACATCAGCTACTGTCAGGAGTAGTCCCCAGTTCATCAATGTCCCCAGTTCACCATCCTCTGCCCCCTCCTCTCCCAGCAAAGAGCTGGGGGTCACACAGAGATCTGGGGGAGCCACACCAGCTAAATGGGCTTTGATATTAACACAGACTTTGGTGCCTATTGTTGCAGACTAAAATCTTCAGTGAACCATGCTGTAGAGTCACCAGGGTTTATTATTGATCCCCAGTAAATACAGAGTCGAGAGCATGCAATGGAAGGAGTGTGGCTCAAAGATTTGCTGTGTGCTTGGGCACATTCTAAGAGTCTGTGCTGAGCAGGTCACATCCCAACCACTTCCTTCCCATGCACTTCCATGATAACTTCACATAATCCAGTCACTTATTTTGTTACTTTCTAGTTTGAGTTTACTGCCAGATTGGTCCATGGTTCAGTACTGCTCTGCTGACTTGCATTAGCCCTGACTGTTATGTACTGAGGGTAATTAAAGCAGTTGCCAGGTACATCACTCCAACAGCCATGTCCCTCCTTGCCCTCAAGCTCAGTTTCCTCCTCTCTTAACCCAAACACCAGAAAAAGGCAGGAAATGCAGAGGTGTGAGGGACTCACTCCAGCAAGGAAGTGACACAGCCTGCTAGAACAGGAGCATGGCAGAGGAGGAATGACAGAATTTAAGTTCCCAGGCTTCCTTTCCTGCTCTGGGCACTCGGGCAGGCAAGGAGTCCAGGAATGGGAAGGACGTGCAGACCAAATTGGGAAAATGCTCAGTTCTGATACAAAATTTTGTTTTCCTACCCTGGTGCTTATTTAAGCACCTCACTCTGATTTTCCTTCTCTCTTTCATAATGGATCAGGAAGCAGCAGATGCTGTAAGCCCAGCTATCTTCTCACCGAGCAAACACAGGCTCTGGGGTCTGGGGTGGAGGTGCTGGGCAGCAGGGAACCTACAGCAGGAGAGACACAGCAAGAGTCAACTCTGTGAGCAGATCCCCAGCACAGCCAGGCACCCAGAGAGACACTTGGACCTAGCACAGACAGGACAAGAAGACTTACCTGGTAAAGCAATGACCTTCAGCAAGGCAGCAAATGTGTGTTTGAAGCAGTTCCTGAACATCTTGCAGCACCAGAGAGCAGCAGGGGAAGTCACTGAAGTACCTGCCAGATCTTCAGAGATCCAGGGCAATGCCAGGCAAGTTTCTGCAGAGGAAGGTTGGTAGTTGTGCTGCTCCAGAAGTCAGAGCAAGCAGGAAAACTTGACTTTGATACTTACTCAGGATTAAATGATAAAAGGGAGCTCTTGCTTAAGAAATCAGAACCTTAGGTGAAAAAGATGCTTTTCTGCCAGGTAAAATGTTCCTCGATGAGGCAATCAGCACAAGCGGCTTACTAGTTTACAATATGGGGGTAAGACTGGTGGAGGTGCACCAGGTTGCAGCAGCATGAGGCCCAGGTAGGTCTGGGGGCAAAGCTACCATCTGGCCAGTCACCAAAACCTGTACCTTGTACTCACAAGTCCTGGAATTCAGTTTGGGGCCATGTAACTTATTTTGTATGTGCAACTGTGCACCACCTCTGCATTGCATTGCATCAAAGCCCTGCAATGTGCGGATCATGGAGAAGCCATTGCTTGGCTCAGCCGTGGTTTATCCATATGCAGGGACAAGACTGAGGGATTTCAGGTGAGTCTGGATGAATCTCTCTAATGTGAAGTGCTGTAGCTGTGAGCTCTCTCAGCTCCACTGCTAGTTAGCTAATGAGTCTCCTCACTAAATCATTAGCTCTGCCTGCTCCCTGTTAACCTTTTCTCCCAGCCTCATCAAGACATATGAGGAAACATGCATCATACAAAAGGGGAAGGTCTATCTTCTGTTCTTTGATTTACTGACATGCTAACCTGCAATGCTTTCTGGGATGAAGTTTCCCCCACAATAACCCTACTGTCTCTGGCATTATTACAACTGGGAAAAATTTATCTCACTTAGTGGAAAAGGGTGGTCTAGGGAGGAAGGGAGGGAAGGACTTGCTGATTCAAGTCCTGGGTTTGCATTTCTTCAAGCAGGAGAGATTGATAGATGATGGATTTACAAGGCATCCACTGGCAACAGCATAGCCAGCTCTGCAGTGGGGTTTGCAACCTGCAATCCCAGCACATTCTGCAGGTTGTGAGTTGTTTGACTAAAATTTCATTTACTCCAGTGGGAAATTATGTTTAGACTTGCATGTAGTGACATCACAGGTAAGCACACAGCTGATGAACATGAGGAAAGACTGTCTCTATTGAAATGTGTCATCAGAAAGCATTGGAGAAGTTGCTTTGATTTGCTTTGCTCAGGGATCCAGCCCACTGTCCCACTGCTCTGTATGGCTGTTGTGACTCAGTTGATGAGGTCTATTTGAAGCTGTAGTCCCTTGTCTCTTTCCTGTGGCATGTTTTCCCAGTGGGATACCTGTGGGGCTAGAAGTTACACAGGAGATCCGGAGGCACAGAGCAGGGATACCTGTCAGCAAAGCAGGGAACTGACTCTCGAAGATATCAAATAGTCGATCATCCTGCAGCCTGCTGGAGCAGGAAAGGACATTCCTATCTACTGAATCTTTAGGATCCAAGAGTTGTTTTACAGACTCCACTTGTCTTTGTCAGAGCTAACTTACAAAGACTATTCTTGCAGCATGTGTCCCAGTCACACCATAGAAAGGAATATGCTTAAGACTGGCCAGTTCAATTGTTAAACCATAGTCAGATACTTCAGACAGACTAAATCGTTCCTTGGCACAAATCAGCACACCCCCTTTCAAATACAAAATTTTGGCTTTAGATCACACACCCTTTTTGGTGGTTTCTTTTCTTCCATTTTCCAAGCACTATGGCTTTAGCCTGACCAGTATTCCTAACTTGAGCATGCAATAAATTTTTTGCCTAACTTAAAATCACCTTGTAGCAATGGTCTGAACAAATGATTATGGTCAGGTTACCCCTGACCTTTCAGCTGTTGTCCAGGGTGTTCTTGGTTGTTTGAGCAGGTTCCCACTGGAAACATTGGGTTTGGGAGTGGTTACACAAACCCCAATTTCTTACTCTCTGAAACCTGCGTTCCCTGACGTGGCTGGAACATTTGGGGTTATTTGGTGGCGACAAGAGGAGCCTTTGTGAATGACTCAGCCCAGCAAGTTGTGGTTGTCTAGGTCTGCCTCAGTGCTGGCCCTTGGGAATACTGGTGAATCGTGCAGGGAGTTGGATCAAACCTAACCCCATCAACAAAATAATTTTAGGAGAAAACAAAGCAGGATTAGGTGCCCATGCCCTGAACTCCCTGTATGTGTGTCTCATTCACATGAATGAGGTGTTCATATTCACCTTCCATAGTATTTGGTTTTTCTGCATTTGCATATCTGCCTGGGAGAGAACTGTTTTGCAGGGATGAAGGACAGGATGAGGCTGTAATGAGCAGAAGAGTGATTTCCTCAGGGCTGTGGAAATCTGTGATCCCACGCTAATGGGATGCATTACCCCAGAGTGGTGGAGGGAAATGCCTTCCCTGCTCTGTGAATACTTCCAAGATTTTGTAAGTTTTCTTCAGTTCTAGTGACAATAAACTTGACAATTTTTGTAGAAAACTAGAGCAATCCCGAATAACTTACCAGCTAAGATTTCTCAAGGGATTTAGGTTGTGCAGTGAACATGGATGGATGGATGGATGTGTAGATGTGTACAAGTGCACAGCCGCAAGCTTCAGAGCCCTCACTCTGACAGTATGACTGACTGGGCTGTCTGTAGCCTCACAGACAGAATATTGTTACTGCTGTGCTGAGCTGTCTTAAAATTTAACAAATTTTATAGTGGGAAGGACTTGGATGACTTTAACACATTGTGTGAAAAGGTCCTGGTGGAGCAGGAGATGTGTAACTCTTATTATTCCTCCTAGTACATTTTTTTTCTTGTTTAAATACAAAAAAAGTCAAGCTCATTATCCCAAATTATTAATTCTGAGGACTAATTTCTAATTGAAGACACTGTATCTGATAGATACATGGAGTTGAACAGTCCTTTCGGGCCATGGAGTCCTGTTCACTTACTGCTAGGTGGCCTTCAAAGAGCTGAGTGATCCCAGATCACTCACAGGAGCAAAAATTAGCATACTTCTAACTACATTAACTCAGGATCTGAAAGAACAGATGGGATAGGATATTCCTTGTGCAAGGATATCTTTGTTCCACAGTCAAAAGGTTTCTCTGTCCCTGCTCAGTAAGGTCCAACTCAGACTTCATATGTGTTTTTAGCTGGTTCCGAGGGTCCTGTGGGCATGGAAGCACCTCAGCTTTTCATGATTCTCTTAGTTGTAGAGGAGAGCTAAAAGGGATGCTCAAGTGCTCTGTTTGGAAGATGAACAACCTGGTCTCAAATTTGTGCTAACTTAGAAGCACCATTTCTGCCTTGGCCCTGGACTCCAGGGTCATCAGTGTTGGGCAGAGGGTCTTCACCCACACTTAGGAGAGTCAAGCTTTTGAGCTGTACTTGAGGCAAGCACCTGATTTATTGCTTGGTTAAAAGAACTTACCTCCCAAAGTGTCTGGCAGGGCTGTGTGCTGATGAGGTTAGTGAGTCAAATCCAGGGTCTGGATTTGAAAGGGCTTGGTAAAGAGTACGATTCATAACTGTTGTAATTACACAGACCAGCAGTGTGGTGATTAAGCTCTTCATCTTGGAAACAGAGCCAACCTGTTAGCGTCCAGCCAGCCCTGCAATAGCTGGGAGGTTGGTGATTTATGTAGTGGTGGTTCACTTTTCTAATGATTTTTGGAAAGGTGGTCCATCACCTGAGCTTATTTGCACCTGTAGATCACACAATCAGTTTGGTGGTGGTGGTGGATTTTTATTCCTATTTGAGTGCTCTGCTGAACATATCACCCTGATCTCAGGGAGTGCAAGGAAAGGAAAAAAGGGGATGTGAGAATACTCAAAGCATCATTATGGATGCAAACATGAGGACAGCTGGTGCAGTCCATGATGTTAAGAGGAATATGTGCTAGTTAACTAAGAGATGCATGAAATTCCAGCTACTGGAGTAACTGCAGAGGTCAGCCATGCCTAGGGAAGTCTGCCATCTCCCTTGGCACCCTTGGCACTCCCTTGGCACCTTTTGTACTTCAAAACCACCATAACCCTGATTTTCTTTCCCTGATGTCCCTTTGGCAGGTGCACTGCAGGCAGCTGGAGCACTGCTGGTGTGTACGCCATGATGTGTTTTTGCAGCGTGGGTTGTTGGATGTTATTTTGAACCCTACAGTCACCTTAAAATGTGAACTAGAAGTGAAAAGTAAGATTTTTTTTTTCCTAGTAGTAGTAGTTATGTTATCCTCTGGGTTGGATAAAACTTGAAGGCTGTGATTGGTGAAGGGGGTTACAGTGTGTGTGGACTTAGGGGGAATAGGGAGGGAGTAGCCCTGTCCAAGGCTGTAGGACACCTCTGGCTTTGTGGCTTTGCAGGGGCTGAATCTGAGCATGATGGGTGTCCGCTGTGTGTGTCAGCAGCCCTCCTCCCATGTCTCAATCTCGTCAGCTCTGTCCAGCCCTGGGAGTAGACCTGAGCATGGATGCCCAGTTTCTTATGCACACTCCTTCTGAATGAGCTCCCACTTGTCTCATCCTTTCTGTTCACTGAAAGAAGGGGAGAAGAGCGGGGAGAGGGACAGGTGAGATGTGGCAGAGAGGAGGGAAAGAGGAGACAAAGCTATTTTGAGATGTTGCAGCAACACTGAGGAGAGAGCAACCCCTCCCAGTGTACCATAGCACAGTGATCTCAAAGGTAGAGCAGGAACCCTCTCAAAAGAGCACTTTGCAGAGCACCACATTTGAGGAAGGCCATCTCTTTCAGGCTTCCCAGAGCAGCCATGTCAGTGAGGACATCACCTGGACTCTGTCTCCACTCTTCCCTCATCTGCGGAGAGGAGCCACTGCCAGAGCAGCCCAGCAGCTGCAGAGGTGTGAAATGCTGACACACCAGCTGCCAGCACAATTTACATCACCGAGATTGGTCTCTTACGACAATAATGGATGTAGGGCAAATGATGATGGTGAGCTGAAAGTGCTATTACTCATTTCTGAAACTTTGGATTGCTCTCTGGCCAGTGCTAAAACTATAAAGCTGGCAGCCAGTGGACAAGCCCTCAGTAACCTCTGCCACTGAACTAAAAGCTTTTGGAGGGAGAACAGAAGTACTATAAATCTTGTGGGAGACATTTAACATTTGTCAGAGAAACACTTTGGACTTATTTTAATCTCTTCATTTTGGAAAGTTCATAATAACAAATAACGGGTGCCTTGAACCTGGCCAGTGAATCCCCCGCCTCTCCCAGCTCCAAATGGAAACTCGAAGTGGCTGCTTAATAGGAAGGGCAGCTCTGCCCATCGCTGCCTCTTGTGCACTGTGTGGTCTCCCAGCCACTCCTAAATGGATACAGTCCTTGCAGTGTTTACACATGCTGCCTGTTATTGCAATGACACCGGAGCCTGCAAATGTTTTAACTTGATTTTTTTTCAAAAAACTGTCCATTAATCTTCTTCAGTGCTTGGAAGGAAAGTAAATTATTTATGATGTGGATGTTATAGGGGATTGTTTCTGCATTAACATTTCATTTGGGAATGTTAAATCTGTCTCTCATGATAAATCTGTCTCTCATGCTAAATTAGGGATTGGGTTTATCAGGCACCTTGTCTAGAGATGAATCCCATCCAAGCACACATCTACCCGAGCCTCTTCTTCTGCCCAGTTGCTTCCCTGCCATGAAATGAGTGCCCCATGCTCCAAGTGAAACAAATGTGGGGCCAAGGAGAATAACCCTAAAGAGTGTATTTTTAAGCTGTAAATTTTGCTACTTACCTAAATGAGAAGCAATCTGAGCTGGAAAAAAAAAAAAGGTTTTGTGCTAACTTCTCACATAGGGCTCTGTCAATGCACTGCCATTAGCATTCCTGCTATTTTTCTCTGGGCTTATTCAGGCCATGCTGATTTTGATGAGATGCTTTACTGGTAGGTAGATCAGTCAGTACTGCACTAGAACTGGTTCTTTAAGAGTTGCTAAACCTAATTTTTAAGGAGTATGTGTGGAAAAAGTGACGTTTTTTATTGTCCCAATGGTATCCAAATGGATGATGTTGGGATGATTTTCACAACAGGACAAGAGGACACAGCCACAAGCTGTGCCAGGGGAGGTTCAATTTGGATATCAGGAAGAATTTCTTCACTGAAAGGGTTGTTAAGCATTGCACTGGGCTGCCTGGGGAGGTGGTGGAGTCCCCATCCCTGGAAGTGTCCAAGAAACGACAGAATGTGGCACTCTGGTCTGGCTGACAAGGTAGGGATCAGCCACAGGCTGGACTCGGTCTTGGAGGTCTTCCCTAGCCTTTATGATTCCGTGTATTTGTTTTTCCTGGGTTGTTTCTGTCACTGCTCATCCCAGACCCCTTTCCAGGAGTGAAGGGAGCAGGCTGATGTGTGACCAATTAGACTGTTTTCCCAAGTCCAGGTATTAGAGTGAGTTTTAGAAATACCTATAACTGCTATATTAAAAAAATTTAAAATGCCACTGAAGTCCTACTGCAAACAGCAGAGCACTATCCTGGGGAAAGCTGTTCGAGGCAGGACATAAGCAAACAAATTCCACCTCACATTTCTGAGCACAGGGTGTGTCTGAGCAGTCAGGGAGCTACAAATGCACAGGATTTTGTAGGAACTGGCACTGCCATTTGCAGAACATTGGGATATCCATGCTGACTCTGGCTGTCCTCAGCATGCTTGGGGCAGTGATCTTCCCTCTCTCACCCCTCATTGACCTTACTGTGACTGCCACGACAGAGCAGGCTGCAAGGTGCTCTGAGAGCATCTGCTGAAAAGTGTTGGATAAACACACTCTAGAAACTGCACATACTTAAACCTTGACCACCACCACTTCTCTGCTCCATGTTAATGTATATTTGGGGGAAGTGCATGTGCAAATAAAAGCCAAACTGTGATAGTGAGGTGCCTGCAGTGTCTTTGCCAGAGAAGAAATGTTTGAACAGTGGCTTCGAAAGAGGAGATTGGGAGCCTGAAGTGGCTTTGACCAGAGAGATGAGTCTGTTACTGGAAATATTGATTGTCTCAGAGGTTCAGTGTTGCCAACCAAGCTGCACATATGGTACCAGTTTTACTGATACATGCATAAGATTAAACATGACACCTTTGTCAAACGAATCCCTGGGTTCCATTTAACTAACACGTAAAGCAGCTGCTTTTGAAAGATTACCTTCAGGCACAGCCCACCCAGGCAGAACAGTATCATCACCTTAAGCACTTTCCAAGTAGCCAACAATTGGCAATTCTTGCCTTGTAGCAGTATAATTGCACAATATTAGTGGAAGTCAAACAAGAGGGCATTCAGCACCTGAATGTGCTCTCAGGCTCTGTGGTAGCTTCACTGGTTTTACTGGCATCTCCATATACAATCACATGTCTGTGGGCATTTGGTCTCCTTGAGTCTCTGAGCTGCTGGCTTGAGATTTGGTTGTTGGTTTGCAAGTAGGATTTACTGTGAATCAAGATTTTGGGCTACTCTGAAATCTTCTGTATTACTGTTTAAATAAAAATTGATCACCTTTTTACAGATTATTCTTATCATGACAACAGAAGAGGAATTGATTTCATTCTCACTGGGAGTGATAGAGTGAATTAAGCATGTGTATCCCTTTTCAATAATGAACAAGTAATTAAACTTTAAGTCTTGTGTGAGTGCAAGAAACTTCTTCCCATACTGAGGATACTTTCAGTTTTCTTTTTTCTGACTGCTCCTCAAGCTTCTGCTTTCTAATTGTTAATCTCCACAAGTGCCAGCAGGGAGTAATAGCAGAAAATCTAGATTTTTTTTTTGGCAAGGATCTTTTTGTACCAGATCTCTTCTAGGATAGGGCAACACGCTTCAGCCCTCACTGTTTTGTAACTGACAGGGGTGATGTGGGTAGGGGACAGAGCCGTTTGCTGTCCAGTTCCTAGCTGCACTGTCACACAGCTGGGTGGCTGGAGACCACAGGGACCAGCTGCTTGGGTCTCCATTTCTGAGCTTTGTGCATCCCTGTAACTGGAGGATATGGGAGAGGCAGGGGCAGAGTATCCATCCACCTCTGTCTTCCAGAAGTGACCTGTTAAATTAATAACCTGTTTCATCTCTATACATCCAATGCCTATCCCTCCACTTAATCTCTCCACCTCTTTGGGTAAATCATCCTTCTGTTAGAACTGCAGCATTCTTCCTAGGAAAAGAGTAAGTGGTGATGGATAATGAACAGAAAACAGATCAACCATGATATGACTCTTGGTACTTTTGCTATTAATAAGTCAAATATTCCTCAGAAGTCCCTTAAACACTGTCTTCTGACATTACAAGCTTGATAGCAATTCAGGCTGTTTACAGTTCCTATTAAATGAATCTGCTTCTCAACACTAGTTTTGAGCTAATGGAAGACCATCCACATGATGAAAAGTTCTACTGTCTTAGACTGACTCCTCAACACGGATCTCACTAGAAGAGAAGGACTTACCCTGAAGAAGATTTATAGGCACCCAAGAGCTTTAGGAGCATAAATCCTGTTGACTGATGAGCACGAACTCCAAAATGTGCCAACACCTTCAGCAGAACAGAACAACCTGCCCCACCTCTGCGGGCAGAGAGTTCATTTTAAAGGAGCATGTGGCCATAAATCCTCTAAATGCTTGTGAAAATCTTTTCCAGAGTTGTTGAACAGACAGAACAGGTTTGTGAGCTGCAGGTAGTAGATGTATCCCGTGCACATCAAAGATGTATTGGCTGCATCATGACCTCATGAAACTGCTTGAGCTGGCAGCTCTTCCCCCTTTTCTGGCATGGGTGCAGCTTGCCTATAGATTCTAAGTTTGTTTAGCTACTGGCATAAAACGCACAACAGAGCCAAGCATATATAGCTTTGTAATTGCTTTGTGCCCCTTGGCTCCTCTGCAAGCTCCTGTCTTTTATCCTCTGCCTGGTCCTGCTGCTCTTCTACCACAGCTGGTAAGAGTGGGACTGAGTTTTTGAAGGTGTCATCTGCCTGTGGTCAGAAATGACATGTCCCTATGCAATCTAGAGCTCCCCATGTCCTGAGCCTCTGCTGACTATATTTATAATCCAATCATGCTGAAAAACACAAACATAACTTTTGTCTGACCTTCTCCATTAAACCACAAGGACTTTTTTCGGCTGGGATTTCTAATACCTTGACATATACAGTATTTTGTCTGGTAGCATTTCCCCTGCTGCTCATCATATTATTTCCATGGCCAGACTATGCCTTGCAAAGCTCTCTCAGCTTCATCAAGGTGTAAGAGCACCTTGCAAAGGTGCCTGCTGGTAGCCCTTTGTGGGATCTGTGCGGGAAAGGCAAGGGCAATGACTTGCGAGTGATGCCAGAGCAGTCTCTGAAAAATAAGTGTAAATGACTGCTTTATGATATGTTGTTACGGTGGAGGTAATGAGAAAAGCTCTCCCCAGCTCCCAAGCCTTTTGCCCTCGCAATCTCTGAGCACTTCCAGGCTATGACCTCATTGTTAGAGGATAGAGAGGTTAAAGCATCTGCTCAAGATCCTTCTGAAAGGTAATAAAAAGAGCAGGAATTGTGCCCCAGAAGCCTACTTCCTGCTCTTACCTTTTGTTTAGACATGCAATGTTAATTAAGACCTCTGTCTACATGAATAATTGCCATGCAAATGAGGCCTTGACCTGATTTTCTTTGGACTAGAACAAATCTCAACACTAAAGTTTACCAGCTTTGCCCAGTATCTGAGTGGGAGGAAGGCAATCTTTGGCTGGGAGTTCCCTTCTGGATTTGGGAGTTCCCATCCTGCACTGGCCTGGGCAGTCTTGTGTGAGCTATGTTGTTTATTGTTTCTTGCAATTAGTCCCATTTTTTGAAGTTGGTGAAGTCAACAGCTTCCATTTGAATGTGTTCCCTCTTGATTCAGACCAAACTTTTTTAGAAGCTATGCATAATTTATGGACTAGTTATACCCACTTTTGAAGAATAAATGAATGAGTGGAATTCCTTTGTAATCTGGGTCATACATACACTAGCACCTCTAGCAGAGTGGGAGGCATGAAACCTTCTCCTGATATAAACTGCTGTATCCGAGTTTGGCTGAGAAGATATATTTGACCTTACAGCTTATGCTGTCATATGTTGGGACTGTGCAAGTCGAGTAGGTATTGGTGTTGCAGTGTTCTCCTGTGTCTGAGTATATTCAACTACCACTAAACCTTATAGATAAGCCTGGCCTAGATTGCTGGTGCTGTTACGTCAGCAAAGAACATGAAATGCTTGTCCTACCTAACAGTGCTGTGCTGGCAGGGCTCCTGGTGCAGGGGAGGGATTCTAGTCAGCTCTAGACTAGATTAGTCTAGGAACTCTGATTAGTGCACACCTTGTCTGCTGCAATAACAAGAAAATTGCATTTGCTCACAGCTTTAATTAACACCTAAATCTAGATTTGGTAGGTTTGCTGCTTTTGCCTGTTTTGCTGAGCCAGGGGAGAGGGAGTGTGTTGTTACGCTTGAGGACAGCACTTGAGAAAAGTTAACTTCTAAACCAGCCCAAACTGACCATTTCCCCCTATCGGATGTTGCTCCACTGCCAGCAGACTCTGCACTGCCCCAGGAGAGCCACAGCTTTATGGGATGGGCTTCCCTACACCGTATGTACCTTCAAACCACAAGATACTCAGGAGGGAAATTGCCTTTTCACGCAGACCATCCTTTTGCACAGTCTGTAGGAAAAGAGGATCCTTGTCTGTGGTCTCACTGGTGGTGTCCAAAAGCCCTTTAGGAATTCATCCCTTCTGTGATCCCTACAGGCTCTTTTGACTTTGGCATGCCCACTGCCCTTGTCAAGGTCTGTTCCAGGAACATTTCACTGCTCTGGACCCCTGTGCCATGGCCTCGGTGGCTTGAGTGTCCCTCACGCATTTGAAATATCCTTTATGGCTGTTAGGAAAGAGAAAATTAAGGAGACTGGCACTTATAGGACATCAAAGATACAAAGAGCCTCTTTATCCAAAAGACATCTCTGCATTTGGGGCAGGATTTTACCTGTCTAAATGGCTTCTTCTAGAGCCCATAAGTACAGTGTTGTGCCAGCTAAGTATGGATTTTTAATTAAGCCCCCTTCCTCCTCCCCTCTTTTGCACATAACTATAGATTTAGAGGTTAAGAAATCCCCTTAATATCTTGCTAGAGGTTTAATGCTATATGCTCTTTAAAGAGCACCCCCCAACCACTGTGATGTACTAATAGCTCTGAGATGATGAGAGCTATTGAGATGATAATTTTTACAGTCTTCTAGAACTGATGCCTGCTGGTAACATTTCACTATCGTGTCAAGGAGCAGGGGGGATGGGAGCTATACCTGTCAGCTGCTGTTTTAACATGTGGCTTTAATCTTTTTAATTAACACAACTTCATAGGAAAAAAAATCAAAACCAACAGGCACAACTCAATACACAAGCCTTTCTACCTGGGGAGAGTGAGTGGCTCCCACTGCTGTAGTGTGGATGTTCCTCATTCACAGCAAATGGAGCATCACTGCAGAGCCCCATGTTAGACTGTGGCCATGGGGGCCTGGGGATGCCTCGGTGACAGATGAATATGCAGGAGAAGATGATTTCAAACTTTTCTGTTTGCATAATTCATACATCAGGTAAACAGCTGAGTAAGGTTTCCATGGTATTAAGGTTGTATATCATCCTGGCAATGTGGGCATTTAGAAAAATACACGAAAACTTGCAAAGCACCATGTTTTGACAAACAAGACTGAAGACAGAGTTCTGCTCTTGCTGTGTATGAGGTTTTGTGTCTAAGAGCACCATTTCTAGCTGAGGTTGTGACCCACAAGAGATGATTCTGCCATCCTGGGTCAGACTGGATCAACTCCTGCAGTGATTAGTGGTGGATGTTTAGGAAGAATAGAAGGGAGAGGGCATGAGTATGGTGCTGCTTCAGGAATACTCTCCCACAAGCCTTTCGTGCCCAAATCCAAGGCTGCCCTTGCATCTGCCCCAGCCGTTTCTCTGGCACTGCACTAATTGGGGTCATCTCTTCTCTGCCTGTTGTGGCATCCTGAGGTCACTGATGAGTCCTTGAATCACTCATGTGTGAGCAGCACATTTTCAAGCTGACCCAGCCAGTCTAGAAACTCGATGCTTTGCTAGTCTCCACTTTTCAGTCATCACTGTACAGATTTTTGCAGCAATGTGTCCTGGCAGCAGCCCTGGGGAGGGCAGATAGCCTTCGACCTGTACACTCTGTATTGGTTCTCTCCCCACAGAAATGAAGACTTGTATAAAACACATATTAATGCTGAAAATCACTGGGGAATTGATTTTTTGCCTTCCATTTCACCCCTTAACCCCCTTGTGTACAAGGCCCTTGGGGTCTCAAGGTGCACACCCTCATTTTGTGCCCTGCAGAAGCATCTCTGCTTTACTGTTCCCCTCCAGGTGGTCTGCAGTCAGACTGGTCTGGCTGCTCATGCTGCAGACACCTCCACTTTGTTTTCTGGATGTCTTTAAAGGCTGAGCATGTGCTTTGCTGGCCAGAGCTGGGCTGGGGCTGCAGCCACACACCCCAGCAGCAGTGGCAGCCCCTGTGCCTCACCCCTGTGATCTGTGCTCCCGTTGACAACAGCCTCCACTTTGAAGGAGCATTCAAAGCCCCTTGGGGACAGTCAGAAGATGACTCCAGACCTCTCTGGTTTAGCACATGGCATTCCCTGGGCAAAGATCCTTTCATTAAAACTGATAGATTACACATTTTTGCAGTATTTACAATTCAAAGCGTTCTGATCAAAGTGCTGGAAATTAGGATGTTGATGTGAGATAATTACTCCTTTTCCAGTGTTTGCACCAGAAGAGAGCGTGCAATCTGCTTTCCCTTTGTGTACCCCATGGCACTTGCGAGCATTTCTACATAGCTGATGCCTGTAGATATATTTGCTGACTCTTAATGTCAGCAAATCCCTCTATGATTAGGCCTTGAGGTGACAAAACAAAACCTTGACTGTTACAAGCAAGGTAACTCAGTGCTGAGATAAAACCTAAAAATAAACCCCCGTAGCCTTTTAATGGAACTGAGCACAGCACAAAATAAATTTTTATAAGTTGTTAGGTCCTTGCAGCAAAAGGGAGAACTATAAAACCCTGTTTGATGGCTTTTTAATGGCAGTTGTTTCAGTTAAAGCTTTTAGTGAAGCAGGTTACATGGCAAAAGCAGAATAATAAACAGTAAGAAAATGCATGCACCCTGTGAAGCAACCATGATTAAACACTTAGCAGTAACTTGGGGATATCAGCTCCAGGTTTTTCAGCAGGTCTGTACTAGGGGTGGATTTTGCCTGCTCAAGGTTCTATCCCCAGCTTTCCAAGGAGTGCAGCTCTTGTTCCTAGTCACTTCCTCCTGGTTCTGTTGTGACCTTCACAGAATCATAAACAGTGTAGGTTAGAGTGCACCCTAAAAATCATCTCAATCCATCCCCCTGCCATGGGCAGAGGCACCATCCACTAGACCAAGCCCCATGCAACCTGGCCTTGAATGCTTCCAGGGATGGGGCAGTCACAGCTTCTCTGGGCAACCTGTTCCACTGTCCTACCACCCTCCTTGTAAAAATACTCTTTCTTTTATCTAATCTAAATAAACTTTTATTTTAAAGCCTGTTCTGTCACAACTTGCCCTTCACCTTGGCGCAATTTGTAACTGATTACCTGCAAACCCTCTGAAGATATGGGATTTCCCTTTCTCTATGGGATATTGCCCTGTTGCAGCACAGTAAAATTGTCTCTCCCTGGTTTTGCTGAATCAAATGAGAGTTGCATGAGGTGGTCTCAACCCCTTTGCCTTCCTGATTCAGGCCTTGCTCTGGACTTTGCAGGTGCAATTCAAGTGTCAACAATAGCTGAACTAATAACAAACCTGCACAGAGGGATTTCTCACTATGCATCCCTCACATCCCTCATGTGAAACCATGTGCCATGGAAAGCATATGTGGTTGGTACACAAGGAGACAACAAGCAAGGTAGGAACTGTCTCTTGCTGCCCAAACCCACTCCAGCCAAAATGAAGAGTGTGGAAAGGAGTGGGCTCCTCTGAACACCTCCTGGTGCCCAACAAGCAGTGTTGAGTGGTTGTGTTTTGTGGGTGGGAATCTCCAACACTTGTCTGGGCTTTCCTTGTGCTCACTGTGTTTTAGTTGTCAGTATGGCAGGGCTAGCTCAATCTCCTGAGATGATGCTAGGGAGAGGAGCCCTTCTGAGAGCGGGTTTGGAAATTCATGTTCCTCTGTGTGTGAGCTGAAGTGGGCTTTGCATCTCGTTTGGAAGCAGAGGGAGAATTGTGATGAGTCCAGCCCTTCTCCCAGCAGAAGATTGCTGTTGAACAGTTAATAATACTATTTCTCTGGGGTTTGTTTAGAAATAGACTTAGCTTCGAAGCTATCATATCACTGATACTAGATATAAAGAATGAGAAATTTCTGTGAATGCTTCCCTAAAGTATGTATGTGGTTAGCACAGGTCTTTCCCATGAGAATTTCTTTTGTGTTTTATAAACAAAGGTAAAGTTTGGATGTTATTAAAAACAGTGTCTTGAGATTTGGACGGTTCAGGCCTGGCCAATCAGGCCTAGGGAGAGGTTTCTGACTGACCAATCTGGGTGACCTCTGAAAAGTCTATATATATGTTGGATTCAAACAATAAAGCGCTTTTTCTATGCCACGCTGAGAATCCAGGCTTTCCTTGTCTGCTAGCGGCTCAACAGCGACATCTGTATAATTAATATGCTGGGAACCCTATGCACCTCTCTAAACTATCCCAGTCCTGGAGGTGTCACAGGCAGCTTTGCCCTGGTGGTCACAGGCCAGGTGACGCTGCTGGACATCAGAAGAGGATCTTGGTGCAAAACATTTTCCTTACAGTCATCAGGAAATTCCTTCAGCTTGATTACAAATGTTGGACCTAAGCTTTTTGACAGAATCATTTAAATGGAAACCAACCATCTATCCAAGTCAAGTAGCAATTTACCCTGGATGCCACTGGAAATACCTTCTTTGTCTTTTTCTTTGAAGAAACAGAATATGAGAAGCAAATCCAAGCTCATATTTTCTACTGATCTCAGACCAGAGTCACAAACACCTGGGATTTTAATGTCACACTTTACAGTGATGTAATCAAACCAAATTTCTGAAATTTCTGAAATTTCTGAACTGACCTTTCCAGATGAATGATATGTTGCTGCACTGCTCCACAGACAATCATTTCCAATGGAAATACTAACTATTCAGATCACTTTAATTAATTCATTCTGCACTCACCCAGTGCACTTACAGCAAAGTTTAGGAGGCAGCAGCTCAACTGTTGAAACACATCACCAAACTGGAAATCAGTGCTCAGTACAGGGGAGAAAACGTCTTTCTAGGCAGTACAGAAGAAATATACATACACAAAAAATTCTATTGAGTCTACCAATTTCTGTGCTTGTTACCCTCTTCACCACCAGGCCACAGTCTCAGGACATAACTATCTGCTGATGGTAGAGGAGTCATTCCCATAGGACCAGACAAGAAGGTAACAAACAGTGCTTGGTGACCTCTTAACATGAGTATGAGGGGAAAATGGATGAGCTATGCAAAAGAAATGTCATGTTTATGCAAAGTCGATTTCTAATAATGGGCTATGGAGGGTGGTGAGCAGCCGGAAACACATTGCCAGGATTGTTATGATGTGTGAACACAAACACATAGTATGGATAAACAGTAACATCACACTGAATTTTCAGCCCAGAAAGCTCCATTAACTCATTAGAAATTACAGACAGAGATAGTCTAGTCAAACAACTATTCATCTCCTTTAGGCTGGCAGCAGAGGAGTCACCAAAGCTTGGGGTGGGCCAGCTGCTTGTCAAATGCTGTAGTAGTTTTTCACCCCACCTATGCATCTTTTGCCTGTCTGGTACTGGGCTAGCTTTGGAAATGCATTTGAGACCAGCAGTTTAGATGCTACTTAAATTTCCTCTCAGATCCCCAGAGATGCTGCCAGAAGTGTGATGTAAGTAGTGACTCAGTAGAAAAGTGGATTGAGATCACCAACCCCCATGACAAGACCCATTTCAGGGAGACACCTGAAGACCACCACTGTAATTCCTTACTGGTCTTTCAGCTCATCCTGTTCTTGTAGGTAAATGCATGCACATCAAAGTTCCTGCAGTGCCATCATTCCAAGCAAAACATCAAAGACAACAAAAAATCCCTCTGCAGACAGGGCTGGAGTAGAGGAATGTGCTGGGAAGAGCCTTGTGAGGTGTTGAAGGTTAGGGCTGACCTAGGATCACCCCTCCACTGATATCTGTCAAGTGTTTTATAGTCAACCTCTCTGCTTGATGAAATTCAGAAGCCCATGAAATTACACCCTGAATTAATCTGGCCTGTTGCCAGGATAGTAAATAGGTCATAAGGCTCAAACTTTATGTTACAAGCTGTTTTTTTCTTTTTTTCTTGTATCCCTCATTCCTGCCCAGGAAAGATGTAATGCCTGTATCAATCCAGCCAAAGGCATCCAAACACAAACCCCTTTGAGAGTAATTAAAAAAAAAAAAAAAGTAATATATCTGAAAATTAGTGTCAGAAGTAGCCAGGCTGTCTCCCTAGGAGAGAAGCTGAGGGGCTTTGAACTGCTGCTTTTGTGTTGTGGCATTGGTGTTCAGAGGGTCCCTTTTGACATCGCAGCCTCTCATCTCCGAGTGACATGACAAGCAGCTTGTCACCAGCTCTGCCAGATGCCACTGGGAGCAGTCACAGCACACTCCTCCATCTTTGAAAATGCCAATCATGGCCATGTCCTGTGTGGGGACTAGCTTGTCACTCCCCTTCACAGACACCCATCTCCCCAGGGATGACTCCAAACCCCCCTCATTGTGGAGGATCAGAAGGCAGGAGAAAACCAGGCAGAAGAATCCTGGCTGCTCCTCACTGTCTTATAGAAAGTCACCTTTGCAATCTGCTTAAGGCAAGCCAAAAAGCCCTTTGCAAGCATAGATATAGCTCCAGAGGAAAGGTGTCTACAGTAAGTTGTAGGATCATTGGGTTGGTCCTCTATGTATGGTTTCCTCCGAAAAGGCAAACCAAACTACTGAAATTGGTCATGAGCCAGCAGAGAACTGGAGCTATTGGGTTTTCTGGGAAGGAAATCTCTTTAGGTCATTGAGAAGGCAGTCTGTTCCCTAAAACCCTGAGTGCTCACTGGAGGTGTCTTTTCCTTTCAGTGATGGTGGGAAAGGAGAGGTCTGATGTTCCCGTGAGTTCGATTACTCTGGGTGAACTCCTTTTTCATTCCCCAGCTCTGGTGCTGTGACAAGAGCTTTGCCTCAGGCAAGCCAGGGTTTTACTCCAAGGGTTGAAATTTTGGGGTGTGATGGGGGGGGATTACATTGCAAGAGGGGCAGGAGTTTGAAGCAGCAGTGGGTCCATACAGCTGTGTATAATGCACAAGGCTTGTCAGACCTCTGAATCCTTTAAAAAAGAATAGTAGCAAACAGATGGGGAAGCTCCAGTAGGTCCACTGCAGGCAGCACCTCTGTGTGAAGAGGCAGCTTCAATCTACACCCTGTCAACAGGCTCTTAGTCTCTTTCTCTTGGTCTCTTTCATGTGACAAGGTCCCAGGGAGAATGTGGTATGAATAGTATGATAAAATGGAAAAGGTGAAATGGGACATGTACCACTGCTCAAACAGCAGAGAAGTGACCAAAGCTGGGGCAGAACCTGGATGTTCTGTGGTCCCATCCCATCTGTGACTCTGTGTTCCACTCTAGGCCAAATACTGTTCTGTCCATACTAGCAACTAAGGAAAAGTTGTAGTAGCTTACCAAAATATTTTGCATTCAGATGTCATTCCTTGTTTTAACCATTTCACATACAGGTCAAATAGACATCTCAGTTGTTTGGAGTAAATAAGCCATAAGTCAATTTTCGTCAGTGAACTTGGATTTATACCAGTGCAGCTGAGATCAGATGTGGCCTGTAATTTGAGTGATTTGAGAACTGAAATTTTTTTTTTTAGGTTAGTTTTTTTTTTTTTTTTAAGCTCCTCATTTCACCAGTAATGGGGTTTCTCTGCCCTTTACAAAGTGCCTGGAATGAGGTCAAATTTTTGCAATTTTTGCCAATATTTAATAAGAATAATACTCTAATACTCTATTGCTCAACCAAACCCATTCCATGTAGGTTCAGATGGAGAGCAAATCATGACCTTGGGGGGAACTGGACATTAATGCCATGTTCCTGGCAGTTCTGATTTCCTTGTCAGGGATGATGAAGCTGCTGGGGCAGAGCCCTTCTGGGGTTAGCCCACATCAACTCCTCAGGAAGCACTGTCAATCCATGTGATTTTTGTAAACCTTGGAGACAGGGTATGTCACCTTCTCCGAACCCTGCCAGTGATGGATGCAAGGCTCGGGCCTTGGTCATGCTGGTGGCAATCCAGAAGGACAGCAGTGAAGGCGGTGGAATTACCTGGGTTTTAAAGGGACCTACAAATGAGGTCTGGGAGTAGTTCAGCCTGTCTGCCAGATGACCTGATCTGGTGGGGGATGAGTCTCCTTTCCCAGGGTTGTCCCCAGATGAGGCAGATCCCATCTCACTCGCTGTGCAGGAAGGGATGGGACCACAGCATCTCCTGGGAGTGACTGGGATGTGTGCTTAGAGTAGGGGAAGATGCACCTCATTTAAAGGTTATTGCTTAAATAGATCACCAAATCTCGAGTCCAGCGCTTTGGCCATTGCAGGAGTTGGTGGGGGTTTTTTGTCCAAATGTGGTTTCTTTCCTCTGACAAATGACTTATATTCATTTAAAAAATCCACAAAGCGTCCTGGGCTCTGTGCGCTGAGAACTGGCCCAGAAAAATAAACTCCAAATAAGCAATCACAGATCCCCTGAACCCTGGGAAAGGATCCCTTGATCTTGCCTGGTAGATAACTGTTTAGTCCAGGAGGAGAAGGGTCCTGTCTCCCTTCCAGCAGGTGTGTTTGAGGTGTTTAATTCTAGGAGGTCTGGATGCTCTTTGCAAATGTACAAGCTTGGACATTTGGCCTTGCTCAGTGCAGGGTCACATGGTAGGAAATGGTCAGGTTTTCCACTACTGCTGGTTGTGGACGGGAGCCCTGTGCTGAAGCTCTGTGCCAGGAGTGCCAGGGACAAGGGTGTCCCTGGCAGACCAGGGCTGAGGTGTGTGTGGGCATAGGCAGGGAAAGACAGATGGAAATTAGGGAATGGCACAGTAGTGAGGTGTGGCAACACAGATTCTTTCCCATGGGAACTTTTCTCTTCTTCTTTCTATGTTTTATAAATAAAGTTTTTGTGTTATTGAAACAGCTTTTTGGATATAGGCTGTTCAAGCCTGGGCCAATCAGCCTGGAGGGAGGTTTTGAATTGGTCCAATCTGAACAGCCTGCTGATGTCTATATAAATTGCTAAAATAAATAATAAATTCGGAACCCTTTTGATCACCTGAAAGCCTCTCGACTCTTCACTCCGCTAGCGGTCCAACAGCGACAGTGAGGTGTTTGTAGGCACCTATGACTGCAGTCAACAGGCTTGAAATACTGACACTGGTGCTTAGTTTTGACAGAAAAGGGCCAAACAAGTGGTCATTCGTGTAGGTCCCCTCTCGATTCCTGTTTGGCTTGGAGCAAAGGAAGCTGGGGGCTCAAGGAGGGCTGAGAGTTGCTGCTTGGCACTTGCTGTCATGGGTTAATAACACCGTTTCCTGACAAAAAATCCCTCTAGCAAGCAGAGTGCCTGGAGGCAGCCAGGCAGCCTCCATGGCTCTCCTCTGATGGACATGAGCCAGAACAACAGGCACTGCTCCCAAAATAACAGTGAGTTCCTCAGGACACCCTCTGCACCCATGTCAGGGCAAAAGGAAGTCGCTGCCAGTAAAAGAGCGTGGAAAGAGAAGCACATGTGAAGGAAAACACAGGAAACAGCCCAGGCCAATGAGGCAGAGCAGGACAGCAAGGCTGTGACACTGAGATGGAAGATGCTATGGAAATACATGAGTTGGAAATGGACTAAAGGACTTGACTCAAAGTCATTCTAGCAAGTCATAACTGCTGTTTTCTAAAGCAATGTTTTAATAGAAAAGAAATGAAAGACCGTCAAAGTGTATGTACATACATTCAGTACACACTTTTTTTCTACTATTTAGTCAAATACCATCTACTGTTCAGGGGAACATGTGAAGCTTTCACACCATGTTGTTATTACTGCAGCAGGAGTTGAAATAAAAAATAAATCAATAGCTGAAATCCTGACTAGGAAAAAAGCTTTAATTTTTGGGGGGTGGATTTGAGTAAGAAATCTCAAATTTAATTTAGGTAAAAATTTTTAAGGCAGGTTCCATATTTTGAGCACTGGGGATATGCATAACTATGTTGCGTTAATAAATCAGTTTATATGCTGACATCCATTGCAGAACATCACTTTCATCCCCTTACTTGCATCAAATAAGCTCTCATTTTCCAACTCAGTGGACATGCTTTGCAAAGACTAGATGAAATTATGGACTCAGGTCTCCTAACTAACCTTAGAAGACAGTAAAATATAATTCACTTGTATTTAGCAGCAGCTGTTTTGATGGTGCATATTAAAGCGTTCAGTAAATATGGTAGCAATTTATCCCAAGTAGTAACTGCAAGCTGCTGTTTTAGGTTCATAAAAATGTAGTTGCAAAATATCGTAACACATCGAATGCAACTATTTTATGATCTCATAAAAATATCACTGAGATGTGTTGTCCCACAGAGCGTGGGCGTGCAGAGACAGGAGTCTGGGCAGGCACCACTGCCCTCAATTGCAGCTCATTCCAAGCTGCCTTCCCCTAATTGCAGGACAGGCTACCTTTCATGTCTCAGCATCCCATGGCTGTCAGCACCATGGTCAGGCAAGGGGGTTGGGTTCCCCAGGACCTTTGGAGACCTAAACTGGGACCAGCAATGGCACAAAAGATGAATCAAGACAAATTGTTGCCAAGGAACATCTTTCTCCTGTCTCTAAGTTAAAAATACACTGAGGGTAGTGTAACCCTTCGGGGATAGGTAGTGTCAGCAGCAGCAAGAGTCATGGTTGAAGAGCTCGGGACCCTCCTTAAAACTAACAAATACTTCGGCTTGAGCCTGACCTAGAATTTCAAAATACCTCTCCTCAGTGCTCCTGACCAACAGTGCTTCCTCCTTAGCGAAGACAGGGTTTGTGTCCAGAGAAAGGGGAACTGTTGGGAGTGGGAGCTCAGCATCAGCCCCAGCATCTCCAGCAACAGTCACTTGCCTGTACAACTGGTAATTAACCCAGGCTGCTGTGGTGCTGGCAGTGGTCTGTCAGCTGAGTGCCTCCTCCAGAGGTTCTGGCCAGTATACAAATGCCTGTTTTTTCTTTCCACACTCAATTTAGTGTTTAATGTAGTCATGAAGCAAAGGCTCATTCTAGCTCTGCTGGGCTTGTGGCTTAATTGTATTTAGACCCAGCTCTGAGCAGGGTCTATTTCTCATTGGAAATATTTCTCATTAGAAATATTCCTTACAACCCAAACCCTCATCTGAGGTAGAACTGAGAGGAGCTGATGTGCAGCTGTGATGGCTGGGAGCTTCAGGCAACACCTTGCTGTTTGGGAGAGAAAGACATTAAAACTAGCAGCTCTTTCACTGAATGCACTCGGAAGTCATGATGCAGATCAAAACAACTACTTTTAGGTGCAGTATTATCTTTGCAATTAAGCCTTCCCAAGAACCTGTTCCTTACAGCCCCTGCTTGAGGATGCAAAACTTGGCCCAGAGAGGAGTGAGGCCTTGGTGGGTGGAAGAGACTTTGATTCAGCCATAGTCTGGGCCTCTGGCCAGATCCCAAAGCTGCTCACTCCTCTGGGCAGACCAGTGTGCCTTCCAAGGCTCCATAATGCAACCAAGGGAGAGCAGCTCCTCCAGGAGAGGACATGCTTTTTTCCATAAGGCAAAAAACCCAAGAGGAAATCCATCAGGAAAAAGCAACATTACCTCCAGAAATGTTTCATCCAAGTCTGCATGGAGTGAATTTCACCCAACTTAAGACTAAATGGAACATTAGTTCAAACATGGGGATCTGGGGATTGCCTGAGTTTTGGGGGATGCAAACATGAAGATTAAGCAGTAAATATGTTGTTCAGGAAAATTTCTGAGCCTTTGTTTTGTTGTTGTCTCAATTCCTGAACAAATCCACAAATCATCTCCTGTTTAAGGGAAAATCCTCACCCACTGACCAGCTCTAAAGTATCAGGATTAATGTCAGCCTTAACTTTCAGTTGTCACTTGCAGGGAAATATCATCCCTCCATATTTCATAAATACAGCCTGAATTTTGAAATCCCTGAGAAATGAAAACACTCTCTGTTTTTCCTAACATCCAGGAATGGCTCAGGAGGAGCAGTAACTTCTCTAGCAGAAGGCAGGATGGCCTCCTTCACAGCTGGCTTGCTGTCGTTTATCCAGCAAAAGCTGTTCCACAGACAGGGAATAAATTGTGCAATGCGCTCTGTTTCTTGACATCCTGATAATGAAAATCTAATTAGTGAGAAAGTGTAGTTTGTTGGGTCAGCTGGTTTGACAAATATCTTGCCCCCAGTTTTAGTCAAAACCAGGAACAGGCATGAGAATGGGATTCTCTCTCTTCTGTATTTCCCACTGGAGCAAGAAAATATATAGCCAAGTCTCTGAAATAAGTCTGTTGCTTAAGAGATTGCCAGCTCATTTCTGCAAAGTACTTAAATAGCAGCTGCACATCCCAGCTGTGGAGCCAGCTTTAACATACTCCAGGATGTTCCAGAGTGGTTGGGACCTGGGGGTTTTGGCCATGTCTTTCTCTTGCTCCTGCAAGATCCTCCCATGCCCTATGTTCATCAAAGTTTTGATCTACGTCTCTGTATAATGACTCCCGAGCAAGGATGGAAGGTATGACAATCCTTTTTAATGAGTGATGGGGCTCAACTTAATATTCAGAGTATGAAAAGGGAGGACTCTTTCAAGAGTGTCTCATTATTTCTGATGTCAAACACTTTACATGGAAACCCAAGATCAGAGAAGATTTGCAGGGAGTAGGTGTGAATTGGGTTTGTGAGTCAAAGTGGGTCCTTCATCAGGGGTCTGAGTGGGGAGGTGATTAGCTGAGAGTGTACGGTGATCTATCTGGGCTTTGATTAATTTGTTAATGAGCTTATGATAGCCGACACCATGTCCATCTCATGTGTCATCCTTGCTACGTGTCATTTATTGCTTGAAATTTAAATTGAGCAAAGATGCATTTTAATGTAATTTTTGACTTTTGGAGGCAATTGTGGGAAGAGTTTATTGTCACTGATTTTCACTGAAATTCTGGATTGATTCAAAGCTCAGAGCTTTTTCTTCCTTGACAACCTGCCAAAAGGGCCATAGCTTGATCCCTTTTATGAACTTCCCTGTTTTCCATTTGCAGCCATGCTTTGAGTTTTGCTGGCCACAAATGCAGCATCTAATTTCTTTTGTGCCCAAAGACAAAAGACAAGATGCATCTGTGCCCTAAACCTGCAGACATTAATCATATCTCACCAACTTTACTTATTAAATATTTCTACTGATTTCAGTGAGACTAATAACACCAAAATGCAGTAGATACAATAACATTTAAATGTTTGGGACCTTAATTATATATCTAACATATCTTATTTTCCCAGAGACTTCTGAAACTAAAGCATCAACTTTTTGAAGGTGGCAAGCTCCGTGGTGATAGAGGCAGAAGCCCTCACGTTCACAAAGGGATGTAATTTATGCAGACAAAAGCAATTTAAACTAAAATTGATCCAACAGTACAAAAAGTGATTGGGTCAGTAGTTTGGCAAATAAGAAGAATGAGTTCACTTCATGGGCATTTACAGTGGATAATAAATTAGATTTGACTGAAGAATTTTGACCAGAGGGTAGGGTTTTTTTGTTTTTTTCTCAATTACAACTGAAGTATGATGCAAAAATCTTTTAGTTCAAAGCTTCAGGGCAATGAAACTCAGGTCCAGTTGTCATTTCACAAAACTGTGTATCTGGATAAGAAAAGGTATTGTCAAAGTCAAAGTCACCAGCAAAGGACCTGGATTCACTACTCCCAAGAAAAGAAGGCTTCTGCTCCTGAAACAACCGAAAACAGAGAGTGATGCAAACAGGGATGATGTAATTTAAAGGGTTCTTTTCTCTGCTTGTTATCTACACAGTTGGTAGCCATGGCTCAGGGTTGGAACCAAGATTTGCATGTGATTCAGGTCCAAAGTGCATCCAAAGCTCAAATTTTACATCAGATAGTATTCAAAGATATAGTGCACTGAGCTTTGAATACTTCTTCCACAACGTCATGTCATATTTACCAAACTGGCCTGGGGTTAAAAATCTGTTCATAGTAGTTGTAATCATAATTTTCACATGATAGCTAGCTGTGTGAAATATTATTGCTGTTAAACATTTACTATGGTTAAATATACATATATTGCTGTTAGATGCGTAAGATCAATGGGTATTTAGAATAGAGACCTGACAAGGCAGAGGGAGCAGGGTCTGGGGTGGTTAACATCATCACCTAAGGGTGTGATTGGAGAATTAGGGACCAATATGCTAATAGGACAGAACTTATAAAAGGTGAAGGGTCCATGACCCAGCATACATTTTTGGGTGTAGTCCCTTTAGGGGGATTTTGCTTGCCCAAGTGTACCTTGAATAAAGTTTTTTTATACTCCTAATTTGTTTTGGTCTCTGTTTCAGGTAGCGTATTTTAGGCATCAGTGTGACCTTATGGATAAAATTCTGGATGAAGTTCAAAAACTCCTGGAAACTGAAAGTATTCCTTATATATACTCTAGTGATCATGTAACACTCATAAACAACAGACATAATTAGAAACATTTCAAGGCTTTGAAATTGCTTTGCTTCTGGAGGAAAATGAAGCTGTTGTTGCAGTGTAATAGAGACTGAACCCTTGGGTCAGGGTGCCTGCATGACAAACAGGCAAAGGAGGGACAGGGTTTCTGCTCTAAAAAAGGCTTGTGAAACAGGCTCAGCTGCCTGTCAGCCAAAACCTCCTGAACCTCCTGGTTTCATTTTTGCATCCAAGTGAAAACAATTCTCAAAACTTCAAACTGTTTCACAAAATGAAAATGGAGGTTTCTGATCAGCTGCAGCTTTTTAAATTATTCACAATATTAAGAAAAGCAGTAGATTGTGAAAAAGTTGAGAGATTGGAAATGTTTGTCACATTTTAGTCTACATTCATGCTGGAAACTGGTTATATACCTGTTACCTGTAATTGAGGATTCCTGGGGTGTAAGTGGTGAATTGTAATGCAAAATATAAAGCCAGGATTTCATGAGTAATGAATTTGGGTTGATATGAACTATTCTATGTTTGTTTCAAACAGTTTCTGAGAAACAAATCTTGTCATGAAATGGGGCCTGGTTATGTGAAGATATTTGAGGGAACAGAAAACAGCAATAATAGTTGTCTTGTCAGTGGATCTTTTTCATAGAATATATTCATATTCTTTTTGGAAATGTAAAAATTGCACTGATGGGTTTCCAACAGTGGGATCATTTCAGCCAGACTCACCTTCATCTTCTATGTTGTGTTTTTGGCTCATTTGCAATACAAACTTCAATAGGTTGTTTTAAAAAACCCATAACAACTGGCACTTCCAATTTCGTGAAAAGACATTTTTCTTTTCACCTTTTAGTTCAAGACTCCAAAAAATCACATCAGAATTGCATCAATTTCAGATCAAATCTCAAGTTTTCTTTTCTCTCCATTTGATTGCAGATATTGCTTTCAGAGAAAAGTTCAGAGTATTCAGGGGAAAAATCCAAATAAGAATTCTTTGTGTTTTCCATGTAAGACAACTCCTGTTTTCCAACAGTCTTAGTAAAGATCTTGCAGCATCCACCTCAAAATAGGCAGAAGGAGATATACACTCAAAGGCTGGACATTTTCTACCACTGCAGCCTGTAGATAGTGATACCTCTTCCTCCTCCCTCTGGGCTGCCACACCAAAATCCTGATGGTGCCAGCTCCTCAGTGGTGCAGTCAGTGATATACATCACTCTCTTAACCCTTCTACCTGCAGCTATACTCAAACTAGAGACATTGAAGCCAACCAGGAATGTGATAACTACTTATGTTGGTGTCCTAGGTTACAATATAGATGTATTTAAGTATTCTATTACCACCAGCTATGGGCCATTAGCTATTATCACCTGCTAATGACCCACCCCAGATAACAGACAATGGGCCATCAAGACCCCACCGCATGACTCATGGACTTACCTCACCCTATTGTGAGATGCTCTGCCCAGGAGGGAGAAGCCAAGCATTCCCACCTGGATATAACCTAGCCTTGGAACTGCCTGAGCTAGCCCTGTCTACTGGGTTCCCAGAGGACAAGAGCTACCACTGCACCTTCAGCTGGAGACCAGACCTTCACATGATCACTGCTTCAACTGAACTACTTCTGTTGGACTGCTACCACCCCCCTAACCGGGTGTCAGCTTGTATCTGACTTTGTCAGTGCTTTTCCTTGTATTATTTCACTTATTTTTAATTTTTCCTATTAATTTTAATCCTGACTTGTGATCTCCCACTGGTTTGTTTTCAAACCAATACCGTTTGGAATATAATTAAAGATTTTTAAAGATGTATATCATAGCCACCAGCTCAAAGGCAAGTTTGGGCTGTGTTGTCCATCTGCCTTATGATGCTGACAACAGAAATACTGCATTGGGAGCCCATATTTCTGTGGTCTCTGCTAAGTTAGACTGGCTATATTAATCAGCAGAGTTGGGTGGCTCTTCTCCTAACCAGAAACAAGATGTAGATTTCCAGCATGCCTCAAACTTTAATGAAAGATGAAAAGATTTGAGATAATTTCTGGTTTCTTCTCTACTTCCTATATCCAGCTGTCATAGCAGATGGAGGGACCATGATACCACTCTCCGTCACTCAGATGTTCAGCTGCTGAACCATTTATTAAGTTGTAAAATATTCACATGACACTTCCCTGCATTTCTCAAGATTTTTTTGTTACTATGCTGCCTGGCAGGGCTGACTGAGAAGAAGAGGAACAAGATACAGCTGGCCGTAGCTGGACAGTATTGTGGTCCTTTGCAAACTTCCAGGGATGGGCACATGTTGGGCCTCATCCTGGTTCAAATACTTGGTCCTGAACTAAAATTGCCAGGAGTCATTGGTCATCCCTGATCGTGCACAAAACAGAACATTGGATGTTCAGGAAACAACAGTCTGGAAAATTCAGTTTAAGGAGGTGTGGTATGTCCTGAGTTATGCACCAGCTGAGCAAGGATTTGGGACTCTGATCTGGCCATTTCTCTACCACTCCATCTCATGTTCTTAAGCCAGATTGGGATAGTAGGCCTGCAAGGGCACAGCATGAATGAAGTGGTTCAAAAACTGTGCATACTGCAACTGTTGGTTTTGTGTAAAGGCTGTGTTCTCAGGAGCGGATTAACTTCTGCTCCAGAACACTGTCTGAAGGACAAAGTGGGGTCAACAAGAGACTTTTACAAGACCTACATCAAAATGTAAGGTAATAATTTCATAGGATTATAAATCCCTGTTTGAAAAAATGGCTTAAGATCTTCCTAGACACCAGGCAACTAAGTGGTTAAAATTACTACCTATCCTCTGAAAACTGTCCTTTGTGTTAGTTTAAACTGGTTTATTTTGCTGGGAACTAGTTGGGTCAGATGCCCCATATCAGCTAGTATATGTTCTGCTCTGATGTTTTTCTTTGTTGATGGACAGCATTCAGGGCTGCAGATGGGATGTCAGCACAGCTTCCCTTTTTCCCAGGCTCTCACAAGGGAAAGGCAAAGGAAAAATCTAAAGCTTCACCCAAAAGAGTTGTGCCATGAGGACTGCAGAGACATTCACAGGTATAGAGCCTGTTATCTGAGCTCTGAGCTCAAGGTCCTTCAAATCTTTTGTAGCATGGGAACCTGCGTGTTTTACACCTCAGTCAGGTAAATCGGCAGCAGACACTGTGAGCATTTACTCTCAAAGATTACAAAAAAACCAGTCAATTAAATGCAGAGATAAGAGCTCTGATGTCAAGAGATCTTAGGCTGGTCATATGGGTTTGCATGTGAACATTAGGTTGGACATCAGGAAGAATTTCTTCACTGAAAGGGTGGTCAGGCATTGGAAGGGGCTGCCCAGGGAGGTGGTGGAGTCCCCATCCCTGGAAGTGTCCAAGGAATAACTGGATGTGGCATTTAGTGTTCTGGGCTGGTTGCCAATGTAGGGATCTTTTACAGGTTAGACTTCATGATGATGGAGTCCTGGGATTCTGTGTTTAGCAAACTGTTCAGCCTGCTCGAGTTGTGTTCCTCAAACCACTGCTGAACTTGTGAATTCTCTTATTATGGTCAAAATGTACCAACAGAAAAACAGGTACCTTGGCAATAAATGGCAAATGCATATGGTTATAATCTGACTCCCTTCAGTAAGTAAATGCAACTTTGCAAGAGTTTGTAATTGCAAACACTGCCCAGGAGGGTTTATCTATAAAGCATTTATTGGTAAGAGGTATAAAAGTAGTGGATATAATGGTCAGCTCCAGGGAGCAGGTATTATAGCAATGCATGCTATATAATATGTATGGTTCTTCAGCTGGGTGGAGGGAGCACCTTGAAGGACCATCGATGCTCTTCCTCTGCAGGTGAACTCCCCAAACTCATACCTGCACAATGAAATCTGCAGAAGAACATTAAAACATCAGCGGCAGAAATAAATTAAATCTTTTCAGAGATAGGTTTCTTTCATATGGGTGGATGTGTGTTGTGAAACATCTTTTGTTATCGTATATGATTTGTGAGTATGGAACCTGACCTAGTGAAAGTAGTGACATCAAAGAGGAAGCTGACTTTGATTTCAGCAGCCTTTGAAGCAAACCATTACCTGATACTAATCTATTTGTGCATTTGTATTTGGTTAATGTAAAATTTAACTTCAGTAGTCAGAAAGGTTTTTTTTCCTTGGAACTTTCTGTTTTAATGTTCTTAAATATTTTTCGCTGTATTTCTGAACAAAGGCTGCCTTGGCAGCTCAACCAGCAAGGGATGATGTGAAAGCTTTGCCCCATTCAAAGCATATCTTGTGTTAGGTTTTGAGTTGTTTGTGCTCTGGTTGTTTCTGTATGTGTTGCCTTCTCAGCAGGAGGATGCTCAAAAGCAGAGGATAAAATTCAGCTGTGTAGGGATGGGGTGAGGAATGTCAAGGCGAAGCTGGAGCTGAACAAACAACAAAAGAAGGGCTTCTGCAGATATGTCAGCCAGAAAAGAAAGGTCGAAAAAGGTGCACCCCCCCACCCCGATAAGCAAGGCTGGAAAACCAGTAACAAGGGATGAAGAGAATGCTGAGCAATTTTTTTACCTCAGTCTTCACTTGTTACCTCTCTTCCCACACCTCTGGAGTGGATGGACAGCAGGATGAAACTGAGGGAGTAAAGTCTTTCTCATTGTAAGTGAAGATCAGGTTCATGACTACCTGACAAACCTGAATGTACATAAATCTATCAGACTCCATGAGATGCATCTCAGAGTCCTGAGGGAATTGGCTAATAGAGTTGCCAAGCCATTCTCCAGGATATTTGAAAAGTCCTGTCAGCCAGGGTAAGTCCCTGGTGACTGAAAAAGGGGAAATACTCTTTAAACCATTTTTAAAAAGGTAGAAAGGAGGACCCTGGGAAGCACTGCCCTGTCAGCCTCACCTCTGTGCCTAGGAAAACCATGGAACAGACCATCCTGAAAGTTTTGCTGAGGCACAGGGAGGGCAGGGAGGTGACTTGGGACAGCTAGCATGGCTTCAGCAAGGGCAAGTCCTGTCTGACCAACCCAGTGGCCTTCTGTGATGGAGTAACTCCATCAGTGTACCAAGGATGTCACCCCTCTATCTAAATTGGAGAGAGGTGGGATCACCATTCTGTGATTCTGTTCTATGATTCTAAGCTGAGACCTCATTGGTTCCATGCAGATGACACATCCCATTGGTTACATGTTGGCTAAAACCCCACTGACCTACAACTTTTGCAAATATTTCTTCCTCTTTCCTGCACCATTGGTCTGTGCTTAGGATTAACTAGAAAAATATTTGAAGCACCTTCCTGTTATTTTTAGTTGCCAGATCTTGATGGAACTGGGCAATTAAGAAATGCATGTACTTAAACTCAGCAGCCTGTGAAACCAAATGCTACTGAGAGTTTGCAAGCCTCGAAGAAGACAGTTTGATTTTTGGAAAGAATTTTGACAAAGAGGTCATTGAACTGATTCTTGCCTGGACAAAAAGCATTCTTGTGGTGCACATTTCACATGGAAAGCGTGAGGGTACCTGAGCTACCTGGTCCTGGACCCACATGGATACTCACAGGGTGTTGAGCTGCTCACATCCAAGAACCATCACCTTGCTGCACATTGGTCAAGTTGTATTCTAAATCTGAAATTAGCTGGTTAAGGCATACTTAAGCCAAAAACATCTCTCCAACAATATCCACCAGATTTGGCAAAAAATACCTCTGGCCAAAACCAAAGAAAAAAGCAAAATGTTCCATTTGGAAACTAAATACTCCAAACTTCATTTGACAAAGATTTTTAATAATTAAATTTACTTCCATTCATGTTTAACAAAATCACTTCAGATTGGGCAAAACAACCCAGTTTTTCTTCCTCATATTAAATTTCTGACCAGCTCGAATACCATTATCTGAGAAAAGACTTGTTTGATACACTGAAACAGAACTCATACCCTCAGAGCTCTCTTTTGTGTCACAAGATGGGCTATAATAACCCATCTTCCAGGTAAACATCTGTAATTCACATCAGCACTAACAAAGTCAGGAAGTTCTTGCTGTCTCTGACTAACCTGTTCATTTCTCAGTAATTCTTCCTGCCTATAAAGAAGTTACCAGCCTCAAAACTGCACTACTCATCCTTCTCACTTATTAGTCAGAACACGATGGTCTTGGCATAAAAGCCAGGACTCAAACCTCTGGAGACAGTCTGAGATCTCAAGACATCTCCCCAGGGCCAAGCAGAGGTATTCTGGTGGGATGCAGCAGTGAGCCCCATTTGTGCCAATTTGTGTCAGGAATGCCTTCAAATTAGCATTATTCATGAGCACTGCATTTACAGAAAGGAAAGTGGAGTGTGTGACAGGCTGTGGGACTCGATGGACCATTTTGATAATCTCTTCTGACACTGTGAATACAATGTCCTGGTGTTTCACCAGAGTACTGCTCCTGCGATGAACAATTCACTATTGAACTCCAGTTTGGGGTATTTTTAGCAATATCTTTGTCAAAATACTCCTTATGCTGGAGTGTTCACCTGAGATTTTGGATAACATTTACAGTGATCAATTAATTCAAAAAACTGTTGCATTCATTTTTCCTTTGCAATTCTCTGACTGCTGCTTCCTGGATCTCTGGTGCCATGATCTGCTGCCTCAGGGGCCTGCCGGTGTCTCTCAGCACCTCTTGGCATAGATAATAAGGCTGCTGTTTGGAAGAACAAACAACCATGGCATTTTCAGCAATCCATACTCCTTGCTCAGTATAGCACTGGGACAGTCCATGCCTCTGACTGACAGCTGTCAAGACACAGACTCATCCCTCACTGGATGCACTTTCTTGGGGCACTATCTGGCAGTTGTGGTGATGCACAGTGGGCCACTTCAGACCCTGGATTCACACATGATCCTGCTCCTAGGCCACTGAGATCCAATTCTGGTCAGAGAAGGAGAAAAATGTGACCAGGGCAAAATTAATTTTCTTTTCAAACCCATTCATGGCTGTCCAGCTGATGGATCCTGAATGGCATCCTGCAGATTCCCAGGGCTTGTGACTATGGCTGCTGAACATGTGCTCCATGAGGACCTTGGGCACAGTGACAGAGGCGTGTGTGCACAAGGGCTGCAGCTGGAGCTTTTCTCCTGCAGTCATCACAAAGGCTGCATCGCATGGACTGGAGTCTGTGGTTTGTCCAGTGCTTTTGTTAGGTCACTTCTGCCTACACCAGCAAAATGAGGTCACTTGCCTCCTGGTTAGCCAGGGCCATAAACGCAGACATGATGCTCTCTCAGACACACGCCTGCTGAGTTGGAACTGACTTTGGGAGTCAGGCTAAACCAATCTTCCTTTTGGCATTAGTAGCATTGGAGACACCCACAATGGGAGGAACCCAAGGAGCTGGACTGATTGCTAACTTGAACTTTGCTGAGAGTCAGGGCAGAGGACTAAATATCTGTATTCACTATGGCATGGAGTGGGAGGTGGGGTGCGCTGGTTATCCCAGTCCAATTCTTCCCTGCACCAGTGGCAGAGAAACCACCATGAACCAGCTCATGGCAATGCTGGGTTTTCTGCAGCCACTCGAGCAGAAATCCCCCATTGCTCTGTGGAATGACACAGTGGTTTGGGAAGGCGCATCTGGAGTTTTGTTACATGCTAAATCAAGGCCATAGCAGGTAGTGTAAAGCTTATATTTCAGAGCCTTTCAGACAGCTAATATATGTGGCAGTTGTTTACGCAAAGGAGTGACTGCTGAAATGAGGTCTGGAATGATTTGTTTTGGTTTTTAAATCCCCTTCTCTGAATTCATGTGATATTTGTGCAGCCACAAGGGAACAACCAAGTAGAATTTCCTGATATGTGCCATCTTGCTGCAGGAAAGTTGCTCTACAAATTCTTCTCTGAAGGCAGAAATGCTCTCAGTTTCTTCCCAAAGCCAGGTCACTCCTTCATACTTTTCAAGACCCAGGAAGAAGATGCAAAGGGACTGAAATATTTTGAGGCATAGTTCTGGTAATGCATTCCCTTCAGGGTGAGGGAATTTGCAGGCTGAGCTGGCCATAGTCAGTCCAGCTTTCAGTCATGTTCCCAATTCCATCTCCTAATGCCACCTCAGTTATTCTGTGTGTTCTGCAGTGACAGGAGCATTTTTGTGGTTGTTTTAAAAGCTTAGCAGACCAAGATGATGTCCTGGAGGCTGATCATCCTTTCTAGGATGCGGCCTCAACTCACGCAGTAGTGTTTGTCTTTAAGGAACATGCATAGGGGCCAAAGGAGAGATTTTGAAGGTTGTTCTAATTAGAATACGTCTGAAGACTTGTCTGGCAGCTGCGTGAGACATCTGCTTTTCTGGCAGGTCACATTTAAAAGCATTTTCTGTGTTCTCCTTTTTAGAAGAAACAACTGAGACTAAACCAGCCACATTTCTGCTTTCCAGAGTCTGGTCCTGAGTTTGTCAGTGACGCTGCAGAAACCAGGACAAGCTCTTGGCTCCACCAGTGTGGTCCTTACAAACCTGGACAGTGAATGTCACTGTAAAGACAAGTGCAGCCATAAAAAGAGGAGGCAAACTAGAAACAATGCAATTTAATAGTGTTGGATGCTCTTCTCCATCACCACAACTTGCCTTTCCCTCCATAGCAATAGCAGCTGCTCCTGTAGGATTGCTTTGCTGTCTTTGTTCCCCTTGCTGCCTTAATTTGCAAAACCCACAGAGGATGAACCACTATCAGTGCTAAACTGGTAATTAAGAAGAGAACTGTTTTATTTCTAAAACTGTTACAATGCAAAAACTATTGCTGGGTGACATCCTCAGAGCAGGCACATGCTACACTGACCAAGGCAGTCACCTCAATAGGTCTGTGCTGGAAACCATCTGTGGGGTCATGCCTCAGTAGTGATATGCAGAAGGGAGGTGGGAGTGTGGGTGTCCAGGGTGGGCTGCTCAGGAATGCCCTGTTAACAGCCTTCATTCCCATGACCTGCTTGTATCTCACTCTGTGGGCATTACCAAACTGAATGTTAGAAAATTCAAGAGGTAAAGACCACTGCCCCTGCTCTAAATGGAAGCTGTAAAAGCAAACTGGCCCACATCAACCAGTTCCAGCTACAAAAATTCCCTGTCCTTATTTTTGTACTTGCTTTGGGAATACCATTCACTGTGTGAAAGTGTGATTATTTCTGGAAAGAAAAGCTATTGAAGACTTAGTGCCAGCGTTGGTTTCATTACAAATGTGGAAAGGAAGCTGTCAAAAAAATGGTTGTGTTTTCAGATGTACCACATGTGACTGGGGTTGTGTTAGAAAACATGATCCATCCCATGTAAACCATGAATCACTGAACAAAAGTCCTATTTGTAAATTTGAATATTGGCAGACAGCTTTCAAACTCTCTGTCTTGCAAATAGTTCTGTGATGCTTTGAGCAAGCACAGAAATGCAGTGGGACTTCGCCAGGTTCCCTGGACCTTGCCAAGTTTTGACTCGAACCTTCTTCACCTGCATAAACTAGGAGAAAAACCAGAGTAAGAACCCCCAAACTCGGCTTGACACGCACACATGAAGTTACACCTGGCTCTTGAAAAATTCATTCCAAACAATATAATCTGTCAGACTGACCATATACTGTAATTCTACTCAATCACTTTTGTAAATGATTCCTGTTGATTTGCCCCTTTTGAGAACACACAAAAGAGAGAAAATCCATAAGAGAATTGAATCATAGTTTTTATTATGCGGGTTTTGAAAACCTCATAATTCTTTAGGCCTCTTTTTGTGGGCAAAAGGCTTAAGCAAAAAGGCTTCAAGCCACAATATCATGTCCTGAGATAGCAGGACATCTAAGGAAACTAGGTTTTATTAAGTGTTCTATGAGAATACAAACTGAGAATTCAAACTGAAAGAAAGGGAAATTTAGGTCAGATACAGGGAAGAAATTCTTCTCTGTGAGAGTGATGAGGCCCTGGCACAGGGTGCCCAGAGGAACTGTGGCTGCCCCATCTCTGGAAGGCTGGACAGGGCTTGGAGAAACCTGGTGTAGTGGGAGGTGCAGGGGGTGGAACTGGATGAGCTTTAAGGTTCCTTCCAACTCAAATTATTCTGTGTTTCTGATTCTGATTTAAACGCAGCCATTTCACCACCCACCTGACATTGATGGCCTCTCACAAAGGTTTGGTTTTACTCCTGACAGAAACAAAGCAAACTTTTATTCTTCAACAAGTTGTCATACTCTGGGCGGAGCTAGTCATCAAAAGGAAGATTAATATGGGCAAGCCATCACGGAGCCATGAAAGCGTCATATCCCCAGCTCCAAGGGTGAAAGGGATGCTTCCTGAACATTGAACCACTTTCTAAAAATACAGCTAAAGTAGAGATCAGTGCTTTTGTCAGAGAGGATTGTGATCTTGGATTCAGATTGCAGTGTGAAAGGTGTAAGCATGTAAGCATGTGGGGTCATCACCCAAATTGCACCCTACATGTAAACTTAAGCAAGTTGTTTTTCCTCTCCATCCAATATTTATGCATGGGACTCTTGAAAAGTGCTAAAGTTTTCTATTTGTATGCAAAATTACACTTATTCCAAAGTCCAAATAATCTAAGTTTAGAGATTTTTATTGGGCATATTTTTTTTTATTGTTACTTAGAGGTTTAAAATAAGTAGACATAAATTTTTAATTTAGAATGCAGGAAAAGTGGAAAGAAAGTGGGCAAAATAGGGTTAGAGGAGAAAAATCAAGCTATAAATAAAAGAAATCACGAATCCAGAAAGGAGCATTGCACAAACTTCATCCATGAGGGGGTTATTTCCAAAACGCATCCAGTAGCATCTAGGGGCTCCAGTGACACTTGATGAAAGAGACCAGTTTTCTTTAGTATGTGGTAGGGCTGGGCTTGAGACCCTGAGTGCCAGGAGATTTGTTCTCTTCAGTCATCATTAGTGGTGTTTCTCTGGTTTTGAGTTTATCTAGGACAAATTGGAGAGCTCTTGAATAATGAAGTAATTAAAAATCAATCTTGAAATATCTTAAGCTGCCTTGACAGGCTTTTTATTTAAAAACTTGCTTAAACAGATCATTCAGTAAGTTATGTACTCCAAGTTTCTTCCCCCTTCCTCTAGAGAATGTCTCTATGGCCAAGGGAAGGGTGCAGAATGAACCCACGGTTTGTCCTCTCCTGGTAATGCCTTGACCTCCAGATAACAAAGTGTGTATTCATTTTATACTCTAGAAATTATTTTTATTGTCAGACTTTGATGTTGCCAGGATAAATATTTAGTTCCCAGTAAACCTGCCAAGATCTGGAGGCAAGTGTGCTTTTATGCCTTCATGCATGGGCAATACAGAGTTGGTGTAATACATGTGGGTTATATTCTTCCACTGCTGTGAAAGTGGCAATGATGGCACCAGCAAGGCAGCAAAAATACCACTTCTCACCCATTTGCAGTGCCAGCCTTCCTCTCTCAGGCAGGTTTTTATTAGAGGTTAAGGGTTTGCCTGATGTTATGAAGGGTTTGCCAGATGTTATGAAGTCCCACAAGGCACAGAGAAACCATCTTCAAAAAACCCCCACTAATCACTTGGAGATAAATCTGAATTGAGTAACTGAGCTTTTCATCTGACATGAAAAGACCAGAAGCTACATTTGAGACAAAAGCAAAAAGTTTAACAAGTTACATTGATCAAAGAGTTTTCAAAGGAACATTCAATTCTATGTGCAACACCTAAATGGAAGGGTTGTTCTTTTACTTATTTATTTTGCGATAAAGAGGGTTATTAGCTCTTGTTATCTCCTTTCACTTTAATGCATTCTGCTGAAACCCTCAGCAAAAAAACCCCAAGCTTTGTGAACAACAAAGTGACAAATGAAAAAGAAAGATTAAAATTAGTTCAAGGATAAAAAAGAGCATATATTTTACAGGCAAAATCTCCTGGTGTAAGCACTGATGCATTCAAATGGAGAGAACAGATCTTGATTACGATGCAACTCCACCTTGCCTCTCCGAGTGCCTGGCTGTGATCTTGCTGCAGACAACTGAAATGGCTTCAGAACTCTGAATTTGGGCAAAAAAACCCCCAGACCATACAAAAAGAGCTTACTGCTTCTGGAATCATCATGTGTATCAGATGAAAACTGAGAAGGTTGTGCATGCTGGAACAAAACTGACAAGGGGAAACTGGGAATCGTAGACTTGGGAAGCTGAGATTTCCCTATGCGGGAAGATGCCGTATCCAGATTCCAGGTTATGGTTTAAAGTTACTGAGCATTTGTGGTGAGAAGGCTCTCAAATTTTACAGCCCTTGGTCATAATCCTTTTCCTGCCTCCAACCATATCTTTTTTTTCCTTGGACTCATCTTACTAATCACATTCTTTTACTCTTAGAGCCTGATGCAAAACCCAGGAAAATCAATGGAAAATTTTCTGTTGACTTAGCTGATCTGTGGTTTAGGCCCCAATAAGCTGTTAGTCTTTGACTCAGATGATGCTTGCACGTTTTGCTAGCACAAATGTGAGAGAAAATCCTTTCCTAAATAAATATATGAATCTTAAGTTTGTTCTTTGTCTCCTTGCTTTGAAGCCTGAACAGCAAAAATATTCTCTTACTCCAAACCAGAGGGTTTATACTGTGCTTTGCAGAGCCAAGTCTTCTCATATAACAGGGTTTAGAGCAGTGCCACCAGCACACACAGCAATTCCATAGTTGTTTTCTACCAGCCCTGTGATTTCCTTGAACTATTTCAGGTGCTGCAACATGTCTAAGCAAGGGCAACACAGCTGTTGGAGGGTCTGGAGCACAAGTCTTACGAGGAGCAGCTGAAGGAGGGCTGGGGAAGGGCTCAGCCTGAAGAAAAGGAGGCTGAGGGGGAACCTGCTCACCCTCCACAATTCCCTGACAGGAGGGTGCAGCCAGTGGACAGAACAAGAGGAAACAGAGCTGTGCCACAGGAGATTTAGACTGGACATTCAAGATTTTTTTTTTACTGAAAGAGTGGTCAGACACCGGCACAAGTTGCCCAGGGCAGTAGCGGCATCACCATTCCCGGAAGTGATCAAAAAACATTTAAATGTGACACGTGGGGATATGGTTCAGTGATGGAGTTGGAAGGGCTGGGTCAGTGGTTGGTTTCAATGACCTTAAACATCTTTTCCAACCTGAATGTTTTCATGCCTCTTTACCGGAGGCTGAAATCCTCCAGGTGCTGGTCCTCTACCAGTGGTGCAGAAGCATCCAAGATGTTCACAGAACCTCTCCTGCTGTATGTATAAGATGAAATGTTCCACAGGGCACAAATACTGACTTGTTACTATTTTGGGTGCTAGGTGAGGACAGCAGGTTCTTTGTGCCAAAATGTTCCTCTGGAGCTCTACCACATTTCAGGAAGCAGGAGAATGCTCCCCATATCACATTGTCCTTGCTTGTCCTTGCAGGTTGCAACACTGCATCCTGTGAGATGATAAACAAGCTCTCGTGGTTCAGACTGTCCTCTCAGCTCACCAGAGGCCATGGCAGGTGGAAATACCACCCTTCAGTCCACACATTGTAACAGCAGCGTGGTTGCTGTCGTCAGCATGAGCTGGGGAGAAGATGACATTGAGGAAATGGGAATAATGGCTGCATAACAGGGGAAACGTGCTGCTCTCTGCATTGGTAGTTACACCTGATTTGGCAACTGAAAGAAGAAGGAGAAGATGTGAAGACATTAAACCTTTTATCAACCTGATGCGGTGAAATTGAAAAGAAAAAAAATAAACAGAGGCAGAGTTATTTGGCAGCAAATGGCTTTATTAACTTCTAAAATGGTGTGTGTTTGAATGTGATAGGGAAAGCAGCATTCATCAGTGTGCGCCACATCAAAAGACAAATTAATCCTTTGAAGAAATGTAGCTTTTAAAAATCCCCCTCATTAAACAATCTATCAGGAGGCTGAGCTGTGGAGCCAGGCACTGTTTCCTGTGCAGCACAAAGACCTACATGTGACACAGTTCCAGGTATGGCTGCCCTCCTGTGTCAGGGTCTGTTGGCTGAGCCTGACAAACCATGATGCAGGACCTACTCAGAGGATGTGTTTTCCCTTCCAGCTCCTAACGCTTTTCCTGCTACAGCACCCACAGGGCTTAGGGAGTACAGCCTAGCTGAGGTGGCGTGAGGCATTTTGATGGCTTCCTCCCACCCCAGTACCTCCCCATCACGGTCCCACCAGACTTCTCAAGGCTTTGCCGCCCTCTCCCTTTGGCAGCTGGTCAGAAATCACTGTTGATGACTTTGCAATTATTCTTTGAAAGACTTCAGTGAGCCATGTGTTACAAAAGGATCTCAATTTCCTCTAATAATAATGCTCCACAAGACTACTATGATTTTCTGTCATGGAAGCAAGTGTTCTGGTTTCAGGGTTTTTTAGCTAGGATGCCCTGGTTTTCCAATATGCTGCTTCCTGTGAGGTGCCTTCTTCCCTCCAGAACATTCCTCTGAAAGGCAGCCTTTGAGCCACAGCAGCATGACATCTTGTTTCACACTAAAAAAGAAATACGTGAGTGGCATCCCTCCAGGTGGGAAAGTAACATCAGATATTGTGTTAAGAGGAATGATGCAGAAACAGAAGATTTTGCTGCTTACATTCTCTTGCCTCCTGGAGAGCTCCTAGATACTTCAGGCATCTTTCTATGCACTTATTGAGCTCCCCAGGTATTTCAACAGCTGCACTTTGTCTAATACAGAGCAGTAAGAGATAACACTAAAATTTCCACACCACAAAATGAGCTCATGCAACCACTTCTTTGCTGGCAGGTAAACCAGACAAACACATGAGATCCTGGAGTATCTTCACAGTGTACTGGATTTGCTGCAATTCCTGGTTGTTTAAAGTTATCTACACCTCTTTTAAATCACTTCAGGGCTGGTGACTCCACCTCTTCCCTGCACAGGCTATTCCAATGCCTGACAACCCTTTTGGTGAAGGTGTTCTTCCTAACATCCAATCTAAACTGTCCCTGGCACAACTTGAGACCCTTTCCTCTTGTCCTACTGCGTGTTACTTGGGAGCAAATAAATGCCCCAGAGCCTTTGGTGATGCTGGGACACCCTACTGAGGCAAAGTTTGTGTCCCTGCTGGAGACATGTGTCCTCTGCTCAGACAGGCACAGAGCAACCTCTTACAGCTCAGGGTGTCCTCACCCCTTGTTTGACTCTATGTGACATTTGTCTGTAATTAGCACTCAGGTTTCAGATGATGAATAAACAGGTCTTTGTCCAAAAGGGCCAGCAATGAGGACAGAGATACTTCTGGGGTTGTTTTTTCTGCCCCAATTCTGAAGCTTGGCAAGGACAAAAATATTCATTGTTCATCAGCTAAGCTTCCCTTTAGGTTGGCTCCTCTTCCCATTTTATACGTGTGGGCAGGATGCACGAGAAAGGGGAAAGGCAGAATTAGATCCCGATCCCATGAATTCCAGGCTTCAACTTCCAGACAGCTTTGCAAAGCATGGATAACAGGATAAGACCACCCTTTTAGAAGAACTGCTGGGAGAAACAGATTTATTGGTTTTCTTAAGATAAGGTTGCCAACATGTTAAATCAGCTTTCCTTCTTTTGGGGGGGGCTATTACAAAAAATGAGGTCAAAACTGAAGCACATCCCCTTCCCCCATTTTTCACTTACTATGCATTGGAATGGCATAGGAAAGAAACACCCCAGATTTAGTCTTTCCAGCCTGGAAAGCCTGGGAAGCCTTGCAGCAAGCCTAGCCCTGGCAGTGCCAGGGGAGATTTGGGCACCGTTTTTTTCCTGGGTCCATCCAGGCACACACGTGGTTCTGCAGGAGCTCAGCAAAGTGTCTGGTTTCTGGGGCTTGAAATATTCTTCCCCAGCTGCCAAGGAAGGGAAGAAAGCAGCCCTTTGAAGAGGCTCTGAAACCCAAGTAGAACGAGTGGGGGAACATTTACTTTTAAGTATAATAATGTTTAGGTTACAGACCCTAATCCCCTAGCCCTGTCCCAGCAGGGTGTCTCAGGGAAAGGGGCTTTCAGAGCAGGGCTGGTTGCACATGTGATGCATGCAAAAGGCTCCCAGGGAAATGCTCTCACATTTTTTTGTACAAAGGTATTTAAAATAGCAAGAGTGAGATGGCCCAGGTGGGAAATACATCCTAACAGATGTGTAATATCATTAAAGCTGGCTCTAATATAATCTAAGATGCAGTTTGGTGTATTAATGCTTTGTTTATCTTTAAGTACAGATGGATATTTTTACTAGCATTACTTTGTTGATGCAGCTTCTAGAAAGGTTAGTCTGGAGGGCAGATGTCTGTGTATAGATGAAGTGTTTATGCTGGGGCAACTAGTCAGAAAGGTGCAGCTTTTCAATGAAATTTCAAGTAGATGAAAACTACTGTAAGCACAGGCAACTGGGATCTGCTGTTCAGTCCCACATGGCCAATTAGAATGAGTCACAAAAGTCCTTCCTCCACAAAGTCATCCTTTGGTTTAGGTGTCCTGGTCACCCTTGAGTTCTTCTGGGATTAACCCTGTCTGTGACAGTGGCGTGAGAGGAGGGCTGGCAGTGAAATGGGGTGCTGAAGGTACTGAAGAGCCAGGAAAGGACAAGTTGGGAATGGCAGAGGGATGGCTGCCTGGTGCCTGGTGTCTTGGCTGGTTGCCTTATTGGGACCTGTGATTTTAGGGATGAATGTGGCTCTACTGATGCACAGCCATGGGATGTGATGGGGCTAGGACTATGCAGGGATGAAGGGACTTGGTTGAATGTTCACACTGGAAAGAAACAGTAAAACTGCTCTTAAATATGGGGCAAACTGGCTTTCTACATCCACTAGTCTGTCCTGGAAATAAAACTCAAAATGTGCTGAAGGCACTTGTGTTAGATCCAGACCCAGATTAGTTGCTTGTGGTAGAGTCCCGACCCATTACAGTCTGAGGTGGCTGCTCATTAAATTAGATCGTCAACTAAGGGCTGGTACTAGTTTCCTCAGAGATTTCATTGTCCCTGTCTGAATGGATAACACCTACTCTGGTCTGAGCAGTGGGAAACACCCTGAGCTTGGGGATCCTTTCTCCAGTCCCTGGGAAAAGCACCCAGTGCTGGTGATGGGCCTGATTTTGGCTACTTTTAGTGTGGCTTTCTCCTCTGCAGTGTCCCTGGGATCTTGGGAATGCCATAGCACCACCACATCTTCCCCTGTAAGCTGGGACAGGAGGCAATAACTCAGCTACAAGGGAAGAAAGAAGTCTGAGCTCTAGTTGTGTCATTCCAATTGCTGAAGGAAAAGAAAGATATCTCCCATTCTCAAGAGATTTCCCAGATTTTCCATTTTTGTTTACTAAGCAGAGGGGGAAAGCAGTGACGCCTCGAGGCAGGACAGCTCCAAAGCGATCTTCTGCTTCCTCTAACCTGCTAAAGAAGCTTTGAAATTTTCCCCATCTGAGGTACTGCTTTAGCTCAGGAGGTATCAGAGCAACAATCCTTTGTAGCTGAGGGAAAGCTGAGGGGAAGCCAACTGCAGCCTCCCAGACACATACAAATCCCTCAGCGACCAAGAGTGAAGTTCTGTCTGGGCTGAGCTAAAAAAGAAAAGGCACAAACCTCAGGAGCACACCAACAACCAAGCAAACAAACAATGGTGTTTGGCTCTTGAGAAGAAATTATTGCCCCCTCCCCCCCATCCCAATGCCGCTGCTTCCCAGACTGCCTGGTTGACTGGGTCTCCCTGAAATAACCCGGCACTGAAACAAGGTCAGTCTCTTGCCTCTCTTTGCTCCTGGCTTGAGTTCACTGTAATAGGACCTGCTTTGGAGAATTGACTTGTTCCTAAGAGAATACAATAATCATGGGACTCCAACTGTGAGATCCATCATCCACAGATCTAAAGAGAGGCAGGGATAAAAGTGTCAATTTTCTGGGTATTTTCACTTCTCTGTCCACCCTTCCCTGAAGGTCAGCCTGTCAGTCATCCAACTCTTCCACTGCAGTTCCCAATAAGCAAAATTTCAAACCAAAGGGATGCTCAGACACCTTAACTTCAGCTCCAGTGGCTCTCTGCCACAGCCCAGTGCTTGGCAGGGCATAATGGGATGGGGTAACCAGGAAAAGGGGTTCCCTGACCACTGCACCCCCGAGAGGCAATCTGGGGTGTCTAGAGTCCCCCCTTTTTGGCAGTACAAATAGTGAGAAAGAAGAAAGATAGGCCTTTCTAAAGAGGCAGAAGCTATAGAAGAAATCTCATTTAAGCTATTGCAGAGTTGTTATCGTGACTCCATAGCCCAGTTAGTATTTGGCTTTGGGGATTAAACTGTTAGGTTACTCATGGAGAGCATGGGGCATCTCTGTCAGCTGCACCTCATGGGTAAAGACCTCAAACAGAGCTGACATTCACAATTGAGTCTGTTACTTTGTTTCCAAGTTAATGTTAATTTGCACTTTAAGATAAGGCTCACTCAAGATTCTTCGTGTGCAGCCTGCCAGCAGATTGTTGCCCTGATCCAAACACTGTAGGAAAAATGGAAAAAAACAGCAGGCAGCAGAGGTTTGGAAAAAGGAGAGAATAACACACAGAGTCTTGTCCTATGAGAAGGAGGTCCCACAGCACACCTAGTACTGGTGTGGCTGATTCACAGACAGCCTCGCTTCAAGGGAGACAATATGTGCAGATAGAGATTCACCCCTGCCACATAAAATGTTATGCTAATCTCTCTCATTTAACTGGTTTATCAGGAGCACAGAGACTGCTTTTCAGGCACCATCCCATGAAAGGCAGAGGCAGATTTTTTTTTCCAGTATCCTATTATACGGAGCATATTTTCTTGTAACTTTTCCTGTCTTTGTATGATCTCTAGAGGCCGAGTTAGAACCTTTCCTTAGCAGGGTGTTTTAGTTTTGGTTTTTCTCTTTCTCTTTCATAGCTACCTCAAAGCAGGCTGGCTTAGTTTCTAAAGTCCCAGGTTGCTCCCCTTCCCAAGATCCTCTGAAAAGTCTGGACGTTAAGTGGAGGAAGGGTTATTTTCTTTCTCCCATGTGAACATTCACAGCATCATAACAGAAAAATCAGAGCAATTGCAAACTTATATGGGAGCTACAAATGGAAGTACATTTCTGCTGTCTTATCACAACTTCCTCGTTGTTCACTGTTTGTGACCAAATAAGACTGATTTTGTATATGTGGTCCAAAACTAGTGGCTGAGATGTCCATTCAGAATAGAATAAAGAATCCTATTGTTTCTGGCTAGATGTAAACCAGCTAGAATGAAGGCAGAACTGCTCACCCAAGCCTGCAGACAGCCTGGACCCAGAGCTCATGGGAAGTTGAATGCCTCATTCATTTCTATTCTGAAGCCTAAAGATGGTATTTTAAGGAATGATTTTAAATAGTCAGCGTTAGTTTGACACATTGCAAACTGAAAGTAAGAAACTGTTGGCCGATGTAGGGAAGTGTGATAAAATGCTGAATGCTCTAGAAGATCCCAGTTTTACATGCCAGCCCTGGAACAAAGCTAATTCTCCTGCACACACAGAGTGTCCCTGTATCACAAAAGTATATCCTTCCATTTGGAGGCAAAAGTGTTCATTTTTGGGTACCTCAACATCTTCTGGTTATTTCCTACTGAGCACCCCAAGCATGAACAAACATCACTATTTCACCAGATAAGGCTGTTTCAGTGAAGGTGCATAATTGCATTCCCTCCTTCCCCACCACTGTCTCCTGCCATTAACAGGTGGCAAATGAAGCTAGCATCACTCATATGTTTTGCACGCATTCGCATTCTCTCCTACAAAGCTCTTACAAATGAAATTGTCAGGCCTTGCTGGCACCTTTCAGGATAAATGGTGCAAATTGGGGGTTGTGTGAGGCAGCTTGTGCCCACTGTGCCATCCATGAGTGCCTCCAGCCTGAGGAATGTCTTTGCAAACATGTGTTGGCGTTTGAGGAGACATGACATAAGGGGGAGGGGAAAAACTCTCAATAATAGATGTTTCTGAAGTTTGGGGAAGCTCAGTGGGAGAGAGGAAGTAGGTTGGCAGAAATCAAGGAAAGAGAGGGAGAATATTTTGCCTGGCAGTCACTCATCACTTGAGCCAGGTGATTATTAATTGCATTCACACAAGTTGTTAGTTTTCTGGGTAGATGAGTTCTGTGCTTAGTAATCTTGGCATTTTTAAAGACAAATGAAGAATTACCCAGGATGAAGAGCCAGGAGCGAGAAAGACAAATAACACCAAGAAGCTGATCGTTGCCCGTCTCTTATAAAATTTCATTAGTTTTGACAGCCTGTACATAAGCAATGAATGAATGCTAACTACACTTCCTTTCTGTCTGCTTTCACTCATACTGCTTAGCTTGGAGAAAGAGCTGGCCAGACAAGCCTTGAAAGGAGGTGCTGAATGATTCACTGGACTAGGACGATACTTATAACAGGGATGGCAAGGGGTTAAATTTATTAGACTGACTTTGCCAAGAACATTTTTCACTGGGCACCACTAGAAACAATAGATGTTGGTTGTCCTAGTTTTGGAGACAAAGTTTCAGGAGGAGACGCTCTGGGATGAGCGCATCCTCCCAAGGGAAAAGTGCTTCCCCTCTTCCCTCCGCCAATGAAACAACTTAACCACAGCAAGTGAAAGCAGAAAAAAGACTGAACTATTTATTAACACAGGGAAAAAAAAAAAAAGCCAGAAACGAAAACCTGAACTATTTGCTAACACAAATTGAAACTGGAAAAAAACAAAGAGAAAAAAACCGAAAAGGATGCCTGCAGTGCTCGGGCCAGCCGGGGCCACCCCCAGGCTCCCAGGGCCGGAGAGAAGGGAAGGAAGGTAGGGAGGACAGGGGGAGGAAAAGGAAAACAAACAAAACCTTTTCCAAACAGGTAGAGCAGTGAAGAAAAAAACAGTGCCCTGGCCAGTGCACTCCCTCACGAAGTCTGGTGGAGAGCCGTCTCCCCCAGTCTCTCCGAGAACCATCTCTCCCCAGTCTCTCCAAGAGCTGTCCCTCCTCCAGTCTCACCCGGGCCGCCGGACCGAGCCGTTTAACCGAGCTGCACTGCCCGTTCGCTTGAACAGACCGCAGCTCCGGTGCCCCTGGGTCTATTATAAAGGCACAGCAGTTGTGGGCATTAAGCAGGTGGCCAAGGAATAAAGTAGCCTCACAATGTCACCCCAGGACATTGGTCTGTGTAGATATCCCAGAGGATGGTTCTCCTCACAGTCCTGCAGGAGAGTGAAGGGGCTGAGGACACTGTTTATTATCTCAAAGCCAGATCTCTTTTGGTGGGGTAACACTTCCCCCACATTGAAAACCTTGGGAAAATAAAGTCAAGAGAGACAAGGCATAAGGATCCCAACCATACCCAGGTTTCGTGATAGTGTGTTTCCATCATCTTGGTCCATGCAAGAGCAGCTGTCCTGAAGCCCTGGCCTTTATCATCTATGCTTCATAACCATAGATACCTTAGACTTTACTGAAGTACCCATCAGCCCCTGCTGTCAGCACTGGTCTTCATTTTGGGGCATGGAGGCAGATAAGAAAAATGATAGTTCTCCCACCTGCAGCTGTATGCAGAGCTGCTGCTATCCCTTGCATCTTTTAGGTCCTTAGTAATCAAATAAATATTACAAGGTCTACAATAATGACATGGAATGGGATTTTTTGATCATACTAATTGCTCAGGCTGTTGCAATACAGGATCACAAATCAGTGTGTCCCCAGTGACTGGCTCAGCCTCCCCATGCACATTTAAACAGATGTGACCTTGATGAGCATAGATATGGGGGGCTTAAGGAGAGCTTGCAAGACAAATGAATGTGCTCCAGCAGATTTATGAGAAGTTATTCATCAGTGTAGAAAAGTCCATCTACTTCCACCTAACTGCTCCTCCAAAAGTGATTTTTCCCATGAACAAAACACAAGCAATCTGCAGAGCTAGTGACAATGTCAGGAGGTCTTTAAGGAAAAGTGTTTCCAGAGGGCTGGAGCTGAAAGGCAGCAAAGTGGAAATAGATATGTAATTAATGCAGAACAAGGTGTCCTCATTCCTTTACAGCAGTTTGCTCTCCCCATAAATGATGTTCTGCACGGACAATGTGGGTTCTTTCTTTTAATCTGTCCCTGCATCAGAAGAGATCTTGCAACTGAGACTCTTTCATTTCATGGCACCTTCTATCATGCCTCAGGTTGAAAGGGGTGTCTGTAAACACATGTTTACTGAAACTACTGGTAAACCAGCCTGAGTCATCCCCTCCCACAGCTCTGTGTTTAAATTCTTCCTACTCTTAGGCAATAACATCAGGCTTTCACTAGTTCCTGATGAAATTAACAACAAGAAACCCAAACACTGTGGATATGTGTGAGGAGACAGGAGATCTGCTTGGAACAAGGAAGAAATGCTTTGCCTCTTTAACCTCCTGAAAAGAAAGAGCTGAAGTAAATCAGTAAATACAAATGACAGGCCTAAGAAAAAGAGTCTTGTTGGGATATTTAAAAACTCCTATTAGCATCACTGTGTCTGGCATGTGGGTTTTCCAGGAACCCATCTACTTATGAAGGTCCAAATGTTGAACAGGGTATATTCTTCTGCCATGTTGCTCCTGGAGTCAATTTCTCTGGGAGCCTCATGCAGCAGCATCTCACAACTCCAGAGCCCATCTTCTGGACATGTACCAAATCCAGATTGGTAGCTCCTCCTAAATGTCAGTACTGATGTGAACTCATAAATATTAAGGGATCATTAGGATTATCCAGGACTTCTCTGAACTATTCCTGTTAGAACCACAGCATGGAAAAGCATCCCATCTGGACCTCAAAAATTCCAGTGATGGAAAAATCCACCTTAACTTTAGAAAATTCTTCCAATAATTAATTACAGTCACTGCTAGAGATGAAAAAAAAACCCCTTGGTTTTAGTCTATATTTCTTTTGTTTCAGCTTTTAGGCCATTTGAAGAGAGTATTGATAAATGTGTCAGGATAACTGTGGTTGAGAAGATTTTCTATCGCTTCCAAGTTGGAGAGGTTGAAATCAGTCATATTGGTCAGATAACCCCTCCTTGAGAGGCCTAATTAAGATGATGGATGGGGTTATAAAAGGCCAAGTATCTGCAGGAGAAGGTAGCCCTCCTGGAGAGGGAAGCAGGGATTTCCTGGCATGAGGGACTCTGGCACATAGCTTTGGATGGAGGGTGGCTGAGATATGGTTATCATGAAAGAAGGGGTCAGAACTGGATATGTCTGTGAGGGGATGCAGTGAGGGCTTGTGCTGATGTGCTGTGTGTTAGGAGAGAGAGGAATGGAGGAAATTGGGCTGGGATTCACCAAATGGAGCTGCCAGTGCTCCTGATTCATGGTGAGTCCTGCCTGCAGCTGCTGGGTGAAGGTGTTTTTATCTCAGCACTTGAAAGCAAGGTATCTATGGCCAAGAGCAGCTGAAGGACCTGCTCCACTCCCCATCCCAGCTAGAGCACTTCCAGGGACATCGAGCGCTTAGAGAGGGATGCAAGGACACAGAGAGAGTCCAGGTTGTTGATCACATAGATGTGGAAAAGTCCCAAGGTTTGTAGACTGGAAACAAGACTGAAAAGAGCTGCATTGATCTCACAAGGCAGGTGGGAGCAGCAGTTTCCCAGTGCATACAGTTTCTGTGGATGCTTGGTGCCTGCTCACAGTATCTGAACACTTGCCCATGCTGGGCTGGCCCCAGCCTCACTCTGCCAAGGCAGAGTAACAAAGGCAAGAGCAGAAAGGGAATTTCTTGCACTTCACCTTCCATGCAAAATAGCCCTGGGTCCCATAATAATACACATAGAATTCCACCTGCAATAGTTGCATCCAGGTGTCTCAGAGCTGTACCAGAAGGGAAGTTCTTTCTAAACACTTCGGTAATTTGTTGACGTGTACATAACAACTGTAAGAAGCAATATCCCTTCTAAATCCTTGTTTTCCCTACTCTTTACTGTACTATCTCGGGCTGATGTTAATTCACCCCACCTTTGATTTGAATCCTGGGCCGTTCATTCCCTTGATCTTGTGGAAGACTTCCCCATGCACTAATTCCACCATGTTACCTTATCCAGTGTAAGAAACAGCTGATTCTGACTACTGCAACAAGTAGCCCAGCAAAAGCCAAAACAGGGTAGGACATTAGGCAGGGTAGATTCATTAATTCCCCACTTTTGTCTTTAAACCAAAAATATCCCTAATTAACACTTTTCCACTCACGATGAATATCTTCTCCTCAACAGGCTGCAAGTTCATCAAGTAGGGTAGATACAGAGTCTTTCCTTACAATCACTGTGCCTTCCATTTGTGAATGCTTAATTATTGAAACAATCATTTGTCCAGTGTTGAAAAACTGTGAGGAAAGAAAGAAGAGTCAATAGAGTTGACCTTGCTTCTGGGAGAGAAACTCCTGGGAGTCATTACAAGTCAAGTGTGGAAGTAGCAACACACTGATTTTAATGGATGTGTCTGAAACAAATTCTTTCCTAGCGCCAACATTCTTCTGTCCTTCAACCCACACCTGAAGGAGCAGGGAATGGAGGTTGTCTTCCACAGCAAAAGTCTTTTGCTTCTTTGGGTATCTGAGAAGAGAGTAGAGGGATAAGTGGACAATAATTTATCAGGCCTGTAGGGAAACAAAGTTTAGCAGGATTTCCTTGCAGTTGCAAAGACAGTAGCAATATATTCAAATGCGGTTAAATGACATACTCATTTTTCTCACTTAGGTCATGGTTCTGGAAAACATCTTGAAACAGCAATTCAGTATGTGCTGATGCTTAAACCTGGGTGTGAACCCCATGCAGACTAGTGAAACTCAAGCACGTGCTTTACAGATAAGCTTTGATCCACTCAAGTGCTGTCCTCATTAGGGCTTGTGTTTAAGTGGCTCCCTGAGCTGGAGCCTCCAGCTTTGAAAAGGCTCTCCTATTCTTTGTGTGCAACTCAGAGAGAACTAACTCAATACTTGCTTGTTTTCTATAGCACTGACCAAAACCACCTTAAGTGCCTGGGTGGCAGACAAACACAGGAAAATTGATCATCCCTGCGGTCAACTAAAACACACATTTCAGTGGAGCCAAGTGTTGAGTGGAGCCAAGTGCTTTTCAGCTCCCACAGTGTCAAAACAATTAGCAGATCATTGATTCACTGGTGCTCCAAAAAAGCATCTGGTCAACATACGGAAATTTAACACAAGCACCGAATAACCTCCTCTTCTCACCGTCTGCTGCCTGCAGGACAACACAGTTCAGATAATTCTTATATCATGGGACAGGTTATGCAATTCAACGAAACTTCTGGAAAGAGATCACTGCAGAATCCCAATTGCGTATTGATATCATAAACCTGCTTTCCATGCATTACCCCTGTTAGAATTCAGAGAATATAAAATATCCTGAGTTGGAAGGAACCCAAGAGGATCAAATTAATTTAGCAAGTTGGGGATTTAGATTTAGATTAGATATTTAGAAGAAACTCTCCCCTGGGAGGGTGGTCAAGCCCTGGCACAGGGTGCCCAGAGAAGATGTGGCTGCCCCACCCCCGGAAGTGTTCAAGGCCCAGTTGGACAGGGCTTGGAGCAACCTGGAATAGTGGAAGGTGCCCCTGCCCATGTCAGGGCTTGGAACTGGATGATCTTTATTGTTTCTTCCAACCCAAACAATTCTGTGATGTTTCTAAATCCAAGACCTTCTGTCCATATGCAATTGGTTACATCCCTATCCTATCTTGGCAATTCCAGAAAGTATAATTTGGTACTAAAGCAATTAGTACTCTTGCCGGCTGGTAGATGAAATCATGGATGTCAGATTGGAAATATGCTACAACACGATAATAAGCCTGATGATTTAAAAGGCACAGGCAGGGAAGCAGTCCCTGTATGGATGGCAGGTAGCTTTGGGACAGTTATGCATCTGACATCATATGGAAATGAAAAAAAAGGGATGATGTGGATGATACTCAATGTTCTTTGAGGCTCTTTTGTTAGGGAGGACTACAAAGCCCGATGGTAGGATGGTCAGTGTGTTTCCAGTTCACGTGCTTGTTCCCTTCAGTGGGACTGCCATGGGTGCATCAAAGAGATCCAAGGGCCCTCATGCTGTTACACAGGGGAGTTACCTTCCAACAGAAAGTGTCAAACAGGGTAAATGGCAGCACCAAAGACACTCCGCGTGTGGTTCTGGAAACACTATTCCCCCACAATGAAAAGTAAAAGGTATCTCATCTACTTTGGTGTGGCGTGTATTTCTTCTGATGCTTGAGTTATGTGCTAGCATGGGTGGAGCAAACTCTGTGTACACCTTGCTGCTGGGGGGCTTGCCATGTTTTTCCCATCTCCAAAGGGGATGAAAGGCTGCAAGTGACCTCCAGCATCTGCCAGCAGGACACTTATGAAAAAGGCCAACCAGAGAGCAGATATTGTCAGACATGTCCTAAAAAGCTGAGCTGCAAATATTTGCCCATCAGAAATAGGAAACAGAGGGATTTCCAGCTGATCATAAAAGTTCCATTCAATCAGAAATGGATTTTATTATTCAAATGCATTTTTCACATAGCTTCAGACCTGGCTGAAAATGTTCCTTGTTATTTTATTGTTGGCATTTATTAACACAACTATTAGCTATGTTAATGCAACCTCAGTGGTGTTTTCATTGACTCCTAACAGACAGCTCGTGTGTATACCACATAGCAAATGTGACCAGAAGGAACCTGACACAACCAACCCTTCCTTTGCAATCAGTGTGAAATCTGGTGATACCAGCATCATTGCCCAAGGAACCAGGCATCCTACAAATAAATACTGAATTGCAAATCTGTGGCTAGTTGAGAATAAATCTGCTTCACCGGAAGTGGAAGAGAAAGCAGAGTTCAAGGCTGCTACTGAACTTGTGGCCAAATGCCAATACCATTCACTTTAGGGCAGTATAAAATGAATCATCAGACAGGCTGCCCCATTAAGCTGGGAAAATAAAACCATATTACTATCCTCTAAGTCTTGCAACAGTGGTTCTCTGCCCTCTTGAATGGCATCCATCTCTCTCCATGGGCATTTCACATGTACAGACCCTGTGCAGGACTTCAGCAACACTTCCAAAGTGCTGTTGGTGAGTTGTATTTCCACACCCCTTTCCTGTGTACCTCCTAGAGCTCCTAATTTGCAGTCTGCAAGCTTCCTTGCTCACTTTCCCCATTTACATACTTTGCTTCACTCAGATGCTTTTCAGACTGTTTTGGGTTTGGGTTTTTCACTTCCTCCTTTCCCACATGTGCCCTGCCCCACAGCAGCAGCATGTGCCCATTAGCTGCAGCTCACCAGCAGCAAATGAACTAGGTCAGAAAACATTTTTGGTGGATTGGCTGAGAAGAGCAAGCTCTAAACTCAGCCTTTGGTTACCTCCAGCCAAGAGCTGGTTTTGAGTGCTGGGAGCTAGAGCTGTGCCTGCCTGCCTGCCTGTAGTTGCACAGGCATGTGGAGCACTGGGCTTCAGTCCTAGAAAGAAGTGAGGTCCCCTTGCATGTAAATTGGTCAAATCTTCAGTTTTTTCCCCCCAAAAGCAGCATAGAATCACAGAATAGTTTGGGTTGGAATGGATAATAAAGATCATCCAGTTCCAAACCCTCAGTCATGGACAAGGACACCTTCCACTAGACCAGGTTGCTCCAAGCCCTGTCTAATCTGGCCTTGGAACACTTTCAGAGATGGGGCAGCCACAGCCTCTTTGGGCAACCTGTGCCAGGGTCTCGCCACCCTCCCAGGGAAGAACTTCTTCCTAATACTCATTTAAATTTCTCCTCTTTTAGTTTAAAACTGTTCCCCCTTTCCCTATCACTGAAGCACAAGTCTGATCTGCAAACACAGATGACTAATAAAATGAGCAGCTCCTGCCAGTAACACCACTCATTTCTATAGTTGTTGCAACATCTTAGGATAAAAAAAAAAAATATGTATTTGCAGGTGAGCTTATAGAGAGCTGCTTTATATAGGCACAGCCTCAATCTTTCAGGCCAGTTATGGCACAGTTGGTGTGTTGTAAGCACGAGGGCAGTGGGTTAGCAGCTCTCCTCATAAAAGCAGCTCAAAGCTTTTTCCTGTTGCTTTGTTTTTAATTTCCCCATTCAGAGGCTGGTGAGAGAAAAGGCAGCCTTGTATATGGAAACTTTTAATTAAACAACTAATATAGAGTCATTTCTGCTGGAGGCTTAAGCAGTCTGTGGAAGAAGTTACGAGTTGTGGGAGAGGAAGGCAGAGTTTGTCTCTGGCCCTGGAATTTGTCCATTCATCGGCTGTCCCAGGACTTGAAGCTGATCAGTTGCATGTCAACAACATTGGCCATGCGTCATTAGAAATCAGTTGTAAAAAGGTTTTTAAAAGAGCAATAATTAATCTCGTTTCCTTTTTTTCCCCTTTGCTGTGCATTTTTGTCACCCCTAGTGAGAATTTTAGGAGAAATTGTTTTGGAATGGCGATTTTCCAGGGGAGACAATTTCTTTTTTTCTGTTAGAAATTCAGATCAGCCTTTTTAAAAACTGGTATCTAAAGTCAGGCTCCCAAACTCACAGACTAATTTGCAAATTGAACAATAAAAAGACATTAAAGGAGCTCGAATAGTCCGAATATCACCCAGTTCTTGATATGCACTGCCATGAACTCCAGAGTTCCCTGTTTTTAAAGCTCCAGTTGATAAATGTTGATAAATGGCTCCAACCAGATTGCCTGAATTTTCTTTGTGACACTGACTCTACTACAGAGACAGTGTACCACTTGGGGTTGGTGCTGTTTTACCTTATCTTCCTTATGCAGGTATAAACAAATCCATCAACCCTAAGGAGTTACAGGCTGTATTTGCAGGGAAATCTTTCACAAACCTTCTAATCCCTGTGCAAATGACTGTGACGGACTTTACACTGGTGGCTTTGCCCCACTGGAGCTCTACTGACCTCATCAAAAGTGTCTTCTAATTTACACTATGGAGATTAGACCCAGCCTAAATTCACTGGAATTTTATGCCCCTATTAGTTCTCAAATTCATCCAAGGGGACATGAAGCCTCCTTGTACAAGAGGAGCCCAGAGAACCAAATACTCCCCACATCAGGGGTCTGCATGTTCCTGAAGGTGCCAGCAAGGAGCACTTTCTGAGACTTCTTAATTTGTATTTCTTTCATATTGGGATGCAATGGAAGCTTTCCTAACACCCTGCATGGAAGTGGGAGCTATCTTCATCCCAGCCCACTCTGAAGTGGGGAAGCAGGGAGCGCTCCCTCTCTGCTGCACAGCACAGCCAGGACACAGGACCCCCTTATCTTTCTCCCAAAGAAGCACCACCATAAAGAATTCTCTCTCACAAAGACATGGAAGAAATCAAATGTCACACACACACACACGCACGCGCACGCACGCACACACACAGACACACACAGTGTCTTCCAGTGCCGGCTCCTGGCCATGGGCATTCTCGTGGGGATGTGCCATGTGAGACTGTGAGCGCTGTAGAGGCACTTCCTTATAACTGGCAGGTACCGAACCATTTTTTACCATTCTTTGTTCCTGTTTATTTTCAAAAACCTGATAGCATTATTTTGTTCAATGAGTAGCTGAAAGTGTGTACTTCTATCACACCCAGCCCACCTGGTCACACACTCACATGTTTGACCCCATTTTAACTCAGCTAAGAAACAACTTTCTGTTCCTTCTGGAGCAGGTACTAATATTCTCTGGCTCTGACTTGCAGCTTGTCTTTGCACAGTAAAGAGAAATTCAGCAACTAACCATTTGCTACTGGGATTTCTGAGCAGCCACAGGACACCATGGCCTAATAGAAGGTATTACTGAAAGGTCATTTGTTTAGGAAGGGACAAAACAATTCAGCAGGATGGGGAAGAGGAATCCAAAACTTAAGCAAATTGAAACCTTCCTGGCATTTCAGAAATTCACAAAGCAGAAACAAAGACTGGCTCTGCCACCAGGGCTAGCAGAGGGGGAGCAGAGGTGGCTCATGATGTGTGGTACCTGCGCATGGGCCAGGGGGGGCTCTACAAGCCCCTCTGTGACCCAGGACTACTCACCTAAGTAGGATTAATGAAGGCAATGCCATGAACTCAGCTCTGTGTGGCAGCTCTGTCATTAGAGGTGATTCTGAACTCCCCCACAAACGCCTTCTTGCTTTACTTCCCTTGATATATTGGGAAAAAGATATTTCCCTTCTGGCTCATCTGTAGCTGTAAATGCTTTGGGACAGGGACTGTCTCCTGCTGTGTCTGTGCCACCTGCATTAGATCTGGGCCACCATGAGGTCCGTAAGGACTGAACTAAATTACAGGATGGCTAATTAATACTAAATGACTGCAATGGTTACAACTCCGTGATACAGGCATAGGAGAATTAGATTTCAGACAGGTGGTTTGGGCATTCTGGTGAACATGGTGTGCTGGAAAGGATAAACTTTTCAAAATAAAGGTGAGTGATGGTACAGGAGAAAGTAGGACAGATGCAGAGCTGCTGTCTGCTAGCCCAAATCCGTGCAAGGGATAGGGGCTACACTGCCAGCAGCCATTCCATTCCCATCCTTAGGGATTTTTTTATGTGGCAAGAGGAAAATACAATGGCTAAGGAGCAGCAAAAAAAGGAGATGGCTACTAAGTCAGAAATAGCACAGTTTTCTGGCAAGGAGAAGGAGTGGATGCTGAAGCAAGCACATGCCTTGCTGAGGAGAGGAGGTTTTAAGGGAGATGGCAAGGACAGCCAGATGACTGACTGCTCCTGGAGTCATCAGAAAGGTTTTTAGAAATATATAATGGGAACACAGAAGACAAAAGAGAAAGTAGCTTTATCAATAAAAAAGGAGGAAGATTAAATTAATGGTAATCTCAAATGTCTGAGCAACTGAACTCTCTTTTTAAAAATCAGTTGTTAACAAGAAAAATAAGGGAAAGCAGTACTGTACAGAGAATGGCTTTGGAGTTGCCCTTGTGGGAGCCGGATGAGCTGTGGCACTTCACAATCCTCCCTCTCATAAAAAGTTAAAAGAAAGCTCTGATTAAACTCTTTTAGGAAAAATCAGAAAGGTTTCTTTACCCTACCCAGCTGTAGGGATCTGTTGTCCTGTCCTGATGTCATTTTCTGAGTGTGCTCTACACCCATGCTTGTGCAGGACAGTGATCCTGTACTTGTACCCTGCAGGGGGGACCTCGAAGACCCTCTTTTGTGGCAGGGTACATTTGCTCTTACATTTTGTTCCTCTTTGAAGTCCTTCAGAAGTCCACTTGGGTCTCCCCCTTTTCTCTGAAACAGCAATTGCCTCATTGCCCAGGGGAAATGGTGGCATCACCATCCCTGGAAGTGTTCAAAAGGCATGTTGGGGATATGGTTTAGCGGCATTTATAGTGGTGCTGAAGTAATGGTTTGACTTAATGATCTTCAGATCTTTTCCAAACTAAATGATTCTGTGATTATAGAGGCAATGGGCTGGATTGCCTTTAATTGGAATAGGAATCCTTTCACTTCCCTGGAGATGCAGATATTCCAGATTATCTCCTAAACTGGCTAACTAAGCACTCCTTATCGTCACAATCCCCATCTCTTCAGGTCTCATGGGCATGGTTATGTGTGTGAAGCACATCCCACAGTGACCCTGGTACTCCTCATCTATCTCTGCACTAACACACATAATTGGCAGGAGTGTTTTCATGAGATAAATTATTATTTCTTACAGATTCATTATTGAAGCCAAACATGATGTTAATGAGGGTGATAATGATGGACCTTTGGAGGTTTCAGTGATGTTCTGCAACAATACCATAGTCACGGTGGTGGGCTCTGTCTTGCCACCTCTGCAAGGAGCATAGTCAGACACTCACTGGGCTCTCCTCTCTTACATCCCCTCCCTCAGGCTCCCAACCTCTGACTGATATGAGCAGTCCCTGGAAAAACCTCATTAAGGGTGGAGGAAAGCTGTCTTCTGTGCTTGGACTCCTGTGTTTGGTGCCTCAAGTCAAGCAGTGTGAATAGTCCTTTCTCTATGTCCTTGCTCCCCATCTATAAAGGAGCGATAACAGCACTCCCCTCTTCCCTTGGTTTTATCTGCTTGATTTTATTTACCTATGGCCTGGGCTGCATCTTACACTGTATTTATAGAGCACCTAGTGCCATGTGATCTTGATCTTGGCTAGCGAGCTTCATTCAGGTAATATATACTGAGAATAAAAAAAGCCCTGGCCAAAGTCAGAACATTCCCTCCCTGACACAGCCCACCGACACCAAACTTGGATTTGCAGTACATTTCATAAGTACTGGAATGTATTTTAAAACACTGTAATAAAATAGACTGAAATAAGTTCAGAGTTGTTTTTTTATTATTTAGGAAGGGAAAGTTTATGATAAAAAGCTAAATTTATATAGTTGTTTTGAAAAGAACATTTATGAGAATTTTGAAAACTCAGAAAGCTTCCTTAATGCTGTAGTAATGAAGGTGCCTTAAGGGATTTAAGTTATGCAGTAGCCAAATTCAGGTCAGATTGCTAAAGTTGCTAACGTTATTGATACAACCCCTTCAGGTTTCTCCATGTAACAAAATCAGGCTTAAACGTCACTAATTTTCACAGAAATAGAAAAGATTTTTGTCATTTGTCAAAGACAAACTGCTTGGACGGCACAGAAGAAGGTCTCCTGAAGGTGATTATGTGAACCAAAAAGATCTGGGCCACCATCACATATAAATAAGTCATGTTAGCCTGCGTAGAAAACAAAGAGTTCCTTGACAACACAGTGCAGGATTTGTTAATAAGTGGTGATGGCCAGACTGGTTTCAATCAGTCTCCCTATTTGGTACAAATAAGTGGAAAATAGTTTTTCCTTTTTAAAAACCCTTGTCTTTGTTGTTCCACCTCTGACCTGGGTGATTGCCCGCTGTGAAATGTGGCCATCCCCTTCTTGTCTCTTTCTCAGATATTCAGATAGGGCAACTCAGTAATTATTAAAACCAGGGTAGTTATACATATGGGAAATGGTCTAATGGGCGGAGTATTGAGGGTTTTTCATGGTATTTTGGGTGAGTCTGAGCTTAATTTACCTCTCTGTGTGACCAGGCTGATCACATTGAACTCAGAGCTCTGAGACAAATGTGCTATGTCAGTTTTTCTTATTGCACAATCACCAATGTCTCCACATTGACAGGTACCACAACATGTGCTCACACCCAAATTCAGTTATTTTCAGCAGGCTTGTCTATTTCTGGTTTTAATGGACACTAAACCTTGTTGCATCCAGGCTCCATTTTTTTTCCAAATGACAAAAAACTTCAGAATCTATTATTTTTATATTTTCCTTCTTTTTCCTCCCTCTTACACTTGGAATGGAGGATACTTTTGATATCTTCAGTAGCTTCCTATACCACTGTGCACTTTTCAGCCCAAACATTATGTTTTATGTTTCATGCTGCTCAGCACATAGGCTGGAAACTAATATGATGAAAACTTTGTGATTCATCACACTGATGAGGTAGGGTCCATCAGGTCCCTCCTTCCAGAATGTGGATAGTGAGTCACTTTGAGAACAAAGCTTTCAAGAAGCAACTTTTGCAGGCTCTTGCTTTGTTTCAGTGGCCTACAAAACTACCACCCCCTTGTTCAGATGGGGATTTGGTGAGACCCCTTTCACAGAACAAGGCCTGGACATTCCAAATTGCTTGTCACAGCAAAAAATACAGATTTTTACACCTTATAAGACTTTAAATTATGGACCAGGCAGGGAAGAAATGTTTGCCTTGATCAGTGAATTAAAGTATTCAGCTGCATTTACTGTCTTACATTTCTTTCCACTAGGTCAGGCCAAGCAAAGCTGATGCTAATCAGCTGAGAGAACTGCAAATGTTTTGAAATACTGTGGATTAGGGAAAGTGCATGATTTGGGCAGACATGAAATATTGTGCGTAGATACAAATAAATATTTTTCCCAGCTCAGCCTCTGGCTCATCTCCAACATGCCACAAATTCATCAAAACCTGAATGGGGTAGTGTGTTAACGAGTTCCTGACAGACTATGAAAACTTCCTGGGGGTGCACACACTATACTTGACCAACTACCCTTATTTTCCAAAATTAACCCTTAGAATATGGCAGCACTGTGCAGAGCCAGCCCATGGAAAATAAAGCTGAATTTGATGTGTGCTAAGGCTTGCCTCTTTGGGGGTGTTCAGGAGATGAGGGTTGGTATGAGTTACATCGAGCTTGTTTCAATGTCAATGTGATAGCTGCCTGAAATAAAGAGCCCTAGGTGGAAGAGAGACCTCACCCTGATCAGAACAACCCACCTTGTTATCTGCAGAGCAGCAGGGACAGATCTGTGATAGCTAAAACCTGACTTTCAAAAACAGTGTTCTGAATTACTGAGGATCTCAAAATGGCTTATCTGTAGGCTGCCTGTTCCATCTCTTGCAATTTTTAATAGCACATTTTGAATCATTTTGCTATGTTCACAAATGTTATCCTTTCTTCAAGTTCTTTGCTATGGTTGTCAGCTGCTGAGGCTAATATGAGTATGGTTAGTTGGGCTGGGATGTGAAAGCTTCACAAATGACTGCTTGGCTGAATGACTTAGAACAACTCTGCCCCAAATGTCCATAAATAAGAAGAATGTGTATTCTGCTTTTCTATGATGAAGAAATCCTCAGCCTTCTTTGTTTAAGCTGAGGAGGGTGTGCTGAACCTGGTTTGTCTCTCAGGATGATGAGACACCATGGGCTCCAGTTGGAGTCAATAGTATCTCCACATATTTTTGAGGGATGTGGACCCACTGCAGCAGCCAGAAGTCCAGACAGGCAGTCTCTGAATGATGTAACTTGCCTGGCACATAAAACCCTCCCCTGCTGAGGGGTTTCTGCATGGTCTGACAACATCTCCATGAGACACTCTTCCATGGAGGTTCAAAGTCAGTGGTGAAGGCGCTCTTCAACAACTCTGCTCTCTGGAGCAGGGCAGCTCAACCTGCACCCCTGCAGCCTCCCTCACATGTTATTCCAACCACAGGTTCTCCCTTTCCTGAGGACCTGGTGGGAACAGCCTGCAGGCAGATGAATTGTCCTGACCATGACAGCCTTCTCCTGGTATCAGCTTGCTTAGGGCCTTGGATGTGCAGCCTGCAGGCCAGAAACAGCTTGTAGAGTTTGCAGTCAGTAGGGCAATACGGTATTTCTTTAAAAAATGGAACTTGAAGTGTCTTGGATGTGTGACTGGATTTTGTGACTGGAAACACAAGCAAGGCATTCATTTACTTTGCCCATGTAGCGTCCCAGGCTGTAAGATGCTGGGAAAGGACACAGATTACTGCTAAAAGCAGTAGGGCTGAGGGGTCCATGCTACACCTCCTGTTACCAGCTCTGGTGTGTTTCTCATGTGAACTTTTTTTACTCAGAAACAAAACTGATTCTCTCACAAATAAGAAAATAGAAAACATTCCTCCCTTCACAGCAAGGAGAAACACTGCGGTTTCTTACTCTTCTCCCATGAGAGACTCATCTGGCTTTATACCCAGGAGCAGGAGGGAAACCAGACAGGCTTCCTTTCTCATCTCCCATTTGGTAAGGCTGTGCTCATCAGTGAGGTAGGTGTAAAGAAATTATTGCAAGGAAGTGCTGCTTCCCAGGGAATCCAGAACCCAATCAGGCAACAACTAACCAGCAAGGATGGAAAGATGAAAGTGGAAGATGATGAGTGGTTATGACCTCAAAGCCTCACACCACACTGTGCCCCCGTAACATGCTTGGGCACAGGCGCAGCACTGACTCAGAGGAATAGTGCCAGTGTCTGAGTCACCAGGACCATTTCTTTCAGTGCTATGTGTTTTCTTCAGATATCAATCCAAGTAATAGCACAACCAAATTTCACTTAACTGGTGTGATGTGAGAGGATGGCAGCTCCAGGTGGTCTTGGCCAGCTGCCATGTGCTGCAGGTCAGTGCATAGGTGAAGTAGTGGGAAGAAAGCCCAAACAACCCTTGCCCACAGCACTTCCCTTCTCACAAGTTCCACCATCTCCTCCTTCTGTGAGCCCTTCAGTCTCATACAGCAGAGAAGTTGCCAGGGGCTACATTATCTATTCCAGGATCTTCTATGCACTGCACTCTGACTTTTTTCAGGTGAGGATGAGGTAGGCAGAAAAGTAGATGGAAATCCTACCAGCCCAACAGCACAGCCATGGGCTTTCCCTAAGAGCAAGGCTGCTCCACCAGTCACAAAATAAAACAATATCCATTCACCAAGTGGGCACTAAAGCTCTCCCTAATCTGTTTTTGGGTGTTCTTAGAACTGTAACAGGAATAATTTATGAAATCCCTGTATCAATTATATAATAGCATAATTGCAAAGCTCAGAAGTGTTGTTACCCTTGCAAGTCAGTCATTTGCACTTTTGTGTCTGGCGATGCTATGATAGCAGAAAGTTCTGTTGCTGAATCCAAGAAATTCTGATGCTGAACAATCTAATGCTAAGGGGGCTGTGATGCTTCTTATCATAAAGGCTTGAAATACTGCAGGGCGGGAGAAAGTAACATGGAACAGGAAACGTGCTGGAAAGCTGTTAAGTCTGTGAGACAAATAACTCAGGGTGCTGAGGAAGCTGAGCTGATGTTCCAGGCACTGAAGCCATGGCTGCTGAAGGAGAGGACACATCTCACACACACCCAAGTGCAGCAGGAACAAGGTTGCCATTGGGGCTGCAGTCACAGTTTTCACTGAGGTGGTTGAGGAGCTCCTCTTCCCTCACCTCAATGACTAGTGGACAGTTAATCAGGGATGTGTGAGTGTTAGCCGTGGATCTGATGCAATTTGCATTTAAGTCAACAGAAGCATTTATTGATTGACTTTGGTAAGAGAGGGTTTGGGGTTTATGTTTCAAGATGAAATTTATAGATGTGTAGAAATGGGACAAGAGGAAACAGCTTCAAGCTATACCAGGGGAGGTTTAGATTGGATATCAGGAAAAATTCTTCACTGAAAGGGTGGTCAAGCATTGAGCAGGCTGCCCAGGGAAGGGGTGAAATCACTGTCCCCAGAAGTGTTAAAAAGTCCAGGGTAGGGTCTTGCTGCTTTTTCACACCCTGAGTTGGGCATTAATCCAGGCAGTGCAAACTGTCCTTTCCTTACTGGGGACAGATACCTGCAGGACCTGCACTGGTGGGAAGGCTTAGAATGCTGGCAAAGTTGCCTTAGAACAATCGTGGTCTTCCACCATTGGGTAAGGAGGACTGAACAGGCCACACAGGCTCCAGTGGGTGGAGGGAGAGGATTCATAGCCACTGCCACGTTGTGGATCATTTCTCAAAGACATGCTCGTCTTGTGGTGGCCATCTTCATTCCCAACCCTCCAGGCTCACAACATCCCTGCAAACTTGGTTAGAATGGTACCGAACACCAAGTAAAATTGCATGCAAAAAGCAGCAGGGGATAAGTCTCATAGCATGCAGACATGGCTCCCACTGAAAGCTGGCTGTGGTGGGGGAGACTGGGCTGGGGAGCTTGGGGAGTCTCCTCTGAGTAGGGGTTCTGCTGTCGCTGCTGGGATCGCTCTGCCCCTCCGAGCCATAGGTAAAGCAGTTAACAGAGGATTAGAAAAACACCCAACTTTGCATCTGGGGCTGAGAACACATGAGTGCTGGTGGGGTCTGTGCAGCTAGTGGCCATGGAGAAGACACAGGCTGTCTGCCTGCCTTTCTTGGTGGGCAGGCTGAAAGGCACTTGCCCAAAACAGTTAATGCGTGTGTAGTGAGCACTTCCTGAGCAGTTTCTGAGTACAGGAGATCAGTTATGCAAGCTGTTTCTTCAGTTTTAATCTGATTTCCTCCCTTTGCTCTTAATAAACCTTATTTTTATTAGATCTTCTGAGTCCTAAGCAGCTTGGGAACTTCACATAGATATTCCAGGAAAAGAAAGACCTCTGAAAGAAGGCATTAAAAAAAAAAAAAAAAAAAAAAAAGAAGAAAAGGGAAAAAAGGGTTTCTGGAGATATTCAGGCAGCAATTCTCGGCTGAAGGAGCACAGGACACAGGTTCTTTTCTGCAGAAAGTAATTTTAAGGGGAAAGGGCTTCTGGAAATAGCTATTGTTGACTCTGGCTGAGAACTTTAGGGATAAAAGGTATCCTTTCTTATCAGAACCAGCAATGTAAGGGTGAGTTAAAAAGGGCTGACTTACGTAATGGGGAATTGCAGTAGGTTAAGTAACTCCCTACTGGATCTGTACGGCTGCTTGCTGCTGCTATAGGGAAGGTTTTGCCATTTACTAGAAGTGATTCCCCTCATGCTGTTTTCAGTAAGGTTCATCCCCAGCCATCTTGCTGTTTACTCCCCATCACCAACATGTTTGTACCAGATTTGACATCAACTCCAAATCTGACTGCAGCTGAATTTGCTCAGCAAAGCTTTACCTATGGAAAGGCCAGAGGTTTTTCACTTGAAATGAGCGGTTATAGCTCATAGTCCATTACAGGTGGTGAACAAGAAACACGGGATTTGCCAAAAAATGACATCCTCGGAGGGTCAGCACAAGGCCACCTTGGACAACTCAGAAGAGGTGGCAGTTTTTAGCTTCTGCTGATTTCCTATGGTATATTTGAACTCTGTTTTGGGAAAAAAATTAGTCTGGCCCACCACTACAGAATGGCTACAAAGCCCTGATCTACCAAGAATTCTATTTCACTTGTCCTTGGAAGCTGTAACTACTCCAAAACACTGGAATCAGGATGGTGGGCAGGTTTGGGGGTTTTGATGTTTTTTGGTTTTTTTTTAAACATGTAAATTTCCACTCAGAGATATTTGCTGAGGGCAAGTATTTAATAGCATGGGAGTGGCACATTTCAAGCTCTTGGTATCAATAGATTTTGCGCCTGGTTGTTCTTATAAATTGTGTCTCAAAAAACCAATCAGAGACGTGGATCCAATTAAAGAATTTATTAATTAAAAAGCAAGCGGGTATTAGCCAAAACATCGCTGGGCGGGCTGGCCGAGTCTCCTGCTGCGCCCACGGCACCGCGCCCCAAAGGTTACATACAGCTGCTTTTATACAGTTCATATTTCCTGGTGGTTCGTGATTGGCCGTCGAGATGTCCGGGTCTGCGCAGTCTGCGTTATGCTGTTGCTAGGTAACTCCTTTTTGCCAGGGCCGAAAGCTCTTCACCCTCCCTGTGGGGGGCTGTGCAAACTTGTTGCTTCATATACGCTTGCAGGCATAACAGTTATGAAAAAGCTATATGTGCTCTTAACTTCATGCAAAGGGAACTATCCCAACAAAAAGGGAACTGCCTCAGGGAGAACCATCCCAAGTTAAAAAGCCCCCTGCTCTCCTTAACGATTCATGAACTATACTTCATGTAACTAATCACAGTTGTGAGGCTTCTTTATTGAAGACCAAACTATATACAATACACAGAATCACAGAATGGTTTGGGTTGGAAGGGACAATAAAGCTTATCCAGTTCCACCCCCTGCCATGGGCAGGGACACCTTCCACTATCTCAGGTTGCTCCAAGTCCCATCCAGCTTGGCCTTGGACACTTCCTGTGCTTCAATATTGGATTAATGTAAAAGCATGAGTGCATCACAATAGTGAATTGTAGAAAATTCCAGAAAACCCCAAATCCATGGCATGACAAGTGACTGAAGGAACTGCTTAACTGGTTGTCAGTATCTTTGGGAGTCTCTCAACAGAAGCTTCGACAAGCCCTGACTCAAGGAGATCTCAGCAGGGGTGTAACTGAGGTGTTAAGCAGAGATTGTTTGCTCAATCTAGATGCCTTAAGCAGTCAATCAACTTTCTATTATTAGAGACTGGCCTGGCCTTTCATACTTCCTTAGCTCTTTCTATCTGTTTTTCTGTGTTTCTGATATGTCCCAGTGCCATTCACTTTGGACACCATTTCTTACTTTACATCCTGGGCTCCCAAAATCAAATACAGTTGGGCTTCATCACCCAATGGCTCTAAGCTCCAGCTCCCCCCATGGTGGATTACTTAACTAAACACAAGTCACCACTTCAGAAATTATCTGCAAAGGTTACCAAAATAAAAGCAGGATGCCATCTTATTTATTTTGCACTTGGCTTTCTGACTTCCCTATCTGAAAGTACATCAAGTCTCTGTGGAGCTCTAACATTAATGCCACATTCTATGAAGTAAGAAAAATATAATATTTTTACAGTTGGTCTTTAAATAATTTTCTGACAACAAATCAATCTTACAAGAAGCCTTGTTGGTGTTTTGAGTAAGATTTTGAGATTAAAGTATATTAATAGTTTGCCATCTCTACAAATTTGTCCTTTTGTGTATCCAACTACTGCATTCTGCTGCTGAGATCTAACTAAGCCCCACCAACTAGATTTATGATAGTGCTAATAGGAAAAAGAACCGTATAAAGCTGTTAATATGTGCTCCATAATTAACATTAATGCCAGTTGTGTGGTTAAATGCCACTTGCATCACCCTGAGAACAAACCTATAGGTGCAAAGTTTGTAACCAGGGGACGCACCATAGATGCCAAGCAACTGCTCCATCTTGGCAACTAGCAAAAAGAGATGCTTCAGGAATTGTTCTGACCCACAATGGTGCCCTTGGAGCCCTGTGACAAGAAATGAGTCTCCGGCAACCCTCCCCCTTGTCCTGTGACATAGGTACTGGGCTTTTATGAGCTGGATGGTGGGAGCTGAGTGCAGAGGATGCTGGGAGGTCCCTGCAAGGGCCATGCTTCCCTTGTGTACCCTGTAATTCCTGGTGCTTTCTAGAGTTTTTTGTGGGGCCAGCTCCTGTGCAATCAGCACTGTGCAGAACCAAACCTTCGGAAACAAGATCCAAAGCCTGTGAAGCCCTTTTGGGCTAAAGCACAACTCTGACATTTAGATATATATGTTCACTAAAAATGCTAAGATTATTTTTTTTTCTCTCTAGGGTAGCTTTAGTGGTTCAACCCAAATGGGTATGTGACATTTTGCGTGCCCTAAATCATCATTATTGTTTCACAAGGAGGTATTGCTCTGTCTCAAGGTCCATGGATAACATTCTCTTTAATTAGAAAAGTAGTGTTATATCCCCTCTCTCCAGGGATGCAATTTATTGCCCAAGTGAAAGGCAATGAAAATCATTACATCTTAAATCTCAGCCCTGACACTGAACACTCAGCCTTTTCCTCTCTGACCCAAGCTGCCCTAAAACCAACCAACCATTCTGGCCCTCTGTGCAACTGTTGTGTGTATTTGCTGCATGTTTGTTTTGTTTTTGCAGGTGTAAATTTGAGGGCCAAAAAAAGGGCAAAAAGTAGAGGCACAAACAGAAGCTGCAAAGTGATATATGCTCAGTGGTAAGAACTCAGAGTAAAACCGGATATTAACGTAAGAAATGTGAAGTCCTAATTTCTCCCCAGCTCCCCAAATAGAAGGAGAGTGGAAATAAATGCTTTGAAGTAGGTTATTCTCAGTGAATTAGAGTGAGTGTTTTCATTTGATCTTCCTAATAATGATTTAAGATGACTTTTGCATGAATTTAAGCACTATAAAGAAATGAAAGCCTGAGAGAAAGATGGTTGTGAGGAAGATTTCCATGATAAAATATTGAGAATGACTTTCAAAAGCATTTAACTGAATTATAGCCTACATCTCCTGAACTTAAACTCTTAAGAAAAAACATTTCAAAGATGCCTGGGGGTGCAATTACACCTTACAACTGGAGCAGTCCTAACCATTCCCTTCCCTTTTCGTTCAGACTCTGGTCCAAGATCCTTCCTTTGAGCCCTGCTTCAGCTTTCAACCTATCAGCACCTGTGCAGGGCCAGTTCAAACAGTATAACCAGTGAAATTAGCAATTTATCCCTTTCAGGGCAGTAAATTGAATCAGCTCAGCAAAGGATCCAGACACTCTCAGAATGTGTATGAAGGCAGGATGAGGTGACAGCTGCATGAGCTCTTCAGTGTGACCCCCTGAAATGCCTATTTTTACCCAAGGAGTATAGTCAGTTTCAAAAATGAATTTAAATACAGATTTTAAATTTTTTTTTTTAACCAAGCAATTGGCTCTTTAAAACTCAGATCCTTTTGGGAATGAGACTCCATGTCTCCATGAATGATGTCCCCATGCACTCTTGGTCACCCTCTTGCTGTCTCCGACACCACATCCTGGCCCCAGCTGCTCCCTGGGGATGAACCCAGGGATGCAGCAGAGGGAACAGCCCTCGTGTCTGGCAGAGGCTGTGAGGATGCTCCAGTCAGGAGTCTGGGCACATTTTCATGGGAAAGGTGACCGAGGCCTCCCGTCTGGCCCCAGCTCCCACCTGAATGCTGTTCCCTGTTCCTGTACCCCAAAAATGACATAATGGTTCTTCCTTTGGTGTCACTGATTGGTTCGCTGAGTGGGAAACTGCTCTGGCACTTGCTCCACAGGAACAATCTCACCGACATCTCCACCCAAGAACTGTTGTTCTTTGCCATAACATCTTTTTATAACGAAAGTCCTGAATTCAGTTTAGTTTTTGAAACTTTTTGTTTCATAATTTCTCCATGGAAAAGCTGTGCTAACCACACAGGGTGTATAATGGCCATTTACATTTTCATCTCAGTGTTGATGAGATGTCTCACGTTTTGGACTTGCACAACCAATCTTGTTTGTACATCCAAATTTTCTTTCTCATTATCTGGACTGCTGTGTCCAGTTCTGGGCTCCTCAGTAGAAGAGAAGTTACTGGAGAGGGTCCAGCAGAGGCCACAAAGATAATGAGGGGTCTGGAGCATGTCCATATGGGTAGAGACTCTGGGACCTGAGCCTGTTTAGTTTGGAGAAGACTGAGAGCAGATCTCATTAATGGATATAGATATCTCAAAGTGTGCCAAAAGGACTGTCACAGACTGAGGCAGTGGCGCCCAGTGACAGGACAAGGAGCAACGGCCATGAACTAAAACACATGCAATTGCACCTCAACATGAGGAAGAACTTTTATCCATGGAGGGTGGCCAGAGCACTCGAACAGCTGCCCAAAGAGGGTGTGGAGTTCCCTCTCCGGAGACATTCCAAACCCACCTGGATGTGTTCCTGTGTCACCCTGTGTTTTGGGTGATCCCTGCCTTGGCAGGGGGGTTGGACCGGGTGATCTCCAGAGCTCCCTTCCAACCCAAACAGTTCTGGGACTCTCTTATTTTAGGTCGTGTATTTTGTACCGGTAGAGAGGTGAAAAACATGCCTTTTGATACTCTACCAGGTCGCTTATATATTAGACTGAGGAATTTCAAACTTCGGTATTTAAAACTGTCCCCAGCTCGGGGCACGGCCACCCCTTACGGCAGGGCAGCCCTGGCAGAGCTCGGAAGCAGTCCAACCACGGTCACCCCTCACGCCGGAAAGCTCCTCAGTGGCCGCTCCTCCCCCACCCTAGCGCCGACCCGGAACACGTTTAGAGCTCGCGCCAGGAAGATGGCGGCGCCCGGGTGGTGAGGGGAGAGCGGTATAGCAGCCGCGGCCATGAGTGCCGCCCGCCGCTGCCGCCCGTCCCGAGCGCTCGCAGGTACCGCGGAGCCGGGGGCGAGAGGGCCGCTGTGTGGGCAGGGCTGGGGTGGCCCGGGGCTGCTCCGCGGAGTGATTTCCCGGAGCCTGCACGGCCATGTGTGTGTGTGTGTGTTCCCGTGTTTTCGGCATCCCCACTGCGCTGGGTGTCCTCTACGTGTGTTTGACTTTGGTGCTGTCCTAGGGCAGCTGCTGCCTCTCAGTGCCACTTTGACAGGATAATTCTGTCGATAGTGTATATAGTAGTGGGACAGTACTGTTCTACGATAATGCAGCACCAAGCAGTGTTTGGACAAATCTCTCAGGGATACACAAGGCGGGATTGTTGGGGTGTCCTGTGAAGGGCCAGGAGTTGGACTCGATGATCCTTGTGGGTCCATTCCAGCTCATTCCATTCTGTGAAAATGTGTCTGACGAAGCTCAGGAATTTGGAAGAAACACTCAAAATTATTAGAACATGTCTACAGTTCAGTTTTGGGCCCCTCGGGATAAGAAGGATAAGGAGGGGTTGGAATATGTCCAGGGAAGGGAACGGAGCTGGGGAAAGGTCTGGAGCACCAGAAGCAGCCGAGGGAGCTGGGAAAGGAGCTCAGCCTGGAACAGAGGAGGCTCAGGGGGAACCTTCTGGCTCTGCAAAACTCCTGAGAGGAGGGTACAGTCGGGGAGGTCAGGTTCTGTTCCCAGGGAATAGGGACAGAAGGAGACAGAACGGCCACAAGCTTTGCCTGGGGAGTTTTAGATTGGATATTAGGGAAAATTTCTTCACTGAAGGGATGGTCAGGCACTGGCACAAGCTGCCTAGGGTGGTGATGGAATCACCATCTCTGGCAATGTTTAAAAAAAATGTGGATGTGGTACTTAGGGACATGGTTGAATGGTGGACACAGCAGTGCTGGGTTAATATTCAGACTTGATATTAGAGGTGTTTTGCATCATTAATGATTCCGTCTTTCACCTGGGGCAGCAAACATTTTCCCTCACCTGACCCTGGTTCCCATTTATTGGGGTGTCTTGTGTCACAGCTGATAACAGACACTGTAGTCTTAATTAGAAGCAAACTCAGTGGCAGAGAAAAAACTGGAATTTAATGTTATCTTTTTTCTTGTTTTACTTTAAACAGGATTATTTGTTTGGCGTCTGAGGAGCACTGGCATACGGCAGATACCATGCCAGTTTGTGCACCTTTGCCATGTAGCCAATGGCAGATTGATTACATTTCAGTATTTTAACTTTCTCAAACGAATGGTAAGTGTCAAGGAGTGTATTTACCCTGTGTTTCCTGTTCATCCCATGGGATAAGACAACATGGAGGTTACTTCATAAAAAAATTATTTTTCTTATCAGCCAAACTCGGGCAATTCTAAGTGTGTCAATTTTTCACTGAATCAGGGTTAAAGCACTTGGTATCCTAAACATCTGAGGAAACCTGTTGTAGCAAGGACAATGCCTTGTGCTGCAGAGTCTCCTCTGTTTGACAGGAGGCTTCTGTGCCCTTGAAACAAGGCACTCATCTCCTGTTGAGCAACATGACATAAAATTGTTTTAAAATCGTTATTTATAAAAATGCTGATAGGAAAATCACATCTTGACTAGCAGTCATACAAGTGGTGGATGGAACTCACTTTTGGAGGTAGTGTGTTCTGAGTTAATCAGTTTATCAGAGTCAAAATACCTGAGCTCGTTAAGTTAATGGATTACATTTACAGTGTGCTGTTAGTTTTAGGTATTAAAAGAAATGTAACTATAATTCAAACCCTTGAAATTGCATCTTCTTTCACCACTTGTATCACATGTAAAGGGATGATAGTAATTTTTTTTAATTATGCTGCTGATTTGGTCTATATTCACATCACTTATTCAGAGTTGCAGATCATTCTTTCTCATTGTAATTATTACTTTGTATTTGAAATCAGGATTGGTTGAAAGTTCTGTCTTTTTGTGCCTCTGGTGCTTAAAATATATAGGATATTCTGGGTAAGAAAATATGAAAGAGAATCTAAATGCTCTTTTTCTTACTCTGTGTTAATTCTGAGAGCTCTAAAAGAGCAAACAGCTGTCTCCTAATTTGTTTTTCAATATATGTTCCTTTGAAATTTGCCATCCAGTTAATTGACATAAAGTTTGGCATAAATAGTAATAGACTGTTATGATCCAATTATTAAGGTTCTTTGGAAATACCTCTGCCCAAATTAAGGTGCAAACGAGACCTTATGCCAGTCAATAGTATGGGTTTTATTTGATAGTAAATATGAGAGAGAGAGAGAAGAGAGAAAAGGGGTAGTAGGAAGAGAGGTGGGGGGCACAGAAAGAGAGGGACAGAGACAGAATAAGGAAAACATCACCATCCGTGGATCCCAATGATGTTGTGTTGATCTTCTCCAGCTGGTCTTCTTGGTGGTGATGGTCCCCCTGAAAGCACAGAATCCCATGGGTTAGTATACATTCAGGCCAGGTGGCAATGTCCAGGCGTGTCCCCCCCAGGGGAGGGGCAGTCTCTTGCAGCAGACTCTGCTTGCATCACCTGCAGTCCTGTGGTGCAAGGCCTAGCAATTTGGGGGGTCTTTGATGGATTGTGACTCCCCCTCAGCTGCCTCTGAAAATCCACGTGAAAGTCCTGTGGATGTGGCCTGTGGGGCTGGGGGTTCCACAGCTGGGCCAGTTTGTGTAATGGAGGATGGGTGTGTATTGCCTTGGCAGGAGGGGGAAGTCTGTGCAAACCTGGCTTCTGTGAGCTGTGGTCTTCCCCTGCCCCCCCCCCCCCCCCCCAACTCAGCCAGGGATGGTTCTCAGTGCAGCAGCTGGTGGCTTTGGCCTTTGTGGATGCATAACCTTTCCCTCAGCCTTAGATGACTGAACAATAGGTTTCCCTTTATCTAGTCTTAGTATTTTGACTTCCAGTCCAAAGTCCTAGTCAGGTATCTTCAGGAAGGCTTCTTTGATTGTAGCTTTTTTATACAGTTTTTGTTATAATGAGCAAAATTTTATATCAATGTGGGAGATTAGTCTATGTCAGAGACTATTTCAGTCTCTGACATAGACTAATGTGGGAGATTATTTTATATCATAGGTGGTAGATTATATTATTTGGCATATTTTCAGTTTTTTAATTTATTAAAGATGCACAAATTTAGTATTTATATTTGGAAACTGAAATTTTATGGGCAGTTATATATTTCTCTGTTTAAAGGTGAACTTTGTTTGGTCAAAGGTTGGACTCAGTGGTCTTGGAGGTTGTTCCAACTTTCATGATTCTGTGAATTAATTAGTTGTAAGTCAAGTTGTATTACCTGGTGGTTTTGAATATGAACAAAGAGTTTGCTGTTGGAGCTAAGGGGGAGGAAGTAAATTTATTCAGAAGCAATTCTGCAAGCTTAAGTAAACATTATTGATTCAGTTGTGAGTTGTAAAGCTGCTTTTTTAGTATCTAGGCCAACTTCAGAAGCCTTTCTGTATGTGAAATAAGTGTCTGAAATTCAGACTAACTCAGTTGTGTCATAGAAGTAATTTTCCTAACAAGAATAAAGTAGCAATAATTAATTAAGGTGTTGTTAATAAAGGGAAATGGACAGAAATATCTTTAACTGTTTGTTTTAACATTTCTCATTTTATTTAGTATGTAACACAGTACAACAAAGACCTCAGCCAACAAGCCAAACCCAAGTCTGATTCAATTGTGTCTCCTTTTCACGAGCTTCAGCAATTGGATCAGGAAAAAAATGTTGTGCCCAAAATTAGCCCAGTTTCTTCTGCTTGTCAGTCGTGGTCTGAGACATCAAGCAGAAATGAGTTGAGAGAAATGAAATCAGCTGCAGAAACTGAAGACTCAGTCACACCAGTGGGAGCAGAATCTAAAGAAGACAGACAATGGAAAGAAATGAAGCTACAGCTGGATGATTTGCCAGGAATTTTGGCACGTTTGTCCAAAATCAAGCTTACAGGTACTACTGGCCATTTTTTCTCACTTCTTTGCATTCTGCTTGATGGCAGATCTCTTTAGTATCTTACTGGTACAGTTTAGGTTTGTGTGTGATAATTCCCACTTCACTGATGCTAAGATGGATCAATTCCATCAAAAATGGGCTAGGAAAATTGTTTTGTGGAAGCATTTAATAATCTTCCCATTAAATTTGCTTAAAAACAATGAGAGGAGCTTGAATCCTGTTGTGTGCTAGTTTTTGGGAAAGCAAGCATTAGTACACAAACTGCAGTGAAACTGGATAAGGAAGTGAATTTACAAATAATTTGTTCAGTATTTTAAGTTGTCTTGGTTAAATTTACCAGTGTTCTGTCTTACTCACATGCCTTTCACTGCAGTACTGCTGGTTGTGAAATTAGCACTAGAAGTCCCAACTTAAGATAATCCAAATAGTTTCCTATATTAGAAAGGAAAATGTTTGAGTCTGACCAATTTAGTTCTATAAAAGAAGACATAATTTAATTTTCAGTCAGTGATAGTGTTGTCTCTTCAAGCCAGCAATTTGTTAAACAATTGCCTTGCAGGCTTAACTACATTTTGTCTTGTTCTGGTAGTAATACTTAACAACTGTAAGTTACTCCTTTGCCAATAGGAGCAACTATAAATTACTCCTTTGCCAATAGGTAGTGTTATATATACTTATATTTCTAAGGAAGCTCTAATGATCTGACCAAATCCTTATATCTTGTCTATATAGTCCAAGAACAGAAATGTAATTTCCTGAGTTCCTACCTGGATGCTCTCCAGTGGGTGAAATGAACTCCTGATAACAAGACTGTTCTTTGCCTTAAAAATTTGTTATAATGAATGTCCTAAATTCAGTTTACTTTTAAAAACTCTTTTGTCTTGCAATATGTAAGTTTTCATTGCTTGTTTTTCTGTGGAAAAATCGTGCTGACCACATAGAAAGTATCATGGTCATTTACACTTTCATCTCAGTGTTGATGATGCATCTCATGTTTTGGATTTGGCACAACTGATCTTGCTTGCATGTCCAAATTGTCTTCCTCATTGTTTTTAGAAAGCCTGAGGACTTTTTTTTTTTGGTGCTGGTGAAGAGTTTGATGAGATGAAAACATGTGTTTTGATACTTTACTATGTCACTTTAACAAGTTAGCTTTGGAAATTACAAATTCAGGTTATATAAAGCTCTCACTAGCACATTCAGCAATAAGCAGGATTATTTGCAGCAGCTCTGTGGTACATGCAACCTTGAATTATGCCTCATCTTTCTTCCTGCATTACACAGGTCTTGCCTTTTTCTCCCCGGAGCTGTTCAGTTTTAGTAATACTTTGTTTCTGTTGGGCTCACCATGGGTAACTTGGAAGTGCTGTATGAGCAATTAGCTCCTCTGGCATATTTTCAATAAGGTGATTTTATTCAAGTGTCTCTTATGTGAAATTGAATGCTGTGCTAGCTGTTGAAGTAGAGCTAAATTAAAAAATCTCACTAGATCCAGAAATGAAAACTTATAATGCCATGATTTCCCTACCATGACGAGGGAAAGAGAAAATTGACTATTGTTTTAAGCACTTGAAATGTTTTTTTTTTTTTTATTTGCTGATAGGTAAGCTCAGTGCTCCTACCACATCTTGGTGTTACTGGTGCTCCTTTAAATGGGAGTTTCAACAACTGCAGTAAGATGCAAGAATGTAATTTTCAAGAGAAAGCAATTTCATGTGATACTTTTTTGTGTGGCCTCAGAGTTGCTGCAAAACGCTTCAGCAGTTCCTGGTAGGCTCTTTTAACTAGGCAAGCACCTCTCTGGGCTTAAAATAGGGTGTAAAAGGCAAAGGTTAAGGAATTTCATTCACTTCAGGACTGTTGTTTAGTATGAAAGTGCCTTTTGAGATGTAAGCTTAACTGCAAATTTCTGAACAGCTGTACAATTTTTAATCCAGCTTGCAAGCCTGTTGGGGAATTTAGCATCTCTGATTGTGATTCTAGCATGTCTCTGTCTCTGTTGTGCCTGGAAGAGTTCTTGATCCAAGGTGGGTGTGGTAAACTTTACCTATTGAGCAGGTATAGAGAGATAAAGACCTAACCTCTTTTCTTGTTGTGATCTTTATGTGTTTGGTGTGCAGATTTTTTGGAAGTGGAAAGTGTAAAAGAGTAAGTTGGGTGAAGAGGACTTGGTAAGGAGGGGAGTTCTGTTGTTGGTTTTTAGTGGTCGTGGGATGGTGTAGGAGATGAGGAAGAATAATACTGGGTGTAATGTGTGAAGCAAGGGAAATTTTTTCCAACTCATGTAATCATTTAGACAAGTTATATATTCTGTAAAGAGTACGGTGGTGTAGTTCTTTGATTTTATTTTTTTAAAAGAAGAGTAAATTCTCTGATGTCAGTTTTTAACTTGCAAACATCATACAACTCAGTTTCTTCCGTCCGTGAAGTTCTGATAGATCTCGTATCCCATGTGTTTTTTTTTGGCAGACTCTTTATTTATACATTTTAGAGTATGAAATAACAAAAAAACAAACTCTGCATTATACTAAAATGGGACTTCCTTATGCTCTGTTCTTTTCCTGCTGCTGATGGAAAGTGATTTTTTTGTTTGTAATATGAACTGTACTTCACCTTGGAAAGGAAATGAGTTTTGCTATTTCCATACCCTCCTGCTTCATGTAAGCTGCAGCTTTTGTGACTCTGCCATTAGAAGCTCTGCCTTAAAAACAGGAATAGATTTTTGTTTATATTCTTTTGCCATAGAAAACAATTAGGGAACTTTTAATGACATATCGCATGATCTACCTTTCTGAGTTCAGTTTCCATCCATTCCCGTCTCTGTGGTATTTTGTGTTGGCTGCTCTCTGAACAGCTGTATCTTACCATCCAGGCACTTGGAAAGCTAATGCATCTGTCTGATAGGTTTTCAGAATTATAAATGCATTGTTTTCAACTTGATCCTGAAGTTTACGTGTAACTGAAAATAGGAGAGAGACAATGTGAGAAGGTGTGGGAATAGGGGGAAATTCTGGTGATTTATAATGCACACACACTAAGAATTTCAGGTTGTCTCATCTTCTTAAATTTAACTTCAAATTTAGATTTAAGTGATGTTTTCTCCAAGGATTAGAGGTGAAAACTCAGAGCAGCTGTATGCAAAAACACAGGAAAATCAAAGTTCAGTTTTTAGTTTGGGCAAACTGATGAAAGCAGGATGTGAAAAATGCTGAGTATTCCCTTAGATATCTCTCTAGGGGTTGTGAACATTTCCTCATTGTTGCTCCTGTAGCATGTTGGTCTTTCTATGAGGACACCCAGCTAAAATGGAACAGGCTGCCCCATCCCTGGAAGTGTTCAAGGCCAGGTTGGATGGGGCTTGGAACAACCTGGTCTAGCAGAAGGTGTCCCTGCCCATGGCAGGGGCTTGGAAGTAGATGCTCTTCAAGGTCCCTTCCAACCCAAACCACTCAGTGATTCTGTTATTCTGTGATGTACAGTGCCATGTGTCTTTAAGAAAAAACTGAACATGGTACTCAGTGCTCTGGTCTGATTGACAAGGTGGTGATCAGTCAAAGGTTGGACTTGATGATCTTGGAAGTCTTTTTCAACCTAATTGAATCTGTGATTACATAGTGCCTGTCTGAGAAGTGGATCAACATGGGTGGACAAATATGATAATTTCTGAGCATCTTCAGTTTTGAAGAATAAACCAGAACTTTCTTTTCATATATCTTGTTATAGGAAAATAATCATGTCTTGTGTACGAGGAAACAGCTGAAATTTATTGGATGTATTGATCCTGTACGGATTTGTGTCTGTGCAGTAGTGATCCTCTAGCACAAATGTGCTGAACTGGAAGTCAGAAGCCTGAGATATTTGGTAGTGATGTAAGATGTGATTGTGAGCATCCTGCTTCATCTCTTGTCTGTTGTGTATTGGTGACATGAAGATGATGAAGATCCAGATTTGCATAATGATTCTTGAGCGTTACCAGACTGCAACAATGACTAAATAAGGGGCCTGTGTTGTGTTTGTATGCTAAAAGTCTGGCAACGGCGGCTCTAGTAAAAAAATGGATTTGCTTTAGTGGAGTTCCAGTATGTTCCCACTTGATTCTGGAATAATGGCATTTTTTCTTTAAGTGGTAACTGCAATATAGCCAGAAACTTTGACAAAGATTTATTGGTAGATATTGTTCTGATTAATACTAGTCTACATTTATTCTCTGTTCTAAATATGTTTCATACACTTGTCGAAGTAGTTCTTTTCTGATTATTAAACCAGTAACTATAATCCCATCAAAGAAACAAAAGCTGAATAGTGGTAGCTTTCTGGCAATTTGTTTTCCATGCTACAAGAAAAACTGATCAGATAAAAATAAGCCATTATTACAGTTCATTTTTGGCAAATAATTTTAGAATTATTTGATGGTAAGAAGAGGTTATCTGCTCTGTTTGTAATACTGCATTTACATTTTGCATGGTTTGATGCAAAGACTCTTCAAATCGTTGTCCCAAATTTACGTTTGCTTCAGGAGCCTGGCCGTTATTAGTGTGCAGGTTATAATCTGTATCAAAAGTTTGATGTGCCCAAACAAACCTGAGTTTACAAAGGACACAGTGGTCAGGTGTGTAGCACTAATACTGCTGCTACAGTTGGCTTCCCAGAAGCCAAAGTGCAAAAACGATATAAAGAATATTTCTTCAGCTTTTGGAAAATTACTTTCCTTTAAAGACTATATAAACACTTGCAGTAAAGCAGTGAAATTGTTTCTTAAAATAATGTAGAAATGCATTTGCTTTTGTCCTCCCTTATGTACTGATATATCACCAGTACAGGAGTAGAAGGGAATTCTAGAGCAGGATTGATTTGCTTTGGCTTTCTGTGCTTTTATTTTTTCTTGGCTACTTTTTAATAATAGGTAAACAAAATATGGCATACTGATTCACATGCTGCAAATACAAAGGATTTATAAAGGCAGATCATGTTGTTATGAAGTGGAAAAGGAAGGTAAAGAACACACTAGACTTTTTGACTGTATTTTTATGCTAGAAATATTATAATTCACTCTCTGTCACCAATCCATTAGCATTTTCTTTTTCATCTGTATTGAAATGGGAGACAAATGTCTTCTGTTAATTTTTGTTAAAGCTAAAATGTTGAAAAGACTGAAAATAAGGCTTAGGCTGAGATTATAAGTTTAAATCTTGACTTCTTTTTGAAGAGCATGTATAACACCAGCTCTCACCAACAAGTCTTAAAAGGATCGATTCCATCTATTATGCAGTAAGGTGAAGTTAATTTGGCCCCTAAAGCACTAAACTAACAGGGATTAAAAAACAAACAGAGTCAATGACCTCATTCCCTTGATGTGATCTCAAATATACTTTTCTTCCATGAGGGAAGTTGAAGAGTAAATTATTGCTTCCACAGTTAAAGAAAATAAACTTCTCAATCCAAAGGGAACATTTTCCTATTTACCACTAGTGTGTTGTACTGGAATATCTGGGTGATGAGGGAAGCAGGGTATGCAAACCCTCCCAAACAAGAAAAAATACCTGCTTTAATGGGATATGGGAGCGGATGTACTGCAGCTTTTTTAAATGAGATCGTGATAAGTCATGCTGAAATGACTGGCTAAAATTAATCTGGAGAAATCAATGGGGCCTTTAATTAGTGCTGTAGCTGTATAGTGTTAGAATTTCTTTGGGGGCAAGGTAGTGGTAATGTTACACTGACTATTTGCCAATCCACACCACCTTTCTTCTTCAGTAAATGAGTTGGTGTTTTCCCTTAATCAATTGGTGTAAAGTGCTCTCTAAGGTAAGTTTTAATTAAATTCCTGTCGAGAAGTGAATGTGTGATTTATTATGCAAAAAAAAAAGAATGTACACTCTTGGAATGAATCATTCTTGGAAATGCAAACACCACTGCTCACTGTCATTTTCAGTGCATTTTTTAACTCTCTCAGTTGTACCAATGCATTTCATGTTTTCTTGTGCATTCCTAAGGAGGATCCAAGAGTTTGGAAACTAAGATGGTGTTGTATTTGTACAATAAATAAGATCCAGTCTTTCAGAATGATCAGTACCTTCATTTGTCTGGGGAGGCAGCAGAATCTGTGGTTGTTTCAGTGCTGCTCAGAAGGGTAAAGCTCTGACATAGATCCACAGTATTGTAGAAGTAGCCTCTGAATCTGTAACAAGGCTAAATAATTAATGCTTATTATATTATGCATGTTATTATAATAATATTCAGCCATCAGTGGATTTTAATACTTAGAGAACTCTAAATTTTGATGAGCAGCAAGTTTTCTCCACTGTGTTTTTAGGATTAAATCATAAGGTTCTTATGCAGGCACAGTTCTTTAAATGCACACTTTGCATGTGCATCCTTGCTGGTAGGTCTCTGCCATGCCACCTAGTTTTTTGTCTCAAGTAATGCTGCTTAATAGATAATCCAGGTATTTTCAGTCAGAAAAGATTATTTATTTGTCATTTAACTTCAGACATAAAGGAGACTTCATAGGAATTGGGAAGATAAGAACATTTTGATGCTTTGATTTACACTAGCTGAGGTCTGGAACACGTAACTACATGCAGAATATAATTTAAATACTTTTTGTTTAGTAACGATGAGTTTCAGATTGTAAGGTTCAAGAGCAAGATATTCTGTAAGTGTGCTGGCGTTTATAGTATAAGAAATTTGTTGTGTCATACTATTTCTTGCCAAAGGTGAGGTTTGTGAGACCTATTATTTGGCTAATTACAGTATTAGGATTGAAACTTGGGTAATTTTTATTTTAAGGATGTGATTTGCAGTACTGTACTGAAGTTAAAGTTTTGGATGACAAAACTGAAATGGATTTTTATGAATCCACCCAATTTTTGAGGCCATTAAGTATTGTTGGGTCTCTGTGATGATGTGATTGTACTTTCAGCCCAAAGTGGGCATGTCAAATGGGAGCAGTGGGAACAGAGCCTGTGCAGTGGAATTACTGCAGCTACGTGCCCCAAGTATCTTTTTGACTCTGTACTGCCTAAATTCCTGCTATAATTTGATCTAAAACATATATGTCAGTGTGGGATTTTTCTTTCTGTTTTTCTTCTGTGTTAGACTTTGCAGTGATGTGTGAGTTACTAGAACAAACATTTGTCCTGTGCATATTATGTGTGGCAGTTTGGTCCTGTAGCAAATCCGTAAAATAGGGAATACAGAGACACATATTGTATCCTCATGTCTTCTGCTAATGTGCTGCTGCTTTCAATTTTCTTATTTCATCCCTGGCAGTTTTCCTTCTCATTTTTGATTTCTTTATGTGGAGTGTTTGTATTAATTGTAACCACTTCCTGGAGCTACTTTGAACCATAAAAGTAACAAAAACTTAAGCTGCACAATAGTTTTTTCAGGGTTTGAAAGGTTTAACTCTAGTGTTATGTACAGTGATGGTTTCTTGTTGATGCTTTGAACTGTGTTCTCACTTGCGTTGCAGCTCTGGTCGTCAGCACTGCGTCTGCTGGATTTGCCATGGCCCCGGTCCCTTTTGAACTCACCTGTTTCCTTCTCGCCTCCCTTGGAACTGGCCTGGCATCCTGTGCTGCCAACTCCATCAATCAGGTCAGTCTATCTCTTCATCTGTACAGCAAACTGGTGTCATCCTGGCTTCTGAAATGCTGCCAGGAGTGTGACTGGATGGCTGGGAGTGGTGTGCCTTCAGCTGCTGTGTGAGCTCCGAGCTGCTAAAACTGACACTGCAAAAGCAATATATACCTGAGAATTCAAGTGGAGTTGCTAGGCACAATGTGTTTATATGGAATGGAGTTGATGAGTTTTTAAGCCTCCCAATAATAATGTTTATCTTTATAATACCCAAGCCTGGGTCCCTGGAAATGACATAGGAAGACCTGGGTAAATGGAGTGTAAGAATAGCCACCGGGGTTCCAGCCTTATGGGTTAGGTTCTTTGATTGTGTTACGGCATGACTTTGTTGGATCTGTCTTAAGAGTGGCTCAGAGCCACTCTAAACATCTGCAGTGGGATTTCCATGGGGTTTTGTCCAGGCTGGAACCGCGGTATCTCCTGCACATCTGCGGAGCGTACTGACAACCTCCATTGTGTGGAGGTTGTTCTATGCTGGAGATGTTCCAGGTGCCTGATCTTGAGCTTCCCTGCATGTGTCAATATGCCTGTGGAGCTTGAAGCTCACCTTGGCACTCCTGCACTCAGCTGTGAGGCACAGTGACTCTTGGGCTCTCCCTACATCCCAAAGGAAAGCCTAACTAGTGAACAAGTAATAACACTTGTGGTTCTGAATGGAGTTGCAAAGTGGCCGTGGTCACTTTCACTTGTAAAAGTGGCCTGGAAAAGAAGGGGCAATGGTTTCAGCAATCACTTGTGAATCTTGGGACCCCACTAGTGGAGATTTCCTGTCATCCACACCCTGGAATCACCTTGGTTGAGTTGGGCTCTTTGACGTTTACACCTTGTAACACCTCAGCTGTAAACAAACACGTGATGTGGTTTTTGGGATTGCACCCATCAGGATGCATTTTGCTCAGTCTGAAGTAAGTCCTGTTTACTGTTTTTACTGTTTGTTTTCAGTGAACTTAAAAGTGGGGCAGGCAGCTAACTCTGTTTTCTCTACAAAATGGGAAGGATGCTGCATGATTTTTAATTGCTTGGAAATGTTAGGTAGCCTGCCTAACTTGGAAACATGTAGATAGCCTTAAAAAATAATTTTAAGTAAGTCACACAGTTTTCTGAAGATTCATTTAGTTACTATGTACATATTTTTCACACAAAGGCTGGGTAGAAAAGCTGTCATAACTAAGGTGAAGTTTTGTTGGGTTTTGATACAATTTTACAGGTATCCTTTTTTCCTCTCCTTTTTTCCTTTACTATCTTTTTAATATTAAAAACTAAATTTCTGGGTTATCCTTTGAAATATTTACTGTTATACGTACTTTCACTTTTGATGTTGATATTACTGGACCAAGAGTATTAATTCTTGCCTGTTTAGAGACTCCTGTGCAACTGGTCTTGAGATTTTGCTAGATCTTCCGAGAGGTGACATTCACACACAAATAACTGGTTTTCTTTGTCTTCAGCTTCCATATAGTACTCGTTGTATTTTGTCCCAAAAGTAGCCACTTCTTAAACTCTTGGAAGCAATTTTCTAAACTCCTATATTGCTTAGGAGTACAGGAAGTCTGTGCTGTAATTTGGGATAGGAGAAAGGGGAATTAGGAGGAGTGCAGTAACTGTGCTGGGGCTTGTAATTCACTCTTTACGCACTGTAGGTTACTCCAGCCTCACAGAGTGTCAAACTGCCTTTCATACTTTCAGCTGAACACTTTAAATTTTCACACTTGCTCAAGCCACTTGTCTATGTAGAGAGATCTTGAAGGCAAACTTCTCCTACTAAAGAAAATAAAGGAGCAGAGTTGGTAATGAAGCAAAAGCGAAGACCCATAGTCTGTGATCAGTTGTTTATCAGTAGATCCTTTCACTCATTGAATGTCCTTTTCCCAGTGTTGCTGTGTCTGAATTGGCTGGGAATTTAATTTTCCATGCATACTTTAAGCTTGGGTATCTGTCTCAACCTTTGGGAAGGAGTGCATTTGACTTGGAACTTCTTTTATTGCTACTTTGCTCTGTCCATTGCTCCCCATACGCGTCCACTTCTCTGGCAGCTCATGACTCATGTTTCCCCTGTTGCTCCTTGTTATCCCTTAAGGACCTTATTATATGATAACTGTCTTTCCGCTTCCCATATTGCTATAAATCTGTACATCTTTAAGGGCAGCTCATCTTTCCCACTCCTCGTTTCCCTGATAAATCTGTGTGCACGATTTATAGTTCCCCCATATGTCGTGGGAAGGTGAAGTGTGGATTGTGTAAGATTCTTCCCTGTGATTTAGGACAGGATGTGAGGAGTCTGGTCCTGTGAAAATGTAATGAAGATTCTGTAAAATTCATGAAAGCATTGACAGAAACTTGTAACTGGTCAGGTTCTGAGGTTTGAGGGTTTTTTTTCCCTTTTTTACTTCTCTCAACCACTCGATTTTAGCAATCTAGTAGGAGCTAACATGGTTTAATCCCCAGTGAATTAAGGTGAATTAACTATTTAAATTGACGTAAGTACCTGGGAGGGAGCCAGGCCTGTGCTAAGTAATGCACAAGACACCAAAACATTGTGTTTCTTTACAAGGCTTGTTTGAAACAAACTTGTAATTATCACTTTCTCCTTGTTTCCAGGTGGTTGTATGTCATACTTTAAACTTACTTTTTCCTGGCTGCAAGAGCCAGAAAGACACAAAAATGTGCCTCAGTGGAGATTCTTGCCCCACTTTCACTGTTTTTGACAAGAAAGCAGTAAAAAAACCTGATGGGAATTGACAACTTTGTATTCTTTCATTATAGAAGTACCGTCTGGATATTTTTCCAGGTGTGTGTTTACAAAAAAGTTTCACAATCCACAAATTCTAGATTCTAGCAGTGCTTACCAAGGCAAGTAGAAAGAATGTGTTTTGATGATTGTTCTGTCAAATTGGAAAATGATTTTTAAGGACTTACTTTGTGACTTACTGTTTTGTGACTTGAGAGTGAAAAAGTTGTATTGGAAAATACAGACAAAAAGTACAAAAAGGAAACGTGGTGCCTGAAATGCAGCAAGATCATCCTAGAAACATTTGTTTAGAAAATGTCAAGAAAAGTATCTTGGAATAATTTATGTAAGACAGTAGTTTTAGAGAAACAGACTCAGGCTGGTGGAAAATGTTACGAATTCTGGGGATCTGGATAAATATCATAGGGTTCTCGGGTTTTCCTGTGGAGTGTGCTGGGTCTGTGGGCTGTGAGAGAGGAAACTCCGGCGGGAAGATGCCAGAGAACTGGTAGTTTTTTATTTCTTTTGTCCTCCACCAGCAGTTCTGGCTCTGCCTCACTCCTTCCTATCACAATACTTCAGAGTAATACCTCACACCTAATCCAGCATCGCAGTGGCTCCCAGAGCCAGTGCTTCCTGGTTCTTTTCCACATCACCCAACACCACGTTATGTCCTCTGGCCCATCGGAATTGTACTACAACGTGTCACCACTTCTCAGTCCCACCTGCTAAAACTGCTTTACTCTTTTTTTTTTTTTCCTTTCTTTCTAACAACATTCTTTCTTTTTTCCATCATTGAAGTAACTTAAAATTATTTCAGACAGGTGTTCTTTATTGGTATTCCCTCTTTTGAAAATAGCCATTATTTTACAGTGTGTTTTAATTTTAAAAAACATCACTTAATGCATTTACCAAGGACTAGATTGACATGCATTGTGTCTGTAACATTACTAAGCTAGCCAAAACATCCAAAAAATCTCATTATAAGAGATGAGTCTTTCTAGTTGCAGTTATGGTAAGGAAATAGAAATATGTTCTGGGATTTCATCTTGTAAACACTGCCTGTTAATCTTGAATCACACAAATAAATGCTCCTAGCATACCATTTTGGTACTGTCTGCTTTCCTGACTCTTTCAGTGTATAGGTATGGATACATGAAAAGGTATTCCACCTTAGTGTTGTTCCTTACAAGTCACTAAAAAATTAAATAAACCCTTGGTTTTCTGATTAGTGAGGACTAATTTTGTAACTTCTTTTATCCCATACTCCAGGCTATCATAGAAATGGAGTGGGAGAAAATGGTATTTATTTAGTTAGTTGATAATATTTTGCTTTTTCATAGCTCTGGTTTTTGATGATTTTTGGAAGCTCACTCAAGTTTCTTCAGTGGAGGCTTACATTTATATTAGAGAGAAAACATGTCATTTTTGAGACTTCTAAGATAGTCACCTCTGATTTATGGAGAAGGAGATAAAACATGGAGAGATGTTTACAACATAATACATGGCATTAAAATATTAAAGGAATCACATGCATGTTTTACATGTCAAGTACATTCTTCTGTAACTGCAGCATGGTTAAAAAGTGGGAGAGAGCTATACCGATGAAAGCAGGATGTTTAAAATGGTTTGAATTTAGTAACCGAGAGATAAAATGATGTGCCTGGGTTTTACTGATGGTACCTTGAAAAGGAAATACACTGGGATGAATGTCTTAGCTGAAGTTAGAGAGCTGAAAATGAGGAATACAGTAAATATGTTAACCAGCATGAGAGAACAAATATAAGTTAACATTGCTGTCCCTTCAGCGTCTGATCTGATGGCTTTGTTTTGCTCTTAATGTCTCATCCTCTCTTGACAGCAGTTACTCCTTCAGTATTATTCCTCTCAGAATTATTTCTGGGAATAATTCAGTTATTCCCAGACAGTAAGGAGTGGGATGGACGGGTTAGTGTTAAAATAATGGAGTGACATTCGGGGTGTGAGTTCAGTTACCAGCCCATGGAACCCTTACGTGATCTTTGGTGTAAAACAAACTATGATGGTCATTTGGATGCTGCAGCAGGCTGAATAAAGTCAAAATAGAGCAGCCTCTCCTCCAGTTGTCAGTCCACTTACTGGATTATCCTCATTCAAAAAAATATGTTCCTTATATCTGGTCTAAATCTATTGTCTTCTGAGTTTTGAAATGGTCAGCCCCTGTCTGTCACAACAGGCCTCGTTAAAAAGTCCTTCCTCATCTTACAAGTCTTCTTTAAGTATTGAAAGGCTGCATTGAGGTCTTTCCAGAGCATTCTTTTCCCAGGTGAGCACCAGCAGCTTTCGTAGCCTGTCTCCAGAGCAGAGGTGCTCCAGCCATCAGAGCACCTCCATGGCCTCCTCTGGACTCACTCCAGCAGCAGCTCCTGTGCTGGGACCCCAGAGCTGGAGACATGGAGACAGCTTGGCAGGTGGGGTGGTCTCACCTGAGCAGAGCAGAGGGGCAGAATCCCCACCCCTTGACCTGCTGCCAAAAAAAAAAAAAAAAAAAAAAAAAAATTGAGAACTCTGTTACTCTGTTACAAGGATAAGAAAAAAGCTCACCACCCCAAGGGTTAGAGTAATACATCTAGTGATAGATGTCTGGTTTATTGAAGAAGTGGAAAAGAAAAATAGCAGGATCCTGTTAGTCCCTCTGTCCACTTTCTCTTTAACCCCAGTAAAGAAATTCAACACAAAAGAGAACAGCACAAGTTCTGTTCCCCAAAACCTACTGTGTTTCTGGAGTTATCGCCATGCCTAAACTTTTCCTACGAAGTAGGTGTTTTATTGAATGTCCATGGAGTGGTAACTTTTTATTCTGATGCTAACGTTATTAATATGCTCTGCTCCAAGTTGTAGGAGCTGACCTCTGTCAGATCATGCAGCCCACCTCCACTCAGTGCAGGAGGTTTTTGCCGAGTAAACTCCTCTTGCCCACTTTAGAAGTCTCTGAAATGTTTTTTTTCCTCCTTTCCCTCGCAGATAACTGCACTGTCACGTTGGAATGAGAGAGCTCATTTTAAATGCTGATAAGATTTGCTCCATACAATGTATGTAAAAGTGATGTAGTTGAATGACTGAAGTGATTTGGAAAGAGTCTAAAATGACTTTCCAAGGTTTTGGCTTTCCAGATCAAAATAATTCATGTCTAGCTGATAGCACTTTTCCCCTCCTGCCTCTGGAATGATCCTGCTGGTGGGTGTTTACCCTTTTCCTGGAAATGGTGAGTGGCAATCAGCTCAGTTAGGCTGCACTCCTACACTTCCAGTTGCTCGTTTGAGATTCACACCTGATGCATCTCTGTCTCTTCTGAAGTCCCTTTGTTTTGACTGAACCGACCACCTGCAGGAGCCACCTGGCCTTTTATCTGTCCCACCACCCCCCAGGGATCAAACAACTGGCAGGAGGGGTTATTAAAACCTGGTGTCGAACTCCGCAGTGCAGGACTGTCAGTGACAGAGGCAACCTGGGATGTAATTTACAGTGGATAATAAATATAAGAGAACTGCAACACTGGAAGTCTATCTTGTGCTCTAAAGTGTGCTGATATATGCTGCTTTGATATTTTAACTGCTAGGCAGCCTTGATTAGTGGTCATTGAAGATCATAACTTATGGCTCCAACAGATGATTCATAATTGCAACAGCTGGATCAAGTTAGCGTGGTGGAATCATTGGTATCGAGTAGGACTGGCTCAGCTTGTGAGGATGTAGTTCATGAGCAGTGAAAATGATGAGCACTAATGAGAACCAACTGATATTGGAAGGACTGATAAATTTTGAATGCAGAGGTTATCTTTGCAAAGCATTTGACCTACAGCTGAAGCTTGATAAAAGGTTTTGGAAATACAGTATAAATTAATGCATATAATTTTGAAAGAAATTCTCTTTGCTTGCATGCGTATTGTGTGAGTATGGTAGGCAAAGAGTCTTAAAGTGGATGGATTCACATAACTCTAAGTTACTTAGACCCTAGTCACCTGTGTGATGTTCAGCAAAGACAATAAACATAAGTATAATGACACCTTTTTTTGACTACTTTCCTGTCCTCTGTGGCTCTCACTATTAGTATAAAGCTTAAGATTCTAGGGGAGTTTAAATCAAATTGTTTTGATTTGATTCTTACTCTTATGTTATATCTCGTATATCTTAAAATCCAACAAAGACATAAACAGTGGATAAAAAATTGTATTTAATGTTGTGCCCTCTTTTTATGGATCATCCTGCTTCCTGATTTGGTAAGGACATTTTTTTCTGTGGATGCACAAAGTAATTATGTGCTGTTGTTAACAGGGCAGTTGGTATTGGGTACTTGCTTTCTCTCCCTGGTTGCATTTGTTGCTGAGCAGCCGATATTCTAAATGAATTCCAGCAAGGTAGTAGGGTGGTAAAGGTGAGTTTTTGGAGATGTCAGTGTAGGGACTGCAGCCCCCTTTGTGCTGCAGGGGCAGAGCAAGGGAAACAGCCCCATGGTCCTTTGTTTTCTTTCCAGCTGAAACTGTCCTTTCTGAAATTGTCCAAGCTGTACAGGTGTTGGTGATAGACATGGGCTGGGATTGAAGACAGATTCCTGTTATTCTGAAATACCAGTGTGATGGACAGGAGCTTTCGGGTGGCAGCTACAGAAGCCCCTTAACTTACGTGCATACAGAGATCCTCGAGAGGATGCATTTGATGCAAAAGGAAGTTTTGTCCCTTTAGCACCACACTCACATGTTCTGTGGAAATACTGGGTAAAAGCAAGGTAGCGGGTAAGAAATAAATAATTTACCAAGTGATTAATTATCAGGAATACTTCAGTGGTGTGGGGTTGCTTTTAGATCCAATGCCAGATTGCCCCTGGAAACCCTGACCACAGGCATAACAAAGGAATTTCACAGGGCTGAAGTGATGGAATGTGAAGAGAGGACTGGACAAAAAGGAAACCTAGTACTTAATAAGATTTATCTGGCCTTTTGATCCATAGGGGTATTGCCTTTCTAAGCTTAGAAAAGTGAAAATAACTGTTCTTTTTTGTCAGTCTTTAAATACATGTTTTGATATTTCCAAACAGCTCAGAATTCCTTCAGCAATGCAAGTATTAAATTCTAGCCTTATTTGATAAGTAGTGAAATGTCACTTTCTTTTTGTAATTTAAATGGTGCCTTATTCAATCTGTTTATTGCCTTGAATTAGACTTCTGACAGTTTCAGAAACAGCAATACCGGACCTTGTGTACTGTGCTGTATGAAAAATAGCAAGAATGTGGCAACATATGACTCAGAAGGGTTAAGGAAAATTATTTCCTGGTTCCCTGAAACAGCTTCCCGATACCATTTCTTTAGGGAATAGCTCTTTGAAACACAAATCTAGAGCATTCTTGCAATCCCTTTCCTTTTGAATTATTTTAGGGTTCTCTTCAAATTTCCGTTGTTAAAAAATACCACGTAAATGCCATGTGTTCAGATTCTACTTTGTCATCTTAGTATTGGAAAGGATTTGTGTGCAGTAAAATGAAGTAAGTCATCTTGCTTTAGTTTTCCATGACTGTTGTCGCTGTTAAGATAAAGTTTCATTCTGCTTTGACTTTTTTCCAAACTCTGGTTGTCAATTGCCTGTGAAGAGTAGATATAGCTAGGAATGAGCTGATTGTGCTTTTGTGGCAAGCCTTGGCTGGAGCAAGCATTTGAATGTTCTTGTTTGTATGGGCTGCAAGAAGTTCAGTTAGCTGGTGTGGCTTTTTAATTATTTCTTCCAAAGCTGCAAGGTTTTGCAGGAAAGTCTGGTGCAATGTTGGCTGTTCTAACCTCATCTGCCACAGCTTGGGACAGGCTGGTATCCCAAGGGAATCATCCCTGTAGCTTGTAATAGAGAGAAGGCGGAAGAGGTAGCTCTAGGTTGTAAGGAAAGGGACTGGGGGGGGGGTCTTGGCATACGTTTTCCTGGGAAAGAACGAAAGAGCAAATGGTATGAATATTCGCCACTGAAGGTGGAAAGGATCTTTTGTGCAGTTGCTGGGACTGCTGGAACTGTGAGGTTAAAGAAATTGCATTCTTGTTATTCTTGTTTTCTAAGGATCTTTCATGTGAGGAAACTCAGAGTGACCATTTCCGTTTTCTGTAGAGGTCTCATGAATATGTGGGTAAATGTCTCTGCAGCCCATGCAGTAATCACAGATTCACAGAATATCCTGAGTTGGAAGGGACCCATCAGGATCACTGAGTCCTATACAGGACATCCCAACAATTGCATCCTGTGCATCAGAGCTTTGTCACAATGCTCCTTGAGCTCTGGCAGCCTTGAGGCTGTGACTACTCCCTGGGGAGCCTGTTCAGTGCCTGACCACCCTCTGGAAGAAAAACTTTTTTCCTAATATCCAACCTAAATCTCCCCTAACTCAGAAAGTGTGATGACACTGTAGTACAAAGTACTTAATTATTTCAATTCTTCTTTCTTTTGTCACATGGATCCTTTTTATCTTTATATAGAATTTCACTGTCCTTGTAGTTTGGCACGGATATCACAGCGACATAATTATTTTGGTTTTTCTTTCAAACTCCGTAAATAGTTGGTTGGAAAAACCCTTCTAGAGTAGTCAGGGTGGCAGGTAATTGAGAGCGTGACAAGGCGCTCTCTGACAGAAGGGATGCCCCAATGGGCGGATTTGGTTCCAGTTTGGAAAACTCCTGGTCATATGCAATACCAGTTGTCTGCTCCTGTGCCAGTGCTCATTTAAACATTTTTGAAGGCACTCTAACAGGTCTTTGAAGTAAAGTCTGTGGGTCACAGCAGATACAGGTAACAGAGGAGCCTTCCCTTCATGTCTGTGGTGGTAGCACTGAATTTTCTTATTTAATATTTGTATTGCAGTAGTGTCTTGAGAGTCTGGTGGTTTTCCAGCATAAGAGGGTAATGATGTGTGTCCTGCAGAGTTTGCAGTGTGGGAAGTTATAGAGTGTGAAAGTATGTGGGTTTGTGTCTAAAAACCAAAACATTTCTGTGAGTCACACGCTTCAGTTTTTCAGGGGAGCATAGAGAGAAGATTGAAAACTGAATTGATTAGTCTGTAAAAATCAAAGAAGGCAGTTATTGTTGTGAGAGATGTAGTCTTGAATGGAAACAAGCTGCATTAAGCATGTGAAAACTCAAGGACCCATCCATCTTCTTTCTGGACATGACTTAAATGAACCTTGGAAGTGCTGCAGGAAGCATTAAGATTTGTCAAAGCTTGTGAGTGTTGGTATAGCTACTGACTAGTGCAGCTGAGAGCTGACTGAAAATCAACACATGTCACATCCTACAAAAAACAAGAAACTCATTGAGAGTTGATTTAAGCTTATTAATATCCTTACTCATAGAATGTTTTTTAATTTTCCCCATATTCCTGCTCACGGATTGGGTTGGATGTTGCTCTAGGCAGTAGCAAGGTATGTTGATTCTTAGGTTCGTGCCTATACTGTGCAGGGGCTTTCCAATATGTGATCACCAAATTTATGGTAAGAGGAGCACACATGGCATGTGCAACATCCAGCTCTTAGGGCATTTGTCAGTTGTCCTAAAAAGATCTCTTTACCTACAATTGCTAACAGTTGGATTTTTTGTTTTAAAATTCATCATTCATGACACATTCCTTGGGAAAGTGTAGAATGTGTATATATATACATACATATATGTTGCTCCACAATTTCTTGGATTGTGGTGGAAACGGCTATCCAAATTGTACCAAAAAATTCGGCAGTATCCCCAGTGGGATTATAACACCAGTATGAATAGAAAGTTGTGTAAATTTTTTTAGAAAAATTTTATTTGTAGTGTTGAATAGCCATTTGCCACTAAGTGACTTTTTAAGAGGATTCTAGCCATAAGCTGTTTAATGAACAAGTAAACCACAGCTCTGGGCAGTAATCCATTTCTTCTTTTATGACATCTGTATGGAAATTGAAGGAGGAGGTTTGTTTTCAATACCAAAATCATTAGGTACATCATCCAGATTAAAAAGCACAGGGCATGTTGGAAGTATCATTAAACTAGGACAAGAAATAAAATGGGACACGTGGATGGAAATGTTAGAGTTACAGCAGCTTAATAATATGAGCTTTGACTTTAAACCAGGCGTCTGTAAATCTCGGAGGTTTGGTATTCTCAGGCCACTAAAGGCTAACTCTGCCTGGATCTGTATAGATTATGTAAATTTTTGAAGTAAATCAGGCTTCTAGAAGATGGAAATCTGTTGCTGTAATTCTCCTTTGAAGACTTCTTACTTATTACAGTTGAGATTTATGTTGGTGCCCCCAACAAAGACATGACAATCTTGTAACTTCAGAGAGTGCTATGAAGCTGTTGGCATTTGAGAGCAGGCTGAATAGTTCAGCTTCAAACTAATTTTTATGTTCTGAAATTAGATACTTTTTAAAATAATAACCTTTTACAAGCGGCTTAAAGACTCTGAGTGCCTTCTGTTTATTAAAGGGCATTAAGAAAAAAGTATTATCTTTGAAGGACATCTGTTACAAAAGTGTTTATCTGAAATGGCTTGAGGCACCAAGGGAGTGGATTTGGGAATAGAAAATAAAGTTGCAATGAAGGGAGGTCTCTGCTGTGTTTCCCTTGCTGGTTGTGCTAGTTACAGCTCGATTCCCAAAGTCTTTTTACCTTTATTCTTGGCCTCTTCCTGGCAGCACGAGTGTGTGGCAGAGCCAGCCCTGCTTCACACGGGCTACTTCTGCTCAGCTGAGTTTTCCTCACTGAGGAAAGTTCCCGTTGGTGTGAGGATAAAGTAGCAGAACCATGTCTGGAAGGGACAAATGGAGAATATCACCTGGCAGAGTTCCAGCTGTAATGGGGAGATGTTGAACTGTGATCTGTGTGTTGAGTTCACATTCTTCATCCTTGAATAAAGTCTTCAAGGCAAGGACCACTCCTGGTGGAAATCATTCATACCTCCGCTGTAAAATCACAGTCGACTTCAACTCCCTCCCGATCTTGATGTTTCTGAAGTTGCTTTTGAAGTGGGGCCAAGAGGTGATGGAGAGGCTTATGAGCAGTGCAAGTTCTGTAGGGACAATTCAAGTATTTTATTAGAATTACTGCTACAGTCAGAGAACATGGATAACCTATAAAGCACAAACTTTCTTCAAGTTGTCATGCAGATGTGATTCCATAGCTCTGGTCATATCTAGGATTGACTTGGAGTAGAGTTGAGTTTTGTGCCAGGATTATGTAAGAAAAAATCAGTGGTGTTACTACAATGCCTTAATTAGAGCAGCATTAAATAGGTGATGTGAAGAACGAGGCTTCACGTTGAAAAATTTTAAAATATTTATTAAAGGAAAAAGAAATAACAATAGGGGATTCCTACAACACAAAGCTACAGCGCCTTGATTGACGTCTGGAGAGATCTTCCTAGAAAAGTTCTTGGTGGCCCTCATCGGCCATCTTGCCCCTATATTTCCTATTATATTTAACAAACATTATTTGACAGGAACCCTTACTTGTAACAACCAAAACAGTTACAGTAATAACACTAGAAGGAACGGCAATAATCAGAACTCAGTGAAACCTTATTACATGTAACCAGAACAACAATAATCTGAACCTTGTAATACACCTCTTAACTCACTGAACATTATCATAATAATTAACTAGTCAATTTATTGACATAGTCAAATTTAATATACGAAAGTCAACCCTTTTCTCTGTTTATAACGAGTAACAATAAGGTAGAGTGTGATAAAGGTCCGTAAAAGCATAACTGGCTGGGAGAAGATGTTTAGGAGAAGGTTATTCAGTGTCTCTTGAAAACAAGAATGAGAACATTTAGCAAAAAGCAAGTTAGAAATGAACAAAAGAGGGTGGTTGGGCACTGAACTGGCTTCCCAGGGAACGTTCATGGCCCCAAGGCTGCCAGAGCTCCAGGAGTGTTTGGACAGTGCTCTCAGGCACAGAGTGGGATTATTGGGGTGTTTGTGCAGGGCCAGGACTCTATGATCCTTCTGGGTCCCTTCTGACTCAGGATGTTCTGTGACTGTGATTCTTCACACAGCGTGCAGTTACAGTACCACTCCTCGCTTCAAGAGGTTTGGACGGTCAAGGTTTTGGTGGTGGTACTCATGTGTCATTTGATGTCTTTGGGGTTTGCTTTGTTTATTTTTAAGTTTCAGTTTGGTTCTTGACCATGTGAATGACACTGAGACATAAAAACTTGAGCACAAGATCTAAAATGCCAAACAACTAGCTACTGAAACCCCCAACAAATCCCACCCCTAACAAGCTGCTACTGAAAATAAAGGAAGGAGACAGCAAATTGCCTTTCTATTTGCTTGGGTGGGTTTTTTTGTCTCTTCTATTACAGGTTGTGCAACTTCTGCACAACCTGTAATAGAAGAAACAAAAAGGTGTTTTTGTGGTTAAAAAGAGAGGTAGGAAAGGCTGATTTTAAGTATTTTTCCCAAAGAGAGAAATAGAATAAAGAGCCAAATGCTTAACTGCTTTGAAATGAAACATATTTATCACAAAGGGCTCTTTATGTTGCTGCAGAATGTGAAGAAGTGGTGCTTGGGGATGCTTTTGGAAGATCTGCCCTTCTCAGTGGGATCTAGAGCAGAATGATGAGTAGAAATAGTTGGTTACATCTAAAAGTAGGCTTTCTCCCTGTTCTGTGTTTAATTCTCTGTTACTGCTGAGAATATCAAATTTTTACTGTGCTTCAGGCAGTCACAGTAGAAGCTTCCCCCTTGCTTCTTTGCCACTCTTTCCAAGAAGATCTCTCCTTAGGGGCCAAAATTGCAGAGTATTTTCTTAAGCCACTCTCTCCATGGCTCAGTGTCTGTTCTGGTGCAGCTTTGGCCATACAGATTCCATATGTAATTGTGACTGCCCATAACACTTACAAAGAAACCCCTTAAATAAGTTGCCCCATTGCCTAGTCATTGTATAATTTTGCTGGCTTGGGATTTGCAGCTCAAGTGCGAAAGATGTTTTCTTCTGTATCTCCAGACACTGGAGATACACTGGGCACATATCCCTGAATATATGTTTTCAAATGCCTGTGAGTTCTATGTGAGCATTCTTTCTGTAGGCGACAGTCATTGTATTTCAGAAAATGGCATTAATTGTGATAATGTAGCATAGAGCTCCTCTTTGTGAAATTCAAGTCTTTTTAACATCACCACCTTCAAAGACAATAAAAATTCCAGTCTACATTTATGTATTCCCATGTGAGGAGTTACTGCAGTGTATATTGTATCATTCCATATGAAATTCTTCTGCTTAATAGTCTCTATTATACACAGTTGTCTGAGGTCAGTTTTCCATTTTGCAGTTGTCAAACAGCTGTCAAATTAAGAGACCAGATCCCAAAGTTCATTTACATTTTATGCCATTCTTTAGGTGCCTGTTTCATATCTTAATATAACTAATGATTTATCTACATATCTTAGTCTTCTTTCTGCACTTGTTTTTCACAGATGTTCACATCCTCTCTTTCTTCAAGAGCGGCCCTTAAAATAAAACTTGTGCAACATTTTATTTGGTGAGGTTTAGTTGTACAGTAAGAGGAAGACGTTTTTTGTATCTTCAGTGCAGGCAATGAAAATGAAAACAGTTTAAATTCTGCCTCGTATTAATGATAATCTGAATTTTGAACTGAGAAACAGAACAATTAAAAAAAAAGTTTTGAAATGTTCTGCTAGAAATTACAGAAGAGAAAATCTCCATTTCATTCATTTATTGTTGCCTTTGGCTAATAGTTAGTCCAGCTATTGATTTCTCCCTTTAGATTTCTTGTTCTTCAATAGGAAACCAAAATAATAAGGGCTTTGTTCACAAATCATCTTTGTAGTAAAATGTATTAATAAAAATGAATATTATCATGGAGAATATCAAAGGCTATCACATGAGTGAGAACACAGAGACTAAATTTAATACTATTTGTGGTTTTGTAGTATGACGATTCTTTCGTCGGTGAGTTCCAAGCATAAATTTATATGGTGAAGATTTAGGGGTTGTTTTCTTATTTTTTTCCAGTGGTGTAATGATCAAACGAATATCTCTATACATGCCATTGATGTCTTACTACAAAGTACTTAAATAGCCTGAGGTAGCTATCTACTTTTAAAAATTCCTTAAAGACAGGTAGAACCCTTGGGCGTTAAATGTATACTTCTGAGCTTGCTATGTTGTCAGGGGAGGAAGGCAAGGGAGATTCTGTTACAGGCCTCAGTAGTTCTCTGTAGTGCTGAGATTTAAAGGGCTCTTTTAAAATGTTGCCTTAAATTATGGTCACTGGGGGAAGTTTGTCTGGGATATACCAGGCTGGAGAATGTTCCTGTGCCATTTCAATGTCATTCACTAGCATGTTCAAGTGGTGTAACTTGATAAACTCTTTCCAGGCTTTGGGGGGAAGCATTCTGGTCTACACATATGTATTTGTAGCTGCTTAACATTCTGGAAAGAGACTGTTTCAAGGCTGCATGTGCTCCTTTGTGCCAGTTTCCTCAAGACCCTGTGCTTCGCTAAGGAAAGGGAAACAATATCTGTACTGTTTGCTGCATTTCATAGGCAATTATTAGTCTTTTCACTTGATGGGATCTGCATTGGGATTGTAATAAAACACAAGTCAAAGTGAAATTGGATACAGACTAGGAGAGAAGATAAAACCGAGTGAAAATTAATGACAGATGTAAAAGTTATTGGTAACAACCTAGTCATCTTTTTACAATCTTATTCCAAACTATATTTCAGCAGATGTCACTTGAAATATTCAGAGTAAATAATCTCTTTGATTTCTATTATGATCTTCAATACTGAAAGTAGCTTAATTGTGATGGGTTCTTACTTATTTTTGAACAGGTTTTTACATTTGAGGGCAGCTGCTGAGTTGTTCTGAATGGCAGGATGCAGAGTGCTCCAGTGGCTGCCCATAAATCTCTTTTAATGACTTCAGGTACCTCTAGCATTAACTCCAGAGTCCACAAAGCATCTCTGAAGCTGCGGATCTGTCATTGTCACAGCTGAGACATGGGGAGTGGTAGGGCTGATTTGCCTAATGTTCCCTAAGAAAAATTTGGGAAAGCTCAACTTTTTGGTGCTTGTTCAGTGCTGAGCATAAACAGCATTTCTACAGGAAACTGCAAAAAGCCTTCCCCAGCTGTTTTAAATCATAAGCAAGCTTTGTTTTCTTAGTTTCTCACATGAGAAAGACCATCTCAGGGATGGTCAAGCCAAAGGGCTATCTGATCCAAGGATTCTCTCTTCAGTGGGATTCAGGGATAACCCTCTGTCTCAGACCCATTGGATATTCTCATTAATCTCATCCTGGACCCTGTTGCCTACTGGCAGCCCCAGGAGGAGGATGCTGGACTTGGGAGTTCCTAGAAGCTGAGACTTTCTTGTCTGCTATGAAGCATAACTGGGCAGGTCCCACCAGCTCCCACCAGCTCCCTGGGTGCCCGCAAGGATGGTGGGCATTCCTGGGGACTGAGAGCATGGAAAAGGCTGGTTGGTGCCTCAAGCTCTTCCGCACTTCTGCACTGTTGAGGTTCATTTTTCTTTTCATCGTCCCTTGAGCTTACCCTGCCACACTTGTTTGGAGTGGAGATGGAAAAGTGTATTTTTCTTTGGAAGGTGAAATTCACTAACAAATTCATAAATAGATACTTAAGATGTGTACTGACATGAGGGAATACGTCTCCAGAAGGTTTTGTGTCAGAGGCAACGATGGTGTCTATATCTGTTCAAACTTTCCTCCATGGATTTGTCCAATTCCCCTTTTTAGCACTGGGAGAGGCAATGACCACTCACCTCCCTGTTGCTTCTCCATGCCTTTTATGATTTTATAGACATGTCTTGTATTCTTCCTCCCTTGTCCTTTTCCAGACTGAGGAAAACTGCTGCATCTTGGTTCTCCTGTGTGGAGGTGTTCTGTACCTGTGATTGTCTTCATCTTTGCTTGGCTTGTGAGCTTCTCTTTGGGAAAGGGGGACCCAAACTGCATCCTCTGAGGGTGAAGGCCTGGATACAGCAGGGTGCAGGAGGGATTTATACAGTGGTTGTGTATGTGCAGGGCAGCATCCCTCCCTCCACTCTGTTAGTGAGTACAACTGAGAACAGTAAATTTGATTAATCAAATCCTTAAGATAATGAAAATGTAATAAGGCCTCTTGGGACAGCAGTTAATCACAGCAATCAGCTGTCTCTGGTATAGTTCCTCTAGCTTTTGTTTTTCTTTTAAAAATAATTTCTGAATAGGGACTGACTCTTCCATAGACCCATCTATTCCTACCTTCTGGTGTCCTTTCTTTGGGAAAAATTTGGAGTTGATTGGTTTCTTTTTCACGGGTAACAGAGCGTTGACATTTATACCTACATACCAGCTTCTGCCTCTCAGTTGGTATCTAAGGTACCTCTGGAATTCTTTACTATCAGCTTCTACCCTTAAAGGTCTGAAGAGCTTGATAGGGAAGTCTAGTGGTTCATCTGTCTGAGCACATCCCATTCTTGGGTGAAATAAAATCTGGAGATCTTATTATTGTCAAGTACTGTAGCCTTCTTTCTCAAGTGGAATTACACTGTGCTTAGAGGTGTTGAGCTGTTTTAAAGGGAGGGTCACTGCAATCCCCACTTCCTCCTGTTCATTTTAGAAAGACAAAGTAGCATACTTTGACAGTGATGCTGTAAAGGTGTCATCCAAGATGGGACAGTGCTTTGTCAGCCTGGTAAAGGTGGTACTGGTAACCCAGTGAGACCCTTTAGACCAGGACAGGAAGATGTCCCTCATAAGACCTCGGTTTTCCACTCTTACTGTTGGATTGCTCATGTGAGTCCGAGCTAAAAAGTTCAGGAACATCCATTTGGATGGCCTGGAATTTCTTGTGTATCACAGAGGCATTTAGGAACATTGCTCAAACCTGTAGTTTATGCATTAGGAACCATATATTTAAAGTTAGGCATGAATTACACACCTAGGTAGCCCACATTCTCATTGTGATCATCTCAATGTGATCTGATTGACACAGGCTGAACATGTGCAGTTTGTGCCGAGCATAAGCAGAACCAGCCGGAGGATGTGACCCCAAGTCTGCTGCAGAAGACGCGGGTAACTTTGGGCAGCCTTACCCTAATGAGGGTATTTCTTGCTTTTGCTGCTCAAAAGTCACTGAAGTGTTGGTTTTGACATGTGGGGACAATGATTTTATTTCTTTTTTTAAATCATTGTTGTGAAGTCAGAAGATGTTCAGTTGCTGTGTGGAGGGAGGGAGGGAGGTTCAGTGGGCTTCAGTGTGGTGACTTCAAGGTTAACCCATCATCGAAGGGATCCAAAATGTGCTCCAGTGACTGGCTCGAAGAATGGCTTCATTGCAGTCTTTTGGTCCTTAGTGCCCATTCCAGAACGTTTTTTATTTGGTGGAGGAAATATGCCCATTTTAGCTGCCTTCCAGAGTGGTCTCACCCCATCTTTCTCACCTTCGTGTTGACTCTTCTCACGGGGCTCAAAGAGAAAGTTCCATGCCCAACTCAGCTGAGCAGTTGCATCTGTTTCAGATCTGGTGTGTTCAGAAACTTGTCCCTTTTTTTCTTCTCCTGAACTATATAATTTGTTCCAATAAAATGTTTTTGATTTTTTGCATGTCTGCTATTCTGTAGTAGCCTGGAAGCAAAGAGAACTTTGGAATATGTGCTAGCTACCTTGTACTGTTGTGCCCCCAATGCATGGTTTACCATGTTTGTGTTTACAAACATGGTAAACACAAACCCTTTTATCTCTTTATTTACCCCAAATGGACCCAAAACTGAAGCTGAGTCAGTGTCAGGATAGTGTGCGAACCAATGGACCGGCCATGTTCTAGGCAGGAAAAAAGCATATGCATTGGTGACCCGCTGACAGAGCAAAAATAATGGAAGCATCAAAAAAGTTTAGACATGTTAGGTAGACTGACTCTATTTGTTATGGTTAATTACTGAAATTAAAGGCATTAGAAAGGCAGGAACATTTTTCTCTCATTATTCATTTGGTTTGACCTTGAAAATCCATACTACAAACTGGATGCTGATAAATTATTTTTGCACAGATCATAAAATTAACAGTAAATTTATATAAAAAGGTATAGAGTATTTGAATGTTATTTTTTGGCATATTAGGTGGAATTATTTTAATGTAAGTGGTTGATTTCAAGGAGACTGTGAAATTGATAAATAAATCTACTCTGTTCCAGTGCTAAACATGTGAAATGTAATCTTCTTGAGTCTTACATCCACAGGCTCACATCCCTGTGTTTGGAGCAGGATGTAGGTGCTACTAATGTGTGTAACAGGTGCATGTAATTTAGCTGTGGAACTAGTCAAAATACCTTTAATCAGTTAATGTTAAGTCAAACCATATGTGTCCATGGCTGGTTTTTTTGCATTCTCTGGTCGGTGCTTTTGTGGCTCAGTGTCCTGCAGGATCCAGCAGTGGGATGGAAGAAGGACCCGGTTGCTGAAATTTTAATCTTTGTCCTCCAAAGTAACAGCTGCAGGTACTGGAAGTACACAGTGATCTGTTTCAACTTTTCTGCTTTTATATAGGCATTGGTTTGGGAAACTGCAGGGCTGTGAGTGATGCACTGAGGAGCACAGACAAAGACCAGAGTGTTCCTGGAACTGGGGAGCTGTTAAAGACACTTCGGTGTCAGTCTTTGCGAGAAACATAGCTGAAACTTGAATGTGGAAAGAACAGGGTGTTTGTACGGTCAGTCACTTTCAACACCAAGTTTCTGTGGTATTTTAAAACAGATGCAGTGAAAACAAAGCATAAATATCATGGAAGATGGGACCACTCACTGCACGGGCTTTTCCTGCAGTGGAAATGCGTAGCAACTAGAAAACAGCTTTACTGCTTATCCAAGGCATGGATATGTTTTTGTGCGTGAAAAAGGAAAGTTGTTTTCTCACTCTGGAATATTAGTTTTGCCAAAGACCATTTGAACTGGGACAGAAGTGGATTTGCCAGTGGACTGGAGTAGTGTGAGCATCTGACAGCACTGAGCAGTAAGTGGGTTTAGTTTGTCTTCTTGCAATAAGTGGGTTTCTGCTTGAAATTGTTTGCAAGGATTTAATTTTTCGGGCACTGTATTTGGCATGTATATTCCCTGTAAGCTGCTGCTGCTGGAGGAGAGGTGTTCCATGGAGTTGTCTTTCTGGGTGGTCCTTCCAAAGCTGTAATCAGTGTACACATGGTGGATCTTGTCAGTGTGGGGCTCAGCGCTGCAGATTTATCATGTAAGATAGCGCCAGACAGAGCATGCGGCCAAGGAGCTGTTCAAGGATCCTGTCTACAATTAACAAAACTAACTTTTGAAGCGGCCTTTTTCTTTCATTTTATTAAAACAATTGGGAATATCAACTTTTCCCTTTGAAGTTTAATTTCAGGTTCATCGGCTAGGCTAGTGGCCTATATTTCAGCAGATCACTGATTCAAAAAATTCAGATGATAAATTTACTCCTCAGATGTTTGCAGAATTTGTTTTCTGGAAAGCTAACATTTAGCTTCATCTTTAGAGTTCCCTCAGCAATTAGTTGCAAGCAAATGCAGACAAATAAAAAGTTTATTTGACAGATATTTAAAATAGCCATGATAGTAAGTACACTATTAAATACAAAAATACTGTCAAAATAATTTTCAAGGCTGTTTTAAGATTTTTTTTTTAAACCCTTCACTTATTAGTTTAATGACTTACTCTTTTTCTGCTAATACAGTCTAAAAAGCAAATGTTGGTTACTGTTATTAAACTATTTTTAGGAAAACTAACTTGGGGAACTGGAGAAAATACATTAGCTGGCACACTTAGGCAGGGTCAGAGGGACACAAAACCATAAAATAATTTCTATTAAAAAAATACAGGAGAGTAGTTTTTGTTGCTGGGAAAAAAAAAAAGCCAACCCAGCAGAGAACAAGGCAGGGCTGTACTACAGGGAGTGTGTGCAAGAATATTGGCATTTCTTTTATGCCCCTTGTGAAAAGATTTCATCTTTATTCTCTGCCCTCTGAGAAGACTTCAGCTCTAATGTTCTGGGTAGCAGAAGACATCTGCTCTACTTTCGGCTTTTAAAGCAGAGTCAGCACTTAAGTTGGGTAGACAGCAGCACTAATCATGTTAAGCACAGTCTCCGAAGGCTGGGTGAATGCAGAATTAATGCATTGTTTTAGGGTGCGGGGCTGCGGCGCAGGGCAGGCTGTGCAGCTCCCTGCCAGCGCTGGCCCAGCCTGGAGCTTCCTAAATCTTGTTGGTTACACCTCGAGCAGGAGCCAAGCCGTCAAGGAGCCCCCATTCAAGTGTTTTGCCACGCCAAGCTCTGGGTTAGTAAATGCTAATTTGGTGTCAATTAGAAAAATGCCAGTAACAGGGCGCTGCAGTTAATCAGAGGTGCTTCTGTTGATTCCTGGCTAGCTGGGTTTTTTTCTGCTCCCTGTATTTTGAGCATCTCTCACCACTTTCCTTTTTCAGTCTTAAGCAGCTTCAGTGCATTTTGCTATTTCATCTCCATTTTAGATGTTACTTCAAGTTTGCTTTAAGCAATATGTCCTTCAATCACCTAATGAAATAAATTGTTGTACGCCCTCTCTTTAGCCATTAAATGTCAGTATAACTCCTGGATCCAAGCATTTATGGTTGTTTTTTGAAATCGAAATTTAATATTACAGGTTTGGGTGTTAAAAATGTTCTACATTGTAGCAAATGCGCTACATGAATGTGTGTGTACTTTAGTGATAAATTTACTTTGAAGTGAATCCTGGTTTAAACTTTCATCCCCACCTTAACTTTCAAAAGGTCTAAAATGTATATTGCAGATATGTAGTACAGTCTTGCATTTTTTTTCTTTTTTTTTTCACATTCCTGTGACAATATTGTTCTCCAAGTTAGCCAAGTGTTAACATCAAAAATGGTAGTTTTATGGGCAGTGTTGCCCTCATAAAACAAAAATGAATGGATAACACTTTAAAGAAGTCTACAGAGGAAAAGGAGTTTGAAATAACATTCTGCTCTGGCTTTCTTGACTAATTTAGACTACTGTTATATTTTTGGTTAAAGGTTAATGTTCCTTTAATTGGCCTTTTAATCGGACATCTGTGTTTGGCTGGGGGGTGTTCACATCGAACAACATGCCCTTAGCATTGCCGTCTCTCCCTAGAAATCTCTTGGGATTCTGCAGACTTTCTGCAGCGTGCAATCTGAACTAATTGCCTCCATGCCTGGAACAGCTTTCTGCCAACAAATAGGATAATATTTTAGAAACTAGGTAAATTCTAACATTGACTTTTAAATCCTTTGAATAGCATGGGTCTGAGCTTTCAGATGCTCTTTGGAGTGATTTGGAGAGGGGGAATATAAAAGAAACTAGTTTAATTAGCAAAATAAGATTTTAATTTAAAAAAAAGTAAGCTATATATTTGATTGTATCATGTGAAAGGTCTGAGAAAATGATTGATTTTTTTTTTTTGATGTTTGAAGTTTATTTATACCTTGTGTAGTGCTATGCTCTGTTCTCTTGCATAGAGTAGTATGTTAGTTCATTGTATTTGCATTTGCTTTATCCAAAGTCTGCTTGAACAGAAACCAGTGGTAGATTTACACTGCCTTTAATGGGAATAGGATTGATCCTACTGAGCTAAATATTAATATTTTTATGTGCTACTAGAAAACAGGAGGGCAGTGAACCTCCAAAGGAGACATCTCATAGTGAAAGCATATTTAATTTATCCACCCATTGGCATCACTGCAAACATGGGAATGGCTTTGATTTTATAATTGGAGTAATCAAAAGTGCTAGGAGACCATCTACTTAATTAGATTTTTTTTTAATATCTCTGAATACTAATGTGCTTGGTGTGTAGCCAGAGTTGTGGTTTCCCACTGAGAAGCATGTACTGCATTTTTCTGTTTGATTGTGTAGACCTTTCTTACATTAGTAGGGGACAGAGAAACGTTGGGAAAGAAAGGAAACATGTTAGCAGGGAGTCTCAGTAATTTTGTAATGCCTGAAATAACTTCTAACTGACTTAATGCTGTTTATGTGTTACAGAATAATAATATCTCTGTAGCATAATTAAAATGTGAATTAAATCATTGCTTGTCCAAGAAGAGGGAAAACTTGAGAAAACCGTCTGGTAACTGCTAGAAATAGAGCTTTTAGTTACAAAAAAGTATTTGGGGGTGCCTTTATTTTTATGCCTGGAAAACACCGAGCATTTCCTGGTTTTGAAAACCTGAACGGTTCTGCTTTGCCTCACAGAATTACAATTTGCATTATGCATATGCTCTGCATTTCTTATCAGAATAGCGACACATTTATTCTAGTGAATAAGGGGGCCTGTAAAATAAACAGTTTTCTTCAGTGCAGTTAATAGTAATAGGGAGAAAAATGCAAATGAAAGACTTGCTCTAAAGCTCTTAAATTCCCCCCCCCCCCCCCCCAGTAACATGGACAAATACAGCTGTATGTTTGTGAGCGTTTATGCCTACACTGAAAAATCTGTTTTGTGCCGTGGAATGATGTGGGGCCCTGATTTCATCCTACATGTGTTTTCTGTCCATGGCACCATGTGCCTGACGATGGCTGGAAGTCATGCTCCAGGTTAGTTTATTACAAGTCCACTACTGGGTAGTGTCTGATTTTTCTCCAGCGCCAGAACAGCCTCCAGGAAGCCACATGAAAGTTTGATTCCCCTTCCCACGAGTGTTCTTAATTTATTCCGAAGTCACAATTTCTAATAGTGGTCTAAAGCTCCGGCGCTGTGTGTGGTTTTGGAATTACGGCGGCAAACCGCAGAGGCAAAAAGCTCCCAGCCCAGATCCTGCAGTTCCTGGATGTAAAGCTGACTGGCTTCCCTTGTTTTCTACAGTGGAGAACTTTTAAAGGATTCTGTCAAAATAACTTAGGATCACAATCTACGTTGTGGAGTGTGGTGGAGGAAGAAGTGATTTCCTGAATAGTTTGGAAAACTTGGTTAAATAACTGCTGTAAGTCTCTGGGGTGTGTTGTCTACTATTACCTGTGCCGTAGGTGCGCAGACGTTTGTGGAGGTGCTCTCTGGAGCTGGGGCTGTGCATGTTGTGTTTGCACAAACTGGATCCGGGCTAGAGCTTGTTTCAAACTGAGAAAACTGCCCTGGATCCAAAATCCAGAATGACAAAAGTCAGGGCTTCTGGCAGTGTTTTCCCTGTTTGCATTAAAATACCCAGACACGTTCTACACACGCTGCTAGAAATGCTCTGCTGAGTATTTAATGTCTGGGGTTTCTTGATACATTTTAAAACGAAAGGTATATTTCAAGATTATTTTTCTGAAATTAAGAGTTTGTCCTTCAGGAAAGGCTTGTTTTTACTGCTTAATCTGAATTCTGTGCTGCTGAGAAGCTTCTGATTCCTGGAACAGGTAGCATGACTTTTTTGTTTCAGCAGTAAGAAGTAGAAGTTGTTACCAGAGCAGGAGAACTTGGCACGTAGGACACAACACGTTTAGAAAACTCATCTGAAGTTTTGGGGTTTTTTTAAGTATTAATTTTATTTTTATTAATATATTAATTTTAGAAGTGCTTTTTTTTATGTATACAGTGGCTTGTTAAGACTATGGCAGAGCTGTACTTAGCAGATAAACTTTGTTTTCTCTTGCTGTGGTACCTGATGTTGGCACTGCTGTGATCCCCACAGAGTCCACACTGAGGGGAAGCTGCGGTGTCCAACCCTCGGAATTTATCCTCTCCCATCCCACATACCTCTTGCTGAGCTTGCAGCAGGGCAGACACCAGTGTCAGGATGGGTTCAGGGATATTTTGCTCCAGCAATGTGAAACCTTGAATCCATTCTTGCATATTTTTCTTTGGCAGCCCCTTCTTCTTTTATGGTGACACTGGAATCTGTGCAAACCAGCCTTGTTTGTGTGCACTTTGATTCCACTCACTGTGTTAAATCTCGGAGTTAGCACTGGAGGATGAAAATCATGAGCTGGCTGGTTTAGAATCCCAAAGCTGTTGCCCTGCAGGGTGACGATGTCTGTGTCCTACACCTCTGGTGTCATGGCAGGGCTGGGGGCCTGGGGCACAGGGATTGTGTGCCGGGCTGCGGGTGAGGGAGAGTGCAAGTGAGACACGCCGCTATGGGCAATCATTCTGCTGTTGGGTGGTGTCAGCTTTTAATTCAAGTTAACAGGGTTCCTGCATGACAGTTGCAGAGTTATATTTAGACCACACTGGTGTATATTGCTTACAGGACTTTATTTTTCTATTTTAATTTATAGAAGTGCTCATCTTCACATATGGTAACATTTTTTAGTTTTCTAGCAATATTGCAGTTTTGACTGTTATATTATTCAGGATATTATGGATTATGTATTCGTCTGTACTTTACATAAGAGCCAGGGTTTCTGCACTGACTGACTATTTTGAATGGTTAATTTGAGCAATCTTTGTGTGTGTTCTTGAGGCTGCTGGGAGGGACAGGTTACAGCAAACCCTTAAATCATAGGTAGCTCCATACAGAATGAAGTGCATGGCTTCAAATTAACCATGTTAATTATCAGCTTCAGAAGAGGAAGTTTCTTTGTGCTCTGACTTCTTTTATAAAGTTCATTTTCTTATGTGAGAGAGAGTATTTACGTAAAAGATGCACCAAAATATTTATCATTCAGGCTTCTGTGGTTTTGCTTCACTGGGTGCTCGCTGGAACAGGACTGGATTTTAGATGAGAGCTGGGTACTCTCCCACATTTCTTTACAACAGCCATGGTGTAAGGATTGAAAACAGACCACCTTGTTTATATCCTTATTATCAGCTCAGTTTATTAAATCATTATGAATTTTAATTTACAAGTATTTAGGAATTCAGTCTTTTTATCACAGAGGAGGAAAGGACAAATTCTGAAAATGGTTTAGAGGGGATTTTAAGGGGGCAGGATGTGTCTGTGTAACTACCTGGGTATGTCTCATTGGAGGTCAATACGTGTGGGATACAAGACCAGGTTTCCAGTTAGTTTTGGGTGAACACACATTCACCTGCCTGCTGAAGGACCTGAATGCTGGTGACTGTTCATTGATATGTTGATACATTGATATGTTTCCTTCATATCAACTCTTCTAAGGGATTGTCTGGACTGGGAAGCTGAATCCCATCTGGAAAATATTTGAGACTTTAGAGCTGTGCAGGCAGAGTCAGTCTGTTTGGAAGGATGATAGTAGCAGAGATGAGGTCCTTCAGCATGTGGTCCTTGGAGCTTGTCCCAGCTTCTCACATGTTGTGCCTACATGAACTTTACTAACCTGTTTTACAAAGGGAGAATATTAAACAACTTGGGGTTTATTGCAAACTTTTCAAAACAACCTTGAAGTTTAACGGGCAGAGTCCAACTCTGAAATCCAGAATGGCCAGTGACAATTTTGAAACAGACCCTTTAGAAAACTTTGGCATTTTAAGTAACTTCTACTGTGTTTTTGCTTTCCCCCTTCACCCTCTTTCACACTGTGGCTTCATGTCCCTGGGCTGCGGACAGTGAAACCTCTTATCTCTGCTCTGTGTAATTTCTAGTGAGAAAATGAATCTGTTTGTGGGAAAACTCTGTGGAGAGGATGTGTAGGGAATGGTGAAGTTAATGTTTATTTAGTTTGCATTTTAATAATTGCTTTAAGAATTAATTTGCTTCAGATTTTAAAGAACTTCATAAACGAAGCTCACATGTTCTTGGCAAGGAGGCAATTATCTAGATTTTGTTGCTCATCACGGAGTAGGTTTTTTCCCTTAGTGATTTTTTTTCCTCATTTGGGAAGAATTATTTGTTGAGGATGAAATTCCATTTAAGCTGACAAATGTTTCTAAGAATTAACTTAAAAACTGTGTGAATAAGAGTTTTTTTTAAGAGCGTGGCATTATAGCATATTTAATTAAGGTAAAGGATGCATTCTATGACTTGAAATTCTGTATGGAGACTTCAGGTTCTGACATCTTTAAAATAAACAGAAATTACATTTAATCAATCTCAGCTCTATTCTATATAAACATATCTGGAAAACGGGTTTTGTTCTTCTGCAGCTATAGGCTGGGAGGTGGTGTTTTCTTTGTAGTCTCCTGCTAGAGTTTTATGATAAGTAAGATTTGAATGTGAGAGGTCCTGCTTTGAGCAGAACAACTTCTGATTTTTCAGAGTGCTGACCTAGCATTGGATGTCCAATTTCCACATCTGTACCAGCCAGGAGCCTTTTTCATACTCTGTCTATTTGACGGCTGAAGTAATTTTGCACTTCTGGGGTGTAAAATGTGCGGTGCTGAGGGACCTGCACTGCTCTGCAGAGGAAAGAAGAGTGGCTTTCTTATCATTCGGGAGGAAAAGGTGTGTCTGAAATCCAGATAATCATGTTCACCAGCTACTAGCATTTCATAATTTAAGAGTTTAACCCTATAGCTGTGACCTGAGTAAAAGAGAAGAGATTGAGTCACAGAGCTGCCATGGCAGCCTTGTTTTGTCAGCCCAAATGTGTTTGTCATGCCTGGAGAAATGCATGGTCATGCCTGAACTTCTCTGCAGTTTAAGGTACGAGTATTTTAACCACAGCTAATATGCTATTGTGCTTCAATTACTCTCCTTGGAAACTTCTGTTACTGCTGTGGAGTAACAAGGAATTTTTATCTCCATTCCTCAAGTAATACATTGATGACATTAAATGGAGGCATATGAGTAATTCAGCTATTCACTGAAATCTCAATTTTGGCAATCCATCCTCTTATCCTTGCTTTCTGTTGGATTGATATAGCTATTGCTTTGGGTACTAGAAGCAGAGTAATTATCTTTTGGGTAGACAAGTGATTGATTTTAGGCATTAGACATTCACCGAGACATTATAAACATTTGTCTTTTCTTCTTCTACTTTGAAATGACCTAAAGGCTTTCCCAAACAGGTTAGTTGCCTTAAAAAGCCACCAAAAACATCTTTGTGCTTTCTTTGTCATAATATTTTAAAAGCGGGGTGGCTGGGCAGTTGGCTGTGTGGAGTAACCTTTCCTCTTCACCATATGTGCATAACTCTCATTATACTCGTAGGAGAACTACATGTGCATTGAGGAGAAAAATAGGTCCTGAGCATCAGAGCTGTCAGGAATTTTTTCTTCCACCACATTGCTTTGCTTTCGTTCTACTACCTACAGGAATTTTGCAGTTTTTGCACCTTGTTATCCGCTGCCTGTCAAATGTCACATTTTCTAATTCCTTATTCTCAGAGCTGCCATGGTGCCGCAAAGGTTTCGGGACGATTTCTCAGCCATGTATGTATCGCTCTGAAAAACCTGCACCACAACACAGCATTTCAGCTTTAATAGTAGAGAAAAGTCAGGGACACAGCAAATACAGCATTATAATTTGGTCTTTCCTGTTCTGAAATGGCACACCTTTCTGATGCCTGCCTGACAGCAAATGTGAACAGCAGAGCTTTGCTCCCTTTTCCCCTTTGTTTAAAAATGTGACACACAAAAATCTAAGCTATAAATAAAAATCATCTCTCCTAGAATGTTTTAAAAGCTATTTTAAGCATTCATATAAATAAAAACCAAGCTGGTGTTTATTCAGCATCTTTGCCCTCATAAGAACATTGGGGTCTTTTCAGAGTATCATGCATTTGTGGAGGCAAGTAGAGATAAGTTTCAAAAAAATATTTGGCTTAGTGTTGATCTATGATTTCTGGGAAAAATGAAGCCTGACAGAAGAGGAGAAATATGTTTCTGTGGGTGGAGGTTCAGTAAGAACATTTCATAATGCACAAAGTTTTAAATATTTTTTTTTCCACTAAATGCGGGATGGGTTTTTAAAAGAAATGTGACTTGTTGAAATCAGAGCTTTCCTTCTGTTGTCAGTTTGCTCCATTATGCTTAAAACTTTTGTTAATATGTCCGACACAACTTTCATGTTTTTCTCTCTTGCTTGCTTTGTTTTCTCTTGTTTTTCTTTGGGAAAGATAAAGTTAGATTGGTTAAGAAAATATGTAATATTGATAACTGTTTGCGTTGCTTGGGAGAGTTCAGTGACTTTGGTTGTAGTGCTTTTCGCTCTGGTGACCTTGTTAGAAACAAATGCAGTGGTTACTTTTAAAATTTCTTTATCTGGTTTTGCTGATTTGACTTCAGATTTTTGGGACCCAGGTGATGGACATGAAAGGTCCTTCTTTCTTTTACCCATAGTTGTGATTGCCTGTGGAAAGGTGATACCACCATATTTTCAGTTAAATCCACTATGTGACTTGCAAAAGAATTGATGTCATTTGGAATGGGAGATACTAGGAAAAAAAAAAAATCAGTTCTTAGTAGTGTTATCCAGAGCTTGGACTCAATTAAGGATGGGGCATAAGCTGTTGTTTATTAAATGCCTATTGTGTTTTGAGCTCTGCATTAGTATGACTTAATCCTGCCTTTTGTGTCTGATTTAATGCTAAGCTTTTACACTGATGGCTTAGCTTCAAAATCAGTTCCAAAATGTGGCTGTAGTTTTACTGGGGAGAGCAGTGAAAGTCCTGCTTTCGATGGTGCGATTGTCTAGACCTGCCCACATGTGTGCTGCTGGCAGTGCTGGTGCCCATTTCTAGCAATAAACACTTGCTAAATGAACAGCATAAATGTAACTTCTGGATTTCTGCAAGTAATTGATGACAGCACAGCTTTGTGTTGTATAAACACAGTGTTGCTGGAGAAGCTGAGGTTCCTTGGGCAGTAAGCAGGGTGAGGAGCACCATTCTGGATGGTGAGATGGCTGCAGGCAATCAAGCTAACAGAAAAATCAATACAATTTCTGGCCCTTAATCATGGTTTGCAAAGATGGGAGGTCTCCCCCTCTGTAATAGTGCTAATTGCCGCGGAGAGAGCCTGCATTAATGTTTGGAAGTAAGCTGTATTGAGAGGGGAGTAAATCTAACAGGAGATTTTATGGAAATGCAGCAATTTCATACAAATAAAAGTGGGTTTTTGTACATTAATGAGTTAAATCAATAGCCAAAATCCTATATTGAAATGTAATTTAATTAGGATTGTAAATAGTTTTGGTCAAAATTATAATTTATTATCAGCTCATTAGTGTATGTGTTTGTATGAAAAATGTCTTTAACTAAAGATTGTTTAAGCAAGAGCTCTGGGAATTCCATTAGCTAACAAGAGAATTTTGTTCTGTATCTTCTCTGTCAGCAACTTGCAGTGTTTCTCAAAAATATGTGAAAATCTACTGTTCCTGTTAACATCTGCCACTTAATGTTTCACAGGTTCTGCTGTGTTATAAATAATATATTATATCTGTATATTTTTATTTCACTGTAAGGATTGTATGCACGGGATTATACTGGGAAGGTGCTATGTGGTGCAGAAGTGGAGGGGATTTGGGTTTCTAGGGTTTGTAGTAGTGTTGTAAGGCATAAATCCCAATCCAGGTGGAGTCCAGAGTGATCTTTTAATTTACTTTTGAAGTGGTATTTTAATTGACTCCTGTTAGCTTTGAATTATTTTATAAAAGATCATATATTATTAATACCTCTTTGTTCCACATCATTTCATTGGCAGTCTGTAACAGTTTCCAGTTGACTACAAGAAAGAATTGCTTAATTTAAGCTGCTGTGGCTTTTGCATATTATTTTTTTGCAATGACCAGTTTTTTCTTTGGGGTGTTCCATGTTTAACGTAATTGCTTTTTAGCTTGAAACCAAGATTTAAAACTATTGCAGTTCGTACAAATGAAAAATTTCCTTCATTCTTTTCCCTCACCTCATAAAACTATTCGAGTAACCACAAAGACTTGGCCAGGAACTTCAAAATGATAAAATTCATTGCAAGATTAGAGAATTTATCCAAATCTACATGTGATTTTTAATATTCCTAAATTAGATCCATCTTCTTGTATTTACAAAGAGAAATATCCTTCCCTGCCAAAGCCTTGGCTGTAAATCACTTTCCATCTGTCTGGCCAACACCTGATTGCACATGCTATCACCAGGAAGGTTTCAGCACTGTTCTTTACTATTTAATGATTGAAATACTTTTTTTACCTGCTCCCAGGGGCCAGAAGATTTATAATCCTTTGGGGGCCTCTGGAGCTGCAATATTTCCTTTCACAGTCACTCCTACTCCAATTGCAAATGGTACTTGCAGGGTAACTAATATTATTTCCTCCTCCTACACTTTCCTTTTCCTGAAGCCATCAGATAACCATTTGTTTGCTCTTATGTGCTCTTGCAAGGCGCTCTACAATTGCGGTTTCTCGACTGACCAGATTTCACGTGCTTCCAGTTTGAGGGGAATGCCAGCAGGAATTGGGTTTAGAGATAGTGCTCCTTCTTTATCCTAAAATCTTTGTTTCCTGTGCCTTCCTCTATTGCAAAGGATGTGTAGGAAATAGCTGGCCAAAATATCCTTGAAAAATGTCATGGAGTAAAAAAAAGCTCCAAAAAACAAACAAACAAAAAAAAACACTGGGAAATTGTCCTCATATATGAGATTTTTTTAGTATCTTGTAAGTGGCACTGGAAATTTTATGAATCTTTCTGCACTGCAGTTGAAAATTGGGAATCTGATGAGCACAATAATAGTTGTATTTTCTTATTGTCTTTAATGAAATACCTACAGAGCCTTGCATTAAGTAATCTTCAGCACTTCCATCAAATAATAGAGCTCTTCTCTCGCTGTAGTACCTGCAAATAATATACTAAAAATACTTGCAGCAGCTTCTGGACACAGTCATCAAATACTTCAGCAATCCTCTGAAGATTTCTGTTGCTTAACATCATGTGCTCTTTGCAGTTTTCTAAAGTCTTTTGAAATGAGAATGAGAAAACAGAAAATGAAGAAAATATGCCGAAAAATATAATAAAGTATTATGTTCAATGTGGAGATTATCTCTGGGAGTGAAACAGCATTTCTTGGAAAACTTCATGAGATCAATGAAATTATGCAGAGCTGAACATCTTAGGTGAAGCATTTTAGGAAAATAAGTGCCGAAGAAATCTTTGTTTCAGCTAAACAACTGATGAGATGTCCTTTAAAATATCTTTAATCGTAATGTCAATGGTTGATAATGTAAAATATGTTGACAATAAGCCGAGATTGTTTTGAATGCATAGGAGTGAATGTAAGAGTGTGTTGTACTTCATTTCAGGATATGGGAAATTGTGTGTCTGTAATAAGAAAATTCAACATCATATTTTGTATATCATAAACATATCATGTGTTCTTGAAGGAACGAGCACAAAAAGGGATTGTGGATTCAGTAAATTTTCCCTTCTGTATCATCAAAAAACATTATTATTAGAATTCTGAGTCTAATATATTTGTCTGGTGCTGTTTTACTCTTCTTTTTAGTTCACTTTTCAAACTTGAGTGGTAGTACACATAAACTTAAATAATTTTTAGTATATTATCAGTCTTAAAATCTGTTCTGTTCTCCTTCCTTCCCATCGCGATGCTGATCCAACCTCAACCTCACTCTTGCAGGTTTTTTTTATTTGATTTGGATTTGAAAAGGCTGGAGTTCTAAATATTGTTTTGGTAATTGGATGACATAAAAAGCGTAACTCATTAAGCAATTGCCTTCCTTATTTTGTTATACTAATATATAGGATTTAATGTGTTTTTTTCCTGTGGATTTTTTTTTCCACTGCTTATAAATTTAAGTGTTCATACGTGGTACAGACTCAATTTCCTCATCGCTTTTATGGATTTAATTACATTTGGGGTCTTAATTTGGTTTAAAAAATCCTGGTTTCCTCACTTGTGGAAACTGAGGATAATCAATTCTTCACAGTTTTTCCTCCTTGTCCGAACTACTGTGGTGCACAAGGAGACTTCCTAAAATCCCACTGAACCTTTAACCTGGTGCTTTTGACTATCTTCACCGTAGCAGAGGATAAGGGCAGAGACGCAGCAGCGTGTAACCAGAGCAGGAGACACACATGGCTGCAAGCAGCTTTCCCAGTTCCAGCAGAATAGTTTGAATCAAATATCTGGAGTCTTGAATGGGAAAACTGGTCCCCAAATTTTTTCAGATCATGATTTGCTTTATTTGGGAATGGTAGGGAAAGGGCTGCTGCAACTTGGGTGGGTCTGGAAAGTGCAAATGCCAGTGCTCCCCTTGAAAAGCTGAATTCAATTTTGTTTGATTTGGTTTTTTATTTAACTTCTTTTCCAGTCCATTTTTGTTCTATTAGTGTTGCTCGGATCCTGAACTGTCTATGGAAATTCGTGGATTCTTAAAGTTGTTTTGGATATTGGATTTCAGGCAGTAAACTACTTGCTGCTGCTGCTAATTCTGTTGGTTGTTGTAGGCAGTGTTTGTATTTTAATCCTTACACATGGCATTAAATAAAAAGTGGTTATGCCTTATTTTGAAGCACTAAAAACTCAGCGTGTGACCCCAAGTGGTCCATGCCAGTGGCACCAGGACTGATGCATCCCCTCCTTGCGCAGGTCACACTGCAAATGGAACAACCTTCCCCTGCCCTCCCTCTTCATTTCCCATCATTCTGGAAGATGGCAACACGCAACCAACTCTTTCAAAATACAGAAGCTGTTCTGATACCATGTCACAGAATTTCACAGGGATTTTTGTTTATCTTCTTTTCCTCCTTTTTTGAGAAGCAGGCATCAAGTAGTACACAGTAGATAACTGTAATACTGGGAAAATACTCAGCATCCTCTCCATTATGCATGGTGAGTGTCCTTCATGCTGTGGGACACATCAGCAATTTCAGACCTTTCAGCAACTCCTCCTGTGGTCCCAGTCCTGCCCGTCTGTCACGCAGGCTGCCAAGGTTGCCCTATCTCTCTATCATTTGATATGGGCTGAGAATGACAGGCAGGGGAGCGAGGGTGGCCACAGGCGGGTGGTGGGACTCTTGAGTACAGCTGCCGAAAGCTGTCAGGATCTTGCCAGCTCATCCCCTAAATGAAGATCTTCCATCATAGCCTTTCTCCGTGGCTGGACGCTTTTCCAAATCCACTAGTGCTTTCCAGAAACCCTGAACAGAAATTGCTGTTTGTAGGGATGAAAAGCATGGCAGTGATTTTCCCTTCTGTGCCTTTTGTATTCAATGGCATCTTAGCCTGGTCTCATCCCCACATGCCCTAGCATTGTTCAAAGCCATCTTCATGTGTCTGTTTACATCATGTTACCACAGTTTGCTTTTCCATTGTTTATTTCATGCCATCTCTTATGTTCTGGAAAGTTTCCCCAGAGCTGTTGGACAGACATGCTCTTTCTCTTTCCCCCATCTCCCCTGATCTCCCCAAACTCCATTTTCTCAAAGCACAATTTGAAGTGAGCTATAACATTCCCCCATATCCTGCTCCCCTTTTGGCTTACCCTGTTAGGGCAAAGCCCTCCTCTTTTTTAATAACAACAGAATGCTGACAATTACAAACCTTTCCATATTTTCAAGAATCATGGGATTAGTTTATAAAACACTCTGTCAAAAAATGAAAACTGAAAAAAGCAGTTTGTGTTGATGTAGCATTAGAAATATATATTATTCTTTATGTCATAATCCAAGGCAGTAGTAGCTGGCTCCCAGTGTGCGGTTTCCTTTTAAGCTTATGATATAGGCACAAGACTTTTGAGTTGGAAAAAAACCAAGGAAAGGCCCCCAAACTACCCAGTCTGCATGGTATGCTGGGAGTGTTAGTGGGGCACCCCATTAAACCCTGGCGGGCTGAACCCAGACCTCACGTATCTATAAAAAGAGCTATCTTGTCCCACAACATTTATTCATTAAACTGTGTTTATCCTGGCTCCCCTACTCACCCTGCAGACTAAGGTACTACACAAGTAGTCCTATTTTTAATAGGAACATTCATAAATAAATTAGCCTCAGGGGAGGGCAGGGAAGAGGTTACATCTGTGGTTATAGATGAAACAGCTCCAGGAGGCCAGGATGATATTATTTACTGCTTGGTTCCATATTTCTGCTCATTGCTTTGAAATGCACTGAAGTCACAATGACTTCAGCATTGAGGGGGGCTTGTTTTGCAGCTGGAAATCCTGTTTTAAAATAGTGTCAGTACACAATCCTGCATTTTGCTGGAAAATGGGCACTTGTTTGAGCCTCTTTTTTTCCCTGGGTGCCCCAAAGAGGTAATGCATGTGCCGATGATAAACCCAACAGGTGCCAGGGCTGGTGGGTGCTGGAGCCAGTTGGCTTTGTGCCGGCAGTACACAGTGGCTATATTGTGTCTCTAGGTTTTTGTGTGCTTCCATGTCCTTGTGAGGGATGGTATAACACAGTTGAAATACATACTGAAACTCCTGAGGGATTAAGCATGTTTCCTTTGCTTTACAGTTCTGAATTTTACAGTTTCTTTGTTTGGGGGTTCTCAGATTGCTTAATGATTTTTTTCTTCCCCATTTTGCCCAGATGTGTATAATAGCAGTATTTGAACCTTACTTTTTGCCAATTTTATTACTCAACATATGGTATATCTTTTTATTTTTGTCTGGTATATCATTCTTCTGCTGAGAAATCCCTTGGTACAGGCTTTTTCCTCATTATTCTTTAGTGGTTCAGTTTGTAACTCATCTGTACTCCAAAATGCAGCTTTTTGCTAGTGATTCAAGGAGACAAAATGTCAAATGTTTTGCCTCTGTCTGAAAAGTATTGTTTAAGCTGTAACTTACTGGAAGTACCATGGCCATTTATTGTTAAAAGAGCCCCTTTTCCCACCTCCCTGGGAAGCTGTTGCTCTCTGACATAGGAGGAACACCAGGAGAAGGCCCGAGATGATGGGGGTGCTGAGGTGCTGCATCATCCGAGGAGCACGGGTCACATCCCAAGCCCACGAGTGGTTCCTCCGTGTGTCTGCCACTGGCTGTGCTGGAGAGCCCAAACTTCTTAGTGAGGAGAATGAGTCCTCACGAGTCTGCTCAGGCAAGGCTGGTGGCTTGAGGTGCACCTTCAGCCCCAGCCTGGATTATTGCAGAGGTTTGGGGAATCAGTGTTTTTTCCCACTTCTAAAGCATTCCCAAACCCAGACTCTTCTCTGCTCTTCTCTTGGCCGAATGGGGAGGTTAGAAATATGACTCACATGGGCAAGTTGGTTTCCCATGATACAAAGGGAATTCATTACTCCAGGCATTATATCTGTATTTATGAGCACATAATACTCCCTCAAAATCCCTGCATGTGTGGCTCATCCCTACATATTTATTCTGTATTTATAGTGACCAGCATTTGCAGAGAATGTGAGCAGGGATTGTTTTCCTGGTAGGCTTGAGAGCAGATTCTTCTGTGGTTTACATCTCTATAACTCAATTAAATGGCATTAGGATAGACTTACATCAGCTGAGTTCTCCACCTGGAGTCAAAGTATAATTCTTAATGATGATGGTTTTACAAGTGATTTTTCTTTATAAAATTTTACAGTGTTTTTTTCTGAGTGGTTTCTTATGCTTTTCTTCCTTTGTAGCAAAGTCTCTGTGTAAGAGAGTTCAGACTAAGAATATTTTATTTGGGAGTCACAGACTCAGAATAATGTGTAGTCTACTGAAACTATCCCCAGTGTCCTATTTGCATGATAACTCTTGTATAAGCTTCCCAATTCAGTTGTAAAGGCACAAATGACTTGAATTCTTTAATTTGTTTCCTGTGCAATGGGAATAACACATGGCTTTCTCTTGACAAATATTTTGTTAATGTTTGTATCTGAGTTTGGAAATTATAAAATTGCTGTCTGGTGTTAATTGCTCATAATAATAATGATAATAATAATAATAGCAACTGCTCAGGTAATCTTCCATATAATGAGAAATAAAAATAATTTCCTTAAATCATTCCTGATATTCACAGTAGAGTGGTTGTCTTGTTGTTATTTGCCTTGTGAAAAAGGATTACATTCTGCATAGCAGCTACCGAAAACTCCTGTCTCATGTATGAGACAGGAAGACCAAGTTAGAAAAATACTTTTATTTTCAATTTCTCTGAAGAATAGGCAGAACAAGTTGTGTTTTGCCATTAAAAGGTATATTTTCCAAAACACTAATAGTATCTGGCCCCCCTTGGCTGGAATTCAACTGTTGACTTCCCAACAAGTCCAGTTATTTGGGAGGTGATGCCCAAACCACTGAGCTGGCATCCCAGCATAATTAATTCCTAACCTTTCACCATGATTAGGTTGGCTGAGCTTTTGGTTGCCGTACTGGGGTTATCCCATCGGTGATACCTATTGGGATGTCTGCTGGCTCTTCCTGCAGTTATTTCCACAGCAAACACTTGGGGTTGGGTTTTTTGCCAGAATTTTCTTTCCTGGAGGCATTTAGATTAGTAACTGTGAATGAGGTTGAATACTGAAGATGAGATGAGGCATTAAGACAAGTGGTGGGGAGCTGGATGGCTGGTTTTTTCAGCCATATTTCAGGGCACTGTGTTGTTGAGGCAGACAACTGGAGTCCAAAGTGTATTTTAAAATCAAACAGGCCTTTCACAAAGGCACCATTCTGGGGCAGTGTAACAGCATGACTGTGAAATGTGGAGTTTGTAGTGTTTGGAGTGATAAGTAAGAAGGCTCAGGATGGGCTGTTTCCTTCATTAAACCTTGCATTGCAAAATTTCTTCTTAAGCTTCTTTCTCATCATTCCTGCCAGCCTGAGAAGTTTTACTTTGCCATTAGAAAGGCACCCAGCATGTATTGTAGTTCTACAAGGCGCTGTGCTGCTGGAGCTGGGCAGAGCTGCTGGCACCTCATGCTGCTTCCACCGGGAATTCCTCAGCATCTCCAGCACATCCGGGCTGAGGATGGGATTGAACCCACTGTTACAGCTGAAGCAGCATTGCATGAGTAACACATAGGATACATTTTGCTCCAATAATAAGATAAAAAAAATCTTTTAATGTGTCATTTGGATCTCCTCCTGCCCAGCTCTTTGCGTGGGGAGGGTTTTTCCACCTCAGATCCTTGGGAAGTCTCATCTTCAGGTGCTAGTGTAAGTGCTAGGAAAATGTTGGGCAAGCCACAGCTCCTTGCTGGCTATTGCTGCTCAACTTATTTTTAAAATTACTTAAAACAAAAAACCTTCAAAGTATGAGCTCTTAAAACTTTATCAATTCACAAGTGTTTCTGTTTAGTGTAATTATACAACTCATACTATTATGTTTTTAATTAGCAGTATTAGTGGCTGCATTTGGTAGAGACCTATTTTGGGTTTCAGTTGTCTAAATTCTGGGGGTTGTGTGTGTGTGCCCAAATTACAGCCTGTATGAGTGATGGTAGTGCTGCACTCTCCTAGGAGACATTAAATTCCTGTCTGGACACTGGTTGGTAGGATATACTTTGTCTGTGATAAACTGTTCAAGGATGGATCTCTGGGCAACCTGGACTAGTGGAAGATGTCTCTGCCCAACCTGAGCTGTTGGTTGGAAGGAGTGAGGGGGGTGAGCAGAGAAATGGTGTCTTAAGAGAGAGGGGGGTGAGTGAAAGAAACGTGTCTGAAGAGCTTATTTTTACTTTTCATTTATCCTCCGACTCTTGTTAGGTTAATAAAATCACTTAGCAACTTTAAGTTTTGAGCCTTTTCTGTGCGTCCTCCCACCAGTGTCCTATATCAACTCATTAATCCAGTGTGTGTTTAACAGTTTATTTTTTTTTCCTGACCTCTCCTGCGTGTCTGCAGCAGAAGAGAGAAGAGGTGCCTGGCATTTAGCCAGGGTCAAACCCCGACAACCACCCCATTTACATATACTTGTGTGGCTGTGCATTAAAATCCATGTCTTTCCAAACAGTGACACACCAGGAAAATAATTGAGAGTTAGATCTTTTAATGAAACTTTCCTGCTTGGGAGGCATGAGGATTTTTTCCAGCCACAGACAGAATTGTTTTAAAGTATTGGGTAATTTAGATTAAGAGGTGATGCTTGGCCTCAGTGAGTTTTGGATTTAAATAGCTAAGTGTGGGAATGAAAAAATTAGAACATGAAGTGACTTCTTCAAGATTGCTCTATGGGCTATTAATACCTGACCTAGGTTAAAAGCCAGGTTTTTGCTTTTTACTTCAGAGTTTTATCTACTCTTGGATCAAGCCTGAAGGTTTCTCAGGCAGAAGGAAGGGAAAAGGAAAAAAATCTCCTTTTCTTAGAGCTTAACTGTGCAGTAGTGTGAAAAAGGCAAATGCAATCTTGATTCAAGCAAGGCATTTCCATGGAGGCTGGGAACCAGCCATTAATGCCATTAGCAGATAGTAATCTGTAAAACTGCACTATTCTGGTCTCCCATATGCAAGAAAAATTAATTCAAGTGCAAACAGGTGCTGAAAAGGACTTGCTGGGATGTGGGAGGGAACGAGGAGACAGACTTACAAGAGGTGACTGAAAGAGCTTGGCTAGTGTGGCCTGGCAGGACAGAAGCTGGTGTGGATCTGATTGCTCCATAAATATACCCGGGGTAAGTACTAGGAGGGGAAGGACCTGCTGTGGCTGGAGAGCAGTGTTGGCAAAAGAATTAATGGGCAGAAGTTAGCTGTGTGTAAATTTAAGCTGGAAATGAGCTGAAGGTTTCCAGTTATCATAAACTTCTTAGCAATTTATGAACCAGTGATCCCTTGTGTATCACGTAGTTCCCTGTGCTGCAGGGCTAGTGCAGCCCCATCCCCTTATTTAGCACCTTTTTGACCACCTCTTTGTTCAGCCTCCACAGGAAAGTTGAGTAACCTGCTCAAGTTTTACACCTAGCTGTTCAAAACAAAAATTTCCCATGAAAGCCTATCATGTTGTCTTGTCTTTCGATGAAATTACCATAAAAGCATGAATGTTGTTTAATAGGTCCGCTATTTCTCTAATGAAGACTCATTCCATTTGGAAATCTAGATTTTGGGAATTTTTTTTGCCTATGAGTGGCCCTGAAGTAAATTTAAAATGTGATATATTTGCATCATGCAGACCAATTACTATTCCAAACAGCTAAAACCTGTCACATTTCTTCAGTCCAAAGAGGTGATGGAGCTGCCTGGACCAAGGGAATTAACTACATAAAAACTGGGAGCTTGGAGAAACTTCCGTTGAGCCCCTTTCTTGTGCTCAGGGTCACGTTTTGGGGTTTGCACATCATCCAGATCAGCACAACTGCTGTGTCTAAGGATCCCTGTTCCCTGGTAGCTCAGAGCTACCATCTCATCCATTGCCAGGGTATCCCTGGTGCCTCCTTCTCAGGCGCCGCGACTGTTGCTTGCAGAGACCCAAGTGATTGATGGTGCCATCTAATTTTAAATTGCAGTTGAAACCTATTAGTCTGTGATCGCTCATCAGAATAAAAGTTGGTTTTTGTTGGTTTTTATTGCTTATTCCACTTTGTCCATAGTAGTTACAGGCATGATGTGATTGCTGCTCTGCTTTGCCGATACATGGCATTCGCAAGGGATCCCCTTCACTAAAATCTAGATTTCTCATTACAGCTTGACAGGTTGCTGTTACAGCCATAGGAATGCTTTTTAATACTTGGTAGTTCTCAATGCAGAGAAACTTTTTGTTATTTTCATAGGTGAGGGTGATATAAATGTTAAAATGCCTCCTGTTACTTGATACTTGATTATGAAAGCATCTGCTGGAAAAATAGTATAAGCGTCGTGTAATCAGCACTGGGGTAGTCCTGCTAATCTTTTCATTTGGTCTAGATATGAAGGATGCTTTGTACTAGTTTGGCTGTAGCCTGATAATCTAAGACCTTGTGGACTAAAAGTTTCGGGACTCTTTATGAAGGGAAAAACTCCTCCATAAAACCCTATAGGTTTGCGTATTCCTCTTTCAGCTGATAAATGCCTGTTTGATTAGTTCATGGAAAAGGTATTTGTATGAACTTGACTGTGGAGGCAGCTTGGCTCTATGTTAGTGCCTTGATGTCTGGGAGAACAGCAGCCCCTGGGTGTCAGGACAAGGGTGCTACTCCTGCTTCTTATGGCCCTTTGAACTCCGATAATTCTGATTAAACAGCATTTCCATGTTACTTAGTAAATATTCTTTTGATTAGTTGCATTCCTATTGAGATCCACAATTCCTGGGAATTGTTTGGAAGTGACAAATGTGTTTCCTTGCTGTTCTCTCCTCTTACCGTTGTTAAAAAGCAACAATTCTTCTTGTTACCTATTTTAAACCAATTTAAAGATTCTAAATAAACACCAAAATAATTGCCAGCAGTCTGTTTTCCAAAACCTATCCACATACTTACTTCTCATGCATCACAGTCCAGTTTTAGTCTGTAACATGGTTTATGTCAGTCCTCAGCATCTTTAATTAAGGAGTGGGTGGGACGGCAGCAGCTGGAACCCCCTTCACCTGTAAGATACATTGGGAAAGTCATTCGGGGTCAAAACAAAGAAATTCTGTCTCAACAGTGGCCAAAACGGAATGCCTGAGGAGGCGCATCAGAATATAAATGAGGTGCTGCATTTTTGATGAGTATTTTAGTTCTTTGTGTGGAAAAATTCAGATTTTATCTAGCCTGGAAGAATTCCAGCGCTGTCTAAAGAAAACTCACTGTCTGAGTAAAACCACTGTCTGGTCTGGCACAGCACTGGGAAGCACTGGTGTGGCTCATCCTTGGGGAAGTGGCGATGACGTGAGTGCTGGGATGGGCATGATGTGCCTGAACTTGCCTTTGCTGGGGCAGGAGCAGGAGCAGGAGCACCTCCCAGTGTGCCTGTGATGGCTGCAGTGACCTGCCCCAGCCAGTTTGTATTGAGATAAAACCCAAGTGTAGCCTGATATTACCTTAGAAATAGATAACTGTGACATTAAGGAAAGACAAGCTGAGAATGCACAGTGAGATTACTTTTTGTCCTCTGGATAAGGAGGCAAAGCCTGACTGTGGCATTTCTGCAAATCTGTCACCATGGACTGTGCCTAGTATGGAAATCCGGGCAAGGGAGGAGGTGGAGCCCTGCAGGGGTGAGATGGAGCTGCATTGCCAAACTTGCTGGTTCATACTTGGTTTGATTTTGTGCTGCTTTCCTGTAGTTCCGTGGCTTGGTGACAGTGAAAATACCGGTGTTCTGTGTTCAGAGTTTTAGGGAAGGTGTGTATACACATCGCCTGGTCCCACTTGCCTTTTTTCCTCTCCCAAAAGAGTATCTTCTATAAAATGCAGATCATAATCTACTTCTTATTTGTGGGGAGGAAATACAAGAGGATATGGCAAAATTAAATAATGGTGGTTTTTTTGTCTTCGTCATATTTTGAACAGTCAAGCAGGAGAAAAAAACAGTTTAAAATATATCTATATAGAGATGGTGAGGCCCTGGCACATGTTTCCCAGAGAGGTTGTGGACTCCCCAGCCCTGGAAGTGTCCAAGGCCAGGCTGGATGGGGCTTGGAGCAGCATTGTCTAGAGATAGGTATCCCTGCTCATGGCAGGCTGTTGGAACAAGATGGGCTTTAAGGTTCCTTCCAAACCATGCTGTGATTCTACAATTCTGTATCTGTAAATAGGGTTTGTTTTGGAGACTGTAACTTCTTGAGGAACCATTATCTTTCCTTTCTTTAATCAAAGGCTGTGTTTGCTAAGAACTGAGTGGTGCTGGGCAATGCAGTGGTTGACTAAGGTGAGGTTTGACTGAAGTACTCCAGAATGGCAGGAGTAACACCTCAAGGAAAGGCTTGGGGCTTGACTAGGTCTATCTGTGACATCTTGGTATTTCCAGGCCACCGTGCCCCTCTCCCTCTCCTTCTTTGAACTTCCTTTCTCTCTTATCAGATCTCAGTGCCAGATTATCCCCCTGCTAGCTTTTAGAAGCTCGGCTTAGTTGTCAGCAGCTTGTCTGCTAATAGCCACAGCTATTCTCCATTGAGGCTGTCTGCGCAAAGCATCTGGAAATGTGGAAATTCAGAAGGAATATCACTGGTGAAACCAAACAGAGAAGACCTGTGCAGGTTGGGAGAGGGAGCTGCCAAGTTATAAATATTTATATACTAAATGCATACACTGGTCTGTAAATGAAGTGCTTGTAAAGCCTATGAGCAATCTTCCAAACCTGCCTTGGGTATGGTTTAGTTTAGAAAATATATTTCAAACCTTTATTTGTATGACCGTATATTCAGGGAGACATTGCCAAGGAGTGTGACAGGGGTGGGTGCCCAGTGTTCCAATGTGACAAAGTACTTGGTGCAAAGTTCCTTTTTCCTCATGGCACTTCCTTTATTTTTCTAGTTGCTGGTCCTGGGACCACAGTTGGAGCTATTTGTGTAATTTCACATTGTTTTTCAAAACTGTAATTTTTTTATATAACGAAGCTGGGAGTTTTACCTCAACTTTTTAGATAAGTGCCCAAGGGTAGAGCTAAAAAAAAATTGTATTTACTAAGTCACACAATTCTGTCAGTTATTTTCATGATTTCTTCAGTGTTTAAACGACTTGTAAAATGCACTTAGATTTCTTTGTAATTTTAATACTTCTATTAAGTGGATTAAATAAGTAGGTGGGCTGAGCATTACCTTCTGCAGCAGTTTTGGTAATATAAATATCTGTGCCCAGAAATTTATAATTTCCAATGTATGATTTATTTATTCTTTTTTTTTCCCATGCAGATATAGTGGCCATGTGCTTTGATCGTTTTAGTTCATGCTTTCTCTGTAAATCTTAGTTCATAGGGAGCATTACTGAATGTTGCAATTCATTTCTCCACTTCATATTTAATGATTATCATGTAAGAGCGTCTTGGAACTTGTCTACACAGGAACTACAGCATAATTAAATGGAGGGATACGTCTAAGGACTTGCCTACATAGGAAAGTTCATTTGAATTTTAGTAGGATGTGAATTTTTAAGCATACTGTTTTTTTCTTGTGATGTCTTTTATGGGTACTTATATTTTGGAGTGAGAACTTCTTGTTCTTGTTACAAGCTTGTTTTGGAATTGCAAAGTTAATGTTTCTCAGGTTCAAAGTTAGTGTTTCACATACTTTCCTCACCAAAGAACTTGAAATATGGTCAAAAGTAGATGTTTCACCAATTATTTTTGGTCATAGAAATATGGCAATATTTATTTGAGTTTTGGTTTGTAATGATTTTTTTTTAATTTCAAGAGTTTCCATGAGAGCAAGTGATTTGATTTCACAATCTTTTTTTCAGAAGACCTAATAGCTTTTTATGTTTTGATTTTTGTATGATTTTTCACAGATCCATATATGTGTTGGGTGGCATCACAAATGGATGTGGGCTCAGGGATAAGCATACTAAATTCTTTGTTTTATCCTCTACTTGACAGCAGTGGTCAGTGGTACCTTCATGGTAGACTTCCAGTCCTTTGTTTTCTTCTTCTTACACAGAATCACAGAATGGTTTGGGTTGGAAGGGGCAATAAAGCCCATCCAGTTCCACCCCTGCCATGGGCAGGGACATCTTCTACTATCCCAGGCTGCTCCAAGCCCCAGTGTCCAACCTGGCCTTGGACACTTCCAGGGATCCAGGGGCAGCCACAGCTTCTCTGGGCACCCTGTGCCAGGGCCTCCCCACCCTCGCAGGGAAGGATTTCTTCCTAATATCCCGTGAAAGTCTGCCCTCTGGGCATGGGAAGCCATTTCCCCTTGTCCTGTCACTCCATGCCCTTTAAAGAAGTCCATGTCTTTATGCATGTATGTATTCTTACTTGCCTAAATAAAGGTTCTGATCCAGGATGAGATAATATAATGCACTTCCATTATCACAAGAAGACTTTTCATGATTCTGGGTTTAGTTTCATGGAAAGTGAACACAATGTCCAGGACTCCCATAGTGCAGTCTGGCTTTAACACCTTGCACGAAGTGCCTCAGTCAAGTCTCCTGTTGAATTCAGATGATTTTTTCCTTTTTTTCCCTTGTGGTTGTACAAAGCACTAGTTCCAACTGTCCAGCTTTAGCAAGACCTGTGCAGTCAAAGCTTCCATATCCGTATGGTGGAACCAACAGGAAGGAGCTGGAAATAGTCCCCGCAGGAGCTCTCGGATGGATACTGGCACCTAGGGAAATTCAGGCCACTGAGGTGCAGGGTTGGTTATTTTTTTTCCCAATAGATACTCAGAAAATTTCATATTGGACTAACACTTAGCAAACAAAGGTGACATTTGAGGCACCTGGAAGACAAATCCGACAAGAGTGGCATTTCTGTGTCAATATTAAAAACCGCTGGGAGTTCACTGCTCCGGTAATATCCATGGCATGAGCTGCAAGAGCTTGAGCCCTTTGGCTGGGCAGGGAGTTCCTGCTTTAATAACCTTTTTCTTGTATGCAGTTTTACACACTCACTTTGATGTGGTGAAGTGCTGCTGTAGCAGCACTTGTGAGCAGGAAGCTGCAGTGGGGCTGAAGGGGACAAAAGCCACCCCAGGTTTTAAGTGGAAAGCACCAATTCCAACATAATGATGCTCATACAGTGTTTAGGATAAGTCTTGCTCATATGTCATTATGTTTCTTGTTATGCTTTTATTTTAAGAATAGCCTAGAGAGAATGATCCTGTTTTGTCCATATCTTTGACCGCCTTTTGGCAAAAATCTTCCTGTTTCCAGAAGTCAGATTAAAATTAATGTTGTTTAAGCTTCTAAGGCTTTTGAAATGATCACCGTCACAAAATAAATAAATTTACGCAAGTGAATAGGTCATTATACCTTAAAGGGAGGGGAGGTAATTTGATTTGGTGTCTTAATTGGTTTCCAAGCTAAAATTAATAGTGTGTGGAATCCCTCTTAGTAACGTGACTCAGAACTATTTATTTTTCAACTCCTCTTTTAACGCTAGCTGAGATTGATGGGTGTGTTATCTTAGCATTTGGAGATGCAAGCAGTACTGGAATGACAAACATTTCTCGACAGCTTTAGAAAGATGGATGGTGTGATGCCCCTGCAGCAGGTTTGGGTGTTAATGCTTTCCAGTGGATCATCATGAGACTTGCTTCACTTTCATTCTTAATGAAGGGGAAGGAAAGGTGAGACCTAATTAGGGGTTTGAGATGTCTTTGTAATGTGACTTCTCAGTGTACAGGTTTGTCATCAAGCCCTCAACAGAAGAGCGTAGTGATGGTCCCAGTTGGTGCATTTTGCTTTTTGAAAAGAAGATGGTTACTGGATTTTACTGCAAAGCTGGTGCTAAGTGATTAGCTACACCTTGGATATTTGTTATTATATTGTACCTTGTTACTTTATTTGGCAGTTCTACATGTTCTGCATAAAAACATGTTTTAATGAAGAAAAATCCCTCACCAAAACTAACTTCTATGGGCAAAATTCTTAGGCTTGACTAGAATCTTTACACATAGATACTTGTGAGTATCTCTTCCATGTCTTTTGATCTGCAGAGTTGTGATAGCCTTAGGAGGAGAGAATGTCTTGAAAATACCGCACGGGTGTCTTGCCACATCACAGGTCTGTGAAATTAAAAAGATAAAAAATAAATTATTAATACATCAATAGCTTTCTGATAAGTTCTATACAGATGGAAGACAGTGATTTCTTTTAACTCGCTTTACTGCCAAGATTTAAAACTAAACAAAACTGTTGTCATATGAGTGCATTTACAACATTGCACTCATCATTGTGCCTGTGATTCTCCCCTAATAATTAAAATTCTTCAGTATATTAGAAACTGGACTCCTTTTGGCTCTGAGAGCACACAGTGGATGTGCTGAAGTGATGTGGGAGTGATGAAGCTGTTCTGCCAGTGCAGTGTAAATCGTAAAGTCCCCCACAGGATTCCCTTGCTCTCTTTCCCCACATCAGAGCAACAGGAAAAAGTTTGGTTTAAATTTTGTTGTAAAGGGCATACTAGTAATCTCTCTTCTATAGACTCGATCAATTCCCTAAGTGTGCTGTGTATAAAAATGTGACTTGAAGCTCTCCCTGATATCATCTCCTAATATTTAAAAGGAATAATTCCTGAGGAATGATTTTATGAGGAGGTTTGAGCTGCGGGTAAGTGGAGTGGGTCACCTCTGTGACATTTGGACAATGCTAGCATGCTGTGTTGCTCAGGCATGTCGTTAAAGCACCCTGGTTCACATTTAAACTTTTTTACCGACTCTATTACAGCATTCCTGCATTTCATCCACGGTGGGTTTTGGGGGTTTGAGGTTTTTAATATTTTGGCTAGAAGGAGCTGTAGATTTTCATTTTGCCAAATACAGCCAGACCGAAGCAAATTCTCTTTCACAGGTGCCAGGAACTTCAAGTATAAAAATTAATTTATTTCGAAAAAGAAAAGATACTTTGAACAAGTAATTTATTTGTATGCACCTACAGAAATAACCTTTGCCGACCCCAAAGCAGGCAAGTCTGTTGCTGTATGTACAATGCTACTTTTGTCTGTCTTGTAAGAAGGAAAAACTTCGCTAATAGGACGTGTCAGCCATGAGCACTTAAAACCAACACATCTCCGTGTGATATAAGAGAACAGTTTATGAATTAATATTCAGGATCCTGGCAGGAAGCACATTGTGGTGGATTAGTATTCTTAGCATTGGAGTGACAATTTATAAAAAGCTGATTAAAATTACCTGAATCTGAGACACATGGGTTGGAGCCAGGAGAGGTGTGGAAGTGATTTAAATCTTGCCTTCCTACTTCCCTGCTCTAATCTCCTGGGCAAGAGCAGAGCACAGTGAGGCTGCTTGATTTTACAGCTCTCTAATAGTCACAGGGGACTGAAAAGGAGCTGATATTGATGGTCTGGAGGGCTCTTGAGTGACCTGCTCCTTCTACAACTGCCCTGGCTAAAGCCAGGAGTTCAGGATCCTGCTGTATATACCAGGGAGAAATAAAAGCTTCATAGCTCCTGCCTCTGTTCTCACTTCTCTGGAGGAGATTTGTGTCTCCTTGTTCACTCTAGGATCTCCTGCTTGACTTAAGCACTGCATTGAGCAGCAGAAATACTTCCCCAAGGGTTCCTGAGTAACAGCTTTATTCCACCACAGGAATTTGTCTAAGCCATCTTCAGTATCAGATTTTATCTGCAGTATTGCTCAAAGCAGCTGCACTGTGTCCAGAGGACTTGGCCTGGTGTATTTTAGGATATATAGTAACTTAAACCAGATACTGACCTTGTGCAATTCCTATCTTCAGTGAAGAGATTGTTATTTGAAGTTTTGTTTGTTTTTTAAATTATACGTTGCACTCATGGCATGCTGGCATCATGACAAATACGATTTAATGCAGAGGAATCTCTTAAAGAAAATGTCTTTGCAAAGTAATTCAGGGAGTATTTTGGTGAGGCATAAAGGTAGTATTTTTCTTCAATTCTAATAATGGTTCCTAAAATACATAGTAATACAATAGTTCCTGAAGAAACCATGTTACAGATGTCAGTTGCCTTTGACATCTATTTAATAATGATAATTCATCACTAAAAACTTGCAGGAATAGGGAGCAGATGTGGGGTGATCAGAGCTCAGTTGTTGACATGTGTGTGAGGAGGTGAAGTGTTTCTTTCTTATTCCAGGGCAGCACAACACAGATGAATGTTGCTTCAGTGCCTTGTCTCCATGACCCTGGAGAGTAAAAACACTTTAACCTCTCAGTGGGAGATGCAACCCTGTGGTGCAGCTTGTCTCATGGGCTACATGATGCACGAGGACAGTGGTGGGAGCTGAGTCACAGCTTCATTCTTTCCCTCTCCTCTTTTTGTGCCCAGGGTGACCTGATCCAGTGACACAGATCAAAAAATGGAAAGACCCAGAGGAAAATTAGCTGATTTTTGGCCAGATCAGGTTGTTCTTTAGGTGCAGTTGGTTGGGTGAGCATAAGGAAAGGGCATGAGGTGTTTATCTAACTGAAACACATTTTTTAGGAATTTTCATTTTGAAATGAAAAGGAAGAACCTGAAGGCAACAAAATCTGAAAGGATGGGAAGATACTCGATGCAGTGTGTCCTGCACTTGGAAATTGCCTCCTTTAATCAAGGACCCCAAAAGCATTGATGGGCAAGCGTCCTCCTGGAAGAAGGGTTTGAAGAAGGCTTGGAGTAAGGAGCTTTGTTTGTGGATGCATTAATTGTGTGCTAAACTACATGTACAGTGTTATTGGAAGTCTTTGGCAGCTGGCTGGAAAGCAGTATTCCTTCCCATGGAAGTTTTTTCTCCAAGGTGGATCACATGAGGTGTAGCCTATCTGTGGTATCCAGCTTTCATTTCCCCTGACGCAGTGGCAGAGGTCTGTGAAGCCTTGGGAATACACAATTTAGGTGGCTCATGAAGTCGGCAGTTTTCAAGATTGATCAGCTTATAAGGGCCTGGTTTTATTTTTATTATTATTTCATTTTTGTTATGCTATCTTCTTAGCAAAATACAATTTTAGTGAGAAGAGCCAGGCTCATGGGTAGTCATCTGACCTGTTTCTCATTTACTTAACCAGGAGATTAATGTCTTTTCTCCCATTTCAAGCCTTGGGCATCAGATGCATTGAACAAATGAGATGAAATGAGCTGGTTTTTCATGCATTGGTACTAGAAAGCTTGATTCAAAGATGAAGACAAGAATAATTTTTTATGTGCAGTAAAGTAGATAAAGAATTTTGGTGCAAATGCCATGTTATTTAACTTGTCAAGTTATTCATACAACTGAAGATGACATGTACTCCTTAATTATTATTAATTACTTGGTCCCTGCAGCATGCTTGAGCACATGCAGTCCCAGGGTCTTTCCTTCCACCCTTGCTGCTCTTCCCCAGGTGAGTGCTACAAGCACATCCATACCTGCAGAGCCAGTGGCTTATCCAGCTGGGCTTCTCTAGTTACCAGCAGTGTATTTCAGGATGTTTCCATCAGCCTCTCCTTTATCCTGACCCCTCATTGCTGTGACAAGCCCCATGGATGCAGCAGCAGCTTTAGGAACATGTGGCTGTGACACTCCACGTTATCACAGCCGTAAGATTTTGAAGCTCCTTGTAATGGCACTTGTGGTACCAGCAAAGGATTTTGTTTGGCCAAAATGTTGAGGAAGAGGCCCAAGCTGCAAGAGCTCAGTGACCACTTGTTTTGTTGGTCAGAGGCACTAAAAGGATTTGGATGAGCTGAAAACAAAAACAGGGCACTGTGCCAGGCGTGCTGATGGCTCTTGCCACTGCTGCCAGTTAAGGACACTGAAATACTATATGCCATGTAAAGTCTAAAAAATGCTCCATTTTGGGGACAGTGAGTGTCTCTGGGAATCCTCAGAAAGCAACACTTGTGAGTGTTCGAAGGAATAACATCACCTCTTGAGCTGGCATGACGGGTTGTTAGTCCAGTGGGTCAGACTGGTGCATACCAGTGAGTCTGTGAGTCTGCTATCTCCATCCTGAAAATCTCTAAAGTCATAGGTATCAATATTTTATTAGCAGTTTCCTCCTGTTCTATTCCCTGTACAGCGCAATGGGCTTTTAAACGCTGACTAGTGAGAGGAATGTGTCTTTTGTGGGGAAAAAAAAAAATAAACTGTGGTAGATCCTTTACATGGCAGACCTTTCCAGGTCAGTGGGACATGACAGTGTGGGGTTTAGCTGCCCTCCTCTATCTGTAAGTAACATCGTTCAGGCTTGCATCAATCTTGTTTTTAATTAGGATCCTCTTTGAAATTGAAAATATTAAAGCAGCTCTATAGTAAGACTAGGAACTTCAGAGCCAGAGGGTTTCCAGATACTGCCTTAAAAAAAAAAAAACAAACCCAAAAAACCCTATTTCTAATCCTTAAAATATTTGCCTTGCTTTATTTTCATATCTTGAAGACAAACAGGTGCTGTGTGCCCTTTATGATTCTCAAATATACAGTCTCCAAGCTAGCAGTCTCCAAAGCCTTCCCTTGTTTGTACAATTAGGGTGGGATTTTCAGAATCACTCAGTGTTGGTCTGTCTCTGCTCTCACTGAAGTCAAGCTGCCTTTGACTTCAGTGAGAATTGTGTTGGATCAGCACATGAGTGCTTTTGAAAATCCTTCCCTCCACTTTTTTTAAAGTCACATCTGTGTACAATTGAGTAAAAAGAACTTTGTAATATGCTTTAATTATTCTTTGTTGTTTTCATATAAAAGTGATTGAAAGGAAACCAGAAGCAAACCTATAATAACAATCTTGACTTTGATCTTATTTACCTTGAATTATATGTTATGTTTTTCCTCTCCATTTATGTAATTATATATTACTTTATGACAACGTAAGATAAATCACTAAAAACATGAGGAGTAGAACTAATTAGGTAATACAGAGAGGAAGAACAGTCTCAGAGGAAAGAACTCGATGCTTCTTAGTGTGTTTCCAGCTTACAGCAACTTTCCTTTTCTGCATGGAAAAACCAGGAAACTTAATGTGAAAAGCTATGCTGAAATCTGATGAATTTGTAGGCTGCATGGCCAGCTGTGAGGAATGGCTTTCTGGATATCAGTTTCCCAGGAAACCGCAGGTTATTGCCCAGGTATCCACAGTTTGCTCTGCCACTGTTCTTTCCACACAGTTTTGGTCCACCTGCTCCTCCTTGATTGATGCACCTTTTTGGTTTTCAGCGTGTGTTTCAGTGGTGTTTCTGGTTAACTGCTCTTGGGCAATACCAAAGAAAACCAAACACAATCAGAGCTTTCTATAGCTCAGGGGAATTGGGAGAACCCCAGAATATTTGCAATAGGCTGCCCTGTACAGCCCAGTTTCACCTCTGGCTGTAGATACTCAGTGAAGTGCTCTAGTGGAGCATGCAGCTGCACTGGTTTTTATTTGTATTGTATTAGTGTTTGCTTGGGTCTATAGCAAGAGATTTTAGCTGAGGAGGAGCTTTGGCCATCACCTGTAGCTCATCTCCACCTCCCCATGTGGTACAAAGCCGGGAGGATTTTGGAGCCCAGCAGGAGGAGTTGACTGCTTCACTCATTAGTGCTAAAGATTTATCTGAACAACGCATTTGGGAAGAGAAGAGAAATATATAGATCCACAGGGCAATTCTGATAGCAAAGAGCACATGGAAGCCTGCTTGGATTCAGGGGTGGTTTTACAATGGGAGGACCTCAGAGTTACTTTGAATTAAATTGTCTTGTAAGGGCAGGGTTCCATTCTGTCTTTAGTCTCCTGGGATTATTGGTTCTGCTGTAAATATGTGTTTAGACTTAGAGTAAAATCTTATGTCAATACATGGCACGCTGGTTGCCTGTTTCAGCCGCTGCTGTTTCCACCACATGTCACTGATTAGAGCTGGGTCTGGCCAGGGGTCAGGCTGGTGCTTGATACACTCAAAATCCAAAGCGGTCTGTGAGAGATGTTTATTAGTTGAAGTGTGGCTGATCTGTTTAATAAACTCTATGGCATATTGTTCCTCTTAGTGCACTCCGTTGGTGTTTTCATGTGAACAGGAGTGAAGGTGTTGGACTGTCAAAATTCAGTAGAAACTATGTCTCCTGCAGGACCATGCATGGGAAATGCAGCATGTGCTCAGGACTCCACTGGCCTAATTAACTGAAAATTGTCAGGGTGCTGTCTTGGAAAACTTAATAGGTGGTCTTGGTGTTCAACACCCAGAGGGTGCTGGGGCACTGAACAGCCTCCTTAGGGGATGGTCATAGCCTCAAGGCTGCCAGAGCTCCAGCAGTGTTAGGACAATGCTCTCAGGCACAGGGAGGGATTGTTGGGGTGTCTGTGCAGAGGCAGGTGTTGGACTCAATAATTGCTTGGGGTCCCTTCCAACTCAGGACATTCTGTGATTCCATGAACTGATGGAAGGATCAGAAGTTGCCTGCAGAGGCACAGTACACATTCTCATCTTTCCCTATCATTAGTCCTCAAAGTGCCAGCATAGTGTAATGTGCATCTGCAAGGTGTTGTTACGGAACTCTTGCTGTAGCCTTAATGAAATTATTAATCTGTTAGCCTTCCAGAAGGTCTGAGTGCTCAGCCATCCTCTGCACATACTGCTAGTTCCAAGAGGTACCTTGAAATTAAATGTTTTTTAACCATTTCACTTCTAAACAAAGTGGAAACCAATGTGAAGAAGCTGAAGGACAGAAAGCCCATGGGTGTAAACAGCTCTGAGCAGTAATGTGAGAGCTATGCTAAGAATTGGGAAATGTTTAAGATATAATTACTGTATATTAATAAGATGAGATTTGCACAAAAAGCATGACAAGTCTGCCAGAGAAATTCACCACAGAGTACTGGCTGGCCTGATGTATTTTTTTTTCCATCATCATGTTTTAAATGTTCATGCATCCTGATGAAAATTTAGGTTAGGTTCTTGAGAGCTGTAGCTGAGTTTTGTCACTCAGGGCTTTTTAGATACTGTAGATTTAACTCTTGGTCTGCCCTTTTGGTGGCCAGCTTCCCAGATACTGAGGGCAGATAATGCTCTGCCATGTCCAGCTGAACCGATGCATTCAGACTTCCTGAGGAGAAAACCTCTTGAGTGCTTCTAAAATATTTATTTGTCTAGGATTCATCTTACTAGATTTACTGTTTGCTGAATCAGAGAGGACTGTGTTGGCCTGGCTATGAGATAGTGTGTTTGACTTTAGTCTTTTGTTCCTATGGAATGATATTTGACGTGCATGGCTTTTTAAATTTTTTCTAGAATATCAGGGGAAAATTGTTTCAAATTGAGAGAGAATTTTTCTGAACATCTGGGAGCAAAATGGTAAAAGTTTGATAAATGACATCTTGCTGACATGTAATAGCAACTAGCTCAGTGAAGGAATCTAGGGCATTGCAAGTAAAAGTATTTTTTTAAGTGTAGTTCAGTTGGAAATACAGCTCCATGCATATGCTTGACAGTAACAGATTATTCTAATTGTCAGATTTAAAAAAGCAAAAAAATTCAGTCTTAAGTCATGCTGTAGTATTAATTTCAGGAGAAGCCATGTCTGTATACAATAGACACAGACATTTTTGACTACTTAAGTCAGCAGAGGAGATTCTTGTTCGAAGTTTATATTCTGTTCAGAGGTTGACTACTATATTAAATATATGGAAATATTTGATACACTAAGGATGGCATCATCAGCTTAAATTAATAACCCAACTGCATGCGTTTAAATTCTTTCAGGTGTTGACTATCCGAAACTGTTCTTCATTTTAGCCACTTCATGTCTGAGACACATTGAGTTTAAAACTTGCGCATTATTTTGACTTTATCCATTGCACATGGATACCTTTATGCATAAGCTTCAATGCTGTCAAATGAGCCAAAATCTCCTCACATGCACAAGTTTAAACGGGAAGTTACTCAAAGCAGTCAAACTTTGCAAGTAGAAATAAAACTTGTGACTTATACAAAAAAGTAATCATAGGCCACATATTTTCTGGAGAACAGACTTTAGCCCTACAGAATTTTTCCCTTGTATTTCTCTACCAGTCTGATGTCAAATGCCATTTTTTTCTTAATTTACCATAATTGTTTTTGAAATATAACAGTGAAACAAACCATTAGCAAAACACTGAGCTGTCAGAAGCAATCACTGGTTTCAGATCCAAATGGGGTGCTTTCCCTGCTCTGAAGAAACTTGTGTATGTATCTTATAAAGGTTCTTTGTGAAATATCCAACACCTCCAAGTTAGTGTTGTAGCTGAGAATATCTGACCTGTCTCCCCAGCATGAGGTGGAGAGCAAGGACCCCTCAATGCTTTTCTTCCAAACCAGGGTCTCCACCCACTCTGGTGGTCGTTGGGAGTGACCCTGACCACTGCACATCAGCCATAGCAAATAGTGAGTGAGAAATTCCCTGTCAGCTGCCTAAAAATCACTGTGGGAGCTGCCCAGTGGTGTGCCACAGAGCTCAGGCAAAGTGGAAGATGTATGAATTTCCTTCCTTCCTTCCTTCCTGCCCGCTTGCCCGCCTGCCTTCCCCCCTCCCTTCCTTCCTCCCTCCCTTCCTCCCTCCCTTGCTCCCTCCTCTCTCTTGAGTAACTCCTGGCTGAGGAACCTGTGTTTACTTCAGGAATAATAATAAAATAATAATCAATTAAATAAATAATCAATAAAATAATAATAATAATATTGGAAGGCAGAGATTTCCAGTTCTTATATAGTCATTATGTCAAGGTAATAGATGAAAAAGGTAGTTCTGAGAGACTCCCATGTGCCTGGAAATGCAGCATCTTTCCCCTGATGTGCATCTGGAGGGCTCTGACAAGGTTCCTGCTGCTCCCGTGGTCTCTGTCTGCTGGCATTCCCATGGGAGTGCTCAGTAAATAGCAGGACCAGCAACATGGCATGGTCAAAATGAAAATGTTTGTTTGTTGAATCTTTTGTAGCATAAAATTTTAAATCAACTTGCTGGAATAGGTTTTATTATGTAGTCATTTATCATATGATCACGTAAAATCTGTCTGCAGTTTGGCTACACTGAGCTTACTGTCAGTCTGACTGGAATTACGGTTTGTTATGGGACTTTTCCTGCATATCCACTATAATTGGGATCCTGCCCCGAAACATCAGATATAACATCAATAGAAACTATTCTTTCTGTAAATACATTCTGCTCCTTCTGTGAGTAAATCTCTGCTGATTACTTGTATTATTGTTTTGCACATGTAAAACTGAATGGCTTTAGATTTGTCTGGATGGCGAAGTGTGTTCAGCTTTTCTAGTAATATTCTTATAAAACAGATCCTGCAGAAGCCTGAAGGAATTCTAAGCAGGCAGATGGTGCTGCCTGTATTTTCCCATAGGTCATGTTTAAAGTCAGATTGAGTTGTGACATGAAATAACACTGTATAGTGTGTTCACTCCCTCCTCCTCCAGCTGGAGGCTCAGAGCTGTTCCAGTAATGTTTTTCAGTTTTCCAGTAGAGTTGATTGATTTTGGGGTGGCTTATAGGTGCTGGGAAGGTAGGTGATCATGAAAAAAACCTTAGCGTTTGTCTTTTAAAGACCAGAAGTGCAACATTTGCAAGGACAGTTTGTATTAGTATAAAACTGGGGTCAGGGGCTGAGGGTCCGAGCCTGGAGAAAAGGAGGCTCATGGGGACCTTCTGGCTCTGCACAACTCCCTGACAGGGAGGGGGCAGCCAGATGGGGGAACAAGGGACAGTACAAGAGGAAATGGCCTCAAATTATGCTGGGGGAGGTTTAGATTGGATATTAGGGAAAATTTCTTCATTGAAAGGTTTGTCAGGCATTGGAAGGGGCTGCGCAGGGAAGGTGGTGGAATCACCATACCTGGAAGTGTTCAGAAACCCGTGGATGTGACGCTTGAAGATGTGGTTTAATGGTGAACACAACACAATGGTGGTGCTGGTTGGACTGGATGATCCTAAAGATCTTTTCCAACCATCATGGTTCCATGATTCTATGTATGTGTATGCAAATATAATTGTGTATGACTAGAAGCTGTGTAAGACCTGTGGAGTGCGGCAACGCGGTATCAGGATTCCCAAACGGCCACCCCACGCCGCAATGTGGAGGGAGCCGCTCGTGGCCAGAACACGCTAGGCAGACACGTGGATGTAGCAGGCAGTGGAGCTGCAGGGGACGCGAGACTCCGTGAAGGTGTGGCGATGGAAGAAATGCAGGATCATCATCTGGAGTTTCCAGGGATTTATTAAGGTCCACAGTTGAGGGTCAGAGGGGGTGGAGAGGGATGGAGAGGCGGGGAGGGCTCGCGGTGCTGGAAAGCCAAGATGGTGAACGGTGAGTTCCGCCTTCTCAGCAGGTTATCAGGAGAGGGAACAGAGGCGTGGTTACTCAGAAGAACCAACTAGGGGAAGCCAGAGGGGAGGAGCCAGGGAGGAGAAAGGGGTAAACCAATAAGATTACAGCATGGGATGGTACAGGTTTCTGCTAGGGAGAAATCTCTAGAACAGCATAAGCACACTACAGCAGTGGAGGAAAGAACTTGGAATCAAACTGTACTTCAAATGATGAACTTTTGGGGTCTTGTGCAAAGTACTTTTGTCCTCTGGGTAATTTTCTTTCTAAGGGGATGCCAAAAGCATCAATGCTGACTATCAAAGCTCCATAAAACCCATTTACCATTTTCATTGTATCCCTGAACCTTCAAAAACAGAGATTAAAGCACCTGCAGATGCAGACAGGACATTCCACGCATGGCATGATTTCCAGTATCCTTTCATTCTGATTCTTCCTTTTTTTTTTTTTTTTCATTACAGTTCTTTGAGGTTCCATTTGACTCAAATATGAACAGGACTAAAAACAGACCACTAGTGCGAGGACAGATCAGGTAAGGCAATACACCCCTGTTCTGGCTAAGGAGGAATAAGCCTTTTATCTATTTCCAAGTTCCTCTCCCTCTTCAGACGACTAAAAATAGCACTTTGAGACAAAACACTTAGGAAAGAAATGCACCTCTCTGTTCCTTTTGATTTCTTCACATCTTTAACTTTCATGTGAGGAGTTTGGGCAATCAGCTGTAAAATACTGAATTTCTCAATATGATAGAATTTCCCCTCATATTACATTTTTCTTCATATGTGATGACTACATGCATGGTGTGGCAGCATGCAGTTATGTTCCACTGAACTTGTGTTTTGTAATAATAAATCTTAAAAATTTCCCATCTAAGAACAAACACAAAAAATGTATGTTGCTTCTACATGTTTAGCTGGGTGAAAACTCAAAATTGTGGCATCTTAGCAAATTAATATAAAAATTCGTCATTATAGTTTGTCATCATCAATAAGTAAATTCCTCCCCCTCCCACTGAAAAAAGCCCTTCATTAGCATAGGAATTTCCTAAAAAAGAAAAAAAAGCCCTCCATTGCCTCTGTTTTCTTGATTATGTATCAGTTCAGTTTCTCAAAGGCTGCTTGGCAGCTAAAAAAGCAAAGTGAAAAAGAACATCAACAAAAAACCTCTGACTTATTTGCAAACTGAAACTGAAGGCCCAATTCATAAATGATTCAACAAACAATTTTAGTATTGCATTTCCATGATTTGTGCCAAGGATTATTTATGACAAAATTATGTTTTCCCTTAGGCTTCTGTGAACAGTTGGTCATATTTATTTCTGTGTTCTATCCATCACATTTGGAGGACTGAAAAAAAACATAATAGATGAAATTACAAGAAAATTGAGACAAAATAGTCAAGTGAACCTTGGGGGTAAATTCACTCCCATGGTAAATAGTTAGAGTGCTTCAATAAACTTGTTCTGATTTGTTCTCAAAGGTGGTGCTAATTGCAGATTCACAAGTTGAGTTAATTTTATGTAAAAACATATTTTAGGGACCACTGTGGTGATGGCATCTGTTGTATATAGAGTAAGTCAGGCTTAATTGTGTGGCTCAGGGGACCTGCACTTCTGCCTCCCTTGCATGTGGCCCTGAGAGGAGGAACACTTATTACGAAGAAAAATTATGTGGGGATTTTTTTTACTATTATTTTTTTATTTTTATCAAAGTCTGCTAGCATGGCTTGCACTGCTTCCGGAGTCAAAATATAACTAGGAAACTTACTGTCAACTTTTGATTCAGAGAAAGCAATTTATTTTCTATTTCCAGTGTCCTTAAATGAACTTCACTGTCATCTGACTGCACCACAGATTGGCAAAACCGTATTTCATGGATTTTTTTACTTCCCCCCTTTCATATTTGCTTTTTCCACAAAATGGTAATGTTGGAGACATTGGGCAATCACTCATCAATCTATCTATCTGCCTGTCAACAGCTAATTTAAAGTTCTTGAAAGTGTCACTTCCCTTAAAAAATGCTGCCCTCGCTCCCTGTAGACCACGGACCATACAGACCTTGACTGGGGTGATTCTTCTGCAGTGTGCCAGAGGAGAATAATCCAGTGCAAGTGATCTGACCTTGTTGTATTTTGCAACATATTCCATGGTGTTCCTTGAACTCTCTCCTTCCTGGCTGATTAAATAAAACCTGTAAATGGTTATGCTAAAACCAGTCAAAACTAGGTGAGACAGGGTTGGATAAATAGTACATAAGAGACTGGTGTTTTAGCTCTGGGAAAGAATCCAAGGAGTTTGGGGAGTTCTTGCCCTAAATTTGTCTGACATTTGAGTTTTGACATTTTCCTGTCTTTAGCAGCTTCATTTAATGAAATACTTGGCTGCTTTTCTAATTCTGCTTTGTTACAACATCTGTGCTATCCAGTGCAAATGAGACATCATTTTCTAATCCATCTTCATTTGCACTGTTTGTAAATATATTCTCTTTTTTCTTTCTTTCTTTCCTTGCTTTTTATTGATTTGGCATAGTCCTTGTTACAGACCTGGACAATATGAGTAGCAGTTTTTGTCCTGAGCTTGAGATCCCTTTTGAAGAGAAAAGGCTGTTAACTCTCCATCATGTTAGCTCTGCACCTCCTTGGAAAGGCTTTCAGTGGTGGCTTTGATGTGACTCCTGCCCACTGAAAATTGCACTGAAGCCACTGAGTTTTTCTAGAGGTTGTGCCATCACAAAGAGAATTCTTACATTCTTTGAATGTGGGCCAGAATCAAACTGGTAACCCCAGTGAGAGGTTCTTGGAGTTACTGCATCATGCAGTCCCTAGATGAGCTGGTGTCTCCATTTTAGATAAGATAATTCACAGAGCTGGCTCATTAGGAAATGTTAAGCTTTTGTAGAGAAACCATTCTCGTGTGTTTAGAAATTATTCGTGTGTTTCGCTTTGTGGTCTCTGTTTGCAGCTTCTGCCCCCCGTTTATTTAGGGTTAAGTCCAGATGTCTGTTCTAACTGATCTTGCTTCCAACATTTCTCCTTTCCTTTCTGCCTGAAGCCTTCACTTTGAGAAAACAGCACAAGTCCCTGTCTCAGGGGTTCCTTTCCCTACATACACATCCATGTGGCTCCCAAAGTCCTACATCTCACCCTTTTCTATGAGTTGCTGAGGAATTGCAGTTTCCTTTTGCATTGATGAGGAACCTCAGTAGCTTTCAAAGAAAGGCTCTGTGGTCAGGGCTGCACTGTGGAGTGTGGAGGTCTGGCTGGAGACAGTATTGTTCTCTTACTGATGACATTCAAGAAGTGTCTTGGTTGGGCAGCTTTGGCCTGCCAGCATTAGTCCCTGTGAGCCAGGAGCCAGTTCTGCAAAGATCTCTGGAAGGATGGGATTTGGAAAAGTAATTTTCCTCCGTCCTTTGTGAAGTCTCTGTATTGCATCATCTTGATGGCTAAGACAATTACTTAGGGGCTCAGCGTGCGCCTGCTTTATATTTTGTGTATTTGGGCTGGACAATCCATAAAAGCAATGACACAGAAGGACTCTGCAGAGCTGTGGCTGCTGAATGTAGGGACAACAGCATATTTACCTTGTTTTCCAGCCCCAAACCTACCTCTGGTGCACCCAGGGAATCATCTGGCACTGTTGGGAGATTTGTGACAAACAACACCTGGTGGTGCTGCTTGCTTTACAATGTCCTATTTAATTTGTAAGGCTCTGAAAAAATGTTCTCTCTGAGCAATGAGATGTAACCATCCTTACTCTCTATTCATAGTGTAATCAGAGACATCCTGTTGCAAAAACAAGAGTAGACCCAAACACAAGCACAAACTGAGTGCCATCCATCCTCCTGCCTGCCCACATGTCCTCCTCCCTCCTCTGACCCCTCAAGTCCTGTTTGAAAATACAAACAGCTTTAGATGTTCTTCATACTTGGGCAGCAGTGTTAAACTCATTGAGCATATTTGTGGTCTGCGTTATAATAACAGCTGATATTGAGTTTCCTTTTATAAATAGGATTTGTGTCATTGATGAGGAAAAATTTCATGTGCTCACACACTGAAGCGGCAGCAGCTTTTCCTGGTTTCCTCTTGGGCGTGATCTATTCACTTGCTTTTTAAGATAGTGTATTTAATTTTCCTGCAGATTAATTTAAATAAAACTCTGGTATGAGCTGCAGTAGCTGAGGGAGATCAACCTTAAGGGTGACAAGTGTCCTGCCCTGTTACATTTTACAAAGTGACAGGTTTGATCACCCTTTACCCAGAACTGCACATGCTCCTGCTAAAAAGTGACTGTTTTATGAACTTAGGCTACTCCTGGATCTGCTGTGTTAATTACTCATAAAAATCTTCATAGTTGTACAAGAATAGTTTTTCATCATAACGGAAAAAAGGACCTTGAACAGTATGTTCTGAATAACCAATTAATGGCCATGTAGACTTTGTTCAATTCTGCTCCTGCAGTATTTTGCAACTTAGAGCTCTATTCTCTACCCAGTCCTTTGGCTTTGGCCTCAGCAGGGGCTGCCTGGGAGTGGGGCTGGGGCTTCTTCTTGTTTACCTGGACTTACAATTTGCTTCCAATGAAGCATTGTACAGGCAGCTTTAGAGGATGGTCCAGGCTGAAAGGGGCCTCAGGAGAGGTGATGACCCATCTCCTGGTCACAGCAGAGTTGGCGCTGAGACAAGACCTGGTTGCTCCAGGTCTTGTCTCAAAACCCTTCAATATAATGGCTTCAAACTACAAAAGAGTAGACTTAGATTTGATCTTAGGAAGAAATTCTTCCCTGTGTGGTGAGGCCCAGGCACAGGGTGCCCAGAGAAGCTGTGGCTGCCCCATCCCTGGAAGTGTCCAAGGCCAGACTGGATGGGGTTTGAAGCACCCTGGGATAGTGGAAGGTGTCCATGGCAGAAGGGTGGAAAGAGATGATCTTTACAGTGATCCAACCCAAACCATTCTGGGATTCTTTAAGACTTAACATGCTGTGGTATGCATTGATATTCTCCTTATTCAGATTATTTGCACTCAAGCTACTTTTCTATACACACTTAAGAAGTTAAAGTCTATTAAAATGGCAGAAGGTGGCACAACACAGCTAATGCCTTGAATGCTTCAATAGAAATAAATCTTTGTGTCATTTGGTGAATATTTTTCCCAAGAATCTCATTAACCTCTTCCCTTAGCAATGTCCAAGGAGCTGTGTTCTGTCTGTGAGCATTCCACTTCTCATGTTCACACTCAATGGTTACTGCCGTTAATGGAGGCAGTAACACTTCTACTTGTTGACACTTTTGAGTGGAGTGTTGACTTGGCTGTTTAAACTATAAGCCAAACTCTTGAAGAATCAGACAAAAAAGGGCTCCTATGCTAGTCCTGTTTCTCACCAATGGCTTATATTTGTGAATTGTAGTTACAATTGCAGATATGCAAGTTGGATGTTCATGAACTAATAGCAAACTGCAACATGGGAAATTTTATTTATTCAGAAACACATTGTGACTCAAGACTAGTTCTGTGTAAAGCTGAGTTTTTCCACTCTGTTGCCTGTAGCAGACCTACTATTACAAGTGTAACAAAACCAGTCCACGCTGAAAAAATACGTGCATTTGAAAACAAAATTCCTCCTGTAATCAGTGTGGATAGTTCTGGGTAATTAGCTCAATTCTTTGCTTGCTAACACTAATGTAAATCAGGAACTTTCCTGCTGATGTTAGTGGAGCTGCACTGATGTAAGTGAGGGAAAATCCATGTCCTGGGCTTACACTGAGACCTGCGTTAAGTATTTTGCTAGCCTTGGTTAAGCCTAGAGGTTTAAAACCTCCCCAAGGATCTTAGTACAACTTTGGGTCCCGTCTAGAGCTCAGCCCCTGCTTAGCTGGTGGCTTTGCTCCGTTGGGTGGTCATTTCAGACAGGTTTCATTGTACTTAAGTTAAAACAAATAAAACAAAAACTGCATAGATCTACAGTTCTTCAAGAGTAATCATTTTTAAGACATCAGATGCTCACTCCCTGCAGGGGAATATTCTGATACTTTGTTTAGAAAATATCTCATTTTAAAGGGACTGCCCTGAGATCTTTCTGAATGATAAAAATGTTTCTTTTTTCAGTGGGAGGCTTTCCTCTTGTTTAAACAGGGCACAATTCAAAGCAGACACCATCACGGCAGCCTTTTCAAGAATTTCTTATCCTGCTGGTATTCAGGCTTTATTATTTGAAAACAAGTAAATGCGTTCCTTCCCCACCACCCTCCTGCCTTCATTTTTTTTTTCCACCCTGTGTTTTCCAGGAGCTGTCATTGATTGTGTTTGGTAAACAAGAAATTAAAAAGGCAGCTTTATATTTTTTACATGTACAATTGCTTGTAAAAATGTACTTCTTGCCTTTTGAACAGCGGAGGTTTTTTGTTGTGCTTTTTTTTTTTTTTTTCTGGCATGGGTATGTCACAGAGAGGTGTGAGGGGGAGAAATCTTGGGGCTAAAACATATTTTAATGAGAATAAAACCCACATCAAAGGATGGTCTAATGGAATGACATCATGCTTATTGTGTCACTTTCCCAAAGGGGATATGGATGACAGTACTTATATTTCAATTATCTATTCACTGCCTGCGTGGAATGTTGATTAAATGGTTCTAAGGTATTAGAGGCTTTTTGCAGAACGCACAGAAAAATGGTGATACTGTGCATTATCCTCAGACCAAAATATGTATTAGCAGGAAATTATATAGCTCTGACTACATATGTATTTTGTTTCTTAGGGCAATAAAGAGGGTTGTTTTATTAACTCTACATTTAAATTTGTTTCAGTTGAAATGAAACAGTTACTTTTTCTCTAGCTCACTCCTGCCCAGGCCTCATTCTGCCACAGCTCAACGCTGACGTTCCTTTGCAGGCAGGTCTGTTTGGTAAATATAAATCCTGCAGAAACACTTGACCCCTCATGCCTTGCTACTTTCATCTCAGCTGATGGGCCTTTACCCTTGAATTATTTATCCAAATCTTTAATTGTGTATGGGACAGTTGATAAATCGGAGTACATTGTGCCTTACCCCACATTAGGAAACATCCCAGATGCTCATGTATAAAGCAGGAGTCACGGTGCATTTGGCTAAATAGCTGCTCCATCTGCTTGTAGGGAACGCTGCAGAGAAGTGATACGGGCTCCTAATGGAGTTGTCTTATCCTCTCATGTCAGCTCTTCGCCGGGGGCTAGAGTCGAGGGAGCTGGAGGCAACCAAGCCATTGTGCACTAATCCTGCCATCTTTGTGTCTAATTTGAATGGGCCTCTTGGACATTGATTACAGCCATTGCCTCTTCTCTTAGTTAATTGACTAGTGATGAGTCATTTTCTCCAAAGGTGATGTTAAAGTGAGTTTTTACAAACAAGCAAAAATGAGCTCAAAGCCCAAGATACTTTCCCCAGCTTAGGGGCAGTGTTCTCCTGATGTCTCTTCTTCCCATGTCTCTCAAACATTTCAGGTTCATGTTTGTAAATTCTGGCTTAATGCAGTCAAAACCCCGACACTTTGTTCCCTGTATTAGTATTGAACCTTATCTGGTTTAACCACAACAGCATCATCATTCACCCTGTGCCAAGTGGTGTAGTAAATGTCACTGCTCAACAAGTCCATTATGGAGCTGCCTCTGATTAGAAGCTGCTATACCCTGAGATCTGTTTATAGTTAGTCATGTTAGAAGTGCATTTCTGTCTGTGAAGGACAGAGTTTATCATGTCTCATACAAGTTATAACTTACATGTTATCAGCTTCACCAGTCAGATATAAAAGAGGGTTTCTTTGCACTTTAATTAGCTGTGTGAGCACAGATGCTTGCTCTCTGGTCTCTATGACTAGAAAACCTGCATTCCTGAGGTTGAGATACGTGAAGAACCGCTTTGATATGTTTTATTTAGGTCTTTTTTGTGAGGGATGTAAAATCACAAGGAATATAAAATTATAAATCATGCTGGAAAGGAGTGTGAGCCACAGTGACTCCTATTGCTGCCTGTGTGACAATAATTATGTTCTATTCATGCACATTGCTGGTATATATCGGGGTTTTCATTTTGTTTTTCTGCTAAAAAAACCCATAACTCCAAATGGTAACTGTAGATAATTACCTAGATAACAATACAGGAATCCCAAAATACAGCCATCCTTATCCTCTTCGCCTCTGAAGTGAGAATTGGCAGTTCCTGAAAAGCTTGCTATGGAGTGTTCCTATGCTGTGGCTGTCAAAAGGCACGTTTGCAATGGTGCAGGAGAATCTGCAGATGGGCAGAAAGGATCTGGCTGAACTTGGAATTTGTCATGCTCATCTGCTCCATTGCTCTTCCACTTGCTGGTGGCTAGAGCCTGATCCTCTTCCCATGGCAGACCTTTGCTTCTTGTCCTTGATCTCTTTGGCTGTACAGAATAACTTAATTCTTTCATTTTCATTGCTCCTGGAAATGTATTTAGAAGCAGTGTTCCTGTGTTTGAGATGACTGAACTATCTTCTCTCTTTTATTTTTTGAAGAGTGGGTTCATAAATGCTCTTGAATGTTAGTTTTCTTTGTCTGAAAGGAATTGAGATCTGGCCTGAGACTTCTTTACACACTGCTTTCCAAATGTTGGGTGAGAGCTCAGCAGAAGCACATGTTGGATTTAATCATTCTAAATCGCAGAAAAATGTTTCTGGAGAGGCCATATGATCTGTCCTGTTAGTCAGGTGGTGTCTGGCTCTTAAATAAAGAGAGAACTGAGATTTTGAAGTAGAATGAATGGATCATTTAACTGCCGTGCTCTAAGGTTAGGTTAAAGAGGAGGATTTAGTTTAAATATTATGGGGGACATTTTTCAAATTTACTGTAGGTTTGTCTTGTAAGCACTTAAAAAAAATATTTACATTTTCATGACTGCAGGGCAGCTGTGAATATTATTATTCACCCTTTCACTCCTACCTAACAAAGCCATATACCACAAGTGTGTTGACGCTCCACAGGGTTGCTCAGGGTTGTTATGATTAACATTTTGGTGTGGCTGGCAAGTGTAATAAGAGCATAAACATTTTGTAAGTATTGGTCCTTTTCATTTGTAATTCTTTACTTCCAAGTGAAGTGATGAGGCCCTGTTGGAGTGTCTGCTTAATAACAAAGGGCAGTGTAAAAACTTCATTTTTGTCTGAACTACAAGTCTCCCCATGGTTCACTGAGCTATGTCATCCCAGAGCTGGGCTCAGACCTCAGGGCAGGCTCATGAAACCATGAAAAAACAGATCATAGTATCATTTGCAGGGAGTTAAACTTAGAGTCAAAATGAGAACAGGAGAGGTGTAGGAGAAAGCACGATGCTAAGAGTGGGACTTCTCATCTTTCCTTTCTTGGCTGAGTTGAAATTCTTGCATCACCTTAGCATCCATGTGGTGTCTTTGTGGAAACCTTCAGCAAAATCAGTCAAGCCAATTTTGATTTACTCAAGCATAAAAAGGAGAGATGTGTCCTTTTAAGGATGAAATTATTCTTTTAAATCAGCCATGTTTGTTTATGATAGTTTTAAGACACCTCGCTCTGACAGTGGAGACAGAACATCTGCAGCTCAGGTTCTTGAGGAGTGAGGGGAACAAATTGCCCCGACTTTGGGTAAAATACAGTGTTGATTATGCTTTTATACAATGATACACAGCCATGGCAGGGCGGCCTGGGCTCCATGCTTGGTCTGTTTCTTCTTTGGGAGAGGAATGATTTGACACAGACAGGCAATATTTTACTCTAGTCAGTTTTTATTTACACTAAATACACTTCTGAGCAAGTATATTTGATGGCAAAGCCAGAACTGGTGGCAATTTAGAGGCAAAACTCAAAAAGGCAGCTCCATGATGACACTTAGCCAGTGATGCCAAGTTCTCCCCGTATGACACTCCTTGGGAGGTTCAGACATCACTCATGGAATCCTTCCTTGTTTCCCTGCGGATGGTCCAGCTGTAATTCAAAATCACGTCCAGATTGGCGCTGATGGTCCTGGCTGGGCTCTGTGGACAAAGGAAAAGTATTAGGGGCAGTTCCTTTCAGAGAAATTTGAATTTTAAAGAGGTTTATTTGAGGATTGGGTCTGCAGACTTTCTCTGTAGACACAATTGCTGTGGTGTTTAAGTGTGGTTAAATGCTACTCTTTAACTCAGCTCCTTAGATTTTTTGGGACCTACCAGTCTCATACTTCCTCTTAACACTGAATTCCTCCTCAGCTCACATTTTGTGTTACAAGTTGTGTTTAGACCTTTTCCATTATTTTCCTCTATTTTTTTTTTTTTTTTTGTTACATTTGCGGAAAAGTACTGTCCAGTCTGAGACTAGCAACATCTTTATCATAGTCATTACCAGAAATCAAATTGCAAAAGAGACACTTAAAAAAACAGAAGTGGGCAGAACTGCAACAAGGGTGTTCTGGCAATCTTAAAAATTGTGATACACCCAGTTAAAGGGGATTTGATATAAAATCCAATACTTGTAGTACATGTAGGACCTGATCTGCCACAGCAACGTGTTTTTGGGGATGAGATACCAGACACTGACAGAATGTAGATACTACCTCTTAACCTGTGAGGACAAAATTAATTAATTCATTAAGGAAAAAAAAAAAAAGACTTGACAAAGCTCCCCATTTGCTTGTCTGTCTTCAACGCTAAATGGTAGACAAGCTGTATTCTGATATTTGCAGTTGATGGAAAAATGTTGAATTCCCAATTAAAAGTATAATTCACATTTCAGTTTTAAACTGCGTCATGCTTCATCTCTCATCATGACTCGTGAACTTTCTTACGTGACTGAAAGAGAATAAATGAATATCTATTAAGATCTTTGTCAACATTTTCTCCCTTAAAATAGCTCATTGACAAATATTGTTCAGTTTAATATAATTCTGGTACTTTGCAAGTTTAAACTTCAATCAGCAAGTTTTTGGGCTTTTCATAATATTCAGCCACAATGTACCTGTGGAAGAGAATATCGAAAGTGAGAGCATGAATTGCTTCTGACTGATGCTGAATCAGAAATACATGAAAGAAATAGAGGTCTGGCAGTATGTCCGTTCTGCTAGTGTTTCAGCTATTTTTTTTTCCTTTTAATTGGAAAGAAATCTTTCATTGAGACTAATCCAGTCCAATGTAATTGAAAGTTGTAGTTGAATGTAAAAATATTTTGCTTTGAGCCCTTAAAAACTGCAGTCTCAAAACTGTACTAACTAGGGGTAATGATGTATTACAGAATCCCAGAATGGTTTGGGTTGGGAGGGACCTTAAAGACCATCTACTTCCAACCTCTCTGTCATTAATGGACCCCACCCCACTAGACCAGGTCATCATGTAACCACTTTGATTAAGAATCTCACATCGGAATGTGGATGTTAATTCTATCAGGTACATCCCCAGTCTGTCTGTAAAGCTCTTTGGGAATTTCATCTAATTTTTTTTGTAACAAAAAATTGGAATCATTTCAGTAAAGTCATCAGCAATGAAGCTACTGATCCACGCAGTGTTGCTCCAGTTTCAGTTCCCGCTAGTATTGTTGTTATTATGATAGAACTTTTACAGCTGACAATAGTCATTAATATGGTTTTTATTATCAAATGTATAAATACACAGCCTGAAAGGATTTGTGTGGAAAGTTAAAATCTAATTTCAGAGTTGGTAGATTGCCGTCATTCAGCGTTCTGCCATGGTTACTGATTGCTTTTGAATGCTCTGGGCCTTACCTCAAACATAGAAACTGTATGAGAGGATTTTTTAACGTTCTGTCAAAACTAATTTCAGGGATGCTACCGTTGCTATTTGGGGCAAAATGTGCCTTTTCCAGCCTTCTGGCTTCTTTCTCACAGTAAGCTGAGTTGGCAGCATTTGTGCCAGCAGATGACCCCACTGCCAGTTCCAGGCATCTGTCCATCAGGGGAAGTAGGGCTGGAAATTACACAAATGCAGTCCAGATGTGTGCTTGAAGGAGATGGGCCTGCATCCCCCTTACCTCAGCTGTGTGAGCAGGAAGGCTTCTTACAGTCTTTTTAATGTCCTCGGCTCCATCTGCCTCCTCCAAATAGGATGGGGTTGCCTTAACTCCTGCAGTTGATGGCCTTCCCTGATTTTTCTGGTGCATCAATAAAAGCTGCTGAGCAGAGTTCAGCCATTCGTGGGTGGTGATCTTAAAGAAAATAAATACCGGTTTAAAAAAATACTTTTGGCTGATCCTCCTCCTGCTGAGAGAGTTGATCAAGCCGTACCTCAGTACGTAGGACAGTCATGGTGACCACAGGCACAGCTCCTGCCCTGGAACTTGTTTTTGGCAACTCTTAGTATTGCCTGGCTGCAGGAACTGAGAAGATGCCAGAAGATGAGCAAAAGTAATTTAGCAGCCAGGGAGAAATATGATTTTCTGCATGGATTTAGGTGGGAATCTCCATGGACATCATCTCCCCTTACTGATGGTGGGCTTCTGCAGCCACAGAAGCCTTCAGAGGGGTGGGACTTGCACTTCTGTTTGTGTAACCTCTCACTGCTGTTAGAAAAAAGGTGAAACCTTCAGGCTGATGTTTTTTTCTGAGTCAGTGGCTTCAGAAGCCTTAAGAACTTACTGCTGACCTGGAAAAAATTAGGAAAAAGAGGAGGGGGCTTCCTCCAGCAGCTTTGTACTGACGAGTAGTCTGGGGACATTTTTAGTACCTACAGATTCCAGAAATAATAAGCAACTTATGATGCTTCCTCTTGAAATCTGATTTTAATTACAGTTTTGGAACAGCATTCATGCACTGGACTTGTATCTCAGCCTGTGATGGTGAAATGTAGTTGCAGATGAGAATCACACTTGTGCTCTTTGTCTGCCAAATACCTTCTCTTGAGCTCCTGCTATTTTCAGCCCATCTGTGCAGGAGCCTGGTTCAGGCTGTTCCTCTTCTTGTTACAACAAATTGTTTTGACACTATATGCAGATGGAATTTAGGCTCACAGTAGCAATATTGAAATTAATCTGAGCCGTCAGTCTCACCTCTATTGTCTCAGCATTGTTTACCTGCCACTGTATAAGATGCTGAAGTTAGGGATAATTTAGTACAATTTCCTTGGGTGAGTGAGGGGAGGAAGCACAGTGGTCTTGCTGAATCTGTGTCTTGGATGACACAGAAAACTCACCAAAACCCAAAGCCAGTTTTTCTCTTATCAAAAAGTAAGTAAATTGCAGTTTACTCAAAGGGCTGAGTCTGTGCAGAGTATTTGCTGTTACTGAAATCCCACACAGAGGAACACAAGGATATGTATTTGGCTTCATTTGGATATGGAAATGACTCTAAATAAAGTTTCTTCTCTTCCCACCTTCCTGCCTCCCCAAGCCCATGCCTGGATTCTTCCTTCACCATTCCTGCTCTGCTTATTTTAGAAGATCATCCTGTGTTTGGCAGAACAGATCCATGGTCTTGTGGCCCGAGGGACAGTTGTCAATAATAATGAGATCTAATACAGAACAATCAACTGGGAATTTAAAAGTTCTAATCCATTAAGGTACTCCAGGCATGCTGCAGCTAAACAAAAGAGCGTTGTTTGAGGGTTTTTTCGTTTACCCTTTTAGAAGTGGATGACATGTCTATGAAAGCTTTTTGACAGACAGGAAGAAGACAGGATTTGTTTTATTGCCTTTTGTATTAGGCTTTGAGTCTATTTTTCAAATATACACTCTTATAATTCACCTGAAAAATGTGCAGCCAGTGTTTAATGGACATTTACATCCAGGCTTACACTTTTATATAAATACATTTGGCATGCCCAATTTCCCATTAACACATGGTCACAAATTAAGTTTCTTACGTATTTACATAACATCTGAACATGAATTGCATACAACTGCTGATTGCATGAATGCACCTATTCAGGATTCATACTGGCTTCGTGTCTGCATTTGTATGGGAGTGTCAATTCACAGGAATAGATTGACGCATTAGATGCTGATACAGGAATTTTCCATATTTTTAAGTATTGATAGGTTTTAAGAGGGAATTGTGTCTTTCTCTTTGTTATTTGTTGGGGTTTTTTTTTGACATCGTTAAACTTTTGCACCATTTTTTACACTGTTTTTTAGACTGTAGTTCATACTCTACTTTGACACTCATCTTCACAAAATGTTTTGCCAAAGACAGGACAGATAAGCCTGTGTAAGTAGTCCCACTGTTTATCATTGTAGACATTAAGCTTGCTAATGCTGCTGTGAAATAGGTAAATAGTACATTAATTTTATAGATGGGCAAATGCTTTAATTTGTTTCCCCCACTTAATTTTCCAAGTAAGGCTGTGAGTGAGTAAGTACTATTATCCATGGTTCTGGAGCCTGTTAAATAAATTTATTTCCTGCACATGTGTGTAAGCTCATTATTTACATATAACCAGAACATCTGTAAGTGGCAACTAGTTTAGAGTTTTTGTTATTGCACATGAATTAAAATATGCTGCTGCATTGTCCAAAGTCTCCTCACTCCTCTGGATGAAGGTCCACATGGATGTCTCATAGTCATGTGTGTAGGGCATACCTGAATAGCACCCATGTGGAATTCCTCCTGCCTGCTCCCATTCCCCCCAGTAGCTCTGGGCTGTCCTTGAGCAATCCTCCATGGCCTAACCAATAGCATCTCTCCAGAGCTGAATGAGGGGAACATGGGCCTCATCTTTCTCCTGCTTCTCGTTCTCCTCTTGGATGCTCTCAGTGGAGTGTGACTGGGGTGGGGCCTTCTTGGGTGAGCTCCCTGGGAAAGAAATGACAACACATTTTCTTTGGATCAGGAAAAGTTTGATTGTTCACTAGTCGAGCTGAAGTTCTCAAAAGCTTTTAGTTGAAGTTGGATGTCTTAGCACTTTTATTAGGCAGATTTTGGCGTATTTGTTGTCAGTAGAGGAGGGAAGAGGGACGAGGCAGAACTACCAGCTTTTGGTTTACCTTTAGGAGGTGCCCTGTACTGGGTGTTTAAGAGTTGAAATTTTCAGAGAATTCATTTGGCACTTGTGGTATTTTTCCAAAGCCTGATTTTAATCAGCCAAATAACTGAAACCAACTCCTCCCAAGAATCCGTCATAAAACCTAGTTTCTTACTCAAGATGTTTGCTTTCTGAGCTAGCTCCTGGGCCAATTTTCCAATGGAAGACTGCCTTTTTTCCCATGGGAGCGATTCCCTTGGCAAACGTGAACACCCAAGTGAAATGGGGTGTATGTACTAGCATTTGTCACCAGCCTTCACTTACTGCATGGGATGGTTTAAGGATGAAGGAAACCGTCAGAGACTCCTCAGACACTTCTGAGCACCATGTGAGAATCCTCTGGCATTGGGTTACCCTAGGCTGACATGGGCTGTGTGAACATTAGGTGGTGGGGTAAATCCAGTGACAACTTGGTGTCTCAGCCTTTGTCCTGCTCCAGAACGAGGTGCTGGTCTCCTATGGACCCTTGGTGAGATGTAGGCAGCCTGGCAACAGAGTGTGCATCAAATGAGCAAATCTCACCGCATGTACCTGAGTACTGACAGGCAATGTGAGCATGGACATGCACACTGGTTCCTAGAAGACATAAACTAGTAGAAATCAGAATACCCCTTAAACTGCTGTGATTTAAAGGCTGTGTTGTCTTAAAATCCACAGTGTCACTGAATCAGAAAGAGAATCACCTGTGACTGAAATCTCTCTCTGTCTTCCTCAAATATTACCTTTTTTCCGGTGAGCAGTTGCTTGTACTTCTCCTAGACCTTATAAACATGACAAGTTTATGTGAAAGGGAGTTGAATTCTCCTATACCTCATATCTCACCATGAAAGAAAAGTCCTGATTTCTGATTGCAGTGTCTTTGTGATGCCAAATAGTATTTTAAGAGGCAGAAATAACAAAGCTGAGTCATCAGATCACGGTTTCACTTTCTAATCTCAGAGTTTTAGGAGCAGCCCTTAGTAAGTCAGACAATTACTCTTTGTTGAGGAGTCACTGGAGAGAAGTAGAAAATATGATGATTTCAGGATGTCTAAAAGTAAGGTAGTTCAGCTGCTTGAGAGGAACCACCCTGTTGACTTTATACGCACCCCTGAGAGGATTAGGACAATTACAGACACTGATCAAACTGCCTCAAGTTGCCCAGAGAAGTTGTGGCTGCCCCACCCCTGGAAGTGTTCAAGACCAGGTTGGATGGGTCTCGGAGCACCCTGGTTTAGTGGAAGGTTTCCCTGCCTTTCGGGGAGTGGCTTGAACAAGATGGGCTTTAATGTCCCTCCCAACACAAACCATTCTTGATTCTATGGTTGCATGCTGTGTCTCCAGGAACTTCCCTTAAATAGGCAAAAAGGAAGAAACAGAAACAAAAATGTGTTGTCATCCATCAGGAACACAGCAACTCTTTTGAAGGTCTCAGTCGCATAACTTTGCCCATCCCTTTTCATAAAGCCTTATTTTTTTAAAGGTATTTTTCTAATCTGTTTATTGGAAATGAAGGCAGCAGACATCTGGGATCAGGGCTGGCACTAAGGGTTGTCGGTGCTGCAGGGAAGCAACATTGGAGAGAAGCGAAATAGGGTTCATCCATGGAGGAAGGCTTTACACTCCCAGCCTTTGCCTTCTTGTCTGAGACATGAAGGCCTGGTGCCTGCTCATGGTGGGTAGTGTTTGTTTGAATTGGAGACACATAGATAAGTCTTCACTCCTGATTAGTGAGAAAAGTGCTCGTTGCATTAGATCAAACTGTGGTCTCATTTGTGTCTGTGAGCCCTGCGGGGCAGATGTGGGCAGCCCAGCCTCGTAGGGTCACACTGGTCTTTTGTCGCCTCAAGAGTGAGTATTGTGGGAATCTGGTGTTTACTGTCTGACTGTATTTTATTCAAGAATCAGTCAAGATAGATTTGTTTAACCAAGCTCAGTCAGGCTTTTACTACAGAGGGGCAGCATCTATGAAGTACTCCAGCGTTTGTGGTCAGCACTGGGACCGTTCATGGGACAGATTGTGTTTTGCTGCCTTTCAGCAAAAGAGCACCACAGGCTGCAGAACCAGAAGGCACAGCTCCCTATGGCTCCTTTCCTGAAAACAGCCTCAAATTTTATACATCTCAAATTTTATATATCTCATTGTCAGTGAAAAGCAATGACGTACCCTCCCTCTACTCCTGATGAACTGGTAACACCATGGCTGGTAACACTGAGCAGAAATGTGCGCTGTACACTCTCTGTTACCTGAAATCTGTTGATGGCTTGGAAAAGCTGGATGAAATGACTTAGTTAATTTAATTTAATTTACATTTAAGGTAGATCTTTAGTGTAAGATTTGCTTATTTTAGTTCTTCCAGGTATTTAGGATTTCTGTACTGTATTGGCCTAAACAAACATCTTAAATATCAAAATTTGAGTGGTAGGATTTTTTGCTGATAAAACTCCTATACAATTAATCCCACCAGCAAATTTTTCTTATGAGGGTTGGAGCAGTACTTGCAACACGTGTTTTCGGGTTAAGGATTTGGCCAGAGGGCAGAGTGGATTGTAGAACACAAAGGCTGCATGGTTTTCAATTAGACAAAAGCTGTAAAGCTAAACTCCATGCAGAGACCTTTGTTGCAAGCACACATATTTACTGGTCATACATGGACGACTGTGAGTGTGTATTTTGCCACATGGGTTATTAAATATAGCTCATTTAATGGCATTTTCCTCCCTTCCAGAGTTTGCCCACACCACATTATTTCTTAGAGGCTTTTAGTTCTCTCTTCCCATTACACCAAACGCCTTGAACAAGCACACGAGCGGAGATCCCCATCAGCAGCAAACGTTGATCTGGCAGAAAGAATCACAACTGAAGCTTCCTCAGGGTTGTGTCATCATGCTGCCTGTCAAATGTGGTTTTGGTAGCCTAACAAAAAATCCTTGTTCATCCTATTTGGATGTTTATTGTGGAACATCTAAGCAGAAGTTTGTGGCTAGCACAGGTCTTTCTCGTGAGAACATTCTGCTGTGTTTCATAAACAAAGATAAAGTTTGGATGTTTTGCAAACAGTGTCTCGAGATTTGGACAGTTCAGGCCTGGCCAATTAGGTCTAGGGGGAGGTTTGTGGCTGACCAATCTGGGTGACCTCTGAAAACTCTATATATATGGAAATCAAAATAATAAACGCACTTTTTTCTTGCCTCACTGAGAACCTGGGTTTTTTCTCTGCTAGCGGCTCAACAGCGACATCAGTTTACATAGCTTTAGCCACCTTCTGACAGATTTTATTATGAGTTTCCAACGTCCTTGAGCTCTCAGCTGATACAAAGTAGAAATCCACAGAAATAATTTGCGTCTCTGTTGTTTGCTGCTTTCAGCCAAACATAAAATATCTTCAGTTAGTTTCAGTTGTACTTAGAAGGTAATCATTTTTGATTCTGCTGTCAGCGTTGTTTTTGTGTGCTCCCCTGCTCAGTATAGTGGATCAGATAAATAGAGGTGTAGAACATTCAGGGTTTTTTTCAGTAAAATCAAAGAATACTTTATCCCTGTTGTTGTAATTTCAGAATGATTGAATGTACTCTTTTTCTCATAAATGCTTCCTAATTTTCTGTCTAACCCTGTTGTATTTTGAAGGATCCCATGGATAACTGCAATCAGTTAAAAATCTGACAAACTGCAACCATTTTAGTTTACTCTAAACTCAGTGATTTTTCCAGAGGTTAAAATTTACTAAAATTAAAATGAAGAAGGAAGATCTGCTGAAATCACCTGTTCTCCATAAGAGAGAACAGTTCTCCATTACCTGCAGAGCTTAGATTTATTTTGTGAACACAGTGATCACAAGATTAGGAAACACTTCCATTGCAGAGCTGTAGCAAGATTGCCTTAACATTTTGGAAAGGCTTTTGTTAGGATGGGGGCTCAACAGGAAAATTTGGGATGGCTGAGTAAAACAATCACAAAAATTCAATCTTCAGTTTTGGGGGGAAACAAAAGGAGAGGGACAACAGCCATTCTCTAATGCCAGCTCCTACTCAGCATGTGCCACATGTCTCCCCACAGTCCTCTGCTTGCTGTCTGCTTTGCTGCCTCTTGTGGAATCCCGGGAATTGCCCTGCTCACGCTGGGAGTGAACCCTCTCACCGGGTCCCTGGGAGCCTTCAACATCTTCCTCTACACGTGCTGTTACACACCCCTGAAGAGAATGAGCATTGCCAACACGTGGGTGGGTGCTGTTGTTGGGGCCATTCCCCCGGTCATGGGCTGGACTGCAGCTACTGGCAGTCTGGATGCTGGTGAGTATAAAACCCTTTCATCAGGGCAAGTTGTTGTCAGGGTAACTAAAAAAAAGCTACTCAAAAGGCTTGAACTTTGTTCTTTTTGCTTGTTCACCTGTCCAGCCCAGGTTGGATGGGGCTTGCAGCAGCCTGGTTAGTTGAAGTTATCTCTGTCCATGGCAAAGAGTGGAAAGAGATGATCTTTATGGTCCCTTCCAACCCAAACCATTCTGTAATCCTGCGGTAGGTCTTCGAAAGCAGCTAATTCTGGTAACATTCTCCTTACAGGGGCATTTCAGGGCAAACCTGAGGTGATAAAGCAGCATGTCCTATTAAATATGTGTTTTGACCATCTTAAAAAAACATCCAGAAGGAAAATAGCATCTTTGGTGTTCACAGGGCAGAAAATGTTAAATAATTTCATTTTAATGAATTAAAAAATTTAATAATTTTTTTATTCCTGAACCATGTTCAGGATTAAAACCATATCCAGTAAGATCCAACTTGCAAGGAGCTTTCAGCTGGAAAATTCTCAGATGTGTTTTACTGTCTTTCCACAAGCCAGAAAATATCCTAGGAAGATTAATTTATTGGTGTATTTCTTAATTACCCATTGCTAAACTCTAAGTTATAAATGTTCCTTCCCCCCTTCTTGAAAAGCAAATGAAGATTTCTATTTTAGTAACTGAGAACCATTTTTACATCCCTTGGAAAACACTGATCTTTTCAGCAGCTCAACTCTGACACAATCAGAGGCTTGTTTCTCGTGCCAGCTAGAAACTTGAGAATCAAAGTGGCTCCACAAACTTACAGTCTGAAGCAACTAATGAAGTGCAATTAATAGGTCTGTTCAGAATTGGTTTAGTGCACACTCATCCCACAGGGGGGCATATTTAAGGCTTGAATAATACTTTCAACAGCAAGGCTTTTAACCAGAAATTATCAGAATTTGTGCAAAATTTGTTCTTTAGGCACTTCCTAATAAAAGTCCATCTGAGTTGGCTTTGTGTCCACATGTTCCCACACAGATCTAACCCAGAGCAAGGATGGAAGTGTTGTGGGGATTTTTTCTCAATGTGTGCTGTTTCTATACAAATATTTGCTTCTCTGAAAGTTACTTAGACCTATAAATGATATGTAAGAACATGTATAGTGTCTTATGTTAAGGAGTGCATAACTTAGCCACTCTGTACTTTACAAGAGAAGGGGGAACATGACAAAAAAAGGCGTTGAGGGGCTGGAGCATGTCCAGAGAAGGGAATGGAGCTGGGAAAGGATCTGGAGCACCAGGAGTAGCTGAGGGAGCTGTGGGGTCCCAGCCTGGAGAAAAGGAGGCTCACAGGGGACCTTCTGGCTCTGCACAACTTCTGACAGGAGGCAGCCGGGTGGGGGTCTGGCTCTACTCCCCAGGAGCAAGTGACAGGATGAGAGGAAACAGCCTTGAGTTGTGCCAGGGGAAGGTTGGACTGGATACTAGGGACAAAATTTCTTCACAGAAAGGGTGATCAGGGATTGGAGCAGACTGCCCAGGGCAGTGGTGGAATCACCATTCCTGAAGTATTCAAAAAACATAGAGATGTGGTACTTGAGGACATGGTTTAATTGTGAACATGGTGGTGGTGCTGGGCTAATGGATGGACTTTATCTGAAACGACATTTCCAACCTTAATGATTCTGTGGTTCTATAGAATTAATTAAAACCAAAGTGTATATTTTTAAGACCTTTATCATTCTGGCTGCAGATGGTTAGACCTTGGATCTCACATTGTTCAGGGATTTCTATGTTGGTTTTTCTACTTTATTGAAGAGTTAGTGTCTGAGGATGACTCTCATGTGCCTGTGCTTCACCTGTAGAGTTCAGCCTGGAGGAGCTGGAGTGTAGAGCTGCATGTCTCCAAAAGCCCTTGCTGTAGAGGCCAGTGAAAGCCTGGCATGTTAAACTGGCACTGATTGTCATTATCTTTAATTTGTCAACTTGCTCTTTGACACCTATTTTGCAAAGAGCAAAGCTCTCCCTGTACAGCAGCAGAGAGGGCATCTTCCACTGGTGCCCAAGTAAGCTCTTCCTCTCTAATTTGCAGCTAAAATGTGGTTATGTGTCCCTGTGCCAGCTCTGCTGTGGAGGGGATGATCCCTGGCAATGATGCCACCAGTGGAAGATGATAACTTTAAACCACCCAAGTAGACTTTGTCAGAACACGATAATCTGGTACATAACCAGTGTGTTCTGGGTAGCTAAAACTTTTTACGATTGCCTCCCAGTCTGTGTCAGGGAGGCTAGGCAGCTTGTTTAATACAGAAAGAAATGTTGTTCAGCTGATAGTGGTGTTTATAATGTAGCATACCTGGGGAGAGTCCTGAAAACAGGGACTGGAATGTAATATTTTAGTGCATTTCAGTATTAAATGAGAAAAAACCCACAAAAAAACCCCAAAACCCCACAAAAACAACCAACAACCAATCAACCAAGTAAAAAAACCCCAAAAACAACCGACTGAACAAAAAAACCACCAAAAACCCACAAATCCTTCAAACACTTTTATAGAGAAAAGAAATAACTAGAAGAAAAGGATGGTATTGTAGACTGTGATTTCCAGTGTTAAACATTCTACTTTTGCAAATAAGAGAGTTCAGCCCCTGGCTGCATCGTATCCATGCAGAATACAGATGTGCATCCATGTGCATCCATACACAACTTGCAGACCTGCATTCTTTCCCTAACCAGCCTGGTCTCAGTGGTTGAACTCATTAATAATATGTAATTAGTGTGGAGACTTAACCTAGTATTAGGTAGAGGTGTGAAAATGCCTTTGCACCTCGTTTAAAAAAAAATTCTACTCGATAACCAAGAGGAATGTGAAGGAAGGGAGGCAGGAAACTAATGAAAAGGAAGGTTCTCACCGCTAAAGTGGTGGGTTTTTGAGTTTACATTTTCCTGTGGATTTTCTCTCATTGTAATCATCTCACAACAGCCACATTGTTGTACATGTTGCTGGTTATAGGGAAAGCAATATTTAAGTGTAGCCCTTTCATTACCATTTGTGGGGGGAGCCAAGCGTTAAACTTCTGTGGTGCTCTTGGACAGCCATGTCTGCTCCCTTTAGGAGTTCCACGACATGGGTGCTGTGAGATTATCTTGTCCTTTGAGAGAGTTGGCGAAGATTCCTTAGAGTGTTGAACATGGCTCTCCAGAGCTAGTAACAAAGTATCTCAGACTGGAGCAGTCTTCTTTTGATTTGTCCTCATTTTGTTTATGACTTTCTTATCTCAAAGATGAATACCTTGGCAATTTCTTGCACTAGAAAGAAATACTGTCTATTTGCAGATAGGAATGTGGGACCCTCATATTTCCAGTGATGCAAACACTTGCTCTAATTTATAGAATAATTAGAATCATAGGATGACTTGGATTCATAAGGAGCCTTAAGGACCGTCTTGTTTCAACCTCTGCCATGGGCAGGGATATCATCCATTAGACCAGGTTTCTCCAAGCCTCGTCCAACCTGGTCTTGGACACTTCCAGGGATCCAGGGGCAGCCACAGCTTTTCTGGGCACCCTGTGCCTGGGCTTCAATGCCCTTGGAGCGATTTCTTGCACTATACATCTTTGCAGAACTTGTGGTACTTCCCAGGAATGTTAGCTTCCATTTCTGCCCTGATAGGTAGCTTTAATTATGTGCTCTTAAGCCTGATTGAAAATCCCACCCCCAACCCTGGATTTTGTGCCAGTGTAATTTAGGGAAAACCTCCCATTTCAAAACCAAAAGATAAGGTTATCTCTGGGAAGATGTGGAATTCTTTGTTGTGGGTTTGGGGATTTTGTGTTTTTTTAATGGCAGCTGTTTGAAACTGATGAAAGATGGAGAATGTTAACATTTCCTCACTAGGAGAGTGAGCGCAGGTGAGATGGTCAGAAGTGCATGATAAATGTAATTTATCACATGGATATCACTGCCACATATCTGGGTTATTTATGCAGAACTGAACTGCCAGCCTGTGATTTGCAGTAACATGCTTGCTTCCTTGAAAGCAGATTTCATTGCTCCTTCGTGGGACTATTTGTTTCTGGAGAGATGTGTTTTTTTAGTAAATTCAGACACCTTCGAATTATTTTACAAGGAAAGGATAAGCAGGAAAATAATGACATTCACTTAAAGCCCTAAGTGATAGTAGGGACAGGAAGAGAAGTCAAACTTGGTAGTGTCCTGTTCTGTGCCAGATCCTCCTGCTACATGGGATCCACATGCAGGAGAGCTCCTGGCTGTGATGTGATGCTGCTGAGCTTGTGCACAGGTATCCTGAGGAAGAAACAGAGCTGTTTATTTTGGCGTGTCAGAGGCACAGTGTATACATGCTTTAAATTACCCTTGTGCTGCTGTTCTTTCTCCCTGGATTAATGGCTATTTAAACTTGTTACTTCTAGTTGACAGAAAAACTGAATCTGGAGTAAATGTCTCCAAATGCCACAGCCCATATTTTGCCTTATATATTTTCATGGAATCATGGAATGGTTTGGATTGGAAGGGTTCTTACATATTATTCCAAGGGATCTTATGCATTGTTCCAACCCCCTGCCTTAGGCAGGGGCATCTTCCATTGGACCAGGTTGTTCCAAGCCCTGTCCCACCTGGCCTTGGACACTTTCACGGAATGGGCAGCCACAGCTTCTCTGGGCAACCTGTGTTAGGGCCTCACCACCCTCACAGCCAAGGATTTCTTCCTAATCAAATCTAAATTTCCCCTTTCTCAGTTTGAACCCATTCCCCCTTCTCCTGCCACTACAGTTCCAGATGCAGAATCATTCTCTGGCTTCCTTGTAGCCCTTTCAGATCACAGAAGGTGCTGTGAGGTCTCCACACAACCTCCAGGGTTAACAGCCCTAGTTCTCTCAGCCTGTCCCCACAGGGAAGATGCTTCAGTCCCCTTATCAACTTTGTGAGCTCCTTTGGACTTGCTCCAACAATCCTGTGTCCTTCTCATGTTTGGGGCACAAGAACTTTTGTACTTCTTCCACTGACCATGCTGTGCTCAAGTGCTGAAGGCTGGATCCCGCTGGCCAGCAGGATTGGTGTCATGGAGCGGAGCAATTTGGTGCCATGGAGTTCATAAGAACCACCCAGTGAGATGCAAGTGACAAGCAGGGCTCCTCAATTTGATGTGCTTATCAGTTAAAGGGGTTTATTTTGAGTAGGTGGCGGTGGCAGAGCAGATAAGGGCCCTGACAGTGCAGCAGACATTGCAGAGCCATGATGCCCCAGGAGCTATAGGTATTACTGCACCAAGGAATGTTTATCTCAAGAGACTGTTTAGTTATCTCAGATGCTCTACTCCTGGTCTCATTTCCCTGAAAGACATCTTGTACTGATTTTCATTCATTTTCAGAAATTTAAATAATTCTTGGGGCTATGGAATTTATAGACTCAGTATCAATTGTAATTATGTGGAGGCTGATTTTTAAATTGCCTTTACTTTGTAATTCAAATTGTGTTGTATGGTAGACATTAATTATGTCAGCCAGCATCTATTTACAAAAGGGGATTTAAAAATGGGCAGTTCTTATCAGCTAGTGACATTTGGCAGATGGATGGTTTCAGTAACAAAAAAAAGAATAGGAAAGAGCAGGGGGGCCTGTGCCCAACCTGTCAATGGCTGGAGTCTCTCATACCTTCTCTGATGTAGCACTTGTCTGCCAGTAGGAAGGAGAGCAAAACAGCAGCTTAATTGCATGCAAATTAAGGAGGGAGATTTTTGTGTCCCTTCCAGTTAAGCACTTGGAGGTTTCAAAGCCCCTTGATGTGGGAGCAGGTGTGGGAGCCAGCAGCCAGAACAGGGCAACTCCAGTGTCCTGCCACCAGAGCAGAGCAGGCTCTGGCTATAAACTCCCACTGGTAAACTCTGCCCTTCAGGGTTTCACTTCCCAGATGAAAGACAGCAGAATTTGTGGTCTGTTCCAGAGGAAACAGAAATATTCATGTCACTGACATATGAGACATAGAGCTGGGGGCCCAGGAGTGTGCTTTGTAGGGGTAAAAACTGTAAAAAATGAGGCAGAGGGACAATACCAGTGAGCAGCTGGTCTGAATTTAGGACAAAAGCCAGTGAGCTATTTTTTTCTCCCTTTCCATCTTCGAAAGAGACAAAAGAAATGGCAGTTCCGCTACTGGGGCACCTGGGAACCGACCCCATGAGTTCACAGGCAGGCTGGTTCTCTACCCCATGTGTGGCTGGTGGGGCAGCCCCATGTCCCTGGGTGTGAGACACAACACCCACAGGGAAATCAGGATGGGGGCTCTGCAGGAGGGACTCGCACCCTGGGGCTAGTGGGACCCCCCGCCAGAGCCTGGAAGAGGTGGCTGACGAGAAGCCCTTGTGTCGCTCTGCAGGTTTGCAATCCTCTGCTGAGCCTAGTCCTTTGGTAAAAACTTCCTAAACATATTTGCAGAAGACTGTATTTTCATCTTACCCAACAGGCTCTTCTTTTATAGCATGTGTTGCTGCGGTTAGCTGAGGCGAGTTATGTATGGGGTTGTTGTTTTCTCAGCCTTGCCTGTGTAATGAAAGGTGTTTCTCTGTGAGGCTTTTGGCTGCAATAACCTGTTGCGTGTCAACAAGAAGTGCGCATGCCTACGTGTATCTGTACACACACAGCTTTTCTCCGTGTGGTGAGCATACATGAGGACATCTGGCTTCCTTCTGTTTAAGGCAGAAGCCAGGAACACTCTCGAGGTGAAAAACCCCACAGCCAACTTCATTTCCCATTCCTGATGGACACTGAGGATCATCCTTTTGTTTTGCAGACAAGCCAAACACACGGCCAACATCCCCTTCCCTTTCAGTGCTGCCACAGAGGAGTCTATCACAGCCCCTAGCTCCTGTTCCACAGGCCTTTTGTGCCATCCATCAAAAGAAACAGCTGTTGAAACCCCTGACCATGAAGCTTTTGAGTTTTCCAGTGATTTCTTCCTTGCCCTTGGTTTCCATGACGGTGTAGCCTTGGAGTGGCATAATGCAGGCTGGGCCGTGTATCCCACACTGACAGCCAGGACCATTGTCCCAGCCCAGGGACCTTGTGCTGAGCTTTAGAAGTGACGCTTTCCCTTTTTTCCCTCAAGGCTGCTTTGCTGCTCCCGCGGCATCCAGCGCAGGCAGTAGCATCTGCTTTTGTTTTCCAGTGGAAGCAGAAGTGCTGGTTGTTGTCTTGCTGTGGTGCTAATGTGGGCAAAGTAGAGGGGAATTGCATCAGTTTGGTTAAGGTTAGTGACTAGGTAATTCCGAAATGGTTTTGTGTTTGAGAAGGCTTCATAATTGCAAATTAGGATGTAAATTTGGACAAGCTACTCCTGTTCCTAATTCTAAAGACAGTGGGAAGAATTAAGTAGCTGGTAACACTTCTCCTCAGGAGGGATGGTATCAGGGATAAGGTTGAACGCTTATAACTGGGGGTCAGTTGATTTAACAATCATTTTCCATCACCAAAGCAAGCCAAAGCACAGGCAGTAATGATTGTACCTTCCAGCTCTCCTTCACAAACAGAAAACGCAACCAAGAGCTGAAGAAACCAGTCATTATGGATCAGGACACCACAGTGTGTTGTGGCCATGACTCTCCAAACCACTCTAAATCTTTGTACCAATTTCCCCAAATAATCCTTTAAGATGACATTGAAGCTGCAGTGGGCAACTAGGCTTTGATGAGATTTCAAAACCTTTCTTTCTTTACCCCCATAATTGCTCATAGTTAGAAATCTCCAAGGAAGACTACTGTGTTAAACTTGTGAATGAGCACAAAAGATAAAAAATAAAGGTTTTGGGGATGTATTCTGTACATTTCTTGTGGGTGTTACATCCTGTAAAACTCATGTAGGACTGTGGTGAAGAGTTTTGGACTGGTTGTGTTAAAATTTCTTGTGGAAAAGATGGAAAAGGCAGCCTGAGACAGCACGGGTACTCACAAGCAGGTGGATACAGCTGGACCAAGTCAAGTCTCTGAGCTCTAATCTACTTTGTCTGGATTAAAGAGGAGTAATTTGTTCAACATCTTTTAAGGGAAGAGAGCCAGTTGTGTACTATCAAGTAAAACGGTGTGTGGCTGTTTCCTGACTACAATCCATTAAGAGGCTGAGCTTACACTGCCAAAGACTTCCCCTCCTTACAAACTTGTACGCATTTCCTAGAGACAAAAGGCCGGTGCTTTCCTCTTGTAAGTCAGAATTACCAAGGTCTGGAAATAATTTTAAAATTCCTTCACATTATTCAAGGCAGAAGATTTACTAAAACTGTGCTTTAAGCAAAACAGCATTCTTAGGTTGCCAAGGCAGTAAACACCAGCTTTGGGAAATGCAGTAAGATTTCAACATCTGTTTTTGAGCCAATATTTAGCTATTCCATGTTTATTTTAATGCCTGGTTGGCCACTTCCCGGTTATACATATGCAGCACCAAAGCAAGGACAGAAGGAGCGAGTCTGTTCTTGAACTGAAGCTACAGGTTAGCTCCTGTTTAATTTTTTTTGTTTTTTCTTTGGGTTTTTTTGTTTGTTTGTTTGTTGTGGTTTTTTTGTTTGTTTGTTTGTTTTTGTTTGGTTTTTTGGTTTGGTTTTTTTGTTGTTTTTTTTGTTTCACTGATTAAGTGAATAGGTGTTTGTCCTGTCTGGAGCCTGAACGTGATCCGAGAGATTTGCAGAGCTCTGTGCAGAGGGAAAGCACTGTGTTCTTTACAGAATGATGAGAAGGGCAAGAAGAGAGCACATGTTCCAGCGTGTTTTCCAGAACATGGTGTTGATATAGCAGTCCCTGTAGATAATCTGGCCCATGTTCACCTGCCTGCCCAGGCTGGTCGGACATAGCTGACCCTGCTCCCAAGGCTGGAGCTTCTGCCAACACATACTGTGCTCCAGCCTGTGCCCTTCTGGAGCTCAAGTCCTTTTCTTCCCTGGAGAAACTTGTGCTCAGAAATTTTTTTGAGTTTCAGTTGGACCATCCCAAACTGTTGTGTCTCATTTAAGGCATGGCTGAAATAATTCATCTGTGGGTGAAACCATCACTATGGCTCCATGTGCCAACTGAACAGGTATAAAGCTCTTTGATGATGAAAGGTATTGTCAGCATGAAAGGGGCATATTTCAAATCATTGCTTAATAGAGTGGCATCCTCAGCATGAGACAGTCAGGCACAATCCAGACATTATTTCTGTCCTTTAGTGGATGAGAATGTAGGTTTGCAGGCCTCAGTTTGCTCAGAAAGAGTTTTGTGGGCACTAATAACTCAGTGGCTGCGTGTACTTGCTCTTTCTTGAATAGATGTTGGATAGACTTGAACACTATGGGACATGAGAAGTTTGGGGAGCTGGCATTTGTGTGTGGAGCAAAACACTGCTGTGTTACTAATGTTGGTGTGAGCCCAAGGAGCTTTTGCTGCCTGAATGCTCTGCTCTCCTCTCCAGGTGTTAACCAGTGGTCAGAGCTCATGGCCTCCAAGGACTTACACCCTAAAAATCATTTTCCAGTCTCCTGCTCTTAGGGGCTCTTCCTACCCAAGGACTTAGCCTACCTGAGGCTTAGACCAAGGACTGGGCTCCTGCATTGGCATTGCTCTCCCACCTGAGATTTGATCCATTCAGCAAATGAGATCAATATAAATTGCTCTAGAAGGAACAAACCATGAAATTTCAATCAAGATTTAGAGCCACACGCTCTTCTTGACACTGTAAAGAGCAGAACTTCAGAGGGGCATGCTTCTTGCTCCTGTAATTCTGAAAATTAGACTGTCAGCTGCTGCAGTTTGCAAACCCAATGTCACTGGTTGCTTTTGCAAATCTCATCTCAAAATTATTTCCAAATCTTACCCAAATTTCTTGAACCGTAAAACATCCAAGCAGCTGTTGAATGACTGTGGAATTTAGTGTCCTGTTTGTTTTAGGAAGAATGTAATTTATAAAGCTTGAGTATTTCACTAGATAAAAATATATTTACAGAAAGAAAGAACCATTTTCTACTTTCTTCAATGCCAGTTGACATTTTGGCTTTATCTTAGATATTAAGATGAAATAAAAATCTCAGCTTGTTCTTGTTCATTAAAAAGGAGGTCTATTACTATTTAAATAAATCACAAAAAAGAATTTAAGGAAAGAAATAATAGCTTAACCTTGAAATTTGTAAGGAATGATAAAACCTGTTATTTATCTTGAGCTCCGTGGGTGCTTTAGAACCTACCTGTTTCTCTGTGATTTTGAAACTTTTGAAATTATTTAAGCCAGTGCAAAGAGATTAAAGAATAGGAACTCAGGAAGAAAATATTTTATTCCTGTTTTGCACACAAGATTGAAAGAGTTCTGGAGACCTGGGTCCTGTTTTCCTTAATTGACTTCACTTTTTTCTTAAATCAAACATGACTGAGCTGACTAGTTACTGGGATTTCTAAGTGTCTGCTGTATCTGTCCCAGGTTCTCACATTTGGAGAAAAGAATTGGTCATAAATGGGCTCAGTTGCAGCAATTAAAAATTTGGCCAAAAAGGCCAAGAAGTTTGGGGTATCCATGAGCCATCCAGGTACTTGTGGTCCTGCAATTCATGAACTGCTGCAGAAAAGCTGAGAGATCTGAGTTCCTGTCAGTCTGCCTGTGCTCAGATTTCCACAAGCTGTGGAGGATCCAAGAGACCCCAAGGTGCTGGATGTCCCTGGGTGTCCCTGAGTTTCCTGGAGTGTCCCCGGGTGCTGGCTGTCTCCCACTGCCCAAGCAGTGACTCTGCTCAGACAACCAGCTTTGCTTTTGTGAACCCTGTGCCAAGTCCACATGTTCCTGTTGGTAACAACCTTGTCTGATGTTCACTCGGTGGAGAAAAGGGAGATTTGCAATAATTAAGCTGAGTTCCCAAACTGTTGGGAACAGCACAGAGGCCATAGAGTAGATTCAGATCTGTTTGGAGCCAGATTAATCTCCAGAGTTCATCTTGCTGTAATACTGCTTAAAAACAGTGCTGACTTAATTATGACATAGTTAACATTCATCTAGTAATTAATGAGTATTAGAGTGTCCGCTCTGGGCTTGACAGGGTTCCTACTGTGATCTCATTTGATGCTGAATTGTACTGTATCATGTGCTGTGCTTTGTAAGTCATCAGTCTTATGTGACACTTAAAAGTCTCTGACAGCCCAACAACCTCCGTCTGGGCCGAGGAAATTACAGGATGTCCCAGCACATGGGAACTGAACAAAAAGATTGGGTCGGTTAAAGTTCTCATAATGGGCTATTAAATTGTTTCACTGTTCAGCTTCTCTGTAAAATATCAATTATCTCAATGGTTGTAATGTAATCAAAGTAATTAAATTCCAAAGGCTTGCATGTAAAAACCAGAGCTTTGTAAATGGGAATCCAGCCTCACTGGTTGTGTTCAAAATTTTTTCAGGTGACTTTTTTTTTAATGGTGTCATAGTTATGGGAACTGTTAAAGGGCTTTGTATGTTTGAAGTTTAGGGTGTGTTTTGAGCTTGGCTGCACACAACATCTGAACAACTGAATAAGCAAAACCTGTGTTAGAGCTGAAACACAGGGACTCAAGCACTGGTCCGGAGCTGTGGAAAGCAGGGACAGTCTCTGCTCCATGTCTTAGTCGCTGGCTCCATCTGGTTAAGTGTCCTCAGCTGATGGATAATTATAGCTTACCTTTACCTAAGTTCTGAACAATGACAATCTAGTGTTTCTAAAGCATGTCAGGCGTGATACTTGGAAAATACTGCTCTCTTAGGTTTCTCACATTCAGGATTGTGCCTCTGGTAATGTGTTTTACAAGAATAGGAAAAAGCTAAAGAGTGACTTATGACAAGAACATTTTCCCCATTGTTTCTCCTGGTGTAGGGAGAACTGCTCCTTCAGTAAGTTTAATTTTGGGTTATTTCAGCAGAGCTGCTCCCTTGGGTTTCAGCAGAACTGAATCAAATGCTGTTTTGTTTGGGCCAAAATTACTTTTCTTGCCATGATATTCTGAAGTTATTGGTAGTTTTGGAGTACATAATTTTCAACTGTTAAAAGGTTACAATTTAGAAAAGGTGTGAACATCCACATCCAAAAAATCTACTTTAGAAGGATTAAATAGCTGGATTTGAAGCCTTTTGGGCTGTAGACCAGGAAATGAAGTGACCTAATTGTGGCCTTCCAGTACCAGAAGAGGCCTGAAAGAAACATGAAGAGAGACTATTTACAAGGACCTGGAGTCACAAGGGGGAATTGCTTCACACTGCCAGAGGAAAGGGTTAGGTTAGATGTGAGGAAGAAATTCCTCCCTGTGAGGGTGGGGAGGCCCTGGCAGAGGTGCCCAGAGAAGCTGTGGCTGCGCCTGGATCCCTGGCAGTGTCCAAGGCCAGGTTGGACATTGGGGCTTGGAGCAGCCTGGGACAGTGGAAGGTGTCCCTGCCCATGGCATGGGGGTAGAATGAGTCCCTTCCAAACCCTTTAGGTCCCTTTAAGGTCCCTTCCAAACCATTCTGTGATTCCATGAAATTGCCTGGAATTTGTGTCAGACAGTGTTGTTCTGAGAGCTGCACACTCAAGTTATGTGTGTCTATCCCTGTGCTTCATGTAATCAGCTTCCAGAGGTACATACTCACCTCACGGTGTATTTGTTATTTGCTCAAAAAAGCAGTGAGATGGGTCTTTTACACCACTACTGGATTTATAAGCCACTGGAAACCTGCATGAAGTCTAATGGAGGGTTCCTTCACTGGTGGTAGCATAGAGGAAAAAAAGGCAATTTCACAAACTGAGATTATTATTATTTGCATGACAGCACTGGTGCAAGTTGTGCTGTTAGAGACAAGAACTAGGCATGCACAGCCTCAAGGAGGAGATGGAGAGGAGATCTCAACCATTGAAACTGTTCAGAGGACAGAGTGACTTGGGCTTTGTCAGAGTTGCTGGGGAAGAATTGAGTGTTTGGGGAAGAATTTAAATACCTTAATCTGTTTGCAGATAAGGTGCCGTTTCTCTTTCTCTCAGGTCATTAAGAAAGTGCTAGACACATAGCTCCAGTTGTAGACGTTTCCATAGAGAATGAGCTTGTGGAGGCAGGGAGATACAAAAAAGTGTTAATGCGAGAACAGAGGGTTTGGGAGGTGGGAAAACAAAAGGAAGATCCAGGAATGCTCATAACATTGCAACTGCCTTGGGGGATTTTTTGTGTCTTCAGACAAAATTAGTGAAGGGAGTTTAGTCTGAGGGACTCATGGAGGCTCACTGAGATTAGCACTGAATGAGCTGCTTCTGCTTCAATAAATCCTCTACCATGTCCCAGGAAGAGCTGTGGAAATGTGGTGCTTCCATAGCTCCTTTTTAAATGTAAAAGTAGTTAATTGGTGTGAGTAGAGTTTACTTGATCAAACTGCTTAGGAGTTTCTGCAATTGGTTTGAAGGATTAAGTTCTCCATCTCCTGTTAGTTCATTAACAGCTTCTGACAGTTATAGCCCCTGCCCAAGTCTGTGATGGAGCTTGTCCCATGCCAGGAGTTCCCTCCCTCATGCAGTGGGCAGACGGGGAGCTTGGCCTTGCTTTAGCCTACCAGGGTGTGGTGTTTCCCCAGGTCTCATGAGCTTGTCCTCTTTTTTTTCTGTCACTAAGTAGGGCTCCCTCTGTCTGGTCGATGTGACACTGCTCTGTCCACTGGCTTTTTTCTTCTCTGGACACCAACTCAGGAACCTGAGAGTAGAATCTGGAGGCTCCCAGGAAAACAGTCTCTTGACCAGTTTCAATTCATTCCCACCAATCTTCCCTCAGGTAGAGACATTTGGTGAGGAACCAATTAGTAGTAGTTCATTAGAAGGAAGTGACTTGCTGAAATGCTTTTCAAATTAAATGCTCCAAAACCAGACAAACCACCATGCTCCAACCTTGTATGAATGCCATGAAAACCAGAGGTTTCTTTTCTCCTGGGGCTGCCCTGTCCCTGTACAGAATAGTGTCACTGGTGTGCAGTGTCACTGGTGTCACTGGTGTCACAGCTGAGTAGCACTGCCCTCCTGCAAACAGGTCATAATAACTGAGGTCTCTGTGTGGCACTTCCTGCAGGAGCCCTCTAACTCTCTCTCTCCCACTGCAGGTGCATTACTGTTAGGAGGGATCCTCTATTCCTGGCAGTTCCCGCACTTCAATGCCCTGAGCTGGGGTCTGCGGGAAGATTACTCCCGAGGAGGATACTGTATGATGTCTGTCACCCACCCAGGGCTGTGCAGGCGGGTGGCTCTGCGTCACTGCTTAGCCTTAATTGGACTCTCAACGATGGCTCCTGTCCTCAACATCACCACATGGACTTTCCCTGTCATTTCTCTTCCTATCAACCTCTACATCTCCTACCTCGGCTTTCGGTTCTACAGGGACGCCGACCGCAGCAGCTCCAGGAAGCTCTTCTTCTGCAGTCTGTGGCACTTGCCAATGCTGCTGCTTGTCATGTTCACCTGCAAGAAATCAGCCCTGGAGAAGGAAGACAAAGGTGATCTACTGGGGGAAAGTCACGAGAGGGCTATGGAAATTAGATTGCCTTAAATGTCAATACTTGTGCTTGTGACACATCAGGTAGTATATTTCAATAATCGCAAGGGGGAATCCTCTGGGAATCTGTTTGAAGAAGAATCATTTGTGCCTAGCGACCATGCGATGATTTTCTATTTTCTTTTGTAAGGGAAGAGTCAGGAGACCTTGAAGCCTCAGGCCCCCTAACTCATCATAGATTATGATTTAGCCTATGCCAGAAGCACATCACTTTGGGAGGGTCTTCCAAAGTCCCCATGAGTCATGGTCTCCATCCTCATGGGTAGTTGAGTTAGTTAAGTTAGAAAGTCACACGTGCACACATGCCGTCGCCAGCACTGGCAGCCTTGGTGAAGCCATCAGGAAGTGACCAATGAATGATTTCTCACCCTGCTCCCCAAGCACACTTTCCTTTAATTTAAGATTTGAGGCACATGAGAGGGTGAACTCTTCTCTCAATCCGTGCCATCCCTGCACTGATATTACACCAAAGCCCTTAGTTTTGGGGGCTTTTTTCAATCAGCTGCTCTTCCCAAGGTTCTCTTCACCTCAGTAGATTTTAGCTTTCATAGACGTGGCACAGTTAGAAAGGAGTGAAGAAAACTGTCTTTCAGCACAACACACACAAACATTTAAACAGCTCTCCTGTTGCATATCCCTTGGACACACTGAGCCATTCTACTCTGTTTCCATCACAGGGAACTTCTGACTCCTGTGAAGTTCTACATCATTGTTTGAGCCCCGTGTGTCAGGTCTTCAGCTGGTAAAAATCACCAATACTGTTTATGGCAGAGAGGCTGTGAAATGTGCAGGAGGTGAGAAACAGATCCCATAGTCAGGTGGTTGTAAGGCTTTTCCATGTTCGTAAGTCTTGTGCCAGCCCATTTAGTCTCGGTATCCTCAGACTGGGTGCCAGACTGGACTGGCATCAAGAGCTTGAACTGTGTTTAATGTCACAGTGTGGGTGGTAGATCAGAAAGGTTTCACTTTGTGGGTGATTAATAGGTAAGGAAACACATTTTACAGAAAAAGGGCTGGGGGATTTTAATCTAACATAATGTTCAGTTGCTGATACAGCCAGTTTCTCTCCAAAGCAATTATTGTGGATGGTCTCCTAAGGAAAGTACATTATCCCTGTTAACTTATATGCTGAAGAACATTTCTGGTCACAGTCTAGCATGCTTGTGATCCTGCTGCTCGGCTGTGGCTCACCCTCATCCTGCCTGGAGATGGCTGAGCTGGGATGCTTCCAAACACAGCAGCATCTGGGGCAGACAGAGAAGGTGATCGTTTGTTGTGGTAGTGCCTGTTATGACTTGGTGTGTTTTTATGCCAAGATTTCTTTCCCATGTGGAGAAGGACTGGGCAGCAGGATGAGCACTAATCCAAAGATACAGCAATACCTGAAAAGGAAGACACTGTCTCAAGCTTGATCTCAAATAAAGCCCTTCAGGAAATGTCACAAATCTGCCACCACAAGTGTATCACACTGACATAAAACCTTCCCTGGCTGCTCTCATGATCCAAGCCAATCTCCTGGTCTTGGTTATGCTGGTGTAAATCAGGAGTGACATGGTTTAACCTCTGTTTTCTGGCAGAGGTGCTCGCAGGAGCAGGGCCACCTGTTTCCATGGCACTTAAATAGTTGGCTGCAAGATTTGGTGACTCAAGTGATTGCAGGTGACAGGATGGAGCTTCCTCACTGTCTGGCAATGTCCGCTGTGCTCAAGTTACTGTGGGCAACACTCTGTGGAACTGTACGGAAACTGTGCAGCTCCTGAATTTGTTTCAAAAATGCATCCAGTCTTCTCTGCAATAAAGTGCATACTGTCTAAAAAGAGATGAGTGGTCCAAATCTATTTTAAACTACTCACTTCTTGTTGAAACTCTGGTCGGGTTCAGTTAATTACAAAGGTATTTGATAGTTTTGGGACACTTCTCACAGCAACAATGTTCTTGACCACAGCAAGAGCAAGGACAGCTTGTGAAATACTGATTTATTGTGCAAACAGCACACTGAAAATAAATTGCTTGTGAGTGGAAAGGGTTTGCTTGAAACCAAAGCATTTGGTCAAACTTTGGGTAGGAGAGAAACCTGAAAAGAGCAGATGGCTCACAAAAAAACACAATTTTTCCTTCCAGAGGCAGAAAATGGTGAGGCAGGATGGTTGTCGGTTTCTCCTAAGTCGTTATAGAGCCAGGCTTCAGATGGCCTGCAATTCCCAGGTGCTGCTGAGGAATTTCATTCTGATTAAAGGTCTCAAGGACATGCCTGTGGTTGTGTTCTGAAGAGAGTCGTCTTCATTTCTTGGGCCAAAATGTGCAACATTCATGGGGTTTAGGGCTGGACGGGAGCTTTGTAATCATCACTGAATGTCTGCAAAATGCAGGTCACCGGGTTGCACCAACATTTCCACACCCAGTGGGTCTGGCCTGGAGAGAAAGCATAGCTTAAGAATCAGTGGATCTGGGATTTAAATGTAAGATTATACCTTATGTAAGGTTCTTATTTAGAAAGAAAATCTTTCTTTGCCTAGAAAGTGTTCTCTACTCTGCTACACACTGGCCATATGTCAGCTGTGGATGAAACCATCTACTGCCATTTTACTGCCTTCAGGAAGTTTTGCTGTTGCATGTGCTTTGGAAATAGACACCTTGCCAAACTGAAGCCTTGGTGGCAGATACTGCAGTAGGTGCTCTCAGGCCCCTTTTCAAAATTCAAAAGTGCCAATGTGGAAAATAAAAAATCCTGAACTGTCTGCTGACCCCCAAGGGTATTTGTGGTCCCTGTGACCCTCCCGGGATTGACTAATGCCAGCCATTCCCCCCTCCAGCACTGCTGATACTGCTGCCCAAATTCTGTGGAAAGAGGTGGGTGAGGTGGATGAAGTGCCTTGCTGGGATGGCTTTGCAGAGGAGATAAACCTGGGCTTTCTGCCTCTCTGTGCTGGACTGTGCAAATGTCAGGCTTTGAGGGCTCCTTGAATCTGAAACAGCAGTTCCTGCATGGAATTGCAATGTTTTTATCTTATCCCATTTGGATAACTTGAATATAGGTTGTTTGTCACTCTTTATCCTGGTTACTCAGGAACCCCCCCCTGAACTGGTCCTGCAGAATTATGGAATGGTTTGGGTCAAAAGGAATCTTAAATACCATCTCATTCCAACCCCCAGCCATGGAATACCTGGTCTTTATGTGGTAGTAAAAAAATATAGCAGTGGTGTGCCATGTCCCTCCTAGCCCTGGTTCTGCTGGTAACTGAGAGGATCCCATCTAAGTATTGCTGTCACAGGAGGCAGCTCTGCACCATCAGAAACCTGGACTGAAGCTCATGAAAGAATCTGCAGTGACTCAAGAGGATGAAGCTGGTTTTTGTCTATTTGGACTTTAAACCTTTTGTGTTGTTTTGTGGATAAAACAGTAGCCCTGAGGCTCAGGAGAACTTCATTCTTTCAGATCTCTGTAGAAGAAATGCACTCCAGCTGTGAAACAGAGATGGAGGTACTTCTTGTTGGAGGAGGGAACAGCTCATGTCTTTGTTAGCCCATGCCAAAGGGCTGGGCTGCTGTCCTGAACAGCCCTGCAAGGTGAGTGCTGCATAAGGCTTTAAGGAGTTGCAGAGAGACTGGGGTTTCCCTCTCCTCTCTCCTTTGCCCTGACCTTCAGCAGATCACGGAGCACAGCACTGGCCTCGCAGGGTGGTGTGGGGAGCTGAGCTGTGTGACTGGGAGTTGCCCTGAGTTTTCAAATTCACAAGGAGCCCCAGGTCCTGTGTGAGATGTGTGTGTTACCCCAGCAGAGCAGGCATCTTGGTACTCCTGCCAGGGAGGCATCCCAGCACGGCAGGCAGTTTGTGGAACAAAGGGCTCTGCTTTTTGTTCCAGTGTGAGTGAAGAAACCCAATCCCTGTGCCCACAGTGCTTTCCTTCTCATTTCCCCCACTGAGCTTTTTTTTTTTCCTCTCTTCCTGTATCAATCTCCAATATAATCTGCCCCAGCAGAGTCACACATTCACACTCTCCTGGCTCCAGCAGCATTTCCTACTCAGCCAGGCCACAGCATTTCAAGGCTTACACAAAGCACACATCCTTTTCAGTTCTGACAATCCCAGGAGAGTAGGAATGGAAACAAAGTGATACTATTAGAAATCATTACAGAGAGAAAGCATGTTGTCTTGGTTGTTCTCCCGAAGTGATTAGATGTTCCCTCTTCCGTGGAAATGCAGGGTGTCTGCAGAACACTTTGCTATGAAAACAGAGATATCAGCACTTTTCCCTACCAAGCAGCTCTGCTGGAGGTGGTAATTCTAGATGCTTCATTACAGGCTGTCCCCAGTGGCATTTCAAGTCATGGAATTTCTTACCCAGGCAAAGAGCCAGTCCTGGTGAGGGCTCATAGGATGCAAGATGCCACTTGTGCTGGCCATGAGACCTTGAGTCAGTTACTTGCCTCATGGTGCTGCAATTTCTTCTTCCCCGTCATGGCAATGTCAGTGCTGCAGGGCAGGGCTTGTCCCCCAGGGGTGTGTGTCCAGCACTTGGCCTCGCCCAAGATAAGCCAGAGTCTGGTTCTAATGTTCATCATCTCCCAGACAGCGTGGGGTTAGTTTGGAGTCAAAGGTGACAAGCATGTTGTGGGTTCAGAAGTGTCATTGGTGAGGACCCTCCTCCATGAGATCCTTCAGACTGTGCCCCTCTAGGTGATTCCCTTGACGTTTTTAATCCCCCCTGAAATAAAAGTACTACAGGCTTCTAGGGCTCCAACAGGAGGTCTAGTGAGCTTCAAAGCTGCCATATGAGCCCTTCTCTTCACAGAATCCCAGAATAGCTGGGGTTGCAAGAGACCTCTGGAGATCATCTCATCCAATGCCCTGCCAAGGCAGGGTCACCCAGAGCAGGTGACACAAATGTATCTTGGTGGGTTTGGAATGTATCCAGATAGGGAGACTCCACACCCTCCCTGTGCAGCTGTTCTGGTGTTCTGCCACCCTTCTTGGAAGTAAATTCTTCCTCATATGGAGGTGGAACTTCTTGTGTTTTAGGTTATGGCTACTTCTCTTCATGCTGTCAGTGGGATCCACTGAAGAGTCTGGCACCATCCTCTGTCATCTCTGCTTTTCTGCTTCCAGACATGACCTGTTTACGTGGAAGGTTTTCTAGCCTGGGTCAGCACCTCAGGCTAGTTTCCAGTATTTCAAAAAGGTACAGTTCATGTGTTTCACAGGACAGGGTTGGCAAAATGAGCTGTTTTCCCACAATGTGGAGATGTTTTCCTAATGTTTCTAACCAGTTCTGGCACCCCCAGGCCTTGGAGCGAGAACTGGCAATTTGGCAGCGGGCTCAGGCTGGCACATTAAACCATTCTGGGAAGGTGCTGGGTGTTTCTCCCAGTGCCTGAAAGGTCATGACTCCCAAATGCTTGTTTGAGAATTGCTGACCCTTCCTAAGGGATGCTTTGTGTGTGGTGGCCATGGACTGTACTAGGGAGCTGGTGAAGAGCTGCTGCCACAGCCCCTGTGCTTTGGGAGAGCACAGGGACTAAAAAACGGTGGTAGAAAGGAGTGTGCCTGGTGCTCACCACTGGTGCTGGGACAGCTCTGAATTCCCATTTTTCTAGGACACCTGACTCAGTCTTGCCCACTAAATGAGTTGGGTACCCAAAGGGAGGTTTCCATATGTCTCCAAAGTGTGGGCAGCCCCCAGGACCAGGGCAGTTTGGCAGCTGAGGTTTTTCCCCTGGCTTTGCTGTCCCAGATGCATCTCAGGGTCTTTTCTGCTCCCTGCTCCTCTTTTTAACATTCTATTGTAATTACAGATTCCCTTTCATACTTTTTTTTCATGGAATATGTGCTATAATACACATTGCCTGTGCCCCTCAAAACTGCAGCTATAGCTGAACTCTGTTCTTCAAGGCAAACACAGACTTGGGAAATTGTCCTGGGTGATTGGAAATAGCAGGGATCTGATCTTCCACACTGACCAAAATTGTCCCTAACTGGGACCACTGTGGACATCTTGCCCATCTTCCTCATTGAAAAAGCAAGTTGGAGGAAGAGGGAAAGAGTCATCCCTGCAGGTAGGGTGCATAGAGACCAGATCGTGGTGCCAGGGGATCTCCCAGCCTGGCAGGACAGGCTCCAGCACCAACCTTCTCCTTCCAGTGCAGGATAGGACACATGGCACTCAAAGCTCTTTTGTTTTTTTTTTAACCAAGGAGAAAGATCAAGATTTTTGCTGCTGAAAAAGGCTGTGAGATGTTTGGGATTTTTTTTTTCATGGAGAGGAGACACTGTATCAAATTAAAGTTGAAACAGAGATGCAGACAAGGTAAATAAGGCATTTCCGCAGTGCTTCCAGGGGAGCTGCTGGACGGCATCCAGACTGGGGAATGGAACAGCCTGAGTTTATCAGCTGAATTCCAAGGCTTTGGATGGATATTTGTGCTGCAGAGCTACCAAGGCCATCCTTTCACTGAACCACTCCCAGCAGCACCAAAGGGAAACTGAGGCATGCCAGGGGGAAGCAGGATGGCTGGGGCTACATAGTCACCCGGAAGCAGAGAGGAATAATATTTAGATTTCTTCTCCCTCGTCTGATTGCTTTGGCTTTGTTGTTACATTGTGCTTGGCTTTCAACAGGAGCAAGGACTGGCAGGAGCTATCAATATGTTGGGAGTGAGGCTGATTAACCCTTCTCACTTCAAAAATAGGCAGTGGGAAGAGTGTAGTGGAAGCATCTGCAAGCAGATGTTCCCATGCCATCTCTTCCTTGTAATATTCAGAGCTTTGCAGTGCCTCCAGGGCTGCCAATAGGTGACAAACACATCTGTTTTGGGGTGGGAAGGGGTCTGTCCTTTGTGGTGTAACTGCTGCACTTCAGTTCTGGTCCCCAGGAGTCACCCAGCACTGCGTTCCATGCTCCTGCTGGGAGCAGCAATTCCTGCAGGGATTGCTCTGTGGGGTGTTCGGGAAATGCCTGTGGGTGAGATTAGGAGCCCCCAGGCTGGAAGAAGCGGCAGCTGAATGAGGTCCCTGCGGAGCTGAGCCTTGCTGGGGTCTGTCTCTGGAGCCATGACCGTGCTAGAGACGCTCTCGGACTCCACAGCTCAGAGCTCTGGAGCCTGCCCAGCGCCGCCCGCCGCTTGTATGCCTTTCTGTGTATTTCCTTATGAAGGAAGGCCGTGCTGGACGGACGGTCAGAGAGACAGGGACCGCTCCGTGCGGCTGCCGGGGTGTGCGGACCGAGTCTCGCTTGGCCGCGGTGGCGGGAACTCCCTCTGTTGACTTCTCCTGAAGTTGCATCCCTTCATCCAGTGATGTCCCTGGCTCTGGAAATAAGTAGCACCTTCCGTATTGTCTGTAGCCCTAACTAAACCACAGACCGGACTGATTATTACTGCTTTTGTAGCCTTTACAGAGCTGTTTTTATTTATAATTGCACCCTGCTGGTGTGTTTATAATGGTTTTCCCAGCTGCATCCCATGCAGTCCAGTGCTACAAAGCCACACTTTCATAGTAGCTGTTGTTGGTTTTAATCACTTGTTATTCAGATGATGTATTAATAGCAGTATCTCTGTGAAACTTTAAAGTGTTTTTGAAACATTTACAATAAAACCTAAGTGTTAGCCCTAATAAAACATGTGTTTCCTTTGGCTACCTCCTCCAGCGATGAATCCAATTAACTGAGTGCTCAGTGGAGAGCCCGTCTTGCCCCATCCTATCCTATCCCATGCCATCCCATCCCATGCCCCCATCCCATGCCATCCCATGCCATCCCATGCCATCCCATGGCATCGCATCCCATCCCATCCCATCCCATCCCATCCCATCCCATCCCATCCCATCCCATCCCATCCCATCCCATCCCATCCCATCCCATCCCATCCCATCCCATCCCATCCCATCCCATCCCACCTCTGCCCCAGAGCCTCTCTTGCACTGATTAAAAGGCGTTTGGGACCTCCGTGGGAATAAGGGTGCTTGAAAGGCGCCGTGTGGTTGGAGGGGTGTGAACTTGTAATTGCCCATGTGCAGGCTGTAGGAGGCTGTAATAATCCAGCCTATACTTTGCAGATGTTCGTTTGTGCCTTGTGATTCTCCTAAACCTCAAATAACCCATCACACCTTATTTCTCAGAGAGGAAGGGTGATGAGGCTGGGTGGTTTGATGCTCTTGGGATGAGAAGGCACTGGTGAAAACACAAATAAAACCAGAGCAGGCTGTTGCCTCCTGAGCATCCTGAGCCTTTGGGTGGGGAGGAGTGGGGTGATGCTCTTTATTTTAGCCATTTATGGGGGAAACCACCCCCCAGCAAAACCTGTCTTTGCTGGAAGTGGTTTAAATGGAGCACTTAACTCACTGGGACCGGTGCCTTTAATTTCATTCAGAAGGGGACTGTGAATGGACTCCTCACCCACTTCAAAAGACCATGGCAGTGTGTCCACCGTGGTGCGGGTCATTCATGGACACTATAGAAGATGTGAAAACATCTGCTAGGTCCATGCCTGCTCCTTTCAGTACAGTTACTCCCCTTGCTAAAAAATTGTCTGTGTTCTGTCATCTAGAACGGCACTTTGTGTTCCTCTCAGGTATTCTAATGCTAATTTGTTTAGTTAAAAAGAAGAAGAGGCTAAACAGATGTGAACCATTTGGTTAGGTTGTAGTTCATTTGTTAGGAAGTGCAAAGGATTCTTGGCAGGATATTAAATATTACCTTGGCTGCTCACAAACACTTCATATTTCAAGAGAGGAAGGGAGGTAGGGACTGCACTCTATAAATCAGCCTTTTCAAAGAGACAGAAAAAGGCAAACATTTGATAAATCTCTGTCATTATACTTAGAGATCAAAGGGGGTTTTACATATGTATTTATGCAACTGGCAACCTAGGAGACAATAATAACAAACATAGATCTCTGACAGCTTTACAAAAATAAAAATTAGCCGGTTCTAATCTGTAATTATCTGGAAACTGTGCGAGGTAGGAGGTTGCACTAGAGCTTTAACTTGCTAATGCTGAGACGGTGAGTGAATGTTAAGTCATTCATAAATACATTAGGAAGTTCCATGGGCAAGAGGTTGCTAAAGCCACTGGGTGGTAGCAGGGCATGGCTGCTGCATCTGCAGCCCTAGTTTTATCCATGGAGCCCACATTAGGCAGGCAGGGGTTACCAGAGCCAGAGGTCATCAGGGAAAGTAGTGTTTCCCTACATGCCTTGATGAAAATCATTCCTTTATGATGAAAATATATAGTGATAAAAATATATAATGATGGAACTATATAGTGATGAAAATCATTCCTTGATGATTTTGCAGCAAATTATCTACAAGGAATCTATCTGAAGGATCCCTGCAGGTGGGAAGGTTTCCATCCATGGACTCTTTTCCTACTTGCCAGTGTGTTACAGCTCCATGGCTGGTACCTTCCATAGCCTCAAATGGCATTGTTGGCCTGGATGAACCCTCCCACTATTGTCAATGGCTAGTCCATTCTATACAGCTCAATAAATAAAGGACTGGAGCCAGAGGCTCAAGTAAGTCAGGGAAGAAGCCTGAAAAGACCCCAGAAGGGGTTTGCAAACAGCAGAAATAAGAGGAAGACTAATGGGGGCTGCAGTGGGTATTGCTTTAATTCAGGGCAGAATTTAGCAGAGGAATTGAGAGTTCTCCAAAGCAGCTAGGGCCATCACATCACCCAAAACAAGGAGAAATCCAGTTGCATAAACATAATTCCGTGGATGAAGCAATGCAGCCACAGAAATTAGAGACAGAGAAGTAGCATTGTGTCATCTCTCCTTTCCTTCTGGCCAGTCATTGGGCTGATTTCCCATTCTCTTGTGCTGGTTTAAAATAACTTCAGCAACTTGGTTTCTGCTTGTTCCCATGGGAAACTTCCACAGCCTATAGATTTTGCTGGTAGGAAACTCTTCTTGACACTCAGACTATATTTTCCTTTACTCAATTCCATCACGTCACTCCTATTTACACCTCCTTGGAGCACCCTAAACGCTCTTCTCCATTGAAGTCGGTGCAGTTATGTGAGCAGTAAATTTGGCTTGTGGCACTTGGTAAAATAGATATTAAAACCCCAGGGACAAATCAGGGAGCAAGGGGAGGGAGGGCAGTAGGGGGAAAGGAAATGGTTTCAAGTTAAGAGAAACAAGATCTCCTCTTACATCTGTACAGCGGTGCTGCCTATGGCCCTGGTGGGAGCACACCTAGGACAATGCTGTGGAACACTGAGAAACAGCGATGTCCCTGGGATGACCCTAGGATGTTCCTGGGCTGTCTCTGGGTAGTGATTATGGGTGGGGTTATGAAGCCACAGCTGAGGGCTCTAAGGCATTATGTGGCACTTGGACTTGAGTGCAGAGGGGTTGCATAAAGACCTGGGCACTTGCCTTGCCAGTGGCTGAGCTGTGTTGAGTCCCAGTGATGGCATCCGCAAGTCACCCTGTGGCCTGTCTCCCCCAGGGTGGCCCAGTCCCACCATCTGGCTGCTTGCAGCTGGGAGGGCCACTGCCTGCTGGTCCAGCAATCCTGATTCAAGAACACTCACTGCAAGCTGTGCCTCTATGGGTTAAAGCACATGTGTTTTTCAGGACAAAATCCTCAATGTCCTCATCCCTTTCCCCCAGCTCTTACCTCACTATTGTGACATTAAGACAAGTCAAGCAGATGTGTGCAATGGAAAGAAGGCTGTTGACAGACACACAGGATTTATCCATTGGTGATCCTCAGCTCCTGTGTACTGTGTGCAGGATGCGCTGCACAGGACGTGTGGCAGAGGCGAGGGGAGGCGACAGCAATAAGGATTTCCTATGGTGGGAAAAAGTGGAATAAAGAAGCGCAGGACTTCTCTTCCTGGGACCCGGTAAGGGGGAGAGGGCTGAGACAGTTCCATGACTGAGGAACATCTCATAGTACTGCAATAAGGACACAATCCCATTATAGATACTTATGGATGGACAAGGAATGAAGAAGTCTCACACCAAAGCCCTGCATCTCAGTGTTCTGGGTGCTGTATGTTCCCTAAAAGGGGGTGGTGTTGGCTGGTCACCTCCTCTCTGGCCAGGTCGCTAAGCAGCAGAGTACTCCAGGGTTACACGCTCTAGAATGCCTCATTTTCCCATGATCATGCACTTGATTAACATCGTGAAATGGTAAATTACTTTTCTCCAAACAGAACTTTAACCACGTCAGGAAAACTGCAACCTGTCTGGATTGGGACCAAGAGCACACTGACTTGATTTTGGGTTCCTGCTCCTATTTATTGCCCCATCAGGGCTTGTTCCTGAAGAGTTGTGTGTGAAGCCTTCATCTTTAAGAAGACAGAGCATTCCGGAGCATTTCAGAAATGGCCTCTTCAGTGTCAGAAAAATTACATTTGCTAAAGGGACAAATGGATTTTCTGATTGGGAAGAGATTAAAGCAACAAGGTGAAACTCAGCATCCTGACACGACAGGATCAGCACTGGAAACTGCTGCCTTATGTCAGACTCAAAGAAAATGCTGTAAAGCACATGGCTGCATCTGTGGGACACATGGCCTGGGAAGAGTCACACAGGGTGGATGCTGGGGAGGTGATCCTACAGACCTGACCCTTTCTCTGTCCTCACTGTGGATTTGATCACAGAATCACGGAATAATTTGGATTGGAAAGAACCTTAAAGATCATCTTGTTCCAACCCCCTGCCATGGGCAGGGACGCCTTCCACTAGACCAGGGTACTCCAAGCCCCATCCAGCCTGGCCTTGACACTTCCAGGATTGGGACATCCACAGCTTCTCTGGGCAGCCATCATCTTGGCTTGAAAGCCTGCTGGGTTCACTGTTTTCTGCCTTGCTTTAACAAGTGCATTTTGCAGAACTGGGCACTCTCTAGGCCAATGTCAGCAGTGCTCCACTAAGTGCTATGGTAACCCCTTGTCAGGAGCTGCACCTTCCCAGTGCCATCTGTGTAATCAATAATCATCAAGAAACAAGATATGGAGACTGTATGATGCAGCTCAATTAGTTATTGATTAACCAGCCATCAAGACAGCCACTGCTCTGATTCCAGGGCACGGAGCAAACCCAGCTGTGCATTTCTGGTTGTGCCCATTCCTTTCCAACTCTGTTTCTTCAAAATGTTTCTCATCCTATGCCCCCATCTGTGGCCACAGCACACATGCTTCTGCCACAACTGCTGCGTGTGGCATGTCAAGCCAATTCCAGGAGCCAAGAGCAAGTGCTGAGCCCAGCTGGAGGCCTGCTCTTGACATGGCAGCAGGAATGGAGGAGACCTGTGTCCTGCCAAGCAGCCATGGGGGCTCCAGCTGGAGGCAGTGGGTCACTCTGGAGGATGGAGCCACTATTGGTTCCTAACTCACTTGTCAAAACCTCTCTCACCCACACTCCCTGCTCCAGGGAGAGCCCAACTCTCCACCTGACCTACCTTTGCATGGATACTGTTTCTGATCATTTATCCATTTGCCATTCCTAGGGAAAAAAATCCCAACATCCAACTGTTGAAGATACAACAGTCTTGGGGCTATTTTCCCTAAAAAGTCAATCCAGCTTTTACAAGCTATAGCTGACATGTATTAAAGGCTTAAACCAAACTTTCTCTAACATTTTGTTGATGTTATCCTGGCTGATGCTGGTTGATGTAAGGAACAAGGAGAATTATTCCATCTGAAGGGTTTCCCTGTTGACTCATGGGTGTAGGGACACTCAGTGGAGCAACCCATGTGTGGAAGCAGCAGAATTTCTGTTTGGAATTGTGCAAAACACCAAGTGCAGAGGTGAGTAAACCTGGGTGCTGGAGAGACACCTGTGGAACAATTGCTGCCCACAACTGTGAGTCACGCATCACCTGGAACTGTCCTTTTAAATTCTCTTCACAATTACCCATCAGGGCCAGCTGGCAGAGCTTTGCCAGCGGACAGAGGGAAACTGGAAAGCAATTGCTCCTTCCTCCTGCCACAGCTTGGCGCCTCCATCTCTGCTTGGTTGGGATCACCCTTCACACCACAGAGAGTCCAGCAGTGCCACCTATTTTATCTCACAGCAGAGAAATGTTGAAATTGTTCAGTGTTGACTCTGTAGCTGAAGTACAAGAGTTCTCCTTGTATCATTCCAAAATCTGGTATGCAAATACCTGGTCCTGGGGAGAATGGAGATGAGTGGCACTGGTACTGATGGAGATTTGTGTGGCCCAAGCTCTGTGTTAACCTACTGAGCAGCTCGTAGAGAAGTCATACACGTCTCAGGGTTTTAATTCCCCTCTTCAATCTGCTTGGTTTAATTAGTTTGTAAACTGCAGTTTGTAGTTTCAGGTTATTTTACAAGATTCTCACACCACAGCCAGTGCGATGGAAACAATTTACTTTTGCAGAACAGTTGAGGAATTGATGTAAAGTTGATATATTAATAAGCCAGGACCGTTGCTGTTGCTTCTGACACACAAAATGAAGGCTCTTCATGGTGAAAGGATTCTACTCTTGTTTGGGGGGAAATTTCAAAATAAAATAAAAGTTTACAGCGAAACCTCTACTCTCAATGCAAAAGTGCTCTGAAATCAGCAAAATCGGTACGAAAAATTATGCATCTTTTAATAAAAACATGATAGAAAAGCTGCCCAAACGCATTGGAGCTGTAAGTTACATGATTGCTGTGACAATACTGGCTAAAGCATTTCCATGGAATGTGCAAAATCCCCATTCCTGGAGAACGCTGGAGTGATCTGGTCCTGAAAAGAAGGGTCCCAGAGTTAATGGTGTTGTGGGAAGGATCTCCTCAGACAGGTGTTCTTAGTTTGCCTTTCAGGAGCTGTTGTGTTGGGTTTGGTTTCTGTGTGTTACTCCCATAATATAGACCATGGCAAATCTTACCAGGATTTGTCAGGCAGGGATTTCAGAAAATACAGCACAACAGAAAGTGCTGCTCATTGAAAAACCAACTCATCAAAAGAACCGGCAAATCACAGAATAGTTTGGGTTGGAAGGGACCATTAAATGTCATTTAGTCCAGCCCCCTGCCATGGGCAGGGAGCACCTTACACTAGACCAGGTTGCTCTAAGCCCCATCCACCCTGGCTTTGAATGTTTTGAAGGATTATCCACAGCTTTTCTGGGCAACCTGAGCCAGTGCTCTAACACTCTCATTGTAAAAAAATTCTTCCTAATATCTAAACTAACCCTGCCCTCTAATCTAACCCTGTCAGTTTAAAACCATTATCCCTTGACTGTGCTAAATGGTTTGTCCCCACCTTTTTTTGTAATCCCTCTTTAGGTACTGAAAGACCACAATAAAATCTTCCTGGAGACCTTATTATCCAAGTATTTGGGGGATAAGGAGGAGAGAAAAATGAGATGTTCCCAACACCATGAGGCCCCCAGTGTCTGACCCCCAGCTGGCGATTTCCACAGCCGTTGGGGACAAGGCAAGGGAAATACCGGGCTGGAAGGCGATGTCCAGCACACGGACCCTGCGGGAGCCGCCCGGGGTTCCAGAACGGACCTGGGGCAACCTCGCGGCCACGGCGGGCGACGAAGCCGCTGCCCCGATGGGCCGATTCCCCCGCCCCACCCCGCGCCATCAACCAATCAGCGAGTCCTCTACCCCCTTCGCCCCGCCCTCCTCATTATGCGCGAACCCGCGTCTGTGATAGGCTGAAAGCGCTGCCCGTTCCCCGGGCCCGCGCCCCGCCCCGCCGCTGCCTCTGCCGGCGCTGCCGGCGGCGGGAGACGCTGCTGGGCGGGCGGCAGCGCCGGGCACTGGGCGGCGATGGGACCATGCTGAGGCTCCTCGAGTGCCCATGAGGCGCCGGGTAGAGCCGAGCCGAGCCGGGCGGGCTCCAGCCATGCATCCCGGTGCGCCCTCGGGCACATGGGGCAGCGCTTGAACTGCTGCCTCCATGTCCCCGTCGCGTTGCCGCCGCTGAGGCGGAGGCTGCTGCTGCTCTTCATCATGCTCTTCCTCTGGCTCTATATGTTCTACTCGTGCGCCGGCTCCTGTGCCGGGCTGGCGGCCCGCGGGTCACCCGCGCCGACCCGCGCCGCCCCGCCGCTGCTGCCGGGGCAGCCGGGTGAGGAGAGCAGCCTGGAGGAGCAGCGGGCAGCGCCCGAGGCCGGTAGCCCCATGTCCAGCTTCTTCAACGGCTCCGGCACCAAGCGGCTGCCACAGGCCATCATCATCGGCGTGAAGAAAGGGGGGACGCGGGCGCTGCTGGAGTTCCTGCGGGTGCACCCCGACGTGCGCGCCGTCGGCGCCGAGCCCCACTTCTTCGATCGCAACTACGAGCGGGGACTCGCCTGGTACAGGTACGGGACGGGCCGGGCGGCGGCCCCGCGGCGGGACGGGGCTGAGGGGCGTCCCCGCCGTCCTGCGCTCGCCGCCCCGGTGCGGGGGTACGGCCGCTCCAGAGCAGGTTGGGAAGCACCCGGGGCGAAGAGTTAATGTTCCGCCAAGTGCTCCCTCCAGAAAAAAACTACTCCTAAAAATATAATAAACCCAGCGCACAACTTTAGCTTTCCGTTAGCCCAGGGCGGCGGGGCGTCTGCGGGTTTTACGCGAGCCAAATCATATTTAATATTTTCAATAAAGGTTAAATATTAACTTAACATTTTTAAACACTCTTATTCTGCTTCCAGGTCTTTTGCTGGAACGTTTATTTTTTCTCCAGCTCAGGGTGTTGCTGAGGAATGACTGGCCTGTCTCCCGGGTGGGCACGGGCTGGCCGGCGGTGCGCTCAGCCACCGCGGATTTACGGGGGTTTTGACCCGTTTGGGGGTTTTTGTGTACCCAGTGGGGTGCGATTTTACCCGTTTTCTTTTTTTCCCCCTTTTCTTTTGGAGTAGCGAGGAGGGGGTTTTACCTATTTGGAGGGGATTTACCCGTTTGAGAATTTTTTTGTCGCATTTGGAGGGGTTTGACCCATTCCGGGAGCGCGGCGGCAGCCAGGACTGCCAGGCGGCAGCTCTGCGTTCCCGAGAAAACTTCCTCACTCGCTGCCTGCCTTCCGTCTCCGTTAACTTTATTCCCACCCCGTAATCATCTCTGGAGCTGGATCGATTGCCAGAGGTCGCGATTGCCAGCCCGGCGCTGGACTGCGGGAGCGGTGAGGGGTGCAGTGGGTAACGAACGCGTCGGGAACGGAATGAGGCCTTTGGACTGGGAGAAAATTGTAAATTTCTGGCTTGCATCCTGTAAGGAAGGCTGTAATTCTAGGTGGTTTTGTGAGGAGGAGCCCGGTGCGGGATGTCTGCGGGTGGGCTCGGCGGAGCGGACGGCGGTGGGTGCGGAGGAGAAGCCCGATCGAATATCGAGCGAGGGGCGAGACCCGTTTAGGTGCCTTTCTATTCCTTTTCCGATTGAAGTTCCTTTATCAGGAGTATTTTGAATGTCTTTCTACTGAGTGTTTACAGGAATGCTAAAGGAGCAGAGATGGAACCTTTGAAGCTAGATGGGAGCTGTGAAGTTATGAATTGTAACCTCTTTGTAGTCTTGAAACTCCCACCCGACGAGCCCGATTAGGTTTATGTCTCTTTTTTTTAATGTTGCCGTCCCTTAGCAGTTAGTGAAATGAGTGCAGGATAACATCTGATGAGGAGGAAGTAATTTTTGAAAGCTGTTTCGTTTTAGGAAATTCTGTCATTTCGGTGGAGGATTTAGCATGTCGTCCCACAGCAGCCCAAATGAAACCTCGATAAATTTGGCTGAGTTTAAAAAAATATTAGTCTCACATTTTGAAGGAGAACTTGAATATAACAGAGCAGAAGACCTGTCAGGATTTATTAGCAAAATGGTGTTGTACGTGTTGAACTGTTTTTAATTAGGCACCTAAATTAGACCATAAAATGGTTGATTAATCTTTTACAATTATGAGGTGGAAGGGGAGAAGGAGAGAATGATACTTATGATTACGTTCATCTGTTATCCCAGATGTAGTGGGTCAAAGCCAATATTTAAAGGATACACATTACTTTTAAATTTGGAGAACAGGTATCGAAGTTGTGTTTAACTTCCTAAAGTTTCACCTTATCAGCTGCTGAATTTTAAGCAGTGTGGGCCCCATCCCTACAAACACACTGTAGTTTTTCATTAGTATCTTTGCAAAAGGGCTGTTTTAGCTGAAATCCAACAAAACTTGTGGTCTCAATGGTGATGCTCTCAAGCAGCAAGTCTTGAAATCAGTCGTGTGTGATTCACCCCGAAGGTGGGAGTGTGTCTGGCTGTCTGTGGGACTGGGACCTGGGTCAATTAGGAGGGACTGAATAGTGCAAAATACTTGGGGGAGGATGAAAACCAACAGACAAGTTGTTATACATTGTGCGTTATTTCTAACTTAATTAGAATTAGATGCAGAAGTTTGTTGTTATAAATTTTGGTATTAGAAGTCAGATCCTATATAGTAGTAGCTCCAACCTCTTGCTGACTTCAGTGAATCTTGGCTTCTCAGCACTCAAGAACACGCTTATTTCTCCCAGACAAAATGAGGCTTTTATTTATTATCTTAGTATCTACAAGGAGATGTGTTTGTATTTTCTTGTTAATGGTGCAACGCAATTGGATTAAAGATGCTATAAAAGGTCCATGGTGCCAGCATGATGCAGAGAGCTGGGCAAGTATCATCTCTGTTTTTCAGATGCTTTTGCCCAAATCAACTGAACTTTGGAACTGGGGTAGTTACTGTGTCCTCAGTACCTCAGTACAGAGTGGAGTGTAAATCCAATTTCCTGGCTTTGAAAAGATGAAGATAGCTAAAATACAGTTTTAATGAGAAATGGGTCAAAAGTTCTAACTGGCTAATTTTTTCATATTTATTAGGAGTTTTTGGTTGTTTAAGTTGTTCCTGCCATCCAAAATTTTCTTTTCCAATTTTCAAGATGCAGAGGCATCACAGATTTACTTGTTTAGACTGATGAATTCTTATTTTTGGGGGTGTTTGTGATTAATCCTGTTTAACTACTTATCTCCGTCTGGAGTTTTCATCTATTGAAAATAACTTTTGAAGGAGGGAACACAAACTTGTTCCTTGCTTCATCTTCTGTCAAGTGAAATGAAATCTGTTGATTTGTTTCCTTTGTGGAAGGCAGAAAAGCATCAAGTGGTGAAAAAATTCCTGAAAAACAGAGGGAAAACAGGAAAAATTAGATGGTTTTTTTGATAGTGAGATAACAAAAATTTGGTGGAAATAACTTCTGTATGCACATTGCAGGGTTTCCCCCAAGTAATGAATACAGCATGTTAACTGCTTCTAGTGAAAATATGTACCATGACAGAGGAGAAATGGGATCCAGCCACTATTGCAAACTAATTTTACAAAGTGCCTTGAATTTTTGGATAGTAGAGAAGTTCTCTCTTTGCAGAAGCAGGGAGTTCAGCTCCACAGCCTGTTTGCATGTGTCTGGCTGAGCAGTCTGTAGGGAAGTAGTTGTTCTCTTTGGGGTTTACTGTAGGGCTTGGTGGGGAGGAAAGAAGTGTTTCTTGCAAGCCTTGAAAATCAGTTGATGAATTTCTTTTATTATTTTCTTCGTTTAACTCAACAATGATGCATTTTGAAATGTCCTAGGGACTTGAAAGCCTGTTGTCTTATAATTAATGAAAGAAAAAGGTCGTGTCATTAGTGTTACATGTTTTGAGTTTTTACTATTTTTATTATTATTTTCAGCTCAGTAGGCTGTAATATCCACTCCCTCCTGCCTTGGGCTGGGCGTTGCCAGCCCCACTCAACATCACTGATTTATATTTCAAGTCTGTAGCTTTCTGCTAGGAACCCCTGTGCTGTGACTGTGCCGACTGTAACTTCAACAGCAGGGCTAGGCTGAGATCCTCTGCCCCTAGCAGTGCACCAGGGAAACCTCTTGTCCTTTTTTCTTCTTTTTTCTTACGGAAAATTCTTTAAATGCTAGTGCTTTGTCTTCCCACTACTGCTAAGTTGCCTTAATTCATTCTCCTTGCTGAGACTGGGTGATTTGGATCATCAGGATCAGGCCCCATGGTCTGGTGGTATGTGATAAACTGTTTCAAGCATGCATTTCTTTGACTCCCAAATTGTTCGGACCTTAATGTGCAAAGTGCTGCTTGACAGCAATTCCTGAATCAGGAGAAACCTTTCTTATTTTTGTTTTTCCCCAGGAGCCTCCTTTTTTCCCCAAGGAATATGTGGGGTTGCAAGCTGGTGCTTGCAATTGGCCAGGCTGAGAGCAAGGGAAGAATAAGGAAATGATGGTTAACATTTCAGGGTGAATGCCCTGATGAGCCAAATCTTGAGCAAGGCAGGGTTTTTCCCCTGTGTTTGGCCATTCTCTATAATCTCAGCTTTAGTGAAGTTTTAATACCTGCTGCTTAATTGCCTCCCCAGTGGGGCATGGACCCAGCAGTGCAGATGGAACCGGCTGCTTGCAAAACTCCATGTGTTGGTTTGAGTGTCACATGGTTCATTGTCCCCAGAAAGTTTGGGAACAGTCCTGATTCTCCCAACTGGATTTTGTGCGCAAATGACTGCATCCGAGCAAGGACCAGTTCCTCCAGCACATTTCTGTGAGTTGTGCTGGGTCAGAAAAAGCATCTCCTAAAGGACGGTTGTGTTCTCTGGGACGGTTTTGTCAAACAATTTTGGTATTGAAATTTTCTTTTCCTGATGGGAAAAAAAATTAAAACTCGACTACTGACCTTGCATTGTGTTGTGCTTAAGCAAGTGGGGACTTTTAATAGTCCCCTCAGAATGTGCATGGAGTTCAGTGCCCCCTTAGCCACTGCACTGGCTCCCCAAGACGTGTCCTGAGGAGCTGTGTAACAACAGGAGGGAAATGGCCCCAAAAAAGGGGGCTTGGGCTGCTATAATCAGTCAGCAAGGCCCTTGTGTTTGCATGGGATCATTCCTTTAGATCTGAGGATGGTTGAGTTGTTCAAACAGATGGCAAAGATTATTCGTGTTGCTGGGGTTTCAGTGCACTGCTCTGTTTCAAGCATGTTGCCCGATATGACGCACGTGGCAAGTTCTTCTCAGCACGACACTGTGGGGGGATGACATTGTCTGTTGTGATCGGGTTTCATGGCCTCACCTGTTGAGCTGCTGCACTTTTCAAAGTTGACCAAGCATTGGGGGTGACGGATGTGGATGGTGGATCTGCCTGGCTAATCGTGTGAGCACAGTACTGCATGGTACTGGGGAGCATTGTGCTCCTTGGCATGAAAGTGATGGGAATGAAAACCCATGGGCTCAGCTCTGGGTTTGGGATTTATTATTTTTTTTCTTTTCAAGTGGGCCATGGCAGATGTCTGTAACACACATTGAATGTTGGAAATCTCAAGGCACTTCCAGGCAAGGCTTTGTTTTTAAAAGCATCCAGCAAGCCCTGGGTGCAGTGGCTGTAAAAACTCTACCCAAACTACTGTTCTTTGGAGCTGTATTTCCAATCTGCCTAATGATAGGATTGTCCTGTATTCAGGCCTGTCTTGCTGAGCTGCTTTGTTCACTTGAGTCTGGGTTCAGGGCTATTTATCCGTCCCAACTAGGAAGAAGTCTAATTTAGTCATCATTCAGCATGGGATTTGTGTCTCTTGGTGGTGTGACCATGGATGATCAGTGGGTTCAGGGGATAATGAATGGGCCAGGGCTATGTGGGATGGGTAACCTATGGGGTCAAAGAACAACAAATAGTGGGGCATGTTGTCTCAGTGATGTAATTAGTAGGTCAGGGGCTATCTGCTGCTACCTGTTGTCACCATGTGGTGTGTGAGGATGGGCTGGAGAGGCTTCTTCCTTGGTTTGTGTGAAATGACTAAGTGCTGATGACTGTACAGGGGCTTGCCCTCACTGTTGCAATTCCACATCTTTCAGCAGCTTGCTGTGTGTTTAATTTGCTTGTGAGAAACACCATGTGCTTTTGAAAGGTGCTCAGCCAGCAGGAGCCAGAAGGCACAGAGCAAATGGACCTTATCTTGGCTTTCTTAATGGAAACAAGGGGTCATGTGATGAAACATATTGATTTTCAGCAGGTTCAGAGGAAAGGTGGTGTGAATTCAGGACAGGTGGTGTAACTTTGCCATCAGAGAGTTGCTCCCAGTCTGGAGGTGGCTGGAAAGTGCCCAGAGACAAGTGAGGAAGAGCATCATGTTGTGTCATGGGTCAGATGAGGGAAAGAAATGGAGGTCAGGAGCACAGTCCCTCTGTCTCCACCTAAGGAGGGCAGGGTCTGCTTGGCTGGGATGTGCAGTAGACCTTAGTCCCTTCACAGTAATGATCCAAAGGAGACAACCTTTCCTGGTGCTATGCTGGCTTTGAGTGTTCCCCGTGGTGGTTTTACTCTTTGGAATAGCACTGAAGGAGGAGGAAAGTGAGCTCAGTAATGATTTAGCATGTAGTGCCCTTGTACTGGGAAGGTTCAGAGGTTAGGAGAGACTTGTGGGAGCTGTGAGCTTGCTTGCTTGGCTGCCTGACCTTTCTTCCTGGCTCTGTGGCCATAGGAATCATTCAGATAGGACTAGAAACTTGGGTGTTTGACTTTAGATTATGTTGGTGGGAATGTTAGAGGAAGATAGGTGTACAAGTGCTGCTGGCAGAAGATCTCACACTAATTTCCAGTAAATGACTAATTCTAGGTTTTTGATTTTTCTGTCAAGATACATGAGCATGGCAATGCCCTGCCATGTGGTGGCTTGGGGAACTTTATTTAGAGAAAAATAATTCCAGGTTCTGCTAAATACTTTGCGTCTGTGTTAACCTCCTTGGAAACGCCCTAGAGCCAGCCTGCTTCTACAGCAGTTTCGTTTTCTCCTCCCTGTATAGAAGAGTGATGGAGGGAGAACATCTCTACAGTGGGATGGCGTGACCTAGGCCTGGCATCAAAGGAGTCATGGCTCTGTTTGGCAGCAGGTCTGACCCAGAATTTAATTTGCAGCCTGTCTGGGCTGCAGAGCTGTGTGGCTGATCCTGCCCTCGATATGGCTTGTACAGCGTCACCCACAGAGTCCAGCTTTGCTATCCCTGTGCTGGTGGGGGTCATCCTCCCTTGTCCCGGTCTTCTTGTGAGTGTTGTGATGCTAAAATTCTGGAAGTCAGAGCTGTGATTTGGCCAGTCTTCTCTGCTGGTGCTGCTGGGGGTTTCTGTGAATCCACCAAAGTGGCTGGTTTACAATAAAAGTGAGAAGTTGCAACCTTTCCCTGGAACTGGCACGGCCTTTGCATTGCTGGAAGTGAAGTGGGCAGCTCTTCCAGAAGAAAGGGAGAATTGCACATGGGGTTTCATTTTATATGCCAATCTATAACATTATAGGTGGATGTGTATATTTTATAGATCCTTCCTAAAAGTGAATGAGGCCAAATCCTGCAATGCCACAAACATGGTCCAATAGTACTGAGCATGGCTGGAGTAAAAACATCGATTCCCTTTTAAAAATATACTTTTCCATATGGGAAGTTGGCTCTGAGAAGGAAACCAGTCTTCCACAGTGTGTGGTGACAGAGACTGAACCAGGTCCCCAGATGTGACTGTGTTTAACACAGTCCAAAACTCTGCCTAGGGAAGGGCTCTGGGATCAGACCCTCAGCGTGGATCCATGTGACTATGCAGAAAGTGTCCCCACAGAAACCAAAATCCATTGCAATTATTAACTTCAATAAAACAGCTTGACAAGCTTTATATTAAAGCCCTGAGCTCTCAGCCTCTCAATTATCACATGCAAACTTGTGTTAAAGCTTGAAAGTCTTGAAACTTGAAAACATAAAACTTCAAGTGTGGGTGAGCAGCACAGAGAGGTGTAAGAAATCTTTGGAAAAGTGCTCATTTAGTGAAAGGGCAATTGAATGTGAGCACAGCATTACACTGGGGTTAGGTTGCAGTAGTATTTTTCATTTGTAGTGAGATCCAGGGACTGTGGTGGAGCAGGCTCGGAGCATGGATCCTCCCGTCACTAGGGGGAGGACAAAACCCTGGTGTCTTCATCATAAAATGCTTTGCTGCTTCACAACATTTGTTTAAAAACTGGCAAGGCCTGCAGCTTTGGCATGGCTTTCGTTTGTTTTGCTAGAGGTGTATTAGACTTGGAAGGAAATCAAGAGGCGTTGGAGTAAACAGGAGGTGTGTCCCAGCCCTTTGGTCCCAGAGTGGCTGTATACGGTCCTTAGCTGGTTTGTACACAGGGCTGGAAATGCTGTTGCTGAATGAGAATGGCAGAGGCACCCCATGACTGTGCTGTGCCCTGTGTCTCTGCGTGTTGGAGCAAACGTGATGCCTGACACTGAAGTGCTGTGCCTCTGCTCTGAACCTCCTGCATAAATCTCTGGTGCCACGTTTAGTGAATTGTGCCAGATCAGAGCTAGTCCCCTGAGTGCTGAGGGGTTCCCATCTTCTGCAAGTGGGTTGGAATGGGGGAAACTCATGAGGGTCTCACCTGGGGCCAGTGGGGCAGTGGTAGATGTCTGGGTGTCTGTGAGTATCCCTGGGCTGCCCTGACTTCACTATGGCTGGACCAAGCAGGTCTAAAGAGCAAAGGTGCAAAGAGCCAGGCAGCCTGGGCATTTCCCCTTCTCAAGGACATGCTTAGCAAAGGCCGTCTCCTTTGTTTTCCCCAGTGCAATGCACTGAACTTGTTGCAACTTAACACAAAGCTCGTAACATCGGGGTTTTTTCTCCCCCTCTTAATTTCCCTCTTGAGCTGGTCTGGTAACTAATGAGCCTTGGGCTGTCTGCATGGCATTTGGAAAAGCAGAGGGAATTGCTAATATGAGATGCTAAGTGGGAAAGGAAGCCTTGGGAGAAGATATCAGCCTTGCCAAAGCAGAAGTGGAATAGCCGGTTAGGGTTTCAACCTGGGTTTTCTGCAAGCCGAGAGGGGCTGGGAACTGCTGTCTGCTCTGAAGCCTAGTAATTACAGGCTGGTGCTGCCTGGACAGCCGGACGGGTGGGAGGAGCCACCAGCCCCATGCAGGTGTCTGGGCACACACTGGAGCCTTGGCCAGCTACCCTGGCTGCACCGCCAGAGATGATTTCAAGGTCAAACTATTCAATGCAGTGTAATAATTAATTAGGCTATAAATAAACAGAAAGCTCATGTGGTCCTAAAGCAGATTAAGAACCCGTGAGTTTTCTCTGCCTTCCTCCCCAGCATCTTCCTCTTCCTGGGTTCCTCTGTGGGTGAGCCCTGCAGTTGTTGCAGGCTTGGCTGTCCCAGCAGGACTCACCAGCTGGGTTAAGCAGCTGCAAAGCTGGGTTGGAGCCTAAAACTGATGGGGGCAGAGCAATTCCTGCTCTGCCTCACCCAGTTCCCCCATCAAACCCACTCCTCCTGGTGCTGGAGGACAGGGCACATGCCAAGTCTCTGCCCTCCCAGTGTGAATCGCTTTACTCAGTGGTGGTGCTTGATGCTGGGAATAGCCCCGTGCTGGGAATAGCTTCTGGCATTTGCCTTCAGTAACAGGCGTTCCAAAGCTCCTGTTGCTTTGAGACTCAGTATAGCAAGAGCTGAGCTGGACAGCTTGTTCTCCACCATGGGGAAGCTTCAGTGTGGGGTTCAGAACCTCCCTGAAGGTATGTTTTTGTGTGGCATTTGCAGAATGGAGGGGGAAGAATAAGCTGGGGTGGATTTTCTGGAAGAACTACAGAAACTTAAGTTTATAATGAGGCTTGAAACTAAACCCAAACAATTGCTTGACTTGTGACTCCTGGGGAGCTGAGGTTTGTATGGTATCAAAATTGATAATGCTCTTTTATTTATTTTCTTGTGTATCTATCTAAAACTGGTCAAAACTCTCTCCAAACTCCAAAAGTAAAAATTTAGGGATAACATACATTTCAGCTCTGTGTTACTTTCAATGTAGCTGCAGAAACATCTTGCGGGAAATTGAAAATCCGATTTCTGAATCAAGCATAGGTGTGGACAGCATGTGCTGTCGAGGCAGTTGGAGAAGAGCAAAGCAGTTTCCAGCACTTCCAGATCTGCCCAGGTTTTGCAGCAGAGGCATGTGCATGCCATTAACCCATCAGTGAAGTCTGATCCTTGGTTTTGCTCAGGAAAAAGAGACCTGAGCAAAAGAGACCCCATGTCCGGCTCCAGGAGCAGTGGGGAAATGAGTATCATTACTGGCCACATTTCCTCCTGGGCCTCTTCTGCTGCTTCCTAGGCCTCTCCTCATGCATGTCCAGTTGACTGAGGGCCATCACCGGGGGTGAGGACTGGTGGAGGAGATGTGGAGGTGATGGGCTCCGTGTGAGAGGTTGCGTTTTGGTGGTGCAGGTTGTCCATCTCCAGTTCCCTGGCTCTCCAAGGCAGAGCAGGCTTTTCTCACTTTTCGAGCACCAGGCTGGATCTACATCCAGGGGATGGAGGCAGAGAGAAAAGACCTTGTGAGGCTCACAATGGAGTCCCAGATCAGTTCAGCCCAGGTCGGAGGGGGCTGGGCTGTCTCTTTGAGAACTCAAGGGTGTAGAGATCAAAGGTGTGAGTGAGTCAATTACAATTAACATTTGGTTCATCCATATGTTTGGGTATTTGAAAAGCTTCAATGGTCACCCATTTTATATCTCTTATGCCCATTGATTTGTTAATCTGACACTTGGTTTCATCTGAATAACAATAGCTGTCATTCAGAGTCCTCAGTGTTCAGGAAAAAGTCATTTCACTTGGGTTGTGCTCTAAGGCCATGGCAGACTGGCCCACAGTACTCTTTATATAGAAGGGTTTGAAGGACTTGGGGTAATTCAGCCCCATGGCTGGCTCTGGATGAAAGCAGGGTGGGATGCTGAAGGTTGCTGATGGGCTTTGGCACGTGTAGTTTTGCTCCATAAGATCCTTCCTGGTTGTCACCATAGCCATGGACCTGCCATTGCAGTTTGTGGGGTGTGTGGAGATGACAGGGTTACACACAAAGATAACCCAAGCTATCCGAAGTGGGAAGCAGGCAAGAGCACTCTTAAATACTGCCTGAGTGCCCTGGACTAGATCAAGCCATTGGTACAGCCATGTGAAGTCTCTAATTATGAGAATACCTTTTTAATGAGAAGCTGTGCTTTGCATCTGTTGTACTTGCAACAGAGCATCTCCACCAGCTGAGCTGAGCCTGCTCTTTAAAAAACCCTTGGCTGGATTTCCTTGACTGTTTATGACCATGTCATGATCCCAGGTAATGACTGGGCAGGAAGGCAGTCTGCAGACAGACCTGCTCCTTCATATTTCCCTAATTGGCACCTGTCTCTCTCCTTCATTGGGAATTTCTCTCCTTCCTGAGGCTGGTTTGGTTCCTTCTGCTCTGCCTTGAGTCCTGCAGCATCATTGGGGACCCAGGAATGTGGTGGCATCACAAACCTGCAGCTTAATTGCCTCAATAGGCATGCTGGGTTTTTATCCTGGAAATTAACTGTATTTTCTGTCTTTGATGTTTGATGTGGGGTGTCAAAGGGAGGGGAGAGTCAGGAGGTTCATCCTGGCCTGACTAGAGATACCAGCATAAAAATCTCATTCTGGACAAATGTCTCACTGCCCTGGTCTGTTTATCATGGAGAGATCTTAATTTCCAGTGCCACATTCGCACTCCTTTATGAGTGTGAATCACAAATCCATTAACAAATGAGTTGAGGTGACAATCCCATTTGTGTTAAAATGCATTTAAGGATCAGTACTGAGAGGATCACCAGTGTATTAATTTGCCAGGCCTTTTGTTCCAGTTGGTGGCAAAATTAGCTCATCCCAACAAGGGGCACAGTGACCGGGCCAGTGCCCAGATTACTGATGGTTCAGGTTGTGGTTGGTGCCACCCCTTCCTTCTGAGAAGGAAGCAGGAGATTTTCAGAAGTTAATTAGGTGGCTGAGCTGGGAATAAAGTCTAAACCAATTTTACATTCTTGACCCACTCAATGAGATGCTGAGGGTAACAAGCAGCTGGTGAGTACAGGACCTGCTTGGTTGGTTGAGCACCTTCCTGGTTTTCCTCTGATGGGTTTGTTCTTCTCTGCCATTACTGGCCACCAGGAAGGTCCTCTGATGGTCAGAGGGGGCATCTCCTTCCCTTTACCACAGTTGAGGAGAAGCCTCAGTGCTGCACAGTTTCAAGGCTGGTTTGGGTGTTGCCGAAGAGGCAGGTGGAGTCGTGCAGCTGAGGTTTGACAGCACCTTTTCGTCATTACTTGGCCTGTGGAACATGTGTACATGATCAGAAATGGCAGAAAAAATATAGCTTTCTTTTTTTATCATGAAAATGGAAAGCTGGCTGTTTTCTGAGATGTTGTTTCAAAGGTCTCTGCTGTTCAGGTGGTGCTGGATGCCCATTGGATCCCTTTAGGTGCACCAAGTGGCTTCCTGGAGATCCTACATGGCTTTTTCAGGCCAGGCCCTGGCCCTGGCCACCCTATGAGATCCCTTCCCACATGCTGTGGAGGAGCTAGTGGTCTCTGGTTCAGATGTGACATGGAAGGTGTTCCAGGGGCTGTCAGTGCACAAAGGAAAGTGCTGCTGGGTGAATAAATAAGTGTCCCTGCTCCCCTCCTGCTTTGTTATGTCCATGGTGAGGAAGAGGAGCAGGAGCAGAGCTGCCACCAGTCCCTTTTTGGGGTTCTAACTTAGCACTTTGTTCAAGCCTGACTTTGCCATGTCATACCCCAAGGGCAGACAAATCACTGGGGATCCTCCCCAGCACTGGTTATGATCTGAAGGGTGAGAGCTGGGTTATCATTCCAGGCAGAAAGGGACTCCAAAGTTTATCAGGAGGATTTTTTTCTCTAATCATGGCTGCAAAGCTCCAGAGCAGGAAGGCTGGGCTTGATTAGGAGAAATGTGTGTCAAGGGGGCAAACAAAGTCCTCCCTGTGCAAATGCTGGGCCACTTGTGTGGGTGTTTAACAAAGGGCAGCATTATCAGTGTAACCCGTTACCTGCCCATACAGGCACACAGATTAGGGCATTTGTTTCTGTTTTGGGGAAAACACAAAAGACCTCTCAGCAGGGCTGTGATTTATGAATGTTGCATTAGGGGAATATGGTCCTACCTGTATCTTGCTGGAGTGGCTGTTGACCTGTATTTCCTTTTGGGGTTGGCTCTTTGCTATGTGAGCTGGGTTTTTTTCCCACCTTCTAGCAGAGTTGGAGCAGGTGAAATGTGGTAGCTTGGCAGTGCCCCAGAGGAGAGGCAAAGCCTGGGAAGTTCATCTCCTTGTAGTGCTCTCCTGGGTAGAAATTTGTCAAGTGTTTGAGTGTCAGCTGTGGTGGACCAGGATTTGCCACCCACATTCAACTGCTTTTTGGTGGCTGGGAAGAGGCTGCTGCCATGGTCACTACATGGTTACTTAACCAGAAAGCTAGGAAGAGGCTGTGCATGGTAAGGAATGCTGCCATGGTCACTACATGGTTACTTAACCAGAAAGCTAATTTATGAGTGTGTGCCATAAAAATCTATATCCATATAACTGGGATGGACCCCCACCCTAGAATGGCCCAAACCAGGGGTTATTTCTCTTGAACCAGCTCCTTTCCTGGGAAACTGGGAAAATTTTCTATTGCATCATGGCTACAGAAGCAGTGTGGCAGTGTGTTGCTGCCATACAGATGACTGGGGGGTATGTGATGTGACCTCCCCTGCAGTGATTACACTAGTTGTGCCCTTTGGGTACAAATCGAGGTGTACCCTTCTTGCTGGGCTCACCGCTGCCAGCATACAGCAAAATGAGTCACTGGAGCAGGGCTTAGAAGAGCAGGTGCTGTAGGGGTGAGGCTGGTGGGATAACCTCCTGTGGGCTACCTGGATTAGGAGTACCTCCTAGTGTCCTAGCCAGGGGTAGGAGCCCCAGGGTGCTCTGGTGTCACAGGTGGGATAAGCCAGGACGATGTTCTGCTCCCTGGGCAGTAGCAGGTAGAGTTGTGGTGCTACTTGGTTTGGGCACCTAATTCCTGAAACACCTGACGGTCCTGGGACAGCAGTGGAAAGCTAACAGGCTGTACCCTTTCTACAGTGCCAGCACTGTGTGTCTCAATATGCGCTTCTGCATCCCCCAAATCCCAAATCCTCATATCTCTGGGATTTAACCTGATGATATTTCTCCCTTTGCTGCAAGGAAGCATTTTCCCAAGACTTAGGAGGAAGAGAGATGTCTTGAAGACTGGTGAGGAGCAGTGCCTGGGGTGGTTAACATCTTTGAGAGGATTAGTACTGTTGCTACAATTAAGAGAGCAAATTGGTGGGTGTGGGAGCTGTTTGGGGCTATGGACTTTACAGCTGAACACACCACCAGTACTGTCTGGTGCTCCTGCCACACTGGTGGTTTGTGCCTGAGCCTTGGTGGCAGGGAAGGAGTGAGAGAGAAGAGGCTGTGGTGTGAGCAGTGGGCATTGGTGCCTCTTGGACATGGCCAAGTGGCTGCTGTGGGGCAAGAAAGGTGACAGCAAGGAGTGGGCATTGGCTGGGACTTGTGGGAACAGCCCAGTTGTTCTCCTGATGGAGCTGAAGCCAAATCCCTGCGATCAAAGACTCTGTTAGTGTAGATTGTGTCAGTCCCACATCCTCTGCTGCAGGAGACCCTCCTGTCACCTGGGTACCATGGATGTGTTTTGGATGTCCCACCGCTATGATTTCTTTATCTACTTTTAAGCCTCTTCTAAGCCAGGCTTCCTTTGCTCAGGCCTACTCTGAGCTAGCAAAAGCCTTGCAAGAGGTGTGGGGATTTTGTCTTTATTTCTCTCCACAATTAGGCCAATAATTCCAGACCCTGACTCTCTTACTTTGCTGGGTTTTTTTCTGGGCAGGGATATTCTGTGCTTGCAGGTGCTGAGCCAGTCCAGATACTAGTTTCAGCTTGCCATGAGGACAGGATTGGTGCTACCTAAGAAAAGCTGGGTTCAAGAATTCACATCTCTGGTGCAAGGATATGTTGAACCAGTACTCTTCAGGAACAGTTTTGTCTTGCAATGAATCCATATGCAGACCTATCAAATCTGTGCGAAGTAGGAGGTTAGTACACATAATGTTCACTGTAGGCCAATAATTCTTGAGGGAGGAGAAGTTGCTGGTCTTTCTGGTTGCAAAAGAGTAAGAGGCAGAGGCAGTCCAGAGAATTTATTTTTACCAGGAATGAGTTGTAAGCACTGACGTCTCTCCAGATGACTAAAATTTTTCCTCTTTCCTCTCTTTCAGGCTGGTGTGTAATTTATTGAGAAAAATGTTTCTACCGCTTTGTGATAAACTCTTGCACACTGTGACAGTAATCTTGGCTTGCTCCAAGCCTGCAAGTGGGTGCAGCTCTGGAGTAGTTGCTGATTTCCCAGGGTGAGCAGAACCAAGATGCCTGCTTCTGGTGGAAGTGCTGAGGACACACTGGTGGCCTCCAGATGCCAGAAGAGAGGCGAGAGGATTACACTGGTGCAACTGAGGCGCTCCTGCAGGGATAAATTCCAGTTAAACACTCCAGCAGGGTGTACAAAGGGGTGACATGGAGCAGGAATAAAACACACAGTTTGGTGTAGACAGTTGGTGCGGCGATCTGCTGATAAAGGGTCTTTAGTCCCAGTTTGCCAGTTAGCTCAGTCATGTTTCCTGCTGAGTTTAGGGTTTTTTTCCCCCATAAATCATGAGTTTCACAGAACTTCCTTCTCCCTGCTCTGCTTTTAAACAAAACCAGTCTTTTTGTCCTTTTTGGGGGAAATGGAGACAGATTAGAGTAATCTCACATGACTTGACCAGTGGGCAGCACAGCCCAGTGATGCTGGGCAATATTCTAAAGAACTCACCCATAAACAGCAATTAGCTTTTAATTGTGGCCCTGCTGCCGGCCCCGGGCTGCAGGAACAGCACCGGGTGCTCTTTGTCGCTGGAGCGGCACCAGGGGGGACCCATGGCCATGAAAGGGGAGTGAGGGTGACCAAGAGGAATAAGATGCTCATTTCAGCCCTACCCCCGTACTGTGCTCAAAAGCTCTTATTTTCAGAGCAAAGCACTATTGAAGTGTCAGGACAATGGAGCCCAAATCCTGCTGGGGGAAGGGAGATGCTGGCAATTGCATCTTTTGTTGTTTTTCCCTTTTTACTTGCCTATGGCCTCCCCCATCCCACCCCTCCAAGAAATCCACATAGATGCTCGCTAGATGATAATGCAATCACTTTCTTGGGACCTTGCTAATAGGATTATAATTATTACTGGAGATGAACTGGAGTGAATAGAATATTTACCACTTCATCTTAAATTATTGTAAATCCCTCCAAAGCAGCCCTTTGATATGTAAAGTGCTGCTCCTCTCTCCCCAGTGAAGATAATTATTTAGTGGAAGTTCAGAGCTTTTAAGTATGGTGGGGAGTAGAAAGAGGCTTCCGTGTTTACATAAAGAGAAGAGGAGGGCCTGTGTAATGAAGTGGGGACATTGATGTATATCTTGTCCGGCTGCAGCAAAGGAGGAGGGAAAATTCTTGCTTAGCAGTTGTAACATCTCGTGCTGGTTATTGGCAAAGAGGTAAGAAAATAATTGGAAATTTGGCCCTTCCTAACCCAAAGAAAGCTCCACATTCATGCAACCTGTGTTCAGTTGGTGCATGATCTACCCAGTGACAGTGGCTACATTTTGGGTTTGTTCTGTAGGACTGGAGGAATTTCTGTTTGAGGAATGACCAAGTAGCCTGGGAGTCCTCAGACTGGAAAAGAGATTTCTTGGGGAAAGCTATGGTACTCTCCAGACTCAGAGCTAGGCTGGTGTGATGGTGCAAGGACTGAGGCTATGGTGTGAGGACAGGGGCTGGTAAAAATGGACAAAACAAGGAGCCTGGATGGGCTTTACATGTGGGGGTTCAGGAAGAATCATAGAATGGCCTGGGTTGGAAGGGGCCTTGAATATCCTCTTGTGTCACCCCCCTGCAGGGATACCATGCCCTAGACCAGGTTTCTCAGGGCCCCATCCAACCTGGCCTTGAACACTTACAGGAATGGGGCAGCCACTTAGACAAGGGATTGGAAGAGAGGTCGACTGAGAATTTTTAGGCAGATGAAGTGCATCAGGCACAAGAAAGCCTATAGAGCTCAATTTGGATGGAAGCTGGGAAAGCAGTAGGGGACAGCATGCTGCTTTCCCCATTCTTGCTCTGCCCTTACCTCCTCTGGCCAGGGCTGGAGATCCCCAGACCACAGGAGAAGAGAGGATTGTGCCCTGTGAGCACATCCATGGGAGCATCTTCTCCCAAGTTTCCAGAGTGGTCCCATCTCCTTGAACCCTTCCTCCCAGAGACTGCCCAGCATGGAGAATCAGCTTGGGTGGGAAGGGGGCCACCAGTCAGCCACCTCCAAGACCACCTTCATGCCTTTGCATCCTTTGCCAAGAGATGGGCATGTCTGAGAAGTGATGGTGACATCACCCATCAGCCTCCCAGGAGTCTTTGTGGAACTTGGGCTTCTTTATAAGGCTTCCTGGTGAAAGCATAAGCCCTGTCTGGTGCAGACAGTGCAGACAGTGTTTCTGCTGATCTAAGTTATTCCTCCCCTATAAGTTGTAGCTATATGGTACACCATATATGGTACTTCAATACAGAAGGCAGCAGCCCTGCGAGGGATAATATGTCATTATCTTAGTTATGAGAGTGCTTCTAATTAACCCATTTAATCCCATGCAGTAGGGGAGGTATTTGGGTGAGAGATTGGGTTTTGGCTGGCACAGGGTCAAGGCCACCTTTGCAGCAGAGGGTGGTGGAGCTCATTACACCCATTGCTGTTCCTAGAGGCACAAACCCTGCAAGTTTTGTACGTGGATCAGGCACCTTTGTCCAGGTTGGTGCTCGGATGCTGCTGCAAACTGCTCAGCTCTGTGGCTGGGTTAGCTCCCCATGTCCCAGCACAGAGAGGGTCAAGCCTCCGTGGTGGCTCCTAGGTCTGATTTGGATGCAGTGACTTTTGAAGAGGTGGATAAAGTCTTTTATTAAAAAAAAAAAAAAAAAAAAATCCCTAAATCCAAAAAAGACCCCAAAACCTGGTTGCAGGGCATGTTGCCCCCTCCTTAAGGCACTGCTGGCTTTGCTTTGCCAGGGCTGTTTGGTTTATTCTGGCTGTGCCATGTGGAGTGGGGACGAAAGGGTCATCTGCCAATGCCCTGCATCTCCCCACTCTCCGAGCCTTTGATGGGTTTTTTTATCCATGTCAAAGGAGCTTAGATCAGACTGCACAGCCAGGCCAGAGCCTGTTCCTGTGGGGCATGTTGTGATGCCACCCGTGGTCACTGGCTCTTTGGTCCCATTGAAGTCCCAGAGCACCATCATGATGGGGACTCCTCACACACCATTACCGTCCTCTCCCTCCCTCAATCTCCAAAACTCCCCAACAAGTGAAGGGCACCTAGCAGATCTGGCAGCAAGGAGCAAGGAGAGTGAGAAAAATATTAATTTCAAGCCAACGTATTTTTTCCCTCCTTTCCTTCCTCCTTCACCTACTCCTTCCTCACCCCCAAAGTTCATTAATTCCCATCATCTAGTTTGTGTAAGCATCATGGTGTTTGACGGAGCTGGATAGGGTTACACCCATTTCAAAACGACCGAGGCTGGTTCCCAGCCATTCCCTTTTATTGCTGTAAAATTTGCCAACCCAAACAACAGGCTCTTGCTTGAGACAAAGGCACACATGTTGCTCTTACCACTTGTCATAAAAAGAGGAGAGACTGCCTGCTACTGTACAGGTCTGTGGTACAGCAGCAGCTGAAGCCAAGGATAATTGTGGTAAGTTGATGTATTAAATACTAAAGCAGCAAGCAGTCCCACCCCCAAAGCACTCCACACCCAATTTGCTATTGCCTCCTCTCTATTTCTTCCTCTTCCTCCATCTTCCTTATTCCCCCATCCCATTGTTGCCACCAGAAAGCAGAGTCAAAGCCAAGAAGGTAATTTTGAAGCCAGTTGACCTTGGTCAGGTGGCAATGTCTGTGATGCAATTAAAATGCTTTATTACTTTAACAGTCTTTCCCAGAGCTGGTCAGATTCTTGATTTTAAGGAGTATTGCTGGGATTCGATGGTTTTGTGATCAGCCATGAAGTTAAAAGGGCCTGGTAGGGTTGGGATGGAACCAGTGTGATGGCCTTGGGAGCTGAGCTGATGATGCTTCAAGGTTTTGATTCCCAGAGCATCTCTGAGCTCTTGTTCACAGTCAGTATGGGGCTACAACTGTATGTTTTTAATGCAACCCCTCACTGCTCTTATCAGCACTGTACATTTTTCCTGCTTTCTGACAGCAACATGCTGCCTCGGAAACGGGGATCAACTTTATATCGCCTTGTGAAGGGGGGAGGGCTGGAAGGCAAAACTGCCACCAATGGAGGTAGCATCCCCTTCCTTCCTTGGGCGTCTATGGCTCTTTTTCAAGAGATTAGAGTCAGCTCACTTGGCCTAAATTTATTTATTGAGATGGGCAGGAGAGGAAAGGCAGAGAAGCAGCAGGAATTAGAATGAGAATTGGCTGTTGCAGTAAAGCCCTCTTTAAAAATGTTTGACTTAAGGTGCCAGATGGACTGTGGTGTGAAATGAGCCCTTTGGCTTTGGTGGGATCCTGACTGGAGCAAAGCTGAACAGGACCATGCTGGTATGGGAACAGGGTACCAAACTGCCCCTGGGATGGGGACAAGACCGAAGGAGATGGAGAGCAGGCTGCAGAGCATCAGCTTCTGAGGGGATGCAGCTTTAATCTGCCTCATCTTCTGTACTTGGTTCCTCAGAGCTGTTCCAAGCAGTTACCACTGAGCCTATTTGCTTTCCAACCTGTAGATTAAAAATGCAGCAAAAATCTTAAATTTGTCCTGTGCATTGAATTGCACCATGTTCTGGGTTGTTCTGCTTCTGGCTCTACTTTAGCTTGCTGTCACCTTGGGTTTTCAAACCCTCTGTCATTACTCTGGTGTTTACCATTTCTATTTCTATTCACCTTCTCAACATAACTTTTCAATCTAATTTGTGCAGTTTCTTGGACAGACTTTTGGGAGGATTTGGGGGCACTTTCCTGGGGGAAAAAATCAGGTTGTCAAAATTTGGATTTCTGGAAAGGAATCACTTTTTATCTTCTTGAAACATCAGTGAAGAATGGGGAAGAAACTGGCTAGAAATTTTTTGAATGCTCTGTGTGTGCAGTGCTGGGCTGCAAAGCAAATGGTTCTGGATAGCAGACCTGAATTTGGCATGAATGTGGCTGATGTCCATAATAGTTTGACTTCCTTCTTCTCCCATTTCCCATATTTTCCTTGCTTCTAGGGAACAGCTGTGGGGGGAAAAATCTAGAGATTCTGCACTAAAGGTCGTTCTTGCTGTATTTGCTGGCAGAGCTGCTGTGGGAACTGCTGTGAGTGGTCCCCAGCCTGCATCTCATAGCTGCATCCGGGTGCTGTGATGTTTATCCTGACCGTAACAGCACTTCTCTTGCTTTTTCAACACCCTGTACGCAGCTGTCCATCTCCTCCAGGAGAGTTTTGGCACCTTTGCTGAGGGAAACCAAGGAAGCACAGAGGATTGAGGAAGTGGCATGGTCTGGAGCAGAGGGGTTTGAGACTGGAAGGTGCCATCACTTCAGCTGCAGCACAGGACAACCCGATTTTAACACCTACCTGTGGCACTCGTTACTTGAATTTGTTGGAGTGGGGGGAACATCTCCCAGAGTGATGCTGGATAGCTCCAGGTGCTGGGTGGGAATATATCCAGCATGAAACCTTCCTCGGAAAGAAAAGCTCATCCACTCAGCTCTGGGGCTCCTGTTGGGCAGCAGGACACCTGAGTGTGCTGGGGCTTGGCTGGGAAGCCTGACAGTGACCCCTGCCATGGGCAGACAGTTGTGTCTGCAGCCCCCCAGGCTTAGTCCTGCGGTGGCCTCCAGGCTCCAGCAGAGGTGGAGGGTTTATCTCAGCAGGTGTTTGCCATGGCAGGAGGTGTGTGGGGGGACCAACAGATGACCCCAGGGATAAAAGCACCCCCCACTGCTGTGCTCTGCCCTGCTCTGTCCTGCCTGTGGCAAATAATGCAGCAACAGGTTGTCGGGGTTTGACCCTGACTAAACGCTAGACACCCCGACTCTGTCCTGCTGCAGACGTGCAGGAGAGGGGAAAGAAAAAAAAACTGTAAAAACACACACCAATCTCATGAGTTAAGTGAGATAGGACACTGGTAGGAGGACGTATGGAAAAAAGGGCAGACAGGCTCTAAACTTAAAAGTTGCAAAGTGATTTAATTACCTAACCGAGTCGGAGGATAAATGGGAGGTAAAAATAAACTTTTCATAGACTATTTTGTTCACTCACCCCCCTCCCTCTTACAAACCCATTTTTTATTCACCCCCTTTCTTCCTTCTAACCAACAGCTCAGGTAGGGGGGCAGGGTGTGGGGTATTTTCTTAGTCCACAGAGCAGGTCCATAAATCTATTCATCACCACAATTCTTCTACTACAAATACTCTTTATCTCTGCTTATCTCTCTCTCTCTCCAGACAGTTTTCCTGCTCTCACCCCCCACCCTCTTAAGAAGCAGTCTCTCCGCTCACCCCCCCTTCCCTCTCTCCAAACCAACAGCACAGGCAGGGGGCAGGGTGAGGGGTTTGTTCTCTGGTCAATCCATCAGGGAGAGGGGTTCTCTACTTAGACACGGGGTCCCTCCCACCAGAGACAGTCCTCTGGGGACTTCTTTGGCATGGGTTCAATCTCATGAGCAACATTTCGCTCGAATTCTGCTGCAACATGAGTTCTTTTGTCTATAAGATGCAGACTCTCCTGAGCTGAGGCCAGGCTGCTTCCATCCCAGGAGCAAGGCCTTTCTCTCTCTTGCAAGGCCTTTGTAGCTTTAACTCTTTCACTGAGACTCCAAACTGGATCACAGCTTCCTCCAGGCATCTACCTGCTCTTCTAGTGTGGGCTGTGGGTGGATTTCTGCATCCTTGTGGTCTCCATGGGCTGCAGGGGGACCTCCTTCCCCCCATGGCCTTCAGCACAGCTAGCAGAGTGTTTTCAGCTCTGGCGCCTGGAGCACCTCCTCCCCCCACCTTCTCCACTGACCTTGGTGTCTCCATGTTGTTCTCCCTTCACATATTTTTACCTCCGCCTCCTCCTCTGACTACAAAGAAGTGCGTGACTACCTTCTTTTGATTTCTTCTTAAATATGTTTTCACAGAGGCGTAACTAGCACCTCTAATTGGCCCACACTTGGCCGGCAGCATGTCTATCACTTTCAGAGCTATCAGAGATTGGCTCTGCTGGACTTGATGAAAAAACTTCTAGAACTTACACTCAGGACACACAGGAGCCATCTTTGTGCCACTCCCCACCCCTCAGACACTTTCCTCAGGCCCACCACAACAGCTTCTGAGGGGTTTAAATTTCTCTTAGATGTTAAAGATACCTTGCTGATGTTTTGGGCCAATCAAAACCACCACACAGGTTGTGGGGTTCCCCTTGCCCCCCTGGCCCCTCGCCTGTTCTTCCTTGAGAAGTGGCAGCAGATTAGCCTGGAGCCCCTCTGTGCAGACAAAAGCTGCCACAAAGGGCATTAGGCTTCAGGATTGGATTACCATGTGACCACCTGTCATCTCCACTTTGTAAATTTATCTCGCTCTGGGTCAGGTTTTCACATTGGAGAAGTTTGCACTTAAAAGCCCCCCATAAAATCCCCTGCCCAGTGGCTCTCCAAGCAGCAGCCTGGCTGAGTTCATCTTAGTATCCCTTATTCCAGGCTTCAGAGTTGTGTGGGGCTGGGGATTAGGGCTGTTTGAATGAAGAGAGCCTTTATTACATTAGTTTAAGTGGTTAATAGGTAAAGTAGGCCAATCCATCTTTAGACTAAGCCTATCACTTTGCCTATGAAGGGTGCAGGCTTCACTGAGGAAATATTCATTAAAGGAAAAGCTTTTCCTCTGTCCCTCTTGACATGTTAATAGCTCAGGGTTAGGGGCTTGCTCTTTGCCTGTGCAAATATCATAGCTGTGCAAAATGCATAGCTGTGCTCACACAGCAACTCCTTCCCCTTGCTGGGATCTTGTTGCTGGCAGCTCTGCCTGAGTCAGCAGTGCTGAGCCCCACCAGTGCTTTGCTGGCTGGGCTGGGTGGAGAATAAAGTATGCTGAGAGTCTGCTGGTGCTCTTCATCCTCACTTCCTTCTTCCATGCTCAGCAAGCAGGTGCCTCATCCCTTCCCAAGCAGGGTAGTGGGGAGGGAGTTAATATGACAGGTAGAGGCAGTGCTTTGGTGCTGGGAGACTCTGCTGTGGGATGTTCTCAAGGCCAGAAGTATTCATGGGTTTGAAAGAATTAGACACTATGAAATGGGATGATTTGGATGCAGATGCTGTCTCCAGAGGTCTTTGAACTCCGGGTTGCCAGAAGGCAGGAGGATAACAAGGTAGGAGGGATGGCTTGCCAAGCTTTTCATGCTGTATTTTCCACTACAGTTTCTGCTATGGCCCTCAGTGGTGTCTCCATCCAGCCCTGGGGCTCAGCTGAGTTCCTTGTTTCCCACAGCCTGATTCCCTCTATCAGCTCCCTTTGCTCTCCCATATGGACAGCAGTGGTGGCTGCACCTCTGCCTTTCTCACCTTGCACCAGGCAGTGCTGGCAGGAGGCTGCCTATGTCTCCATGGTGCCTGTGAATCCTCCATGGAAACAGAGGCTCCACAGCAGTCACAAGCTGCCCTCAGGGGATCAATGTCCACCCCTGGGCTGAAAGTGGGTTTCTCCTGGACCCCACTCCTTTCTTCCAAGGGGCTGCATCCTGCCAGGACATCGTGGCTTCTGATCATCACAGCTCCTCTTTTCCCTCCTGAAGCAGCAGCTGTACTTTAGCATGGCCCTTGCTGTCTTGGAGCCCCAGAAGCAGATATGTTTGGAGCTGGATCTGGTTCTTCTTCAACCAGCATGTATGTCCACTGTATTCTGTTGGAGCTTCAGTGCTCTGCTGAGCCAAGTTGCCCTTCTCCAGACATGGTTTGAATGGGAATAAATGTTTCTTGGTGACATCTCCACCACTGTGAGTTCAGACCAGCCAACGTACCAGTTCCTTCTGTCCCCGAGGCTCTGCTGTCTCTGGCTGTGAGCATGATGGATGGTGCCTCTGTGAGAGATTATGGAAACCATGGGAAAGCTCCTCACAACTTGCATGCCCATGCAATAAAACTTTGCCGTTCTGGATGTGGTGTTCTCAGAGGTTCAAACCACATCCATGGGCCACAAACATTTATCTTTACTGGCAGCTGTCTTCCTTTCATGCAGCCACTTTACAAACAAAGCAGAGTCTGAGACAGTCCTGAGGGTCTTAGTTTTGGGCTAGACCTGGCACCTGTGTGGGTACAGTGAAAGGAGAGCAGGAGCAAAGGCCTGGGGGCTGGTTTTGGTGGATCCAGGTCTTGTACATGGGTTGAATGTTCCATTTCTACCTCTGCTCACCTCAGCCTGTGTCGACCAACCTGAGGGCAGTCGGTGTGCCAATGTGCCCTGTTCTGGTTTGCTTGCTGCTATGGGTCAACAGCAAAATGTTCGTAAATTGCTGAGAATTCAGGCCCTCGCCAAAAATAATAATCTGGGAGGATTAGACCTGCCCAGAACTGAGTGCTTTCAGCCACAGCTGCAGTGTGGGTTCAGGAGATGAACTGTTCTGCAAAGGGACTGACACCAGGCCAGTGGATGCCTCTTAGGTAAAGAGTTGCTCCCTGCTTTCTTCCACTTATGGTGTGCTCCTCTGCATTTGCTGGAATACTTATTAGGAACCTGTGTTTCCCAACTGGATGAACTGCCTTGGCACTCCATCCCCAGCAATTTCCTTCTATTTCACAGCCCAACCCTACCCAATGCCTTTCTTGTGCAAGGAGGTGAAAAATAAACCTTGCCTCATTCCCATGAGACTGATAAATACTGACTGGAGTCCTGGAGGAGAGATCAGTCCCAAAATGTAGGGCCCCATACAACCAGCAATCTGATGGACCTGACCTAAAGCCAAAGGACTTCAGTGCAACATGTTTTGGGAAGCTTTCTCCTCTCTAGGCAGGTCCCAGGCCATTAAGGACTTCATGGGTTGAAAACAACCTCTTAAATCAAGCTGAAAAGCAGTTGGTGGCCAGTGCAGGATGTAAAACTTGGGTTTAATGTGGCCATAAAAGGAGACACCACTTAATGAGCAAATGTTGAAATCTAATCAGCCCACGATTGATTTAAGAGTTGCTCTGAACACTGTTGACTGGCCCTGTTCTGTGACAGCATTATGGGGTAGCAGAGTTAGCCAGAAAGGCAAAGGATTAGTCAGAGTTTTGTTCTGGTTGCTGTTTTTGGCAGACACACTGGCTTCTGACTTCCAGAAGCTCTCACATCCCAGGTATCTGGTAGACCAGCATGATTTTTATCTATGTGTGAAACTCCACTTGTGTGGACTTGAAATCCTAGCCCTCCAGGTTGCCACCATCCCTGGGCATGACTGGAGGTTTCCACAAGCTGATATCCTCTTCCTCCACCAGCTTGTCCATCACCACCTCTCCCAGAGTCCCATGCAGATGTGGCACAGGGACTGCCTTCCACCTTGGGACTATAGAGAAGGGGCTTTATTGGGAGCCTCCAGGCCCAGCTCACCTGTGGGGTGGAGGTGCAGCCACTGGCTTCCCCTTGCCAGTAAATACATTGCTCAAAGGTAATGCCAGAAGCTGATGAAATAATATAAAGGGTGCAGTGTGAGCTCACCAGTAGTTGCATGAATAGCTACTGACCGAATTTCATAGGCATGGGATGATTTTTGATGCAAACAGACCTCTCATCCCTGGGTCCCCTGTTGTTTGCCCTCAGAACAGATTGGTCAGTTTACTTCCCTTGAATTCTTAATCAGGGCAACCATTGGCTTTAGCCAAATTAGTAGTGGCTGTTTTAATTGCACTGGTGAACTTTGCTGTGGAAGCAGAAAAACAGTGAGCAAGGAGATGGCTGCTGGGAACAGCCTCTGTGCAGTGTTGTACAGCTGAGGGAAGCACAGCTTCAGGCTTGCAGATCACACACCGGCTGCTTATTTCTCTGTGCTGGGTGGATGCTTTGAAAACTTAATGAAGTTTTATAGCTTTAATTTTGTGCCTGACTCCCCTTTTGCCTTTTCTTTTCAACTGTCTCACAGTCCACAGTAAATGGGTCTATGTGGGCTATAAAGGAAAAGAACCAGAAAACTGTCTAAAATATTTTAGCTTGCCTAGTGAATGATAGGAAAAAATAACTCTTCCTGCTTCGTGCCACTTCCATCATTTCTGATTAACCCATGTGGTTAATTAGAAATAGCCAGGGAATAAGGTGGAATTGCTGAAAGCTTTAAGTTTTAAAGGTACTTTGTAGAGGTATGTCCCGCCCATGCACTAAGGTTGTGTTCTTCATAGTTGTATCCCATATCCTGACCTGCTGTAACCTGTGGGACAGTGCTGAGGTGGGGTTGTTGTCATTGTTTCCTGGACTGGGGTGTGCTGAAGCTACCACCAGCAGCTCTTGATGCTCTTTCTAGCTCATATGAGGGAACAAGTGATAAGGAATGGCAAAGCAGCGGGTGAAGCTGGGTGCAAGAGAACACCTGTGAGTGAAGTCCTGCTGTTGGCAAGCCAGGGACAAGTTTCACCCTCTTTCCTGAAATGGGAAAAGTTTTGCATTGGGGATGCTGAGGGAAGGTCAGATGGACATGCCCCAGTGAGCTCATGCTTTTCTGCTATACCATCCTCTCATTCCCATAGGGAAATGAACTCTGGATTGGGGCTGAGGTCTCAGTGGTGTTGACATGAGCCAGGAAAGCTACCTGGTGCAGCTCAGGACCCATCCTGACCAGTCTGTAACTGGTGTGGTACATGTAGCCATGGTCAAGGTGCAGAGTGTAGCTCAGCTAATCCACTCATGGATAACTGGGAGATTACTCTGCTGGATTTCTAATGCAGTGGCCTTTAATAATAATACTCCCCTAATCTCTAAATCAATGGGAAATTGATGTCTCCGTATGAACCAAATGGCCTGTGAAGGCATTTTAAGGAGAATTCTTGTGTATCTATGTATGAACATATATATAAATGCATGTAGATATTTTTGTTCCTTTTCCTTGCCCTTCTGACCCATGTCTGTGTGTTTTGCTGGCAGAGACCTGATGCCCAAGACACTGGAGGGACAGATCACCATGGAGAAGACCCCCAGCTACTTTGTTACCAAGGAGGCCCCAGCCCGCATCTCCTCTATGGCCAAGGGCACAAAGCTCATCGTGGTGGTGCGGGACCCCGTGACCAGAGCCATCTCGGACTATACCCAGACGCTCTCCAAGAAGCCCGACATCCCCACCTTTGAGAGCCTGACCTTCAAAAACAGGACTACGGGTCTGATTGACACCTCATGGAGTGCCATCCAGATTGGCATCTACGCCAAGCACCTGGAAAACTGGCTCCTCTACTTCCCCATCAGGCAGATCCTCTTTGTCAGTGGGGAGAGGCTGATCAGCGACCCCGCGGGGGAGCTGGGCAGGGTCCAGGACTTTCTGGGCCTCAAGAGGATCATCACTGACAAACACTTCTACTTCAACAAAACCAAGGGGTTCCCGTGCCTGAAGAAGGCAGAAGGTAGCAGCAAACCCCACTGCCTGGGAAAGACGAAAGGCAGGACCCACCCTGACATCGACCAGGAGGTGGTGCAGAGGCTGCGGGACTTCTACAGACCCTTCAACATGAAGTTCTACCAGATGACAGGGCAGGACTTTGGCTGGGACTGAGCCTGGCATGGGAAAGTCCCCTGTAATTACTTGCCCAGCACGGTTTGCTGATGTAAAGAGATATATATGTATGTAAAATGTACAGAAATCTATTTTATAATAATTTATTTTTAATTCCCAAGCAATTAATTCACTAAGCTGCCTAACTGCCCTGGCTAGAATGGTAGCCTGTAACCTGTTTAACATTCCATGGTGTTTAATTCTAATATGTCTCTCCTTTTGGTTTTGGTTTTTTTTTTCCCTTCTGCTTTCTCTTTGGTTTGGTTTGTACCAGACAGTGCTTCCACTTTTCCTGAACAAAATTTTTATTTAAAAAATCAAAAAAAGCAAAGGAGGGAAGGGAGGGAGGGAAAGCACAAGTTTATTTTTGTTACGGGTATCTGGCCTTTATAAACACTTGCTTTCCCTATTCTGGTGTCCCAGTCTCTGCTCCGGTGTTGTGCTCCCTCATCCCACAGTTTTCTGGTTATTCCCACAGCCCCGGGGGAATTTCTCTGGGGTGGGTGGGAGGGAGGCTGGGCATCCCTGCACCCCACATACCTCTGCTGGGCAGCAGCATGTTTTCCGAGTGTCTGTAAGCACGGGGAACCCCAAGCCATAAGCCTCAGGACTGCCGGGAGGGCAATGTGCTCTTTTTCCAGCAGAGAAGCTGCAGAGCCTGTTGCATGGGCACAGCTCTTCTCAGTAGAGTTTTCCTTCCTGCTTTTTGTCCAGGAGGTTCTTTCCCACAATCCCTCTATGCATTTAAAATCTTTACTGCAGGACAAATGTAAAATGCTGTGTCCGTGTGTGACAAGTGTGGTGCTGGTCAGAGTGACTTGCAGAAAGTATCACTCCAGGAATATCCATGCACACGCCAGGCACTGCTGGGAGATGGAAGTGCCTGCAGCACTTAGAGCATGTTCCCCCCACCAAAGACACCAGCAGAACCAGGAGAAAACCTCAGGTGTCTGCCTGGCACCATGCCCAGCATGTAGTCTATCCCAGGATATGACACAGGCAGTGTTACCTCCAACCCCACGGCCACCACAGCACCTCCTGGTACATGAGACTGGGGAACATCACCCTTAGCCCTGTTTATTCCCTTCACTCTTTGGTCCAACACCTTATCCATGGTCTCTCCCAAGGAGCAGCATTTGCTTAGAGCCAGGAAGAAATGCTGCTTTATCAACAAGGGTGAGTCTGTAGGAAAGTAGAGGCGAGTCTGGGCATGCTGGGGTTGGGGTATTTCTGCCAGTCCAGGGATGTCCTGTCTGAGCACAGGGGTGCCAGCCAGGCAGGACAGGAGGGTCCAAGCATGTAATCATTATCTTGAATGAAATCTTTCTCCTTGGGTGGAACCAGTTGCTGTGGGACTCCAGGATAGGTTGGGTGGGCTGTCCTGAAAGCTCTGCCAGTGTTTCGTGAGCTCAGGAGGTCCTGATAAACACCACGTGTGTCTGATGCCTTATCATTGCTGTCAGAGGTTCTGCCAGTGTGACGGGAACCCTTCCAGAGCAAGGTGGCAGCAGTAGTGATTTTCTCATTGAATTTTTATCAGAAACAGAACTATGATGTATTTGGGCAGCGAAACTCCCCACACCTCACCTGCAGCACTGAAATTATGCACTGCACCAAGCATCTCCTGGTGTTTCCATGGGAGCATTTCCATGAGCAGTGTGAGTGAAACTGGAAACAACAAAACCACCAATGGGCAGAACATCCAATTTCATATGCACTGCCTATAGAAATACATGCCCTGCACCTCTCCACGGTCTCCACATCTCCCCCTTTGAGCTGCCCATTGCTGAGCTGTGCCCAGCTGTTGTGGGACCCATTCAGTGGTGTTTCCCAAATGTTTGTTTTACTTTTGCAGCCTCCTCACTCTTGCCTGCCCGTTCCATCTCTCTGCTGTGGCTGTTAGATGATGAAAATGTTCCTCAGAGCCTGGGCTGCTCTGTCTGGGTCTTGATCTGGTCCTGCTCTGGCAGAGAGGGCAAAGAGCAGACTTGGCTCTGGGTCTGGTGCAGGGATCTGCAGGTGCAGAGCTGCCCTTCTGAACTTTGTTTAAACCTGAGGGCTTTTGGCTTGGCTCAGCAGTGTCACATCTCCAGAGGGATTCAGGGACTTGCACTACTGTGTGAGGGTTCACTCTTAGGGTGCAGTGCATGGGGGTGACCTCAAGGAAAGGGAGATTTTAAGCATAACTTCACAAAGCTGCTGTAAGCAGGATGCAAATCCCTCCTTGGGGGTTTGCACCCAAACACATCTTCCCACAAACAGGTAAAGTTCTCCTTACCCTGAGCCATTTCTAGTGAAGAAATGACAATTTGGCCTAATATTGTCTGACTTCAAGGGGCACAGGTGGGATGTGGGACCTGCTGGGCTGTGCAGGCTGACAGCCCCCCGCTTTCCCCTGCTCCTGCAGAATCCAGCTGCAGGCCTGAGCAGCTGGGTGGATCTATGCACTTTCAAGGGGTTTGGCTTCAGCTCCAGCCAGGTCCCTGTCTCTGTTCCCTGCTGCCAGGACAGGTGGCAAATGCAGGAGTGTGTCTGCTTTACCCCAAGCCCTGACACTGTTGGGTGACTGAGGGGATGGAGCTGCAGGCACTGAAAAGAAAATACTTCCTTGTGGAAAAACAAGGGGTTTTTGGTTCTCAAAACCTCAGTCTTCCTTCTAGCAGCTTATGCAATGCATGGAAAGAAGCTTGACCTCCCCACTTGGCCTTTGGGTGAGCTCCCAGCCACGGCTGTGCCACTTACCTGGATGTTTCAGTGGTGGAGTCTCCAGGACCTGTGTGTTGGCACAGACTCCTTTCCGGGTGCTTCCCTCCGCAGCCTGTGCCAGCTGCTCAGTACCAGAAGAGTTTTGCATCCCCTACGTCTTCCTTCTTGCTTTCTTGGGAAAAAAAAATAATATCCCAATGCCTTTCTCAGCTGTTTAGCAGAGTGCAGGCTTCATTTTTATACTCAAACCCTGCTGTGAAAGGCTCTTGTGGAGCAAACTAGTTGGAGAGTGGAAATACAGACAGTGAGTAATAGTTCTTCTAACCATAAGCAAATTGTTAATCCTGACTCAATGTCCTTCAAAATGAAGTCTGCACTAGACTTTTAATATAAAAAAGCCTTACGTAACAAATATGACAATGAAGGTGAGTTCCCTGTGGTGTTCATCTGGTTGCTAGTATTGGAATCAGTGCATTTTTTTTAAATACCCTTTTTTTTTTTAAGTTAAGCTTGGAGGTGTGATTAGAAGTTTGGTTGGTTGATTTTTTTTTTCTTTCACATTGTAACATTAATTTATGGCTGAGTTTCATTCAGTCCTGTATTCAGAAGTGCAGTACAGGTATTAGTGATGTGTTGTCTGTAACATGGTTCTATAGTGTAGTAGCCAATTTGTAAAAAAGAAAACAAAATGGAAAGAAAAAAAACCAAAAAGCCACAAAAAAGAAAATCTAAAAAAAATGTATACGGAGTATTTTGTGGTATGTACAACACAAATTAATTTTACACAGAGAAAGATGTTTCTAGGAAAATGAAATTCTGATAATTCATACTATTTGTATGAACAAATAAAAACTCTATTTTATGAAGCGACGGACACGTCTGTGTTCATTTGGCGATGGTTGGAGGTGCTGCTCTCCCACAGCCATCCCAGGACCCTCTGCACAGCTGGCCCTGAAGCAAAGCCCAGTGGGACACAATCCTGACTGTGGGCTCCCATCCAGCACTCAGCTGCTTTAAAGGGGGTGCAGGTGTCTGAGTTTTGCTCAGTTAGTTGCATGGGGGCTGATCTGTGCCATGGGACACGCCTTCATCCAATGCTATGTCAGGGAAGATACCCATATAGCTGTTGCAAAAACTGGATGGTCCCAGGGATGCTGCAGGACAAACTCAGTCCTTTACAGCTGCAGTGGGGAACCTCTCCAGTGCCAAGTTCCTTTTCCAAAGCTGTGCTCATACTGTAGTGATGCCGATCCTGCCTCTGGGGCAAGTGGTTGCTGTTGCTCCCTCCACACTCAGCATTTTTCAGCATAAAACTTCATTATCATTAAATTCAGAAGAGTCCCAGGCCAATGCTATACAAAGCAGGACCTGAAGAATGATACAGATTTATGTAATGTACCAAACGCCATTAAAAAGGAATTAAAATAATTTCATTTTTCTTTTCAAGCCTTGCATCTGGTGCAGAGTAATTGATGGCACTCTTTCAAATTGTCCATTTTTCAGAGACCTTCTAGAGATGGAGTCAGAATGGAGCACAAGATTTAATTTAGCAATTTAGGAAGAATTCAACCTGGAAAACTCCAGCTGTTCGGTATTGTAATTAGCTGCTCCCAGACTCTGGCAGTGCTTAAACTCTATAGGTGTCTCATTTTTAAAATATGTAGATTTACTTTAACATTCCCGTGTAACTTTAAAGCACCACAGCTGGATGACCTCACGTCGGAGTTGAGCTGCTCCTTACCTCATTCTCACCTCCCCTTGATTTCATTCCAAACCAGGTGTGAATGCCCCAGCAGATGTCAGTCCTGGAGGCAGCTTGGATCTGAGCTCACCCTAATTTTGCAGCAGCTCATGGACCCCTGTCCCTCATTTCTGTACTTTTTAAGATCTGCTCAGTTCTGGGTTGGAAAGAATGTGGGTGCTTTTCCTTCACAGGGGAGTTGGTGTTGCAGAGGAAAGGGAAGGTGAGTCCTTGAGGGGTTCAGCATCTGCCCTGTCTTCTGTATCTTCCTGAACACTATTCCCAGGTGTACCTGGGCTTGTGGATATTGAGGATTCTTTACCCAGTTTGGTCTGGGAGCCATTCTCAAGGTACCATTTTGGCAAAAACATCTTGAAGACCAGGATAAGGATGTCTGTGGTTCATGCAGTCCTGAACACAGAGAAGGGCTTGCTCAGAAGATGGGCTGCAGGGTCCTCTTGTAGTTATGGGAACCTCAGCTGAAGGAGGAAGCTCCTGAAGGAGGCAAATGGATTGATGAAGAGGTAGGTGAGACTGTTGAAATGTTGCTGCTAAAGAACGTGATAGCCAAAGTGGATTTACTTTTTCTCTTTGTTGATACAAGGAAGGTGAGAAGCCATTTCTTTAACACAGAAATCCACCATGTCTCCAGATTGTGGAAGTGAATGTGGTATTTCTAGGGGAGGTGCTTGGGCGGATGGCAGCATCCCAGAGAAGCATCACCTTGTGGGGATGAGAATATACAGAGCAGGGAGGAATCCACCAGAAAGGGGACAGGCTGCTGCCAGAAGCATCTCTGTGTGTCACTCATAAGGTGTGAAGACCTCCCTGAGGAAGGTGAGGGAAGGTTGAAATGAGAAAGGATAATCTGGAGAGGCTGTGAGCACTAAAGAAAGGTCTGGCAAGGATCTGTGAAGGCAAGAAGTGCTGGTTAAGCTTGGAGTTGAGTCCATGCTAAAAAAGGCATTGCAAAAGTTGGTAGTTTTCATAGGTAGAACCACATTTACTGAGCTTCAGGCCAAAATGCATTTAAAAGCATCTTGCAGCTTGAGAAGGTTTTCACTGGGGCTTGTTTTCAGGAAGATATCATTATTATATATATGTATTTTCCTTGTTCCTGGTGTAGAGATGGCTGGGAGTTTGTGCTGCTGGCATTCCCAGATCCCCAAACACCAGGGCATTGCAATTTTTGTTATTTTTTTCTCCCCTTCAAAAATGTCACTTAGCTGCTAGATCTGTCTGTAAATTGCTTTATTTAAAGCTAAACTATTATCTTTCAATTTCTGTCCATGGTTAGTAGACATGGTGTTAAAACTTTTCCTAATGCATATATTTAGAAAGGTAATAATAGTGACTAATTGGTTATAAATCATTCAAACATTTCTATGCAAGGCAATTGTTCAGCACCTTGTTTAATGTCTTCTTTATTAGAGTGAGGAATTCCTGTGTCAGATGTTTGTGTTGGTACCTTCAGCTGGGATAAAACCTTATGACCATTGCAAGTCCTAAGACCTTCCCATAAATCACTATTTCCCCCCCCCTTTACAGATTAAAATTAATTTCATTAAAACACCTGATTTTTGCAGGGTCCTACAGCCTAATTCACTGGGACAGCAGGTGGTCCCAAACACACAGTAGGTTGGCTGGTCTCACTGTCTCTGAGCTCTTCTCACTAAGCTGTTTGCTCTCTTTTCCTCCTGCTGCTTTCCCTTATTTTCCAGCAGACCATGATTCAGTCCTGCAGGACTTTTAGATCTCAACTTCTGCCTCCGCAGTTTACTCTTTCTCCTTGAGAAGGGGCTTACAAATAGGATTGAAAGAATCAGCCACTCTCACTGGAGCAATTTGCTTAAGAACTGGGGAGCATTGTCCTCCAAGAATATTATTTGCAACTATTTATACAGTCAGCTCTAATTGTGAGGCTTAATTCATGCTCATTAAGTCCTCTGAGATGCTTGATAAGCAGCACTGCAGCAGTGCTAAGGGTTCCTGGCTATTTGAGCTGCTCACAGAATGAAGGCATCACCATTTTTCCTGCCTAGATCTTTTCCCCATCCCACCAGGAGCTGGTAGGGAGAACACAAGTACCAGCTGCCCTCAGGAACAATCTGGATATTGGGCTTTTGCCAGAAGTTACAGGCCGTGTGCTGGTAACCACCAAAATCCTGAATAAAGGGATGAAGTTTTAAAATAATATGCTCCAAAAATGGCTTGGCAGAGAAGATGCAACTGGCTGCTCTGACATTGAGGTTATTTAGCTGGGAATTGATGTATCAAAACCTTAAAAGCTTCACCAAAGAAAATTTAAGCAAGCACCATGATTCCAACTAATTAAGTAATGTCAGCCTAACATAATTTATTTCTCACCATCACTCATATCTACAACAGAATTATCTCATTTTTGATTTCTAATGACTTACTCTCTCTCATTAATTTGGCCATTAATTATTTTTATATAATTCTTTGGCATTGAAGCAAAGAATTTTTTTTTCTTTTTAATAAGAAGAGCATTCCTAGATAGTTCTGGATCGCCCTTGAAAGGGGGCAGGGAGTGTAGCTTATGTTTCATGGCACAACTCCAGCCTCCCTTCCCAGGAAGTCTTATAGGCTCTACCCCAGGTCTTACCCAGGATCTCAGCTTGTCCTTGCTCCCTGAGAAATTCCTTCTAGTACCACACTGCATATTCAGGCTCTGGTTTGGGCTTTTATTCTATCAAAAAAGAGGCCTTTGTCTGCAGTTCTCAGGGATTTTTTTTCAAGTGCTTTTCACAGAGCATCACTGGATTTTCTATTTCTCCCAGAATCTCTCGTTCTTCTCATAGATACAGGCTGTTGCTGAAGTTTAAAATTTGTTTCCTTCACTTGGATCATCCACGCCTCTGTCCCAGGTATGTGTGCCCTGGCTATTGGAAGTGTTCATGTTTCTGCTTTACTGCTTTGGTTCATGCCTTTGTTTTTACTAATGGTTTGTTATCTCAAGTTCAGCTTGTTTCCAAGTCCCTGGAAAAAGCCCTGAGGATGCTCCCAAGCAGGACTTGATCAGATGTATTGTTTTCATCTGGTACCCCACCTCTGATCCCAGATAGCTCCAAGGGCAAGGAACTGGAGATGAGCCTTTGTTTTCTGCTGCCGATGGGTGAAGAGGGGTGAAGCTGTAATGTGGAGGTCTGTGCTCTGCTGGGGTTTCTGTAGCAGTGCAGCCCTTGAGCATAACCAAAAGACATCAACAAATACCCTTCATGTGACAGGTCAGTCCCAGCTACAGAGAAAAGTAACTCAGGTGGTTTAGAAAGGCAACAAAGTGTTGGATGCTTTACATATATTGGCCTGACCTCCAAAAAATCCCTTTGTTTCCAAGCACTTCAGAAGCAGAGCCTACTACCCTCAGCCACCAAGAATACTACATCTCCCGTGGGAGGAACTGCCACTTCCAGCCAGCCTGGGTTGCTGCAAGGTAACCTGGTTGTCAGGTGACCTGGGCAGACAGCAAGAGCTCCTCCAGCACCTCCCCTGGGAAAGTAGGAGGGAGCACAGCCAGGAATGCCAGGCAGGCAGTCTCATCTGGCAGAGTTCCACTGCCTTCAAAGGGCAAGCTGGGAGGAAGCTGCAGGCAGTGAACAGATGGCTAGAGGGTGGTGTAGAGAGTGGAAAAGGGAACACTGCACAGGGACAAAGGTTTTTTTTCTGTGTCCTATGCATGGGCTGGGGCTGCTTAGAGGTACCTTATATGTAAGGGTATTTCTGAAACTCAGTGGGTCATGCCCACTTAGTTTACACTAAGCACTAGGAAGAAATTCTTCCCTGTGAAAGTAGGGGAGGTCCTGGAACAGGGTGTTCAGAAAAGCTGTGGCTGCCCCATACCTGCAAGTGTCCAAGGCCATGTTGGATGGGGCTTTGCACAACTTGGTCTGGTGGAAGGTGTTCCTGTCCATGGCAGGGAGTTTGGAACTAGGTGATCCTTGAGGTCACTTCCAATCCAAATCATTCCATGGTTCTACGTGTTGCATCTCCATCTGCAGCATGAGCTCTGGTCTGCTCAGATGATCCTCAGACATGGACTTAGAACAATATTGTATAGGTTTTTTTTTTAAGTCTTTGTATCAAATTCCAACACAAAGGACCAGATCCTCAGTTTGGTATAAATCAGCCCCATTTCTCATGCTGTAGCGCTGAAGTTGTCCAAGTAACTTCTGTGGTTCCTGCAGGGCTTAAGGCATCTAATGTGATCTGATTTTACGGAGCTTCTAAGCTCAAAACACAGCAACAAATGCCTGGACAGCCAGTTCTCAGCTCCATCCTGAGGAGCCCTGTGGTGCTGGAGTTTGACTACCTTGACATGGCCACAGATGCATGAAGTGATAGAGTTGTACAACAATTCCAGCTGGCTGTCAGTCCTCGGGAAATTCATATGCCGTGTGTTGGGCTGGCATTATTCATACCTGGAGGGGGAGCAGTGCTGGGATCTCATTACATTCCTCTGCGTCTATTTGCTTTATGCCTCTTTGTTTGAGAGCATTTTTGGCAACTCGGTTCAAGAGCTGTGCTGGAAAATACAGTGTATATGTATCAGCAGTGAATAACAGTGTACAGACAGCCAGGGGATGCGGTGTGAGGGGTCTTGTGCAGGATACCTCAGAGTAAGGAGGTCAAGGTGCTGGAATTTAGGGCACAAAGACTGGAATACCTGTGGAAGGGGAGTCTATGAAACATTTGCTAACTCTGTGTTGCTATTTGTGGCAGAGCCCAAAATCACCTGTGAAAGGGATCAACCCTAGTACTCATGTGTAGCTCTTTAAAGACGAAACTGAAGGGTTGTATTTGGGTCTGCACAGACCAAACCATGAGGTCATTGCAGAAGGTCACCTCCAGATGTCCTGACTGTCTCAGGGACTCGACTTTCTGCCCTCCCAAGGAAGGATAATGGTGGGAGACTTTGATCTTCTGGGTGTTTCTGGTCATTTTGCAGAAACTCCAGAAGATTTATAATGTGGCACTTTTCTTATTCTGTAAATCCTATTTTCAATAGCAAATTGGTCTCTTGGCATTCATTTTCTTATGGAATCATGATGAGGACCAGTTTTCTATGGCCTCTAGCTTCAAAATATAGAAGCAATTTGCTTACTCTGTCAGTTAGGAGCCTATTTAGGATCTGGGCCTCAGAACCAACCATTTCTGAAAATGTTAGTTCAAACACTTCAGCCCCAGGTGTTCAGGCATTTTAGCTGGCTCTTCAGAGGTTCACAACCCTTTTAGGAGACTTTCTAAAAAGCTAAAACAAAGTTCTGTGTTTTGGGAAGCTTCATTTATGCTCCTGGATTGTTTCAATGCAGTGTTTTTGGCAAGCTGCTTACCCTGCCAGACCACCTTTGTGTTGTTTCCATCCTGAGAGCAGAGGTCCCAAATCTGCCTTACCCTACCCTGACAGAATTGTTAATTCTGAAGCAGCACTTGCATACTACAGATGGATCCATGTGTATCTTTTTTGCTGTTCACCATCTTCACTGTCCTATTTTAAAGTTTAAATAATGATGTAACCTGGGAATAAATAAGGTAAATTCAGGAAGAGCTTATAGTTTAGAAAAGATTGACTAATTCTTGGCAAGGGCAAGTTGGCATAGCTGTGTTGTCTTCAAGGGAGCAGAATTGATTGATGTTAACAACGTGGCTAGCCCTGTTTCTCCAGGTGTTCTGGTGAATGCCTGCAGATAATGAATCCTATCAGGAAATCTGCATAAATTTATGAATATTTGTGGGTTAAGATGTTTTTACATGGATTACTTGACCTGCTCCAGGTGTGGCTCAGTGCAGGGCAAGAAGCAGCCCTGCTCTGCTTGCTGAGGCATAAATGCTGCCAGAGAGACCCTAATTCAGTTGTAGAAGACAAAGTTGTTGCAACCACTGCTAAAGGTGGATTTACCAAGTGAGTGATCATAGCTAGCTCGGTGTGTGTGTGTGACATAAACATCTATTATCTTCATTTGTAAAATTTCTCCTTGGCTCACCTCAGGGCAGATACTTCTGAGAACTCAATTACAGGCAGTTATAGTTGCTTGACAACACTTCTGGCAGATGCTGGCAGAGTGCAGGGCTCTGTCCCTGTCAGGCAGCTGATCTCTGTTTATTAATATACTGACATCAAGAAGTGCCTAAAGTCATCTGGGAGGCTGCTGAGCTTCTCGCAGGGATGGAAAGAGATGAAGCCTGGAGTGTGAGGTCCTTGTGGCTGTTGCAGGAATTTCCAAGAGGTCTTTGGTCACTTTGAACCCCACTGGATTGGAAGGGCAGCATCCCTGTGGAATGGTCAGTCCTTGTCTCCGAAAGCATTGCCAGTCAGACAGGAGGAATTTCATCCCTGCACCACAAGTGTGAAGGGATTTACCCGAGGATGTGCAGGGAGCCCGTGGCAGAGCTTGCAGTCAAAGGTGGATTCCTGGCTCTCAGCCCACAGTTCTTTAAAGCATTTAAGCAGATACAAATCCCATTTGAGGATTGGACCTCTGCTCTCTGCTGGGATTAGAGAGCAGAAACTGTCCCTGTGTCAGAGCCACCAACTGAAACAGTGCCTATGGAGCCTGAGAGAATGTTCTCTGCTGTCCTTCACCAGTGTGTCCCCACCTGGAGGGGGTCTAAGGTGAGGAAGGATCTCTGGAGGCTCACAGCACCCAAATGATGCCTTTTGAGACAGCTCTATAGCAACCTCCTGCTCTGCTAGCTGGCACAATGAGGGTAGGAAGGGGCTAGGAGTCTCCTGAGAGTGACCTGGGATCTTTTAAAAGCTTATTTATTTAAAAACACTTTCATTCTCTTCCTAAAAGCTGGTGGAAGGGCCCTGCATAGCCAAATGACAGCTCCAATGATCAGTCAGCTCTTCCTAATGACCAACATCCTGCAGCAGTGAAGGGTCACAATCAATCACAACATATTACATGATGAAATTGCAATTATGGGAGGGAAACATGGCATAACACTTCCACATCTGTCATCCCAGAGCTCACACTTTGGTGGCACCCCTCAGTCAAGTCCACTGAAGTATTTAATGAAGGTCCTTCCTTCCCCTCTTCCCTCCTTGCCAGCCCGCTATCCTGGTTCAATACAAGCAGGAACTCAGGAGGAAACCAGGTGAGGGAAAAATGTGTCAAGAGTTAATTGCACCAAAACTCTTCAGAGCAAATCCCTTGAATCCTTACTGCTCCACTGGTGCCACAGTATGTCACACACCTGTGGAAGCAGAAATCCTTTCTTTTTGCTGGAAATTCTAAATATTTTTAAAATGAAAGCAACAATATCTTGGCTGACCACAAATGTTAAAACCAAGAGAAGAATGAGTCCCTGGAGTTTCTCTTGCTCCAAGATGAACTATTGTGATAGAAACAATGTAGAAGTTCAATAGTGCCTCTTTTCATCAAGAGTTTGATTACATTTTGAAATTACCTGTAGAAACTCAGAGCCATTTTATATATAAGAAAAATTAATTATTTTGTTGTTAGCCAAAGAAAATTTTTGTTTTAAATACTGGTCAGGAATTTCCCTCTTATTCCAAAGAGGCCAAATATCAGGCAGAAAAGAGGCTTTTGAGGAGCAGTTGGAAGGTCCCTTCTAGCCTATCTTCTGTGACCCTGTGGCATTAATCTCTGTTCTAATGGCCTGATCATCAATTATCACTGGATAAAGGAAAATGTAATTTGATAATATCTCATTGGCTGTGTTTGCTCAGGCTGCTCCCTTGCCCCTGGAATGCTGTGGTGGGAAAGAATATGGGACACACCTGTACTGAATTTTGGTTTCCACAAGGGATTGTTGGGAAGGTGCTACAGATCATGGTGGGTTGGTTATGTTCCTGTACTGCCCCGGAGGACAAGAAGAATAAAATGCCCATCGTATCCTCACACCTAGACCTTCCCAGCAAATGAAATGGGTGTAGGTAAGTCCAATTCCTTGTTCTGGCTCATGAGGGTGGAGGGAATCCAGGTCATTTATATCCCTGAATTGACACCTCATGGGGTTGAGTTGAGTCGGGACCAAAATAACCACAGAGCTGATCTCTACACCAAGGGCAGATCTGATAAAGTGGGAAGGGGGTGTTTTTCCTCCAGCAAATCATCAGTAACTTGAGCTGCTCAGGTGCCTGTCCATGAGCAGCCATTTCTCTGTTCTGCAGAAGACCACAGCCAATGCAACATCTCCCTCTCCCTCTTATTTAATCTCCAGCCTGTTTTTCCCCAGGGAGTAGCTCCCCACACTGGCAGAAATCTCCCCTGCTCTCATGGATTGAGATTTTTTTCCCTTCCCTTTCTGCCCCCAATTGTGTTGATATTCACTGGTTAATCTCTTCATTGAGCTGGTTTTGTGATGATAAAGGGTACAATGATTTTTTAAAATCATATCTTTTATTTTGCATCCCATATCCCTCCATTGTAATTGAAGAAATCTTGTTTGTGAAATCTTCAGCATAAAGGTGGCAAGGCTGGGTTAGAAACAGGGGGTTTCTGCTGCAAAACTTCCAATGTGTCCTGTGTCTGCCTGTGCTTGGAGTAGCCTTGTGCAGTGCCAGGAAAACTGCTACTGGAGCAGTTCATCTGTTTGTTGACTTCTCCTGATGGTGGAGGCTGGACTCACACGGCACTCTGCCTCAGAGAGGGTGTCATTGGGCTGAAGAAGAGTGTTTCTTACCAGAGGATAAAAAATTCTCCATCATAGAATCACGGACTATCCTGAGCTGGAAGGGACCCACAGGGATAATCAAGTCCAGGTCCTGGCCCTGCACAGACATCCCAGCAATCCCACCCTGGGCATCCCTGGCAGTGCTGTCCAAACACTCCTGGAGCTCTGGCAGCCTCAGACTGTTCCCATTGCCTGGGGAGCCTGGGCAGTGCCCAGCACCCTCTGGGGGAAGAACCTTTCCCTGATATCCAACTAAACCTTCCCTGACACAGCTCCAGCCATTCCCTGGGGTCTTGTCCCTGGTGACAGAGAGCAGAGATTGGAGCTCTCCCTAAGGAGAGAGTTGTGACTTCTTCTGAGGTCTCTCTTCAGCATTCTCCCGCCTGAACAAACACAGCATGAAAAACAGGAGAGGAAAAATGAAAAGCATCACTGAAACAATCTTCCTCTTCAGTGAACTGGAGGGTTTTTGTGTCTCCAGTTTTTCTCAGACCTCGCTTATAAAAACATTAGTACACAGTTCACAAGAACAGAACCCTAATTGACACACAGTGTGTATTAAATAATAAATCGGAATAAAGTATCAATGTGTGGTGTCTATGACAGACATCTGTTTTCTCACTGGCCTGCAGCCATCCCTCCCTGGGTTGTGATCTCATCAGCCAAGTGAGGTCAGCTGAGTTCAGCTCTTGGATGAGGATCAGCATGTAGATGCAGTGCTATGGGAGATGTGTGCTTGTACCTGTGGGTTTGTTCACTGGCACCTGCCCTTCCTGAGAGCAGAGGGAATGTCAGGCAGGTCATCAACTTCCTGAGGATGATCATCTCAAAAAATCCTGGACTTGTTGACAAAATCAGTGTGTAGACGTGTGCTGCCCGTGGATTAGGAAAAGGGTCTGGCTAGAGATTTTTCCTGAATATTGTGATATATTCATGTTTTTAAGTGATGATGAATGGCAGAAAGGCACCAGACTTGCTTCTTGGCAAGCAAAAAGCATAAACACTCAAACAAATATTGACTGGTGCTATAGGCAGGAAGGAAGCAAAAAGATTTCAGAAGAGTTTTAATAAAAAGGAATGAAAAGACATGTTTTCACAGTGATAAAACAGTTTCAGATGGTGTTCACTGATGTCAGTGGGGCTTTGGCAGAGTGAGAGGAGAGCAGTCCTTGAGATGACCAGGTGTGGCTCTTATTCCACTTAATCTTTGTAGCAGGAGAGGTTTTGATTCTGAGAACTAAATTCTCCTATCTAGAGCATAGATATGAATAGATGCAAAGGCATTTATTGAGGAAGAAGAGTACTTTTTTTTCACTTTTACCCCCTTCCTTCAACAATTAGACTCAGCTGTGCCTCCAGTGCCATTAGAACTGTGGATCTGCCCAATGGAGGAGGCCCACAGCTGTCAGTCAAATGTCCCTGTTCTGTGCATCTTGTGAGCAGAGCAGGCCCCTTGCCATGTGAAAAACAGCATCTGGGTTGCAGCTGGGGGAGGAAACAGATCTTCTGTCCCAGACAGAATATGTCCTTCAGGCTGGAATGTCCCCCTTGTTGCCCACTGACCACACTGGGTTGGCTGCCCTGGGCTGAGCAGAGCCCACTGCTGCTGAGCCACACTTCAAAGAGCTTTTCCTTTTTGCCATCCTTAGTGCCATCAGCTCCTCAAATCCAAAATTTCTTTCCCATTGCAAAAGGCTACTGGGGAAACTTGCCAGAAAGGCAGCGTTCACTGGGCTTAGCCCAGAAACCTCTGTTTTCCTATCTGGTTATGTCTCCTTTCCAGCCCTTTGACTTGCTGGCACTGACTGAGGCTTCGTGTTCCCTGCATGATGCTTACTTTTGGATAAAACACCTAGCATAATTACCCTCATTCACTCTCTTTGGTGGAACACTCTGGCTTTGTGAAGAAACAAGTTTGTCTTGTCAAGCCAAGCTCGGCCCCTGGAGTTGTCCCAGCACTCAGTGGGAGGTTGGAGATGGTCCGAGGTCCCTCTGTGCTTTGGGGGGTTTAGTGCTGATTTCAGTGGATTATCTGCAGCCAGAGCTGCCTTCCTGACACATCACTTGAGCTGAGTAATATAAGTGCTTCTTAGTACAGCTTTACTACTGGAAATGAGGGCATGATGGCAGGGAGAGGGTGTCCTGTTTTGCTTTGAATTAGCTTCAACTTCTGAGGCCTTAATTACAATTGGGTCATGATTTCTAGAGCCTTTTTTTTCCCTTCCAAGTATTAATGGTAGAAATGGAGTTAAATTAGAAAGCTGAGAGTTACATTATAATAGTGTGTGTCCTTGTGGTAGGGACTGAAGAAAAATGCCAAATATAATGGATTTCATGATAAAAACTGCAGGAAACAGTGGTTCTGTGTGATGACAGCTCCTGGAGTTGAGCAGTAGTTGTGATGATGTTATCATGTACTTAATTAGATGTTTTGAACATGAAAGACTTCACACTGGGGATGTCATTGGCTTCATGTAGTTTTAAGGGAGGGTTCTCAAGTAGTATTTGGCCTCTGGAAAAGGCCAATTAGGCTAAATGACACTTCAGCCCAAACAACAGAAGTTGAGCGATTGCCTGGGACACAGGTTGTTAATGGTGCCTTTCAGTTTGAGCCTGTCTGTTTAAAAGCTGTCAGGAATCTGGTGTTGAGACAAGAAGTTTCTTTGGTTTTGCCTGCTCAGGGTGATGTTGGGAAATGGCTGTTCCTCTCCAGAGTGTCCTGGGAGGTGCAGGCACATCTCTGCCCCAGGGGTGGCAAAGCAGCCGGAGCCCTTTGCCTGCAGCTGGTGAAGGGTCAGGGAAAGATCCAAGGGGCTGAGCACTGTTACACAAGGCTCATTCAAATTAAGGGTCTACCCAGTAACGTCAGAAATACCTGCCCTTCGCCATGGTTTCCTATCTTCACCCAGACCCCTGCAGCCCAGGTGGTGAACAGCACTAGGAGACCAATTCACTGGGCATGGAAACTTCCCACAGGGTAGCATCAGGGCACACAGGGATCAGATTCCTTCTCAGGTGTTTGTCCCTGCTGGTTTCTCACTGGAAGAGGACAAAATGAGATAACATCACACCTTGGAAGACATGGGTTGTAATCCATGAGTGGAGCAGGACTGGGAGGGTCCTGGGAGAGCTGGTTTATCCTGGCTGCTGAGATGGGCTGTTCTGGAAGTTCCAAGTCTTAGGGATGGCCATCTGGGGAAAACACTGAACTTGGTTTCACCAGACTGATGGGAGGAGCATCAGAGAAGCTTCAGGTGCTCCATCAATACTGTGTATGGAGGTAAGTCAGGCCAGGATATGTATCCATGCTGGGTTTAATTTGAAATAATGAGTGGTGGAGGTTCACCAGTCTGTGACGGAATCTGAACATTCCTTCAAGATGCTCACCCATAGTGTAGTCACTGGTTTTGGAGGAATGATGACGCACACTGTATCACCTTGATGGGAAACAGTAACTCAGCAGGACCCAGCACCAGAGAGTCCTGCTTCAGCTCCCAAGCACTGCAGAAGTGGGAGAGAATGAGAACTCAGGGCTGATTTCGCCCTCTTGGGGCTGATAAAACTCCACCCAGGTTATAACCCAACAGCCAGGAACGACAGCACTGAAGCCTTGGGGGATAAAGCCTTCCCCCAGCCTGACAGTAGCAAATGTACTCAGGTGGGTCTTTTACCTTGGACTCATAGAATCACTAAGGTTGGAAAAGAGCAAGATCGTCAAGTCCAACCTTCCTGTACTACTGTGCTGAGCTCCATAACCTCCCACTTCTCCAGAAACTTGCATCCAGGCCTAATCTTCCTTTAAATTTATCTTTATTATTAAAGCAACACATCTGCTAGAAATCATGTCAGCTCAGAGTAAGAGAAGGGATTAGGGTAAGGTTTGGGATATGCTGTACTTAGCATTTATAACACTGAAATCTTTAAATGAACAGAAAGGTTTGTCCAGAGCCCTATGTCATCAGCTCATTACTGGATTTAAGGCACAATGTGACTAATTAGGAGGTGAGCTGTCTGTGGAAGCAGAGCCCTAAATGTTGGCTCTGGCACATCCAGGCCGAAGTTAACGATCTCTAAAAGAGTAATTCTGTTGGGTGTATGCGAAATACTGTTTCGCTTGCCTTTAAATGTTGTCTGAAATGATTTGTCAACAATCTTCTGTAATTAGATCTTGATTTAGGCTAATCATTATATGCCTTGTTAAAGTCTGTATTTAAACCCTCATTGAATGTAATAGGACACAAGCACATGCTGAGGAAATATGAAATATTTTCACAAAAAGACTGAACTGAAATATTGAGCCTTTTTGCAGTTTCAACTATTCTTTCCAATGGCAAGAAAAAAATCCGTTATTCTAATGTCATGTGCTGTCTTCAATTATTTTGCCAAGCTGGGAAATTTGTGAAAATTCCACTCTGGAAATGTGAAAGCAAAACATGCCAGTACATTAAAGTATTTTAGAGCCACTGCTGAGAAAGTGGTGACATGGTGGCTTTGTTCCAATTTTCTATCTTTGTTGGGTTTTTTCTTTTGCCTTTTGTCCTTACAGAAATTCCAGGACTGAGTCAATTTTGTAAAAGTCACTTGGATTCCACCAGGACTGAATTTGCAGCCTTGCTAATGTAATTAACGTCTATTAAGCAAGCATGTGCCCTGAGCAGCTTAATAGGAAAATCTAATAATGTTTCCTATTGGAATGTTCCCTGTCAAATTGTCAAAGTGCTTTAGTGTATGTTTTCTGTAGGCAGCACTGTATAATGGAAATGTTACACAAATTAGTATAAGGCCCTTGGTGAAATGGGATCTTTTACAGCCAGGATGCAGGGTGATGGCTGCTTTGGCCTTGCCAGCATGCAGCCAGGCAGAATTAGGTTTTGCTGGGATCACCTTTGGAATGACTCTTCCACAGCCCTTGCCTACAGAGTGGCCACGGTTTGCTTATTACCTAACCTGTAAATGGCATTAATAATGTCCTTGTGGAGCAATAGCATGGCAGGATGGGCTCCATAAAACAGAAATCCTGTGGCTGACCGGTGTTGTATTTTTTTAAGGTGGGTAATAAAAGAAGAAAATGGAAAGCTCGTGCCTTTGTTTTTGTTTGAGAGCAGAGGTGCAGGTGTTTGAATAAAGCCTCCCTCGTTCTGCAGGTGCTGCTGCTTCCCCATTTGCTGGAGCCCCATTGGGTTTGCTAGGGGCTTAGTGCTGGTTAATGGAGCAGGGACAGTCAGACCTTCATGCCAAGTTTGCTCCCTGACCTCTCCATGTCCTGGGATTGCAGAGGGAACAGCTGGGTCTCCTGCTGGGAAGGGACAGAGGGCCAGGAGAGCACAGCCACTGCTCTGCTTGTGGGGTGCCAGCCATGAATGCCCACAGCTGGGCAATGTCCCCATCATTCCTGTTTTACTCCTGGGAGAACTGAGTTGTGAGGAAGGCAATGCTCCCATCCCCTTGAACTTGGGAAAGGGATGAAATCCCAAAGGAGCTGCTTCTCTTCTCAACAACTACACAGTAACCTTGGTCAATCAGCAGTAAATGCCCACATTAACCTCTTCCCTCCAAAATCAGAGTGGCAAATGTTCGTGCTGCATGAGAGAGATGCTGGGTTGACTCAGTCTGGTGTGGTGCAGCTGCGAGAATTCTGTCTCAGCAAAATATTAACTGAAAAGTAAGATTTCTTCCTCTTTTAGCTGTTTCTTTTCTGGACAGGCGAAGGGATGTATGTCCCCCTGCATTTTAGGGAAACAAGGAGGGCAATTTGTTTAGGAAGCTGCGATGGGCAGCATATCTGCAGTTAATATGTAAGGGGAAAGGTTTACCTCTCTCTTCAGGCTGCTCCTTTAACTCACCCCAGGGGGAAACAACCATACCAGGGGTTCTTTAATTTTTTATCAGGGAAAGCTGTTTCTTTCCCTAGCAAGGAGAATTTCTTCTTCAGAGCAGACTGATTAATTCTGTCCTATGCACCTTTTTGTACTTGGGTCTCACAGCACAGCTCCTGCAGCCCCTTCTGCAGCATCAGGCACTTCTCAGATGAGTCTGAAGTTGAGATCTCCTCCAGGAGCAGCTCCAGGTATAAACTGGGCTTATTGTGATGCAGGAATAGCAAATTATGGAACACTTTGCTGAGCAGCTCCCTTGAGCTCTGCCTCTCTTGGAGCAGCAATGTGTATGTCAGCAGCTAACCCTGGGCTGCCCGGCCAGTGTCCAAGTGTCCCTGAGCCTGAAATAGCCAGCTTTGGTTTGGATTTAATGGCAGTTTCCCTCAAAGCACTGGCCCAACAACCCACACATAAATTTGAGCAACCTGGTCTAGTGGAAGGTGTCCCTGCCCATGGCAGGGAGTTGGAATGAGGTGGTCATTTAGGTCCCTTCCAACCTAAACCATTCTGGGATTCTGTGTCTGAGGTTCACTGGGACTGTGTCTTCCAGGAAAGCACCATGAGCACGACAGGAGCTTCCCTGGGTACAAATCCTGTCCCAGACACTGAGATGCGAAAATGAAACTGAGAACTCAGGAGCAGCCCCAGGTTTCCTGGTCCAGTGAACTGTGAACTGCTGTCCTGATCCCAAAGAAAACTGGACTTTCCAAAAATGTTGACAGACAGACAGAATTCTGACAGACAGAGTTTTCCTGCTTGTTTTCAATAGCACTTAAGTAAAACTAGAGTGGAATTGACAGTGCTGGTATACAGGAGCTGGGGAACGAGTAGCGGGGATAGAGAAGGGAAATTATTTGGACAGGGCTTGATGGGAAGTGATTTTAACAACAAACAAAATGATTTTAACAACAACAACTCTCCCAGGAGTAAAATATTCTGTCTGCTTGTAAAACAAAGAACTTTAAATCCTTGTGTCCTCTAAATGAAAAGCCCCTAGGCAGGGACAACTTTGACCAAAATGACTGAACAGGGAAACCTACCTTCTTGTGTGTTCCCATTACCAGCTGCAAGAGCCTGTGAGGGGGGTCTTTATAGATTTCTGCTGTTGCAAAGGAAAAAAGAGTTGTTGGTTCCTCATACTGATGAGTCTGTAAAAACTTTGCTTGGTTTTTTGAGTTGGTTTTGTCTTTTGTTTGGGGGGGAGAGTTTAATGTTGTTTGGTTTTTCTTTTATTTCCCCATGAACATTAAAGCAGTTCTCAGAAGTCGGCTGGGTTCACTTTGTATTAGAGAAACTGAGGTAAAAATGGGGCTGTATCTTGCCCAAGACCATAAAATGGATCATAACATGACAACATTTGGGGTAGAACCCAATTTTTTTCCTGGTTCAAGCTGGCTGTGCAGAGACTCAAGAGGGCTTCCAGGGAAGCCCTTCTGAGGGACTATTTCCCTCACCTGTGAGTCAAGCTCTCTCCTAGCAGCAAGGCCATACACCCCACTTTGTACCATTCAACTACTGATTTATATGTTTACTGGAAGGCCTTACACACAGGAAGATTTGGCAGTAATGGTACTTGATAAAATCCTTCCATTTTCTTGGTTTGGTAATTGACTTCAGCAGTTTCATGCCTGCATGGAGCAAGTTTCACACTATCAGCATAACCATGTGGAAATGATTGATGAGATGTTGGCTCCATGGCCAGAGAGGATCAAGAGCTGCCTTTCTCTTGAAGTATTTGGGTTTTATTTGCTATCTGTAAATGCAGACAGTCATATGGGATTTCCCTGGCCAGGAAACCACTTGGTTTAGGTGCAGCATAGAGACAACTTTTTTATGCTTGTGGTGTTGCTGTCTTGTGTCCCCACCACATCATGATTTTCCTGGTTGAATATTGCTGCTCAGCTAGATTTAAATTAATTTCAATCTTATGGGACATTGTATTCCCTGAGAGAAAGTTTTTGTGAGTGCTAGGTGAAACAGGGATGAGGGTATGAGGCCAGCACTGTGTCAATGTGTGCTTGCTGGTGTATCTGGGCCAACTTGTCCTGCCCTCACATCTCCTGAAGGCATCAGATGGTTACAGAATCATGACCTCTATGAGACCTTGGAGTCAATTCCATGATTATGAGAGAAAAACATTGCTGTTCAGGAGGAAAATTTAATAGAAGCTGCTGTCTGGGCTGGTGGGACATGGTGTCCCAACCACATCCTGGCCACGGCACATGTTATGGCCCTGGGTCAGGCTCTCCAAGGAGATACTGGTGGTATTTGTCCTTGTAGAGGTGGCAGCTGAACTTCTTGATGCAGGGTTTGGAAGCTTCCACGGTTTGAATCTTCCTGTGATCTGGGGCAGTGAAACTAGATATAGAGGAGTGAGAAAAGGGGATGAAAGGCGGAAAAGGAGAGACAAAGTGGAATATTGTACTAGGTTTTGTCTGCAGCCAAACCCAAGTCTGTATGTGCTGTTTGACTTTGTCAAATGCTCTTGTCACAAAGACTGTTTTCTGCAGGGACAGTGTCTGGGTGATGCTGATATGAGCAGGAGTTTGGGATTTGTGATGGACTATCTGGTTTGAATCAAATAAAGAACCACTCTGAATCCCTGCCCAAAGCACAAATGAAGCCTGCAGCATGTTAACAAGATTGAGAAAGTCTGGCCAATTCATTTAATTTGTTCCAGGCTCCTCTTGGCTTCCAGGTGTTCATCCTGGATCACAAGCCAAAACATCCTGGGAGAGGCTCTTGCTGTCATATTTCCAGCCCATCTGATAAGGCTCTTGCCTCTGAGCAGGCATGCTGCTGCAAGATTCCTGCTCTGCCCTATCCAGGGATGTCACCTTAAGGCTTTGAGGCCAGATCCAAACTGTAAATAGAAAAATAGAGGTTTTGTCAACCAAATGCCTCACCAGCTGTTTGCCTTTGACCTCAGAGCTCCCCTTTGGGACATGTGCTTTTTCCACGGATGGGCGACTAATTTTTTTTTTTTGTCCACAGTATTATCAAGCCCTCATGGCTCTTTGCTCTATTTTAAAGGATGTGCAAGGAACTGGGCAATGTTGGTTGATTTAAAGGAGGTCCAAGCTCACTTCTACCCCCAGATAAATCTACCTGAGAGAAGCCACATGCTACTTTGTTGACAAAACAATGCTAGGACATGTGGCTGTGCCCAGGCTTCTAGGTGGGCTTGAGGAAGCAGGGGGAGCCCTGTGCTAATGTGGGAATGGGTTTGGGGCTGGTGACAATCATGCTCTTCATACTACATTCACAATTTGCAGCTCTGGACTTGGGTTTGTCCTTCCTTGGCTCTCTGGGCTCTGACTTGCTTTGCAAAGAGCAATGTTTTTGGCAGGCCTCAGCAGCCTGTGCTGGAAGGAAAAAGCCCTTGAGCTGTGTCCAGGAGCAGCCTTCTCTGAGGAGCCTGGTGAGTGAAAGGGGAGCAGGGGAAACAAGAAAGGGGAAACACTCATCCGTGATGATTTTCCCAAGCACTTGATGAGGGCTGGACTGCCCTGACAAGGCTAAAACTCAACCCAAGGGACTTTGCCACAAAACCCTGGCTTTTTCATAGTTAAATAGAAGATGCTTCAGACTGACTTTTCAGTGTTTCTCTGAATTATCTGTGTGTTCTCCTACCAAACATTACAAGTACTTGCAATTTTTTTCCCTCAAAGAGCTGAATCTAGTCACTTTTTTCCTCTAGGCTTCAGAGGAAATGGAAAGGTACTTAATTTATGTTTTATTCATTACAGTCACTATCTCTTGTTAATTTACTTACATTATTTACGGAATTTTAAAGTATTTTGTGCATCAGGCAACATCCCAGGCCCCATAAAATGCTAATTTTCAAACTGTATCAGAGGCAAACATCTTTCCTGGGCCTCTAGGTAGACAAAGGGTCATCCCCATTCTTAATTAATTTTTCATGATTCTATATTTAAATGCAATAAAGCCTGCTTGAATGGCAGATCTCTGGCAACTCACTTCTCTATGTGGTTAAATTTTATGAAGATCTGTTGTGGTTGTGCTACTGTTACAATAAATTTAATTTTTGATCCAGTGCCTTAATTACTAAGGATGACTGAAGCTGGTTTAAATACAGGAATAACTATCTTGGATCTTTACCCTCAATGGGAATGAACATAAGGTTCCAAAAGTTCAAGTAACTTCCTGAAAAGAAACTAAATTTCATTTTCACAGTCGCTTCTTTGCACGTTCTGATTCCAGTGAGAGAGAAACTGGGGGGACACTCAAACCCCAGAAGGGTCTTAATATTTTAGTTTTATCTCATGTCTGTGGGCACTCAGCAAATTGGTCCAGTTCTTAGCCTTGGGGCATTGGAATCTTCCAAAGTGCTGGGGCAATTGACACCATAGAATTGGACAACACATGAAGGTTTAGGGACATTTTAAGATAGTCCAAATCACTGTGACATGCCTGAACCATGTGTTCCCTGCTGCTCAGTTGCCTTTCAAGGTTTTTAATGCCTATCGATAAGGAAACACGAGATGCTAGATTCCAGTGGCTTTTATCCTGGCAGAGTAAGGCCAATGTATGTGGTCACCACAGCACATCCTATGAGTGTCTCTTGGTCACAGTGGCTGTCACCACTAGTGTCTGCTATACTTCTCCAGGTGTCTCTGAGGTGTTCCCATGCTACTCTGCCTAGCTAAGAGGACATGGTTGTCCCACTGCTGACAGGGAACACAGCTTATCCAGGGCTTTCCTGACTGCTCTGGAGAAATCCTGGGGGAAAATGAGATGTTTTGGTGTGAAACATCACATTCCTGCTTGCTGAATGTGGGAACAAACAACCCTGCAGGGTCTGGAGCTGCTCCAGAAGAAGGGAGGCGGAGGCTGTGGTGCAAAGGAAATGAACATTGAGGTTGGTGCAGAGTCAGGCTTGACCCTGGGAATGGCCAGGGCTAGATGGGCACTGGAGTACCTGCCAGCTCTCCCTTGCAGACACAGCCCTGGCCTCTCACCATGGTTTACAAGGCACACAGTTTCTCCTTGGCTCATCCTGAGGTCTGCCTGAACCAGGATGCCTCTTCTCCATCTGTTCAGTCTCCTCCAGTGCTGGTGTGACATGGCAGTGGCTCCCCCATTCTCTGTGGAGAGGTCACATCATGACAAGTAAAGTGACCTAATCTCAAAGTTAATGTAAAAGTGGCATTGAATGCTCTGATATAGTGTCTCTGATCAAATCATGTTGGCAGACTTGAAGACTGCCAAATTTGAGCCTTGTAGCCACCCTGAGAAGCATTGCAGGGTTATCACACATGGTCATCACAATTATTTTTCTGTGCTTCAAGTTTCATGAAAGTTTCAAAATTTTTCCAGTGAATGCATCATGGAATTTAATATAAAATGGTTCTATGACTGCCTCCTCCATTCAGTGCAAGGTACATGGCTTCACTGGGCAGGTGATCTTGCTTGAGGTGAAGCCCTGCAACCTGCAACCTGAGCTCAGGTAGCCACTGGATCACCTTCAACCCTGACTCCTTGGGGACCAATGCCAAGTTCCCATGACCTCACAATACAGATATTGCTTCACCTGTAAAATGAGCTCAGTGACATGAAACAGTGTGAATAATGGTGTCAGCAGAAGGGGACGTGGCCCTTCCGTGACACACATGATATGTGATACTGTGATGTGAAAAGCTCAGCCCCAAAATAGAACTGGGGTGTGAGCACCTACTCATGGAGTTGCCAGTGGCACAGCTCTGCCAGCAGCCAGGCTGTGATGATGTTCTTGTCTACCCTATCCCAGTCACAGCCATCTCTCAGGCCCAGCTTCTTCCTTCCATAGCACTTTCTTCAGTCCTGAGGTTGTTTTAGGTGTAACTGGTAAAGTTCTCATGAAGCTCCAACACAGCCGTTTTGGAGGGAGTAGATGTGATGTTTCTATTATGATACCTCTTGGAAAACTGACAGATACTTTTTTTGGGAATGACTGGGAAACCTTGGAACTTTTCTAGTGCTGGAAGCCAGGGAAAACTTGTGTGGCTGTTATATTTTTCCAGTACGCACTATGAAAAGAAACACCTAAAGAAACACTGTCCAGTGGACATGGTGGTCCTGACCAATGTCTCCAAAACAGCACAAAATTCTTTTGCAATGTTTAAGGTCTCTAGTCCATGTGTCCATGATGGACTCTCACAGCTGTTCCATTCTGCTGGACTCTAAGAGGAGATGGGTGAAGTGCAAGGCTGTGCAAGACTGAGAAGTCTGCTAACTCCAGCTAGCTCAGGTTTTGGGTTGTGCCTTTGATGTTGGACTTTGTTTGGGGGAGGGGTCTTCTCTAAGTTAGCAACCAGCACACGTGGCATTATGCTGCTCAAAAATTCCTTGTGTGGGCACTGCAGCCAGCAGGTACACACTTAACATACAAAAGCTGTCATTCTACTGAGGAAAAAAAAATACTATTTACAAGCTTGTTTGAAAGACTTCCTCCCCCTTTCATCTTAACCAAGAAATTGGCATGTTAATAAATGCAAGCCCCAAGAATCTGAATGCTGCTCAGACACTGTGAACAGGTTTCTCTGCAGCAATGTGAGGCTGCCTGGGAGCCTGAATGCTGCTCACCCAGCCCAGGAGCACAGCCTGCTTTGGAGCTGGTTCTGCCACCTCCAGTCAAGTCAGGGACACAGTCTGTGTTTTAGATTTATCTGCAAAGCAGAGATGATAGTATGTGAACTCTGATAGGAATTAAGAATATGATAATTTTGCAAGTAATTCTCTATGGAGTCCATATAAAATGGGGAAAGACATCAAAAGTTGCCCAACTGAAATCACTGGCAGCTAAATTTAAATATGTTCCTCTTTCATCCACAACCTTGTCACCATCTTGGTGCCATGTTCCAGTGAGCCCATGGATCTACATCACCTTCTTTTCACCATCAGTGAGACCACCAATTCCTCCCAGCATTCACTTCAAGTTGACTCTAATATGCATTGCCAAATACTCTCCCTTTCCCCAAACCTTGGTTTATCTCACTATGAGGTGAGAAAATGCTTCCTGATGGTTTCATAAATACACACTATGGGGCATTAACCAACATTGGTTAAATCTAAATAAATACATCTATCTGTTCTCCAAAAGAACCTGTTTGTTCTGTGATATCAAAGCCTGGCCTTGGTGACATCATTAATCATGGCAGGAATTGCTGTGACGCCCCAGGAAGTTACTGGCTAAAGCAGTCAGGACCCAGTTACTGAAAGGAGGAAGAAAAAGATCCTCTTCAGATAAGAGCATGGGAAAAGAAAGAATGGAAATTTAGTATAGGTTAAAGGATCTTCTAATGTGCAGAATGTAATATTTCCCTGTGTGTGGCAGTGAAGAATTCTTTTTTAGCGAAGTAAAGAACCTCCAATGAAATACATTCTAAATAGGCTGATGTATCCAGGTACAATAGGGAGAAAATGCTATAATTATGAATCTGTGTACCTGGAGATAAATGAAAGGGGGCCACTCTTTCTCTGAGGACTACACTGGAATGTTCCCTGATCCCAGAAACCTCCTTCATGCACACGAAAGGTAAGGTATTCCAAGCTGGATCTCCCATCTAATAATTTCCCATGCACTTGCTGCAGTGTATTATGTATCCAGGATATAATTTGCTTTAGCAAAATGGTCATTTTTATTCCTAAATAGCTGGTGACCACTGGGCTAAAGACAGCTTTCCAAAAGTCACCTTGAAGATCACACACCATTAGCAATGCCTTGTTTAAATTGTAGAGAAATGTTGGGGCTGCATAATAAGATGTTGATTGTCAGGCTGAGCAAGCAAAATGAGGTGAGGATGATGTTGGGAAGAACTGTGTCTTTGCCATCTCTGCCTGCACTCTTCAAAATGCTTTTCTTGATTCTCTGTTCATCCAGTATCTTCCCTCTGCAAACTTCCTGGAGATCAGTTCCTGCTCTTCTTGGACAAACAGTGTTCAGAATAAACAGGGAGGCAGAGGGAAAGTGTTTTATACCTTGGTGAAGTGTTAAAAAAAATCTCTGTGTCCTACAGCCCTTGAACCATCGTTGCTTTGTGGTTTTCACACAAATGTTTGGGCTGTATTGATTTCTTGTGAAATGAAATGTTAACAAATGTGTAGCAACAATGGAAGTTGTTTCCTTCTCTTTCTTGTGAATTTTCGGAGCCTGGAGGATTTTTTGACCTTTATTCCCTAAGCTCCTGGAAATTGAATGAGGTTCATGGGAAAACTCAGTGTAACAATTAGTGGTGTGTTCAGCTGGCTTCTCCTTCCCTGCAGTGTCTGTGTCACGCGAACCTGACAGAGGTGTCAAAAATAACTATTAAATATCCACAAAATTTTGGACACAAGGCAGCATAGAAATAATTTTTCTTATTATTTCAAAATTTATTAATATTCTCTTGGAGGGGGAAGCTCCTTGGCAAGTTAATCTCATTTCTGGCTTAGCCCTGGGTTTTCTGCAGTGCTATGAGCCCATACAAGCTTTGTATGGCAGCTGCTGACAACAGCCTGGGAGCAAAGCTGGTCCTACACCATGCTCGAGAGGTGCCAGCAGCTGTGGGGGAGAAAACCTGAACCTTGCTGTGCTACTTTCCATCTCCTAACAGAAAAAATGCTATCAAGGAGAAATTAATGGGGATCAGCCCCTCCTGGTGCCCACTGAACAGCTGGTTTGAAGCTGTAGATTTTATCTAAATCTCAGCAAGGTGTATCCAACCCCTGTACTTTGTGTCGTAACACTCAGCTTCTGAGCTGCCCTCCAGCACTGATGGATGTTCTCTGCTCTGATGAATCAATCCTATAATATTCCACTCCTCCATGCGTGACCTCCCTGCATTGTAGGGCTGTTTGCAGGGTTATCCAGGTGCACCGCTGTAAGTACAACCTCCCAACACTCTCTCCCTCCCCTAGTTTATAGCTCTCACTATTCTGACAGGGAACAAAAGGATCTGACCTTCCTGAGGGAGAGCAGGGAAGTTACTAAATAACTGAGTTCTCCTTTCCCCGAAAGGCTGTAAATTGTGCTGAAATAGTGGTTTCATGATATGCCAGATGAGAAGCTGTTGTCAACCACCGAATGATTTTTAATTGAACAGGAACCAGAGGAAATGCTTTACCCTGGAAAACTCCCACCTTCTCTCTCCTGCAGAGCACATGTGTGCTGCCTGCGCTCTCTCAGCTTGATGGAAGCACTGGCAGCATCCGTGGGTCAGGAAAGGTTATGGTCCATCCCAGGAAAGGCCACATATACCATACAGCTTTCAAATTGCTGCTGGCTTCTCCTTGGGGTGCTCAGGGACAGCTCAAGGTTTTTGGACTTGCTGAAGATTTGGACATGTGCAGGGGTCAAGGAGGGCAGTATTGAAAAGGCCACAGCACCTTGTGGGTTTGGGTTGCTTGCTTTGTTTTGGGGACAGTTTGCAAGGGGCATTGAGCAACCTGGTCTAGTGGGAGTTGACCCCACCCATGGAAGGAAGCTGGAACAAGGTGCTCTTGCAAGTCCCTTCAAACTCAGACTTTTCTGGGATAGTGTGGCAGGTCCACTGTGCCAGAGGGATAAGGAACAAATAGAGGAAATGGCTCTGTTCTGTTGAGAAAACCTTCATTAATCGTGGCAAAACAAGATCCCAAAGCCAGAAGCTGAATGAACTGGATTTGTGCAACCCGTCCTCCAGCTGCAGTTTATATTTCTGCAGAAGGCAAGACTAGTTCCGCAACACACTTCTCTTTTTGCCTGTGCAACTTTTATTGGACACCCTAAAAATCCTCCCTTTTTTTAGAATTTAATCCTTTGAAAATGGCTCTTACACACTTTTTCTTATCCTCCTAGTTATATTCTTCCATGCTTTGACATTATTATGTGAGGGGCATAACTGAGCTCCAAAGTGTGGAAGAAATGGTTCTGAGCCAAAATGTTCTGCTGGAAAAAAAAAGTATTTCCATGGCTCCTCTAAATGCATCCAACTTGTTTTTCTGTGGCTCCAGTTTTATAGGAGAGATTTCTGAAGTCCTACACTGGGGTCACCAACTTGTGGGAAAGTACTTGTGATTTCACCCTCCCCAGCCAATAAGTATCAGTGCTACTTTTCACACTATTGCAGAATGACTCTAATTAGGCTTATTAAAGTTAGTTCTGTACTAATTGTGTGGCCATGATCCTGCAAACACCTCTCCATTATGTACAGACATTATTGAAGTTAAGAGTTCCTGCTAAAGTCAGCGAGCCTGAATCTGTGCTGAAAACACATCTGCATGTGTTTGTCAGGGATGGTGAGGACAATGGCTGTGGCCAGATATTCACTGCATTTTGTTGTAAGGGAAGACTTTCTGATCACTGCTGAAATGTTTGAGATAGGTTGTCTAGAGATGGAAGCAAGAGTTTTACATAAAATAAGACAGGAACCAATAATTTCCTCAGATTAAAGCACAGTCCCAAGGGTTCCTTTTTTTTCCCTGTCAAGGCAAAGATGAGTTTAACATTTCCATACCATGTTATTGTGACTGAGCACTCTACTGGTGCCTTCATTCCTCACTACCAAGCATTGCTGCTGCTGCACCAGTCACAGTTTCTTCATGAGATCATTTCACTCCAGGGCTGTTTCCCAGCACAGGCAGGAACAACACTGCTCCCAGGGAGCCCCCAAGCCCTGGGAAGGCTGGCTTGTTCTTCATACAGTTTTACCACCCAGAAATGCTATTCCTACCCATCCTGGTAGCACTGAAGGGAGCAGTAGTGGCTGTAGGTGACAAGAGACTTGAAGCTGTGTCAAGCCTGGGTGCATCCAGCTGACCTGTAAGTAACGCTGGCCTTGCACGCTCCGGGGCTGAATCTCCGTCTTGGCTCAGGATCAGATGTCCCCAGGGATGACAGTAGCCTGTCTCTCACTCTTTTCGTGCTTCTGTAAAACAGAACATTGCTTTCTCATGCAACTTTTGAGCCTTCTCCTTATCAGGTCTCTGCTTCTGGGTTGTGATTTCCAGGAAGGGCCTCACAGTGCCTGTCTATTCTTTGGCTAATTGGAGCCTCAGGAAGGAGATGTGCGTGGTGGACATGAGTGTGCCCCAGGTTTGATTTGCTGTAGCAGGTCCTATTGAGACCTTCCCAAGCTTCACCACTGCCGTGACTCACCGTGTGTTTTCTCCTCTGGGTTATGGTTCATTAAGTAATTAATTAAGCATATTGCTCCTTAGATAGAGGTCACATGAGAACATCCCATTGAGTTTCATGACAGTTCTTGGTTTTGGTGATTCTGAGCTATTCTTGGTGGTTTGGTGATTCTGGTGTTGAATATGTTAGAATAGATGGGAAGAGTTCAATTGATTTTGGGGGGAAGTTTGCTTTAGGCCATTCATGAAGAAGAAAGGATACCACTTAAAGATGTTCCCTGAAAGTATTTCTTCCTTCCCACTAATTTTCCAAGAACTGAGGAAGTACGCAGAAGAGTCACCACAGGTCAAGGGAAGCCCTCAGCCCTTGCCTGGACCCAGTGGGCAGCTGCATCTGAACAGTGTCTGCTCTCACAAATCCATTGCTACCCTTTGCTGTGGAGATCCCTAATTAGACAGAAACGCTGGAATCTTTCCAACACATCTCCCCTGCTGGCTGCCCTCCCATTTGGTCATGCTAAACGAGTAGGTAAATAGGCTTTTCATGAAATCTAACACCCGCCCTACCTAATCCCCCCTGCCTTCAAACAGTGGGTCTAATCAGTTGTTTTGACATAACTGGGATCCAAATTCTATAAGGAACATGGCCAAGAAAAGTTCAAATCCAAGACCAAGATTAATGAGAACTTCAAAGAACTTTACCACCAAATGTTACTAATTTAGTACGCCCTCTATTTGAAACCAATGACCTAATTGGAAACAATATTCTTTAAAAGCCTTTATATTCCAGCTCTTTAGTATTCGGGAGGTGACTTCTGAGATCAGAGTGGGTTTATGTCATTTGGTGGGACAGGACTGTTGATTTCCACTCCCACCTCCATAAAACTGGGATAAAATATCCTGCATTAGGTGACTGTGCTCTTAATGCACAATAAATAACAGATTTGTAATAGACAAACAATTTCCTTCTGCTCTCTAATAACTGAGTATAATATTACAAATCCCTTAAAGCTGGTTAGAGAAATGAAAGGTCTGATTGGCTTTGCTGCTTACCATGTTGCCAAAAAACCAGCATGTCAAAAATACTGTGCTCAGTGTAAAAATGCATGTTGTTTCACAGGGCTGTTGGTAGTACCTCTACCTTTGCAGAGTTTCACCAAGGTCCAAATGACTGGATGTTCCATACTTGGCTATGGATTTGGGAAGAAATCCTGAGGAAAATTCAGATCATTGATGCCTTTAGCAAAGATCAGTCAACCTGCTGTGGAGGTCAGGCATGCTGTCATCAGCTCAGGCACTTCTCTGTGTCTTGCGTTCTTCCTAGTACTCCACAGAGCTCCACACTTTCCTAAGAGGGTCCTGCTGTCACCTGTGATGAGGTTGTTTGTCCTGCATCCGACTCTGCTGATCCTCACCCCTAGAGCCAGGATAGAGGCAACTCATGCTGGAGACCCTGCGGGGTTTTCCCAGCAGAGGAACTTGGACAGAATGAGGTCAAGGCAAGACTTGTCTCACCTGCTGCTGCAGGTGGAAGTTTTGTGTAGCCATACACTCCAAGTCACAGCTTTCTGTATATAAGGAGGAAGGAAATTTTTCCACCTTGGACACCTACTTTAGACTGAACTGTGCCATCCTCTGGCACTGGCTGTTTCTCTGCTCTGACTATAGGGAGGCTACGTGACAGGTCAGAGTTTTATCTTCATGTCCCGAGCATCTGTGAGGATCAGAAAATCATAGACTCAGATAATGATTTGGGTTGAAAGGCACCTTAAAGCTCATCTTGTTCCCCCCTGCCATGGGCAGGGACACCTTCCACTATCCCAGGTTGCTCCAAGCCTTGTCCAAGCTGGCCTTAAACACTTCCAGGGATGGGGCAGCCGCAGCTTCTCTGGGCACCCTGTGCCAGGGCCTCAGCACTCTCACAGGGAAAAATTTCTTCCCAGTCTCCCATCTAACTCTCCTCTCTGTCCATGGGAAGCCATTGCCCCTTGTCGTGTCCCTCCAGGCCCTTGTAAATAGTTTCTCTCCATCTTTCCTGTTGGTTCTCTTCAGGTACTGGAAGGTCACAATGAGGTCACCCCAAAGCTTCTCTCCAGGCTGAAGAATCCCAACTCTCCCAGCCCTTCCTCCCAGCAGAGCTGCTCCATCCCTTGGATCATCCTGGCGCCTCCTCTGGACTCTCTCCAGCATCTCCAGGTCCTTCCTGTGCTGGGACAGGGCTGGGGCAGCTCTGAAGGTGGGATCTCACCTGAGCACAGGGACAGAGCTGGTGGGTCAGCCGAGGGCATGGGGAACAGCACATACCAACGGGCAGGTCCAGCTCTCACCCACCAGCACCCCCAAGTCCTTCTAAGGATTCTCCAGAAGATCCAAATCCTCAGCAATGCACCCACATCACACAGCCAGGCCATGAAGACACAGCACAGCCATTCTCTCCAGGCAAAAGGCCTCTTTTCCATGACCTACAGCTGGTTGCATGGTGGGTGATGTAGATTTTCATGGTTAGGGATCCTTCAGCTCAAAAGCTGTGAGACTTTCTGAAATAAGCTGAGTTTATTTAAAATAATGAGAACTTATCCCTTGCCACTGAGGGTACTGGTGAACAGGAAACAGCTATGAAGAAGTCTTCTCAAAAAAATCCTCATTGGTTTTCTGGGCAGAATAACAGCTCTGGAAGACTTTGGTCCATATCCCTGAATAACCATTAAGTGAATTATTTGGAATGTACTGCAGCTCATTTCACACACTAAAGGACCTGGGATACCTCATTTGCCAACACCACCATCTCCCATGAAGTCTGTACCACAGTGCTGAGGTGACAAATACACCATGGAAGAAGTAATGTCATATTTGACATAAAGCCGGGATGGAGCTTCTTACCTGCCACTGCACAAGGGAGCGAGAAGCTTCTCTGGAGCCAGGGGACACAGCATTCAGACCTGACACTCTCTGAGGATTTTCTAGTAATTTGGACATAAAAGTTAATTTTTAAAGGAGGTTACATGATCTCCCAGACGAAGAGATGGTGTTTTCCATTCCTAAATCACAGTGGAATTCCCCCTCTCTGCATAAATTAAAATCACTTTAAAAATAAATAAAGGAACAGTGAAAAAGAAAAGGCTGGAGCAGTTTGGATACATTCAACCATTAAGAAAGATTCCTTGTTTTCACATCAGTGATATTTTGCCAATAACAGCTTAGTGAACATCAAGGAAGGTTTTTCTTGGGTTATTTTCAGAAAACAGCTAAGAAAAAAGAAGAAGCCTAAACCAAATGGGGTCCTTTGCTGGCTGAGGAGCTGATTCCTGCTGGGTGTGTGGTACCTAATGCAGGTTGGGTATTCAGCCTGGTGGTAATCGGTGAGGTTTGAGCAAGTCCAGCTCAGTTGCATGATTCACCCCCACCAAAAGTGTTTCTGTGCATGTCCAGTTTCACCAAACTAATTTATTAGACATTTATTATTTTATGCTCAGTGAGGATCCTTCCCCACTCCAGTGAGGGCAGCATCACCAGGCAGTTCTTGATGCTGCATTAGCAGTCTTGCATCTGCTGAGGAGAGCTGGATATTGGAATGATTTCCTCTTCAGGCCTTACAAGCCTTGTGGGGTTCATGCCACCTTAGGAGTCTGGGCAGAGTTTGAAAGGCTTAAGCGCAAGAGAGACCATATTTCCCAGAAAGGGGAAATTTGTGTTTTATAAACCCCACAGTACCCATTTTGCTCACATCCATTTTACGATTATAATTACTTAGATTACTTTTTAGATAAAGGAAAACAATAATAAAAGTGTAACTAAATAAAAAAGCTCAGAAAAAAAGAAGGAAAACACTGTGGTTTCTGTTCAGAAATTTTAACCCTCCTGTTAGAAGAAAGGCTAGATTTTTAGAGATGAGGAAAAAGGCTGGTTTGAAGCTACATATATTCTACTATTTCAATCTGGTCTCTTCTTCATTCCCACCCTTAAAGAAAGGTGAATCTCCCATGCCTTTTCTGTGCTTAAATGAGTTGTGAGTGTCCAGATGTCTGCAACAAAACTGGGCATTATAAATACATATATATATAATAAATACTTGATGTATGAACACACATGATAAATATACATGTATAACCCAGTTCAAGTGAGCTTAGATGGCAGGTCCAAACTCCAGAAGATTCTTTCTACCTTGACCTCTGAGTGATGTGCACTAGAACCAAAAGCTCACCCACAGGGTGTCTGTGCTTCTGGCTGTTCCATCATGGGCGAACTACTGGTGCACAGAGCTGCTGCTGGGAATTTCCAGAAGACTTGTCAAATGTGGGAGTTTTGAGGGGAATAAACCACAGAATTTCCTGCCAATGGGAAGTCTAATTCCCACAGGAATGCCTAGTGCAGGGACACCCACTGTGTCCATCCTTGCTGGGGTGCACTGAGAGGGGAACACAGGAGCTCAGCCCAGGAGAATGAGATTGAGAATGGGATGGGGTGCTCCAACAAATCACCTCTGGCGGTTAATAGAGCATTAATGGATCATGCTCAAGTGATGGAGCAACTGTCTCCACCCCAGGCTCCTCTTGTCTGAGCTCTTGCAGGGCTCATTGGCCGATGTTCTATACATGGGGCAGCACCAAATATCTGTGGCCCCCCCACCAGGGCTGTCTGGTGGACTCTGAGTCTGAATGAGGTTTTCAGCCTCAAACAAGTGATTTTATGTGAACTAGGTAAATAATTAAGATAATAATCAGTCTGCTGGTGTTTCAGGCCCTGTTTCAGATTCCAGCAGAGAGATTATAATCCTGTAAATGCTTTGGAGTGTGATAATTCCCAAAATAAGTGAAACCTCAAACCAGGGACTGATGGTTGCTGGAGACCCTGTGTCCTCATAGACCTCTCATCACTCTTCCAGTTCTCTGTGTGGCGGAAGCTGCTCTTCCTTCTTGTATAATACGAAAAACCCCACAGTGGACAGGAAACTGTTCTTTCCAGGGGCTTCCACTGCCCTGGGCTCTGCCTGGCTGTTTGAGATGCCCAGAGGTTAGAACACCACAAGCATTGCCTGAGTTGCCTGAGTCAGTGTGCTGAATTTTATCAACCTTTTCTGTGTATATAACCCCAAAAAAGGACACAGCATTCTTTTCTGTATCACGAGCCCTGGGAAGCCATGAACCCTTACATGCATGGCAGCCTGCAAGGAAAGCAAGCAGATGTATTGGTTTCTCTGCAGTGGCAATCAGGAAGGGAATTAAAATTATGATATGTTGCCATGGTAATGAAGTCCCAGGATTTGGCTAGGAGGAAAAGTGAGGTTGTAGCTAGTTGCTCATGAATTCCTCAGTAGGCTTTTCAATACTCTGTTTCCTTTAAATGAAATTGGAGAAAGACTTGCAGTTCATAGTGGGGATAAAATTTTTATGAAGCTAAATCTAGGCAGTGTTTTAGTGTCAGTCAGCATTAACCCACAGCATGAACACATAAATAATTGAAATTTCAAATACGCCTGGATTAGAGCGCTGGCAGCACTTGAGGGCCAGTGTTCCATGGGCAGCCCAGAAGCTCTCCAGCCTCTGCTGCAGTATCCTGGAATGAAAACACCCATTCCTGCATCCTTCCCTGCCCCACCTCTTACAGTATTTCTTCTAGCAGAATAAAACAAGATAAATCCAACAGTTCCTCTGGCTTGGAGGAGATGAGTTGAGCTGCTCAAGGAAATATTCTCAGCTCTCCTGAAGACCAGGTTTCTCCTTATCCATAGGATCCCAGCTGTGGTCAGCAGTGGATTTTGTGTGTTTGACATCCACTCTGCCCCTGCCAGAGCCTAAATAAAGACAATCCTGATACAGGCAAGCAGAAAATTAAATGCAATTTATAAAAAACCATAGAAAAGTAGCAGACGGAAGTCATTGCAAAGCACTCCTTATTTGTGAGGAGGGTGATGTTTGGTTTTGAAAATGAATAGTCTATGGAGATTCTAAAAAATTTGAAAAACATTTTTTGTTTTTTGGACCAACCATGGCCTTAGTTAGTCCCTTACATCTATGACAAGTTTAAGTCAGGCTGGCTGAAGATTAATTTGCAAAGAGAAAAAAATAATGATAAAAATCAAGCTTTGAATTTTTTTCAACAAGAATAACACCAAGAAAGAGAAACTGTCCCAAATATTTTCTCAAATTTTATTTTAATTTCTGATTTTCCCTTCTCATCTCCCTTTTTTGAGAGGCAAATGAAGAAAGTAGAGGGTGAAAACAGATCACTCATCTGCAGGGCAGGACAGAGGGCCAGTGGGAAAGGAAAGAGGACAAAACCAAAGCACAAGAAAGTGAGTTTTCAGAGCTTTTAAGGCCCCTTTTCAGGAAGAAATAAGAGACATTTTCTGTAACAGTGAGAAGTCCTACATCAAAAAAGAAGCTCAGATGAAAAAGGTTCACTAGAGAGAAAGAAATTCCATGTAGAGACTTGTTCCCTCCACTCTGCCCAGGAAGACAGGGATGCAGTTCCTGCTTCGGCTGCATCCCACTGCCTCCTACAGCAGAGGCACAGCTCCACACCCCTTCGCTGGCTCCTGTCCCCCTCTGCTCTCCCTGGACCATCCGTAGCTACTGCCAACCTCTGCAGAGCCCCCTCTGAACTGGATTGTGCAGCAGACCCTGCCAAGGTCCATCCCTCCTATTGCAAGCCTTTTGTTTTCTGTGCAAGCACTAATGCCAGGTGGGATCAGCAGCTGCTGTGAAGGAGAAAACTCAGCTTGTTGTGGCAGTAGAAGGATGTTGATTGAGCAAATAGCTGTGTAGAGGTAAAACACCCCCACTGATGTTGCAGGATGGTCTGTCAGGGGAGGCTGAGGTCACTGCTGTCCCTATAATGAGGCGATGCAGGTAGGAGCATTTAATCACCTCTGAAGGTCTTTAAAGTTGGGTTCACAGCATTCTTTCCATCCTGGTTATAAAACAAGCTTTTGCACTGTTCAAGGACACAAGTGGAGGCACATCAGTTTGATATTGGGAAAATTGCTGAATGAGATGTGCCACAGTCCCCTTCACCTGCTCCAGCATAGAGCCTTACTTAGCCCATCCCCGTGAAAATCAGGGGGATTGCTGGGAACAAATATCTGAATCCTGAGTTTTACAGTAACTGTAAAAAACGTTACTGTAACAAAGTAACAAAGGGTGAAATGCAGAAATCAGCACACCATGATCTTCTGCAAGTCTCCTGCCTGGTGTCTCTGCTGTTTAAGAGAAAAAGAAAAGCACATCAGGATGGTGTTGTGGTACAACCATATGGCTGCAGCTGTGATGCTGGTAAAGGCTGGAATGTTGTGATCAGTGCATTTCATAGAGCCTTGGGGTTTGCGGACCATCCCAAGGGCAGCACCTTGCTCTTTTCAGCAGATATTCCCATTTATACCAGTGACTTCATTCCCTAAAACCCACCTGCCACAGTGGCTGGGTTTGATTTTCACAGCCCTCACTGAAAATAACTTGTTGATCCTCTGCTGATATGGTCAGACAACTCAAGGGCTTTTTCCCCTGTACTCAGCCCTACCCCTGCACCTCCTGCTCTGGGGTGGGTTTGCAGTGGACCTTCTCTGAAAAACAAGCAGCATTTCAGGACACTTCAATGTCCTGAAGCTGAATTTTGGAGCCTCCAAACCCCTTCACCAGCCCACCTTCAGTATTAGTCCTTAAAAAGTGTCTTTTGGGTCCTTATAAGAAAGCCAGGATTTCATGGCAGACAGGGAGGTGAGGGTGCAGTAAGGAGCTCTGAGCAATCAGACCTTGCAGAAGGGCCTGGGGAAGAGTCCTGGCCCTGCAAAAGGAGAGTCTGATGGTCTCAGAGAGGGCTGGTGGTGGAAGGGACTTGGGTGGGGTGTTTCTTGGAGGGAAACCTGGATTTGGACCAACACTCTCTTTATGAGGGATCGAGCATTTTGAGCAAATGTTGATGACAGTAAAATACACTTTAATGGCCATTATATGTTATTTAATAGAGTCATAGAATGGCCTTGGTTGGAAAGGACCTTAAAAATCCAGTCCCAACCTCTGCCATGGGCAAGGACACCTTCCACTATCCCAGGCTGCTGGGACTGTGGAACTTGACCTTGGAAACTTCCAGGGATCCAGGGACAGCCACAGCTTCTCTGGGCACCCTGTGCCAGGGCCTCAGCACTCTCACAGGGAAAAATTTCTTCCCAATATCTCATCTAAACCTACTCTCTGCCAGTGTGAAGCCCTTCCCCCTTGTCCTGTCACTCCAGCCCCTTGGAAACAGTTTCTCTCCATCTTTCCTGTTGGTTCCCCTTAGGTACCAAAAGGCTGCAATTAGGTTACCCCAGAGCCTTCTTTTTCCAGGCTGAACAATCCCAATTCTCTCAGCCTTTCCTCAGGAGGGGCATTTATTTGCCTCCTTCTCTACAGAAGGTCAGTGGGTCACAACCTGAGGAAGGACCATGGGGGCCTAAGTGCAGCTGTGCTGTTCTCAAGGTGTGTGGTCTGACCTGTCTGTGCTCACCAGTGCAGAAGAAGCTTTTTGCACTGCTGGGATGTGGGTGGGAGTCAATGGACCTTCTCAATTTCTCACAGTCCCTCAGGTGTCCTCTGTGGACCTGTCAAAGGGGGACTGACCACCCTGTTGAGCCTCACTAAAGCCTTTGCAGCCCCTCAAAATGTAGATGCTGTTCAGAGCTTTATCTGAGTAGCAGCTTTTGTAGCCCCCACAGAGATTGAGAATATGCCAGGGCTTCTAATGATGAGTCTGGGTTTGGTACATTGTGACAAGAATTCTCCAGTGTTTTGGATACCAGGCTGATCTCCAGAGCCATGGAGGTCACAAATTGTCCAATGAACCAGCTTTGCTGGGCAGGGTGACGAGGTTTCTTTCAGTTGGGAATATAAACTGGGCTTTTCCACACTAGGGAAAATGTGAGACCTCCTAAACATCAAATCTTGGAGCTTCCCCTGTGCACCAAGCCTGGCTCATGAGCCTGATGGGCGAGTGGTGCTGCCTGATGGGAAAATAAACAGGAGGAACTGCTCCTGGCTCCTTCCCTCTGGCTCTAGTGTGGTGTTTCAATAAAGTGTCAGGTTGGCAGATGAGTAAATTGATTTTGGGTCCTTTTTATTTTGGCCATGAGAAAACAAAAGTACCAAAGGAAAGATTTTTTCTGCCTCGACTGGGCTAAGCCAAGTCAGACTCTTGTGATTGCTCACTCTGCCCGGGAATCAATGGTCTTCAGATGCTCAGGGATGCAGAGGTGGGTAAGGGTGCTCAGTTAAAACAGCTTTTCTTTTTACTGCTACATTTGAAAGACTTCTTGAGCTAGTTGGAAATGGAAAATCACTATGAGGTGATCGGTGGTGAGAATATTTTTTGTAAATTTTTTACCTTCTGTAAACCGCCAAATTTGGCTCTTTTAATTTAAATTAAACAATCAGAAATACCCCCACGAACCTGCTTTACTTTTTTTCCACTCTTTAAAAATATTATTTCTCAATAACTCTTTAGATACGCTTTCCATTTTCAGTACAAACCTGAACATCAGAATAAACTTGAACAGTACAAACAGAATGAGCTGTGACAGGCAAATTTACAAGGTGCTGGTCCTGGACAGAGATTTTTGAAAACACTTCCATTTGAAAGGTTTGTCATTAGAATGTTTGCTAAGTCAAAGCTGACAATCAGAAATCTCTGGTAGCATGTTCAGGAAAGGTGTGTGAATAAATCTGAGGTTGGGATTGCCTCCAATTTCCTGTCAGGGACTACAGTGCAGAAACTAAACAAAATAAACAGGGAGAAGTTAAATCTAAGCAGGACTGTAGCGTTATTTAAGAGCAGTTTTTACTTAGGCAGGAGTTTTCCAAAACTTTTAATGGCCTTTTGTGATAAAGGCTTCCATTTAGGTAAGTTTCTCTCTAACGTTTTTTCAAAATGGTAGAATTAAACTGTTAAAAACCCAGAAGTAGCAACATGCCACTTCAGCCAAAACTAAAGCTTCCAGCTTAAAAACAAACTATATTTTACTGGGAGAATGAAAACTTCCAAAGGAAATATGAACTGCTTCTTCAGGAAAAGTGGGAAATAGAAAGACTCCCCACTTACTGAATGTGTTCTTCCAGCAAAAGCACTCTAAAACAAATCCTCGTTTCCCACTGGAAATGTGCACATCTCCTATCAGCTGAAAAACATTGTGTTTTGGCATTAAAAATAGTTGCTAAAAGATCTTAACCAGAAACAGGAGGTGGATTGGATCAAGGGAAACCTGCATGAGATGTGTGTTGCTTCCCACTTGCTGGAGTGTCAGGAAGGGTCTGACTCAGGGTGGCAGATCTGTGGTGCTGGGCTTAGTGAAGAAAATTGGTAGACAAACACTGGTCTCTCATGGCAAGCCTGCAAGTGTCAAATTTTTAGTAGACTGATCTCGGGGCTGTTCATTTTAATCAGTGCCTGGGTGGTCAGATTAGGTCTGTTTGCTCTCTTTTGTGAAATCTCTGCAATTCAACATTAATGCAGGTCTAATCTTACAGTGCTATTGTTACAGAAGGTAATACAAGCCCCAGAATACCGGCAAGGAAATAAACTTTTGAGGTCCATGCCAGTAAGCAGTTCTCTGAACTAGTTAATTTACTAACTGGTAAATGAGATCAAACAAAACTTTGACTTCCAGCTCAAACAGAGCCATCACCCATTTCCTTTAAATCCTCCCCAGTGCTTTCTAATTACATTTCTGTTCTTTGCAGTTCTCAGGCAAGAGAACCTGTCTGAAGGGGAAGGACCACAACTCCTTCTGGGACCATCTGTGCCAGTTAGACCTGGGAAACACCAGAAACTTCAAAATGCTGCAGCTCTTGCCACAGGGCTGTAATAACCTTGAATCCAGAGCCTTGGTTTTGACTGGGCTCATTGGAGATCTCTGCTTGTCCCTTGGCAGCCACATTTTTGTACAATCACAGAAAGGCCTGGCTTGGAAGGGACCTTAAAGTGCATCTCATTCCATTCCCTGCCATGGGCAGGGACACCTTCCACTATCCCAGGCCGCTCCAAGCCCCAGTGTCCAGCCTGGCCTTGGACACTGCCAGGGATCCAGGAGCAGCCACAGCTTCTCTGGGCACTCTGTGCTAAGTCCTTACATCCCTCCCAGCACAAAATCATGTGTGATGTGAGGAGGAGTCACTGCTCCACTGTTCCTATCTCCTGCCAAGGTGTCTTTGTCTCGGCTGCCCCCAGTCCATGTCTGGCTGCACAGGGAGATGTGTGGGCTCTTCCTCCAGTCACACCTCAATCTTACCAGGAGCACTACCCCAGAGTAAATAATAGCAAAACCTTTTTGCAGTGGGCCCTGCAAGGGTGTTCTGGTGAACTGATGGGTTGGTACAGGCACTATTGGTGAACGTGAGACTCAGGATGCGTGGACATTGGGATGGGTGGTGATAAGCTCCTGGGGGATAATGGTGATGGTTGCTAGCAGTAAGTCTGAACTCCCTTTCTCTTGTGGGGAGCCTGCATTGAATTAGAACAGACTTGGTCAATGCTTCTTGAAAATTTTCTTTGTCCTGTGCTCACATCTCTTCCTTTCCTCTCCAAGTCTGTCTTTATTTTAAGAGGAGATGCCAAGGTGAATCCAAGCATTACATCATGGACATGCTGTTTCTTCAGAGCCTGCTGTGTGTTTGACTTGGCTAATATTTCTTTCTCAAGATCGATGAATGTCCATCCTGTTTGCCTTTCTCTGAAGAGAAAATAGATAAAATATCCTCCCTTCCCAGTCCTCCTGGGATTAGATTCCAGGTCTGGGCAGCCTAGCTGTGACAAAGGACAAGTGTGGGTCTGCAGGCAGGATGGAGCACTGAGACATCCCTGAGGGCACTGCTTGTGTGAGACAGATTATCTTCATGACCATTTCAATTAGGAAGGGCCTCTGCTCCCTGTCCTGCTCAGTAGGCTCTGTGTGTTTGGGGAGAAAAATGAGATGAGGGGGTTGGAAGACACTACTGTTTTGGGCAAGTGTGGGTGGGAGAGTAACAGATGTGAGGAACGGGGGAAAAAGACAAGAAAATATTCCAAGAGTTGCATTAAGAATGGAAAAACTGATAGTGTGCAATGTGAGGCAGGCAGTGTTTCTCATTTTGGCGGTGCGCTTGTTGCTCTAAACTCTCTTATTTCTCAGTCTCGGTTTTGTTCAGTCCTGTGCTTGTTGGGAAGGATCCTTCCCTGTAGAAAGCAGGGGATGTCCATGGTGCAGCCTCTGCTTTCTAGAGGTTTTGCAGTGTCCCTGGAAACTGCAGGGACAAAGCCACTGGGGCTGCATAAACTGGCAGAGTTACAGCCATGGAGCAACCAAGACAACCATGACCCAGAGCCTCCACCCATCAGTAATTCAATCTTTCTTTAAATGTTGGTGAAGGCTCTGGATGGCTGCAGTAGCTACTACAACAGTCTTCACTTGGCTTTAACAGGAAGGTCTGTGCTCCAGGAAACAGTGGGAGGAGAACGTTGGTTTCCAACATGAAAATTGTAAGGCAAACTCAAGGTGGGCCACAGGCTGTAGAACTGGAAAGGGACAGTGGTTTGGGTAAAAGATGGGCTCTTCTGGTTTCTTCAATAGTAACTATTGAAGAGCCTGTTATAGGTCAGGGTGTCACTGTGCTGTGCCAGTGCCTGTCCCATACATTGCAGCTGGGAATTGTTTTCTGCTGAAGACCTTATGTCTGGTTTACATGGTGGGCATAACTCTTTTTTGACTTGCTCTGGGTTATGAAGGAGTTATGACTGCAGGGATTAGTCCTGCCCCAGGCTGATATTGCAAAGCCCTGCCCTGTCCCTCAGCTGGGTACTGTGGTCTAACAGGCACAGCCTGATGCAGACGTGGCTTTACTCCTTCACTCATCCAGGCTAAGATAAAACCCAGCACTACTTGTTGTGGGCCAGGGAAAAATCCAGAGGAGAGCTGGGACCTTCTTGCAGCTGTGTGGACCAGGATGCTCTCTTGCTCTCTAATGTCAAAATGAATCTCCTTTACTTGGATCAGTGCAGAGTCTTGCAATAAGGCTGAGCACAAACCCCATACTGAAAGATTTTGGTGAAATAGGTGTGATTTGTTTTTTCCTGCACTGCTATTTAGTTTATGTGTCACTATAGATGTCCCTGCTGTGGTCTAACACCACAATGCTGCGAAGACAAAGCCTTCAAAAAACCCCAAAAAATGCAAATTCCCTTGGCCAGTTATGCATGGAGAAAGGCAGAGAAAGCAGAGAGAAACTGCAGAACTTAACCTGGGTTAACTAAACAGACTCTTAAACTCTGTTTCAACATAAGCCTTCTAACATTACCTGCTTGGCATGTCACAGCCAGGGATAAGAGCCACCATCCTGTGTGCAGTTAATCACAGAGCCAGCTGCCCCCAGATGCACTGGGACATAATGCTTGTGAGGGAGAGGGGGGAGAGCTCTCTCTCTGACAATCCTTCATGACACAAAGAGAAAAATGAATAAGGGATGGGAAATCTCACATGACAAGGCAGACACTAGCCACTAAATGGGGCTGAAGTGCAAATTCTTCTACAGAATGTCCTATGCTATAAAGTCTGGTGGGGGTTTTTTCCCCTTTGTTTTTTCTCCCCTGACTTTCTAGAGCAGCGTAAAAGGTGGCCCTGAACTTAGTCCTTCAGTTCTTTCAATTCTGCCTAAAACAGGTCCTACTGTCTTTTAAATGTATCAGTCTTTCTTGGGAATGTGGAACTAAACCAGGCATATCCTTGTGCTGTCATTGGCACACCAAAGGCAGATCAATTTAGGCTCTTGCATCATCTCATCCTGCTCTAAATTTTTATTGCTCTTGTCTCTTGGAGAGTGAATTCTTGACCACCACACCCCAATTTTTTCCTGTTAATGTGGACACTGAGGAGCAGCTCTGGGGCTGCTTTCCTCACCTTGTGTGTTCTTCCAGTAGAGTCCAGACTTTCCAGTTTTGGCGTCTGCTTTTGGACTTACTTTTGGTAAAACTGCTGTTTCGGACATGTCCCTTTCAGAAGTTCCTCTTGGAAACTAAATCTCTCCGAATGTCTGCACTGATTTTTTTACAGTCTCCTTTTCCGGGCATCTCTGCAGGGACCTAAATGAAATACTGGAGGAAACACAGGCTTTTTTGGATGGCTTCATGGTTAAAGACACTTGACAGAGACTTGAGAGTGTTCCTTCCCCAGCTCTGTGTCACTGACCTCCAGAAAACCATTTTATCTTCCCGTTTCCTATCTGTTACAATGATAGAAATGTTCCCTTTCTTTTTCCTTCTGTCTGTCTAATCTATTTTTATTTTAAGGTCTTTGGGGCAAGGACTGTCTCTTGACTGTACAAAGGCTGACAGACAAAGGCATTGACCTTGCTTGGGATCTCTAAGTGTTAATGTGATAACAGTACCAAACCAGTAAATGAGTGCTAAATAGCAGCACAGTCTATTTTGGAAAAGAAAGCAAAGTATTTTCCCTTCCTTCTAATAGCTTTTCAGATGCAATAATAAAGGCATCAAACAGAAAGCACATAGGGCTACGTGGAAAACTGCATGTTTTACAAAACACTGTGAATGAAACCATTTTGTCAAAATTGAGGTTATCATCTTCAGTTTTCTAGGTTTTAGGGTATTTTTTCGGGTTTGTGGTTTGGTTTTTTTGTTTTGGTTTTTGTTTGTTTGTTTTTGGTTTTGGTTTTGGTTGGGTTTTTTTTTGGTTGTTTGTTGTGGTTTTTTTTTGTTGTTGTTGTTGTTGTTGTTTGTTTTTTTAAAGCAAAATCCAGCCTCTGAGAAGGGGAACACTTACAGCTTGCTAAAACTTTTAGGTCACCTTAGGTATTGCGGACTCTGAGACAGCAGCTTTGTCACTGAAGAAAGTTTTTGGGAGTACCTGGTCCACAACCCCCCAGCTGAACAAGTACAGATGTGTGCATGGCTGGCTGTTACCTGGCACTGGAGAAATGGCTCAGACCATTTTCAACCATATAAACATGTTTTGGAGTTTACTCCTAGGGGAGGTTTTCCTTCTGTTGCAACACAAAGAAAGAAATTGCAAACCTTGCCAGAAAATGCAGTTCTTCCCCTTGAGAAGGCAAATGTCCTCTCATCTCCACAGGTAACTTGTTTTTTCACACAACCAGGAGAAAATTGTAAATACACTGTTCATTAGGAATCTAATATTTCTTTTATCCTCTCCTGCATCCTGATCTAAACATATTACATCTCTTTCTTATACAGAGATCCAAACAAAAATTAAAATGTTGGTTTTAAAAGTAAACTCAGCAGGAAATCCAGTTTCTCTTCAGATGTGGTTTTGACCTCCTTAAAAAGTGACTTTTTGTGTTAAATTAATACTAAATTCCCATTAGATTAAGCACAATCTGAAGACACAACAGAAGAATGACAAAGGAGGGGAAGCCAAGCAGCACTTAATGTCGTCTTTACTTGTGTTTCCTGCTGAAAGATCAGATCAGGTAGTGAATTATTAATGCTGCAGTCTGGCACAATCCTGGATGTGCAGCCTGCCAAAATGTAAAAAGTCCATTGCAAAGGCAGGATATTGGATCCCATCGGTGCAAACAGGCATGCTTCCATGTTTGAAAGTTCACAGTGGGAGAATTCAAATCAGCCTCTGAGGTTGGCTGCAGATTAAACTCCTCTATTTTTAATTAGATGCCATGCAAATGACCTCATGTCAGGAAAAAGTAACACTAAACCCATGTAAATATCTGTAATAATTGTCCTACAGACTCAGTCATTGTCAGTGGGGTAAAACATTAACATCCTTTCATTGTGTTTAACAATTTTCTTGGTTTGGGGTTTTTTTTCTGCAGTCCTACAACTTTAAAGCCTAATGAGTTAGGAATTGCCCAGGATGATAATAAGGCTGCTCAGAGTCTTTAATGATTGGCATGGCTCAGGAAGGGGAGAAACAAAACTGGAGTAGGCTCCCTGGGGAAGGGGGTAAGGCCACAAAGGGTTGAGTGGGCAACGTGGAGAAAGTGGCTATTGCCTTCACACTATTTGGTGTTTAAAGGAAGACAAACCCTGGCCACAGCTGACTAATTTTGGCTAATTGGAACCTGCCTGTAGGCCTCGCTCCTGTTAGGTCAGGGCAGCATTCATCCGTGGGCTCTCCTCGGGACTTGGCCCATCCACAGCCTGTGACAGCAGTCATGAGATGGCAAATGGGTGGAAAAGTATTCTTTGTGGAAGACCACATTCCACCCATTTGTCTTCGCTTTCCCATAGCTGAGATGGACCAAACTCATGGGCTGTCCTGGCTTTTACAGGGGTGTGTAGTGACAGGACAAAGGGGAATGGATTCACACCGACAGAGAGTAGGTTTAGATTGGATATTATGAAAAATTCTTCCCTGTAAGGGTGGTGGGGCCCTGGAATTGGTTGCCCAAAGCAGCTGTGCTTCCCCAGCTCTGGAAGTGTCCAAAGCCAGGTTGGATGGGGCTTGGGGAGAGAACAAAATGCTGTTTAAGGTCCTTTCCAACCCAGGCTGTTCAATGATTTCTTCTGCTTTGTGGCCAGCTGGTCACTGCGGAGCCTTATCTCTTTCCCTTCTCTGATGATTAATCAGTTACCATTCACCCATTGCTCCTCTCCTGCTGAAATCCTCATTAAAAGCTTTCAGCTGATGTTGGTGGGTTTTGGTCCTTGACAGGGGTGGGTCCAGTCCAAGGCTTCATCTTGTGAGTGGAGTTGAGTGACTTGAGTTGCTTGTTTGCATTTTCGCTTCCGAACTGTGAGTAAAATAGCCTTGCTTATGTTACAGCACTTCCATAAATGTGGAATCCACCTACAAAAGGGTGGAGAGTTGTGAGGAGTCAGCTATGGGTAGAGCTGGGGGCTGGAGGCTGGAGATGTGCCTGCTCACTCCTGCAGTGTTGGGGATTGGCCTGGTTTGGGACAGTGATTTTCACTCAAATACATTAATCTGAAAATACATCAGGGAAAAATATAATTTTGGTGACATCTCTGCTCAATCACATTTTCACTGCCAAAAAATTATCACACTGTGCACTTATTTGGTAGAATTCATGTTTCTGGTAAACAGTGAATTCCTTGGACAAAACTGCTCATGAAAGCCATATCATTATTACATAGTAATAGTATTTTGATTGAAGTGCAGGACAGAGGAAGAAGCATTGTTCAAGTATTTCCAATATAAATCTCATGGTAATCTAAGAATTATGGTTAACAAAGAGTTTCAGTCTGTCTTTTAAAAATGCTACTAAAGTTTAGGGGGATTTTGTCATTGTTAGTAAGGATTTTTCACTTGTTTTGATTTTTAAAAGGAAATGCTGGATGGACCAGATTGTCCCGTTCTGCTCTAAAAGGGGGACTCGGGAAGAATTCTTTTAATGGATTTCTCGGACAAAAAAAATGAAGCACCAGCGCGACAATATTTTATCTGAGAACTGTTTATTGGTAAAGAAAGGCTAAGTGTTCCTACCCAAGGGGGACAGGAAAAGGAACAAAGAGGGAAAGAGAGACAGAGACAGAAAGAGAATGCCGGGCAAATCGCTCCCGCTGTACCCCGGGCGCCCCGTCGGTGAGCGTTTGGCAGATGGAGTGTGCGCAGCAAGCTGCGAGAGTCTGCGTGGCTCTCGTGGCGGAAGAGCAGGGACAGGACTCGAGGTGGTCAGGGTCGGAGCACGGTGGCTGCGGGCAGCGGCGGTCCGGGCTGGGTGCAGGCAGGGTGCGGGCGGCGGCGGCAGTGGCTCCGTCGCAGAAGCAGCGAGCATGAGGTTGTTGGCGGCGACGGAGCGGCCTCGGGCAAGCAGCGAAGCAGAGCAGGACACGGGCAGACAGGACACCCAGGAAAAGAGCGGACTGCAGGGAGGAAAATGCGAGGGGGGCAGAGCTGACCCTCCAGATGAGCCCCCGCTCCCTCCGAGAAGCCCAAAGAAAATGGCCCCGGGTTGTGTCGCAGTTAACTGCTTTGATGTGCTTGGCCCTCCTCTAGCGTGCCTTCCCGCGCCATTTTTCCACGCATTTTCTCCCGGGAATCCAGGGATCTGATCCGCCAGTGAGAGGGGCGTGGCTTGCAGATCAGCAGTGGAAGCTTCCTCTCTCCTGACTGCTGCCAGGCGAAGCCTCTCGGGGGACAGAGCTCCTAGATGTATACAGCCCCTAAAGTAATTTTTTCACCTCACGTAGAAAACGTGTTGAGGCATAAATAAAAATTAGATTGGGCTCTCACACAGATGGACCACTGAATCTCTCTCACAAACTTTAAATCAAATCCGCTTCTGTGCTCCATATTTTGTATAACTCAAGAAAAGGAGGAAACGGTTAGATAGCCTCGGGTGTCAAAAAAAAAAGATTAAAAAAAAAAATCTCTATGTAAATGTTTCCACCAGCCACCTGCTGGTCAGTGCTTGATGGGATTGGATGGTGATACTAAATCAGAGATTTTCTTCAAAATCGCCATGAGCATGAAGTAAACCTAGAAGAATTTGGACATGGGATGTAAAACCTTTCAGATATTATTGGTCCCTGCTGTTTCCCTTTTCAACACTTGGTTTTTGCTACAATGTTGTTGCCCTTTGACATTTGCTAAAACCAGCTCGTGGAGGAAATGACACTGTGGTATTTATTAACCTGCAGCGTGGATATTAAACAGAGGTGGTTTCCCTGAGAGCAGGATAGAGCTACTCTGTGAGAAACAATCCTTCAGAGTTTGCCTGGATGAAAAATAAAATAAAACAGGCTTATTATGAAAATAATACTGGGCTGCAATGGAGTTGTGATTACAGCATATTGCAGCAGTTCTTCAGCCATAACAGTCTTTCCTGCTCTGAGAGTCTGGTCCGCTTTATTCAGAGTTTCAGCTCCAGTTATCTCCCTCCCTGGCAGCTGGTGTGCCAGTGAGGAATGATCCAGCAGCCATCCCACAAGAAATATGATACCTTTGAAACAGTGTGGTCAATGAACCCTTGGAAAACCATTCTCCATCCCATTGGATCAGGATTTAATGTTTCCATCAGACATTATTCTCGTAATAATTTCAGCCAAGATCAAAGCAGCAAAATTGAAGGGAGAAATGGTTCTGGGTTGAGTTATGCTTTTTAAAATAAAAGAAAATTCTCACCTTTCTTTTGGGAGTTGAGTCAAAGGTCTCATTAAAAACAAGGAAGGTGTGTGCTGCCTTTAGTGTACTAAATCCTTGGATGTCCATGACAAAAATGAATCAAGTTGGACTTTTCTCCTGTTCCTTTCTTTGAGGAGGAGGATGTCCAAGATAAATATGTTCCTATGGGATGAGCTACAGGAGAGGGACAAGGCAGAGGATTACATTTCTGTCTCAGCAAGGCAGCAAGGTCCCATCCGGGGGAGGTTCTCAGTGCCAAGTTATCCCTGTGTCTGAGCACATTCTGGGCAGGATTTAGACCATAGGATGAACACCTGGCAAGTGTGTTCTCTCATTCCCCTCCTAGTGTGAGGCTCTAAGACTCTGAAGCAATTGTTACCTGCAACTGTACTAAGAAAAGTCAAAGAAATGCACCTTATTCTTGGAGGCACAAGGGCTCCAGGAAATTCTGCTCAGCTGGGATAGATCTAAAATCCCTTAATACAAGGATAGGAGGATCCTGGCCAATGTCAGAGTAGTGTTACATGAGAGAGTGATGCATGTTCTCCCCTTGTCTAACCTTCCCAGCATGATGGAGACCTGCAGGGTGCCTGGTGGAGAAGAAAATGGGAGGGAACAGGACTTTGCTTCCTGGTGTTTCTCTTAAAAGAACCTATTCTTGCTAGAGAAATTTGTCCCTGGCCCAGCTCCCTGGTAACTCGCAAGCAGAGGTGGCACAGCTTAGGGGCTGATTTCCACACTGCTGACAGTCTGAAATCCCAGAGGGATTCCTGAGAAACCTCAGTAGTTCCTGTGGGTTTTACAAAGGAATGTTTGTGCAGAGTTGTGAGTTAATCTGGTTAATAGAAAAGGAAGAAGAGCCTCTTCCACAGAGCGTGGAGATCACTGGAACAGCACCCAGCAGGAAAGAAGGTTCAGCTCTCCAGAAATGTAACTTGGATTCCACCCTACCTCCCAAGCCAAAGCATTCATTTTGGTTTGCAGTTTGGTGCATTTATTCACTTTGTCCTCTTAACCTGAATTCTCTTTTCTTTGTTTTCAAGACTACTTCTGCACATGACATTTAATAACACTTTAGATTTTTTTTTCTGTGAAAGCTCCCCTTTTGCTGATTATTAGTTTTGTATATATGTCAGTGGAACACAAAGTATTTAGTATTTCTTGTGTGTAGGCACTCAAGAATACAGATATATTACCGCTGCCTATGACATTGATGTATGTGAGCCCTCAGAAGGAGGAGTGATCACTTAAAATGAAATTTCAACAAAGTTTCAACTTCCCTTGGGGTTCAAAAGCATGTCAGTCAGTTCTGAAGCTGCCAGTTGTTTGTGACACGGCACTTTCCCCCTCTTCGAAGAGAAGAGGGGAGAAGAACTGGATGCTCCAGCATTTGTGGGCGAGCATGTCCACACTGTGCAACCCAGCATGGAGTTGGGATTGATGAGCAGAATCAGATTGCTGATCCTGCTGATTTCCAATTGATTGGAAATAACTTAGTTGCAGGGGGATCATCCTGTGTCAGGAGGACTTCATGGTGCTGAGAAAAGTGGCTCAGAAAAGAGCAACATTGGGATTAGGAAACTTTGCAGCATCTGAAACCTGAACTTGTCCCCTTGAGCTCCTCACTCAGCACCGAGGATGTGTCAGCACAGCCTTTGTAGTCCCCTTGGCAGCAGATGTAGCCAAATTGCACTTTAACCACTCATCTTTTATGACTTGTTCCTCAATGAAGTAAAATTAATCCTGTAGAGACTGGTGTACTGGAGAAGGTGGTGTGGTAAAACAGGGATGGAAAAGCTGCTTCCTGTGGCTGTGACTTCAGTTTGGAGATGAGAATGCTGAAATGCAGTATGGGAGAGGTTTGTAAGATGATGAAGGTGGCAAATCAGCAGATTCAAAGGGGAATTTTTAGGATTCATGCACAGCAGCTTAATAAATTGACATTAAAACCACTGGGCAGGGATATGACATTAGAATCCCGCATTCAGCAGCTGGGATTGGCTGTTGTACAAAGGGAAGGAGCTGCAGAAGTGGGCAGGCTCATGGGCTTTCTCTAAACAGCATCTCCTGCTGCCACTGTCAGACCAATGATTGCCCAGGGCAAGGGAGTTTGAGCCAGTAGAGCATTTTTATATGTTATAAAGCAGCTTTAGGAGTTGTGGAGTAGTGAAACAAATCTGTGTTTAGGACCTGTGCTAAAGGCAAAGAGTTTGCTGGTAAATCTGGCTTAGCTCAGTCCAAACTCCTTTGCTACAGAGCAGCCCAGAGATGGCAGGTAGATCTCTTTTCCATATGGAAAGCTGGAGGGAAAGGGCAGATGTCAAGTGTTTTATACATTTGGAAACATTCAGTTTTTATATTGAATCACAGCTTTAATTGGCTGTTTTTTAATCACATTGAACACTTGGAAGGAAATGCCTTTTTATTAGATTGGCTTTTGTAATTTCTCAGCCCTACTTGAGGCAGAGAAACCCTCAACATTGCTTTAGTCTTTCAAATCCACCAGCTCTTCTTACACAAAATCTGTGCTGTGTATTTACTGATCTAGGAGCTGAAGTAGCTAAAAGAGGAAAAGAGCAAAGCAGAGCCTTAAGGTTTGTGATTTATCTGAGACGATGCACATTTATCTGCTCTCTAGATGAAGCAGTATTTTAAAAGACTCTAAGCATGAAATGATTAATCAAACAGAAAGAAAAGGGTTTTCAGAGAGTTTGGCAAAGCATACTTGAGAAACTATGTTTTCCATCCCATTGAAATGTAAATACTCAGAAACACAGTCCTTTCAAAAGCCCAGTTTTTTTTCTGGGGACCCTTGTTATGTGGTTATTACTCTTTTTCCTGTGATCACGAGCTAGGTAGGGAGTGTTTCTGTCTGAGCAGGGCAGTAAGAGAATTAAATTAATGTCACACCACCAAAGACACTACAGCTCAATTTGCAAATGATTTGGCTCCTTATCATGAAGGATTTTCATGTTATGTCTCTTTTCATGGACCCAGACTTGTGAGACGAAAGTGGCAAAATCTGTTTCAGATGTGACAGCTGTAAACAGCCTGGAGTCAAAATGATTTGATTTTGTAGACACATTTAAAGAAGAAAAAAGCCTTAGGCTGTGCTTGTGATACTTCCACTCCCCATCCTCGAGCACCCTCTGTGCAGTGATCCCTGAGCACTGGGAGAGGTTGGCCCCGGGCATTGGTTCAACAGGCTGGGCTTTTGCAGGACCCACAGGCCTTTCAGGGAAGCCTTTCAGTTGGCACACCTGCAGCTCCTTACAATATTGGCTTTGGGAGGTGGAAAAGTACACAGCGGGGCATCAACATCAGCATTTGTGGGTCAGAAAGGCTTGTAGAATAAATAAAGTCACCCCTTTGTGCAGTCTCTGTGTAAATTAGCTCAGAGTGAAGGCTGCCCAAAACCTTAGGATCAAATATGTTGAGGACCACATACTTCTAGGGAGAATGGAATAGGGACAATTATATCTCTCCTATTGCACCACTGCCCATGCCCCCTAATCTGGGTTTTGGTTTTAGTGGGACTTGCTAAAGCTGGATTGGGTTCATGTAACTTTTTTGGGCATAGAAAGAGGGATATTATTGCAATGAGTTTGACAAGTTTTTTGGTTTTTTTTTCCCGTTTGGCTATCTGATCCTGAGTAAGCCAGAAAATATTCTGTTGTATTTAAGTTTTCAATTCTTTCAAATTCCTTCTAGAAATAAAGATTGTTCTCACTTCAAAAACAAGAACACTATTCTAAAAGAAGTCTGCAGTATTTTGCTTTGCAAACTCAAAAATTTTTATTTTATGGATTTTTTTCCCCGAGCATGATATATTTCAAATATAAACAAATTGAGTTTGCAGAAAAGTGTGCTTTTTGATGGATAATACATTCATTGGGAATGTCTGCCCAGCTCCAGATGGCAAATAACACCTCTGGGAGGTGGCTGGGATGATATACCTTGAAATCTCCCCCAGAGCTGGCTAGGAGGAGCTGGGGACATTTGGGGCTGGGGCTCCCCAGACCCTGGTAACCAGCACTGAGGGCTGACATATGGACAGGGGACCAGAGGAGCCAGATATAGGCACACATAATTTACTGCCTTGCCTGGGTAGATGGGTCTAACAGGGGCTGTGCCTGTAAACAGGAGCCAAATTAACATCTTTTGTGATGAGGAGTCTGAATTTGCTGCCAGGCAGCAGCAGATCCCCATTTTTGCCTCTGGCTTTGAGCTGCCTTTCCCCCACCACCAGGATTTTGTAGCCTGTCTGCATGTGGGTAGGCTTTAGTCCCCAAAAGGCTTTTATTTCTCTGGGTAAAAGGCCAAAATTTACACAATTTTGTAATAATTTACAGTGTCCCAGGGAGGTCTATCATGCCAAAGGAAACAGTATTCACCCACTAAGCAACCTGGTCCCACTGATGGGAATGGCAGTGATCTTGTAGCTTTATGGGGTTGGGTGTTCACCCTACTGCTCCATGAGTGGAACTTGGGCTCAGCAAAGGAGGTAATTCTGGGATTAGCCATAAGACCCTTCCCTTCCCTTCCCTTCCCTTCCCTTCCCTTCCCTTCCCTTCCCTTCCCTTCCTTCCCTTCCCTTCCCTTCCTTCCCTTCCCTTCCCTTCCCTTCCCTTCCCTTCCTTCCTTCCCTTCCCTTCCCTTCCCTTCCCTTCCCTTCCCTTCCCTTCCCTTCCCTTCCTTCCCTTCCCTTCCCTTCCCTTCCCTTCCCTTCCCTTCCTTCCCTTCCTTCCCTTCCCTTCCCTTCCTTCCCTTCCCTTCCTTCCCTTCCCTTCCCTTCCCTTCCCTTCCCTTCCCTTCCCTTCCCTTCCCTTCCCTTCCCTGACAAAATGCAACTGTGTAAACTCTGCTTGGTTAGAAATCTTCCTGTGGGCAAAACCCTGAGCTGGATTGTATGGTTTTGATCAGGAATAAATTGCATATAAAAAGGCTGGTAATCCAAAGAACTGGGTGATAATCCTAATTCTCTTGTAGGATTTCTGTGTGATATTAGACAAAGCACTTAAGGACTCTCTCGATCTCTTTGCACAGCTAAGAAACCATGATGGATAACGCTCAGCCCATCCATCACAAGGGTTGTGAGGCTTAATTGCATAATGTTTGCAAAGCTTCTGGAAATCCTCAGATGTGGACTGGAACATGGGTGCTTGTGTGAAGAGCTCTGTGTGAAGAGGTGGATGCTGGCTAAGCAAGATGTTCATACTGAGCTGTATGACTGCAGGGAGGAGGAGGAGGCAGAGGCCAGGGCTTTGCTGGCAGCATGGCGCTGTGAAATTGTAATTTGAGGACTTGTTTCAATGGACTCATGTTTAGCTTTGTCTGGAGGGCTCTTCTTCCTCTTATCCTGCTCAGGAGAAGTGTTTGCTGTCTTTCTCTGGAGGGTAGTGCTTGGGGGAGAGGTGACATTGGCAAATTCTGTGCCAGGTCCTACTGTGCCAGCAGGGAACTCATGCCCATAGTCTCACTTTCACAGCAATGCTGAGTCCTTGCAAATGGAGCTGGGAATGCAATAACAGCAAAACATGCTCCTTTAACCTACTCGGCACCAGCATGTAAAATAATACCCCAGATAGGTACCCTGAATGTTTTTATAATTTATTCATTCAACAATATCTTTTGATGTAGTTAATGTTGTATTTCTCTGGCCAGGGCTGGCACATGAAGCGTGAGAAATCCTTATGGACAGATTGCTTTGCCTTTTTGAAAACAAACTCGTGTTATCTGCCAAGTGGCCTAAATGAGCTGATTCCTGTGGGATATGCTGCTGGGCCATGGGGGATGCACTGGCTGCCTACTGGAGTGTTCAGGCTGGCCTTTAACCAGGGAAGGGGTGAAAGAGGCCAGCGTCCAGGGAATCCTGTTCCATTTTATCCAAACTGGTCAACACCTATGCTGTTCCTTCTCTCCTCTAGTATTTTTAATTTATGTAAATACCAATAAATGGGAAAAAAGCATGGTTGGTCTCCCCAGTGCACAAGTCTACACTAAGCTGTAGCCATGAAAACCTTCCCTTTCTCCCATTTCTTTTCCTCACTAAGAGACTTCCTTGTACAAAACTAAACTTCTTTCCATATTTTATCCTTATCCTTCTGTCATGTTTTGTGCTCCCTTGGTCCTACTGCAGCAGTGGAGTACAGAAGTGAACTGGTTTTCTCCAGTTGAATCTGATGAACTAGATTTCCATGGTTTGGGCCTAATCCTTAAAACACCAAGCCAGTGGAAACAAAGAGGATGAATTGTTTTATTTTGGAGGGATATTTTTATTTTTTGACTTTTCATGGCCTGTCTGTCCTAGTCCACTGAAGAAACTAGAGGCATTTATAAACAGAGGGGTCCCTGAAGCTGTATTTTATCCCCAGAGCAAGAACTCCAAGGGTAAGTGTTAATCTCAATCTGATTTCATGTGCAAACCAGCTGCTTGGATCTCTTGCCCTGCATCTGTCTCAGATGGGGCTGGTTTCCACCACATTGTTTAGTGCAGCCAGAAAGTTAATTTAGTGCATATTGGGAAATTCCTCAAACACCATGAGACTTAACACCGTTTTTTCCATCAAACCCTTGAAGTTTGTGTTGATATTTTGAGGTGTGAGACTGCAGGGCTGGGGAGTGGAATGTTTCACTAATTTATTGGAGGGAGCTGATCTGGGGTGTTATCTCCATAGACCAAGCTGTTATTGTTTCACTTACACGCTAAGTGCAATATAACTCAAAGTCACAAAGCGTTCCCTGTAATGCAAGCCCCACAACACTCTCCTGTGGCTTACACCTGAGGTAAAGATTGTGTCTGCCAGCCTCCTTGAATAATTTTCCAGTGTATTCTAATTGGGTTTACACAAGGCCCAAGTTTATTTATAGATGTGCTTTCAAGTGCATTATCCAGTGGTGAGGGTGCTGCTTGGGAATCGTGAGATGGGAGCTCTTGGGCTGACTTTGCTCCTGCCTCTGCTGTGATTTTGGGTGAGTGTTTGATGACAGATGTGCCTCTGGGTGTTGCCTCTGGGTCTCACAGCCTGAGCAGCTCAGCACAGCCCAGTACAGTCCTCAGTGCAGACAGTGGGAAATGGCAGTAACATAATTAGAGTTACAGAAATGTTAATGTTCCTTCAAGTAAAAGGTCTGGGAAGTCTGGTTATGCGAGAGTCACTCTCTTTGGCTCAGAAAGGAAACGAGGGTCAAAAAGCACAGAGTTGTTGCTTTGGAGTTCCCAGAGCTCTGGGTAGGGGAGGTTTCTTGGAGGAGAGTGGTGAGCTTGGCAGAAGGGAAAGCGGACCCATCTGTCTCTGTGTGAAAACAAAGGCTTGTTTGGAGAACCTGATAACAGTTCAGTTCAGCACAAGAGCAGGAGCTGTGTGATTTCAGTCCCCCTAACCCACCCTTTAGGGGAGACAGAATTCAAGCTCAGGTTACTTCTGCCACCCAGGGCTTCCCATTTCAATCAGTCTGAAGGCACAGGCTGTGTCTATGTGAGGAAGTGCTGCAGAGAACCAGCAGCAGTCAATAAAGGGGTGGAGGGCACCAGCACTCACTGGTGGCCTGGAGGAGACAGCAGATGGGAAAGCAAGAGGAGAAGGAGCAGCCTCTGAGTATTCAGATGTGCCCAGAGAGGGGCTGCTGGACAGGGTCCAGGGTCTGGTACTTACAGCAGTTCAGGGTCCTCTCCAGTGAGTTCACAGGTGATTGAGAAATGTTCTTTGATAAATAGTCACATCAAGTCCCTAAACTGGGATGTACCTGGGGGCTGGCAGAGGGCGGGGATGGGCTGAGAGGTTATGTACACCTTCCCACCCTGCTGCTCGCCCAGTCAGCAACTGCACAGTGCCCCATTATCACCCGGATCATCGAATCCATCCAACCACCGTGGGGTGGCAGAAGGTCAAGCTCTGATCTCAGGGTTGTTAATATCTCAGGATATTTCATGCCAGCACATGAGCACCAGCATGACTACATGTATACATGGGTTGTTATTTTTTTCTTCCCTGTCCTCCTCCCTCTCTGCAGGGTGGTCCTGCTTTTTTTATTTTTAGAGAAGACCTAAAACCAACCCTGATATGTTTTCCCATTTTCCAGGGCAGCATGGGGCAGGTTTAATGCACTCAAAGATGGGTGGGCTTGGGAGTTTCAGGGGCACTTTTGCACCTGCCCTATACAGTAAAACCTCAGGCCCCTTTGTCTTGGGACCTAAAAGCTGTTTTGGAACTCACTTCTACCAAAACCCTGCTCTGAGGATGGCTGATAGGCTGACAGCAAGGCAAGCAAGCTGTGGAGACACGAAAAGGAGTCTCAAGATCCTGACTTGTATATAAACCAGATTTGTTTTTAAAAAAAAAAAAAAAAAAAGAAGAAAAAAGCTCAATCCCACTCACTGCTTTTTATGGGTATGGAGGAGGTTATTCAGTAACCCACACGGTCACAAAGGCACTTTGTTCCTAATAGGGCCTGAAATGTTACTACCTAATATGTAACTTCCCCATTTACTCATGTAGCAGGATCGAGGTTACTCTGTAAGGACACGAAATAGCTGCTCCCTCATGACACTGCAGAGCAGCAGCCCTGGCATCTGCTTCAGGAGGAGGGATGTGCCAACCTGTGCATGCAAACAGCAGTTTCTCTGAGCTCGGGCCGGGCACAGTCGTGGCATCCTCCTCATCAACAGGGCTGGCTGGCTCTCCAAAATGTGCTGTGTGCACGGGCTGGCACAGAGGAGCTCAGCACCCAAAAACCTGTGATGTGAAGCCACGAAGTCTGGCCATGCCTGGGAGTTGCTGGCAGGTGATAAGTGGGAGCAGGCCTCTCCCTGCAGCCAGAGGTGGTGGCTTGTTCAGAAAAATGCAAGTTGCTTACACTTCTAAGGTGCTTTAGATTTTCAAGCAATTGGCTTTAAGGAAAGGTGAGGCATCCCCATTAGAGACAGGCTTCCTCCACGACATGGGAAAACAGCCTGGGAAAACTAAAGCAGTCCATTGGAGAAGTGAGTGCAAGACTAATCTCCTTCCCCAGCCCATGCCTGAGCCCTCATTATTACCTGAAGTTGTGACTGTCATTGAAACAGAAATCTTGTTTGCTTTTCTGATCCCAGCAGGGGATTAGTTTGAAGCACAGGGACCAGGAGCCTTCATAATATGACACCTAGGCAGCACAACTGCAGCTGATGCTGTTATTCAACTCAGTAACTGAGTCTTTGAGGAATTATTCTGCATTATTTGCTTCTCTTGTATCACATGGCAGGAAGCGCCACAGGATAATTACTCAAATTAGAAATGCTTTCTTTGGTCTGTTTTGAACATTTCACGTTTCATCTTCCCAGGTGCCTGATGTCAGAGAAGGGTCCTAGGGGCTGCAGGGCTCTTTTGGAGTGTTATCATGGAGGGGCCTCCTAGAAAGAGCTGAAAGAGACCTAAAATGCTGGTGACAACAGAACAAAGATCAGGGAAGGTGCAGACAAGATGATACCATCTGTTCTCTTGCCAGATTTTTGTACTTCCTTGTATTTTACTAATAATGTCTAATAATAGACACAGCTTTTCGCACCTTTATGGGGAAAATATACTTTGTTAAAGAAGGTGAACTGGGAAATGAAATGGGGCAGGAGGGCACAAAACTGCAGAAAAATTAATTTTGGGGCTTTGTTTTCCTTCTTTTCCTGGACACACTTTCAATGCCTTTTATCAGGCTGTGCCATCCCTGGAGGTGTCCAAGGCCAGGTTGGATGGGGCTTGGAGCAGCCTGGGATAGTGGAAGGTGTCCCTGCCCATGGCAGGAGGTGGAACTGGATGAGCTTTAAAATCCTTTCCTCTAACTCTTCGGTGATTCTATGATAATTTTATTTTATCAAATCCAAGTTTAGAAGAAAAATAAATTCTCTTAGGTAATTTCTACTCCTGCCCAAGGACCTGTCAAGGACCTCTGGGGTGCCATCTGCAGTGTGTGGTCCAGCAGTGCCTGTCCAGTCTGTGTCCCCAGGTATCTGGAGAGATGTCATGAATTCCAGAGTTTGCTCATTCCTAAGGCAAATTCCTAAATAGCAGCAAGTATCAACTTACCCCCAAGTGCAAACTACAGCCAGCAGGATGAGGTGAACATCCCCTTCCTGGCAGCAGCAGTAGTGGTTTTCTAGCCACATGTCCATGGATTTATTTCACATGGCCACTCCTGACCTTTTTTACTTTTTTCTTTGTCTGCTTGGCCTTCCCACAAATATTATTGCATTTGTCAGAATAGACCAATTAAGCGGCCAGAGCCCTTAATGAAATCCTTGACTTTTCCTTAACCTTCCTGAGGAATTGCTCATTAGTGGGAAATGTTGCTGCTGGTTTGTACACACAGACAGAGAATTCTCCAAACCAATCTCCAGGTGGGATGGTGCCAGCTCCTAGCAGTGGGAATCCCAATTGTCCTGTTCTTATGGATCCTGATAGCTTAGAAATGGCAAAAATAGACCTTTGGTGCCCTGCCAATGATGTGCACCTGTGAGATCTTTTGAAAGAAACAGCTGAAATCAGTGAATTGCAGAATGATGGCATTTCTGGGTTCGGGCCTTTAGCCATAAAGGGATCCCACTGATGCACAGGGAGGCAAAATATCTTTTTACTTGTCCCCGTTCTTCCTCCTTTGCACCTCAGGGAGGAAATGGGCCATTTTGTCCTGTGCCAAAAGCAAAATGACAAGAAAAGCTTTTTTTTTTTTTTTTTTTTTTTTACTGCTTAATTTTAGACTCTAAGTGCTTTGAAATGTTGGGCTCCAAGCAGAGAGCACAAATTCCCTTTACTTACTGCATCCCCAGCTGCTCTGATTTCTCCCAAAGGCAGAGGACTCCTGCTCTTTCCCCTGCTCTCAGAAAAAGAATTAAACCCCACATACACATATTTCATCACAGAGTCCAAGCACCTGTGTGAAGATCCGGAAATGCTTCTGACAGAGAACTGTTCACAGTAGTGAATTTTTTAAATTAAGCTTCTCTGTAAAAAAAAAAAAAAAGAATCCTTGAGGAAATATTTCTCATCTTCCAACTTGTTTTGATATCATTTGGAAGCAAATAGTTTAGCAAATCTATTAGAGACAGGTCTTGGAATAATTAAAATCAATGCAACTGACACACAGTTTCTCAAGGCTGATTTTTTTTTGCCTTCCTTTCTCTTCTTCTGCTCCACACAGCAATTGTTCCAGTGGGAAACAGGTGGAAGGAAAATTGAGTTTTCATTGCATTAATTTCTAATTATTGCTTTTTATCTCTAATGGGTGTGGAATGCTTAATCTTTGAACTACAATGTCAAAACGTATTTGCTAGATAGATCAAATGAAAATAATCCCTCCTTTTTTTTTCCTGCATAGTAACTGCTGTTTTATTTATATGTCATGGGCATATTAACATTTAATCACTTTTGTTGTATTCATCTCCCAAATGACTGTGCCCTGGCTAGGAGAGGATGCAATGGCAGCAGGTGTGTTGAGTTCTGGGGCTGGTGATGTTCTCCTGCACCTGCAATGCTGACTGAGTGACACTGGGCCAGGTTACCTGTGAGGAGGTATCAGAATCACAGAATGGTTGGAAGGGACCTCAAAGATCATCTCCTTCTACCTCTCTTCCATGGGCAGGGACACCTTCCCCTATCCCAGGCTGCTCCAAGCCCCAGTGTCCAACCTGGCCTTGGACACTGCCAGGGATCCAGGGGCAGCAACAGCTTCTCTGGGCACCCTGTGCCAGGGCCTCCCCATCCTCACAGGGAACAATTTTTTTATAATTTCTCATCTAACCCTCATCTTTGTTAGTGGGAAGCCATTCCCCCTTGTCCTGTCACTCCATGCCTTGTAAAGAGTCTCTCTCTTCATCTTTCCTTCAGGTCCTGGAAGGCCACAATTAAGTGACCACAAAGCTTCTCTTTTCCAGGCTGAACAATCCCAATCCTCTCAGCCTTTCCTCCCAGCAGAGTTGCTCCATCCCTTGGATCATCCTGGTGCCTCCTCTGGACTCTCTCCAGCAGCTCCATGTCTTTCCAATGCTGGGACCCCTAAGCTGGAGGCAGCTCTGCAGGTGGGGTCTCTTGAGAGCAAGGTACTGAGGGATGGAACTGAAACCTGTGCATGTTAACCTTTGTAGTCTGTTTTGTTTGCATTCATATATGATCTTGATTCAAATTTTATGGTAATAAACCAAAGCCAAATCTAGGTGTGGTCCTCAGCTGGGCCTTGGTTAGACCAAATTTAGAGAGAAGTGTCTGGATAGGCAACCTGGTCTAGTGGAAGGTGTTCCTTCCCCGGGCAGGGGTTTGGAATGAGGTGAGCTCTAAGATCCCTTCCAACCCAACCCATCCCCTGCTGGCATAGTGCTTAAACATGATTCTAGTGAAGGGTGGAGGTTTGAGAGGTTTGTCTTTGAGATACAGTCCTGGCCTGACCATGTGCCCTTCTTGAGAGCCCAGTGGCCAAGGCAGGACAGAGTTGTAGAAATCAAAATATTTTTTCATGCAAGATGAGGGTTGTGCTGAGGGACTGCAGATCTCTTTTGATTTTTATTTTCTAAATGCAGATGTAAAAAGCCCCTTTTTCATTTCTATTTCCTGGGTCGTTTTATGTTTTTGTTCCTAGGGCTCTGAACTGGAACTTTGAGGCTGCATTTGGGAAGTCTCCTAGGTGTTTCTATGAAATGATTTAGGTTTTATTTCCTGATCCAGCCCCAGAGGGAGCATTTGGTCAGTGTGCCCAAGCAGTGTCCACCCGTTGTTACTTCAGCCCTCCAAGGCCCCTCAGTTACCACTGCCAGAGAAAGTTGGCCCCCAAGGCTTGAATTACAGTGAAGCCATGGATAGAAAATACACCATGAAATTTTATGGCTCCTGCGAAGGGGCTGCCATCTGCTTTTTCTTTCTCCCACCCCCTTTCTTTTTTTATAGCCATTCCACAGTCTATTAAACCATTACTGTCTGCTCCCCCACTTCCCGCCAAGATCTGTGTCCATTTCAAAATACAACACTTTGGGTTTCAAAAAAGCCCTTGGGAATTCTCCAGATCAGTCACACTGTACAGACCTTTACTGTTTTATTTTTTTTTTTTAATTGGCATCTATTTGTTCACATGCATAGGTACATATTGCTCTCAGCCCCTTGGCCCTTCCCCTCCACCTCCTCTTTCTTCACACAAAACAGAAAAAATCTTGCTGTGATGAGCCTGAGCAAGAATTGCTGTGTCTGATTGTGCTTTGCATGGAGGGATACTCTGAATTTCCAGCCTGAATGGTGCTTGTTAGGCTCCTCCTGCGATAAGAAGCAAAGGCTGCAGGTACAGGGCTGCTTTGCAAAATTACTCAGAGTCCTACAAGCAGCAGGGCTTTGAGTACTTTCCACCTGAAGACATATCTGGCTCCAAACATCAAGCGTGATACCAAGTGCTCTATCTGATCTTGCTTTCCTGTGCTGTTATTACTCCATCGCTTTCCTCACTGTTGTTTTATAAAGAGGGAACTGGATTCCACTTGCCTCTGGAAATCACTTTTGCACATGTGGTGAGCTTTGTAACTTGTTGTGAGGGAAGGGTTTTCCTTTCCTTTAAACATTTGGGTAGGTTTCATATCTCCCTTTCCCCTGTTTTTTGTTCTGGAAGGTGGAACAAAACCACTTCAGCTGTGACAGGTGTGCCCGAGAGCGAGCATGCAGATCCTGCCGGATGCCGGCATCGCTCTGGAGGAAACTCATGAGGTTGGATACTGGTGCAAGGCATTCCTGCTAGTTCTTAAATGGATCCAGCTCTAAACCAAACCAGATTTCCATAGCAAATGTGTCTCTGCAACTTATGCATCTATTGGATGGGGATTGTAGGTGCAAATCAGGGGTGTGATTTGCATTTGATTACAAAATAGCTCCCTTGTGGTCCCTGTGTAAAAAGCACACTTTTTGTGAAAACACCACCCCATCCTTACTTTCCGTTTCCTGCTGGTTCTGCACTGCACAAATAGCCACAGGGATCCAGGCAGCCTGGAAAAGCCCAGGGCAGAGCTGCTGCTGTGGTTACACCTCAGCAATGCTGCTGACTCCTCCATAGCAGCAGATGGCTCAGATGTATTCAGTGATTTATGCTCCATAGTCATTTCAAGATGCTGCGTGATGGTTTAGGGCCACCTGCAGCATCCCAAGGAGGAGGAGAGTCTAGGTGCTTTGCCAGCCAAATGGAAATGCTGTATTTAATCCCCAAGCTGTGCAAACAGGCCTCTGGACAAGTAGCTTGGTGCAAACTCTGCTTCCCCTGCAGCTCCTGCTTTCCACGAGGATTCTGCTTCACAGGCACCGATCCTATGCCTGGCTTCGTGGAGCTGAGAAACCACTAGAGGGAGATGGGAATGACTCCCAATATCTGTAATTCTCATGTTTTCTCTAACAAATAACAATTAACCTTTGCAACTGCACGGCTGGAACAAGGCTTCAGTCATTCTCTGGGACCTTCCGTACCTGGAAGGAGGAGCTCTAGCCAGGTCTGCTGGGTCCTTATTTTGGGAAACACCTTTGTTTTTTTTCTTAATATAAATCACACAGCCTCACTCTGTGCTTGAATTCTGAACCCAAAACTTTGTTGTTGCTTCCATTTGTGCTAAATGGGAGTTATAAGTGTTCTCTGAGAAGTTATATATGGGACTCATTTGCTGTTCTTCAGCTTTTTTACCTGGGATAAAAAGTGTTTGGAAGCATCTGTAGCTGCAGGCAGAGCACAAGAGTGCCTGCATTTCCCTGTCCCTGATTAAACTCAGAATACAGGGTTTGTCTCTAAGGTAAAGACTAGTCTGTGCTGCTGGTGGTTAACAGGCAATTTGAAAAATGAAACAAGAATGATAAATATTTCTCATCACAAAATGTGGATATTTCTTGGTAATGCATGGAAGCATACAAAAACACTGGTTTGAAGTAAGCTCATAAGTCTAAAATGAAGAAAATAATTGTTTTTGGTGTGTTTCTCTCAAACATGGATTTTCATTTCATCCCTCTTTTTCATCTTTCTACTGTGATTTAAAAAATAAAAAGAGACAGGCAAAAAGCTAAAAGAAGCAGTGTGTGAGTGTGTGAGCGTGTGAATATGAGTGTGTGAGAGAGAAAGAAAGATTGCTGAAAACTAAGACACAGTTTCTTGGTTTGAAACAATGTGAGAATTTTCATTACTTGCATTTGAAAAAAAAAGACCCAACAAAACCCAGAGCAAACCGAAACCTCATGTGCAAACTGTCAGATTCTTTCAGAAGGTATTTTTCACTTGAAAGCACTTGCTCATAGAAAGCATCTTGCCCAGCCTTGTTATGAATACAAAAGCTGCACCTAATTGGTTTATATGTTGACAGGCATCTTATTACTGAGAATAACAGCGTGTGTGTTTTCCCCCTTGCTGCGCAGGATCACCCTGGCTGGACCCTGTCACCCGCCAGCCGTGGGATTTGCTGCTGCAAGAGGAGGCAGCAGTTTGGTGGCTCATTTCTCCCTTTTCCATTGCAAATCAGCTGTTTGCAAGTGTAACCTGGGTGCTGGGAATTACATGTGTCTGATGTGACGGTGTTTGGTGTTTGTGTCTTCAGGGTTCATAGTGGTCCAGCTGGGACATCAGGTGTCCTGCTGGACACTGGAGCTGTTAAATGCAGGAGGTTGGGGGCTGAACTGACCCTAAACTGGTGCCTGTTTTGTGAATCCATCCTAGAGCTGTTGTGCTGGATTGAGCAGTGTCCAGAGGCACCACACTGTGCCCGGATGCTCCTGGTTTTCCCTCTCTTTATGTGGTAGGAGTTGACAGCTTGAATATTACAATAATACAATACAACCCTAAATACAGACAACATGTAACTGTGTCGATTTACTGTTCTTCAGCTTTTCCACCTGGGATAAAAACATGCTGGGGGCATCTATAGCCACTGGCAGAGTACAAGGCTGTCTTCATTTCCCCATCCCTGATTTAAGCCAAAATTCAGGACATACCTTTCAGGTAAAGGCTAGTCTGTGCTGCCAGTGGTAAGATGGCAACTTGAAATCTGAAATTAGAATGATAAATACTTCCCAGTGACACTGTGTTGGCTGAGGTTTTATCTGGGGATCTCAGGAGACACCAGAGGAAGGTTGCCTGCTTGCTGAGCACTGGCATGTAGCTCATGCACTAATTAAACATTAGGTGGGATTTTCAGACGTGCCTGTAGGAGGAAGGCAGTTGAGATCTCAACAGCTTTGGTGTTTTCAAAAACCTCTTTGTCTCTCCAAATTCTCTGCTGGGGACTGGCAACGCCCACTTGGTGGCAGCTTGATGGCCCAAAGCAACCTCCAGCTCAGAGTAAATTAGAGCTGGTGTAAACCCAAGTCAAAAATCACACTTGAGCACAAGGCCATTACTCCAAGCCCTTTGAAGGACTTAGTCCTAGGAGGTTTTGATGCCTAGGCAGCCACATGGGCCTCCCCTGCCAGCTCTGTGCATCTCCAGCTGGTGCAGAATTGCTGCCCTCTGGTTCACCTCACTGTCCCCAGCTCCAAATGATGAATATCTTTGGGGGAAATGAATGAAGGGCTGTGTTAATGGCTCAAAAAGTCATTGAACAGCTGAGAGGTGGATGAGAAATGTGTGGCATTACACAGTTCTCCTTCTTGGACTATATTTACAGGATCCCAGGAGCTGCTGCATATTTAATATTTATTGGAAATCAGAAGAACTAGACACAGTTCCAGGAGTTACAGATACAACTGGGGCCTTCTTTGAACTGGGGATTCACTCCAACCCAACTCCTGTCGTGTGAGACCCTCAGGGCTAGCAGAGGAAAAGAAATGGTTACACCAATCTTGGTCTTGATAGAAGCTCTAGTGTAAACCATGCACTCAGGTTAAACTCATCTCCAAGTGATGCAAAGAGAAATTCAGAGACTCTTCATTAGCTGCAGAGCTAATTAAAAATCACAGGTTACAGCATTCATTAACTCTCAGGCTCATGGTGGGATTCTTGGGGATGTCATGTGCACTGCCAGGAGCTGGACTCAATGACCCTTTTGGGGCCCTTCCAACTCAGGATATTCTGTGATTCCAGGAATTGTATATTTTTAATTCAAATCTACTGCCTGATGTGAGACAAAGTCTTTGACTTTGCTTGGTTGGAGAGGTCAGTGCCTGGCAGAGTTAGTGACCGGCTGTCCCCGTGCTGCCCATGGGAACAGCCTCCAAAAACCTCCATGGCTGGGACAGAGCCAGTGGAAGGGATGTCAAAACATGGAGGAATTTCTGCACCTCCGTGATGACTGACACTGCTCAGCTGCAAAGCCAAAATCCACCCAGGGTAGTTGTGAATGTTTGACCACTTTGACTGTCTGCAACACAGAGTCTTTTTGTACAAAACCCATGTCTTTGTTGTAAAATAGATATATTTGCTGGCAGATGCACAATGAAGATGTGTTGTGCTACTTATGTCTCTTATCCTTTGAGCCCCCAAGCATGTCCACTGCCAGTCAGAGGCATCCCTGAGCAGGAGTGAACATGGGCTGGCATGCACATTTAATAAAACCATGGATTTTACACTGGACTCACAGGCTCTTGTCAGCCTTTCCACAGTGCTGGAGGATGGGTGCCGCTGTGAATACCATGTGGTGTTCCCAGGGCTGTGGCATCTTTTAAAATCAGTCAAATGTGGCCTTGATATAACAGCAGTGAAGCTCGCCAAGGATTTACTGCTTAAGGGGTTTCAGTTGAAAAAAACACGCTTCCCACAAAATCAGAACTTTGATTAAAAACCAAATTCCCTTCAGGAAAAACATGCCAGTGTTTTTTACTTGGGGTTTCCTGGAACTTTTCATTTCTCAAATGGAATGGAAAAATTTTAGTTCAAGAATAATTCATGTTTACTGCCTGCTAGCCACCTCCTGACCTGAAATATGTCCCTGAGGACATGCCTGGGCTTTGCTGCTGTGAGAGCAGCTGGGCCATGGCCCAGGCAGGACACCTGGTTCCAAGACGACACAAGCAGGAGGCATCATTATCTGTCTGGGTGCAATTTGGGACTGAAGTGACCAAAACAGGCAGTGAAACAGAAATTATAAATTTTGAGCAGACTTGGGTATTGGTAAAGCCACAAACACATTTACAGAATAGTCATAATTTCAACCTCCCAGGCAGAGAAACTGGGGTTTAAATGGAATTATTTGCTCACAGAGATGGGGGGGGGGGGAGTGCATGAGTTTTTAGTGAGAGATCCTTGCTGTAAAGACCTCATTTCTCTGGTAGGATTTATCATCTAATGCCAACCTCCAGGACTGAAATGAAAGGATGTTTTCCTTCAGGCTGCTAAGGGAAATGCTACCCTGGAAAATTTTTAATTTTAGGTGTTGAAATCCAGCTATTTCCTGTGCTATGCATTTGTGTGACACATACATGACATAATTGAAACTTCTGGAAACTCTTAGAAAATTAACCCCCCTCTCAATGTCATATAAACTGGAAAGCCATTTGGAAAGTTGAAGTAGTGTGTGGGACGTGAAATTAATGCGTGTGTGCAGAAAATCCTTGTTGGTGAAGGTGAAGGGTTTGGTTTTCCTCAGCCTGGCCATTTCTTGCAGTAGCCAAACGCTGCTTTGGGCCAAGGTTCTGTACATGGTGCTGAGATCCTGCATAGAAATCAGTGATAAAACACTGGTGCAAACAACATTTCTTCTTTGCTCCACTAACAAAATATTCTTGCCTAACCATGCCTAACCATGCTCTCCAATTGGCCTGCTAATTAGACCCCCAGTATCTGTTTAGATTATTAATGAAGCTGAAAGACTTTTTAAAAGGAACGTTAGATATAGCTGAAGAGACTGCTTCAGGGGGTGGGAGATACTGCAAGTGTGGGTCATGTTTTCTCCTTTGTCGTGCTGAGTTTGGGGGATGTTTGTTCAAAAACCTGCTGTGCTGTAAGTCTGGTGGGGTGAAGTGGCTCCCCAAGTCCATGGTACTGGTACTGCTGGGAAAGGTTTTTGATGGGAGAAGTAGGGATCAGTCCTGGGTTGAAAATAGGAGCATGTAGGGAAAGGAACTTTCCATTATTTTCTCAAGTAATAGGGAATTTGAGCTGGAGTTTTTTAGAGAAACATTTAAAAATAGAATATTTCAGGTAACTCTAACAAAACGAAATATTCCTTCTTGGCTTAAACTTGTCCAAAAGGAAATGTTTCATTTTGATTTGCCCAACAAAATATTCAATTTGTTTGGGGAAAAAAAAAAAGAAAAAGAGTGTTTCTCATGATGTAGTTTTACTTTGTAAAAATGTCATATTCTATCAGAAAAAAAGCCAATTCTAGTCAAAAATTCCCTGCTGACCCCTGCTGCAACCTGTCCTGGTTGCTGGAGACAAACTGGACTGGCTTTTATAGCCTTCGAGGCTGACCCTTTCCCTTTGATCACTGCTGAGTGGGTGCTCCACTGCCCGGAACACTCCATTCTCATTGCTGCTCTTTGTTTGGGAAAGTTGCTATAAGGTTTTAGCATCCCAGTGGGCATGGAGAAAGGGTCTTTATACAAATTCCCACTTGGCCAGAAACAAGCCTGGCTCTTCTTTTACATGAGCTCACCCTGAAGTAAAACACCAGCTTTTTGTGACCTGCTGCCCCCAGAGCTGCCTTTGCTTGGACTGCACAGTGTGTCTTTATCAGCTCTGGGCACACTGGGCCAACTCTGCTGGGGCAGTGGGAGCCATGGCCTGTGCTGAGCAAGGACAAGCTGCCTGTTCATCACCAGCACAAAAGGGACCTTCCTTTCTCAGTGACCCTCAAAGCCAAGCATGGCTGGGGCAAGGTTCCACCCTGGGACAGCTGCCTTGTGGATGGAATTTCCTGGGGCTGCTCTGGGTTCATAGAAAAATGGAATCATGGAGTGATTTGGCTTGGAAGGGACATTAAAGTCCATCTAACTCCAGCAGGGATACCTTCCACTATCCCAGGCTGCTCCAAGCCCTGCCCAACCTGGCGTTGAATACTTCTGGGGATGGGGCAGCCACAGCTTCTCTGGGCACCCTGTGCCAGGGCCTCAGCAATCTCACAGGGAAGGATTTCTTCCTCACATCTAATCTAAACTCAGTTTGGAGCTATCCCACCTTGCCCTGACACTAGAGCTCCTGATGAAGATTCCAGCTCCATCTTTCCTTGTAATCTCTTCAGACACTGGAAGGTCCTGTGAGGTCTCCAGGTGGGTTTGAGTGGTGGGCACCATGCTCACAAGCAGTAGGAGAAAGGGGTTGAACATCAACAGAAACTATTGGAAAATTTGACATCTTCTACTCCCTTGCCTTGTTCTTGTCTCCATGTACTTGGGCTTGAGATGGATGAGAGCACCTCTACCTCAGACTCCATGGATGCAGACAAAGCCAGCCTTATCATCAGGTCAATTGTATATTCAGACATCAATTATAATATTTTTTTTAAACTAAACTTACTGATCTAGACACAGACTCTGTAAATAGACATATTTAAGATCTGTAGTGTGCATGGGATGAGGATAATGGGGGGAGGGACTTGGGCACAGCTCTACACCACCCTTGGCAAACAATCTGTGGCTTTTCAAACAGAGAGTTCCAAACCATGTGGATGCAATCTGAAGTTTAGCAGCAGAGGAAAATACAAAGAAGGCTGGAAAGTTTCAATGGAGCCTTGTTGGTTTGTTTTATTACAGAAAAAACAGACAAATCTTATCAGCAGGCCACATATTTTCTTCCCAAACTTGCATTTTTCATCTACAGCAATTAAGTTTTGTTAGGAAAGAAAGAATCTATTTCTGGTTTGGGACAATGAGGAATGGGAGTTTTTGGTGTTTTCTTTCTTTGTTTGCTTAAAATTGTAATATTCTAGGGACATGCTGTAAAGCAAGACCCAAATAGCACCACATCTTGACAAGATTTAGAGAGCTCCAAGATCCCTGAAGGAACACGAAATATTTCAGTGTTCAGATCTGAAGACAATTCCTGCATTTCCTCCTCAGCTTTTACTTTTATTAGGTAAGTCTTTTCTATGCTTATTATGAGGGAAAATTGAGCAGGCTGTAGGGAAGGGAGGGGATGAAGCTATTTAAAGAAATGTGGGTTTGGTCTGGCACAATGTGTTGGAGTCTACTGGCATACTGTGAGCTGTCTTAAGACCTAATAGGAAATAAATTGGTTTTGGGGTGCTGTTGAGGACTCACGGGAGGTCTGGCTGTTTAGAAGGCCAATGGGACTGTTCCAAGGGCAGCTCTTATCATGAAGGGGAGGCTGTTACAGCAAACACTATGTTTCTTGTCAGTCCAGAGTGCACATCTCTTGCTGCAAAATTAACAGTACAAACTGTCCTGGTCATGAATTGAAGGACACTGACCTGGGAGGTGGCGTTTACAGTACACGGCATCTCTCCAAGGTTTCCCTGACAGGGACACTGTGGCTTGTTTTGTCTATGACCAACAGGCTTTTTCCTCTTTGACCCTTCATCTGGGTCCAGCAGTGTCACCCTGAATCCTTCTCTTTGACTCCATTTTTTCAGTTCAGAAATTCCTCCCTCTGACCCTGTTTTGTCAGAGATAATTTTCCCTGTGTTGTTCTGGGTTGGGCAAGAACTGCTCAACTCACCTCTGAATCAGCATGGCAGCCAAAACACTGATTTAGAGCTGCGTATTTCCAAAACACTCTTTTTGTTTATCTCACTACTGTGTTGCCTGTGTTGCCCTCCTGTGCAACTGGAAGGGTTCTTGCCAAAATACCTTAAGCAACTTGCTTTACAAAATGCTGCCTTTCAGAAACCTTTCTCAAGTGAACAAAAGCCAGATCTTGGGAAACATTCAGGCTTTTACTCTAAGAAGCACAAGTAACATATTGTAATAAGAATCATTAATTAATAGCATCTTTTACTATAAATAACATGAATTTAAATTGAAATCAATTTTGGTAAAAGTTATTGGTAGCCGATTGAAAGAGATGAAGTTGAATATGAAAATATCCCAGCAGTTGTGTTTGGCCGTGTCTAATCAAATCTGCACATTGTCCCAGCTCTCCCAGGGCTGTGTGGATGGACTTCAACCTGCAAAGAAAATCCTATGGGCATCACCTTTAGTTCCCATTTTTTAAACTTGAAGAACAGTTTTGATTTGCAGGGAACCTGCCAAGATTCCAACAGTTGCTTCACTTGAAGGTGTGGAAGGTGTGAAATGTGTTGCTTTTGTCAGCCTTTGGGAGAATACAGGCAGTGAACTGGAGTTTCACTTGCTCTCATAGAATTGCAGAATGGTTTGGTTTGGAGGAACCTTAAACATCATCTTCATCCACCCCCTGCCATGAGCAGGGACACCTTCCACTGTCCCAGGTTGCTCCAACCCTGTCCAGCCTGGCCTTGGACGCTTCCAGGGGTCCAGGGGCAGCCGCAGCTTCTCTGGGCACCCTGTGCTGGGGCCTCACCACTCTGATTAAATCTAAATCTCTTCTCTTTTCATTTAAAACCATCCTCTTGCTATCTGCCCGTGTGAAAAGTAATTTCTTTGACTTTATGTCTGTGGTGTGATGTGTACCCTTTGCAAGGCTTGTGTCTCCTGGGCCACATATGGAGCAGGAGGAAGCAGGGCTGCTGTGGATGATTCCCTTGTCTGAGGCACTGCCTGCATATTTGTCCTCACTGTTGCTGGTGCACAGGAATCTCAGAAGGAGCCATGGGGCTTTGCTGGGGAGAACTGCTGTCTGTGAGCCATGGGCACATCAGTGAGCCCTGGAGATGATACATTTTTTCAGTCATGGGGATGACGTATCTGGGATTTTCTGGCATCACTGGGCAGGGGCACTTGCTCCAAGCTGCCATTTCCATGCTGGGCAGAAGGTTTGCAGCTCTTGGTGACCATGATCAGATGGAGACCTGGTGGAAAAGTGCAGGGCTGCTGTGGTGAGAACTCTGTTTGTTTATTCCAAGGCTGATTTCAGCCCTCAGCTGCTTGTTCCTCCTGTTGAACAGGACTGCAAAGCTCTTCCCAAACACTGTAACTAGGTCAGCCTGAGGAGAGGGCTTTGTTTGGCACTCCAGATGTCTATCTGTCTATTTTTTTCCCCTTGCTGTTTTTAGTTTTTCCAAAGCAGAATCCTTTATTTAAGCTCTCCCCTGAAACCTGGCAAAAACAAAGACCTAGTAGTTTCATAAACCTTAGACTTTGCCTGAACACCTTCCAGCCACACAGCATAAATAGATCCCCTCAGTGGTTAAGCAGAGGTATCTCTTTTCAGCATTGCCTTGAGCACAGACACTCACCAGGTGCTGTGGATCCAGGCCATGAGCAGCCTGCAGTCCCATAGGAGGGGACTGGGTATGAAGCAATTTCTTGCAAATCACTTTAGATGTAAATGTTCCCTTTTGAATGGTTTTTGGGCTCTGAATCTGGGGATGGTCCCCCATCCCAGCACTTTTGCCTTCCCTGGAGCTATGCCCAGCTGCTGCTTGGTGTGTGAGCAGGAAATAATTGGGAGTGTAGGGACAGAACCTCAGTTCAAAACCTGACTTTGGATGTGTCTCTAAATGTAACTTCTCAGCCTGTTCCCAAACCCTAAGTGCCTCTGGCTGCATGTTCTACTGATGAGAAAATCCTAAATCCCAAAGCAGGGGGCTGACAAAGGTGGACCTCAGGGATGGGAACTGGGTGGTAGTGGTGGATGAGCAAGGTCATTATGAAGCACATTCTCAAAATGTAATCGGGGCAGTGAGAGGGAAAATGAATCAATGTCATCTTGAGTAAGCAGGGAGATCAGCCTGGCCACATTCCTGAGATAGCTGTGTGGAGATCTGACACTGGTATTCCTGGGAGACTTAAAACTGAGTCCAGAACTAGGAGTGTAACCTAACCTTGGGAGCAGTGGGAACATGAAGACAATCAAGGTAATCTCAGGAGGTTGCAAAAGAGAAGGTCAGATCTGGTTCAGCGAGAGCAGAGGGGCTCAGATTTAATTCCTCTGTAATATCCTTGGCTGTGAAAGGAACTGCCATGCTCAGCCCTGGCAGCACAGCCTGTCCTGCAGAGCAGTGTCCTATTTTCCCGAGATGATCAGCTGGAAGATGGGCATGAGACAGGTAGGGCCTGCAGTAACTCTGGGAAGAGGGAAGTCTCTTTTTGCTCTTTGCAGAGTGCCGAGCACTTCCTTTGCAGCTGAACCTTCATGGCATTGTTTCAGAGAACACTTCCTGCTTTAGTAAAGAAGACAGAGAGCAAAGGTTGGTACCTTCCATTGTCTTTTGGGAATTGTGTATTAGATAGCTTTGAACATGGCTTTAAAACGATCAGGATTCATCTAATCTCTAATATGTGTCTAGGAAAGCCCCAGCCAAATGGCCATGGGGACTGACCACTCTGTAATTTCTCAAATTTTGAATCTTTCTACCAGGATGTGGCTGGAGGGAGCTCACTAAGCAGGGTCCTGGGAGCTACCCTGGAGCTCACAAGACCATTGGTCCTGCTTAGGACAGAAAGACTTGGAGGCAAGAGCCTCCACATGGATCCCTTACATCACCTCCCAAGAGGGCGATCAGTTAAAGCTGGTTGAGCCTCAGTTTACCTTTAGCTCTGCTAATACAGCAAAGTCCTCTCAGCTCTACTAAAGGCTTCCTGACTGCTTTGCTGCTAATGGGGGCAGGGGGAAAATCCACCCCATTTCTAATTGTCACGTTTGAGTCTTGTGCAGGCAGAGATTCATTCCATATGGCAAAGGGATCTGAGCTGCTCAGCTTGGCACAGCCAGGCAGCTGGTGGGAAAATGATACATTTAATTGTATGGACGTCATAGGACTGGAGTTGTTTGCTTAATCCTGGAGTTGGAAATAAATACAGAAAATACTTAATGTACATTTGGCTGGGGATGATTTGGAGCATTCAGACTTTCCTCATAGTGAGGACTTGGAGGGCAATATGTGAAGGAGAGTCCCATTTTCAAGCTGCACAGGACATATCTGAGCTGCTTGTAAGTTTGCTGGGTTGGGCTTGTGGACATTTCAGCCAGCTGTAAATGTGGCCCCATGATATGAAATGAGTCAGGTCAGAGTCTCTTCTGATTTTCAAGGAAGCACTTTTTGATGTGTGGAATTGGACTATAAAACCCAAGTGAGGGAGATCTGCCCTGGATCAGAGCTGATCACTTCTGCTTATGGTCAACATAATGTCTTTACTTTTCCCTGAATTTCCAATGTGTTGATCAGCTCTTGCTGTCTGCTGGAAAAAGCTGTCTCACATAAGAGCCAAAATCTCCCTGTTTTACAAGTTTCTTCTCCCTATATCTCTGCATTTGCTCCTCTCCCTTCGCACACAGCACCTTTCTCTGGGGTTATTTGCTGGTGGTGACAGTTCTAGGAGGCAGAGGATGGCAGGGCTTGTCTCACCATAGAGTCTCCCAATGTGCAGGTGGAAACCACAGTCCATATGGTAGGACAGGCTGAACCTCTGTACCATGAAGCAGCACTTGGTGAGAGGACAGAGAGGAGATTAGGTATGGGAACAGAGGTGTCAAACCTGGTGTTTTCCCTCTGACTGCCACTACCCAGCACTGCTGCTCATTTTCTGAGGGTTTCCCAGACAGATGAGAGCTGTGGGGCTCCTGTCCAGCCTTTCTGGAGGTTGACATGTGCTTGTGGTAAGGCCAGCATTTACCAGAATTGTCAGATCTACCACATGAAGCAGCATTTGTGTGTTGCTAGTCATCAGCCTGACTGGAAAGACAGCACATCTGGTCCAATCAGGAAATCTGGAAAATGAGAAACACAGGTGAATCCCCCCTGACAAAATCTCTGAGGAGGAATGTCCAGGAAAATATGAAAAAATTAGTCTTCCCAAAACTGCTGCTTCTGCCAGACGAAGATGTACAATGCCTGGAGAATGCGGAACGTGGTTATCTGTAACCCACAGTAATTTTGCCTTAGTTTCTAATAACCATTATTTTGAGCTCTGGAGTGTGAGGTTTTAACTTGCTTCCAAACTATTCATTACACAGAACACTCCTGATAGCCATATCAACATCCTGCTTGGGTTCTTGACACTATTAATAACCCCAGCTCTTGCCAGCAGTGATAAGATAAATAGCTTGTTCCGACCTAAGGCTGGTTACTCATAGGTCACTCCAAAGCATCCTCTCCATCAGAATTGGATCAGGATCTTCTGAAGGGATGGAAAGGGAGACTGAACACACATCTCAGTCTATGCTGTTATCTCCATGAGCTGCACTCTTCATTATTCATATTCAGCTGCAGAGCTTGTGGCTCAGAAGGTGCTCTGCTGGGCCTTGATGAAATTTGGGCTGAATTTGGCACAAGGAGCAAGGCAGTCACTGCTGGGAGGGATTTATTTCCTCACTTTGTGAGGGGTCAGAGCTGCTGACAATAATATTGGTGACCCACCTTCTCTGCTGCTCCCAAGCACTTCATATTCATCCACCTGGATTCATTCTGCTCCAGATCCTTGGGGCTATTTCCTGGGAATAGTGAATGACATGGTTCTCATTTGTTCCCTTTCTGAAGACCTTCCATTTGGTACTGACTCTATTTAATATTTCATTTTACATTTTCATAGCTAGGCACTTATAGACATTAATTATTTAATGGCCATATTTCTTGTATTAAATGTATAGATCAAGACAGCTGCTGGTGTTTTCTAAAGGGGGTGTTCACTAATCGGGATATGCTGCTCCTCCAACTTTCAAATAAAAATCTCAAAGGTCCTTTTTTTGTTCAGCAATTTCAAAGCCTCACTTTCTTGTTCAGCACCTTCAAAAGCACTCAGTGTTGATCTAACCTTGTTCTCAGCACAGTCCCTAAGAAAATAGGGCTGAGCCATTTTAAAACCTTCTCTCTCCCCCACCAAATCTAGCACTGTATTCCCAAGCTTTTATCGGCAGCTACATCAGGGGTAAGCAAGCAGTCAAGGCTGGCTTTTTAGCCTCATTTCTGTTCATTTGGAGCAATTCTGTAGCCTCAGAGGAGTTGCTCTGGAGGCACAAAGTGTATAAGGGCAAAGTGTGATTATTCCATCTAACTAAAGATTTTTCAACCTTGTCCCATCAGCTGGTCTGGTTCAGGCTCAGATGACTGAGGCAGGAGAGGGTGATGGGATAAGCACTGTTATAAAGGTGTGTGAGGGTTTGGTTTTCATATAGATGGAAGATAACAGAATGGAGGACACTCACCAGTGGGATGGGAATTCCCAGCGTGCCAACATCAAAAGGCAGGTGATCTGAATATTGCTCTCCAACACAAATTCCCGACTTAATGTCTGTGACTGTGTGATGCCTCTGTCTTGGGAGTTGGGTGACATTTGTGTCTTTGTTTTGTCCAGGTAGCTGGGCCCTGCCTCTCTCACAGGGAGTGGGAGCTGCTTGGGTGAGGATATCACATGGTCTGACACAGCCCCACAGTTCCAGCTCAGCTGGAAATATCACACTGAAACTGTTTTTCTTTGGAGAAAGGCAGCTTCACTTCCTCTTGGTAACTGATTTTGCTCAGACCTTTGTGACTGACAGAAAGTAAGGCAGCCTTGTGAACCTGCCTCCTCTACAAACTCAGCCTCCTCCCAGGGATGTTTCTTCTTGGTTCTCCATCCAGCCCCACTGGACTTTGCCTTTAGAACTGTGGAGACATTGTACTTTGCAGTTGGAAAGAATGTGTATATTTTGGGGGAGTAATCCAGGCATGTCCTGAGTAGGGGAGATATCTCCAAAGCTTTCCTGGAATTCCAAGCTCACCATGAGCAAGTCAACCTCTCTTCATTAGTCCCAACATGATGGAGCAGGATGGATTTGCTCATGGGTGGAGCTGGAAGGGAGTAATAAACTCCTCTTAATGAAGGGAGCACTTTGGTTTGCTGTGTCTGGCAGGCTGTTTTCATCTTTTTTACTTCTGGTAGTTGGCATCCTGGGCAAGAGAGAGGGACTGGGCTTTGGGAGTGGTAGGCATGCACTCAATTTGCTGCCTATCCTTGGCAGAGGATCAAGGCTGGAATTTTCATTACCCTTGCTTTGCCTGCCAGAAAGAAGCACTTTGATTTAATTCTGGTGGCTTCTTGCTCAATGCCAAGCTTGGAACGTGATGCTCTGATGTCTTCCAGCTTCTTAAAGCAACCACAATGTCCCGCCAAGGAAATACATATTTACACAACAGAGGAACTGCACTGAAGTGTGGAGTCACTTTATTAACAGCAAGCCACGTTAGAGGTGGATCCCATGGTTTGGAATATGAGACTGGCTCCTTTTGTAATCCTGTGTACCAAGCTCTGATATGATTAGAAATTCCTGATTCCTCAGTAATTATTCTTGGAAAGCTCATCTTGTTAAAAAGCAGTCACTGTGCCACTCTCCCTGAGAGAGGATGAGGGATGCTAACAGAGCTGATGGAATATTTTCTGGCATGAATGTCCTTTAAGAAGGAAGATTGTGCTTTTGATAAGATGGCATTTTTTGACAGAAGCCATCTGCTAACCTCAAAATGTTGCTTTTGTGCCAAAAGAATACCTCAAAACTCACTTGTGTTATTTTCTGGACAAAAATCCAAGAGCTTTGGGGTTTTGGCAACAGATTTCAAGGGTTTCACCAAAAAAAAAAGAAAAAAAAAAAAGTTTTGTTTTTGTAAAACCAAGGGGCCAAAAGATTTTTTTTTTTAGTTCTGTTTAAAAATTTAGGAAAAATATGGTCATATTTTCCATGTGATGGAAAGGACCCTCTTTCAAATTAGCTCTAGATATTCATAAAAGATATGTGTTAGTGGGTACTTCACTACAGCCAAGTTCTGTCACAAATCACGATATGGGAGGATGTGTGGAAACCAGTACAACCTACAAGATTTTTGTTCCTTGCAGCTCTCTCTGAGGTAGTTTAAGCTGATCCAATGTGAGAGGAACGGATGAAATAAGACACAGAAACAAATTCTGAACATGTCTGAGGCCACAAGAAGTTTCAGTTTTATTCAGACTCACACATCTGGTACATGCGCTGTTATCTCCATTCATTTTGCATTGACTGTTACATTATCCTACAATATTAATGTATGAATATATTAACAGAATGTCAACATTTATGTATAATACAATTAGTGTTTTAATAGAAAAGTTAAAATGAAATGCGTCAACATGACATTTGAAACAAAACCTTTGAAAATTCCATCTCTTGAAATTAAATGGAAAAAGTAAATAAGAAACCTCTTATGGAAGAGGTTTTACCTCTCCTGTTCCCCCTCCCACTCCAGTGAGATGTTTAATTCCAGATATGGCAGCCAGGCTTTCCTTTCTCCAACAACCACATTTGACAAGAAAGTCAGCTGACCATATTTAAGTCCCTTTCTTTGTGTTGCTCTTGCTTGAATTTGATCTCTCTTGATCTTCCCTGTGAGGATGGGGAGGCCCTGGCACAGGGTGCCCAGAGAAGCTGTGCTGCCCCTGGATCCCTGGCAGTGTCCAAGGCCAGGCTGGACACTGGGGCTTGGAGCAGCCTGGGACAGTGGGAGGTGTCCCTGCCCATGGCAGGGAGTGGGACGGGATGGTCTTTAAGGTCCCTTCCAGCCAAAACCATTCTGGAATTCCATGATCTAAACTTCCCAAACAAATAGGTCCAAGATACCTGATTTTCCATAGCTTGTCTCTATTGAAGCACAGCTAGCTTATACCTCAAGCAGGAGAGCACGTGGTGCCTGAACTTCTTCCTATGCTGATCCAAAAAGGTCAAAACACAACTTTAGACATGATTTCCTTTCTTTCCTCATCCCGTGCCCTCAATTTCTTCTCAAAAATTTGGTTTGCATTTTCTTGGTTAAAATACTTCTTGTCTGTTGGTCCAGCCATATCTTCCACTCACCATGAAATCCCATCTAGAAATCCTCTACAAGCATGTGTCTGCCCCCACCCTATCATATGGATTCCAACTTTGGAATTTCAGCAGCTATGAAATCCCATGCCCCAGGCAACCCTTTAGCTCTGCTCTGTCTTTCCTTTCTTTTACTTTCTACCCTATTTGGACCATGACCTGAAGTTTGTATTAATTTGTTCTAGTTAATACAAAATCGCATGCAATCCAAACGTGATTTTATTTTCAAACAGTTCTTTCTGGGAAAAGTAAAACAGGAAAAGATAAAGACCTCTATTTTTTTTATTTCCACCAAGAAGCCAATATGGGATCTGTTACAATCTAGTTGTGCTGTATGGGAGGCTGGGGAACACAGACAAGGAATTAAAGACCACTGTTTCACAGCAAAATAATAATATACAGTTATCAACATATTTATATATATATGTTTATGTGTATTTGTGAAGAACCCAACTCTCTTTTCATTTGCGCCAGCTTTGTTCCACAAGGACCCATAGAATGAATCCAGAGGTACCACGGTGTACAGGAGAAACTCTTGGCATTTATTTATGCTGCCCATCCTGTAATTTCAAACATTCTTTAGGTTTCTCTCCACTTATTTAAGGATTTGGGAACTGCAGCCCTGTTCAGAACATACCACAATAGATTTGGGGTTATCACATTCCCACATAACAGCAAAGAGCCTCCATTGTCCCTACACAAGTAGGGACACTTGAGAACCAGAGCATTGCTCTCTTATCTGCTCTCTTAGTCCCTGTTAACTTTATTTTCACCAAATTCCAACCCAGCTGGGCCCACCCTTTGACTGTCCATTGTATCCATTGGCACTTGGTGATAGATGTACAGAGCCTTTCCTATGGAGTACGAGGTGCAGGCACAGGGCTGCTGGGTCTGCATGGAGCTGTGGCCACCTTGCCCTGGGAGCTCTGAAGATGGGCTGGGAATGCAGGGCTTGCACCAGTCTCAGGGAGCTCTGAGTTTTGGGAATTGCCCCCAGCAGCACCCGACACATGGCAGGAGATAGTATGTCCAAGTACTCCACTGCATGCAGGAAGCACTTAATTTAATCCTTATTTCTTGAAGGAGAGGCCACTGCCTCCAGCTGGGTTTCCTGGACAGGCCTTTTCTCTCTGTCTGGAAACATCAGACCTTCAGAGCATTGGCTTTTGAGGTTGACAACTCCCTAGCAGAAGAGCCACACAGCAAGAACACCCAAAGAATCCCAGAATTCCAGAATTATTTGGGTTGTAGGGAACCTTAAAACCCATTTCATTCCACCCTCCTGCCATGGGCAGGGACACCTTCCACTAGACCATGGTGCTCCAAGCCCCATCCAAGCTGGCCCAATTCCAATCCCAAAATTCTCCCAGGCTTTCCTCCCAGCAGAGCTGCTCCATCCCTCTGATCATCCTGGTGCCTCCTCTGGGCTCGCTCCGACATCTCCACATCCGTTCTGTGCCAAACCTCAGTGCTGGATGCACATCCCATCTATGTGGAGGTGGAGCAGGGGTTGTGCTGCTGTTTGGAGCAATCGAACTCATTGCCTGTGAGCTGCATGGTGCAAGCACAGACATTTCCAGCTGGGGAATCCCAGATAACGTTATGATAAAAGTGCTTGTGAGCAGCCATTCTCTGCCCTCACCAGGAGCAAAATCCCCTTGGCATGGGCACAGTTTTCACTGACCTGTCCTGTGTATTTGTAACAAGAGCACAATTTCTTTTAAGCCAATGTTATATGAGTAAGTCCCCAAATTTGTACTGTTCACCCCTGCAAGTGATTATAATTACATTTGCATATATGATACACAGATATAAAGAGATTTAATCAAAATGTAGATGCCAAGTGGAGACCCAGTGAGTGTATGTTCATCAGAAAATCATTATTAAAGGCTTTCTGGGTTGGCAAACTTCAGTTCAAAATTGAAAGTGAGATTTTTTCATTATCCCATTGAATATTTTCAGTTATTTCAAATGCAAGAGCGAAAAAATAAATCAGTGCCAGCTTGCAGAAATATGAGTTGGTGGAATGGTTATTATTATTATTTATTGGATTGTAGGGAAGGATCTTGCAGGGCGATTTGATGGGTGAGTTACAGGAGTATTAGCTCTGTAATGGGAGGTGGAGGGAAAGGCATTTACATTCCAGACACTCTGTGCTCTGCTTTGCCCACATCAGATTTAATTTCTGTAGGAGAAGCAGAGGAAAAACCTGAATAGATCTTCAAAACTGCAGCTGTAAACAGAGAGTTTTGGTTCAGATCACTCTGGGAAGGATAGGAGGAGGAGGAGAGAGGAACCTCAATACAACTGCAAAGAGAAAAAGTGTGTTTCTTGTACCTTGCTTTTGGTTCAGATATGTAGTGACACCTGTGAAAGTGTCATCAGAGTTGGGGGATGTTTAGGGCAGAGGAGGTATGGTGGTATGGGAGACTTTTGGTGAGACTAAATCAAGACAAATCAAATTTATGGTTCTACTTAAACACTTCTCTGCTAAATCTTTCTCACCAGCGCTACATTCAGAGAGAGAAGGGAAAGATATCCAGCAAAACGAGTACAGTTTTCCGTGAAAAAGGAGGCAAATGGGAGGGTTTTGTACATACTCAGATGCAGGTAAATCTATTTGTTGGAGCTCATTTTGCAGAACTGAGACCACAGTAGTGACATGACAGATGGACAGATGGACGGATGGACGGATGGAGGTGGGATGGATGGATGGATATTTGTGCCTACCTGAACCTAATGACAGATACTAAACCCACAAACATGACTGTGGAATTCAGCTCTGGAGATTTTTTAACTGTAACAAATATTACTTCCCAGATGAGATAGGGATGAAGAGTCTGGTAGGGGAGTTTGTTGATCCCCTTTGCAGAAGATAATGAAGGTCACAAGCACAGAAACAGTAGTATAAACAACAAATGTGTACATTTGGCTCCAAATGAGGTTGAGATAAAGTTGTTTTGGTACAACAGACCTCACATGACCACCTGAAATGTCAGAGAAGAAAATATCTCTCCCCAGCAGTGGTAAATCTTGCAGCATCAGATATTATGGGTATAAGTGGTCCATTACAAGTAGCACAAAAAATCCCTCTCTGTTGAAAATGTTTCAGTGGCACCTTTTATTCAGTGAAATCCAGGAGGAGTTAGACAGGAATAATAGATACTTGCCCTTGATTAAGAAGTCACATGAGCCAAAAGTCTTGAAATTCCTGATTCTCAGTGCTGGAGGCTCCAGAGGGGTTGCTTCACTTTGCTTCTCCCACTGTTTTTCATTCCTTTACACTTCTTCCAGGGCCCTGCCTGGCCAACCTGAGACTATCTTGCTTTACTGATCTTAACAGTTAATCTTTAATTAAACCATGGACTCTTTTGGTCATTAATTTAATGTATCAGGCAAGGAATTACACCTCATAAAAACTCCATCCTCAGTCTGATAGATCATGCTGAACCTCAGGGGAACATCAGAGAAAATGGGTGCTCTATGGGAACAACCATGGGAACAAGATTTCTCTGGAACCTTACCCACTGCCATGCTGTGGATTTCCCACATCCCTCCTCAGGGAAGGTTTTCCTAGAGCTGGAGACCAGCTAGTCTGGTCAATTTGTGATTATTGAAGCAGGAAGTTTGTTGGGTACTGGCCAAAAGCTGATTGAATAAGAACCGCCTCAGAGGATTTTGGGGCAGACCCAAAGCTGAATGTAATTACCAGCTTAATTCTAAATTAATATTTTGTTAGGGGATGGGATAGACTCTGCTCTCCCCCACCCTCACTCACAGCACACACCACTGATCTGGGTTTGTTGAGCCTTGCAGGGTGCTCCAGGTTATACTGCCTGTGTCTGAGATTGTTAAAACCTGTGAGAGTTGGGGACCGTTTAAGATCAGAGTGAAAAAAAAAAGGGAGGAAAATAGCTGGGAATGGGTGAATGCCATATGAATAGCAATAAAGCTGTTAAATCTATTTGCATTTCACACCCAATAATTTTCAACTCCACCTCGAGAGTGCTGCTTGAAAGTCAGCACTTTTAATTGTCCAGTAAATTTCCTTTCAGGCAGCTGCTGCACAAACTGTCTCTGCCTGCAGTGAGGAAAAGCAGAGAACTGATTTATCTGTGGATGGAGACAAACGTGGCCATTCGTGTGTCACGAGTTCCACCCCCCACCCCCATCCCGTTTCACTTAATTCAGTGCCTGAGGGCACTTGGCTGTGGCTCTGCAATTTGTCCTCAGGCACCAGCAGCACCAAGCTACACATCTGAGATGTTGCTTGGCCACCACAGCCTGGAACAGTCCCTGCTAGGTCCGTAGCCTGCCCTGCCCACCTACACCCCCCATGCGCCCACTGCATCCTGCTGCACCAGTAACTCACCCTCTGCCAGGCAGGGAATATGCAGTATTTAGACCATGAAGCTGTGAAGTCATGGCTTATAATTCAATTAGAACTCAGGAAAATCAGCTGAGTTGTGTCACAGCTATTTAGTTTGACATTGGATTCTTGGAGGTCTAGGAACATGGCCAAAGAGGAATTGAGATGCTTATTTTATTTGGGTGTTTGTTGGTTGGGATTTTGGGTTTGTATTTTTTTTTTTTTTAAACATTCTTTATTATTTTAAAGACAAAGCCTGAAATTCTGACCATACTTTTTTATGGGATTATTCCAACAGTTGTGAAAATTGTTCAATATTCCTGGAAATGAGCACAGAAAGGACCAGATTTGTTTGATTTGTAAAAGAAAGCTTTGGCCACTGGTGTTTCTTATGTCCATTCTCAGAACCTTTATTTTTTTTCTCTTGGTTTTTGAAACGTTCATTTCTTCCTTTTTCCCTTCCTCTTCCATTCTCATTTTCTTGCCTCTCTCTGCCATTGCTGCCTTTCCTCTGTCCCTGCTGAAGCAGCCACTGCACTGCTGAGCACCTCAAGTATGACAGGTTTTCCCAAGTTCTCCAGTGTCATGTAATGATGAGCACTAATAACTGGATTGTCCATTGAGTTAAAATTAGACTGATCAGGAAAAGGAAGTATGATCACATGTGGAAAGTAACTTTTTAGCTATTTCAGTGGTAGAGGTTTCATCTAAAGTCCATGACTCTCCTGAAGATCTCAGGAAGCTCTTGGATCTTAGGATCTCCAGAATTTGGGGTTGTGTTTCGGCTCTTGTTTAATTTTCTCATACTTTGAAGAAATTCAATTGAACAAATGGGAGCAGTAACTTTATGTCTGATGTGGGACATGTTTCCTTGGTGCCAAGCCTTTCCTCACCAGAATAAATGGGAAATTAGTCAATCCATCCCAGCAGGGGCTGAGGACACTGCTTGTGCTCCCATCCCTCATCTCTCCTCACCCAGCACCCAACCCAACCACACCACAGCTACTGGTTTTATTCCAAGTTGTGATATCCTTGGGTGAGTGTGGATGAAGGGTAAAACCAGGCAAGGCAGATGTTTAGGGATCCTTTCACTACCATGGACATGCTCAGGTGTTTTCTGGCTTCCTCTTCATCCACTGCAGGAGGAGCAAATATACATATATTAAAGAAAGGAAACCTTTATATACCTTCATCCCAGAGACTGATTGGGTAGAAAACCGGTTAACAGGAAAAAAGAGTAGAGATATGCTTATTCTTGATAAAAACATCTTCTATGGTCTCCTCCAGGCCCCTTTCCCTGCTGCTAGAGATAAGACCTTGCTCCCATGTGTAGACAGATACCTGCACACACCTGGGAGAGGCCACGGGGGCTCTGAGCAGGTTTGGAGGCAGCTTGTTTGCAATCTGAGCATCTGACCCACCTCTGCCCTGCAGTCACAGCTACAACAGCAAAATATGTGTGTGCACAGGGTGGTAATGCTGGCAAGCAATTCTTTTTTATATATATCTGCTTAATAATTGCTGCTTCCTGATTCCTCTCAAAAGGTCCTGTGTGATCACAAATAGATTAATTTACCAGTTATTGTTTAGATAGGTACAGTAAAGTAGCCACCAGCCTCATCTATTGATGCATGTGCTTTATCATGCATTTAATGGTCTTAATTTTCCATAATGAATGAGTGCTCCAGTGGGAAATAAATTGAAATGCCAGTTTGGGGATCAATCAGTGCACACACAGCTTCTGTAATGGGAAGTTCATGTTTTGTAGTGAAGGCATTTTTCTGTAATGGCTTGTCTGCACTTCAGTGCCACAGATTTTGGTTTTGTTAAGGTACAAGGTCTAGAAGAAAGGTCTAGAAGGTCTAGAAGAAATGTTTTCTTTAAAAAAAAAGCAGAGTTGAAAAAATTTCATTAAAATATGCATGGCCCTGGATGATAAAGATACAGTTTCCCATTGCCTTGTGTTTGTGAGACATTTCCTTCAGAGAAAAAAACTGAAATACTTTGCTGAAGTGGAGCTTTGTCTGCCTTCAAGTGAATCCTGGTCGAGGCTCAGTGCTGAGGTGTGTGGAGCCACTGAAATGCTCCATGTACTTTAAACCAACACTCTGTGTCCTTTCAACCCATCAGTGACCTAATGTCTGCAGGACCAGACAACATTTCCAAACCAGAAACAAAACCAGAATTAGAGGATAGTACTTCAAGGCCTGTTGGACGGGCAGCAGATGAGAACTTGCTGCAGTCTGGAGATCACAGTGAATTCCTCATCTCTGGCTAAGAGCCTGCACTGGGTAGGGCTGGGTTTATTTCCAGGGTGCCTTGTAGGCCTGATCCAAAGTTTGAATCGATAAGTGTCTTCAGTGACTTGTGTTAGGGGTCCATCAGGAGCTAAAGGATTTCAGAATCAATTCACTGTGAGGGTGGGAAGGACCTGGCACAGGTTGTCCAGAGAACTGTGGCTGCCTCATCCTTGGAAGTGTCCAGGACCAGGTTGGACAGGCTTGGAGCAACCTGGGATAGTGGAAGGTATCCCTGGCCGTGGCAGGGGGTGGAACTTGAAAGTCCCTCCAATCCAAACCATTCTGTGATTCTGTGTTTAACAGACCAGAGAGAAATTCAATTTGATTTTGGGTCCCTTTAGCTTCTGTGGGGCAGAGACTTGTCTTTGGGGTAGGGTTCATCTCATGGAACTAATATGAGCTTGCCTGGGCTTCATCTGGAGTCAACTAAGACAGATGAGCAAAAGAAGAGGGCAATTAGTCTCTCCATATTACCCTAAATCCCTTCCAACGCCACAGGGGGAGCTGCCAGCCCTCATCCAGTATGGTCCTTGTAGCTGGTGAGGAGCACAGACATTATTGGAAGTGTCAGCTGTGAATGTCATCTTAATACAAGGAGGGAAAGAATATGTTAAGAGTTAATTTGCCATAAAATATGTCCAAGTTCCTTTTTAGCTTTTACAAGGGGTTTTTAACTGGGTAGGTTGAAGTGGTGTGTGCCAATAACACGTCTGTCATAGGGGTGATAGATTTCATTCACTGATGGGAAAACGATGTGAATCAGCCTTGTCCGGCAGCGCAATCACCTCATTGTAGTGGGAGAGTTCAGCAAGGCTGCAGCTGATTAGAGGGAGGCTGCGGGTGATTCCACTCCCGAGCTTTATCACTCAGCTTTCAAGGCTTGGGACAAATATGTCAGGGGCTGTCGAGGATGAAATGAACTGTCCCAGCAGTGGGCGAGTCTCCTTCTAGGGCTGAGAGGGATACCCTTGGAAAGAGATGGAGTATGGAAAGCGTGGCTGGGGAAGGGAGGAGCGAGAGCAGGATGAATGGGAAAAGCTCTTCTTGTGGCTTCAGTTTTATTGATCTGATCATTAATAATGCGATGAACCTGAAGTGAAATTCAGGTGTCAGTGCCAAGGCAGGTTATTTCTGTCATAAACGGCGTGTCAGGCAATCTGAGAACACAGATATTCAGCAGGATGGAGAGGAGAAGGGGAGAACGAGATGGTGCTTCTCGGGAGCCTGTGCTTTGCAAGGCGCAAGAGAGGTGCTTTCACCTTGGGCCAGGGGTTCAGAGGAAGTTCAGTGCTTCTTCAAACTGGAGAACTCTCAACGAAACACCCTAAAAATTCACAAGTGCCCTCTTTTCCAACAAGTAGTTGCAGCCTCTCCCAAGGCCGTGCATGGACCTCTCCCTCGTTTGGACCCAGGCCCTGAGAGACTTGTGCAGCCTTCTCCACTTCTTTCCATTGTCAGTATTTCTCATTTTTATTGTCATTTTCCTTGACTCCTGGGAGTTCTTTTCAAATACTACAAAAATTATAATGCTTTTATTTTTGTCTGAAAAAATTTCAGGTTTCCTTCCGTCTTGTAAAAGAACTGAACATTTCTTTTGAAAGCAGTATTTTTGCCAACATATTTCTCTATATAATAGACTGCTCTGGTCCCACAGTGCTAAATTTTATTTCTGTAGCCGGGAGCCTGAATGTTCTCTAAAAAAAATGTGACTCCTAAATGGAGACGAGTCCTGCCTGTCTAGGAGGGCTGCAAGTCCTCCAGGTCTTCAGGCCTGTTTGGATCACCAGATAATGGTGAATATCTTGTATCTTGGAATAGGGTCAAACTTAGGGCTGTCCAGTGAAAGGCTTAAAGATCTTCCCTCCCTGTGCCTACAAAACACAAATTGTCTTTTATCATGTTTCAAATTCATGCTTTTCAGCTCTTTAATTCTAGGCTTTATTTTTGGAAGGGTGGAAGGTTTGGGAAGTGACAATGCAATGAAAGGTTTGGGAAGTGGACAATGCAATGAGTTATTGTATCTAATTGCTGTGCTGCATAACATATTTGCTGATTTGGGGTGTCTTAAAACAAATTTGTGTACTTTATAGACAGGACCCAGGTGGGGATGTGACCTCAGGCTGTGGGATCTCTTCTACATCTCCCACTAAATTCTCACTAGCTTCCACAGTATCCTGTTAGAATATTTAATCCCCTTCCTCTGGAAATCGAGACTCATTGGTCAAAAGATAAGGAACTGGAGCAAGTAGCTGCGAAGTGAAAAGATCCCGGTGGATTTGGTGTCTTGGGATCTGTTGGGCAGTGCTGGCTGCTGACTGCATGGAGGCCACTGAAGTATTTTGTGGTATTTTGCTGTTCACTGAAAAATGTGTACAGGTCATTGACATTCCAAATCTTCTGTTTAATCTCTTTTCCCACTGGAATCCTTTCTAAAGGCCTTTGCTGTGCAGTGTTTTATCCTTCTTCTTAAGGTTTTTGGAAAACATAAGAGACCTCTAACATTTCCAACACTATAGAAACATGCTCTGGACCCTGCAGATTATAGCCTTAGAATTTTCTTCCTGGAGCAAATTTCTTCTCTTTTAGCATTCAATGAATACTCAGGTTGCTTTTCTGGGGACACAGGGAAATGTAGATATGTGCTCCAGATCAGATGCTGATACAATGCAAACACACTGCAGAGGAAATCCTGGCAGGGTTAGGTTCCCTCCTCAGATCGTATCTTTGCAGTGGCTTACTCAGTGCAGTAACTCAATCTTGTTTAAGAGTCCCCTATGAACCAGGGTGATGCTATTTCCCAAATCATTAAAAAGCTGAAGCTAATTACATCTTTATTTCATTAAATATCCTGAACACTGCCCATGCATTTAAGGGAATAGCATGACCTGATTTGTCATATCACCACATGTGCAGCATCCATGAAAGCAATTTTATAAACATTCCTTTGCTGCTTCCAGCTTTCTGTGAATTTGCAACAAGGCTTGGTGTAAAGTTCCTTATTGGAATGAACCTTGGTGTTTTGTTCCTCCAGGAAAGCCAAGCAGTCCTGGACATCTGTCTCCTGGATAATGAGTCTCTTTAGAGAGCTTTGAGTCTGGCTGGAGAGTGTCTGCCGGTGAGGGGGGCAAAGATCTCAGAAAGGGATCATTTCACTGCCAGATGTTGTCCTTTGGGATATGGACAGGGGAAGTGCAGCAACCCCCACAGTACTGTTGGGCAGGAATAATGTGGAGGTGTGGGAAGAGGGGAGACCAGGGAGCTCCTCAAAATGAAGCTGTGATTCTCAGGCCATCCCTTGACGGTGAGAGGGAATAACATTGTGATCCTGGGACAGGGGATTTTTGAAAAAAACACCAAATATTACTAGAGTGAGGATAAAAGTCTGAGATGTGCTCATGCAAGTGTAGCAATCTTGCTGTTTTCCTTCAGTATTCAGCTCCTGGAGTCTTGCCTTTAGGTGAAAGCACCTATTTTCATGGTTTTATTGAATATGTTTTTATCACAGTGGTGGAGACAAAGAGCACGTTCAGGGTAGGGCCAGCTTATACCACCATCCATCCTAAAGCCAGTTGTTAACCACAGTCCCTCCTAAGCAAGTTGAACCAGCCAATAGCTTACATAGCTGCTCCAGCTCTCTGCTTAGGAGTTTTTATAGCCTCTTTTACAGGCAAAGTCTGACCACTTTGTGCACTCAGTACTGGTCCTACTGCCCTAAACGCTGTGAGTTTCAGATTTGGTGCTTGTGCTCTGGTGGGATTTGGGCAGACAGCCGTCACACCCCTTGCCTTGCCTTGAGATGGGGTGCTGGTGAGGTGCATCTATATTCCTCCTCCTCATGGCAAGGATCCAGGTGCTGGGAATTGGGATTGCTCCACAGCTACCCTCAGTGTTGCAGACATTAGTGGTAAAATTTAGCCCCCATTAGAAGCGGAACCAAATGTAATCAAATAAATATTATTCCCTTTCTCCCTCCCAAGCATTTCCTTGCAAAAATAGTAATCAACTTTAAAAAATAAGTTAAAAAATCAAATCAGCTACCCTCTCCATGCAAAGCTGGTATTTATCTCCTGGCAAAGGATTGCAAAACACAGCTTTTTTTTAGTCTACAAGAAAAATACCCTTATCTGACCCACCAGCTCAGCCTCCCATCCATGACAGCCCCCTTCCCTCTCCCAAACAGGCAACAGATTTCAATTTAGCTTTGAGCGAGGGAAGCTCAATTGGGTTATTAAGTTTCACACACTAATTGACATGCCTGCCGTAAAATATAACTTGTACAAACACAATTTATACTAATGACACAGGGAGGGGAAGCTTTCTGCTTCCAGTGCCCCTCTCTTTCCCCTCTCCCCCTGCCCCCATGGGAACCCGGCTTAATTGCTCCTCCAGCACAGGGAGGTGAGCAGGGCTGAGAGGTTAAAGAGAAATAAATACTGAAATGCTGATGGGATGTTTCCTGTTTCAGCAGTGAGGGCTGTGCAGGTTTCAGAACTCACTCCCCTTCCCAAGGCCTCTCCAAGGCTTTGACTTCTTCATCTGCAATGGCAACAGAAGAACCTCAGCTGAATGCCCTGGCACGAGGATGGCAGGGAGGCTTCTGCAGCCTGTTGGAGATCTTCATTCCCTGTGACAGACAGCCTGTCACCCTGTTGGATGCTTATCCTGCACCTCCTGCTGCTGTTGGGGAAAATCCTATGGCAAAAAAAATTCACACCTGGGATTCTTTGCTGTTCCATTGCAGAGCTTTGGACACAAAGTTCACAGCATGTTTTTCCTCCAGTTTCCCTCCTGGACAGCTGACTGGACCGAGCTAAAGTGACAAAGCACTCATTGTGCTCTGTTCAGGTGTGTCACAATCCCAAAGGATGGGGCAGATGCTGACAGGGAGCAGTTCAGCTGCTTCTTCATAATTTCTTTTCTCCAAAATGTTACAGAACAGCCGCTTTTCTTCTAGAAAATGTTTTTTAATTATTTGATGACAGAATCTCGGCAATATCTAGCAGTTTAGCCAATTCTGTCATTTAATTGTTACTTTCCCCAACAATCTAAAATAGACCCTCATTTTTAAGAAATAGAGAAATAATTTTTAATTTTATTTTTTCCAAACATGTGCACATGTACCTGCATTTTATATTCCACTCCCCAAGCCCAGGGTCCTGCTGGCCAAAAAGGAGTGGAGCTGGCATCCTCAGGAAGGGGATATTATCATAGTACGGCCATATTCCAGCAAGAGATGGGGCTGCACAGCTGATACTGGAGAGCTGTCGGATTTCCATCTTTGTGCTGTAGCATGAGAGCTTTGCCTAAGTCATCTAATCCTGAAGCAAAAATCAAATGATACACAGAGCCATCGTCTAATTTTAGCTGTGTCTGAGTCACAATGCCAGAACTTAAAATTGGTTACAGAGGCAGTGACTAGGAAAAATTTGAGTCATTGTAGCATGTTTCTCCTGCACGTTTTTTTAATGCAAAGAAATTTGCTCAATAGTATAGAATCATGAAATCGTAGGATGGTTTGGGATGGAAGGGACCTTAAGGAGTTCCACCTCCTGCCATGAGCAGGGACACCTCCCACTATCCCAGGGTGCTCCAAGCCCCATCCAACCTGGCCTTGGACATTTCCAGGGATCCAGGGGCAGCCACAGCTTCTCTGGGCACCCTGTGCCAGGGCCTCACTGTCCTCACGGGGAAGAATTTCTTCCTCACATCTAGTCTAAGCCTACTCTGTTGGTTTGGAGCTATTCCCCCTTGTCCTGTCATTACAGTTCCTGATGCAGAGCCCCTTTCCAACTTCCTCGTAGGTCCCTTCAAATACTGGAAGGTGCTCTGAGGTCTCCCCACAACTAATATCTACCAGGGAAGGTATAGGCATAACTCCATATCCTTCATGCCTTCTTATTCCTGATCTTTAAAGAAAATAAATCAGGAATTTATGGGATACAACAAACCCAAAACTCAGGTGGTCACTGGGTCCTGCCTGGCCTGGGTATGGCCCCATTTTCTGAGGGAATGACAGATTCATCTAGATTTCACCACTTTTGCCCATGCCGGAGTAGGGAAGGCTCAGCCCCTGCTGCCTAGACCCCTCATTAATGCAGAGCATGGGTTTCATTACACTGATTGCTCAATTCTGATAGTAACAAGACATACATCTCCACGTTAGTCACTCTCAGCCTTGGGATCACAACCTCTGGGAGAGGTCAGCAGTAGATACCCAGCCTAGGTCGTGGCCCTCAACCCATTACTTGTCCCATTAGTTGGGGCTTCAGAGGTGGGCTGGGGGCAAATACTGGGGCTCGCTGCCCCCTTTACACCCATTTCCAGCTTTTCCTTGCACATCACTCTGCTGGAGCCTTTTAGATTTTCCCTATCATGACTGGGATCCTGGCAGTCTGCCATTGCACACCTGAACAGATTCTTAGGGATGGATATACAGAACTTAGTCTGCCCACCTTCGCCAAAATCATGCTTCCCACTCTCAAGGCCACCTTGCAATGTCCCAGAAAAAATGGGAATTCACATTAACACAGAGAAACAACAGATATCTGCCACCAGCCTCCTTCTTCCTCCCACTTTTCCTCCCACTTTCCTTCTTCTCTGCTGCTTTTTCCTTTTGTTTTGCTCTGAACCCTGTCCTGGAGCAAGTAATTTGGTGTTTCCCACAGATTTTGTCATTAGAGCAACCAGCAAACAGCTATTGAACTTCATGCAAGGTTCATATTCCCCCTCCAGCCATGGGCTGAAGAACCCCCAGCTCCCACTTCCAGTCCCCACTAGCTCATGACCTGCTTGTTTCCTACATTGGTGTGTGCTTCCCAACCACCACATGTACCATTCCCAGGTGGATGATGCACTGCAGACCTTGAGAGGGGAAAACAATCAGGGCTAGAAGGGACCTGTGTCCTGCTGCATTGACTCTGAATTTCTCTCAGCAGGTAGGTCCAGGTGTGCTCTGTCACTGGCCATCCTGGAGTTCAGGCAGAGACATGGGCAATGCCACATGGAGTTCTGGGTTACAGTGGGATCGGAGTCTCCCTCAGCACAGCTGCTTCCACTCGGAACAAAGTTCCACCCCGCACCAAATACGCTTTATCTTGGCAAGTTTTTTGTCACCCACTGGGGGAGGAAGGGCAGAGGGACCAGGTGACATCCATCCAAAATGGGCAAGCATTTCATTTCTGTGTTTATGGGCACTTTGTCAAGTGAAACTGCCAGGCAGTAATTAACCACAGTAATTAACCACAAACTGTGGGCAGTGTTAAAGTGCTTGCCCCATAACTTGCAGGTACACAGGAAATCTGAGATGCTACTGATAGGTTTTCAGCAGCTGAGTCCATTTCTGGCCCAAATCTATTTGATATGCCGCTCAGATAACGCTGTTGATTATTCTCCTGAGCACTCACTGCACTCTTCCTGTTGTGTGAGTCTTGACTGCAAGTACAAACAAATAGAGGTGGCAGGGAGCTGGGGAAATCCACACCCCAGCCCATCAGCAGGAGCTGGTGTTAACTAAAAATGCAGCTTTGCAGCAGCATAATTCATTTCCTAAAATGCAAGGCAAGCTGACAGTCCTAATTAAGATTGGGAGTGACAGAGTGGAGGTTCCTGGACTGCCCACTCCATTTTCTCAGGGCTTGTGAAATATGGAGAGATCATCCCTTCCAGGTGGCCAGATGGGAGAGGACAGGGCTCCCCCGGATCAATAGCTCATCCTAGCCATGCCCTGCAGCAGCTGCTTCAGGGAAGCAGAGGAAGGAGAGGCAGGACTGGGTGGTTACAGCAATAACATCCTCCCTCCCCTGCTCCAGGGAATTTTCCTCCTTCCTCTCCATGAGTGAAACTTTGATTCATGGCCCAAAGCAAGAGCATCCAGCACCAAAGAGAATCACCCTCTTTAACTCTGGCTGCTCCAGTTAGCCCTCTGAAGGATCATCTGATTTGTTTCATGGTGTTTTGGTGGTACCTTGTAGCAGTGGTACAGAGTATTTCCTGGGTAGGTGTCTGACTAACAGCTCACTCTTCAAATTCAGACTCTTGATCTGGATGTGTCTGTGCTAGGATGAGCTCTGGAGAGTTAACACCAGGGTATGAAACATATTGTCCAGATCCCTCCCTGTCCACAGGCACAGTTTGCTGGTGCCAAAAGTGGATCTGAACTGATGTGCTGCCCTTGCCCAAGTCTCTCGTGTCTCTCACCCTCCTGCCTGATTCTGCCTCACTAAAACTGCCCAGAGCATCATGGCCAGGGGCTCACAACTGACTCCTTTGGGTACAGGATCAATCCCAGGAGGGGCAAGCTTCGTGTGTCTTTTTGACAGTCAAATATCTTGTCTGTGCTGGTCCCGTTTCATACTTTCCTTTCAAATACTTTTGTTAAGGTGGCATTACAAGAAGCTGACAGACAGACAGGTCTGTCAGTCTATCTGATTAGCACTCTATCTTTTCTGCAGAGATAGAGTGCTCTATACTAACCCTTGCTCTCTAGCATGTGAGCCAAGGATTAAATGCAGAGAAAGAAACAATTTGCCATGACTTGGCCTGCAAAGTCTTTTGAAAGTTAAGTTATGGCTGCTAAATGTTAACACCATATAATGCCTGTCTTTATAATATCTTTGGAAAAAAGTGATGACATGGCTCTATTATGAGCTGCTCCTACAGAAGCTCTCAAACCTGCAATATTGTGACGGCATTTAATCTCCTTTCCAAGTGCCTGAGATTTTCACACAGGCTTTGTCCTCAGCTTTTCTCTGGGATTGCTAAACGCTCACACCAAGGCAAAGACATTTTACAGAGAAAATATGAACTCATCAAACCACTTGCACAAGGCCTGGGAAATGTCACACTTTCCCTGGACAGCCACAGTGCTGTGCCTGCCCTGGTGCTGACACACTACCTGTCCTTCTCTCAGCCTCAAGGACACTGCAAAGTTGCTTATCAGCCTGTAAATCAGCTGTGGCAATAAAACATTGGCATCCAGAGCAATAGCTTTTGTACTAATGTAGTACTTTGCAATTGCTGTGCAAATCCAACATATTAATGACACAAATTCATTACAATAAATGAAGACACCAACTGGCTGGGGGCCAGAGGTGATTAAATACCAAAGAAAAAAGAAAATAAGAGTTGCTTTTGCTCCTGCCAGTTGCCAAGTTGGTGATTTGAAATTGCATGTGTTGGATTTGGAGTGCTTTTGGTGAATGATTGGAAGAAGTGGCTATTAATTACAATAGTAATGGTGTCAGGGATTTGGTGAGTGAAAAGGGAGGCTGCTTCTCATGTGATCAGTGAGAGAAGGTGATTTCCAGGGGAAATTAAAGAGGCAAATGTCTTAATCACAGGACTGATGGATTATGTGAACCAGCTCACAATTGTCAGGTAAGAAAAGGTGTTCACTAACATGAAGGACTCATTGCACCTGGACTTGGTCGATTTATCTATTGCTCCCTTTGTCTTTCTGCTTTTGGATCCATCTCTCTCCATTTACAGATCCAGCTGTAACTCCATGTCCTGCTCCTTCTATTGGTAGTCTGTTGATCTATGTATTGACAGTGGATACAAAAATCACTGGAAACCTCAGATACTTTATTGTGAGAGGTTTGAAAATCTTTAGTTTAGCAGAGGAAATGTGGTGCAATACACACCACATCAAAGACAAGAGGACTGTTAAATTTAGTAACAAGAGCAAATGCCTTCTAATTAATATTAGAGCTATTCAAAAGAGAAATGAGGCATAAGTGTTTAAGAATGAGGAAAACAAACTATTGGAACAAGTGAGCAAGTAAACTGATGGATTCTGTTGTGTGCAAATTAAATCTTCATAATTCTGGAAGTGAAATTATAGGCAGCTAAATATTACTAGGTTAAAAGTAGAAATAACTTTATGATCCTTATTCCACCTGAGTCTTACTAGATGGGAAAACTCTCTGGACGTGAGCTTTGCAGTCATGAATGTGGACTGGTGATCCAGCCTGCGAATCCTTCCATCATCAGCATCAGCCCCAGTCATATCTCGGAAATTGAGCAACAGTGTAGGAGAGACTCTGGTTTGGAAATGCACAGTTTGGACTTGGGGCTGGATAAAATGGACCCAGTTTCTGCTGCTCCTCCCTTCTTTCCCTCTGGAAGTGTTGGACAAGGAGGGGACAGTATCAGGATAGGAGGTGCTCAGCTACCTGTACTGTTCCAGCTAGGAAATTAATTCATGCTTACAAGAGAGAGGAAAATGAAACTGAGACTTAATGAAGGACATAAGCCAGCATTTTTAGAAGTAACTACTCATGGATACCTTTTGCTTTCTACAACTTCCTGAGGTGAGCCTGTGGCCAGGTGGGGGTCGGTCTCTTCTCCCAAGTGACAGGACAAGAGGGAATAGCCACAAGTTGTGTATGGAGAAGTTGAATTGAAAATGTAAACAGGAAAATTTCTTCACTAAAAAGGTTGTCAAGCATTGACACAGGTTGCTCAGGGCCCTGGTGGAGTCATCATCACTTGGAGGTGGTCCAAAGCCATGTAGATGTGGCACCTGGGGACACAGGTCAGTGGTGAACATGGCAGTGTTGGGTTAATGCTTAGACTCAAAGTTTGGGGGCTTTTCCAACCTAAATTACTATGATTAGATGTGAACAAAATGACTGTTCTTGATGCTTGGTGAGACAACACAAATGTTCAGTTCTGAAACTTCTGTTTTGGAGCTGTGTGGTATAGATGGATGAATGAGATTTGGGAGATCACTGAACCTGTACTCAGCCCTCCTCCTCCCCCTGGACCAGCAGCTGCCTGAGGTTTGACCACACCAGCTGCAAGGTCTGAGCTCTCTCTGCCCTCACCACAGAGATGCACCAGGGTCCTCATGGCAAAGCTGCCTGCCTGCAGATAAAACCTGGTCTCCAGCAGCCGAGGGCCCCTTGGCAGGGGTTGGAGGCACAAAAAGGAATCTGTCTGTAAGGACTGCAGGCCAGGCAGCCCTGCAAAATCCTGGCGCATTTCAAAATTCTTCTGCAACTGTGCAATTTTCAGTCTGACTCCATATAGGAGTCAAACTCTGTAGCTGTTTTTGTTAGGAAACTACTTTTTTTACCACCCCCTGATTGCAGATGCCTTTTTTTTTTTTCTTTTTTTGCCAAGGGGAGCATAAATAATACGTCCCACACCAGGGCAAATGTTGAGCTGTTTCCTGACACAGCTCTGCTGGGGCTCTTCCACCAGCCCCCAAGCCCACATTCATTTAAACACTGCAAGGCGAGAGCAGTTGCAGCAGACAGCTTCTGTTCAGACCAACGAGGCAGCTGAGGGCCTTCCCCACATCAAATGCCAGTGTGCATTCACTCTTCAGAGAGGCTCCAGGGTTTGCTACAAAAATAGTGGCAAATTCAGCTCAAATGACCGCTGATTAGAGCTCCCAGATAATGACTCGTTTAGCTGCAGAGCGTGTGCTCGAGGAGAAGTGCTGCACAGCTTTCTAAAGGCTGGAAAGCCCAGAGCCTCAGCCAGAGCTGCCAAGGGAACGGATGTGCCAAGTGGAGCAGCGTAATGATATCAGTAACAGCAATTGCACAGCGAGGGAAGCAAACACAGCCCATACAACTGCAAATCTGCTCCAGCCTTGTGCGACTGTATCCCTCTGCCTGTGCCTCCAGCGGAGGCTTGGCTGTGGCTGAATGTACAAGTGGAGGCTTTCTTAGGCTCCTGTGTTTAAGTTTACCCTTCCCTCCTTCCTTGCCCCTCAGTTACTTAGTGAAGGGTTTCTTGGTTGTGGTGTGAATCGTCTAATTCTGCCGGAGGCAGTGAGGACCTGTCATACTGGGAGCTGAGCATCTGTCCATTCCAGGTGTTTAGGAAATGAACTGCTCATGTTCATGGGAGAGTGAGATCTGGGATGCTGTTTGTGGGATGGGATCAGGCTAAGCATTCTCCCTCTGCTGTGCTGAGTCTGCTCTGACCTGGGATCAAGCTCTGGAAAGGGCAATGCCAAATGCTGGGTTAATTTAGTGAGGGAACAACCTTTGCTGTACCCATCATTTTGGGGCCCCTCAGCAATCATCACACAGATCTGGGAGGATGCTGAGGTGTCAGCTAGCATCCAGACCTACAAGTTGTGCTCAGGCCAAGTGTTTCTTGGAGAATCGATGTCTGTGCTGACCTAGCTACATCAGCTGCATCTGGAGAATCTCAGCAAGCAAGCAGTGCCTCAGCTTTGCAGCTCAGGTGGTGCTTTGGCTCCTTTTACAGCCCAATTTACAGTTATTTTAAAAATAGTTTCTGATGTGAGGTGCAAAGCGTCACTTGCACTATCAAGGTGGTGTACTCCTAAACAAGCACCCATTCCAACACCCTGTGTATCTGCCATGGCTCTCATTCCCAATGCATCAGGCCAAACAGAGCCCAGTCTGGCTGCTGGCAGCATCCTCTCCAAAAAGACCCCATGGGGCACACAGGCAGCCATCCCAAAGGAAGAACTGCCTTGGCAGTGTGGGATTAAAGTGGAGCAATCGTCTTAGGCACCATGTCATTATCTACAATTTCCAGGCCATCACAAATAGCACTTGGGGTCAGTTGTCCCCTATTATTGTGGAGCAGGGAATGGAGGGAGCTCAGTGAAGAGCAGAGCTCAGAGAGGGGCTGACTCTATTAGCACACAAATTACAGGCTTTCAGAAGCTGTCTTCTGAAGGGCCCCTAAATACACTCAACTCTAACCAAGAAGTCAAAAATGTTAATTTAATTGTCACCCAGTCATGTTTGTATTATGTGAGTTTGTCCACTCCTTCAGTCCCTCATCAGCCTGAAATGTGAACAGAAAAGTTAGTTTTGATGTTGTGTATTGAGCCAAGTGCTGCTATTTAATTTCTCTCTTGTCCTCTACCTCTCCCTCCAAGCTTGACTGATGACGTCTTTAATGCCATGCCCAATGCACTGGGATATAAATGTCACCAAAATAAAAGGCAGATAAAGTTTCTTTTTATAGGAAAACTACCTAAACATCATTACCTATTAAGATAATTTGCTCCATTAGGTAATTTGCCTCCATTCATGGCCCATTATTTTAAGAATAGCTTGTCATATCGGGGCAAAGTATCTTTTGCCTGTGCTACTAAGGTGATGTATTCTTAAAAATACCTGGGGTGAAACAATGGAGTGAGTATGCAGTGATTTAGGAGTGCAGGGATGAAGTCCTATGCTGAAAGTTTGTCTTTTTTTCCCCCAAGAAACTGGGTCATTTCAGAGCTGAAATATGTGTCTTTTGTAGTGCATTAATCCTTTATTGGAGAGTTTCAGCTCCCTTCCTTGGCTCTAGGAGGCTGGCAGAGTTATGCAGCTAAAATTAGGCAAAGTATTTGTTTGAGAGGTTCTCTGTTTAAGAAGGGGGCTGCAGTACAGGCTGTGGGGTGCTTGCTGGGAAAAAGGAAGGCAAGTTCCAGGTGAGCAGAGCTTCATTTCTGGCTGATCATATGATTCAGCTACTTTTTGAGCACAAACTTACAACATGAGTGCGGGTTTGGAGAGTGGGAAAGCCCAAAAAGGGGCAAAGTAGCTGCTGCTATCAACAGAACCCTGGTGCTTGAACTTTACTAATGACTGGTTTTTCCTTTCCAGAGGTTATTGGAGGCTACTCATTGAGGCTTCTGTGCTTTCATTGGCCAGGTTTTCCAGAATAAAGGGAGTCTTCCTCTCATGTAACAAGTGTTTACCCGGGGGTGCTGATACCGTCACTGCAGGATCAAAACCAGGACTGCACAGGCCTTGATAAAGAGGCCAGATGTGCCACTTTAATTAAGGCAATTTGCTAAACACTGGAATAATTAAGTGCAATGTGATAGCACAGCAATCTTTGGGGCCAGGAAGCGCAGTCCCCAAGGCATCCCCAGCTGTTCCAGCTTTCTTTTCCACTCTGCCATTTTCATACATTTAGAAACTTGCAGAATTTGCAGGGGAGCCACAAAACTGAATAAAGAAGGGAATGGAGGCATGGAGGCAAACACAAGAGGAGGGTGAGGGACGTGCACCCATGGATGGGGTGGCCAGGGATCCATGGGTGCAGGGGACAGCACACGCACAGCCCTACCCAAGAAGAGCCCCACAAAAACACAGCCCTCAGGAGCACCTGGAGACACAAAGTATCTGTAGGAGCTGGAACAATCAGACAGACAGAGCAAACATGTACACAGAGTTTTGCACAAACACCCTATTAACACATTCCCAAACACTCCTAATACCGTGAGGGCATCAGTGCCAGGCTGGACATGGCTCTCGATCCTTGCCCTCCCCAAACAAGGGCTCATCCCTCATTGTCTGTTCCCTGGCACTTCTGTGTGAGTTCATGAAAAAAAGAGAAGAGCTCCAAAGTTTCTGGCTTAGACACTTAAATCCTCTGGGATTTTTCTACTTAAGAACTGGAGGAAGTAAAAAAGAAACAGTAATGTTTCTTTAAAAGCCCACACGTTTCAGGGGAAGTGATGGGAAATTAGAGACCTGTGATAGATGGGCTAATTTCCCTAACTGACAACCCAGACAGCTCCCTGCAAAAAAAAAAAAAAAAAAAAAAAAAAAAGCGTTTGGGTTTGATTTGTGGTCCCCCCTCCTCTCTGTACATAAGCCCAGAGTTGTGTGCATGTGTAATTCAGACTCCCAGTAGGAAAGATGTTGCTTTTGTATTGTAATGCACGTCTCTCTTATCCACTAATAAGTGTCTGGAGGAAAGAAAATGCAATCACAAAAAGAATTTTGAACAAACTTCTGATTTTTTCAGATTTACACCAGCCTAGTTTTCTACCCGTCTCTGAATGCCCAGACCATTCCGTCATCAAACAGGTTTATGCCATTTTGGGAAGAAGTCCTTCCATGTCAGAAAACCAAATTATGGTGGGGAAAATGGTGGGAAGTGGGGTGGAGTGGTGGAATGGTGAAAAAATAGTTTTGCCCTGAGTTTCACAGTAACTGCATGGCCAGCACCTCTGGAGTGGAGCAGTTGCAGAGATGGTTTATTTCTGATACCAAAAAGGCTTGGCTGATTTAGAGTGTGAAAATGTGGTCACTGCTGTGCTGAACGTCTGGGATCCGTGGCTGAGCAGTGCCCATTTTGTCCTGCCTCAGCTGCCATGGGAGAAGGAATTTTACACCAGACTTACGGCATTTATAAGGTGATGGGTTTCTTTTGGACCCTTCTCTTTGAAAGGAAATTCTGTGCAACTAAACTGTTTTCAAAATTCATGTTTTCTGTGCTTTCCAGTAATACAGTGATTTTCAGGTGTGCTTTCAGTGTGACATGACACAATTTTTCAGTTCTAAAAGGAGTCTGATTTCCAAACTTACTTCACTCTAACAGATTCTCAACAAGAACCCACTCCATTCACCCAGTTGTCCTAAATAAAGTGGAACATTTTGCATGCCCTGAACTACGTTTTTCTTTCCTAGGAAACTGAACAAAACCCCCAAACCTGTTACTTTATGTAGGATGAGTGCACCGTTTCATGGACTCCAGCAGTCTCAATCCATATCAGAGATACAGAGGCATCTCACCCACCATGCAGGAATACCACCAACCCAGAATCAAACCCAGCCCAGAATCAAGAAAGATCTGCATTTGTGTCACTTATTTAGAAATATACCTACACTTCTTGCTTGTTTCTTTGCTTTCTTCATCTTTTATTAATCAGCATTTTTAAGCTGAGGACAGTTAAAAGGCAGCAGAGTGAAGATGATTGGGAGCATTGCCCTCTTGCAGCCTGCTCAGAGAGAGGAATGCTCTTGTTAAATAAGTTTGACAGCCTTTAAATATAAACAGCTGATGAGAACTGCTGAGAAATCTTTAAATGAAGAAAAGGACAAAAAAAATCAAGTTCCTGAGAAGCTGAGTGAAGGAATATCAGCCCTGTCACCCCTGTCAGCATGGGACAACTGAGAAGGATGAAGGGGCATAATTAGGTCTTGGGAAGTAGCATGGGCTCAGTGGGGAGGAAGAGCCAGAACAGCACCAAGGTAGAACATTTCATGCAAAAATCATATAAAAGTCAAAATGTGTCTGGCTGACCTTCACCTGCAATTACTGCCCTCTTGGGAGAGCAGCATCCTGGGCAGAGGGTGGTGATGAGGTGAATAACCTGCCCCATGCCCATGCCTTGCCCATAAACACCACACCACACTTCACAGCAGGGCTGGTCTTCAGAGGGGACCAAAATACCTCTGCACATGACAAGAAATGGGGCCTTGATTCCACCCCTGCAAAACAGGGAGTGTGGAGGCAGCAGGAGGGACTAAGCAAAGGGGCTGGGATGGATTTAGGTATGGAAATTCCTCTGAGGCACCTCAGTTCTCCTTTGCAGATGGCTTTATGCTTCTTTGGAAATAGGAGGGAAGCTCTTGGGCCACTTTCTTGCATTAAAAGCCCTTTTTGGACCATAATGCTTGTTTTTGTTGACAGAAACTATGCTTGTGAAGGCAGAATTCTGTCTCTTTGTGTGTCCATGCACATTCTTGTGTGTGTGTTTTGCTGCATAACACAGAGTCAAGCCCCCAAACTGACTTTGAAAACCCAGATCTACAAATCCTTTCCTACACCACCCCTCTAGTTTCAGGAAAATGCTATCTTTCAAGCAGGGATAGGAAATTAAAAAAAAAATTAATCAGCAAGATTAATTAATTAGCTAATGTGAATACATCACTTAGGATCAGTAAACCCCCAGATAGCTTTTTATGGCCGAGGAAATATGGTCTAAAGTGGTTCAATTCCACCCCAGTAAAACTAACATTCATTAGGGGAAGCTGATCTGGAGAGAAAGGTGCCGAGAGGGGCTTGGTGCCAGCAGCTACCTGGTAATCACAAGATGGAACAGAATCCTGCTCTCTCCAGGATGAAGGACTTGAGGTTACAAGATCATAAACCACAGGAGTCCATAAAGTTTCCAAGTTCTGAAGGCAGCTCTAAAAGTTAATATCGTGCAGTATCTCAGCCATAACAAAAAGTCACCTAGAGCCATTTATTATTCCTTGAGAATCACCTACTCTACACATATACCCAAAGTCCTTTAATGTCTCAGGAACATTCCTCTGATCTAAAGATTTATGGGAATATTATTGCATTGTAAGGAAATACCAATCAATTACTTTAACACTAATTTCTGCCATTTTAATAATTCTCCCAAGGCACAGATGGACAATATTTGACAGTGTAGCTCTTAAGCTGCAAGAAATGTCATTTCCCCTGGGTAATCGGACATTGTGTCAGTCCCGCTGCTGATAATGTTTGCATAATACAACTGTACTTGTATGTTAAATTGTCATGTATTTCATATTATAGGCCTGTGTTATCCTCTAAACATTCTCTGGAAACCTTTTTACATGTTATTCTGTTCAGAGGAATGGTATGACACAAAATTCATTGTGTTTCCATTTTAACTAAAGGGAATTAGGCACTGACATTCCCCTGAAGTACGACAAAAGCCGGGTGCTTCATCACATTCAGCTCTGAAAAATCACTCTCCTCTTCAAAATGGATACATAGCCCTCAATGCTTTTAAGTCACAGCTGACTGTTCGTCTTCTCTTGCTTGTTTAAAATGGATGGCTTTCTCTTTTTCAAGCAAACCAATACATTATATTAAAAACCCTGAAGAAATTACCTTTAGGTGACTTTGAAAATCCAAGCCCAAATACATCACGATGATTCTTTAGGAAGCACCTTATGTCTGTAAGTCATACTTTACCATTCAGCTCTGAACAGTATCCATCTATCTCTACATTTCTCTCATGCATCAATGGAACAGCTCTTTCCTTAATGACCACTTCTGCACGCTGCTCCCTCCAGCTCCCTCCCCTCCTCAGCAGGGCCTATTTCTTGTCGTTCATTAACAAATTAATCCTGTTCTGGACTGCTGGATTTCACTCCTGGCACCACTGACTAGCTGTAAAGTGAGAAGTGGAATGAATGGTGGCACCTCTCCTTCTCCTAGTGCATTAGGTGCCCTTCAATGAAAATGCTCTTGAGAGCAATGAAAAGCTCCCTCCCAGTGCTGTGACACTGTTCATTTTGGACCAGGGCACTTGGTAAGAGCTCTCTGTGCAGGAAAACTGGGTTGGGACATGGCAGGTATGGGCTTCAGAAGTGAGGTGGGGGTTCACTGATGTGAGAGACCACCCAGGATGAACACTCTGCCTTCCTTGTCTGGTCCATGCTCTGCTCCCTTCGTGCTTATCCCGGCAGTCTAACCTTGATCTTTGCTGAAATTCAAGGACAGTTTTTCCCTTCCATGGGCAGAGGGTACCGAAGACTTGCTACATCTTTTCAGGTGGCTTTTATTTTAACACTGTTCTTTCTAGTCTAGGATGAATAGCTGCAGACCCTTTCTGCAGGTGAGCATTTCTAGGCTTCTAATTGCATTTACTTGTTGTTTTGAGTTATAACTCTCGCTCCATACCTTATTTTTCGAATGAAGTGCCCCAAACTGGAGACATCCTAAATAATATGGAAAACAATTTGGAGAAGAGAGATTATGTGGAGACCTCAGAGCAGCCTCCCAGTATCTGAAGGGGCCTAAAAGGGAGCCAGAGAGGAACATTTGACAAGAGACTGGAGGGACAGGAAATGGGAGAATGGCTTCACACTGACAGAAATAGATGTAGGGAGAAACTCTTCCCTGTGAGGGTGTAAGGCCCAGGGTGCCCAGAGAAGCTGTGGCTGCCCCTGGATCCCTGGAAGTGTCCAGGGCCAGGTTGGACATTGGGGCTTGGGGCAGCCTGGGATAGTAGAAGATGTCCCTGCCCATGCCAGGGGTGGAACTGGATGGGCTTTATTGTCCCTTCCAACCCAAGCCATTCTGTGATTCTATGATTCCGTAATATTGAGCAGACTGGATGCACATACTGCTTCTTTTTGTAAGGGATACAGCACCTGGAATGGATGGGAACTCAGCATGACTCAGCAAAGAGCACACAAACCTTTAGGGGTTCATACCCATGGGATGGATGGTTTTAATTTCCAGGTGAAGCTTTGAAAACCAGTAAAAATGCAATCAAAACACAGTGTAACACCTCCCTCAAACTGTGCAGCTGACTGCATTTCACTGATACATTAAATGGCTACGGGGAATGAACCAACATCTGTTTGCAGTGTTGTAGATAAGGTGTCGCTGCCTCCCTTCAAAACCAAAAGGTCTTTTTCCTGTGAGTTGTATCTAGGGAATCAAATTGTGGGAACAATCACAAAGAGAGAGAGAGAGATCTGCCTTAGGAAGTTGCAGCTCTCTGGGATGCTTTGGGCTGTAGAAAGCTGTGTTGCTTTGTTAACAACAGCAGACTGGAGTACCTGAGCTGATCTTTGTGATGGAAAATCCTCGGTGAGCAGGAGCTGCAGGCAGGGATAGATAGTTTGCTTTCCTAGCTGAGATTTTGCTTTTTTTTTTTAGCTGGGATATTGCTTTTCTAGCTGAGATCTTGCTTTCCCAGCTGGAGTTTTTCAGAGTCTTTTCAGCTTGAGAGGAATTAAAGCTGGACACCAAGGTCTTTCAAGTAAAAGCTGTCTGGGCACAGGTCTGGCAGTGCTTCCCTTTTGCAGCCAGCATTCCAAGTGTTTTCCTATCTGCACAGCCTTGCATCAACAGCAAAGCAAGGAAAATGCGTCTACTCTTCAAAGGGCCTTTTTTCTCCTTGATTCAGTTCTTTGAAGATGGTGGATACAGTGTATCTCTATAAGCACTTTCTGCAAAGTGAGAATTTAAAATTCAAAGGAGAAAGGATGCTGCCTCTCTCATCTTAATGGTGGAGAAGACATTGCTCTTGCCAAACAGGGAGGGTGGAGGAAGGGCAAACAATTTTTGGAAATGCCTCCCTAGTTGTTTTTTTACTCAATCATTCTACATTTTGAAGCTAAAAATGATAAAATCAGAAGAAAATAAATAAGGGTCAGTCTTACAGGCAGTGGAGGAGAGGTGTAATATATACTATCAAAATTTGGACTTTCAAAACTCTGATGTAGTGTAAAATATGTGAGATACCTTCAACCAACTCTTATAGCAGAACGAACAGTAACATCCCTTCTAGAAAAGATGCAGATGATATTTAACAGCTACTGTGACTGCTCTTATTCTTATTATTGCCAAAAATTATTGGGATAAGAAGCTGTTCTTAATTTTTCTGGACATAGACTTTTATCGTTAGAATCCCACTTTAAATCTCATTTAAAGATGACAAACCAAATGTCATGATTGAAGAAATAAGAACTGAATTCTGCTTCTGCCAGCCCCCAAGTCTCCATTAAAATGGGAGTATCAGCTGAAATATCAAACCATCCAGAACTTGCCAAACCAGTGGAAACATTGCCACTTCCCTCATTTTCAGTGAATTTAGTTATCCTCAGATTTCAGGAAAGCAGGGGACACTTGCAAGGCCTTTCAACTTTGTTGTGAAATTCATTCTACTTCTGAAACAAATCCGCTGTGCTTTGCAAATGGCACATTTGCTACCAGCCTGAGACCTTTTATGTACCTCTTTTTTTATTACTGGAAAACTGACAAAGTTTATGGTGTTCCTGAAAAGATGTTGCACTTGCTGGAATATTGTCAGGTGGGAAAAGGTCTTTCAGAATGGGGTGATTCTGCAACATCTGCAGTCAAACAGATGAACAGGCAGATGGACTCTGTGCAAACACCTTTTTCTTTTCTTTCACTGTTCCTGGATTTGGAGCCCCTTTTTTTTCTTGGTTTGGGTTAATGTATTGTAACAAAGTGGTGTCTTGGACTAATTACATTTCCATGTCAAGAATGCCAGTCCTTGGAGTCTTCCCTCCTTCCTGCTCCTCTGGGAGGGTACTCAGCTGGCAGGACCAAAACACTCCCTTCATTGATATAATCAAGATGCTGCAGCCACGCTGACATTGCAGCACCTGAGACGCTTATTCACATGTATGTGATGTTATTAACTCATCCCACTGGCTGGAAATGCACTGGAGAGCTGCGCACAGATCTCGTGAATATTGCAAAGTGTCTTTCCCATTTAAAATGCAAATACTGCCTGTAAGCTTTATTTGAGGCATTTCTGCCCCTGTTTGCTCAAAGTAGGTCTTGATTCCCATCAGTTGATTGAACCCATCCTTTCAGTTTCTTGGATGAGATGGGGGAGATACCTGGCTGCAGCCAGCACAGCACAGTGCTGGAAAAAGGAGACTGTGCCAAGCCATACTCTTCTTTTTTTCGCAAAAAATGCCATTGCACACCCCATGACACTGGTCTCAGCTGAGTCAGCCAGCAGTTGATGCACCTGAGAGCAGAATATGGCCCAGAGAGAGCAGGGCATGATCAGCCAAGGACATTGCTCAGCTGACAACTTTGCTGTGGGACTTCTCCTGCTTAGGGAGGCAGCCACACGTAAACATTAGCAATGAATCTCCTTATTCTTTAATCAAATTAGTGTCAAACAAATCGGGTTTTGGGGGACCCCTCCCAAGGTTTGCTAACCCACCCACCTCACCCTCATCAAGGACAGAAATAGGAGACCTGAAGAACAGAACATTTTAACTACTCCTATCTTCACTGAGTTTTCCTGTCTTTCCCCGAAGGACAGTGTGTGGGACACCCTCCTCTTCACTGCTGTTTTACTTTCCCCTTTAGCTGTGGAAGGACAGATGCCCTTGGGAAGAAGAAATAGGAAGGGCCAGGTCTGCCTCTGCTGTTAAACCACTGCTCTTCCACGGAGTTAAGTCATAAATCCTTCCCCGGGTCTGCACAACAGCCTTCAGACAGAAGAAACAACCTAAAGCTGAAACACCCTCTGACCAGCCTGGCCTCAGACCAGCAGGAAAAAACCAAGGAATTTTGTTGTGAGAATTTTTTTCAACTTTCCTGGGACCATGGGAAAGGGCCGTCTCCTTGAGGCCAAACACGGGTGTCTCTTAGATTGGCACTCCCATCAAGAGGCCATGAGAACTCAATGAGAACTCAGCTGTGGCTAGCACAGGTCTTTCTCGTGAGAACATTTTGCTACATTTCATAAACAAAGATAAAGTTTGGATGTTTTGCAAACAGCGTCTCCAGATTAGGTCAGTTCGGGCTTGGCCAGTTTGGCCTGGGGGGAGGTTTCTGGCTGACCAATCTGGATGACCTCTGAAAACTCTATATATATGGAAATCAAAATAATAAAGACACCTTTTCTCTTTCCTTGTCTGAGAACCTGGGTCATTTCTCAGCTAGCGGCTCAACAGCAACACTCAGCCACAGTTTTTCATGACCCAAAACCCAACAAGACAAGAAATGGGCTTCCTTCCATCTGCCCAAATGCAAAGCACCGTCCGTGTAAAGTACACTGAACAAAGTGCTGCTACTCAGTGGTGGGACCATCCACCAGCCAGCCAGGACAAGGGATCATCCTCTTGCAGCCAGGGTGAGAATTTTACTTTACAACCTGGCAGCAGTGAGATTTGGGCCCAAGAGGTACCAGGTGTTGAGGTCTCTTGTGTAAATACCAGTGTTATGTCTGAAAATTGTTCTGGTTTGCAAAGTTAGGAATGTTTTCCAATGGATCTAGGGCAGACTGAGGGTTCTGGCGTAAATTTATGTCTCTAAGCCATTTCAAGCAGCAGCTATCTTGGATTGTCCTCCTTGCAGCTCTGCTGGAGGTGTTGGTTGAGCCCCGTTGCACCAGGTGCCATCAAACAAACAGGAAGAGCTGGCTCCTGTCTGATCTGTGTGATCTGAGCTGACCAGATCCTGGCTTGAGAGGATTCCATGACTCACCAGCAGTCCAGGGGGCATGAGACATCCTTACACCATTCCATGTCCATGCCCACCCACATGGAGCAGCCCTTCCCAAGCTTCTGACAAGCCCTGTGGCCTTTGAAAACGCAGGCAAAGAGCTGCAGAGGCTGAAACTTAGACTGTGCTCCCACTGATTTGGGTTCTAATGGCAACGGGAATGCCCAGGAAACACACAGTAACTCCTGGATACCTGCAGATGTGCCGCAGCTCAGAAAACCAGATGAAATTAAACCTCTCTGGCCTTGATGGTTGCACAGCTTTGTTGCACATGAATGGTGGGAGACCCCATTGTCCTTTCATGTGGTGAGAAGGTGTGTGAGCAGCAGGAGTGTGTGGAGAATACAGATATGTTCCCAAAACTGAGAGTGATTGTGTTGTACGTCTGAGACCCTTGGAGCACCCAGAGCACAGATCCAATATGGATCTGGAGTGGGAAAGTTACCACGTCTGTGCCTGCTATTAACATTTAGAAGGTAATCTCCCTAATACCATAAATGCTAACTACTCTGGCATGCCCTTGACAGCTATAATTGTCTGTAGACCTGTAAAAAATAACAGCCATCTGGCAGAAGGTACTGATGCTGGGAGAGGAAAAGGGAGACAGGCACCAGCAAGAGACCAAAGCAAATCCCCCAGAACAGGTTACCTTGGGGCTGTTTGATTGCCTGGCAATCTGCTCCTGTCCCTCTTTTCAGCTGCTTTCAGTGTCATGGGAGGACATTTTAGCCTTACAGCCAGCACAAGACCAATTGGAATTTATTACAGACAAGGAAGCAGAAACACTTCTGCTTCACTGGAACTGACAAACATGATAAAAAGAGCTGGCCTGGTGGAGATCAAACCAGGGCTACATAAGAATCCTTGCTCAGTGTATGAAAGAAGTGTACTGCCCTCATAACAGTGTGCTGTAGATCATCCAGTGCTTGCAAGGAATGACCTACCTGTTCCTCAGCATCTCTGCCTCCCCTCATCATCATAGCCCTTGGAAAAAGTGGCATATTAAGTGCAAAGACCAGCAACTGTGGAAAGGAAATGATCCCTGTTGTTCACAAAGCTGAAGCACTATGAGCAGCCAAATGCCAGCTCATCCCGGGGCGTCTCTTGCCTTTAACCTCACCCATAGAGCTTGTTCCCAGGGCAAGGAAAGAATCCAGCTCAGACAGGTTGTTTATTCACTGGCCTTTCTGATCAGGCTGCTAAAAAAGCCTGTGGAAAATGTGTGAACTGGGAAAGCAGGATCATTTTTCAGCAGGATCCATCCCAAGAATCACTGCACAGCCTCGCCATTGGCAGTGAACTGGAATAATGTGCTCGGTATTGTCTGCAGTGAATTTTGGCCTGTGCTGCAAGCACCCCACCTGTGGAGGGAAGGCAGAAGGATGTGGAAGGGGGAATATCCCCTGGCCAATGCTGTTCCCAGGCTCTGAAGGAAAGCAGGAGCCCTGACAGCTCAGAAAGAAACAGTTTTCATCCAAATTCCATGACCCAAGATACCCAAGCAAGTTCAAACCATCTTCTAGAAGTCATTCACACTTAATGACCTTCTCTGAACTTCCCTAAGGTTATGGTCAGATTTGTACTGTGGCAGTGGAGCAAAATCTGTCTCCAAATAATGGGAAAAGAAATTTGATTTTTTACATAAATTCAGATCTGCAGTCACAGGTTGATTCCATCTTTGCTGGAGGTTTCACCTGTGCAGCTTTAAAGAATTGCTGAGTTGACCCCTCCCAAGGGTGGTGTGCTGGCTTCCTTTCACCTCCTGGTCCCTTTTGAATGAAAAGTTCTGTTCTCAGATTCACCTGAAACCTCCCCGTGGCTTTTTATTACCCTTCAAAGAAACAGAAGAGGGTAGTCTCTGGTACAGCCAAGTCTTGTGAGCATGGCTTGACTGCAGTTAATGATAACAACGACCACCAGAGCAATGCAGAAGAATTTAGGGAGGAAAAGGGCACATTTCACTCCTCGCTCTCAGAAGAGTTGATCTTGTCTTTAACCTCTGGATGAGCACACATGAGCTACAGATGGAAGACATCTGCTACCAGACAGTTGCATTCACTGCCTCCAAAAAACAGGGCCACTAAAAAGTGCTGCAGCCCATGCCTGCCTAATCCCTTAACTAGTGAAGGGGAAATCTGAAACCTCTTTAAGGTAAATGCACTTTGGCAATGTACCACAGCCAATACCATGATGACAGCCTCCCAGGAAGGTGGGCCAGGATTTACACCAACTCACTCACAGGATATCTCCTACAAAATTGCACTTACTTTATATTGGCCAACTCACTGCCAGGACCTGAGAATAGTTTTATAGATGACATCTGGCATAATTTTACTTTTTTATTTTATTTGTAATCTAGTCGTTCAGGACTAAGACTGTCACATGAAGTAGGCAATGGCTCAAGACTTTTCCATCCTGCCAGCTGAGATGTGTTGGTACAGCTGATCCAGTGACTCACACTGAACATCTCACAGGAGGATTTTCTCCAAAGGATTCATATTTAGCCCTTTCCTTCCCCTTAAACTGCATTTCCTGACCCCATTTAAAAGTGTCTTGAAGGACACTGACATTTGCTTTGCAGGTTTCCATCTAAACTTTCTCCCACTTTGCATAAAACAGGAGTAATTGCACTAAAGTATTTTTCTTCCACAAGCATTAGCAAAACTATTACAACCACAGAGATTTATTTCGAGCACTGGCTTCAGTCCTAGCAATAAGTACCTTCCAGCATGGCAATTGCTCCTCACTTAAAGGACCACGACATGGAGTTTGCTCATCTGTGTCTTCTGAGGGCTGGGCTCACCCTGCAGACTCCCTGTGGTCTGTCCCACTGCTCAGTTTCCTGTATCCATGCTGTGTGCCACCATCTGTGAGACTGCTGATCCTTGGTTACATGTGGTTGGAACTGGCTGGTGGGATGAGGGGGATGAGCAGGCAGAGCCACAAACAGCCTCCCTGGAAGCTCAGGGGCACAGCAATGGGTCAGAGACACAGAGCAGAGTCCATGGTTTGGGTTTCGGTTTTGGTTTGGGTTTGGGCAATGTTGGCTTCCAGGGATTCATACAACTCTAGCTCCATGGTTTTCATTGCGTGCTTCCAGCTTCTGTCTGCCTCACTGTCCTGAGTCATTCTGAGCACTGCCAAAGCCCACTGCTGAAAATGGTTTGTTTTAAACCTGCTGCTGCTGCCAGACTGCTTTGCTGGGCTTCTTCCCTCTTACCTGCTCCTCCCTAAGGATGTACATCCCTAACCTTACACATCTCTTCTGTCCCCATGACTGGCTGCCAGATCAGGGACTTCATCTTGCTTTATTAGATGAAGGGAAAATGAGCAACTGCAGAGTCAAATGCATCTCTTTATTTAAGTCGTTTTAAATCGATGCTGTTACCATTGTTTGATTTAGGCCAACAGCCTTAGAGCCCAAAAGAATTGGGTGGTACCAAATGGCCATTATCTGCAGGCAGTGCTGGGAATAACTCCAGCTGCATGTCTGTTCTCCCCATAGCAGGATCCTGATGCTTCCTGCATCACCTCTCATCCTCCATCGGCATCATCCAGCCTTTGAAGTCCAGGACACAAACCCCATCTTCTGAGGGAGGGGCTCTCCTTGTCTGTCTGACAGTCTGTCTGTGGCTCCCACTAATTCTATTCAACACAGACATGATCTAGAGCACTTGGCACACCAGTCCCCTTAGGAAAACTTCCTTTCCAGGGAGGCTTGTGGCATGTTTACATGAATATTTTTGTTCAGCATGAGTGTTAAGCAGACAGCTCTGGCTGAACTGCAGCTCCAACAGGCAATTAAACAGCAATCCATCCACAGCCCAATTTACACTGTTCCAGCTGACTCCATCATATCCATGGTAGTATAGCCCTTATTTCCCTAATGTGCGTTAAGCCATTTCTACTGCCTCCTTCATGGTAACACCTATACTGAAATTATGATTTTAAAAAATTCTCCTATATATTTGAACAGGAAAAAGAATAGAAATGAAATGTTTCTACTTTACTGGCACATCAGCTCTCTTGGGAGAGTGAGCCTCTTTGGGAGAGCAGGAATCTCACTAACCATTTTCCAGGGCTGTTGATCATACCCAAACCTAAACACAGCAGCACAATCACCTTGGAGCAACAGCCCAAATCTCAGTCAGCTTGAAAATGCTGCCTGCACCAGGGAGGATTTTCCAGCTGGCTTACTATTAACTCCAGAATTACTCTAAAAAGTCATGCAGGCCTGGTAACACTCCTGATATGACAGAATCAGGTTGCAAAAGATCTGTAAGATCATTGAGTCTAACCATTAACACAGCACCAGCTTATTTACTGTTGAACCATACCCCAAGTGACACATCCATGTGCCTTTGAGCACTTCCAGGGATGGTGACTCCACCACTTCCCCGGGCAGCCTGTTCCAATGCCTGACCACACTTGCAGTGAAGTCATTTTACGTGAGATATGTGTGCTATTGAATTTTGAAATATCCTCCACAGGCAGGTAACTTCTACCCCAGCAACAGAGCTGTGTAAGTAGCTAATTCCAGTTATGTCTTGGCATTCACAGGTCTAAACTCCTTAAGATCAGCTCTCCACTGTCCTGGACTGTGATGTCGCTACTGCAGAGGTGATACAGGACAGATGTAATGCACTGCAAAATCGGGAGGGCAAGATTTTAAATCATCTTTTATATAATCCCAGAATTATTTGGGTTGGAAGTGACATTCTTAGAGAATGTCTTTCTCTCCCCCTGCTGCAGGCAGGGACACCTTCCACTAGACCAGGTTGCTCAGGGCCCATCCAACCCAGCCTTGGACACTTCCAGAGACAGGAAACTTCCAGGCAAGAGGTACTGCAATCACTTTGTAGCAAAGGCTGATGGTGTTGCAAGGGGAAAGAAACAGTAGAGCAAACCAGGAAATATGATCTCCAATAGTCAGTATATCTATGGAGATATAAATGCATACATTATCTTATCCTATCTATCCTGTCCTGTCCTGTCCTGTCCTGTCCTGTTCTGTCCTGAGCCAGGGTTTCAGCATCTTATGGAAATGGGTTTGAGGAGTTTCCTCGTCTCTTCCTGGTGTTTGTTTCCCCTTAAGCCCCCCTGTCCCAGCATTTGTCCTGGCAGCAAGAAGCAGCTCTGAAGAGGCTGTGGAGGTGCAGGAAGGGCTGGGGTAGGAGCCCGGGGCTGGCTCATGTCTGGGGGGATCCCTGTGCTCTGGGTCAGGTGTGGGGTGCATTGGCTGAGCCATGTGGGGATTGAGGCTGGGGCAGGGCTGGGGTGTACCTGGCTCCCTGCCTGCAGCTCCCCAACCCTGCCAGATTAATGAACACCAGCTTCACACAAAGTGGGAATAGCGAAAAGGGGGAAAATGCACTTGGGACAGAGAAATGTGTGACAAAACCTGCACATATTTTCATAATAACAGGACATAACAATAATCACTTTCCCAGCCTGGAGGAGAACAAGAGCAAGGGTTTCTTTTCAGAGGAGCTTAGACACTAGGGCCACACAAGGTCAGTGACACTTTAGCAGCTCATGTCAGCCGAGAAGCTGGTCCTGATCTGTCATCTCCCTGCTGCTCGGTGGCAACTCCGACCACGAGGCTCTGTGTCACCGAGCTGCAGAGCCCTCCCCGTGCTCAGTGGGCTACAGAGCGAACTCTGCTGCATTCCAGCACGGGACTGGTCCCTCCCTCTGGTGACTCCATGACTGTCACATCCCTTGCCCCCACCCTTGTGCCTTCACCAGCCCCTTCGGCTCATTTGCATGGCTGGGAAGGGAGAGAAACTCAGCAGTTGCTGACTGTCGACAATGTCCTAAAAAGTGCCGGGACCTGGCAGGCAAATCTCCCGTCATTCAGCAAACGCTTTGGAGGTCCAGTTCTTGACAGGCACTTTTACAGCCCCATTGCCAAAAAAACCCCCAAAACCAACTCAACAACAAAAACCAAACCCAAAACCAAACCAAACCAACCAAAACCAACCAACCAACCAAACAAACAAAAAACCCAAACCAAACCAAAAAACCCCAAAAAACCAAAAAAACCCCACAACCAATCAAAAAACCCCAAACTCCAAAACCCCTCTAAACAATAAATGGCAACTCTTAAAAGAGGTGGCAGCTCCTTTCTATTTGGGGTCCCTGCCAGGTGTGCAGCAAGAACCAAACATCCTTCTGAAATCGCTGCTGACCAGCAGGGCTTTGGTCCTGGAGCTTGATGCTCCTTTCAGTGCTGGGGTTTGTGTCAAATGGGACATCCCCTCTGCCACCTGGACACAGGAGGGGATGGAAAAACTGCAGGGGTATTTCACAGTGTCTCACATATAGCTGGGTGACAGCAGGCAAGCTGTTAGAGGTGAGTTTTGCCATTTTTTCCTTCTTACAAGGCTGGTCAAGGAGAAGAGGTGGTAATTACAAATCTATGCCCAGGATCGTGTGAAGCCAGAGGTACAAACAAACAACAGCTCACAGTTCAACTGTCTTAGACATACACTGAACTTCTATGCAAAAAATAAAGGTATTAACAACAGTTTGTTTTCTGCCTTTGACATGGGTTCCTTCCTAGGAAAGAACAACACATTTCCAGAAAAAGAAAGGGGCTGGTGAAGTTTTCCAGAGTAGCATAGGGTCAGAGGAAGGCTGTAGATTTGCCACAGCTGCATGTTTTATTGGCTTTAGAGCTCGGGCAAAGCTATGGTGAATCAGGGACTGGGCTTGCATGCTTGGTTCATTATTGGTACAACACTCGAAGGAATGACTGGGAGAGGACCCTTCCCAATCCCAGCATCAGAGGTGTGGGAGGAGCAAGACAGAGCAGGGTTCAACCTCCATGCATAGTAGCTGAAACCATGCACCTGAGATGATCTTCTCATTGTGTACGTGGCCAATCTCCCTTCTTACAGGTCTCACCCGCCTTTTGTCAGAAGTTCATGGTCAGAGCTCCCAACTGGGGTGGGCAAGAGAAACAAGGGTGGGGCAGAAGCAGAAGTCGCACCCTCAGCAGAGGCAGTAGAGAAGCAGGTAAGTCCTCTGCCCTTACTTGCCTGCCTTGAGGCCACAATATTAAAAAGACCTGAATTAATTAATTGACAATTAAGCCTTGTGCCTGCCCAGTAGATGAGGGTGAGCTGGCTGTGGGGCCAACTCTGGCAGGCACCATTCTCCTCTGAACAGCCGGACATGGATCCCACCTGAGTCAGTAACACCCCTTAGTTCAGAACCCTTACTTCTGGAAGTGTCCCAGGTGCATTGACCTCCTTTTGCAAGCAAAGTCACACTGTCAGCAGCAAAAATGGAGGTTTCATCCCTTCCTGTCCTTCCAGTTCCCCCAGCTTGCAGCCCTTGACTCCTTCTAGAAACTGGTGGCCCATACTGTAATTCCTGGGATGAAAGGACCCAGCCTTTGTGCTCCCCATCACAGCAACTTTCCAAAGGATGTGTTTGCCAGCAAAAGAAACACTTTAATGTTTGTAATGCGAAGGAACAGTTTATTCTGGTGCTGGGTTTCTCTGGGGTGAAAGAAAGCTCTGGGCAACAAGGGATTAGGGGGTCCATTGTATCCTTTGCTGATGTTGCCCACCATTAGCTGCCATTTGCATACATCCCACATTCAGGATCTGGGGACATGGAAACAGCCACTCCACCTGCTCCTGGGGCTGGGCATCACCCTACCAGGAGCTGCTTTGAGCAGATTTTGGGGGGACAATTGTGCATGGGGAGAGGAGTTGAGTGCATGTCTGTGTGGGGAACGTAGGGCAAAGGGGGAGGAGGGAGAGAAACAAGAGTAAACATGAATTGGGAGGATTTTCAAAGCCGGCAGAGGGCCTGGAAAAGGACAGGCTTTGAATTCTGCGTGTTCTTTTAACTCGGCCTCTGATTTGAAGAGGCCCCCGAAAGCCTGGTAAGCCTCATTGAACTTGAAAAGCTACAAGCTTCCTTTCTTCCCCATTTGCTTTGTCTTCTCTTATCTCATTCATGTGAGACATTGCTCCCACCCCAGCCCTTGATGGAGAGAGGAGCTGGCCAGAGCCCCCAGCACTTCAGAAAAGCAGCAATATCCCACTGCTCCCAGAGCCCCCGGACAATGGGCAGGATCTGTGAGCGAAGTGCTGCAGCAGCCCTAGCTCAGCCTTGGATCTGGGCTAATCAGGAGGGACTGGGGCTCTCCTGCCGTGCCTGGCTACATGGACTTACTGCCAAAGGGCTGCTCAAGCCAGGCTGTGATCCTCTGCCTGAGTCCTGCCGAAGAGAGGAGGCTTTGGGCTTTGCTTTGCAGGGGACAATTGTCCAGATGCTGAGCCTACAGTTGCCCTCTCAGTGACAGCCCCACACACCAAAGGCTCTTTCAAAGCAGGGAAAGTCTTACTGGAGGTCCCAGTCGTCCCCCCATGAGTGCTAATGCAGACTCCAGAAGGCACAGTCACAACCATTCCCAAGGGTAATGCCCAATTCCCCAGTGTGCTGGGGAGCTGCACAATCACACCCTTTCTGTGGCTCTCCTGTGGGGTTTTGCATAACTTTGCCCACTGCCACCATATCAAATCTGTGTTCCCACCTTGCTGAAGGATGAAGGCTAGAGATGCTTTCCTGGGCTCCGAGACAAATCCAGGATCCAGGAATGACTCTACTGCATGTGCCTAAAAGCATTATGGGATTTATCATGATCAGATCTAATTGTTACCTTCGATGAAGACAAAGGTGCACCCACCCTTTCACACGGCTTAATCTTACCGGGAAGGGGAGATAAACCCCACCAGGTATCCCAACACACCTCAGGGAGAATATTACACTACCAGTTATAAAGAATCACCCCTGTCCATGTCACTCCTCAGTGCTGACTCTTCACAGCAAGTATTTGCAGCAAGATCTCCTGCAAGCTGCAAATAAAACTGAAAAGTTACAGCCAGGTGGGCCTTTTCTGATGAATATTGAGCTAAAAGGCAGCTTCCTGCAGCACTTCTTCCACTCTGTGAGTGGGGAGAGAGTGAGGGTTTGGAGACTCTTGATGAACAAGTAAAAGCTCAGATATAATGAGAAAACCTTTTGTGACATAAGGACCTCTGCATGTCAAGTAAATTCATTATATACCAGCTTGACTGGCAATCTGACGGCCTCCAAGTGTCTGATGCAATTACACTGAGATGGGGGAGGTTGTACAGCTGTGCTTCCCTGCTCATAAAATAGAGCCAAAGTAACAAAAATGGGATGACAAGAAACTGAGGCTTTTCCACCGGGCATGGCAAAGCCTGGTGGAGATCGAGGGTTCATGGAACACTTTGATTTTGGAGTTAACATGGTTCACAATGCAGGGAGAATTCACAAGCTTCTCCCCAGAGACCTAAACCCATGGGGATTTCTCCTGTCTCCTGTTCCTCACCTTCCACAGGGAGATCTAATAAATATACAGAAGGGGCCTGCAAACCCCACTCTAATCATAAGGGACAGCTCTGGTAAATTCAGGATATTTATCCCAATCAATCAAGCCCATTGTGTTTCTCTCATCTGAGCCTCAGTGTGGGGGGCTTTCCTGCTCCCCTCCCATGCCAGCACTGCCCGAACACATGGGATAACCACACGTGTGGGATAACCACACGAGACACTAAACTGGCAAAGCCTGGAGGGAGCAGAGGGAAAACCTATAAAAGACACATAGAAATAGCATCCCAAAGTATTCTGCACATACAGGATCCATTTAAAGCAAGACTTCCTTCCTCTAGCGGCTGGAAAATGAGCAACAAAATCCCATCCATGCCTACCTCCCCAGTGCCTTTGTTGCATCTTAGTTCCACTCCTGGATGGACTGGGAGACAAGTGTGACTGGCGTTACTGTGTGAAAACCAATTTAGCCCTAATGCCTCCTCAATTATGGTGATGGGACACCTGAGTCAGCACTGCAGCCACTCCAGTTATTTTTCTCATCAAGAGAGGAATTCTCCAGACATTGTTGTCCACCTCGATGGGACTTTTGAGGATTCCTACCTGTTCAGGCCCTGGTGAGGTTAGCTAACATTGTCTTTCTTCTCTTCCACTTGAGGATTGCTGTTCTCAGTGAAGCAGGGCCTGGGTTGCCTTTCCAGCTCAGGTTTTTGCATTACACCTGTAGATTTACACTTGCTCATGTGAGGCACCCCACAGCCCAGTGGCTGGGGACATGTGCTGGTATTTTTAGCTTAAACTTTTCACTTCAACTTTTTGTTTAAGCCTTTTCCAAAATGACATGAGATAACCTGAAAATGATTTTCTGTGTGGAAAGAAACAGCTTCTGCACAGAATATCAAACCTCTTCTTCCCAAGTGAGACAAGCCCTGAGACCTGCATGTTTCTCCCTCTGTTTCAGCACTTTGTGTCTCCAGCCCCGCAGGCACCAAATGAGCCCTTGGAAGGAAAACTGTACAGGAAAAGGTATTTCTCCATATACAATTTCTCTGTAATAATGCCAAGCAGCAGGATGAAAAAATTGAATCCAATTTGTCTTTTGAGAGTTCCCTGTTAGGACGTCTCACACTAGTAGTGAATGCCTGAAGAGAGGTACACAGTGGCATTAAATTTTCCATTATTTTGAATTTTCATTAATTAACTTGGAAAAAGTAGCATCATGTTTGCTATTTACATCCAGCTATTTGTGCTAAATATTGGATTAGATGATAACCTGTTCCTACTAAAGTCACGGCAATAATTTAGGGCTTGTTCAACTCAACAGGAAATTCCAGATAAAAAAAGAAATTTCATTTTAACTGTGGATGAATTCATTGTGTTTGGCTCTGAAGGGTTGTCTGTCTTCAGTATTTCAGTTTAGTCTGGATTAGATTAAATTAGATTAGATTGAGGGATGGGGGGAGGAATGGAAGGACAATATATTCCCTTTTTAAGAGTAATATGCAAAAAGTTTGGAACCAGAGGAATTTCACAAGAATATATTCTGAATAAAGCTAGATGACCACTGTGGACTCTTTAACCCTGAAATAGAGATTCATTTGAATACACGTGTAATTACTTCTCCGCACCATGTACTCCTTTACAATATTTTTATAGGAAAATATCATTTATTTTGAAAGATATTCTAGTGGATCCCTTCCTGAAAAGTTCAAAGATTTTCCAAACATTTGGCAGCAAAAACCTCCTTGGCTCAAGAGATATCATTGCTTTACAAACTTTTTTTTTTTTTTTTTTGCTATGCCTAGGTTTCAAATGATTTTTTGCTAACTCAGAAATACATCTATCTGTTCCTACACAGAAGGGAAAAGGATTCTCCACACCTAGAAGGCAATTCTGAGCTCCACCAAGTAGTTTTCCAGCTCTTCAGATCAAAGTGGTTGACTTGGCTTGGAAACTCAGCCAAATAAAATCTCAGAATTCTATTCATTTGACTACAATTGGGAGTTTATAAAAGAAAATCTATTCCTCTACCAAAACTGGGCAGTTTAGAAGCAGGAAACACCAGCTGGGATTTCAAAGCCTTGATATTTATTTCTTATTTTTTTGCACTGTGCACACTAGAAAGGTCTCCCTCCATCCAGACTCATCTAAAAAGCTATCTGCAATTCAAAAGGTGCTGAAGATTTAGTCCAAACCTGAATTATCAACACAGGCTCAGTTTCATGATCCTTTTATCTTATATTTAATAATGTCTGAACATCAACCAATGCATGCATCTGAAAGCAGAATGGTGTAACTAGTCCCAAGGAAACCTTGCCTTGGGGTTTTTGCCAGACAGGCATTGTTTAGCAAATGCTAAGCTATTTTCTGTCCCAGTTCAGCTGTTTCCTTTGTTATCACTTATTTGGGTAAATGCAGCCATGGCCTCTCTACTGTGAGCCAGAAATTCCATAAATTAATTAGAGCTGTGTTTTCTTTCCCTTCACCATCCAAATACTGATAGTCTTTCCTTCACTGAATCCTACTCTGAAGCCAGAAATTGAAATGGTGTAAAACTCAACTTATTGGCTCTGAAGAGGTTTAGATTTTTTTTAATCTAAAAAGACATTTCCTCTACAAGTGAATAACCCCACTCGTACTTCACTTGCAGAGACTGTGAGTGGGCCTCTGGGCACACCTGAAAGCTCAGGATGCCTTGTGCCATCATGCCAGAGTCAATGCTCCTCCACAGGCAGTGCAGGCGTTTCCTGGGGTGTGTCTGGGAATATGCAAGGCAGGGATGGATTGCACGAAGGGCTGAGGTAGCACAGTGAGTGGATCCAATCCCACCACCACCACCTGCTCCACTGAATGTCACGGACTGGGAGCCTGCATCCTTCTCATCACCTAGCGCTTCCCAGCATGTGTTGCCTCCCAGCAGAGTTTTCTTCCTGAAAGAAATGCCATGTGAGCCCCAGGGTAATCCAAGGCTCACAGACTCCCAGCACAGTCCATCCCTCCTGCTGACACCACTTGGCTTCTCTCGCTTCTCCCACTTGGAGCTGTGGCTTGAAAACCTGGGGTCTTGTCTAGACAACAGTTCCTTAATCTCTGAGTCATACTGGGTAAGGACTTCTCAAAAGCTTGTTTTGTGGCAGGACCCTCTGCTTGACAGAGAGGAAAATCCTGAAGGATTCATGGGAATTTCTGCCGAGCAGATGGAGGGAAATGCAGTGAGGATGGTCCTTAATTAAGATGTTTTGTCTACTGTAAGTCAGGCTATCTGCAAAAGTACCCATGGAGCAGATGTGTTTGATTTTATCACACTTGGTTCTGCCACAGCCTTGTTTAAGGCTAATGAATAAAAAAGATCAGTTTCTTGGGATGAAATGAGGGAAGGAGGAATGACTTGAGGTGAAATACTGAGCATTAAGACTCAAATACTGAGTTGTATGTTGAGTCATACAAGTTAGTACTCTACAGAAATAAAACCCGTACTTTTTATTTCAATGGGATTTCTCAGACTTCCACACTATTTGGTAGTTGTGAAGAAAGAATGAGTTTCAGTGGATAAAGCACCAGCTAGGGTTTGTTTTCCCAATGCTTAAAACTATGTCTTTAGTGTGATATAATTACATTAAAAAATCATCCCTGCCCCTGGAAGATGCATTATCTGGGAAAACCACCAGCACAATTCAACTAAGTCCTTTTCCACGGCTGGAATCACAGAATCACTGTGATTGGAAAAGACCTCCAAGAACATCAGTTCCAATCTGTGACCCATTACCACTTTGTCAACAAGACCAGAGCACTGAATGCCACATCCAGTCGTTCCTGGGACTCCTCCAGGGATGGGGACTCCAACTGCAATTTCAAGGTGCAGTTGAAGCTCTCATGGCCAGGAGCATGACCTCTTTCCTCTGTCTTTAGCACCAAGAAGATGCTCATATCTTTTTCTTCTCCAAACTGAATTACCTCTGTGGAATCACACTCTGTTCCACTCTGTGTCTCTCCCATTCTCTGCTTCTTTCTGTGGCAATTTTGCACCCTGGCTCAAGAGCCCCTTAGAGCATGCAGGGAACATGTCTGAAAAACAGAATATCTCCTTCTTTTCAAGGAAATAATTTTGCTGACCCTGCTTTGCTGTTCTCACACTGCTTGTTAGTATGGCTAAAAAGCTGGAGGAAATTTGGCAACCCTGAGAAAGGCTCTCAGAGCCCTGTCATGTAGTGAAGCAGGAGATGAACATCACAGATCTGAGCACCTCATAAACATGGGGCAGGATGGGAAGAAGGGAGGGACCCAGGAGCATCTTTCTGATACTCCATAATCCTTGGCATTCTACAGTAACATTTGCTTTGCTTTTTCAGCCTTGCAAATCTTATTCTTTCAGAGCAAAAGACTGTTCTGAATGGGACGATTTGGTTTTTAATCAAATTATTAATCTTCCATGTTTTATCCTTTGGGGTCCAAAGCAGGGAAACCAAATACTAAAACATCTCTGTTCTGCCAGCCACGTTCTCTGGAGACTCCGAAAAGCTGTTGCTGATGTGTCCATCTTACCAGCAGTTATTTCTGGAAGCCCAGCACGTGCACAAACTGTTGCTTGTGTGTATCAAATCACGCAGACCAAGCCCAACGTGAAACCACACAGGAAATGAAAAGTTAAGCTCCCTAACAACTCCCACCCGCTCTCCTTTGCCCTAAGCCCCTGGAGCCACCACTAATGCAGCCACCACACACCCCAGAGAGGCTGCAGCAGCTTTATCCCTGCTTTTAGAGGGGCTTCACCACGTCCTGCTCCTCCCCACAGCACAGTTTTCTGGAGCTGCGTCATCTGGAGCCAAAGGGTCAGAGTGTTGTGGGGCTGGGCTTGAGAGTGAAGTGGCAGATGGCAAACAGTACCTGTGGAGGTGATTTAATCTATTTCTTTTCATATCAAATAATTTTGTTTTATGTTAAAAAGATAAACTCAAATCAAGTGTCTCTGTGTGTTCCAGTAGACAAACACCCATGTGGATGAATGGATGGAAAACATGAAGGGCAGCATCTTCATACTGGAGGAATTCAAAGTAGAAGCTGATGCTGCCAAAGCAGGATAGGAAACCGGTTCCTCCCATGAATTCAGTCCACACATACAACCCTGTTTACAACAGAGTCAGTTATGATTACTGAGAATTTGGCATCATCTCTCCATCATACCTGTCACTATATTTTTCTTTAGGAGATCCCTGCTGAGGGGACAAGCCCCTGCTGTGCTTAGGTATGTGGAGCCAGGCCATGTCTGCCCACCTGCAGGAAGGGGGCCAGTGCTCCCAGCTGTGTCTTTTCCTCCAAGGAGAGACCTTTGCTTCTCCAAAGGGCAGCAAGTGCTGTTCCCCATTGTCATCTCCGTGACATCGATGCCATGCCCAGCAGGCTTTCCCCTTTGGGCTGGGATTCTGCATTCAGCCCCCAACTCAATCCTCCTCAATAAAAACTGAGGTGCAACTTGTCTAAAATCACCAATGGCTGACACAGCCATCCAAATTTTGGGGAGCTAAATCCTTGACTAAATTCCAGGGCAATGAAGTTGGAAGGAAAGAGGCTGCATCCTGGTTTTTCCTCCAGCTTGTTATCAACCTCCAGGTTGATAACACACCCTGCTCTCACTCTATGTTGGGCTGATCTGCTCTACTGCAACATTCTGGGGGCAGGGACTGGCTCCTCTTGGTTTTTTGCCCACCAAAACCCCCTTTGGAGTCAACTGGGAAGACCTGAGGCTCTGATAGAGAACAATGAAATCCTCTGCTCTGTGAGGCTAGACAGCCAATTTAGCCTTCATGGAGTTTGCCATTTCTTCCTGAAATCAGGCAGATATTTATCAAAATCTCACCAGGATAAAAAAACCCAAACCAACCCAAAATTCAGGTTCTGAGCAAGCCATTTCCTACAAGGGAAACAACTATTTTTACAGATATGAGTGAGGCCAGATTTTCTACAGATGCGGGGAAATTCTTAATTTTGTGAGTTGGAATTGGTTTTTTCTTTTCAAGCAGGGAGGGAGAGAGTGAAGGAGGCAGGAAATGTAAAAGATTTTGGAAACATGAAATGAATAGGTTGAGACACGTCATTTTGCTCAACCAAAGCAGGAGGCAACAGCTTGAAATTGAAATTAAATAGACCACCTGCAAGAAAAGGAGAGGAAGGGGAGATGGGGAAGAGGGGAGGGAGGGTCAGCTCTGGCATGAACATAAACCACACATTTTTTAAAAGCATCCATCAGTGAATTACTAAAGATGCTCATTTCAGGTTTGGACATCTTGGCAGTTGTGATGGGAAACATGCCAAGGCACACGAACACAGATTGAATACTTATTTTTGAATTCCTGGCAGGCACCTTTCCTCTAAAACACCAAATCTAGTGAGTGGTTGGAGGAAAAGCTCTCACTCTAAGACCAGAAAAGATCTCTGCTCCCACCCAAAAAGCCTGCAGTGAAGTGCTGGCTGTGACAGTGGTGTTTATGCAAAGGGACAAGTGTGCCTTTGAAGCAATATAGACTCTTCTCCTCATTCTCCATTTTTGTCTGTCCAAATTATCCATGCAAAATTCCTCTTCCTCCGACAGACAGACACAGAGGCACTCCTGCCCTCTTGACTGGATCCTCCATCGGCTTGCGGAGCGCTAGCAGCTGAGCTCCCAGCTTCTCCTCCACCATCCACCTCTCCTGACCTAATCTCATCAATCCTCTCTCCTTTGGGCCTTCTCCGCAGCCATATCTCCCCGGGACTCGGGAGCATCTGTCTGGGAGCTCCTTCAGGACATCTCGTTGGAGCAGCACTGCGCTAATTCCTGTCCTCCCCTAGCTAGATACAATAAATCCTTGAAGCCTGAGATGGGCTCAGAGCTCCTGCTGGAAAGCTGAGGTGCAGCTAAGGTGTGGCCTTGGCACTCCTGCCTATCTGTCTGGGCCATTGAACGCCAGGTCTAAAGCTCCACATGCTGCTGTAATTCTCATTTGAGAAAATACCCCTCCCTCACACCCCCCCTTCCCCCCAGTTTGATCAACATTTTGCAATTGGGAATGAAGCAAAGTTGGTGGTGGGTAAATCTGATCCCTCCCCATAACAAAGGAAAGGAAACCACAGACTCTGGCTTGAGAACAGTGTGGAGCAGAGAGGAGAAAGTTACAGGCACGTGGGACGGAATAAATCCAAGAAATTGCCAGAATATTTGTAAATAAAATAATAACCAATGAAGTGAAATAAGCTGACATGCGAAATGTGCATGTTGATTAAAACAGCCCTGGAGACCATTAAATGACAAAGTCGCTGTTGATGCCAACAAAACCCCAACCGTAGCCCTGATGCATATTCATAACATCAGAACAACGTCCCTGCCGATGCTAACGAGGCACTGGGCTTGGGAACAGCTCACATGGAGCCACAGGGAGACTGCTCGGTGCCTGACAAATTTGGGAAGGCTACAAGCGTTGAAATCTCTCTTTGTTACTTAACAAACAGGGAAGTAAGGAAATGCCATACCTCTTGTTATGGAAATAGCACACAGTGCTGAGGATATATGTTAAGTCTAGGAGAGAATTACAAACATTCAGTACTGCTCCCTTTGAAATCTCTGGGAGTTTGGCCATTTATTTCAATGGGGGTTTTACCGAGTCCTTACAATGGATGCAGTCATTTATCTGCAGGCATTGATGCAGCTCCCTTTGCCTCAGCAGCTGTGCTCCTCACAGACACCTGGAAAAGGGGTTTATGCTCCTGTGGGGCAAACACAAGAGTGTCATCGTCCCCTCGAGTAAATGGGTGGATGCAGAGGGGGGTCACAGTGACAGGTGAGGGAGGGACATCACACCACACCCCACTATCTCTGCTCAGCCATCCCTCTCCATCTTGGGCAGCTCCATGTCTTTCCAGCCAGAGCATCCACGGGACATCACAGCCACACACCCTGTGTGGGGTCTCCTCCAAAGGGCTCGAGGTGAGAAAGGAGTAGTCAAATAGAAAACCCAAATCTATTTGCACTTCAACCATTCTTCTTTCTTTGAGCTTTTAGCCCTTCCACCAGCACGGCGCCTGTCAGTTCTGGCCTTGTGGATTCCCTTAATCTTATCAAGATAAAAAGGGGCAAAAGGAATCCTTTTGCCATTGAGCACAAGAAATCGCTAATAATATTAACGACTTATGAGAAGTAATTTGTATAACCACTCCTATTCTGAAGGATGTAATGAATATTCATGAATTTTACCTATAACACTGTGTCTTTGGGGTACTGAGGTATGTGTGTTTGGTGGAAACAATTCCCCACACATCCGGTGCACCGAATAAAGCAAATACCCACTTCTCTGACTTGGTCTCTGAAGTGTCTCTGAGCTCGATTGGGGTGAATCAGAGGGCCTGGGCAAATTTCATCCCAAACTAAGTGAAGAGTAGGCAATGGGTTTGGGACCCAGCAGGTTGTGTAAGGGCATACGGGGTAAGTGTTGAAGAGCTCTGAACAGCACAAGATCCCTGAAAGGTTCCTGCATAAGGACACTTGGTGAGGTCCCCTCTGAGGGCAGGGGGCTGCGGTCCTCCAAGCACTGGAGTTTTTGCTGCAGCTGACTGAAAATGAAGTAAATTCCTCCCTGCACAGCCTGTGCCAAGGTTCTGGTGCCTCCCATCTCACAGCAAAACCCTAAATGGAGGGACAGTCAGGTTTTCCTCTGTGTACCAAGACATGAAAAGCCAAATGTTTGAGCAGAGCAGCTGGGTGCTGCTGTCCAGAGCCTTGGGCCTTGTCCAAACAACTGCCTCCACTCTAGGAATGACACCATTGACCTGTTTTCAGGGGTAACTTTGTGGGTCCTCCACAACAGCTTAACAACCTCATGCTACAACACTGCTGTTCGAACTCTTGCAAAGCTCAGTTCCTGCTATTTCAGCCTCAAATATGTTATATGACATCTCTCCAAAGCCCTAATTGCAAGACTTAGATCTAATCTACCTCTAGGATTGCTTGACATGTTTAAGGTGCCCAGTTATTTACTAAAACCAAAGGGGAACCAGTAAATTACAGAATTACGGTGGATATTAAATGAACTTGTCCAGAAAAACTTGCTCTGCTGCTTAAGTCAAGGTTGGCATCTGCAACCACAGCTCTGCTGTGGAGAAAGGCACTAGAGCAGTAGAAGGTTACTGGGAATTATCTTAATTGCAGTTACCACCCCTGACCAATCTGACTGTTTCCAGGTGATTTGTTCAGCCAGACGCTTGTATTTCTCTTTATGACTGATTGAAAGACATTCAGGAAGAGGAAAGAATAAATCATTGGGGGTGGAGAGAACAAAAAATTGCCATAAATCTGCCTTGTCACTTTAAGAAGGATCAAGTGGGCTGAAAGCATTTAGGGAGTGGATTTTTCCTGCCTGTATTTTCCAGCTCGGGAAGTCAGAGCTCCCTGTGGGGCAGGCAAGAAGATGGAGAAAAAAGAGCTGACGACTCACAGCAGAAACTGCTGGTGTGAATGACAGTTTGCTGGTGGGAATAAAATGTTTCTTGTTTGTTCCAAGATGGAGATAACAGAGTCAAGAGGTCAAGTGTTGTGGGAATGCAAAGCTCTGTGGGTAATGTAGCATGATAAAAAATGAGGGATCCAGGGCATGGGACGTCACTGCCACAATAGACCAACTGGCAATTCAGAAAGAGCTCAGATCTTGTCTGTATTTAAATATTGACTGATAATCTCACTCCATTACCTGTCTGTCCAAAAGGTATGCAGATACTCCCAGCCCACTTCGGTATCCTGAGCGGCACGCCCTGTGTTTGATGAAGTATTAATTGGGGTGGGGGGAGACTTGTTCTTTCTCATCCATCAATCTTTTAGTCATATGCACAATTAATGGAGCTATTTAGCTGCCCAGGAGTGACCAGCACACAGGAACTGACCCGAAACCTGCAAAGTCCTGCATGGCAGCAAGGGGAGAGGCAGGACTAGGGGGGAGGGGTGCTCAGGGCTCTCCTGGCATGGTCTGAGGCTGTGGACATGGGTAACTCACAGATAATCCATCATGGATGTAACTCACAGCAACATCCATCCCTCCCCTGGATTTGCGAACAGGGTTGCACTTTAGATGCACTGACAGAAAAGTGGAGCCAAGCTGAATCCCAGGCAGAGTGGAGGATGGGGATAGGAGGGTGTAACTAGCCAGGAGCTGTGGGAATCCGTGGCAGGGAGAAAGTTATATGAAAATAAAACCTGTGGGGGTTCTTTACTTACATTTCCCCCTTTTCCCCTGACTCAGTTTGATTAACAGGAGGATGGGCTCCACCAAAACTGCCTCCTCCTCCCCATGCCTTTCCAAATGGGGAAATTTCCAGTTCTGAGTTACTGCTCTGGCATGATATCGAGAAGCCCATTAGTCCCAGTCACCCATGGGGAGCAGAAAGCTCTCAGGGCTCCCACTGCCTCTGCTTTACTGTCTTGCAAAGTGCTGCAGATGCTGATCAATATTAATCATTTCTGGTGTCTGGGATTATCTGAATTGCAGCCTCAGGCTGGGACCTGCCACAGCATTAGGCAAACAGGGCAGAGACAGAGGTATGGACAGCTGGGTCTTCCAGGGAGATGATAGGGAATACCACGTCCTTTTCCATGGGATAGCAAGAACCACCATTCAGGGAAAGGAGGAGAAAATCTCTTTATGTGGCCTGGAGCACAATGGTGAGGAGCGCCTTCACCTGCATGGGCTTCTTCTCGGCTAAGCAAAACCAACACAACTCCTCTGGATCTGCTCCAACTGCTCCACATCCTGCCTATGTTGGAGGCCCCAGAGCTGGACACAGTGGCCATGGACCTTTGCTTTCAGTTAACCCACCTGCATGATCCTGTTTCCATTTTTTCTTTGTATTGCAACTGCAAAGGTAAAGGATAGACACAATGAACAGAACTGTAACACATTGACTCAGTGTCAGCTTTGGAAGTTAGAGGGGTGCTCCCTGAGCCTTCAGGGTGTTGCTGGAATAGTAGATCACAGTGAAGTCTCATAGAACAGAAGATCACGGTGAAGTAAATCTTAATTAAAATAATCTCTCTCTATAGGAGAGCCTGATCCAGAGTTTGTTTATGGGATAAAAAACCTTTACCTCCAGATTGCTCGTAAGAATTTATCTCCAGTTGGGAGTAATGGAAAGTCAGTATCTGCTGGCCAGAGGCTGCTCAGCCTCCAACCTCAGAGATTTTAAAGTCTAGACTGCATAAAGCTGTCAGTAATCTGGTCTGACCTCGGAGCTGGCCCTGCTTTGAGCAGATGTTGGACCAGAGACCTAAAAATCTTTTCAGCCTGAATTATCCTATGATCCTAATGTCAACATTTCCCCAAGTTACCAGAGAATGACATTGGCCTCTGCAAAATGGAAGTAACTATTTGAGACAGATGGACATTTTCCAACCTAATACTTTTCAAAATAAAAAACATGGCAATATTTTTGAAAGAGTGTAAACATTCCCAGGGGAAATGCCCAGTGATAACTATTGGTGTCCTAGAAAGAAATCAGGAGCAGGTTCATTTGGGCTGGGTTTCTTTTAGAGCTTCCTGGCTCAGAGACAGCAGTGCTGAGCATCAGGCTTAGCTCTCTCTGCCAACATTGATTTTAACATTTTAATTGTCCAGGGCCACGAGCAAGGCTGGCAGAATGGTCAGGCATCATTTCACTTTTGCAGCAGCAGCTGAGGACACCTGGTTCAAACGTGGTTCAAACCCGGTTCAGCCCCGGTTCAAGCTCCAGCCACCCAGCTCCACCCAGTTCCTGGCAATGTCAGGATTCCCTGAGAGACCTGACCCTTCTGAGCATTGCCCTGCAGAGTGTGTATTTTTGCATTGTGGCTGGAATTACCCCAGGGACATGGAAACCTGCCCAGCTCACATGGGCTGAGCTCAGAGCCAGTGGTGTGATGCACTCAGGTCATTGATGGAAGTGGTGGGAAGAGTTGCATGTCCTGTAGCAGCTAGAGTGACAACATTCCCATTAAACATTTGACCAACAGAAGTAAACAAACCAAAAAGCCCATTATTAACAGAGAACACCAGTGCTGGGCTTCAATAATTGATGCATGAAAAGCATATAAAAGAACCTCCAAGTATACATTATTAAAAGCAGCTATTTGTAAGGTACTGTGAGAACAAATGTAGGGAGGGGAGGTGAGAGGGAGCCTGAGGAAAATGATGGTGAGGCAGAAAAGGAAAGCAAAGGCAGCAGAGGTGGTGCAGTCTGTCCCACACCCTGCGCCCAGCCTGGAGTCTCACCTGAAGGACACCCAAACCCTATCTAGTGAATGTGGGGATGGGCCTTCAGTGTGGCACAAAGAAAAGCTCTGTCTTGATTCAGCCAAATAAATTTAACCCCTGTACATATTCAGAAGAGTAGGGTGTGATTTGTCTCTTCCCACTGATTATTGAGAGAACCTGGGTGTTATTTTGCCTTTTACTTTAGCTCTTAACATAAGGGGGGGCTGAATTCAGACTTCTGCTCCAGCTTTTTATCAAAAAAGTTTACTTGCTATGCCTATAAATTAACACATGCTCTTCATAAAGCCCACCAAGACCACAAGGGTGTGACACTGGGGACAGTGCAGAGAGTCAGGAACATTTGAGATGCTTCTGGGATTTTCCATTGAAGGATCTTTTCATCAAAATGCAGATTCATTTATGTCAAAACAATTTGTGGAAAAGAGTTGGTTTTGACAAATTTCTTCTTTGCAAGTTTCTTTCAAAGAAAAACTTGCAGTCATCTTTCTAACATACTCAGGTTCAAACACCTTGCTTTTTAGGGCCAAACCAAGTTTTCCACTCTAATAGTCTCCTTTGGACAAGGCATGTCATGTGAAACCAGCTACAAAGACCTCGTTCAGGGAACTTTCTGGTGCCAGACAGACTAATGGGGATAAGAGCACAGAGGGATACTTTGTGTTGACAAAATAAGCACTTTCTTCCTTGAAAGTTGGCTGCATCATTTATTTAAGCATAGTCAATATTTAATGGAGTGCTAACATGCACATTAAATGTATTGTGAGTCCTCTTGGCCTGATGTCCTGAGCTGCACAGCAGCAGGAGCAGCTCTGGAGTAATCCACAGCAGGAGTTACAGCAACTCTGTGCTGGTACACTTGGGAAATCTCTTAGGACTGTCCTGAAACACTTGTTACCTTAAGAGCAGACACATGGGGCTCAGCAGCAGTGAAGGTGTCCGCAGAGCTCCCATGAGCAGCAGGTTGAGTCCATGGGATGGGATCCCATAGCTCAGGCATGGGATCACCACATGCTTCCACAGCAGCACCTGCCTGAGGAAACTTGCCCTGGGCATTTACCTCTGCATGGGCCCTGGGCACCCATCCTGGGCTCCTCAGACCAGGGGCCGCTCTGGTGAGGACATGCTTTGTATGCGGTGGGGAGGAGCAGGAGGAGAGGTTATTTTTAAGCCCTTGCTTTGACTCCCAGTAACCTCACTGAAGGGCATTCAAGGAGGATCAGGCAAAACCTCACCATGGGCTGATGACTTGCAGCTCAACACATCCCAGAACTCTCCTGCCTGCCCCCCTTGCTCCTCCCTGCTGGGTTTCCCAGGACTGTTTGTTTCCACTGTGCTTGAACTCTGTCCCAAGGAGCCGTTTTCTTCTCCAGTTGTTTCCTGCTGTGCCACGGCTGATGCACATCCCTGCTCTGCCTTTGTTGGGAAGTTTTTTCTCCTGTTCCTCTTGAAAAGGCATGCTTTGGTGACTGAGCAGGAAGCAGAGCATTCAGCCTTATGGTTGCCTCCAGGGATGTTCAGACATTGCTTATGGGAGTGCGGCAAGAACTGCTGAGAGTCCAGGAGGGATTTCAGGGATCTTGCATCAGCTATTTCATTGCAAACACACAGATATATGCTATCTGCAGCTACCTCCTTGTGCTCTATATAAACCCAGGAACAGGACATGATGTTGTCCTGTTCCACTGGACAAGGTGCAACAACAGGCACAGGGTGCAGAAATCAGGGCTGGCGAAGCTGCATTGAGGAGCATCCTTTGCTGAACAGTTTCCTCTCTGCAGACCCTCCTGGTAGGGAAGGGCTAACACAGCAGTGGTGAGAGGACTGCAAGACCATAGAAAGTGATGTTGGAGAAGTTTTTTCTTCTTTAGGGGTTCAGGATTTGTTTTCTTCCTGTGCCCATTCTGCCTGAGCTTGCACTCAGTCTTTCGGAGGACCACAGTTGCCTGGATGACGCTCTTGCCAAGCTGCTCTTGCCAGGGGTCGCAGCCCCAGCAGGGATCGCAGCCCCAGCAGGGATCACACCCCCAGCAGGAATCACATCCCCGTCAGGGATCCCAGCCCCACGGCTGCAGCTGCCCTTGGCTAAAAAGCCAAAGCGCCCCATCCCAGCTGAGGCTGGAGTGCTCCTGCTGTGTGCAGGAGCTGTGTCTCCAGCCTGGGGGTTTGTATGGCTCTCACATCCCAGAAACTGCTGCAACCTGCAATGCTTGTGTTAAAAACACCCTGCAAGCTGCAGCTCACATTTGGTTTTCCTTCTCACACCCATGGCTGTGGCAAATTATTCCTGACTTCATTCTTGTGTGTTGTTTCCATTCAGTGAGAGCTCAGGGAAGAGCTCTGCTGCTGGAATAGCTACTTCCAGGAAAAGCCTGCCCTGAGCTGGCAGTGACTTTGGGTGGTTACCCCACTAACCCCCTGCAAAGTTTCCAGGTGTGGTCTGGTAGGAACTGGAGGCTCAGGAAAGCTGCTCATTCCCCAGGAACATGGTTTGGCTGTCCTGGAGCATGGTCTGATGTGTTGTATGGGAACACAGGGCCAGCTGGATAGTGTGGGCTATGCCCAGGCTGGGGGGAACTGAGATGGGAATTGCCTCTTCAGTGGAGTGTGCAGAGAACAGGCTTGGCCTGGACCACAGGACCTGCATCAAGATTTTGGCTCTGGGGAATTTAGCACATTCAGCTCAAAAATACAAGGAGTAAATGTGCAGGATACAGACCACAAAGGATGATGAAGCAGGAGTCCTCTAGCAGTGCAGGCACACCAAGGGGTTTGGCGATTCAGTCCTTCTCATTGCCCCAGCTTTCACTTCCTAGTGGGCTCACTGTCACCTGGGCAGAGATTCCTGGGCCCAGCTTCCTGCTGGTGCACAGGGGATGCAGGTTCTCAAGGAGCAGTATGGCAGTGCCCTCAGTATTGCAGCACACTTCTCTCCTGCCAAGCATCCTCCAACAGATGGGACACAGGATATATGGGAGGCCCAGATTCCTCCTCGAGCAGCCACAGGCTGCCAGGGGCTCTCCATGGAAGAGCTGCTGGATGCTGTGTTTGGGTACCAGGACCTCTCCCTCTGCACCATACATCTTGTACATTTTCTCTGTTGACATTTTGGGTTCAGGGAGATGTGCAAGGCAGAGAAATGTTCCCCATGTGTTAAACAAAGAGGAATTATGCCCCTGTTCACCTGAACACTGTGAGTCTGGAGCTGTTCAGGGCTCCTCTGATCCCTCCAAAATGCTGTGCTGAGGCACTGCCGTTGTTGGGAGCATTTGGCTGCAGCAGAAACCTGCACTGCTCAGCTGCTCCAGGCTGGCCACAGGCTGGAGAAGGCCCCGAGTTTAGGGACAAGACAGTCACCACCAGTTGGGGCACTTCCAAACAATCCAGAGGCATGAGGTAAAAAGGAGTGCGTTTGCTTTGATCTATCAGATTTAATAGTTTGTAAACATCTATTAATTGGCTGTGTCAGGCTCAGATCCTTATCATCTTCTGGTCTAATTTCCCCTGTTCAATACATTTCCTCCACTATAAAAATACCCATCACCCACCCCTGTCAGCACAGATTAAATCTAACGCTCTTTCTTTCAGCTCCTCTCCCCAGTGAGGCTGTAAAGCTGTCAGCTCCACACTTGACAAGAGCCAGGCCTGCCCTCCTTCCCTTTGTCTCCTGAAGGAGGAAAATATTTAGGTGTCACTGGCTGGATGGCCACAGGGAAGTCAGCAGACCTCGACCCATCCACTGATCTGAGCCATGAGAGGAAAGAGGAGTTTCCACTGGCAGCAGCTGGGATGGTCCCAGTGTCTCTGAAATTCACGAATCCCTGCCGTCACTTCCCTGGCTTCCCAAGGATTACTGCATGCTGGCACTCAGCTAACTTCTCCCTGCGAGTCCCCCAGCTGCTGACATACATGTGACATCCAAACATCTTTGAAGGCAGCAAGGTGCTGGCTACTCGGGTGGCAGGGTGATAAAGGGGGTGATGTCGGGTCTCTTCAAAGGAGATGTGCCCAAGGCATGGCTGAAGGGCAAAATATTTTCCAAACCTGCTGGCTGAGTGCCACTGGCCCAGGGAGTAGACACCCCACCCTGGAAGAGGCACAATGCTGTGCACTGTGCCTGGGCTCTGCTGTGCTCTTCTGTGGGTGCTTCTTTCTCTGCCACTCACCAGTGGCACATCCAGCAGAGCCCCAAAATGCTGGTTAGAGCTTAAGCAGCTGAAGGGATGTTTGGGATAACACCCTTTATCCAAACTGGCCCAGAGTTTGAATGCACCACAGCTCAGCTGCTTCCAGACACTGAGAGTCCAACACTGAGTTCACTGAGGTGAAGGGAGGAGACATTAAGGTCATTTTAGGAGACATTAAGGTCATTTTGGGGTACTGTTTTGCCAGAGCCACACACTTGACTCCAGTGTGGTCAAAACCTTTAGCACATGCCTACATGAGCACATGAGGAGTTGCCCATCTCACCAAGGAATTCAGCTTAACCCTCTTTGCCACCTCCCTCAGGAGGACCAAGGCCACCTACACCTGGTATAGCCCAGATACCTGGATTGCATTAAGCTGGACATGCACCTTGAAAAAAGTAGGTGCAAATCGATAGTCTGGGTTTAGCAATACAGCCAGGCTAGTCTGATTTACCTTGCTTCCAAGTGCTAAATTCCTTGGAAACTCTATTTCCAATAAACCCAGGTAATATTTTCAAAGGTGCTCAGTGACTTAGGAGCTTACATCTCATAAACTTACCCTGAAATTTGGGCTTCAGCACCAAGATGCAACCAAGAACATGTGTGAAATATTAGTCTGAGCCCCTGCCTCCCAGCTAGGACCTGAAGCTTGCTCTTGGATCTGGGGTGAAGCATCTAAGTTACTTAGGAAATTCAGACTTTGGATACTAAGTCACCTTGAGGCTTTATTTATGTTTAACCTTGACCAAATCTGTGGCTTGCCCATAGGTTCTCCTCCACGTGAGAATCCTCAGCAGCATTAACATTTATTTTTTAAATCCAATCCTTGGACAAGGCACAAACCCAGAATCCTGAACACGACAAATACTAAAGTTCCTCTAACACTTTCCATAGAGGAGAGGTGCTAGCCCCAGGACCTTGGTCAGGTTCCAACTCAAACAATTGCATTCAGCCTCTAACACTTCAAACTCCCTCTCGAGTTTCTGTTTCATTGTGTTGTGCCCCTCTTTACTTTGTCGAAGCCCAGTGATTTTATTAAATCTCTTCTATTCATTTACAAACTTATTCCACCTCCACCAGTGGCAGAAGAGGCAGGACTTGCATTGTTCTTCCCCCAGAAAAGTAAATACAAAAATACAGTTTTTATGTGATTTTTTGATTGGCTCACGTGTTACTTTTTCATTCAAGGTAGAGTTGACATTAAAATATTATGCAAAAAAAACCCCAAAAAAACCAAATTCAGAGGAAGAAATCAGCAGAAAAAGAAGTTTGATGTCTGTGAACCAGTCAAAATCATCAACAAAAGGATGGTGATGATTTCAGACTCTGCTAAGAGCTGTCCACCAAGGGATCAGGAGATTTCCCACTTCAGTCTTGCCTGATAAATTAATAATAATAATTGATAATTATAAGGGAAATTGAAATATTTCTGCAGATAACACTGTTGTTTTTTCAAAAAGGGGGACATTTCACATCACAATGATCAGCTGTCTTTGCAATACCTGACAAATTCGAACACTGATTTGATTTGCTCTGTGGATTAAATCACGTCTGTGCTGCCAGAGGGACATGGCAGGAGCATCCCTCGCCACTGGCAAGCAGTGTCAGTTCGGGAGCACCCGGGAAGGTCAGTTTGGGACTAACCAACAGAGCCGGGACTGCCAGCCGCATCCCGCAGTGCTTCAGACCCTGCGTGTCCTGCAAAGGGCTTTGTTAAACCTTCTCCTCACAGAGGAGATGAATGTGGGACACGCAGCGATCCCTCCCTGCCTCCTTTTGAGGGCAGTGACATTCCTGGGATGCCTGATGGTTGATGGTGTTGAAAACTTTGAAGTGAAGTACTTGAGCAGTCTATTTTGACTTCCCTGGGTGACTCATGCTCAGCTCTGTATCTAAGATGGCTTTTCAGCTTCCTTTGACTGCTTTCCAACAGTTCCATGTTTGCTCAGCCTGCCCATGGACTGTAACTTTTCTGTTCAACATTCGCCCTTCCTCCTGAGGGTGGATGAACAGCTTCCTAACTCCAAAGGGGTTCAATGGTTCAGGCAGTGTTTTTCAAGAATAGCGGTGCCTAAAGGCATTTTCCTATCAATGGGACAAACCTTAACCCTTCGTCGAGCCCATGCAGTGCTCAGAGAGGCGGCTTGGAAAGCTCAATGAGAAGCACTTGGCTGTGACACTGCAGCAGATCACATGGCAAATGGCATTTACACAGAAAATCGGGAGCACTGGGGGAGGTCTCTACACTTTTGTGATGCTTATCATAAGGATACAATGAGCTATCAGAAATAACTTGCAAAATAAAGCCAAGAAGAGGATTTGTAGGAGTGATTCTAGACTTGTGTCTTTCACCCAAACACCTGAAACACCCCCACAAATCCTGTACTTTTATACATTCACTTATTTGTACCTAATCCCATGGTACTCTGTAGTCTGTCAGGGTCAACCCACAGTGCCTCTTAAAGAGCAGGGTCCTGACTCTGCCTCAGAGGAGTTCAGTTGAGGTTCCAAGATCCAAAGCAAGAAGAAACACACACACATTCACAGAGACCTTCATTTGGATGTTTCCTCCTGCCATCCACACACAGCTCTTTCTTTAAGAGAAGATCCTTAAAAATTATTAATAAATTCTATGGCCAAATCAACCAGGCTGTGACAGGAGCTGCTGCAACCTTGAGTAACACCTTTTAATTTTTTAACCACTTGAGAACCTTTTTTGATTTTCATTGGTTACAACAACTTGCCTACCTGACATTTGACCTAGGAATCAGCAATTTTACAAATGTCTTTTTGACCTTCAGGGTTTCAAGCACTTGTTTTGGGGGACCAAGTCACCCTCATCCCTCTTGGCAGTGCACATCCTGCAGAGAGGCACAGAGGATGTTGTGCCTGTTGTACCACATGGTGCCCAGAGAAGGATGTTCCAAGGATCAGAGGCCTCATGAGGAATATCAAGGTATAAAAATGCCACAATCCTGACTTCAGGTTCATTCAGAAAATGTCTTCTTAGAAGGATTACCTGGCTGGCATTCAAGGCACAACACTTTCCTGCTCTCTGGAGCAGGGAAACAGGAATGATTTCAGGAGATAATTTGACCTGCACCCATCATTCCAGTGAGGCAGAAGAATTTATACAAATTACAACAGAATGAAGAAGCAAACCCTGGATTTGGCTGCAGGTTTACACTTGCTGAGCTGGAGCTTGCAAGTGAAGGAACAGTCCCCGAAACACCTATAGCTGACACCAGGTAACCAGAGCACAGTGTGTGGTCCATTGTTGTGTGACAGCCCCAGACCCATGTCAGGGTCCTTCAGGACAGGATCAGACCCACAAGTCACACTCTCAGTGTCACAGGCTGCTGTGGAACCCAGCCAGTCTGACAAAAACATCCACTGCTATTATTCTGTGTCCTTTCCTTGTTGCACCTGGATTTTATCCTTGACATAGGGAATATTTTTTCAGGCACTTTCAGAAGCAGGATTGACTTCCCAGATATCATGCTGGCACCATGAGGACCAATACCAGAAAGGTCTTTTACTTAAGGCCATAAAACTTCTCATGGTTCTAGCTCCTGGTTCTCCTTTACTTTTCCACTAGGAAAAGGATCCCATCTGGACTGGTGCAGTGAAGATAAGAGAGAGGCACAGAGATGAGGCACCACAGTGCCAGGCCTGCAAGGAAACTACTGTACGGAGGTGACTGAGCAAGGGAGGAGGGTTGGTTGCTTTGGGCAGTGACAGAGTATGGATGCCATCTGTAGGACCTGCTGAGCATCCCTACCTGCCAGGAAGCCAATGAGAGCTGAATGCTTAAGAGAGGTGGATGGATGCTGGCACAATTTGTATTTTTATCAGCTCACAAAGCCAAGCAAAGATGAAACCACGGAGAATTCCCCATCCAGTTGCTGATTTCAGACAGCCCCCCTCCCTTCTCCTTCCCTTCTCAGCACAGAAAGTTTTACTCCCCATCTCTCCCTGATGTCTCTGCACATGTTCTGTCTGCCCTGGGACATCCTTGTGCCAGTGAAACACATAGAGCCAAATTTTCAGGGGCAGTCCCTGCCCAGGTCACCTCCATATCCACAGGTGGAAGCCCAGAAAGACCCCGTGAAATTGTTCTGTGCTCCAGCTACTGCAGACAGTGCCTGGGAGAACCAGGGCTCTTTGTAGCCTACAATGACCTTTCCGTGGGGGATAATTACCGGCACTGAAGAGGGAATGCCTGGAGAAGGGGGTGGTGCACATAGGTTGTTTCTATAGGTTTGTCTGCAGTCCTATAAACTGAACAAAATTATGATTTCTCAGGGCATCCTGTTCACCTCCTTGCCAACAATAGCACTGTTCCCTTCCCTGTTTTGTGCCTAAAATGCTTTGCTCTTTCCTGTCAGAGAGGCCGACCTCTCCTAGCCAGGCTGCAGTACCAAAGGACATTTTCTCTGGAAGGCTGCTCTTAGCAGCCATTACTGCCCTTACTCCCTTACTGCCCCACCAGTGGGAGCAAGCCTCATTTCCCAAGGTCAGATAATTTTTTTCCTTTACCTTCTCCATCCTCTCAAATCTTCCCTTTTATGTTCTGTTCATTCCAAAATCAACACACCAGGAACAACTGCTGGGAGAAGGGAACACTTCCCATTGCTAATAGGTCAGCTGATACCTTGTCTAGAAGATGAAAACCATTAAACTGTGATGCCCAGAAATGTTTAGACATTTAGGCTGGGTGGCTCACCTCTGTTTTGGTTTAGACACCGCAGGAAAGGAAATCATGGGTATTGAACAAGGAGTGAAAATTGGGCCACCAATTCACATATTACATGTGCATATAACTGGATGTGTAAATAGGATAGCTGGTTGCCCACCATCAGGAAATAGAATGTTTGCACCCATGTGTCTTATGTTCAGAGCAATCTCTTGGTTCCAGCCTGCCTTTTACATCAGTTCAAAATACAACCTGCTTTGAGCATCCTGGGATAGTGGAAGGTGTCCCTGCCCATGGCAGGGAATTGGAACAAGATGATCTTTAAGGCCCTTCCAACCCAAACCAGTCCATGATTCTGAGACCCCACTGCCTACTCTCACACCTTATGCTTTGCTCAACTCTGCACACTGGTTTTCCTGCCAGGAGTTACTGACCCTTTACACTGTGATAAAAATTCGCAATTCATCATCCAGAGGCATCTCCTCTCTGCTGATGTTACGAGGAAGGAGAAATAGAGGGGCTCTTGGTCAGTCTTATGCTCAAAGACAGTTCCTCCTCTCCAGGAGACCACAGCAGGTTGGTTATGGTCCCCTGTTCCCATCCCCATTATCCCAAAGGGTCCCTTGGAGCCCTGGTGGTCCCCAGTTGGAGTGTTCTTGTAGCTGCATCTCCAAATCCTCCCTCTCTCTGCCAGCTTGGAGAAGACATTTCACATCACTGCATGTTACAGTAATGTTCCAGTGCTCTTTACAGGACCAGCTAATGGTAGAAATTAAATAATCAAATCTACTACAGTGCGACTGGGACATGGGAAGGAAAGGAGCCAGGTATGATTAATAATCTTTTTCCTAGAGGCCTTTGTGGGAACCCCAGAAGTGCCAAACTCATGGCCAAGCTGCAGCCTGGAGACATCCAAGGTGGATCATTCCCTAAAGATCTCCGGGCCACATTAAAGCCTTACTTACAGACTTAGGTTTGGGGAAACATGGCAGCTACTTGGAAGGAAAAGGGTGTCATCTCCATGTGAGCAATGACTTACATTTCTTCCCAAAACAAACAGATCCCTTCAGCTCCAAAGCTTCACATGAAGAGCACACCTTGGCATCTCTGCCTCCCTTGCTCTCCACCTTGAGCTCCCACGCATCTGCTCAAGGCTTAGCAAACAGAACACGCACCTCACAAGCAGAAGTCAAGGGAAGGAAGGATTGAGCTTGAATAGCATTCCTGCATTTCCGTATTTCCAGATTTTGGGCTCTATTTTGAGAGAGTGAACCCTCCTCCCCGTCCTGCTCCTGTCTGTGTCCCTTTGACACTGAGGAGATTTGTTGAAGGATAATTTTCAGCGACCATCTCCCCCTAACAAAGCTGCCCCCTTTGGATGTGGGCAGATGATATAGAAAATGGGTGGTTCAGGCCCATTTCATGAGGCCTAATAAATCTTCAGTAAATTAAAACTCATCCCCCTTTCCTCTCCTCCCTGGGCTTTTGTCTTGCTAATACACATTAAGCCCTGCCTGGCTACACTCTTTGAGGCGTTTCGGAGGTGAGGTCTGTACAAAGCTGCAGATGTGGGAGCTTTAAATGACCTTTGGCCTCGGTGTTACCCATTAACATCAGCCATGCCAACACAAGAATCTCACCATGGTTTTCTCCCCTCAAAAGGGCTCCCAAGTAACAACCTCGCCTTTTGAGGGGGGGACAGAAATAAAAGAACAGAAGGAATGAGCAAGAGAGAATGAGAGAGGGACCTTCCAAAAGAGGTGTTCCCTGTAAGGCTAATTTTGTCCCTAAATCATTGTCTGGAGCTGGTTGCTATTTAGAAATTTCTTAAGAAATCGGTGCACCTCTTTCAAGCTAAGCAATGCTGACACTCACACAGCACTCACTGATATTTGATTCATTTCTCTCAACTCCACTGACCGTTTCCACTCTGACCTTCCTACTTTCAGACTTTGAGATAAAGAGCGCTAATGCAGTCCCATATTCAAAGAGCCACTTTTGTCCCATATTCAGGTTTTCATTCCTGTTCAGATTTTCTCTGTGCTTCCCACCCCCCTTTAGAAATCAAAATCAAGCTGCTCTGAGAGCTGGACACAAAGTGACTGGCCAAAAATATCTCCGTGAATGTAATGGCCCTTCTGGAGTCTTCCCTTTTGCCCTGGTGTCTTCCGTTATCCTTTCACTCAGAGCATGTTAGTGTCCCATGTACTTACATTCCCTACCCAATACAAGGCAAAATGCTGCCAGGAAAGCCATGTAATTTATGAACCTGGCAATTTCCAGTGGGCACAGATTTGAATAAAAGCTTCAAGGAGGTGAACAATCCACTTCTCTGTTCAGTGCCTTTGCCGAGGTGCATTCAGGTGTGATTTAAACAAGAAGTAACAGCTCCTTTCCCCGGGTTTCTCAGCAGAGGCTTTGCCTTCCATCCCTTCAAGCACTTTGGCTAAAATGTAAAGAGAAATTTTGTGGCCCTATGTGGGTGCTTTAGAAGTCGTAAGGTGTGATGAATGAGCTTTAAAAAACGCAGATCAAGAGGAAGATAGCAGGGATGAAAGGACAGGCAGTTAGATCAGACTAGACATCCTGGGATGAAAGGAAAGGTGAATGGGTAGCAAGATTAGACAGTTACGGTAAGTGGAGGGCAGGAAATCCAAACTTGTAGGTGTTTATCCTAAACTCCAGATCTGCACCTGTAAAGGCTGCTCCCTGACTTCATTTTCATTCAGTCCTTTCATAGGCAAATTTCCCAGCTTGATCAGGAGGTGCTCCTGGCAGAGGGTCTGTGAGCATCAAAGATGAATGAAACAAACTGACCAACCAACCTCAGTGGTAGCCTTTTTTTTTTTTTTTAATCTCAAAGGAAAGCTTAGATCTCCACTCCTTTTAAAATTTGGTGCAAAGACACAGCTCAGTTCTCATTCTACCAGATTGGGTTTTGTCCATCCCAGTGAGAAGGGATGGTGCACTTTGAACAAGCGACAGTGTCAGGGGCTCAGGAGGATTAGGATGTTTATCTCTGGAGCATGGAGCCTGTCAACTCTGGCCTGTGGCTGGAGGCAGAGGCTGGGAGCCCTCCCTGTCCAATCAGAAAACCATGATCACCTCTCGCTCTGCCACCAATCACAAAACCCAGCAGTGTCACATCGAATAATGGTGTGTTCCCTCACCAAATCCAATCCCAACAACACTCAAACCACTTCAGATATTTATCTGGGGCTGCTCATCTATCCCAAAAGCACAAGGAGACTTGTCATGTTTCTCTGCTTTCGGTGAGACTGTTTTACAACAAAGCAATTGTTGCTTGGGGATCACAGAACTACTTCCATATTAATTTCTCAGTGTCGTAGCCATCATTTCCCATCACATCACACGAAGGCAGCTGCTGGCCCTTCACGTGGGGCAGTTCTCAGGATTTCGGCCTGGGAAGCAGCATGGGGCTCAGATATCAGGTGCAGAGCCACACCTGGGTATTTGCTGCTTCCCTTTACAGGGCAAGACTTCAGAGCAGCAGAGAAGTAGATTAACAGTGATGTAAAATCCACCCCACTCACTTGGGTGGAATTTCACACTGACAGCTTCAATCATCTCGTGGTTTTGTGGTGGACCTGGCAGTGCTGGGTCAGTTGTTGGACTTGAGGATCTTAGAAATCTTTTCCAACCTCAATGATTCTGTGATTCTTGGGTAAATTTGTGCTTTAATTTCAATGCTAAACCTTGACTGAGAGCTACAGTTTTGTTTCCTCCTATGTGAGTGACACATGAAAATTAGCAGAACAGCACTTTTTTCACATGAAGACCTTAGTAAAAGTATTTTTCAATAGGTAGCTGAAGCATAACAAAATATGTAATATGTTCCATTTTTGCCAGTAATTGGGTTGCGTGCCATCCCCCTACAGCTCCATCTACACATCAAAGATTCCTGCATTTATGTCTATGACATCGATTAGTTTTATTCCAAAATCACTACAAAGCCCAAAGATGCTCAATACGGCTGTTAAGGCATAATAAAAAGTCATAATGTGAGGCAAAGCTGCCTTCCTCTGAAGCATAATCATTTTAACCTTGATCAATTAAGGCTCCTGTACAGTGAAAGAAAAGATCCTCCTGAAGGATAAACACCTCCTGGAGATGCTTCTGTTTGTCACCAACAATAAAGTTGGTGAAAACCAATTAGATTTTCATCATACTTCAGTTATGTGCCAGATTTAGGTAAAGAAAATCACATTTCGGCTGTCTGGAATCAGTTACCCCCCTGAGAATCAGCAAACTCTTTTCACAATTTGGCTCTTCATCTTTGACCTGAAGAGGAAAAATAGTCTTGTTGCCAGTCAATTGTGGTTTTCACTTCATTAACTCAAACCAGGAAAGGATGATCCAAATGATATTTTAAGGTCATGCATAAAAACTGTGAGAGTAAACAAACCCAAAGAGGGCAAATACGTGTTTTGTTGTAAATACTGTAAGTATTGAAGTGGCTCTGGAGCAGTACCTCTTCTATGAAGGAGATGCAGAACTTACTCTGAAAACAGGTGCATGCCATCCCCTAACATCCACCTGTCCTTTCCAACAGAGATCTCGGAGACCCACAGCCTCATCCTGCTGAAATCTCCTCCTTGATTTGGAGCAGGATGCAGTTCCAAAAAGCAAAAAGCCTTTGAACAGCCTGGCAGAGCCTTTGGTTGCAAGGGACGTGCTCCAACCTGCTCTGCCTGAAGGGAAGCACAAAACTATTATTGACTTCAAAGGCACTGGGACTCAGCCCCAGGGTGGAAATTAGCTTCAATATTAATTGAATTAAAAGAGGGGGATTCCCTTCAAAGAACTGCCACTTCCTGGGCCATGGGATGAGATTTGTATTGATCACAATTATAACTAGGCCAAAATACTGGAAAACAGGTGCTGAATCCAGTGATTGGACACCCCAAGATCCAGTGGAGGAGAACAAGAATGTGTTGGAGCTCAAGGTGGAGTTTGATTTGCCTGGAAACTACCCTGCTGAAGGACAGAACCAGGCAGAGACTCCTGAATAGCACCACAGCTCCTGGGGCTGGGAGTGGAGACAGGACCTCAGCTCCAGTAGGCAAAGCACACGTGTGAGCCTTTCTGAACCTTCATCATCTAAAGACAAGGTGAAAAGGGAAAACAAACAGGAATTCTGTACAGCTGACAGAAATGGCTTGAAAACTGCAGCCACCAGGGCTGGAAATGCTTCTGGCCTCAAGGCTTGAAATATCCCTCATGACGTGTCCAAGAGCCCCAAAAACCTGAACTCTGCCTTGTGTCCATGTGTTTGCCACCTGCAGGAATGTGTTGGGGCAGGCAGATTTTGGGTAGGATACCTTCTCTATTGAACCTTACCCCTCCAGGATTACAAAGTCCTTGATATCTCTGAGACATCTCTGCATTTTTGGATGTGATTTCCAGATCTATCTCACTTTAATCCCCCATTTATATACACCAGTACTCATGGGTCGGGACATCCTTTCCCAGTCCTGGAAAAGTGGCACAACGGATTTGCTTCCACTTCCTAAGTTCACCCAAACACTACTTAAGAAAAAATTGTTCAAATCAATAAACTGGATTCCTCTCAAAACCAAACGAGCCCCCAAATCGTCAGCACCCTCTGGCCTTGGGACGGATGGAATTCCTGTGAGAACAACCCTCTCAAAACTATCATTAGCCTCCCTTTTTGACTCACAGATAAAAATGGATGGCATTTATGACAACAATCCCCCTGCATGAGCAGAGTTTTGCTATTTGCTTCCTTCTGCAGCACATCAGGTGCTTACAGAGACAAAGCCCGATCTGCCGAAAGTATCGCTCTCCTGTCTCACTGAAACCTTCTCTATTTCCTCCCCTTCTGAAGGAGAAAAAGGGTCTGAATCCACAATTTGTGGCTCAGAGCAATGCTCAGAGCTGCCTTTCACAGGAATTTCAGTAGTCCATGAGGTGAAGGTGTCAGCATCAGATAAAGAGGAATTCACCTAGCTAACATATCTGATCTCAGCTTAAGTTACCTGCTGAGCAAAGACCAGCAAGATGCCCCAGAGCAGCCAAACCTCTGGGAAAAGATAACATTTAATGTGGTAAAATGTGATTATTGTTAGGTCAGAAAGGGAAGCAGTAAAGGCTTCAGAGAGATGGGAAAAGCCTCTCCAGACCAGGCCAGCTTGCTCTGGTGAAGGGAAGTCAACATAGGGGAGAAACCAATTGGGCCCCAGATTTTCAGACACCTGTTTTTGATGTTAGTCTGCCTTAATTTGTTCAGAGAATGGAGCCAAGACTTGATTTCCCAAAGAAGGGAAGGCAGTTTTGTTCAGGTTCCCAGGAGGATTTGTTCTATCCCACTGCTATGTCTCTTCCAGACCAAGGGCTGGCAGTGCCTCAAGCCTGCCCTTTTCCCCACACTTCTGTGGTGGCATCTTGGTCTATTCTCCTTCTGCCTTTCACCTTGCTATAGCTTGCAGTACTGAGAAAATGTTCTTTAACTGTTGTACAGCTGTAAAAAGCACTTTTCAGCAGCAGGTGCCACACAGCTCTGCAAAGAACAAGGTTCCTACTGCCATTTTCTACGTGAGGAATGCAAATCAAACAGACTTGACTGAGGGCATTTACCAGGCCAGGGGCCAGGGAGAGAACAGCTCCCCCAGGTTTCTGTCTTGTGCTTTTGTAGCAGATTTCTGCCAGCCTTCCCCTCACAGTAAAATGAAACGAGTGCTATTCTGTGATAGAGTGTTGCACATGAATAGCCATCAGTCAAAAAGGATGTGCAGTAAGGATGGCCCAAATGCCCAGTTTGGAGAAGAAAAAAACAGTGCTGTGACCCCAGCAAAGGGCAGGACCCCTGGGCTCCACCAGTGCCCTGTACTGCCAGTGCCTTCACGTCTGACATCCCACCGTGCCCTTTCTCTGGGGTCTTTCTACAGCCAAGGCTACCAAATTCACAGCAGCTCTTGGGGAAAGGCCACAAGTTCATCTGAACCATCATCACCTGCAAATGGGCCCAAAATGCAAACAGGGATGTAAAGTCAAGAGCCTCTCTAACACAGACTGGCAGCTCTGGACCTTTGTGGTGCCGGTTCAATATCAGAGGTGAATTTTACCATATGAAGCAGGTCATGCACTCAAAATCTGCATGGCTGCCCTTGCAAGTTTTGCCTCTGAGTGCTAGTGCTGTGACACCTGAGTGTCCCTCACAGCCGAGTGTCAGGAGCTGCCCTGCCCTCACATGCACATGAATATTTCCGTTTCCTCCACCTCCCCTGAGCTCCATGTCCAGGTCTCTGCAGGATGTTTGTGACACAGGGCACGGCAGTGTCCTGGCTGTCTCCTCTGGGGTTTCCTATCCTCGTGCCTCCCAACCTCCTTGGGGTAACTGCTGCCCCAAAGCACCTATGCCCAAACAGTGGAGGAGGCATCCACATGGGTGTTTGGCTGGCCTCACAGACTTGCTCTACCAGACAAGATTTCTGTGATTTTCAAAGAGAACAGAGCCAGGCAGAGGCAAAACTTCAGAAACACCCCATGACTTAAAAGAAGAATGAGTGAAATACAAGCTCTGTGTTATTGCCATCATTTATCCTGCAGCTTTTAACCAACCAGCAGTACCAGAGCACCTCCAGGGGACAACCTCTCCCTTCCTCCTCCCTCCCTCCCTCCCTGCACAATAAATAAAGAGAAAGTGCCCAAGTGAGTGAACCAACACAGAAGCTCCCTGAGCCAGCATGAGAGAAGAAATCAGGCCTTAAAATTGACACAAGCAGAGACAACTTTTGTCCATTTGCTGCTGTGCTCCTGTATCCCATTTATGTACATGCAGATGTGCAGTGTTCCAGCTCTCCCACAGCAGCAGCCCAGTTTCCTGAACGTTTAACTGAGCTGAGACTGACCCAAGGTGTTCAGTTGCTCCCAGAAGTATGACGAAAGTACACCTTTTACCAGATATGGAATCATTTTGGACCACACAGCCCAGACCCCATCCCCTGCAACCTTCCCAGGATGCTGACAGGTGAAAGAAGTATTCATGGATCCACCACCACTAATCCCCTCTCAGTATGACCTTTTAAACTGGAGAGGTTATAAATAAATAAAGCAAAAAGGATCTCCAACCATCATCCATGAGCTGGCTCCTTCCCTCTTTTTTCCCCCAGATTCCACCCTCCCCTTTCCCAGACATCCTCTGCATCAATGAGTGGGACAAGAAGGCAGCAAACTTCCACCTCCCCGCTCATGTGGAAAGAAATCACACTCATTTTCCAGAGTCCACATGGCCAGTCTGGCCTTATTTCAGCTCTGCACATTGTTCTGGCTGGGGAAGAGGGGGAGGAGGCAGAGATGGGGCATTGTTTGCAATTCAAATGGCTGGACCTCAGGAAAAACCAACAAATTTAAGTCACTAGAGAATTTCAACAAGCAGGGCCACTTTCTCAAATAGGAAGCCTCCTCCCTATCAGTGGGGGCTGTTGAGGGGCCACTAGACAAGAGAATAACTAAGCACTCATGGGGCTGAGAGCTTTTCACTCAATGAAGTCTAAACCAAACAAATTCCCCCTTTAGGAGATGCCTGTATCCAAACACTCTGAGTACACACAGAAAGGGGCTAGGTGCCTCCAGCTCTCCGTATTTGCTAAATCAGCCCTGTTATTTTCTGCCCGGCCCCCCCCCGCAAGGCAGGTGTGGGCTGTGGGCTGGAGGACATTTGGAAATGCACCCTTGGCACAGCACAGTTTGGGAAGAGCCCCGCGGGAGATGCTGGCGGAAGGGGATGTGAAAACTCACTGGCCGTAAATCCCCATTCATGTTCCAAGTGTGGTGCAGGAAAAAATTTCACCAGGACTGGATTTATAGGTGAGGGGCATTGTACCAGGTTAGTGTTTAATTTTCAGTTCAGCTTTAACTGCCCTTTCTTGGGAGGATTTAGGGATTCCCATAACTCATTCCAGCTGGTGCCCCACAGTGAAAATCCTGCGCCTCCCTTCCCTTGCAGGGGTTCCCTGGAGCTGAGGCAGGTCTCCATGGGGTGAGGAAGAGGAAGTCTCCTGCAGCAGAAGAGAATCTGACCCATCTTCTATGACATTATCTAGAGCTTCTCAAGAAGTCACTCATGTCCTGCCAGGAGTGCTCTTTGTCCCTGTGTGCTTTGCCTGCCCCACACAACCGTTTACATAAGTGGGGCAGAGATAAAAGCAGGCAAAGGGTGTGAACCAAAAGACCTTTTGACACTACCCAAGCACTGGTGCTGAAGCATCTGATAAAGCAGGGAAGTGTGGGAGTGGCTATCAAGGGCCCAACATGTGGTAGAGCGCTGCTGAGACTAAGGAGAAGGAAATAAGGAGGTTATGGTCCTTCCTGTCCCATCATCCTGTTTTGGAGATCCCTGATTTGATGCTGACTCAGTAACTTCGACTGTGAGAGCTGACATGACCAGTCTGAGCCAGGAAAGGACCCCAAGAGCCCCTTCATTTCCCCTAGTTCAGGCTCCATCCTGAACTAGTTGGAACTAAGAATTCAGACTCCTGTTTTCCATCCCGTCCTCGTTACCCTTTTTCTTGCTCCTTATTTACCACACAATTTCCATTTCCCTCTTTTGCTACCCCTTAAGAAGCTAGTTTTCATAGCCAAGGCTGCAGGTTCTGCAATGTTGCTGTGAGCAGCCAAAACATGCAACTGCTCCATCCTGCTGCAAATGGAAGAGTCCAAGGCCAGGTTGTTGGAAAATAATTCCAGTTTAAAAATGTTGTATAACTTTAGTCAAAGGGTTCTGTTTGTCTTTATCCCGGGAAAAGGAATTTTAGGTTTCTTTCCAGGGCATTGTTCTATCAGGTGAGGTCTGGTGGACTCAGCATATCAACAGACTGGAGTAACCCGAAAGATAAAGAGCTATCAGCAGAACATCAGCAGGACATCAGTGGCTTTCTACAAACAGCTACCCCAGACACTACCTCTAGCAGGGGTGATGGCATCTAGTCCGGAAAAGAGTGATAGGAAAATTGAAGAATGAAAAATCTAATTAACATCAGAGGTGAGGAGATTCAGATCCAATGGGAAACTGAATATTGGGGGTTTGCTCAGCTTTGGACCAATGAACACTGACCCAATACTTTTCTATGTCTTTTTACTGTACAAAGTATCTGAAGAATCAAATAAAAGCCATGTGTCATGGAATGATTCTCTCTGCACACCCGGGCTATGTGTGGATGAGATGATTTCTGTGGTACCTCCTGGCCAGAACAACATCCTGGCCAGATAATAAAGTAATGCCTTGACTCTCTAAAATTAAAAATGTTGTTGGAGGGGTTTTGTTTTCCCTGCAGTTTTGGTGACAAGGTTGGACAGGACTTAGAGCAACCTAGTCTAATGGAAAGTGTCCCTGCCCACGGCTGGAATGTTGGAATGAGATGGTCTTTAAGGTCCCTTCCGACCCAAAGCATTTTGTGATTCTATGAAGTTTGCTGCTCCCTTAGAGCTGCCTTTCCATGAGGCTTTGCTTACAGATGCCATATTTTCTCTCTTTAATTTCTTTCTCTGCCCTCTTTGGCACTAAATTATTCTATGGCATCTTCAAGGAAACAGGACCAAATGTGATCTACCAACAAGGATAGCAAGAATCTTTTGGCCTTTTTCAACTCTCTTACCCTGACAGAACAATTCTCATCAGCAAGTGAGGAGTGCTCACCAAGCACAGAGAGCTCTGAGAGTGACCTGCAGAATGTGGTGGATAAAGCCACACAACATGCAGGTTGTTTTGACGCCTTTCTTGTGCCCACAATTTCACATCAGGTCATGGGAAGAGCTGTGGAAATCTCCCAGAATTACCCTTTGCATTGCCTGGCAGCTCTGGTCAGGAGGTCCAGAGGAATAAATGCAGCTGAAGTGATGTAGCTCCATAAGATTCTCACTAGAGCAGCCAAACCCAGCAGCACCCCAAGGACTCTCACGACCAGTGACAGTAGGAAATGGCCTGAGGTTGAGTTGGGGGAAGTTTAGGCTGGATATCAGGGAAAGGTTCTTCCCCCAGAGGGTGCTGGGCACTGCCCCGGCTCCCCAGGCAATGGGCACAGCCTGAGGCTACCAGAGCTCCATGGGCATTCGGATAAACCTCCCAGGGATGCCCAGGGTGGGATTGTTGGTGTGACTGTGCAGGGCCAGGAGCTGGACAGGGTGGTCCTGGTGGGGCCTTTCCAACCAGCAAAACCTGTGAATCCATGACTTGCACTAGTGCATCCACACTGGCGCTTTTGTCCTCCCCACAATGTTTCCTCCCCTGGCAGCATTTCAGGTCCAATTCAGTTGCTCTTTTTCACCTGTTCTTCTGAAATCTCCATTCACAGCAGATGATGAAAAGCTGCCAATGATTTTACAGTCAGCAGTAAAATAGATTTATAGGAGGAATTCAATCTATAGTCATGGAGATATTTGGTAAGCAGCAGCCACTTAACACCAAATGCTTAATTATGTATAAAGACAAAAGTTCTTCTGAATTAACTACAGAAGGATATTTAAGGCAAAGATGGTAAACTCAAATCAACTCCTGAGCAGATGCTGTTGTCTGGAAGTTAAATCAATCATATGGCTATAAGTTAATATAGTTTATTCCACATTGAAAAGAATCAACCCTGAATAAAAAGCACTTTAGTGATCCTGAAATAATCAATGAAATATATCTGTATTATATGATATATAATATATATCTATATACAGAATATGAAATATATTATATATGTTATATAAAATACAAGTGTGTATATATATGATTTTTTCTTCATATTAACAGTTTTGCATGACTGGGGCACTCTGAGTTGCAAAGAGAAAGGCCCTCTCTGAGCAACACTTCCTTTAACGCCAGGCAAGCTGGACTTGTCACCACCCTGCCATCTCCATGACTATTCTGCTCCTGTTTCCTCCATTTTGCTTTTCCTGGGCCTTATTAATGTAGGTGTGAGGGGATGGGGGACAACAACTCAGCCCCCATTGTTTATGTCTTATTGGTAGGACGGGGGACTGAGAAAAATAAAAGCCAACAAGAAAGCAAAGTGTTAGCCCAAAGAAGGCTTTTATTGCCACCAGGAGTAATTCAAACCTTTTGTGGTGGTTTGGAGACAAACTTTATGGTGGTCAAGTCATACATTTCTGTTTGGATTTAAAAACCAGGCAGGATATTTTATGACCATTAATAAATGTTTTTAGCCTGCCTACAAACACAGGAGAGGGAATCACACCTCTGGAGCTGACCACCTGCAGTGGTCAGAGAAGTGACTTCTACCCCCAGCCACCCTCCCCACAGGAATTGCTGCTGGATGCATTAAGGAAAGAGTTGCTTTTACTCTTTTTATCCCTTCTCTGAAGGGTCCATGTTTGCTGGTTCAGCATACAGGATCCCAGATGCAAATGGGCCAGATAGGCCAGTTTGCAAATCTTGCAGAGCTGCTCAGAAATTCTCTGGGTCAAACCTGCCCTTGCCCTGAGACTCCAGATAGGATGTACTTAAATGTATGGAAATTACCTTGTCACCCAGTTAAGGCCCCTCACCAGATTGCTATAAAATGGGGGCACTGAGTCCTAAAGAATTGCACTTATTCATAGATTTTAGGGCCTTTGTGATGCTTTAACTTGACCTGCGCACAGCACAGGTCAGGGGACCACCCCACGTTGATTCCTGCCTCAAGAGCAAGAGCTGTGGTAGAGTGAGAGCAAGACCTCCTGTCCTGAGTCAACAATTTACATCAATGAGGGAAAAAAAGTATATTTATAAATACATATCTTTTTTTGTATAACTTCCAGTGTTGAGGCAGCAGTTCTTCAGAAATGCCACCTCTACTAAAACCATGATTCTAATTCCCCAGGGATTGTCCATACTTTTGCTGTGTTTGCAGTGGTGAGGCTTGCACCATTCACATCCCAGAACAGAGATACCCCATCTGATTTTTCCGGAATACAGGACACACATACTGACTGGATGCCTCTGGTTTATGTGTATCACCATCCCAAAGATAAAGATGTCAAAACCACTGGTAATTTTATATTTTTTGGTTTAAATAATTTAAATACTGATAGAAATTATTCCCTTTTTGGCACTACTAGCTGTGATTTTACTCTGCTATACTTTTGCTCACTTCATCAATTTTCTTGTGATTTTCAATTTCTAATTTATCCAGATTGATAAATGCTTCCCACTCCCTCTCCTTCGTATTTCACTCCCAGGGAATGGCTTGCACGCTTCTTTCCCCCATCTCCAACTTTCACCCTGGCAAGCACATTGATTTTAATGGGATTTAATGCTCTCACAAAGCAGTCCTGACTGCTCCATGCTCCTGCCTGATCTCCTCAGAAAGAGTGAACACTTATGTCCTTTTCTAGATCATTGAAGGAATTATTGCACAGCATTAGGCCTACCAGACCAGATCCTTTGGTATACCTACAGTAACACTCAGGGCTGGTGACAAACCTCCAGCCTGGTGTCTGTCAATGCCTAATCAGTAAAATGCCATATGGAAAATCCAAGGGGGGAGTTGCTCTCTTTGATTTCAGCTCTGTGAGATCGGCTTTTGTCTAAGATAGTTGCAGGCACTCCTTGCATAGCCACCAGCCACACCCTGAGCAGGAGCAGGAGCAGGAGCAGGAGCAGGAGCAGGAGCAGGAGCAGGAGCAGGAGATTTCCCCATACCAAAAGAGGAGGTTAAATCTAGTGCAGTTGCCAGTTCTGCTCCCCAGCAGGAATATGAAGGAGGCAACACCTGACCCAGAGATGGCTGCACTGAGGAGCTCCAGTGCCCATCCCACACATGGACAGGCTCTGCCAACCAGCTTGGAAATCTGCCTTCTGTTCTCAAAAGTACTGGCAAACAGAGGAAGTCCCCAGCAGCTGGACTGTGTCCTAGTGCCTGTCACTGCACCTCTGTTGGATGTCACCTCTCCACCCTTCCGGCTGGGTGTTCTCCCTAACCTGTGTCAGCCTCCAGCAGCCCGGTGTAGAAGGTAACAGAGAGTGCAGTGGGGAGTAAGGATCATGGATTCCCTTCACCCCTAAGGAGCAGCATCAGGTGAACACCTGTCAGGGAAAAACAGCCATTCCAAAGAGAGACAGGATGGGCTGCTTTCATCACTTCTCGCTTCTTTCCTTTCTGATGGCTTTTGTTAATGTTCTAGATGGATCTCAGGTCAATAGCCTCTTTTATTACTTTTCACTTCTTTACTTTCTGAAGGCTGCTGTCGATGTTCTAGATGGATCTCAGGTCAATAGCATCTCCTAGGCCCTCATTAGCCTATCAATTAGGTCACTTTCTTAAAGCTGACAGTGTCTAAGGAACAGATTCTGCTATTCCTAGCCCATCCCTTTTGCCCACTTTCTACTTCTCAAACAAATAATAATGAGTGATTTCAACATTCAGGTCTTGTAACTCTCCCCATGACACATTGGTGTTTCTAACAAAATTCTGTTCCCCCATACTCTTTCCCAGACCCATAACACTAGGTTAGGAGCAAATCAATACTTCAATATTAAATACTAAAATATCAATTCTTCAATACGTAGTGCTTTGATTAATAACAGTGGTGTTGTTTTAGCTGTGATGGTTTAAGGATGAATTCATTAATTAACCTTGTCTCCTGATTAACTTTGTTCTTGACATGTTGATTTTGTGCTAAATTAAGTCTCATTTATCCCCCCTTCTGCCCTCCCCTTTCATAGATTGCACTCCTCAATTCTAATCAGGTTCCCCTTAGATTATCTCCCCCCTCTACAGGAGCAGAAATCCCCCAGACTGTGCAGCCACTCCATGCCCTCACAGATGGATTTATCTTCTACAACACCTACCCCTCACTCCCCTGGGACCTGCCCTGCCCACTCCCACACCCTTCTTTCACCTGGAGCACGAGAGGACCCTCAGAATACGTCACATGGATTTCCCCAGGCTCAGGAATCTTCCCCCCAGCCCAGACCAGGAACCTTTCGTCTGTCTTCTCCTTCTACATTGCACACACTCCCTGCCTGAAAACAGGGCCACACCTTCTGCACAAGGCCCCTAGATGCCACCACAGGGCTACCACCAAGCCCGTCAGCTTTAATGGGGCAATGAAGGCCAGCCTAAAGCCCTTCTGGTTTTAAAGCACAAAGCTCCATCACATGGAGTCAAGAGACATGAGCCAAACTTCCTGAGGTTAAGCACAACCAGCTCCTAGCCACCTTCACAGAATCTCAGGTTGGAAGGGACCCCAGTGGGTCCCATCTGTGCCACCTCCCTGCTCCAGCAGGGCCATCCCAGAGTTCACGGCACAGCATTGTGTCCAGGCAGCTCTGGAATATCCCCAGGAAGGAGACTGCAGCCCTCTCTGGTCTCTGTTCAGGGCTGGGCACTGCCCAGGGAAGTTGTGCCTCCCGTGCAGGGGGGAGCTCCCTGGGCTCAGTCCCTGCAGTTCCTCTGGTGCCATTGCTGGGTCGCCTGAGCAGAGCCTGAGCTCCCTGTCCCTCCTGTCATGAGGGGCCCTGAGCTGGACACAGCACTCCTTGCAGGGCTCACAAAGCAGAGCAGAGGGGCAGTATCACTCCCTTGACCTGCTGGGATGCACCCCAGGATCCCACAGGACACTCTGCTGGCTCAGGGACAGCTCTGTGTCCCCCAGGACTCCCAGGTCCCTCTCCACAGAGCTGCTCCAGCAGGTCCAGCTAACAGAGACTGAGTGAGGGCAGTGGCACTTTGCCAGCCAAGCACAGTGAGCTCCAATGGGACTTTCTGACCAAGTTGTAGGGGTTTGGGATGCACTCAGACAGGAGCTGCTCAGTTTAACCAAAGCTTCCAAACCCTTTCCAGGGACTTTTGCTGGATTCCATCAATAGCTCACCTCCTCCTACCCTGCCCCCAAACAAAATAATTTAATCAAACGGGGTTTGCTGCTTGGAGACTTGAAGGAGTGGAAATGTTTCCCCCAGTCCTACCAATGAGTGGAAATAGCCCGGTGTAAACTTAATCCTTATGTGTTGTGAATAGCAACTCACCCCATTATTATAATCACTGTCCATCAGTTCACGATCCACCAAGTGCCATGGCTGGTGAATTCCATTTTATGATGCAAATGTAGCCAATCAATACAGGGGATTTTGCTTGATCAGAGGCTCTTTTTCCTTTTTTTTTTTTTTTGGTCAGAGAAAAAACCCCTTATTTTGCATGTCCAACTCCTCAGCTGGAATAGAGCCGCCTAACTCCACCCACACAAGTGAGCTTTTGCTCATTTACACTAGGTGAAAGTCTAGCTAAAATAAAAAGGGGAGATATAAACTCGCTGTGCAGTCAGAGCAGGACACTTTTCCCAAGTCAAATGGCTAAAGGAGAACTGGGCATAAACCCTACAATAACACAGCAAAGAATTTGGTATTTGCGTAGGTAGATGGTTAGGAATGAGACAGAAAAGTCTATACATTTTTAACCACAAAAGATTTCACTGGACAACATGGTCTAGCAGGAGCTTTAAAGAGGAAAAGCAGTTCACAGACTCTTCTGAATGCATCTCCAGTAGCCGGGTTGTTAAGACATTCAGGGCTGTTAATATGCACTGTCAGCCCATTGTAACCAAACCTTTAATCCTGGGCCTGTCAGACTTGAAGGAAAACTAAGGGCTGACAGTGCTGCAGCAAATGGATTTTCCTTCTCTGCTCTCATTGCCTCCCCCTCTTTCCATTTAAAGTTAGAATAACACTGAGTCTATTCCTTTCAGCTCTTGCAAAACAACTAGGGGAAAAAAAGAGGGGGGAAGTGGAGGGATGGAGGGGTTTGTCCCAGCCTACATGGACAATCTTCCCTTCCCAATTCCCAGTCTCCAACCTGGGAGCACTTGGCACTTGGCACTGGCCTGACCAGACCCAGCTGTCTGAGACCTCGTCTTCCTTGGCCCTGGTTACAAAGTTCTCATGAATTTATTTTACTTTTCAGAATCTCTTTATGAGGAGATACACAAGGAGCTACATAGAAAGCAAAAACACAATTGCAAAGTCTTGCATTTTAGTTTTTGTGTTTGGTGTCAGACATTACCCACAAGAGAGCTGACAATATGACACGTCCAGAGACAATTTTCCTGTACATCTACCAGGCTCTTCATTGCCCACCACACAGCCCTTATAGCTTTAATTAATGACATCTTGGGCTGGGATTTTAGCTTTTAAAGCATGACAGTTGTATTCTGCCGTAGAACCTGTGTCTGGAACCCAGTGTTCCCAAATCTCTTCCCAGCCCTTTCCTTCCAAGTTTATCTCCCTCGTTTGGTCTGCTCTGGATGATTAAGAATGGCAAAGGCAACAGGCAAATGGGATAGTTTGCCACCTGTTGCTGTCACTGCTCTAAGGAAGTGATGGCATCCTGGATTTGCCATAGGCACGCCAGAAATTTTGAGAACACCTCTTTGCTCTGACAGGCAGGGATACAATGGGCCCTGTGAGGTGAGGTGACTGGATGGTGCATCAGAGGATGAAAGATGGGCACCAGGAAATAAGGTGCTATTTGGAAGGGGAAGCTCCACAGTTTGGAGGAATGCTGAACACAGAACCTTTCCTACAAACTGGGCAGCCAACGTATCAACCTCCAGTCACCTGGGATACTCTGGACACACACTGGGATGGGTTCATGTGGCTGCAGACTGGGTTTAGCTGCTGAATGAGCATCGTCATCTACTGACCATGACATGAGAAGCATTTAATTAGCTGTAGGTCTATGAAAACACTGTTCAAACCCTGGTATCTCTGTGTACTGGAGCACCAAGAGGAGTAGGGTCAGTGCTAAACAACCAAAACAGAGCTGGACCTCAAGGTCAGTAAAAACTGATATTAACCAACCTTTGCTTGAAATCCCTCTCAGTTTCTGTCTAAACAAACCAGGATATTTCCTCAGGTGCTGCTGAGTGGGTGCACTTTCCCTGTGTTTTTATTCTAGCTGCCTTGTGATTGCTGGGAGTTTCACAGTATTTTCCTTCGATTCTTTAAAATGTACCTAAATAACCTCACAGTTAAAATCCTGTCCTCCTGTTGTAAATATTTTCATTGTGTGGGATGTCATACACTCTAGACCTCCAACTCCAGATTGCAACACAAAAGTAAAAGCAAATGCATAGAATGTGCCCTAAAAATGGAAATTTAAACTTTTCACATTGATCTGGTGGGTACTCTCTAAACTTGGGGTTAATCAGAGACCCCAAGGATTTCAGGCCAGTGCTTAACAGAGGGTGAAAAGACACAGATAACAGTTTCTTAGGTGTGGACCCCTCTGTCTCTGGACAGGAGATCTGGAAGGGAGGAGTAGCTCCATCTCCCCCACCTGTCCTCCTGCACCATGGATGAACCAACCAAAGTCTGACTGGAAGGAGAGAACATTTCTGCATGTCTCCAGGACTACTGGCATGCCTAGAAACGGATTAAACGATAATGTTATTGGGTCAGTAAAGGACTGGTTTCTCCCCTCCCTTGCCCAAGGAGAAGTTGCACAAAGCAGAGGGCAATGTCTGCACTCTCTTTACAACAGCCCAGGTGGCTCCTCCCTGGTACCTGTCCTGCAGGTGAGCCTGGGATTCATCACTGGCTGTGAATGGATCCAAGAGGCTGAGATGTAGCACTGAGAATATTCTTAAATGGAAATGAGCAAAAGCAGCAAAGTCAATTTGAGAAGCTTGTTCATGTTCTAAAGGGAAGAAACACTTCCAGAATCAGGTTAAGCAAAGCCCTGTTGAGCCATTTATTTATTTCTTAATGAGCCTGGGTGGAGAAAAGGAAAAGAAAAGAGCACAGGGGAAAAAAAAATATATAAAAGACCAGATTCCAGACAGAAATAGACATGCAGTTTCCTTGTGGATGTAAAGAAAAGTCAGGAAGACTCTGGAGAGCAGCACAGCATCAGAAACAGGTTTGTTTGCACAGCGATGTGGCAGCAGAGAGGGGCTTATAATTTGGGGGAGGGCAGAGGGGTGGAAAAGGCTCAGAAGAAAGAGAAAGTTTCACAGAGCAGCACCTTGAGAAGCCACCCTGCTGCTGCAGGGGTTCAGGATGTGCTGCTCACCCACCCTGCTCCCCCGGTGTGGGTTGGTTTGTGTTTGCAGGCACCACCATGGTGCCACCTCAACTGGACTCCCACATGTCTCAGGCAGGCCGTGTGATGAGCTATAGCCCCTTGAGCAGACAGGCAACCCCTTTGTCTTCTTACCTCAGATGAGTTATTTCTGCTGCTGTAACTGTGTGTAACACCACAGCTGTGGCCTGGGCTGGGCTTCAGCTCCAAGCCCTCTGGTCAGCGCTGGGACATTGTTACCCTGACAAAAGCTTCCAGTACGGAGCTGACCTCGGCCACAGCCCTTTGGCAGTCACAGGGATGGACCCACCTTTGCCCTCCAGCACTGTGGCAGGTCACAGGTCAGGGCCAAAGGGAAAGTGTGCCCACAGTACAGAACAACTCCTCACCTCACCTGAGCTCTTCCCCATCCAGCAGATATTCCTGATTCACAGCCAGAGCCCTGCTGGGAGGCAGGTACAGCCATGCCCCCTTTGCCACTGGGAGGCCGAGGTCCAAACTGGTTGAAGACTGTGTGATGCTCAGGTGTTGCTACTTCTGAGGGGACAGAAGCCTGAAAAGGAACTGTGCTGACCCTGCTGTCCAGGGCAGAGTCAGGCATAGATAACAAAAGTGCTTTATGTGTGCACAGGGAAAGCAAAATATGAGGCAGGTCCATCACATATTTAACTAAATCCACGAGGCCCTGCAACTGTGCAGCTTTTCCAGGAAAAATAGGGGAAAAAGAGAAATCATGCTCCACTGAAAATAGCTAAGGTGGTAAAATGTCTCTAGGTTAAGTGGGAGATCAGAGGGGATCAGAATGAACCTGGATCTCACCAGAGCTGTGGGAGGGGCTGAGAGCCCAGTGTAAGGAGTCAGGAATCCTATCCCACAGGGTCATTATCCAGCAGGCACAGAGGATCCTACAGACACTGATTTTAATTGTACAGTCAAATAGAGCCAAAGAGGGGAAACAGCAGGGCCCTGACTGGCAGACCAACACCTCAATACCATGGAATAACCTGGAATTCTGCTAAAGCTGCATGATGTTGCCTCTGAGACAGCCCAAGTTTGGGATGAGAAAAGAGAGGAGTGGGGAGCACATCTCCAACTCCAGGGGAAAAACTCTACAATTTTTCACTGGCCAGAAAGGTTTCCAACTAAAACAAAACAATTTATAAAGGAAGTTCAATGGACATACGAATGCACCTTGCATCACATTTAACAAGAGCTGCCTTCAAAGCAGCCTTTTCCCTGAGGGCCTGCTGGAACTGAAATGAAGCAGTGCCAGCCCTGCTGTTTCCCACATGGAATCACAGCAAATCAACACCAATTTCTGTGTTTGTCTGCAAACCGGTGACTGTAAGAAATGGTTGAGGGTGTTTGTCACAACCAGCTGTCTATCGCTGACACAGTGAGCAGTGACCTCCAGGAGAGGAGCCAGGGCCATGGGAAACACTTGCAAGCCAGGAGCAGGTCCCCAGTGCTCTCTGCCTTCAAAACCCGGCAGCAACTGGGCATGGGGGAAGGGGGAGAGAACATCTATTTCCTTATTAAGTAGCGTTCTTTCTCTTTTCCTAATCTATGGAAAAATATGAAGGCAAAGGAGAGCAGAGAGGAGTCTTTCTTCACAGCAGGGGATGCTGCCTGGTGCCGGGACAGTGGCTCTGCTAGGATGCTGCGAGCCCAGAGCTTCTCAGGGGGTTTGCAAAAGGGGAGTCAAACCCAGCTGGAGGAGAGGCAGGGAGACCTGGAGGAGCATCTCAAGGTTTAAAATGCAAATTCTTCCACTTTATTTTAGGTGGAGGGGTCAAGGTTTGCCTATTTTTTCCTCTCCCCCACTCCCCCCACCACTCCGTCCCCCTTCCTCTGCGAGTTTTGTTTTGGAAGGGGCTGTAGATGCGACAAGGTCTTTGTGCTGGCCATTCAGCTGAGTGAAAAGGCTGAGGAGTCCCAGCGGAGGGAACAAACTTTTGGGGGTCAGCGCGGTCAGCTCAGAATAAATGTGCCGTATTGTTTGTATTAAGGACATGATCTCAGCGGGGTGCCTGGAGCCACCGCATACAACACCAAGGACTATTTATTCAACACTGGAATACGCAGGGCACAGGACTCCTCTCCCAGGGAAAATAGGAACTGCCACTGCAAACGTGCCTGCCTATTGCTAGTGGTGAGATTTGTTGGAGGCTGCAAATAAAACTCTTTTTTTTAAATGTGCATCATAAATAAGGATGGATGCCAAGTGAGCTTGGCAAAAAATAATCCTAGTTAGAGAGCGGTGGCAGCGAGAGCACAGCAAAGTGCCTTTTTATTGTTGCTCTTCTCCAAGAAATGGACAGTTCAGGTCATTAAAGGCCCAGGATAGAAACAGTTTCTCTTCGCACTGTTTGAAAACAGGCTTTTGTTTCCATGGAAGTGGCCCAGTCCTTTTTTGGGTTGCCTCCACTGCAGAAGTGGCCCTCGACCACGGGGTGGGAGCTGCTGCAGCAAGGGGAGCCCTGCAGCCCCCAACAAATCCATGTGAAATCCAGCTGGAAAAGCAACACAAAGGGGTGGGGAGAGGCTTCAGAGCCTGCAGTGCCCCTGGGAGGGCTCCACTACAAGGGCCCCCAAAGGAGGTGGCCAGCTGAGGAGGGGAGCCCATCCTCCCCAATGCTTCAAAACCAAACTGTCATAAAGAGACCTCAGAGGCACCCCTGGCTGTTAAATGATGCCCCCTTCCTCTTCCTCAGCAGTTCCTACAGAGGAGTATGTGTTCCCCAGAAAGAGTCTTTCCTCCCCATGGACCTCACTCCCTTGTTCGCAGAGGAAAGGGGCATTTGGCGGGGTTGTTTATCCAGAGATTGCAGACCAAGGTTTCATTAAATTGAAGGATTAACCCAGAGGAACAGAATCCTGGGACAATCTCCAGCAAACATGGTTTAATCATGGCCAGCCCACCATATTGCATGTGGTCTAGGAAGATCAGATACCTAGAGCTCCCAAAAAGATGCAGGATAATTCAACATATCCATATGAAGATCAGATACCTAGAGCTCCCAAAAAGATGCAGGACAATTTAACATATCCATATGAACTCCAGTCTCTCATCACAAATGGCAGCTTCAGCCCAACCTCAATGGGAAAATAAAGTAGAAAGAAAAATGAGATTGTGAGAGTGGTGAGGCTCTGGCACAGGCTGGATAAGGGCATGGAGACACGGGACAAGGGGGAATGGCCTGAAGATGAAGGTGGGATGATTTAGACTGGATATTGGGAAGGAATTGTTCCCTGTGAGGGTGGGGAGGCCCTGGCACAGGGTGCCCAGAGAAGCTGTGGATGCCCCTGGATTTCTGGAAGTGTCCGAGACAAGGTTGGACATTGGGGCTTGGAGCAGCCTGGGATAGTGGGAGGTGTCCCTGCCCATGTGGGATGCAGTGTGGGGCAGAACGAGATGAGCTTTAAGGTCTCTTTGAACCCAAACAATTCTGGGATTCTCTGATATAAAGAAAGGAAAGGTTTTTATCCTGTGAGGAGACCAGCAGACAAGTGAGAGCCCAGGTGTTTGGGCTCAAAAGGTTTGATGCTGGATCTTCCGGGACTAAATGTCCCCGTAGACATCAACAACTTCATGATGGGGTCCTGACGAGAGAGTTGAGGACTTCTGCTTTGTCCTTGTAAACCTGACCTCCAAAAAAACCCTTAAAAAGTAACCAGCACCATCGGATGAAAACCTGAAATCAGAATGGCTGGAAACCATCCCCTGGGTTTTCACAGACCTGCGGTGAATCTTTGCTCATGAGCCTGGCACAGCTCTCTTGGAAGTCTCTCAACATGGGACACCTTGACTTCCACCCCCATTGTGCTGGATGCCCCTTTCCTTTTTGTGTCCACCCTATTCACTTTTGTACCCAAGTGACACAGACTGATGAGGATTATTTCCACGGCTTCCTCAGGGACAGGGGGTTTTCCCTGCTGCCCTTGTTCAGGGACAATAGACTCATTAAGCGTCTTCCCAAGGCGAGGGGAGCGGGGCATACCTGGCCCCCAATGTGGGAATGGCCACTGCCCCTGACAGCCATTAGCATCTGAATGAGAGTGATGCCTGCAGAACAACAGGCAATTATCCCACTGAAAAGCTTTTAAGTGGCATTAATTGCTGGCCACAGACTCAAGGTTCTCTCGGAGTAAACCGTGTTGACAAACAGGATAAAATATATTGGATTTCCTGCAGGGGAAAAATTTGTAGGATTGTGCCTCACTGAGGACAAACTCCACTTTGATCCTGTGTTGTGACACAGCAACATCCCACACCCACCGACAGCAGCACAGCCTGGGGTGTTCAAGAGAACCTGGATTTGGCTCTGGTGGCTTTGAAATGCCTGTCTGGCTCCAGGAGAAGGCTGCCAGGGGAAGGGAGAGCACCTGCTCTACGCATTGCTGGACTGGATTAGCAGCTCCTTTGTCCCAGGTGTCTCTCGAGGCCCAGGTGTACCTTTTTGTACCATTGCTCAGAGATGAAAAGCAGTGGCACAGCCCTGAAACGCAATCTCCTCTCTCTAACAGGCAGTGGCTTTATATCTCACTGTTATTTGAACTGGACAAATATCCCTCCATGGCCCAGGAATAGGGGTGATGTGGGAACATTTTACAATTGAGAGAGGAAAAATATTTTGTTAACGCATATTAATCTTTTAAAAGCAACAATGCTGCTAATAAATAAATGCTTTCCTGTCCATTAGGTACTTGCAAGAAGGTGATACGAAGGTTAGAGCTAACACCTAAATGTGATTGCCTGGAAAATCACACTCAAATGTTCTTTAACTTGTAATAAATGAAATTATTGCAAAGCTGATTTTGCCCATGTGCAAGGCACTTCTTTCTACAGCTTCCTCCTGTGAAGTCCAAGGCAATAACTTAAAAAAGTACTGCAGCACTATTCTATCCCCAGGAGCATCATCTCATCTTTACTGCCGTATGTCCCACAGTCACACCAACACTTGGATTGTTTTGAGCTTCCTGGGGATATTCAGACATAGGAGCTGTCAACTCAGATGACACTGGACAGAATCACAGAATCATGGAATGCTTTGGGTTGGAAAGGACCTTAAAGCTCATCTCATTCCAACCCTCTGCCATGGGCAGGGACATCTTCCACTATCCCAGGCTGCTCCAAGCCCCAATGTCCAACCTGGCTTTGGACACTGCCAGGGATCCAGGGGCAGCCACAGCTGCTCTGGGCACCCTGGGCCGGGGCCTCCCCACCTTCATAGGGAAGAAATTTTTCCTAATATCCAATCTAACCCTTCCCTCTGGCAGTGTGAAGTGGCAGTGTCCCTTATTTTCTTGCGGGCCCTTCAGGCACTGGAAGGCTGCAATTAGGTCACCCCAAAGCCTCCTCCTTTCCAAGCTTTTCCAATCCAGTGCACTCAGGAATCGTCTTGGGTCTTCAAATATGAACAACCCATCTTATTAGAAAAAGAAGAAAGAAACAAAATGCCCTCCCTGAAGCACTAACTTATTTCTAATTTGGAAAGCTTTTAACAATTGAACTCGTACTCCTTCATTTCATCCAAGTGACGATGAAACTTTGCCTGATACTCTTTTGCATCACAAACCTGAACATGCTCCCTCTGCACAGGGGCTCAAGCACTTCTAGAGGATTTCCAATAATTATGGGTCATTTTATGGCTCAGAGTGAAAACCATGGGAAAAACTCTGGGTTTTGCTAATTTAGACCTCCAGCTCAGCACACATATGTGGGTGGCCTTTTGAAGTTCGAGCAGCAGATCTTCTGCTAAAGCAGAATGGCTTCGTTCTCCCGCAGTTAGTGGCACAAGGCCAGCCTGCACCATCTGAGGACGAGCCCTCTCACATTTATCCCAACACAAAACTCCAACAGGAACTTGAGAATCGTTAAGGCATCTGTGAAGAAAGCTTTGAAAAAGCCTGTACAAAGTCCAGTCAACTGAGACTGTAAAGCTTTGCCTCCAGTGCGTGGCAGAGAATGGACTGCACAGTCAGAAAGCCAAAATATTAATGCAACCTTCCACAACATGTCTGTCCAAGAAAGACAGTGCTAAAAAAACTGAGCGTGGGCCCCAGCAAACAAAAGATGGACCTCATGTGTGGCTAATAATGCCCAATCATCAGGACTAGGCTAATTTCCTCTTACAGTGCCAGATTCAGACCACAAATAATTAACTTCAGTGCAGAAAAGATGCAGTCTTTGTGTTGGTTTGGTTGTTGCTGTTGTTGTTTCAATAAAAGGAAAGAATCCAGCTCTACAAAGTTGGACTCTAGTGGAGAGCCAGGGCTAGTCTGTTTTTTCCTGCTGAACATTTGGTCCTTGGTATTTGCTGGTATTGGCAGCATGATGACAGGTAAGAAATGTCATATGTTACATTGTAGAAAAGCAAAGAAGGAAAACCTGGGATATAGAAATGCTGTTGGAGGAAGCAGGACTGTGTGAAGCAGCACTTCATGAACCACTAGGTGCACATGAATTAACCCCCCCTCGAGATGATATGCTCCTGATATTCCATAGAATTATGAAATTATGGAACAGTTTGGGTTGGAAGGGACCTTAAAGATCATCTTATTGCACTCCTTGCCATGGGCAGGGACACCTTCCACTGGACCAGGTTACTCCAAGCCCTGTCCAGCCTGGCCTAACTTTTCCTGGTGTGCATAGGATTTCATCAAGCCCAGTGCTGAGAGCAACGAAAGGGCTCAGGCTTTGTCCCTGCCCCAACCTGCCCCTGTGGCTGAGGAGGAGTCCCTTTCCAGCTGTTCTCCTCTGGGGAAGCAGGAAGATTAAACCTCTCTAAGGGATCCAAACCCCAGAAATTAAACATTTCCATCCATGGAATGGGTCTGGGAATATTTAGATGGTGCAGCTCTCACCTTCTTCACTTGGGCTGGCTGGCAATCAGCATACCAGGGTTAAAACAGGAGGCTGATGGACAAAACGAGTCACCTCAAGTGGTTTCTTCACTGACTTTAAAAGAGGCCAGACAAGGAGCCAAGACTGGCCTTTACACAGCAATTCCCAGAGCTGTAGAGTCCAATGTCAGGGTGTCCCTGCAGCAGTGGGCACAGTCAGTGAGGGACTGATGCCAACCTCTGCTAGTGCTTGTCTATCACTTTGTGTGGTTTGGTGCCTCATCCCTTCCAGACAGGGCAAGTAGCTGATTCCCATCTGGGAAATCAGTATCGACCCCTTGTTGCATCCCTAATAATTTCTCTACTGGGCAGTTGAGTCATAATTCAAACCTGTTTGAATTTGGCTCCTGAAATAGCTAAATAAAGTTTTATTACTTCCCACTGCAGCCCCAAGAGCTTGTGTCCCAGCTGCTCTGTGCATCATTAAGTGACCAAAACACCTTCATGAAGACCAGTCCATCTGTTTCTTGCCCTCCAGTGTGCTGGGGAAGCCAAAGGAGCAGCATCTGGACAAACCCATGGAAAGACAAGTCATGACAGAAGTAAGACCTGCTCTTGTCATGCCTCACCCCAGCACACACCCTCAGAAGATGCACATGCGCACACCTCCATACACAGGTGTGATCACAGAGCACAGGGACTTACAAACCCCAAATGTTACACCTCTAGGTAGGTCACGAGAATATCCCTTGGGACAGAGGGAGAGTTTGCAGTGTTGGTTTGGAGTATCTGCCTAGGAACTCCCCAGGACCCCTTCCCATGCTCCACTCCTGCCCAAGGATGGTCTGAGGATCTGCCCTGTCCAGACCATGAGCCCCCTGCTTGTGGCTGTGATTCACAAGCAGAAGGATCCCAGGGAGAGGGGCCATGCTCACATGCATAGGCCCAGTTTCTAGGGGGTTAAGGATTGATGACAATTGTATCCCAGAGCTGGATCAGGCTGTGCAGGGGTAAGCACACACCCACTGGCAGGTTCCTGCTGAGCACCAGCACCGGGTATTTGCTGCTCTCTATAACAACCCTCTAACAAACCCCTGGGTACTGATCCTTTTGAAGGGGCATTGGTGTAAACCATGGCTCCAGGAGGCATTGCCTCTGGCACCAGGTAGATGAATTTTTCCTTCTGCTCCTTCTCCTGGGGAAGATGGCACAGGGACACACGCAGAGCCAACAAGTGGAGGGAAATGGACCCTTCAGTGGGGTTCAGCACACAAACCCACACAGCTGCCAAACCGCCCTGATCCCACCACCTGCTCTCATTTAACGGGGCAACAGGGGACTTGCAAGTGGCAGGAAGACCAAGAGGGAAGTAGTTAAGCTGGAATTAATTTGTCACTCCATATTTAACTGACCTCAAAACTATTAAACAAATCTAATAGGAAATATCCCCCAGATGCCAAATACCTCTCTGCTGCTTGCTGGGGACCAGCCACTGCACAGGGCTTCAGCCACCAAGCAGACTGGTCCAGGGGAAAGGGGTCTTCCCTCCTCCCCATCCCAAAAGTGTGGTTTAATTCCTACCTTTTACCCTAAGGCTGCAGGACACTTGATGGAAGGAGCATAGAGAGTATCCAGCATCCCAGGCTAAGGTGCTGGAGGAAGCTGATGGCTCCTGATGCAGGTAATACGGCTGTGGGCTTTCCTGGTTCCTACTGGAAGGAAGCACAGGGGATGTTCATGAGTTAGGAAAAGGAGTCATCAGTCCACCCCTAAAGCAGAAAAAAATATCCCGACTCCTCACACATTAGTTGCAACTACTCCCCTCTGCATTTGGAAAATGGAAGGATTTGGGAGATTTAAGGCTGCAGACAGAGTGGAACTGGATTTTACTGCCAAAAATTCACAGACTCAGCAGCTATAATATGGAGAGAGGCTAAGGGCAGAAAGCTGGCATAAAAACAAACAAAAAGCAGCTTTTTCTAGCAAATAGGAGAATCCAAGCCAATGCCCCTGCATGGCTTAAAACGCTTGGTGTCAGCACATTTTTGACTGTGGTATGCTGTCAGTTCTTGCCTCAGGTCGGTGCCTGGCTGTTGAGGGCACAGAATCGCACATTCGGGGATCCTCCCCGGGATGAAGTGAGCCAGGAGGTAGCAACTATTACAAAGAACTGAGTTCAGGCTGGTTACGGAGCTGAGGATGAGGGAAGCGTTGTACGGTCATTGCTGGGATGCCCCGCTCTCCGGGCCGGGGCTGGCCGCGCTCCGAGTGCCCTCTGCCGGCCCCCTCCGCCCCTCCACATATCCTGGTATTACCTTCCCAGGCTTCTCAGCCAGCCTTACCTTCCCAGCCAGCCCTCGCTGGCTGCTGCCAGGATGGGGCCGCTCCCTGCCTGGGTTGCGTCTATCTCGGGACAGGCTGTTCACAGAATCAATGGCTCAGGCTGGCAGTGACCGCGGGAGTGCATCTGGAACAGCCGCCCTGCTCAGTTATTCACGATGTGCCCATTCGGCCTTTTTATATCCCGAGTTAGGAGACTCCATACCCTCTCTGGAGAATCTGTTCAGGGCTCGGTCACTGCACAGGGAAGAAGATCTTCTTCATGTTCAGCAGGAACTTCCTGGGCATCAGTTCCTGCCCATTCCTCTTGTCTGCTCAGCACCACCAAGCAAAGCTTGGGCTCTGACACCCTCCTTTCAGATATTTCTGTCCATTGAGAAGATCCTCTTTTAGCTGTGTCTCCTCTGGAGGCTGAACAGCCCCAGCTCCCTCAGCCCTTCCTTGTCAGGGAGATGCTCCACTCCCTCCATCACCTCCACAGCCTTTGCTGGCCCTGCTCCAGGAGCTCCATGTCCCTCCTGTCCTGAGAAGCCCAGAGCTGGGCACAGCACTGTAGGCGAGGCTGCACCAAGGCTGAAAGAGAAGCATAGGATACCTCCCTCTTCCTCCTGCAGCCCAGGATCCCACTGGCCTCCTTGGCCCCAGGACACTCTGCTGGCCCATGGACAAGTGGTTGTTCGCCAGGACCCCCAGGTCCTTCCCCTCAGAGCTGCTCCAGCAGGTCACCCCCAGCTTGTGCTGCTCCCTGAGGTTATTCCTCCCCAGGTGCAGGATCCTGCATTTGCCTTTTTTGAATTTCCAAAGGTTCCACTCTGCCCTTCTCTCCAGCCTGTTGAGACCCTTCAGAATGGCTGCACAGCACCTGGGAGTTAGGTTTGCATTGCTTCCCAGATTAAACTCCCAGGTAAACTTGCCAGGTTTGCATTGCTGTTGGACGTTTGTCCTCAGGGGTTTGGTCCAGCTGCACTGCAGTGACTTTTCCTCCCTCCAAGTGTGTTATTTGACAGAAAGAGGAATTTAAAACCAGAAAAACAGGGCAAAACAGTAATGCAGAAATTGCAGAGAGCATTTCCTGCTTGAGAACTGATCCCTAACATCAGTTCCCTGCTCTGTGGGAGGATGAACATGTTGTTCCCACTGAGGGCAGATCACAGAGATGAGACGTCTTGATCAAGGTCACTCCTAAAGCAGTGGGAAAACAACCCCAGAGCTTCAGCAAAGGCAGCTTCCTGGGTCAGAAACCTTTCAAAGCCCACTTTTATTTTCTTCCCTAGAAACCCAGAGGAATCATTTGCACCGAGGGACACTGTCACATCTATGTTTTGAGGAATATTTTTTAAACAAAAGTCTAAATAAATTTGAGTCATTAAAACTAACTTTTCACTAATGTCTTAGGGTTTTTTGTCCATTCTTTTGCAGGTGGCAAGAATTTATGAAAGTCTTTCTGGATATCCTAAAAAGCTTCATGAAGAAGATTGCAGTTATAAGGGAAGTTTGAGCAAAGAGGGTGGTTATTCAGTCCAAGTGTTGCAAACCCAGTGTTAGTAACTCCCCTGTACTCAGTAAACAGGTCAGAGCAAAGATATTTTTGCAAGAGATTCATCCACTCCCTTCCTTCATCGGGAGGTTCAGGGCCTGAACCAGCTCCCACTAAAGTGAATGGGCAAACTCCCTGCTTTTAATGGGATCAATTCCCAGTTCTGCAGGCAGAAAATCTGACAAGGAGTCAGCCTCTCACCCCCGGATAGCATTATGCTGCCTCTCCAGTTTGGGGTGGGCAGGTTTGGGCAGGTTTCGAGGTGAGAAAGAAGCTTTAATGTTACCTTCTTTTTTCTTTAACTGTTAAAAGACACAAACCTGCAATAGATCTGTCCACACACAGCACTGGAAACCAGAGCTTTTTTGTTTAAAGGTGACACCTTTAAGAAAAACAATGCAGAAAGGCCCCAGGAGGCAGGGGAACCTCAGTGCAGGAATCCTCATTTAACCTTTCTCAGACGTCACACATCAGCACCTTCCTCCACCATCTCCAGGAATCCCAGGCACCTCTGACATCTTCTCTGCACAAAATGCACACCTTGTCTGCCATCGTGTCCTGAGACACTGCATGTCCATCCCCATCACCCTTGCAGCTGGCATTCAGCAAGGAAGACCCACAGCTGGTGGAAAACTCTCCTTGTGCCTCAAGAGAGGAGGTTAAATCTGAGCACCCACAAGGCTGGGGTACAAATTGCATGGAGAAATCCTCAATTTCACCCTTTTCCTGAGCACACCTCCTGAAGAATCATATCTCACCCCTTTCCTCTCCTGGGATAGAGCTGCAACTGCTATTCCAGGCCACACTGGTCCAAGAGGAATTCATGAGCTGATGTCTGGTCAAGCCAACTCCACAGCATTTCCCTTCAGGAACTTGCAGGCAGAAGTGAAGGTTGAAGAGCAAGGGCCATGAATTAAAACACATGAAATTCCACCTCAACATGAGGAAGAACTTCTATCCATGGAGGCCAGAGCACTCGAACAGCTGCCCAAAGAGGGTGTGGAGTTCCCTCTCTGGAGACATCCCAAACCCACCTGGGTGTGTTCCTGTGTCACCCGCTCTGGGTGGTCCCTGCGTGGGTTTGGAGTGGATGATCTCCAGGGGTCCTTTCCAACCCCAAATACTCAGTGATACACTGACAAGCTCACTTTACACTGTGGGACAATTAAATTTCAGCATCAAGAGGAACAAAATACATTTTATATTCATACCCCTTCTACGCAAGGGCTCATTCACCATCCTGCAGTGCTGGACCAGCTTCAGCATCTCCAAACAGAATCACCCCACAGGATCACCCTGGAACACGGCTTGGCCCAACCCCTTTTTACCCAGCCAAAATTCTTTTGTTTTCTCACTTCTTAAGGTTAGTTTGTGGTTTGGTTTTGCATTTCTTTAGTGTCACAGAAAAACAGGGAAAAACAAAAAAGGAAAGAGTTTACTAGGGCTTCACATTCTGTGCCAGTGTCTCTGTCCTAATCCTCCAAGAATCCTTGAGAGTTTGGTGTCAAGTGTTTCATCCAGAGCCACAGTCTTTACTTTCATGTGTGTTTTTCCAGTTGAATAGCTCAAAATATTCATATAAAGAACATCACGGAAACACACACACTTCAAAAATTACATGGCAGCACCACATTCAGTGCAGGCTGATTCCAGCTCAGGATTTGCAGGGAGCCAGAAAGAAAGTCTGGTCCAAGGATGCAATGATACATTTTTTAGAGGAGAAATTTTTGAGCTCCCCAAGGGGAGAAAGACCCTTTGTGAATACAGGATTTTTCTGAGCTCTTCTCAGAGGATAAAGCTCTTCATTGAGCTATTGTCAAATAAGGAATGGCAGGAAGAGGTTTAGAAATGCTTTCCCAAAATCTGGGATTTAACCTATAGCATCATTTCAGTTAAACAATGCAGGAATTGCTATTCGAGGAAAGAAGACAAATCCATTTCCCTATGATTGTTTCCCACAGTAATCTTCAGGAGCTACCTTGGGAAGCAAAGCTGTGCAAGGCAGGGTTCATGCAGCAGCTGCACTGGGGGACTTGCACCTGAACTCCTGAGCATTAGCACCTCCCTTATCAAGTTGTCTCATTAATTTGCCCTTTCCTTTTTTCTCTTCTCTTTAGTTTTGGCCCCCACAAGACTCAGCAACTGGGAGTTCCACAGTTTAATAGCACAGGGAAGAAAAATTGTTTCCTTATGATTTCAACCTCCTGACTGATGATTTCCTCATGGGGAGTTATAAGAGAAGCTTTGCTACCTTTCCTACACCATTCAGCCTTGTCCCTTGTCATCTACAGTCTCAAATTACCTGTACTTCCTTCTCTCTATTTTCTCCATCTTTCTCAAATCGTCTTCCAGCACAGGGAACATGGGAACTTTGCCATGGGGTGCCAAAGGCAGGCAACGGTGAGTGGCTGGGAGCATGAGGGATCCAAGCCCCACCTCACTGCTGCCAGCTCCATTCCATACCTGGGGCACAGGCTTAGAAGGCGTAGAAAGTCCAGCCTTGAAGCTTCTCTGTATTCCTATGGGAGTTGGGGAAATGCAGAATAAAAAATAAAAACAATTATTCCAGCTGGAAAATATTATTTCTCCTGGTTTGTTTTCTGCCTGAGAGGGAGAGCTGGTTGGAATTACATAAAGTATGGGTGATTGAGGAAAGAAACTTTTCAACAGGAAAATAACTTCTCTGCAAATATTTTGAAGTTACTGTTATTGCTTAACACCTAAAATTAAACATTTTCTGTATTTTCTTTTAACTGATTTCCCCATTCCTCTCATTTTCTATATTGAAAGAGAAGACTCTCAAAAGAATAATTTGCATTTCCCTGGCTGGTTCAAATCCTTTATAGCAGAAAGAAAGGCAAAGAACCCAATGACTACATTGATCTGATGAGCTGGGACATGACTCCAGAGGCTGGAGTTTACTGGGAAAAAACACAACTTGGCCCAAGCTGCTTAACCTGTCCAGCTCAGAAAACTCAAGGCTGATCTCACTTCTGTTCCACATTCCATGGTGTATTTTCTCCTGGTTTCAAAGAGAAGTAGCACTTGTGCCGCTTCCTGAGGGAAAACTCTTTTGGGATTTCAAAAGGCTCTAAGCTTCTTAGGAAAAGAAGATTAAGGCATCTGCTGGATGCAGTGGGCTACCTGTGCTGGCCTTCAAAGGCTCCTTTTGCTCCATTGCAGCTGGTCCAGATTAGATCAGACTGGGCTTGAACCCAAGCTGAGGCTTTCAGGGCGACCAAAGCTCCCTCTGCTCTCCTCTTCCAGGCTGGAGCATCAGTTTCCCTGGCATGGAACCTCATCCTGCCTGAAAACCTTCATGGATGAATGTTCAGACTCAGCCCTAGAAATGTGTCCCCAAGATGCCCTTCCCAGCTCACAGCCTCTGTGTCTTCACGGAGGCGAAACCCACGGGCTGTTCCTGTGGCCAGGATGCTCCATGCCCACCCATCCTGGCCCTGCCAACCTGACAGATCTCCAATTACAGCAGCTCTGTCCTGTCTGTGACTCAGCTTTGTCTGACTGATTGGAGTGGAGTTACAATGTCCAACAAACACCCACAGTCACACCATGAAGCTCTATCACTCCAGTGTTGGGCAGTGCTGCCTTACAGGAAGAGACATGGATTTGGGGCTTTCTAATGGCACAGGGTAGAGAAAGAAAGAAAGATTTGTCCATCAAAGCTTGTCCCAGGCAGCACATTTACTGCAGCTCTCCAGAGAGCCTGGCAGATACTAAAGGCACAAACAGTCAAACAGAACAAATGAAAAGATCTTTTGCTCTATGGAAAAACACAAGGGCTTGGCAGCCAAATATTTCATACCAGGCCCTCCCATTCCTTTCTGCCTCCCCCTCTCTGCCCTGTGTTCAGCTCCACACAGATGTGAAGGGCAAGAGAACACATTCCAGCTCTGGCACCCTGCACCAAGCACTGGGACCCAGGCCCAGGGAAGCAGGAATGGGATGCTGGGGTTCAAAAGCCAGCTGGGGAGCTGGTGGAGTGAGGTAATTTCCAAAAAGGCTTTGGGACAGCTTTGTATCTCTGTCTTCCAGAGCTGCATGTGTTCCATGGGGCTTTGCCTCCAGACTGTAGCAGTGCATCAGTGCCTGTTCTTCCCAAATCCCTGCAGGGAGCTCAGCAAGCAGCAATGTAAAACCTGCGTTGCAGAGGTGGATGGAGACTGGCAGCACCCCACAGCCAAGCCCCCCAAATATCTCTGTCCTTTGGAGAGCAAACCCGAGAATCCAGAGCTGTTTGAAACAGTCCTGAGGGCAAATGTCCCAAATAAAGAGAAAAATGCCAATTGTTGACAAAAGAAATTATTCATGGAAGTGGTCTTTTCAGGGCAGCTTTATTCTGGGGGGAGGAAAAATGAAATTATAGGCGCTTGGTGGCAGCTGGGAGGATTGTGCTTCAGTGGAGCAGAAATGAAACATCTGACTTTCAGAAGGACTTTTTTCTAGTAAAAAGGTTTTCAAGCAGTGACCAAGCAGGACTTCCAGAGGACCCAGAGGAACACATCCATACCCAATACATGAGAATACCTAATAAATGTATAAATAATATTACAGAGGTTTATCTAGTTTTGATCTACTTCCAAATGGAAAAGAAGGATGCAGCCATCCAGGCACAAATAATCCCCATTGCAGCTGTGCTGGCTGCATTTCCCAGCACCCCAGAGAGGAAGGAGCATTTCTGCATGGTGACCATCTGTTACTCCCACTGTATATCCATAAGGAGAGGGGAATTCCACCAGCCTTTGTCCTAGGTCTGTCACCCCAAAACCAGCTTGGACTCCCAGTAGAGTGTCACCCACCTGGACCAAAGGAGTAGGGAAGAAGTCCAGCAGCAGAAAGAGGACACAGTGGGACAGAGTAAAGGCTGAAATTGGGATATTCATGAAGGCCACCAGCATTACAATGAGCCCTGTCCTTTACTGCAAGTAAATGAAGAAGTGGACCTCCACTTCTCAAAGCACAAGAAGCCCTCTTGCCACGCCCACAACACAGAGAAACTTCCATGTCCCTCAAGTGTAGAGGACACTCATGTTCTAGCAAAAAGAAAACAATTTAAAAAATCAAAATAGTCTGAAGCTACAAATAAAGCTCTTCTCTCAGTTAATATTTAATGTTGCAATTGGGGACTTTTCAGATGGGGGGAAAGCACTGGGATTTCTCTGCTGCAGATTACCTTGTGAAACTCAGTGTGTCAAGAAAAAAGAAAAGAGAAAAGGAATTTTGTTGAATATTTCAACATCTGGAGCCACTTAGTGGCAGAAAAAAGCAAATTCTTGAGAAGTACTTTTGATCTAGAGCAGTGGTTTTAAACATTTTTCTATTTGCAGACCCAAAAAATTTGTCTCTGCATAATGAATACAAGTGTACTGACACTCACTTCTGGCATCCCAGTCAACTCTGGAGATTCCTTAGATGTTCAGGAGCAGGAGAGGCAAAGCTCTGCTTTCCCAGACCTACTCAAGACTCTCCTGGACTACTTCACTTCCCAGCATGGACAGCTGGTCACTTCATTAACAGATAACCTGCAGAAAAGTGACCTTGCCTTTCTTGACCTGGTGTGGCCTTTTCCTAAAGTTGAGGCTGATTTTTCTGTGGAACTGGTATCACCAGGTCTGTGACACCCTGACAAAGCTGCTCACCTCTGCCCACAGAAAATCAGAGTATTTCTGCCTTCAAAGACTCTCTCAGAGCTGCTCCATACCAGAGAGTTAATTCAGGCTGTGCTTATCATCATCTCTGCTGCTTCCCAGAGTCTGCTGTGCCTGGATCTCCAGGTGCCTTGGGCTGTGGACAAGTCCAGGGCAACTCACGTATTACTGGACCTGTTTCAGCCCAAAGGATGATGAACAAGGGATACAGTCCCGTAGGGATAACAAGGCTACAAGTTACTGCATTTGGAAGCAGATGATCTGGGCACTATCCTCAACCCTTGGTGAGCTTTTCTCATGCTGTGGTATTTGGACATCACCTCTCCCTCACTTACACCTCAGGCTTTGGGCTTAGCTGTTGATTTGACTTGTTTACTTTCTCTGTCCCCAAGGTCAGTACATTGCCAAGAAGGAGGTAAGTCTGTCCCCTGCATTACACCTCGAAGTGACAGGAGAGGGTGGATACAGTTGTAAGTTGTCTTAGGGGAGCCTTTCTTACTTATCTGAGCAACAAACCTGCCTTAATTGGTCAAGAATTTGTTAACATATCACTGGGAAATCTGCTCAAAGGGCTACGAGGAAATCACATGAAAAACAACTGCTGCACCCAACAAAGAATTGCATGGATCAGGTCTTTGTTCCCATTGTATTTCTCCTCAGCACATTTGATTAGTTTGGTCAATTGAACATGTAACACACTCCATTATCATGCACCAGCAAAAAGGACTCTAACAAATATGGCCATTATTAGCTGCTTCTGACATAACAAACAACACTATTATCTTTGGAGAGGCAGTGTTTTATGGATGACTTTTTGGTAAATTGGCTGCTTAATCACTTTTTTTCCCCTGTAAAAAGACTCTCCTTCTGAGCTGCTCCAAGCATTGGGTGCAGGACTGAGAGGGGACACAAGTCACAGCACTATTACAAGCTCTGTGTGATACCTTTTCCCTCATTTTCTTATACAAAGAGATAAACTTTGTTTATTCAAGACAAATCCAACACAAATCACTCTAAGCACCTCTGGCAAACATTCACTCCTCATAACACCACAGACCAGCTCCAGACAAACCCAGGCTCATTTAGTAAGGGATGAATGAAAACTCATTTTCATCTCAACATGCAAATATGTACAGATAAAATATATCCATACAAATATCTCCAGGGGGTGTCAGAGGATGTTGCCAGACCCTTCAGTGGTTCCCAGTGACAGGACAAGGAGCAACGGCCATGAACTAAGACACATGAAATTCCACCTCAACATGAGGAAGAACTTCTATCCATGGAGGCCAGAGCACTCGAACAGCTGCCCAAAGAGGGTGTGGAGTTCCCTCTCTGGAGACATTCCAAACCCACCTGGATGTGTTCCTGTGTCACTCTGTGCTCTGGGTGATCCCTGCCTTGGCAGGGGGGTTGGACCAGGTGATCTCCAGAGGTCCCTTCCAACCCAAACAGTTCTGGGATTCTGGGATTCATTCACAATATGCTCAATGAACAGAACTAAACTCAGGCAGGCCCTGCACACACCTCTGTTTGTCCTGGGCAGCTTTTAGGTACAGTCACCCCTTGTCTCTGCTCCTCAGAACTACTCTGCTTTCCACGCTAGACAATCATGACCTGTTTGTAAAAATCATGACCTGTTTGTAAAAATCTCTGCTGGTTTTGCAATACCAGAGTAGACAACATTGTGCTGGAATGTTCACAGTCCTACAGGGACAGGGGGCAAGCACTGACTCTCCATCCTCCTGAGCTTCTCTGAGCTCTCCTGTCCACCTCTCAGTCCTTGCTGGAGATCAAGGAGGAGCCAGGCAAGGATCTGCTGTGTTTGCAGGGGAAGCCACGCAGAGACATCAGCTCAGCTGCTGGGATGGCACTGACCACCCTGGGAAGAGAAAATCCTGCCCCAAGCACACAGCAGAGGGGTTTTTCATAACACCGCAGTGAGAGCAGGAGGCAAAACCTCCACATATGCACCATGAAAGGCACTTCAGAAATAATTATAATTAATATATATATTTCAGTAAACATAATTTCTTCCTTTTTTTTTTCCCCTCAGTGCTTCAGTGCTAGTGTGAGATGTCAGGCAAAAACCTAAAGAGCTGAAAGTCTCTGTATTTCCTTAAACACAACAAGCCTGAAGTTCTTGCACATTTGTTTTCAACTACATTTCTCTAGAGTCTTCCTGTTTGGCCTTGGGTCTGTGACATATGCAAGTGTTGACCTTGTCTGCCATCAGGTGCTTTTTAATTTGGAAAATGTGGTCATCAAAATGGAACTTTTCATAGGAAATTATGCATGTCACCACCCTTCTTGCTAAATGATGCTTTGGCCTTTTAAAAGAGAAATTCATTGTTTCAAGTCACATTTTCAGTCACAATAGATCAAAGAATTCAGTTTGAAAATGTTTTGTAATCAAATAAAAATAAAGTATTTGTTTTCAGATGACTTGGATTGGGATTTTGAACTTCTCATCCAGTTTCAGGGGTTTTTTTACTTAATACTAAATATTCTTGTAAGAGGATATGTCACTTCTCTCTGGTCTGTTCATACCAAGGTACCTGAATAAAATATAATGGCTGAGGAATTAAGTAAATGCCTCTTAAGTAAAGGGATCTTGGTTTCAGTGGCTCAAAGTCAGACAAAATACAGGAAAGCAATCATAGAGAGGGGGTAATTTGCTATTTCTTGAGAAGAGTATGGATCCTCTCCTTGTGGAGGCATAATTTGCAGAGGTACCTGAGAACTAAGGGAATTAGCCAACCCTGGCATGGAAACCAGCTGTATCAACTCTATCATTGAGACTAGATAGGGTCTGAGGAGGAATTATTTAAATTGGAGCTTGAAAGTTCCAGTCAGGGACTTTCTGCAAGTGGATTTTCTATTCTGGTCATCAGCAGGTGTTTTTTATTTCTCTTTTGCTGATCTGATTGCTCTCACAAATGTGCAGTGAACTTTCCCATTTCCATCATCATATTTAGGAAATGCAGATGCTCAAAACCATTTTAGAATAGGCTGTTCCCATCATCTCTTGAGTGATGACACAGAGGGTGTTCATCCATCCTACCCAACTGACAGGCCCTGCTCAGGGTACATAGGTTAAGAGGCCATTCACTCTGAGATCATTTTCTTGTCAATGAAGACAAGAGATTCAGACCCAAGGATAGACAGGAGTTTATGGGGACCAACCTCTATCCCCAGTAGAAAGACAGCAAGGCAGTTATGGTCTGAATGAGGAGATGCCTCTTTCTCTTCATGCCCAAGGAATACACCTGACTGCTGGACTCATTCCAGTCAGGAGCACCAATCAGCACAACGTCTGCAGGACTGAAGGGATTTGTGCTGAGGTCATGCGTACAAAGCATCATGAGAGATTCCAAATTCTTTGAACTATCTCAAAATGACCCTTTAATGTTTCATTGAAACAAACCAACTGAAGTTTGCTGCAAAGGTTTCATGAGGATGTGCCAGTGTATGTTTGTTACCAGAGGAGGTCCCAGACCGGCACTGCCATTGCTGAGCTCCTCCTGCTCCTGAGCAGTGAGAGGATGTTTGGCCTCTGGCATGAGCTCAGGAACTATGGAGCCAAAGACTCTGAAACTCATAAAGCACAAATTTCTCATCCTCTCCTACTGTGCTTCTCTACTGCTCCACTGAAGGAGTCTTGAGCACCAAAATGAGAGTCTTCTTGCCTCTCCCCTTCACCCTGTCACTGCAGTAATGAGCTGCTGTTTGCTCAGGATTGCTGGGAAAACACAGTCCCTTGCCTAAAGGGCTCACCAGTGTGCATGCCTGTTCTCTCCAGGTTGCACAACATTGCCCCCCATTATTAGCTTTTGCACAAATCCCTGACAGACAAAAACCACACAATAATGATAACAAGAACATCCTGGTTGTAGTTGCAGAACACCTTTGGCCTGATTCTCTGCCCCGGATACTCTCTGCCCTACAGCACAACCCAACTCAAAGGTTTCAAATATGCCTGAAACTACACACCTTGCTTGCCAAAAAGTTAATGTAAGCAATTAGAGTGGCAAAAAACTTAAACAAATAGATCCATTCATTGCAGTGGTGTCCCACACTGGAGCCGGCAGTGATCCACATTTCCCATCTCCTGCACTCGCACTCCCTTTTGCAGACACGCAGTCCTTATTCAGTGGAAATATTTAGCTCACAAATCCCCACTCTGAGCTGTTGGGGAGAGGTTTCCAGACTTCCCTAAATGTATTTTTTCATTTTTTCTTTTTTCAATTCAATGCTTCAGTGCTAGTGAGAAGTGCCATCCAGAAACTTTTAAAGGTGAAAGCCTCTATATTTTCTTAAACATAACAAACCTGTGTTTCATATCCCTGAGCAACATCGGTATTTGAACCCCTGGGTTTCTCCTTCCCTCTTGGTGTGATGGAGCCACCTCTAAGCACCACAGACTCTCCACTAACATCTGTGCACCTCATACCACAGCGAATCATCCAGATCCCCCAGACCTTTCCAGAGCCAGATCCCTCCAAAACGTTTCCAGAACCCTTTGGCATCTGCTTTCCCTGGAGACTCGGCCCGGCTCCGGCAGCGGCCCCGGGGCTCGTTCAGCACCACGGACAGAGTGCGGAGCGGGGCCCGGGGCCGAGGAGGATTTTACACACGGCTTACACACGGTTCACACACGGCTTACACACGGTTTACACACGGCTTACACACGGCTTACACATGCCTTACACACGGTTTACACACGGTTTACATGCCACCACAGGATGTATCGCAAAAATGCCTAAATAAGCCGCCGCAACTAAACCCAGCGAAGCAGTACAACAAGCAGACGTCGGGCCAAGCTGTGACGGGGATTTTAGAATCACAGAGTGGCCTCAACTGAAAAGGACCCACAGGGATCATCCAGTGCAGCTCCTGGCCCTGCACAGTCACACCAACAACCCCACCCTGTGCATCCCTGGCAGTGCTGTACAAACACTCCTGGAGCTCTGGCAGCCTCAGGCTGTGCCCATTGCCTGGGGAGCCTGGGCAGTGCCCAGCACCCTCTGGGGGAAGAACCTTTCCCTGATATCCACCCTAACTCTCCCCTGACACCATTTCAGGCCATTCCCTCATGTCCTGTCACTTGTCACTACAGAGATCAGTATCTGCCCCTCCCCTTCCCCTCACCAGGAAATTGTAACTGATGAGTCTCCCCTCAGTCTCCTCTGCCCCAGCTGAACACAAGTGCCCTCAGCCGCTCCTCACACGGCTTCCCCTCAAGGCCCTTCACCATCTTTGTTGCTCTCCTCTGGAAACTCTTTAACAGTTTAATATCTTTCTTTCATTGTGTTCCCCAAAACTGCCTCCAGCACTTGAGGTGAGGCCACCCCAGCCCAGAGCAGAGTGGGACAATCCCTCTCTGGTCCTGCCTGGCAATGCTGGGTGTGATGACCCCCAGGACAGGGATGTCCTTCCTGGCTTCCAAGGCACTGCTGGCTCAGATCCAACTGTCCATCAGCCAGGACACCCAGGTCCTTTTCTGTGGCCCTGCTCTCCAGCATCCCATTCCCCAGTCTGTCCATACATCCAGGGTTGCCCTATCCCAGGTACAGAATCCTGCACTTTTCCTTGTTGAACTTCATACAGGCGAAGAAACAGCTGAAGAAAGGATTTTTGGTGGAGGTGGGTTATACTGGTGGGTTCCCAGTTGCTCAGCTGAACCAGCAAATCTCACCCTTGACCAATACAGTGTGAGCATATGGTAAGGAAGAGAGGCAGCAGTACCTCAATAAATCATTTACTGGGGCTGCAAAACAGAACTGTCTCACAGTGTAGAGACCAGCAACAGAAGGGTCCAAGTTCCTTTCACTCACATTCCTGAGTGCCAGCATAGAAGTTATGACCTATTAATTTCTGTAGTTTCCTGGCCAACAATAAAAAGGAAGACTTACTTGTCCTTAAACAAAACACAATAAAAAATATCCTTGGAAGTATTTTATAACCTGCTTCACTCCCAGACATATAAAGGCCCAGAAATTATGGAGTTGGATTAGAAGTGAGCAAGTCCTACTACAGTAAAACAGGACCCACTAAAATGTAACATCCCGATGGAGGTCAAAACTGTGTGAATGAGGTGTTGTTTGGATAAGGGCCATCGTGAGGATGTTTTATTGTTTGGATAAAGGCCATCCTGAGGATGTGCTGCTGGACACGCACTGTAAAATGTCTGAAACACCCTCCTGTACCCAGAGGAACCAGCGAGATGGCAGGCCTGTCTGTGTTCCTCCCTGCCTTGATGCATTTCATACAATGGATGGCAGTAACTAGTCTGACTCGACTGGGCAGGGGAAAGGTAAAATAACTCTCCTCGAGATGATAATCCAGTTCCTTTGCAAAAGAAACAAGTCTCCATTACTGCCCCACACCTCTCTTGCAGTTTCCCACTGGCCTCTGTGTCAAAGGAACTGCTTCTATGATGGATCTGGGGCATTTGTTATGACAACACAAGGCATAAATACTGCCCGGCATCAAACAGCTTGAGAGCTCTGATTTCAAGCTAAATGCAATAAGAAAAGAGAACCTTCCTACACCAGGGCAATGAAGACTGTTTTAGTAGATTATGGCGGGAGCATAATGTTTTCACCACAGAGAATTTCATTCCCCCATCTAGCCCAGAGTTCATGAGGAATAGTCTTCCTATTTCAATTACTCCAAACCTCTCTCCCTCCCCCAGAAAATCCACATCTCCTGCTGTGAAGGAAAGACCAGAATACAAAGGCAATGACCCACCTTTTACAGCACCAGGCCCATCTTACATGGGAAAATATTTCAAATGCAAGAAATGCTGCAGTCCTGCTTCCAGAGTCCCCAAGTGTTGAGGAGAACATGATGCAGAGGTGCCTGAACACACTCAGTTAGTTACCAGTTTAACTGATGCCAGTCACCACTTTCCTGGTGCACTCTGGAACCACTGCTGCCACAGCTCACCCATGGTGCTACCTGGCCCACCTCTCCTGTTCCAGCCATGCTGCCAGGCAGAAAAGAATCAAACTTGCCCAGTTTTGAGTGATCCTGTTAGCAGGGCTCTCCAGCCAGGAGAATTTACATGGAAGGTTCTTGAGTCAGTCTTCTTCCTTGAAAGTTCTTCTGCTAGATGGGGTCAGGACAAGATCTTTCTCCTTTTTTGTGCGTTAGAGGAATTCCTTTGCTATCTCCTTATTTTCCATATAAGACATATTTTCAGCTGGAGAAAAGGAGACCTTTCCCACCAGAAAAGTGCAGTCTGAGGGCTCAGAGACTCCTGCCGCCTCTGAAAGGGTTGTGGTGATTTAATCTTTTCAGCTTAAAAATAAAACTCTTGCTGAAAATGCCCTGAACAAATAATCCAGACCCAGGAATTGTGTGTCCAAGGGCAGAGCTCTTCTGTGCACAACTGCCTTTTAAAAGAGAAACCCAGTTACCATGGTCTGTTGTGCGGAGCTCTTTTTCTCATCAGATAGGCTGCACAAATATCTCATGGATAAAGTTCCTCTGGCACAGGAACTGGTTATTTGGGGATCCTGGCCCAGTTTATGTGCATGGCAGCCTTTCAGCTGCCTGGCCCCTCCACAGGGGCCAGGAGTACAGGCAGGAGCACCGTGGGAACATTATAGTCTCAAACTCTGGTGCCTCTAGAGTTTTGGAGCCCATAGGGTTAGACTCCACCTTCAAGGGGTTTTCAGGATGGCATCCTTCAATTTAGGAGTCTGAACTCTACCTACACCTCTGCACACCCAGCCCTCTGTAATAAAAATCCAACTGCCCAAGACTGGCAAAAGTGTTTTCACTGAAGCACAATGGACTGCAAAACACAACCCCCCACCCCAGTGACTCTGGGGCACTTAAGTGGGTGCCTAAAGTTACATTGGGCAGATGATTTTCTAAACAGGCTAAATCTCCGGGTGCCTGAATCCTCAGCTGCACACACTCCTGCTGCTGGCTGTCTCTCAGCTCCCTGTCCCTTGGGAGTGTGCTGCCCTATCAAAGCTCTAATCAGACTCTGTTGCCCGGGGCAGTCAGGAGATCAGGAGGTAGCTTCAAGCACAGGAAATCATCACAGCCAGGCTTCCGTGCCTCCCTTCCCATGACAAATACTGTTTTCCCTCCTTTTCTTCCTGCAGCTGAAGGTAGAAGATGAAGTGTAAGAGATGAGAGAGAAATTGAAAATTGCTAATCTCTAATTTCACCTTGATAATTTGCTTTGCCCTTTGGGGTATTAGAATTATAACACTTTCAAACTGTATTAAAATAGGCATCAACTCTATGATTGACAACTTTCTTAATAACATTTTTCTTTTCAGAAGGCATTATACTGAGTTAATCTTTAAAAGAAGTCAATTACCGCTTCTATCTATAGGATCAAATGCTCTCTTAATCATACAGGGGAGAAAAAGACACCACTTCTATGTACTTTCTGTCAAGGTTTGGTAACCACTGATATAAACCAGCGAGGAATAATGTCACATCTCATCACCCAAGAGGATGTGATCAAACCCTCTGAGTTACCTTTCTTTGTATACCAAACTCCATCCTTCCAATGGGTTTCTCTAATGAAAGACTCCACAAGTTGTATAGAACCAGCAGTTGTGTTTGTATCCCAAAGATTCCAGCTAAATTTCCAGTGGCACAATCAGGCTGCGCAGCCAGACCTGTCTGAAATTGTTTTCTTTGCTGTTGGAGCCACAGCAGAGCAGGAGATTGTGACACTCGAGTGCTTGCCACAGGTTTTGTCTGCATTCCATACATGACAGGGATTTGTACCAGGGCTGCTTGAAGGACTTTCCTAAAGATTATTTTTTCTTCTAAGAAAAGACTGACTTAATGAAATTAAGCCACTTTGCAAGACTGTAAATTCACTTTGCTTTTTGAAGGGAAATCATGAAAACATTTTGTTTTGATAAATTCAAAATACCTTGTCTGGACTTTGATAGCCCAGTAAGAATTAATTCTCTTTTTTTTTTTTTTTTTTTTTACACTGGATTAAAACTAAATGGTTTGACTACAGTGAAACAAATCATAGAATCTGCTGAGTTGGAAGGGACCCATCAGGATCACATTACAGAATCATAACGGGATGGTTTGAGCTGGAAGAAAACTTAAAGCTCATCTCATTCCTGTCATGGGCAGCCACACCTTCCACTAGACCAGGTAGCTCAGAGCTCCATCCAGACAAGCCCTGAACACTTCCAGGGATGGGCCTTATCAAAATAACATCAAAACTCAGCAGCACAGGAGTATGTTGACAGTTTGAAAAATAAAAAAACCCCTGTAATAAAAAAAGCCAGTGTGGACAGAATTCCAGGTTTTTCTCTCTGTTTTGGCCACAATACAATCCTGATGTCCCCCAGGGAGCTGCCTTGCCTATGCAGAGGTGCTCTAAGAGGGCTCTGAGCTCTCAAATCCTCAGTCCCTGGTTGAGGGCTGGAACCATCAGGCATTTCCAGCTGAGTCTGAGAAGCAGCGATGACAATGCCCTCTTCCAAGGCAGCTGAATGGTGGGGAATCCCTGAATCCTGCTGTCAAGCAGCTCTCAGGCACAGGGAGAGTTTCTTCTGAGACCTTCCACTGAACACGTGCTATCCTGGGCAGAGTTTCTTTGGTGTAAGTGGGAGAACAACCAAACCCAAGATCTTGCCCCGAGAGCTGTGCCACAGGACTGTCACCAGAGCAGAGCAAAGCCTTGGTTTGCAGCAAGCACTCCTTTCCCACACTCCTAACCATCTCAGCTCCCTCCAAAGATGGGCTGAGGCCACCTCCCCTCCCCAAAGACACCTGGGGAGCAGAGCTCAGCAGAGCTCAGCAGGCACCATCCCCTCACCCCAGCGTCTGCTGTCGATGCCGGAGGTGAAGGGAGGGATCTGCAGCCAGATCAATTTGCAATCAGACCTTCGGAGCAGCCCCTCCCCAGAGCTCTGTGTGACTTCCCGGTAATGGTATCTAATTGGGAGCAGGCAGGGCAGCACCCAGGATTAAAGGGGCCCATATTAGCCGTTCCTTCCCTGCTGTCTCAGGGGGTTTGGAGCAGGTGCCTCTCCCTGCATACCCACAGGCTCCTGCCTGGCTGCCAGCCAGTCTGAGGACAGTCCGGAGCAGCTGTCCAGTCTGATGAGAGGGCCTGGACATTTGAGTGTGAGGCCACATGTCACCAGGAAGGATAAATGCTACCACTGCCTTCCTTCTAATCTGGGATAATTCCCTCTTAGAAATATGAACAGACTTGTAGACCCCCAGCATCCAGATCCTGGGTAAATCCAGGTGGGGAAGGGCACTTTTCTTCCTGTCTTTGTTAAATTATGATGGGGTGCTGCATGTTTTCTTTTCTTCTCAGCAGCCAGGCTGGTAAGAAAACAGAGGACAGAAGTCCACAAAACATTTCAGCCCATTCTGGTTTCCCAGCACTCCACTTGAAGAAGCTTGAAAATATCTGAACATCCGCTGTGACACTGGTGTGTGTAAATACCATGTCCAGAGCAGAAACTCGTGAGAGATGAAAGAAAAGCTTTAAATGCATGTTCCTCAGTTATTTACACAAGACTCATTTCTAGTCACACACCTCTGTGGATGCTATCTGGAATTTTGCAGCTGATGGGAGGGGACAGGAGAAGATAATCAGACATAAAGTAAAATATAACCTCCTTTGAAACTGTCAGATGGAAAACCATTTAGGGGATGAGAGGTGGAATGTTGTCTGTACAAACAGGACCCTTTTTTAAGAGTGAGTTCTGTAACTGCTACACAAGAACCTTGGTAAGGAGTTAACACTCAAACACTGTGGTGCTTTTAATAGATTATGTATAAAATACCTCCTTCCATCTAACCACAAGTCAGGGCCTGATGCAGGAATCAATAACAAAGATCCTGGTGTGTTATGAAGAGGGTCAAATTAGAACACCACAGTGGACTCTTCAGCTTCAAATTCTGTTGGAGGATGGAAAAGGGAGAAGTTGAGTAGCCATCACAGATAGGAACAGAGCATTTGCCCTACTTTTGCCTCTGCAAATGTGATGATCTTAAAAAAAATAAAATCAAATAGTGCAATAGACCAATCTTTGTGCTCCCACAGAAACATCATTCCCTTTAGGAGATTAAACTGGCTTTGGTAGAAAAGTTACACAATTCATCTCAGGTCAAAAGCAAATTCAGTGTGAGGACCCAAATGCATCAGAGCTCTTACAGCTGCTCTCTTATGATGGGGTTGGGAAGAGATTGCAGGTTAAAAACTTAAGGCAGAGGAAACCAAAATTCTGTGTTTCATTTGAGAAATCCAGGACAGAAGAATATCACAAAGGAAGCTTTCAGGACAATTCCAGGCATTATGTTAATTTGGCAGACTTTACTCAACAGTTTCTACTCCATAATCTGCAGATCATGTCTGGCCAACATTTTTTAAAAATAAGAAACACCGAAAGGCAAATGCAGCTGCTTTTTGTCTAAGAAACTTCTGTATCTGCTGGCTTCTGTTATTTGATGGCTGGGTAGGAGGAGTGCAATCATGCAGCTAGAGAGTTTTCTCTGAAAAGTTCTCGGTTGAGATGTGTTGAGAATGTTCAACCAAGAAAAAAAGGGCAGGCAGTATCCTTTGTGCACCTCTTCCCTCTGACCCCAAAGGTCATGAAAACCTGTCATTGCAGAGCCACAGAGATGTTGGTTGGAAGATTTCTGGTCCAGCCTCCCTCCTCAAAGCAAAACCAATGTCAGCAGCAGAGCTCAGCCACAGCCTTGTGCAGCCAAATGGAAGGTCAAACACATTCAGGGCCTCAAGGGTGAACTGCTCACTCTGCTCTGAGTGCCTGGTCCAGCCTGCACTATCCATGGAATTTTTAAGTGATTGGATATTCTCTGAATATTCCTTCTGACATCTGGAGGAATTGCCTCTTGGCATCACCCCTTATGCCATCATCTCCCCTTAATGACCAGGAGATGAAGAATCCCTGGATTCCAACAGCCCTAACACTGCCTGGCAGTGACTGCAGGTGGCTCTCAGGGTACCCCACTGGTATAGAATGTGCCCCCGGCCACTGAGTGCTGGTGCTCCCAGTGCTCACAATGCCCATGACCACCAGAATTCCCCCGGCACACCAGAATTGGCTATTTTTGATGAGAGAAATTCAGTAATGATCTGTGTGTCACTATTGGATGGGTTTGGGTCCTGATGTGCCAGAATTCACTTTGTCCTGGATGACCCTCTGGAATTATTGTCTTGCTTTGGACACTGGAAGCAGACACAACTGTTCTGCACTAAAAGTGCCTGAGATCCCAGAAAAGTGGATTCTGGGCCAGGGGCTACCACAGCCTGTCTCCCATGAGGACTCTGGTAGGATGAAGCTTTTCATCTTCCTGAGTCATAGAATTGCAGAATGATTTGGGTTGGAAGGGAACTTAAAGCCCATCCAGTGCCACCCCCTGCCATGAACAGGGACACCTTCCACTATCTCAGGCTGCTCCAAGCCCCAGTGTCCAACCTGGCCTTGGACACTGCCAGGGGTGGAGCATGAGGGCATAAGTCAAGGTATCTGAGGTCTTCATAACAAATATCTTTGCAAAAGAAGCCACTACAACAACTTATGGGGGTTGATGTCATTTCCTCCTCCTTCTCCAGATCACCTTTCCAGTGACTTGATCCACCTGTGCCTTCCATCTTTTCACATGACAGTCTTCCCACCCCTTGCTTTCTTCCCGTGTCATAATATTCCTTTACCTGCCCTCTGCACAGCATCTTTCCCAAATCAAGCAGCCTTTGTGCATTATTTAATTTTTGGGGAGCAAAGGGGGAGTTGTGCTGCATGGTATGGAGCTTGAAAGATGGCAGTAAAAAAAAAAAAAAAAAAAAAATCAGGATACCATAAAGTTATCAACATCAACAAAGTGAAGAGCAAAAAACCAGGAGACATTACTAGCCTCCTCCAGTGGCATTCATTATGTATTCATTGCACAGAAAATTTCACAAACTTTCTTTCAAATGGACCTGTTTAAATGTATAAAATGTGTAGCAGAATAGGTGATTCTGTAACCAGGCTCCCAATGGGACTGACTTAAGTGGAAACAGCTCTTTAGAGGAACATCCTGAAATTTGTTTTGACTTATCTCCTGGGCTGTCTAGAGATTTAAATCGTCACTCAGATGTGGTCTCCTAACTGTGCCTGCAGCTTAAAATAGCTCAGGAAATGGGCTTCTAAAAGGCTGTTAAATAACACAAACGCTGGCAAAAAAAAAAAAAAAGTTAATTTTTCTATTCCTCTCCAAATGGGGGAAAATGTTATTGACCTGTTCAAGCTCCAAAGAAATTTTCTCCCAAGTTTAAATAACTTGTTGTTTGAGCAGATTGCATTACCTAAATTGTCTCCTGTGGGAGACTTGATCACTTACTGCCTTTTCTAAGAGCTGTTCCTTTTCCAGTACATGCTCATGTCCCCGCTTTGAAACTGCAATAGAATAATTAATCCCATTCCAAAAAACTTCTGCTTCCCAGAAAACTGGCCTTCTGGACAGCAACAAATCTCAGTAAGAAAATGCAGGGCTTTTATTTGTTTTAAAGTGCTTTCTTTAAAATATTGAATGCTCCCAATTAAAATTAGGCTCATTTCTCATCCTAAAGCCCAAAGATTTCTCTTTTGAAACACAACTACTCCAGTGCACAAAAGGAAACATTCAGGCATCTTCTATGTTCTATGTCTTGGGCTAATTCTGGGGTCATAATGCCTTATAATGCATTTTGGTGACAATGACTTCACTCACCAAAATAACTGTGATGCAGGAGGTGGGAGATGAAGTTCTCTGGCCTCTGAAGAAGAGAATATACAGCAGCTGGAATGAACTTCTCAAAGTACCACAGGAGCCCAAAGTATTCATAGGGATGTGGAAATGGTGGATTTTCTTGCCAGACCTGCAAATAACCAGAATAATGAGCGAAAAATGAGGAGGTACCTGGAAAAGGGCATTTTGGCCCAGCCTAGGTCATTTCCCCAACAGCAATATGAAGTTGGTCACCTTGCTTTTTCTGAACTGCCATGTCTCCACAGACACTGATTCCTTTGGGCATCCGGGAGTCTCCTGCCCTTGAGGGGCTCCCCCATGGACACAATGAGACACCTGTATGGGACCGCCAGCAGGAAAACCCTTCACCCACTCCAGCAAAACCTTTACTGACATTAAACCAGTAGAGGCAGAGTGATGCTGTGAATTTTGACACTGTGAAATACCTCAGTGAGGGATGGTTGGTAGCAGAGCAGCTCCAAAGGGTCAAAGTTCTGCATGAATTCTTGCACTGCCCTCACAGAGGTGCCAGAAGCACAACTTCTTCTGGAGACTCCCTGACAAGCTGGAAGAGAGACACCAAGGCTGGATCTCGTATCTTCAATCCCTTCAGCTGAGACACAGCCCCAGATTCCTCCTCTTCCCTTTTCTGACCCTGGTTGGCTTATACCAATTCCTAATGGTCTGGAATCCCCAATCCCAGCCATGCCCAAAGCATCTCCTCCTTCCCAGTTAACTTATGCTGTATGGGCTCTGCCCACATATTCTTGAGGGGAACACTGCTCCTCCCAAAGCCTTTATGGCTTCTTTATGGAGAAAGAATTGAGTGATGATTTTGGCTCTCTCCCCACCCCTTGTGCACTGAGACAGCTCCCAGGTGCACATTCTTTCCATCATATAAAGCTCCCTGCTGCCAAGGTGACAGTGGACAGTCACTCTTCTCATCCAGGACCCTCAAGATTGTCCTTGGCACTCAGAGTCCCCCTGTCCCCATCACATCCTCCCCCTTGTCCCACAGACCCTTCCACCAACCCAGACACCTCCTCCAGGCAGACACCACACCTGCCCAAGGGTCAGCATGGGGCCTCACAAAAGGTGCCGGGGTCAGACCCAAAGTTGTGATAGGGATAAATGACATGAAGAAGGTTTTGAAACCACCTCAGCAATTCAGAGCCTGTTACTTGTTTTCAAATAGGTCTGACCCATGAGACAATTTTCAACTGACACAACTTCAGTCATCATTGACAAGACAAGAGGAAACAGCCTCCAGATGTGCCAGGGGAGGTTCACTTTGGACACCCGGAGGAATTCTCCATGGAAATGGTGGTCAGGCATTGGAAGGAGCTGCCCAGGGAGGTTTGGAGTCCCCATCTCTGGAGGTGTCCAAGGAAGGCCTGGATGTGGCACTCAGTGCTCTGGGCTAGGGACAAGGTGGGCATTGGCCATGATGCCTTAAATTGCTAGTAAAAAAAATTTTAGACGCAGACACACAGTATAGGAAAAGGGTTTTACCTTGGTTTAATAGGATCCCAGATGCACACTGACGAACAAGCTCCGATGATATCTCCCGTATATAATTTATGGACAGCCTAGATTAGAATACCTATCTAAAAGTCTCCAATAAGAAGTCTAACAAATGAAGTAATTGCCCCCTTATTAAAATTACCTCCCCCCAAAAAGATTACTACTTAGTTTACAAAAAACATGTCTCAGTGATGGGGGCCCTGTTCAAGGTTGGTACTTCATGCTTTTGAGATTGTGGGGATGTTTCGTCTTCCCCAAAGGATTCTGAGCAGGGCAAGGGGTACTAGGGTGATAGACATGTAGGGTTAAGATACAGGGAGTAAAAAGTACAGGAACGGGGAAGGGTAAAAGGTTATATATAAAGGATATATATAAAGAGAGTATAAAAGTAAAATAAAAAGGACAAAAACCCATCAGGCATCACCATAGGTTGGACTCAATGGTCTGGGAGGGATTTTACAACCTGAATTGGATTCTGGTATTCCAGGATCAAAAGCTGCCTCTATAAGTGACAAGTAATTTGGTGCCATGGGCAGACCTGCAGCATCTGCACATGTGGAACTGACACTGGACCATCTCCTCTGTGCACCTGGAGGGATTCATTTCACACCAGGTTTAGTCTGGACCCCCAGATAAACATCCTGACCATGCCTGTGGTTCAGAGCTGTTGGGAAAATCAGTCTTTGATTTGCACCATTGAATTTCCATGAGGGATAGGAGAGCATCTGGAGCACACCTGGAGGCAAACTAGGGATTTGCTTCAAAATTACAATCATTCTGTGAACCCAAATACTCATCCACTCACAGGCAAAAACCCCAGGAATCTAATCCAAAGCAGTTGCCAAGGTGCCATTTAGAGTCAGTGGAGAAAGACGACTTTCAGAGGATGACATGAAGAAAGCTCACCCTTTAAAAGGGTACTTCAATGCCTCAGTAAAGCTGCCTGGAAGTTTTTGAAGATTTTATTAGAAAATGCCAATTAATCTGTTTCATCAAAAAACAACTTCTCCTAGGAAAGCGTCTGTTTTGATGTTGAGGGTTCTTTTCACTTTTTTTCCTTTTAATTAAAAAAAAAAAAGAGGGACAGAAGTTATAAGCAAAGAAAGAATCCAGTTTTCTGGTTTAAAATTACTTTGAAATTTAAGCTAATTGCAGTAAAATAAGTCTTTTAAAAATAAGAAACATTCAAAACCAAAATGGAGTATGACCTTTCTGGGGATTTGCATCTTCAGAAGGAAAAGTGCACTTTTGGAGTTGTCATCTATTTTGTGGGTAAAAGAAAAAAAATCAGCTGTATTTTTTTTTTAACTCTTCTTAGTAAAAGAGTAAAAATCCATGGACCCTATTTGATGGCTCTTTGGCATCCCCAAGTCCCTTTGTGGGGAAGGATGAGCCATCTGGAGCTCAGCCTCTTGCCCAGTGGACTCCATTATTCCAGAGGCCCAGGGGGACTCCCACCTTCACCTTGAATCCTGGTGACTGTGCAGATCCCAGCTCCCAAAGTTCCCAGCAACATCCCAGAGCATCTCTGCTTGAGTTCAGATGTTCAAAATAAACAAACTGATAAATAAACACAAAATGGCTCCACCTTGTGCTGCTGCCTCCCCCTTCCCTCAGCCCTCCGCACACCCTCCAAATGCTGCTCCACAGAGATAAGCCTCTGGCATTTTCCCTCCCAGCCTCCAATCAGCCATTATCATAAAAAAAGTGCAAAGCATCTATCAGCCGTGCAGCTCAGTGATTTATGTTCAAAGTTAGGATTATCTATTCTGCTCAAATCCCTTCAAACAGGCAACCGGATAAAAGAGAACCGCACTCCTCAGATAAAATTGGAATATAGGTTCTTGCAACAAAATGACAGGCAGGTTTTTATCTCCAAATGGCTCCAACCACCTCATTTTGTCAGGAACTGTTCATTATCCGCAGCCGGGGACTCGCGGCGTGACCTTAATGACATTCTTGCATCTTTTCCCCGCTGCTCCATGCATGGGGCAGGGCTTGTGGAGCTCCCAAGCAGGACTGGGCAATAACCTGGCAATAATAGGAGCTAAAGCTTGAAACCAAACCTCCTGGGCACAGGGCCAGCTGGGGGAGGCACCCAGGGCATCCCTGCACTGCTGGGCACTTCTGCCCCTGAGGACGACCACTTGACTTCAGTTTTACTCTGCCCCTGCCCCAACGCCCACAGGTTTTCTCAGTTCATTAAAAGGAGTGAAAAAAAATATAAATCTGTTGAGGCAACACACAAATAAACACCAACCTGAGCTGAAACAAACATCAACCTGAACTAAATACCGATCCAAGTTGGCCAATTTATCAAAGAGAAAAACAAGTTTACCATGTCAGCTCCTTTTGACTACATCTTTTCCAGCATAGCAAGACGCAGGATTCAGTAATTTATTACCTCCCTCCGACAAATAACTTCTCTATCCTGTAACCATTACGCTTCATCTCTCTTTATTCTGCTTAATTAGACACTATTATTGCTGGCACAACGAGACTTGAGGAGCACCACGGGCGAAGGTAGAATGCTTTCTTAATACAGTAGAGGCCCCTGTGACAAGACAGCCATTCATTGCCACTGCAAAGGCCGGCACAAAGGCACTTTGTTGGACTGCTAATTGATTGCCACGTTGGCTGCCTCGCTCACACTACCTAGTTTCAGTCACAGGGAGCACTGGGTGGTTTTCAGGAAAGAGTGAAAAGCAAGGGAAGGGCAGATGACCACTGTGAGTGGAAAGGACAGAAGCAAAGGAGGCAATTCCAGCAGGATCTGGGGTGAGTGGAGTCCTGCAGCCTGCACAGCACCATGGCTGATTTACCAGCACCTGCTGGTAAAGAGCGGAGCAGAGAGAAGAGGTGGGATAAAGCTGGGACACATGAGGGGTTCAGATGGTTTTCAGGCCAAGTGAGGTGACATTTCTCCTTCCTCCACACATGGCTCAGACATTGAAGAATCATAATTGCCTTCAAAACTCATACATGATTTGAGTGCTTCCATGGGGAGTTTTGATGTTTTTGGGAATGTCCCAGTTAAACGCCTCCTGCTTTGTTTTCTCTTCTGGAAAACTGACACAAGTAAGGCTAAATCCTTCTGAAAATTGAGAGACACTCTGACTTTGTAGGGATATGAAGTCACCATGACCAAAATGGGTCCTGGCAGCTGATGTGTCATTTTGTGGAGGACTTTAGAGCCATCAGGAGAGGGACAAAATGACAGGTTGGTGTCAGCATTGCTTTTGGCAGCGAAGGGAGTCAAGCTGCTGGATCCCCCTTGTCCTGATAAGTGAAAGAAGCCCATACCTGTTTACATTATTTTAGTAATTTTTAAATATTAATAACTAATGTTATCCTTTAGCATTTGGGGTATTTGAGACAAGATTCTGCTGAGTGAGGCTGTGAGACAGCCAGCTTTGAGTGCATTAAACTGAAAGGACAAGCTCAGGGCAAGGAGGTGCATGAGTTGCACTCTTTTACACTGGAAGAAGCAAACCCATATCCAGAGCAGAGCTGCCTGCAGCTGGGACTGTTTTAATTTACTCCAGGATGAGGAGCCCATCGGGATGAAAGAAGGAAAGGACCACGAAGACCTTTCCTTACCTTTCTTCATTTACTCAGAGGCTTCACCTAAAGATTCACAAAGGGCAGGAGATTAATTCTAGCAGCTGCCACCTCTGGCGTGTGTAACCACAGACTTAGGACCTTTCTGCTCTTTCTCTCTGGTGCCTGACAGAGCTTTGGGAGATTTGCAGTCTGCCAGCCCTGGACATCTTGGGGTTTTGTTCTCCCCAGTCCTCTTTCACTCACTTCCACTTCATCATGGGTCTGATTCCTGCCTTAGATGCCTCTTTATCCATTTTATCTGGGAACTGACAATTTTCTACCCCAAACACCCCACAAGCTGTGTCCAGGCACTGCTCACTCTGCCCCTGGACTCTCTCTCAGGGCTCTTTGGTCCCAGAATAAGTTCTTGAGCTGTGGACACAGACAGGAGCCAGTGCCCAGACCTGGGAGTGGGGAGAACCCACTGTGCCACAATTCAGACACACACAATTCATATGTGTGTGAGCAGAGCTGAATACACAGCTCAAGCCCAGCAACTCCCCGAGTTCACCTGGCCACTCTTGGACTTCCAGAAATTGAGGGACAGCTGAGATAGGCCAGAGCATTTGGTGAGTGAGGGCATGGCCAGGGTGGGTGTTGGCCAGACTGGGTCTAAGCCAGAGAAGAGCCCTGTGATTCTCTTGCACACCCCAGCAGCAGCTGTTGCACCACATCCTTGGGTGTCTGAAAAGACATGATTGTCCAAAAGGCCTCTCCTATCCTGGGAAATCCCTAATGAGCAGATCCATGTTCTCTCCAGGGCTCCCTATGCATTGGTTCTCCATCCCTTCTCCTCCCAAAGAAGTTGAGGACGTGCCCAGCATGAGCTGCACATCCCCTAGAGCATCTCAGGGAAAGGATGGGACCCTTTAGCAGCAGGCCCTGGCCCTGGCCCTGGCCATCAGGGGCTGACCTGGCTGCCACATGCCTGGGAATGCATGAGGAGTGATGCAGATGTCAGATGTGAAAGTTTGCTGACATCTGCCAGGAAGAGTTTTATGTATTAAACCTTCACAAGACAAATCAAGGTTGCAGTGAGAGCCTGACTTAAAGCCCTAAAAGACAGAGTCAAAGAAATCAAGTGGAAAAAATAATGACTTACATTTCTCACCTGCATTCATGGCTGTGGCAATATCCAGTGAACCCTGGGAGGGAACACCAGGGTTGTAAACTGGGAATCCTGTAGTAACCCCAAATTTCCTCTGTTTTCACATCTGTCTCTACTCTGCCCCCATCTCACTGTGTTATAACTATCTCAGCAGCCCCCATAGCTTCCCACTCTCCCAGCCATTCCAGCTCTCACGTATCATTCATTTCCTTAGTGCTCATTAGCACCTGTTCAGGCCTTCCCTGGAGCAGCATATCCTCAGTGCAACTGGTGACATTACCACAGGCGACATTACCCTGCTGGGGGAAAGCAGGAGCAGCCACTGTGTTTCCTGAGTATTTGACCCAGGCTGGACGCAAACCTCTTCCTAACACACCTAATCAATGCTTTCATTACCACAATTTAATTTTTTTTTTGCATTATTGGGACATCACAGAAAGCAGAGCTGAAAGGGAGAGTCCAAATCCAGGATCAGATCAACCCAAACCACTCAAAATCAGTGATTTGATCTAAAAAGTTGATTTGATTGATTTGATTTAAAGAGTCCCAGCTATGCAGATTCTTCTGCCTACCCTTGTCCCAGCAATCCATCCCACTGACCCAAATAAAAAGAGAATTTTTCTACAGTGGTTTAAAGCCCTTGGGATAAATTATGCCACATCACCTCCTTCATGGATGTACATTGCTTTCTGCAGAACCAGCCCAGGGATCAGTAGGGCCAACTGGGGATGGGGGGAATTGTCCCAGTATCCCAGCCTTCCGCTGCACCATCAGTGCCAACATCCCAAGTATTCCCAAACGAGGCTTTGCCTTTGCACTAGGGTTTTCCATACCCACCTGCTTGTGGCATGGAGCCCAGAGCCATGCAGGCACAGGGTGGGCAAGTGGGAGCAGGTCCCAGTGTTTGCTGACAGATCTCTCCAAATTCCTAACAGATCCACAGCTTTCTTGTATTATTGTGACACCACAAAACAGCCTCTGAAGAGGAGTATGTTGGAACTTCCTGAACCTTCCCTGCACTTTAAGAGAGGTATAAAGGATGCAAATTGAAGCTCGTAGCATCCAAAATACTTTTTTTGTACCAAAGGTGGGAAAAATCAACTTGGTAACAGAGCCTTGCAGGGAGCTGCCTTTCCTTGGTACATTTGAGGGTTTTAATTGCTGAGCCTTGGTCCCAGCAGCTGTAGGGAGGCAGAAGGCCAAGGCCCCTGAGCTCTTGTTCTTTTACATGAAATGGGGCTTTCGAGCTTTGTCAAAAGCTGAAGGAATTGTTCTTGCAGGGCTCTCTGGTGTCCCGGGATGTGTAGTGTTCCAATGGGGCAAAGCAGTGCTGCTCAAGAAACACAGACTTCAAACTCCTTCTCTGTAATGGGCTGAGGTGTTGATTTGAAAATATGTCCCAAACATGTTTTGCATTTGGAGAAAACCAGTATTAGAAAGAGAAGTGGGAGAATATTCACATGCAGAGGAGCATTTGCACATGTGCTAGCAAAGTCCTAGAATCATGGAATTTACAGAATATCTTGAGTTGAAAAGGACCCGCAGGGATCATTAGTCCAACCCCTGGCCCTGCACAGACACCCCAACTACCCAACCCTGTGCATCCCTGGGAGCATTGTCGAAACTCTCTTGGAGCTCTGGCAGCCTCGGGGCTGTGCGCCCCTCGAGTCACTGCCCAGCACCCTCTGGGGGAAGAACCTTTCCCTGATATGCACCCTAAAATTCCCCTGGCCCAGTTCCAGCCAGGGGTCCTCTCCCTGGTTGCACAAAGAGAAGAGATCAGTGCCTACCACTGTTACCACTAGGTAAGAGTTCTTTAGAGACACAAGATTGCAAAAATCTCACTGACCTCAATTCCTCAAAAGCCATTTTCAGTAATGGACAGAAAGGAAATAAAACCCTTCTGCAACATCAAACAGAATTTTACCATTGCACTTCTCCCCATATTTCATATTCATCAATTTAAACACTCTTCCTATGGTGTTTTTTTCTGTTTATTAGATTGTTTTTCCCACAGTAAAAAAAAAATTTCTAAATCCCTGAACCTTTATATTTTCCCTCACAGAGGCAGCGAAGAGTGAGGAGGGCTTTTACAGGTTCTTTGGCTGGAGTCCCTGAAACTTTTTGACCACATTACAGCTCACCCACATCTTCCCCCTGACTGTACAGTCCCCAGTATATTTTGAAGCGGTTAATCAAATATCTGAAATGAGAGAGCAGCATTTTACATTTACTGCCACTCTCAGGTGCTGTATAGTTTTTATCCCCTTGGCTATTACCCGATGCATTTGATCTTTCTGTTTAATGCCCACTTCCCCCATTAACTTCTTAACTTCCGTAGGCTCCTGTACTCAACAGAACAGGGAACAGCTTTGATAAAAGCACACATCAGTCAAATTCCCTTCCTTCAAGCTTTCACTTAAAAGGGACACAATCAAGGTGTTTGCCATAATGTTTAAAGTACGTTCCCCACCCCATCAATCTGTGTTTGCGAGAAGCCTGTGAAAACTTCCAACCAGGATCGCTTCCCTTAGCAAAAGCTTTTCCACCAGCGTGTGCACCAGGAGTGCACACTCCTCGGAGGAGAGGAGGGGCCAGGCCGTGCTTGGAGCAGGAAACAACAGGGCCACTGTTCTGCTTTGCATTTGCAGTGCTGCCACGCAGTGTGCTGAGCCAGCCCTCTCCCAACCACAGGACTCAATTCCATACCCATGGCTATTCGATATCTCTGCAGAACCATCAGGAAGCTGGAAAAATTAATAGTTGTAGGATATTCTGTGAGCCTTGAAAGGCAAAGAAATAGAGTATCTGTCTTCTTGTGGCTAATTCAGTATGACTACCCAGTTTCTTGCAAATGTGTTGGTATTTATTTAATCAGATGGAATAAGACAGGGGGAAACCACAGGGGGATATTTTCTGTTATTAAGAAATCCCACAAGCTGAAGCAGAAGCCACCAGGAGAGAGCCCACGCACCACAGACTTCAGCTGAGTTACCCCCAAGCTGGGAGCCCACACAGTGCCCACACAGGTTTTTTCATGTCCTCAGCAGCCCCTGATCCCACAGGGCACCCCCAGAGCACCCCCACCCTCTCCACTCTCCACTGGGGTCGAGGGCATGGGTGCAGAGGGTAGGAACAGCATCCCAAGAGCATCAAGAATGAGCACACGGCTCAAAAGGCTCCCTCTGTCCCCCCACACCCTCTTTTGCCCACTGGAATCCCCCCAGTGACACTTGGGCTATGCATTGGGGTGACATCCTTGTTAAACACTTTCTAACAGAGATGAGCCTTTGGATTTAGCAATCCCACACCCCTCAAGGACTGCTACCTCCTTCAGTTGCTGCATCCCACCCTGCATTCCTGCTCCTGCTCTGTTTCCTACTCACCCCTCCAAGGCAGAGCATTTTGGCCAAAACTGCCTTCTTCATATAGCAACAATTCAACATGGAATGCATGAAAGGTCCACAGGAATTGGGCAGTCAGGACCAATGTTCCAAATATCCTCCTGTCCAACACATCACTCTTCATCCTGCACCACTCACCCCATAGAGATTACCAGAGATCACAGAGTCCCAGAGTGGTTTGAGTTGGAAGGGGCCCTAAAGACCATCTCATCCCACCCCTGCCAAGGACAGGGACACCTTCCACTATCCAGGCTGCTCCAAGCACCAGTGTCCAACCTGGCCTTGGACACTGCCAGGGATCCAGGGGCAGCCACAGCTTCTTTGGGCACCCTGGGCCAGGGCCTCACCACCATCACAAGGAAGAATTTCTTCCCAATATCCAATCTCAATCTACCCTCCTTCACCTTAAAGCCCGTCCCCCTTGTCCTGTCACTCCATGCCCTTGTCCAAAGTCCCTCTCCAGCTCTCTTGTAGCTCCCATGGACCATGTTTCCTCATCCTGGGGAAAATTATGTTTTGCCCGCTCAGTTTGCAGAATCCACCCCCTCCCTGCCACAGGAGAGTGAGGGATGGGACTGAGGCCACTGAATTATCTTCAGCTGGATGAGCCCCAGCTGCTCCAGTGGGTGCTGTTTGAGGGAATCCTAGTGCAGACTCGAACCCACTACCCCCCTCACCTCCATCTCCCCCGCTCGGAGAGCCCAGCAGCAGCATATTTATTTTTCCATATAAAGTGCTATACATTTTGGGGCAAACCAAGGCATAAGGCACCTTTAGCTAATCAAGAAACCTCCTGTATAATAGGGAGGAATTGACTCTCCCATGTCCCTATGGAATCACATTCCATTTATTCCTCATATACCCTTTGATGCTTTCTTATGAGTTTGCTTTTACCCCCCTGTCTCTCTTTTTCCCTTCTCCTTTTTAAGACATTCCTCTAATATTTTCCTGGCTGCTTGAAATTTATGGAGGCCTCTCAATGCTGTAAAACCTTTGAGGAATGGGCTGGGAACTGTTCCATGCATGTTCCCAGACAATACAAGGGAATGCAAGATACTTATCCAGTCTGGCCATAATATTCCACCTTGAAAATACCATTTCCCCAGTGAAACTTTAGCCCAGGCTCCCACTGCTGCCAGATGACATGGAGAGGATGTTGTGTTAAGTTATTGACGTTTATTAAAGGGAGGAAAGTTTTGGATTGGTACTGGTTAAGATTCCTCTGGAAGCAACACGAGCCTGATGGAGATAAATCTGTCCATCACACAAAGTCACCAACAGAATTTATTAAGACTTAACACCCCTGAATTACACTCAAACTCTGTTCCTCAGAGCAAAGAGGGTTGTTATTTTCTTTCTGACCTCCTGTAAACTGGACTAAGTAATAAATTCTTGTGTCATATAGGCTTTTCCTATCTAATCTGGGCACAGCTTCCCCCTTCTCCAGTGATTCTGCATCAGATCTGAGCCCCCTGAACCTCATTTGGCAACAGGGGGCAGGCATCCTGAGCAACTCATCTGACAGCTAATTATTTCCCAACATCCTGGTCTTTCAGGGATAGTATCACTTGGAAATAGGCTGGGTTTTCCTTACTCAGGCACTTCTGCAGAGCAAAGAGAGCAGCAGAGCTGGGGTTTCCCAGGAGGGCAGAGATAGTCCTTGTTATAAATCCCCAGAGAAATCGTTGCATTAACAATCAGTGACATGAGTCCAGGACCTTGAAGTTCTGTGCCTTCCTCTTCCCCCAGTGAAGCTGATGACAAAAATCCCCCTTTGAAGGATGGCACGAGCATTCCAGAACATTTGGATGCTCAAGTGTGGTGGTTTTGATTGGCCCAAAACATCAGTAAAGTATTTGTTAACATCTAGGAGAAATTTGAACCCCTCAGAAGCTGTTGTGGTAGGCCTGGGGAGGTGTCTGAGGGGTGGGGAGTGGCACAAAGATGGCTCCTGTGTGTCCTGAGTGAAAGTTCTGGGAGTTTTTACATCAAGTCCAGCAGAGCCGATCTCTGAAGGCTCTGAAGGTGATGGACATGCGGCTGGCCAAGTTTGGGCCAATTGGAGGTGCTAATTACACCTCTGTGAAAACATATTTAAGAAGAAATCAAAACAAGGCAGGCACACACTTCATTGTAGTTGGAGGAGGTGGAGGTAAAAATATGTGAAGGGAGAACAACATGGAGACACCAAGGTCAGTGGAGAAGGTGGGGGAGGAGGTGCTCCAGGTGCCGGGGCTGAAAACCCTCTGCTAGCTGTGCTGAAGACCATGGGGGGAGCAGGAGGTCCCCTGCAGCCCATGGAGTCCACAAGGATGCAGAAATCCACACACAGCCCACACCAGAGGAGCAGGTGGATGCCTGGAGGAAGCTGTGATCCAGTTTGGAGTCTCATTGAAAGAGTTAAAGTTACAAAGGCCGTGCAGGGGAGAGAAAGGCCTTGCTCCTGGGATGGAAGCAGCCTGGCCTCGGCTCAGGAGAGTCTAAGCACCTTATGGACAAAGAAGACTCATGTTGCAGCAGAATACCGGTGAGATGTTGCTCGTGAGATTGGACCCATGCCAAAGAAGTTCCCAGAGGACCATCTCTCATGGGAGGGACCCCATGGCTAAGTAGAGAACCCCTCTCCCTGATTGGACTGACCAGAGAACAAACCCCTCACCCTGCCCCCTCTGTCTGTGTTGTTGGTTTAGAAAGAAGGAAGGGGGGTGAGCAGAGAGACTGTTTCTTAAGAGGGTGAGGGGTGAGAGCAGAAAAACTGTTTGGAGAGAGAGAGAGATAAGTAGAGATAAAGAGTATTTGTAGTAGAAGAATTGTAGTGATGAATAGATTTATGGACCTGCTCTGTGGACTGAGAAAATACCCCACACCCTGCCTCCTTACCCAGGCTTGTTGGTTAAAAAGAAAAAAGAGAGTAAATAAAATAGGTTCGTAAGAAGGAAGGGAGTAAGTGAACAAAATAGTGTATGCAGTGTTTATTTTTGCCTTGCATTTTATCCTCCAACTCTGTTAGGTTATTAAATCACTTTTTGCAACTTTAAGTTGGAGCCTGTTTGCCCTCTTTCTTTCTTCATGTGTCCTCCTAGCAATGTCCTATCTCATTTGACTCACGAGATTGATGTGTATTTTTGCAGTTTTTTCCTGCAGTAAGAGAGAGTCGAGGTACCTGGTGTTTAGTCAGGGTCAAACCCCGACATCAAGTGATCCCAGATTGCAGCAGGAATGACCAAGATGTATTTGGCACATGCAACATTCCACATTTCCCATGGTATTTGTCCTGATTGATAGGAAACATCCATGGACAGGCCAAAATCCACACTCCAGGAAAGACCTTATCCATGCGGAGTGAAGCTCAGGCAGGGCTGGAGATGGGCTCTTGTTTCAGGGTGGTTTGTAGCAAGCTGCAGTGTGTGAAGGAGGAGAGCATAATGCGAGAGGTGGAAACATCATGGCTGCTCAAGGGGGGAGTGGAGGAACAGCGGCTCTGACCAAAGCACATCTTTAAAACTTCAGTCTGAAAAAAGCCCACCCTATGGAGCAGCATCGCGGGGAGAGGAACCTTCTCACAGCCAGAAGTGTCACTAATTTGAAATAAGATAATCAAGTTAAGGATTTTTCATTACAAAAATGTCATAACCTTTTGTGAAAGGGAGAAGAAGGATTTACTGACCCATTTTCTGCGACAGAAGTGCTCGGGGAATCTCTGCATCCCAGTCATGGCCAACCATTGACTCCTGAAAGTGCCATGGCAGGAAAAACCTCCAAGGGAGCCAGGCAGAGCACTAAAGCACCACGTAAAAGAGCTGATGCTGTGAAGGCACCCAGGATGCTCCTGGGAATGTGGATCAAAAACCCAGATGGAGTGATTTGTGGAGCCTCTGTGCACAGAGGGCTTTTGGAAGATGCTGACTTCATGCTGTGGGGGCGAGAGGGGATTGAGGTTGGCATCGCTCCATCTCCTCCTAATTGCTATTTATAAAATTCTGCACCTGCAGCACAAGGTGATTGATTAACGTGCTTCATAAATCTCAGGCAGCTCAACAGCTACGACGTGGTTACAATTTTCTTAATAAAGTTTTAGCCATGAAAAATAAAAGGGGTTTCCAAGGGAGCCCAGGAGTTTCCACAAACATAGTTGATTTGGTTGAATTCTTTTTCTAATGAAAACTTTCACAATGAAACAAAATTATAAATGTTTAAGGCATCATTTTGGGGTTGTTCTCCAAATCTGGAAGGATTCTGGCTTTTCATTTCTTTCTTTCTTTCTCCCTTCTTTTTATTCCTCTTTAAAGTTTTCTCTCTTTCAAAGATTAGAAAAATACCCACAGAACAGTTTCCTCTTTTTTCCATCTTAACTTCCCTCATTTTTGCAAGTGGAATATAAAATGAAAACCAAACCAAAAACAAATGGAAAGGAGTTCAAACAAAACTTTAAATAACAACCAAACCTGTCTTCCATGGGATAATTAAACTCATCATCTTCTTTTGAGTATTTAATTTAAATTAAATGGCATTTCCCAAATAGATCTACTTTCTGTGCTTATTCATTACATGACACTGGATCTCAAAAGGAATTGGGGGAATGGACATGGCTGTATCCACCTTAAAGAGGATCATCAGAATAAAGATCTGTGAAATTATTGCTGAGTGGGGATTCCCCCACATTCATGGGGAAGAGATTCAATATAGAGATGACTACAGGACTCCTGGTCATATAAACTGGATCATCAGATCCTGGGGACTTGGATACAAACACATCCCCTTCAGCATCTGAATCCCATCCTGATTGACAAGAATTCAGTGATAAAGCAGGAACATTAAATAAGAGATACTAATTACAGCTCTGCCAACAATTTGGGCAGTAGGTATTATCACAACAAACAGCCCCAATGGAGAAACAACCCAAGGCAGTCTCCACACCACATCCATGCCCCAGAAACCTTTGTCCAGCAGGACTTTTGGTTGTGCCCAAATATGTCTAGAGGATTTTTTCTTAACATGAAAAATCTGTTCTACATGAGAAAAAAAAAAAATATAAAAATTCTCCTTTTTTCCCTTCTACGAAAGTGTCTCCCTGAAGACAAATATTTTAGTTGCTCACATTTAAGGGTCCCAAAGAAGCTGTAGTTTATTAATAAATAATACAGTTTATACCTCAATATTAGCTTAATTCTTGCAGAAGACTTTCCCCAGTGCAAAACGGCTGCCCCAGTGCAGCACATGAGGTAACACATCCCACACCTGGATGGCAGAGGATCTTACAGGCTGATCCAGCCCTTCCCAGCCCCAGCACTTCCCTACCCCTCAGCAGTGCCTGTTCCCACTCCACCACTTTGTCCCTTTTGTTGTATCTCTCTCCCCACAGATCCCCTCTCATCATGGTGACATTGCAGGGATACAGCAGGAAATCCCAGTTGCCAGATGCCACCTAATATTTCCAAGCAGATGAGTGGCTGCAGCTTGGCAGACAACTTCCCAGTTTGATCCAATTGTCCCCATCTGTCTGTCCCTTATGGGAAAAACAAAGCTGACACTGAAATATTCTGTGTGCACTCTAAGATTTTCCTCTTTCCATTTTCATGGGTGCAATTGTGCAATCACTGCTATTTTTATGTTGCTCTACAAAGATTTCATGCCCACATCAGAGCCTTAACACTTCATTCCTGGTGCCCACATTCTCCCACATCTCTGTGTAAAAGGAAGCTCTCAGGGCAGATGATAATTCTAAGCAACAGGAGCTAAAAGGGAGTTATTAGAGGCCAGTTCTGCCTGAGCAGAGCATCAGCTCTTCCATGCCAACACCAGTGCCTGGGCATTGCACAAGCACATGGTCATGGAGACCGGAAGGGCAAGGTGAGTGCTTTAAAAAAACAGAGAACAATATTTTCCCTTTTGCTTTGGGGGAGAACATTGATTTATTCCCTCCTCTGAAGTAACTCTTGCTTCTGCACATAAATTGGATGAGAATTCTCAGCTGAAATGGAAACACTATTCAGGAGTAATTTCTTCTTTATTGTTATTATTTGAGGCTACCTCCATAGGTTGTGCTGGACTGCTCATTTCAGACAGGCAAAGCTCCTTTTTCTAGCATCTGAGACTTCAACCTTTCCCTGACCTCTTGCTCTGAAGGTTAACGTGAGGTTAACGCTGCAAAAGCAAATCAAAGCCCAAATGACACCAGTTCCCTGTTCCGGTTTGTGTTGCTTTATGGCTCCTGGGACCCCATGCCTGAGTGCCTGCCGTCCCCCAGGGGGGCTCCGAGGGAATAATGGCTCTTTATTTCCTGCCTGGGACGACATTTCAACCCGTGCCTTTAAAAACAATCAAATAAATTTCTCTCTTGCAAGCTTTCATTGTGAACAGTGCAAATGAGAAGTGGAGATGATGATAACCTAATCACTGGACTCTTTTAATACGTGGAATTTCCTCTGAAGTAACTGGGTTGAATATCTGCCAAGCACCAGAGCTCCCAGCAATTCCAACAGGCAGCCAGCGTGTCAGGAAAGCAAATACGATGAATTGGTCTGGATTTGGTTGTTGCATGAACTGAAAGTTGGTCATTAAACAGGAGAGTCATGTTCTCATCCTGTTTGCTCTCGAGGAAATGTGGTGCAAGTCTCTGGAGGTGCTGAGCTTTGGCTTGGAATAATGACATGGAGTTCAAGCCAGGAGCAAGCCAGGGAAAGAGGAAAATCTGGTGAGGTCATTGTGATGTGCATTAGGGATATTTCCCTGAGGATGCTATTTCTGGTTTAGGGGACGTGCCCAAGGCTACAGAAGGAATCTGTGGAAAGCAGGGATTTGCTCAGGACCCCTTGAATGCCAACACTGCCTCTGGCAGCCAGACATCAGATCGAGTTACACGTCTAAATGCAAACTGGAGTGCCCTGCTTTGAGCACATTTGATGATCTGATACATAATCTCAAAAGAGAAATAATAAGAACCATTGGAAGCCGCTTTCCCCCTCAGTTCTGTGCAGCCAAACCCTTGATCCGTTTGCTTTCATCTCAAGCAGAGGAATTTTTCATCTCCCATTTTATGATCTCTTTTCATGACAATAGGTTGGGGCTGGGCAGCAGGGCTGTGTGTTCTCCTTATAATGAGAACAATCAGAGCTGAGCGGTTATTAATCACCCAGTCATATGATCCATTAAAACAAATTCTTATTAACCACAAGACATATGTTTTTCTCCTGAACTCCAGAGATAATGCCTGGAAGCAGATGGAAGAGCTGCTCTCACAAATTATATTTGATGGGGCTTTTAAAAATAAATTAAGTCTGACAGGCCTCTCCCCCTTTAATTAAGCTGCAATGTAACTTTGAGAATGTACTTGTTGTTTGCTATAGGTTGCTGAGGGTCTGGGTTCTACCTGTTTGTTCACTGCTGGTTGTTTCAGTGACCATGAGTTCAGTCTTCAAAGGCAGGGAAGCAACATGACCAGGGCAGCAGGGAAACCTCTGGTGAGGCACTGCAGCTGGTCTGGACTATTTGAGTGCCAGCCAAATATCCCAGTGTTTTACTGCAAGTAATGGCTGCAGACTCAATTAGGATGCATTTCTCCATCCAAGTCTCCCCATATTTCTCCATGGAGTGATTCAGGGTGACTGTTGTGCACCGGGAGCACTGGAGCATCTCCCTGGACACACCCCAACCACCACAGCAACACAGCTTTGAGGAATAACAACCGCCCCATAGGATTTAGCTGCTCTCAGCCAACAGCCACACTCACACAGGATTCAAAGAGTCACAGGGTTGTTAATGTCGGAAAAAGCCTTTAAGATCATCAAGGCCAACCTTCAATCCAGCATCAGCATTGCACTGATTGTGGAAATACCTCGTGGATTGTGGTATTACCTCGTGGGTGCACAGCAGTCTGGGACTGAGGGCTCCTGCCCTGCCTCACCCCAGGATCGCTGGGCTCCATCAGGACATCAGGAGTGACAAAAGGCTTTGATGCAAATTGCTAAACTGAAAGTCCTGTGGGAACATCCTATTGTCCCCAGAAGGTCACGTCCATGGAAGTTGCCTCCCCAAAGCCCTACAAACTTCACAAGCTCCTTTTAAACAGCAATAGAAAAGGGTTGGAATTCGCCCATGTCACTCCAGGTCCTGAGGTTCTGAAAGCCAGGGAAACAGTCAGTGACACCCTCACCAAACTGAGGTCTCTAAGCACTGGACATGGGATTTATGTGCCTAAACCAGCACCAAGCCACATTTTAAGATTCCCAGACTATCCCTCTCCTGGGGCCCAGGAGGGAGGGGAGCATCTCCTCTGTGGATGTCCCAGAGCAAAGGCAGCTCCCAGTTTATTACCCATGCCTTGTGTGGGACATGGTGGCTAAACTGGCCCTGGAATGTGTCTTTAGATGCCCCAAGGATTGACTGTGTCCAATCTCACCAACCATTTCCCAGGTCCAGGGAAAGAGTCAGGCACCCTCAGGGGCTAACTCATCCCTGCAACACAAACTGCACTCAGGGCTGTTCCTTCAGCAACACTGGCCACAAGCCAAAACAACTGACTTTAGTAACAAATAACTAATTTTTGGTAGCTAAAAACTTAGGTGAATTAACTACTTCGCCCACATACTGCTCCCTAGGTGAACACAGCAGGGAACGAAACTAGACTAAAAAGTTTCTATAAAGATTCAAATCAATATTCTCGATTTGATTTTTTTTTTTTTAAATACAGAATTTTCTCCATTTCTGCCAAGCCAAACTCAGGAGGAAATTGTATTTTCACATAGGAAGACAAGGTAAAATGTTTTTGAAGAGTGTGAATTTAGGAGACAGATTCACTCACATACTGCAGGGAACCTTAAAGTCAAGGCAAGGAGAAGAAAATGCCTCAGGAACAGTGAGTGATATATCAAAGGATTTCCATGCTACTTTCATATCCTCTTTTCATCCCCAGCCCTCACTAATCACCATGATTTCCATTACCTAAGAAACCTTTTCTGCCTTTAGAGAGTAGAACATGAATTGCTCAAGTATTTGGGAGGTCTATTTATAGAACACATACTAAAATTAGTCAGGACAGGTTTAAATCAAGGAATCCACCCCTCCTTTAACCCTAGCAGAGCACATATATGCAGAGTTAACCTCGAGCAATGACGTGTTTAATCAGGGGAGTTATTTGAACAGGTTTGTTCAATATGCCTGGAAGTGTTTAAGGTATGTACACAGGCATTTCTCAAGGGTGCTAAACCAGAGCTGGAACAGACAGTTATTGCAATGGAAAGCTGTTTTCCCTTGCTCCCAGAAGCTCTGGAGATATTCCCTCTGTCAGCCCAGACAGCAGATACACATTAAAATTTGATTGAGAACTCTTCCCCTCTGATTCTCCATTTATAAGAATCATCTTTATTACATGGATGTGGAATGTTTCTTCAGTAGAATGGCAATGTTGTGAAGGGGGAGACTAATGCCTGACTCTCACTGGGGCTGATTTGGCATTAAGGACCTGGATCCCAGCTCTGGTGTATGAGGATTTCTGTGTGTTCAGGGAGACGATGTCTGGAGGTCCCACAGATAAACAGGGGATTTAGGTCTCCAGCAATCAGCCCCAAATCTTCCACCAAGGATTTGTGGACACAAAGGCACAGCAGATTTATTAGAAGTTCCTCAGCTTTGTAAAAAGCCTCTTCATTTCAATCTGAAGCTTTCAATGTGTCTATGGTTAGAGACTACCTAGAGCAGGTGACCTTGTTCCAAACAGCAGTCCCCAAAATACTTCACCAAGCCATTGTCCAGGCAAACAGCAGTTGGCCTGAAAGCAGCACATAAAAAGCAGTGGGAAAGCACAGCAGCCTGGTAGGAATCTGCCCAGGTGGCAGGGAATGCTCTGTGAGTCCCTCTCCTCCTAGAAGGGTGCTCCAGCAGCAAGAACCATCATGTCACTATAAATAAAGCACAAATGGCCCCAAATGGATATCGTCATTTTGAGCAGGGACTTCATTTATCACTGAAGAACCACTTTAGTATCAAACCAGAAAGGCACTAATCACTCTCCAAGTACTTTATGCCTATTTAAGAAGCAACCTTCTTGCCCTGCTTTATGGCAGTTCTTAGATTTCTTTTTCCTTTCTAAATTTGGGACAAGTCCTTCCCAAGCCAGACTCCTAGTCTAGAGCCAAAATGAAATCAGCTTAAGGGGCAAGTAAATTGTCATATAAACATCAAGAAGATATTAATTTTTTTTGTTGTTGTTATTTAAAATAGTGGTGACAACTTAGCACAGACAGACAGATTCCTTCCTCTTAAACATTCAAAGTCCATTTGGTGGAGTTCTGAGCACCCTGGTCTTGGGGAAGGTGTCCTTGCCCAGGGCAGGGCATGGAATGAGATGAGCTTTAGGGTCCCTTTCAACCCAAACCATTCTAGAATTCTATGGTTCTATGAAATATTATGGTGTCAAGGCAAAGCAGCTCTTGTCATGTTCAGCACTGTAATGAGCAATGAAGAATGTTTCTGATCTGCTGATGAGCCCAAATCTCCTCTGGAGTGTGTAGGACATGGATGGTACCATGAAAACACAATCTGCCATGCAATGGACGCTGTGGGACCTCAGAAGCTGCACTGTCCTACACAGCTGGGTAAATTCCTGTTTCTTTTTTATTGCCCTCAACAGCTCCAGCACTTCATCAAGAAGTTCTGCTGGATTTTCACTGGGGCTGAAATAGCAAAATCACGTCTGGCTTCCACATTCCTCATGTCAAACTCCAGATCTCCAGCTTACAGCACACACTGGTAAGTGGAAGCCATGGCAGGATTCAGGCTGGTATATTCCAGGACAGAAGATCTTGCTGTCAGTGGATTGCTGACAGTCATTTCCCAGAGATATTGGCTAGAACAAAAATTCCCTGCACCTCCACGTCCTCTTCTTAAGTGAAAACTTGTCACCAGGAGGGAGCTCACACAATCTTGCCCAGTTGTTAAGAAACCAATACTTGTCCGACTCAGTTAAGGACATGGAGCATAAAAGGGGGTTTTTGCAGCCCCACCTGAGCAGAGCCAGAGTGTGTGGGATGCTGCAAGGACCCAACCTGTCATATCATCACCTCCTGGTCCACTGAACCAACTGTATCAAGGGTTTGTCCCACTGCTGTGTGTCAGCACAACAGAGAAACCCACCTCTAAGCACTGCCGGTGTGGACTTTCTCCTGCTTTTAGGAATGTCTACAGGCAGCCAGACAAAAACCTTGTCCATGTGGTGGCAGCCATGAGGCAAATATAAGAAAATGTTCTTATGATCAAAGCAGGGTGAAGAAACTGTGACTGGTTTGGGGATCATGGACAAGCAGGTGGTGCACAGCAAGGTCCCAAAGCAGCTCTTCGAGCCAGGGATGAGCCTGGATGGAAGGAGGCAAAGGCCATGGCTCCACCCCAAATCAGCACCAGCCCCAGGCCAAAGCAGAAGGTGCTGTCCCTCAGCCCAGCAGTGGTTTTCATCTACTGCACAACACTGTCATCTAAAACTCCCCTCACTGCCAGGACAGACACACATTGAATTCATAGCTTGAAAAACACTGAGTTTGAGAAAATGACGGGTAGTTTATGCATAAACTGTACAGGGGATCTCTGTGATCCATGGACTGTAGCAATTCCTACATCTCTGCCTCCCATGATCTTTGATAGAAGTAAAGAAAAAAGAAATTTATACTATTTTTATGAGCTGGGATGACCTTGTCACACACAACTCCAAACAAACAACAAAATAGCATCTGATGCAGCCCAGACACTCTCTAAACTTATCCCACATTTGATTTACCATCCACAAGTAGAGATCTGCAGTGAAATGCAAAGCCAAGGTAGACCTGCCCAGGCACAAGTCCTGCTGCCAAGCTAAAACCAAGCCAGGCCCTGCAAAGGCTTGATTAACACCAGACAAAGTGCCAGGCAAACCTAGTGCAGCTATAATCCAAACCAAGCTTTCACACTCACACTAAGCAGACCATGGAGGTTTGGCTTGGATTTCCACACCCAAAGCTCTCTATCAGGAACACTTTGAATGCTGCCAGGAGTTCCTGTGGTCCTGGCTGTGCTCACAGGGCTATCTGCTCCTGCCTCTGCTAGCTCTTGCTTTCCTTCCTGCCCTCTCCCTCCAGGCCTGCCTGTCCCAGGAGAGCCTTCCAGGAGCATGTTCCCATGGCACACACTGATACATCTAACAAATACAAAGCACTGGAGGAAGAGCAGCAGGCAACTCCTTTTTGATCACCTGAAGCACTTCCAGTGGGGAATCACAGCTGTTGCTGCTGCTCCCAAAGGCTGGAGGGGGAATGTCAAAGACACATCCTGTAATGTCACCTCCTGGCTCCCTAGGAGCACCCTGTATCCAACAAACCCCACGACACATCCTCTGCCACTCCCTCAAACACAGTCCCCCCATACCAGGCACTGCTTTCCACACAGGAATCCCAGAAAGTAAATCCTGGGAGCCACATCATGGCTCACCCACCCAGCAGAAGCTGCTCTACCCCAGCTCAGAGAGGCCTCAAGGAATTTTTCACACAGGAGCAGAAGGACACTTGCAGATTTTAAGCCCAGAAAGGAGCATTTTACTCTGTCACCCCACAAATCCAAGGTAGAAAGCAATTCCTGCCCCAGTGTTATTCCCACCATGGAAGCGAATGTGCTGAGCTGCCAGCCAGGCTGATAAAGTGAGATTAGAAAAGAAATGCACTATGCAGGAATATTTTCCCTCTGATTTTACAGCAGAGACAGGATCAGCCTCCTGCTCCCTGTCAAGGCAGGCAGGATCAGCCCCTGGAGCACACAGTTCCCACTGGAGCTGTGAGCTGTATCACTGAGAGAACTCCCAGCCCTGGCAGTGCTGCACAGCGGCACTGTAGCTCCCAGGAGGAGAATGAGAACCTGGCAATTCAGCTTGCAGTTTGCTTTGAAACCTCCTTCATTTGTACCACTTAGCCCCATTGCTGCCTTTGGCAACATCAGAGCCCTTTTTCTAATCCATCTTTACATCTTTGTCTATGGCTTCTTTTAAGTTTCCAACTGGTGGGATCTTTCCTGCTCTTTGTTCAGATTACAATAATTTGTCATTTGTGTGCAGATGGTTTCTTAACTACTCCTGTGTTAGAAATAACCTTTGAAGGAATACTGGTTCTTTTATCTCCAGGGCCCTGCAAAGCACAGAGCTATTGAATGGTGAGGCATTAAGGATGCAAAGAGAGCCCCATAAGGCAACACATTAAACATGAGCTCTCTTGCTCTGGAAATGGAAGGGTTATACAGCACAATTGCTCCAACCCAGCCTGGGTAAAGAATTAAACCCTACTTAAAAAAGGTTCATGGCACCACTACTGTTTTATCATCTGTAGCCTTAATTTTGGAGGCTGCAAAAGCACTGTAGCCTTAATTTTGGAGGCTGCAAAAGCACTGTAACAGTTTTATTTTAATGGCAATCCAGGCACAGTCACTCATTGCTTTGGATTTTCTTCCTCCCAGCACAATCATTCCTAGAGCTGTGCACTGCAAGGCCAGACAGGAGCACAGCTGGGCTGGTCCAACTTTAGGTGCTGTGTAACAAAGGGGAGGGAGAGAGTACACCCTGAAGTCACTTCAAATCCACTGGCACTGGGTAGTTACTCTCAGGGGTCTTCAAAGAGCTGGCCTGGGATTTTTATTTCTAACTTTTTCAGACTACAGGTCCTGAGAGATGAGATTGCAGGAACATAATTCCAGGAACTAAAAGAGCAAACCATGCAAGATGCAGAACTATGGCTCAATGTGCCCTGGTGTTACCACACAAGTGCAGGACATTTAGGACTACCAGGGCTCGCACACAAACAGGGCGAGTCACCACAGACACTGCTTTTGGTAGGGTTGCCAAATTGCCAAATTAAGCTTTTTTTTTTTTTTTTTTTTTTTTTTTTTTTTTGGACAAGGTTATAGGCTGCTGGATAAGACAACTCTGAGCTGAGTGTGTCCTTGGAGCTCTCCAAGGCTTTCAGTTCAGCTTCGTGGGATGGCTTTATCTAAAAACATGCACCACAGACAGTAGGTTGAGCACAAGTTACACCACAAGCTGCGGGCACATATTAGGTGTAGCTGTTGCAGGAAGATATCTGGGGACATTTTATCTGACAAGTTCTCCTGGGGACCTGCTCCCAGGTCTCCCTATTCCCTCTTTTGGGAGATGCAGAGATGGAAAAGAAGGGTTATTCCCAAATCACTGCTGCATTAGCACATCTCTTATCAACCTGTCAGTCATGGCTGTTTTTTCCATTGCAGGCACAAGTCTTCCTTGGAGAGCAGGGGCATCTCCTGAGCAGGATCCAGCGTTGGGGCACACCTGGCTTCAGACACACAAGGCAGACCTCAGCCAGGCACAGCACAGATGATTTTCCACTCAGCTGGGACCCCTCTCCCATTTCTCCAGGAGAGTGCCAGGGTGTTCAGTCAAACCAGTTCTCCCTGGAGCTTTGAACCACTCATCACTGATATCCTGTAAAGTAAGTTACACAAAAATCCCTCACAATGGCAAAGGTGGAGCTGATCCCACATTGATTAGGCTCTGGACTAGATCAGATCTTGAAAAATCTCCTAAACTCCATTGTCTACTGTTCTTTTGACATGCAAATCTTAGGTCTAGTTTTCAAAAAGACCCCAAACTCTTACATTGTACACACAGAGCAAATAAAAGTGCAAACACTTCTATAAATGCAGCACTGAAGCAGCAGATCTTGAGCATTACCACATATGCAGCACCTGACTTTCTCTAATGCTGACAGAAGACACCACACTTTGACCCTAACTCAGGTCACCCTGCCCAAGCCTCTCTTAAATTTACCTCTGTAACCTGTAAGAGGTTTCCTGGATCACCTGGACCAGCTTTCAGCCCCAAACACAGCTCTCCATCTCTACACAGGTGCACCAGCCTCCTCCTCAGAGCAGCAGAAGGATAGAGCAGGCAGCTGTAATTCCCCTTTTCTTTGTCCTCCAGGGCACAGCCCTGTCACTGCTGGGCTCTAGAGCTCTCCCTTAGATCACACAGGGCATGAAAAGCACCTGTGGGCAGCACAGGCTCAGCTCAGGACCAAAATTCCATCATTAACACCAGGTTCAGCACAGTGCACACGGGCAGGCTCAGCTAGGGCTTCTCCCCTGTTCATGGACATGCCCTGACCCCATACTTTGTTTATCAAGGGAAATGACAAAACCATCGCAGTGCCCCTAAAAGCAACAGGTACCGAGGGCATGGGAGTGGGGAGGAGCAGAAGACATTTCCTGCCACCACAGCGCTCACTGAGGGCTGCTGGCAAATGATGTTTGTAACACAGAACATTCACTTCCACAGCAGCCCAGCACGGTATGAGGACAAACCTGCCATCTGGAGTGATCCTGCTGCTCCCCACTCTGTCGAACCCTGGCCAGATGGATTGCATTTAAAAGCCACTGGTCAGGGACGGAAGAGGGTTGGAGCACAAAGCCCATCTGTTGCCATCCCAGGACATCAGCTGAGCAAAGAGGGAGCAGCCCCAGGACCGTGCTGGAAACCCCTGTGGAGCTGGAACTTCACCCACCCACCAGTGCACAGCAGGGGCCAGGCAGCATCTGTGAGTCCCCAGCAAGGGCAGAAGGTCCCTGAATATGTGCCAAACATCCCAGCAAAGGGATTTTCCTCCAGGTGTGCTCCTGGAGGTGCCCTACCTACCACCACTGGAGGTGGATGTGGATGTGTACATGTAGCACATCGTTCAGAGCCTTTTGCTCCAGGCTCACAGAGCCACCCCTTAGCCCTGCTGGCTCCCTCATCTCCATGGGCAGCGCACGGGAAACACACAACTCAAATCCTGTGCAGTGCAAAGGGGTTTTGTGGTCTGAACACAGCCAGCCACAGTCAGCCCAGGCTCCAGCACCACTGGGGATAAACAAGCAGGAATGCAGGCATTCCTGTCCATGCATGCCTGAGGACTTATTCCAAACATGCTCAGGGATTTGGAGCCAGCATTTATGGAGTAGTTGAGGCATGTGGTAAGAAGTGTAACAATTAAAATATCGGTGAATACCAGGTTAAGTCTGTGGTATTTGCTGGAGATTTGCCAGGAAAGGTGCAGATTGGCACCGGCAGAGCCACCTGCAGCAGGTCACTGTGAGCAATGGGTGGGTGCCACCAAGCCCCAGTGCCAGGTCTGTGTCCCTCCCTGTGCCACCCCTGAAGTTGTTCCTCACCCTCACTGGAACTGGGGGACTTTACCAGCGAGACCCCCTCATCTGTGCCCTTCTCCAGAAGCTGCAGCCCAGGGGGTTTTCTGCTCCTTCAGGGCCCACACAACCCCAGGGATAAAACAGAGCCTCTTCACCAGCAGGTTTAGCAGGAACCTCAGGATTTCCATCATGACTTCTCTACTTACTTCAAATTGGCTGTAGGAGAGCAACCCACTGCTGGTGTCCCTTTGCCCTCCCCCCACTGTCCTGTGGGCTCCATCTCCCCTCTCCCCATCTCTGAGTCATCCTCAGTTTCTAATTTTGAATTTCTTTTTCTCTCTGCAGAGTCCTCAGGGCACTCAACCCATTTGCCACAACTCTTCTCTGCCAAAACACAGCCAGGCTGCTGCCCTAGGACAGGGCTGGCCTGTGCCTCCTAACCCAGCACAGGAAGGAAGGGAGGGCAAGGATCTAGACTGTGTGGGAAGCCTCATCCTAAAAATGGGAACACCCCACAGAGTCAACACCCCAAACAGAAGAGGCATCTGATATGCCCCAGCTTCCAGTGGAGACCAGCCCCTAAGATCAGACTGGAAACATCCCAACATGAAAACCCTAAAAGGTACAAAACACGAAATTCAGCTCCTCAACACCAGTTTATCTCCACAAGTCGCTCCTACTGCATCTCAGTGTTCCCTGGTGTGCAGCCCTGGACTCCCAGGATGCCACCACAGGACATGAGGAAGGGGAAATCCCTCACCTCTGCAAGAGCATCTGCCAGAGCCCAGAGCCCCTCCAGAAGCATCTGCTGCTCCCATCCACCACCCTTCATCTCCAAGGCTGGATAAACTTTGCCAGCATGGAAACTCCTGATGAAATAAAGCATTTCCAGTCACCAACCATTTTGGGAGACACTTGGATTTTCCCCAGGCTGAAGCCCTGGTGAAAGCAGGCAGTGGGGGTGTTCCTTGGCAGCCCAGGGTTGTTTTGGCAGCACAATGGACTGATTTGCAGATTTCTACAGATTTCTATTATCTCCATCAGCATTTCATACATTAGGGCTCCCCAGCATCCCTCATTATCACAGCCTGGGTTACAAATAATGGCTCGAGTTCACTGCATTACCCTGCCCCTACTTAATGCAGCATTTAATCCACAGACTATTTTTTGTCATTTCACAGTCTTTGCCACAACAGCATTCCCATCAACAAATGGAATCTGACACCTCACTTTTATTCCAATTCAAGCTAAAGATTGACTTAAGTTCTAAAATAAAACTTGCTGATGTTTAAGGACAGTTTGATTGCCTACCCAGTCACTGGGGCAATAGGAACCAGCTTTCTCCAGCAAGCAGAAGCTTGTAAATGGAATTACAATCATAGGAAAGGAGGAAATTTAAAATTTGGTGGTAGAGTTTTTCCTTTCAGCTACAGAAACCTTTGCACATAATATTACACAGCAAGCACCAAACCTGAGCAACTTTCCCCCACATTTCCCTGTGAGCAGCTCTTACCCAGCCAGGTGTTCAATACGAGAGCAAAGGAGCCCCTTGGGACACCACCAGCACCTCCAAACTCCCCCAGAACTCGTGCAAGAAAAAGACTTCAGAGTAAAATAACCAGCCAGAAAAGCCCTCTAGACCATCCTGCTTTGGCTCATGGACTTCCACCCCCTTCCCAGGTAAACCCAACCATATCCACCCCAACTCCAGTGCTCTGCCTTCTGCAGGAGCCCCCACCAACCTTTCCAGCAGCTTTCTCCCAGTGCTGCCATAACACCCCTGCCCCCATCCCCAAATGCCCCCCCCCGGGGCAGCCTCCACACTCATCTCCCTCCAGCACCTCACCAGCTGGAGCCCAGCAGCCAAACTGGTTCCTTAAACGGGCTGCAGCCCCTCTTCCACATCCTGATGTGGCCAAGGAATGTTCCATGTTGGGACAAGACAGGAATCAACACCAGAAGCATCCAGACATCTTCTGCTTGTTTCCCTGGGCAAGTGGGAATGTAGTGCTGTTCCAGGCTGTGTTACAGAGCCTCTCCCCACACAAATTCTATTTTCCACTGCTGTATTTCTCTCGCTCTATTTGCTACCTGAAGATTTAACAACCCATGTGCAGCTTTGCATGTCTTTCTACTTTGTGAAATAAAGATTAATGTTATTTTTACGTCTATGGTGTGGCTTTTTTAGCCCTAGAACCTTCCAGCTGAGCCCACAGTGTGGCCACTCTGTCCCCTCCTCCTCTGGGCCAGGGCTGCTGGATCCATCTCCACAGGAGGCTGCTCTGATCTGCTGGGAACAGGCCCAGCACTAGAACAGCTGCACGGTGGAGATTCAAAGCCTGGATAGAGAGAAACCCCAGGGATTTCTATCGACAGGTTCATTTCAGGCCACCTATAGTCCTTACTGATATTTCCTGGAGGAGTCCATGCACGGAACAAAATGTGGGAGTGAAATTACATAATGAGCCTCTCCCTTCCGCCCAGGAGGAGCAGCCAGAACACTCCAGCTTTGCTATTTTCCCCCTCATTATGGAGCTGGAGCTGAAAAGAGCAGGGCTGGAGCTCTTGAACCCAGTGGGTCTCCTTTGCAGGGCTTTTTCCAACCTCCGTGCTGCCTGATTCCCACATGGCAGAGCAGCATTACAGTCCAAATGAAGTAATCCTTTGATAAAGTGCAGTCATTTATTTGAAAAGTGTAGTCTCACCATTAAAATGCAAATGAAATGAGTGCTAATACATTAACTGGGGATGGGAGTTGAAATGGCTTATGACAAGTGTGCTTTCATGTGGAATAGAGCTGAGTGATAACAGTTGTGTGTAAAGAGAAGTCATGTTCAGATGTACATGTTTGTTTGTTGAAGATATTACCAAAGGGCAGTGCTTGAAGAGTATTATTATTTCCTCATCTTGTCTTTCTTTTGTCCCTCCCTGGTTCGAGTTTCCTGCTGAGAGGACCCTCCCGAGGGGACTCTGATCAAAAGTCACCTTTGATGACTGATTTGAGTCCACACTGAAAGAGACACGAAAGCTGAAATGTATTTAATGCTCTGCTTTGAAGAAGAGCAGAAGGTCCCCCCAGGTGGAGACCCCATGGGCTACAGTTGGTGTGAGAGCTGATTCAGAAAAAACCATGGAAAACCGAGCTCTTCCATTCGTTCCCAGGGATATCCCTTGGGAACAATGTCAGAGTGGCTCTGGGTCTTCTCTCTGGGGAGAAACCAGTCCTGGGATGTAGGGAGAGCCCCAGGGCTGGATGGAGCAGAGCAGCCTCATTGCCACTGTCCATGAGAAGAACCTTCTGCAGAGAACAAATCTGCAATGGGACAAGGGGACAGCTCTGGCACAGCCTGAGGTCCAGGCTCTCAATCCTCCCAGGGGGACACCCAAGTCTGGAGTGTGCCTGGGCTTGTTTGTCCCCTCCCACAGGGAACGGGCTGTGTCCAAGCAGGTGAGAGCTCCACATCTGGAAATTTACCTGAGTTCTGAGCATGTGGCAGCCACAGGCAAACACAGCGACTCCCCCAGCTCCTCCTTCCTGCACCCACCTGTGCCCTCAGGATCATCCCCAGCACCAATCCAACCCTTCCATCCCCACCCAAGCCCTCAGGGACAAACGCCACCGAGCCCAACAGGACATGTTCACTGAACTACCCTTTTCCAGGCTGGATTCCTTTACATTTGGCAGTAATTCCTTGGTTTTCCTCTATCCTACAGCTCTTCTGCACCATCCAACCATCCAGCTTCAGTGTTCTGAGTGAGACACCCACAGGCAGGGGCTTGGTTCCCACCACACTCAGTGCAGGGAGGCAGGGACTTAAGACGGCTAGGGAGCCCATTTAGGGTCTGTCCTACAGAGGGTCTGTGTACAGAGGAGCCCTAAGCAGTTACAGGTTCTGCTCAGGCACCCAAACCTCCCAAAACACCGGCCACAACCTTGGCCCCAGCCCAGACCCTTTCCCAGCAGTTTTCAGCTCAGGATGGGGTGCCAAAGCCCGATTTATGTGGAAAGGGCTCCAGTCAGAGCCTTGTTTGTAAGCCCAGAGGGAACCACAGGGATGGCACTGAGAATAAACCCATCGTTCCCATGCTTCAGGCTGGCACTATCAGCAGATAAAGCCATTTCCAGAGCAGAACTGCTTCAGCTTAACTTCTCATCCGTATGCAAAGCTCTGCTAATCCCATGGGACACTCTGGCAGCTTTCCTGATTTCTGTCCTTGCTCAGCCATTCCCAGCACAGGAGGTGCTGCTTGCTGAGCTCTGCTCCCTTGCCCCTTCCCACACGCTGCAGCTGCTCCAGCTCCCCAGTGGGATGGGCACAGCGCCCATGGATGCTCACAGGCAGCAGCAGAGCACTGGGAGAAGCAGTGGCGAGAGAATACCAAAGCTGTAGAGTTACAGCTCCAACTGTGAGATGTTCAGTCCAGAGGCTGCTGCTTGCTCTGAGTCTGTTTAAAGCTGAGTCTGGGGCCAGGGAGGGTTTGGGTCAGTACTGGAACGTAAACATCTAATACCAGTCTCACCAAGATCTTCTTGAGCACCAGGACTTCTTACATGTCATCCAAACAAGACTGAATTTCATCAGCCTGATCCTCATTACAGTGCAAAATCAAGAGCTGGAGCTGTACTGAACAGGCAATACCTTGTGCTATATTGCTCCTCCTTCTTGCAGAAAGGAAAGGAAAACATGATGGCTCTGCAGTGTTGGTTTTCTTTACCAGGTGCAATTCACGCTCACCAGAAATCATGTTTCCGCCAGAGCTGGGCTGTGAAAACAGAAAGGCCCTGCCTGTTGGATTCCAAAGTCTTGGGATTACATCATTTACTGGCACTGACATCCTTGGCACCTCTGTACCAGGGGTTCATGAACACCCCTGAGGGGTCTGGAGCTATCTCAGTGTGCCCAAACCCTGGACAGAAACTGCCTAAAATCCAGATGTTTTATTCAAAGAGCATTTCAGAGCCATGATCACGGGAAGGGCAGAGGTTTGGAGTCCTTATTATCCTGCAAGGACACCAGGGGTGACCTGAAGGTTTTCCTTTCCCCAGCAGCACTTCACTGCCACAGCCCCAACAGCTCTTTAAACAAATGGCCATGTGGCTTTTGCATTCATCTCATCCCACTGCCCTGCTTAGCACTTTCCAGAAGCAGAATGAGCAGGGAAAACACTCTCAGTCTTTCCTTTGTCTGACACAAGCTGTGTGGAGAGAACTGCAAAATCGGCCTTTCCCCCTGTCATGAGGGCAGGTGCTAGCCAACATCTGAAACAACTGTGTGACACTTTGTAATTAAATCCTTCTGCTGTTGCCACCCCTTCTCCATCTCCTGTGTTTATACACACACAGGTTTGTTTTTGTAGGGTTGCTCATAAGTGCTCTGGCTTTGTCTCCATTACACAAAAGGTTTTTCCCATTAAAACAACTAATTGAAGTTCATGCTCTTGTTGTGAGATCATTGTCTAGACAAAGAATTATAGATTTTGCCTAGATATACCTAGGGAAGAAAAAGCCAGCCAGTGCCTTTTAGGTAACACTATCTTATCACAGTATGCAATGCACACCGAGGTGGATATCTGTAATAATTATCTCTGTGTAAAAACACCTCTCCTTTCACTGTGAAGACATAACATGAGATACACATGCTTGATCTGCCTACATTTAATTGTTATTATAAAGTTGTCATCGATTCCACATACATTCTGTTGGTGCTGTACTGCTGTGACCCAAGACAAAGCTGGCAAAAATTATTTGCAGTTCTCAATTTGCATAGAGAAATGCAAACATATTCCAGCAGCACTGGGAATCATTCAGTTCCTTTTCACAAACACTGACGGGAAGGACATGCTGTTTGCAAGGACATTTTTGGAAATGAGAGTCACACCAGGAGGGGGTACTTTGGAGGTTGCTCCAAACCTGAGTGGGAACAGTGAAAGCCTCAGTCCAAAAGAGGGGAGGGAACTCCACAAAGAAGGCTGTTCCCAGTGACCCCATACATCACTAACCACTGTGCTGGTTAAACTGGGGATGAGCCTTCCGTGCTTCAGGAACACGAAGTGACCCAGCCTGGGCCAGGATGCAGTGATCCTGCCACCAGCATGGAACTTGACCTCCCATGGATCACCTTGGCATTTCCCAATGAGAAATTGAGATTTCATTTTATTCCCCGTTGTGTAGTTTCTGTTGGACAAACACTTGGGGGTTCTCAGGCCAGGTACAGCTGATGTTGCAAAGTGTGTCAAATCCCTTTGGCAAGATGAGCACTATTGTTAGGCTGCAAACTGTGCTTTAGTTTAGGAGGGGATTTTGAATTTCTTTGCACTCACCCATCTGGGCAACCTGGGATAGAGGGAGGTGTCCCTGCCTAGGGCAGGGGGTTGGAACCAGCTGATCTTTCAGATCCCTCCCAACCCAAGCCATTCTATGATTCTGTGATCTGCACTGATGCCCTTGACATTGCCAGACTCATCCAGGGAGTGAAGGAGCTTTGAATTCCAACACCTTTGCTGCTGAACAACTGGACTGAACAACATGTAACTGCTTGCTGACTCAGATTCACAAATGCAGACACATCTATTAAACAGAATCACAGAGGCTGGAAAAGTCCTCCAAGACCATGGCGTCCAGTCGGTGCCCAATGCCCACCTTGTCCCCAGCCCAGAGCACTCTGTGCCATGTCCAGGCTTTCCCTGGACACCTCCAGGGATGGAGATTCCACCAGCTCCCTGGGCAGCCCCTTCCAATGCCTGACCACCCTTTCCATGGAGAAATTCCTCCTGGTGTCCAACCTGACCCTCCCCTGGCACAGCTTGAGGCCATTCCCTCTTGTCCTGTCAGTAGTTACCTGTGAGGAGAGGCTGAATCCTACCTGGTCCCACCATCCTGTCAGGTAGAACACACCACTCTGGGCTATTCCAAGACGTTTTTTGGTGAAGTACTTTATCATCTTTGTACAAAATTACTAGAAACCAGTAACCTATTTGTTATGATTACAGCACCAGCAAAGATCCCCCAACTGCAGTTGGTGAATCTCCATACACCAGCTGGTCACTGCACTTTCATTTATTCCTGCCTCCTTTTGTTTTCAAATCCATACAACTGCATGACACCTGATCCATGCTAAAATTAATCCTATATCCTATTTGCAGAAGATAATTTCCTCAAAGTCTCCACATATCCGTACACAGCCAGAAAAATATCTCTGTGAAGCTTCAATCAGCAGGTGCCTTGTGAGGTGCAGGGAGCAGAGAAAGCCTGGAAAAGCAGGATAGGAGAGATCAGATTGTTCCAGGGCAGTTCTCACACACTGCAGCAGTTGGCCCTTTAGCAATGCTGAAGCAGTTAAAGCTCTTTGCTCTAATCTCCAGCCAGAAATACCTAGAGATCAGCTCAGCATTTTCCCTGGAATGCACATCCTGCTTTTGCTGAATGAGGGCATCTTGCTGTCAGACCAGCCTGGACCAACTGGGTGATTTCATGTTTTGTGTGTGGTCCGGGCATCAAAAAGTGTAACAATTACCAGTAACTGCACTGGTATGCTGAGTTTCAACTGGTGTGCTATGGAAGCAGCAGTGCCTCTCTGAAGCAAAGGAGCTTTGCCCACAGCATCCCCCATGCCCTAGCATCAGGTGCTGTGAGAATGGCATTTCCATGCAGAGGTGCAGAATTTCCTGTAGTCCAAGAAAACCCATTTTTTTCCACAAGAAAACAACAACTGGAAATTTCCAATGTGACAGTGCCTGTGTGGGAAGCAGAAAAAGGCAGAAAGGTGGGATAAGAGCAAAAATGTGCATTTCCCCACAGAAAATTTTGATTTTGCAAACAGGACACTTTCCTTTAGGTAATTATTCCAGTGGAAAAAATCTCTACTAGTTGTAGGATTCGCCACAGGTCTGGTACTTAATGATAGGGCTTATGGCAGCAATCACTTGTAACACCGTGGCAATGCTGTCAGGGGGATTTTTATTGCATTTTGTTGTAGTGTGAATTGCGGTGGAGGAATATAATGTCCTTTGAGCTCGTGCCCACTGCAGTAAATGAGATCTCCCAGTTGGGATCAAGGTACAGTGATATAAAACCAGAAGAGCTCACATTTTGCAAAAGCATTAAACTCCAGCAAAGAGGCAGAGATTTCTCCTGGTGTAAGACAGAACAGAGCCCCACCCTGCGTGGAACAACCCCCCGCTGTGCCTTTCACAGAATGAGCCTTTCCTACCTTCCCCACCTGCCAGAAAACATTCATTCTGGCCTTCTCCAAATGAGAAGTATCCACGTGCTGTGCTACCCCATGTGTACAAACAACCCTGTCCTGGCACTGAAATCTTAGCAGAGCCCCCACCGGGCTGCAAGCGGGGCTCACTTTGTGTGCTGTCCCTGGTCGTGTTTAGACGCTGGAGCCAAAAATCAGCCTAAAACCTGGTGAGAATTCGTTGTCCCCCCTGGCAGTCCTTCCCCTCGGGCGCTTTGGAAAGCTGCCGGCCGGAGGCGATCGGAAAGACACAAGGGGACTGACAGCCCCGCGCAGTTGTTCCAGCTGCTGGAACACGCTCGGTAACCTTAGAAATGAGAGAAAACAAACCTGGGAGTCCCACGGAGCTGCTTTCAAGGTTCCCATTCATCCCCGAGCAGAAAACTCACAAAACACACTTTCAAAAGCTCAGCCCCTCTTCCCTACCCCCCACTCCCCGTCTGTGCAAATCGAGCCCTTTTGAGGTCGGACCCAGTGGGAATCTGTGCCCAGCCAAGCTCTGGCTCCTCTCCGCAGCCCTGCGAGGGGCTCGGCCAGTGGGGAGGGGATGCTGAGCCCCCAGGATCAGGCCCTGCCAAAACACGGCGGGCAGAAGGGGTAGCACTGGCAACAGAGACACAAAAGTCAATTGTTCCCCAACAATCCAGAGAGAGGGCGGGAGCCCTGAAGTTCCTCCAACCTACTTGATTTATGGCTTGCAATAATATGTGTTAGAGCCCTGCAACCCAGAGTGCTGTGCGGGTGACCTGGAAAAATAAGTCTATTAACCCTAGTCAATCTCCCCTTATCCACCCTCATCCACAATTTAGCCAGCAAAGGAGTCACCAAGGCCTCTCAACTCGGTTTGAACTAATCCCATTGTCTTTCCTAATCAGGGGCCATGAAAGAGGAGCAGCTTCTTCAGTGCAGAATTATCACTCAGTGTTTAAGGAAAAAAAAGTGGGGGGAATGAAGACTCTTCTCTTTCATCTTTTAATGAGAAAATGGAGAATTGTTTTCCTTCTGAGTTGCTGGGGCTAAGTGAAGCCCCAGGCCTGGTGGGTATCAGTTCCCAGGGACCGCAGGGAGTGCTGGGCACAGCACTAGGAAAACTGCTCTGCCAAAACTTCCTGCTGCAATTAGCAAAAGCATGGCTGCAGATTAAGTGCTTTATTAGGGAAGCTAATTATGAAGTTTGTCTGAGCTGAGGTGCAGCCTGGCTTGGCTGTGGCACCCCATGGAAAGGGGAGTGGGGACAAAGGGACTTGGTGTGTCACTTGTACAGACTGTGGGTGATGGATTCAGCCGAAAATGTCACTTGAATCCAGACCAGGAAAACCAGGGTTTTCAGGGGTACAAAGCCTCTTTCTGACCGAGGTCTTTTCTTCCCATCCCTTCTCCCCTGGCCTTTAAGACAAAACCCTAAAAAATCACTAAAAAAAAAAAAATTTTTAAAAAATTGGAAGTCCTATCAAACCAGCAAAATAGCAGTAAATCAGGAAACCCTGCCATGCTCCCTGTCAGTCTCATACAGCAGGATAGGATTCAGCAATCAAAATATGCTCCATGGTGAAACATCCACTAAATTAGTCCAGCAGCAAGTTTATTTTCTTTTGCTCTTTTATGTTAATCAAAAAGGAAAAGAGAAAGTGGGGACATTATCTTGCTAGAAATGAAAACAATCCTTGCAAAATTTCCCCCCTTCGGCATGAATTAGAGCAGAAACAAACACACCACAGGGCTCCAGCAGATCTTCCAGGATTAATTACTATATTCACAGCAGCTCAGCATTTTCTTAGAAAATTAAATTTTTCAAAGCCTTCTCATGTGCACACAAGCCCATTACCACCTCACAGTGTCCCTGTGCAGCTGAAGGATCAAAATTCTCGTGTTTTTGGGGTGTTTCTCTTTCCAGGGCACATAAAAAATGGTGAGTGCCTTGGAGCAGGGCATGAACTTCCCAAATCCCACCCCTGTCAGCTGAAGGCATCTCCATGAGACTGACCAGATGGAGTTCAGGCAGAGCCTCCACAGGGACATGGGACATCCAACAAGCGCCAGTGGCCCCCAAGATCACAGCAACAGCCTTCCATCTGCCGTCGCCTCAACCTCAGCCCCAAGACGGGAGCGAGCTCCCCCCAAAGCCAGGATAAAGAGATGCCCAGCTGGAGCATCCCCCATGCTCCAGCACACCAGTGGATGGGTTTTATCACAGCTCTTGACAAACAGGAATTACGGGATGGTGCAAGAAGGGGAAACCTCATCTCCACAAAAATACCTGTGTGCTGCAAAGAGTTTGAAGTGTGAAGGTTCCCAAATGGAAAAAAGGTGGAACAGGCACAGCAATGCTTGGTAATGCCCTTTCTCTACTCTAAAGGAACACCACCCTAGACTTTAGGAGAGCAGACTTTGTCCTCTTAAGGAATCTACTCAGTAGAATCCCATGGGATAGAGCCCTGCAGGGGCAGAGGGGCCCAAGAATGCTGGCTGATATTCAAGCATCACCTCCTCCAAACTCTGGAGTGATGCATCCTGACAAGGGATGGCAAAAATGCCAGAAGGCCCCCATGGATGGATAAGGAGCTTCTGAGCAAGCTCAGAGGAAAAACAACTTTCAGAAGGTGGCAGTGAGGACAGAGAGCCTGGGAGGAATGCAGGGGAAGGTAGGGATGAGGTTAGGAGAGCTAAGGCCCAGTTAGAACTGAGTCTGGCCAGGAATGTAAAAGAGAACAGGAAGGGTTTCTACACATTCCTTGGAAGTGTTCAGGGCCAGCTTGGATGAGGTTTTGGGCAATCTGGTCTAGTGGAAGGTGTACCTACCCCTAGCAGGGGGAGAAATGAGAGTGGGTTTTAAGGTCTCTTCCAACCCAAACCAGTGCTGGAGCATCTCCAGTTTGATCCATGCATTTTGTGACAGCCCCTCAGGCAAGCAGCCAGCATCAGGAATCATACCTGCTAATGGAGCTGTGGGGGCAGGGGCTCTCCTGGAGGGACAGAAAATATCAGGTCTGGCCCACATCTGCCCTGGGCTGCTCCTCACAGCCTGGTAGTACTTCAGGTGCTTGGACAGACCCACTCTGCTGTCTGTAGGTGGGAAGGTGTGGATAAATCGACCTGTGCCTATGCCATGAGCTCAATGGACACCTCAGAGAGGGGGAAAAAGCACTGACAGCCTCGTTAGAAGGAAACTTGAAGATCTGGGGTGTTGTAGATTGGGTAAGGCATTAGATTTATTTAATGAATTAAGATCCTGACGTGTTATTTGCAGGATGCCTTTGGAGATAGAGTTGTAACTCATGAGATGCCACGAGAAATTCTCCACACTGAGGCCTTGAGGAGAAAGCATTCACTTTTTTTATGGTGTCTGTTGGGAAGGGAAATTAATGCTAAGCAGGCAGTGATAATTTGCTGCTTTATAGGACTGAATTATCGCCCTGTCAGCACTGAGATGAGAAGCCTGAGCCATGAACAAATACACCTTTGCACCTGAAGCTGGCTGGATCAGCTACTGTGAGCTCCCATCGCTTCACGGTGTCTCTGTTTTTCCAGTAATTAATTCCGAAGCCTCCTGGATTTCACCTTGTCCTTTCAATTGCTGGGCATGCCTTAATTTGGCAATCCAGTATTCTATGCTCCTTCTCTAGGCTCATAAATCACACACAAACCCTTCCCATAAATAGAAGGGGGATCTGTTCTCCTCTCCATGCACAGGCACATCTTCCCAGAGTTAATGCAAGTTTGGCACGTGCAGGGGAGAGGTGGCTGAACCCCATGGACCAAGAAGTCATTGGCATGGAAAAATAATTGCAAGAGAAACAGCTGTCTGAAAAGCAGGAACGTCATGGCTTTGGATCAAATATATTATGCTGTATTATAAAATAGCTTTATTTAGCACTATCTGGTCTGTATTTGATGGAGGGCAGAGTCCGGGCTTGTGATCAACCTTTCATTGCTCCATTTCTTACTGTCCCTTTTCCCCACTGACGTGGGGAAAGGCAGGAATTTTTCTTTAATTTCTCCCAGATGTTGAAGAAAGTTCTTTTGTCCTGTAACCACCCCGGGGCAGAAGGATGTGGAATGAAAGATGAGGTGGTTGTGGGCCTCAGTCTTCCACTTCCTCAGGCTGGGCACTCCCTGCTGATGGAATTGAGGTTGCCAGAGGACTTCTGGATTATACTCTGGATTCCCAGCGTGAGAAGGTGTGAATTTATGCCAGGAGCAAAGGACGTCTCTCTTTGCTCCAGAAAAAGCCATATGTTCAGGTGCAATCCTGCCAGCATGTGGGATTTCCCAGCTGTCTGCATTGGCCTGAGGTTGTTCCCAGGTAAATTCCAAGGCCAGGAATCAGCCAATCACACCTTCAGCAGCAAAACATTCCCTGACTTTTAATTAAACAGGTAGGGAATACAGTCCAGGATGTTGCTCTGCTTGTTTTTCAGGGCAGGGGGATATCTCTGTCACTTCAACACCCTGCAAAGTGAACCTCTCTGACAGATACGCCCAGAACTGATCAAACACTTCCTGATGACTTGAACTGCAACCTTTTCCCCATCCCCAAAATACTCCTTCATTCAAAGGACAAATTTTCCTGAACTGGGACAGTTGCAACAAGCAGACAGCGTTAAATTTTCAAACTGCAGGTGCTTCACTCAACACAGCTTTGGCTCAGACATCTCTGTCATTTCTACAGAAAAAGCAAAACAAAGCCTTAAAAAGTTTATTTTAATGAGTTATGTTTCAAAGTCTGAATTGTATGTGCCCATTTGGAATTGGAGGCTTTTTCAAACTCCTGGAAATCCTTTTTGCATGGGGAAAAGCCATCTCTCACCCAACCCTAACAGCAATAAGTGGGATTTCAAATTGATCATGGAATTGGTGAAATGGATACCCACTGCTTGGGATCAGGGAACAGTGACATTTCATTCATCAATATTTGCACACCCCTTCAGTATCCCTGGATTCATGCAGCTCTGGGTGGGTCATGGGTAATTGTTTGTATAAAAGGAACCAGTGGGACAATGTTGTTCAGCCCTGAAGTCATTGAAAGATGTCAGCGATTTTGGCTTGGAGGGTGGTGGAGAGGGAGTGTGAAAGCCGATTGTCCAGCTTGGATTCTCCCTTGAGTAATTTCCATCATTCCCATTTAGCTTTTATTTGTTCTCTAGGAAGCCTGATTATAAATCAGAACCAGGCTGCCTTCAAACACTTTCACAGCCAGCCTGAACCAACAGGACAGCTCAGCTCTTTATCTGCAGGGCTGGTGCCCACGATATCCCATGCCATGCACAATCCTGTTCTCCATACTGTACTTCCGAAGGCTTTTGCTTTAGTCGGATTACTGTAAGAACAGTCATCTCATAGCAAAAACCCATCTACAAAACCAGGCATTGCCCTGAACACAGGAAACAATCCCTTCTATCAGTGCTAATCCACCCTCTGCCCTATCCCTATGGAAAACCAAACAGCCATAGAAAACAGGCACATTTTAAATGCTGGAAGCATGAATTCCCAGCACAATATCCTGTTATTAGTTTCTGCAGGTTTTAGTCTCACTCAGTAATTACTGCACCAAGTGCAACATCCAGGCACATGGAGGTATCCAAGAAGGCATTCCAGTAACATCTTGGCCTTGATGCAGTCACTGGTAAGTTTTCTAAGAATTTCAACAGGGATAGTATTTATCATTATCCCCATTTCACCACAGTACAAAGGAGCCATGGTGCTTTCACAGCTGCATCTGTGAGGCTGAAGGAAAACCCAGCTGGGTCTCAGAGATGCAAGAAAAGCTGGATAAAGCCATGCCACCCCTCCACCTTGGCTTTTCTGCCCATTATTTATTTCAACAGACGGGTCTCTGTGCACCACAACATCAAGGGATTCCTCTGTGTCCCAGCAGAAACTCCAAGAAAAAGGGAAAAAGCAGTTGCTGCTCCAGCCTCACAGCCCAGTCCTGTCTCCCTACCCAGCACATTCTTGATCTATTTCTGATCACCCCTCTGGAAGAAACAAAGCAGCATCCAGGAGAGCAGGGAAATGCTGGTTGGAGGGGGTTTTCCAGACAGAAATGCTACATACATCCATCCCAAAGACAAGAATAATTCCAGTGCTCCATGTCCCGGGGGATGCAGGCAGGAGGCTGTGGGGAGTTTTGGGGTGGTTCTGCAGAGGAGCCCTGCTAGTTGCACAGCTCTGGTACCCAAAAACCACCCAAGCACGTGGTCATCTGCCCCTGCAGGGGTCAGCAGGGACCATTCCTCTGGCCTAAAACTGAGCCAGGCCTTTCATACAGAATCATGGAATTAAGGTTGGAAGCTACCTCCAAGATCAAAGTTCCAACCTTCCCACCATGTCCATAAAACTCATCACATCCTCTAATTTTTAGGACTGTGCTTTCTGTGGGCTGTCTGAGCACCAGCATGGCTGCAATTCAGCAACACAATTAGTCCTTAAATGTCTACTCTGTTTCTCTGAAGGATGTAGAAAGCATTTACACTGCTGGCTGTCCCAGCTTCAGCAGATTCTTCACTCATCGTCAGGATGGAGACACCAAGGCACAGCCACAAGGAAAGCTTCCAGAACCTCACTGTGCAGCCCAGATGATCCCACTCCAACCTGCAAGGACCCAGCACTTCTTCAAATTTCTGGGCAAATTCATTCTCAGAGGACCAGAAAAAAAAGCCCTGGAGAGGCAGCGTTTGCTCTGTGTCAGTGAAAGAGCTGCTATTGAGTGGAGATTGCCTGGAAATAACGCTGGGATCAGGGTAACAACAGCCCTGAGCATTGCTGCAACAGAATAATTCATCTCCAAGACATTTTTCCCTGTCAGAGTAAATGTAATTATGGATGTGATGGAAAGGAACAGCTCCACAAGTGCAGGAGCCAGTCAAACCTGGCTTGTGTCCCCATGGATGACCTTCCCTGTGAAGTTTTGGTGTTAGTAAAGACTGAGCCTCTGCTGGTTTTCTCCTGGCAGGGCCATTGCTGGTGTCGCTCTTTGCTCCCTGCTTATCCTCACTCAGCAAATGCTCTCCATCCCTGGATTTCCCACCTCTAATGTTCATTACAAGGGAGTTTACCATGGCCAGTGGCTTCTAAAAATCCTGTGGGGGAAAGGAAAATTCCTTCTGCCTGAAATCCTTGGGGTACTGCCATGTTTCCACCTCCAACCCTCTCCCATCTCCCCAATAAAAGCAGAAATTAAAAAGCAAGACACAGGAAAGGCAGCGTGGGAGATGAATCTGCCTGCCCCTAAGATGTGTGGGTACAGAAGATATTTTACTGTCTTTTTCAATCTGAGGACCAGGACTTGGCCAAAACACAGAAAAACTTGCTGGAAATCAAGCAGCAAGGGCTCCTGTCCAACAGGATCTTATTTTTATGAGTTATGTTTCATGTTTCAAAGTCTGAATTGTATTTGCCCATTTGGAATTGGAGGCTTTTTCAAACTCCTGGAAATCCTTGTTTGTGTGGGGAAAACTCTCCACAGCCTCCTGCCTGCAGCCCCTGGGACATGGAGCACTGGAGTTATTCTTGTCTTTGGGATGGATGGATGTAGTATTTCTGTCTGGAAAATCCCCTCCAACCAGCATTTCCTTGTTTGTGTGGGGAAAAGCCATCTCTCACCCAGTCCAGGGCAGACTCTGGAGCAGGGCTGTCCAGCTCCTTGGGCAGGGATGTCACCTTTCTGAATGATCACAGCAGCACCCTTTGCTCTACACACAGCCAAGGTCACAGCCAGAGTCACTGCTCCAGCACCTGGCACGGTAACCAAAGCCGGAAGTCAAGAGTGTCCTTCTCCAGTCATTGCTGGGTATGAACAACATTTATGAATCAATGCATCCAAAACCTTCCAGACTGAGCCCAGCCTTCAGCCGGTGCAAACCAGTGTAGGCAGTGTAAATCACAGCAGAGCAGCACTGCCTACCTGGCTGTTCATTTTAATTACCAGGGTGGCATTGCATTAGCAGAAGTGAAAAGCATTTACCATTAGGTCTTTCTGGCTTCTGAATACATCAACATCATCATGCATACATTGATTTTAGGCAGAGATAAATAAGCCAAAACTTCTCTGCCAGATGCCTGATTGGCATTATTTCTCTATTAAATAATTATGTGTTTTAGGAAGGGACCCTCTGTACAGCATTACAGTGATTACCACGTCCAAATCCTTTGGGATGTAAGGACTCAGAGAAGATTCAATTAGAACACCTCTGTGGGGCTGGGAATACTTCCTGCTGATCTGCCATAGACCACACTAATTGTCTTTTTTGTGCCAAAAAATGCACCAGTTCTGCTCATTAACACAGCAATTGCACCTTCCACCTTCCTAAGGGAGAAAGCAGAGGGAACAGAGACATCCCAACCAATTGCATTCACCCTGGAGCATTGGAGTTTGGCAGCTTCTCCAGGTGGCTCAGTGAGCACCTGATCGAAAGCACAAGGAAGTAAATGAGAATTCTTCTGGAGATGTCAAGGGATTGACATGAAGTCCCAAGGCAGCCCCACATTAACCTGGTTGTACATGAGCTGTCTGGGGCTTGGAGCTGGAACAGCTCCGTTTGGCCCTTCCTTTTCCTGCACCTTGGGACTCCTTCCTTTCCAAAGCAAACTTGCATTGACAGAACTATCTAGAGGCTCTCAGAGTTTTCCTGACAGCCATAAAGCTCAGGATACCTCCGCAGGCCCCTGAGGACCTGGAATATCATCCATATTTTTCAGAAGTGCCTGGCAGCATCAAAGCTAAATGTTCCTGCTAAAAAAGCCACTAAAACCCAAGGTTTACCAAGAAAAGCCCAAATTAATTGCAATCTAGTGATAATAAAGGATTGGTTTCCTACATTTCCCTGTGCTGTCCATCTGCAGAGCTCTCACGCACGTGTCTCACTGGACAGTGTTGCTGCTTAGACCTTGCAGAGCTCACACAGCCTCTGGAATGAAAAGATCTGACCTATCACAAAAGACTTGTTTTCTGTTTTTACAGTCAAAAATGAGAAAAAACATCAGTCCAAATTTACTGAAAACTAGGTCATAAAACATTTCAGGCAAATGCTTATTTTGCATATTAGTGTTCTACTTCCAGTCATCATTTACAGTGGGGGAGGGAAGTGGCCTAAATCCCACTCAATTTCCAGGGAAAAAAAACTAGTTTCCTTGTCAGAACCTTCCATCATCATGTTTCAGGCACTTTACAACCAATCAACACTGGAATCAGGGCATAACTTCTCAGATCACCCCAACAGCTCCCATAAACCTTCCTGATTCATGATGTTCCCATTTCTAAACTCCAAGACTGGCAGATTTCTTCCATGGGAGCAAATGAGGGCATCACCTGCCTGTCCTCCCATGCTAGGCTGAAGGGTCAGAGGCACCACTCAGTCACCACAGCCAGCGGAAGCCTCAAAACACTGCGGGCTCTGCTTAAGGGAAAAGAATAAATGTCGTGGAGAAGAGTCAGTGGCTCCTCCAGAGCCTGGGTGACCAAAGCTCTGACCCTCCAGGGGACCTTTCCAAGCCTCAGGCCAGGATCTGCTGAATGCCATCCCTGGGAGTCCCCTCAGGCAGGGCTGAGCAGGGACCCTTCTCTGGCTCCTGGAGAGGATCTTGTTCAAGGATGACTATGGTGGGAAAGACCAACTCAGTGGCACACAGCTCTGCAAGGTCAGCCAGCAGCTCCTGGGGAGTGGCTGTGTCCAGGTGCTCCCTCTGTGGACACAGAATAGGGATGAACCAAAGGGCCTTGTGCTTCCTTCTTTCCTTAAAGTGTCTGTATTCACCCACAAACAAATGAAATCAGGGTCTGCCAGGGCTGCTGACAGATCCTGACCCCAGTGGTTTAGGTCTTTGGCAGTGTTAAGGAAGTTCCTTGGGCACCTTTAGGTTCCTGAATGCCCTTTCACAGCAAAGACTCTGGAAGGAGCTTTCTGGAAAGCAGGTGTCCCTTGTAGCCCCTGGTTACTACTGAAAGGCCATGGGATTTGGGCACAGGAATGCAGCCTGCAGGGACCTGCTTTACAGCTTTCCTGTCACCTCTGGCCTCACTGAGAAACCAGCAGGATTTGGTACCTTTTGCTTTGAGCTTGCTGAACACCAGCAATGCTCAGTGCCCTCAGAGAGCTTTGGAGAGACAGCTGTGGAAAACCCCGAGGCCATTTCCAACTCAGACTCTTGCAAATCCCAAAAGGCTTCTGTTTGCATCACTGGCCTCCCAAAGCTGCGTGCAGCTCCTTAAATCACTTCCTAATGAGACTGACAACCTGGGAGGAGGTTCTTCCTTTCTCCTCTCCCATCAGCTCTGGGGACACAGAGGGTTTGTCCTCCTGCCCTGCAAGCTGAGAACCACCAACTGTCACATCTGATTTCTGAAACCATAAGTTACCTCTGTGGGCTGAAACACAGAGGAAGAAGAGAGTTCAGGAAGAGGCTTAAAAGTAAAGAATAATTTATATTATGGAGATCGAAAGAAAAATCCAATTGGTTTAAAACCAGATGAGCTGTGAAGGGGAAATATTAACTGGTTAAACAGGGGATATGTGAGGGCTGGGAATGAGGGGAAGATGTCCCTGCCTAATATTGGAGGTGATTGAAATGAAACAAGAAGGCAGCAGAGGCTGAGAGAGAAAAACATCTCTCTGAGCTGGGCCCTTTAAAACCAGTTGCAATTGAAGTGGAAGAACAAAGCACAGCAGCTGAGGGCTGGGATAAGATTGATTTAAGATAAGATACAATTTAAAGGCAAGGCAGAGGTGGAAGCAGAGGCTGCGATGAAATCAATTTCCACCAAGATGTGATTGAAAGTGATGAACTCAGGATGGGAAAACTGGAGCTGAGGGAGAAGGGGGAGGGGAAAGGGGAATGGGGAGAAGCAAGTTTAGCAGAGATGTGGTTTGAACCTGCTGTGAAGGGAATTGATGGGTTTGGGGCTGGCTTTGCTAGCGGGCAAAGGGCTGATCCTAAAAACCTGCACAGAGCCAAAATTTGGTGTGTAGGGGACAAGGAGACAACAAGGGCTGTCTGCCCCCATGAACTTGGATAGACACAAAAGGACAGGGTTTAAGTAGTGCCAGCCAGTGCAGGTGATGTCTAAAATGTTCCTTACCCTAAACTATGACTGTCATTTAATACTGATACGGGACTCCAAACACACCGAGTGTGCAATGGGTGAACCTGGGCAAGAACCAAGAGAGCTGCCACTCAAGGAGCCCAGCACACAACAGGGAAGGTCACAGCTTTCCCCAGGATAATTCCCAAAATCAAAGATTGGCAGGACCTTGCTCGATTGCTCTTAAATTAAGACTCATCTGAATATGTTTCCCAATACCTGGTTTTGGCTCCTTTACAAACCAAGGAATGTTCATCTGCTATGAAGGGACTGATTTTTGCCACTAATTTCTGTTCACTGTTGTCATTCCCATGCCAAAGTTTGTCTACACAGAGGGAAGCACTAGAAGGACTAAATTCAACCAGGATTTAGTGGCTTCAGGGAAGCTGAAAAACCCAGCAGCCCACCAAGAGGATCCACAGGTATTTTCCAGGCTGCTGCAGGTACCTGACTTTTTTTTTCTTCAGACTGCCAGCTGCCTTTCAGGAGCTGTGGGACATCCAGTCCTGTCTGCCCCAGCGATTCCCACCTCTGGAGCATCCCCACCTCACTTCAAGGGCCCAGAAGCTCCTGGTGCTTTCTGGGCACTGCAGGTAGAACCTCAGGGAGCAGGTCTGGGATACACCCACCAAACTTCACCTGCTTGATCCCAGGTGAGAGCGCAGCCTGGGGCTTTCCTTTGCTGAGAGGGGCTGGATGCTGTGGGCTCAGAACTGATGTGTGAGGTCCCCAGCCTCCTGGTGTGTGTAGAAAGCCATCAAGGGAGGGGCAGCTTGTGTCTGTAGCAGCCTGAACCCCTGCAGGCTCCTGCATAGTCTGAATCCAGATTCACACATATCAGGGGATTAGAGAGGGATCAGGAGGCAGGACTAAGGCCAATGGATTTGCTTAAAAAGTCAAAGGAGCCTCTTGCACCACAATAAATCAGGAAAGTGCATGTGGAATATGCATTGGTGCAGGGATGGGAAAGGAGCTAGCCACAGTCACTGATGCGAGACAGCAAAAGCCGGCCTGGGATGAGTTGGCTGGAAATGCAGGAGGTACAACAAGGAGAGATGCTTGTTCTGCCCTTCCTATGGCACTTCCCAGGGCTTCCCACCTGGCTGAAAATAGCAGCCAAAAGGCCTGAGCTTCCTCTTGCTCACACAGGGGTAAATCAGATGCATCTTCACCTTCAAGTCAATGAAGGAGGAGACTTGGAAAATAGTCTGTGCCTCACCTTTCTTGTCAGGATGTTCCTTTCCTCTCCTGCTCCCATAACAAGTGGAAATAGAAGAATACATGTTTTCACATTTATCTCCCATGGCTAGTGTTTTTCCTTTTTTTTTTAAACTCCAGATGTTTCCTTTCTAGTGACCATTGATTTGGTTGAAGGTTGTTTTTTTGGTTTCGGCTGGGTCTGTACCAGCTCCAGGGTGGCAAAGGGGGAACTCTGCATGGCAAAGCCATGGCAGGGCTTTCCAAGTCCCTCTGTGGAGCATGGCTGCAAAACAGGAAGCAGTGTGGGTGTGTAATGTGCAGGAGATGCCCTACAAATAAAACAGGGGGTGCCTGGAGGAAGAACAGGCAACAACGAAGGCTGTGCAGAACAAAGGGGCTGCAGAACACAATGTGCTAAATCTGAAACGCTGGAGAGAGGGGACTGGATGTGAAAAAAAAGTAAAGACAAAGAAAGCCTAATCCCCTTGAGAGGGGAGATGTTTACACTGCTAAGTAATTTATGGCATTATTATAAAGAAAAACCTTTTTATGGCATTATTATAAATTTATGGCATTATTATAAAGAGAAACCTTTGTTTTAAGTCAAGGTAGGAATAATTACTTGTCCATCTCAATGCTCCCTGGGCAATCTGGCTGCAGTTTGGGAGGAGCAGCAGATTCTGAGTGTTATGTTTGTCAAGGTGCAAATTTATTCCCTTTCCATGCATTCCAGCCAACAACACTGGGATTAAAGGAAGGGATTGGTGGCTGTGGGGGACACACACTGGCCTTTCCACAGGGAGGCAAACACTCAAATAAGCACTGTACATTATACAGTTTATCCCCAGGTCTCTGGAAGTTTTTGGACCCTGGTAATGAGAATCAGAGAATCATGGAATCGCTGTGTGATTTGGGTTGGAAGGAACCCTAAAAATCATCAAGCTCCATACCCTGCCATGCGCAGGGACACCTTCCACTGTCCCAGGCTGCTCCAAGCCCCAGTATCCAGCCTGGCTTTGGACACTGCCAGGGATCCAGGGGCAGCCACAGCTTCTTTGGGCACCCTGGGCCAGGGCCTCACCACCATGACAAGGAAAAATTTCTTCCCAAATATTCCATCTAACCCTGCAGCCATGCAGTTTGAACCTGCAGCAGACTTGGAGGAAAGGAAACTCGAACACATCCAATATGAACGTACAACAAGCTTCGGTTTATTGAATTTCAGCATACATACTTATAGTGTGGTTAATTAGATAATGCATATTCTGTAACCGCATACTATTATTGGCTATTTGCTTCAACGCCCTAAGTCTGGCTATTTGCCCTATGTATGGATACATACTAACTTTGCCTGGTTTTCTATGATCTTATTGGTTCTTGCACACCTCTATCGGTACCGTTATCCTAATGTTGCAGCAAGGTCACTGTGCCCTAATTTCTGATTGGGCACAGGGTTGGCAACTAGCTAAATAAGACTATTGTTTAAGAAACAGCTTGTCTAAGTCTGTATGTCCCTTTGCTATTAACCATTCTTCAACATGAACCCATTATTCCTCCCCCTCCCCCTGTATTTCCAGGCCCTTGTCTCTCTGTTTTTCTTGGAGACCCCTGACAGCAGTGAAAGGCAAAGGCATCATCTCCTACCTCCACATTGCTTATTGTGATTTGATTTTGTCAGAGACCAGGCAGCTTGGAGGCAAACACAAAATATGGGACGACCATCCATGTCATTGCTGCAGAGGGACAGCAGAGCCACCCCGATAGCTCCAGGAGTGGTTCCAAGGGCTGATGCTGAGTTACAACCCTGAGCAAGACATCCTGGATCCAGGGAATGGAGCACATGTCACACAGCACTTGAGGAAGGGAAGTTCTTGCAGGAGAGCCCAACTATGGACAAGGAGAGACCATGCGTGAGGGGTCAAATGAGGTGCAAGGCAAACCAGTAAGAAGAGAAGATCTGGGTAGCTCAGAAGAACTACAAGAGGGAGGTTGTCACATCACCGTGATATTTAGGGACTTCCTTGAGATTCGTCAACTGGAGCCTGATGCCCAGAATTGCTTTTTTAGTCAGATGAATGTCACCTGACGTGACCTTCCCTGCAGCTTCCTGCTGAGGAGTGGGAACACAGCTGGATACATCCCCCGTGTCTATGGCAGCTCAGTGGGGCTCTGAGGGTCCCTGCCTACAGCAGGAGGGTTAGAACTGGAGGATCTTTAATGTCCCTTCCAACTCAAACATCCTATGATCCTGGGTTTCCCACTGTCCTAGCAGGTGATGTAAATGGAAACAAAACCCCAGACAGTGCAAGGGCCATTTCTTTGGTGTTGAATTGTTGGCTAAGAAATAGAGCCTCTTCCCACCCAGGCCATAAAACTCGGGTCTTTAAGGAACAGCAAACATTCTCTGGGCCCTGCAGCAGTGGAAGGCACTGTGGAAAGTCACAGTAGATTGTGACCTCGACCTCTCCAAGTCTTCAGGGGCCATGGAAAGGACACCCAAAAAGCTTCTCCCACACTTCCGCAGCTCCCAAAGGGTAAAAAAGAGGTTTACTCTAAAAAGGTCGTGTGCCTGAGGCTCCCAAAGAAGCCATTCCAGGTGTGTTCAGGGAGTACTGCAGGTGAGTCAGCAGCTTGCCCAGGGCTCAGCAGCCAGGCCTGGACCAGGCTCATGGGGCCATAAATACCCAGGGCCAGCTCCAGTAAATCTCTCACCAAGCCCTGAAGTCACCACTCACTCTAACAGCTGAGACTAAACAGAAAAACCCAGAGGAGCTCAGCCCTCCATGCTTCCCAAAGGATTTGCTGCCTCTGCAGTGGGAAGGGCTGAGCGAGGGCAGATCCCTGGGGTGTGGAGTGAACTGGTGTCAGCACAGCCCCGACAGGGAGAGAGAGCTCTGCCGGCTCCAGCACAGACATTCCCCCAGGATGGGGCTGCAGCAGAGCCCTGGGATCCCAGGATGGCTCATAGGCATGCCGGGGACATCTCTGTCCATGTGTGTGCCCCCCATGCACCACCCAGGTGGGGTGGGACATTGCCACCATTGTATAGCTCATGGGGCCCTAGATGGACCTGGGGGCATTTTTACACCAGTACTAACCCCACCCAGCATCTCATTTAAAAAAAAAAAAAGAAAATAACACCTTTTTCCAGCACTTTCAAAATAAAATGTTTGGATTTTTTCAATCCAACATCTTTTTGTTGCTACATTTACTCTTGTTGCCTGGCAAATTTAACAGTGACCTGCAAATGTCTCTCTTTATTTCATAACTAGTCCACAGCCAGGCAGATTTGGAGTCACGCACCAAGCACTTGATGCTAAAGGTGTATCCTTCAAATTCTTGTAAAAAAGGAAAAAACCAGAAAAGTAAAGGAATTACCTTGCTCAACAGGTGTCGGAGGTTGGGGGGCATTGGAATTTTTTCTCCATCGCTGTTACTAAGCAACAAATGTCTGGATGATTAGAGCCATCAAGTCTTTTGTAAGAGACAAAAGGGTGTGCTGGGGAGGGTGAGGGGACGAGGCAGCCGGCTGTTGGAGCTGGCACTCGTTCCGTCAGACACCGGGAGGAAATGGACTGCTCTTTGCTTCTGGCTGCGACCACAGGAGATCTAACTGTGCTCTGTCTGCTCCTCCTGGCTGGGTGAGCTTTGATTCAATCTCTTTTCCCACTGGGAGTGCATGTTTTCCTGGCTGCGTTGCTCACAGCAGCTGCCGGGGAGTCCGGCTGTCCCTGCAGCCTGCCCTGCTTTTGCTGCACGAGACTGCGGCGTCTGCCGTGACTGCAGAATCCTCGCTACTTGCTCGCTAGCCTGGGAGAGCCAGCCCCAGCCCCCCTGCTTTGCTGCTCCGAGCTGCTTAGTTGCCTCCTTCTCAGCTCTCCGCCATTATCAGCTGTGTGAGGCTGACCTGACCCTGCGCCATAGCGCCACCTGCAGCCGCTCGGCAGTCATCGCACCTGCCCTGCCCAACCGGGAGCTCAACATCACCCCTGCTGCTTGCAACCGTGATTACACCACACGGGAAGGTGCTCGGCAGCTCAAAAAGTCATCTGCTATTGGTTTCTGGTTCTATTTGTGGTTGCTGTTATTTTTATTGCTTGTTTATAGATACTAGTAAAGAACTGTTATTCCTTTTCCCATACCTCTGCCTGAAAGCCCTTGATTTCAAAATTAAAATAATTCGGAGGGAGGGTTCAACCTCTCTTAGCAGATACCTGTCTTTCGAACCAAGACAACAGGAAACAAGGATCCATTCTCCCCTCTCCAGCAGGTTTAATCAACTGTTGTCTCCCCTTCATTAGCCACACCCCTGCCCCCTCCAGGGCTCCCTAAAGTAGGCTCTCCTCACAAGGTTTGCACAGGTGACCAGAGAGGGGTAAATAATCCAATGAGCTGCAGCGGTGGATAACCTGCACCCAATAACCCCTGCCCCAGCCACATGTTTTCACTTACAGCCATGATGAAGAGAGTGCCCATTGGCTGCAAGAAATGCTGGCAACTGACAAAATCAGGAGAATTCAGGCGTTCCCCTTGTTCACTGGTAATCAGCACATCAAACCTTTCATTGCATACTTGAGAGAGGGGACAAAACCGCCCCCAGGAACTTCTGGAAATGGGGGAGCTCCAGCTTTGGGTTGCCCCTGCCTGGCTTTGTGTCCAGAGGGCACCTGGCTGCTTTGAGGACCTTGCCACTGACTAGGTCTGGAGTTACTGTATTTCCTCAAGCCCATCCTATACCATTCTCTTTTTAGGATTTACCTCAAGCATTCACTCAGCTTTCAAGGCATTTTAAACTCACTCTAAAATGAGCACTTTTGTGGAGACCAGTCACAAAACACAGGTCTAATGTGTGAATAAACCCCCTCTCTCCCTCCACAGAGACCCAGCGTGGTTGCTCAAAGATTCCTGTCCCCAAGTGAGCATCAGAAGTGTGTGAAGGACTCCCTGTCCTTCGTGTCCCTTCTCTCAGCCTGTGAATGCAAAGCACTTTTCTTGTCCTTTGTCGTTAGCTTGATTTTGAACAGGCTGAGTACGAAAGAAAACCAGACATTTCCAGTACTTTTAAGCCCCATTTGGTCTGATTAAAGAAGTCTTTAAAAAACGAGAAAGGAGGGGGAAGGCAGTAACTTTTTAAAACTTGTCCTGAATGCAAAGGAAAATGAAGTGCAGTGTATGAGTAATTCAGGATTAATTGTAGAATTATATTATTCATGCAATGCTGGTTGAGGGGAAGAATAAGCACTTTTGAAGTCATTAAAGAAAATCCCAGTAATATATGACTTAGCTGATGTGTGCTGTCTCACAAGTCCTGAAGGGAATGCATGCAGCAGAAATGTCCAATTTATAGCTCTGAGTCTGTGAAGAAAAACGGAGCCCAAAGCTACCTCTCTTTGTAGACCCAGGGAGGGGGGGAATGTTTATCTGCAGGATATTATGGCTGACCTAAGACAGGAAAGCACAGCTATTCAGGAAAGCATGGGGCACATCATTAATTTAAAGTCATTGAGATTGAAGAGAGGCTTCAGACCACAAGCAGTTCCTTTCTTCTCCAGTAATGGTTTAATTGCCGGGCGATGTATGAATTCAGGCCTGGATTTTTACACAAAAGTGATGTAAAGGTGTCTGGAAGTCCCCCTACTACGAGCATGACTCTGAGAAAACATCCCTGCACTGCCACAGCTTCCCTCCTGGACCTTCTGCCTGCAAAAACAGAGTTTTCTCAGCCAGGTCACATCCTTTTAGCAGTGGAGAAGGGAATTCTGACCTTCAGTGAAACTGGAGAGCAGTTTGACTGTGTACAGGGCAGATTTCAGCACTGGCAGAAGGAGTCTGGGGAGGTAGATGAAGGGAGATAGTCCTGGTGGGATCCCTGGGAAAGGCAGGATGCTGCTGAGCAGGGCAAGGGCTGGGTGATGCTTCTGCCAGGCTGGAGCCTTTTCCAAAGGCAGGAACTGCCTCAGCAGGAGCAACAGTTCCCAGCCCCCAGCCTTACCTACACCCTCTGTTGGAAATAATACAAAGTTTTAAATTTTTTAATATAATTTTAGTCACGGGTTTTGTTTGCCTTTGCCTGCGGCAACGCGGTATCATGATTCACAAACGGCCACCCCATGCCGCAATGTGGAGGGGGGCCGCCCGTGGCCAAAACACGCTAGGCAGACACGTGGCTGTAGCAGGCAGTGGAGCTGCAGGGGACGCGAGACCCCGTGAAGGTGTGGCGATGGAAGAAATGCAGGATCATCATCTGGAGTTTCCAGGGATTTATTAAGGTCCACAGTTGAGGGTCAGAGGAGGGAGGAGAGGGACGGAGAGGCGGGGTAGGATTGGGGTGCTGGAAAGCCAAGATGGTGAACGGTGAGTTCCGCCTTCTCAGCAGGTTATCAGGAGAGGGAACAGAGGCGTGGTTACTCAGAAGAACCAACTAGGGGAAGCCAGAGGGGAGGAGCCAGGGAGGAGAAAGGGGTAAACCAATAAGATTACAGCATGGGATGGTACAGGTTTCTGCTAGGGAGAAGTCTCCAGAACAGCATAAGCACACTACAACAAATCCACTTTTGTTTTATACAAAAAAGAAAGAAACCCCCAATATGGTTACAAAAGCAACACAATCGAGTTAAAACTTAAACAAAAATTTTTTCTGCTGGACTCATTGGTTTTACTTTAAGGGTCATTTAAGGATTAAGGGAAATTTTAAAATAAAGAGGGGAAAATTGTCTGAGTCTTTTTGAGCTGATATAAATTTTTCTAGGCAGACAGTGGGTTTCTTCCCATTGTTTGGCTTTCGCAGCAGGTAGAGATAAGCAGCGACTCCTTTTGTTGACAACAGGCTGGAATAGGAGCTGGTTTGTGCAGTTTTGCTGGAGTGGGGTGTGGCCTGCTGGCCTGCTGCTAGTTGGAATGCAGACTGATAACAGAGTCACTGGGAAGAGTCTCTTTGCCTGTGAAAATAGCACTCAGAACACAATCATTATTTCTGAGCAGCTAACAGTGTCTGATGTTACACACTGGCTGCTTGCAGTTAACAAAACCATTCCCTTTCACCCCTCCCCCTTCCTGCCAGGCAGCAGGGCCGGGCCGGCTGTGCCGTGCAGTTCCTCCCCCTCCCCAGCACTTCCGGGTCTGGCGTGGCATGGGGACTTAGGGGCGAGATCTTCCCATGTTTCCCCGCCCTGTGACGTAGAGGGGGTGCAGCACGATGACGTGCAAGGAGAAGGGGCGGAGCTTACACACGGCGGGAAGATGTTTGGGATTCTGGGAAGGAGAAGCTCTGGGCATAGTCTCGCCATTTTGAGAGCTAACCCTGATGTTACATAGGGCGATTTAAAGAGAGAGAGGGTAGGAAAGGAGGGTAAGGTATGAGGGCTTAGGGTAAGGGCCAGGATGAGTTGATCAGTCTCACTCTAGCAAGGGAAAAGGGGGAGCTGGCGAGGCGCCCGGGAGAACGGTAGCAACCCGGCGTCTTTTTGACGGGATGCGGCTGGCAAGCTACCTCTTACCAGGGTTAGAGGGAGAAGGAAAGTTGGAAGGAGGAGAATTATTAACAGGGGTGAACTAAATATACTTTAACTAAAAGGGTTTTAACTAAGGAATACATTTCTTTTTGAGGATCGGGCGGACGGGTCTTTCCGAAACCCTTTTCCACTCTATCCTCAAAATGCCACACTTGCCTAGCTGTTAATGGCTAAACTTAAAAAAAATGAGCTGGGGTCCCAACCAGAGCCCTACCTACTGCCGCACTCTATAACTCACACACACCCACACCCCCTCTCCGCGGGGTGCACTCGAGACACACACACACTAACATTCACTCCCCCTCTGCTGCGAACTACACACACTCTTGCCGCAGCGGAGTTCCAGGGTCGGAAAACACCCCTGCTTAGCAGTGTAGGCGCTGCTAACTCACTACCAAGGTCTCACGTCACTCACGCTTACCTCTGGCAGACTTTTGTTAACTGAGAACTGGTCTCCACCTCGCGGTCCCTGCAGTTCGTCACTGTTTCTTCCCCAGCAAATAAACACAGATTCAGCAAGTTCCCCATGCTTCTCTCAGGGTCCTTTTCTATGGACACACCTGTGTCCCCAAGGAGTTCCACGCCTGCAGGCAGGACGTGTGCTTCACAGAAGAGATGGACTTTGGCAGCGCGGGGTTTTTCGGCGCCGAGTTGGAGCGGGCGGGGCGCGCGCGGCGGAGCAGTGGCGCAAGATGGCGGCGCCTCGTGGCGCGACGGCGGCGCTGTGCAGGGCGTGTGGCAGGCGCGCGGGCGGTTCGGCCACGGCGCGGCAACGGTGCGTGGCTCGGCAGCTGATCGCGGCTCTCCACGTCGCGGGCAGCGGCACTGCGCAAGCGCGGTGCCAGCGGCTCTTCACCGGGTGGTGGCAGTTCTTCGGCACTGCAATGTTTCGGCGGCGGTGCGAGCGGGCGGCACCAGGCGCGCGGGCTCAGGCGGCGCGTGCGGTGCGAATGGCTCGGGACGGCACCGCGGCTGGCTGCTCCCACGGCGGCGCGGTGCGCTGGATCTGGCATGTTCCAGCAGTTGTTCTTTCCTTCCGCACACGGAGCACCATTTGCGGCAACGCGGTATCATGATTCACAAACGGCCACCCCATGCCGCAATGTGGAGGGGGCCGCCCGTGGCCAAAACACGCTAGGCAGACACGTGGCTGTAGCAGGCAGTGGAGCTGCAGGGGACGCGAGACCCCGTGAAGGTGTGGCGATGGAAGAAATGCAGGATCATCATCTGGAGTTTCCAGGGATTTATTAAGGTCCACAGTTGAGGGTCAGAGGAGGGAGGAGAGGGACGGAGAGGCGGGGTAGGATTGGGGTGCTGGAAAGCCAAGATGGTGAATGGTGAGTTCCGCCTTCTCAGCAGGTTATCAGGAGAGGGAACAGAGGCGTGGTTACTCAGAAGAACCAACTAGGGGAAGCCAGAGGGGAGGAGCCAGGGAGGAGAAAGGGGTAAACCAATAAGATTACAGCATGGGATGGTACAGGTTTCTGCTAGGGAGAAGTCTCCAGAACAGCATAAGCACACTACGACATTTGCCCAGGGGGAAAGGAATCAAAGTTTCTTTTCAAAGGACTGTTTCGCCACTCAAGGTCTGATGAATTTAACATTTCAGCAGACTGGAAGTGGTACTGAAGATACACAGAAGATAACAACCATTAATGAACATCAACTCCAAACATCAGCCGTGGCATGGTCAGAGACACCCTGTCTGGGAAAAGAGAGATAAGAGAACCAAGAATGAGCACCTAATTAACATCGAAGGTGAAGGGATCAATAATCAAGAGGAAACCAAATACTAAGAACTGTATAACTTGGGACCAATGAACATTGAACCCATGAATTTCTTTGGGTTTTGACTGTATAAGTATGTGAAAAACCTAATAAAGATCATGTGTCATGGAAGGATGTGCTCTGAACAACCTGGGCAATCTGTGGATGAAATTATTTCTATTCCATATCCTGGCCAGAACAACATTCTCACCAGAATAAAGTAATGCCTTGATTCTCTAACATTAAAAAATGTTAGCGGAGAGTTTTTGTTTTTTCCCAGTTTTGGTGACACCTCCACTCCCTTTTCAAGTGGCAGCAGGTCCTTGTCCAGATTTCTGGAGAAAAGGTCTGGGTTTGGCTACTCTCCTTCTATTTCTCCTTACATTTGTCACCTCTGGTTTTTCCTCCTGATAGTTCCCAACATGGAGTTGTTGCCATATAAATAAATAGAAAAAGAAAATGAGAAATAGAAAAAGACAGTGTCTGCAGTGCTATTCAATAGAAATTTTGTATAATCTTAATCCCAGGATGAAATCAGGAGTGTTCATCCAACATGTTCCCAGTGCAGCAATTGTGCAAACAGGATTCTGAAATCAAACCAGTGGCTGCAGATGCAGCTTCACATGTTTGGCAGAGCTAGGAGACGGCCAGAGGAGCTGTAGGAGCTCCTGGAGCTGAGCCTCTGGATCAATGGGCTCTGGCAGAACTTGGGGAGAGCAGCCAGACTTGCAGCCTCGGGACACGAGGGCAGTGCAGGGTGGGGGCCAAATTCCCATGCCTGTCTCCTTTCAGCCCCAATGTATCCTGACAAATTTTAACCCATTGAAAATGTCATGGGATGGGATGGATTTTAACCACACCAACTGCTCCCTCTGCAAGGTTTTAATACCTGTGAGAGTGCTGCCACATGGCTGGGCAGGGTGGGACTGGGGCAATGACATGGAATTGAGTGAAGGAAAATAAAGGCCAAATAACAGGAGCAAATTCCTTGCAAATGAGATCTCCTGTTTCTGACCACATCCAAGCTGGAGAACTGGACTGGGACAGCTGAACAGCAGGGAAGGCATTTCAGAGTATGCCCATCCCATCCCATCCCATCCCATCCCATCCCATCCCATCCCATCCCATCCCATCCCATCCCATCTGTGGTGGTTTTGATTGGCCCAAAATATCAGTAAAGTATTTGTTAACATCTAGGGGAAATTTGGACCCCTCAGAAGCTCTTGTGGTAGGCCTGGGGAGGTGTCTGAGGGGTGGGGAGTGGCACAAAGATGGCTCCTGTGTGTCCTGAGTGAAAGTTCTGGGAGCTTTTACATTAAGCCCAGCAGAGCCAATCTCTGATGGCTCTGAGAGTGATGGACATGCGGCTGGCCAAGTTTGGGCCAATTAGAAGTGCTAGTTACGCACCTCTAATAAGAAGCAATCAAAACAAGGCAGGCACACACTTCTTTGTAGTTGGAGGAAGAGGAGCTGGAGGTGAAAATATGTGAAGGGAGAACAACATGGAGACACCAAGGTCAGTGGACAAGGTGGGGGAGGAGGTGCTCCAGGTGCCGGGGCTGAAAACCCTCTGCTAGCTGTGCTGAAGACCATGGGGGGAGCAGGAGGTCCCCCTGCAGCCCATGGAGTCCACAGGAGTGCAGAAATTCACCCAGAGCCCACGCCAGAGGAGCAGGTGGATGCCTGGAAAAGACTGTGAACCAGTGGGAGTCTCATCGAAGAGTTAAAGTTACAAAGGCCTTGCAAAGAAGAGAAAGGCCTTGCTCCTGGGATGGAAGCAGCCTGGCCTTGGCTGGGGAGAGTCTGCACAGCATCTTATGGACAAAGAGACTCATGTTGCAGCAGAATTCGGGCAGGATGTTGCTCGTGAGATTGGACCCATGCCAAAGAAGTTCCCAGAGGACCATCTCTCATGGGAGGGACCCCATGGCTATATAGAGAACCCCTCTCCCTGATTGGACTGACCAGAAAACCCCTCACCCTGCCCCCTGCCTGTGTCGCTAGTTTGGAAAGAGGGAAGGGGGGCTGAGCGGAGAGACTACTTCTTAAGAGGGTGGGGGGTGAGAGCAGAAAAACTGTTTGGAGAGAGAGAGAGATAAGTAGAGATAAAGAGTATTTGTAGTAGAAGAATTGTAGTGATGAATAGATTTATGGACCTGCTCTGTGGACTGAGAAAATACCCCACACCCTGCCTCTCTACACGGGCTTGTTGGTTAAAAAGAAAAAAGAGAGTAAATAAAAAAGGTTCGTAAGAAGGAAGGGAGTGAATGAACAAAATAGTGTATGAAGTGTTTATTTTTGCCTTGCATTTTATCCTCCAACTCTGTTAACTAATTAAATCACATTTTGCAACTTTAAGTTTAGAGCCTGTTTGCCCTCTTTTTTCTTTCATGCGTCCTCCTAGCAATGTCCTATCTCATTTAACTCACGAGATTAGTGTGTATTTTTGCAGGTTTTTTTTGTTGCAGCAAGAAAGAGTTGAAGTGCCTGGCGTTTAGTCAGGGTCAAACCCCGACACCATCCCATCCCATCCCATCCGTCATCCACAGCTCCACACATGCTGGGCCTGATGTGGAAAGTCCCTGCACAGGCCTGGGGCTGGCTGAGCACAGAGTTGGAAAAGCTCATCCCAGTTTGGCTCTGTCACTGGAACCTCATTTATTTACTGACATCTCTCTTGAGTCCCAGTTCCTGCCTGCAAACCAGAGACTGGGAGAACTCAGGGATTTTCTCCATGAAAGCCTTCAACAGGACATTTTGCAGCTCATGGCTGTGCTGGGGAGGACTGGGAAAGTCTAAATGGAAAATAACCCAAAAAGAGGTGCAGAAATCCCAGCACAGCGGTTATAGGGCCTCGCTCCTCTTTGGCAGTACTTTTAGGGCCATCTGGTTGTGAGATCCACCCACATCCTGCAGTGTGGATCCCCATCCTCATCTGTAGGCATGGAGAAGGTGTTCAGACCCACTGGGTCCAACCCCCAGGGCTCAGCAAAAGCAAAGCTGAGCTCAAAGATCAGAAGCTGCAGAGGTTGCTGTGCCCAGGCAGCCACATGGACTGTATGGGCAACTTCTGGTCCCATTATGCACTGGCCTCTCCTGTGTCCCCCAGGTACTGCCCCACAGTTCCCTGGGTTCCCTTCTCCCAAACCCCACCACCACTGCGGGCAAAACTTCTTACAGGGGAGTCAGGAGCATTTTTGCCCTTCCTCTGACTTACCACTTCACACCTTTTTCTACCTAAGCTGGTTTGTGCTTTTTCAAGTGTATGAGGGAACAGCCCATACCCACTTTCCATTTCAGATTGGCTCCTGGAGCCAGTTTTAACAAATATGGCCATTTTTGCCAGACTGCCACGGGACAGACATGAATTGTGACAGCATCTGGAGAGGGAACCTGTGTCAGCAGAGATGAGGTGGGCGGAGGTGTCCCAGGGTTTGGAGAGGGAGGCTGGAGCAGAACACACAGAGGCTGTGCAGGGCTTTTAGGAGTGGGAATGTTGCCTCCAGGCCTGGAAGGTGCTGAGCGGTTTCATCACCAGCTCTTCCCAAAGCCTGGCTGTGAATTTTAATGAGTGTTCCAGTTGTAGAAAACCTCTGGAAAACACTGGCAGCTGCCCAGGAAGTGACTGCCTGGGAACCCCTGTCCTTGGCTATGGGATCACTCACGTGGATCACTCACCTGGATATCTCCAACTGCTGCACCATGTGTCATTGAAGGACAATTTACTCATTCATTCACTCCAAGCAAACTCCATTAACCTCCACAGGGAGCCAAAAGGGTTCTGGGGCTCAGAGATGCCCCATGAGTCTCTCCATGACACCAGCTAATTATCTCCTCATTAACAACAACGTTAGCATTCCATTTGACATATACAAGATAATTTGTTAATTGCACTTTAATTACAAAGTTATTAAAAGCTCAGAGGCATTCAACAGAAGATTCCAATTACCACAAGCTGCAAAATTGCTCCCAGCAATTTGGAGATGTTATCGGAAATTGATTCCCTGCATTCAGCTGAAGATGGAAAAGAGACAGATTTATGGACTGACATCACAAATTCCTTCTGCTCCCTCTGAAGATGCTTTCACTTGTACCCTGGGAAGCACCAGGAGCTGCCATGTTGAGATACTCCAAATATCACTGATTTCTCTGGCTTGTGTTTCCAGAAGCTCCAACCCCTGATGGAGGAGGGAGGGACAGAGGGATGGAGGAGGCCCCCAGGGGCTGGGTGGGCTGAGGAGCTCACACGAAGCCTTTGGCACCTCACGGATCAGCTCTGCCCCTGGACACAAACCTGCAGTGCTGCCGCTGTGGTGGAGCCCCCCAGGAAGGTCCTGCCCCTCTTGGGGGGTTGAATGCTGCCCACACACAGCATCAGTGACACCCCCAGCAGAATCGCAGAATTTAAGATGAGAGAGACCTTTCAGATCATGGAATGCAACCTTTAACCCAGCATTGCCATTTCCAGCACCAAAGCAGATTTCCTGGCTCAGGGAAGGCTCAGGGAAGGCTCAGCTGGGCCATATCCCCATGGGTCATGTCCAGGCACTCTTGCCCTGGAGTGAAAGTGGGGATTGGGGATGTCCCACCAGGCAGCTCCACCAGGACTGAGAAGAGCAGGTTGTGTGGAGACCTCAGAGCACCTTCCAGGACCTGCAGGGTCTAGAAGGAAGCCAGACAGGGACACTTCAATGGGAACTGGAGTAACAGGACAAAAGAGAGTGGGCTTAAACTGGAAGGAGGGAAATTTTGTTGGATATGTGGAAGGAATCCTTCCCTGTGAAGGTGGGGAGGCCCTGGCACAGGGTGCCCAGAGAAGCTGTAGCTGCCCCTGAATCCCTGGCAGTGTCTAAGGCCAGGCTGGACACTGGGGCTTGGAGCAGCCTGGGATAGTAGAAGGTGTCCCTGCCATGGCACTGGATGGGCTTTAAGGTCCCTTCCAACCCAAACCATTCTGGGATTCCCTGACTGCAGAGGGGTCTCCCAGGGATGAAGCTTCATCCTGGTGATGCTCCTTCCCAGCTCTGTGTGCACTGGGAACTCTTCCTGGACTGTCTCCAAACCACTGAACTCCCAAAGACTGAGACCAAGGTCTCCAACCCTTGCAGCCACAATGATTTAAAAGAAAATAACCCTCTGTAGCCAGGCTCTGTATAAAGCCAAGGCTTTGTTTGCTCCTTTCCAATGTCCCGGTGCCTCGAAGGAATGCCACGACCTGCCCTGTGCCTCCTGAAGAAATCAAGGTGGGGGGGCTCCCCTGGGCTCAATGAGATTTCTCGTTCTCCTTTCCTGTCTTTCCATTTATCTGAAGTGTCTCACTGTGATGTCATTCCCTGGATTAGCTCTCAGATCTGCTGGAAAAATGTCCCGGTGAGTGTGGCCATTATCCAGGCAGCCCAGAGCCCTGGCACTCCTGGATAAAAGGGGCACTGTGGATAGGAAAAAGCAGGACACTGGCTGGAGTGGATGCCAGAAATCCATGATAAATAGGCAGGATTTACAAATGGACTTAAAATAAAATTGAATTTTCCTACTGCCTCAGTAACTGTGAACTTCTGCAATTCTTTCATTTCATACCTTAGGAAACACCAGAAGTTACAAAACGCCAATAGCACTTTATTAAAAAGGCCCCAAAAGAAGTTTCCTGACTTCTTTGAAAAAGAAGTTGTAGGGAATATTCAACAGCCCAAAGATTAGGACAGCCTAAAGAATAGGCAGAAAAAACAGTATTACAACCCTGCTAGAGAAATCTCTATAGTGTTCAGAAACCATACAGACACAGAAAGGAATTTTTCCCCTATAAATGATATAAATGTAGGCTCATTTCTGCAGATCCATATTAGACTCCTTTCAGCTGGCCTCTATCCCTTTCATCCCAGTCTGGTTTTATTGCACTGTTACCTTTGGGAATCCATCCCACTTTTGCAATCTAAACCACATCTCTGGAAGTGTGGAGTTTTCCCCGCTCAGACAGCCCCTGTCGTGTCCCTGGATCTGGGTGTTTCTCCTATTCTTCTGCCATTACCCCTTTTTGTTTCCTCTGTCTTCAGCACGTGCCAGTCACAGACTGGTTTGCTGGAAGTTGTATTGCATCAGGATCATTTCTTTGAGTTCATCCAACCTTATATTTCCCAGTTATCAGCATCACTTTTCCCCTCAGGGTGACTCTCACCCGCTCTTTCCAAGGGGAAAACTTAGGAGGACATTGGGGATGACACAAGTAAGAAGACGAAAAGGATCCCAGGTTTTTTGGTGTATCTTTCTGGATATTTAGTTTTAGACTTTAAAAGAAGAGAGATTTCGATTGGATATCAGGAACAAATTCTTCCCTGTGAGGGTGGGCAGGCCCTGGCACAGGGTGCCCAGAGAAGCTGTGCTGCCCCTGGATCCCTGGCAGTGTCCAAAGCCAGGTTGGACACTGGGGCTTGGAGCAGCCTGGGACAGTGGAAGGTGTCCCTGCCATAGCAGGGGGTGGAACTGGATGAGCTTTATGGTCCTTTCCAACCCAAACCATTCTGGGATTCTCTAATATTTGTTACAGCCATTTCCTAACAGCTAGACCAAAACTCAGCTAAGTGTGATAGGAAATCCACCAGTCTCAGAGGTGATTCCTAGGGAAAAATATCTTGAAAATTATATTTCCCACATTCTATTCCTCTCTTACACCTCTTTGATGCCCTGATTTGCTCTGTCAGAGCAGGAGTGAGCTGTGGGGGGTGTGAGTGCCAGCCAGGCAGCGCTCCCTCCCTGTGCTCTGGAGCTGCAGGAATTCCTGGAGCATCAGCACAGCAGCCTCTGGAACACAGCAGTGAGATAAGATTTAATGTCAGAATGATTCAAACTGAAATGCTCCAGTTGGAGTTTCCAAGCAGCAAATCAAGATGTGTCAGCAAGAGTCAAAGCCTTAAATTAATTGTGCACAAATGAGAGAATTAAAAAGTGGTTCCTCCAGTTTGTGCTGTGGTTTAAGCAGAAATAAAGCAAATTAGAACCACAACTTATCTCCTAATCAAAAGCCTAAATAAGAAAAAGTTCTCTTACTCATTTCAGTGAAGCTACAGCTCCACAGATTCCTGATGCTGAAGGACTGGGCAAAGCAGAGGAAAAACTTCCCACAAGGGAGGGTTCAGTTAATTTTCTTTGCTTTTCACTGTGCTAAAGGAATCTTATCCCAGCTAATACATGGTTATCAAAGCTGGAAATAATATAGAAGAAATTTAATAATAATTATCATTTCTACTTTGAAAAAGAGCTAATTCCAGCAGAAAATTCTCTTTAATGAATTAAAAACTGTTCTTGCACTCATCAAGTATTTTTGTCCAAAGGAAAGGAAAATATTCCTGAAATTATAATGTTTCAAATAATCCTCTAGATCTCCTTGGGCAGGTGCTCTTTGATTTTGGGGAACACTGGGGGGAAATTTAAGGAGGCAGAGTCCAGAAGTGTTCCTGGATCTTGGCTCACAACCTTCATGTGCTGAGGAGAGAGCTCCTGTGCCATGGGCAGCTCTTCCAGCAGGAAACCTGCACGGGAAGAGAAGGGAATGGATTGGAACATTTTGGTTGAAAGGGACCTACAATGACTGTCGAGTCCAACTGCCTGACCACTTCAGGGCAAATCCATTGGAAAAGAAAGGACACTGAAGAAAAGTCAGGATAGTAGGGGAAGAAAGGGTAGTTCAAGATAAGAGGTCACCAAAGGTAAGGACTGCGTGGAGCTGGTGGGAGACAACCGGGAAGTCCTGGGAAAAAAGGTCCATGCAAATCCCTTCTTCCCTTTTTCAACTCACCAGACACCTGCCATGCTGTGGGAAGGGGTCACACATATGTGGGAGCCCTGGGATGAAGCTTGGCCCTGAATATGACTGGGTGGAGCAGGAAATTATGGCACAGTGGGAAAAGGATGGAAGCCAAGGTGTGGAGAGGACAAAACCTGGGAACACAAGGAGGAAGAGGCTGGAGGGAGGGCTGGGAGGGTGCTGAGATCAAAATCACACAGGTAGGGCCTGGTGTGTGACAAGTCTTGGGGCTCAGCATCCTGGGAACATTCATTTTGTTCATCAGGGCACTCCATAGAAAATTTGGAATAGGTTTTTTTGTTGGCACCTCTGCAAGGCCAGGGGCTCCTCAACCCTGCCCATACCTGGGTGTCTTTCTGCACTGCCCAAAGGTGTTGCTCCCACACCTTTCCTTGGACTTTTCAGAGGGCAAACAGAGCTGGCAGACACCATGACTCTTCTCCCACTAAATATTAAGTGAGAATATTCAACGCCCCAGACTTCCCACGTGTTGGCTGGAAAAACAGTGCCAGTGGGAAATAATTTGGCAGCACCTCCAAGGGCTGCATTTAAGGCTCCAGAAACACAAAAATAATCCTAATAAACCAAAACCCAACACCCTTAAACTGGCAAAATTTTCTTGTGTTCAGGGGGGATTTAAACACAACCTCAGCTGCCTGAGGTACACAAGCTGTTCTTGGGGGAAAAGGTGTGGGGTTCAGTAAACCTCAGTGAGTCAGGATTTGAAGCAATGGGCCATCAGCTGGAGACCATAGAAATGTTCAATTCAAGGTATTTTCAGGCCAGGCTCATTTGAGCCAATGGAAACGTTCATCCTGATGATATGCTGTGGGTTTTCTGTCAAAGCACAAATCTTTCAGGCCTTTGACAGCTGAAAAATGAAACATGCCAACCAGTCAAGGGGAAAGCACTGCAAACCCCATTAGTTTTGACCATGCAGCTAATTCTCTTCTATTTGAATTGCCAAAGAACTGCTTGAAATGTTTAACTTGTCAGCTGCCAAACCCCAGAAATATTTGGTCACTCATGTTTAGATGAATCTCAACAAATTTTATTTACAATTTATCAAACTTTTCCCCCTAGAAATTGTTCTCAGCTCATCTATTCTGAATTAAGCTGGAATGCCTGCATCTTCTCAAGACTGTAAAGATTTCAATGTTTATTATTTGCAGAGGACAGCAGCTTGCAAGGAGCAGACCCTTCCCAAAAACCCTGGGACCCTGGAGTAGGCAGAGGTTGCAAACTATGCTTTGTTCAGGGCACAAAGCAGGATAAAAGTGGCTCTTTTGGGTAAGAAACCTTGGCAGGACATTAGCCATGGAGAAGTGCTGAGGGTTTCAGAGCAAAGATCCCCCAGTGCCAGTGCTGGCAGCCCTGGGCAGGATGGCTGAACACACGAGGAGAGTTTGGTGATTTCCAGACAGAAAGAAAACCACCGACTCTGCCGCTGTCAGGCTGAAAGGAAAATAATCAACATCACTTGAAATGTCACCAGGAAGAGCTAAGGGGGAGGATTTGCAGCCCTGACTTGGTGCTGAGAGAGCCTGGATCCATCCCACAGACCAAACCAGGCAATGGGCAGAGCTGGACTTACCCCCTCAGAGCCCAGAAGGTGCCCCATGGGCACAACCCCAGGTCTCTTCTGCTATGCAAGCAAAAGACCTTGAAAAACAGACAGAGAGCAGTGGTTGTTCAGCTTGGAGCAGAGAAAGCTCCAGGGACACCATAGAGCCACTTCCAGTACCTAAAGAGATCTGGAGAGGGACTTTAGGCAAGGGACTGAGGGACAGGACAAGGGGGAATGGCTCTGAGCTGAATGAAGGTAGATTTAGATCGGTTATTAGGGAGAAATTGTTCCCTGTGAGGGTGGGGAGGCCCTGGCACAGGGGGCCTAGAGAAGCTGTGCTGCCCCTGGATCCCTGGCAGTGTCCAAGGCCAGGTTGGACATTGGGGCTTGGAGCAGCCTGGGATAGTGGAAGGTGTCCCTGCCCATGGCAGGGATGGGACTGGATGAGCTTTGAGGTCCTTTCCAACCCAACCTATTCCATGATTCTATGAATTAAATGTTCTTAAGTTTTGCAAGACCAGCTAAATCCCTGTGAATGGTTTCTCTGAGGTGAAGAACCAAGTTTGCTTCCTCCACCCTGGCTCTCCCCAGCAGAACCCAGCTGTGCTTCTGCCCCAGGAGCCTTCCCTGCCTCGGGACAGGACCACATTGGGCTGATGGAGACCCCCAGGGCGCACCATTGAGGGGTGGGCTTGTGTAAAAAGGCAGATGATGAGTTCTTGTGTCCTCCCAAGAGCTCTGGCACTACCAGCAGTGGGACACTGTCCTGCTCCTGCTCGATGTTAGCTCCAGTTCTTCCGCAGGAGCAGGGAATGGCTCAGCCCCCAAGCAGCTGCTGTTTGGCCAACACGAGCTGATTCCCGGGGCTGGGAGACACTGGGAGCTTGGCCCAGCTCCCCCCACCAGAGCTCACAGAGGAATGTGGTGGAAAGCCAAGGACTTGTCAGGCTCTCTCCCACTGCAGGTTTGCCAGGAGCTCCATAAAAATGTCATTGTCTCTAAGATGCTGGTGATTATATTCCCCTTTCCTGGGGCTACTGGTAATATGTGTGTGTGGATATGAGGGGGAATATAATTTCTGCCCAGGGCTGGCATCCCCCTGGCCTTTTTCAAACAATAACAGACTAAATATAAAGAGACAGAAGCTGTTACTTGGCTCTTTAACCAGTGCCAAGGAAAATGAATAATTAGGAGCATAATACTTGCAATTAATTTCTACAGATGCTTTTAAGTTAGGACCCACTGAGATAATTTTTGAAATTCATAATTTCCCCTTCATCTTTCATACAGAGTTCATACTCCAACCTAATATGTTATAGCAGCTACTGTTTAGATCAGAAAAGGCAGGCTTTGGGTTTCTGTTACGAGCCAGAAAAGAGCCTGGCCATAAAGGAATGAGGCAGTTAATGTGTTTTACCTGCCTGCAATTCCACAGCCTATTGGCCAGGAAGGATCACTGGGGATCTGCAGTGCAAGCTGCCAGAAATATGTCCTGGAGAGAGAGCAGAAGAAGCTTTCCCGGAGACGTTCCTTACCCTGACACTGCTCTCAAGTATGAAGGTGCTGGGGAGCAGCTGCTCCCAAGGGAGCATCCAGAGGCCATGAGTTCAGCTGATTACTTTTTTTTTTTTTTTTTTTGGGCAGGGGGAGAATCTCTATGGAAATTCAGTAAGGTTTTTACAACAATTGATAGATCATTCTCTGTTCTGAAGCCTGGACAGAATTAGAACTGGCAGCAAACCTGCCTGGCCACAGAGGGAGTGCAGCCCTGTGCCTTTTCTGCTGTAAGACCAAGCTGTGGCACACCAGTGTAGCAGCTTGGAAAAGGGTTTGATGGCTGGGGAGCCCCAGGGGACCTTGTTTAGAGAAGGGTTGCAATCTTTGGGGCCACCCATTTGGAACCAACACAGAATTAATTTCTCAAGGGGAGAAAATGGTGCTGTGTATAAAGGAAAAAGCTCCCATCCTCTGCCACCTTGCACTAATTGCATGGCCAGAGGAGAATTTGGGGGCAGCTGTCTGGTGTGGGGGGCTTTGTGATGGGAAACAGCAATGACAGCAAAGGCCAGCTTTGGGATGCTCCATTTCCTGAGCTTATTCACCAGAGAAGGGACTTGATCACAAAACCTCCAGAGCAGGCTCTGAAACCAGGAGGAAAAGATGCAGCAAGGTTTAGTGCCTGCCCACCAAAAGTTAAACAAAACTGTCTGGAAAGAAGTACAAATGCAGCAATCTTGGCTGAAGAAGTGCAAATTCAGAACCCTTAGCTGTCCCTACATGTGTTCAGTCCCACATGAGCACCTTAACACAGAATTCGTGAGAATTTCGGACCTGAATTATGCAGGAGGTCAGGCTGGGCCATCCCTGAGGACTGCTCTGCCTTTGCACAGTGGGTTTTTGAAAAATGGTCCCCAATTAAGTTTATCCCAAATGTGAGAACCCAGCTGTGATGTCTCCAATCAGTGACAAAACCACAAGGCAAACACGTAGGCAAGAGAGAGGCAATAGAGAGCTGTGAGCTGCACCTCTGTCCAGCTGCCTGGCATTAATGAAATGCAGGAATACCAGAGCATTTGGGGAAGAAGGGCCTTTCAGCTCCCTGCACACCTTCTCCAATCCACACATGTCCCCAGGCCACTGACAGTATGGAAAAACACTGCAGGAAGTGCCAAAAGGAGAGAAAGTCCATTTTCTCCGGCGGTTCAGCAGCAGCCCCGGTGACTGGGGCACTGTGGGGCTCTTCCAAGCAGGGAACTGCTGTTAATTCCCAGTCCTTTGAGGTATTTCCCTGGATAACTCCCCTGCAATGCAGAAGGGACAGGTAAAGAGCCAGTGTTAGTGGAAGCCACAGAAAGCTGTGAAGTTACAGTGGATTTGTGAAATGTCATTACAAGATCTGAGCTACAACATTTCCATGCGACCCCAAAATCCCTCAGAAGTTTTCCATTTGAAATCTTCCACAAGGTCAATGATGAGACCACTCTGTCACTGGGATTTGTCCTTCCAAATGGACTCAGCTTACAGAAGTGAGGGAGAAAATAAAAAATTACAGCAGGCCTTCCAAAACAGCAATAAAACTGTGCCAAATTCCATTTGTTTTCAGTTGAAGAAACATTTGTGGAGCACCATAGGTGACTACCAGGCATCTCCCACTCACGGCTGCTTTTTGGCATCTCCCTTACAGCAGCCATATATTTAATGGATCTGTGAGTCCAGCAGGTCTCATGAATCAAAAGTTTCTCATGAATCAATGTCTTGCTGGAAAACACAAATCTATTAAACCCCAAATGATTTGTTTAAAACCTCTTCCCTTTGAACAAGCTCTCATGGAGATTCCCTTCCTTCCATTCAGCTCCATCCTCCTTTCATCTACATTCAGGCCTGGGAAGTGCCTGAACAGGAGTGATGCTTCCCAGCTATTGAGTGGATAGATCTAACCTAAAACTGATATTTAGGAGGAGAGACTTAGTATAGATTTTAGGAAGAAATTCTTCCCTGCAAGGGTGGGGAGGCCCTGGCACAGGCTGCCCAGAGAAGCTGTGGCTGCCCCTGGATCCCTGGAAGTGTCCAAGGCCAGGTAGGATGGGGCTAGGAGCAACCTGGGATAGTGGAAGGTGTCCCTGCCCATGGCAGGGATGGGATGGGGTGAGCTTTAAGGTCCCTTCCAACCCAAACCGTTCTGGGATTCTCTGATTCTGTGTCGCTGTTGAGCTGCTAGCTGAGGAATGACCCAAGTTCTCAGACAAGGAAAGAGAGAAGAGAGCTTTATTGTTTTGATTTCCATATATATAGAGTTTACAGAGGTGCCCCAGATTGGTCAGCCTGAGACCTCCCCCTAGGCCCAATTGGCCAAGCCCGAACTGACCTAATCCGGAGAAGTTGTTTGCAAAACATCCAAACTTTATCTCTTTTTATGAAATCTAGCAAAATATTCCCAGGGGAAGGACCTGTGCTAGCCACAATTCTATTTTTGCCATCATCCCAAAAAGAACCCATCGTGCCAGAGGCTGGAGAAACAGGGGTGTCCTGCTCACACTGATAGGACCAGGGGACTGAAAGGGACATCTGGGTTTGAGACAAGCTAGGTGCTGTTTAAAATGTTCATCTCCATGTAGCTCAGATTTTCCTGATGAAAATGAAGTTGAAAACAGGGAGAACATCAGGCAAATTCTCCTGCAGCCTGAACTGCACTGAAGATCCTTGTTCTTCCCATCCCACAAACATCCGAGGGATTGTCTGTGCCCAGGAGGGATGGGCAGACTGGCACAGCCTCCCAGAAAGCCATGCTTAGCACAAAGAATTAACCCTCTCCTCATCCTGGAGACAGGGCATCCTGTGGATCTTGTCCTTCCCCAACATCAGGAGATCAGCAGGGGAACAGGTAACACAAACCCTTTGTTGATCAGAGAGCCCCCCAATCCCCTAAGCACGGCACAGTCAGGGTTAAACACCACACTGCTCAACTCCAACTGCTGCAAATGTTTATCCCTTTTTTTTCCACCCCAAAGCAACTTCATAATAAATAAGGTCTTTAACTGAAATTACTCTTCAGAGAAAGGAATTTCCACTGGGCACATTGGGCACACAGGAGCACTGCATGGCCCCCATCCCAGAGGCGTCAACCACACGCCCAGGACCAAGGCAATTTTATATTTCTGTTTGAATATTCCTACAAGTGCCACTCCTGAGTTGATTTAACACCACGGCTGCAGTGTCTAACAGCTCTCCAGTGATTAATAACAGCCATTTGTTCAAAGCTAACAGCCCCAGTGTGACAGTAACATATAAATTAGCAACATTAAAAATATGCTAAGGAAAACATTTATGTACTGGCTCAGTGTAGTGTGTGATGGTAACACACATCAGTTGTGCCAATAACAAGCTATTAATGAGGAGGGCTGGATGTTTAAGCCATTTTTGCCCTGTTCTCCCATAATCATTCTGACATGGTTCATATTTAGCCTGATGAGATGGGCCAGTTCCCGTGGCCATGAATGTTTTTATGTGCTCAGGCAGGAATATTGCAAGCAGATGGTGGGAGGAGCGGAGGTGCAAGAAGGTGAAACATTGTTCCCTCCGTTCCCTTTGTCACGGAGCAGCCAATGTGCCAAGTAATATCTGGGCATAAATTACAGGGCTCTTTCCCAAATTACATCCCCAGCTTTAGATGTCATGCAAAACATTTTAATAATGCAAATTAAAATTCTTCTGTTCAACAGATCCCAAGATGCTCCTCTTGCCTACCAGGAATCACAGCAGCATGTTCCTGTCTCCAGGGCTGACCGGCAGCTGTGGAGGGGAACTGAGCCCTCACCCTGGGTCACAGCCCTTTCCCAGCCATTTTCCAGCCTGGGAAAAAGCTGTTTAACTGAAGGTTTGATGGAAGCCTGAAGCTGAGCTGAGTCATGTCCTCACAACTATCTGACACATCTCCACTTGTTCCATGTGGAAATAATCCCAGGGCATCACAGCACCCATCTTATAAAAAAACTGCCAACTCAGCTGCAAAAGACATCCTCACATTTTGCTCTTATTTTGTCATGACAAAAACCATCAGACTGTGGGGTTTTGTTCAGCTGTTGAGGTAAGAAAGTCCTTTTGCTGAAATTCCACATTGCAGTGCCAAGCCCCTGTAGAAATCTGCCCAGGATGGATTATGACTAGGATGGATTTATTCCTTTTGTTCCCACCACTGATATTCAGGAACAGGCCATGAGACAGAACCATCAACAACTTCATTGTACAAATAATTCCCAGCAGGTGAGAGATGCTGCTGCTTGGCTCATGCTTGGTGCAAACAGAAATCAGTGCAATATTCCTCAGCAAATCTTGCAAGGCAAGCAGAAAACTTAAAATTTAGGACTAGGCAGTGGAAAAACTTGAACACAGTCCAAGCCCTGTTCCCAGCCATGCACAAACAGGACCCAACCATGCAAGCACTGCTTCTGCAGTCTGACGAAAGTCTCCGTGGGCTGTGCTGCTCTGGGAGGGCTCTCCGGACAGGGCTCTGAGTGGCTGCCAGTCCAGGCTGTGCTGTCAGCACAGCCCAGGCTGTGCAAATGGCATGTGGAGCCCGTGCTGACAGATACATGAGCTCATTGTTTCAGGCAAGTGTTTTAGAGAGCTCAGCCTCCCCTTGACAGAGATGTTCAGCAACTGCTCATCTCTCTTGTCAGGAGCAATGGACTGGTGTGATTAGAACTCTTTCATTCACCTCAGTGCCACTTCCAAGTTGTGTCTTGCTTTGAGGAGTTTGTTTAAACACTTCCATGTTCCATTTGGAAATGGTTTTTTTTAAAAACCCAAATGGTTTTCAACCACAAGCTTCCCATTTTGCTGATAATTACTTCCTTAGTTTAAAAAAAAAATAGTTTAGGGGAAAAATTCCCACTCCCTTTTACCTGGGATGTTCTTCTCCGTGTGTCTGCGCTGGTTTTTGCAAGGGGAGGGTTCAGGATGGGCTGGGAGGAGCCCATCCGTGTGGGACAGAGCCACCTGCTCCCTCCCCATCCCAGGAGTGAGCTCATGGGACAACCATCCCTCTGCAGCATGACCTCACGGCTTAACAGCTCCTTGGCTCCAGCTTGTGGGAAAATGTGAGCGTTTCCCTCTGCTCCTGATTTGAAAAGTCACAGTTCTGTCTTCCCCAGGAACCAAAACCACCCCGAGGACTCCCCAGGAAGCAGCATAGTCTGGTGAACAGGGAGACAAAGGCTTTCAGCTGGGTTCGCTGGGATTTATAGGGGAAATTTGTAACCCAAGCCCTAATTTTCCCACCTGGTCTCAATAGAAGCTTCAGCACCAGGACTTTGCAGCCTTGCCCTGCATAACACCTCAGGTGTGACTTGTTGTCAGTGCCTGTGCTGCAGACACATGAACGTGTCACCTGAAACTCACTCTGGAGTTCCCTGATATGAAATCTGGGATGTGCTGCCTCACAGACTCCTCTGGGGCACCAGGGAAATGTCAGTGAGTCACCTGGGGCAGTGCTTGCACCCTTTTTAGACACTCCCATACAAGCAGGAGAATGAGAAGTGAAAGGGTCTGATTTGAGGCAGAAAAAGGCAAGGAAATACAATTCCCTGAGGAGAGAGGACAGGACCCATAACCCAAACACAAGTGCCTGTGCTGTAGGGCTGAACAGCACCAGCCTTGCAAACATGGCTGGACAGTTTTCTTCCTGATTCCGTGACTCTACGTCTCTTTAGCCAGTGGTTCTGCAGCCTGGTTTCCATCTCAGGCTTCTGCCCAGACACAGCCCAGCGTGCCCAGGCTCTGCAGTGAGCCAGGATTTGCTGTCTTCCCATCCAGTTCTGCTATTCCCACCCCTCCCCAGCACTGAGCGGGGGCCGTATGATTCAGCAGCTCTTTGCTGTCATCCAGAGCCGCCGTCTGCTCCCACATTTCACCCCACCCCGGGCTCTTTGCCTGCAGGAGAAATATGTTGAGATTTTTTGGTTGAAAACTCCCCCTTGGCAGTGCAGCCCTGCAGGTCCAGAGCTGCTGGGAGCTTTGACACATCTCCCCAAACGCCTTTTACAGATTAACGTGGGCATCAGGTGTGGGATGAGGCTTTTTGTTTGCCACGACAGATTTGTGGGAAGGGCAGCCGTGATCAAAAGGATTTGGAGGGGTTGTAGCAGCAAACAGAGAACCCTCTCCAGATTTAGTGGACATGAGGAACTCTGCTGAAACTTGGCAGCGTGGCTCTGCTTTGAAGGCAGCAGTTATGGCTTGTTCCCAAACAGGCAGGGGCAGATGTAGCTCTGGATGCAGATGGTACAAGGACTCATTCCTAAATAACCCACTGCTCTTGCTGACAGTGGATTTAGCTGACCAGTGTTGGGAAGGATCCATGGAATCCACCACAGTGCAGGTGAGACAAGCAGGGGCTCAGGCGACAATCTCACCTGGTTCCCACAGTCTGGTCCTGCTCTGCCTTTATTTCGTCTCTGGCCAGAAGCTGTGACCAACCACACTGCCGCTCAAAAGAGAATTTGAGATTTCATTCATTCAAGCCAAATCTCAACCTGTCCAGGAAAGCACAGAGCAAAGCAGATCAGACCGATCAATCACTTGGATTGTCTTTCACATTTCTTACAGGCAGCCTTAATAAATATCAACTGCAGGAGCTTTCTGACATTGCTGGAGAAGTTTTCCAGGTTTCTGGTGGAGCAGAAGTTAACTGGAACCCAGTGCAGATGCTGGAGCCCCAAGGCTGAGGAATGGAGAGGGCCACAGGGATCTGAACCACAGCCAAGTGTGCACAAACCACCCAGAGACTCATAGTGTACAGGAAGAAGACAAAAGGGAATAACTAAAAAGGCTGGAAAAGGCAGCCCAGGGAATTTCTTGGTGGCATTGGAGGACAATAAATCCCAAACTACACTGTTCAGAGCCAAGTTAACACTTCATTGCAAAAGAGATGGAGACAAATTCTCCTGCCTTTAGGAGCAGCCTGTCCTTGAGCCCTGAGCCCCTCAGCAGTGAGTTCCAGTCCTTGTGAATAGCACATTTCAGTCTCTCTGGAAGCAGCTGAACCCAAGCACAGGCTCAAAGCACATCTCTGTGCATGGGCTTAGAGCAGGTTTAGGCCAGACAGCTCAGGCTGAAGCACACTGGCCAAAATACAGAGACCTGAGGATCTGTGGGGCTACCAGAGCTCAAGCACACACCCAGACAAGGGCTGTGCCCAGCAAACCTGGGCTGGAGAAACCTCTGCTGCAGCATTTGTATTCCCTTCCTCCTGCTGCACACACAGGCGTTGGACTCAGCTGAGCAGCAAGTGCCCAGGTATTTCCTGGAGCATTATTAGGCAGGAAATCTGTCTCTCGGAGCGCTGCTGCTCATGTTGCAGACCTTTGCTCTGACAGTGTGAACATTGCACGTTCCCCCTTTCCCTGTCACTACAGCCCCACGTCTGAGTCGGCACAAGATGCTTATTCTGGCTTCTTTCAGACCTCGACTCATTTGCAAGAGCCCAACTGTCATCACATTTATTTTTCTTTCTCTTGCTTCCCTGGGCCTGGCGGGCTGGGCAGGGCTTGTATTTAGGCCCCTGGGACTCCAGATGTGCTATGGGATGACGCAGAAGCATCAATATTTTCCCTTGGAACGGATGTGCTTTTGTGCCATTGCCAGCTCATCGCAGTCAAGGTTGTTTGAGGGCTTGGGAGAGAAGAAAAGCACTGATGGAAACAAAGGAGGAAAGAAATACTTGGATGCAGTGGTCAGGGGGAGATGACTTGGGTTTAACAAGGCTGATAACGATGCAGAAACGGAGTTGATGAAAACTGGCTCCCCCGACTTCACTGCTGATAAATCTCTGGGCTTCGCTGGGAATGGCTCGGGCAGCAAATCTGACAGAGGCACGTTCCTTACAGCTGGATTTGAATGGCATTTCTTCCACAAGGCTCTGTGGGGATGGGGCTTCATCCTGCCCAAATAGGTTCCTGTGCTGAGCTGGGAGCCCATGACCACCCCACAGGGATTCAGTACCGAGCCAGAGGTGGTACCTTGGAGTAAAGGTTGGAGGCTCGGGGCAGTGTCAGTAATCTCAAACTTTATAAAGAAGCTGATTTCCTGTCCCAGGATTGATGGATTGGCCAGAATAAAGGCAGAGAAAGCTAATCCTGAAAACCCCTCAGGGTCACAGTCACACCACCCATCTTGTTTGTGGTGAGCCCAGTTTGGTCCAGCCAAGGCAAGGCACAGCTGGGCTGGTCCTGTGTGGATACACTGGGACTCATCCTGCCCCAGGGAATTTATGCCATCAAGAGGGAATCTTGGAACGGGTTGGGTTGGGAGGGACCTTAAAGATCAGGACAACGTCCACTAGACCAGGCTGCTCCAAGTGCTGTCCTACCTGGCCTTGGACACTTCCAGGGATGGGACAAGAAGGGACATTGCCCAGGGAGAAGAGCACACTTCCCCTCCCAGACCACTCAGAATCATTCAAGGTCTTCCCGTGCCTCAGTCTACCCTTTGGAAAGTGAGGACAGCAATACCCACCAGTTTCTAGCAGATCCCACCGAACACTGTGTGATGTTCCTGTGTTTTTATGGTTTGTGAAATATTGGCATGTGCTGGTCCAAACTGCAGGAAAGCAGCTTTGCTGTAATTAATTAATTAAAGCAAAGCCTTGTGATCAAGAACAGCTTTGACAGAGCTGTATAAGATGTGTATCCTCTGGAGAGGGGAATTGAAGTCCAGCCCTGCTGATCTTCCAGGAGCTCTCAGCTTTGTGAGTGACCTCAGAGCAAGCCATGGCGTGCTTCTCATCTCCAGCACTGCCTAGATTTTCAATAAAAAACCCTCTGTATAACTTCTTTTGATTTATTTATTACAGAATCTTTTTTAGAACCTCTGACCATCTGGGTTTTGTACATTGTGTCACACTGGGAAGAGAAACTGGGGCTCTGCATTCTCCTTGTAGCCCAGTTCCAGGACACACTAACACCAAAGGCGGGAAAGATTCCTGAGGAGGAATAGTCGTTAAATAAAAAGGAGAGAAATGCAAGCTAGAAAATGGAGTAACAGAAATCTACCAAAAATATCATCAATAAAGAGAGCAAATACATTGAACTGACTCTTCCCATGGAAAGTCCAGGCCCTGTGGAGCACTTTGCCTGTGGGCCATGGATGGAAGATGTTATGGATTGCTCTGTGCCATCAAGGGGAGTGGGGCAGCCTGAACCACCCTAGGGCACTGAAGGAAGGCTTGTGCGCACAGCCAGCTGCTTTTGACAAATGTTTGTAATTTCTCATTCATTGTTACACTCTGCCATTCCTCCCTGCACTGGCAGACTCATATTTCTATGGGAATGGACCAAACTTCACCCACTTCATACATGGGCTCTGAAAGAAACTTTCCTTTCCCAAGCAGGGGCTTGAAAAATATATATTCCAATAAGGAATAAACCAAACATTCTTGTTGGGAACAAAAAGGTGTTTTGAGCTTCCAGCTGCAGTCAGAATCCAGTGAACCAACTCTGTTTTCCTACAGATGCATCTCTCCCTCGGCTGGGTTTGCAGCTGGATTAGGGGAAGCTTTCTGTCATCTCTGCCCATGCCTATAAAATTCCTCTCCTGTTCCTTGTCCAAGTCCCCTTGCAGGACAAGCTGGCTGTGACACATTGGGGCAGAGTGATCCCAGTAAACCTGAGGCTCTCCAAACTCTGCAAGGTTTGGGTCTGTTTCCTTCAGCAGCCAAGGTCCCACATGGGGTCACAAGTTGGTTATTTGAATATTTTAGCTCCCTGTAAATTCAGGTGAAATTGGGTATGAGAAAGGTGCAAGGGCAGACAGAAAGACATGTCCTTCGCTCAACTGACTACCCAAACACCCTTTCCCAGGAAAATTCAAAACTTGATTTCCTCCTGATGTATGGAGAAATGTGTGCAGGAAGGTCTCTGGTCACACCAACAAACTCTGCCAGCCATGAGCATACCTGGATGCTGGAGCATCCCTGCTGGAGCTGCAAGGGGAGCTCCCCTGATTCCCAATGTCAGCAATACCTTCCAGCATTGTCGTAAAATGTTCTTTATCTGCAAACAGAATTTCCCAGAGCAGAGACTGTTTCAAAGCCCTTCATTTTCCCCAAACCCTAAGAACAAAGCATGTGGGGCAGAAAAGGCACATCTGGCCCAGTTCTCACACCCAGGGAGGGATTACAGGAAGCAGGGCAGGAATACAGCCCTGCCTCTCCTGGACAGCCTTTGGCTCCCAGTCAGCACCAGGATGGGAATTTGCTGAGCTGGAAAGTCTCTGTGTCTCAATCCCTGTGTGGGAAGAATGCTCAAACTTGGATTGCTGCCCTGGCTACAGGAGGAGGCAAACAGCCCTTATCTCGCTTGCCAATGTGACCAGCTGGGGATGGGAAGGAGAAGAACCCTTCACAAACCGGAGCTAATGTTTGGTGTCACCAAGAATCCAGACAACATTCCCAACACCACCACTTACCCACAGGAACTCATAATACAAGATTTTAATCAACAGTGGATTTTTTTCTCTGCTACATCATTTTGCTTAAGTCCAGTTTCATCTTCTGGACCAAAGAAATGGCAGCAGGAAAAACAAAGCTTCCCCTTTGAATTAGTGGCTCATGCCTGATTCAACAAACAATGTATTGAAATCCAGTAATTTTCATCATAAAACTGCAGGGAGGGAAGTGGGAAAGACTTGGGGATGTAGCTCCTTGTGTTGGTTTGAAAACAAACCAGTGGGAGATCACAAGTCCAGATTAAAAATAAGTGAAATAATACAAGGAAAAGCACTGACAAAGTCAGATACAAACTGACACCCAGTTAGGGTGGTGGCAGCAGTCCAACTGAAGTAGTTCAGTTCAAGCAGTGATCCTGTGAAGATCTGGTCTCCAGCTGAAGGTGCAGTGGTAGCTCTTGTCCTCTGGGAACCCAGTAGACAGGGCTAGCTCAGGCAGTTCCAAGGCCAGGTTATATCCAGGTGGGAACACCTGGCTCCTCCCTCCTGGGCAGAGCATCTCACAATGGGATAAGTCCATGAGTCATGCGGTGGGTCCCTGATGGCCCATTGCCTGTCACCTGGGGTGGGTCATTAGCAGCTGATAACTGCTAACGGATGGCCCATTGCCTGTCATCCGGGGTGGGTCGTTAGCAGGTGATAACAGCTAACGGCCCACAGCTGGTGGTAATAGAATACTTAAATACATCTATATTGCAACCTAGGACACTCCTCAAGTGTTTTAACCCAAAACTTCATCTCACTTCCATGAGAATGAAAGAAACTATTGACCATTGGATGGTTCCCCTTTCTAATCAATTCAGAACAGGGCTTTGAATATTCATTTGTTAGTTCTGCTCCCCACACTTCTCTTGCTTGAGTGGACATGCACAGAGAGGATTTCTATGCTGGTTTGCAGAACCTTCCCAAGGCACCTTCTGAAACCCTACAAACAGGAGGCGGCACCAGATGGAAAATACCTGCTCCTAGGCTGTTCTTCCTTGTCCCAGCCCAGGACCAACTTGCTGTAACCCATTCCTGGCCAAAAAGAAGAGAATCCCCCAATGCCAGTTGCTTTGATTCCTAGCTGCTCATCCAAACACCCTTTTCCATGGGCTCAGGCTGGAACTCATCCCCAGCAGTTTCTTTTTTGCATGGCAAGAAAAAACCCATCAATTTTTAACTCATGCAAATGAGGAACAAGATCTGTGTATAAAATAAACAGACAACCCATTTTTCACCTGTAATTGTTTCTTTGCCACATTAATAAAAATATGGTGTGTATTATGGTTAATTAATATGTAAATGAGAGATGATTAATAACTCATTTGGCGAGAAATAGGAAGATTCATTTACCTTCTGTAATTCTTCTGTGCTTCCCATCCTCTGTTCGATGTCTGTGAGGGTGGGGAGGCCCTGGCACAGGGTGTCCAGAGAAGCTGTGGCTGCCCCTGGATCCCTGGAAGTGTCCAAGGGGCAACAGGCAGGTGACAGAACCAGCCCTCTCAGCAGCTCCTGGGCTTGCTGTGGTGTCCCCAGCCCAGGCACAGCAGCATATGCCCATGGTCTCAGAGAGCAGAGGGAAGACTCAAGATTTCAGCTCCAAATCCTCCACCCTGCAAGGATCCTGTTCCTCCTTCCCACCCTTCTTGCCAGCCCATCCAGCTTCCTTTGGCTCCAGTTACAGCAGGGAAGGGTTGCCCTGCTATTCCAGCAGGGCTTCTGCCCAATAGCCATCAAAGGGTTCAATATAATCACTGGAGATAAAGAATTGGAGATCCCTTGGGTGGTTTAGCCCAAGCAGTGTTGGGTGTATGGTGATTTATTCCTTGTCCAGTATAGATGTCCCCAAAGAGATGAAAAACCCAAACACTTTGGGCATGGTCTGGAGCTCAATATGGGCAATATTCTTTTTGTTGTTTTGTCAGGAGTTTTGTCTCAGGGACACAATTTTGTCAAATGGACCCATTTCAGAGGCAGGAGCTGGAAGGACATTGGGCACAGGATGGGAAGGACAGAAGGTAAGTGCACATAGGTGATGGGAACCCTCTCCTGGAGCATGATTGAAGGTTCTCAGAGACACAACGAGGCTGACTAACAGCTTGTGGGGACAGCCCTTCCCAGCCCTTCCCAGCCCTTCCCAGCCCTTCCCAGCCAGCTCCAGCCCTAATGGATGAGCTTCAGGAGAAGTCAGCTGCCAGGAATCCCTGCTCCTGTGCCTCTGGTGAAGGAAGCAAGGGCTACAAGCTCAGGAGGAAAACAGGTATTTGCCCAACCCCTTTCAAGTGGGATTCCCTTTGAGGGGCAGAAATGAATCATAATCAATAAGTGGAACTCTGAACTGCAGCCTGGTTACAGCACAGTGCCGCAGTTCTCATCCATGAGTGCTTTCCTTGGAGAACTGCGCTCCCACATGCTCTGATAGTTTTATTTGGAGCCATCAGGAGCGGGAGCTCCCTGGGTAATTTCTTGCACCCTGCTGAGCTGAGCAACCTACAGGGTCACAGATCCAAGCAAACATCCCCTAATTCCTGGGTGAGCTCGGACATGCAGAAACTCAGCGGCAGAGCTGGCTGTGCACTCCCCATCCAAATGGAAATTTGGCTGGAGACGTGTCACTGGAAATTACAATTTTTGCAGGAAAAAATCCCCAACAAAACTATGATCAATCATTTGTTCCAATTTTCATTAAAAGCAAGAATTTTCCTTAAAGTAAATGTTGGTTACAGAAAAGCAGCTGTTTGTTTTGTTTTCTGTAACCAAAACCAGAAGGTTGCTCTTTAAAATGTTTTTGAAAAGCAGCTGCTTCGGTCAGCAAAGCAAAAACAAAAGGAAACTGTCGCAATGACTAAAATAAATGTTTTCCCCAGAACTTCCAAGAATATAAAGGGATGACATGACTCGACTGTAGTCCCCTGGCTCTACTGCAGATGCTGAGTGTTTGCTGCCTCTGGCATCGCAGCCTCTTCCTGCTCTGGCGGGGCTCAGCAGAACACAACAAAGGCTCTGCAGGAGCAAAACCCTCCCCAGCCTTTCCAGGAGAAAACCCATGCCGGGACAGTACCTGGATAGTGCAGGAAATATTCTGGAGATGTTTCCCAATGCAGCTCGTTGGCACTGCTTCTGGGGCAGGGGGACCCAGCTCTGGGGGCACTCCCAGCTCTGGGGGCACTCCCAGCTCTCCTTGGAGAAGGGGCTCTGCCATGGCCACTGGGAATCCCTTTGGAGCAGGATGCTCATCTCCCCCACCTGGAGCACAGCTCTGTCTTCCCAAGTGTCTTTCCAGGGCTGATGGAGTTGACCAGATCACACCGAGAGACTTTTGTCTGGGGCTTACTTGGAGCATTTCAGCCACTAAGAGACAGGAAAAGGAAAGAGGGAAAGGAAAAGGAAAGGGGAAGAGGGAAAGGGCAAAGGGGAAAGAGAGAGAGGGAAGGGGAAGGGAGAAGGAAGAAGGGAAAAATTGGAAGGGAAAGAGAAAAATGGAAGGAAAAGGGAAAGGGGAAGAGTGAGGAGAGAAGAGAGGAATCAAGATGTCTCTCTGGTTCTTAGGTTATTTATTGATTTTTCAATTTGGACAAACAAAGTGCCATTCAAAACCCAAATTCGTCCTCTTTAATGCGCCTTCACTGAATCAAGTTCTACAGCACTCAATTAGCACATAAATAATTAAAACATTTCCAATGAAATGTTCTGTCCATAAGAAGAGCTCAATGTGTGGAGTGCAGGGCATTAATTCATAGTCAGTTTTCTTAATGGACCTTGACCTTCAGCCTTGTGTCTGGCTCAATGAAGTGGGAATTAATGCACCGTATTTCATGGGCTGTCAACTCATCCCATCCCCATGGAGCACAGCCCCCAGAGGTCACGTGGATCTGTGGGGAGAGCAGCTGGGGATGGTGCCAGCTTTGGAAAGGTTTGGGGTCCCCTGCATGGGATGCCCCAAGGCTCCAACAGCACCAGGCCAAGCCTGAGGCCACCTCCCCTGCACAGCTCTAGGCTTTACTAACTCAGCACCAGGGAACACAGGTTTGGAATCCCCTTGCAGGGGGAAGTTTCCATCCGCCTCCTATTGCTTAAGCAGGAGCTTCCCTCATGCCTTAACCAGGGATCCAGGCATGGCATGAACCCGGGCCAGCCCCACCAGCCAAGGCTCCACACCCCCAGAGGGCTGGGAGAGCAGCAGTGACCTGTCTGCTCTCCATCCCGTGCCCTGGGTCAGTGGCCATCCTGGGAGGAGCAGAGCTCCTGATCCTTCAGTACCTAGAAATCCCACCTTGGGATTTCCCACACTGTCCCATGGTCCTCTCTGGGCAGCAGGTTCACTCAGCCTCACTGGAGGGAGGTTTCAAAGGAAAAGATGCAAATTCTATTACCCAGCCCTCAAAGTCTTCGTTAAAAATCAGATTTGGGCTTGGAACATGTCTGTGCTCCTGCACTTTGAGATGAGATTTAATTAAGAGGTAAAATTATTAAAGCTGCAAGTTATTATAGCCTGAGGACCCCGGCCTAGTGATATGAAGCAGATGGTCTGGGGGCAAGCAAAAGCCCTTTAATAAAGAAGCGTTTGCAATTCATGAGCATTAATTATGTCCACTTCTCTCATTTTAAAATGTTCTGCTTGTCAGCCCTGGTATTGTGTGCAGAGCAAGCATGATAAATTAGGCAAACCCCTTCTGGTTCAAGACATATTCTTTGTGTGGCAAAAATAAAAAGTATTATCTCCCAGAAGATGGGGTGATTAGAATATTTAAGCACTTGGGGATCCCCACCCTTTCTACCCCCCTGCCCCAACTCCCCTGTTCAGGTTTTGGAGGGCACTGCTGGGATCCAGCCATCCCAGGAGACAGCAGGGGAGGCATCACTCCAGCCCTGGGATGTTGACCAGGGGCACTGGGGTGCTCCAAACAGCTGCTTAACAGGACACTAGAGCCACCCTGGGCAGTCACTTACTCTCCTGCTTCATCCCTGCCACCCCAGCTCTTATTTATAGTAACACTGGAGCCAGAAAACAAAGGGTGAAGGAAACTCTTGGTTCCACTGAATTCCCTGCTCTGCTGCAGTTTGCCATCGTCACCAACGCATTCCTCACCTGATTTCCTTGTCAGGGAAATGCCACGTGGTGGGACCTGCTTGCCAGATGTTGTCCTGCCACCAGCACTGCAGCTGGAGCCACAGCATTTCAATGGCCCTGGGCCTCCTAAAGTCCACCCCCAGTCACAGTGCCCATCTGCCCTGCACACCTGGGCAGTGCAACAGCTCCAGGCTAAAGGCAAAGCCCTCGGGGCTCTGAGGAAAGGACAGCACCCAGCATCCCAATGCCTGGGCAGCCCTGGGTGAGGCTGGTTCTGCTGCATTTGTTGTCACTCTGCTTTTGGCAAAGACAGCCACAGCTTCAACATTGGCTGGTCCAGAGGCAAGACACACTCTGACATCCCCCCAAGGCCACCTGAATGTCCCCATCCCAGCACAGCTGCCCCGCACAGGAGAGGAGGGCAGAGGTGCAGGCAGTGCTGCTCTCAGGCCAGTCCCTCTCCATCTGCAGCACAGCCTTCTCAGCTGGCTCATCCCAGATTTTGGCCTCTCACAAAACTGAATGTATGCTACTCTTGTGAGAAAGCAGCCCTGGCTGTGTGAATTCAGTAACTGCCCATTTGGGATTCAGCAGGTGGAAGAATCCTGCTCTCCTGGTGGGCTTCAGCTCTGGCTGAATCCTGGCTGAACCTTGGCACCTGGCTGCTCATCCCAGTCACTGAGAGACTGGAAGAGCAGAATCTCTTTGTCTCGGTGGGAAGAGGAAGGTTAGGGAGTGGTTTGGGCACACAGGCAGGATGCTCATCGAGAGCACTGCCCATCCATGTGAAGCTCAAAACCATGGCTCAAGTGACTGGTTACCCGGGCACACCAGGAAATCCTGCAAATCCGTGGGAAGATGCCAGTCTGACTTATTCCTGTCATTTGTTTCCTATCTTCCTGTCTTTTCCCTCTGAGCACCTGAAGAATTCACTAAGGCCACTTAAAACAGCCAGTAATTCCTCCCACCACCCTCAGCAATGAGAAATTCCTTTTTGCTGCTCTGATTCACAGCTAAAAAGCCTCTCCTTGTATTTCTTAGGTACAAACCCAGGTTTTCCATGGAGGGGAGGCTCACACCATGCCTGATGTTACAAGTAAAGCTGTGGGAAAGGGCTCAGGCTGCTCCTGGAGGGCATCAGATGACCCTGTGTGACCTGGGAGCGAGGATCACCTGCCCTGCCATAATCTCTTCACCCACTGCACATCTCAGTTAATGATGACAGCCTTTGCTTTCATAGAGATTTATTGGCTCTTCCTTCTGCCCTGAATTAAACCTAACCATGGGACTGCTCGATTTTTCCAGGCATCAGTCAGAGAAGTCCAGGACCGGAGGAAATCCGTGCAAGTTCCCCACAGAGTCCCAGCAAGAGCTGAGCACCAGGCTCTGGGAGCATGAATCCACTCTTCAAATGGACCAATTCATCCCAAAAACCAATCCCACCTGCTGTGCTGACCAGGGCAAGCACCAGTCTGAGCTCATTTGTGTTGAAGTGAATCCTCAGCCTAGAGCCACAAAATTGTTGCTTTAAAGTAAAATTGCTCCTGCCTGTGAATCCTTCCATGGAATAAGCAAAACCAAACATGCGGGTCTGGCTTTATTCAGCCAGCCCAGGGGAGGAAGAGGAGGAGAAGGATGCTCTGGAGGCTTGTTCAGGGCAGGGATGGCAATGCCCCAGAGCCTGGCTCAGCCTCCTGACACCTCTGTGTTCCCATCAGGGTCCTGGGGACATGGCTAGCCCTGGATGCTCCACTCTGCTCCCAGGCACTCTCTGAGCACAGGAGCTCCCCAGGCCAGCCTGCTGCCAGTGCTGCAGGAACCTACTGCCCTCTCCTGCATGTTCCTGGGGAGCAGAGATTTACTTTGTTTGCCTCTCAGCTCCATGGGGGGTTATTTTTGCTTCATGATTTAATTTGGCTGTGATTTATTTATAGCCACGCTCATAAAATATGCAGCCCCCTTTGCAGCCTCTGTGCACATGAGTGCTTGCAGGGACTGAAATCATTGCCTCGTACACTCCAGGACAGCCCCAAGGCAGCACTGCCAGGCTGCTGTGGGACTGGGGAACATCCTCCCCTAGACCAGGACGTTTGGTCAGGCAGCCCTTCAGTGTTACCAGCAAATTTCATGCTCCTGTTCCCATCCCTTCCCTGGCCAAATTCAGACCTTCTGGACCTTCCCCAGCCAGGGGAAACACAGCTGGTGCCACCAACTGAGCTCCAGGCCCGTGGGACACTCCTGCCACTGGATGAAGACATTTCAGCACAATGACAGCTGTCCCTAAGGGGTCCCCAAGGTCTGCTCTGAGACCTCTCAGGAAGAGGAGCAGGTGACCCTGCTGTGGGTTAGTGAGCCCCAAACACTGTCGGTGGCTCAGGGGGATCTGGGCAGGCCTCAGGGACAGGGGAGGGAAGCATCTGATACAAACTCCTCTCTGGCAGGGGTCCTGCCTAAAGGGCTGTGAGCTGAACCTGCCGAAGCCCCCTGGACCAGCCCAGCCTCTGCTCCCTGGGACCCTGGCAGTGATGGCTACTGCAGCCACCCCCAATGGCCCTGCATAGGCACCAGGCCATGCCCAGCAGACACACAGGGCTCTGCAGCCTCCAGGCTCATCCCAGACATCCAGCCAGGGCAGAGGGTGCGACCCAGCACCTCGGGCACGGTGCTTCTGGAGCAGCACCTGGAGGCCAGGGAGGACTTCCCATGGTGATGGAGCCAGCACCTGGCACAGCACTCCCAGGTCAAGCACCAAAGTATGGGAATCTTCAGGTGCTGAGGGATAAATCAAATATATTCCAGTGTCCAAGGCCAGAATGGACAGGGCTAGGAGCACCCTGAGACAGTGGAAGGTGTCCCTGCCCATGGCAGGGGTGGGATGAGTTTAAGGTCCTTTCAACCCAAAGCACTCTGTGATTCTCTGATATAGTTACCCCCTGTCAGTGAGGGTTATTTGCATATGCAAATATTTTCTTGCATGTGTGTGGTATAATTTGCATATGCAATTATCACTTGACTTGCCTTGAGCCTGCCCAGCCTGCAACCTGCAAGGCCATCATGTGCTGCCTTCCCAGCATGACACAGGGGCCAAAAGGGCCTCAAATCCTCCTCACAGCCCCAAAAACCCCACCACAACCTTTCCTGACCAAATAACACCAGCACAGCTCAGCCCAGCTGATGCCAAAGGCTCAAGTGCTTGCTGGGGCACACAAAGGGTGTGTGCACAAAAAAGGTGCACACAAAGGGTGTGTGTGGGGGGCTTTGGGAAAGCCCACCCTGAGGAGCTGTCACAGTGTGAGGGCCCTGGAAAACCCCACCCTGCAGGGCTGTCACAGCCCACCCTGGATCTGTCCCAGCTCTGGGACACTGGGAAAGCCCACCCTGGATCTGTCGCAGCTCTGGGACATTCGGAGAGCCCACCCTGGAGGGCTGTCACAGTGTCGGGCACAGGAGCCTCCTGCTCCACCTGCTCCTCGGCTGAGATGGGGTCAGGAGCAGCTCCACCTCCACCAGCACGGCCGCGGCTCTGGGGCAGTGCTGGGATGCCCCTGACTCTGGAGGTCTCTCGTTAAGGGGGAATAAGAGAAGAAAAAGCAGAATTAGATACTGAACACAAGGAGGGGGAGGTGGAAGGTAATTCATTATCCCAGCCTTCCTCAGCCTGTTATACACTCCCCATCCCCTCCGAGTGGGGAATCCTGCCCTGCACAGGGCAGATGGGATCCCCTCAAACCATCCCCAGGTGCTTCACGGTCAATTAGAGGTGAGTGGAGCAAGGGACAGGGGTTAAAGATTACTCCAAGGGCCAGGCCAGGGACACAGCGGGAGCTCCTCAGCTCATCTATATCATAGACACTAATTTGGTTTAATTTACTTCAAAGGCTTTCCTGGGGGCTGTGGCGCACGCAGAGTTGGGATCTATTTCTCTCAAAAGAGGTTTGAAAGGGGGCAGGGGCCTTTCTCTTGAAAGCAGCCCAGGGACAGAGCTTTGGGGTTTGATTTTCCTTTTCTTAAATTTTTTTTTACAAGGGCTGCCTCCAAAGGCAGATAAGAGGGAGCCCTGGGAAATGAAAGCTGAAAAAGTGGATATGAAAGGAAACATGACCGACAAAGACTGTAATGAAGCAGTTAAAGGACTTCAAAATAAAGCCTCTCCCCACCCAGTGCCTGCAGAGGAGCAATAAAACCATCCTGCGAACTGCCAGCCAAAGATTCCCCCAGGAAAACTCACCCTTGGGGAAAGCCAAATATGTTGAATTATCCCCCAGGAAGCAAGTAAACCAGGGACAACACGGAGCTTTTATCCTTTCATCAGCCTGGGGGATGTGGCTTGTTAATGCTGGGAGTTTAGGGAGGAACAGCCTTGGCTGTGGGATGAGAGCAGAGGGGGAGCCCGAGAGTGTGACCATGACCTGCTTCCTCCTGGTTTGGGGATGAGCCTGGGAGCTCTGTTGGCTCCCAGCCCAGCTCTAAGCACCTTCCTGTGGCTTTGGGCAGCCACAGCTCCCCGTCTCTGCAGTGGGATGGGAAGGGGATCTCCTCCCTGGTAGGAGGCAAGCCAGGCACCTCGGGGGTTGAGGGGCACACACCACACCAGAGCTGGTCCTGTTCAGCCCCGGCACAACCCAGCTGTGCCTGAAGCAGGATTAGACCCCTGAGGCCCCCCTTGACCTCGAGACAGGGACATCAGCACTGTCACACCCCGCAATGATGTGGCAGCTCCTGCCCACAGCCCCTTCCCAGCCCCACGAGGGGACAGGGCACTTGCAGCCCAGGAAGCGCTCACTGCCCAAAGAGCCCTGGGAGATGCCAGGGAGGCATCTATAATCCTGTTAAATAATTACAGGGGATGTGCTGACCAAGTGAGAATAGGGGGGCTGGGGGTCAGAGCCCCAGGGCAGATATGGGAGGATGAGGGTGGGAGAAGGATGGGAAGGCTCAGGGATGGGAATGGATGCAGAGGAAGTGTTGCTGCATGCTTAAAGCAGGCTTGGGACCATGCCAGCCAAGTCCTGAAGGGATCCAAATATACAAAATACATGAAAAATATACTAAATCCTGTATTATATATTATTATAGCATATATATATATAAACACTCTATATACTATACAACACTATACTATATTACTGTACTATCCTACTATACTAAAATATACGAAATATATTCAAAAATATATTCATTACCTATCCATATCCAAGCTCAAACCCATCTGGGGAAATTCAGCCCTCACATCCCTCGGCTTGGGGGTGTTTGGCAGGGAGACTTTATTCAAAGCCCAGTCATGGCAATGGTGTTGTTATGACATTTATTTTAATTGACCCAATTACCAAGTAGCGATAAAACCTTCTCCAGTCAGGTGTGATCTGGGTCTCCTCTGATTGTCTTGCAAACGGCTGAAGTGTCCAGCTTTGGATATCCAGGACGGGTTATCTGACACTGTTTGAGTAAAATAAAAATATAAAAATGATGACAAAAGATTGCCACCCTACAGAGCTCTTGCTGAATTGGCAGCATTAAAATGACTGTGGATGTGCTTCTTCTTATTTAGTTAATAAAAACTGCCAAGGTAGAAAATGCAAAGAATGATTTGTATCAGGGCTCTTTGATTTCCAGTGCTAGGGTCACTTACCTGTGCTGCTCCCTCTATGCAGGTTATGTAGGAAATTAATTGCATGTTGCTAACAAACTTTGCCACTGTGCTAATTGACCTGAGCTTGTCCTGAGGATGTCTGAGCTCTCTGCAGGAAATTGGCCCCTGACATTGGCTTACAAAGGAGTCCCAACTGCTGATCCCCTTCAGGTGTCTTCCTTGTTCATTGGCAGATTCCACCCAGGAGAATGAGAACGGACTGGGGCATCTTTAGGTGCCTTGGAGATGCTCCCAACGACCTGGGTCTCACTGCCACTTGGTTCATCTTCACTTGTCTGCACCAGAGCCTTCCCTGGCTGAGCCCCCCGAAGAGCTGACTCGTTCATTAGGACAGACTAAAGCTTCTGGCTGCTTGTCAGCCACTGTGGGCTGCTCAAGGAAACCTTCCCTGTTAATGACCAAAGAAGTCAGGCCACAATTAACTGATTAGCAGGTACTTAGGGGTGGCTGCAGCAGCTGGGTGTCCCACGTGCCAGCTTCTGCACTCCTGGTGTGTGCAGGGCCGGTGCTAGGGCAGAGGGGCTGCAGAACTGCAGGCAAAGAAAAGAGCAGCAGTGGCCACTGTGCCCTGGAGGGGGGAAGTGCTGCAGGTGTTGTGAGGAGACCTGGCTGGCACCAGCCAAGGAGGTCAACACCCAGGTCAGGTCACACTTGGGTGACACCCCAATCATTCGCACCGGGATCTGCAGTGTGGCCAAGCCCAGCCCTAACACCCCCAGTGTGCTCAGGGCTGCATGGAACTCAGAATGCAGAATGGTTTGTGTTGATGGGGACCTTAAAGACCATCCCATTCCACCCTTGCCATGGGCAGGGACATCTTCCACTGTCCCAGGCTGCTCCAAGCCCCACTGTCCAACCTGGCCTTGGACACTGCCAGGGATCCAGGGGCAGCCACAGCTTCTCTGGGCACCCTGTGCCAGGTGCCCACCTTCACAGGGAACAATTTCTTTCTAATGTCCTATCTCTCCCTGCCCTTTGTCCATGGGAAGCCATTCTATCTTGTCCTGTTACTTTGGGTCCTTGTCCCAAGTCCCTCTCCAGCTCACCTGGAGCCCCTTTAGGCACTGGAAGGGGTTCTAAGCTCTCTCCAGAATCTTCTCTTCTCCAGGTGAACACCCCCAGCTCTCCCAGGCTGGCTCCAGAGCAGAGGAGCTCCAGCCCAAGGAGCATCTTCCATGGCCTCCTCTGGACTCTCTCCAGCAGCTCCACATCCTTCCTATGCTGCCCCAGGGTTGGGACAGCTCTGCAAGTGGAGTCTCACCTGAGTGGGGCAGAGGGGACCTCTTCCCACAGGCTTGGCTGCTCCTGCCTGCGCTGGGGCCGAGCCGGGTCCTGCCCATATCCCATATGCCATATCCCATATGCCATATCCCATATGCCATGTCCCGTGTCCCTAGGGGCACTGCACGGTCTCCGCAGGGCTCGGGCCGCGCCGCTCTCCCCCGCCCGTCCCGGAGCGCTCCCGGTCCGCGGGTCTGCCCTGCCCCCGTCCGGCCGCCGCCGGGACCCGCCGGCAGCTGTGCCCAGGCACCCACGAGTTTTATTCCCACCGTAATTTTTCAATTTACAAGGCAGTAAATGAAAGAGGAAGATGAGATTTGCTCAGCGCATTTTCTAGGAGTATTTACTGCTGAGAACGCTGCAAAAGCCGTTTAAACAATTGCTTTTATGACACAACACACATTAAAGAAACTTCCCTAATATTTTTTTCACCCCTCTGCCATTTCGTGCTGTGCTGCTGCTGTTGCGTTCAGCTCGCTGCTTTATGGGCTGTTTGGATTTTAATTGGGCTGTAGCCCCAGGGAGCATTGAGATTTGGAGACTCATTTAGCTCTGAGTGTGCTCACAGCTGATCAGGCAGAAAGGCTGGGTCCTGCTTTAGTGCCTTCTGTCACTCTAGGAGCTGGAAGAGCCGTGTGGGGCGCACAGCACACGAGGTGGGGGATGGACCTCCAGTTTGGCTGCTGGTGGTCCTCCCATCCCTCGTGGAGAGGGATTCCTGGGCTGGGGTTAGAGGGTCGATACTGTGGCCATTGGATGCAGTCAGGGACAGACTGAGGTCAGGGATGTTTAGGAAAGGCTTTTTCCATGGCAGGGGAGTGTTGAAGACTCTTCACACTTGGAAGTTTTCAAGGCTTAGTGAGACAAAGCCCACACCAGCCTAATGCTGGTGAGAGTCCCACCCAAGCAGGAGATGGGACTTGAGACCCCTGGAGCGTCCTGTGGTTTCATTGTAAACTTTAACCATTTAACACTTTAACTCAGCCAGCTCCAGTGGGCAGTAAGTGATGCCTTTGGAGGGGACCCAGCTTTCCATGCTGCTAAACACAGCCTTGGCGCTGCATCCCATCTCCCACCACCTGACCTCAGGGACAGCAGCCTATGGAAACAGGCTGGGAGAGCTGGGGATGTCCACCTGGAGAAGAGAAGGCTCTGAGGAGAGCTTAGAGCCCCTTCCAGTGGCTGAAGGGGCTCCAGGAGAGCTGGAGAGGGACGTGGGATGGGATGGAGGGATATGACAAGAGGCAATAGCTTCAAGCTGCAGAGGGTAGATTTAGATTGGATATTAGGGACAAAATTCCTCCCTGTGAAGGTGGGGAGGCCTGGCACAGGGTGCCCAGAGAAGCTGTGGCTGCCCCTAGATCGCTGGAAGTGTCCAAGGTCAGGTTGGACATTGCGGCTTGGAGCAGCCTGGGACAGTGGAACCCCATCGCGGGATGGGCTTTAAGGTCCCTTCCAACCCAACGGTCTCTGTGATTCCGTGCTGCTCCGACAGGCGCTGCTCGCAGCCCGGGCCATGCCCTGTCGCCCCGGCCGTGTCCCCACCGCGCCAGGGCCCAAGGCAGCTCTCGGGGTGCCGCTCCCGCAGTTCTACCCGCGGCCACCGGAGGGCGCCCGCGCTCCGTCCGCGGAACCAGACTGAGCTCGCGCCACCCCGAGGGGAACGGATTGGGGAAAATACGGGGGGAAAAGGGCAAAAGAGGCCGCCGGACGCCAGAGGGGGTGGAGGGTGTCACCCAGCAGCTCCCAGCCTCATCGAGCTGCGGGGCTTGTTTGCAGCTCCAGAGGAGAGCCAGGGAAACAGTGTTCGATTTCATCCAACCCACCCAAGTCAGCCAAAACCAGAATTAGGGAATATCCCGAGTTGGAAGGACCCACAGGAATCATCCACTCCAGTCCCTGGCCCTGCACAGATATCCACAAACAATCTTCCCAGGTGCGTCCCTGGCCCTGCACAAATATCCACAAACAATCTTCCCAGGTGCATCCCTGGCAGAGCTGTCCAAACACTCCTGGAGCTCTGGCAGCCTCAGGCTGTGCCCATTGCCTGGGGAGCCTGGGCAGCGCCCAGCACCCGCTGGGGGAAGAATCTTTCCCTGAGATCCAGCCTAAATCTGTCCTGACACAGCTCCATGCCAGTTCGGTAGTTTAGGGGACAGGATGTTAACTCTGTTGCAAATTGATGGCTGTTCCCCTTCAGGCCCTTTCCAAAAGGATTCAACCCTTTGCCTTGTTTCCCCTTTGAGAAGTCATTTTGCTACAACACTTCCAAAATTGCATCCTCGACTCAAAGCAACTCTGCAAGCCAGAGATGTTGACCTGAACCGATGGCACTCAGTTGTTTACACTGAATGGCCAAAGAGCAGAGGCAATACTGAAGCACTCAGCATTTTTCTTTCTTCTGAGGTGTTGATTCAAAGTGAGGAAGAGAATCTCTAATTTCTCCACATGACAGAAAAACCCACCTCTGATCCTGCCTGCTCCTCAGAAGGGAAATATTTGTCCCCTTTGCCAAGTGCCAAGCCCAGCAAGACCCAGGATAACCTCGTGCCCCAGGGCTGCAGCTCACAGGGCCTCCAGTGCTGCTCCAGCAAGAGAAATCCCCTCCTGGGCTTGGAGCTCAGCAAATGAGCACAAAGGAAAAAAATACACAGTGAGGGTGTAAGGCCCTGGCACAGGGTACCCAGAGAAGCTGTGGCTGCCCCTGGATCCCTGGAAGTGTCCAAGGCCAGGTTGGACAGTGGGGCTTGGAGCAGCCTGGGACAGTGGAAGGTGTCCCTGACATGGCAGGGGTGGCACTGGATGGACTTTAATGTCCCTTCCAACCCAAACCACTCTGTGATTCCATGGGATAGCTGTGCAAGCAGACTGGTGGAGCAGAGTCCACCTCTAACCCCCCAAAATGTCAAAAAGCAGAAGCACTTGAGTTATTCTGACTTTTATTTCATTGCTTCTTAGTCCACACAGTCGGTAAAAAATCAGAAAAGCAAAGCAAAAAAAAAAAAAAAAAGTAAAAAACCCAAAATTAAACAAAAACAGCAACAGTGTCTGGAGTCCTCAGAGGCAGCCCGGGGTCTGTGCTGGTGCCTGTTCCATTCATGGCCAGACTCATTGCTGACAGACAGAGGACTCACATCTTGCTCCAGTGCCAGAGCCCCACAGGCTCCAGCCAGAGCTGCTTCTGTTCCTCTGCACCACGGAGGGGAAAAAGGAATCTTGGTTGTAAATGCTTTATTAAAAATAATAGTAAGAGCAAATCTAAGTACAAAAGCAGTTATAGCTGATTTATATTACACAGAATTATTTCTCATTTCTAGTTTGGTTGTTTACCTCAAGGTTGTTAACTGAATTTCCAGTGACTAAGGTTAAATGGCTTAGCAGGGTAAGGAATGGTAAATAGATAGCACCATTTCATACATCTGGTATTGGATTTCAGGGACAGCCTGGGTTGGCTTCTTTTTCAGGGCAGTTTAGCTCCACGGCAAGGAGAGAGCACGTTCCAGGCTGGGAGCAGCAGTTCCCAGTGCTCAGCACACCCCAACCCCGGCACCCCGAGCGGAGGACAGATGGCCTGGGCTGGATTGCAGCCCGACCTAAGTGATTTAACAGCCCAGATTCCCAGCGGGTGTGGTGGCAAGGCAATGGGGCTTAGGCACGTAAGTCATTTAGGCACTTGGGGCAATCAAAGCCTTTGCTCCAAAATCCTTCAAACCTTTTGGAAGTGTCTCCTGTCAGATCTGGACGTACACTTTGGATCACAGCATGTGGCAGGAGCAGGGCCCAGCTGCGGAACCAGGCGTGACTCTGATCCATGCCAGCCTCAAACCAGTCAGAGCCAGGGCTTCTGACAGTTCAGCCCGGGCTGGGACAGGGCAGGAGAGTTCAGCTCAAACTGGATTTTGCATGAGAGAAAAATCACTGCGCTCTTGTTACACTGTTAGGAGTGAGAGTTCCTTAGGCACTTGCTCTAGGCTTTAAAACAGCACATGGTCAACAAAAGCAAACAAGACTATGTACATATATGTAAAAAGTGTTATAAATAGGTTTTTTAAACCATAGATACTATATACATCTTCAATTAACAAGGAACCCTTTGAGTGTTTCCTTTGGGGGTCGGTTGGGTTTGGTTTGGATGGGAGGGTTTATTCCTTTTCTTTTTTTTCTTTTTTTTTTTTTTAAATTTTTTTGGTTATTTGATTTTTTTTGTTGTTTGTTTGGTTTTTGGGGTTTTTTTGGTTTGTTTTTTGTTTGGTTGGTTTTTTGTTCGTTTTTTGGTTAATTTTCTTTTCCGTTTTCTCGTCTATTCTCCCCCGCCTCCGTCTCCTCCAAGGACGTCACGAGTGCCCCTGTCACGCCAGGCCAGGTCCTGCGGCGTCACTCGCGCTTCCGTAGGATGACGTAGATGATGCCGCTGGCCAGGGCCAGGGGGAAGGCCAGCCACGCCAGGATGTAGGCAAAGCCGTAGGAGGTGTTTTCCGAGGCTTGGTGCCAGTCCGTGTGCCTCACTGTGAAGATGGCAGCGCCACTCATCACACACAGCCCTGCAGGGAGAGCACAGGGAATGGGTTAGTGGTGCCATGCATGGACCATTCCCTGCTGGAAGCCCCAAGTCAGACAGGATAACACCCAACCTGTCTCCTGGAAAACTGGGAATCTCCTGATTTGGGGAGGTTGGTGCTGTGGGCTCTGGCCTGGCTGGAGGTGAGCAGGGATATCTCTGCCCTGCTCAGCAAGCAAAGCCAGAGGCTCTGGAGCAGGCAAAGCTGGAGCAGCACCTGGGCTAACCCACCCCTCAGGCAGCCCCAGATCCAAGCTGCTGCTCCAGACCAATCCTGCTCTCCTGGTGTCCTGCTTAAAACCCTGGCCTCAACCACCTCCCTGGGGTGCTTCAAGATGTCAGACAGAGACATGGGTTTTGAAAGCAATGAAGTTTCTGTCTCACCTGTCCAGGTGGTATAAACCACAAATACAGCTGAGCCTCAGAATGCTCTGGCTGGGCAGGGACTGTGGCCTGTGATCCCCCATCCTTTACAGCAGCACCAGGAGCTCAACTGCAAATCCCATTCCCAGCAAACCCTGTTCCTTGAAAACCCTGCTCCCTGCAAAACCTACTCCTTGAAAACCTCACTCCCAGCAAACCCTGCTTCCTGCAAACCCTGTACCTTGAAAACCCTGCTCTGTGCAAACTCTGCTGTGCCCATGGCTCATCCCTCTTCCCTGGCTCCAGGCACGCCCTGACCAGCCAGGGCCCTCGTGGGTCCCAGGGGTGTCTGGCCAGCCCCAGCCCCAGTAGGCAGCATCTGAGCTTTGTTGCAAACCCCGCCATCAGGGGTGGGCACCACCCGGAGCTCACACAAAGCCACCTCTATTCCTGCCCCAAACAAGCTCTTTTAGTCAATCCCAGCAGTTTTATTATACAGTCGTGGGGCTGTTGTTGGAGCCGAGTTCCAAATCCCCTGCCTGGACCTCGGGACCACCTACATTTCAGCACCGTGATATTTGAGCTGCAGTTCCACTTGACACTGCTCCTTTTGTTTGGGAAAAGTGCACAAGTGGGAATTCACTTCATTAAGGCGCCACTGGAGCAGTTTCCATTCTCCAAGCACGGTAGCCAACTCCCACTGCCCAGCCCATGCACAGAGAGCAGAACCATTGTCTGGGGGACAGGGGACAGGCACGTGGCCACACCAGTCACCTACAGACGGCAGATACAGCGGCGATTGTCTGCAGCAGGAATTTGGCCGGCTGGAGGTGATGGCTGAGACTGCACTTCTGGGGCATCTGCTCTGCTCTGGGCCTGGAGAACTCTCTGGGAAGGAAGGGCCAGCTGCAGCCAGCTGCCTGCACTGCTGCAAGCAATGGTGCATCACCCTGTAGAGCCTGACTTTGAGAACACACTCCGGTCTGGCTTGGGCAGGTCACAAGGGCAAATGCTTCCTGACATCTGTTCCCAGGGTTTGTTCCTGCTGGAGCTGCCCCAGCCCTGCAGAGGAATCAGGCTGGGGCTGGGCAAGCTCCAGGTCAGCTCTCCAAGCCAGGTGCTTTCAAACAGCTGTGGGATGTGTGGCAGGCACAGCCCTCGAGGCTGAGCCCACCCTCCGCGCCCCCATGGGGCAGCAGCTCTGGGGTGAGAGGGATGAGAGGGAAGGGATAAGAGTGATGATGAGAGGGGAGAGAGGGATGCAAAAGTTGGGCCAAACCCTGAGAGGCCCAAACCAGCATCTCTGTCATGCTGAGCTGAGGAGTTACCCACAATGGGATGGGTAACCCACCAAGGATAGAGGGGAGCCTTTGAGGGCCTTTGGGTGCCCTTGATCCCATCCGGACAAATCCTGGCAGTCTTTGGGGGGTGATTCCAAGCTGAGTGGAGAAGGTGTTGGGGATGATCCAGCCTGGCCTGCACCACAGACCCAAGTGGCCTCACACTTCTCTTCTTGTCCTTCCCTCCGTCCCCTGGTGTCCCTGAGCTGAAGCTGCAGTGGGGACCAGCCTCTGCTCTCCTCCCTGGTTCTCAGGGCACCCTTGCCAAGCTCTGCCACCCACCAGAGCCCAGTGCTCCTGCCCTGGCACCCACTGGTTCACATCCAGCTGTTGGTCAGGCTCCAGAGCTGGAGACCCTCAGCCTTTCCAAGCCAGAGGAGGTGCAGGGGGGTGGCTCAGGCAGAGCCCTCCTGTAACCTCCCAGGAGGAGGGAGGTCCTGTCCAGCTCTGCTGGAACAAAGCACTCAGGTGGGTCAGCCCCTGGCCCTGGCAGCCCTGCAGCAGAGCCTGGCAAGGCAGGGATGAACTCTGCAGAGCCTGAAGGCCACAGGATTTTCCTTCCCTGACTTCAGACAGCCGTGGTTTCCACAACAAGCTGCAAGGGGACCAGACCAGGTTCAGCTCCCATGACCAAAGCTGGCCCCACCTCCAGGCAGGATCTCCTGGCAGTGCTGGCACAGCCATGTCCGTTTCCTACCAACAATCCTGAAATTCAGGGTCACAAAGATCAAAACTGTCCTGAGCTTCCTCCTCCAGCCCAGGAAGAACCGCAAGGATGGCCACCAGTGCCCACCTCTGCGTGGTCCACCTGGATCCAGACCTGTGCCTACAGGTCCCCCTGGCCACAGGGAAGCTTGATGGGATGAGGACACACTTTTTCTGTCCTTCACACTACCTGGGCATGGCTTTGACTCTAAGCTCAGGCTCAACAAGGAAAGAGACTGTAGGTCTGTGGCCTGACCCTGCAGGACCCAGGACACCCAGCACAGCTAGACAGGAATCCCATTTCCTGTTCCTCTGCCAATGAGGATTCAGCAGCAATCACTCAGGAGAGAGAAGTCTTCTGCTGCCAGGTCTATTAGAGCAGCTCTCAGGCAGGTAATTGCATTATTAATGCCCATTTCCCCTCCATGGCTCTAATGGGTTTCCATACATCTGCTTTTCCGGAGATGGTGAACTGATCTCAACTCCCCATCTGCACTGTGGCCAAGCAGATCCACTCATCATGGATTTCATGCCAGTAAAGCTTAGCTGTGGACTTTGCAAGGGTTTGGGAAGGCCAGTTGCCTAGAGGATGCCCAGAAACTTTGTCTAAAGTGAATGAGTTTTTCCACTGATAAAGTGGCAGGATCTCAGGTGGCTTCTAGTTTAACATTCAAAGCTCTAGGAAAGAATCCTTCCCAGACGCTCTGCCCTGATGCACCCAGAACCTCAAAGCACAATTACTTTTTTTTAGCCTGAACACTCGAAAATCCTCTCCACTGGTTTCATACATGGAAACATAAACAGAGCCAGTGGTTTTACAGCATCAGTATTTGGGGAACTGCAGCACAGGACATGAACTGTGGCTCCTTTCCAGCACTGAGTTCTCGAAGAGTTAAAAATAGTAGCTGACAGTCCAAGTCAGAGCTTACCCTGCAGCTCCAGGGCCCCGTGCTGATGGGGAGAGCACCAGGCCCCCTCGTGGCAAGTTTATAAATAATAACCAATCACTCTTGTGCCAAAACAGGATCGCCAGTACTTCCCCACCCCACCAGCAGCTGTGGGTGCCTCATCCAGCCTGGTGAAGGTGTGTCCCGGAGGCAGCACAGCCACCCTGGACACCCAACATCCCACCCCGAGCCCTGGGGAACAGGCAGAGCTCTTGTTCCAGCAGCCCTTGGGACCTGCCCCCAGATCTGCCCCCAGCGCTGCCCCAGTGGCTGTGCCACCCTGTCCCTCCAGAGCCTCCCCAGCTGGGGCAGGAACCCTCTTTCACCTCTCCTGTACAAGGGCAGAAGAGCCAGGCTGCACAATGGAGACAGCCAGACCCCATCCCAGGGTGTGAGACCCCAACACCCCCGAGTTACTCATCCCCCCTTCCCTTCACTGAGCCAGGCAGGCAGCAGCTCCATGGCCCTCCTGATCTGCCCCAGGAGCTGCTCATTCCCAGCACCCCTCCCTGCCCGGCAGCCCTGGCCCCAGGGTGGCACTGCCATCCCTCACCCCCCACTCACCAGCGAGGATCTGGAAGACTCCGGTGATGTAGAACCGGCCACCCTTGGTGAGCGTGAAGAGCTGGCAGAAGAACAGGAACAGGGACAAGACACTGAAGATGACGGAGAGGATCATCATGGCTTGGACAGACTGCAGCCATTCTGGGGACAGACAGACAGATAGATGGGACACCTCAGTGTGGGCACCTTGGAGCCCCTGCTGTGCCCATAGCCTTGGCACCAGCCTTGGGCTACCATCCCATACCGGTTCCCATGGAGTTTGGGAGCAGCTGGGGGACACATCCAATGCTGCCTTAGCTGCTGAGATCCCCAGCACGGGCATGGTGCTCCCAGGATTTCGGGTGCCATGTGGATGCTGTGTGCATGGACCAGCTGCTGGGAGAAAATGGATCACAGGGCTGGGCTCTGCCTCGGGAGCATTTACCATAAAACAGAGCAGAGATATCAACCCCGACCTGCAAAAGCCAGACAGAGCCTCTCCCCCAGCTCCGTGCCACCTCCGTGCTTGTTCAGCTGTGCTGCAAACACCAAAGCCATGTGCAACAAGCTCTGGGACATGGCACTGGCTGAGCTCTGAGGGCAAATAAATACACGGGGAACAGAAACACCCTCTGCCCCTGTGGGGTTGAACCTTTTGGAAGAGCCTTCCCCAGCTGCCAAACGCAGCTGCATCCCAGAGCAGACCAGTTAAACCAGCCCCTGTGTGAGTCACTGCTCAGCTATTTCCAGGCTTAGTGGGTGTGTAACTCCCCACGTAAAAAAAAATATAAATAAACAAGCAAAATGCAGTTCCATGCCATGAGCTGCTGCAGCTTGACAGAAGGAGGCAGTGCTTACAAATACCTCTGCCTTCCCTTTTCCTTATAAAGTTTGATAGCAAAATGCAGATTTGCAGCTTCCTTGAGAGGTTTTTCAGGATGCAACATCGATTAATTCACCATGAAAGGCAGACAGGACTCAGTACAGGTAAACTAAGGCACAGACCACCCAGTGAAAGGCTGGATCCTCAAATGGGATTAGGCAGTACTGAAGCCTCAGTCCCATGTTGCTGCCACCAGTGTCAGTCCCCTGCCTGCAAGAATCGGCTTCATGCAGCAAATGGCTGAAATGGAGCAAAACTTCCAAATAAAGCTGCCCTTCAGCTCAGCCACCTCCAACCTTGGAGTAGCAAACCATTGGGACTGGAGGCCATTGGGACTGTCCAGAGCAGCATCTGCCCTACAGAAGTGACCACACATCCCCCCAGATCCCTGCAAGCTGCACTCTGGGAGGGGAGAGCGGAATTTGAACCAGAGAGTGAGGCACAGCCTTCAGCTGGGATGGCAGTGATGATCCATGAGCACTCCCAGCAAATCCATGCCTGCAGGGCACATCCTGTGCCACTCAGTCACATCTGGTGTGTTTGACTTTGGACCAGGATTTCTACCCCTTGTCTTTGCCTCTGGATGTTTGGGTAATGGAGCAAACGCAGCCCCTGCTCCCCAAGGTCTGCAACCACCCAGAGCAGCCCCTGCTCCTCACAGTCCCTGCTCCTTCCCCTCCTTGCCACACTTCCCATTCCAAACTGCTCCCCAGCACAAATGAACTGCTGCCCTTCCCTCACTCCAGAGCACCAGGTTCCCTGGGCACCAGTTGCTGCCATTCCTTAGGAAGGAGCAGCTATGGCTGCTTCCAGGAAATCCCAGTGTGGATTTCACAGAAGTGTGCACACAAAATATTCAATCTATTTCCCCTGTCTCAGGGAAACCCCCCTGCCTTGCCCCCACCTGCTCCTTCAGCTCTGGCCATGATCCACCAGTGGGAAGCAGGGGATGAGGCAGCTCCAGCACCGCTAAAATCATCATAAATCCTTGCTCAGATCAGACCAGAGAAGTGGTTGGAGGATGTGCAGCTACTGAACTGCATCTCCTCCCATTCCTCAGCACTGACAGGGCTCCCATCCCAGCCTCTGGGAAGCTGAGCTTTCCTCTCGCCCCTTCCCAAGCCCTGAAGCTGTGTCCAGCTCTGTGCACCCGCTGAGCCAAAGCCCTGCAGCTTCATCCAGGACCCAGAAAGCCAAGTCTTTTGTGATTGCAAAGGCCACGGGATCCAGCTCCGAGAGGAGCCCTTTCTGCTGGGAGGTGGATGCTCCCACTGCCAGTTATTTTAGGAGAAGGCTGTCTAGACAGAAAGCTGAGCTGAGCTGAGCTGCCCTTTAATTGCATCCGCCTCCCCTGCCTGGTTTTTGGTTCTGAATGCAAATGATTTATAGGGGCTCTGCAAAATCCCATTGTAATAAAGAGCCATGTCAGAGGAGAGAAAGGCAGCGCTGAGGGGGGAGCCCACCATGGCTGGAGGGTTTCAGCAGGCAGCCTGGGAGCAGGGAAATCAGGAGATGATCCCACACACCAGAGCTCTGAGCCTGCTCACATCCAGCCCTTTGCTGACTTTTGCTGGCCTCCTTTGTGAAAACAAAGGGCAGGATCCCAGCCCAGGACTCAGAGACCCGCAAGAGCGAGTTCCAGAACTCCATTAACTCCAAGCCAGCTGGCCACAGAGTCCAGCTGTGCTACAACAGCCAGTTGCCTTTAATACACTTAAAACCACCCCTATAACTGCAGACAGGGTTTTTATCTCCTCAGTCCCACATGCCTTTAATCCCTTTGCTGTCAGTGCTGTGTCCAGCCCTTAGGATTTCAAAAACACAGCGAGTTTCCCAGAGGGAGACCTGGCCTGGAGCTGCAGCCCGGGCTGTCAGCGCTGTTTACTCCCAGGCTGTTATTTGTGGTTTCCCCTGGGCAGCGAGCTGGTTATTCCATTCTCCCCCTGCATCTCTTCAGCTCTGTGTTTATATCTTTGTTCTTCAGGAGGAAGAAGGAAAGGAAACAGCGTGGAAAGGACAGATAACAGTGCGCATGCCGCTTCCGGAGATGACCCGGCGGGAGTGGGCTTAGAGCCCTTTCAGGCACCACAGACAAAGCAAGAAGTTTTTACAAAAGAAATTTGAATTTTCCCTTGAGTTCTGCAAGCCCTGATATGTTCACAGCACTACTTATAACAGCAGGGAAAAGACTTCTGCCCTGGGATGATGAAGACCATGTTTCACTGCCCTAAAATCCAGCGTGGAAGAAAGAAATCCAGAGTGGAAATTGGAACCCAGAGCACAAATCACAGTTGAATCTCCCAGAAAGACAGCAGCCAGCCCAGCCCTGCTTGCAGGGAGGTTTTATGCCCACAGAACTGACAGGGCAGGGAAAAACATGCGCTTGGCCGGGAGCAGAGGACAGGCATTACCTCCCCAGGGTTTAATTCACAGCCCCACACCCTCTTTGGACCCAGCCAAGGAGAAAAAACAAAGTGCAAACTGAAGACACTCATTTGAGCTCTCAGTTTATCCACTGCTGTGAGACATCCCTAAATTAGTGCTGTGCATTAAAAACACTGTCGTGCTGGGATCTGCAGCTGAGGGGAACATTTTGTAGATGGAGTTTTCCCTTTGCCAAGGGTGTACGCTCTGTACATTTAAAAAGCAACCACTTCTGAGGAAGAAAACATCCATTAAGGAGGTAACTGTAGCATATAATACACACTAAGCTGGAGGGAGGGGAAATTCACTGTAAAACCTGCTGTTCCCATGCTGCAAGTTAAATATCAGCAGGGTCAGGAACAGCACAGGCACTGGCACAAAGGTACTAGCCCAGGGCTGCCAGGAAAAGCCATGTTTTCTGAGCAGAGTTTTTCCAGAGCAGACTCTCAGGTGTCAAGGCCAGACCAAGAACTTGACTCCAGTTCACATCTGCATCTTTGAAGTGGCCAGGTTGCATCAAAGAGCAGGGACTTGCAGTGGTTCTGATATTCAAACACCCCAAAGAAGGTTGAAAAGGGGTGGAGATGCCGAAATATCATCTCAATTGCAGCATTCTCTGGGGCTGCATTTCAGCCAGAGGCGCCTCATCATCTCCCAAATTCAGGAAAGCTCAGGTGTCTGTGGTGCTGCTCTGCACAGCCCAGACTCCCTCATGGCCCCTGACAGCTCCAGGGCTGCAGGGACACCTCTCGTGTTGGGGACAATGTCCTCAGTCTGTCCAGCTGAGCCACTGCGCTGTGCCAGGGAAAATCCAGCTCCATTGCAGCTTTCTCCTGCTGTGGCCCCAGCCCTCCCAGGGCACCAAGGCAGACATTTCCTGGCTGATGCTGCCGGATGCTCAAACCATGAGAAGCAGGTTCTGCACCCAACGGCTGCTCCTTTCCAATCCTCCCATGTCCACCCCCTGGGAAGGACCACAGGTTGCTGGATCAAGGTATTCCTGGAAATCCCATCATGAAAGGGGGATTTAAAAGAGCTCCCAAGGTATTTGTGAGGGCCGGAGATGAGCAGGAGGGAAACCCTGAACCATCCTCCCTGGAGCAGGGAGGCAGTGACTGAACACAGCACTGCAAGTCCTGCCCAAGACCTCCTGTTCCTCTTCCGCAGCTCCTTCATGTGGAGATGAACCCCTCAAACCCCTATCTTCTCCTCTTTTCCTCTTGGCTCGTCTCCCTTTCCTTCTCCTTGAAGGTCATCCAAGAAGTCCATGAGGCCAGGGCATCCAGAGCTGCCCCACTCTGACATCTCATTGGAGCTCACATCCTGCAGAGGCTGCTCCTGATGCAGCTGAGGCAGCAGAAAGCTGCTGGCACCACGAAAAACTCTTTCCAACAGCTCCACAAAGCCCAGGGCATTTCCTTTCCCAGGCCCTCAGCGTGGTGGTTGTGATCGCCTTCTGGCCTCTGTTGAGGTGGCAGATCCATCATTCCATGCCCAGATCCTCCCAACGACTCCGACTCCGGTACCAGCTCCCAGTGATTCCAGTCCAGGCGCCAGGCGCAGGAGTGGGGAGCAGTGGTGCCTTGGCCCACAGACCTGGTGCAGGGTCACTCAGCCTGTGCCCACAGGGACATCCAAGAGTCTCATCAAGGCCAAAAAAAAAGGTTGAAGGGTTTTCCAGCACCACACTCTGCAGGGGACTCCCCCACCCTTTCTTCTGCTCTGACAGTCATTGTTTGCCTATGTTGCCTTCTTCCCCCATTCCTCTATGGGCCAGAGCTCAGATATGGCAGGGAAGGTTGTCTGACCCCACCTTTCACAGAAAAAATGGGATCCAAAGACATCTGGAGCAGCTGAGAAAAAACCAGCACCAGTTCCCGATCTCTCCTTATCAGATGCTCTTTGTAAGAAGAACAACCAACAATGAAAAAATGGTTTTAAGCAGAGGAAATCCCTTTCCTATTGACAGCAACAAAGTTATGGGACAAACTGATTTGAAATATAAAATAGTCTCTTGGAATAGGAGATTTTTAGATGTTATGAATAAATTCTTTACTCAGAGGGTGGCACAGGGTGCCCAGAGAAGCTGTGGCTGCCCCTGGATCCTTGGAAGTGTTCAAGGCCAGGTTGTACATTGAGCCTTGGAGCACCCTGGGATAGTGGGAGGTGTCCCTGCCATGGCAGGGGTGACACTGGATGAGATGGGCTTTAAGGTCCTTTCAAACCCAAACCATCTGGGACCCCAAGAATGCCCCTCAGCTGATTTCAGAACACCAAGTGACAAGTTACAGGCCCCCAGATCTGGCAGAGAGGGTCCAACCCTGCCTGAGTAAAGCTGGTGTCACTCACCATTAATGACATTAATGACAAAGTGGATGTCCTGGACCAACTGAAAGCTGCCTCTTTGCTTCTCTGCTGTCAGCTGCAAAGACCCTGAAAGACCAGGTGTGTCCCCAAATCAAAATATCTGTACATGGATATCTGTTCACCTGGATGGGACTAGGATAGAACCTCAAATGCAAAGACTGTGCCTTATCCCACAGATGAGTTATCCAATATTTCCTGCAGGGATTCACTCTGACAGATCCAGCATCCTTAAACAAGGGTCATTTCTTGCCAGTTTGCAGCTGCCCAGCAGCAGTTCTGTGTCTGCAGAGACAGCCCCACACCACACCAGAGCACATGGTCACTTCAGCCTCTAATAAAAAGCTGAAATCACTGTTTAAATATTTGGATCAATAAATCTTTGAACTTCTAACTTGCTGGGGTGACTGTTCTCTTGACTACAGCTCACCCTCCTGTGCTGGGAAGTGCCCCCTCACCAGTGACCATTCTCCAAGCCCTGATCCTGTTTGTGCAGTCTCAGCCTTCCCAGTGGGCTGAAGGGGAATTTCTCCCCATCTCCTTTTGCTGAGATACTTCACACTAACTATCAAGAATGGAAGTAGACATGGAGAAATAATCTCCCTCTGTTCAAGGCTTCCATGGCAGTGAATAGCCGTGGGACATAATTTTCAGTCACAAAAAGGATTACAGCAAGTCAAAGGCACCTCCAGCTCTCCGTCCCACCTTCCCCATGGCATGTGAGTCCAGCATGACTAGAAAGAAAGAGTTGGAAAGAATAAGGCAACAAAGCCACTTTGGAGGAGCTGACAGAGGAAAAGCAGTGTATTCAGATGTCTCTGAATTCCAGAAAGGAGATGCAGCACCACAATTCTTGCTGGGAGCAGTGGATGGGGCAGAGTACAGATGTTTCTGCCTTGTTCCAGGAAGGAGAAGCTTTCCCGCCTGCTCCAGCACAAGGAAAATGCATTTCAGGCACCAGCAGCGCCGCTTAGGTAGCCATGCAGAGACACTGGAAGAGGGAGAGTTGGTGTGCAGAGGAGCAGAGCAGTGCCTGCCCCAGCCACAGGCCCTTCCCTGCCTGTCCAGGTGGGCTAGGGCAGATCCCTGCTCCGGGCAACCACCTGGGCTTTCCTCATGGCCATCACAGCAGCAAATCAGGGGTGCATCACAGAGTACACGGCACTCAGTGAGCATGGATTGGCAGCTGGGTATTTCCCAAGATTTAGGGGTTTCTTTTCCCTTTAAAAAAGCCCCAAACTACCAGCCTGTGAACAAGGCAGTCATGGGAAAGCCACAGGGCAGCAAGAGGAGAAACTGTGAGAAGACAACAGGAGAAATGTCTTCTGCCATTACAGAGGGATATGGGGATCCCCATGGATGGCCCCAGTGCCTCCCCACTTTCAGCACTCCCACCACAATCAGCAGTAGAACACAGCAGAAAAGAAATCTTCTTGCCGGCATAAAAAAATTCAGTTGCGGAAAGAAAAGGCCTATTTTGGAGGGAAAAACTATCCCTGTCTGGAAATTTGGGTTGGAATCTCCTTGAGAGCCCTTGCTGGGCCCAGCCACGTGCCCTGAGCTCGCAGTGGGGCTGTGCAGCCAGGGCTGGCAAACAGCCCTGCCGACCCACAATCCTGGGATTCAGAGCTGAATTCCTGAGATAAGTCTTTTCCAGGAATGTCTGACAGCGCAAACGAAGCAAAGATTGTAACATTTTTTCCATAGTTCTTGGCCTCTTGAAGAAAAAAAGCCTTATCTAACAGCAAATGCAAAAATCAAAGCAACAAGCAGGCGGTTGTCCGTGGAGAAGGAGTGGGAATGTGCCCTCAGCTCCCTCTCTGCACTCGCTCCTGCCAGGATGGCTCAGCCCTCACACACACTGAGGGGTTGAGCCCTGCCAAGAGGAATTTGGGAGGTGGGAGCTCAGCCTCCACTGAGGCCAGGTCCAGCCCATGCCCAAGGTCTGCTGATGTCCCGGAAATCCTCACTTGGGCAGTGAGCACTCAGCCCTGGGGTTGTTTGGCTGCCTGGTCTATTCCCATGGTGATCTGTAGGGTGAGGAGTACAGCCCAAAACCTGCCTCAGGGTGAAACGAAAGCAAATCCTGCTGGCACCTGTATTTAGCTTCTCGCTGGGCATCTGCACAAAGGTCATCTGAGCAGAAGGGTCCTTGTGTGATAGAACAGGACAGGGGAGGCTCAGCCGGGGCCAAGGGGGCATCAGAGCCCCATCACCCCCCAGAGACTCCAGTCATGATGAACACAGGTGACCCAGCACCACCTATTTCCCAAATTCCACTTACTGTGTCCCACTGCTTTTTGAAAAGCGAAGAAGGAATAACCATATCCCAGAGGCCACTACGATGGCCAGAGCAGAAACTGCCTTTGCATAAAGACTAAAAGTTCTGCCTGAATTCCCAACAGGCAGAATTCCCCGCAAAAAAAAAAGCAGGAATTCTCTGCTTTTAGCCCAGGGCATCTCGGCACTCCAGGATTAACCGTTCAGTACCATCCTTGGCACAGGGAAATTATTTTTTTATGGCTGTCTGGAGCCCACTGCAGCACAATCTCTGTTCTGAGAGCTGTAACTGAGGACAGTTTGTGGGATTTGTATGAGATCATTCCTAAGTTTGAAAATAAGCATATTCCCAGGAAAGGAGGATGAGGATGAGGCAGGAGACAAGTGTGCACCTTGGAGGTGGCTCTGCCACAGCATCCTGGCCCCATGACCTCACTGCTGCTCCAAAGAGTGACCAACAGCACCTCCCTGGCAGTGGTGACAGGGGGAGGGGGGAGGGAAGGAAGGAAGGAGCAGGACCCACTGGAAAGGAGACCATGTGGCAATTTTAAATGACCTTAAAAGCCTTCCAAAAGCCCAGGAAATATCCTTTGATTTTGTGTTCCTACAGCAGTGGTGGGCTCTGGACCCTGCAGCCAGGGTCCCATAGGATAAGGACAGGTCGTCAGCAGCACTGCACCCACACCCCTGCCACAGGGTAGATGGGGCACACACCTTTGTCCAAGCAAAACCCCCTTCTGATGCCAGAGCAGAGTCTTTGGATGAGTGAGAGCTGTCAGAGAGCTGTCTAAGCCTTAAGCACAATGAACTTCTGCTCAAAGAGCAACTCACTGGGGCACTTTTTCCTGGAATCCCAGGATGGTTTGGGTTGGAAGGGACCTTAAGGGTCATCTCATTCCACCCCACCTGCCATGGACAGGACACCTTCCACTAAATCAGGGCTATCAACCCAACTCAGCTGCTCTACTGCATTTTCAACAGGATCATCCTGACTACAGTCCCTTTAGTGATAAATAGTCAGCACTGGGAAGGCTCCAGCAGCTCTGGAACAGGGCAGTGGACACTCGCAACATGCGGCAGAACCAGCAGGTGTACAGGAAAACACCCAGCCACAGTTTGGACAGGCCCCTCTGAGCACTGACAACCCTGACAGAGCATCCTGTAAACATCCAGAAAAAGCACGGCAAGTTTGAAAAGCAAAAGATTTGGGGAGGCTTTAGAACCCTCGGCTCTGGGACTCCTGGGGGCAATCGCTGCCTTTCATGGCAAAGCAGAGGCTCAGCAGATTCGGAACTCGCATGACTGGCCCTGAAGTGGGGCTGCCTACGCTGCAATAGCCAGCCCCGGCCAACTGCTGATGAAGGACATGGCTCCAGAAGGCTCCTCGCCCGGGATGGGATCCAGCCGCTTCCCGGCTGGCCCGGACACCACCAGGCGTCAGCAGAGACCAGCGCTGGAGCTTCACTCCCAGCGGAACCAGAGCCTAGGCACACGCTCTGGGACACACCGGGGAAGGTGAGGGACAGAGCATCGGCATCACCTCTCCGCGTGGGGAAACTAGAGTGCTTTGCTTCCAACAGGCTGGGGATTCCCATCAGAATCTCCAAAAGCCCGCTCACAGTCTCCCTTCACTGAGGGACCCTCTGGAAGCATGCTCCAGAGGTCCCCCATGCTGCTCCCCAGGCCCGCGTTTCCAGCACAGTGTGACTGTGTCCCAGTGACAGCAGCGTGATTCACAGCTGGTGTCACTGGGGGTTACCCTGTGACAATCTGCTTCCACAGGAAAGCAAAAACCAGGCTAACAAAACAAATGCTGGCCACAGCACCACAAGCATTAGCTCTGTCTTCCAGGGAAACTGAGGCACAGGTTTGCCCAACTCTCTGAACACGGATTTTGTGTCCCTGGTGCCACTGGTCACCCTGGAAACTGTGTGTCACAGTGTCTCAGCACGCCCTCCTCCCCCCACTGGCCTCAGCAAACAGCTCAGGGCTGATGTCACCCTGTGTGACATCAGCCTTCACCCAGCTTGGTCTCGAGGTGGCTCCTCAGCCCCCCCCAGGTGTGCAGGTGCCACGGAATGAAGGGCCCAAGCACTCAGCACATCCCACACAGCAAAGCCCAGGGCCAGGGCTCTGCCCAAAATCCCAGCCTGTCCCAGCAGCAAAAAGCAGGACAGATTTCTAGGGAGGGGACAGGTGTCCTCTGGAGACAGAGTGTCCTCATGGCCCCGTATGCATCTTCCAAACCCCTCACAAGCACAGTAAGAAGGAGGTGCGCCAAAACCAGCCTCTCAGCAGGGTGACAGACGCCCAGCGACCCTGCTCCAAGGACCTACTCGAGTTCGTCCATCCAAGTGGAAAAATGTGCTAATAACGCCCCTGAAAAAGGGCTCGAGCCGTTCATTCCAGTGCAGTTGAGGGTGCCACCTTGTTCTGGTGCTGCCAGGAGCTGCCTCTCAGCCCGAGGGGCTGGGTCAGGCAGCGGGTCTGGACAGGGAGGGGAGGGAGGAGCGATTCCCCATTGCTGGGCCAGTCCCGTGTCCCCACACCAGGACACAGCAGAGCCGTGCTCCTCCAGCTGGGGACGGAGCAGAGGACGCGAGGGGATGGGGTGGGGTGGGGGGAACAGCTCCCGGGATGCAGGAAAATCCAAGAAGGAATCACAAATAACCCGCGCAGGCAAATCCCCCTTGATTGCACAGGTCCCGGGAGGAGAACAAAAGCGGCGGGCGGGAACAGTCCTGATGCCGGGGAGCGCTCACCGTTGGAGGAGGATGCCAGGCACTGGAACACGGCTCCGGAGGTGCAGTTCTGCCACAGGTCTGCCGTGTGCTCGCCGTTCACCAGCCATTGCTGCGGGACAGACACAGCCCGTGAGCAGGGCTCGAGGAGGAGCAGCCACCCGTGTCCGTGTCCCGCAGCGCCACCCGCGTCCCCCAGGCTTCGGCACCGAGCAGCCCCAGCCCCACGCGTGCCTGCCCGGCCAGGCGCGCCCAGGGACACGCTTTTCCTTAGAGAGGGGTTTGGAAAGTAAGCCCTGATATTTGCTTTTAACTGCTTTCGCCCCAATGGCACAAAACCAGAAGCTCTTTATGCTCTTTAAGCCCAGAGTGAGTCCCGCGGGGCCGCGCTTCCCTCCCCTCACCGGCCTCGCCCGCTGCCTGGCCGGGATATTTGAATGCTTCCACGTGATTCCTAACGGCTCAGAAGATTTTTGTAGCGTTTTCCATTACTAGTAGCACCAAAAAAAAGAAAAAAACAAAAAAACACCCCCCCCCCCCCAAAAAAAAACCCCAAAGAAACAAAAAAACCCCAAACAAAACAACACCACCACCACCAAAAAACACCAAAAAAACACCCACAAAAAAAAACAAAAACGGGAAAGAAGCCCCTGGTGAAGCAAGCTTGGAAGTCACCAGCTCCATAGAACAGCTGCCTTGAAGCCAACTCAAACCTCTCCCCAGGCAGCTGACGTGTTCGCTGGGCTGCAGCCCCAGGACAGTGCTGGGAAGCCTCTGTGCTGCATCCAGCCCTCAGCCTTGCCGCTGCTCACAGAGAGTCAGCCTTGGAAGCTAGGTTTGGAAAAAGAGGCTGTGCCTTCTTCACAGCCCCAAAGGAGGAGAGCTGCAGAGCTAAACTGCTGGTGCTGAGGAGTCAGTGCCCAGCCAGCCCCGTTTCAAGGGGTTTTGCTCAGACTGGCCATGCCGGTCCTGTGCCTGAAGCCCATTAGCAGGTGGAGTTCCTTTATGAAAGGGGAGAGCAGCATCACTCCAAAGGAGGGGATTTTGGGTGCTCCAAGGCTGCTCCTTGATGTGAACCAGCCAGGGGAGGATGAGATGGCTTTCCACACCCCTTGTGTCTGTGTACCAACGTGGATACTCTGAGCACACACCACAGCACACAGCCAAGCGTCCCACCAGGTACACCTGACAGCACAAACTCCCAAATCCCACCGTTAGTGAGACCAGCAACCAGGAAATAAAGGCTTCCAGATAAAAACCAGGCTGTAAAATCAGCCACAAATAAAACAACACGTTCTGCTGCTTCCACGCCATGCCCCTCCCCTGTGGAACCCCGGAGCCACGGACAATCCGTACTCACACTAACGATGGTGGAGACGAAGAGCAGCACCAGCACGGTGACGTGGAGCACGATGATCCCCAGCAGCAGCAGCAGCATCTTAGCGGTCGTGGAGGGCAGAGCTGGAGCGGGACAGGGATGATGCTGAGCGTGCGTGTGTTTGTCCGCCTGTCCGGGCCGGCCGCGGGCAGCCGGACACGCTCCGCTCTGCCCCGCCCGGCTCGGAGGAGGCTGCCAGGGCAGTGCCCGGCGCCCGGGTTCTCTCCCTCGGGCCTCGCCGACGGAGAGGAGTCCGAGCCCTCTGCCCGTTCCCCGATATCCCCCGGAGGATCCCCGAGACCGTCCCTCGAGCCTGCTCTCCCTCTCCCACCGAGGGGGCTCCTCCCAGCCCCCTCCCCGGAGACCCCCAAGGGAGGCGGCTCCCCAAGGAGGGTCCCCCAGCACCTCTCCCCGAGATGGTCCGATTCCTCTCTCCAAAGGGAATGTGCTCCTCGCCCCCGCCCTGGCGGGACAGCTCGATCTCGGTGCTTTGCACCCGAGGGGCTATCTCGGCCCCATCCCGCAGGGATAGAGGGGTTTCCCTTGCTCACCCACCCATGGGACCACTGGGGGTGAGTCTGTCGGCCCTCACCCCAGGGGAAATTTTCCCGGCCTCATCTGTCCTGGCGACCCCCGGGGAAAGGGGCAGCTGGCGTCAACTCCTGCCCCATTCAGCCCACGGACTACCTCGGCCCCTTGTGTCCGGGGGGTGGTGTCCTCAGCCCATCTTCCCTCGGCACCCCCAGCACAGGCTCTCCTGGACGTTCTCCCAGGGTTGGGGGGGTGGGTTTTCTCCATCCCATCTTCCTTCGTCTGTCCCGACAGAGGCTCTCCTGGACCCTCTTCCGAGTTTGGGGGGAATTTCCCCAGCCCATCTGCTCCCTCGGTAAAGAGGGGAGGGGGCTGCCCTGGCCCCTCTCTCTAGAGAACCCCCGAAGCAGGGGGAATCTCCAGTCCCTCTCGGTTGCGAACCCCCGGACGGTCTCTCCAGCCCGTGTCCCCCTCAGTGTGGCCGTTCCCCCGCGCTGGGGACTGGCCGGTCCGTACTCACATCGCGGCGGAGCGGAGCGCGCTGGCGGCAGCGGAGCAGAGCGGAGCGGGCGGCGGCGCTGTCAAGTTTCCCCTTTAACCGGGGCCACCGCCCCGTTTGCGTCTGCGGCACGGGGAGGGCTCAGCCGCCGCCCGCCGCCCGCCTATAAACAGGGCAGCGCCCACCCCGGCCCTGGCCCCGCCGCCTCCCCCCGGGACACGGCCGGGAGCCGCTCCTCGCCCCGCTGCCTTCCCCGGAACACGGCTCCGGCCCCGAGCCGCTCCCTGCCCCGGCCACCGGCCAGCGAGGAGATTTGGAGGGGGACAAGAGACAACCACCCCCCCTTCTCCTGAGCCCCCGCTGCTCAGGCAGCCATGGAGGAGGGCGGGGGGAGATGTGGTCCCGAGCAGCCCCGCGTGGGTGGGGGGCGTCCCGGAGCGTGGGCGCTGCTGCTGCCCTGGGGTGTCCGAGCAGGACCGGCCGGTGCCTGGAGAGGACAGAGCTCCCCATATCGGGGGTCCCCTCACCCCGACCCAGGGCGTTTGTGCGGCTCTGGACAGGATCCTAGGCACAGGATTTGGGGAGTGGGTATCTGGCTGGGCTGAAGGGATTCTAGCGCTTGGAGTCGATCCTTCTTAGAACTTGAAAGCCAAACTAGGTGGAACTGAGCAACTTTTCACTAAATGGAGGGTGAGATTTTCCACAGCTCTGGAGGACACAGAGAGTTAGGGCTGTTTTGCCTGGAGAAGAGAAGGGTCCGGGGGAGAGCTTAGAGCCCGTTCCAGTGCCTAAAAGGGCTCCAAGAGAGCTGGGGAGGGACTTGAGACAAGGGATGGAGAGACAGGGCACAGGGAATGGCTTTCCTCTTCCAGAGGGCAGGGTTAGATGGGAGATTGGGAAGGAATTCTTCCCTGTAAGGGTGGGGAGGCCCTGGCACAGAGTGCCCAGAGAAGCTGTGGCTGCCCCTGTATCCCTGCAAGTGTTCTAGGCCAGGCTGGACATTGGAGCTTGGAGCAGCCTGGGATAGTGGAAGGTGACCCTGCCTGTGGCAGGAGTCACACTGGATGATCTTTAAGGTCGTTTCCAACCAAAACCATTCTGTATTCTATGACTCAGGTGCTTGGGAAGGAAGGGGTGGCCGTCCTCGCTCATTCCTCAGGCAGAGCCAATCTGTTCAAACAACCCCGACACAGAGAGTCCACCCCCAGCTCCCAAATAATGCTGCCAGGACACACTCCCGGGAGTCCTGAGCCTTAACACCAATCTCCATCACCTCTCCCATCTCCATGCACCAGCTCCAGACTCGTACCACATTGTTACACAGATGAGGGAATTCGGCATCCAGCCACCAGGACTGTAAATCTTGGGAGAAAGGAGGTAGGGAAGCGTGCTTGGCTTCTCTTTCCTGGCAAGCACAGGCGTGTTCCTGCAGCACAGGCTGCTCACACTCACGGAAGGGGTCCCGGCACAGGCCAGCAAGTGGGAGTGGGGTTGAGAGCACCCGGGGGGTGTCGGGGAAGAGAGGCCAGCGGCTGAAACGAGATTTCAAAGGATGCAATCTCTCCTCCCCTCCAAAAAATCCCGCCAATTCCTCTGCTGCTACCACCGCTCTGCACGCTGTGATGCCTGGCAGTGCCACCCAGGACTGCGAACCCCAGAGGACTCAAACATCTGCACCACCATCAGAACATTCCTGGCTAATGAGGCTGATCGGGGCTGTCCTGCCGCTGTGGGCAGGGTGCCTGAAGGAGCCCCCTCGCTCGGGGCGCCTTCTTTCGGAAAGGCGCATTGTTCAAACAGCGCGGGGCTTCGGACAAGCCCCACCTGAGCTCGTGCTGTGACAGCTGCCCTGGCTCTGGGGGCAAAGCTCCTCTCCACGCCTTCCATCAGCAGGAGATGCTGGGTGGAGCCTGTCCAGGGAGGAGGGGAGGCGAGGAAGTGAGGATGTTCACAGCACAGCCCTCGGGGTTTTGCTAGGGAGACAACGGCACGCCCAAGCCGGGAGAAGCTGGAGGCTCTCCGGTGCTCCCCGGGGCTCAGAGCTGCCCCCGCTCAGGCTCCGGGTGAGGGGGGCTGGCAGTGCCACCCCCGCCTAAATCAAAGCAGGCGCCACAATAAATCGGAAAAATGTTTTGTGTACAAACAAGATTCGCCACAGGCTGTGATGGGAATACTGGAAGATTGACGGGTTGTATAAACTTTGGGTAAAAAATGTGGATTTCTCACTTTGAATCTATTCCATGGGGCTACTTAAAATATGAATACTTCCGTTTGAAATTCTAAAATAAAGTTATGAGAATCCAGGAGAGAAAGTGGGGTTTCTATCACTTTCTGGGTCTCAGATGCTAATCTGATAAAGCAGGGATTAACTGAAAGGGATCTAAGGCTCATTTAACTGTGTGACATCAACTGAACCAGCACATCAGGGCTCTGCTCATCCCTTTCCTCGGGCCAGGAGAACAAAACCCCTGTTAAAACAAACCTTTTCAAACTACACAAAAAGACAGGTTTTTCTCTCTATGTCTTCGTGAGGATGAACTTGTTTAACCCCACGTTTTGCTCTGTCATCACAATTTTAGGGACTTCCTGTTCCCTACCCTGGTGATTAAGACCATTTAGCGAGGAGGGTTTGAAATGCAAAGGGAAGGGGCCGAAATCTGCCATGCCATCAGCAAACCCCTCCTGCAGTTCACGGCGGGGGGCTGGGAAGGGAACTAGGCGGGGAAAATCCTGTTTTCAAACAACTGTGCCGCTAGGAAAAGGAGGCGAGCAAGACATGGTTTGACTGCACTTTGTGGAGGATTTATAGTGATCCCTCAAAGAGCACACATGCAGATATAAATATATATATACATTTACACCGGTGGAATGGGTATTGGAAAAAATATTTCAACCAGAAAACAATTGATGGGGAGGCTTTACATTCAGCAAACTTCAATAGCAAAAAGTCCAATACATCTTGAGGGCATTGAATTCCTTTTCCTTATTTGTTTTCCACCAATTCAAGAAGAATTTATAAAATATTTTAGTCCTGTCTGCATTCATGCCCCCAAACCATCTTCATCCAACTTTTTGCTTCCCACTCCAAGCCAGTTGTCAGCATTGATAGAGCCAGGCTGAAATCTCTGGAGAAAATCCCACTGACTTCAGGGAAACCAAAATTTACCCACTGACCCCAAAACCCTCAAAAAATCAACTGAGCTTCCCAGCTGGGACACAACTCTGAACATACTCAGACTCTTTCTGAGCTGCTGGCTTGGGCTCATCTCCTGACAGCACAGAACAGAACCTACATAGGACACAGGTCTAAACCAGCTTTGAGCCACATTTTGCCCAAACTATTGTTTTACACTTCTGGCTCCAGCAGTGCCAGGTCTGGCCCCTTTTTCAGTCCCCTCCAGGGCCCCCAGAGTGGCCACTGCTGTTCTGAGGCTGTGGGTGCTCTGCGCCCTGCAGATCCTTGCTGAGGGACACAGCGGATGCTGCATGGGCTCCAAGAGCAACTGGAACAAGAGCATGTGAAACAAATCCATTGGGGGACATTAAATCCAAGGACAGCCCTGTCAGCTCAGGAAGTCCTTGGGATACAAATTGCTGGAAGCTGGGAAAGCAGACAGGGAGAATCTCACAGAGTTCTTGCTCCCTTCTGGTGCTTTTATCTCAGCATCTCCTGTTGGCTCCGTCAGAGGCTGCACTTTGGTCTGAGCCAGCACAAGCATTTCTGTGATCCTACACTGCCCAAATTTTCCTTTCGCATTTTGCCAAAGTTCTCTTCCTTTTTTTCCATAATAGCAATGGGTTCAGGGTTGGTTTTTTTTCTGGATGCTGATGCTGTTTGGGGAATTCTCTTTCCCTTGAGTACAATAATCTGCACTAGTTATGCAATACATTGTTAACATGGGTTTTGGCAAGCTTTGATTTTACCCAATTAATATCAGACCCTTCCAGGACATTCAATGATTTTTCTTTTCTTAGACAACAAAACCTCCTTTCTGAGAAGTTTCTTGCTAGCCCTGCCTAGAGCGTTCACCTGGATCCTGGACTGGCACCAAGCAGCACTGTTCTGGGTTTATTAATTTATTGTCTTTCCTCCAGTCAGTAAACAATTCATTTACACACCCAGCTCTGCAGGAGTGATGCAAAAGGAATGATGCAAAAGGGTGGGAATATGGTTGTGAGATGCAAAGGAATTTCCACAAAATAACTTGCTCAGCAACTTGGCTGATAGAGGCAGCAATAAACCAGCAATACATAGCAATAAAAGCAGACACGTCGTTCCTCAGTGGAGAAAGGAGACATCCCATCAGTGTGGAAAGGTGGCTGATGGGCCTGGGCTATGATTTAGAAGTGATCTCTGAAAGGAAATCATTTAATGGCACGGCAGCAAAGGCATCTCAGCCATCAGCAGGAGGAGGCAGGGCTGTTTCATCTCCTGGAACACATCAAAGGCTGCTCAAATCCCAAACCCAGCCCTGCAGGGATTAAATGGAGCAGCTTCACTCAGCAGCAGCTCTGTCATGGAAAGCAGATCCATCCCTGAGCAGGAGACCCTGCCATGAGCCACGTGTTTATTGGTATTTCACCCAAACCCTCTCCCTGGAGGCCCATTTGACAGGAGTTTGTGGCAGGGCAGGCTCCCCTCAGGGGAACCAAAGGCTCACACTGAAGCACATGTGGGATTCCATGATCAAAGTGTTTGGGGGGAATTTGGGGGTATCAACTGCCACAAGAAGTAACATTAATACTGTCAACTGACGGAAAACTGGCGTGGAGAGAATGAAACCCCAGAGGGACCTGGGAATTCTCTAACGTCTGGGAAATTGCTGCAGGAAAGTGGAAAGTATTTGTGAAAGAAATTAGAGCTGCTGAAACTGAAATTCCTCTGGTCATGGCTCAAACAGAGGAAAGAAACTCTTTGGCAGTGTTGTGGAAAGGAGCATCGAGAGGGCAGAACAGCAAGAGAAAATGGAGTTGGGCAATTGCAGCACCACATAAATGCTGGCAATTAGGAGAAAGCCGTAAAGGAACTGGGAAAGAGCACTGAAAGCAAAACTGGAGAAAAGAGGAGACTGATCCTGGTGTGCCCTCATTGTAAAACAGAGCCCAGATATTTTTGACATGACTCAAAACCAAAGGTGGAACTGAAATGAAGCTGTCGCTGGTGCCAGGACTTGGCTCCAGGTACTCAAAAGCTGAAGCCTTTCAGGAAGGGGCTGTGGGTGCCTCTGCTGCCCCACACTCAGCTGGGGACAAACTCACGGGGCCCAAAAACCTGGCAACTCTGCCTGAAAACATCTGCAGTGGGGCTGCAACAAGCACAGCAGCCAAAATCACCAGGGGCTGGGAAAGGCTTCAGGAAAGGACAGAGGCAGAGAACAGCCCAGAGCAGTCCGAGGGCAGGTGAGGGTGCTGACAGAAACTGGAGGTGAGTTCAGCTGCCATCGGCTCCTTCTGGGGAGGCAGGGAAGTGGAGAAAGGGAAGGTGGGATCAGCTGGGCAGTTTTCCCTGCTCACAGTTGTCTCTTTCCTTTGGAAAGGGTGGCTGCTGTCTCTGACAGACTCCGGCTCCAAGACACACACAAAGTAGAGGAAACCTATTTTTAGTCTTGACCAAAGTGCTAGTAGGAAAAAAAAAGTTAGAAAGACAATTGCTTCCTGTTTAGGGCTGGTGCTGGGGAGGGAGATCCTGCCGAGACGCTGAGGCGGGACAGGAGCTGGGGGCAGGGAGGGTGGGGAGGGCAGACGGAGCTGTGGGATGAGCAGGAGCCATCTGGCATGCGAGACAAGGAGAGGTGCTCCCAGCTCCTGAGAGCCCCACGCTGGGCTGGTGGTCTCTGCCCTGGATTCCCGAGGGAGGGGAGGGACTTGAGCTTCTTCGCCTTTGGGATTCCCCGTGCCCACATGCTTTAGGCTGAGCTCAACTGCTGAGGGTAAAAGACTCAAGAGACACGAGTCTAAGGACAGAAACTGCAAAGTGACTTTCACCCTCAGCCTCAGATTGATTGAAGACTTATCCCTCTGAAAATTGTAATTCTTGGTAAAATCAGTCAGATTTACAGCAAGAGAGCAGGTTCTGTGGCAGCCTGAGGGGCTTAAACCCCAATTACTCTCTTTATCTTCAAAGTGCTTTGATGTTTCCACCAACAAACTACACATGAGAGAGGTTAAATTAGAAATCCTGAATTAAATCTACAGCATTTTCTTCAATGAACTTTCTTCAAGTCAAATTTACTTCCTCTTTTTAAGACCCCAGCACTGACATTTTTGATAGCATTTAACATTTTCAAACGCAAGACAATTATCATTAGAAATAAGCTTAAAATGCACATTTTTCTGTTTTAGGAACAGCAGAAACTGCAACTCTTTCCGGGACAGTTTGTGTTTCTTCTGCTGCGCCATTAAAAATCCATCGTGGATGTCAGCAGCTCATTATTTTGACAAGTGGCTTTGCTTCCCCTTGTGCCTTTTCCACATCACACACACTCAAAAGGAGGAAGATGCGACAGTCTTACTCCTAAAACGCAGACTGGAAGGGTAGGGATAGATCCCTGTGGGTGGATTTGGTGACATACAGGATATTTTCAGCTCCTTTCTGGCACACAGTGAAAGACAAAATACAAAGGAAAAAATTTATCCTGGTAACCCAACAAACAAAACACTCATTTAATTTGTACCCAGAGCTTACATCAGGAAATGAAATCTTAACACACTTGTGAAATTGCAACAATTTTATTTGCGAAGAAGCTGAGGAAAAGTGGGAACGTGTCCCGCCACAGGTGCTGTGTGCTTAGGTGAGTCCTGCTGAGACATAGCCCAGGATCTGCACGGTGCTGGGGTAGCTCTTGCGCATCCCCATGCAGCGCTCCTGGTCGATGAACAGGGAGTTGTTCTTGACCACCAGGTCATGCTCCAGGACCCCCTTGGAGCGAACCAGCATCTGCAGCATGTCCTCGGAGGCCCGCAGGCACTGATGCAGGTTCCGCAGCGTCTCGTTGATCTCGTTAACCTCTTGGACAAGGCTGCAAAACAGCAGGATCCTATTAGCCATCACACCACGGGGGTGTCCAAGATGGGCCCTTGGGGCACAGCATTTCCCCCTCAGCACACTCAGACTGATTCCAACACCCCTGGTATGGCAAAAGCCAGGGGCAGAGATCCTCCCAACCTCCATGGGGAGGAATGCAGAAGTTTGTTCCAAAGCTTTGAATATGTTCAGCCACATCTGGCAGAGAAGCTCGTGCCACCAGGAACAGAGATGAGCAGCTGTGACATCCTGTTTCTGTCTGGGTTTGTGGGTTTGTTAGTTCACCCTCCTGGATTTCCCTGTGTAGAGCTCCTGCACAGACCCACTGATGCACACAGAGCAGGACAGAACACTTGGGAGGGGCTAAAAGGGAATGTGGAACATGTAAAGGATGAAAAAACCAATGGCCTGTCAGATGCTGAACCAACTCTGGGGCTGGGTTTAAGTCACTTTGAAAAGGGAACTGTGCTCAGAGAGCTCCCAGGAGGAGCTGTGAGCTTTGGGTGCCTCCCAGGGCTGCTGCTGGGCACTCCTTGAGTGCAACCCAAAGTCCTTGAAAGGATTTCCAGTGTGCCCAGGAAGGGGAGGACAGCCCTCACTGCTGCTCCATATGTGCACCTTTCCTTGGAGTTACCCAAAAGAAAGGAGCTCAGTGCTCTCAATCTCTCAAGCCTGTTGGAGAGTAGGATCATGGGATCATAGACCAGAATCCCAGAGAGGGCTGGGTTGGAAGGGACCTTAAAGACCATCCAGTCCCACCCCTGCCACGGGCAGGGACACCTTCCACTATCCCAGGCTGCTCCAAGCCCCAGTGTCCAACCTGGCCTTGGACACTTGCAGGGATACAGGGGCAGCCACAGCTTCTCTAGGCACCCTGTGCCAGGGCCTCCCCACACTCACAGGGAAGAATTCCTTCCAATCTCCCATCTAACCCTGCCCTCAAGCAGTTTAAAGATACTGCCCCTTGCACTGTAACTCTCTCCCTGTATAAAAACTCCCTCTCCCTCCTTTTTATAAGCCACCTTAAGGTGCTGGAGGGCCCCAGTGGGGAGAGTAAGGGGCTTATCCTTCAAAACTAAGCACATCCAGGCACCTGGATGAGGCAGGAGAGAAGGTGAGGTTTACCCAAGTGGTAAAATTCCAGCCTCTCATAGGGTGGCATCAGGCTGGACCCGGCTATGGTGTCCAGCTTTTGTCACAGGTGCAGAGCTCTCCCAGCACCCAAAGGCTGGGACACCTGCTCAGTGCTTTAGATTCTACCAGGGCACTTATGGAAGGACTATTTAGGGGGGAAAAAGCAATTTGGTCATGCAGAGATGCTCTTGAGTGATTCCTGGAACCCTGCCAGCCTTGCAGCACAGCCTTACCGGATCTGGGCAGCGTCCCGGCACAGCTCCACGTTGGGTCTCCTCGTGCGCTCATCCAGCCGGGTCTGAGCCACCTTTAACTGAACCTCTTTGTCCCTGATGGTCTTTTGGATGACTTGGATCTTCGTCTCGATCTGGAAGATCTCCTGTCGTGTCTGGCATGAAAGAGAAACACAGATATCAATGAAAAAATGTCTTCTCAAGTGATCATATCATTCCCGTTTCTCCTGTTTGTGCAGGAAAAGCCCCAAGTTCAGTAAGCAGCCCCTGGGCTCAGGCCATTGTTGCTCTGCCACATCAAGGCAGATCCAGCAGAATTTTCAGGGAAAAGCTTCTCTTTGCTGTTGCTGTCACCTCAGAGGAAGTCTAGGAGCAGTGATGGATCTATTGAATTACCACCTCCCCAAAACTGCTGCTTGCAAGAACAGATCATCCATCAGCTAACAGAGGGAAAGGTTTAATGGCTCCTCATTTAAGGATGTGGCATCAGCCCCCAGCACTGCAAACTTAACCAGTCCCGAGCCCTTTCCAGGAAGCTCCCCATGAGTCCCAGTGGTCCGAGCAAGGTCCCATCAGTGATGTCCCCATCCTCTGCCTGGCAGGGAGCACACAGATACCCAACCGTGCCCAGGGATGAGGTTAGAGCGGAATCAGCAGCACGAGGGCAGGGCTGGGCTACCTTGGCCAGGTGTGTCTGGATCTTGCTCTTGGCGTTGGCGGTCTCGGTGATGCGGCTGGTGAAGGCGTCATTGACCTTGCTGAACTGGCGCCACATCTCGTCGGCCGTGCCCATCAGGAGGCTCTCGGTGCTCGCCCGCAGCTTGGCCGATGTGGCACGCGCACTCTGCGAGCGGAAGATGTTGTTGTCCGTGAACCTGGCCCATGTCTCTGGCACCGAGACCCTGAGGGGGGAGAGGACAGGCCCTTGGCAAAGCCACACTGCTGAGCCTGGGTGTAGATTGATGGAAATTAAATCTATGCTCTTCGTAACATTACATGGAAGTGAAACATCTGGGCCCCACTTGTTTGATATTTATCAAATGGGGGCATGTTCATGAAGACAGCTTGTGAAAGGTCTGACAAACAAAAATTCTCCCATAAAAATCAGAGATTCCAATCAGAGCTCCTATTTACACCTTTGAGGCATTAAGTGCCAAGGATTTCCCAGCCTCACGAGGACATGCAGATCACAATTCAGTCAATTCCTTTTGCTCACAGCCCATCTCAGTCTCCCACTAAAGCAAATGAGCTTTAGATCCCACTCCATTCCCTGTCTGTGCATTTGGGATGAAGTCCCTGCCTGTGCAATAGTCCAGAACAAGGTCAACAAAAGACTTAAATACCACATAAGCTCCATTTAAAACCTGCTGATTCTTGGCACATTTTACCCCGCTCTGAATTTTAGCCTCAATCCTTTACAATCCATTTGCCTGTCTAAATATGTCTGAGCTCTACTGTGAATAATTATTTGAACTATTAGAAAAACTGTATCAATCTGTGCCTCTCCATAAACTTCATGTGTGTGTGAGCAGATTTATTCCCTCAGCCCTTTGCCACTTAGGGCATCTCTCTGTGCATGCTGGGTTAGGTCACTGCTCATTTACTGCAGAGCCAGAGCCAAAGCCAAATTCCAGGCACCCAAAAGCAGCTGAACCCTGCCCCAGGACCACACTCTCATTTCTTCATTTTCTGGGTCATTTCGGCTCCCTGCAAGGCCCTGACCACACAGGGGAGAGCCTCCGAACTACCCATCAATGAGGAGCACTCAGGCAACTCAGGCACTGACACATCTTTGAAAATATGCATGAACTTAACGAGCTGTGCAGAGGTGCTGGGCTGAATTCATTTGCAGGCTGAGCTCTAAGCCCTGATCTAATATTTAATTAGGTCAGGCCTGCTTTCGCCTGCCAGATGTTCAGCATCCAGCTGAAAACAGAGGGCTCTTCTCCCCCTGGAGAGATCAGAGGGAAACAACCCCTTGGAGGTGGGTGCCTCCAGAAGGGATGGATGTGTCTTCAGAGTGGGCTGGGAAATTCCAGCTCCCTGCCAGGGATGGGCTCTGTGCCTGCCGGGGCCCCTCAGTGCTCACGTGGCATCGATCCTCTCCACGCCTCGGAAGTAGTGGATGCCTCTGGAGTGGTTCTTCAGCTGGTAGCACTTGCTGTCGATGTGGTGGCCCATCTGCTTGTCAGCCAGGTCCTTCTCCAGCTCCTGCCGGGCCTCCTTGTTGCACCTGGGACACACAGACAGCTGGCCTCGGTCCGGATGGGATGGGATGCCTCAGAGGCATGGGATGGTTTTCTGCCCATCCTGCTCCCCTGCAGCTGCTCCATGGTCCTGGAGCATCCCTGCCTGCTTCCCATGGAGCCTGCAGGAGGGATCTGCTGGGGGGCCATGGTACAGCTCCAAATGCATATCAGCCCTGTGGCAAGGGCCAAGAGCCCCTCCTTACATGAGCTGGGAATTCACTGTGTCCAGGCACTGCTGTAACCTCTCCCGGCAGGACCTGATGATCTTGATTTCCTGGGCAAAGGCAGAACAAACCCCATCAGCATTGGTGCTCAGACATCCTGGACGCTCCTCCCCTTGGCCATCTCCAGCCTCACACACAGCAAGAACTTCCCTTTCCCCCACAGCAAACAGGGGCTGCAGGAAGGGCCCCCCAGCCCCAGTGTGCCCACTTGTACAGCTGAGCCATGCCCAGGGAGCAGGAGGGGACAGGTGGGGGCTGTGGCAATGGCCATGGGCTCTGAAATCACTTTCAGGGTGGGTTCCCAAGTGTTTTCATCTTGACATCAATGTGCAGGGCTGTTTAGTGCCATTACAGGGAGACAGGGTCAATCCTGACCTGGTATGAACAGTCACAGTGGTATCCTGGGCCAGCAGTGCCACACATCCTCATGCCTAATCTCACTATCCTCCCCACAAGGAATCCCATCCATATGGGACGAGAGGACTTTGGTGTAAATCCCCAGTCAGTTCTAGGAAGGATTCAACTCTCCTGGAGGAAGGCTTGTGCTGCTCTTGGCTCCCTTGACTCTAGCACACGTCTATTGCACCTGTGAAGCCCCAGCTTCCAGAGGCAGGTGATCAGTGGATCAAAACCAAACCCAGGGATTTTTAATCCTTCCTGTCTGCAGGAGACAGCTGAAAGCACAGCCTAAATGCATCCCAAACACTTAAAAACCCAAATGGCTTTATGGAGATACTAGCTCTGATAATTTTCCTAAACCCTCATGACCCTTAATCTAATCTTCTAAATTTTCAGCTCCTCACTCATAACAAAAAATCTTCTAAGAGAGCAGTGGCTTCACAGGCCCAGGGGCTGCAATTTCCTTCCCAATTTTGTGAGGCTTTTCTAGTAATCCTATTTCGCTGTACCCTGCATTAGGATCCTATTTGCTGTGCCAGCTCTCCTCATGTTTGCTCTTAATTCATGATTTAAAGCAGCCTAGATAAAGGCAGGCAGGAGTGCAGGTTTTTATGATTTCTATCAAATCCATTTCCTGAGCACACAGAGTGACAGTCCTGCTGCAGCCACACTGCCCTGAGCAAAGCAGAGCTGGGGGAAGTGTAATTAATATCTTTTGTCAGACCAACTAATGTAGCTGGATAAACCAGACAAGCTGTCAGGCACACACTGCCCTCTCCATCTGTGTGTATTTGTGTGTAATATACGGAATGTGCTTTAGATAGAGAGATCGATCTTATAAATAGAGATCCTGTGCTGCCAGACGCAGGACCATCTCACACACTGCTCAGAGAGGGACAGAGGACCCTGAATTGCCACAAAAACCCAGCTGGTTTCCAGCTCTTCCTTTCTTCCTCCATTTGTGGACACACTGCTGGGTGGGAATACCAGCCCCTGCCCCAGGAGGTTTGGGGGGATGGAAGAATTTAGCACATCACCAGTGCTGAAGAGCCAGTGAGGGACTGCCAGAGCTGTTTAGGGGAGTTTAGGTAAAAATAACTCTAACACATGATGTATGTTGCCAGACTTACTGTGATGAGCTGTTTTTCCACGTCATCATGGACCAGGTCGATGCCCATCCTCTTCTCCCGATTGAGCAAACACTTGTGAGCGACCTGGTGGGGACATGACGTGACATCAGTGCTGGCTGCAGGGGCAGCACCCGCATCCGGGAACACGGGAAAAGAAAAGATAGGTGGGCACAGGGATGGCAGCCCAGAAAAAGCTACCTGAGGCAGCTGGGTTAGCTGACAACAGCGACCAAGTACAGCATGGGAACAATGGGAGGGAGCACAAGTGTCCCTGGGCCACCACAGCTGAATGCAGCGACCTGTGTGAGGCTCAGTGCTGACCTCCCCAGAACCTTGGAGTGAGACATGGGCTCTTGTGTCCCAAACCAGGATTTTGGATGGAGAAATATTTGGTTAAACAAACACTGTAGTGATGTGCTCAGCGTGTGCTGGAGGGGCTGCAGCAGATGCAGGGGATTTGTTTATCACTGACTCAACTACTGGGCTCTTCATAAAAGCTTTCCGATGTTCCAGGGCTGGGATGAATTTTATGAGAGGTTTGAGTGGCTGCAGATGTTTGGGCTGGGGGTGCAGGGTCCCTACCTGGAAGGGGCCCTCAGTGTCGGCCAAGGCTCTCTCCAGCCGTTTCTGCATGTCCGCCAGGGAGTTGGTCTCCCTGATCATGGCATCCAGCTCGATGCAGAGCTCAGATTTCCAGTACTCTATGTCATTGACCCTCTCTCCCAGGTTCTTGGTGCTCTCCCCTTGGGTCCTCTTGGCCTGCTGGTACACGTCCTTGATGGTGCGGGTCAGGTCGGCCCTCAGGCGCTCCGCGTTGTGCCGCGTGGTCTCCGACTCCTTGTAGTTGGTCATGTTGGACCTGTGCCAGTCATCCAGCGTGTGCCGGGTGAAGATGCCGTTGGGTCTCTCGGAAATAAAAGGAACTATCTTGGTGGGGGGGAGTCCTGGGAAGCTTTCGCTGAGGGGACTCAAGGTTGGATTGAGGGCAGCCGCTTTGTAGTAGGAGTTGGGCATCCATGGCATGTTGAAGCTCTCAGGATGGTAGGGAATGCGGTTCTTGTAGCTTGCGGCCATGGTGCTGGTGGCTGGCAGAACCTTAGGAGGTGGTGGCCGTGGCTGGTTAAACTTGGCTTTTAAGGGATAGCCGTAGAGTTCCATTCTGAAATGCTGCTGGTGTGGGTCCTGCACAAAGGAGGCAGAGGAAAACCTTGCTCAGAAAGTTCCTGTCCTTGTGGTACCTCTTACAGCAACACCCCCAGCTTGTGATGGGACCAGCCCTGTCCAGGGCACCTACACAGCCCTCAATAAATCTCCTGAATGTAAATCCCCTCCAAGCGCATCCCAAGCATTTGGATGGAGAGGGATCTGATACCATCTTTGCTGTTGGTACCTTGTTTCAAGTCTTGAAATGAGGAGAGAAACCAGTCATGGCTGCTTAGAAGTCACAGATCTTATACCTTTGTTTTCTTTATTTGTAAATTCCTTATTTCCTATTATTCCTTCATTTTTCTGTCACTCTAATGACCACCCCTGTGAGGGTGGGGAGGCCCTGGCACAAGGTTCCCAGAGAAGATGTGGCTGCCCCTGGATCCCTGGCCAAGTGTCCAAGGCCAGGGCGGATGGAGTAGCCTGGGCTAGTGGAAGGTGTCCCTGCCCATGGCAGGGGTGGTCCCTTCCAACCCAGGCCAATGAGCCTCATCCTAGGATTCAGCCTGGCCAAAGGCTGTGGGATGGGCCGTGGGACACTCACACCCTCAAATGCAGCAAAAACCTTTCCCAAGTGGGCCTGGCTCAGAGTCAGTTTGGCAGAACCCAGGATGGGATGTCTGTGCTCAGCTCCAGCAAAACCACCTGTGTGTGCTGCTCCCACAAACCAGTCATTCCAGCCCTTTTGTCCCTGCTGAGGATGGGCCACTGCCATTCCCAACCTCCATGCCACTTATTTATACCTGGGGAGCAGCATTTGGAGAGTGGGAGATGCTTTCCCTGGCTCCCACCCCTGCAAAAAAACCCTTCCCTTTCAGACACTGACAGACAAGCATTTAAGAGAGAAAAAACTTTGGGAATGGACTGGATTACTTTTCCATGCATTTCCAGCTGAAATTAATGCCCTTGCATTCCTCTTGGGAAAAGCCATGCCAGGATGAGACTTTTCACCACCCCTGGGCACAGACACCCCCTGGGAGCTGCTGCCCACCCCATCTGGGATATCTGGGGCATGGAGGAGGGTTTGGGGCTGAGGCTGATACCGGCTGTGCTGGTCCTCCCTCCTGGTGGAAGCACAGCTCCCCCTTCACTGCGAGTGTGGGGTGAGCTCAGGGCTGGGGGTGCCTGGGGGTGCTGCTGCTCATCCCTGGGGTGCTGTGGTGGTGCTGACAATGCCCGGCTCTGTCCAGCCCGGGTAGCACCTATGGCATAGGGCCCCGTTGCTATGGACAAGAGGTTCCGTGGCCAGTGACCACATTCTGTGGAGGTTCTGTGACAGTGGCTGGGCTCTGTGACCCAGCCTGGCCATTGAACCACCCTCTAATGGCCACAGCAATGGCTGGGTGGGCAACCTGGGGCCAGTAAACACCTCCCAGGTTCCTGCCCTGAACCTCCTGCCCCCCTGGGCAGTTTGTGCAGCCCCTGGGCACCCAGGGACAGGTGTTGAGTGGCTGGATAATGCTCATGACTGGATAATGCTCGTGTAGGTTGTCCTGCAAGGAGCAGGATCCTTATGGGTCCCTTCTCACCTGAGATATTCTCTGGTCTTATGAACTCAATGTCCTCAGTGGACAACACAGTGCCACCCTGGGCAACCCAGTGCTACCCCAGTGCCCAAGGCCAGGTTGGACAGGGCTCTGAGCAACCTGGTCTAGTGGGAGCTGTCCCTGTTCATGGCAGGGGGTTGGAGTAGATGAGCTTTAAAATCCCTTCCAGCCCAAGCCATTCCAGTCTAGGAACTCCATGCAGATTGTGCAACCCAGTCCCACCCTGGGCAACTTGATCCCAATGCCTGGGCAACCCCCAGTGCCAGCAGTGGGCAACTCAGTACAGCCCTTGTGCATCCCAGAGCCACTCCTGGGAAACCAGTGCCTCACTGGGCAATGCAGTGTCTTCACTGGTGCTCCTGGGCCAGAGCCTCACTGGGTAGGTGTGTGTCCCAGGGTGGGGGTGCTGGCACCCCATGAGCTGTCCCCAGGAGCCCCACCCAGCACCAGGGTGACAAGCAGTGGTCACCCATTGACAGTGGGAGTATTTCTGGGAATGCTTTCCCAGTTAGCTCTGGCTTTAGCCTGGGAACAGGCAGAGACAGGAGGAGGTGGGTAAGGATGGTGGTGGTGAGCCCAGGCACTTCAGCTCATTCAAGGGCATCTCTCCCCAGATTTTGGGAACACCATTCAGCTCTGCTGGGACAGCTTCCATGGCTCACTTCATCCAGAGGGATATTTTAATTTTCTTCACTTCCCAGCTGTGTCCATGGCTCATTGCGTACCCAGGGTGGTGTTTCTGCCCTCTCACAGCCACCTCAGTTTCTCCTGATTCTCCCAACTCCTGCAGCTGCACACTGGGACTGCACTGAGGTGTTTCCAGCTGCTGGTGATGCAGTGACCCCCTGGCCACCCCTCCTGAGCTGGGCTCCTGGGGGAAGCTCTGCCTCTTGCCAAAGAGTGACAGAAAATAGAACCTAAAGTGCTTCATGTACACCAAAGGCAGTACATCTTCACTTCACTTTAAACACATCCTACTTCAGCCGGGTGAGGAAGCAGCTTCATCAATCTGAAACAAAACATTCAGCACATAAGTTGGTTTTCCTGCAGCTAAAGCAGATAAATAATTGCAGTTAAAGCCAGCCAAGCTCTGTCTCCCAGCAGGACACCCACTCACCCTGGGACCAGCCCAGCTCTCCGCTCCTCACACTCTCAGCTTCAGCTCAGCTCTCACGCCCTGCCCGTGGCTAATTTTGTTCAGATGAATCACTGCCCAACGAGGGACACCACTGATTGTGGGACGCAACCACAGAGCCTTTGAAGGATTTGCTAAATTAGGCAATAATAATTTGATAATGTTGTAAATGGCCCTTGGGTGCTCTGACCTTGGGGGCAACACCATGAGCAGAGGGACAGTGGGGACGTCACAGTTGGCCAAAGTCTGGTCACAGCAGAATCACAGAGAATCCCGAGCTGGAAGGGATCCATCAGGATCATAAGTCCAACCCCTGGCCCTGCACAAACACCCCAACAATCCCACCCTGGGCATCCCTGGCAGTGCTGTACAAACACTCCTGGAGCTCTGGCAGCCTCAGGCTGTGGCCATTGCCTTGGGAGCCTGGGCAGTGCCAGCACCCTCTGGGGTAAGAACCTTTTCCTGGAATCCAACCTAGACCTCCTATCACACATCCTAAAAGCTGCAAAGATGAAGAGAATTGGCACAGGTAACACAGTCAAATACTGCAAGTGACTCTCAAGTAGCTGCCAAGTGCACAGAGTCTGTGATCCCAAAATCTTGAATCTCTGAGTACCCCAATGAATTATACAGGCTGTTTACACCACCACCATTCATTGGAGTAATTAAACGTGGTTCTTTAATTCTGACTACAACTCCAACAGCTGCAACATCACTAAAATTACAAACTGTCCCCACCCAGTTGTGGTGGGGCACATCCAGTTTGGTGGACATTTTAGGACAGTTTGTGCTGAACCCTCAACCAGATTAGCTCAGAATAAAAAAACCAAACCAGGCTGAACCCGTGAAGCTAGTGGGAAGCAGAGGTGGCAGTTCTCAGCATGGCAGCCCAGGTCAGCCAGGCTGACCAAACTAGAATTTCAAGGGATACATTTAGATACCTGAGTACAAAATTTATTGCCAAGAGCTGTCAATCTTTCTGTCCCAGCTCTGCATTCTGGCTGTCTATTAATACAGCATTACACTGGGTCAGAAGCTGCCCTGCTGAAAATACCCAGATCCAGTTCCTTTATAGCATCCCCTGGGAGCCTGCACGTACCCAGAACAGCCCCGGTGCAGTTTTCCTCACGTTTGAATATTCCTCTGTCCCCCATATATGCCGCACCTGCCTGAAAGGGATCAGTTGTTCATTCACAGAACCACAGAATCCCAGAGTGGGTTGGGTTGGAAGAGACCTGAATGCTCATCCCATCCCACCCCTGCCATGGCAGGGACACCTCCCACTATCCCAGGCTGCCTCAAGTCCCAGTGCTCCAAGCCCTTGGACACTGCCAGGGATCCAGAGGCAGCCACAGCTTCTCTGGGCACCCTGTGCCAGGGCTTCCCCACCCTTACAGCCAGGAATTCCTTCCCAATATCGCATCTAACTCTGTCCTCTGTCCATGGGAAGCCATTCCCATTTTGTCCTGTTACTCTGGGCCCTTGTCCCAAGTCCCTCCCCAACTCTCCTGGAGCCTCTTTAGGCATTGGAAGAGGCTCTAAGCTTTCCCCAGAGCGTTCTCTTCTTCAGGCTGAACAATCCCAGTTCCTTCAGCCTTTCCTCATAGGAGAGGTGCTCCAGCCCTCTGCTCATAACAGAATAGTTTTCCCACTCATAGGAGAGGTGCTCCAGCCCTCTGCTCATAACAGAATAGTTTTCCCAAGTCACATTAATTCATGGAGAATTAAAAAACCCCAAAGTGTGTGTAGTGCACCTCCTGCTGTCCCCATGAAGGTCCAGGTGCTCACAGGCAGCACTTGCTCCCCTCTGGCCCAGGGATACTTTAGGGATTCCAGCAGGCTTCCAGATTTCCCCCAGGGCTGGCTCCCAGGGATAAGCCAAGGACACAGCCCTGCATCAAGTTCCATCTGGCCAGGAACCACAGGAGACTTCCCTGGGATTTACTGGGTTCCCACATTCTGGTGAAAATTCTGATCTGACCGTAAAACCCAGAGGGCTGAGGCCTTTCCAGGTGAGGCCTGGGCTGGTTTGGCCTCTGCTCGTGGCCAGTGGAACAGGATGGTTGTGGCCACCACTGAGCAATGCCACAGCAGAGCTGAGAATGGCAGGAGGAAGGACACCAAACCCAGGGGACAGGGGGCTAGGCAGGTTGGCACTGGGGCAGCCCCTGGAGATCATCTGGGGCTCTCCCTCCCTCTGCCAGCAGCCCCTTGAAGAGCTGGTGTCCTTATTCCATGGTTGGAAAAGCTCAAGTGTCCATGCCAACTTCACAGCTCTGTGCACACCTGGAAATGCTCCATCCTCCTGGGATGTGCTTGCTAGACATTGCAGCTTCCCAGGCTGCTGGCAAGCACCTCTCCCTGCTCTGCAGGTGGCAGCTGAGCCCCAGCAGGGCAAATATTCCCGTATAAACAAGGAGCAATGCCAAATTCCAATGTGTGGTTAATTCCAACTCCTTTGAGTCACTTTCTTGGCACCTTCCAATGACTACAAAACCAGAATCTAGCAGCAGGTTGTCCTGGCAGGACCTGGCTCCTCTGCCTTGTTCTGGTTTAAGGTGGGGAGATCTCTGCAGGTCTGACCCAGGGACTATTCCTAAAAGAGCTGTTCAAAGTGGGTGTGGGGAAAGCTTTCTTTGCTCCGCAGTGGGAGTGGCTCTGTGTGTCCCTGAACGCGGCATGAGCAATAACCCAAACATTCTGCACAAATCAGTGACATTGAATCATTCCTCGTGTGTGTGTTTCATGTGCATTTGGGGTAATTTTAAACATTCTTGAGGAATTTAGTGATTGCTTTCCCAGAACCTGTGCTTTCTGAGGAAGTTCACAGCTCCTTTGCCTCCTGATTTTCTATCAATAAACTCAGGGTACGTTGAGCCAACTTCAAGTGGACAGGGGCAGTGAGGGGAGCAAAGCCAAAGCTCTGCCCTGTCCTGCCCACCACCCCTCATTTCCCTCTCATTCCCATCCCTCCCATATCCTCAGCATGGAGCAAGCACATCCCACTGTTGTGGTTTGACTCTAGCCAAATGCCAGGCACCTACAACATCTGCTCTCTCCGCTTTCCCCTGCCACAGCTGTGCAGGAGAGGGAGGAAGAAAAAGATCTTAAACACACACACACACACACACACACACACACACACACACACACACACACACACACACACACACGGCTCATGAGTTGAGATAAGGGACCGGTGGGAGGACACACTGAGAAAAAAGGGAAAAACAGACTGAAAACTTAAAGTTGCAAAGCGATTTATTAACCTAACAGAGTTGGAGGATAAGAGAGAAGTAAAATAAGCTTTTAAGACACCTTTTCTCTGCTCACCCCCCTCCCTCCTTCTAATTAACAGCACAGACAGGGGGCAGGGTGAGGGGTTTGTTCTCTGGTCAGTCCATCAGGGAGAGGGATCCTCTACTTAGCCACGGGGTCCCTCCCACGAGAGACAGTCGTCTGGGAACTTCTTTGGCATGGGTTCAATCTCATGAGCAACATCTCACCCGTATTCTGCTGCAACATGAGTCTTCTTGTCCATAAGGTGCAGACTCTTTTGAGCCGAGGCCAGGCTGCTTCCATCTTGGGAGAAAGACCTTTTTCTCTACTGGGACTTCCACTGGATCACAGCTTCCTCCGGGCATCCACCTGCTCCTCTGGCATGGGCTGTGGGTGGATTTCTGCATCCTTGTGGACTCCACGGGCTGCAGGGGTTTAACCTGCTCCACCATGGTCTTCACAACAGCCAGCAGAGGGTTTTCAGCTCTGGTGCCTGGAGCACCTCCTCCCCCACCTTCTCCACTGAACTTGGTGTCTCCATGTTGTTCTCCCTTCACATATTTTCACCTCCTCCTCCTCCTCTAGCTAAAAAGAATTGCTTAACTACTTTGTTTTGATTTCTTCTTAAGTATGTTTTCACAGAGGCGTAACTAGCATCTCTAATTGGCCCACACTTGGCCAGCAGCACGTCCATCACCTTCAGAGCCATCAGAGATTGGCTCTGCTGGACATGGTGAAAAACTTCCAGAACCTTCTTCACACAGGACACACAGGAACCATCTTTGTGCCTCTCCCCAGTCACTAGAAAAAAACTGGACTAAGCAAAACTAACTCATGAACACAGGGGTGTGTTTTCTCCCAGCCCTTCAGATATTTCTTCAGGCCTACCACAACAGCTTTTGAAGGGTTTAAATTTCCCCTAGGTGCTAAAGATACCTTGCTGATATCCTGGGCAAAACCAACACTCCCACCTCCATCCAAGGTGGGAGCTGAGGGATCAGTAGGGATCAGTTCCCACCTACAGGAAGATGTTTCACCAAACTTCCCAAGGACTCTGGGAAAAGGATGGAGTTAAACCAGTGAGGCCCAGTGTGTGGAGACAAAAATACCATTTCACACTGCCAGAGTGAAATGTCCTCACCCCAAACCACTCCTGGGATGCTCAGGAGGTACACAGGACATAGCAACCCACAAGCCCCAGTTTGGCTGCATGGGAGTCACCTCACCTAGGTTTAGACATGGCAACCTAAATAATTGTCCTTTACAGGATGAAATTGGCCTTTTCTGGGGGCATTATTTGAGCTGTCTTGGATGCTCCTTTTACGATTAGGCAAATGATGCAAGTGCAGTTCCTGCATGTCCTATATGAGACTCCCAGAGCTGGACCTTTAACTGACCCAGGAGAGATGGACCCAAACTCTCTCAAACGTTTTCAGTCCTCCAGTAAGGCCAGACATACTGAAAGTCTATCCCTGAAGTTCTGGGTTCCAAAGATATCAAACATGGAAAATTGCCTCCAAACTCAGCAGCCTCATAAGATTTATAGAACCTTCCAGTGCCTAGAGGGGCTCAAGGAGAGCTGGAGAGGGACTTGGGACAAGGGATGGACGGACAGGACACAGGGAATGGCTTCCCACTGCCAGAGGGCAGGGATGGATGGGATATTGGGAAGGAATTGTTCCCTGTGAGGGTGGGGGAGGCCCTGGCACAGGGTGCCCAGAGAAGCTGTGCTGCCCCTGGATCGCTGGAATTGTCCAAGGCCAGGTTGGACACTGGGGCTTGGAGCAGCCTGGGACCTTGGGAGGTGTCCCTGCCATGGCTGGGGTGGGGCTGGATGGGCTTTAGGTTTCCTCCCAACTCAAACCATTCCATGATTCTCTGAGATGATTTCCACCTCTGAACATGAGGCTCTTAACAGAGAGAGAAAGCAATAAAGAGATAAAAGTAAACCAGAAGTAGACTGGCAGCTGAATTATTCAGTCTAACCAGAGCAGCATTTGACTGAGCTTTCCAAACAATAAATGTGGCATGAATAAATTATCACAAATCCTTCCCTGAGCTCTTGTGATGAGTCACAACCACCAAACCACAGACACTCAGGGCAGGCTCTGCTCATTCCCAAGGTTAAGCCTGGGATCACTCCTGTAATTACAGCAGCGGTGACCTCAGAAAATGTCATCACTTACTGGTGATGTTCTCAGCCGTGCCCAGGAACCATCAGAAATAAAAAACTGTGTTCAAGGAGAGCCTCCCTGCAACCCCTTCAGTCCCTCCTGCGCTGGGGGAGCTCTTGGCTTTGCTCTCTGTGTTGGTGGCACTGCAAAGCCCAGGGCAGTGGTGAAGGTGTGTTCTGAAAGCTCAAAGGCGCTTTCACACCAGAAAATCAACCAAGGGCACAAACCAGCAGGTGTGGGAGCAGGAGGAGACAGACCTGAGCACCCCCTGACTCACAGGCACAGAAAAGGTGCAGACATTGGCCTGAGGGCTGAACACATGCCCAGAGCAGGGGGTGCAGAGCATCTCCCCACGGCTCTGCCCCCCTGGCATCTGCCAGGAGCCTGGGGGGAGCTTTGACCTTCCAGCCAAGCTCCCACAAGGTCACAGTTTGGGGTCACCTCCTCAGCACACAGAAAAAGCCTCATGAAACCAGCCCCAGCTATTTTCCTTTGTATGCCCCACCTTGCTGGAGCCCTTGATCATCAAACCTCCAACCACCCTGTGGCTGACTTCTTCCTGAGAAGGCCAGGCAAAAACTGCTCCAATACTGATGGAGGGAGAAAAAGGGAAATGAAAACCATTTCCCTACATTTCCCTTGAAATATCCCACCTGTAAAAGCGTTTAACCATATGCTGTTTATTAACATCAGCCCCGTTATTGCAGGGCAGTTTAAACACAAAATTTAAACCTGAGCCCCAGCATGTGAGATCTGTGAGCAGAAGTGGATGGCTCTGGTGATTGATGCTCTACACATGCTTTTGTGCTCAGCTGCATGAGTTATTGGTGGCCTCTCCTTGCCTTACACACTCCTCATTTCAGAGCCAGATGTGAAAGCAATTAACACACTGAGAGGACTCTCTTCAAGTCTGTCGGGCTTTTCATAGGTTACTGTTTATTTCTGGACCTCCTTTCTTGAGGTGAATTTTGGCAGACAGCTCCAGGGCTCGTGGTTTATGTCATGACTGGCCATTGTATAAAGTTTTTTATTGCTTTGGCAAAGGGCTTGCATTGGAAAAGGGAGGCAGAGTTACTGTATTTTTTTCCCTGTCATCGTATCTGGCTATGATTTTACAGACAGCAAAAGGATCAAATTGTCTGCAGAGCTGATAGGAACAACCTCAGCTCCTGCTTCTCAGGAAATAGTGAAGGCTGAACACAGTCCTGGTGTGGAAGTGCCCAGAAAGCTCATCTGCAAAAAAAAGAAACAAACCAGCATTCATGGAAACTGGTTCTAAACAGAAAAAAAAGAAACAGAAAAAAAAAATCATAGAATGGTTTGAGTTGGAAGAGACCTTAAAGATCCTCTAGTGCCAACCCCCAAAATCTCTCCCCTCACTTTTCAGCTCCCCTGGAGCACTGCCAAAGTGCTCCCTCCATGGCCATCCACTCTTCCCCAGGCAGGGGACTTTGTGGAGCAGGGATGTGCCCTGCACTGTCCCCAGGCAAAACCAGGGGATGTTCCACATCCTTTTGGTGTCACTTAGGACAGGACCAGAGAAGAGCTTTTGCTGCAGAAGTGCCCCTGACTCCTGGCCTGTAGGATTTCTGATATAGAGAACTACAATAATCCCCTAATAATCCCAGCAGCCCAGCTACCCCTGAGATTGCTGCAGCTCCAGAAGGAAATGGTTCATGCGGCCTTTCCATCAGTGCAGCTCTGCAGTCCCTTCCCACTGCTACCTCCCCGCTCCAGCTCTGGGGAAGGAAAACATCTCCCAGTGCACTCTTCCCTTGGTAAATGCTCAGGAAATGTTCCTGGTGGGAATGGCTGCAGAGAAACTGCCGGATGTGGCATTGGGAGGCACTGGGTGCTGTGTTTGAGCTGCACGAGTGGATCCATTCTGAGTCTGCAGCCCCAACATGCCCTGGCTGAACCCTGGGCAAGGCTCCTGTCCGAAACCTGGTACAGCCAGGGCAGGGCAAATCCAGCAGAAACAGCCTCCATAACCCAGAGGAGATGTGGGTGAGATGTGCCCTGACTGCCCCAGCCCAGGGAGGAAATGGGCAGTGCCCACCCCATCCCTTCTCCTGTGCTCCCTCCTTCACTAGCATTAGGATACAACCAACAGCTCAGGCTGGATGCGAGCAAGGAGAGGAAACATCTGCTCCACTCTGGCCCTGCACATCTGGAGGGATCCCACTCTGCTCTGGAGCCAGGCTGGGAGGGCTGGGGGTGCACACCTGGAGAAGAGGAGGCCCCAGGGACACCTCAGAGCTCCTGCCAGGGCCTAAAGGGGGCTTAGAAAAAGGAGGGAGAGCAACTTTTTACCTGGGCAGAGATTGACAGGACACAAGGAATGACTTCCCACTGCCACAGGCCAGGGTTAGATGGGATATTGGGAAGGAATTCCTCCCTGTGAGGGTGGAGAGGCTCTGGAATAGAACTCCTAGAGCAGCTGTGGCTGCTCCTGGATCCCTGGCAGTGTCCAAGGCCAGGTTGGACAGTGGGGCTTGGAGCAGCTTGGGACAGTGGAAGGTGTCCCTGCCATGGCAGGGGTGGCACAGGATGGGCTTTGAGGTCCCTTCCAACCCAAGTCTTTCTATGATTCTATGATGTGCCCAGGGGAACCTCAGAGGCTGCAACCCAAACACAACAATTGAAATTCCAGCTGCTTTTATTTCAGCTTCCCAAAATACAGATGGCATTGGATGGTTTGTCCCTCTCACACACACCAAACCAAGGGCCTGTGAGCATAGTTGGTTTAAAACACCAGCCAGGTTGTGCTGGACTGATTTGAACACCTTTGCAGGGCGATCACCAACAGAGTTACTGCTCCTACAAATGAAGCAGTAATTCCACATTTAAGCATCACTCATTATTTGGGATCACTCGAGGGATTGTCTAACTCCAGACAACATTCCTTTTATCAGATTTGGCCCTGAGAGCTCTAATAAGCCTGAAGTCTGGATATTTAAGAGGTATTTTGATTTGTAATATGAAAAAACTCCAGCTACACTTGGGTGTTGAATAAGGACAACAAAGCAGCCAGCCTCACCTGGCCAAATATTCGGCTGGAATTAGTGCCTGGATCTGAACTGTCCTTTCCTTTCAGAGAATTTGCTTTTCTTCCCACACTGGTGCCTGGCCCTAGTAGCTGCTCCAGGGTGCCAGTGCTGGATGCTCCATGGAAATGAGGGCTGGCTCTGGCTGTGCTCCCAGCCCTGGGGCTTGGGGGCAGCGGCGCTCTCTGGTTTCCAAGAGGCAGCAGCCGCCGGGGCTGAGGATCACGGAGGATGTTTATCCTGCACAACAAAGGGAAACCATTCCTGTGCCGAGCTAAAAAATAATTAAGACAGCTGCGATCAGATCAGATCCTGCAAATGACTTGTTGTCGTTTGTCAGGGTTTTTTTTGCTAGAAAGGGCAGATCAGATTTCCCAATTAAGTTCCTTTTTCCTACCCCTGCCAGTGCCACTCCTGTGCATCTGTCCCTCCCTGTGACACTCCAGCAAGAGGAGAGGCTCTTCCCTGCCCTGCCCTGCCACAGACCTTTAGAAGGATCATTAATACTTCATTACATAAATATTTTGCCGATACTTTTTCTCACATTACATGACATTTTTATCCCTGGAGCTCTGTGTCCACTCATTTAGATGGAGCACACGGTGCCTGCTCAGGGAAATGGAAAGCAGGGATGAAGCCATGGGCTTCTTCCCCTGGAAGTGACAAATATTTTCAAGGAGTTGAAGCAAATGGTTTTCTGATTGTATGCTGAGCAGCCTGCAGGATTGTATCCTAGCATATTTTGGAGAGATGGATGTCACTCAGACTAACAGGAAAGGATGAAAATCATCCAGATCTCTCTTTCATAAAGGTTTACTCCAATTTCAAGGTTTTCACCTGCATGCCCAAGAGTGATGTGCCAGCCTCTCAGTTTTCCACTAAATCTCACAGTTTCTTCCTGAATCTAGCCTTATACAATTATAATACATAATTACATAATCCAAGGCACAGGTGCTTTGCCTCAGTCCAGTGACACAGCCTGGGGTGAGGAGCAGGGAATGAGCATCCCAGAGATGCAGCCCATGTGCTTCCCCTATGGGTACCCCCAGCCTGTGACAGGATTCCTGATTGCCCCAAATCCCCAAAACCACCTCTCTGTGGGTGCACAGGAGGATTGGTGCTGCTGCAGCTGCCAATCCCATCCCAGGGGGTTGCCCTGGGGTAAATTCCTTTGGACAAAGGTGCCTGAAAAGATCTGCAATGACCCCAAAACCCGTTTCTCCAGGTGCCTTCCCAAGGAGGTGGGGAAGCAGTGCCAGGAATCTGCACTCCACAGGGAATTATGAGGGTATCCCAATGGAGGCAGGCTCCAGTTCTGGGTTTTCCAGGTGCTCCCCAACACAGACTGGCCTCATCCCCTCCCAGCTCTGGCTCTGTGGTGACATCCCCCATTCTCCTCTTCACCCATCTGTTTTTCCTTAATCTGTATTAAAAACCTGCCCAAGAATTCTCCTTGCATGACTCCACACAGCATCCACAGGGATACAAATCTCTCTGAGGAGCACAACACAGGTCATGGATGTCAGCAGCATCCTACATCCATGTTAGCTGCTTTGCACCCACTCCAAGGCAGCTTTTCCTGTGACCTAAACACCAGACTGGGCTTTCCCAGTGTCATCCACAGGTCTGGGAACGAAGGAGTTGGACAGGAGTGTCCTGCACCCAGAAACTCATCATACAAAGCAGCCTGAGGCTGGGCAGGAGGGGCCCTGGAACGTAATCCACCTTCAGTCATCAGCTGAGCAGAGCAAAACAAACCCCGCTGGCTGCACCTTGGAACAATGAGAACAATGAGAACTAGATAACGATGCTGAAGCAAATAATAACCAGAAGACATTTGCAATATATCATGGAAGCAGGAAAAGCACACCAGGAAATCTGCATTTTCCTACACTTTTCTGAGAAATTATTTCATTATCTGCTTGCCCTGATCATCTCCAATCACCAACAATTCTGGAATCATGGAATGGTTTGGGTTGGAAGGGTCCTTAAAGATCATCTCATTCTACCCCCTGCCATAGGCAGGGACACCTTCCACTGTCCCAGGCTGCTCCAAGCCCCAGTGTCCAACCTGGCCTTGGACAATTCCAGCGATCCAGGGGCAGCCACAGCTTCTCTGGTCACCCTGTGCCAGGGCCTGCCCACCCTCATGGGGAAAAATTCCTTCCCAATATCCCATCTCTCCCTGCTCTCTGGCAGTGGGAAGCCATTCCCTGTGTCCTGTCCGTCCATCCCTTGTCCCAAGTCCCTCTCCAGCTCTCCTTGAGCCCCTTTAGCCACTGGAAGGACTCGGCACGAGGTGTGGGCTCATGGAGGTGTGTTTGAATCCATATCCCATGGGAAGTGTTTTTCCTCTTGTCTCTGTGGAGGGTTTATTCCTCGGAATGTGCAAGAAGCAGGAAGGAGCCAGCTGGGCTGGATGAGCCCTTCCCACAGTGAAGTTCTGGCCTGAGCTCCTCTCCTTGGCTTGGTTTCCACAAACAAGCACCAGAAGGTTTCAGGTTTGCAGTCTGGTGGGGCTCACATTTTTCCACCTGATTATTCTCCCCTCTTTCCAGAGTGTGAGATTCAGCTCCTGGGGCTCCTCAGGGGTTAGGGTGAGGGGTCTGTCAGATTTGGGGGTTTGTGGTTTCATTACACCCACCTGCAGTTTTACTTCAGAGGCGCCCAAGGTGTGAAGTGAGTTAATTGGCCAAACCCAGTGGGTTTTGCCTGGTTTTAGACCAACATTTTTCAACCCACCCAAATACATAAATCATCTCAGTTGTAAAGCTGGGCTATAAAACAGAGCCAGTTCATTCACTTGCTTATACATTTAATATCACCGTGGCAGGAGTGATTCTGCCCCCAAATTTCCTCTTTCTGCTCTCTGAGAGCTGAGGGAATCATCACAACCAGCTCCCATGGGGACACTTTCCCTATGGACATGAACTGGGACAAATGCCCTCCTCCACTAGGCCCATGCAGCCCTCAAAATGCTGGTTTTAAACTAAAGATGCAATTTGGTAAAGCCAAAATCAGGATATTTGAGGTCTGGCACATTCTCATGAAAACCTTGGGATGATGTTATTTAGTGCTGAGCATCACCAGAGTCCAGTTACGGATTTCTGGAGAAAGCTCAATCCAAGTGCGACATTAAAGTTGCACAGTAAAGGCTTCCCAAAGCTCTGGGAGGGAACCAGGAACAGGTACGAGTCATAGGAACTGGGAAGGTGCAGCTGGAACCTCCAGGAGATGTTGAGCTCTCGGCTCCTGAGGGTGTTTACAACTTGGAAAATTGAAATTCCACTGCCAGCTTTTACAGGAAGGAAATGGGGTGGAAGGACCTGCCTGCGCTGTCAGGTTTTATTGTTTCATTGGGACTTCCATGGAAATTTGTGGTTTTCTTAAGGCCACAACTCTGGGGTCAGCAGGCTGTTTGAGAAACTCATCTCTTGTGCTGCTATTCCTCTCTGAAGCTCCCATTTACACAGAAAAGGTGACCCCAAAAGGGGAATATCCAAGTCAAAAGTTCTCAAAGGATGCAAAACTGTACTTTCTTGGGAAAAGGGGTGGGAATACAGGCTCCTCTCTCCAATCTCTTGTTGAACTTCATGGAGCCTGAGGTATTCCAGCACTGCATTTTTCAAACTGGAAGAGATGGGAATCAGAGACCTCCCTACCCAGAGAAATCCTTCTGGCCTGGCAGCTGCAGATCCAGGATAACTCCCACTGGAAGAGAGGCCACACTGCCCAACCTCACTATTCCCATGGGATGCCTTTGCTTCTCTCCATCAGGACACACAGAGACTGGCAGGAGCATCCTCTCCTTGCCTGGAGTATGGCTCTGTGGCTCTGCTGGCACAGAGGGAAGGACATCAGTGACACCAGTGAGACCAGTGACATCTGTGACACCAGTGACCCCCTCTGCAGGGGTGCCAGCAGCTCCCTATGGAACAGCTCCACCCACCCAGGAGCCCCTGGCCCTCTCCAGCCCCTGGTCCAAGGAGCCACTGGCAGCTCCTCGGTGGGGTTGGATGCTCCAGGGATAATCATTCACAGTCAAAGCTAAACCCATCACTTCCCAATTCCAACATATTCAGGGAAAGAACTCCTCGTTTTCCCCAACCTCTTTTCCTCCTGGCAGCATCCTGCCCTGCCATGGGGAAGGGCTATTCTTAGGGATGTCTATTTTGGGTTGGAATGCTGGAATTAAGATCCTTCCTTCCTTTAAAGAAAATACGTCTGATGATGTTTAAAAGCTTCACCCCATCTCAAAGGCTCAGCTCCGACTGCTGAGGGAAGCAGATTTATTTGTTAGTTTAACATTTACCGGAGGCTGGGAAGATCCCAGCTCCAGCAGGACCACCCAAACACCCTCCAGAGGCTCTGGGATGTCTGGGATATTCTCTTTAATGTGCCAAGGAGCAGCTTCATGGGCTTTACTCATTCCTGCTTTCTTGGCATGGCTTTGTATCAGCTTCAAACAGATTTACTAAAATATTTTCCATCAAAACCCATTTTGACAAAAAATTACTTTTGAACACAATGGAAACTTTTGTGGAGAAGAAAAATGAAAATAAAGCCTGCTCAGCTGATGCTGGAGGCCTTTATTAGAAACAGAAAGTTGTTTTCCTCCTTGAAAGGTTTTTGGGAAGGTGCTGCTGCTGCTGTTTTCTCAAGGTGAACACAAGTTTGTTGTGGAATTGTCAGAAAAGTTCTCATGCCATTGTCACTCCTGGAGCAGGGATCACTCATGGTGGCTGAATGTAACAGAGCTGGGAGCAGCCCCTGCAGACATCTCTGGGATCTATGGCCGTGGTCCCAGCACAGATCCCGTGGCCCAGCAGAGAGCAGGCAGGAACTGGAGGGAAGGGTCCCACTGACTGCTTTTGCATCCAGGCTGGATCACGGCATTCCAGGCTCCGGAACCATGGCCTCTACGTTTTCCTACCCCATCCCAGAAAAATAAGGCACCTCTGTTCCTCTGTACAGCAATATTCTCTATTTAACCAAGGATGAAACACTCTTCCTCACTAAAGCAGCTTCGCCAGGTTGTCACAGGGCTGCAGAGTGGATGCTCAAAGGTGTCTCCAATGCCAAAATAAATGTAGCTTTTCTGGAAATTGTATAAAATAATTAATCTTCCCTTTGCCTTTCAATCCTCTCACCCCGAGGCCCTGGAAAGGTCCTGGTTTTACAGCAGTAAAAAAATGATGAAGCCTGCTGATGAAGCCACAGGAGGAACTGCTGCTGATGAAGCCACAGGAGGAACAAACTGCAATACCTCAGTGTTCCCCACAAAAATCAGATTAGCTGGGAGTGAAACCTTCCTCCGGAACACTGGATCAGATTATACGGCAAAAACTTGGAGGCGGTGAGTTTGGGACAAGGGAAGCAGCCCTGTGTCCATGGGCTGCATCCCACTGCTGTGATTCCCTAGTCCTGGCTGGCTCCAGCTCAGCCTGAGCAAAGCCCTGGCAGTCCTAGGAGGCCCTGGGGTCTCCTCACTCCTCCCCTCTTCCACGTTTTCCCTTTCCAACCGCAATGCCAATCCAGCAATTCTTCTGGAAACCCTGGAAATAAATTCTCACCACTGGCAGGCTGGTGTGCACCCCCCCCTCACTGAACCCCCCCACCACCATCCCAGGATCTGAGCATCCCCCTGCCCCGTGTTCCTGGCCAGCTGGGGTGGGGGGTGAATGGCTCAAAGCACAGCTCTTACCCCAGGTTCCCTCTGAATTATCTCCTGCTACATCTGACTCCAGGGAATAATTAACACAGACAACATCCTGGCTGGGAGCTGCAATTTCCATTGCCTGGGAAATCCTGATGTGAAGGGAGAGATTGATTCTGATTCTGCATAAAAAGCTGGAATTCTTGTGTTTGCCAAGGAACAGTATTTCCTCCCAGCCAACAGTTTACGGCCATTGGAGTGTTTCACTTCAGTGGGTCCATTATTCCTGTCCCTTTCCTAAATCACACACTGCACCTGTGTGGAGTGATACAAACTAGAAAGACAATAAAATATTCAAATTTACCCTGTACATGACATGAAATTAGTTTAAATGACAGAACAGAAACATTCAGCTTCTGCTGGAGTTTCTATACTGTCCAAACTAAATATTTCCACCTTCTTTTGCTGCTGGAAAATATTGTTGGAATCAGCACATTTCTACTGCATGACTCAGGTTCAATTAACCTGCTGGTTCAAACGGAAAGTTCTCCTGAGAATAACTTTTTAGTGGCTTTAATATCTGAAATACTTCCATCTGACTCATCCCCACAACACTCTCACCCATCTTTTATCTGCTGCAGTTAAAATGCTGTGCCACAGGTAAGCAGCAATGACAGAAACTGAGATGGTGTTTTTCCAACCTCATATTCCTGAAAATTGGCACCAAAAAAAGGCTCTGAGCAATTCCATCCCCCTTTGCTTCTCCATGGGCTCCTCAGGATCGAATAACCAATTTCTGCTGGGTCTGATGGGCCAAATCTCTGTTTCTCTATGGCAACAAAATATGGATTTGGCTTTTTGTGTGACCTGACTGTGCTGGATGCAACAGGACGAGAAATGCAGATGTCTGGATATAGAGAGCCACACCTCAAGGTCTTTGGAATACTTTGATTTCACAAGGAGACATGGGGGGGAAAAAACAGAGTGCAGAAAGCACAGTCAGTGAGGGGGATTTATCCTGAGGATGCCACAGAAGACAAAAGCCACCTCTGCTCAGGGCCAGACTGCAGAGGGGCAGAGACACAAATGCCACCTCTGGTCACACTACAGCCCCAGGCTCAGTGCTCTAGCTGCCTCCAGAGGGTTTTCAGTAGCAAATGAAGATTTGATGGGAACACCTCATGGACAAGAGGGAAGGAGAGACCTTCGAGGACACCAGGATGTCTCACAATGTCTCCTTTGGGGCCCTGGGGCTCATTCCTGGGGGCAGCATAGCCTGTCCTGCCCCTGTCCCTACCCTGTCCCATGAGGGCTCTGCCACCCCTCCTGCCCTGTGTGCCCCAGGCCATTTTCCAACAATAAAAATGCTCTTTTTTTCCAGCAGCTTTTGGTATTTGGCACCCAGAGCACCCCTTTTCCCCACCTCCAGAACAGCTGCATCCAGCTGTATTTCCCCCCTGGCAGCCACTACCCATGGCCACAACTTGGGGCTCAATGGCAACAGGAGCAGCTTCCCAGAAACCCAAGGGTGATGTTTCCAAAAGCACCTGAACAGGATGGGGAAAGCCACAGGGTAGCTCCACATCCCCTGGGCTGTGCCAGGACAAAGCAGAGGCTGCAGAGCCAGAGCTGAGCACGGAGCCATCCAGGCCCCAGGGATAGGGCTCAGCAGTGACCTGTGTCTGCCTGCCAGCCCTGGCCATCTGGAAAGCTCCCGAAAAGTGACATCCAGGCACTGCACTTAAAAACGAACCATCAGGCTCCATTTGTCAGGCTCAGGGTGAGAGAAGCCAGGCCAGGCTGTTCTTTCCAGGAAAAGCCCTGCTGCACAACCCATCCATCCACCCACCCATCCATCCATCCGTCTGTCCATCCATCCATTCATCCATCCCAGGGACTGGTGCCTCTGCCTTGGCCATGGGAGATCTTCCTCCTCAGCTGCAGCTAAATCTTCATCTTTGGGAGGGACTGAATATAGGTCTGGTGTTCTGCAGCTGATTCCAGCTGCTGACAGACATTTCCTCATTAATCCAAGGGAAAGAAGCAGCTAGAGCTGCTCTCCAAGGTGGGATGGGTTTGGGGGCAGCTGAAATGTGGCAAAGCTATCCCATAATGGTTTGGGTTGGAAGGGACCTGAAAGATCATCTCATTCCATGCCCTGCCATGGGCAGGGACACCTTCCACTATCCCAGGCTGCTCCAAGCCTCATTCAACCTGGCCTTGGACACTTCCAGGGATCCAGGGGCAGCCACAGCTTCTCTGGGCACCCTGTGCCAGGGCCTGCCCATCCTCATGGGGAATAATTCCTTCCCAATATCCCATCTATCCCTGCCCTCTGGCAGTGGGAAGTCATTCCCCCTTGTTCTGGCCCTCCATGCCTTGTCCCAAGTCCCTCTCCAGCTCTCCTGGAGCTCCTTTAGGCACTGGCAGGAGCTCTGAGGTCTCCCAGAGTCTTCTCTTCTCCAGGTGAGCACCCCCAGCTCTCCCAGCCTGGCTCCAGAGCAGAGGGGCTCCAGCCCTGTGATCATCCTGGTGCCTCTCTGGACTCTCTCCAGCAGTTCCAGGTCCTTCCTGTGCTGGGGCAGCTCTGCAGGTGAGGTCTCACCTGAGCACAGGGGAAGAATCCCCCCTCCCTTCCCTGCTGCCCACGCTGGAGGTTCAGCCCAGGGTTGGGGGGGTCTGGGGTCCAGGGCTGGGCCACTTTACAGGGACACATCCCCAAGGGCAGCTTGGGGAGCAGCCAGCCTGGAAACGGAGCCAGGGATGGAGTGTGAGGCAGGGCGCAATCCTGCACTGCCTCCAGGACAATCCCACTTTGCTGCAAAGGCAGGATCAAAGCAGCCTCTGCCTCCCTGCATCCCTGAAACACCCAACAAGGGGGTTTATAAATAGCCATCAAAACCAGAAATACTGGCCCCAAACCTCACTGGGAGCTAGTCGGGGCCACACAGTGGGACCAGGAGCTTGCTGTAAGGAGACAGGGAGGGGCAGTGCCCCAGCCCTGCTCTTCCCAACAGCTAAACCCTTCCTGGAAACTTTCCAAGGAGAGAAAATGGAGCTGACACACAGCATGGAAAATGGAGAAGATAATGGCCAGGCTCTGGTGAGACTGGAATCCAAGAAAAGCTTGATGGGCACTCCCAGGCAAACACAGCAGAGCGGTTGCTGTGACTCCTCCTGCAGTGAAGTTGGATCAGGGATGGACACAGCGAGTTTGGAGGGCTCAGAAAGTGCCAGTGCATGTTCAGAACACCCTGCAAGGGCTTGGGGCAGTGCCAGGGCCAGTGTCCCTTTTGCCTCCTGTGCAGGGCGGAGCAGTGCCCAGCTAAGCTCAGCTCTCTCTCCAGGAATCCCAGACAGGCCAGTCCTCAGCCCAGCCTTGGCTCCATGGATTCTTAAACACAGAAATAAAAGAGTGCATCACCCCATGCCTCTCCTCCCTGCTAGGAGAACACATCACGGCAAAGGGACAGTGGTGATGGCATCCTACAGGACTCTTCCATTCCCTGGGAGTGTCCAAGGCCAGGTTGGACAGGGCTTGGAGCACCCTGAGACAGTGGAAGGTGGAACAAAATGAGCCTTAAAGGTCCCTTCCAAACCCTTCAAGGATTTTACCACACAAACTTCCCAGGGTGACTTTTACTCACCTCACCACAACTCACACTTGAGTTTTGCTCCTTTTCCTTGGGAAAAGCCACAGCAATGCCTTAACTCCCCTCTGCATCCTTTAAATTCCAGAAAGCTGGCACCAAGCTGCTCCCTGCTGCCCCAAGCAGTGGTACTGGGGGATCCCAGCAGGCTGATCTGTGGGGAAATCAGAGCTCCTGACTGTGGGATGCCTGTGCCATTCCTTGGGGACTCCCAGCTGTAGCTGCTGTGACTGATCCCCATGGGGCCACAGAGCAGGCAGGAGAGGCACAGGGACCTGCCCAAATGTGCTGGCCCGGAGATAAGGGACTAATGCTGCCTCAGCAAAAATCCCAGATGAAAAAAGAAAGGAAGAGCAGGAATGCTGCTGACTCACCAGACACCAGGGAGCCTAGCAAACATGACAGCAGCACAGAGCTGGGGAGCTTTGGTTCAGCCCTGGAATTCCAGTGCCATCACTCAATGGACAGAGGAGGAGGCAGAGGAGGAGGAGGAGGAGGAGGAGGAGGGAGAGGAGGGAATGTTTTTTCCAGGCAAGTTCTTGGCATCACCAAATAGGCCTTTGAGTAGAACAGGAGAAAGGATAAATGTGAGGCTTTGGCAAATCTGCAGGAGCTGTGCAGGGCATGTGGCAGGAGTGGGAGCATCCTGGGGGCTGGGAAGGATCAGCCCCTGTTCTCAGCTCCACAGTGTGCAGCTTTTGTTCCAGCAGCCATCAGGGCATTCCTGACAAGACCCAGGCCCAGGGAAGTGTCCCAGCCTCCAGCCAAGACACCCAGGCCAGTGGGGGATGATGGCTGGCATCCCAAAGCCAGGCTGGGGATGATGAATGGCATCTCAAAGCCAGGGGATGCTGTGTCTGCCAGCCAAGCAGCTGTGAAATGAAAGGACAGGCCAGAAGAGCACAGGGGAGCATCCAGAGCCATTCCAGGCACGGGCTCCACAAGGACAGGGCCCTGTCTCTGGGATGGGGATAGGATCCTTTAGCCAGCCCTTGTAGCAGAGTGGGGTTCCACTTTCCCATGTTGAGCCACCTCTTAGGGGTCTAAGAACGGACAGAGGACCCAGTCTCCTTCCAGTGACGAGCAGTGAGCACAGAGGGCTCTGAGCTGGCTAAAGCAGGAATAATACTTCCCTCTGTGCATTTAATGTCACCCAGGACATTAATGTCACCCATTTAATGTCTTCCCATTGTGTGGTTTTATCCATAGGTGAGCACATTGTGTGGTTTTATCCATAGGTGTAGGATCCTGATCCTGATCCTGATCCTGCCCTGCACTCAGCACATCTGTGAGACAACAAACAGAGCAGAATTCCCAGTGCCCAGCAGAACCAGCCGGGGGTGACTGGAGCTGCCTGAGGAGAGGGGTCCTGGCAAAGGGCCAGGGACCCTGAGCTGCTGATGCTCTGCCCAACCTCTGGGGATGGAGAAAGCATCTGCAGGGAATTTGGGAATCCCCAGTGGAAAGCATGCAGAAATGCCCTTCAGAGGGGAAAATATTATAAAGACAAACCCCTGGTATAACTGAAAAGGTTCTGGTTGTAAAGATGCATATTTGGCTACAGCATCAGTGAAAAAGGGGGGATTTCTTCCCCTGTGAGGTGCAAACCCTGCACTGCTCCCTCCTCTGGTGCAGGGGTGTGTCAGAGGGGGCAGGGGCACAGACACAAACCACGTGCTGAGCACCCACCCCTCAACCCACCCCAAAACACAGACCCTGCTGAACTCTGGCTCGCTCTGTGCCCACCCTCCTCAGGAGCAGATCAGGAGCACGAGTCCCACTCCCTGTGGGAGATTTGGGAGTGCAGGGCAAAACCAGGCAAGTTTTGCATTGGAACAGCTCCTGCCAGGCCCTGGGGGCTGCGATGTGGGCACGGGGCTCATAGCTCCACCCCAGCACACCCACGCAGCACCCAGTACCACCTTGGCTTCCAGCCACCATCCCCTCCAGGGACAGCTGAGGTGTGTCACAGCCAGAGGAAGAGGACACTGGAGGGTGTCACAGCAAGGGCAGGGCCATCCCCAGTGTTCATGGGGACACACCCAGACTGTCCCTCTGTGATTCACCTGTCCCTCCGTGCCACAGACATGTTGGAAGGTCTCTGCCCAGCCAGGGTGGCACCGAGGCTAGCTTGGGTGTGTGAGGCCATCGCCTGGGCTGTGCCAGGTGGTCCCAACACTTGTGTTTCACAGCATGAACAAAGCAGCCCCAGCATGCTGCACATCTGGCACAGGGATCCCTTCTCCTGCAGCACAGCTGCAGCCCTGGACCATCACCCCCATCCTGAGCAGCTCCATGGCAGCAGCACCTTCACACAGGTGTGTCTGAGCTGCCTCTAAAGCCTCCCTGCACCAAGGCTGAGCCAGCAGCACCAGCAGGAGGTTGAAGGTTATTTCAAAGGGGTTTGCATCTTCCCGGACTTTGGCACCTTGACAGGTCCTGGGCAGCCACTGCTGCCTGGAGTTGTGGCCACCACTCAGGACTGAATCCCATGTGTGCCAAAAGGAACACATTGACCTTAAAATGGTTGGTGAGGAGGGAAGTTTGTCCATTGCTGATTTCCAGGAGGCAGAATCACAGAATATCCTGAGCTGGAAGGGACTGCTAAGGATAGCACTGCACAGACACTCTAACAATCCCTCGCTGTGCCTGAGAGCATTGCCCTGACACTGCTGGAGCTCTGGCAGCCTTGGGGCTGTGTCCATTCCCTGGGGAGCCTGGGCAGTGCCCAGCACCCTCTGGGACAAAAGAACAGCCCTGTTCCCCATGGAGGTCTCAAGTGTTGGCAAAGTGGGTGACAGCTAAAGGTAAGGCTGGGGATACACACATGGAGTGATTCAATCAAGTAACAGCAGGATTGCCCCATTTAGGGAAAAAAAATACACTGCCTTTATATAAAATAGTGCTCTCTGATGGCCACAGCCCCCCCAGCGCTTTCTCCACCCTCTTTTGTCAGGAAGTTCTTGGGAGCTCACAAAAAGGGTCTTGGCACCCACAGCACAGCCTGAGGATGCAGGCTGGTGTCCAGAGCTAATCAGGTCTAATTGTACCATCAGTTTTATTTAATTATGCTCCTTCTCTCCCTAAGTTACTTCCACTCCCGTCTGCCATCCCTGGCATGGCTGGGATTGCAGCAGGATCTCAGACCATGCCATTTGGAGCTTCCTGAGGGGGCTGTACAGAAAGATTTGTGTGCCAGGGCTTCCCCACTGACTGAAAGGCAAACAGGGTGAAGAGGACTCAGGAGCAAGAGGAACCCAGTCCCAAACCAGTGGAATTTTTTAACATTGTGTTTAGCTCCAAGATGATCAGTGAGCATCATGCTAGGTGTCATGGAGGGGAAAAGGCTTCAACAGGAACTGGCAGAGGTGCCTTGGGCCCTTGCTCCACCAGAGCCTGGACTCAGGTTTTCACTGGATGGCACCGGGGCTTTCTTGGGGGGCCCTTTGTGCAACAGTGTGAAAATACCTTTAAAAAAACCTCCATTAATAAATAAGCTGGAGAAAAAACCCTACAGAGGTAAAAAAATTGTGAGCTTTTTTCTGACTCCACTTTTTTTCACCTGCCTCCAAATTATTTTCAATAAAACAGTTTCTAATGGAATAGTATTCACATTTAACTAGCTATGATTTTTCTATAATTAATAATGTTATTCTGATTGGCTGAATCAAATTGTAACAATCTCACACAAACACCAAACAACCATCCATGGGATCAGCACCCCAAAGCCAAGAGAATTACCCCAGACAGAGTGGAGGTCAGTAATTGCAGTCTTATCTATTATTATCAGCCTTGCACAAGTGATTAACTGGGATAATCAGAGCTGGAGCCTGGGCATGGCTCCCAGCCATTCCTTGTCACCAGGCCAGTGACATGGTGACACTCTTAGCGCATGCCAAAGGCAGGGCACAGGTGGTACCGAAGGCACTGACACTCCCCAGGGAGCTCTCCTGCACTGGGATCGGTGATTCCATCCCCATCACTCCCAGCCAGGACCAGCCCACAGAGCTGCCCATCACCAGCGCAGGAACGGCCTTGGCTGGGCCCTCCGGGCACCCAGACTGGGAGGGAGCACCTGAATATTTTCTCTGTAGTTCATTAACCTTAATCCACTGTCCCGAGGTGTTGGTAGGTTTATCCACGAGTCTGAGTCACTTCGGGGAGCCTCCCAGCTTGTCCTGACAGATCTCTGCTGCCTGAGGGCTGTGTGAGCTGTCCCTGTCACCCCCAGCCACGGTGCTGCAGGGCAAGAGCATGGGAGATCACAAAATCCCAGAGTGGGCTGGCTGGGAAGGGACCTGAAAGATCATCCTGTTCTAAACCTGACCATGAGCAGGGACACCTTCCACTATCCCAGGCTGCTCCAAGCCCCAGTGTCCAACCTGGCCTTTGGACACTTCCAGGGATCCAGGGGCAGCCACAGCTTCTCTGGGCACCCTGTGCCAGGGCCTGATCACCCTCACAGGGAACAATTCCTTCCCAATATCCCATCTAACCCTGCCCTCTGGCAGATGCTGCATCCAAAAAGGACTGCAAGAAGATTATGGGTGGGAACTCTGTATTAAAGTTGAAGTGTCTCATTTCTGCAGTGTGCAGGACAGGGAATCTGGGACAGGTGAGATCCCCAGGAGGAGATTCCTGCTCCTGCAGGGTTGGGTGGATGAAACACTTACTCTTACAGGAGGGGATTCCAAAGTGTCTGAGTAGCCTCACACAGGACTGGGATCAGGGAAAGGACTTCTCTGGCTCTCGCTGTCTGACACCAGAGTGCAGGAGCTGCTCCCTTTGCTCGTTGTTACTTGGAGCAGGATTTTATTCAAGTGAAGGATGGAGGCCCCGCAGCCGCTCTGGGCCAAGAGGCTCCATGTGAGCACATCCAGGAAAACCAGAGCCCCAGCACCTGCAGGAGCTGCCAAAACAAATGGCTGAATTATCCAACAGCTTCCTCCCCTGAGAGCCAAGCCACGATTGGGAAAATCAGAGCCGAGGAGCCCAAGGTGCAGAGCAGCAGTGCTACACAAACACAGGGCTTGTGCAGCGGCTGGGACACAGCACCTCTGGGACACAGCACCTCTGGTTCCCTTCACATGGGCCTGAGATTGAAATCCCTGGGTGGGGAAAAGCAGGTTCTAGAGGAAAATCAATTCTACCAGGGCAAAGAGGGAACTACAATAAAAATATATTGGAGTGGGGGAATCATAGACTATCCTGAGCTGGAAGGGTCTCACAAGGATTATCAATCCAGCTCCTGGCCCTGCACAGACACCCCAACAATCCCACCCAGTGCATCCCTGGCAGTGCTGTCCAAACACTCCTGGAGCTCTGGCAGCCTCAGGCTGTGCCCATTGCCTGGGGAGCCTGGGCAGTGCCTAGCACCCTCCGGATATTTCCCCAATATCCAACCTAAACATCCCCTGGCACAGCTCCAGCCATTCCCTAGATCCTGTCCCTGCTCATACAGAGCACAGATCAAAGCTGCCCCTCCACTGCTCCTTGGGAGGAAGTTGGAGACAGCTCTGAGATCTCTCTCCTTGGAGAGTCCCAAGGTGACTGGAAATAGAGTCCTGGTCTTCAGGGCTGCCCTCTCTGCCCAGCCAAGGGTGCTGCAGTCACGTCTTCACTCCCAGCCCAGCATCACTGCCCAACCACTGCATCCCACCCCACACAGCCCCCACGGGGCCTCACAATGCACATCCCACCCCCTGCACATCCCAGTGACTTCCTCACATCCATCCCTGTGTCTGCAAAGAGCCCCTCACACCTCAAACCAGCTGGGGGCAAGGTGGGGACAGTGGCTGGGGTTGAAATGTTACAATGGCAGGACAGCACCAACTGGGAGAGGGTAACACCAGCTGGGAAAGGGAACACCAGTTGGGAGAGGGAACACCAGTTGGGAGCCAGTAACACCAGCTGGAAGATAGTAACACCAATTAGAGACACTCTCAGCTCCATGCACAGCACTGCTGAGTTAAGGGTGGTTCTCTGCAGTTCTCAGTGACATTTTCTCAGTGCTTTGTGCTGAGGATTTTAATCCCTCATTCTCCTGCAGAGAGGAAAATGAAATTGCTCTGACCCATAAACCAAAGGTTTTGCATTTCCAGAGGCAATCCCAGACTCGCAGCCTATTTTGGAACAATAAAATCATCTCCCTTCTACATCCTCTCACCCTTGGCTGCTTGGAGGGCCACAAAGGGTGGGGAGCAGTTGACCACCGGCAACACTGGCACCACAGGGTTCCTTCCCTGCCCTCCAGCCAGGCTGGGGATGGAGCACAGTGCCAGGAATGGCATCTCCATCCTGCACCAGTGATCCTCCATCTCCCTCAAGAGCCATTTTTCCCAAACCTTTTTACTGTCAGACCAACCTTTCACTTGTCACAAGGAACCAGAGCAGGACCTGAAGCAGCACATGGGGGTGATACAGGAGGGAACTCAGAACCAAATGTTCCTGTCCATGAAAATCCCCCACTGCTGTCATTTATATAGTTAATGCCTCTCATCCCAAAGGCTCCTGAATTGATGGAAAGATATGGAATATGGTATCTCTCCTACAACAGTCCCACAGTGCTAAAGAAAGCACAGCTGTCTCTGGAAAGAAGTTGCAGATGCTCTAATCCTACAGCAACAAAATCTCTTAGAAGGTGTACAAGCCTTTTGCCATAAAAATGTCCTTAATAGCCCCACTCTGGAAAAAAAAATCTTAGAATTGTTCCGGGTTGCAAGGATTTTAATTTTATCTCATCTGAAAGGCAGTACCTCCCCCTAGCTCCATGCTGAGGAACTGGTTCAGCAGTGGCTCCCAAAACATCTGTCCCTTTGGGCATCTGGGGACTTCTCCAGATCCCCCATCCCGAGCTGGGATATTTCCAGCCAACCTTCTCAAAGCGTTTTATAGGAAAAAGGGAAGAGGAATCAGATGGAAAAGTTTAGGGGAGCACAGTAGGACAACAAGTCCTTGGGTGCCACCAGAGAAAAGACACAAATAAAAGGCGGGTCTTGGCCTTGGGCAATCCCTGCCTTTCCTAGTGCTGTGGAGCAGCAGAATCTGAGCCGGGTCACTCCTGGTGCTGCAGCTCCAGTACCTTGGGAAACAGCAATTCCTGGGAACAAAAGGAGCTTTCCAGGCTTGGTTTTGCTCCTGGGTTTGTTTAGGGTTTTTTTGTGTAATCTGGGCTATCATTCACCCTTTCCAGACCTCCTCACCATCCCTCCCAGGAAGAGCCAAGGGCACTGTGGAGACCTCAGGAAGATTGGGAATGGCAGATCTCAGCTCCAAGGACACAGCGCTGCATGCTCCTAGTGCAGCACCCATCCCAAGGCCAGTCTGACCAGTGGGTGTCCATGCCTCCCTCTCTGACAGTCCACTCTGACAAAAATGTTTCCAAATCTGAGAGATTTGGGAGAAAAGAAAAAAAAGTGATATTTTCCAAAGGGGAAGAAAAAAATCCAAGTAAACTTTTTCAACAATTCAACTTCAGTGTTTTGGCCTATTTCCAAGAGACAACATGAATTAAATACATGGGAATTCATGGCAGCCAGTGAGGCCTCCCAGCACTCCTTGGAAGAGATGACACATATTCCTATATTCTCCATTGCTATTTCCACCAGAGGAGCTCACTCCACATCCTCCCCCTCCCTGACGTGTTCTGCCTCATTAACGCTGTGCCACTGTCCCCACTCAGGCTCGCCAGGGCCACCTCCAGATGGTGGGGAGGGGCTGGGGAGTCCTGAGGGCTTCCCATTGCCTTCCCAAGGGCAGTCCAAGCACATGAACAGAGAAACACCAGCAGAGGGGAAGGGAAAGGGGTAGAGGTAGGGGAAGGGGAAGGGGAAGGGGAAGGGGAAGGGGAAGGGAAAGGGAAAGGGAAAGGGAAAGGGAAAGGGAAAGGGAAAGGGAAAGGGAAAGGGAAGAGGAAAGAGGAGGCATCAGAAGCTGCACTGAAATGGTAACAAATGGTGCCACACAGACAGGGCCCCCTTCTGCCCATAAACATCCAGTCAGACCTGGGCCAGCCTCATGCCTGGGGAAGCACAGATGGAGATCTCATGGGATCACAGAAGTGCTTGGGTTGGAAGGGACCTTGAAGCCCATCTCATTCCAGCCCCCTGCCATGGATTCCACTATCCCAGGTTGCTCCAGCTCCTGACATCTGCTGACGTCACCTTTGAAGTTTGGTCTGAAATAACCACGTGTGTCCTGCCTAACTTTAGACACTTTGCTAAATAAGGAGACAGAGTTCCCTAGGGACTTGGGGAGTGGAACACGGACAGACACAGCCCCAGCATTCTGCGTTCCTCCCAACAAACACATGCAGTCCCTGCAGTGCCACACACATCCCTGCTCCTCGTGTTCTGCTCCATTTAGAAAGGAAAAGGAACATCCCGCCGGCAGAGCCCGGAGCTGCGCTGTGGTTTGAGTTTCACTACAGGCTTTTTATAGCTCGCAGGGACACAAAGCTCTGTAACGTGAGAAGGTCGGGGTGAGGCTGCCAGGGCCACAGCAAACACTGCCTGTGAGAGCAGCGAGCTCAGAAAAACAGTCCTGCCACCACCAACTGCAGTGACACGGCACTGAGCACTCCCAGGGTAACACAGAGCCATCGCCTCATGGAAAGACCCTTGTTCCCCCTTATTCCTCATCTCTGTTCCAGTGAGGGGTCACCCTCGTTCATCTGCCCACTCACAAGGAGCCCCCATGCCCCATTCTGGAGTCCAGCAGGTCAGGATCAGGCACTGGAGTGGCTGCTTCCATGTGCCAGGGAAGGATTTGGGGGCTGCTCCTTCATTTTTACACCACAAAACTCTTGGAAGGAGCTCTTGGCTCTGCAGCTCTTTACCTTGGATTACACAGAGCATATTTGTGCTTGAGTCAATACGAGGCTGATTGTTTGGGCAAGGAAAGAATTCAGACCCCAGATTCTGCTCTCCTCAATGCAAGGAAACTTTGGGGGAAAAAAGCTTGGAAAAAAATTTTTATCCAAGGTGGTTGGAATCTGCAAGAAAAAATGTGGAGGCACAAGGGCAAAACCCAAAGTGAGATGCAAATTGGATGGATTCTCTGAGCTGTTTGGGAGCAGCCTGGAATGGGAACAGTGAGGTGGCTGCAGTGGGGGGATCCAGGGATTATGTATGCAGCCCACCCTGGCTCTCCCACCCTCCCTCCCTTTCCAAAGTGCTCATTCACAAATGCTACCCAAACTGCACCAGGCACTCCAGGAAGCCTCAAAGGGAAACAGGAAAAGCAGTGAGGGCTGAGTGGAGCCACACTCTGACACCCACTCGCCCTCCGGGATATTTCCGGAGCACCACGAAATCCTGAATAACCCAGTGGGGCTTCACTGGGCTCTGAAGCGGCTGTGCCAGAACAGAGCCTCATTCATCACATGCTGTCGATGAGTTTTCCACGGAGCAAACCCAGGGATGGTCTCAGGGGCAGCTCCTGAGACACAAGCCTGGGTGTGGATCCACTGGCCAAAATTGTGTCCTGTGTATCAGATCAGATTTAAATAGAAAAAACAAACAAAAAATCCCACTGAAAGACAATACCCAAGTGGGGACATTTGGCCCCTGCCTCAGCCACAGGCATTTTTTCCCCTGTCTCAGGGCAAACACACCTGCTCTCCCTCTCTCCAGAGCCACCCAAGACTTGGGCACAGCCAAGGAAAATGAAGAGAAGTCGCCCCACCAGCAACAGAACAACCCCAGACCCTCCTTCAAAAAGGGTTTAGGCACTAAGGAGCCTTTTTTTTCAGTTTTAGATGCCCTTTTTTCTTTTAGGTCATTACAAAGTGAAAGTGCAGAGTGTTTGGTGCAGAAATCTCTTCATCAAAGCAGGACTCAGCTGGGGCAAGGACAGAGGACACCCCTGCTGAGTCTGTGCCATTTGTCCCTTTTCCTCCTGTGCTCAGAACCTGCTCTCAGATCAATCCCTGCCATTTTGCACGGCACAGCAGGAAAACCAATCCCCCATGTTTCAGAGGGAGATTGCATTTCAGAGAGAAAACTTCTGGCATTTGGCCTTGGGACCCTACAGGGGATGAACAGGGTGGGCTGGGTGCTCACAGAGCATGGAGAGGGATGGATCCACACCCGCCCCATGTCCCATGGGAAAGGATGGATCTACATACCCAGCCCATGTCCCATGGAGAGGGATGGATGGATCCACACATGCAGCCTATGTCCTCACCTCTGCTCCCCACAGAAAGCAGCTCAGTGGGACTGGGAAATATTTTGTGCTAGAGAAGATCAAGCACTTGCCAGGAGCTCCCATGAAGGTTCCGGCATGCTGGGATCAGTTCCCAGTTCTTGGTCCAAAAGATCCCTTCACATTAATGCTCAAGGCATGCCACAAAAAACCAATTATCTGCTGGGACATGGGGCAGGGTCTGGCTCCTTGGGAGTGTTTTCCTGCCCATTTTTAGCTTCTGTATGATGAGAGCTGTATTGCTCCCTGGATATTCTGCTTCACCCTGCAGTGCCTAGCACGGTTCTAAGGGGAAGCTGCACGTAGATGTCTCAGGACTGCTTTTTCTAAAGGCCTGGATTCTGTCCCTGCAAGCTTTCCCCAGCTTGACCAGGGAGGTCACCCTTTTAGACCTCAAATACAAAAAAAAAAAAAGTAATAAAAACCAAAAGGCAAAAGTGAAAGAGTGGGAGGAAAAGCAGAGCTGAGCCTCCAAGGCCCAGGAAACACCTACAGCCTACAACCAAGCAGCCCCAGCAAGGTTCCTGCCAGCACAGTGCAGTCATTCCTGGACAACAGAGTGGGATGCTGCAAAGGAGAGGCAGAGGAAAAGCCTCCTCAATGGCCTGAGGTTGCACATGGAGGAGATATTCCACCATCCCAGAGCGTCAGAAAAAGGGCAGGGCAGGAGATGTCGGTCTTGCTGCTGTTGGGGCACCCACAGCCTCTGTGGCATCATCAGGAGCCCCCTGGTTTGCCCCAAAGGAAAGGAGCAGGTGATACAGCCCCGTGTGACTTCAGTCAAATGATGAGAGAGGCTGCACTCAATGACCCCAGCTTGTCACCAGCCATAGGACCAGGGGAACAACCCCACCCAGAGAATGGTGTGGGGCTGGCAGAGGGTCCCAGAGCCCCAGCAGATTCATCCCACAAAAGCTGTTGTCAGCACTGCGGGTGGATGGGGAGGGGCAGGAGGGGAGGTGGCTCGCCTGGAATTCAGGCAATGTGGTCTTTAGAATTGGAGAACTGTGCTGCTCCAGGGAGGGGGAGGAAGAGTTTTCCAGGGCAAAAGTGCTTATTCATCAGCAGAACTCCTCTGGAAATTGTCCAAAATGTGACTGTTTGAAGAAGTGAAACCTCTCCTCAGCACGTCCCTCCTCTGACATAACTCTGGGAAAGGTTTCTCCTCCCTGCAGGAGGTGGGAGCAGGGCAGAGGTTCACCCTGGGAATGTCCCTCCCAGGCAGGGCTCACTCTTAGCTCTGCTTCTTCATCAAAAAACTTGCACCAGTCCCAGCCCATCAGGCTGCAGGAAAAGAAGCTGAATTATTGGGGAATGTTTCGTTGGGAAAAATCTCTTCCTTCAGTCCCTGTCCTGGGGTGCAGAGCCTGGGGAGCACAGCACAGCACGTGGGCCAGATCTGAGCTGTCACCAGGCTGCTCCCCAGGGTGTCCCCAGCACCTGCAGCACTCCAGGAACACAAGCACAAACCTGGGCGGTGGGATGGAGGGATCTGCATGAAAACAAGCATGGAGATGCCTTTTATCCCAGAGGCTGTCTGTGTGTGGAGTACATCAGCTGGAATGTTTTCCAGCAAACTGAGTGGTTGGAACAAAGCCAGGGCAGCCAGGAAAGAAATTTCCACTTTCTGTTTCACAATAATTGATCTGCCTCATTTGCAGTGCCGGAAGCAAAGGGCCTGGCCAAAATTTGGAGACAAATTAATTTCTGTGTGAAGTCTCTCTCTGGCTCCTTTGAAATCCCACATCTCAATCCCAGGCTGGAGGAACAGCTGGAACCTCTGCTCAGTCCTGGGCCAGCTCCTGCAGGGAGCAGAGCAGGGGCTGGATCCATGGTGGGTCCTCAAAGCTTGGAAAATGGAGCAGTTTAAGGTCAAAGTCAGCACAAAGGGAGGTGAGACCTCGAGCTGCTCTGTGTGACCGAGCTGAGCGTGACCACCCCGCAAATGTCACCAGAGGAGTCCTGGCCATGTGTGGGCAAGGGTGTCCCACTGAGCTTTGGCTTTGTGAGGAAAATTAATCCACAAACGCCAGAGGTTTATGTCCAAAAAGGAGACAAAGGAGTCCTGTAACTTTATTCGTGAATAAAGGGAGAGGTCATGGGCATTTCCCATGGGGTCTCTCAAACTGATGGAGGACGCAGCCTCTTTTATCCTAATTTCCCGGCCGCAGGTTCCCTCGCTCTTTCCCCACTGGCTGAGGTAGTCAAGAGATACAGATTTCCCGAACGCCTAATTAATATACATCCCCCCCCAAACACAGACACCCCCAATACACATTCCCCTTTTCTTCTTCTTCTTGTGTCTCTGTTCCTGTAGTTTATTAACACAGTTTTGGGCAAATCTAATTAGGGAAATTCCTATGGAAATCCTATGTTTCTTCTATCTCTCAGTATCAATGTTATCTTACCAGCAGACTCAGGTCTTATCTTTACCAGTCATTTGTTTGTAAAGACACTCCCTTATTCCTTTCAGTTTTAATTAAACTGATTGATTTCTCCACCATAAAACAGATATTTAAGTAAAAAGCAGCATCTTTTTCGGTGTTCTGCTCTTGTACCACTCCGAATCCCTGAGAAACAAAGAGCAATGGAAAAGCACACCCAGGCTGGGACTGAGGCCTTGGGATACCTGGAGTTTTCACAGGGAGCCCCAGGCTGAGCAGATTCCCAGGAGGCACCAACCCGCTGCATGTCTGCTCATGCCCCAGCAAAGACTGGCACTGGGGACAGGTTGAATGCCACCGACTGGTACCAGGCACAGGCCCAATGCCAGTGACCCCAAGGAGCTGGGGCTCATCCCAGCCTGGCTGTGCTCACAGCAGGGGAAGGAACTGGCTCTGGCAGGGCAGGAACAGATTCAGGTTCCTAAACCAACTGGTTTTACCCCAAAACTCCTTTCCCAGGTGGAAAGCATTTTTAAGGGTCAGGTAAAGGCTTCACCTGCCCTATTGCATCACTCCAGGGACAGCGGGGTTGGCACAGCTGGAAGAACCAAACTCTGAAATCCCCCTGCTCCCAATGACCAGAAGCTCTCAGGGATCCACTCGGACCAGCTTGTCCAAGCAGGATGTGTTTTTCCAAGCCAAAGCCTACACAAAACAGTCCCACAGAGGACTCTCCAAGTTTCTTTTCCAGCAAGAACTTTCCCCTGCCTTTCCCTTCCCGGGGCTGTGCCGAAGGCAGAGCACCACGACTGCTCTCACCTGGCTCCAAGGTCACATGGAGGTTACAACAAGGCTCCTACAGCTCCTACCCCACCCAGTTTTACAGCCTCACCCTGTCATTTCCACACCCTCAGGCTCTGGGATCCTCCAGGGAGGAGAATTCTCGGTGGAAGTGCTTAACTCGTGTCTGCAGAGCCACAAATCTGGCTGTGCACAGCAGCACCTCTCCCTGCTTTGTCTGGACAGGGCCATGGGCAGAGCACCCCTGTTTATCCATCAGGGAGTGAATCAGCAGCTCTGGAGCTGCAGCCTGGGGATCAGCTCCCATCGCAAAGGATCTCTGTTATCGGTGCTGGACTTTACCATGAATCCACCCCAAGGAGCCTGGCCCGTGGCCCAGAACGGCCCTGGCAGCCACAGAGAGCTTCTGTTCCCCCAGCAGGTTTTCATCTCCCCCTGAGAGCTCCCCACAGTCTTGGCTCTCAACACAGCTTCTTCCAGCTCCCAGCGATCAATGCTGATTTAATTGCCCGAGCATCTTCCACGAAGTGTGCTGCTGGATCCATGTGTGGGTAGAGAGAAAACAGAGGAGTGACCTGGTGAGCATCAGAGCCAGGCTGGCCTTGGCTGCCATCCTGCTGTAAAATCCCCAAATTCAGGCACAAACTCTTGGAGGAGAAAGAAGAGTGGCCAGGAGATTGAGGAGGGGATTGTGCCTTTCTGCCCCTGTGCTCAGGTTAGCCCTCACCTGCAGAGCTGCCCCAGCCCTGTCCCAGCCCAGGAAGGAGCTGGAGCTGCTGGAGAGTGTAGAGGAGGCTCCAGGATGATCCAAGGGATGGAGCAGCTCTGCTGGGAGGAAAGGCTGGGAGAGCTGGGATTGTTCAGCCTGGAGAGGAGAAGCTTTGGGGTGACCTAACTGTGGCCTTCCAGGACCTGAAGGAGCTGACAGGAAGGATGGAGAGAGACTCTTTACAAGGGATGGAGGGACAGGACACAGGGAATGGCTTCAGACTGTCCTAGAATGGGGATAGATGGGATTTGGGAAGGAATTCCTCCCTGTGAGGGTGGGCAGGCCCTGGCACAGACTGCCCAGAGAAGCTGTGGCTGCCCCTGGATCCCTGGCAGTGTCCAAAGCCAGATTGGACAGGGCTTGGAGCAGCCTGGGACCTTGGGAGGTGTCCCTGCCATGGCAGGGGTGGGGCTGGATGGGCTTTAGGTTTCCTTCCAACCCAAACCATTCTGGGATTCCCCAGGCAGAACATGATGAGCTCTCTCCTTGCTGCAGCACCAAGTGTAGGCTGGGCAGACGGGCACATGACAGCCTGAAACTCCCCAGGCTCCTTCAGCTGCCAGCCCCTCTGTGGGTGGCTGGAATGCCATCCATCTCCTGAGACTACTGAAAGGGAGCCCAGGATGCCAGCACCAAGGGGTGAACCCTTTGCCCACAGAGGAGCTGCCCCAGAGTGGCTTCCAGGCACCCCACCAAGATGCTTAGAGGTCCCTGTGTGAGCTCTGCGCACAATCAGCCCTCCCCAAAGTGAGAATCCAGCAAGAATTGTCAGCTCTGATTGCAAATCAAAATCCTTTCCCCAGCTGCTGCCTTCTGTGCCATCCTCCATCACAGCTTTGGCATCTCCCTGGCATTTAGGGAGTGATGTTTCAAGAGCAGCAGGTCTGACCCTGGCTCCTGATGGCTGGAAATGTAATCTGGCACAGAGGAGAGGACATGGGCTCTGGGGAGGCCTTAGAACCCCTTCCAGGGCCTAAAGGGGCTCCAGGAGAGCAGGAGAGGGATGGAGGGACAAGGAGAAATGGCTTCCCACTGCCAGAGGGCAGGGTGAGTTGGGATATTGGGAAAGAATCCTTCTCTGTGAGGGTGGGGAGGCCCTGGCACAGGGTGCCCAGAGAAGCTGTGGCTGCCCCTGGATCCCTGGCAGTGTCCAAGGACAGCCCATGGCAGGGATGGGACGGGATGGGATGGGATGGGATGGGATGGGATGGGATGGGATGGGCTTTGAGGTCCCTGCAACCCAAACCCTTCTGTGGTTCTCTGACTCTTTGATCTGCATTTTCTAGAGGAGGATTTACTTGTTTTCAGTGCTATTGTTCCCAAACTGATAATGCAGTCTCAAAGCAGCACAACTGAAGTTGGAGGAATTCTCTCTCCTTCCCCAAGCTCAAGAGAAGAGACCTTTTATCTATTTAAAAACTGAAAATCTGTTGTCAAACCCCAACCAAAATGAGTTTGTGGTTTTCAGATTCCTAACAAGAAACTGTAACACCTTTAAGAGAGCACTACTGTGCATTAAGAGAAATTTTTAAAAGCATCTAAGTTTCTTTTACCTACCAGGAAATTTCCGTTACAAGAAAAGTGAGAAAATCCCTTTTCCAACCCAAACTGCACACTCAAGATTCCCACTGCAGGACTACGGTTAGACTCAAAGCAGATACCACCCACTGAAGACAGATAAAGGTGCTCATCCTTGGAGCTTTGTGAGGGTGATGCATAGGGATTCCATGGCTTTGGAGCTGGGGAAATCCCAAGCAGCCTTTCAGCTTTGCTGGCATCCTGCTGTGTTGACAACCAGCTCAGCTGAGAGATGGAGACAGGGAGGGAGAGAAGGGGGAGGGAGAGAAGGGAGAGGAGAAATGGGAAATCAGCTGGGAAAGACTGAAATCCCAGCGTTTAGGATCTCCTACCCCTGATCACCCCCATGCTGAGAAATCCAGATGAGCCTTGAACCCAAAGAAAGGCTGGAGCACAGCAAAATCTGTGGAAATGCTGGTTTCACTGGAGCAGATGGATTTTGGGGGTGGAATCCCATTCCCAATCTACCCCTCAGTGCCCAGGTACTCAGCCAGCATCTGTGACCTCCCACAGATGGTTTTCCTGCACCCAGTTTTGTGTAGAGCTCAGAAAACCCAGGCAGGGCTGGGATCCCTGACCTTTGTGGAGATTGCCAGTGCAGGGGAGGAATCCAAATGGCAGTGCTGAGGCAGCAGAGGCTGCTGGAGCAGGGGAGGGATGCAGGAGCAGGGAGAGCTGAGAGCTGAGGAGCTGGCACAAAGCTGGGCTCTGTGGGACAGCCAGAGCTGTGGGGACATTGTCCCACTCCAGCAGCCTGGAGAACATGCCAGACGTCAGCCCAAGGCTTGGGGGAAAGCACTTGGAGATGAGATGGAGATTTCTGGCCATGTTTGGAGGCTCCCCCTCAGAGCAGGGCACAGCCAGCCAGGCTTTAACCCACTGCCCATTGGGAATATTTTTCCTGCCTTTAATGTGCAGAAGTTAAATCCCCCTGGATCCTAGAAGAGTCATCCTGCAAGGCCCTGAATTCACCTGCAGAGCCTGCCTGGCATTATCAGTCCCACCTTCCTGTCCACAAAGCTTTTTCCCATCTCAAAGATCTGGGAGTTTTGTCCCCACACAAGTCAAGGTTATCCCTCCATTAACTGCTCTCCAAAGTGTCCCAAAATCCATAAACCTAAGCTTCCAAAGCAGCCCCTCTGAGCAGCACCACACAGCAAAGCCCTGCAGGACACCACCCCAAGTGGCAGAGCACTGCCAGAACTGCTCAGCACCTCTGGCCCAGGGGCAGCAGCACAACCTCATCAAAAGTGCAGCTCACAGAGGCTTTGGAGAGCAGCCCTGACCTCTGAAACCTTCTCACCTGCCAGCACCATCCAAAAGCCCCTTCCTGCTGGAGCAGTGAGAGAACAGTGCCACGAGAGCTTTAACTCACGGGAACCAAAGCTCCTTGCAGGCAAGATCAGACCTTGAGAGGTGGTTCAGGTGAAACAACACCCTGAGAAAGTCTCAAAGCACTTCAAACTGTGTGGTGAAGCCCTTTGTCCAAATTCCACTGACGGGGAAGCAGAGGTGAAGTGAAATGCAGTGATTTGGACCTTTCACACTCGGTAAGGTGAGCCCCCACAGTGACCTGAGGACACCCCCCGATCACCACCCTCATTATGCTTCAGAGTTAATGACAAAATGCAGGCTCAGACCCCGCTGTGTGCCCTGGAGATGAGCCAAGGCAGTCTGTTGCAAGGGATTGAGCCCCAGAGCACCCCAAAGTCTCTGTGGGTGCTTCATGCCTGGATTGGGAACACTTCCAGCAGGTCCAGAGAGACAGAGGCTCCCACTGCCAGGGGCTCAAAGCTGCCTGGACACATCCTGAGGGTCCAAGGGGGCTGTGCTGTGTTGCAGTTGGTAGCAGATTCACAAAGAGAGCCTCTGTTCAGGCATCAAGCTATAAATATTCCTTTTTGAAAAGGCATAACTGGAAAAATGTCTAAATGTCTATTTTTGCCTCCTCTGCTTCACCCACTCGAAACATTGACATCATACCAAGCTCCTACTGAGGCAGAGTCACCCTGAGAGCTGGAGCAGCACAACTGCTCCCAGCACAAATGCTGGGACACGAAAAAAGCATCTTTGTGTCCTGGGAGGACAGAGCAGAGCTTGGGGAGGGGGAATTCTTGCACAGAAATGGCAGCTTTTCCACTGCTCTGTGATTCTGATAAAAATGACTCAGCAAAGCCCAGGTCAGGCTGTCACAGCTTTGCCCTGGCTCATCTGAGGGCCAGGACTCCTCCAAGAGGCTTCTGGCAGCCCAGGCTCAGCCTTAGCAGCCAAACATGAAGTGGTTTTCTCCAACAGAATCATGGGATAGTTTGGGTTGAAGGGATCTTTAAAGCTCATGTTCTCCAGCCCCCTGCAATGAGCCAGGACAATCTCCCTCTCAACTTCATACAAACCCACAAAACCCAGCCCAAGGAAAGAATCTAAGGAAAGGATTCCCCTCTCTAGGAGAGTCAGGCAGGGCAGGGAGTGTGCCCAACTGGAGCTGCTGCTGGCACAGGCCTGGCAGGGACAGAAGAGCCATGTGGGCATTGCAGACACAAAGTGGTGATGAATTCTGATCAGAGACACCCTGGTGTGAGCTGGGCAGCTCTTGGCTCTGGGCACAACAGCTCTGACTTGTACCTGCTGCGCTCACCAGGGCTGTGACCTCAGATGAAGGTTCCCAGGGACAAATAAATGCTCCAACAAAAGGCTCTGTTTGTGAGCCTAAAGTGCTGTGGGGACCCCACAGATCTGATCTGTGACCCAGCATGACCCAGAATGACCCCCACCTGCTGCCGAGGGTCTGTCACCTTGTGCCAGTCCCTTCCAGCACAGTGGGTGTCCCACCCAGAGACTTCTCCTGAACATGTATGGACACCTTGGTGACTGCTCAGGAACAGCTCAGGAGCAGAGTCCCCACCCCAAACCCCTCAGCAGCCCCCACCCACCCATCAGTCCTGCCCCAGAGTGATAGCAAACCCTCCCCAGGGGTCCCCGAGTCACAATGGCCCCACTGCCGCCCATCCCCACCTTCCCGGTGCTGGGATATGTCTGCCCACACTCCCTCCTGCAGGAAATCAGCTCCTGCTGTGCTCAGGCCAGGCAGGCAGCCCTGGCTCGTGTCTGTTTAACACCCTGAGCATCTGGATCCCATAGAGCAGGGGCAGCCCCAGCATAACCACAGTCCCTGAGAGCTGCACTCAGCCCTGGCCCCACGGTGTGTCACAATGACTGAGGAGGTGCTGCCACAGCTGCTGACAGATGGAGGAGGGGCAATTTCAGCCCAGCCCCGGGAGATGCCCCACATCCCCTCTTGCCCTCAGATCCCGACGTTCCCTTGTGCCATGTCCAGCCTTCCCTGGATGCTGGGACATGCTGGGGGCAGGGACTTCTGCACCACCCTGCGGGGTTTGGCTGCCCAGATCTCTGGCGCCAGGCTGTGAACAAAGGGCAGGGCCCGCAACACCACTGGGTGGTTATTTTAGGGGGTTCAGCCACACCTGGAACATAGAGCTCACCCACTGATGAGTCCTCTTGGTACCCTCAGTGCCCCTAATCCCCTCCATGGCAGCCCTGGGACCTCAGGGCTCCAAAATATCAGTGAATGTTTCAGCTGGGGCTGAACAGAGCCCTCAGAGTATTTCATTATTGTACAAACAGCATGAGCGAAACAGAATCACTGTTCTGCAATTTGCAGGCCTGGGGAGGTCCCTTTTATCCTCAGCGACAACAGAAAAGTCAACATTTCCCATAAAGTGAAATTACTGAAAAGTTAATTTTAAGAGTCACCAAAGCTAGCATGTCTGGGATTTGTTGGTGTTTTGTTGGGCTTTTTTTTCTCTTTTGCTTTCATTGTGGGTTTTCCCCCTTTTTTCCCACAAGTGCTTTTCACAACACTTGGTTTTGCCTGTTTCCATTTTACTCTGATTTGTCCTGGAGAAGCAACACTTCAACCTTCACTAAAGACATAATGCATGTTCAACTACTTTTTAATGGTAAAATCATCCACTTCCTTGAAACTTTCAGGCCCCTGGCCTGTTGCTTCAGGAAGCTGCACTGCCAGAACATTTCCAAGGCAGCTTCAACATTCCTGAACTCCAGGCATGATCCAGCTGCGTAGAACTGACCCTGCTGCAGAGCAAATGAGACCAAAATCAGCTCATGTGTGGAAAAGGAGAGCAAAGAGCAGCCCACAACAACACCTCCATCAGTCCTGGAGCTGGCCAGGGGACAAGGACACTTTCCCACAGAGTCCCAGCACACATGCAAACACTTCCACATGCAAAAGAAAAATGGTCATGTTTTCTCAGTCACCTCAGCTACTGTTCCTGGTTCTCCAGGGATGATTCCAACCTTTTTCTACACCATTTCCTGCCACAGAACTTCCTAGAAATAGCTCTGGTCATTCACCTGAGGAATGAGAAGGAGGTGTAACGTGAAAATGGTTTAGCACAGAACAAGATCCCAGCCCTGGAAAAGCTTCTGTACAGCCAGGTGAAGGACAGGGGGTGTTTTCCTTCTCCCCATCCCTTCGGTAGCACATCCTATTCAGGCTTTCTCCAGCATCCTCTGCACGGGCAGGGCTGGCTGACAGCAAGACTGGAGGGAAATCATGGCCTTCCCCACTTTCCTGGGAATGTGGGAGTGCACAGCAAACGCTGGGAGCCCTGGACAGGGGCTCAGACCCCATCAGCCATGGCCATCCCTGTGACTCAGGGGTGATGCCCCCACACTGGAGCTTTGTCCCCAGGACATGTAGGGGACATCCTCTGGTCACAGTCAGGGGGACACAGCCCCAGCTGGGCCCCCTCAGCAGGGAGGCAGCACCTGGCTGTGTCCCTGTCCAGGATCCCCCAAAGCCCCATGGAAGAGCTGGGAAGGGAGGGAGGTTTATTTATTTCTTTATTTATTTACTCCCAGTTCTGTGGCTCATGACCAGCGCTGAGGGTTGGCAGGGCCACTCCTGAACACGGGGCTCGTGATGAGCAGCAGGCACAGGGGGAGAGGTGCCAGGCTCAAAATAGGGCAGGGAATAAATTTATTTATCCAGCCCTAGAAAGTGGTAGTTTCTCTTTTTTTTTTGTCACATTTTCTCACTCTTCACAATTTTCCCTGCAGAAGTCAAACACCCTTTCCCAAAGCACTCAGCAGGCAAGTGGCACCAGTCCCACAGCAGCTAAAATCCCAGGAGCTGCACGGAAGGAACCACACACTGGATGCAGCAGAAAATACTCCAGATTATCAGATAAATTGTTTATAACTCCAGCAGAGTTTTCCAGAACAAATGGCTTCCATAAGCAAATTTCATTTGGATAAGAGAAAAAATGGTCTTTTTTTTTTCACCATCACAAGTTAAACATTTTATTTCAAATGCACTGAATGTTGCAGTGATCCCACTCCAGTCTCTGCAGAAGCAGGATCTGAAATTAGAAGGGACTGATCACACCTGTGAGGAAAGGTGTCTTTTGGGGTCTTCATGACCCTAAGGATGAGCTTTCCAGGGTCCCGCTGGGGCAAGAACTGGCAAGAATTCACGTGTCTCTGAGCTGCTTTGCCCTCAGCTCATCCACCAGGGACTGATCTGTTTTGCTGCTGCATCGCTTTGCTTTGAGTTGATTTGTGTGGATAAAAGTGTACCATGGATATCATGGATACCATAGAAACAGAGAATGGCTGAGTAGGAAGGGACCTTAAAGCTCATCCAGTGCCACACCTGCCATGGCAGGGATAGCTCCCACTATTCCAGGTTGCTCCAAGCCCTGTCCAGCCTGGCCTTTGGACACTTCCAGGGACCCAGGGGCAGCCACAGCTTCTCTGGGCACCCTGTGCCAGGGCCTCCCCATCCTCACAGGGAGGAATTCCTTCCCAGTATCCCATCCATCCCTGCCCTCTGGCAGTAGGAAGCCATTTCCTGTGTTCTGTCTCTCCAGGCCCTCTCCAGCTCTCCTAGAACCCCTTCAGGCACTGGAAGGTTCCATAAATCTTGTCAAGCTGCTTAGTCTGGAGGCCATTTTCTGCACTTGATATCTTTGGAAACCAAAACTTCCAGTCCTGTGCCCTTGTAAATATTCTCTCTCCATCTTTCTTGTAGGCTCCCTTCAGGTACCAGAAGGTCCCAGTTAGGTCAATCCAAAGCTTCTCTTCTCAATAAACCGAATTCCCCAGCCTTCCCTCAGCAGTGAAGCCTGATAAATGCAGCTTGAAGAGATGTTGCTCTCCAAGGACAGTCCAGGGGAAAAAGGACACCAGCACATACTCATGGTCAACTCCTCTCACTTCCAGCTGCTCCAGCAGCACAACTTCCAGGAGGAGGGACCCCAATTCCCAGTGCAGCGACTCCCCCCGACATCCCCTATAGCTGCTGATGCACAGGGAGTCCCCAGGGCTGCCACCCTGTGCTGCTGCCAGCAGGGTCCTGGGAGAAGAGAGGGGCCCTGGGGGTGGCTGGGTGGGAATTCAGGAATCCCCATCCCCATCCCAGCCAATCCCCATCCCCATCCCAGCCGATCCCCATCCCAGCCAATCCCCATCTCCATCCCAGCCAATCCCCATCCCCATCCCAGCCATTCCCCATCCCCATCCCAGCCAATCCCCATCCCCATCCCAGCCAATCCCCATCTCCATCCCAGCCAATCCCCATCTCCATCCCAGCCAATCCCCATCTCCATCCCAGCCAATTCCCATCTCCATCCCAGCCAATCCCCATCCCATCCATCTCCATCTCCATCCCAACCATCCCCATCCCAGCCAATCCCCATCCCCATCCCAGCCAATCCCCATCTCCATCCCAGCTATTTCCATCTCAATCCCAGCCATTTCCCTCTCCATCCCAGCCCCGGGCATTTCTGAGCACTGAAGCACCCAACAGTTACTGCTGGGGGAGGCAGGATGGGCAGCAGAGGCTGTGGTTTGCTCCAGACCTGAGAGCAGAGAACAGGATGCACTTCCACCCCCTCCTGCTTTCATTCCAATGGGCCTTTTGGGAAAAGACTCCCGAAGTTAAATGCTGCTTGCAGGGGAAGTTTAATGGAGTGTGGAAAGCACTCAGGAGCATCTGCTTCCTTTGCTTTGCTTGCAGCTGCAGCCAGGTCATTCCCTCTCGCTGGAACGTGCCGGGGAGCTCCAGGGCAGCACAGTCGAGGGATGTTTTCTTGCAAAAATGATCCTGTGGCAAACACTCTGTGGTGTCAAACTGCTCTTATCCTTGGGAATTCCCATGGAATCCTCCTCAATCCTGGCAGTGCCACTTTCTTTGCTGCGCACTGGGGTCTGCTCCTTGACATCTCCAGGTTCCCTGCTGGGCTTCCTCTCTGCGGGTGAAGCCTTTCCCAGCCGGTCCTGCTGGAGCAGCATCCTCACCAGGGGCCCCGTGTAGGTGACGTAGGCGGGCAGGGGGGGCTGCCGTGGGACCAGGTGTCCGGGCAGCCCCACGTTGGCCCTGGGCAGCACATCCTCTGGAACCCAAACACAGAGCCGTGAGAGCACGGCCAGGGGCTCCTGCCAGTGCCCCTCTCTGGGAAGGGACAGAAGGGGTTCCTTTGGTGGCACCAGAGATGCTCTTTGGAGCCAAGGGATCACTGGGATCAATGATGGCTTTGCTGTGGCTGTGGGGGCCAGGCAGCACCAAGGGAGAGCAGTGCCTGTGGCTGCTCTGCATTGAGATTCGCTGCATCGACACTCAAATAATCCACGTAAGAAACAAGTGATGTCCATCATTTCTAGGGCTGTGCCTGTGGTTATTCTGCATTGAGATTCCAATAATCCATGCAAGAAACAGGTGATATCCATCATTTCCAGCCTTTGTGCCTTTATTTCTATGGTTGAGCACAGAGTGTGATTCACCGCCCCAGCAGAGCTGCAGGATTACACCAAGAAACATTGGGAAAGGAAAAGGAAAGGACGGACATCAGGAGTTCTTCCTGCAGCACTGACCAAAGGCCCAGGCAGCAACAGCAGGATGAGCCTGCCCAGTCCCAGCTTTTGAGACTAAACTTCCTTTCTGAAGCCCTCAGTCACTCCAGTCCTGCCCCTCACACAAAAGCCAAAGGCTGCAGAATTGGCTGAAGTGATTAGACTGACCCTACCTGGGGAGATGTCTGCCCAAGGGAGACTTCAAAGCAGAAAATCAAAGGAAAAAACACACAGGAAAGGAAGATGCATTCAGAGAGATCTTGGAAAATGAGATTATCAATATCAGTATATTATATCTGAATACAGATTTTTCATAAAATCAGCTGATTTTCACCTAAATGTCACCAGGCCTTAAAGAATTACACAGCACAAAGCAGAGTTTTCCATCTCAAATACTTTACTTCTAACTAACTTTGCCTAATGCAAGAGGAGACTTCATTATGAGCAGAGAGACAGAGCAGTAAAATCCCATCTTGTTTGCACAAGAGCTGGGATGAGATGGCAGGAAGGCCCTGCTGATGAAGGCTCTCCTGAAGGTCTATTGCTGACAAAGGGATGGAATTCCACATTTACAACTGCTCTGGAACAAGCTCTGGACAGCAGCCTGCAGGCAAGGAAGGAGGAAAGAACAGAGAGATGGAGTAGCCACTCTTTAAGCAAGGTTTTGCTGGAAATGTCCAGAGTCTAGAGTCCCAAAGCATGGGGCAATCCCAAAGTGAGCAGGGGGGTTCAGCTGCCCTCAGAACAGGCAAAGACAAGAAGGGGCTGCCATGGAGGGCAATGAAGGCAGAGCATGGGGCTGTTAAACAGCCAGATTTGCTTCCAATTCACAAAATAATGCTAAATCCTGTTCCTGAGGTGTTTCATGAAACATTTCACATGGGAAGCAGAGGCCAATACACAGAATCATGGAATATCAGAGCTCAAAGAGACACTCAGGGACAGAGCTGTGAGTGAGTGTTTCTCCCAAGGTCCCACCAGGAATTAGAACAAAAAGCTTGGAGCTCCAAGACAAGGGTTTAGAGAAAGAGTATTTAAAGAGACAAGCTGCTTCTGATTATCTTCTGTCAAAGTTGCAGGCACAGAGGGAGGAAGGAAAAGTGCATTTGCAGTGGTTTCTGCACAGAGCCACATCCCACAGCCTCCCAAGGCCACGAATGTGCATCTCCATCCCTCCTGCAGCTCTTCTCCTGCCACAGCTCCGTCAGAGGGGCTCTGGGAGTGCAGAGCAGCAGGAATTTGGGGCTCTGGGAGTGCTCAGGAATTTGCTTTCACGTGAGCCACGCTCCCGTTGGTGCTGCAGGAACCTGGCCAGGAGCGAGCCCTGCACTCTTCCTGCCCAGCCCCTCTCTGCTCCGGATCCAGCCCCAGGAAACATCCCATTGCATCCCAGGGATTGGGGTTTGCTCGCCTCCCCTGTGCTCCCTACAAACAGTGATCCATCCTCCCTCCAGGGACACGGCAGCACTTCCAGCCAGGGCACCCCTGGAAGCACCATGCAGCAGCCCGGACTCTTCCCAGAGTTATCAATAGGAGCAGCCTGACGTGTTTTCAGGGAAAACAAAAGCTTCCATACCACAAGGAGCTGGTGCTGCTGTGGTGTTAACTCTGCTCCATACCTGAGCTGTGCAAACTGAGCAGGAAAACCCAACCAAAAAAAAACCTGGGTTTAAATGCTGAGCTCTCAGACAGTGGCACACTCTGTGTTTCACCAGAATTTCTTTTGGCAGGCTGGGATCACCCCTGTCCCTGGAATGCCCATCCTAACTCATAAGTGGGAGTGTTTAGCCCTTGTTTAACATTGAGGTCATCAGACTGATGTGGAGAAAAACCTCTCCAGGAGGGCTAAAAGAAGAACTTTTACAGGACAATTCAACTATTTTCCAAGTGTTTCCAATGACCAGGGAATGCTGGCTCAGCCCATCCTCCAGAGAGCTGGGACAGACAGTGGGACACCCCAAGCAAAAGGATTTGGGATCCCGGGAGCTGCTCTGAACAGAGACCCATTGGTTTGATGGTGCCAGTGCAGCTCTGCAGCCAGGGAGAAACAGCAGGGTCAGACACAAAACAACACAGGGAGGCACAAAAAGAGCTGATCTGGAGCCTTTTCCCCACTTTCATAGGCTGCAGTTCATGTTTTTGTGAAATGGATGAACACAGAGCCACCACCCAGGGCGGAGCTGAGGGGTTCATTTAGCTAGATCAGAGCCCAGGGAAGAGCTCCAAACATCCCAGAGGAGCAGCAGAACCTCCCAGCTGCTCGCAGACAGACCCAAAGGGGTGCCAGGGAGTGTGACAGCGAGAGCCACAGCCTAACCAGCACCCCCCAGCTCCTCAGCACACAGACAGAACCCAACGTGGGGCAGGACCACCCTGAGAGGAGCTGGAGAGCCACTCCTGCTCCTCACCACCACACAAAGCCATCCCCATGTCTTGTACAGCAAAGATCCAGCCCAGTCCCTCATCCAAAGCACCAACTGGGCACTGGAAAGGCAAGGAATGAGCACACCAAGGTGGTGGAACAGAGAAGGACAGGGGTTATGGCACTGGGATGTGGGGCCAGCCCACACCTCCCAACGGGGTTTTCTTTGGAACACTCACCTTCCCTGCACCAAGCCAGATGTTCCCAGCTCCAAGGGTGAAGAGGCTGGCTCAGTTCACATGTCCAGGACAGGACATGTGCATGCAGCTGGAATGGCTCCTGTGTTGTTTAATCCTGGATAAATACTGCCACTCATGGGATATTCCCGGGGGCTGGAGTTTCTAACGGGCCTCAGGCTCAGCTGCATTGCCCAGTTGCTACAGCACCATCTCACAGGGCAATGAAATAAAAGAGTTTTAGACTTCCCTAAATGGTGAGAAAAAAAAGCAATATGGTGGAGAACACCCCAGTTTGGATCTTTGATGGTGTGGGAACATTTAGTGTCTTGATAAAAATTGGTTACCACCTGCTGAATTTTCCTGTGTGGTTATGGGTGCTTGGATGCAAAGAACCTCAGACAAAGCCACAAGATCTGCCAAATTTCCCAAGTTGGAGAGCTGAGACAGAGGCTGATGCAAATCCCAGACATTTCTCCTCTGACCTTCTCTCTAACCCTTCCCAAAACAGCAGTGACTGAAGAAGCCCCAGGGAAAGGACACACAAACATCTCCCTGACTGCCGAGCCTGGATCCAGCAGCTTTTCCTGCATTCCATCCCTGGGGAGGCCCCCACAGAAACAACTCCTTCACACCAAGAGCGTGACAGGAGACTGCCCTGGGAGCTGAGGATGGGAATGCAAAACACTGGAGAGAAGATGCCAAGGGAAAGCCCAGAGCTGACAACATCTCGGAGCAAAATGAGATGGGATCAGCGGCCACTCTTTGTTATTTACAGCTTGTGCTTGGCCACTGGCCTGGAAGTGATTCCAGAGCCCAGGGAGAAGAGGTTCCACAACATCCCTGGGAATGCTCTGAGCAGGAGCTCCTCTGGCCTACAGCACATGCCAGTGAGAGCTGTCCCAGTGCTGCCCTGGGATCCTGGGAAAGGCTTTCCAGGCAGAGCTGGCCTGGCTTCCCTCCCAGAGCAGGCACAGGATCATTGCTGCCATTGGCCTCCCCTGCCTGGAGTTTATCTGGAGCTCAGGACCTGCTCCGGTGGGAAATACTCCCACACACTCCTGTCCTATCCTAACACTCCTGTCCTATCCCAACATCAGCTCGGGGTCTGGCTGAGGCACTGGGAGCACTGGTGGGACTGGCAGTACAGCTCTGACCCTAACCCAGTGCTCCCCAGCCCAGCCCAGCACCAGGGCTGGCCCTCCCAGTGCAGCTGGACAAGGCACTTCCCAGACCACTGGCACAATCCCTGAGCCACCTGCACCCCCTGGGAAACACCAAGCACAGCCACCAGCCTGGCTGCTCCCTGCAGCCCCGAGCACAGCACTGCCCCCAAACCCCACCCATTCCCTCCTGTGCTCCCCCTCCTGTCCTGCACCCTCTGCTCTGCCCTGGCAGCAGCTGCTCTGTGACAGGAGGGGACCAGGTTGTGTGAGGATCTCCATCCACATCCTATGCTTTTGGTGGGTCTAAAACTCACTGTGTGCCCAAATTCACTGATTCCCTTCCCTAAAATAAGTATATAACCTCAAGTATAAAGACAGAATCTGACTGAAGTAGCCAGATAATGGCTAAAATGAACTATTACAGGACCAAGGGCATCAGGGCACCTCACCTGCTCAGGTACATCTTTCCTTGCCTTTCATCTGGGAGCACCTGAGGTGTGCCAGGCCCTCAAAACACGCAGACATTCCACAAAAATTCAGTTTGGCAGCGTTCATCCTTGGTCACAAGCTGATCCAGAGGTTCTGCAGGACCTTGTGCAGTGCATTCCCTCTGCATAACTTGAAGGATATACAGAATAGCTGCAGCCATGATCCTACAGGACTGCGGGACCTCCCACCTGGAGCTAACAGCACAACATGGGCACTCAGGGAGAGGATGGGGCCTCAGCCCTGCCCACAGCCATCCAAAGAAAACCACCTCCCCAGCACAGAGCAGCCCTGGAGATGCAGCCCAGCATCTGCAAGTATGTTCAGTCACTTTGGTGCCCTTTTGTCCAAGGCTAGGTTGGACATGGGGTTTGAAGCACCCTGGTCTATGGAAGGTGTTCCTGCCCATGACAGGGCAGGGGATGAGATGAGCTTTAAGATCCCTTCCAACCCAAAGCAGTCTGAGATTCTCTGATCCAGTCCAAAAATCAAATTATAAAGCCTCCTTTGTTCACCACAAGCTGCCCCCTCCATCCAGCTGTGGCTCAACAGCAGCCAGAGCAGAACCAGGACTCCCTGAGGACACTTCCCCCCAGTCTGGCAGCAGGAGCCCCACGCTCAGCCCAGACAGGCTGTAAATCAGGCTCAGGGTGTTGGGACATCACAGGAGCCCCCGTTGGAGGACAGAGTGTAAAAGCCCCCTTGCTCAAACAATGACCCTTTTGTGATGCTGAAAATGGGCAAACTTAGAATTTTATAGTTCATTATAGAATTATAATTTCTGTGAGAGTGGGGACACATGTGGCCAGCTTGAAAACCAAATTAATGCTGCTGAGCTTCAAGACATTAACAGACAAAGGTCCACATTTTTCTAACTCAAGCCAAAAAAGCATCACCAAAGTCAGAACAGATACACAGAAATATCATCACACAGAGAACACAGCTTCTCCTTATCAGCCAGAGCTCAAAGCGCGTGCTGACTTCTGCTCAGGCTTTCCCCAGTTTTCAGATATAACTGTCAATTCACTTCTTCAGCAGGCTGTGCTGTATCCCTGCCATTGGGTGAGGCTTCACTTGGCTCATTTTCTTTACCTTTTCATGAGGAGAATCAAACAAAACCTGAGCCAAAGCCCTGGTGCTAAACCCTCGGCCAATAAAGATCTCTCTGGTGATCCTGAGCCCTGCACTGACAGCATCCAGGAGCTGAGAGCAGGGCAGGAGTGAGGAAACAACCCCTGCCTGCTTTGGTTTCATTCCTCCAACTGCAGGAGGAGAGATTCTGGCCAATACAAGGGAAAGCTCTCCCCAGAGGAAGGAGGGAGGGTGGCTTTTCTGAAAGCCATTTGAGTCATAGAGCACCCGGCACTTTGCCTCATGCTACAACTCCTGAGTTCAGTTCTCAGAGCTGCTGGCAGTGGGACAGGTTTCACACGCTTATATTTAGAGAGCCTCGCCTGAAAAACAGCCAAAGCTGTCGCCTGTAAATCAGGGGGTTCTGACAGGGCCCAGAGCAAGCAGTAAAAGCAAATGGGGGAAATGAAATTACAGGCTGCAGAGGGACCTCTGGGAAAGAATAAGCTTTTCTTTTCTGTTTCTAAAGTTCACAATCATTAAAAATATTTCTCCCTCTGTTCTTTCATTTGTTTTTAAGCCAGTCCCTGCTGTCAGGCTCTGGGCCCCCTCAGTTTACCATGCAGCTGGCTTTGCCTATGTGGCTCCCGTATTGCTGGCTGGGATAGCCTGGCCTGTAGGAACTGACGTCTCCCAGGGCTGGGGTAGAGGAGATTCCACACGTGGCTCTCTCTGGCCATGGGAAGCAGGAACAGCCCCTCCTGAGCAGCCTGTGGGCTCACACATCCCTGCAGCACACAGCCCACAGGATCCTGGCCTAGGGAAAGGGTCCTGCCTGCCTGGGATGGAGAGCACAGCACTTGGGAACGTGGCCTTAGGATGAAGATTCATGGTTGGAGTCAACCTTAAAGGTCTTTTCCAGCATTAAAGACTCAACAATCTTCCACTGACACGGGATTTTCATTCACACTGGAAAATCTCCTTTTCCTACAACCAAAGCAATGCACAGAAAACTCCTGGACTCCCCTGGGAAGAAGCAGCTGCTGCACTTCCTCCTGCCCCACAGCCTGGGGGAGCCAAGAAGGCTGACAAGCACTACTGGGCACATCTTAATGCTGTATTTTACTTGCTTAGCCTGCATTGCTAGGGGATCCTCAGGACAGATTTCCTGCCTCCAAGGCTCCTACCCAAGGATTCTCCAACCTCGCAGCTTAAGCAAAATGAGGAGAACCAAGTGCTCCTCTGACAGATGCATAAGTCAGGCCTTCCCTGTCCTGTACAACTCCACAGCAGTTTGCTCCCATCTCAGCAGGATTTTAATTTGACCCTCAGCACAAACATGGAACAGCAATTGCAAAATCAACTGCTGGGAACCAAATCAAGCTGATGAAAGGATAACAGCAACAAAAATCTCCATTATTTATTCATCTGATTTTCCTGTTTGAAGTTCTCCATGAGCTGCTCCCAAGCCAAGTTCCTCCCTGTATGTGTGAATTGGGGGCTGTGTGATGAGGATGGAAAGAGAGGATCACAGGCTCTGAAAGGGGAGGAGCAGGAATGGATCAACAGAAGAGGCAGCACAGCAGATTTGGGAAGTCAGGATCCTGTGACAGATTCCAGGGAAGGTGAAAAGCCTTGTCTAGGTGCTAGGGCCACTGCAAAAAGCCAACAGAAGGAACAAATAGCTTGACAAGTGTTTCATTCCTGTTTATTCCAGGATGGACTTGATCCAACATCAGGTGGAGTGGACAAGTTTCCATCCACTGCCTTCAGGCGGCTTGGGATCCACTGGGAATTGAGCCATGGGGTAACTGGGATGGCTGATTAGCCAAGGTCCTGCCCCAGACCAGGGGGTACCACACTACCAAATACTTCCAAGCAGGTGCTGAGGTGGGGATTGATCCCGGTGGATCACATCCCCCTCACCTGAGCAAGCACTGCCCTCACCAGCCCCAGGAGCCACATTCAGACTCTGGGAACACCTTCCCCCTCCAACAGCCCCAAGTCTGGAAAAGTGGAGGAAAAAGCATGACAGTTTCCCCAGCAGCTGGAATAAGCAGCCACTGCATCCCCAGACTTCCTGGGACACTTCTGACAGTGCTCCTGAGGACAGACCAGGATCCAAGGCACAGGATGGGAATGCTGAGCAATAACCACAAGAATGCTGCTGGCTCTCGCTTTCAGTCCAGCTCTGCCCTTTGCATACACTTCATGGGTGCTTTCTGCACTTCTATCTTTTTCTTCTTATAAAGGGGAAGAGAACACACACACAAAAAGGGAGGGTGGACTCGGGATAGAAATCGTTGGTGTTACACCCAAGATGCTCCAGTGCTCATGCAAACAACCCCCAGAATAGCAGGAGCGGCTCCTCAGCTGCTGCTGTTGATGTGAAAGTCACCTAGAGCAGGAAATATCTCACCCCAGGGCAGGGTGGGGATGCCCCAGCAAGGGCAGAAGCAGATACTGGGCTAAGCTGGTGTAAACAGGGGGATTCACCAGGCTGCTGCTGCTTCAGCCAGCTCAGATCAATAAGCAAGAGCTGCTCCCTCACGCAAGCAGCAGAGCCTTGAGTTAAAGGCTGCTCAAGCTGCTCACTTCTTCCCAAGACCAGCTTTAGGCACCTTTCCTGTTCTCCTCCTGCCCTGCAGCCCCCCAGCCATCCCAGCACCTCTGCACAGGCACCATCCTGGCTGGGAGAGGGATAGCAGGGACATGTCCCTCCCATGGGTGCCATCAAACGGGGAACACCGAGCTGGGGGGAGCAGCCAGAGCACAGAAATTCAGGAGAAAGTGCTTGTTTGTGTGAAAGCACAAGGAGGCAAATAGTTGACATTAAGCTTTTGGGGAGGCTGTGGGACTGGGCTGTTCCTTTCAGCCCTCACACAAAGGGACTCTTTTGTCTCACTGTAAAACAGAAACGATATTGAAGGGTCTGTGGAATTTCTGGGCATTTTTTCCCCTGGGAGACACAGTGCCCTGCACTCCAATGCAGATGAAGCAGGATGCAAAGGGCAAGATGTTCATAAGTGGCTCCACATCCACCTCCTGTCCCACAGTTGCCACAGGCCCCCCAAAATCCTGCCCCTCAGGAGCCCTCACTACTGCCAGCATCTGCAGGGGCAGAGCCTGGAGGTGTCCCAGGGACCAGGGCTCACAGCAGCTCCCATACCTGGAGATGCTGCAGGAAGAGGCAGAGCTGAATCCATCCCCCTTTGGAAAGGGGAGAGCAGCTCGCACACCAGCCCTGCTGAGCATCTCCAGTCTGGCACCTGAACCAGATGATGTACCAGCTTGCCTTGGACTCATCATTCCACATGAGTCTCAGGCTTCAGCTGTCCCCAAGAGTGACACCAAACCCACCCACAGCAGCTTCCTGCTCAGCTCCCTAGGGGTCCATGCACATTCCTGTCCCACCAAGGACCAGGATGTGTCTGCTGCTCCATCAGTGCTGCTCCCAACAGGGCTGAGGACACCTCTCTATTTCATTTCTGGAAATTACACACCACAGTTTTGCCCCCAAATGTTTCCTGCCCCAGAAGGCTTGGACCAGCCCACAAACAACCGGCCAAGTGGTGGACAAGCATCTCTGGAACACAGAGCACTTAATCCAGCTACTTTTGGCAAGAACAGGGATTTTTCCAAGCCCACAACAGTCCCTGAATGTACCGGGGTGACCCTCCAGGAACTCCTGCCATCTCAAAGGCTAAACTGGGCACAGACCCCACTGCACTGCTCAGCCTGAAGCTCCTCACATCCCTGAGGCACTTTCTGCCCATGAGTGATGGGAAGAGCTTGTCCTCTGCAGGCTCTGCGCTGGGAATGCAGCTGGGACGGGAATGAGGGCTGACATCCAGAATGGGCAAGACTGGGATGCCTCCATGGAAGTGAAATGAGAGAAGCTCAGCCCTGCACAGCAGCCACAGCTTCACAGAATCCCAGAATGGGCTGGGATGGAAGGTGTCCCTGCCAGGGGCAGGGACACCTTCCACTATCCCAGGCTTCTCCAAGCCCCAATGTTCAACCTGGCCTTGGACACTGCCAGGGATCCAGGGGCAGCACAGCTTCTCTGGGCAGTCTGTGCCAGGGCCTGCCCACCCTCAAAGGGAGGAATTCCTTCCTAGAGAAGTTTACAGGATCAAAGTCCCGTTAACACCACGGCTGCAACTGCTGCTGTTAACAGACGTTTCCCCCCCTCACCCACTCAGCACCAAGGGGAGAAACATCATCTTCCGTTTCCTCTGGATCTCCATCACCTTTCCCCTTCCCAACCATGCCTAGCACACGGCCAGGGCAGGGAGGTCGTTTCGGGACAGCCCGGGTCCAAAGGCTGCTGACACAGGAAATAAAGCCCCCATTGTCCTGCCGTGTGACCCCCGGTGGCAGCAGGAGCATGTCCTCCCACCAGGCATGGGGAGGGACCAGCCCAGGATTGAGCCTGCAGAGCCACCCCACGGAGCATCGGCACCTCCCAGGGGAGTGCAGAGGAGCTGGCAGAGGAATATTGTCCCAGTTAACTGTGAGACTCCGAGGAAGGAAAGAGAAAATCCAGAGCACATCCACAGCCCCATCTGATGGATGCCTTTTGGAGCACACTGGGTCCCAGCCATGCTGGGCTTGAGCATCCACTCCCATTTCCCCAGGGCACTGGGAACAGCCTCTCCCAGGCCTCCCTCCCACACACCCACCCCCAGCACGTGTTTTTCGGAAAATCACAGAACCAGGGAATATCCCGAGCTGGAAGGACCCACAGGGATCATCCAGTGCAGCTCCTGGCCCTGCCCAGACACCCCAACAACCCCACCTTGTGCATCCCTGGCAGTGCTGTCCAAACACTCCTGGAGCTCTGGCAGCCTCAGGCTGTGCCCATTGCCTGGGGAGCCTGGGCAGTGCCCAGCACCTCTGGGGGAAGAACCTTTCCTGATATCCAGCCTGACCTGCCCTGGCACAGCTCCAGCCATTCCCTGGGTCCTGTCCCTGTCACAGAGAGCAGAGATTGGAGCTGCCCCTGGTGAGGAAGCTGCAGACAGTTCTGAGGTATCCCCTGTTTCCTCTTCTCGAGCCTTCTGCAGCTTCTCTCAGCTCCCAGGCTCCTGTTCACAGCCACCCCTTCACCTTTAACTCCTGATCACATCTGAGAGGGAGCAGGGAACAGCCACCTCCTCCAAGGAGCAAGGGAAGCCCTTTCCCCTCCCCAGCACTGGCCAGGGCCACCTCCCCAGATGGTTTTGTGTCCCTGAACCCTCTGGAGCAGCTCTCAGGGAGAGCTTCACCTCCTCGTCGTCCACCAGGAACAGGATCAGGACTGGGGTGAGGAGGAGGAAGCGGCTGGGATGGACAATGGGCGCTCTGTCCCTCGGGAAGGGGCAGCCCAGCAGCACCAGTTCCTGCTGGGCTGGCGTGGCTGCAGAGCTCTGCCCGTTCCCCCACCGCTGCCCCCGGCAGAAATTCGGGCACTGCCCCGGCAGAGCAGTGCTGCACTTGAGGACAGCTCCTTTCAAAACTCTAGGAAAGTTTTCTACTGGTTGGAGCGCTCAGCTCCCAGTTCGAGTTTCCCTAATAAATCCCAGATTGCTCAACTTCCACAACCGGGCTGCGAGCTCAGGCACGAGTTAACCCTTTGCAGCCCTGAACCAGGAGTGAAGGAGTAAGCTCCTTCTCGAAGTTTATTTGCCTTCAGGGCCTTTTTCAGGATAAACTCTGCACTGGGGAGGGGACCAAACACTCCCAGCATCTGTCTCAATCCCAAATCCAACCCCCCAGCAACAGAGCCCACACCAATTCCTTGCTTGTGCAAACCACACAAGGCACAGGGCTGGGGAAGGAGTGCCTGGAATTCCAATTTATCTTTCCCAGGCTACCTCACAGCAGCACCCACAGCTGATGGAGCAGGCACACAACCTGCCTGACCATTGCAACATAAGAGGGTGGAACAGCAAGGTCCACAAAGCTTCCTGAATATGCACAGGGCCTGCTTGGGAATGTTGCCATGGCACACTGAACCTCAGGGATCAAACAGGAAAGCCAGGCCATAGTTTTCATTCACAAAAACCTTGACCAGAAATGGACTTCCAGAGCAGCTGGCAGTAGGATCAACCCTGTCTCTGTGGATGTAAATATCCCTGAGCACATTTACACACACATTTCCATCACAAGGCACGTTTGTGCAACCAACTCTGATCTTTTTGCTTCCCATAGGATATAGAACCAAGCTGAAAGAGACCCCTAAGGATCATCAGTCCAACCCCTGGCCCTGCCCAGACACCCCAACAATCCCACCTTGTGCATCCATGGCAGTGCTGCCCAAACACTCCTGGAGCTCTGGCAGCCTCAGGCTGTGCCCATTGCCTGGGGAGCTGAGCAGTGCCTAGCACCCTCTGGGGGAAGACTCTTTCCCTGATATCCAACCTAATCCTCCCTAAAAATCTCCTAAAATCTTTTAAAGAAAAGATATGAAATTTGTTTTCAAAGACAAAAGCACGAGGCAGATTTCCACAGGTAGAACAAATCAGAAGGGATGCAACAACCACCCAATGCCCATGACTGGAGAGTTGGAGCCCCTCTGCCCTGGAGCCAGGCTGGAAGAGCTGGGGGTGCTCACCTGGAAAAGGATCCAGGGAGACCTTAGAGCCCCTTCCAGTGCCTGAAGGAGTTCCAGGAGAGCTGGAGAGGGATTTGGGACAAGGGGTGGAGGGACAGGACACAGGGAATGGCTTCCACTGCCAGAGGGCAGGGATGGATGAGATTTGGGAAGGAATTCCTCCCTGTGAGGGTGGGCAGGCCCTGGCACAGGGTGCCCAGAGAAGCTGTGCTGCCCCTGGATCCCTGGAAGTGTTCCAGGCCAGGTTGGACACTGGGGCATGGAGCAGCCTGGGACAGTGGAAGGTGTCCCTGCCCATGGCACTGGATGGGCTTTAGGGTCTCTTCCAACCCATACCATTCTGGGATTCCCTGATTAAGGCACCCCTGTCTCTGGCAGGAAGGGTGCAGCCAGCATTGTGTCCCCACAGCTCTGACCTCCCCCTGCATGTGCCAGAGGAGTTTTGTGGAAAGGCTGCTGGACTGGGAGACTGCACTGACCCCACAAAGAAGGGACAGTGGCAATGTTGCCCCAGAGCTCCCAAAGCTCTAGCGGCCATGAGAGTCTCCAAAATCCCTAAGGAAAGAGCCTTCTCAGCATTTCCCTCTCCCCCCAGACCTCAGTGGTTGTGAATAAATTCTGCAGTGGAGTTTGAGCCACACTCCGTGACTCAGCAGGATCTTCCCTGGAATTGAGCTGGCCTGGGGAGTTATTTTAGTGCAGCCTCTGGTTTTAATGAGTCCTGCAGGGCTCCCACAGCTCCTAGTGATCAAGCAATGCAGCAAACCTTGGTTTTTGTATTCTTCCTGAGCTCTCCCTGAACTCTCACTCACACACAATTCCATCCATGCAAACCTTCCCAGAAAAGTCAGAGTGGGAGCTTCCGCAGTTTTCCTGCACTTGTTTCCTCCACTAACACCTTGTGGCACAGGCCTGGGACACCCCAGTGATGGCTTTGCTGGAAAACCCTCCATAAATCCTAGCGTTTGTGCCTTTCCTGTCGCATGGGTGATGCTGTCTCCAAATTAACTCCCAGGAATACCATGGCACCTTCCCAAGGGCTCTGGCTGGGCAACCGGGGGTGCCAGGACAGGGAGAGCACCCAGACATGTGGTGACACTGAAGACAAAGGCCACCCTGTGACCACTCTCAAGGGGTGCCACCTTGTGACATCCAAAGGCTTTGGAAAGCTTCTCAAGGAACGCTGCTTATCTCCAGCTCCCAGTTTTATCCTTTTGCTCCATCAGCACCAAGCTGATGGAAGTAATTCCAAGCTGTCTTGGTCCAGCCTCACCCTCTTGTTCTCCTTCAGGTGTCTGGGCAAAACCAGAGCTGAGCAGAGCCTTGGTTCCATCCAAGTACATACACTGACCATATCTATCCGAGGAATCATTTTCCCAAGATATGAGCCCTGAAAAAAGGGCCATTTTCCCCTGCAGGATGAGCAGGTCAACAGAGCATTTTCCACCCTTGTTTCTCCAGCAGACACTATCCCCTGCACAGGGACAGGGGCCTTAGTGGGGACATTCCAAGTCTTGAACTGGAGAAGGCTCAGACCTGGACCTGTCCCACCAAGGGACATCTGAGCACAGCCTGGGGGAGACCCCAGCAGCTCTGACCTGGCACTGCAGACTCCTCCCAACCTTTCTCAAGGGGCATAATGGAATCACAGAATGGTTTGGGTAGGAAAGGACCTTAAAGCCCATCCAGTGCCACCCCCTGCCATGGCAGGGACACCTTCCACTATCCCAGGCTGCTCCAAGCCCCAGTGTCCAACCTGGCCTTGGACACTGCCAGGGATCCAGGGGCAGCCACAGCTTCTCTGGGCAGTCTGTGCCAGGGCCTGCCCAGCCTCACAGGGATGAGTTTTGTCCATAAACCAGAAGCACACACATCAATATTTAGGAAGCAAACATGGAGTTTCCTGCTGTCACAGCCAATTCCCAGGCTGCTCCTACCCAGGGATCACAAGGACATGGAATGTGCTCCAGGAAGGCTGCAACAAGCAGTCACCTGCAATGCCCTCTCCCAGGCATCCTGCCTCAGTTCCAGCACCACCAGTGCTCAGACAAGCAGGAAAAATCCCAGTGCTGATGGTTAAAACACACCCTGGAGTGGGAGGGACTGGATTTGGGATCAGATGGAATGGCAGGGAAGGAAAACTGGCTGGCAGCATGGGCAGGGAACAAGAGCAGCTCTCAGGATAAGTCAGAGTCAAAAGTTCACGTTATTCCCACAGTAGGAAGGCACTGCTTCCAGGTTAAGGACAGACACGAGGGAAAGGGGATGTTCCCAGGCAGGGCTGCCCCTCACAACACCACCGCCAGGGGCATGAAACCCCAGGGAAAACTTCCAGCCAGAACCCCCCATCCAGGCAGAGATCAGCACTCCCAGGCTGGGGTCACCAAAACACTGCTGCAGGCCCCTCGGTTCCACCATCACCAGGACAGGGATGTGGTGATCCACCAAACCCACGGATCCAAACCTTTCAGTGCCCCCAAAGTTACACCAGAGCACAACACATGGCAGAGCTGGAATCCAGGATGGGCCACAGGGATGGGACAGCTTCGGGAATAACACTCTGAATCGGGGGGCTGAACACACAAGTGGGGTGGGGCTGCAGACTGGAAAGGTCCGCTGAAGTCCCAGGGAGCAAATGGGAGTGATGGCATTGCTGGGATGGAGGAGAGCAGCAAGCCCAGGGACACTGCTGCTCCCAGAGGGCCTTCCTGCCTCCTTCCCTGGCAGCTGCCCACCCTGGGCTGTGGCAGCCCAGCACATTTTGGATACAAAATCAGGCACTTTCTCCCATGTTTAACACAAATTCAATACAGGGAGATGCTGATGCACCTCCAGATCTCAAATCCAGGCACAGCTCTAGCTCATTTTCAGTCAGGCCTGTCTATAACACAATAAAAAAAAAAAAAAAACTGACCAGCAGGAAGAATATTTTCTCCTTCCTCACAGCCTCCTTGTGATCTGGTTGACCTCAAACACCCCAACAATGAACAATGCAGGTCAGAGCAGCACAACAAAGCCTTGGCCCAGCTCCTCACCCAGCATCAATCAGCCCCAGGTAAGCAGAGCCAGAGCTTTATGACAGCAAAGCCCTGGCTCCTGCTCAGCCCCCAGAGCAGCTGCCACGAGCTCACGCAGCACAAATCAAACAGAAGGTTTTTCAATCAAGCCTCACATCAAAAGTGGAATTATCTGATCCAAGTTACAGGCACAGCTTCAGGCTAATATTTGTTTTACCTTAATTACTGAGCTATTAAATCTCAGCAGCAAACAGAGCTTGACAGGCAAGGTCCTGTTGGCAGCCAAGGCTCAGCAGTCACTTCCAGGGATGCTCAGCCAGTTTCCTGATGACCCAACCACAGCTGGCTCCATCTGGCTTGTTAAATTCAGACCATTCCTCCTGTGAAAAGCTCCTGGCTGGGATCACATCCATGTATTCCACATCCATGAAGCCCAGCAATGCCAAGGGTGCAGCCAGGTGCCAGGCAGTGCCTGTTGGGCAGGCACGGGGTCAGTTTGGGCACTGCTGGGCTCCTGACTGTCCCTGCACCACATGGCAACCTGGAGGAAGCTCTGGGCTCCTGCTTTCCCTGTCTCCCTCCCTGTTTTGGTGTCTGTAGTCCCCACGGAGAGGGAGAATCGGTCAGGGAATTTGCACATTCCCCTTTTCCAGGAGATGCCATAAGGTGACTCAGCAGAACACTGAGCTTAAGGCAGGAGCAGTAACAGTGCAGGCAGGAAGATGAAGACTCCCAGGGTGGCTTGGACCCAAATTCAGCCTGGCAACCCCAGGGGAGCTCCCTGTGCTGGCTGGAGCACTCAGATCTTGCTGGGCAGAGCCCAAATCCTTCCCACCACAGGGTTCACCAGCAACTCAAACATTGCCCTGGCAAATCCCCACTCAGAGCTTGGGAGCAGCAGCTGGAAAAGCCCTCTCCAATCCTCATTTGCATGGACAGCCCCATTTCTGCCTGGGAATGGCTCCTCATTTGTGTGCTGAGCAGAGATCAGACCCCAAGCTCCCACAGAAAACATCTCCCTTCCCACCTAGCAGCCTGGTGTGAGAACTGGGGTGGCACCTGCTCCCTGCCAGAGGGGCCTTTTGACAGGCCACCTTCCCTCAGGGAACACTTCCAGCCCTGACAGCCCCTCCGCAGGGCTGGGACTGTTGTCACACAGCCAGGATGTGGCCCTGGAGGGGGCTGAAGTCCCAGCACAGCCTGGGGGTCCAGCAGTGGCTGAGCTGCAGCAGTGACCTCCCTGCTGTCAAGGCACTGGGATGGCAATTCACCCCAGAGAGGAAGAACCCTCATGTTCCAGCAGTTCAGCAGTTCCATGGAACTGGCAGTCTCCAGCAGGTGAGGACTAAGGGATGGGGCTACTCTTCCACAGATTTCCTGGGAGATCCAGACAGCCACAAAAATCATCTTTTCCACACCCCCATGGTAGAGGCAGGAGGCAAAGCTTCCAGCCAGGCTATCTCCTCTTTTCCTGGCTGCCCAGCCTGGAGGCAATTTGGGGAGCGTCTGCACTGGGCTGACAGCCCCCAGCCCTGCAGCACCACACTGCACTGCTCCCAGCCTGGACTAGCACACCAAGGAGCTGTGCTTGCAAACCACTGCCTCGGCAGAGCCAGGAGGAACTCACTGAGCAAAAGGTCAAACCTCTGTGGTTTCCACCACTTCCCTTCCACAGGGCAGCCCCTGATTGTAGACCATGTTCCTTTATGTGCAGAGGTTCAGGGAATTGCTGAAGCTGGAGGCACCTCTGGAGATCACCAACCCCACCCTGCCTCCTCCCAGCAGGTGCCTCAGGAACTGTGCTCAGGTTTTTAATAACTGAGTATGGAGACTCCTCTGCTTTTTTCTGCTTTCACTAAAATCCTAGTCTCTAATAATGGAGAAAGGATTTTTACGTGAAGGCATTCAGATGAGGAGACATCCAGCCCCAATAGCTAAAATGAGTTGAGCTGGCTGAAAGGGAGTTGGGAGGAAAAAGCTCCAGCCTGAAAGTATTTTGCTGGAATAAATTTGGTTTACAGAGCTGTTGACTTTTTGACAAGATGAAAAACTGGAAAACATCCACTTCACATCAAAATCCTGATCAGGCAAGAGAACAGAAAACCTCACTATAACAGAAAACCACACTTTTCAGTGAAAACAATCCCTCCAAATGGAAAATTTGCACTGTTTGTTTTCATTCTACCATGAAATTCTCCTTAGCACAGGGACACATTCCCAGCCAGCCCCGTTAGCACGTGGGCTGCTCTGCCAGAGGAGAAATGACAGAAGTGACACCATGCATGACATTCCAGCCCCAGTGCTCTGCTGTTCCTGCTCCTGCTGGGGTTTCACGTGTTCCCAGACTCCCTCCAGCTGCAGACCCACAGGACATGTCACTGCCTGAGCATCTCCTCAGCTCCAAACCAGCAGCATCTCTCTGGCACAGAATTCTCTGCTCCCGGCAGCTCCAAGCTCCTGGCTTTGCTGCACCTAGTGTTTCAAACCCCAGCCTCACCTGAGCAACCTGGCCCTTTGAAATCACAGATTATGGAATGGTTTCTGTTGGAAAAACCCCTCCAAGATCAACAAGGCCAACCATTCCCTCAGCACATTCCCCAAGTGTCACATCCACAGCTCTTCAATCCCGAGGAATGGAGACTCCACCCCTGCCCTGGGCAGGCTGTTCACGGAGCAGGAGAGGATGGACAAGGTCACGCCACCCCCCAGCTCCCCTAGCTGTGCGTGCCATGAAAGGCCAGCACACATCCCTGACCCACCCACATTCCCGGGAGATGCCACCACTCCGGGAGGAGCTTTGGACACGAGCTGTCCCGGACACAGCGTGCAGCAGGAGCCAGGGCTGGGACAACAGCTGCTTTCAGTAGGAAGGGCTGCAGAGTTGTGACACCCCCTGCCACACCAGAAATGTGAGACAGGAACGTTCAATGGCAGCTCAGCCTCGGGAGCAGAAACACCACTCTGTACAATTCCCCTTCCATGGGAAGGGAACATCCCCAGGAAACCCAGGATGACCCAGGATGGGCTCCCCAGTCCCCAATTCCTGAGCAACAAACGAGAACAAACACAAGGGCAGAAAAGGAAACCCTGCCCAGATCCACCACCAAATATAACCTAGGCAGGGCTGGAGTGCACGAGCAGCAAGACCCATCCTGTACATGGATTGCTGAGTTTATCCATACAGATTATCACATTTATTGACTCCAATGACTTCCTGGAATGCTTCAGCTGCAGCAGCCCCTCCTTTCTGTTGTGTTTCCCCCTACACCCCAGCACAGATTCCCCCAGCTCTGGGGTCTCCGGTGCTTCTGCTGGAGCAGCAGCTGCACACCAGGATAAAAATAAAATGTACAGGACCAGGAGACAAATTCCCTCCAGGAGTTGCTGAGTTATGGTGAGAGTTGGGTGGTTTTGGGAGCCTCCTGGAATGACCTGAGTGATTTGAGGTCACGTGAATCGGCTTTTTGATGACTTTGTTACCTGCTCATTAGCACGTCCCTGATGGGTGTCACACACCACAGAACCATTTATCTCCGAAAGGAAAAGACAGGCCTGTATTCCATCAGGAATGTCAAAAACCCAGCAGGAGGACTCTCCCAAGGGAGCTGGGGTTTGTGCCTGAGCAGCCCTTTCCTAACCAAGCCTCTCCCTTACGATCTGGAGCTGGGAAGCTGCTACTGACAACTGAAGCTGTGAACAGCTTTGTCCTCAAGGGAACACTCAAGAGCATTCGTGTCACCTCTTGTGTCACCACTCTGTGACCCTTTCTGTAGCTGCCTTCTGCAGCAGCTTTCTGTCAGCCCCCACCTTCACCCAGCACAGGAAATTCTCCCCATTTTCAGACCACACCTCACCAGAAGGGAAAACAGCATTCCCAGAGTCCTGCAGCCCTTCCCAATCCTGCAGACAAGCCATGGAAAACCAAACAAAACAATTTCTTAGGAGACAGGGGCTGCTCGTGCTTCTTGGTTTGGCTTGGCAAGGGCACGCAAAGCTGTAGGAACCTGGTGAATTCCCACAAACACATTCCTGCTCCCCTGGATTCCCTGCTCTCCTACAGACCAGGTCTGGCTGAGACCAGGTCTGAGACTTGCTTGGAGCCAGCTGTGCGGTCTGGCCTTAAGAGCTCTGACCCCCATGGACAAACACAGCTAAACTGGGCTTTTAGACTAAAGGAGGGTTGGTTTATTAGATATTCCTTATTGTATACAAGAAAGAAGTCTTTTTTACAATGAGCATTGTGAGGCCCTGGCACAGGGTGCCCAGAGAAGCTGTGGCTGCCCCTGGATCCCTGGCAGTGTCCAAGGCCAGGCTGGACATTGGAGCTTGGAGCAGCCTGGGACAGTGGAAGGTGTTCCCTGCTCATGGTCGGGGCGGCACTGGATGGGCTTTAAGGTCCTTTCCAACCCAAACCAGTCTGGGATTTTAGGATCTCACTGCAACTTTTGACTGCCCCCAGATCAGCACAATCCTGGGCTCCTTTCCCCAGGATCATTCAGAAATGTGACCCAGAACAGATTCAGTGCTCAGCACCTCCCCAGCTCTGTAGCTGCAGAGCCTCCTCCTGCGCCCTTTAGATGGCAGCAACTTTCTGAAAGCTGCGGGAACACAGGGAAAGGGAGAAAAGACCTAAGGCTGAAGGTCAGGAGATAAACGTGGGTGAGCAGAAGGTCAGGGACAGAGCTCAAAGTGCTCCCACTCTCCAGACACACACACAGGCTGGAGGGATCACAACTAGAACTGGCCAGCAGTGCCAAAAAAATTACAAGGAACACATCCCAAATGACCTGAGGAGCTTTGTGATGATTTATGGAGGAACTGTTCATCTTTTTGTCCAGAGGAGCTGCTGTCCCCAGGCTGCTCCATCAGCAGGGCTTTGCCCTGGACATGCCTGGGGCGACAGAGGCCACCAGGAGCTGCTCAGGGGGACAGAGGTGCCAGCAGGACACCTGATCTCCCATTGAAACCCTCAGATCAGCCACTCACAGTGAAAACTGGGCTCTGCTTTACTGCAAGAGTTCCCAAGGTCTTTGCTTGCAGTTCCCTGTATCCCTCACACATTCCTGCACGGAAGATTTGGATGTATTTTCCAAGAGAAACCAACACCAAAGGAGCCTGGACACCAGGAGCACAAGTTGCCTGAGGAATGTCAGTGTCCACCATGGAATTAATCATCTACAGCATTGTTCTTCCTAAGCCGTGCTCTAGAAACCCTCCTTCTGAATTCCTGACTGGCTGTCCCTGAAGAACAGCTCAGCTCTCCCAAGTTCAGCCTTCCAGCTCTCTCCTGCCTTCTCTCCATTACATGGAACATGGAAGTGAAATCAGAACCATCTTCCCAGGGGTGCCAAGAAGGTAATAGCCAAGAACAGTCAAGCCAAGTGCCCCCTCCCCAACCTGCCCTTTCCCTGAGCTGGTAGGAAAGGGATGTCTCAGATTAACACTCCATAAAGGGCTTGAATCCTAAAAACAGAGGCACCCTCAAATGAAAGCACACACCACTGTGTCCAAAGGCATCCAGAGATTTTTCTTGCCAACAGTGACACATCCTTGGCTGGAGGTTCCTCAGCAAAAGGTTAATCCCCTCCAAAGTGCCGATTTTCCAGAGAAAAGTCCTTTCCAAACCATCAGCCACATCCAGGCCCTCACCTGTGGGACTTGACCCTACACAAGAGGCATTTAACACCTCAAATCACCCACTGGATCTCAGATACTCCACATCCAGAGGAGCCAGATCAGGGCATTTGGATCCAATTACTTTCCCTAATCTGCCCTGAAAGTCAGCCAGGGCTGAGGCTGCTGCAGCTGCACATAAGGCCTAGAGCAGGAAAGGCACAAGTCCCTCAGAACATCCTCTCCAGTATGGATTTCCTAATAGTGCTGTTCCTCACTCCAAGAACAAAAACACTCCACTGAAGCTTTCCTGCTCAGCAAAATCGATCCCTCCTCCCTGTAGAAACCCTTGTCTGCTCTCTCCAGCCATGAACCATCAAACCCCTCAGCAAATTTGCAAGCAGAGCCTATGGGCGAGACAGAGTAAAATTCCTAGAGTATTTTTTTATTTTTTGCTGTTAAGAGCAAAGAAGCCAAGCTGCAGAAAGGCTTCCAGCTCCCCCAGACACCTCCTGTGCTGCAGGAGCTGCTCCTCTGCCACATCCCAGCTGCAGCCAGGAGCCAGGGCTGGCAGGAATGGGAATGTCACATTCCAGGCTGGGCACAGCAGTGCTGAGAGTCAGGCTGGGACCTTTGCTGCTCCACTCCAGCACCAGCCCAGAGGGGCTGAACACAACCCAAGGGTCCTGGCACACCTGGAACTGTGAGATCTCATGTTTTGGGGGGAAAGGATTTTCCTGCTCAGATTTCCCAGATTACATTCATGTCCCGAGGTCAGCAGTGAAACCCAGCAGGCCAGAGCAGGCACAGGCTGTGCTCCCACCTTGGCACATCTCTGTCACCTGCCCTGGCACAGCACACCTGGGCTGCTCTGAGCACCAGCAGGAGCTGGCAGTGGCTATCTGGGACAGGGCCTTGTAGAGATTTTAATTAGGACCATTTTTCATGGTGCAGATACATCTCCTAGTGCTCAGCCCTCGTGTGTGGTGAGCAAGCATAGGTGATGCAGCAAAGCACACCTGTGAAGAAGTAAGAGAATTCCTGCTCCTTGTGGAAGTCAGGGAAATTTGTGGAGCCCAGCCAGGATCTCACTCACTGGGGTACTTCTTTGGAAAGTTCAAATGGATGTGAAGATCTGGCCAAAGCCATGTGGAGAAGGACCCAGATAACCAATGCTGGTCCCTAAAGAATGAGCAGGGCTGGGTCTGCGTGGGCAGGGCAGACTGGGGAGCACTCACACCCAGCTACCTGCAGTGCTCACCCCAGGGAACTCGGAGCAGCTCCAGCCTTCCTTAGGAATAGGGAAAAGCCCTTGGAGTACCTCAATTTCCTGATCATGCTTCAGCTCCCCTGTAACGTGACTCGTGGCTGTTTTTCCACTCCCCAAACTCCACTTGAGCAGACATTGCATTCAGCCAGGGCTGCACTGAGCTCTCCCGAGCCCCCGCAGAGCTCCTGACTCCAGCCCTGGCCACAGAGGCACGGGAGGAAGTGAGGGCCCAGGGCTCCTCCAGCAGCTCCCAATCCAACATCTGCTTTCCATGTTCCCCTGGCTGAGCTCCAGGTGCACAGAGCACACATCTGCCTGTCTGTCTGCACACGGCAGGGCCTCCTGTCTGCTCCAGCACCGCTCAACAGCCCAGCAGACCTTAGTGGGGGAGGGTACAAAGCAGCTCCCTGAGGATCACCCCTCATCCCCTGCGACAAAGGGGGCTGACAAAACAGCTGGAGTGGAGCAGTAGCAGTCCCTGTCCATGGAACGGGGCTGGGAAGCAGCTCAGCCTCAACACGGAACACCCCAGAACATTCCTGCAGCAGCTGAGGGGACACAGCCCTTGCACGTGGCTGCAACACCTGCAGCTGAGCAGGGACGGGGCTGCGGGTGCAGGGGAAGCGAGAGCTCTGCAGGGAGCCAGTCTCACACTTTACGGGGTCTGGGACAGGACTGCACCCTGGCAGGGTGGTGGAGAGGCTGCTCTACCTAAGCCTGCAGCCCCAGGGGCCACAGAGCTGGGACAAGGCACATTGCCACCCCAGGCAGGAGTCACAGGAGCAGGTAGACATGCAGCAGCAAAGCCATGACTGCCAGGAGGTAGAAAACATGCAGGGAAATTCAAAACACCCAGAATTACATTATAGACTCCATAATCACTTCATGATGCCACAGACTCCACTACTCGCTTCCCACACACGAGTGAAAGCCTTGCACACCCACAGGGAGGCTCTGATGTCTCTGCAGAGGGTGTTTAATGGGCAAAATTCAATGTTCTTTCTGCACGAACCACGCCCAGCTACCCAGAAAATAATCTGTGTCACCTGGTGCGAACACAAACTCCCTGCCCGGCAGCAGAGACAAACAAGGTGCTAATGGCTGCAATTAGCCACTAATTAACATCAATTACCAGCGATCGGGGAAGGGCAAGTTACACCTAGGGCAGCGAACTGCTACAAGAACTTACAAGTGAGGCTCACTTTCCTGCTATGCTGCCTGAAACAAAATCCGAGTGTTTCCCGATATTTCAGGGAATGCCACATTCACCGAGGAGTAACTCCTGACAGCCCTGCGAGCCGCAGAGATCCCGGCGGACCGAGAGCCTCCCGCAGCCCTGGAGGACACGAATGGCCAGCCCAACCAAGGAAAAACCAGAGTATTCCACCTTCCCGCAGGCACAGCAGAGCCCCGAGCTCCCGCAAAACCATCTCCACGTGACACTCCAGGTGCAGCTTCACCTGTGCTGCAGCCACGGCTGGAGTTTCAGCCCGGGGAGATTTAAGATTATCATTAAGACATCCCACAGTTTTGCAGGAAAGCATTGTGAGAGAAATGCTCACACTGGAGGTGCACAGTGTGGGAATCCTCTGCTCTAACCCTGCCCATCACAGCCCTCACCTGGGCTCAGGCCCTCTAAGACGTTGATAGAGAGTTGTTCCATCCATGTCAAGCGGTCCAATGCATCCTGCTCTGATGGCTCCAGGACTTGCTTTAAAAAACTCCCCATTTGTCTCACCAAATCTGTAATGGGGGTACAAAACAGCCAAATCAGCCACGGTTTTTTTGCTTTGCTCCCTCTCAGGGATAGGAGTGTGTGGGAAATCACGCTGTGAAAAGCCAGTGTCCATAAAGGAGACAGAGGAGTCCTCGAACTTTATTGGAATAAAGGAAGAGCCCACCGGATCATACCCTCTGCTGTCCCTCTCGAGGTTTCAGAGGGCACAGCCTCCTTTTATCCCAAACTCCCGGCCGAACGTTGGCCTCTTCCTTTGCCCATTGGCTGAGGTACCAGGAAGGTACAGCCTTCCCAAACCGCCTACCACATCTTCCCCTTGAACGTGGATCGACATTTTTCCCTGAAGCTGGGGAGTTCAGACTGTCCGGGCTCTGCAGTGGACTTTTTGCAGACCCATTTGTCCATTCCCCTAAAGTCCAGGAGGTCAACCTCTCTGAGGTCTGTAACCAACCGTGCGGCTTGGGGTTGGTAGAGACATCAGGACCCATTTCAAAGCCATTACCAGCCCTTTCTCCTAAAGACCCTCGAGGTGTTTGTGAAGACATCAGCACCCACGCTTCCCATCAGGAGCAGCCTGCAGGGAGCTGCTCTCTGCCTCTCTGCCAGCAGAGTTCCTGCGGAGATGTTTCGCGGCACACCTGCCCGGCTCGGGAGTGCAGGTGAGCCTGACCGAAAGCCTTGGAATCTGCCTTGGAGTACTGGATCCTGCACAAAGGCTTTGAAGAGCACAGGCAAGTGGCAAAGTCATGTATTCTAAAGAAAAGCCGTTGTTGGAGCTGGTGGGAGACATTTCAGCCCCATCCTTCCACCCTGTGTGTTCCTTAAACCCAGGGTATTAAGGAAACTCCCCGGTCTCTCCATTCAGGAGCCGTCCTGGGAGTCACACTCAACGCCCCAGACTGCCTGCACAAGAATGTGAAGTGCTGCTGGACACTGGGCCAACTGGGGTGACTGGTGTCCTGAGGCTGGGGGAGTTTCTGGATGGACACCCCTTCACCCCCTCCACCCTCCTGTGGTGTTTAATGAGCAGGTTCTGGTTAACCTGGCTTTAGTGGGAACCCCAATTTTCTGTAAACCATGGGAATGAGCTAATGGGCAGTATCAGCCCCCCCTTGACTCCCTGCACACTCCTCTCACCCAGGCAGATGAGGTTTCCTCACCAGCTCTGCCTCAGGTTTCCCACAGAATCGCAGAACAGTTTGATTTGGAAGGGACATTAAAGCTCATCCAGTGCCACGCCTGTCATGGCAGGGACACCTTTCACTGTCCCAGAGTGCTCCAAGCCCTGTCCAACCTAGCCTTGGACATTGCCAGGGATCCAGGGGCAGCCACAGCTCCTCTGAGTGATTCCAGACATCAGATTCCCTTAAGTCACTTAGTCGTGATGCAGACACAATGACAGCTCAAGCTGGTGCCTCCAGGGAGGGACCCCAACCTAAGGAATCAGGCAGAGGGCTGGTTCCAGTTCCCAGTTCCTTGCCTGGAGTTCCAGACATTTTTCCCACGCCAGGTACAGCCAGCAGCACTTGGAGCTGTTTGCATTGGTTTTGTTCCTCATCACCAGTGATCCTCCTGCACACACTTTCCCACCTCTCCCTCACCCAGGGCACCCAGCGTTGCATCACCGAAAGCGGTAAGTGTGTAAAGCCTGGCACTGCTCTGCACATCGCAGTCTGCCGCCCTGGGAGCTGGGCAGAGGATGCAGGCAGAGGATGCAGGCCAGAGCTGCAGATCCTCCTTGGCTTCCCCTTCCCATATCCTCTCTCTGCCTGCTGGTTCCCCCAGACTCAGCTCCCCCCTCCCTTCTCCAGGCCTCTTCCTTTGCTTTCTCCTTCCAATCCCACCCTCACCCATCCCCATTTTCACACCCTCAGTACCTGGATGCAGCAGCCAAGCATGGAGCAGGGTAGCTTTTGCTGCAATTAAGCCCCAGGACACACCCAGGAACGCAGCCACTGTTGGGTGCCTGTGACAGCATAAAGCACCCCCAGCCCCTTAAAGGGAGAGCTGAAACTCAGCCCAGCTACTGGGGGTGCTTTTCTCCCCCAGTGCCACCTCCTCAACCAGTGCCACTAGCTGAGCACTACCCACCCACCCCTGCACACCTCTAAAAGGGGTTTCCAGGGTCTTGGGCAATTCCTCCTTTGCTGGGTCCCAGCTGGATCAGCCAGGTGGTTTGAAGCTCCCAGGACAGAGGCACTCAGCGCTCCAGGGCTCATTTCCTAAGGAAACCAGCCCCAAACCAGCCTGGATGTCTCCAGCTATGCCTGTTGTCCTGTGCATGGCCCTTGTACCGCTTCATCTGTGTCTCCATGTGTTTCTTTGTCCCATGGTTACCTCCTCACAAGGATGTGCCTTTTCTTGGGCAGCTGACACAAATCCTACACAAATCCCCACTGTGGCAGTGCAGGTACCATATCACCATCCTCCCACCACACCAAGTCTCCAGAAACTCCAGATCTTGGCTAGAAAATTCCTGCTGGTCCCTTTGGTGCTGTTACCTCTGTGACTCTGTCCCTGCAGCCCTCGCTGCACACACAGAATTCAATTAATATGGAAAAGGGCAGGGTTAGAAGGGACATGGGGAAGAGATTCTTCCCTGTGAGGGTGGGGGAGGCCCTGGCACAGGGTGCCCAGAGAAGCTGTGGCTGCCCCTGGATCCGTGGCAGTGCCCAGATGAGGCTGGATGGGGCTTGGAGCAGCCTGGGATAGTGGAAGGTGTCCCTGCCATGGCAGCAGTGGTAATGGATGGGCTTTAGGGTCCCTCCCAATCCACACCAGTCTGCAATTCCATTATATGATCCTATGCTCTCATCCTTCCCATGGTAAGCAAAACACCCCCATCCAGCCCTCAGAAACACCAATTAAATGCCTCAAACAACAGCTGGCCCTACGCAGCCTGGATCAGGCCACCAATCCATGGATATTGCCCCTTGGATAACAGAGATGAGTCTATCCAGTGGTTATTGCACCCGCCTGGGTGTCCAGAGAGCTGGAATTAATCCCTGGCTCCATCCAGCAACCCCGTTTTGCTGACAGATTGAGAAGTTTAATCAACAGCAGGAATGTGTGTTAAGCTGCTCTGACCAAACAGGCTTGGTCCGTCAGAGATGGACATCCAGAAATGCCTATGGGATTTGAGGCAAAAAAAGAAACCTTAAAAAACCCCAAATGTTCCCATGTTATGAGGCTGTGCGCAGGGACTGATGCTGCTCACCAGCTCATTCCCTTGGCTTACAGAAATTTGGGATTCCCATCAAATCCAGGTTAACCAGAACCTGCTCATTTGACACCATGGGGGTGGGGGGGTGTGTAGGGCAGTGAGGGGAATATCCATCCAGAAACTCCTGTGGCCTCAGGACAACAGCTGGCCCAGTTTCCAGCAGCATTTTGTACCCTTTTGCAGGGCTTTGTGTACCAAAATGAATCCCAAAATCTCAAACAGCCTCCCTATCCCTGGATGCATCAATTATGTGTTCACCTAGACAGCTCCTCCTGCAGTACTCACAGGGAATTCCTGTCCTGGGACAAACCACATTTTCCACGAGAAACGTGGAAAGGGAGAGGTGTGGGAAGGACGCTCATGGAGACCTGACCATCTTTCCTCTCCATCACACACTGGTGTGGAAAAATCACTGTAACCAGGAGAGCTCCACACAGAAGCAAAGCTGATACAATTCCCTGCTTTGGTGCAAGGTGAATTCTGTAGGCACAGGGAGCTGATCCTGGATCCTATAAAAGCTGGTTCCTGATCTTAACCATGAAATAACAGCTCAGGTGCTGCTGTTAGCTTGTCTTTGAGCCCCATTGAGGCTCAAAACCACCATTTGAGGGAGTGGTGTCCCTGCAGAGGGTGCAGAGCAGCACCAGCACAGCCACAGAGCATCACCATGGATTGCAGCAGCCATGGACCGCAGCAGCCATGGATTGGAGCAGCCATGGATCACTGCTGTTTGTGTAAAACACCACACATACCCTTCTAAAGATTCTGCTTTCCTCTCCATGTATTTTTAAATCTCCAGCCCAGCCCCAGGAGCTGCTGGAGCAGGAGCTGGATTTAGGGCAGATTCCGCCTTAGAAGAGCCACAGAGGGAAAGGTTTTGCAAGAGCAGGAATGAGGTGACCTCATAGAGACTTTCTGCACAAAGCCTTGTGGAACCTGTGATCCCTCCCAGAGCTTCTAGTTTGCTTCTTACAGCAAACTGGAGCTTGTGATTCCACCCAAAGCTTCCAGATTGCTCCTTATGACAAACTGCAGGAGAAGAGGAGTCTGTGGGAGGAGCCCGGTCACCAGGGAATTCCGGAGGTTTCATCCTGTCCCTGATCCTCCTTCCCTGCTGCAGTGCAGGGCTGTGCGTGCTCTGAGCCAGAGCTGCTGTGCTTGCCCTCCTGGTCTCTCTGTGGGGGACAGGAGGGGACAGAAGGTCTGTGCTGTCCCAGCAGCTCAGTCCCCTGCAGGCTCAAAACAGATGTTTTCCAACAGAAACACGGAGCCCTCATGGAAAGAGCTGATTTTCACCTGCAGCAGGTGGGCGAGGGCTCCCCGTGGGAGCTGGGGTGTAATTCCTGACCCGGGTGTAATTCCTGACCCCACTGCACACGGGATGGAGATTTGGACGCTCGCGGTGTCTGGGTTGAGTAACGTCTCTGGCAGGAAGCAGCAAGTTTGGAAGTGTGTAATGGAGCCTCCCATGCCACGAGAGCCTCGCGGGATGCCTGGTGGGGAGGGAGAGGGGATGGACCACCCAGGCAGGCCCTGCCCGCTCCCTCCCGAGCCCATGGGACAGTGACAGTGCCCACAGCCCCGGAGCTGCCTCCCTCCCGCAGGATCACCCGCAGGCGGTGACAGGGTGGGACCCCGCGGTGGCCTCAGAGCACGGGGAGGCTGAGCCGCACAGGGCGGAGGGAGAGCACATCCTTCTCTTATTTTGGGGCAGATTTTCATAATCACAATCCTGACCATTGCAGTCAGAGAGCACGGGGGGACGCCCGAGGCAGGGGCAGAGGATGGGGGCTGGAATGGGCTGAGGTGGGACGGAATGGGAGGATGCTCCCAAAAAGACAGCACGAGAATCCAACAAATGCAGCTGAGCCCAGGAACTCCACCCAAAACAACCCCCCGAGCAGAGCTGCTCTCCGCCCCAGGGCAGCCCCTCTCACGGCTGGGCAGAGTTTGGGGGTCACGCGAGCTGCCCCATCTCCATCCTCATCGCTGGCAGCCCCTGGGCATGGCCTGGCACCTCCATCCCTCTTCCCAGGGAACCCGGGGGCTCCTGCACCTCAGCCCCTTTGGTGGTGACAGTCACTGTTTGCACAGAGCATCGTAAATAAAGAGGATTTGGCCAACACCCAGGGCCGAGTTCCGCGGCCGGGCCAGGAGTTTCAGCGCTGAGCTCACTCGTGTCCCAGCCCAGCCTGTCCCCGCCCTGTGCTGGGAGGAGCAGGGATGCAGGGAATGAGGGCTGGCGGGTGCACCCAGCTCTCCCCAGCTCAGGGCAGAAAGGGAGAAGGGAGGAAAAGGGGTCAGAGCTGAGGATGAGGCTATTCCACCTGAAAAAACTGCAAATCTGCTTAGGGGATGCTGGTGGCCGATCCCAGAGGGATGAGAGCAGAGGGGTGGATGGAGGGAACAGCTCCCGAGGGAGGTCTGAGCCCTGCAAGGCCGTGCTGGTGAGAGCAGGAGGATGCAGGTTAAGAACGAGCACAAAGAGAGGTTTTTTCAGTGTGTGGTTACTCTGGGACAGGCTGGGGCACAGGTCCCGTGCGTGCTGAGCTTGTCCCAGTGCAAGGGCTGGAGGGAGTTCAGGAAAGAGGCTTCCATCAGGATGAGTTATCCACACTCATGGAAACATCCCTGTCTCGAGCAGTCCCTGCCCTGGGAGAGCCCATCCCTGCACAGAAGGTGTCACCACCCCTCTGCCCACTCTGGGAGACTCCATGCTCCAAGCTGTTCCAGGATCAGCCCAGCCTGGAGCTGCCCAGGCAGCCCGGGTGGCACAGGAGCTGATGCCAGAGAGTTCCCTGGCCCCAGAGCAGTCCGGTGCTGAGGAAAAACATCCAGCTCCGAGGAGGATTCCAGGAGCTCCCTCTGGTTCAAATATTCCTGGAAATGAATAATCTCTTCCTCTGGGAGCCCCCTGCCTTGGGAAGAGGCACTCCAGCCTTGCTCTGGAAAAAGCAGCGTGAGGACAACCTGATCCAGCACTGCTCCAGGCTGGGCTCTGGCAGGGCAGGGAGCCAAGGCCACTCCCGGTGTGACACGGATCTTGCCAAACTCCACATCACTTCCACCAAATCCCTGTCCCTGTCCCTCCACACAGCTGGACACTTGGCATGGCCTGCACCATCCTCCTCCCTGGGGCTGGGCCCTTTCCAGATGCCTTTGGGATGTGCAAGGGGGGTGGAGTAATTTCCAGGATTTATTGTTTACAGCCAGAGGTGCTCATTCTGTGAGGGATACACAGGGAAATGCCAATGGAGCCCCCTCGGAGTTATTCCTTCCCTGGGATCACATCCCAGAGGTCTCACTGGAGAGGAAACAGGCTGTGCTGGGATCCTGGTGTGATCCAGACCTGCAGAACGGAGAAACAGCACAGCAGGAATGTGGACAGCACAACACTGTCCTCGGGAAAACACTTGTGAGAGGCAAATCCACTGGTATCTCAGTCGGGGGAAACTGAGGTAGGGAGCTGAGGCAGCCCAGTTGCCCCAGTTCCACCAGGACCAGTCCTGAAGCCGTGGTCAAAGCCTGGAGCTCTTGTCTCAAGGTCAGAGGAAGCTGTGTGTCAAAGGAATTCAGCTGAGGATATTCACAATCCCCAAAATTCCCTTTCCATCCAGCATCACCTCTATTCCTCCCCCTCTGCCTGCTTAAAAGACTGCCAGCGCTGGGCTGACAGAATCCTTCTGGTCCCCAGTCTCAGGGAATGGCTGGAATCCCACATTTGAGGATGTCCCCACACAGGGAGGTGCACACATGGTGTCACAGCCACCAGGGCTGCCTGAGTGGTGACACTGCCAGGTCAAGATGATACTTTGTGTGTGTTTGGGGGCTTTTCCCTAAATTTGGGCATTTTACTAATTTCTCATACACCTTGCCCTGTCTGTCTGGATGCCCCAGCTCCTCAGGCAGGATCACAGGGACAGGATCACAGGGACAGGCGACAGGGACACCATGGCAGGGCTCCAGGGGACAGGGGAGGCCAAATGTCACACTGGTCACATTACAGAGAGGGAAGAAAAGAACTGGCCACAGGTTAAAGTCATGGAGAAGAATGGAAAATTCTGCAACTGCCACAGCTCCTGACCCCTACTCTCCTGACAGTCCAGCTCCTGCCATCCTTCCCACATTCCTGTGTGAACACAGGGAGCAAAACCACAGTCAAGAAAATGAGAAAATAACGAGGTTCTAACAGAATGAAAATGGTCTCGGGGGTCTGCTTTGATATCCAGGCCAGGCGTGGCAAGACCAGGTCGGATGGGGCATGGAGCAGCCTGGCACAGTGGAAGGTGTCCCTGCCCATGGCAGGGAGTGGGAATGGATGGGCTTTAAAATCCCATCCAACCCAACCCATTCTGGGATATTGCATTTCTGATCCTGCCTTTCCCACACCTCCAGCAAACCCCTCATTCATTTCCACATGCGATGGAAAGGCGATGCCAGAGTGCTCCATGTCAGCCCTCTGTGAGAGCCCATGGCTTCACGAGGGTTTCCCAGGATTATTCAACAGGATTGTTCAGCCGTGCCCAGCTCACCGTGGCCTTTCCTTACTCCAAGAAGCTGAGCTGAGGGCACAGACCCACCCTGACCCCGAGCCCCTGGCAGCGCAGCCTGGGCTGTGCCATGGCCCCCCAGCCCTTCCCAGGCTTTCCCACTTCCCGGAGTGTGTAGGATCCACAGGGCCAGGAAAGCCCAGCACGCTGGGGAAGGGCAGAGGACAGCTCATGCTGCTGGGCAGGATGAGATAAGAACATCTCCAGGAAATCTGAGTCACCCTGGTGTTCCGTGGGGTGGGGGTGATGGGAACACTGTCCCAGCGAGTGCTCAGACAGCTCCAGCACCTCTCCTGACACAGCAAAAAACCTCCAGAATCGCCAGGGCAGAGGGGAAGTCAAGGACCCTTTTTCCTGCCTGGGAGCACCATGAGCTGCAGTAAACAGCCTCCTCTCCAGGGACTTCCTCCCCTCCTCCTTGGGCTGCCTCATCATTCCCCATTATTCCGTGTAGGAAATGTTCCAGTGCCCGTCCCCATTCATGGCTTGGACCTTTTCCTGGGGGAGGAAAGTGCCAGTTTGGGACTCACTACCCATCTCAGCAGTGCCAGCTCCAAAGGATGGGTCTGGAGAAGGTTTAGGAGGCTCAGACAAGGCCTTGGCACCTTCTGGCACGGGCAGGGAGCTTTGTCACCTGTGGTGCTTGGTATGGCCTCACTGCCCCCAACCATGGCCACATCAGCCTCTTGTGTCCCAACCCAGCCTTCCATCCCACATTTGGGAAGTACAGGATAAAAGGCTCCTGCTCTTTGGCACTGGTCCAACACAGCAAACCCACAGTGACCTTCCCCATCGTGGGACTGCACAAGCAGCCAGGTCCTCCCCCAGAGATCCCATCCCAGGGAGCAGAGACAGAGCCTTTCTTGGGAAGTTGGGATAGTCCCTGGTTTATCTGCACAGCCCCAGCACAGGTTTGTGTTGGTGGAAAGAAGAGGGGCAGCGAGGACATACAGAACTCCAGAAATTAAATATTTAAAGGAAATTCTATTCTATTCTGAGAGAAATAGGCTCTTTGGGGGTGGTTTGTCCCACCTGCAGCTGGACACACCAAACCCACCTGCTGAGAGCTCCTGGGACACCCAGATTCCTTGGGGGTGGGGGGTGTCCTGAGGGCTGCTCCATGGGGTTAAAATGAGGTGTATTTAACTTCACCTGTGTGGGATTGGTTTAAACAAATTACTAAAAGTAAAATCAGTTAATTGGAACCTTCTGCCCTGGTTGTCAGTGACTGACACTGTTCAGCTACCAGCAAATACAGGTCATGAATGGCAATAAATTGCAATAAATTCCACATCTTGCAGTGTCCAGGCAGTGCTTCCACAGCTTGGAACCATGGCCATGCTTTAAATTCCCTCCAGACACCGAGATCGTCACCATTTCCCCTCGCAGCTGCTGAGTCCTGCAGACTTCCAAGGTTCCAGCCCTTGAGCTGTGCTCATTTTTTATACCCTTTCCTTGAAGGTCCTGACACATGCCGGGATCTGTCGGTTTCTGACTGGACGCACTTGGGCGTTGCTAAATCACATTTAAGGAAAACAGCTCACAGTGTCCCACACACGGACCCAGCGTCTGCCAGGGCTGCGAGCAGCAGCCAGATTTGGGCTTTTTATTCGGAATGACACAGGAAAGACGGAATGTCTCCCCTCTGACCCTGGGAAGGGTCACACAGATGGCTTCCAGGCCCGGCAGAGCTTTAGGACATTGGATAATTCCTGTGCACATGAGCTGTGCTGCTTCCTCTTGTGTAACTACAAGATTTTTGCAGCTGGAAGTCAGAGGTCTTGCGGCTCAAACCACGAGAGCAGAGCTGAGAGCTTTGCCAAGAGGGGCCCGGGCTGGAATTTCCTCCTGGTACATATTTAGCCTAGGAGAGACCTGGGCTGGGAGTTCACATCTGGGGCTGTGGATGCTGCCCGCCAGAGGAGGATGCTCAGGAGGCAGAGCTGGGAGTTTTTCCCAGGGGGAATTGCAATGCTCCAGGGCCTTCCCCACCTTTGGGTGTTGTTGAGCCAAAGTTAAGCAGCCGCTGAAGTTCAGAAATCCATGTAATCCATCCCAAATCCATGGAAGCTGCAGAGGGCCATGAAACCCCTCTCCCTGGGCAGCACCCAGAGGCTGAACAGGAGAGGAATGGAGGGAAGGTCACCTGAAGCAGGAAAACTTCCTGGTGGGAATGGCAGCCACCTCCACGCAGCTGCCAGGGCTCCCAAAAGCTGGAGGCTCCCTGGGCCCAGTTGGGGCTGAGCTCATCCCCTGAGCTGGAGGCTGCCAGGCCCTCCCAAGGATTTGCTGAGTCCAGAGCCTGCGTTGGGATCAATGATCCAGAGCAGCACAGCCTGGCAGGGGAGATGTGCTGGATGCAGGGAGCTCTCCTGTACCCCAGCAGGATCCTCACTAGGATGGTTTTAACTTCCAGCTGTGCCTCTGCATCCTCCAGCTGTGCCTCTGCATCCCTGTGCATCCCATTCCAGGTGTCTGGGAACCTGCACCCTCTGCAGGGTCTTCCTTGTCCTGGGTAGTTGGGGTTGTTGAGATAATCCCGGAATGGTTTGGGTTGGAATGAACCTTCAAATTCATCTTGTTCCAACTCCTGCCATGGGCAGGGACAGCTTCCTCTATCCCAGGTTGCGCCAAGTCCTGTCCAACCTAATCTCCCAGGGCTGAGGAGGCTGTTGTGTCCCTGTATGTCTGAGGGTGTCTATCCATGGGCATCAGTGTGCCAGTGGTCACAGATCCATGAGGAATTCAACAAAGTGGCTTTCATCAAGTGCTTCAAGGCTGGCAGGGAACAGCTGCAGAGCCCTGTTTGTGGGTGCTCCTGCCTGACTCTCCAGCCCCACATGGACACAAATCCTATGGATCCACCTTCCAAGCTTCATCATCGAAGACAGAGACAGGAACCTATTCCCAAACTGTCTTTTCCTGGGAGCAATCCTGGGTGTGTGTGCAAGGAAAGAAGCGAGGGGATCCGGCCCCTCAACACCCTGTGCAGACAATATGCAGAAAGTTGGATTTCTCCTGCTCACTGCCTTTGGAATATTCCAAGGCAGCAGCCTCAGGATTTTATTTTATAGGGAATTCTTCAACATGAGTAAACCCAGGCAGATTTGGTGTTTCAGGAGTACAGGGCACTCTGTGGACAATCCCACTGATCCTTCCCCTCCCAGCCTGGCAAAGGCCATCCCAAAACAGGGAAATCTGTATTTCCAGGGAAATCTGCCTTCATTCAACCAGATTTGCACAGATCAGGGTGAAGCCAGGCAGCGCCAGCCAAACTCTTTGCAGGCTCCTGAAGCTCACGTGTGGACCAGTCCAGGGATCAGCCCATTCCCATCCTCTCCCATTTGTCATTCCCTCCCTGGGCTTTCTCCTTTTTTTTTTTCCCAGAAATCCTCACAGGATGACAGCCCTTCCTACAAATGCCTGTATTTGCTTGCAGACTTGGATGCAGATGGAAGATCCTTCTTTGGCCATCTGGCCTCTGGTTTTTAATGGACTTTTCCACCTGAGGCTCTGCCCTTTAAGCTGTTCTTAGTACAAAAAACTAAGCAAGGAGGGGGTGATTTTTGAGCAAGCTTGGCTTGCCTGAAAGTAGAGCCTTGATTTCTAGTTCAGCATGGTGAGTTTTATGCTCAAGCCACTTTTAACGGTGAGGGCTCCGTGACATGGGGAGTTTGGCTCAGGTGTGGAGCTCTGATTTGCCTGAGTGAAAGGATCTTGCTCCAGAGGAGGGGAAAAAGCAGGATAACTGTGCTCTTCCCTCCCAGAGAATCGGGCTGTGGACAGCAGAACACCTGCTGCTGGTGTAAAACCCTGAGCCTTGTCAGATTGTGAAGTCACCTATTTTGAAGAAGAATCATGGAATCATTAAGTTTGGAAGAGAGCTCTGGGATTATGGAGTCCGACCATTCCTCCTGCTCATGGATCATGGGATCATCTTCCTCATCCCTGCCCATGCAAAGGAAAGCTGGGTCCACCAGACGATGGGGTTGATGTGGTTTGTGTTGTACTGGGCCAAGTAAAACACCCCTGGGTGATGCTGCTGCACCTTCCTGAACCCTCAGACTGTGACCTGGCAGCCACTGGTGTCAGGCTGTCATGCCCCGTGTCCCCTCATCCCAAAATGTCACCATTTCAATGGCAGGGAAAGCATTTAGCTGTTGCCTCCCAGCACCAATGGCAGGTGTTTGAGTCTGGCAGGAAGAGATGTGGTAGGGAGTGATTTGTGTTGTGGTGTTCAACAATTAAACCTGGCAGCTCCCGCTAAACCCCAGGGCAGAATTCCTTCCTGGTTTTTGGGAGCCAAACCAAGCAGAGACAGTGTGGTTTTGCTAGCCTGGGCAGGTGCCAGAGCTCTGGACATGGGGCAGCTGGAGGAGCTCTGCTCAGCCTTAGGAGCCCAGTGCAAATCCTTGCCAGGTGTTTGCAAACAGGACGATCCCTGAGATCTGGAGCAGGAACTGCTCCATCCCTACACCCCAGACCCAGTGCACACCCTGGTGCTGCTCCAGGCGCACCCTGCCTGTGTCCTGGGAGGCTGCTGGACCCACAGAGATGCAGTGAGGTGTGATGTGTCCCCAACACACGGGCAATGCCTGCTGGGCTGAATCCTTTCCTAGGGAGCATTTATTAAATCAGAGCTTGTTCCCCAAAATCGGGGCAGTCCTGAGGGCTGTTGGAGGAGCCAGCCCAGGCAGCCGGTCCCACACACACAGAGCTGGCAGCAAATTCACTTTTTACTGACTTTTTCCAGCTGCAGTGGTTGCTCACACCCTCTGTAACACCAGAGCAGTGAATCATGTTCCTGTTATATCCCATTATATCCCGCTCTATCCCTGCCCGGCCACAGAGCTGATGGAAGGAGTGCTGGTTTTGGTGACTGTTCCCGTCTCTGTCACCCTCTGCGAGCACGGGAGGACAGGCAGCGTGGCCAGGGGTGGCACCCGGGAAGGTGACACCCTTCCCACCGCAGTGCCACACCCGCAGGTGGCTCCTGGCGCTTCCCATGCCGCAAGATTGAGCCCGGGAGTTGTTCCCAACAAGCCCGTCCTGAAAGCTTTCCTTGCTCCATGTTGAAATTATTATTTATTTAATTGTTCTTTTAAAAAAAGCGTAAGAGCTCCCTCTGCTGCCATGCGGGTTTGGACGGGAGAGGGATTGGGTGGGAGAGGATGGATCAAAGCCCACGCGGCGGCTGGAGGGAGCCGAGAGCGGGGTCAGCCCAGCTGTGCTGCTCCAGATGTTTGCTGATGCTGTGCTTAGACACCAGGGCCGTGGGGTGAGGAGGTTTTGTCCAGGGACCCTCTGGTTTGATGTCCCCTAAAGGCTGCCCAGTCTGGTCACAGCCCAGGGGACGCTGTGCTCCCCATCCTGCTGCACACGGGGAGGAAAATCCCACGGGGATGTTCCAGAGCCTGTGTTTTTCTCCCATTGTGCTGAGGCTGTTCTTGGAAGCAGCAGGATTTGGGGTTCTGCAGCAGCTGCAGAAGGGCTTGGGGAGGTCAGTCTGATCCCCCAGATGTGGCTGGGGGAGCCTGATGAAGACTCCACATCCCAGAACTCCAACCTGCATCCAGCCCTGGCTGCTCTCCTGCCCCAGCTCTCAGTTGAGCCCCACCAAGGATCTGCTGTGTGAGCCAGCGATGGAGCAGGATCCAGGCAAAGTCCCTGTGCCTATCTCCATCCAGTCCAATCCTAATTAAACCAAACTTCTGGGCACGACCCCACAATTTAAAACATGTGAAATCAAAGGCTCCCATACCCAGCAGCTCTGCAAAAAGGGGAGTTTTTTCCTCATCCAAGGAGATTTTAGGTGAGGGTTTGGGTTGGGACCTCTGCCCGCAGGTGGGTTTGGGCACCTCCAGTGGGCTCTCAGGTGCTGGGAAGGAGGTGTTGGAGTTCCCAAGACCAGAGGTGATAAAAATTCCTTCTGCAACAGGGTCTGGATGTGAGGGACGGCTCCAACAAGAGCAAAATACAATCCAGGTGAAAAGAAACTGAGGTGAGTTTAAGCTTTTGAGGTGAAAGGATGGGTGACAAGCATGGAAGGTACCTCTGGGGCAGAGGATCTCTCTAAGGTGCAGCAGTCACACAAATAATAAATGACCCAACATGGATACACCCATAGGAAATGGTGAGTAACAGCTGAGCCCTCCTTTGCTCTGGAATCCCAACACCAGCAGGAGCAGGGAGAGTGTCCACGGCAGAACAGCTGAATGACTCACGGGCTCCAGCGGTTTCTATGGAGTTGTTTACACAGTGCTTGGGGATGGAAAAAAAAGGAGGAAAAAATGCTACAGAGCTCACCCAAAATGAACTAAATGGAAGGAGGTTGGTGACACTGAGAGGGATAACTCAGAGGAAAACTCCACAGGCCCAGGAGGTTTCCAGGAGGAGTCCAGAGGGCTCAGGGATGAACTCATGGAGCAATTAATCCCCAAACTGCGGCTTCTCGTGGTGCTGGATGGGTGGGACATGGCAAGTGTGATCCTGGTGGGTTTTAACAATTCTTGGAGGAACAACAGTGCAGGAAGTCCAGCTCCCATGTGGAACAAACTGTTGGGACTTCCACAGACCAGGGTTCATGGAGAGAAGGATCAGCTGAAGAACCTGAGCGTGGCTTTGGTAAGGAAAGTCCCACCTGGGAAATACCAAAGCTCTTGGAAACGTGCAGCAATGGAGGATGGGCTGAGCTGGCATTAACAGCCAGTAATTGGATAATTAACAAATTAATAGTTAGGGGACAGGGTGGGATCCATAACAAAGGCTGGGAATAAAAGCATAGGAGTTTTTGTCCCCAGGGAAGGTCACCAGAGGGGTTCTCCAGGATAGGAACATGGTTTCCAAATGGAATTAATGGCCATGTGAGGGTTTCCATGCCAGTAATTTCCATGCCAGTAACTGAGCCAACTTCAGAGCTGGAGATGCAGACACAGCCTTTGCGCTCCTGCTCCCAGCCTGTCCCACGGGGCAGCTGCCAAAGGGGCACCAGTATTTTCTACCATTTCCTCAGCAGCAGCAGCAGCAGCATAAAGCTGGCTCAGAAAGTGCAGTTTGAGTTAGGGAGACCTTTGGCATGACCAGAGGGGCTATTTCCATAGGAGCTGAGCAGAGGGGCTATTCCCATAGGAGCAAACTCAGCTGTTGGAAGCAGATTTTGTTTGTCTGAGCCATAATTAATTCAGTACATGACATGACCTCAGTGGGCCGCAGCTCCATGCGTTTGCTTCCCGGGCTTTAAATCCTTGTCTCCTCCTTCTCCCCTTTAAATATCCCTTAGGAAAGCAGGATGCTTCCCTTCCCAGGCTGCATGAGAGGCAAACCCAGTCATCCTCCCCCACCTCTGTGGCTTCAGAGATCTCTGGATGTAAGCTGTGCCCATTGAGCACCCCCAGACTGCAGAGAGCAGCCAGAAGGGAGCAGAAAGGGAGCAGAACAGCACACAAAAGCCTTCTACTCTTACCTGGCAGTATCAAAACTGCTCCTTGGAGGCCTCACCATGCTCTGAAAGCCCAGGAGCTGGAACAGAGGCTGCTGGAAGATCATGTCTACAGGAGCATTGTCCCTGCAGAGCATTGGCATCATCCTCAGGCCTTCCAGGGTAAGAAAAGAAACAAAAGTACTTGGAAGAGATGGAATCCCACATCTCCCTACATCCCAAGTCTTCTCTTGCAGTCCAGCTGCTCAACGATCCTTACAAAGGTCCTCCTAGACACGAAGCCACATGAGTGTCCCCTGGATATCTCCACCCCAGTAAAAGCTGTGAGGTTGCTGGGACACATCCTGGCAGATGGCAATGCCTGTCCTGGAGGATGCTGAGTGCTCCTGGCACTGTGCTATGAGCTGAGAGCCTGGGGATGAGGGGAGACCCTGAATCTCCAGCAAGTAGATCCAGCAGGATCCCAACAGCATTTCGAGTTTGTCTGGGATTTCAAACCCACATTTAATGCAAACCCAGTCTCTTTGCAAATACCAAACCCTTCCATTTCCCTTCCATGTCTTCCATTCCCTCTGCAGATGGACACAAAACAACCTGGCAGGTTCCACACGGAGATGTGGAGCCTCTCTCCATGGACAGTGGTGCCTGTGGAGCACTGCTGTGGGACACTGCAAACACCCGGAATCTGTCCAGACTCAGAATCAACCAAATTAACAGTTCCAAAATCCACAGAGGGAGCCCCAAACCCATGGAGGACCAAAGGTGCTCCTGGAAACGTGGCTGGGAGCTTTTTCCATGCAGCTTTGCACAGCCATGGAATTGGCTTCAGGTGAGCCTGGGGTTTGAGGGGCTCACTGAGGCAGGAGCCATCCCTGCAGCCTGGGACAGGGCTGAGAGCAGGGAGAGGCTGCAGGGAGATGCAGCACCCACCAGCCATGCTGTCCCTGAGGAAGGGCAGAGGAACTCCAGCCTGGGAGCACTGGGGCCGAGCAGCAGAACCTGGCCGAGTGTCCCCAACGTCAGTTGTACCCAGGGCAGGAGAGGAAGGAACTGGAATGGCCTCCAGCACAGCTAGGGTGCTTTGGGCACACACACACACACTCAGAGCCACGTGGCACTCCCCCCCCAGCACGGAAATAGCCTTTCCTTTCTGCCCTTCCCGCAGCGCCTGGCGGGGAGCAGGCGCCAGCTCTCCCTGGCTTTGCCAGGTGGGAAGGGCTGCCTGCTCCCAAACTGGGGCTCTTTGCTCAGAAAGGCAGGAGGGAAGTGAGAAATTCCTTCCTGCATGGAGCTCTGGAAGTGGCACCGAGTCCTGGCCGAGTTCCAGCACCCTCAGCCGCAGCCTTTGGTCTCCAAAGGTCAGGTTCCAGAGGCACTGCAGCGTTTTGTTCTGGAAATGCCAGCTGGGATGTCCTGTCCCATCCTGTCCCGTGGGTGGTCTTGGCAAGCAGCTACAGTAGAGCCTCCCTGCAGCCCTGCAGCCCCGGCCAGTCTCCAAGGAATCCGTGGAGGAACAGGCAGACTCCAAGTGCCCAGATCGGGCTGCCCAGCCCTCTCAGCATCCTGGGCAGCACCGAGGGAATGGGAAAAACCACCTGGGAAGCTCTTTGGGTTTAGAATATCCCAATGCATCCCAGGAATGTGTTAAAGCACAGGGCCACAAAAGGCACTGCCTCTGTTCCCAAACTCAGCACCTTCCCAGGGGATCCAGCACCCAGCAGCTGCACAGGGAGGAGGGGGGGACACATCCCTACTGTCACCAAACAGTGACAGGATCAGTGTGAGCAGCCGAGACAGCCAGAGTGCCCCAGGGCCTGTTCTATCCCAGCTTCTCACTGGCTCATATTCCAAGGACACCAAACAGGGCTCTGCCTGTGAAATGAGGGTAATTCCAAGCCCACCTTCCAGCTGTACTTGCACCATCTGAGCCGTATTTCACTATTTCAGAGCAAGGAATATTTTTTTTTATTATTATTATTATTATTATTGCTCCTGGAGTATTTCTGCTCTGCAAACCCTCCAAGTTCAGCCTCCACCCAGCTCTGAGGTGGGGCCACCATTACCCAGCTGATGCTCAAGGAACTGGCTCAGTGTGGAGTCCTTGGGCTTGTGGAAAAAAACACATTCAGAGAATTTCTCTGCTCTGACGCAACTCCCACTTCCTGCTCCCCAGGAAACCCCAGCTCACAAGTGAGAATCAAACCAGACTCACACCCAACTGCAGAAGAGATAAGAAATTTGGTTCTGATCCATGACAAAAATGCAATAAACTGCCAGTTTCTCAGAAGCCACAAGCCTGAACGTTTGCCAAGAGCTAAAAATAACCCAAAGAGGGCTCTATTTAAAGGCACCTACTAAGAAATGCCTCTGTCCTTGGTTAAATAAACTGCAACTTCCAGAAATGCCGTTTTCCAGGAGTCTGGAGGGAGCTTTGGCAGCATGTGAATAAACATTAAGTCCCAAAATTTTAACACATTTCAGAAGAAGCACCTCGTGGCTGGAACTGTGCCAGCCCCTCAGCCCTGCAGCAAACAGGCTGGAGCAGGAAGGATTCCCATTTCTTCCTGCAGGACCTAGACTTGCACATCCCCATGTGGCTGCTGAAGTGTCTTTACTTCAGGGTTTGACTGAATTTGGCCTCTTTACATTGATTCCTTAGAAATAACTGATCCCTTCGCTGTAAGTAGGGACTAAAGTTCCTCTGGTGTGGGCACTGAGCACTCCAGGGCTCTGAGCAGGGGGCACCTGAGTGCCCTCCGGAGGAGATGAGCCTTAGGATGACAACGACTTCAGCTCTGCATGGTTACAACTCCAGTGGATTGGGAAATGTTTGCACAGAGAAAACTCTGCAGGGCCCTGGGTGACAGGAATTGTGCCAGAGCTCCAGAATAGCACTGTTTAAATGGACAATAAATCCCTGCTAAATGTACCTGACAATGAAGCTGAGCCATGAACCACAGAAGGGATGTCTGGGCTGGTTAAACAAAGCAGTATTTTAATTTCAAGATTTTATAAATATGTATTTACAAAAGGAAGGTATAGATCCAAAGAGTTAAACAAATGTACAGCTTCCAGTATTGCTGAGCCCAGGGAGAGGAACCAGGTTAATACAACCCCACAATTCACAACACCCAGGAGTCAAAAAGAAACCACATTCTTCATTTAAAATCCCTCATCCAGAGGTTTCAGCACAAGCTCCTGTGACAGAATCCCATGAGAAGAAACTGATCCCTCTGCACAGATGAGCTCAGAACACACCACTCTGCCATCCCAGTGACCACGATCCCACAAAAGGCTTTTTCCCCAGCTCACACACTCCTTGGAGAGTTACAGGCTGGGCTTAAGGACAGCACTGTGCATGGACTGCAGGAAGGTAACATCCTGCTAGTCCCATACCCTGTGCCCCTGTGCCAAGGGAACTGCTGATCACATCCCCTACACCCTTCTGGCCTGAGGAAAGGCCCTAAGGCCCCAGTGTCCCCCCAGGACAGTGTAACAGGTCAGGCAGACAAGGGCTGCTCTCACAGCCCCTGGCTGGAACTTGGGGTGCAGCGTTCCCTGGAAACTGGTTCTGTTCCTGCTATGTTCTCCATAGAGCCATAGGCCTGCAGGGATTCCCACAGATCCATGGGGTTTAGGATGTTCCCAAGATCTGTGGATGCTTCAGACAAACCAGGGCCTGCTCACAGGTCACTTTCTGCAGCTGCCATGAGACTTCAGGGATCTTCCCACCAAGCCAACAGCTCCATTTCCTTCAGATGCCCCTCACTGTAACCACTCAGTGCCATTCCAGTCACAGAATGGGGGATGCAGGGCCAGAAAAAAATCACTCCGTAAACTGTTAACAGAAGCAGCAACAACCTCCAAGAACAAAACCTATCCACAACTGAAACTACCTGAGGCACCAAGTGCTGAAGGAGCAGGGGAGTTCCCAAGGCTCACCTTGTGTAGGGCTTTTCTGAAAAATCTCAGGAATTTTCTTTTAACTCATCCAGTAGTTCTAAACCTGCATGAAATCCCCTCAGGATATCTTTAAATTTAAAGTTTAAGCAAATTAATTCTCATTAATCATACTAAAGAAAGGACTTAAACACAAACTGCTAGTGGAAAATGGAATATAAGTTGCCAGGAGTGTTAACCTCAAGTCTTGCACAATTTATTAACTTCTTTTGATTCACACCTCGTGTGCTGCTCCCAGATTGGTCAGAGCAATGTCCTCTGTTGGTCACTGCTGGGAATCCAGCCTGGCTTGAGGCTCCCACCACACTCAGGATGCTGCTTGGTCCTCTGTAGCCATGGTCTGCAGGAGGCAAAGTCAAAGAGGGCAGGAGAACTCTGTGAGTCACTGCTGTGATTTTGGGGCAAGACATTAATTTTTGCCAGGGCCTGAGACTGGCCTGGGCCTCTGGGTAACCCCTGCCAGGGGAAAAGAATTCAGGAGCAAACCAAGAAGGGTATGGGCCCAGCAGAGTGCCAAGAAAGGTCCATCAATGTTTGAGCTTCTGATCATACTAATGACAGTAATTCCAGCAAATATTTGTGAACCTATAGCAGCCAAAACACCTCTGCCAGAGTCATCAATACAGCCAGAAAAGCTAGTCCAGCAGCAGGGAAGGGACAGCCTGGAAGCTGAACAGAGTGGTTGTTCCTGCTGCTGCAGGGACCCCTGGAAGGAGGAAACCTAGTGCTGGGGAAGAAGAGGAGCTGCTGAGAAAAGCTGTGGGGAAGGGGAGGAGAACACTAAGGACAGTGGCAGCCCTTCCAGACATGAGCGTTATTTCCAACACATCAGCCACATTCCTGTGATTCCCATGGCATTTCCCCATGGCACCAGCAAATAACACAATACTGCACAAGAGACTGGATGGCCACAATCGGCAGTGACTCTGTGCCTTAACTAAGGGAGCTCAGATTCCCAAGGCAGCATCACATGAAGGGTCCACAACTCAAAATAACAACTTTTTTCTGTAGCCACCCTTGTTTTTCCCAGGCTTTCCAAAGCCCTGGACACCTCACCTGCCGCAGGAACTGTTTCCCAAGGTAGTTGGTTGCCATGCTGGTCAGGTTCTTCCTGCTGCCAACTTTACACCTGATGTAGCCATAGAGGTTGGCTCCCTGCAGTACCACCCCCATCACCACCACTGCCTGTGACAGGGAAAGAAAGTCACCAAGTGTCATCTCCTGGCTTGGCCAGTGCCGGATCCCTTCTGGAGCTCAAGGAGGGACTCACCAACCACTTCACTTTGAAAGAGAAGAGAGCACTGAAGGCAAAGATCACCCAGATCATAGGGCAGGTGATCAGGCCTAGCCAGAAAATTCGGGACTCTGCTTCAGATGAGGTTTTACCCCCTTGTGCTGACACCTAGAAACAGAAAGGAAATGGAAGTGAACAGGCTGCTCCATTCTACACATCCCATTGACCTTAGAAACAGGGCAGAATCCCCACACTCCCTGGGATTTCCCTCCACACAATAGCACTGGGTGCTTCCAAGATTCATTTCTGCAACACACAAAGACATCCCTGCAACAGAAAGTGTTTCCATTTAAGGGACCCTTTTTTCAATTTTCTTTCAGAATCACTGGAAGCAGCAGCATAAAAACCTCTTGGAATGCTCAGGGCTAAAAGGGTGCATTTAGGAAAAATTGTATTTCCTGCATGGTTCAGTTACAAAGCTTAGAAACAGCCAAAGGAGTGATTTCCTACCTCCAAAAACACAGACTTACATTACTTCCATTAAACCAGATCAATACATGATGAGAATTTTTAAATAACAATCAGAAAGCTCATCCAGCAACCTATACAGAACAAGGTTACAGATCTCTGGCTGAAAGTAAATGTTCCTTGTGCATCAGGCAGAACCACCAATTAATAGGGGGTTCATAAACCCAAAACATTTAAAAGATTTAAAAAAATAATTTACCTTCCTGGCTTCAAAGACCCAATGACTTCTGCCATCATCATCTACCTGGTTCCACCAGCGAAGGCCAACCATGAGCCTCCCTGTGACATTCTGGAACAGAGGAGAACCCATGAACTTTGTGTCTTCTGCTAAAAGAATCCTCTGGCCAAAACTCAGTTCCTGGGTTGCTGTTTTCCATGTGCCTGTTTGCCTCACATTTGGGAGAACAAGATCCACAACAATCCATTTTCTCAGAGATCCAGTCAAATGACAGTGGGGCAGATTTGTGGTGATTCTGAGCTGACAACAAAGCTTGTGCTACCTCAAGAGAAAGTCTAATAAATGTTCTCCATTTTGTTTTCAAAAGGGACCAAGTACACAGAGATTTCAGGGTTTATTTCATAACATTTTGAAATCTACCACAGTACTTGAGGGTGTACTTTGGTATCATTTTGTGGGAAAGACACAAAGAAGTTCCTTTTTTTGAGATGTAAATATCACTGTCAATTATTTTATACAGCAAGGCAAAGATAACAAAGAGCACAAGAGGAACTTACCTTTACAGCCCAGAAGTCACAGGACAGAAGGAGGATGATGGTCACCATGCAGGCAATGAAGCTGCTGGTTAGGAGCTCACAGAGCAGATAAACAACTATGGCGCTGACTCGGAAAAATAAGTGGAAAAATGATGCCACTGGGTGCCTGGAATGGAGGAAAGGACAGTCACAGCTCCTGCAGACAAGTGACATTGCCAACAGCCCACGGGATAAGGGTCACTGGGTTATATTCAGTGTTCTGAAAATATGGGAAATAACTGCCTGGAAGCTCACAGGAAAAGAGACATTCCACATGCAGTGATATCCCATGTGCAGGCAGGATTTGGGGTGGGAGAGGTCAGGGAGCTTTACCTGCTGTTCAACATATGGTAATTTTTTGGGTTAAATTAAAAGAGGTTCTGATAGAGAAAACTCCCCTGAAGGAAAGATTCCATTTCCAACATAGCAGATTTGCCTTTCTTTGTGATTTCAGAGAATCCCAGAATGGGTTGGGTTGGGAAGCACCTTAAAGCTCCCCCAGACCCAACCCCTACCAAGAGGCAGAGCCAAGGCCCCCACAGCACAAGGGGATGGGGAACTTAGGCACAGCAGGGAAGGAGCAGCTGGACTGAGCAGGCCAGGACATGGAGAGAACAGAGCAGCACAGAGCCCACCTGGGAATGAAGGCTGGGGATGAGATGATGGACCAGCCCAGAACCAGCCCTTGACACACTGAGAACCTCCCTTACACAGAATTGTATCTCTGTAGTTCCCTAGTTCCCTTACACACAGGACTTAAACACAGAGTAAGGGCACTCAGAAGCAGGAAGGGACAGATCTACAAATTCCAACCGCACTTCTGGAAGTGGAGTTCTCAGTTATCCAGAAATTACTCTCCATTACTTCGAATCAAATAAAGAAGATTTCAGCCATTACATGTTTTGAGGTAACCTGACAGTCCTTCCTCCCTTCCTCATGGTTCTGCCTGGAGCTCACCCAGAAACTCCCTCTATCACCACTGACCGTATTTTTGACTTTTTGGATCTCCTGGATACATCATCATCTGCATCAAAGAGAGACACATCCTCAATGTCATCACTGCTGTCCTAAAGTGAGGAAGCAGAGGCAGAGAGTTACAGGAGAAAAATGAACCAGTTTTCAACTTCAAGCTGGGACAGTGTTAATTACTCAGAAAAACACAGAGGCACCTCAGGATCAAAATTAGTTAGAGAACAACATGAAGATTTAACCACATACCAAACAAAACATGCATCGAGTCATAGAATGTCCTGAGCTGAAAAGAACCCACAAGGATCATCCAGTCCAACTTCTGGCCCTGCACAGACTCCCCAACAATCCTACCTTGTGCATCCCTGGCAGTGCTGTCCAAACTCTCCTGAAGCTCTGGCAGCCTCAGGCTGTGCCCATTGCCTGGGGAGCCTGGGCAGTGCCCAGCACCCTCTGGGGGAAAAACCTTTCCTGATCTCCAGCCTGACCTGCCCTGGCCCAGCTCCAGCCAGTCCCTGGGTCCTGTCCGTGTCACAGAGAGCAGAGATTGGAGCTGCCCCTGGTGAGGACTGAATGTTTTGATTTGTGCTCTGTGAAAAGCACACAAACTCACAGCATGATCCTAACGACCCTTCACGCACCCTGACAGTCACAGCCCAGCCCTGGGCTCTTTCACTCTTCCTTCCCCTTAGAGAACTCATTACCTTACACAAAGTCTATTCCCACACCAGGAACAACCTCACACCCCCCAGCAGTTCAGGGAACACTCTAGGATGGTGACAGAACCAACGGTGTCACTGACCAGAGCCTGCCTCTACACCTCCTGTGCGTTCAGCCAGGACCGGGCCGGTGCCAGGTGGTCCCAAACACATTCCAGGCCTCCAGCTCAGCCCGGGGCTTGTAGAGCCCAGAGAAGCTGACTTGAGCCTCAGTGGATTGTGGTGCTGTACTCCCCAGCCCTGCCCATGACCTGAGAAATGCTCTGGTCTTGACGAGCTGCACCAGGGCTGAGCCCACCTGGGCTGATCAGAAACACCGCCAGCTCCCAGGTGTGTAACGAGCAGCTGGTTTTAATCCACTTGCTCTTCTTGCCTGATAACAACCCGGGTGGGTCAATATTTTTGTTTCTAAGCATTCCAAGGGAGTCACTGCCCGGAACTGCGGCCGGGATGGAGAATTGCTATGACAAAAACCTCTCTCTTGCGACCCTACATATAAACAGTGCTGCAAAGGGAGCCCCTTGGGGCCCCGAGAAGCTCAGTGTGTGTGTGTGTCAAACACCGCTGGGCACCGGCTGTGGAGCCTAACTGTTGCTATGGACGGGCCTGAGACGGCAGGAAGCGCCCCTGTGCCCCGCAGCTCGCCCGGGCCCATGGACACGCCCCCGCTCAGTCCCGTTCCTTTAATCCACGCCGAGGGCCCCACTCCGGCCCCGATTCCAGTCCCGGTCCCGGTCCCGAGATCCCGATCCCGGTCCCATGTCCCATGCCCAAGCCCCCGGTCCCGTACCATGGTCGAAGCCGCCACTTCCGCCCCGCCGCGCGCGTCACGGCCGCGGGCCAATCACCGCGCGTTTCGCTCCGTGTCCCGGCCATGTCCCTGCGCGTCACGGCCGCGGGCCAATCGTGATGCGCTAGGTCCCGTCACCCCGCGCTCCTGCCGCGCCCCCTGCGCCTGCGCGCTAGTGAGGGCTGGCCGCGAGACGTGGCCGCGAGACGTGGCTGTGGCCGCGCGCTGTTCCCGCCAACGGCGCTGAGGGGAGCGGGGGGGCGGGAAAGCGGCACCGCCTGAGGGGAGAGCCCGATGCCGATACTGGTAAGGCTCCCATCTCGGCCTTTATGAGCCCACCAACATAAACACGCTAAATGGTGTCGGAGAAGCACAAATTTATTTGGATTGCGCGAAGCAGCAGCACGAAACGTTTAAGTTCGCCTTCAAGAAAAAATAACAAAAAATTCTGACAGACCTCTGGCGGGGGTAGTCGCGTCTTTGGGGATTTTTGGGAGGGTTGGTTTGGGTTCTTTGAAAGCCTATGGCTAAACGTTTGCTTTGGGGACAAAACAAAAAGAAAGTCACAAAACCCAAACGAACAAAAGAAACAAAACCAAAAACCACCCCCCCAAAAAAAACTACTGTGTGCTTTATTATTCCGTGCTCTCCCCATGTCACAGCATTTCCTCACAGGTGACCCCAGGTGCTGTTGGCTCCTGCCAAAGCCACAGGTGTCAGAGCCTGATAGCACCACTTCAGCTATAACCAACCCTCAGATAAAGCACATTCTGTTCAGAGACTCCTGTTGAGCTGTACAGACAGAATTGCTGTGACTCCAACATGGTGTCATCACAACAGGATAAAATCTACACCTGGTTACACCAAAACTGCCACAACTCTGGCCACCGCTCTGCTTGGCTTTACTCGTGGGTGCATCACATCCTGCACAAACCAGTTTATCACAGCTTGTCACCTGTGCACATGCCAAAGTTCAGGTGCACAGAATGGGTCAGTTTAGTTCAAAGGTGAATGATTAAGGCACTAAAACCGCCAGAGGGCAGGGAGAGATGGGATATTGGGAAGGAATTGTTCCCTGTGAGGCTGGGGAGGCCCTGGCACAGGGTGCCCAGAGAAGCTGTGGCTGCCCCTGGATCTCTGGGATTGTCCAAGGCCAGGTTGGACATTAGGGCTTGGAGCAGCCTGGGACAGTGGAAGGTGTCCCTGTCATAGCAGGAGGTGGCACTGGATGGGCTTTAAGGTTCAACCCAAACCATTCTGTGCTTCTGTGATTCTATGCAAAACAGTTTCATGGGAGTTACCTCTGTGACTTCACGTACCAGGTATGACACCTTGCCACAGGTGAATTCCCTTCCAGGCCATCTCCAACAGCCTCTCCCAGCTTTCCCTCTACCATGCTGAGCCAAAGCCAATCACAGAAGCATTTGGTGCAGCCCTGCCCTTATGGGTGATCTCACACCACCTTTGTCTGTCGCCTCTTCCAAGTACCTGAGCACCCACACCAGCAGGGAGGTGCTGATTTATCGACTCCAGGTTGAACACAACCTTCTGATCCTCCTCACTTCATCATGGCCAAAAAGCAATCAGCCTTTCCGGGATGTTTTCCCATCAGGCTTTCTTTAGGAGATGCATTTTTTTCTGCCGGGGGTTGTGACAGGTTCCTTGGCCGCAGCAGAGGTGGGCTTATCCTGATTCTTTGGGAGAAGCTGCCATCCTGTGGCAGAATGTGAAATCCCTGCTCCTTTGTGCCTGGAAACCCGCGCCAGGCACAGCCACCTCGCAGTGACAGTTCCTGTGCCCTGGCACAGATGCGCCGGGCCAGGCCAGCTGTCAGCCTCCCTGGGGTTATTTTTTACTGGCTTCATCTCAGGGTCTGCAAGTCGAAAATGGCATTAAATTAAACAAACTGACCCTAATCACAACCCCACTGTGTAGAGAGTTTCAGAGATTCGGAGACTTTCATTTCAAACCAGAACTGCTGCTGAAAGCCCCTTGACATGACCATGGGCAGGATTGGCCTCTCTCAAATCTCTGATTCAACAGATTTCAGGTACACCAGTTCAGATACTTGAGCAACTAGAAAGGCTTTTGTCTTCCTGTTAAATCCTGAGCATTAATGGAAAACACAAAATCACAGAATGGTTGGGGTTGGAGGGAACCTTAAAGACCAGCCAGTTCCATCCCCCTGCCATGGACAGGGAACCTTCCACAATCACGTACACGTAGGCATTTATCCATAAAAATGGGGAAATTGAACCCTCTACTTTTATTTTGCATTTTGTAGAAATGAAGTTTTCAGCTGCTTCCCACAGGTCCTGGTGCCAGGGCTGTTCCTCCCCAGGACAGCACTGGAGCTTCTCCTGCTGAACTTCCCCAGGGCTCTCTCAGCTTTGTCTCCAGCCTGCCCAGGTCCCTCTGGATGGCAGCACCTCTCCAGGGTGGCAGCCACTCCTCACGGCTTGGTGGCATCTGAACGCACCCTGCCCAGGGTTCAGGGCATTAATGAATGATGATGTTAAACAAGATCAGACTCAGTATCAACCTCTACTTACTGTCCTCCAAGCAGACTTTGCGCCACTGATCCCCCCACCCTGCACTCAGCTTTGAGTCCACACATCATCTGATTCTACACTCTAATCAACCCACAGAAGCTCTGATGAGATGTTTTTATTATTATTCTCGCAGGGTTGAGCCCCATGCTGAGCTGTGTTGGTATCAGTGCTATGTTTGTAACAACAGCAGGTTTAGGGAGTTAAATCCAGGAGAGAGGGCTCTGTCTATTCACTACCTTGAGAAACAGCTGAATATACCAATAGTATTTTTTAGGAAAACTTACCGTGGGGATGTGTTTTACACTTAAAACTTATACAGGGAGTATACTTAAATATACTTAATATGCTTAAACATTTATAAATGAATATATCTATATTTTATACTTAAAGCCACATGGCAGACTCAGCTGGATACCAGAATCCCCAGGCTGTGGTTGTGAGTTGGACTAAGGGACTACTTCAGATAAATGTGTTATGCCCAAGTTCAGGAGCCAGTGTTTTCCTCTCCCCAGTAAAATAATCCACAGGTAGGCCTTTAATTTTCCTTAGCCAGGCTTTTCTTCTGGCTCTTTCCTCATCTTCCATGGGCTCTGCCTGCTGTGTCTGACACTGAGCTGCTGTTGCTGCCTCATGTGCCTCCTGCTCTGCTGTCAGAAGCCTGAACTCACTGTCCTTGCGGGAACCATAGGGACAAAAGGGCTTTATTGTCCTGGGAACTTCATTTTTCATTTGTGCAGTCGAGCCAGGTGTTGGTTTGATCAGCTCTGAAGAAGCTATGCAGAGACCAATGAACTGATCCCTGTCTTTGGGGCAAGCAATATCTTTCCCATGGCCACTGGCAGTTTTCTTTTCTCTCAGTGAGCCACAAAACCTGGGACGTATAAGACAGGGAGCAGGGATGGAGGATTTCACAGTGGGGCTGTGCAATGAGTTCTTCAGCTTGAGCCGCAGCATTTTGGTTTCAAAGGGTGTCGAAGTTTTTGTCATGGTCAGAGACTCACTGTGCAGTCTGGCACGTTGGAGCTGGGCTGCCTGCTCCTCTTCGGGCTGCAGGGGGGTTTTGGATATTGGCACTTTCTCAGGGAGCTGTTCCTGTGCTTCCCTGGCTTTTGCAGAGAGCTCAGTACTGGAGTGGACTGGGGCTGGCTTGCAGGACTTCTGCAGCGTGCTGACTGTTAAGAGGAACTTGTCAAGGGACATTGGATGACTTGGATCTCTCTTGGGCAGCTCATGCTGCAAAGTGGCTTCTGCCTCATCAGGTGCAGGGGGAGCAGGGCCCTGTTTGGCTTCACCACCTGTTTCCAAAAACAAAGCAACACATTTGGAGTTGAGAGGTTTTCCCACAAACTGCAGATCATAGAATCAAAAAGTCACAGAGTAGGCTGAGTTGGAGGTGACCCACCAGGGTCATCCAGTCCAGCTCCTGGCCCTGCACAGACACCCCAACAACCCCACCCTGTGCATTCCTGGCAGCGTTGCCCAAACACTCCTGGAGCTCTGGCAGCCTCAGGCTGTGCCCATTGCCTGGGGAGCCTGGGCAGTGCCCAGCACCCTCTGTGGGGAAGGACCTTTCCCTGATACCCAGTCTAAAACTCCCTGGCACAGCTCCAGCTGTTCCCTTGGGTCCTATCTTTTACCAAGTAGAGCTGCATCAGGAGGTTGGCATCTGATGGCCTGAAAAGCAGGAACCCTTTCTTAGTTTATCTGCAATATTCCATTTGATTGTGGAGCTGGAGGATTTGTCATCACACTGTATTGAATAGCTCCGATTTAAAGGAAAATAACATCCCTGTGTTACAATTGAAAAGGTGTCTGTTTCTGTGCAGTTGCCTTTCCCAGTGATGACAGATCTGAATGTAGGTGTTCTCTCACTTTCTCGGCTGTGTTTGTAATGAATAATTCAAGCCCTGAATCAGCAGTGTGTTTCCAAGCCTGCCAGCTGTGTGGATATGAATACTACTACTGATTTCTCTCTTACTCAGCTGGAAAATGACAGTGCCTGTCTTGAAAAATGTGTTGAATTTATCCCAAACCCTTGTAAAAAGGCAGAAGGGTTTCACAGAAGCCTAGAAAATGACAGAACCATTGAAATGGAACAGCACATCTGCTCTCGAAAACAGCAGGGAGTCTGAATATTGGCTGGGCTGAAGGCAGTGGGTCCTTGATTTGTAACTCAGTTTAGAAAAGCCAGAAAATCAGAAGCTCAGTGTGATACTTTTGGGTCTTCCACGGCTCTTTGGTGACTGGTGAGAACTCGGGGACTTGTCTCGAGGCTCCTGAGCTCGTTGCTGCTCTGTGCTGGCATCCTGGCGGTTCCCTCTCCGGGACTTTTCCTTCTTCACCCCCTCTCTGTCAGCAGGTAGGGAATAGTCCCACACCACATCCTCAAACTGGAACAGCACCAGTCTGCTGGGGGAGTTGGTCACTATCCTGGAGAAGGGAGGGAAGAGCCGTTAAAGCACAGGAATCATGGATATAGCAGATCCGTGTTTCACAGGAGTGAAACACGAGACCCCAGGGCCTCAAACAGATCTGAGATACTCACCTCTCCTTGAAGGAGCAGCAGCAATTCACCCCGTCAATCAGACACTGCACATTTTAACTTGTACCTGTGTGAGCTGTCTGGGGCTCTTTTCATTCAGCTCCATGGCAAAATCAGTTTTACATTAATGAGGATGAAAATTGCTGACATTGGCTTGAGCTATATCAGTGCAGTGCTAAAGGATGGAAATACCTACCTAGAAGTACAATATTAACAGGGGTATTTAGGTGTGGATTGGAGGGCTATGCTGGTCTGGTTGGGCTGGAGTTAATTTCTTCATGGCTGCCCATTTATTGCTGTGTTTTAGAGTGTGGCCAGCCCAGCATTGAAAGCACAGCAGAGTTTTAGCCATTGCTTCCATAGAACCTGGGAGCCACTTCTAGTTAGAGGTGCACAAGTGAATGAGCCTGGAAGGATTTCTCATTGTCAGTTTTTATAAAGAGGCTGTAGGTCAGGGAACAGGCAGAGACACTGTCAGGTATTGGCTTGATTCTCCAGCCTCCTAGAATTTCTGAATTCAGCTTTGTAGTTGGGTCTGTATATTCAGCTGTATGGAAATAGGAAATTCTACATTGCTGAAGAGACTAAGGAAATCTCTTTCCAGCCATTGTGAACTAAGATTATTGGAGCAGTTAATAAGCAGAAGACCCCTTTAAAAGTTATTTGTGAGGAGGAAAAACACAAATTCCTTGAATCACAGTGTAACCTACCAAATTTGGGTCAGAGCCTGCTGGCAGATGTTGTCACCAACCTGTTTCCTGCAACATAGAGAGAGGACATGGGGTCCCCGCTGCTGGTGGGCATCAGCACTCTGAGGCAGGTTCCAGTCAGGAAGTTGAATATCCGAATGTGTCCATCAGCACAGCCACTGATGACTCTGAGGTGGAGGAACTCCAGGGACATGACTTCCCTGAAAACACACCAGGTGAGGGTTGGCATTTCCATGGTGCTTTCACAAGGAGAAATGGTCAGCGAGCTCTTTTGGGCTGGAGTAGAAGCAGAGCTCTGGCTGCAGCAACAGCCTGCACTGAGGAGCTGCTCAGGACATTCCAAAGGTCTGACAGAGAAGTCTTAGATCACTCCATGCCCAAATCAACAGCCCAGTACATCCTTCCACTGGAAGGTGTCCCTGCCCATGGCAGGGGGTTGGAATGAGATGATCTTTAAGGTCTCTTCCAACCCAAACCATTCTGGGATTCTATGATTCCATGCTCCCCATAGCAACCATATGGTCATGGCCATCTGCTGCATTTGAAATTTCCATTTCATGTCCAGGAAAGTCAATGAAAACAATATGATTCTCCAGTTTTCCCAGTTCTAGATACAACTGAAGCTTGAGAGAACGGTATAACACACAGATGGTCAGAATGAAACTAGGCCACCTCTATTCCTGCCCAGGTGATGTGACACCCTGTGGCACTCAGGGGGGATCCTTGGAATATTGGACTGTGCTCCATCAGGCTTTAGTCACCCCTGTTTGTGATAAAGTAGTTGTGGGTTTGCATTTCAGGTTGTCCCAGGTCTTTACTGAAAATGCTGTTCGTGACCACATGCCTGACACAGCCTCGGAGGAAAAGATTGGTGAAAGTGGGGATATTTCAAATCCTAAGACTGATAATCAAGGCATTTTCTAGTCCTACAAGTGGCATATTTTGTTTACGGATTCAGTCCACTGTTGGATACAACTTGAAATACATATGATTCCTACTTGGGGTGGAAGAAAGCGATCATGCATCTCCTAAATTTTCCCAACATACTCCATCCCAGGGCGTATCCATCACTGCTGCCTGTGACGAGGTGCCACTGGTCAAAGGACAAGCAGAGAACTGGGCCTTGGTGCCTCTCTAATGTCTGTAAAGTAAAAGAAAAAGGAGCAGCACTGTCATTAGCCAGGTGTAAATCTGTCTGAGGTGTCTTATGGCATTCAGGACACCAGCCTGATACTGTTGTATAGAGTGTTGTTGCCCCAGGGGACCCTATCGATAACTGTGTTTGTTTTATAGTCACTGAAATGTTCTTGGTTTAGTGCTGCTGCTGAGCTCCTAGCATGGAATTGCCATCCCTTTTCCATCTTTGTTACATGTGATAAAGAGATGTTACTCCACTGAGACCTTTGTGGTCTCTGGAATGTTCTCCCAGAAGGGAAGAGAGGGGGCTGCCCTGGCTATAGGCAGATGGGCTCAGCTGGAGTTGGGATATCTGAGATATCTGGGTTATCTCAACTTGCAACTCTTCCCTGCAGGTAAAGAGCTTCACTCCTCTCCCAGGTATGGACTAACACTGATCCTGGACACCTGATCAGGGAATTCACAGACTCCCCTCCCACAGCTGCCCAGCTTCTTCAGCTCCAGAAACTGCTTCTGAGAGCAAGTTTCCCATTTGGGGTTGACCCCTGGTAGCTCCAGCCCCAGGTTAGTGAAGCTCTCCCATCATCCCCCCAGGTTCTGAAGGTTTCCACAGGAGCAGAGATGAACAAATCTACAGAGAACAAGCAATGATGGGGAGGAAGCAAATCACACCCTGTCTTAAAATCAACAGCTGGTCTCAAGTCAGTTTTTTAATTATTTGCAGTTTCCTTTATTAGTTTAAACTGCTTTGAGGGTTGTTTCTGGGGATTATGTTCTATTTTAGAAAGTCTTTGACAAAAGAAAAAACTGTGATGGACTAGCAGAGAGTTTTGAGCATTTAGCACAGAATTATCCACCTAAGAGGAAACTCACCTTGATCAGAGCCCCTGTCTCAGTTCTCCAGACCTTCACCAGCCCTCGGTGACACCCACTGACCACGTGGGTCCCATCCATCCTCACTGCCCACACAGGGCTGTTGTGCATCAGAGTCCTGACACATTTCCCACTCGTCAGGCTCCATACTGTTGGGGCAAAAGGGAGGGGTATTCAAAATACATCTGCCCCTATTATGTTTTTTGGGAGTACAACGTGAATTTAAAAATACTATTGGATTACAGTCACACCTTGTACCTGCAGCTCTGTGGGGAGCTGAGTGTTGACTTAAAAAGCATAATTTCATGGCAAAAAAATTTAAATGTAAAGTCCAGAAAAAGCACATATTTTTCACCTTTATTCTATAAGGAAACGTCTATCAAAGCTGAGAGTTGATACCACTTGCCCAAGAGTTGGGCTGGTATTAGAGCCACGAAACCATTAATTCTGAATAAAAGCAGAAATAATGAGAATCTAGTCCCTGACACAATCTGAGACTGTGTGTGCATTTGTTCCCAGCTTCGGGTGTTGTGGAAGCACACAGAATTCACCCTCTGACTTACCCCCTTCCTTCCATCCCCATGCCTGTGTCCCAGTCACCCCAACTCCTTGACCTCTGCCCATTATCCTCAGTGTTTGTCTCTGGCTGGAAGCTCCCAGTCCAGCTCTTACCTTTTACCATCCCATCCCCAGCTCCCGACACCAAGTGCTCCTTGTGGGAATCCAGGCAGGTGATGGTCCCATGGTGACCAGTGAAGGTCCTCACACAGGCACCCCTGGGAATATTCCAGCACCTGCAAAGCACCAACCAAAGATGAATTTCAATTTAATTGATGGCTTATTCATCTTACTCATTAATAAGATGCTCAGAGAGGTCGTAGATTATCCAGGGAGGTGGTTGATGCCCCTGGATCCCTGGAAGTGTCCAAGGCCAGGTTGGACATTGGAGCTTGGAGCAGCCTGGGATGGTGGAAAGTGTCCCTGCCATGGCAGGGGGTGGCACTGGATGATTTTTAAGGTTCCTTCCAACCCAAACCTTTCTAGGATTCCATTATTATTTCCTATTTAATGTGCCCAATTGTTCTCCCACACACACTTGGTTAAAGTCAGGAGCTGTTCCACTAAGGTGTCAGAGAAATTGGAATGATCAAGTCAGGCTTAGCATTAAATTTTTATCCACATCCTTCCCTTTCCCCTCGGTTTGCCAAGGGCTGGGTTTCCCAGGCACAATCCCAGCTTACCTGATGTTGACATCAAAGCTGGTGCTGAGCAGAAGCCCTTTTTCCTGACAGAGGTGGAGAGCTCTGATGGGCCCAGAATGGCCTCGGAGCAGAAGAGGCACTTCCTTCCCTCCTGGCACACGGAGCAGCCTCACTTTTCTGTTGGCAGAGGCAGTAGCAGCCACCAAATCCCCACCACTGTAATGGATTATCCTTCTTCTGTCTGTCCTGGATAAAAGCAGTGGCTGAGGTGAGCTTTAGGCAGCTGTGAGGTCTGGCACGGCATTTCCCTGGTGTTGAATTGGGCGGTGTGGGCAACACTCCAGTGCTGAATCCTTTCAGGGACTACAAGAGTCCCTAGTCCTGCACACCCCTCTGTGTGTCAGGGTGGGCTCACAGAGGGCTGAGGGCTCCTTGCAGCCCCATATCCCTTGGGGTACACCATGGATCACTGACCCCTATTCCTTTAAAAACAGCTTATCTTGGTATGTTTATGTAACAAATGGATTTGACATGGAGGGTTCTTAACACTGATGCTGAAAGAGCCTTCTCCAGCCATCCAGGAGGATCACAGGGAGTGGGACAGCTTTCCTAAAGCTGCTGTTGGCCCCACCGCTGGGCACTCTACTCACTTCTCCATGAGGACACAGCTCTTGTAGGAGCCACAGAAGACATTCCTCTCTTCCAGCTTGATCTTGTGAGTTTTCAGTTCCCGATAGGCTGCATGCAGACTGAAATCCTCTGTCTGATGGAAAGAGAAATATGGAAAAGTTACTCAGGGAAGGAGGAATGCAGCATTATTCCACAGAATTGAACATATCAGCTCTAGTGATGAGCCCAACAGAGACCTGAAGTGTTGGTAAGGAAAACCAGAGTGCAGGAAGCCCCTGCTTAGTCCAGGGTTGTTCCCATGCCATGTTCTGTGGCATAAATGAAAGGCCTGACAGCTGCACCCTTTATTCTGTGGGAAGAAGGCCTCTGGCCTCAGGGCTGTGCTGTGACTCGAGACACACATGGATGAAGCAGAAGTTTGGGAATGGAGACTCCTTCCCATGTGGGAAGGTGCTGAGCAAGCCTTGGTCCCTCTGAATTGCTCTCAATAGGGCAATCCAAAAGCAGGAGTGGGAGAAGAGCAAAGCAACTCCAGATTCACTGTGCTGTCTTCCAGGACCTGACCTCCTTCCTCCCCAAGCACTGAAATGCAGGATCCATGGAAGGCAAACAGCTTCCAACCAACCTTGGATTTACGTCTCTTGTTCTGCTCCTTTTCCTCCACTTCAATGACCTCACCCTCCTTATTTAACTGGGGAATTTGCACATCAACTCTTTTAGCATAGTTTGGAACAGGTTTTTTAGGACACAACTCCTGGAATAAACCAATAGAGACAACAATTACAGCAGAGCCCACACACACAGGGGATGCTGCTCATTACCATGGGATGAAGTTACGAAGTTGAGCTGCGCACACTGCCTTGTTGTTGTTTGAGATCTGGCTTACATTTACCACTTCATCTATCTATGGTTTAATTTCCTGTGAAAAATAATTGCTTTTTTCCCCCCCCAAACTCTAGCCCTAAGCTTTTACTAAGCAGCAAAATTTCAAAGTGATCTCGTCTTTGGTGGGCAGTCGGTTGATTCAGATTCAAAACTCATTGAGATCAGAGGCTCTCAAAACACCTTGGTCAACATTTAGGATTCATTTTTAGCCTGTGAAACCTTGCCTGAAGCCTTTTGGAAGGCCAGCACAGAGCTGAGTTTCTGTGCTCCCTTCCCACCCCAAAGGCTGCAGGGACTCCAGACTGTCTCTTGGGGGATGCACCTTCCCATCTCATTCGGTCTTGGCAGGTCCTGCTGGCCAGGACAAGCCTCTCCCAGGAGTTCTGCGTTCCTGTGTTCCAACTTCCCACAAAGAGACCTTGCTTTTCCCTTTCCCTGGGTGGAGCAAACAAAGCTTATTCCTAAGCTGCCTTGGAAGCTGTTGTAGCTCTACCCAATCTCCACTATCTCTGGAAATTTTCATTATGACCAAACTCTGCTTTCTTGAAGAATGTTTGGATCCATTTTTAGAGTCACAGGATCTCTAAAGGAGAGTAAAAGCTGTTCTCTGGTGCTTCCTTATGACAGTAGTTTTGCTGTGCAGCTGGAGGAAGAGGGGCCATGGCAGAGCTGGGGGCAACCTCTGGATCAGGAATGTCCATGTAACAGCTTGGGCAGCAGCAAAACCCCCTCCTTCTGAAGTGCATAACAATGGCAGGAGCTCAGGTGTCTCACCCGCAATTGCAGGAGGCTCTGCCGTACAATGCTCCGACACTCCTGCTCCTCCTGGACCTGGTTGACCAGGAAAGCCCAGTGGTGATTCACAGCAGAACAGGCATCCAGGGATTTTTGATCCAAAAGTCCTGGGAAATTAAAGGGACAGATTGGCTAATCCCCCCCCCCCCGGAGACCATTCCTTACCCTTAGGGGAAACTACCCCTGGAAAATCAAAGCAGCTTTACCCAGGATGGCCATGGACAACTGGAGCGGCAGGAAGCGAGTGAAGTCCTTGGATTGGCTGACATCGGAGCATGACTGGAGCGGTGCAGGAACCATGGTGACATCTGGATCAGCTAGGGATGTGGGTGAGCTGTCCTCTGCATCAGGACCCTCCTGGGCAGGGCACTTGGTGTTTTGGGGCCAAAAGCACGTTCTGGTGTTGGCCACCTGGAAAACAGGGAATTTACAGTCTTGGAAGTGCTCGAGTTTTGGTCTGCGGGAGAGCTCACACCAGCGGGGTCTGAGGGACACGGTGACACCTCTTCCCTCTCACCGCTGTCCTGGAGAGAGGTGGGGGCTCCTCACTTATGGAAACATCAGGGGATCAGAGGGGCCACGGGACACGCTAGGTGGGCTTGGTGGGGATGCAGTACAGCAGTTTTCTCTGCACTTTGCACTCTCCAGCTCAAGCAGTCACCAGCACGGGAAAGTGACAGTCCCAGGCTCCAGGGGGCACACCAGAGCCACCTCATGCCAAGGACATCGCACCGTTTTACCGAGAACAGTGGAAAACCTTCTCTGCTTCTAGCCATTGGATTTTCATCAGTAGAAGTGCGACTGGAGCTGTGACATTGGGGAAGGAGAGGAAGGGAGCCGCTCACCTGCCCGAGGCTCACCGCCACCGCCACCACCGCGGCGGGGCTGGCCGGCGACAGTTACCGTAATCTCCAACCGCCGCCGTAATGCCGCTAAGAGCCGCGCAGAGCCCGGGAGAGCCCTTTAATCGAGGGATGCTGAAGGATGTCGAGGTGACTGGGAATATCGGGAGATGTCGGGGTACCAGGGGATGCCAGAGGATTTCGGGGTGCCGGGAGATATCGGGGGATGTCGGGGTGCTGAGGGATGGCAGCAGCCCCTCCGGGATGGGGACCTGCAGTCAGGGCAGGGTGTCACGGCCCCGGGGCGCAGCTGAGCTGGGCACTGATGCAGGTGGGCACGGAACACCTCGGGAAGCAGGAGCACGGGTGACCTTTGGACACCGCTGACTGGGTTTAGATACAGAAACCCAGAGGTCACCCAGGTCACGTGCACAGTGCTGATGCAGGGGTTTGGGTAGAGATTGTGCAAAGGCTTCTCTCACACACATTCCTGACGTAGTTTTCCCAGTTCAAATATGCCCAGGTTACGAAAAGAGCTGATGTAGTCATCGAAGGGTCACAAATGCACTTAGAGTAAAGGCTTCTTCATCCATCACTTGGGACAAGGCAGGAGGATTAACCAGGTCCCTGATCTCACCTGCCTCTAGCCAGGCACAGCCACCCCTCCCCAGGACAGAGTCCCTGCTGTCCCCCTCTCCATGTTTGCAAGAGCACCCCGGCAAGGCAAACCCCACCAAAACCAGCTCCGCGACCCCTGCAGAACCCTGATTTCCCCCATGCCCTAAAGTCCCAGGCTTCTGTGGTAGTTTTGATTGGTCCAAAACATCAGTGAAGTGTTTTTAGCATCTAGGAAAAATTTGGACCCCTCAGAAGCTGTTGTAGTAGGCCTGAGGAGGTGTCTGAGAGGTGTGGTGTGGCACAAAGATGGCTCCTGTGTGTCCTGAGTGAAAGTTCTGGGAGTTTTTACATCAAGTCCAGCAGAGCCAATCTCTGATGGCTCTGAAAGTGATGGACATGCTGCCGGCCAAGTTTGGGCCAATTGGAGGTGCTAGTTACGCCTCTGTGAAAACATATTTAAGGAGAAATCAAAACAAAGTAGGTACGCGCTTCTTTCACTTCTTTGTAGTTGGAGGAGGAGGAGCTGGAGGTGAAAATATGTGAGGGAGAACAGCATGGAGACGCCAAGGTCAGTGAAGAAGGTGGGGGAGGAGGGGCTCCCAGTGCTGGAGCTGAAAACTCTCTGCTAGCCACAGTGAAGACCATGGGGGGAGCAGGAGGTCCCCTGCAGCCCATGGAGTCCACAGGAGTGCAGAAATTCACCCACAGCCCACACCAGAGGAGCAGGTGGATGCCTGGAAAAGACTGTGAACCAGTGGGAGTCTCATCTAAGAGTTAAAACTGTAAAGGCCTTGCAAAGGAGAGAAAGGCCTTGCTCCTGGGATAGAAGCAGCCTGGCCTCGGCTCAGGAGAGTCTGCACAGCACCTTATGGACAAAGAGACTCATGTTGCAGCAGAATTCGGGCAGGATGTTGCTCATGAGATTGGACCCATGCCAAAGAAGTTCCTAGAGGACTGTCTCTCGTGGGAAGGACCCCCTGGCTAAGTAGAGAACCTCTTTTCCTGATTGGACTGACCAGGGGACCCCTCAACCTGCCCCCTGTCTGTGTTGCTGGTTTGGAAAGAGGGAAGGGGTTGGGGGGGTGAGTGCAGAGACTGCTTCTTAAGAGGGTGGGGGTGAGAGCAGAAAAAAACTGTCTGAAGAGAGAGAGAAACAAGTAGAGATAAAGAGTATTTGTAGTAGAAGAATTGTGGTGATGAGTAAATTTGAGAATCTGCTCTGTGGACTGAAAAGAGACCCTACACCCTGCCCCCCCCCCACCCGGCTTGTTGACTGTAAAGGAGGAAAGGGGGTGAATACTATAGGTTCTTAAGAGAGAGGGGGGAGTGAATAAAAACTGTATGAAAAGTGGTTTTTTGCCTGCATTTATCCTCCAACTCTGTTAGGTAATTAAACACTTTTTGCAACTTTAAGCTTGGAGCCTGGTTGCCCTCTTTTCGTGTGTCCTCCTGGCAATGTCCAGTCACAAACCCATGACAGCTTCATAGAGATCCCAAGTCTCACTGCTGACTCAACACCCTCTGCAGCCACCCTCATCCCCAGACAGGGGGAATAGGAGGGCTGGGATCACATCCCACCCTGCCAGGTCTCCTCAGGAGCCCCAGAAAAACACAAGCAGCTGCACAGGGAGCTGAACTGGCACCTGAGGGTACTTTCTGGAGTTAAATATTGATGTGGAGGAGTCAGAGAAGCACAGCCAAGCACTGAGACAGCCACTTGAGTATTTTTGGAAGGTGGGGGAATTGGAATTGTTCATCCTGGAGAAGAAGAGGCTCCAGGGAGAGCTTAGAGCCCATTCCAGTGTCTAAAGGGCCAAGAGAGCTGGAGAGGGGCTTTGGACAAGGGACTGGAGTGACAAGACGAGACAGAATGGCTTCCCACTGCCAGAGGGCAGGGATAGATGGGATATTGCAAAGGAATTCCTCCCTGTGAGGGTGGGCAGGCCCTGGCACAGACTGTCCAGAGAAGCTGGATCCCTGGATCCCTGGATCCCTGGCAGTGTCCAAGGCCAGGTTGGACATTGGGGCTTGGAGCAGCCTGGGATAGTGGAAGGTGTCCCTGCCTGGCAGGGGTGGGACTGAATGGGCTCTAAGGTCCTTCCCAATCCAAACCATTTGGTTTTTTTTTAGATCTCGTCTAATCCCCACATAGTCCTCCTGAGGCACAGCCCCTCTGTGCTGCTCCTCAGCCCTTTTTTTTGGGAACCTGTGTTCCTGCTCCAGGTGAATCATTCAGCTGCTGCTGGGGCTCAGGGGGCTCTGCCTGCCTGGAGCCCTCCCAGGCTCAGAGCCCTGGGATCAGTGTTTGGAAACCAGCAAGAAATTCCTGAAGGTTCATCTGAAGACTAACGCCGTGGGGGTAAATCAGCTAAAACAAGCTGGGTGATTTCCTGGCTCGAGCTGTTCTGGGAAAGGCGAAGACATCCCAGGAAGAGACATGGAGCTGAAACCCTGTATCTGGGAGGTTTGCATTGGGAAGAGCTGGATGCAAGAGGCACCACGAGGGTCCTTATAAACACCAGCAGTTACTTTTATTGCAGAGCACTCTGAATCTGTCACCAAACTGAGGGAGTTGCTGCTCAGCCCAGGAACCCCAGGCAGCCCGGCCATGAGCAGCTAAAACAGCATGAATAGGGATGGGGAAGGCAAAGCAGTGCTGCCTTCCTCACATTTCTGCGATGTGGAGGGAAGGGTTGGGAGCAGGTTGCCCGTGGAGCTGGTGGCAGAGGTGCCTGACAGTTCTCAGAGGAGAAACTCCAAGGTCAAAGTGTCCTGGCCATGGTGGCTGTGGCCTCGTGGTCACAGGACTCGCTCTGGGGTCAGGAGTGGAGGCACCTGGAAGAGCCTTTCCTTGTCCCACTCTCCTGGCTCAGGAGGACACTGAGCGTGGAATAGCGAAGAACTTGCCCGGGATTGCCCTCCTCTCTATCTCGAGCCATAGGGAGAATAAATCCATCTCCTTGTGCTCCGTGGCCAGCTGGAAAGTGAAGCTCTGCAGCAGCGTGGTGAGGAAAAGGAAGAGCTCGATGCGGGCCAGTGCCTCCCCCGGGCACATCCGCTTCCCTGGGCACAGAGAGAGGGGGTGACACCGACGGGGAGCAAAGGGATAGCAGGGTGGGCACACAGCCCATGGGGAGGGTGGCACTGTGGTGCCAGTGGATGTTTGTGCTGGCACTCCTGGGCATGGAGCTGGAAGGGCGGGGGGAGCACTGACCTGCTGAGAATGCCATGAAGGCCTCGCGCTTCCTGAACTCGCCATTCTCATCCAAGAAGTGCGCTGGGTCCACTTTTTTGGGGTTCTCCCACTGGGTTGGATCCGAATGCACGGAGGAAAAACCGGAATGACAGGTGTGTCCTGCAGGAGAGGGATGGGGCAGGGGTGTGAGGAGGGACATCAGTACCACACCATGGGCTCTGCTGGGGTGGACTAGTCAGGGGGAACATTTGAGGGGCACGGGGTAGGCTGGGTGTGCACCCCAATACCCAACCAGCTTCCCGTGGGGAGGCAGCCTGGAATGATGGCTCTGTGCCACAGGGACAACTAAGGTGGGGCTCTGCCATCCCTCTAGCCTCTCTGCTCAGACTCAAAGTACTGAGTTATTCCCATGGATTTCTGCTAAAACCCCTCTCACTGCCCTAAATCCAAAGGCGGAAGGTGTTCCCTCAGTGTGGGTGCTGCACACCATGCTCGTGGGCAAACCAGGAGGGGTGGGGGCGTCTGGCCTGGCATCCCACCAGGGTGAGCTCCTGCTCCAGCCCCCGCAGCCCTGCACGGCTCCATGGTGGAAGAGCTGTTTTCCAGGATGGGCAAGGAAGGGACACAGGGGTGTGGGCAGGACAGTGACATTCACCTCTCTCTGCTCCCCTCTAAAAGAGCATTGCCACACAAGGGTTGGGAAAGACCCATGACCTTCAGACGTGTGCAAACAGTCCAGGAACAAAGGCAAATTTCACTCGACCCCCCTGCCACCTCTCCCTCGGGAACAGAGGCTCCAAGGCCACCCTGTATACCTTGGGGATGGTGTAGCCTCTGAACAGGACGTCCTGCGTCGTCATGCGCGGGAAGTTTTCGATGCGGGTCTTGTGGAAGCGCTGCAGCTCGTGGATCACGGCATTGGTGTAGGGCATCCGCAGCTTGTCCTCCGTGCTGGGGGCACGGCCTGTGCCCACCACGGCATCGATCTCCTCCTGGACCTTGGCTGGGGACAGCAGAGAGGGCTGGGTGCCTGCTGTGCAGAGCTCCCCAGAATTTCTTACTGGCCTCCATGGGCACTTATCCCAAACCCAAGGATGGGCTAGAGGGGGAGCAACCTGGCCTAATCCCTTGTATAGCCCAGAAACAGAGTCTCTATCCTCATCCCTTCCCCGGATCAGGCAAGCTCAGGGCATCTCCCACACGCCAGTCCAGAGCCATCTGCACGGGCAGGGATGAGCACAGGGAGAAGGACCTGGATCCCCCTGGCCTGTGGGAATCTGTGCCTAATGGCTCTCACCTGTGGGTGACCCCACAGGATGATTTTGGTCTGCCCTCAAACAGGACCCTCTGGGGCTGGGACTCCCTGCCCCCTGAGCTCCTCAGGCACAGGAGCGGCTGTGTTTTGCTGCCATACCCTGGATGTGGGGGTGCTTTGCCAGCATCAGCAGGAAGAACACCAGGGTGTTGCTGGTTGTCACTGTCCCGGCGCCAAAGAGGTTGAACACTGACATGATCAGGTCTTCCTGGCTGTACATGTTCTCTGGGCTTCCCTTCTCCTGCAAGGATGGTGTGGTGGGGAGGGGATTCAGGACTGCCTGGGGAATATTCCAGGCTGCAGCCAGGCTGGAGGGCAGCCTCGTTTTGCAGCCCCTCTACCTTCTCTGCTTTCATCAGGAAACAGTCGATGTAGTCCCGGGGGCAGCCGGAGTCCAGAGTCAGTTTGTGAAACTGCACTTTCTCTTGGATGTGGTCAATCAGCTTCTGGCACTCAGCCAGGACCTTCTTGTGAGGCCCTGGGAGGTGGTGCATGATGCTGGGAAAGGTGTTGTACACCTGCAGAGGGAGGGGGCACAGGAGGGCTCGGGTGCCTTCTCTTAAAGCCATGCTGGCCCATCAAAGCCAAGGAGTGACCCAGAGCCAGGGAGCATCCTCAGCCCTCCGAGGACATCAGACAGAGTGTGCTGCGCACACTGGGCTCCCACCTTGGCGATGGGGGACAGGAAGAAGCTGATGTAGTTCCCGATGGCGTTGAGCAGCTCCAGGAAAGCCGCATCGCTGTAGCTGTAGCGGCTCCCGAAGACCACGGAGCAGATCACATTGGAAACAGCACATCTAAACATGGTCATTGGCTCAAAGGCATTGCCTGCAGCCACAAGAGACGAGAAAAGCATCACAAAGTCACCAGTTATTTATCTGCTTTAAGACAGAAAACAGCCTTTCCTCCCGCTCTGAGCCCCTGACTTTGAACCCTGGCTGGATCTGCTGGGTCTGACAGCCTGAGAAAAGAGCCCTCCTGAGCTGTGGGCTCCTCCATCCACTTCACTGCTCCTAAACCCGTCCCCAGAGCTTGGTCTGAGGAAAGCAGAGGCATCTCTAGGAAGCCACAGAAGAAATGTGGGCACTGGCAGGAGCTGGATTTTATTGGAGAGGACAACATCCCCCTGACAACTCCGTGTCACCAAGGGCAGTGTCTTAGCTGTGCGTTCCCAAGCCCACACAGTTCAGTTCCCTATTCCTGTTCTTTTGGCAGGGAATGTTCCTCGGTGGTTGCCACCCCTGCATCAGTTCAGAGCAGGATCTCCCAGCTGGCCCCTCAGCCATGTCTGTAGCACATCCCTGCAGCTCCTGGGAGGGATGGGGCTGGATCTCAGCCCTTCCCTGCAAGGACCACCCACACCAGGCCCTGCAAACAGCTTTGGGGCTATGTGTGCCCTGTGGGGCTGTTGTGTGTCCTCTGCCTGCCACAGGACCAACAAGGACAGGAGCTTCGTCACCTTTGAGCTTTGCCAGGAGCTCCACCAGGTGCTGAGCCTCCTGCTGCACCTGCTGGGACATGGAGCTCTTCCCCATCCCAAAGTCCCGCAGGGTGCTGAGTGTGAACCTCCGCAGCTCCCGCCACTTCTTCTCGTTGTTGGAGACAAATCCTGGAAGGACATGGTGGAGATCAGCCCCTGCCTGCCCTGCTGCTCCCCAGGAATGGGAACCCTGCTCTGAGCTAGGCTGAGGAGCAGCAGGGCAGGAAACCAGGGAATGATACACATGTGCACAGTGTCCATCTCTACAGAAATCCGGAACAAAGCTGGAACCACCTGACTGGAATTAATACTGTCCTTGAACAAGGGGCTTAGGAACTGAAGGGTCTTTCAGAGCGGGAAATGGGTGTTTGAGGTCTTGGGTCCTGAGCCCTTCCCTAGACTCAGAAATGGCCATCTGCTCACCCAGAGAGATCCAGGAGAGATCCAGGCACTCACCGTAGTCTTTGGAGAGCTGCATCAGGAGGGGGATCTCAGGTCTGCCTCCAAACTCCTCGGAGTGTCCCACCAGGGCGTCCTTCACCGCCTCGTACCCACAGAGCACCACCACCGGCTTCAGCCCCAGCCACACGGTGAAGATGGGGCCATAGGTGCTGCTGAGCTGGGGGGACAGGGAGCTCTGTGAGCCAGGGTCCCACACCAGTCCATTCACTTCATTTCAAACTGGGACTCGTGCCCACAGCACTGGTGAATGCCCAGCAGGGAGGGGAAGTGCCTCCCTCAATGCTGCGACCTCATCCCACTCCCAGCCCCATCCCCGTCCCTGTCCCTGTCTCCCTGTCCCTGTCCCTGTCCCTGTCCCTGTCCCTGTCCCTGTCCCTGGGGGTTTTATCCCAGTGCCATTTTGGGAGTTCAAGGCATCATCTCTGGAAAGCAGCTCCGGGCCGTCCTAGAGGGGTTATTGCCTCCCTTAAGGAGGAGAAAGACTTCAATAACAGGATTGATACTCTCCCAATAGAAGGTATTTAAGGAATTCTGGCAGAGCAAGAGATGATGGAGGGAAAAAGAGAAAAGAAAGGTAGGAAAAGAATCACCCGTGGGATTCTCCTTTTATTTTGGCACGGGACATTCCCACTGTCTCTCCTGCTGGGGCTGGGCATGGTTCCAGCACTGCCACTTGTCCCTTACCATCTCGTAGTGCCTGTAGAGAGGCAGGACATCCTTTTGCCACAGGTTCCCTAGGATGGGCCACGGGGCTGGGCCAGGAGGCAGCTGGCTCCTCTTCATGTCACTCTTCCAGGCCAGGAACCACAGGATGGAGAGGAGGAGGAGGAGAGTGAGGAGCAGCCCGGTTGATGCCGCATCCATCCTCAGCCGTGCTGCCAAGCGGGGAAAGAAATGAAGAAATCCCAGGGAGGAAATCACAAGTGAGCAGAGAGCAGAGTGGAGCCCAAACCTGCTGTGGAAGACACAGCCCTTCCAAACCTGGAAGGCACAGCCCTTCCCGATCACCAGGGGCTCTGGGCTGCTCAGGGACACAGAGGCGCTGCTTTGTCCCGGCCGTGTGCACACCTGGCCCCGCTGTGCTGTGACAGAGGTCTCAGAGCCGTCCTGGGCACTGGGAGCTCTGTGAGACCCGCGAGAGCACTGGGGGCGATGCTGACTGCACTTCCCCGCGCTGCTGAGTCGCCTTTTGCTCGATGCTCCCTGCTGGTGGCACACGGTGGGAGACGCTGTCACTGTCCTGGCCGAGCATTTTTCATGTGACCGCCAGGTCACTGTCCCGCTGGTCGCTGCCATCTCACCAGGCTAGTGACCCAGGAGGGGATGCTTTGGTAAACAAAAACATCTTGGAAGTGGGGCACTGTGCCTGGCCACACACCTGTGGGGCAACAATTTCTCATCAAAACCCTTTCTGATGGAAAATGGATCCAAAAATACAAAAAAACCCCACGTTTTTTCTGAAAGACTTTGGGGTTTGTCTTGGGCTTTGGAGGAGCATCAGCCCAAGGTGTCGTGGTTGTTGCAGGTGTGGGTGAACTCATCCCTGGGCTCCTTTGGCCTCCTCAGAGCTCCCCCAGTGTGCATCTCGCTCTGAGTGCCAGCACATCTGGCTGCACACCAGCACATCTGGCATGGCCACAGCCACCACACCTCTGGTTGAGAGCAAGCTGGGCACAGGCCAGCTCCCAGGAAAGGAGGAGATTCCTCCTGGATGAGAAGAGGGAGGAGGTTCGGGTCCATGCTGGTCCCTGCAGAGGCGGGAGTCCCTCAGCAGAGGGAATTGAGTGATGCTTGCTGAGAGGAGCCTGCACTGCATCACTGCCCTAGAGCAGAGCATGTCCTGGAGCAGCCAGGGATGGGCAGTCCGGAGTCAGGCTGTGTTTGAGCAGGGCTGACAGGGACAGCCAGGACCTCTGCCCTGCTTTTGGCCCCGTAGCAGGACAGTGTGCAGGTGTCAGGCAGGGGATGTTCGGTGTCACTGCCTGGGGAATACTCTCCTATGGCCATGGGGTGATTCCTTACAGCTCTACACCAAATCTCTGTCAAATCACCAAAAAGTGACCGGCAATGACCCCGCACAGCCCTGGGGCCGCTCTCTTCCAATATTTTGATTTTTTCCCTCTGTCCCACGCTCCTGCAGACCAAAGGGGTCTTGCCCCACCCCCAGCTCCCCAAACACCCTCAGCCAGAGGGGATTTGGGGGAGAGGGTTGGATGGGCAGCTCACAGCAGCAGCCCCGAGGCTGAGCCAGGAGGTCACCGTGACTCACTTGTTTATCCTGTCCCACCCCATCCCAGCCCTGCTCTTCCCAGGGATTGCTCCAAATTCTTGGCTGGGGTGCCTGCAAGTGGGAGCTTTGCCTGTAGGGAGGTGATGGAGTGACAAGATTTTGGCTGGGGGTCAGCAGCCTCTCGGTGACTGACACCAGTGTTATCCATGGCAGCCAAACAATACAAAGAAAGAACATGGACAACAGGAAAAGAAAGAGCCTGGGGATTAATTGGAGCTGCAAAGTTTAAATGTGACAGAAAATTCTCACTTGTGTGGGTGAGCTCAGGCAGCGCCTGGGGCTGCCTGGCCACCGATGGCACTTCAATGCAACACTCAGCGCCACAGCAGGGGTTGGAAAGGTGGATGTCTGTAATTAAACAAAAAAAGGGGTTTTATACTTCATTATGTTTTTATTTCTATATATTTGTATGTTATGTTACACTTCTAATACATTGTGAAATATTTTATATGAAATAGGTTCACATATAAATGAATTTATGTATTTTTCATTACATATCAGTATTATATTTATTAATATACAATTTTATACCATTTATCGATTTATGAATTAATTATAATTATTTCTATCTTAGTAAAGAAATAGAGAAAACAAGCAAATCACCCTGGAATTTGTGAGGACCCTTGGCTTTTAATTCCAAGTTGAGTTTGGGGAATAAACTCTCACAGAAATAACAGGAAAAAGCAATGGGGGGCGGTGAGTAGCCCATGCCTGTCCCATGTCACCTGGATGCCCCTATGGTGCAGGGGGATGTCTGGTCCTGGCCATGCCTGATGCCAGGGCCAGGACAAAGCCTGGATCCTGCCTGGATCCTGCCTGCCACCCCACAGCTCTGCAAGGGCTGGGGGAAGCATTACTCCAGCAAATGATCCTGCTGCTGGGCCAGGGATATATCAGAGGGAATTGGAAGCACTCCTTATCCAGGCTGTAGAAGAAGGGACACTCATGGAATGGTTTTGGTGACAATTGTACTTAGAAAAGCTGCACCCATGGCAGTGCAGAAGTGAGGGAAGAGGATCCATTCAAATACAGAAGTCAATAAACCTCTGGGTTATCAGACCCGGGAAGATCTGCACATGTAAATCCTAATGGGATTTCCTGTCCCTCAGTCAGGTCAAAAACCCTTTGCCAGGATCCAGACATGTCCCGTGCCACGGAGAGGAGGATGGGAGGAGAGCCAGGCATGGCATGGCTGGGAAGAGGCTCTGATGGAGAGTTTTTAGCCCCAGAAAACACTGAGTTGTCAAGGCTGGAGGTACCTCTGGAATCATCTCCAACCTCCTACTTCAGCGGGACCAGCAGGAGGAGGTTGCTCCAGGCCAGGCTTTGAATATCTTCAGGGATGAAGCCTGCCCAGGTCCCTCAGGATGGCAGCACCTCTCCAGGGTGGCAGCCACTCCTCATGGCTTGGTGGCATCTGAGGCCGCCCTGCCCAGGGCTCAGGGCATCACTGAAGGTGTCAAACAAAATTTTTGGAGAGTTCTGGCCAGAGGCTTTCACTCACAGCCCCTGTGGCAGCATCAGTGAACAGCTGTTCCAACAGGTGAGGTTCCAACCCAGCTTTGGGGAGCCCACCTGACCTTCCTGCCCTCCTCCTCTCTCCCTTCCCATCCAAGCCAATTTTCCAGCTGATTTCCAGATCTCACTTTGGGCATGGAGCAAAGCTATGCCCACGTGTTCGCTGATCCCCTGCTTTGCTTCAGCTCAGCTCAGCTCAGCTCAGCTCAGCTGTGACACTGACACTAGAGCAATTAATGTGATCCTAATGCCACTTTCCCATCAGCATCCCAAAGCCTCTGAGGTGCTCTGCTCACCCAAAACCTCATCCCTGTGGAATGGAGGATGTGTGAACACCACTGCTGCACATTCCAGGCTGTGCCTCTCTCCTCTCTGCCAGCCCAGACTGAGGCAGTCATGGCAGCTGCTCGCCAGGAGCCCAGACCAGTAAATGACTAAGCTGGGAGTATTTTTGGTTGCTCACAGTAATGCAGCAGCACTGGCTGAGCAGAGCCTGCCTGTAATTACAGGGCCACTGTCATTTGTCATCACTGTCACCTTGCTCGCTGCGAGGGAGCTCCATGGCAGCATGGTGGCAAAGACCCTGTCACACCCCTGGGGTGGTTTCTGGGGTTTGCTGTGGGATGCCTCCAGAAAATCCAGTTGTGTGCACTATGAACCAACCCCTGGGGTGAGGCAGAGGCACAGTAGGATCTGTCCCTGCAAAAAAGTGTGGTTTGCTTGGTCCCAGGGCTTTCTCCATGTGGGACATAGGCAATGCAGTGGTGAACATGACCTCCTTGGTGGCCAACACAACATCCTCAGTGCCCAATGAGGAGCCAGAAGCCAACAGGAGGTCAACAGTGGCCACCTCAGGGTCAACAGAGACCAGTGTGACATCAACAGTGCTGTGGTGGTGAAGTGCTGGAGCTGTGCTGGGTGCTGGTTGGAGATGCATCCCATTAGAGTGTTGTGCTCCCAGCTCTGGTGCCAGCCCTGGCAGTGTGGGCACCAAGCAGGGCCCTGGGCTTTGGTACCTGCACCCTCTGAGGGCTCAGTACAGCAGCACTGGGCCCTTCCTTCAGCCACCTCCATGTCACAGCTAAACCAAGCAGACAGCCAGGCCAGGGGTTCCAAGCCTTGCTCATCCCAGGAGGAGCACGAGGCTTTCTCCAGTGCCAGCACGTTTCTCCTGGTTCATGATACACCTCAGAGGTCTCTGGGAGCCCTATGGGACACCAGGGGTGGTCCTGCTGTGGGTGTGAGAGGCAGCCAGGTGGTTGTGTCCACTCTTCCCAAGCTTCCAAGCAGGAAGATGTAATTCAAGAGGAAGGTGAAGCAATCCTCATTTTCCCCTCAGTAAATGTCATCAAACACCTGCTTCTGGTGTAATCTGGTTTTAAGTGTAATGGAGCAGCAGCAGGTGATCTGTTACAGGGGTGGCAAAGCAGAGCAGAGAACAATCCTGAACTGGGATCAGCCATGGGAAGGGTAATGGTTAATCAGGGACTGACAGTCTCCATTTGGATCCCTTCCATGGCTGGAAAAACAAGAAACAGACACTGTGCCCATTAATCAGTCTGCACAGGAGGCAGAGGAAGGCAGGCTCTGTTTGCAGTGCCTGCGGCATCCATCCCACTCCAGAGCTATGCACATCAAAGGCAGGATGCCCCGCGGTCGCTGGGCCCCGGTGTGAGGACTGCCCAGATCCCAGGGATCCGTGGATACTTGGGAATGCACCGACAGAGCGGGTCCTGCTCCGTCCTGCTGCCAGCCTGTGCACCAGACATGCTAGGGAACCACAACGACAGAAATCCATCACCACCACAGGGAATGATCTCCGTGTTTGGGGTGACAAACTGAGATGAAAGGATTCCAGTTTCCAAAAGCATTTTCATTTCCAATCTCTCTCTGCTTCCCCTGCTTCCCGTCCCAGGGGTGTCAGGTGTGAGGAGTGAGGGGCAGCTGTGAGGGGTGTTTATGGCCACACCAGGCACTGCCCATAGAGCCTCCAGTAATTAAGTGCATAATTACCCAGCGTTCATTCATTCATCCCTCCTGTAATTCCCTGGAGAGCGAGGCTGGCTGCAGCAGGGAGCTCGGTTTGTGCTGCTTGTGCTGGGTCTGGATTATGGACAAAGGGTGCAATTCCACGCTCTGAATCGCTCCAGGAAAGGAGCCTGCAGCTCTCCCGGAGCCCTCACTCCTCACAGCACCTGGTCCCACTTCCCCATAAACATGGCTCTATTCCTAAACAATGTTTGGAGAGGGCAGATCGTGCCCTGTGCTCATGGAGAATGAGCCGAGCCTTGCCCTTTTCCCTGGTGCTGAGATGGGATCCCAGCAGCATGTCAGGGAACTGTTGTGAAAATCATCTAAAGGACGTGAAATGCATGGGACTTCTCAGAACAGCTGCACTGCCCTGAAACCTTCCCGCCCTGCAGTTCACCGTCCTGCAATAATTATGGAGAGGAGAAAAAATCACCCCTTCTCCTCTGCTGCCTTGCAAACACTCCATGTCCTTCCCCAGGACACGGCGATTTTTGCTCCGTGTGTGAATTTACCACATCCATAAACCTCATTAAAATGTGTTCATTCCAATGAGAGGATAAACTAGCGCTCGGCACAGCGGAGGGTGACGCTCACACCCTCCCCAGCAGCTCCGGGAGAGAGGCACCCCGAGAGCCGGGCTGGTGACCTGGCGCTGGCACCGTGTCCCTGCCGATGGGACACGTTCCCTGGGGATCGGGAACTCCTCCGCTGGGGCTTCCCAGCTGGAAGTGCAAACACCGTCTTCTGCATTTCTGTAATCGGTCCCAGGTCTGGGCCTTGGGCTTGGAGCCCGCCGAGGGCAGAGAGGGGCTCGGTGTGCCGTGTGCGTCCCTACAACCAATCCTTAAGGCTTTGCGTTGGGGACAAGAGGCTCTGGCCACCTCTGCCCCTCCTCCACAGTGGCCAGGTTCCCTCTCCCGGACGATTTATCCCCCGGGATCTGTGCGGCAGAGAGGGATCCCTGCGGAGCGGGAGCGGAGGCGAGATCCGCCGCGGGAGCCGCGGGCACAGCCCCGAACAGCAGCGTCAGCCCTTGTCCGGCCAAAAGGGGCAGCTCCGGTGCCATATGTCACACGGTGGGATGGGCATCGCGCGCCAGGTGACAGATGGCAGGTGGAGCAGGGCTGCTCTTCCCGGCGGCACAGCCACGTGCCAGGCACCGCGGCCAATTCCAATCGGGAGTGGGGAGGAGAGGGATGCTGCAGGCCCTGGGCAGCGAGCCCTGCTGCCTGTAAATTCGCTCCTGCTCGGTGCCCAGAGGATTAGTTACATGTCACAGGGACTGAAACACGGAGTACAGAGCCTGATGCATCCTGGGGCTTCGGAATGGGGGGTGGAATGGGATGGGTTGGAATGGGATGGGTTGGGATGGGATGGGATGGGATGGGATGGGATGGGATGGGATGGGACGGGATGGAATGGAATCCTATAGAGAGTGAAGGCTCGTGCTCCAGCACACCTCAGCCAGGACAGAGCAGGTGTTTGGTGCTGGTCGTTTGTCCCCACCAAGCCAGGGATAAGGGGTGGCACCAGTTTCCCAGCTGCCTCCCCTGCGTCCCTCCTCCCTTTTCCCATTTTCCTGTGGCAGGGATTGCACAGACATTGCTTCCATCCCACCCTTCATTATCTCTGCCTCCTGGAACAGCAAACATGGGAAATGTGATTAAAGCCCTCTCGCAGGGAATTTATTAGTCTGTGGGAAGGCCGTGAGCTCCCTTCTCCCGGGAGAGCATCCCTGGTGCTCCCGGGTTGTCAGCAGCACAGCAGGGCTCTGGCTCCTGCTGCCTTCGCCCCACGGTGCCCACCAAAACCCAGGAGAGGCAGGGTGGGGTGTGACATCTGCTGGTGGCGTGTCTGGGCGGGGTCAGGAGGGAGGGGTGTGGGTCAGGGGGAGCCTGCGCTGCACCTGCGGGTGGGGCCAGTGGGGCCAGTGGGGCCAGCGCCGAGCTCCCGGCAGCGCTGGGGACTGTCGGATGATTTGCCGCTGAAATGGGCTGCTCTGACGTTAATTTGCTTTGACCCATCTGGGCCGACGCTATCAGATCTTGGACGTTCAGCGGCCCCAAGATGCTGGGGATGGACAGCCCTGTCACCGTGTAAAGGAGGGAGGATCAGAGCCAGAGGCGTCGGGTGCTCAGACTGACCTTATTGGCACCACTGCACAGCTGAAGGCAGAGAGAATCCACCCTGACAGTGTGTTTGGATGCTGCCTCCGGGCCGGGAGAAGCTGGGCACTGTTGCTGTGTCCTACAGGGATTTTCCCAGTGTTGTGTCCATGAGTGTCACACTTCCTGCTCCCGTGGAAGGACCATCTTGCTGATACCATCTCAGAGATCTCATGGTGGTAACCACAGCTCCGAGCTGTGCAGCTCCCTGTTCCTCTTCAAAGGAGCCAGGATTCCCTGCCTCCACCCCCAGACACCACATAAAATATCTGCTTTTTCCATCCTGCAGTAATGGTGCAATTTAGAATGGAAAAATAGGGAGAGGCAGAGCTGAGCCTGCACCAACTAAAGCCAGGGGAGATGCCAGAAGCTTCCTGGCTGTAAATCTTTCCCCAATCCTAAGGGAGGCTGTGAGGTGTGGTGCAGCAACAGCATCACAGGTAGGAAAGAGCTCCGTGGGCACAGTCCCAGGGGAAGACCCGACACTGGGCATCATCAGAGGCTTTGGGTTCCTGTAGCAGGAGCCCAGATCCCTCACCCCCATCCCACTGGATTGAGGTGCTCAGGTGCAGTTGAGCAGAGCTGGAGCAGCTGCTGGGATTGTCCCTGGTGTGTCCCAATCCAGCCAGGAAACTCATCCACCTCAGAGAGCCTGTGGTACCCAATCCCAGCCCCCTCAGGCAATGGCTGAATTCAGTGGCAGATGCTCTGGAGCCTCCTTGCTGCTGAACCCAGGGGTCCCCAGCTCAGACATTCCCAGCCAAGGCCCCTCCAGCAGCCCAATGAGAGCCCCAAAACAGGGATGTTCCCCCATCAATCCTTGCCCTCCCATACTGGGGAGCATCATCCTGGAGCTGGCAGGGCAAGGCTGTTTCAGGGCTTGTTTGGACTGACTGGAATAGCAGCAGCAACATCCCATCAGCTTTTTTAGCGGGGATGATGGATAACCCATGGGAACTGCTGACTACTGGAAAATCCCCTTAGTCAGTCCTCAATGAGGCTTTAAAAACGCTGGGAACATCTTTCTACCCCATTTTTCAGATGGGGAGACTGAGGCCGAGGGCTGTGGGGCTGCAAGGGAGGAGAAGCTTTGCGGGATCCAAGAGTGAATGCGGCTCTCCTGACCCTGCTCTAGCAGGGTGAAACACGGACATGTGGAAAAGGGCTGGGAGCCACGGGACGTCAGATCAGAGCTCCCAGCCCAGTGCGGGGACTGCCCTGGTGCTCTCCTGCCCATGGCGGAGAGTGGCCACTCACACAGCCCTGCTGCTGTGGGACCGTGTCTCCGATCGTCCCCGAGGGTCGGGTCCAGATCCAGGACAGGGAAACCAGGATGGGAAAGATGCGGCTGCTCTCAGGAAGCATCCTGCCTTCCCTAAGCAGGTTTCACATCTTCAGGAGGGTCAGGAGTATCTGTTTTTCCACACCAAGTAGCTCCAGAGCAATTAATCGAGTGTCCTTCAAACCCGAGCAGTGCCAGGGTGGGCTCAGCGCCCTGGGCAGTGGGGGAGCATCAGCCCAGCTCCTCCCTGGGCTCTGCATATCTTGGGGGCACAGAGCAGCCAGGCAGAAGGGTTCTCTGCCTGAGACAGGCTCCTGCTGTCCTGCCCGGCTCTGCAGCAGGGTCCTGGTCCGGCTCAGTCGGCTCTGCCCGGGGCTGCGCTGCCCCAGGGGCTCTTTAAACCTGCCCCAGTCCCGAGTGTCCCAGGGGCTGGATGGGGGGTGCCGGGGTGGGACCGGAGGCTGGCAGGGGTGCGGGAGCGGGGCTGGGGCCGTGGAATTCTGGGGAGGTGCGAAAGGATGCCAGGAGGTCCTGGGGGATGCTGGGGCCATGCCAAGGGACGCCGAGGTGATGTCGGGGGGATGCCAGGGATGCTGGAGCGAGGCTGAGGCCATGTCACGGGACCTGAGGGGATGCCAGGTGACGCCGGGGCGTGCCAGAGGGATGCCGGGGGGATGCCAGGTGATGCCGAGGCCACGCCAAGGAACGCTGAGGGGTGCCGGGGCGACGCCGGGGCCACACCCAGGGATGCCGAGGGGAAGTCAGGGAATGCCGGGGGAGATGCCAAGCTCCAGGCTCGCTCCAAGACACCCCCGGCCCGGAGAGCCCGCTGGGGCGGGCGGCCCCGGACTACATTTCCCATGGCCGCCGCGGCCGGGGGCGGTGCGGGGCGGTGCGGGGGGCGCGGAGCGCAGGCGGAGGCGCGGAGCGGCGCAGGGGCAGCGGGGCCCGCTCGGCCCGGCTCGGCTCGGCTCGGCCCGGCCCGGCTCGGAGCCGGGCGGGGATGCGGGAGGGGCGGCCCGCGGCCCCCGGCCCCGCTGCCCGCCCGCACCGCCCGCACCGCCGCCACCATGAAGAAGCAATTCAACCGCATGCGCCAGCTCGCCAACCAGACCGTGGGCAGGTAGGGATGGGATGGGATGGGATGGGATGGGATGGGATGGGATGGGATGGGATGGGATGGGATGGGATGGGATGGGATGGGATGGGATGGGGATGGGGATGGGATGAGGATGGGGACGGCCCCAGCCCAGCCCTGCCCACAGCCCCTGTCCCGTACCCTGCCTACTCCCGCCTGCCCCGCCGCACCCGCACCTGCCCTTTCCCAGCGCCCTGTCCGCTCCCTGCCTGCCCCAGCGCCTCAATCCCATGTGTCCTGCCTGCCCCACTGCCCTGGTTCTGCACCCCACCCGTGTCCTCCCTGCCTCACTGCCCCTGATCCTGGCCCCTGCCTGCCTGCCCCACTGCCCCGACTCCCCTCCCGCACTCTGGCAGCCTCACTGCCCGCATCCCACACTCCGACTACATCCTGCCTGCTCCCTGCCCACTCCCTTCCTGCCCCTCCACCCCTGCTCCCTTCCTGCTCCAGTGCTCTGGTGCTGCACCTGTACCACTGCCACCTCCTGCCCGCCCCACTGCCACTCCACAGTGCTCACTCCACTCCCTGCCTGCCCCACTGCCCCTGATCCCGCACCCTGCCTGCTGCCTGCCGTCTTCTTGCCCACGCTCTGCCCACCCTACAGCCCCTGCCGCCCTGCCTGTTCCCTGCCTGCCCCACAGCCTTCCTGCTCCCTGTGTGCTCCTTGCCCTGCTCCCACATCCTGTCTGCTCCATGCCTGCACCGACACCCTCTGTCCTCCCCGTGCCCCACTCCCTGCCCTCCCTGCTCCCTGCCCTTCTCCCTGCTCCCTGCCTGCCCCTCTCCCTGCCCCTCTTCCTGCCCCACTCCCTGCACCCTGCCTACCCCTCTGCCCCGTGCCCACCCCCTTACTTCCTCCCTGCCCATTTCCTGCCTGCTCCCCTGCCTGCACCCTGCCTGTCTGTTAACCCCTGCCTGTCCCTCCACACCTGCCCTGCCCCACTCCCTCCCCCCTTTGCCCCCTGCTCCCTGCCTTCCCCTGTTCTCCCCCTGCCTGTCCCCTTGTCCTGCCCGTCCCCTCTGTCCTAGGGCTGCGGGGACACTCCCCGGGCCCCCCAGCCCCCATGCTGTGGGGTGCCCCACTGCCCTGCCCCCTCCAGCACCCCCGGGTGACCCTGGCTGGCTGTGGGGCCAGGGGCATGCCGGGGCTCCGGAGCCGGAGCCGTGCCCACGGGAATGCCCATGGGAATGCCCACAGGAATGCTGTGTGCGCCGGTGCACAGCCAGGCCTGGGTTTGATGGTGGCTGTTGTGTAATTCCTGGAGATTTTGCAGCGGGGGGGCGCGGGAAGAGGATTTATTTCTTTTCCCTTCCCATCGCGGCACTGGGGCACTGGCACAGCCAGAGGAGTGGCTCCGCATCCCCTCAGCATTCCCGGGGCTTCTGCTGGCACCCATCGTGTCCCTCCTGTGTCCCCCATGGCACTGGGGGCACATCCCGCTGGCTCCGGCTCCCTGGCCAGGCTGGAGGTGCTGTCCCACTGCCCGGAGCAGGCATGGACTGGGATGGCAGTGGCTCCGGTACGGGGCTGCAGGAATGCTGCGCAGGTATGGGAATGTGGCTTGGGAGCCCCAGGAATCGAGTGTGGGAGTGTGCTGTGGGACTCCAGTACAGGAGTGGTGTGGGAACACAGTGCAGGTGCACAGTGTGGGAATGTGGTCTGGGACTGTGAAGTGTGTGTGGTGTTAGAGTGTGGTGTGGGAGCGTGGCACAGGGAACTTGGCACAGGGAATGTGCGGGAGCATGGTGCAGGAGCGTGCTGTGGGGTCATGGCACAGGGAATATGGTGCTGGTAACATGGTCTGGGAGTGTGGCACAGGGAATGTGGTGCCAGGAGCATGGTGTGAGATCATGGTACAGGGAACATGGCACATGGATCACGCTGTGGCAATGTGGTGCGGGAGCGCTGGTTGCCCAGCATTGCCTCCCGTGGGGGGAGCAGCAGGGGGAGGCTGTTTCAGGGACAGAGGGTGGGATTTTGCCATGGTATCTACACTAGGCCAGGTTCCCTCTCCAGCCACTCCGGGGGGTTGGACACATTCCCACCTCTGGGAATGGGGGCTGCATGGCAGAGTGTCCCCAGGCACCCCAGCACGGCGTGGCAGACATGAGCTGGGCACTGCTCACATCCCTGCCGCCAAAATGGTGCCTCTGACAGGGCCAGGAGCATCCTCCTTCCCACATCCCGCCAGAGCATCCTGCTGTGCCCTCCCTCCAGCCCGAGAATGGGGCCGGGGGCTGGGATAAAGCCCTAATCCTCTTAGGGGATGTGCCGGGCAGCTGGGAGGTTCTGGAGGTACCAGCACGGCTGCCCCTGTGCCAGCGCCAGCATGTGGAATGTGGCCTCTCTTTCCCGGGATGGGGCACCTGGAGCCTCCTCAGGGCTTGGCTGGAGCTTGGGGAGCATCCTTGTCCTTATCCTGGCTCTGCTGGTGCCCATCTCAAACATGGGCTGATGTTTATCCCTCTTCCTACTCTGGATCCTGAGCAGTCCTCTCCAGACAGCTGGGAATTGGGAATAATAGATAGGATTAAGGAATAATAGATGAAAACAGGGACTCATATATGGAAATAAGGCATAATAGTGGAAAATACGAAAAAATAAAAGGAAATTAGAAATAACACATGGAAATGTGGAATAATACATAGAAATGAGGGGTGATTAATGGAGCTGAGGAATAATTAATAAGGAATAAGAGTAGAACCCTGGTGTTTTGTCTCCTTGGAAGAGGCTCACTGGGGGACAAACACCACAATCTCTGGGGCTCTGAGCTCTGGGGCTCCTCCTTGTCACCAAATCCCAGTGGGTCACTGTCCCCCTGCAGTGCCAGCGCCCCTGAGTCTGGGAATGGGGATCACCAGGATGGATACTGATTCAGACTGAGGGCTGTTCTCACACGGGGGTTGTCTCTTGGGGGCATTGCTGCATTCCAGGACAGTGGGGACAGCAGGGACAGTGAGGACATCTGCCCAGCCGCCCTACGGGGTGTCCAGAGAGGTGCCCCAGCTCCTGGTGGCTTTTCCTGCTTTAGGTGGTGCAGTTTCCAAAACAAAAGGGAAGGAAAGAAAGGGGACTGAAGAGAAATCCCTTTCCATGGGCCAGCAGGAGCCTGAGGGGATGCACGGAAGCAGCCCTTTCTCCCTGTGAGGTGGTGACACAGAGGGACCAAGGGACAGGGCTGAGGTTAGGAGGAGACTCAGGGCTTGGCTCAGGATTAGGGACAGGGACAAGGTCTGAGTCAGGGCTGTAGTTAGGGTTAGGGTACGGCTTAGGGTCAGGATTAGGGTTAAGGTTAAGGCCAGGATCAGGTTCAGGATAAGGATCTGAAGTGGGGAATTATTGGTCAGGGTAGGATCAAGGTCAGGGTTGGGGTCAGGATTAGGTGAGGAAGCGACTGTTTGCTTTCCAAATCCAGTCTGGAGCTCCCTGGCTCAGGTGCCACCATGTCCCTTCCTGGCTCCACTTGGATGCTGGGAGCCAGCATGGAGCTCCTGTTCCCACTGGGGAGAGCAGCAGCTCCCACATGAACTGGGGTGCCCAGTCTGGGAGTGGGAGGGACAGGTCAGAACAGACCATGCTCTGCTGGGCTTTGCTTTTCTTCTTTTCTTTTCTTTTCTTTTCTTTTCTTTTCTTTTCTTTTCTTTTCTTTTCTTTTCTTTTCTTTTCTTTTCTTTTCTTTTCTTTTCTTTTTCTTTTCTTTTCTTTTCTTTTCTTTTTCTTTTCTTTTTCTTTTCTTTTCTTTTTCTTTTCTTTTTCTTTTTCTTTTTCTTTTTCTTTTTCTTTTTCTTTTTCTTTTTCTTTTTCTTTTTCTTTTTCTTTTTCTTTTTCTTTTTCTTTTTCTTTTTCTTTTTCTTTTTCTTTTCTGAATTTATTTACTTAATTTACTTTGGGTTTGGGTTTTTTTTTGGTCATTTCACTTGACCAAAAATGAACTGAGGATGCTCAGCCCAGCCCAGCACCACACTTGTTATCCAAACTCGGGAAGAATTCCTTTGCCAGTCTGTGAGGGGACAGAATATTTATCTCGGTGGGGTGGAAAAGGGGAAGAGAAATCAATGAATGTCTGTAGAACGTTCTGAGGAGGTTTTCTGCAAAGTGCTTTTATTTTTTTTTGTGTTTCTCTATCCCAATGGGAGGTCACACCCTGGCTCCAGGGTGGGGGACAATGCCACCACAGTGGCACCGTGCTCACTCCAGCAGCCCTAAGAATTTTCCAGAATTGGCTCAATAGGGATTTTTTCCCATGGGGATTAAAACAGGCACTTGCAGCCACGTGCAGAGTGGGACGACTGGGTTCCCAAACGGCACAGAGGGAATGGAGGACACCGGGAATGGTGGTGGAAGCTTGGAGGGGTTGGATTTTTCCTCCTCGACCTTTCTGAGTATCCCACGAGGTCTCCTCCCTCCCGGGGGCAGTGGTGGCATTTTGGGCTGGATGTCACCTCGGTGGCTCTCAGGGTGATGCTTTTTCAAGCACCAGGACTGCTGCACGTCCAGACAAAGCCTTTAAACACTGAGGGTTTATTCCTGGTGCAGCAGGAATATCCGGCAAGAAATAAGGACATTTTCTTCTGCTTGCGCGAAATAAGAACAGAGGGAAATAAAGGCACCACCTGGGATTTTTCAAATGGGATTTGCAGAAGGGAACAGCACCCTTTAAATAGCTGGGTTCCCCATCTGCGCTTCGGGGTGCCAGCGACTCGCTGTCAGCAGAACCCCCTGGGATTTGGGCTCTGGAGTCGGCAGATCCCGGCAGCCCTGGGGATATTTTTATCCTCCTCGCAAGGAGGCAGCGCTGACAACCTGGAATATTCATGTAGCGGGCTGAGGGTTTTGTCCCTGCTCCAGCAGCCTCAGGGCTCTGCGCTCTGCAGGGGCTTCTCCACTATTTCTAAATCGGGATGGAAGCGTGGCCGGCATGCGGCCCCGGGGAGGGAAGCGCCAGGAGCAGAGGGCCCCGAGCATCCCGTGCCAAAGGGATGCTAGCACAGAGCTCCCAGCCGGGAGAGAGGCGGGAGATGAGGACAAGAGGCTTTTCTGCCTTTCGGAGTCTGTCCCCCATTTTGCTTTGATTCATTCGCTTTTCCCAGCTGCGGGCAGAAGGATGGAAGAAAGCTGGAGCAGCGTTCCCTGCCTGTTTCCTCCTCCTTTTCCAGCCTGGCTCTGCTGCTGCGGGCTGAGCGCTGGCCCTGGGCCCGCTGGGTGGGCACCACTGCCCTTCCCCGCGGGTGTGGCACCGGGGCCCTCACACCGTGTCACCCGCGGGCACGACAAGCCGGGGACGCGCCGGAGGAGGCGCCGGCGGGGCTGTGTCCGCGCGCCGCGCTGGATGTTGCAGTCGGAGCTGTCTCCCGGGGGAGCTGAGCAGCGATTTGAGGATATCAATATTTGATGTTTTGCTTCGTGCCCGCTAAAAAGGCGCCGGGAAAAATCCGCGGCTCCATTGGGGCTCGGCGGGTCCCATTTGAGCCGCCTGGATCTGTGTCCCCAGGGATGCCCTGGCCAGGAGAGCTCAGGGGGCAGCAGAAGGTGGGGACAGCGTGGCCTTGGACCAGAATCCACCCTGGATCACGGAGCCCAGCGCTTCCAGGGGTGTGGATGACACCGAGGGGCTTCTTCCTCCCTCTGGCCAATGCAGAGGATGCTCAGTGCTTTATCCAGGGGATGTGGAGCCTCGCTCCCCAGCCTCCCCTCTGGGCTTTGGGGGCTCAAACACCTGGAATTTTCCCCCAGGCACTGGAAGGAGATGCAGCAGGACCAGGAGGGAGCCAGGCAGTGCTGCTGTATCTGTGTAGGATGTGGGACAGACACACCCTTGGGAATTAACACTGCCGGCACGGGACGGCCTTGGCTGGGTGTTTGTGCCTCCCTCTTCAGCACTGGAGCTATTTTTAGGCTGGAGCAAGGAGAAATCAGGGAATCAGCATTGGTAATTAAATAGTGATTAAATATTTATGGACAGGCTGCAGTGAGGGGTGGCTGGGGCTGGGGTGAAAGGAGCATTTGGGGAGGAGATGCAGGCAAGGGGCTTTTGGGGGCATCACAGCCACGCTCTGCCTCAGGACATGCATCGCTGCTCCTGCTGGAGATGCATCTCTGATCCTGCTGTCCCCACGCCGGGCATGATGCTTTTCCCATTCAGAGATAAATTGCCATGAAATCCTTGCCATGCTCAGAGTTTTGCCAGCTCAGGGTCAAATCCAAGGGCCACAGCTCCCTGTTGTGGGTGGCCGGAGCATCAGAGGGAGATGGTGGCAGGGGACAGCGATGGATGGTCCAGCCAGAAGGGAAGGGCTGGCACCAGGACATGCTCCAGGGAAGCACTGGCTCTGCTGCATCTCCCCTGGTCAAGGCACTGGAAACTCATGTATTTATTTGGGAATCAACACAATTTGCTTGATTGGTGTTGATTTCTGCTTGCAGCAATGAACTTGTGCAGCAGTGAATGCCTGAGCGTGCCGTGGCTGCGTCCCCCACTTACTGGCTTTAGTTGTCTTAGGGTGAGGTTATGATAATCCTGTATTCCATATCGTCTGCTTTATGACCAGAAATGGATTCCTGTCAGTTTAAAAAATGTGCTCAGCAGCTGGGAGAAGCTCTGCTGGCGTGGGGTTGTTTGTTTTGAAACTCTCCCCCAGGTTTCTCAGCCTTGGAGTGTGGGGAGGGGCGCAATTTCTTGCTTCCAGCTGCTGCTGCTGCTGCTTGGGCTGTTAGCTAAGGAGAAGCTTTTCCCTGGGACTGCAGAGCAACATCCTGGCTGGATTCTGCTTTTCTTCTCTTCTTGGACCGTTTGGCTTGCTTGTTTGTTCAACATCAGATGACCCCTGGGGAGACGGTTGGCAGGACCCTGCAGGGAGTTGCCAGAGTGACTCTGCCCATTCCTGGGAGCTAAGCCCAGGAAAGAAGGGACTCTAAATCCATCAGCTATCTTCACAGGTTCAATACCTAATAGTTCCTTTTTCCCTTTTCCCCGTGCCTTGTGGGCATTTTGCTTTGTTTTGTTAAAGAAGCAGGAGTTTTTTCACTTTCCTCCAAGAAATTCTTTTTGTGGTGAGGGGAGGAAGTGCCTAAACCCTTTTCCTTTGGTGGGGGCAGCAGGGGGGCGTTCTTTCAGAGCACTCTCTCCAAAATTTGTCTCTAACCTGAGATACTCTCCATGGTCATTGTCCCTTTTCTCCAGCTGCCTGCCGGGACAGAGTCTGGATGCTGCCTGAGGAGGGCCTGGCTTTGTGCTGAGAAAAACAGCTCTGGTGGAAATCTGGAGGGGAAGGGGGTGATCAGGATTTTATCTGCCAAAAGGAAAGAGGAAAGAAAGCGTTGGGAGCTGGGAATGCTGGCTGCCTCTCCAAGGGATGCTCCCACAGGATGCATGTAACTTGTATGGAATGAAGTTTTGGGGTTTAGGGACCAGCCAGGGAAACTGAGGGTCCCTACAACCCTCTCTTGGGGGCTCTTCTGTGCTGAGGGTGCCTTGCATGAGCAAATCCCACTGTCTCCAGTTGCCCAGGGGTGTTGTGTCCTGGTGCAGGAGCCCTGGCCTCATCCATTCCATGGGGATGGAAATATCTGTGAGGAAATAAATGGGTGTAAAGGATTGCCCAGAGCTGATCCTGGCTTCACCTGGTGCCCAGAGGAGATGTTTTACTGGTGCCACCAGTTGCCTGCTCTGATGGTTGGGTGCTCCAGGCACTGTGTTGTCCCTTCCCATGGGCCAGACCTTGAGCATCATTTGGGTTCTGGGGTTTTGGGGTGAGATCCCTGCCAGGACAGGGGCAAGGGGGCTGATGTAGCCACTAGTTGCCACTGGATGTGGGAATCTCTGTCCCTCTCTTCTGCCTCATGGGGCCCTGGAAGCCCCAGGAATTGCTTTGTGAAGGAGGTGGGTTTGTGCAGGCAGGAGCTCAGCTCCTCCCATGGGCAGGGTTGGGGCCTGGGGTCCCCTGGGCTTGGGGCTGCTGTCACCTCATGGCAGAGCTGGTCTTCAGGGGTCTCTGTGACTCCTTGGGCAGCTTCATCCCTGCTTGGCTCTGGCTGCTTGTACAGAGCTGGCAACGGGGCACCGAGAGGACTGGGGAGACTGGAGGGGCTGGAGAGGGACTGTGGGGGAATGGGGATGGACTGGGAACTGCCAGGAGGGGCTGGAGGATGATGGGGATGGGTGAGGCTATGCTGGGGATAGACTGGTGGGATGCTGGGCAGGAATTGGGATATGCCAGGAAGGACTGGGAGGTGCTGAGGAAGGTCTTGGGCGGTGCTGGGGAGGAACTGGGAGGTGCTGGGGATGGGCTTGCGTGTGCCTGGAGAGGCTGGGGGTTTCCTGGACTGGGAGCGAGATGCCAGGCTGGAGCAGGGATGCCAGACAGGAGCCAGACAGGGTTCCCAGCATGGCCTGCATGCAGACTGGCTCCTCTTGGTGCTGCCGGGGGTTTCTGGAGGGCTGAGCTTTCGGGAGCACCTTTGTGCTTTGGGCTCCAAAGTCCCACATGGTCTGAACTCAGTGCTGGGGAACAAACAGGGAGCTGGAGCTCCTGAATCCAGGGATTTTGGTGAGTGATTCTCCCTGCAGATGGGTAACCAAGGTGAGAGAGCTGGGGGAGGCACAGGGACCATCACCCATCCTCGAGTGGGATTGGTTGGAGCACAACATGGGAGAGAGAGTGAGACACACAGCAGGGAGATTTGGGGAAGGGAAAGAGCTGATGGAGATGCTCGGGGCTGAGGCCACTGGAAATGTTTTGCTAAAATCCCTGGAGAAATGCTGCCATCCTGCTTCTCCAGAAAAGGCAGTGGGATAATATTTCTTTATCCCCACTGGGTGCCCTGGGGAAACACCTGGGTACCAGGAAGGGGTCTCTTTGAGCATCTCAAAGCACCTCTTTGAACATCTTTGAGTGCCAAAAAGGGCTCAGCACCCAAAAAATCCCCCCCAGAGCAGAAGGATGGATCCCAGGTTGTGCAGGAGTCTCCATGTCCCCGGCAGCTCCTGGGCAGGGCGTGCATTCACCACCAAGCATCCCTTGCTCACAGGATGGCTCATAAAACCCTGTGAGCTCCTGTAAAACACTATTAACTTTAGGCTAAGGTTTTAGGAAGGTAAGGGATATAATGGGATTTTTCCTGGTGGTATTAATAGAGCTGTGGATGTCGCTGGAACAGGCTGATGATAATTTTTAGTTTTTACACATGAAATGTCCCCGTGGGGTAGCTTGTGCTGGGCGTGCTAGGGTTTGGAGGCACCACTTGGTTCTTGTGCTGCTGGGTAGGATCTGTAGGCTCTGGAGTGCTGGCAGGAATTATTTGGGGGTTTTTGGCGCATCCCAGGGCAGGGCTTTCCTCCCGGAGCTCTCTGCTGTGGCTGCTGCTGGCATCACCTGTAGGATGCAGGTGGCCCAGGGCAGGAGATTTGTCCCCTGCTCTGGCTGTGGGGAAACCCCCCATGGTGGCTCCTGGGGCCATGTTGTCCCTGTGCTGCAAGGCCCAGGAGCAAGGGATGGCTCCAGGTGCCACTTCCCAGGACTGGCAGGATGTGGGACCTGGCCCCATGGCTGTGTCCAGCCTTCACCCGCTGAGCCCTGCCACCTGCCTGCTGCTGCCTGTGGGATGTCCCCGGGGCCACCAGAGACCCCAACACAGGCAGGAGGGGAGGAGAACTCATCCCCCAGCTGCCGGAGCCAGGGAGGGAAGGCCACACTCCTGCTGTTCCCATGGCTCTGCACAACCCTGGGCAGCTCTGGCAGCCCCTTTGCTTATCCCAGTCCATAAAATACTGCAGCCTGATTTCTCCCCCTTTTTTAAGGCCAAATTCCTCCCTGGTAGGCTCCCCCGCCTGCTGGAGCATCCGTGGGTGTGCAGGGCTGGCACAGGGGGATGCTCTCTGGTGAAACCACTGGGGTTGCTCACACTGAGGATGTGCTTAAAAACAAATCAAGGCCAGATTTTTGTTATTCTCTTTGAAACATCATTTTCTGCTTCCCAAACACACCTCAGAGCATAGCACAGGCTGGGATGTGGCTGCTGGGAGAGAGATCTGCCCACGGGACCATGGGATGTGCAAATCCCACCCACCACCCGGCTGGGAGAGGAGAAAACACTGGAAAAAAAAAGCCTTTTTTATGTGAAAGCGTGGAAGTGATTCCTGAGGAGTGAGCAGCAGGGATGTGCCAGCGGTGCCTCACTCCCTGCCACCTCCCACTCCTTCGAGATGCTAAAAATATCCCGAGCTGGGGACGGACGTTGTGGCTGTGCCCATGGATATTTGCTGCTTTTTTCCCTGTTAGTGCTAATTCTGTGTCACTTCCAATCCTGTCTAAATGAAAGTGAAGGTGATTTCCAGAGGAGGAGGTGAAGCTGCTGAGCTCTTGCTCCCAGGCGGGTAGTGCTCCTTAGAGACATTCTAATTTGTTCATTTCAATAACTTACTTAAAAAATTAAAGTAACTGGGTTTTTTTTAAATTTAATTTTTTTAAAAGTTGTTTTTAAACCACCTTAAATCAGGTGCTGGGACATCTTTCATGCCCAAAGCAGATTTAATGCAGTTAATCTGGGGAGGCCCTGGCACAGGGTGCCCAGAGAAGCTGTGGCTGCCCCTGGATCCCTGGAAGTGTCCAAGACTAGGCTGGACAGGGCTTGGAGCAACCTGGGATAGTGGAAGGTGTCCCTGCCCATGGCAGTTGGTGGATTGATGAGCTCTAAGTCCCTTCCTACCCAACCCATTCCATGATGCTGTGATTTGCACTTTCTACAAGGCTTTGGATGAGATATATGTGTGGATGAGCAGTTCCCACGCCAGGCTCGCTGTCTGAACCTTGCTCTGCTTGCTCTTTATTTCCACTGTTTCAACACTTCCCTCCCTCTCTGCAAGCTGAGAATCCAGCTTGGATGGCAGGAAGGGCCCAGACTCAGGAAATAAAGGTGTTTTTTTCAGGGTGACAGAACCAAGCCTTCAGTGTTCCATGATGAACCTTTGGGGATGGATTGGCTGGATCACAGCTCTGCCCTAGCTCAATTTGCCAGAGCTCATTTTTCCAAGTGAAAGGATGCACTGGAGTTGTTAAAAACCCTGGGAAAAGGAATAAATGATCCGGATGTGATGGTTTAAATGAGCCTGAGCAGCTGTGGTGCAGGGGGCCCTGGGCTCTGGATGCTGCGGGTCCGTGGGCTGAGGACGGCGGGTTTGTGTCTCCTCCTGCATCCCAGCACTCCTCCCTCGGGAAGGCAGCGGATGCCCTGGGCTCTGGAGCAGTAAATGTGTCTCCAGTGAGCAGCAGGAAGGGCTCTGGCAAGGCCCCGGGCAGCAGCTGCTGCCGCACATCCCATGGCTGCCTCCGTGAGGAGGCTCAGTCGTGCGGACGCGCTGTCCTTGGGATCCGGAGGGAGCACAGAGCCCAGGGAGCTGCACTGCTGTGCAGACACAGCGCCTCTCTGCAGCACTGCCCGCTTCCGGCTGGGAATTTCACATCCCTGTTTTCCGGGGAATAACATAAAAATAAGGGGGAGATCAGAGGCAGGCCCTGGCTTGGTGCAGTACCTGGCAGTGAGCCATGGAGATGCTCCATCCTTGGCTTCTTTAGGAGATGAGATGATGGCTGGTGGGACCAGAGATCCTTAAATCACCCCTGCATCCTGATGGAAGAGCACATCCCAGGGTCAGTGGTGTGCACAGGGCACTGCTGCACATCCCAGACCCTTCACCACTGGTTTCTGTCTCTCTTGTCTTGCAGAGCCGAGAAGACCGAGGTGTTGAGCGAAGATCTCCTGCAGGTGAGGCTCCCTGAGGCTGCTGGGAGCCATCCCAGGGTGTCCATGGGTGTGCAGGCACTTCCCGTGGGTGCTGCCTCCATCAGCAGCTCCCTCGTGATGCTGTGGTGTCCCAGGGCACTGAGAGGGGCTGGGAGGAGGAGGAGGAGGGATTGGGAGCACGGTAAGCAGCACTACCTCCCTCCCACGAGCATCCCAGCCCTTTCCCAGGCTGGGTTTCAGGTCAGTTGGAATGGGATCCATCCATCCAGGAAGGCAGCCTGATCCAGCTGGCCGAATTGCAGCTCCATGTCCTGCCCAGGGAAGGGACATGTGACAGCAGGGGATGGTTCCCAGAGCTGCTGGTTTAGGTGATTCCAGCAGAACAGCCCGAGCCATGTGGGGCTTGGAGCAGTGGCTGTGCTGCTCAGCTCATGCCTGTGGGGACATCTCAGCTTGAGGCTCTTTGCTCCCAGAGCAGGGAATCCTGCAGGGAGGGACAGCTGGGAAAGTGTCTGCAAAGGAATGTGAATTCCCAAATCCATCACTGAATCCATGGAATCACAGAGTGATTTGGTTTGGGACCCTAAAGCCCCTCCAGTGCCACCCCCTGCCATGGGCAGGGACACCTTCCCCTATCCCAGGCTGCTCCAAGCCCCAGTGTCCAACCTAGCCTTGGGCACTGCCAGGGATCCAGGGGCAGCCACAGCTTCTTGGGGCACCCTGTGCCAGGGCCTCACAATCTCACAGGGAGGAATTAATTCCCAATATCCCATCTATCCCTGCCCTCTGGCAGTGGGAAGCCATTCGCTGTGCCCCAGCACTGTCTATGACACCTTTGGGAGACAATTCAGGGCAGTTGGGGCTGCCCTGTCTGAGTGTGTCCCACAGGACCAGTCGTGATTGCACTAATTTTCTAATTAACTCCCGTTTGAATCACCTAAATGTGTGTGCACCCACATGGTGCCCTTCTGACCATCATTCCACTTCCTTCCAACACATACACAGACATGTCTATATATGTATATATAGTTTATATAATTTAATATAAATATATTTATATACTTATATACAGATTCATGTATATGTTGCAAGGAACATGTTGCAGGGAGGACAGAGGCTTCTCTATCTCAGCCAGGCATCATGGAGATCTTTTATTTTTAAAAATATATTAAAATATTTTATATATTATTTTACATAAAGTATATCCATATATATAGTATATTTTATTAGTAGTAAATATTATTATAGTGGTGGAGGACAGCTCAGCCCATGTCCCACATTCCCCTGACGTTCAGCACTTCTTCCAGGCAGGGGGTATTTCTTTTGTTTTTCACTCAGATCATTCCCCAAGATTTTGAACATCAGGGAATATTCCTGATTATTTGCCCAAACTTTAAGCTTTCCATGTTTTCCCTGCATGTGTCAGCTTTGTGTTTCAGTAGATCTTGGTTGTTTACATGTACTAATTTCTCTTGCTGAATTTTGGGATGAACCACTCAATTTTATCTATGCAGAGGCAAATCAGGGCATTTCCAGCCCCAGGGGAGGGCACTGGCAGGGCTTGGCTGGGGTGGACTCCAGGTCCTGGGAGGCTGGATCCAGCTCCAGCCTTTTCTGGGGGTGGGATGGGGCAGCAGTATCCCAGCACTGGGGGCTGGACTCCAGGGTGTCACATCAGTGCAGCAGCAATTCCAATGGCTTTGATGGAAAAGCAATGAGTCCCCTCTGTCTGCAGGAGCCAGGCAGGATCCCCCTGTAATGGGTAATGGGATCCTGGGATAATGGAATCCCCAGATGAGGGAATCCAGGGGGATGAGGGAATCCCCAGATGATGGTATCCTGGGATGAGGGGATCCAGGGGGATGAGGGGATCCTGGGGTGATGGGATCCTGGAGTGATGGGAACCCAGGGTGATGGGTGGTGGATACTCTGGTGATGGGCTCCATCACTTGCACAGGTGGAGAAGCGTCTGGAGCTGGTGAAGCAGGTGTCCCACAGCACCCACAAGAAGCTGACAGCCTGTCTGCAGGGCCAGCAGGGCCTGGACGCCGACAAGCGCTCGGTGAGGGCCGGCGGGGCTGGGGCTCCGGGGATCCGGGGAATTCGGGGATCCAGGGGGATCCGGGTGGGAACGCAGCCCCTCTCCTTGCAGAAGAAGCTGCCGCTGACGACGCTGGCGCAGTGTCTGATGGAGGGCTCGGCCGTGCTGGGGGACGACTCCCTGCTGGGGTAAGGGGGCTGGGGCTGCCCGGGGGCCTGACACTGCAGGGGGTGTCGGGAATGCTGCTGGGAATGTGCCGGGAATGCTGTTGGGAACGCGCTGGGAATGCTGCTGCTCCTTGTCTCTGGTGCCAGATTACCGGGGATTCACTGCTGGGTTGGAGGGGCTGGGGGGATCTCCATAGTTAATTCCTCTTCTGCTTGTATGGGCTGTGATCCTGTGATCATACAACGTAAACTGCATATATAGACATTATATATTTATACATGTTATAGATTTATAAATGAGTTATTACTGTTTATAGACCTATGTATGATTTATCAATATTTATATCTTTATATTTGTGTATTGTATATAGTATATATTTCTATATTATTTATTATGTACATACTTATATATGTTTCATTATTATTTATGTATTTATATTTTATTTATTATTTATATATTTTATGTAATTTTCATATCTATATAAAATTCATACAATTCATCCATACAATTTCAGACTGGCTAATAATAATATATAACATAATGCCAATATATAATATAATACTAATATATAGCATAATGCTATAGCTAATAATATGTCACAATATAACAGTATAGTATTTTAATTATTATTACATCACTGTAATAATAATTAAATTACACTTATTAAATTACAAAATACTTATTACACTGTAATAAGTATTGCACTTTGTAAGTGCAATACTTACAAAGGAATGAGCTTTCCTGACTCCCCAGGTGCCCACAGTCCTCTGGCTGCCACCCTCCCTCCACCCTCTGCCACGGAGGGGCTGCCCTGCACCACTGCCCAGAGCCCCGGGGGTGCTGGGTGCCCCTGCACCCCCGGTGGGTGCAGGACAGTGTCCCCTGTGCCAGCCCCCAGCTGTGCCCTGTGCCATGCCCTTGTCCCCTCCCCCACCGTGCCCTGTCCCTGCAGGAAGATGCTGCGGCTGTGCGGGGAGGCTGAGGACAAACTGGCGCAGGAGCTGATCCACTTCGAGCTGCAGGTGGAAAGGGATGTCATCGAGCCCCTCTTTGTGCTGGCTGAGGTGAGCAGGGGGTCCCTGAGGTGTCCCTGGGTGTCCCTGGGGTGTCACCGTGTCAGGGACTCCCACCTGAAGGAGGAAGGCAGGATTTCATCACTTTGGCAGCTTGTTTGGTTCCTGGCCCCTGGTGCCATGTCCTGCCAGGTTCCTTTCCCTGCTCCCACTGCTCTTCCTCCTTCCTGCCTTTCCTGAGGGCAGTGGGTTCACACTCCTAATTCTGACCCGTTTTTCCAAGCTCCAAACGCTTCCCATTGTTGTGGGCTTTTTTCTCCTCTCCTTTTCCCCTCTGCTGACAAGTTTGTTTTTCAGTTTTACCCAATGCTTTTCCCCTCATGTTACACCCAGCAAAACCTCCTGGGCTTGCCTTTGATTTTGTCCTCCCCAGCACAAATGGGAACTTTGTGGTGCTGCTGGTCCAGGGCTTCCAGCTGGTACCAAATCCTTTGGGAAGCAGTGCCTGTGCACGGAGGGCTTTGCACTGCCATCGCCAAGAGCCCTTTTCCTGCCCTCATCCAGCTCCCCAGGGCAGGAAGCTTTGATCCCCCAGGGATACTCTTCTCGGGTTCTGGAGCTGGGGCTGTCGAGGTGTGATGCGTTCCGAGTGGGACATGCAGGAGGGGTGAGCTGGGCCACTTCCCTGAGGATGTTAAATAAAGGAACTGCATCCTTACCCACCCCGTTTACCCCAGCCAAACCCCCAGGATGTGACCCATCCCTGGACACCTCTCCAGGGATGTCCATCTCCTCCTGTTCCTGTGTGTCGCTGCAGGTGGAAATTCCAAATATCCAAAAGCAGAGGAAGCACTTGGCAAAGCTCGTGCTGGACATGGACTCCTCCAGGACAAGGTAGGAAGTGCCTTCAAGTGCTTTACAAGAAATAAAAATTCTGAAGGAACAGTAGCTCTGGGAAAGCAGCTCCTGGGTCCGTGGCAGTTCCCTTGGGACAAGAAATTCTGGCTGTGTCACTGTGGGCCTTGAGTCAAGCTCTGCAATGAGCCACAATTTCTGCTCCTGTCTGCAAAATCCATGGATTCCTTTTCCTTGCCTGCCCACTGCAGCAAAAGCATATTTTTTTCTGGCCGAAAGGGTTATTTTGTACCTTTTTTGCCTGTCTTGGTGAGTTCTGATGCAAAGAGCCAGATGCTCCTGCCCCTGCAGAAGGGCACTGAGGGGAGCTGGGATGATTCGGGATTGTCCCATGGTACTGTTGAGTTGACCAAGCCTCCGCTCCACAACATGCCCTGGGAGAGGTCTGAGAGGTGTCCACAGTCCCCAGCATCATGCCCAGGCTCTCCCATCCCCATCCTCTCTCCTCCCACCTGATCAAGGCTCCTTGTCCTGCTGAAAATAATTCCTTCCTTGGAGACCAGCATGTGCAGTGCTGTGGGGATGGGGATGGCTGGGGTTGGGAGTGGGTGCTAAATCCCACGTGGACTGGGATCATCTCCCTGCTCCCAGTCCTGGGGACCACTGTGACCATCCCGGACTGCTGGGGTGTGGTCACTGCTCCCCACTGTCGCTGTCCCTCCCGCAGGTGGCAGCAGTCGGTGAAGTCCTCGGGCCTGGCCAGCAACCTGCAGCCCTCAGGCGCCAAAGCCGACGCTCTCAGGGAGGAGATGGAGGAGGCAGCCAACAGAGTGGAGATCTGCAGGGTACTGGGGTCACTCCTGGCTGAGGGGGGACTGGGGGGTCCCAGGCTCTGGGAAAAGCTGCAGCCTCTCCTCTCACTCTGCTCTGCATCTTTTCCTTCCCCCCTGCCTGTGCCGAACCCTCCTCTGCCAGTGCAGCATGGTGACAGTGGGTGATGCTCACCAGCCAAGCAGGACATGCCCAGTTCCTCTGTCCCCATCCTCCACATCCCACTGGAGCTGGAGAGCCTCCTGTTCCCTGGGAACCCATCCTGGAAAAGCTTGGCACGGAGTACATCCAGCCCTGCTGTTAAAGGCTCTGCCTTCTCTGTGCTGGCTTCACTTCCCATCAATTTCAAGCACTCAGAGGGGCTTTATCCCTTTCCATGGGATAAGAGGGACTCCAGCTTCCCTTCTCTGTGCACTGTTGGGGGATCTGGACCCTGCTCAGTCTGTAGTGGGGGAGGGACCTGAACCTCCCGTGACACCAAGAGGGACTCAAACCCCACAAGACCTTCACCAAACCTGCTCAGGGAGTTTTAACCCTCACCCTTCAGTGCCTCCCACTCCAAAGGTCCCAGGGAAACTCACCCACTCCTGGCAGTTGGATGTTTGGAGATGGGAGGATCCAAAAGTGGTGGCCTGGTCCCACCTGGGTCCCCAAACTGTTACAGAAATTTCTCTCCTTTAGATTTCCTACAGTGGAGTCTCAGACACCCAAATCCAGGAAAAAATAATGTAATGTTTGAGTGGTGAAGCAGTAGAAACATCTCCATCTGGGTGGAGCTGCTCAGGGACCCTGAACAAAGAAACCCTGGGGGTTTTGAACCCTTTCAGCTGATGCACCTGCTCTTCAAACCTCCCACCTCACGGTCCAGGGGTAATTTTGGCCCAGGGTCCTCTTACTTCTCACTGGGTTCTCTCTCCATGTCCACACACACAAGACAAGAGCTGTTCTTACTTTCAGTCTTGTGTAACAAACTTGGTTTATGTTTACCTTTTGCCTTATCTCTCCTAAGAGCTCATCCTTTAGTTGTTGCCTGTTCTTGAAGGTCTTTTCGCTAGAGTCTTCTTATCTGGTGGGCTAAGTGGATCCAGTCTCTGTTTTGTCCCCTGCTCCCTGGAGGTCATTTAAAGTTCACTCACACAGAATTTTAAGCAGGGCCCTCTGTGAACTGGTTAAAATGCACTGAACTCCAAATAATCACAGTTAATTTCTGACATTCTCTAAGTCAGTTTAGATCCCCAGCACCCATGGGAACTGCTGGCCCATGCCAAGCCCACATGTCCCACCCAGCCATGTCACCCCCACCATCCCACAGGGCCGTGACCCATGCAGCTGCTTGTGTTGGGTGGGAAAAGTGTCCAAGCGTGACAGGATGCTGCTTCCAGCACTTTCGGCATGAACTGTGGGATCCAGTGGTAAAACCCACCAGGAACTTTGTGACTTCAAAGTTCCTTGGGGCAGAAAATGCCACAGGCTGGGGCAAAACTGGTGCTGCAGGTGTTGGACAGCTTTGGGGCAGGAGATGGAGCTTAGTGGGAGTCTCAAATTCTGGCTCTGTTCTCCAGGAACACAGCCAGGACCCACATCCTTTAAAATCCAGCCCCAAACTCAGACTGTCTTTCCCATCTTTGGGCATCACAGCCCCACATGCCCAGGAATTTCCAGCACCCCAGCACAGGCGGGAGCTGCCCCAGTATATTCAGTGTATTGATGTTGGATGCTGCAGCTGGGAGGAATTTGAAAACTCTGAGGGTTTTCCTCTGGTTGGGTTGTCCAAGGGGATTCCCAGAGGGGAGCAATTTGGGAAGAGGCAAAGCCTCTTCTGTGAGTGTGAGGGCAGTGTCCTGGTGCCAGGGGCTCACTGGAATTGGGAACAGGAAGCTCTGGATGCCCCTTTGGTCTGGTCTGTGCTGATCCCTTGGGATGGAGTGGGGCTGGAATTGAGGTTGGAATTGGGGGCGAGGGTGGACACGTTGCCAGGGCAGCAGAAAGCAAAGCCCTCAGTGCTGCCTTGTGCTCAACATCCCGAGCACACCCTAAGCAGGGGCTGCCCTGGGCCACTCTGGCTCCTGCTGGGACCAAGCTGGTCCCTCCTGGTGGCTCCAGAAGGTCCATGCTGGTGGCACCAGGAGGGGAGGGACGGTGATGGATCCTCTGCTCCCTGCAGGACCAGCTCTCGGCTGACATGTACAATTTTGTGGCCAAAGAAGTCGACTATGCAAACTATTTTCAAACTGTAAGTGCCACCCAGCCCCAGGGCTGTCCCTGTCCCTGTCCCTGCCCTGTCCCTGTCCCTGTCCCCAGCAGTGCGGTGACCTCTGTGCCATGTCCCCCCAGCTGATCGAGGTGCAGGCCGAGTACCACCGCAAATCCCTGGCACTCCTGCAGAACTTCCTGCCGCAGATCAAAGCCCAGCAGGGTGAGTGCCCCCAGGGCAGTCCCACTCTCACTTGTGACACCGAGGGCCTGGGACAGGCTCTGTGTGACCCCACAGTGACAGCTGAGCACCCTCCCTGGGCTTGTTCTGCCTGCATCCTGCCTGTCCTGGTGCTGGGAGGGGATCCCAGCCCCATCCCCCTTGGCTGGGGGGAAAGGATCCATCTGCATGGAGAGGCTAGGAAGGCCCTGGCCCAGGGTGCCCAGAGAAGCTGTGGCTGCCCCTGGATCCCTGGCAGTGTCCAAGGCCAGATTGGACATTGGGGCTTGGAGCAGCCTGGGATAGTGGAAGGTGTCCCTGCCGTGGCAGGGGTGGCACTGGATGGGCTTTGGGGTCCCTTCCGACCCAAACCCTTCTGTGGAAATCTCCATTGAGTGCAGCTGAAATCCCAACACTGAGGGGAGGCTTGGGGTTCTCTCTGGGGGTGCAGCATCCAGAGGCTCTAGGCTGGGAGCTTGAGATTGGAGTGAGCCCCAGGCAATGGCCCCAAAAGCAGCTCCTCCCCACATCAGGGCTCCTGGTGCTGCTGTCGCTGCAGCAGGGCAGGGAGGGATTCATATTTCATATTTCTCTCTATCCCACAAAATATTCCTGCCTTAAACTGTGATGGAAGAAGGGCAGAATATTGCAAAGGTTTACCTGTTGCTACTCCTATGGAAAATGTTATCCACCACCTTTGAAATCCTGTAATGATTGGAAAACATTTCACCTTTAAAAAGCACTTCCTGAGCTGCCCAAGCCGGACGTGTGGGGTCCTGTTCTTTTAGCAACACCCAGAGTATTTTGCTGCCAAAACTGTGATCCAAATGCCTTTTGGGGAGGGGCTGGATGTGGCACCACCTCCCCTCTCCTCTGCCCCCTCTGCCCGTCACAGAGGCGTGGATGGAGAAGCCTTCCTTTGGGAAGCCCCTGGAGGAGCATCTGGCTGTCAGTGGGCGGGAGATCGCCTTCCCCGTGGAGGCCTGCGTGACCATGCTGCTGGAATGTGGGATGCAGGAGGAGGTAAGTCCCTGCTGGAATGGGGATGCAGGAGGAGATAAGTCCATGCTGGATTGGGGGATGCAGGAGGTGAATCCCTGCTGCAATGGGGATGCAGGAGGAGGTGAATCCCTGCTGCAATGGGGATGCAGGAGGAGGTGAATCCCTGCTGCAATGGGGATGCAGGAGGAGGTGAATCCCTGCTGCAATGGGGATGCAGGAGGAGGTGGGTCCCATGTCCCACCACCCTTGGCTGCATACGATGGAAGGGGCCACGGGCAGGGGTGAGGAACTGGGAGGCTCTGGGGACATCCCCAGCCCCAGGTGCTGTCCAACACCCTCCATGTCCTCTGCCCAGGGTCTTTTCCGAGTGGCTCCCTCGGCCTCCAAGCTGAAGAAGCTCAAGGCTGCCCTGGACTGCTGCGTGGTGGATGTGCAGGAGTACTCGGCTGACCCCCACGCCATCGCAGGTGGAGCTCCTTGGGGCAGGGTGGCCCCTCCAGGCACCTACTGTGGGCACCCTGACAGGGCATCAGTGGCACCAAGTCCAGCTGGAGGCCAGGAAGCAGTGGTGCCGTGCAGGGATTGAGACTGACTCTGCTTTTGTTTAATATCTTCATTATCTAATGGCCTGGCTGATGGGGCAGGTGCCTCCTCAGGGAGCAGGCAGGTGACGCAGCCTGGGGACAATGACTGCCCCCGAGAGGTGCTGCCATCCAGAGGGACCTGGCCAGACTGGAGATGGGCAGAAGTTCAGCAGGGAAAGCACCTGGGGGATGAATAGCCCCTGGCACCCAGACACTCTGGGAACACCTTGGCAGGGATGGCCCAGGGGGTCCTGATGGCCACCAAAGTGACCATGGGCCAGCAATGTGCTCTTGTAGCACAGGGAAAGGGAACAGTGGCCTGGGCTGCACTGGGGGAGTGGGGCCAGCAGGGCAAGGGAGGAGATGCCCTCAGTCCAGGGTGCTGCAAGGGGAACATGGATGTACTGGAGAGAGCCCAGGAAGAGCAGTGGAGATGAGGGAGGGCTTGGAGCATCTCTCCTGAGAGGGAAGGCTGAGGGAGCTGGGAATGCTGAGCCTGGAGAGATCTCATCAATGCATGTAAATCCCTGCAGGGAGGGTGACAGAGGGGACTGAGCTCTCTCAAGTGGTGCCAGTGCCAGGAGCAGAGGCACTGGGGACAAATGGGAGCACAGGAGGCTCCCTGTGCACATCAGGAGACACTTTGTCACTGTGTGGGTGACACCAGCACAGTTTTCCGGGGAGGTGGTGGAGTCTCCATCCTTGGAGATGCTCAAAGGCACCAGGGCAGCCACTGGCAGCCACCTCCAGGGGTCCTAGTGGAGCAGTGTTGGGACAGTTGACTCCAGAGGTCCCTTCTGACCTCAGCCCTTCCCTGATTTGTCCCAGAGTCTTTGAGCAGCAAAGACAGAATGTCCAGGGGGACAAATGCAGGTGCAGAAATGCTCTGTGTGCTGGGAATGGGAGAATTCAGGAGCTGCTGTCTCCTGAGGAGCATAGACCCCCACAGAACCCATGTTCCCTCCTCAGCCAAGGCCTCTACAGTGCTCAGGAGGGAGAAAACAGGGATACACCCATCACCCAAGGTAGCAGTGGGGCCCTGGTCACACTAATGAGAGTGGCACTGATTAGGAGAGGCTCTGCAGGAGCAGGGAGTGGTTGGGAAGATTCCTGTGAATGTCAGACTTCCCATCGTCTCTCTCCTGTTCGGGGAGAAGTCCCTCCCCAAGCACAGATCCGAACCCACGGGGCTGCTCTGAAGCATTGGCTGCATTTCTCTGGCAGTCTCTGCTCCCCTCTGGGAATGGAGTATCTGGCAGGCACAGGATGGAACCCTGGCTTCCCAATGGGAATCTGTTCCCAGCACAGGGAGCTGGGAATGTCCCAGGCCAAGACAAGTGGTGGAGACCTGGGAAAACACCAGAGGGAGGGAATTGGGGTGGTGCTAGGAGGGACTGGGGGGTGGCAAGGTGGGTGCTGGGGGTCAGGAGTGCCTCAGGCTGCTCCATGTCAGGGACAGCAGCGAGTGCTCTGGGATGGGGTGGGTGGGAAGGTTGGGAGGGATGTGAGTGCAAGTGCCCAGGAGCAAAACCACTTGGTGCCCAACAGCCAGTGCCACCTACAGTGCCTATCCCTGTGTCCCGTGTCTGCCACAGGAGCCCTCAAGTCCTACCTGCGGGAGCTGCCCGAGCCCCTCATGACGTTTGAGCTGTACGAGGAGTGGATCCAGGCCTCCAAGTGAGTCTGGGACATGTCCCCACTCCTTTGGGACATGGGCAGGGCCATCCTGGGTCCCCAGGGATGCTTTGGGTTATTTTTGACTCAGCTCACAGCATTTGGGATGTTTCCTCTGGGTCTGAGAGCTGGGAGGTGGTGAGAAGACCAACATCCAACCTCCACCAGTGGGTTTCCTTCTCCTTTGGACAGGTTTTGGGGGTTAATTTGCTTATATAATGTTGGCAGCAGCCTGAGGGTCTCGCAGGGTCCCCAAGGGCAGTGTGGGAATGGGGGATAACAGCATCTCCCACCTCTCTGCAGCATCCCGGAGCAGGAGAAGCGGCTGCAAGCTCTCTGGAACGCCTGCGAGAAGCTGCCCAAAGCCAACTACAACAACATCAGGTGAGCCTGGGGTCAGTGGGACATGGTGGGGGGAACACAGAGGGTGTGACCAATGCACTGATTTGTTTGGGATCTGCTTTCCAGGTACGTGATTAAATTCCTGGCCAAGCTGACCGAGTACCAGGATATGAACAAAATGACCCCGAGCAACGTGGCCATTGTGCTGGGACCCAATCTGCTGTGGCCGCAGGCAGAAGGGTGAGCACTGGGTGAGGGGGTGCTGGGGAAGGGGCAAGCGGGAAATCCTGCTGGGAATCCTGCTGGAGTGCAGGGGGTGCTGAGCTGCTGTGCCCCTGCAGGAACATGACGGAGATGATGACGACGCTGTCGCTGCAGATCGTGGGCATCATCGAGCCTCTCATCCAGCATGCCGACTGGTTCTTCCCTGGAGGTAGGGTGTGCCCACGGCCTCGGAAATGGATGGGCTTCCTGGGACCTCCTGGGAAGGGGATCAGAGCTCCCAGATTTGGTTTTGCCAGCTCTCTCTGCTTGCTGGAGCTCAGCAGGACTCTGGCCAGACTCAGCACAGCAGTGAGCCCAACCTCGCTGCTCCGGCACCCCCTGAGCATCCCTGCAGTGCCAACACCTCCAATCCCTCCCCTCCCTGAGGACACCCATCCCATCCTCATCCCTCCCTGCTCCTTTCCCACCCCCAGACATCGAGTTCAACGTGACAGGGAACTACGGCAGCCCCCTGCATGTGAACCACAATGCCAACTACAGCTCCATGCCCTCGCCAGACATGGACCACGGCGAGCGCCGGCAGCACGACCAGGCCCGGCGGCCCCTCAGCGTGGCCACTGACAACATGATGCTGGAGTTCTGCAAGAAGGATGGGTAGGGTCACTGCCAGGCTTTGGGGAGAGGGAGGGGGTGGCTTTGACACCATCCCAGGGGCAGCAGGAGGAGAGGATGCTCCAAAGGAGAGGAGCAGCATCCTGAGGGCAGCAGGAGAGAATGTTCAGCATCCCTGGCTTTGCCACTGCCTTGGAGTGGGTGGTACTGAGCTGGTGAAGGTTGGGTGGACCTAGGGTGGAGGGACCCCCTGCTTTCTATGCCACAATTTTGGGGGTGCTCAGGTGAACTCAGGGCTCAGTGCCTGTCCCCAGCCCACTGCAGATGGGAGTGGGGTGGCCAATAGGGTGACACTGGGGCTGTGCCATGTCAGAGATAGGTGTCCTGGTATCCTCAAGGTCTGCAGGATTTGCTCCAGGGGAAAGCTCCCCATTCCCAGCCCGTGCACATCTGCCCTCTATGACACCTTCACAGGGACCTCAAACAGTCGAGTTGGTTCCAGAAGACACCCCAGAACCCTCCCCATCCCAAAAATGTCCCCATTCCCAGGAGATATCCCAAACTGTCCCAACCAGTGGCATAGCCCAGTCCCCGCTATGCCCCTCCTGCCCCCACTCTCTCAGTCTCATAGCTCCTTTGCCCAGCAGTGGCCACTCTCCCTGTGCACTGTCCAGTTTTAATTTTTTTAATTGTAGTAATTGTGTTTCTGCCCATGCAGCCTTAGGAAAATCCAAAGGTACTGTATCCTCTGCAGGGTGCTGGGAAGCTGGTGGGGGGGCGCTGGGTGGGTGCTGGTTCTGAGCTAAGGGAGAGGTGGCCGGTCAGTGACACCAGCCCGTCCCACGCTGCCAGCCCTGCCCTACTGTCCTGTAGTTTCATTCCCAGCAGTTTCCCGGTGGAAGAGGCGTTTTTGGGGACCCCGAAGGAGTGGCGAGGCGGTGCTGGCAGTGCCCTCCCGCCGGGATGCTGCTGACCCCGGTCTCTGTGTCCCCAGCATGGGCGTCAGGGTGATGGACACCTCGTGGGTGGCTCGCCGAGGCACCTCAGCAGGGCGCAAGGCGACATCGGCCCCCCCGGCCACGCAGCCCCCGGCCCCGCCCGCCGAGCTCCCCCCCACGCCCCACTCGCCCATTCCCGAGCAGTCGCCGGAGATTTCAGCAACGCCCTCCCCGCCTCCCACCAGCTTCGGCTTCCCCCCGGCAGCCGAGCGGACAAGGTAAGGCCACTGGCACCCCGTGTCCCCAAGCCGGGTGTCCTCCCCGTGAGTGAGGCCGGCAGTGAAAACAACCTCGCGGGAGAGAAAGCTCAACATTCCTGGGAGAGGAGCAGCATCCCGGGGACAGCAGGAGAGGATGCTTGGCATCCCTGGGAGAGGAGTACATCTCGGGGGCAGGGAGGAGAGGATGCCCTGCATTCCTGCAGCCACCACCCCATCCTGCCGTTCCCATGAGTACTGTGCTGCCTTCGGGGATTTTTCTGAGGTCCCCTTGCAAGGGTGTCACTGGGCTGTAGCTGAATTTGGGCTGGAGGTGCCAGGAAGGTGCAGGGAAATCCCTCAGGGAGCCCAGCGCCCCCTGAGAGCTTCTCCTGCCCAGGGTCTGAGTCCGACTTCAATTTGCGCAGGTCAGATGGGAGAAAGCGCCTAAATTCCACTTTTCTGCCCCCAAAAGGGAAGCAGAGGAGGGGCGGGGTGCACACATTGCGGGGAGGCAGCGCCGGGAGGGTCGTGCCGTGGGACAAGTCGGGGATTCGGCACCACGAGGGCTCCCCCGCCGCTCCCCTGCCCCTCCTCCTCCCGCCGGCGCTTCTGCTCTTTTATGAATTTTCCCTTCCTTTAGTGTTACTTCTGCCGGTTTTTACGGTGCTTCTGTACCTTTGCAGCAGGGCTGACCCGGCAGCTGCCTGGCGCAGCGGCGGCCCCAGCGCCCCCCGCCCCGGGGACCCCCCGAGCCCCCGCTGCCCGCTCTGGGCGCAGCCCCTGTGGCCGAGCTGCAGCCGCAGCCTCCCCGCGCCCTCCCCGCTGCCCGCCCGCCCCTGCTCCCTGCGCTGTCCCCCGCTGGCCCCGTGGCCCTGTCCCCCCCCCCGGCGCGGTCCCCGCCGCGCCCTCCTTGGCCCGGGGGCAGCCGCCCGCCCGCCCTCGCCGCAGGACTCTGCCCCCCGAGGTAACCGCGGGGACCCGGGGGGTGAGGGTGTCACCGCGGGCCGGGGGGACTCTGGGGCCGGGGGGAGGTGGCCACACAAGCGGCGGGGCTGCGGAATCCCGGAGGGGCGGCGGGAGGGGGGCAGTGGGTGCTGAGCCCTGGGTGCGGGAAGGAGCTCACGGCTCTCCCTCTTCTTCTTCTGCTGTTTATTTCCAATTTTCTTTTTTATTGCTATGACTCATCTTTTGCACTTTCCTTTTATTTAATTTTTGGTCGTATTTTTTAATTTTATTTTTCATGATTTTTGAGTTTACTTCGTTATTTTTTCATTTACCTTTATTATTTAATTCTCTTTTACTTTTTGTTTTAATTTTCTTTCTAATTCTTTGAATGTTTAATTTTTGCTTTTCATTGTCATTGTTTTATTTCTATGTTTAATTTATTTTCATTTTATTTGCTTTCATTTTTATTTTACATTTATTTTTAATTCTTTGACTTTTTATGCTTGATTCCTTTCTTTTCCTTTCTCTTTCATCTTTTCCTTTCTCTTTCATCTTCTCCTTTCTCTTTCATGTCTTCCTCTCCTCTCCTCTCCTCTCCCTCTCCTCTCCTCTCCTCTCCTCTCCTCTCCTCTCCTCTCCTCTCCTCTCCTCTCCTCTCCTCTCCTCACCTTTCACCTTTCACCTTTCACCTTTCACCTTTCACCTTTCACCCTCCTTTCTCCTTATTTTGTGAGGTTTTCCTTTACTTTCCCTTTCCCCTTTTTCCTTTTCCATATTTTGCGGGTATTTTCGTTTTTCCCTTTTCCATCCATTTCTTTTTCTCTCTTTTTTTCCCTTTCCCTTTTCTCTCCTCTCTCTCCTGTCTCCGTTCTGTCCCCCTTCCCCGCCCCAGCACTTTCAAGCCCCCGGAGCTGTCCCCGGGGCCACCCCCCACGCCCGCCCCCGCGGCCGAGCAGAGCCCGCACTCGCTGCGCAAAGGTAGGAGCGGGGCGGGTGGGGCGGGGGTGTCCCCGCCGATGCCACCCGGCCCTGACCCGTCCCTGTCGCTGTCTCTGTCCTGCAGGGGCCAAGAAGCTGGCGCCCATCGCGCCGCGGGCGGCGGTGGGGGGAGGCGGGCGGGGGGCAGCCGTCCCCGGCCAGCCTGTCCCCGACGCCCCCCAGCACCCCGTCCCCGTACGGCCCCCCCGGAGCCTCCCCCGGGCAGCCCCCGCCGCCCCCGCTGCTGCCGTCCCCCGCCGCCGCCGCCCCTCGGGCCCGGGCAGCCCCCAAATCGCGGCCGCGCCCCGCGCTGCCCCCCCGCCGCAGCCGCCCCCGGCCGCCCCCACGCCCCCCCAGCCCCCGGAGCCGTCCCGCCTGGACACCGCGGGCCCCGGGGACGGCGCGCTCACAGGTAACCCCGGCGGCAACGGGCCGGCGGGAGGGGGCTCTCGGGAGGGTCGCCAGGAGGGCGACAATGGCCCTGGGAAGGCAGGACTGTGCCCCGGAAAGTGGTGATGTCCCCGGGACGGTGGCACCCTCCCCGGAAAGGTGGAACTGTCCCTTGAAAGGCAAAACTGCCCCGAAAGGTGGCAGTGTTCCCCAGGAAGGTGACAATGTCCCTGGAAAAGCAGAACTGTCCCTAGGAAGTTGGTGATGTCCCCGGGTAGATGACAATACATTCTAGGAAATGGCAATGTCCTTGGGAAGGTGGTGATGTCCCCAGGAAGGTGGCATCATCCCAGGCAAGACAGAACTGACCCATCGAGGTGGTGCTGGCCCAGGAGGGTGCCAACATCCCCCTGAGGGTGGCCAGGTAGTCAGAAGGTAGAGATACCCCTGGAAAAGTGGAACTGTCCCTAGGACGGGGGTGATGAGCCCAGGAAAATGACAACGCAGTCGGGAAGTTGGCTATGTCCCTTGGAAGGTTGCAGTGTCACCAGGAATGTGACATCCCTAGGAAGCTCCAAGAGCTGTGCTGCTGTCCCTGCTACTCTGCCCTCCCTGGCCCTGGGCTTTGTTGGTGCTGTGTCCCCTCAGGGTCCCTACGCTGCTGGAGGGGGATGGCCAGGGGAATGCTTTGGAAGTGCCAGGTGGCACTGGGGACACTGGGGGACACAGAGCCTGGGGCAGTGTCCCAGTGTCCCTCCCATGGGTCCAGCAGGGCAGACAGCTCTGTCCCCTGTGTGCCTGTCCTGCCTGCGAGGGATGGGACAGTGTGGGTGGCAGTTAGCCCCAGGCATCCTGTGGGGCCAGGCACAGTGTCCCCAGGGGGCTGCCACCTGCTTTTGGGTGGCACTGGCATCGGTGTGGCTCTGAGAATGCATTGCTGTGGGCCTGGCATGGCACCCTGGCATGGCACCCTGGCATGGATGCAGCCCTGACATCACACCCTAGCATCACCCTTGGCCCAGGTGCTCCCCTGTCCCACTGTGGGACAAACAGATCCCTGTTCAACATCCCTAAGCAACATCCATGAGCAATGTCACTGTTCAATGTCCCTGAGCTGGGCAGGTGTGGCAGAGGTGCTTTGTCTATCTTGGGGGGTTGCTCTGCTCTCAGCAGGGGACACAGTGACACCGCCTGCCTGTGGCTGTGATCACCCTCTGTCACTTCACACATGCAGCCTCACCCTGCGGGTCCCTTGGGAGAGGGGACAGCAGTGTCACCCGCACCCCATGGGACAGAGCTTCGTGGGACTCAGGCAGCGTGTAGGGACAGCTGGTGTCACAGCCCTGGTTCGGGTGGGGTGGCACAGAGCAGAGGGGGTGGTCACACCCCTGGCGGTGGCACGAACACGGTGCCAGCCCTGGTGGGTGTCCCCATCGCTCTGCCCTCCCGCAGGTCTGCTCCGTTTTGAGGTCCCCTCCCTCCACGTGTCCCCGGATGCCGCCCTGTGCCGGGAGCCGCCCGAGGCAGCGCAGAGACTCTCGGGGCCGAGCCTGACCCCGCGGCAGGAGGAGGAGGAGGAATCGGAGAGCACAGCCCTATGACAGTGTCCCTGTCCCCAAGCTCATCCGTGCGGCACCCTGGGGCCAGCTCCGGCCACCGGCACCGAGGGCCACGGGCCAGTTTTGGGTGGCAAAGCACCCGGTTAGGGAGCGGCCGCCGTTCTTTAGTTCATTTTTGTTCGCCTTATCCAGACTTTGCCTTTGAACCGGGTGCCTGCACCCCCGCCCCGCAGCACCCACCACCCTGGGGTGATACCACCACGTCCTCCGTGCCCCGAGGCGGGTGCCACTGGGTGCTGGCCAGGTGACAAGGAGCTCACTGGCGCTTTGCAGTGGGATTTCCTTTCTTCGGCTTCTTCCCCCTCTGCTTTTTTGGGAGCAGGATGGGACCTGACCAGCAATAACCTGGGGATACAGGATGTGCTCCCCGACTCCTGGGGTGCTGGTGGGGGAGGTGCACGTCCCTCAGCACCCGCTGTCCCCGGGGGTTGGTGGCTTTGGTCGTGCATGCACAGACAAATTAACCTTTTACCCTTTCCAGAGAGAGAAGATCTATATATATATATATCGGCAGAGATATATATATATTATATATTTGTATAGAGAGAGAGAGAGAGAAAAAAAAACTATAGAGAGATTTGTTTTATTTGGAGCCATTCCCGCCCGGCCGGTGCGAGAGGGACGATGGAAATGGCAGCGCTTCGCCCCCACCCCGCTCGCGCCGTGCTCCCCGCCCCAGGTGGGCACCGGGGGGCACCAGCACCCCAAAGCAATCAATAAATCCGTGTGCCACTCGCTGAGAACTGCCCGGCAGTGCCGGCCTTTGCTTCCTGCCCCAGCCTTGGGGGGAGGATTCGGGGGTGGAGAGGGTTTGGGGGATAAAATGATGGTTTGGTGTTTTATATGGGCTGTCATGGGTCTGGTGACATGGGATGGGGCAGCGTCAGGCTTGGAGGGTCATTCACACTGGGGCTCCCACCCTCTCCCAGCTGCAGTTGTGGGGTGCAGAACAGTGGGGGGAGTTCTGTCCTTGTCACTGCCAGCACCCATGCCCCAGGGAAACTGCCATGCCCAGGGCAGTGCCTGGGTGACAACATGAGTGACAAACCCACATCTGTCCCCTGCCGCATAGCAGCGCCACACCCATGGCAGCAGCAGTGGTGCAGCAAGGGCCTCAGCCTGGAGCAGCCTCCAGCAAGGGACAGTCTCCTCCACCTTCCTCATCCTCTGCCTTGACCTAATGCTGTTTCCACCTCCACCACTTCCATCTGCTTCCATCTCCACCTCCATCACCTCTACCTCCTCCACTTCCACCTTCATCTTCTCCGCTTCCACCCCAATCCCACCTCCTCCACACACATCTGTCTCTACCCCAATCCCACCTCCATGCCTACCAGCCACCCTTTCCGCCTCCACCCTTGTGTCCATCTCCACCCTGATCCTGCCTCCTCCACCTCCATCCCTCGCTGTGGCTGCATCAACTTTCTCCAGACATCCCACTTGTGCCTTGGTGGGCTCAGCTCCAGGATTCTGGCACTCCTGGTGCTGCCACCCTGCTTCCAGAGGCCCCCCAGGCACAGCCACCACCCAGGGCAGGATCCAGCCAGGACTGACCCCAGATCCCAGGCTGATCCCACTCCAGAGTGCCAACACCACCCCCATGGGACACAGAGCCCCTTTCCCCTTGGACACATCCCCTGGGAGGGACACTGGGCTTGTTTCACGTGTCTTTAATAGAAACCGCCGGCGGTGGGGCAGAGCCCCGTACAAAAGCTGGCTGCAGGAATCGGGGATTGCATAGACCAAGGTGTGGGGGACCCCCACCCCCAAATAGTCGCCTTTTAGAAAACAAAAAGCGTCTCTCAATAAAACTCTCCTGGTACAATAAATACTCTGGTGCTGCAGAGCTGGGGACCCTGAACCCACCTTCCCTGTTTGGGATGGCCCCATGTTAGGGTACCCCTGGGTTCAGAGCCACCACTTCGGGATGACCCCAGTTTGGGATGAGCCCAGGTCTGAAACCCCCATCTAGGGATGGTCCCAGCTTGGAATGCTTCTGGATCAGGATCTGGGATGCCCTGGGTCAGGGTGCTCCCATTTGGGAGCCCCCATGTCAGGATTCTGTTTGGGAGCCTCTGGGTCAGAATACCCTGGTTTGGTTTTTCCCCTGGCTCAGAAGCCCCTGGATTGGGAACCCACAGCGTGTGATGCCCGGATTTGGCAGCCCCTGAGTTTGGATGGTCCCAGTTTTTGGATGTCCCCAGTTTGGGAGCCTCCAATTTGGAATCTCCCCATTTTGTGATGCCCCTGGGTTGGGATGGCTCAGCCTTGGGGTACCTGGCTGTCTCCAGCCTGGGGATGCCCAGGACTGGGATAACCCACCCGGGGGGTACCTAACTGCCTCCAGCTGGATTGGGAGCCCCCAGATTGGGATGTCCCCAGGTCGGGATGTTCCTAGTTTGGGATCCCCTGGTTCGGACACCCTTGGGCTGAGACACCCCCAGTTGGAGAGCTCCCCCATCGGTTCAGAACTCCGTGTACAGCGGCCGGAGGTGGTGCTCCCCCATCCCCCATGGCTCAGAAGCTGGACTCGGGCACGGCCGGGGGTCGCAGGGGCCCGAGGGGCTGCCGGCCTCGCTGCAGGGTGGCCCCGGGGGGACCACGGGCAGTCAGGAGGGGTACCCCCGCGCCCCTGCCCAGCGAGGCGGATCTGCGCAGCGCCCCCTCGGGCCTGGGGGGAGGCTGGCCGAGCTCCGCGACCGCCCCAGGGCCGAGGGGCCGGAGGGGAAGCGACCCAGGGTGACACCCGCGTCCCCCTGCGACACCGCGGCCCTGGGGCTACCGGGGCCCGGGAGCGGCCGGCGCGGGGTCCCCTCGGCGCTGGCGGCGCGGCGGAGGCGTCTGGGGGGGCGGAGGTGGCCCGGCTCCCCCTGCCCCGTGGGCCCAGCGGGGGCCATCCGGATACTGAAGCTGCGACGCTGCAGCCCTCGCACCGAGGGCCGCGCCTCGAAGCCGCCTGCGGGGTAACCACGGTCAGGGCGGGCGGGGGGCGCGGGGGAGACCGGAGGCTGAGCATCCTGAGCCTCACCGTTCTCCGGGGCGGCGGCGGAGCCCGCAGGGTCGAGGTCGGGGTCGGCGCAGGGTCCGGAGCGGGACTCGGAGGCGGCCAGGCGGAACAGCCAGTGCCCCGCGGCGGCGGCGGAGCCTGCGGAGAGAGGCGGACGTGGGCCGGGGGCACCTACCGGGGGGTCCCACCGGGCCCCAGGGCAGCAGCAGGGGGACCCAGCGCGTGGAGCGGGGGAGGATCGGCCACGGTCCTCCCGGTACACGGGAGGGTAGGGGATGTGCACAGACACACAGGGGTGCGTGGGGTGTGTGCACACTCGTACAGACGGTGCAGTTAAGTCTGTGTGCACACACGAGTAGGTGTCACAGGGAGGCGTCACACGCAGGGGTGTGCACACACATGTGGATCTCGTGTAAGGGCGTGCGTGTGTGCTCATTTGCAGAGGTGTGTGCACAAGGCTGTGCCCAGCGTGCCACGGCCGTGCCGGATGCGTCAGGGTGTGCAGGGAGCGGGGTCTCACCCGTGTCAGGGTGTGCAGGGATTTGGGGCTCACCCGTGCCAGAGCCGGCGGCGTGGCGGCGCTGGTAGAACAGGATGTAGGCGCTGCGGGTGCTCACCTCGGCCTCACGCACCCCCTCCACCCGGCTGTCGTCGTAGCTGTACCAGCGCCCGTCCAGGGCGTTGCAGCAGAATGCTGGGGTCGAGGGGGGACAGGGTGAGGGGGGGACAGGGGCTCTGTCCTGGGATGCCCCCAGGCTGCAGAAGGCAGCAGGAGCCCCATGGTACAGGGGCATGCTGGGGGAGTGGGATGGTGCCGGGGGGCACGTCCCGGTGCCCTGCGTGCCCTGGGGTGGCTGCAAAGCCATCCTGCATGTCCCCGGCACCCCGGCTCCCTTCTGCCTTGCCCTGCCTCGTGGCACACTCCTGCAGGGCCCCCAAACCTCATACCATGGCATTTCCTCCTGTGATGTCCCCCAAAACTCATGCAAAGCCCTCCAACCCTCTGCCATGCCCCATGAGACACCCTTCTCCAGTGCCCCCCAACCCCGTGCTGTGGCCATGACACAGCCCCTGCAGTGCCCCCAGACCCCACTCCATGCCCCACACCACAACTGTGCAATGCCTCCAAACCCCACTCCATGCCCCCAAATCCCACACACAACCGTGCAGTGCCCCCAAATCCTCTGCCATTCCCCACAGCACCCCTGGCCACACCCCTGAACCCCATACTATGCCCCTCAGCACAGCCTTTGAGCTGCTCTCGCACACCACATCTGACCCACGGCACAGCGCAGCATATGCCCGATGCTCCAGCCCCATGGCACCCCCACGGCACACCGCTGTGCCCCATATCCCCGCTCACCGGTGTAGTGGCCGCCCTGCATGCTGCCATGGTGGTTGCAGACTGCATACAGGTCGTACAGGTGGTCGCGGGGGCAGCCCGGGGGCAGGCGCTGGGGGCCCTGCCAGGGTGCCCAGCGCCCCAGGAGCTGTCTCCCGGGCTGGCCCCGCTGTGCCACGTGTGGGGCCATGTCCAGCCCCCGCAGCGGGAACCGCACCAGCGTGGTGAGCTTGTGGCGCTGCTCAGCCACCTGCCGGAAGCGCTTCAGGTGGATGATGAGGATGTCAGGCAGCGTCCACAGGCTGAGCTTCACCGTGCCCTGCTGGGGCACCTTGCAGTGCGGGCAGCGCCAGGCGTCGTCCGGGGCCAGCTGGGCGTGCAAGGTCACAGCCACCTCCCTCCCCATCACCCCCCCACCACCTCCAAAGCCACCCCCGGCACCGCAAATGCACACAGCCGCCGTGCACGGGCACGGCTGGGTCCCCCGTAGCGGTGGCTGTGCCGGGGTGGGTAGGGGTGGCAGTGCCTGGGGGTGTCCCTACCTGCTCCTCCTTGGTGTAGAGCTGGAAGCACTCGTCCAGGGTGCAGCTGTGCTGCTGCCCGTGCGCCTGCTGCTGCCGCCGCACGCTCTCGGCGTCCTGCACCACCTCCTCCTGGATGCTACCGAACAGCCTGGGGGGGACGTGTCACCAGGGAGGGTGACCCGAGTGCCGGGGTGTCCCCACAGCCCGGGTGCAGGGGACTCACCGCTCTTTGGTGCTCACGTCCCACTCCGCCGTCAGCTTCACGTGGGGAGGGCCCCCAGCCCCGCTGAGCTGCAGAGCCCTGAGGGGAGGACAGGCTGAGATGTCCCCAAAACCCCATGTCCCTGTGGGGACACCTCTTTGCCAGTCCATGGCGGCAGGCAGGGACAGCCACCACATCCGCATGCACCACCCACAGTGGGGATGCTGGGCTGGGGACCCAGTGCTGCGGGAGCAGGGTGACCACCACTGACGCTACCCATGGTGTCACCACTGGCCACCCATGGTGACACTGACCAGCCACAGGAACACCTTTGGCCACCCGTGGTGACAACACAGCCACAGACAGGGGCACCACGACCACCCACAGGATGCTGTGCCCACTCAGGATGATGCCACTGGCCTCCCCCAGAGGTGGAGGAGACATCCTGGGGACAGTCCTATCCCTGCAGTTCCTCACCTGTCGATGGCAGGGTGGCAGAGAGGACGGGGATCCTGAGGGGACAGGTAGGTACAGGGGGCTGAGCCCCCGGCCAGACGGATCCGGAAAAGGGCTCCTGTGCCCTGTGAGGGGAGAGGGGACTGTGGGGCTGCTGGGGGACAGGGGCCCCAGCCCTGCAGCAGTGCCTGGGTGACCCAGGCTTTGGGACATGGGGCAAAAACATCCCCCAAAATCTAATTGCTTTGGTCCCTATGGCTGGGGGACACCTGTGGGGACAGGTATAGGGGGCTGGGGGCAACCTGTTCCCATGGCTGTGGGGTGGCTGGGGGGCAAAGGAGCTGCATGGGGACACCAGCACCCACAGGATGGTGGCACCTGGGGGCTGGGGAGGCTCTGCTGTGGGGGCTGGGTGGCACTGGGGCCATCTGTGGTGATGCTGTAGCCACATGTGGTGACACCACTGGCCACCCGTAGTGACCATGAGATAACCCCCAGGGACACCCCAGCAACCCACATGGACAGCAAGGCCACCCCACAGTGACCACAAGCCACCGATGTCCACAGCACAACCACTCCGAGGGCCACCACAGCCACCCACGGTGACACCCCTGGTGGCCCTGCAGCCAAGCACAGCTCTGCCATGGTTGCCCACAGTGTCACCACAGCCAGTGATATTGCTGCCACAGCCACTCACAGATGTACCATGGCCACCCTCGGAGACCCCACGACCACCCAAACTCCACCATGGCCACCCACAGCTGCATTCCCACCATGAACATGGTGTCAGCAGATGCCAGCAGCTGCCTGTGCCCCGGCAGGGGACAGGGCTGTCCCCTGGGCTCACCTGTGCCTGCACCTTTCCGCGCAGAACCCCCTTCAGCTGGGCCAGGATGCTCTGCTGCAGCTGCTCCCAGGAGACACCACGCTCCTCCCGCAGCACCAGCGGTGGCCCAAACCTGGGGACAGGCAACAGGGACACGTGGCTGGCTGTCACACGGCCGGTGGATGGGCGGGACAGGGCAGGGCAGGGCAGGGCAGGGCAGGGTGGCAGGCGGTGGCAGGTACCTGGCGAGCTGCGGCCCCGTGCCCACCGTGTTGCAGAGCAGCACGAGGATGCGGCCGCCAGGCGCGCGGTGCAGGCAGTCGGAGGAGCGGGCGGTGCTGGGCAGCAGGCGTGGCCCCTCCGGCCGTGGCACCGCGGGGGACGTGGGGAGGCTGCGGGGACACCCTGCAGGGTGGGGAAATGAGGGGCTCTCACTAGCACTGGGTTAATTAGAGCCAGGCCATGTCGAGACTCTGCCCACTGCCATGCTTCCACCAAGGCACACGTATGCCTGATTTCACCAATCACAGCGCTGGATCCACCACTACCCACCAATCCCAGTGAGGGATCTACTCCCTCCTACCAATCCCAGTGAGGGATCTACTCCTCCTACCAATCCCAGTGAGGGCTACACTACCTCCCGCCAATCACAGAGTGGGATACACTGCCTCCCGCCAATCCCAGGGCCATTCCCAGCCCCCTGCCCAGCAGCAATGCCAGCACAGCCCAGGTGCTCCCAGCCGCTCAGCGCAGGGTGGGCTGGCAGCCGCAGCCCATGAGGGCGCAGGGGCAGTACCTGCACGGCGGGCGGGGGGCGGCTGGAAGGCATAGACCGAAGCCTCCTCCCCGGCCGCCCCCAGTGCCTCCGGGTCTGACAGCGAGCGCAGGAAGCCCTGCGGGGACACCTCGGCCAGGATCACCTGTGGGACATTGCCGGCACCCTCAGCACCCCGAGGGTGGTCCCGTTTCCCCGCCCATCGTGTCCCCGTTACCTGCTCCGGGGGGATGTGGCCCTCCCGCGCCACCATCTCCCGCAGGTCCGCCACGGTGCCCAGCAGCGGCACGGCCAGACCCACCCGCACGAAGCGCCAGCGCTCGCACTGCAGCACCAGTGTGACGTTCAGAGCCCTGGGGACACCACGGGGAGACGCCTCAGCCAGCGGATCCATGCGCTGGCACGGCAGCAAACGCACCCATGGACACAGCTCCTGGTGCGGTGGCTGTCACCTGTCCCCAGTGCTGCCGCCATCTCTAATGTTCACTATTTACCCCCAAATACGCAAATTGCTTTGGTTGGAGCTGCCATCCTCTGGGGGGGGGGGGGGGGCGGGGTTGGGTGGATGTGGGGCTCACCTCGTCTGGCGCAGTGGGATGGGCAGGGAGATGCACAGGAATGGGTCAAAGGTGTTGCTCTGCTTCAGGCAGTGAGGGCACGTCAGGGAGGACCTGGGAAATAGGGATGGGGAGCATCATCAGAGTGGGCACGGTCACCCCAGAGTCCCCACCCTGGAGCTGCTGTGCCTTGTCACTGGTGCTGCATCCTGGGTACAGCATCCTGGGTACTGCATCCTGGGTACTGCATCCTGGGTACTGCATCCCAAATCCGTCATGTTAGTTACCGCATCCCAAGCACAGCATTCCCACAGGAACCACATCTCAGGCACCACATCATGGGTACCACACAGGTACTGTGAGCACCCACAGAGCTCGGGTGGCCCCAGCATCCCACTGGATTTTCATGGCCTCCTGGCAGAGTGAGGCTCCCCATGCTGTTCCTGCCTGCCCAACCCAAGGGTCTGTTCACTCTGAACCCAAACAGGGACTCTCACAGTGCCAGAGAAACCAGAGTGAGGCCCCAGGATTGGGAGTCTCCCAGTCTCATCCATAACTGTGGCCTCCAAGCCTTCCCAACCCCCCCGCCCCGAGCAGCAGGGCTGTGGCTGGGCTGTGGGAGGAGCAGTGATGGACAGCATGAGGACATCTGCCTGTGACTGACGGCAGGGTGGTCCCTAGGGAGGCATTGCTGCTCCCCTGCCCACCCTGGCACCCACAGCCACCTACTGCTGATTCTTCTTAATTCTGGTGTTATTTTCATTTCTTTCTTCCCTCTGCCTTTTTTTTCAACAAAAAGGGGAAAAAATCAATTAAAAACCAAAATGAAATCCCGAGTCCTCATTATTTGTCACCTTGAAGACCCACTGAGCTCCCCAGGAAGCAGCCACACACATTAATAAATCCTTAGCACACAGACAGCTTTGGCACGTGGAAGGGGGATAATTAAAGTGCCTTCCTTCATATAGAGGATGAGGGATTAATTGAGAGAGGAGGAAGGCCTTGTGATGCCAGATGTGTCCCCTCCCGCTTGCAATGCGTAGGGACAAGGCAGCCTGAGCATCCCACAGTCCCAGCCAGATGAACATGTGAACATGAACAGATGCCCATACAGGGGCACCCTTGTGCTGGCCTGCTGGAACAATCTTGAGTCCTGGGACATAACCACAGCATGGTTTGGGTTGTGAGGGACTTTGAAAGACCACCCTGTCCAGCTGTCTGCCATGGGCAGGGACACTGCCACTGGACCAGGTTGCTCCAAACCCTGTCCAACCTGGCCTTGGACACTTTCAAGTGCTTGTAGGGGAAGGATCTCCCATGCCTGGGGTGGATGGATGGGTGGATGGATGGATGAGGACTCTCCCCATCTCATCCCTTCCCTGGGTTCATAATGACCACCAAGGACTGGCAAAAGAGAGAAGCCCCAGACGGGCAGGATCTTCCCCCCACTCACCTGTACTGGGCCTGGAAGTGGCTCTGCACAAAGCTCTGCCCATGGGGGTGCTGGGTGCCTGGGGGAGACCTGCTGGCACTGCTGCTCCCATCCTTGACAGGCTGCAGGGGCAAGGGACAAGTGGTGAGTGAGGTGACAGGGTGAGGGACATGTCCTTCAGGGGGGTCAGGGACATGTCCTGGTGAACAGAGCCCAACTTTGCTGTCCGCAGGGCATGAGGATGGGCTGAAGGTGATGCCAGAGACACTCTGGCACCTCCCTGCCAGGCACTGCTAGGCCCTCCAGACTGCCCACACACCTCCTCCAGGGGAACTTGTGGGGTACCTCCCATTCCCCAGCCAGCCTGGGGCACAAAGCGTTAATGAAGAGTCTGCAGCGATGAGACCTCAATGCAGCCCAAATGTCCAGAGCTCCAGAACACCAAAGAACTGGAGCTGGGAATACATTCAAGCCTGGAGAAATGCTCCAGGAAAGGAATCCTGGGTGAGCTGGCTGCGTGGCCATGGCAGCATCCTGGCAGGGGAAACCCTGAGGGGGGATGGGGAAAAGCTGGTCCCCCACATCTCCCCCCGAGGAGCCCCAGTGCCCACAGGCACACCCTGGGTCAACAGCCCCAGCAGGGATGTGCCCACCCCACCTTGGTTACTACTGCGCCAAGCAAACATCCATTGGCACTGGGAGCTGGAGATGGGTGGGTGAGATGGTGGGACACTGCAGGGTGCAGGGGTCCGTGAGTCTGCATGTCTGTGACCTGTGTGTCCGTGAGTCTGTGTGTCCATCTGTGTGTCCGTGTTCATGAGTCTGTGTGTCTGTGTTCATGAGTCTGTGTGTCTGTGTGCATGTCCGTGTGTCCGTCAGTCCGTGTGTCCGGGATGAGCTTGTGGAGCAGATGTGCACATTCCTGTGCATGCCCCGCCCCAGGGAAACACGGCTGGCTGTGAATTCACTGCAGGCCAATCACCCAAAGCCGGCAGGTACGAAAAGCCCTGGCTGGCGCCATGCCCTCCCTGGCAGGTGGGTGCCCAGAACCAGCCGTGTTCCTGCAGGCTCCCCCAACATCTGCACTGACAGCAAGCCTGGGCACAGCTCCTACTGCACTGAGCCACAGCACAGTTCCCAGTGTGGCACCTGCCACATCAAGCCTGGGCACAGCACCCAGCAAACCCCGGAAGGGAACCCAGTGTGCCAAACCGAGGCATGGCACCTGGCACAGCGAGCCCAGGCACAGCACCCAGCACCCTGCCCTAGTGCCTCCCTGACAGGTGAGATGTGCCCCAGGCACCCCAAGAGGAGCCAAGTCTTCTGTTCTTCTCCTTTGGGAACAGGGATGCTGAGATGTGACCATGTTACGCAGCCAGATCTGCCCGCTTAGGGGACATCTCCCTGCCTGCCTCCTGCCTGCCCACTGCTCTGGCAACTGCCAGGAGGCCCCATGCCCACACTGGGGACAGGAGCTTCACCCCCAGAGCCTGATGGCAGAAGAGATGCGGCAGAAAGGAGTGTTGGTAAAAATACCTGGGCTGTTTTGGGGTAAGACAATGAGTTTCTGGTGTCACGATGAGTAAGATTGAAAATCACTGACGATTTTGGCCAGGAGATGGATTTTCCTAAATGCCATCTGCTGGAACCAGGTCCTGCTGAGCCTGACGTGTCCTTACGGTCTGCCTGGCACTGGGGTCCATCTGGTGTGGCTGAGAGGGGACCTGGAAGGTGTCTGTGCCCTACAGGGCCCCCAAAATTCTCCCAAAACCCAAGGGGATGCTTCCTCCTCCAGCCCTCATGGCAGCCAAGCCTTGGTCCCCACCTTGGTGGCCCCACAGCGCATTGGGTGCCACGGTAAGTACCTTGTGGGCACCCATCCCATAACCAGGAGGGCATTGCCACCCCTCCTGCCCAGCTCTAACATCCTCCTTTCCTGCTTCCCACACCTGAGCTGCCCAGTCCCTGAGCCTTGGCATGACCAGGAGCAAACCATCCCCCATCCCAATCCATGGGCATCTGCACACACCCTCCTCCTACCCAGCACTTCCAAGCCATTTATTCAGGGTCACACCCGTGCTGAGCATCCCTCCCCCAGGACAGGGGCATGTGGGTGCCACTCAGGTGGCAAACGGGGCCAAAACTGGGGGATGCCAAGCAAAACCACGTATGTTGAGGGACACACAAACAGTCCCATCCTCAAAGCCAGGCAGGTACCTCGGGCATTGTCATGGCACCACTTCCAGGTGGCACAGCCCGTGTCACAATGCAGCCCATGGCACACGTTGGCATCTGACATTTAACGGGAATTGTCAGGCTCTCCCAAAAAGCCTGGGGTATCCAAACATCTGCCACGAAAGGTGGCAGGGCTGAGGACAGCTCAGCTCAGTGCAGGGATGGCTGCAGAGCCCTGGCCAGGAAAGGCTGGGGCTGCCCCAGCTGGAGGCTCTGGAGATTGGCACCACAGCCGAGCTCTCCCTGTGGGATGGAGCTGTGCTGGAGGCTGGGCAGGGGCTGCCACCGGGACCCCAACTTGGGGGCACAGCCGTGACACCCCAAACTGGGGATAGGGAGGAGGAAGCTGCCAGGCTCCCTGTGTCCAAGCTGGGATTCACCCCCAAAGTGGGACAACAGGCTGCTGGGCTGGCAGTCACCCCCAAAGCAGGGACAGCACACTGCTGAGCCGGGTGTCACCCCCAAAGAGGGGACAGCACACTGCTGGGTTGGAAATTACCCCCAAAGTGGGGAAAGCACATTGCTGAGCCGGATGTCATCCCCAAAATGGGGACAGCACGCTGCTGGGCTGAGCTCACGTGTCAAATGCCAGCAGCTCAAATCCATCCCCTGCAACAGGCAGCGCCCGGCGGGCAGCAGCAGGAGGGAGGGAGTCGGGAAGGAGCAGGCAGGAAGCAATGAGAAGGCAGGCAGGGCCAGGGCCAGGGCAATGCCTGAGCGCAGATGGATTGAGGAAGACTTAATTACTCATTTTGCCAGCAGCAAAGCCGCGGAGCTGTAATTACATTGGGCTTAGCCGGAGGCGGGGAGGGACGGGGCGGGGCTGCATCTCCTCCTCACCAAGGACCAGGATGCCCCCCAGAACCGGGATGTTCAGCTGGATGGGCTCCTGCCGACACCCCACACTCTACCAGCCTCTGCCCAGCCCCGCAGCAATCAGAACTCATCATCCTTTCACCCACGCATAGACCAAACCGCAGCATCCCAATTCCCATCCCCACCAGGGAGGGGGACAACTACATTCCACCACCTCCCAGCACATCCCGGTGACCCTGGTCCCAGACCCGGCCCAAGCTCCGAGCCAGGGTGTGCGGGCACCCCGTGGGGTCACCCACCTGCGGGGGGCCGCGGCTCTGCTGGGCGGGGGAGGCGGCGCCCAGGTCCTCGTGCATTCGGTCCAGCAGCCAGAGCAGGAACTCGAGCGCGTCGTGCTGTGCGTTGCCCCGGAACTGCGAGCTGTGCTTGGAGACGATGTTCTGCAAAACACGGGCGGGGCGGGCGCTGGTGAACGGGTTCTTTCTCAGCATCCACCCCAAAACCCATCCCTGCTCCATCCCTGCAATCGCTTCTGCCCTCGTCCTGTCTCCCCAGGGACATCGCGTCCGCCGCGGGGCCAGCAGAGCAGTGGGGAGAGCAAGCACACGCAGCTGAGACGGAAGCTCTGTGGCTCATCACTGCGGTGTTCCACCCTCCAGCTGCCGGGATGAGGCCAGGAGGGGACAGAGGGCACACCCCAACAAAGCCCAGATGGACAAGTTCAGCCCATGGGGACCCACCTGTCCCCCCTGTGCACTCCGATGGCGTCAACCCCATGTAACCCCCAGGGGAATGCAAATCCAGTGCGGAGATGTCTGACATTCCCTCTGGGCACCCTACTCTGAGAGCCCAGGTCATGTGCCACAAATGCCAGCCCTGCCCCGGCAAACAGAGCATACCCCTGCTCTGCAACTTCACTCCTGCCTGGGTCATGTCCTGATGCTGAGGTGTCTCTGCCTGCTCCCACTTTTTATGATTTATATAATCTTGGCTAATTAGTATTAATTGCACTGGGAGGGGAGTGGTACAATGCCCTTAAAGCATGTTCCATCTTCACTGGGGGCTGCAGTGGGAGGAACAGGGCTGGGAACACTGTGGGGCCCAGGTGGTATCCAGGAAGGATGAGGTGTCACCCATCAGGGTGACATCAGGCCACCAAGCCAGTGCTAACAAAGCCATTTGCCTTGCTGAGCCAGCCAAGCTCCCAGCACATGCCTATGTCTGGGGTGGTCACAGGATTTGTGCCACCAGCAGATGCCAGCATGCCAACAGCCCGTGAGAGTTGCGTATGCAGCTCCAGGGGTGTGGCACAAGCCAGGATGGGTCCCTGACCCCCAAAAGCAGGAATGGGGCTAGGAATCCCTCTGGGGAGCCCAGGGAGCACCCTGAGAAGCAGAGCTGGGGATCCCTAAAGACCCACCTCCTAGCCTGGACTGGTGGTGGCTCCTCAGAGCCAGGAAAGGACAATTTTAGGAGCTCAGCCCCAAAACCAGCACCGGGAATGGGAAATCCCAACCATCCGTGTGGATTCTAAGCAGCTGACACAGTCAAACCCCGACCATTTGTGCTGATTTTATGCAGCATGTTGGGACCTGCCAGGACACGGATCAGACCTCTGGCAGCCCCAGGAAACGCCCCAAGCCAAAACCCCCCTGGCCACTGTACTGCTTGTCCCCAGCCCTGCTGCCAGCAGCACAAACAGCCTGGCACAAGCAGAGGGAGCAAGGCCACCACGGATGGGCTTCCAGCACAATGAACCAACTTTCAACTTAAAAACCTTGCTTAGGTGGATTTAAACAAGGTGAAGGCTGGAAGTTTGGGATTTTTTTTTTTTTTTTTTTTTTTTTTTGCTCTATCCCTAGGGAATGTGCGTGTTTGGGAGAGAAGGATGGAATTATTTTGCAGAGCACTCCAAAAGCTGTTGCTTGGCTTTGAGGCAGTTAAGGGCAATTATGTCCCACAGGAGCACCTGCTGTCCGCAGCAGTCCCTGCAGGGTGGGTGCTCCATTCTCCAGCCCAGGAAGGGAGGCAGGAAGGTCCTCTGGGAAAGGGGGGCAGAGCAGGAGGTATTCCAGGTACAAACAGCTTCCTGGAAGCTCCCCGGGCACTTTGCAAAGTTGAATGGCACCAGTTTATTGGCAGCACCAGGTCCTTGAGGAAATGTCACTCTGGCAGGGGACACATGCCCCTGAGCATGGGGAGCTGCAATGCCAGGCTGGACATGCTGTCCTACAGCTGACACCCTGCACCTGTCCCAGCCAGGCTCAGGCCCAAGCACACTGGCATGTTCCTGGCAGGGGTGTGACAGAGCCTGAGGCCACTGAATTTTGCTCCCGGGACGATATCCTGCCTTAGCCACGATCACAGCCAGCACACTCTGTGGTGTGGCCAGGGCTGGGAGATCACCCACCCCCGGGAGCTCAGGTGACAGAGGCCAGGCCAGAGGGAGATGACAGCAGCAGGGCTAGGGATGTCTGGCAGGGCAGGGTCCATGGGGAGGATGAGGCAGGGGAGTGGGAGATGTGAGTGGAGGGTGCAGGTGGGTGCTGTAAGCTGGGGGAGCTGGTGAATGCAGGCTCTAGGAGCATCTGGGGAGTGGGGGGATGCTGGAGAGGAGCTCGGGGTGGGCGGGGGGGTCCTGTGAGTTCGGAGTGCTGATAGGGGCTGGGAGGAATGGTAAGAGTAGGGGGATGCTGGGAACAGGAGGTACTGGTGGATGCTGTGAGTTTCAGAAGGGTGTCAGTGGGTTCGGGGGGGGCTGGAGGGAGCTGTGAGCCAGGGATGCCAGGTGATGGGTGCTGGGGGGTGGGAAGGGTGTCAGTGGGTTCCAAGGGTGCTGGGGGGTGGGTGCCGTGAGCTGGGTGTGCCAGTCAGTGCTGTGAGCTGAGAAGGGTGTCAGTGGGTTCCGGGGGAGCTGTGAGCTGGGAAGGGTGTCAGTGGGTTCCGGGGGAGCTGTGAGCAGGGTGTGCCGCTGCGCGCTGGGGATGCCGCCGGGGGCCGGGGTCAGCCGGGGCCGCGCGGGGGCCGCTCGGTACCTTGAACTCCGCGGAGAGCTGCGGGGTGTAGTCGCGGGTCCAGAGCGCGCGGACCAGGGCCGCCAGCCGGTGCGTGACCTCGGCGCGGGCTCCGCGGGCGCGGTACCGGCCCAGCGCCAGGCGCTCGGCCAGCGGCGCCGTGTTGCTCAGGCACTGCACCACGGCGTTCATGAAGCAGGTGTTGCCGTGGTTCCGCAGCCCCAGCACGCCCGGCGGCCGCTCCCCGCCGTCCGCTCCCGCGTCGCTCCCCGCATCGCTCCCCCCGCCGCCGCCGCCGGGGCCGCCCCGCCGAGCCGCCGCCGCGACCCCCCCGGAACCCTCCGTCGTCATCCTCGGGAGCGGCGCGGCGTCCCCCGCGCCCCCCGGCCAGGCGCGCCCAGGTGCGGAGCAGCCGCCCGGCCAGGCTGCCCAGGGAGCGCAGCGCCCGCCGCCGCCGCCCGCCCCCCGGCCGCGGCCGCCCCGCCGGGCTCGCCCCGCCGCCCCCCACCCGCCGCCGCCGCCCTGCCCCGCCGCCCGGCCCCGCCGCGCTCATGGCCGCGGGCGGCCACCGCCCTGCCCCGGCCCCTCCGGCCCCGGCCCCGCCGCGGCGCGCATGGCCCCGGGCGGGCGCTGGGCGCCGCCGGTGCCGGTGCCGGTGCGGGGCCCGGAGGGGCCGGGCGGGAGGTTTTGTGCGCGGCCGGCTCCTCCCCCGGCCGGGCTGGCTCGGGAGAGGGAGAGAGAGACGGGAGGAGGAGGAAGAGGGAGCGGTGAGGAGGACGGGGGGAGGGGAAGGGAGGGGAGGGGAGGGGAGGGGAGCCGGGAGCTGCCTCTGCCGGCACGGGCGGCCGTGCCCCGCCTGCCCCGGTGTCCCGAGCATCACCCCGAGTACTGCAGCTCTCCGCCCTCAGCATCACCCGGCTGACCCAGCCCTGCACGCCCAGTACCACCCGGGGTGAGCCATCCCTCTATCCGCAACACCACCCCGGAGTGCCCCAGCCCACCCTCATCATCCCCCAGGATGATCCATCCCCCTGTCCCCCGCACCACCCGGAGTGAGCCGTTCCTCCGTCCCCTCCACGGCCCCGCAGCTTTCCCGGCAGTCCCATCCCTGCTCCACGAGTGCTGCCCTGCTGCCCTCAGCATCACCTCAGGGTGTCACGGCGTCACTGTGAGATGCCCCAGTTCTGCCACCTCTGGGCGCTTTGAGCTGGAACAGCGGGACAGTGGCCACCTTTGCACTCACCACACTGAGGTTTGGGGACATAATGACAGTTCCTTCACACAGAGTCACAAAAAGAGGGTTTCTAACAGAGTGCTGGCAGAGTCTGGAGGTTTTGGCTGCCTCCTGCCCACCCCACACTGGCGCCACACCCTGTTGTCTGTTGGGTCTGGCAGAGCCTGACTGGGAGGGGACAGTGCCTCCTGAGCCCTCCCTGTGGAGTGGAGGATTCAGGATGTCCGAGGCCACCCCAGCTCAGCTCCCTGCTCTCCACCTGCAGCACCTTCAGCCGAGGAGACCCACTGTGGGTTGTGCAGGTGGTTTTCAGAAGGCTTGGTGCCCTGATCCAGCTGGATTTGTCCCGTGGCACCACGCTGGCACAAGGATGGGTACAGCAGGGGCCTCCCCTCCGCCCAACCCAACCCAGCAGCAGAACCATTGCTCCTCAAACAGCTGTGGAGGTTCGAAGCCCCAGCCCAGTTTAGCCACACGGGAGTGAGACCTGCGTTCCTGTGCCAGCAGCCCCGGGGTGGACTCTCACCCACGAATGCTCTGCCAGCTCCCACCAAGCCACTGGAACAACAGCCCGGAGCAGAGCTGGGAGGCGGCAGGGCCGCCCTGAGTGCCTGGGAATTGGCACATCCCGGGCAGCCGCTGCCCTGTCCGGGGAGGGACAGACTGGGAACGAGGTGCCTTTGCCGGGCAGGGGTGCCTCTAAGTGTCACCTGCTACAGGGCAGGGGTGGCAGTATCCCGCTGCAGCCGAGCAGCTCCTCCCCCCCTGCGGAGCTGCCGAGGCTGATGCTGAGCCAGGAAGGGGGTCCCTGGGGACCTGAGCTCGGCTGGGGGTGCTGCGGGCTCCTTTCCACCCCTGCAGGTCTTGGCAGCCTCCAGCAGCGTCTCCCTGTGTCGCAGGGAGGGTCTGCGGTGCCAGGCGCCCTCTCCGCCCCGTCTCTGCCCCTCGGAGGCACTGCGAGCACCCGGGCGCAGGGATGTGCCGCTAGCCCTGCCCTGGATGCCACTGGGGTTGACGGGGAACCAGAAGATGTGGAGCAGGATGACAGACGAAGGGGGAGGAGATGCTGTTGGATGTCACGACCCTTCCTCCCCGCTGGGCAGGTGTCCCTGTGCCGGGGTGCGAGCTCAGGGGGTGGTGACAGGATGGTGACCTCCCTGGGGGATGCCAGGCTGGCAGCCAAGGGTGTGGTGGACACAGCTAGGGCGCAGGGCTGTGCGCTGCCACCAGAGCCCGGCGTGATCTCCGGCTAAATCCATCCCGTGCTGCCGATGCTGGGCAGATGGAAGGGGATCAGTCGCCCGTGGATCCCCCAGGGACAGCTCCACCGCGAGCGGCCCCGGGCTCAGGAGCTGCTTATCCGGAGAGGAGAGAGGATTGAGCCCAGCTGAAGTTTCCTCCCGCCCTCAGCCAGCCCTGATCGTCACGGGATGTCCCCTGAGAGCCTCTCTGGGGTCACCCTCTGCCCCCTGCCAGGCCTCCCGCAGGAGCAGCCCTCTTGTAGGGGCTTGTGTGCAGATCCCACCCCGGGTGCCTGCCAGTCTGGGCCACCCCGGGGCCACCCCGGGGCCACCCCGAGGCCACTCTGGGCACCCAGCCCTTCCTCCTGGGGAGGTGGGAATGTCGATGAGAAGCAGCCCCACCAGGGGGGTGGCTCCCACCCAGCTGTGCCTGGGGGAGCAGCTCTGGGCTGGAGGATGCAGTGAAGGGGCTCAGTGCAGCCCCTGGCCCTGCAGAGCCCCCTGGCCAACCTGCTCCCAGCCTGCCTAAGGAAAGCTGCTGGCATTGCCTAGGGTCTCACTGGCCCAGGTAGTCAGGGAAGTCAGGGCTGAGCTGCAAATCCAGCTACAAAGGGTCCTGAGCTGGCTTTGCACCCACAGCTAAAACTCATTTCTCAGCATCCTCCTGGCCAGAGTGCTGTGAAATCCATCATTACAAAGCCAATGGATAAAATGCTCCTTTGGGAAAGACATCCTTAACATCAGGCTCCCTTCTCCCATCCAAAGGTGACAATCCATAAAGCAGAGTCCTGAGTGTTCCCTGGGACCCCCGGCAGATTCCTGGCCCTGCTCACAGCACCACTGACTGCAAACCCGACTGCAGCCCCCAAGGAGATGGAAACTGGGATCCATCAGAGTGTTTGTGTGAGGATATGGGGTTTTGTTTCTCTCTGAATTCTTTAACAAGGGCAGGTTGTGCTTCACACAGTGTGGGAAGAATGGATTTGTCTAGAGCAGCTCCCGGCTCATTGAAGAGAAAAGCACTTGTTGTTTCTCTCTGGCTGCTTTTGGCTGGACACTGGAGCCCAGAGCATCCCACGCCAGCCAGAGCTGCACTGGAGTGAGGGAGGGAGGGAGGGAGGGAGGGAGAGAAGCCAGGCAGGACTCATGTTGAGCTGAGGGGAACCAAAAATCCAAAGCAACTCTTTAAGGAAAGTGAGGGAAAGCCTAAAGAAATGCAAGCAGAGTGGAGAGTCTAGAGGCAGGAGCCAGACTAAGAGTTGGATCAGAACCTAGTGTTTGTTAGAGGGGAATAGATGGAAGTGAGAGCTGACAAACACAGCAAAGGAAAATGGTCTAAAATGTGTCAGTGAAACACAGTCATGTCAAAAAACCCAAACCTGCCAGAATTAGAAAGCACTGGGTAATGAAAGTGTTTTTCCTGGGATCCTGTCAGCTGCCCCCTGTGATGCCAGTGCAGGAATTCTGACAGCACACATCAGCCAACGACTGAAAACTGTATCAGTGCCTTTCCAAGCATGGGCAGAGGCATCCTGTGGCTGTCAGTGCATCCCACCCTGCCCAGCACAGGCAGAGGTGCCTTTCCAACAAGTAACTCTGGTTTATTCCAATTTAAGGAAATTTGCACACTGGAGTGAGCTCCAGGAATGCTAACTGTGTGAATCTGCATTTCAGTGACACGGGATTTGTCATCTTCCCCTTTTTTTTCAGACCATTCCGAACGTGATGCCTTCCTATTCAGGCTAAATCAAATATTTATCAATGCTGCAGCATCCAGCACTGCTGGGTTGCGTCAGCACTTTCTCCCAAAAGTGCCCTTTTTGGGATCTCCTGGCTCTCTCCAGCTCCTGCCTCTCAAGCTGTTGTTTCCTGCCTACCAGGCTTCAGCTTCAGAGCAAATGTGGGGTGGGCAAAAGCTGGAAATCAAATACAAAGAAAGGAGTGAAATCCTATCACTATTATGGAAAATTCCTTGTTGTTACGGCATGAACTTCATGGGACACCAGACAGCCAGGATGGATATAAAAGCACGGAGAGTTTGGTTGGATTAGGGAGACACGGTGACAGACGGCACCAGAAATGTTCTCTCTGGCTGAGCATGAGTCCCTGTGCCAGGGAGGCACTTGGATTTTGGGATAAAATCCTGAATAGATCTGAGCTGAACTGACTCAGGCCCGAGAAAAATCCATTTCCATGCCGCCAAATCATCATGATAATAATAACAACAGAAAAAGAGAAACCTTCCTCCCTGCTCGCTGCACTCTGCCATGGGACAATGTTTGCTTTCTTTGAGCCTTTCCTGCTCTCTTGGCACGGGCTGGGAACATCTGTGCTGTGAAGTGGAAATGTGCTTTCAACAGCCCCATCCTGCTCCCGGCCTGGGGGCAGCTGGGGGAGCCTGGGTGGGGCTGGGAGAGCCGACCTGGGCTGGCACTGCCCTCCCCCTGCCCTCTCCCTGCCTGCCCCACTCCTCCTCTCCTGCCTGCAGCGGTTTTAGGGCTCCAGGCAGGCAGAGAAATCTCCCCCCTTGAAAGCCCTCCCTACTCAGCCTCTCCAGCTTGGATTAAATTATAGATAGCAGAGTGAGTTATTTAGTGCCCCATGAAAGATGCATGTGGCCTGCCTTTTTTGGGAGCCTGTTTGAGGAGGGACAGCATCAAGGCAGGGAAATTCTGCTTTTCCAGGGGTTGGGGCTCACGCTGATGAATAGAGCTGGCCATGCTCCATCGGTTCAGAACGGGAGAGCAGCGGATAACCCCGAGCTGTGGGAACTTCTGCAGTTTGTTTGCAGCAATTGCACTTGGGTTTTAATGCATCTGCTCCATCCCTGGCTGCTTCACTGAGCAGGTGTCTCCAGGCTCTTTCCACCCATTATCCCTGTGAACTGAGACGATGTGATCCCTGCAGCAGGACCCGAACCTGGGTGTGGGAAGGGGCAGCTGGGCTGGGATCCACCAGTGCTGAGCAGAGTTTGTGCCTGGAAACTGCCCCAGGCTCTCCCGGGGGCTCAGCCAGGCTGGGGGAGCTCAGAGGCCTTGGCTGGGAACCAGCCTCAGCCCTTGGGTGGCTCTGGGATAAATAAACACCTTAAAGATATGTGCATCAAGCTCCTGCTCAGCCAGGGACCTCCCTGGGGTCAGGGGGCTGGGAAAGCAGTGTAGGACCCCCTGTCCCTGCCAGCCCTCAGCCCACACATGGATCTGGGAGAGTAGGCAGAGCTGGGAGCACCAGCAGAGACCGGCGTGAGGGGAGAAGTGTGTCCAGAGGGAGGGTGGGGAGCTGATCCAGCTCTCATGGGAAATGGCTCTCCAGGATCTCAGCAGCCAGGGAAGGGTTTTCCAGAGGGATGAGGAAGCTGTAGGTGCTCCAGGTTGGAACAGGCAGCAGTAGTTTCCCCCTTTCCCAGTGGAACTCCTCCAATCCAGGTCAGCCACCCCATGGGTACAGACATGGTGGCAGCAGGGATCTCCAGAAAGCCATCACTTGTGGCCAGGCTCCTGTGGGATTCCTCACAGGTGTCCCAGCAGATCCATGGCCTGGCTGGCTGGAGAGGCTGAGCTGCACCAGGAAAGGAGGTATTCATCTCCAGAGGATGGCCCAGCACTGCTCAGACTCCAGCTTGGGTTGAAACTGCATTTCATTCATCTGACTGCTCTGAGAGCTGCTGCACAGAGCCAAGGAAAATGCCATCCCTCCTTCACTGCCCACGGCCTGGCAGAGGAGACCTGGGCACCTGGGATGGGTCAGGATGCACAGGAACAAGCCCGTGAAGGCCCTGTTAACCCAGACGGACTGGGAAGAGCAGAGGGCAGCAGCCAAAGCCCCAGGGAGTGAGTGGAGACCCCTTTTCATCTCCAGCAGAACAAGGGGGTGCCTCCTCCTAAATCCCATGGCACTGCAACCAGCAGCAGGACTTCTGTGCTGTGACCTTTCTTAGTGAATTCCCCACGGATTCCTTGCCCACATCCAGCCCACCCTGGGTTTCCCCTCTCCTTGCACAGCATCCCAAACCAGCCTTGCATCCAGGGACAGTCAGGGACAAAGACCAGGGGTCACACAATCAGATCCCAAGAGGTGCTGAGACACTGCAAATCAACAACAAGAATATCGATTTCAGGTGCTCTTGTGTGAAAAACCCTTTGTGGGAAGGTTTTGTGCTGCAAGCGCGAAGGTGAGGAGGGTGAGCCTTTCAGAGCTGTCCTGAGCCCAGGAGAAAGCAGCACAGAGGGAATGGGGGCTGGAGCTAAATTCCCGGTGCTCAGAGCTCTGATCCCAGTACTGTGCTGGGAGCTGATGGCACAGCTGGAGCCTGGCTATCTCTCCCTGGCCCAGCACAGTGAGCCACAGGCTGTTTCCACCAGGTGTGTTTAACACAACTTGCTTTGATTTCCCCAAACAACAGTAAACAAAACCATTTCCAATATCCGATATGTTCCTGATTTTCACTGCCGCTGCTTTCACCCCTTCCCCCAGGCCCACAGGGGCCAGGATTTAACCCCACTTTGACACCACTGCAGTCAGAGAGGGCAGGTGACGGGAGATTGGTACAAGCACAGAGCCTGGGCATTTCTGCTGGGGAAAATTCAGCTGGATCTGGGGGCAGAGGTGGCAGGAGCAGATGCAGGGATGTGCAAACACCTTCTGGCAGCAGCACCTATTTTTAAGGATATAACCAGAACGACATCAGCTCCCTTTGCCTGGGCAAACACGGGGCGCTGACACCCCCCATGCTCGCTGCGGCTGATCCTGTGGAGGATGTTGGAATTTCTGTTATCCCGGCTGATGACAGCCTAATGACACCTTCCCACTCTCCAGCACGGCGCTGCTGTCAGGCACTGCACTGAGGAAACTGGGAAGCCGCCTGCTGTTTGCCAGCACAGCCCGGCCCTGGCAGGGAGCGGCTCCGGTTGCTGGGCTTGTCTGGAGTGATCCATGGGGGTCACAGCCACTCTCACCGCCCCGGGGCTCCCCGGGGACCTGGCGTGTGCCGGGCTGGAGCGGGGTTGGTTCTTTGCACTTGGGAGGTGGTGACATGAGCCGGCAGGGACAGGGGTGAGCCGGGAGGGACAGGGATGTGCTGGGAAACAGGTCCTGCCAGGCTGCCTCGTAGCTGAGCACGAGCCTGAAAGGTCACAGAGCTACTCACAGTGACAGCCTGGGGGCTACGGGCTCTATTTCCTACAGGAATGTGGGAATGTGTCTTAAACCCCCCGTTTGCAGCAGCAGGGATGTGGGACGCAGCCCCGTGCCCGGACACTGAGGTGGGGCTAAGGGGACATGGGGTGGGCTCTGCCATGGGACAGGGGAGCTGCTGCTGCTGCCAGGGCACCAACCAGCCCGGCTGTGTGACCTACACTGGCTCCTCCAGGTGACTTCAGCCATTGCCTGTGCTCAAAACTGGGGCTGGTTTAATCAAGGAACGCTGCTTCCCACTGAAGAGCAGGATGGGCGGGACAGAGCTTCTCCACAGAACCTGTGCCTTCTGCTTTCCATCCGGAGGGTGGCCAGACCCAGGGCTGAGAGCCCTGCTTGCTGCCACAGAGAGAAAGTGAGGTTCAGCAACCACGGCTCCTGCCCTGTGCAGAGCCAGAGGGTGACAGAGTCAGGAACACTGGTTTCACTTCGCTGCCTCCCAGGCACAAAGAGCCGGCTGGGGCAGAAGGAGAATGCAGGGCTCCGGGAGCGGCCACTCCCATACAGGACTCTGGTTCCCCAGTGGGTCCTTGGACCTCCCCCTCCTGCAGCGACAAGTTTGGGGTGATCCACGGGGACAGAATGGCTTTGCTGAGTGGTGCTGTGCCAGGCAGAGTCCTGAATTCCAAACCCTGCCCCTTCTGAGCTCCAAACCCTGCCCCATGGGGGTCTGGTGGTGACACAATTCCTTGGGACCCCTGCATGGCTCTCACAGGCTCCATTGCCCTCCTCCTTCCCCTGCACAAACACAGAGATTTTGCCAGCCTGTCGCACGTTCCAGCACTTGGATCCTGGATCCCAACCCCAGTGAGTGTTGCTGCAGAGCTTGAGGAACATGCTGGAGTGTTTATGGCCACAGCATCGTCCAAAGGTAGAGAGGACGGAATGACTGAATTCCTTTGCTAAAGGCTCCATTAATGAGAGCAGGGGATTTTCAGCCAGAAGGAAGAGGATTTGTTCAGTGTTTGATGGACGATTGAGGGGCATAGACCAAGGGGATCCACTTTTGCTGTGCTGGGAGCAGGAAATATTTTTAGTGGCACATGAGGAAAAATAAGCAGTGATACCTTTAAATGTCTGTCCCCCATTGCCTACCAGAACTGTCAGTGCAGGTGTGAGAGATAAATCATCTCCATTTACTAAAACATCTGAGATCCACAGCATTAAGGACTGCAATGTTCTGCTGCATTTTAATTGATGATATAATTCTCCCAGGTCTCCAATGCCTGCAAGAGAATTTCTCCCTTTGCTTGCATCACTTCCCAGGCTGCTGCCTACACAGATCTTTACACAAACAGTATTTGAGAGCTGTTGCTTTTAATCCTAGATATGATAGTGAGTTAATAATAAGTACTTCTTTCATGGAAATCTGGAGCCTGTTTGAAGAATTAGGCCAGCGCCCAGGAATGTGAGTGTGTCTGGCTGGAAACACCCAGGCGTTTTCAGCAGTGACTGCACTCTCACTCTCGAGAACCAGGTCCCTGGAGAGAGCTTTAAATTGGACACTGCAAAAGAAGCAGCCCTGACATCTCTGTATTCCTTTGGGAATGTGGGGTTAAAAGCTTGGCTCAAAAGAGCTTCCCAGTAAATGCCAGGAGTTGGAGCTGAGGGCTTTTTCCTTAATCAGGACCAGACAAATTAAAATAAACACAGAAGACTGAATTTACACAACAAGTCATTCATTAAAGGCAGGGCAGAAGAGGGGAGGGAAGAGAGACCAAGTGGAAGCAAGAGAGCCTCCAGAACGGAGCAGATCTGAGTCAGGCTGTGCCAGGATCCTCTCGGGAAAGGTGGCAGCAACAACATGGAAGTGTTGTAACAACAGCCAAGATGATTCTCAGAAGTGAGGAATCCTTTCACACCAATCGGAAAGGAATAGCAAACTCTGGTCCCCCTGGAAAGTCAGCCCCATTTATTCAGAGCTGTGGAGGCTGTCAGGGGGATCTGGTAAATGCATGACAGGAAATACAAAATAGAGTCTCCTCTAATTGCAAAAATGCTTTAAAGTTACCTCAGCTGTAAGGAAAAGAATCCCCTGGACTGGCTGAGGAAGCAGCAGCCCTACAGCTCCTGTTCCAGTTGCTTGTTGCTGCAAATCTGGGGAATTCCAGACCAGGCTGACACCACCAGGAATCACAGAATCCCAGAATGGTTTGGGTTGGAAAGGACCTTAAAGCTCGTCCAGTGCCACCCCTTCCATGGGCAGGAACACCTTCCACTACCCCAGGCTGCTCCAAGCCCTGTCCAACCTGGCCTTGAACACTTCCAGAGTTGGAGAATCCACAGCCTCTCTGTGCCAGGGCCTCACTACCCTTCCAGTAAAGAATTTCTTCCAAATATCCAATCTAAACCTTCCCTCTTCTGCTTAAGGCCGCCCCCCTTGTCCCCAGGGGCAGGGAAATACTCAGGCATCCCTCTGATTTTGGCAGGGTGGGATAATCACCTGGGGCATTCTGACAATCATTCCTTCTCAGCTGAAGCACAGTCAGTGCCCAGCAGTGTTCAGGGCCTGCAGCAGCACATGACAGGGAGCCGTGGCCAGAAATGGGGCCAGCAGCAAAAGGGCCCCAAAGGCTCTTAGCCAGCATCCATTCACCAGGTGAATAAACCAACCGACAGCAAATCTGTGGATTTAGCTCCAGGCAAGGTACATGATGCCATGGCTCCCCTGTGCCAGACGATCTCCCAGAGGACATGTCACAGAAGTGGGATAACATGAGAGCCCGGGGCTGGCTGGAGCCTGCAGTCATTCCCACTTGTCCCTGCCAGCCTGCTAGGACCCTGGAGAGGGCATGTGAACTGAGCCCTTGAGTGCAGGAGAACACGGCAGAGCTAAACCAGGAGCAGGGCAGGGGGAAGCCTGTGGTGCTCCTATTCCCCTGTATCCCCTGTATCTCCTGCATTCCCTGTGTTCCTCCTATTCCCTGTATCCCCTCTATCCCCTGTGTTCCCCCTATTTCCTGTATTCACTGTATCCCCTGTGTTCCCCAGGGGATACTGAACCTTGTCTCCACCTGCACACCACCCCTGCAAGGTTGAACTGCAGCATCTGCCCAGGCTGGATCACAGCCCTTTTCCAAGTGTATTTTCATTCAGAGATTCATTCTATTTTCCCCTTTAGCTGACCCCTTTTTCAGTTTTTCCCTTCTGCCATCCTGGGTTCACTGCCTTGCTTTTCCTGGGTTTGCTGTGACCTCCTCCTGCCTGGTTTCCTCCCCCTCCCCTGTGACAAAGTGTGCCCCACTGAGGGGATGTCCCTCCACCCCTGGTGGCCCCTGAGCACACCCCTGTCCTCTGGCTGCAGAGCCACTGAGCAATTCCTAGAGCAGAGGGAGGGCTGGGCTTGGAGAGCTCAGGGATTGCAGCCCTGCCTTGGAACACAACCTGGGGTTTTACCACACAACAAGACTCAGACTTTGTGGTTTGGAATTGCTGCAAACAGAATTCCTGCAGTTTTGCTTTCCCTTTTGTTTGTTCCTCTGAGGGTTATCTGCTGCCCCTCAGCAAGGGAACACACAACAGAAACTTGTTTTCTTGTAAAACACCTGCAAAACACCTCTAAAGGAGGACAAAGCAGTAGGTCTGAATGATCTCTGAATGCTCCTGAATGATCTCTGCCTGTGCTGTCCATCAGATTTCTGTTTCCACCTGGATATTTTCAGGTGCTGGTCTGAGACCAGGGTTCCATGAACCCTTTTGGGGTCATCGATTCTCCCACCCATTACAGCTGCCCTGTGATGCTTTTGCTCTGCTGTCATAGCAAGTGACATTTTCAATCTAGAAGCTCTATGGGTGCTGTTTACTATGCAAAACCTTCCTCATCCTCACCACAATGTAGGAAGGTTGTGATAGCTCAACAAGAGTCATAAAGTCCTGGAAAACAGAGCTAAACTCAATAAATTCCCTGCTCCACCCCCTTGGCCAAGAAGGATCCAATACAAAGAAACAGCTAGAGACAAATGTTTGTTAAACTTTTCTGAAATGTTTATGGCATTGGAGGTTCTGCCCTCCCTTAGCTGATGGCTCTTTCTGGTAACTTCTCTTTCCAAATGCTCTTTTTCCCCTCCTCCTCACTATAAGTTTTCCCAAATAGGTCACAGTGACCCAATAGAGACATTCCCAGAACTTTATATCCTTTGCAATCCTCATCTGTCTCCTTCACAGGATCCCAGATGCTGCACATTCCACCAGGGCTGCTCTGGCACTCGGGGTTGTCCTTCTTCATCTGCACACAGGACACAGCAAAGGCTCCTGCAGAACTCCCTGCACTTTGGGACTCCTCCCACCAACCTCCCAGACCCTCAGCTCAAATCAACAGCAACCCCTGCTCTTGTCCCTCCTGGTCCTGGCTGAGCTCAGCCCAGGGCTGTCCTGAACACTTCCTTCTCCTTATAACACAAACAGCAGCTCCATCTCCATGAGTGCCTCTGTTTTCCTGGGATTATTCCCACATCTGCCTCATTCCACTCATCTGAGTCCTTGAGTCCACTCCACTTGGTTCACAAACTCCTGCCCATTAACCCCAGCCCTTGTCTGGGCCATGTTCCCACTCTGCCATGCTTCACATTATTCATTCCTCAATTAGGGAAAAAGCCTCCAGTCCATGAGATATTTCCAGTGGTGCTTTAAAGATCAAAGAGCAGAGCTGCTGAAATGGAACATGAGGAAGCTGCTGCTATTTGTGTTGCCCACAATTCCAGCCAGGAAATACAAACCAGCCTTTAAATCTCTGATGCGATCTGAGCCCCAAAGCACCTCTTTTCCCAGGGGTGGTAACAACAAAAATCCTTTTGCTCAGAGGACTTGATCTCTCACACCTTTCATTTGCTGTCCCACCAGCACCAAATTCATGATATCCATTTATTTTTACATTCCAGTGAGGTCAAATCCTAGGGAATATGGAGAAATGTACACACTGCCATCAGAAGCAGAGTGAGCAGATCACCCTCATTTCCCAGCTCGATGCTTTCCTAACCCCAGGATCAGGATCGAGCTCCCACTGTGGGAAGGATCAGAGCATCCAGGCCCTTTAAGGGCCCCTGGGAGCAGCAGCTTTCAGGGACTGATTTGGGCAGAACAAGTGGCATTTCAGAAGATCTTTTTGTGTTCCCAGTGAATGCTGCAAGTGCTCCCCTGCAGTTCTCATTTGTATTTAACCAACCTTTCGCTTCAATTCGGCCTCAGCTGCCTTTGTCAATTGAGGGATGAAGTGAGCAGAGCCTGAGCCAGTGTCTGGGTGGGAAACAGGATCCAGGGCCTCATCCAGAGTTAATCAACGGAGGCACTTCACTGTGCTTTTCCCAGGAAGGGCTGGAGCAGCTCATCCTCTCTCCTGTCTCTGTTCAGGGAGAGGAGGCACTGCTGCGTCACTGCTCTAAGGAGCGATGAGGTGCAGAGTGACTCACAACGATGCTCCAATGGCTGGGACATCAGCCTGAGCTTTGGGAGCTAATTCCTCATTCCTCCAGCCTTCCCGTGGCCTTTCCACCACAGCTCTGAGCCCTTCAGCTCAGGGCACACAAACAAAGCACAGGGCAGATAAATCTCAGTTAAATCCATCACAATTCAGTGTCTGCCTCTCACCAGGCTGCAGGGAGGAAGCCCAAAGCAAGGCAAGAAACTGAACAGGAGCCTTCCAGGCCAAATTATTTATTTTGAATATAAATAAAGCCCCTCTTTAGAATTATTTAAACATTAGGAGTGTCACTTTACTGACTGAAAAGAGCCACTGCTCTGTGAAGCAGCCAAAGTACACAGAGTTTGTTTTGTGTGACTGGAAAAAGGGGTTGAGTGATGATGCCTACAATGTGCTTTTCATTTTGATTGTTATTTGTATTGGAATGTTTCCATATTGTATTAGAATTGGAGGTGTTATTATTGGAGTCTCATTAACACTGTCACCTAAACCAGGGAGCAGCAGCGCAGGAAATTGGGAACTCACCCCACAGACAGTGCAGAGACTTCAAATGAACTCTGTGCTGTGAAATGGATCCAAAAGGGTCACTGTGGACAGGACAAGGAGCTCTGGAGCTCTGACAGAGAGAAAGGCTCAGCTGGAGCACAGTGAGATGGAGCCTTCAAAGGGGTGACTGAAGCAGGTGAGGCAAATCTAGGGGAGAGACAAATGGACAGGAAGAGTGACGAGCAGATTCTGCACTACAGAGATTTCCTAAGGCTGAAGAAATCAGGGCATTGTTTCACATCCTGCCCTGAGATTTGCGTCTATCAAAGCCAGGGCTTTGAGCTAAGGCCTTGCTGAAGTGGAAAATGAGAATAGCTCACCCTGACTGAGCATCAGAGAATTCTGTGATAACAGCACAGAGCTGCTCCAAGGTTTAAACAAAAATTACCCGCCCTTCACCTGCTCCACTAATGATCCATTCCCAGTCACTGGGAACAGCAATTCCTGTCATTCTCAAGCTATGGGCACTGCCAGTCACACTGGCTGTCCTTCAAGGTGTGGAATTTCCAGTCATTCCAAACTGATGGACATAAATACACAGATTACCCAAACCCATAGACTTTCCTTGTGTTCTTGTCTCTTTTTCCTTTCCCAATGAACCCTATTTTAATTACCTTTTTTTAGTTAAGGTTTTATAAGGCCCCCTGGTAGGTCACCAGTGTACATGTGAAAACCTGTTCTTCAGAGGAGCCCACAGAGTCCCAAATAAACCATTCCAATTTAATTCCCTTTTGATTCTGGCCATAGACAAATCAGTTTGGTAGCAATGTGGGGAGATGGAATCGCTGCTCCAGGACTGCAGTGGATCCTCTGGAAGCAATTCCCACATGGCAGTGGGGAGCAGCTTTATGATTCATCACAGGTGAAGCTGTTGCACCCAGCAGGGTGGATATTTTAGAACTGGGTCTTTTGAATTACACTGAACCACATTCTGAGTTGCTGGAAGTCACATCCAAAGCCAGGTCTCCAAACGTTGACTCCTGTGGACACCAGGAATGGTGAGGGCCATGAGCAGAGCTCCTGGGAGCAGCTGCAAACAAGGAGCCCTTGGGGTCAAGCCATGAACTGAATTAAAACCCATTCCCGGATGAATCCTCTCTTCATTCCAACATCCTGATGTTTGTGAAATTGGGCAACACTTGAGGACTGCACTCGTCTGTCTGTTTTAAGTTATCTCAGCCCAGCAAAGGCTGAGGGAGCTGGGGCTGCTCAGCCTCCAGAGGAGCCCAGCTGAGAGGAGCCCTCAGCTCTGGCTCGCCCTGGCTGTCCCTGGGTGTCCCTGGCTGTCTCTGGCTGGCCCTGGGTGTCCCTGGGTGTCCCTGGGTGTCCCTGGCTGCGGCCTGGCTGGCCCTGGCTGCAGGGAGCTCAGACAGGGCCAGGCTCTGCTCCAGGGGCAGCAATGGCACCAGAGGAACGGCAGGGACTGAGCCCAGGGAGCTCCACTGCACAGGAGGCACAGCTTCTTCCCTGGGCAGTGCCAGCCCTGAACAGAGCCCAGAGAGGGCTGCAGTCTCCTCCCTGGGATATTCCAGAGCTGCCTGGACACAATGCTGTGCCCTGAGCTCTGGGATGGCCCTGCTGGAGCAGGGAGGTGGCACAGATGGGACCTACTGAGGCCACTCCAGCCTGACCCATGTTGGATTCTGGGATTCAGGCAGGGGTCTGGGATTCAGGCAGGATTCTGGGATTCTGTCCTGGCCATCACCTGAAGGATGCTCTGGCCACCCCATGGCCCCCAGGGCACTGTGGGGGGTGTGGGGGGATGTTGATTTCTCCCACATGTGACATTTGAATGCCACATTGGGAGGATAGAGAATGAGTCAGGAACTCCCCCAGAGAAGGGCTCAGATCTCAGTCCATCCTTTGAAGCTCTGTTGTGTCAAACATGCACCTGTAACTTTCCCATCCAGGATCACCAGGGTTAAGGCAAAGACCTTTTTCTGACACAAAGTTTCCCTGCTCCAGCTTCTACTCAAAGACTCATTTTCAGGAACATTTAAAGCAAAATTTAAAAATTAATTTCTATTTTTAGAACCACAGAATCATTAATATCTAAAAAGCCTTGTAAGATTATCAAGTCCAAACATTAATCTGATGGGTTCCCCTTTGTGGAAGCTGTGCATGTGTTTCCCATATTGAATATATTTCCCTCATTCAATCTCCAAACAAGCTCCTGTGTTGTTAGAACAGACACCAAGTGGGTGTGAAGGTGCTGCCTGCCCAGATTTTCCGTCAGGGATGCACAGCAGCCTCCCATCGTGGAGATGTCATTTTTGATCTCACTCCCTGGCTGATTCCTGCTCTGCATCGCTGAGGGCAGCGGGAAGGATGGCAGCAGCCTGTTTGGAAAACACTTTTTCCACTTGTTGGAACAAAAGAAGAGCTGCCACGGGGCTGAGTGCTTTCACATCAGCTCTAAAGCACACAAATCCCAGGGATATGACAGAAAGGGAAATCTAGAAAGCACCTCAGGCTTTTGTTCAATGTCCCCTGAATGCCACAAAGATGAACCAGGGCAGGGGAAAGTGGCACAACAAAAGGGTGGCCCCTTTCAAGCTCTGCTCGTGCAGGTGCTTTATAAAGCAGGAGAACAGCAGCAATTCAAGTCTTCCAAAATGAGCCAGAACTGGGAAATTAAGGCTGTATTTCCCCACCAGTGATGTGCTCTGTTTGAGAGCAGTTAACAGATAAAAATTCAAATATCTATACAAGGATGTAGTCCTGTAATCCTTACAATTATCACCAAATCCAGCTCACCCAGGGAGCTGTGGGGCAGGGATGCACCAGGCAGGGATTTTGGCATCATATTAACCTAAAGCTGCAAATGGTTCACTCATTGCTCTGGAAGGATATGGATTTTCAGGTTGTGCCCAGAGGGGAGACTCCTGCACTGCTGGATCTCAGTGAGGTTTGAGCTTTTGTGCCACACCAAGGAGTGATGCAGTAACAACATAAAATAAAATAAAACCAATAAAAACTTTCCCTGGGATCAAACTCTCATCCAAGGCCAGGTTGGATGGGGCTCTGAGGAGCCTGGTTCCATGGAACGGTCCCTGCCCACGGCAGAGGGTGGAATGGGATGATCTCTAAGGTTCCTTTCCACCCAAACCAGTCAGGGATTCCACAATTTTCTGTTTGGAGAGGGAACAACCAATCCACTGTGGATATAACAAAGTGTCGTGATCCCACTACACAGAACAGGGAATGTTTGCTGTCCATCTGTGAGACAACAGCAGGCAGGAGACACCAGTGCTCCCAGCATCTTTTGTCACAAGCCTGGAATTTAATTCAATATGCTGTCTGTCAGTCATAAAGAAGACTGAGACCCAAAAACCCCTTGGAGCAGCTCTGGAGGCCAAGTCCAGCTGGTGCTGCTGAGCTGACACCTCCACAAACCACACAAAAGCAGGATTTTGGGATTCCCACTGCTGGCACCAGAGAGGCCCCAGTGTCAGAGCAGCAGCCCTGGAAGGAAAGGAAGGGGGTTGGCACCACTGCCATTACCCAAATATCAGGAATTCTGTTTTTTTAATTAGAATTCTTTCTGGATATCAGTGAGTTTTCCAGCTTTGAAGCTGAACTGTTTCCAAGATGCTCCCTCACCTTGCATTCACTGGGAGGTTCCTGCATAAACCACCCTGCAAGGATTCAACAGCCTTTAAAGAGGCTTCTGAGGGATCCTGACCTCACTTGCAGCTGACTGAAAGCTCTTTGGCAGCCCAAACCATCCCAGTTACACTCACAAAGGAGAGTTAGTCTCAGTGATGCCTCTTTCTGACAGGCAGCAGTCAGCTCCTCATGAAACTCAGCATGAATTGGATAAATCTGGCACTCATTTGTGCCAACAAAGAACTGGGCACAGCTCAGGGCACCTCTCCATGGCAGGGAAGTGGCAGCACCTTGATCTGAATTTTCCTGTTGGGAAGAAGCAGAGGTTTGGCCTCACATTGTCCTCGATTCCTTAATTTCCCATCCTCTCTTTTCCCCTGACTCTGGAGAGCCTTGACTGTCCTGCTTCCCCACACAGCTCCACATTAGGTGTGATATCAGAATGCAGGAGCTGCTCAGGACTGACATTCCATTCCATTCCATTCCATTCCATTCCATTCCATTCCATTCCATCCCATGTTAATCCTTCCTGGGATCTGTCCCACCTGCCAGGGGGCAAAGCCACTTTGCTTTCTGCACCAAGGCCTGTGGTAATGACCTCCCTGCTGATATTCCTGCTCAAGTGCCCTGAAATATCCCAACTCAGGGGTATTTCCAGCCACTTCGGGTCTTTGGGGACTGGTTTGGATTGCACAAAGCTCAGCTGGCAGAGCTGTGCACTGAGCTGCTGCCTCGAGCAGTGCAAAGTGAATCTGTGAGCTCAACCCTCAAATCCCCTCGGGGCAGTGGCTCCTGCAGCTCTCTGCTTTGCAGGCAGAGAGGATTCCCTGCACGTATTCCAGCACTCCCAGACACGTATTCCAGTATTTCAGTGCTCCCAGACATGTATTCCAGTATTCCAGCGCTCCCAGACACATATTCCAGTATTCCAGTGCTCCCAGACACATATTCCAGGATCCCAGAACATGCCCATCCAGCCAGAGGAGCCTCCTCTACAACCCCTCCTCCACCAAACCCTCTCTCACCTGGCCAAAGCTGCTCATCCTCAGCTGAGGGAAATAAGATTTTCCTGACTCCAGCAGAGATGTCCCACTCTGCAGCAATTTGGGATCTGACTCCTGGTGCCTGAGAGGAAACAAGACTCATTTAAATGAAGGATGAGTGGGGCATTTCACCTCTGTGCAAACACAGGCTGGAATTCTCAGCCTGCTGCTCCTTGGAACCACACCAGCCCTTTGGTCTGCAGGAGAGAAAATGAGATTTCTTTGGGTGATGCCTTTACATGAAAAGAATTGATTTTTATTCTGTGACCTTTGGGGAAGATTCACCTCTGCCCTCCTGGCTCCCAGCTCCCTCCATCACTCTGGGGCTGGGCCTTTCCAGAGAGCTCCAGTCCCTCCTCCAGTGCTGACTTTGGACCTCGTTTGTCAGCACAAGCAAAGCTGGAATTTCCTTGGAGAAAACAGGATTGGACCACGATGGGATGGAGGTGGAGCCTCCTTCTTGCTGCAGCATGGACAGCACCAGGGAGTCCCTCCTGATCCTGATCCTGATCCTGTTGCTGGTATCACCCAAACTTGGCTTTGTCAGTGTCCTTTGACTGCCCTGGGCAGGAGAGTGAGAGCCCAGAGGGAGAAGAGAGGGAGGAGTTTTTAATTGCAGTTATTAATTAATATTTTATGTGAACTACTCTAGTGTGAGGAGCAAGCAAATAGCATCATTAGGGGTCCTTCAGGGCATTCAGGACCACGGATGAGCCCCAGATCCTCACCTCATTCCAGCAATACTCACATTTTATATCAGCACCTCCACTTCTCCTCCCGCTGGCTCCTCATCTCTCAGACATGGGAACAAAAGAGGATGAAATTCAACCCTGATGTCCTTTCCTAGAGCTGCTTTTAGGGCTGATCCTCTTGGCCCAGGCCTCTGTGCCTGTCTGGAGGGTGCAATCCCATCTCCTGCCTGTTTGTAACTAACCACAGTTGTCACAGACCAGCTCTGGAAATGACTCAGTCTATCATCAGTGGGTGTCTGCTCTTTCCTGGGCTGTGCAGATCAACAGAGCAGCCATTGGAAAAGGAGGAATGGTTTTCCATGGATAAAGTACCAGACTATGGCAAAAAACCCAAAGCAAGCAGCCAACAACCCAAACCAGTCCTTAGCCTTGCCAAAACCCCTCAGCTATAAGATAAACAAGTCTGTGCTTCAGCTCTGCTGCCTGTGCAGAAACATTGCTGTGCTGGATGGGAAAGAGCAGATTGAGGCTTTACAATCAGAGAGAGCCCAGAAGAGGCTGCAAGAGGAGAAACCATTTCTGTGGAGTTAAATCAGAGAATCCCAGAATCCCAGGCTGATTTGGGTTGGACCTTAAAGCTCATCCAGTGCCACCCCTGCCATGGCAGGGACACCTCCCACTGTCCCAGGTTGCTCCAAGCCCCAGTGTCCAACTTGACCTTGGACACTTCCAGGGATCCAGGGGCAGCCACAGCTTCTCTGGGCACCCTGTGCCAGGGCCTGCCCACCCTCACAGGGAATAATTCCTTCCCAAATCCTATCTATCTCTGCCTTCTGTCAGTGGGAAGCCATTCCCTGTGTCCTGTCCCTCCATCCCTTGTAAGGAGTCTCTCTCCATCTTTCCTGTCAGCTCCTTCAGGTCCTGCAAGGCCACACTGAGGTCACCCCAAAGCTTGTCCTCTCCAGGCTGAACAATCCCAGCTCTCCCAGCCTTTCCTCCCAGCAGAGCTGCTCTATCCCTCTGATCATCCTGGTGCCTCCTCTGGACTCTCTCCAGTAGCTCCAGCTCCTTCCTGTGCTGGGGCAGCTCTGCAGGTGAGGTCTCACCTGAGCAGGGCAGAATCCCCTCCCTGATATCCTGAAATCCTGTCTGAAATCTCAATGTTCTTACTCAGAAAATTCTCTCTCTTAGCTTGGGGGAAATAAACAAGTGAAATGGAAAATGAATAATGAAAAAAGGGAATAAAGGAGCTTTATGGCATCAGAAGTTGACCTGAGCCTGAAGCTTGGCACAAAACAAGGCCACAAGAGGCAGAGAGCAGCTGATGGAAACTCCAGGCTTGCCAGGACCTGGGAGAAGTTGGGAGAGTTTGACATTTGAGTTGTAACAGAGACTCAGGCAGCATTTGCCACTACCTGTGTTCCCAGGCAGTGCTGCCAGCTCTGGGGACTGCACCAGCACTTGCAGAATATTCCCTTTTTTTTCCTCTAAGCCCAAGCTCAATGTGTGAAAATACCAATTTTTCTTTGGTGGAGATTTTTTCTGGGAAAAAACAATCACTTCTAGCATTTAGTGTTGAGAAAGCCTGAGGATAGGGAATTCTCAAGGAATAACAACAAGGGGTAAATCAGAGCAATCCTGCATGTCTTCCTCAGGAGAAAGTCACTGCTGAGTGCCTGGCTGGTGATTTTTGAACAAATCCAGATGGCAGCACTTTAGAATGAAGACTGATACCCAAGCAGCACCACACAAGGGTTCCCAGGCATTAATCTGACCTATTCCCAGCAATTTTAAAGAATTTAACAGTTAAAGGGTGTTCAAAGGCCAGAAAATGTTGATTTTCTGTGTGGAAAGGACTGAAGCTCTAAGTGAGATGAGAGACGAGTTGAGGAAAGAAAGGAAACCAAATTGGACATTTGGGCTCTGGAGACCAGGGAAGGATTTGTAAAACCACAGACCACATCTGAGAAGTTTGGGAAAAATTCCTTTGGTTCAATTATCCAACTAAAGAGAAGCAAATTATCATTTTCCAAGTCCTGCTTAGAGAATCAGAGAATCCCAGACTGGTTTGGAGGGGGAGAGACCATGAAACCCATTGAGTTCCACCCCTGCCATGTCCAGGGACACCTTCCACTATCCCAGGCTGCTCCAAGCCCTGTCCAAGCTGGCCTTGGACTCTTTCAGAGATCATGGGGCAACCACAGCTTCTCCAGGAATTCCCATCCCAGCCCCTCCCCACCCTCACAGGGAAGTATTTCTTCCAAATATCCAACCTAAATTTCCCCTCTTTCAGTCTGGACACTTCACTCCTTGTCCTGTCACCACAGTTCCAGAAGAAAACAAATCCCCATTCCAAGGCATTCCAAGCAGCCTTGACCCAGCTGAGCATCAATTCCAGGGCTGTTTAACATAAGAATCAAATAAATGAGGATGGCAGAAAAAAATACTGAAAGAAGAGAATTCCTGATTTGTAATTTCTTTATGCGGGATTTCTTTTTTGGTCTGTCTCCAGCACTTCCATGGTGTGCTGTAATGTCAGTTCTGATCTCTGTGGAAAACACAACTCCCAGTGAGGTTTCCCTGCCTCTCTGCCTCACCACGACCAGGCAGGGAGCAGCTTCAGGCAGATACTCTGAACAAAAGCAGGAGATCAAAGGGATTCCTTCAATCAGGAATGTGATCCACCAACAAAACTGTTCCTGAACTATGTCTTCAAAATTTCCTAGGAGGTGTTGGCAGCATTTTGGGAGTCCTCTGTTATCACAGCCCCATCAACTGCTTTTGATCTGGAGCTTTGCAGTTTGCCCTGGAAAAGGCTTCCCCCTGCCACGACCTTTGGGTTTGGCCTTGGGGCAGGTGGTGGGATTAGAAATCAAACCTTTGGCTATGGAATTTCTCTGATTAAAGCTCCCTGCTCCTGCTGATAAATCAGAGGGTTTGCAGCACTGCCAAGACTGCTTTGATTTTCCTAAGGAATTCTCTTCAGTTCTTCACTTTGAGAGGGAATTATTAAGACAGGAAAAAAAAAAACCTACCTTGAACTGGACAGGATTCCATGAAGTCATGGAATCCCAGACTGATTTGGGTTGGAAGGGACCTTAAAGCCCATCCAGTGCCACCCCTGCCATGGCAGGGACACCTTCCACTGTCCCAGGCTGCTCCAAGCCCCAATGTCCAGCCTGGCTTTGGACACTGCCAGGGATCCAGGGGCAGCCACAGCTTCTCTGGGCACCCTGGGCCAGGGCCTGCCCACCCACAAAGGGAGGAATTCCTTCCCAAATCCCATCTCTCCCTGCCCTCTGTCAGTGGGAAGCCATTCCCTGTGTCCCATCCTTCCATCCCTTGTCCAAGGTTCCTCTTGGAGCCCCTTCAGGCACTAGAAGGGGCTCTAAGCTCTCTCCAGACCTTTCTCTTCCCCAGATGAACACCCCAGCTCTCCCAGCCTGGCCCCACAGAGTTCATCAGGCTTTGATTTCCACATTAATTCCATAACTTTGCTTCTCTCCTGCCCAGGCTGTGCTTTGGATCCCCAGGAGTAAACAGAGATCTTTAGGTTGCTCTCATCCCAGCAGCTCCATTAATGCTCTGTCTGCTGCCAGACCTCTCGTGGATGAAACACAGAGTCTGTGTAGGAGGTTAAAAATATCTCCATTCATTATTTACTCCTTCCAGCAAGAACCCACTGCTTTGAAGTGTGATTATAAATAAAAACACCCTCCGAAACCCTGCCTGCCCATCCCCTCCCCTGCAGGAATATTTGCTCTTTGTCCTGCTCTGATCTCCTGTGAACCCTTCCAGCTCACCTCCTTTAAACATATATATATAATTGTTTCTTTCAGTGCAAATCAACCTTTTCTGGAAATGCATTTACAGTGGTGCATCTCCGTAGCCTCGGCAGCCTTGGAGCTGCTCAGCTGTGACAGGGATCAACACGAATTTGTTGTTTATCCCAGTATTTATAGACTTTACAGAAATGCACGTACAGCTAATTCCATGTAGGTGGAAAACAAGGAGCATCATCATCATCCCACTGAAGGGTTCTGCCACTCCTCCTCAAAACAGAAACAAAGGAATCTCCAGATCAAGCCTAGGGAATAAACACATTCTCCTGTATCTGAAGGCAGAGCTCCTTTCAGGCTGACCCAACTTATTTTCAATAAACATCTTCCCCTCCCCCAGCAGATCTAAACCCTTTCTTTAAAGATAAATACTTTGTGGGGGTTGTGGATTCCAGGTTTGGAGTTTCATGGGCTGCCAGGGGCCCATAATTCCCCGTGGGAGCAAGGTTTTAGGGATAAAGGGTGATGTTTGTTCACTAAAACAAATCTTTTGAATGCCCCTGCATCCCTGGCAGTGTCCAAGGCCAGGCTGGACACTGGGGCTTGGAGCAGCCTGGGACAGTGGAAGGTGTCCCTGCCATGGCAGGGGTAGCACTGGATGGGCTTTAAGGTCCCTTCCAACCCAAACCATTCTGGAATTTTATGGTCTTTTCAGATAAATTGCAACAAAGTGCAGAAAACAGCCCCCCAGGGAGGGAGGTTGGGACAGTTCCACCAGGAGAGGCTGCATGGCCAAGGTCCCCTCCAGGGAGAGGAAATTCCCTCTTGGGACAGGCAGATCCCGAATTCCCTTTGGAGCAGCTAGGCCCTGCTGAGAGCACAGCTCCCTGCTGAACCCAGCCTGGGTCTGCAGAGCACTGCAGGGGAGGATTTTCCACCCAAGTCCCAATACCTTCTGCATTTCCAAGGAAAAGTCCAAAGATGCCTTGTGAAATCACCCAGCTCTGCAGGGGGAAAATAAAATCAATCCTTCTCCCAGGGTTAGCAATTCCAGGGACTAAATTGTGCGGAAACAAGGATGGAAACACTTTTGTTTTGATAAATGCCATGGGTTTGACTGGAAAAAACATCTGCAAAACCCCCGTGTGGCACTGGAGGCTCTGCTCCAGCTGGAAATCTCTGCCACGAGACATTAAATGTATGTTCCACGAGGAGCTGGTGGCGACAAGGAATTGTTTGTGTGTGCAGCAGGTGGGTGGGAGAGGAATCACTGCACAGAGCTGGGAAAGGCAAATGGGAAGGATAGAAATGGATCTGAGAGTGGTGGGAGAGAAAAAAGCATGGACACCTTCTCCCTGACTGCAACAACTCTGCCCTGATAGAATTCCCATGTCTGGCCCCTGGCATTTGGTGAGAGGGAGGGAGGAGGTTAGGGAGGGAGGAAGTGAGACGAGAAGAGATGAAAAGCATGCCCAAGTCTGCTCCAAATGCTGGCTCTGAACAGAAATGTCTGGTTCAGGAAGCAGGGAAAGGAGCAGGCTGGAGGCAGTGCCTGTTATTCCCACCCCACGTCTCCTGTTCTCTCCCTACACCCCAAATCATCAGTCCTGTGCTTTGGGGACCTGCCAGTCCATAAACCAAATCAAACATCTACAAGTCAGATTGATGCCAGCAGTTCAGGTCTGGCAGGCAGCTGGGAGCAATCCTGTCTGGATCCTGTCCTTGGCATCTCCAGGGAATCATGGAATCCCAAAATAGTTTGGGTTGGAGGAACCTCAAAGCTCATCCAGTGCCACCCCCTGCCATGGCAGGGACACCTTCCACTGTCCCAGGCTGCTCCAAGCCCCAATGTCCAACCTGGCCTTGGACACTGCCAGGGATCCAGGGGCAGCACAGCTTCTCTGGGCACCCTGTGCCAGGGCCTGTCCACCCTCGTCCTCTATAAATGCACCCTAAGATCAGGTTCCAGTTTTACACCACATTTTATACCTCCATCCTCATGCAAGAAAGTTTTTCAGGGAAGAATTGGAATTCCTTAAATGTCACTCCTTCCACTGGGTGTAAACTGGGAAGCTGGTGTTTTTTAAGAGAAATTGTAGTGTTTTGAAGTTTTTCAAAAATATTCTTCCTGTGGTCTTGGAAAATTTGATCCCAGAGGATTGAATAAATCTATAAGGTCTGGATATAGGTCTCATAGCAGCAGGGGTGGCAGAACCTCACAAATGAGCCTTTCTCCCATTCTTAGGAATGTCCTTTGTCTCATTCCGGCCAATGCCTCCCTAAAAAAACCCCAAACACCTCAGGAACTGCTCCCTTTTAATGTTTATTTTTCACTCCTCCCCCCCCCCCCCCCCCCCCCAGATTTAGCACAGGAGGAAGTCTGTGGGATGACACAAGATTCAGGTAAAACCCAAATTCTGAGCAAAATGAAGCAGAGCAAAGCCAAGCCATGGTCTCAGACTTCAGGATGGAGACTGAGCCTCTCACAAAGAATTAAAGTACAGGAAAAGGGTTCAGCCACGGAATCATTTTGTGGTGACTCTCCTGGAGGTTGCCCTACTTTCTGTTCCTAACAAAGAGGAGATGGGGGAAAATTCAAGTGCCAGAGCTGCTGCTGACTGAGCTGCTCGTGTTCTGGGGTCCCAGGCAGTCAGCACCTGCTTTGTGTTCTCTTTCAGGGCATAAAAACACAACAGAAAAATAACAATTATCACCTATTGTCTGTAGGAAAGCAGAAAAACAAGAAGGTTGTGGTCCAGATATCAGGATACTGGCCCAGCTCTAGCACTGGGCTGCAGAAAGAGCTTTATTTATTTCAGATTTAATCTGAGGGGATCCAGTTAATGTTCCCATCCTGTCACACTCACAAATCCACAACCCTGTGGAATGGGATACAGATTCCAACCACATCCAGCAAAAGTGGGATTCCCTGGGTGCTGGAGCGCTAAAACACATCCTGCGTCTCCTCAGAAGCTGACAAACCTCTCTTTCCTGGGATAATGGAGCTGTGGAAGTCCCTCTGCCACAAGCCAGTGCTGGGTAACTCCAGCTGTACCTGGGATTTCTGGCACTGCTGGCACATTTGGGAGTTCTCAGTCTGAGCAGGATCTCTCAGTTCAGCCAAACCCTTTTAGCTCAAACCTCCCAACACACATGGCTACTCTCCTCAGTTTCCCTGGCATTCAGCTGGCTCGATTTTCCTGTGTGCTCCATCCAGCTCCCAGTCCCGAACAATCCCACTCTTGGGAGATAAAGGAGTTTGAAGCAGGATGAGTTACACAGAGTTTAACCCTGGGACATTCAGGGTGTTTTTTGCGTGAGAAGTTGGATTTGCTGGAGCCTCAGGACACAAGCTCCAAACTGGAGCTGTTTTCAGCTGGAATTAATTCATTTTCTTAGCAATTTTCCCACTAGCTGGTACAGAGCTGTGCTTTAGTTTCAGTGGGAGTAGAACACTGACACCACAGGGATGTTTTGGTTACTGCCAGTGATGTTTATCCTAAGTGCAGAGCTTTTGGAGCTTCCCATGCTCTGCTGGCTGCAGCAGCAGCACAAACCAGAGCAGAAGGTTGCAGCCACCAGCAGAACAGTGCCCAGGCTGATGTATAGGCACAGAGAAAGAATCCAGGGAGGGTTTAGAAGTCCCCAGACCAAAAATGACCTTTGTGGAACTGTGCATGCACAGCTTGTGAGGAGCAGGGGCACCAATCCCGAGGGTTTCATCACCCAGGAGTTTCTTTATTCAGGGTCCCTTTCCAGAAACACCTAGCTTGAGCTGACATTATTCCATTATTCCATTATTCCATTATTCCATTATTCCATTGCATTCTTTATTTTTGATTACATTGTTGATGACGTTATTTATTTTTGTAAATTCAACACCTGAGACTCAGCTTTGGGAAGCTGAGGACTGAGCCTGGAGAAGGAGGAAGCACATCCAAGAGTGAGTATAGGAGTGAGGGAGGGGGTGAAAGGGGCATCCTCAGCTCCCTGGAGCTACCACTGGGAAGGGTCTCTGTCCCAGCAGTGACAATCTGGGCTCTGAGTGACTCCCTGAAGAGAGGGACAATGTCCAGCAGTGGCTTCTCCCCTACCACACTTGAAGAACAAATATAAACTCACAGAAGCAAGAAATGATTTGAGTGGGAAGGGACCTTAAAGCCCATCCAGCACCACCTCTGCCATGGCAGGGACACCTTCCACTGTCCCAGGCTGCTCCAAGCCCCAGTATCCAACCTGGCCTTGGACACTGCCAGGGATCCAGGGGCAGCCACAGCTTCTCTGGGCACCCTGTGCCAGGGCCTCACAACCTCACAGGGAGGAATCTCATCCTTACACACAACCTAAATTTCCCCTCTGTCAGTCTGAACCCGTTCCCCTTGTCCTGCCACCCCAGCTCCTGATGAACAATCCCTCTCCAGCTTCCCTGGAGCTCCTTCAGCCCCTGGCAGGTGCTCTGAGCTCTCCACACAACCTTCTCCTCCCCCAGCTGAGCATTCCTAACTTTCCCAGCCTGGCTCCATAGGGAAGCTTCTCCAGTCCCTTTAATTACTCTGTGGCCTCCTCAGGAATTGTTCCAACAGTTCCCTGTCCTTCGTTTTTTGGGGGAACCAGAACTGGGCACTGTTCCAGGTGGGGTCTCAGCAGAGCAGAGCAGAGCAGAGCAGAGCAGAGCAGAGCAGAGGGGCACAATCCCACACTCCCTTTAATGCAGCCAGGACACAGCTGGTGAATCCCATACAGTAGGATCCAATCCATCTCTGCAGAAACAGACACATTTCCCCCACTAGAAGAATTAAAAAGCCTTGACAAGGCTGCATTATTCTGAAATTTTAATAAAGAGGAAAAGAACAATATCAGAGAGACCTGCAGTGAGTCTCTGTCTTTTCCACTATCTCTGGGAGTTTTTTTACAAATAAATCAAAGGTCTTAAAAGTTCAGCAAAAGCACACACAAGGATTAGGGAGGAGGAACAACCTGGGCACTTCATCTCCCAGAGCCTGCTCCCGTGGGAATCAGTTCCTGGGATGAGAAGGGAATGGTTTGGGACACTTCGAACCATTTTTTGTTCCAATGTTACTACACCGTGGGAGCCAATGCAGAATTGTCTCCACAGCCCCCCCGAACCCAGCACTCAGAAGGACAAGGGCATCCCCAACCCCCTCAGATCTCCTGGGAAATCACGTCAAAAAATGTCCCTTTTTGTAGCAACTTTTGTTACAGGCCAGTGGCCAATTGTACCCCATCTGTGTGGGGGTAGGGGAGGATCCAGAATTGCAGGATACGATTGTTTCCTCGTTAATTCCACATTGTTCAGAGCCATTCCTGGGCTGCTCTTCTTGTGCCAGCACTGGCAGCTCCACGTTCCAGATGAGCCCAAAATCCTGCTCAGGGAAAGGGGGTGACCCAGGCAGGTCCCCTGTGCTGCTCTGAGAACACTTTTGTATGGGCAAGGAGCAGAAAAGCCCTGAAGGGCTAAGCTGATGGATATCCCAGGTCCTCTCAGAGCACACAGGGGCTGAAGTTTCATCGGGTTTCAGTAAAGACTCTTTGTCTTTACTGAAATGGGAAATGGGTTAAGGGGTGGCAGGACTGGGCTGCTGTGGGGCTATGGGCTGAGGGGCTGCCCTGGGGCTGTAGGGTTAGGGGATGAGGTGCCATGGGGACACAGGGTGAGGGGTTGGGGTGCTGACCCTTTGCAGGGAAGTGAGAGCAGGACACAGATCTCTTTATACCCCATCACATGTCCCCTCCACCTCCCGGCCCTGCTGCTCCCCCACAGTATCTTTGTGTGGGATTTTTTTTTATTTCTTCAAGTTCTTTGAACTTTATTCAGTGATGGACTAAGGGGCAAGAAGAAAGGTTCCCTTTCAGCATCCCTGTCAGCATCCCTTTCAGCATCCCTTTCAGCACGGCAAAGGCTCAGCAGAGCTACGGCAGGGAATGCTGCGAGCACTGACAGCTCTGGGGGCAGTGTTGGGCACACGGAAATCATGGAATGATCTGGGTCGGGAGGGACCCTAAAGCTCCTTTTCCACCCCTGCCATGGCAGAGACACCTTCCACTGTCCCAGGTTGCTCCAAGCCCCATCCGACCTGGCCTTGGACACTGCCAGGGATCCAGGGGCAGCCACAGCTTCTCTGGGCACCCTTGGCCAGGGCCTCCCCATCCTCACAGGGAGGAACATCCTTCCCAGTATCCCATCTATCCCTGCCCTCTGGCAGTGGAAGCCATTCCTTGTGTCCTGTCACTCCTACCCTTGTTGTAAGTCCCTTTCCAGCTCTCCTGGAGCCCCTTTAGGCACTGGAAGAGGCTCTAAGCTCTCCTATCTCTGGGTGGAGAGGTGAAACAGACTCAAGGGAAGGAAGCAGGACTCCCACGGGAAACGTTCAGCCAGACAGAAAGTCCAGTACATGGTCATGGAGCCAAAGAAATGCTGAGGACACCCTGGCAGAGCTTTTTAATTGAAGGAAAAGAGCAGTTCTGTGGAGTTCTTTCCTTTGGGTTCTGTGGTGAAGGTCAGACCTGGAGGGCTGCACTCCTCTGGGTACCCTGTGGGGGCTCCAAGCCATTCCCAAAGCACCTGGATACCCTCTGGAGGCTCCAAGCCATTCCCAATGTGCCCGTGCCCGGCCCTGTGGGAGCTCTGCCGTCGCTGCTCCCGCTGTGTCCTCCTGCCAGCGCTGGCACAGCCCCGGGGCAGCCACAGCTCCTGCCTGGAATAGCTGCCGGGAAAGTGTGTTTGGGGTGGGAGAGGTTCTCCCCCTGCAGCCAGAGGGTTCCCCCGTGGTCTCCACCCTCCCATGGGGTGGCCGTGTCCGATGGAACACCAAACGTTCCCATTCCACATTAAAATGGCCCATCCCGCTGATCCCAGCCCATCAGCACCAAACGTTCCCATTTCCACGTTAAAATCCCGGTGGTTAAAATCCAATGTGGCACTCGGGGCACATTGGGGAAGCTCCTCCGTGTGCAGCCCCCGCAGCCCCACGCCAGCCCTGGGCTGAGGATGGAGCAAAGGGCTCAGCCCCAAACGTGGGGTCGCCCCGGGAATGTCACTGCGCTGCAAACTCCAGGCAGGACTTTGCCATCTCCGGGCAGCACTTCCCGCCAGGGACAAGAAGAGTCTGTCCCTGTGCTGGTGGATCCCGGGCAGTCCTGGATAGCCACGGAGGCTGCAGAGCTCCGTGTATGGCTTGAAGGGTTGTGCTGGGCTTGGGGCCAGGGGGAAGCAGATCCGAGAGTGTTTCTGGTGAGCTCTGGAGCTCGCTGTTGGGTTTTGCCTGGGCTCAGAATTCCCACAAAATCTGCCCGTGCTGTCACTGGTTTGCTGAGCCACACGCTGCAAACAGGCCAGGGAGATGTGACAAACACCAGACTGTCTGCCCTCCCCTCCAGCATCCCAAACTGGGACAGACTGGGTGAACTGGGACGGGTCTAAACTGTAGGAGGAGACCTCGAACGTCCCCAAGGGCAGCAGCGCCCGCAGTCCCGATCCTGGCACTGCCTCGCCCTCTCCCCACGGCACCACGAGGGCTGATCTGATCTCATCTGACCGCGGAGGGGACGATGGAGAGTGGAGCTGCCGCAGAGGTGGCCACAGCGTGGCCGGGGGTGGCCAGCGCGGGGAGGAGTCCCCATTCCCTTGCGGGGGACACGAGGGATGTCCCCACGGGAGCTACGCGCTTTGGAAGCCCCACACTTCCAAGAGCTGCACCTGGAAGTTCTCCTGGCAGAGCGGGGGGTTGTCGAAGGTCTCGCAGTGCTCCGTGTGTCCCCGGAGCAGGTTGGCGTCCAGGGACAGCGCTTGGCCTCCCCCTCCACCTGCAAGAGCGAGCGCAGGGTCAGCCCGTGCTCCGTCCTGCTCCCCGGGGCTGTGCCTGCCCCTCGCTCTCTGTCCCTTGTCCTGTCCTGACCCCTTGTCCTGTCCTGACCCTGCTCCCGGGGCCGGGAGGAGCTCGGGCTGTTCCTGTGGGGTTCCTGACCCATTGCGGGGCCTCTGCCGAGCCCACCCGGCCCCGGAGAGCACAAGGATCCCAGCCCAGCCCGAGCCTGACCGCGGCTCTGCTCCGGGGACAGTGCCCGGCCCTTCCTCGGGCTGATCCCACCCACGGCTCCTCTCCACCCGCACGGAGGGAGGGAAGGGCTGGGAAGGGATGCTGCAGCCCCGGGGTACAAACCCCGCCAGGATTTGGGCTGTGGGGCTCCCTTGGGGCTCTCGGAAGGAGCTCCCTGGCCCTCGAGCAGCCTGGCTGGAGGAACAGGGGCTGCTCTGCCCTGACTTTAACCCCATATCCGAACCAGGAGCTCTTAGCATCTGGAGGCAGCTCGGGGTTTAACCCGGAGCGGAGCCCTTTGCAGCGGGGGTGCAAGCCCTGGGGAGTTACCGATAACCATCCCTGTTAGCGATAAGGATCCCTGTTAGTGATAACGATCCCTGTTACCGATAACGATCCCTGCTACCGATAGCGACCCCTGTTACCGATAAGGATCCCTGTTACCGATAACGATCCCTGTTACCGATAGCGACCCCTGTTACCGATAGCGATCCCCCCTTACCGATAACGATCCCGTCCCGGGAGCCGCACATGAACATGGAGGCTGTTTTGGAGGGCAGGAGGAAGTGCCTGATGGCCAGGAATGGGGACAGGCGGCTTTTCCTCTGCGGCGAGGGCACGGCGAGCTGGTTGGGGCTGCAGCTGCGGCTGTCCCGGGAGGAGCCGAGCAGCGATTCGGGAGCGGGGGAAGGCGAGCGCTGCCGGGAGCGCGGCACGGCCTTGGCCAGCTCCGGCTTCTTGATGAACACCCACTCGTACCTCTCTGCCTCGGGGCGCACCTGGGCAGCACGACACACCTGGTGAGCCCTGGCCCTGGGGCACCTCGCCACTGCTGGGGACAGATGCTGCTGCTGCTCAGGGGGGCTGGGGCCAAATGCTGTGTCCAGGTCCGGAGCTGGGGCAGGGAGGGAACGGGGTGACCTGGCAGGGACAGGGCTGTTCTGGAGGTGGCTGTGGCTGGGAAGTTGGATTTGTCCTTGCCAGGTGCTGCTGGAGATGCGTGAAGCTGCACTGCCCACACTGCCAGTGTGGATGGATGCAGCTGGATCCACGTGCAGCTGGATGGATGCTGGTTGGATACCGGATGGATGCTGGACTTTGTCCCCAGGATCTCTTGGTGTAGCTCAGCCTTCTCCCTCTTCAGGGATGATTTGGGAATGATCCACCCAGGAGCTGTCCCCAGTAAACTGGACAGAAACCCACCACACACTGCCATCCCAGGAGAGGCTCCCACGCCCATCCAGGGTATCCCACATTCCCAGGGGGTCTGGGGCAGCCCAGTTCATCCAGGGCAGGAATGGGATCTCCGTTTGCTCAGACCCAGCACAGCAATTCCTGAGCTGCTGCTGCTGCTGCCAGAGCTCAGGGCAGGGCTGGGGCCATGGGGAGGGAGCAGCTCAGGAGGGATGAAGGAAACAGCACCCGGCTGTAAAGACCCGGCCATAAAGACCCGGCCATAAACGGTGACTTACCGTGAACACAAAGCACTCCCCTGTCCCAAAAAAGCCCGACGTGGCCCCGCTCTTCTTCCTTTCGCTCCAGTCAGAGGAGAGAAACGCCCCACACACCTTGGGAGAGAGCACAGCGAGCTGTCAGGGGCTGGTCTGGGAGCAGAGCCAACCCCAGGAGCACCAGGCATCGCCCTGGGCTCAGCAGGGCAGGGGCTCTGCCCTGTCCCCTGGGGAATCCCAGAGCCAAATCCTGCTGTGCCACCCCATCCTGCACTGAGGAATCCCAGAGCCAAATCCTGCTGTGCCAGCCCTGACCATCCCTGGTGCTGTGGGCTGAGCAATCCAAGAGCCAAATCATGCTGGGCCAGCTCCATCCTGCACTGAGCAACCCCAGGAGGTAAAACGTGTAGGAAATGAGGTTTTCTAGGTCACTTTCCCTTGTTTGCACGAGGCCCTGGGGGTGGCAGGTGTTTCTCTCCACACCACTGAAGTGTCAGGCTTGGGACATCAGGACTGTTGGTCAATAAATCTTTGGGAGGCCTGAACAGTTTACAGAACTTGCCTCCACTGTGGGATGAAGAGTGGGGAGATAAATTACAGGTTTATGAGACACTCAGAGTCCCTGGGAAGAGCCCTGGCTCAGGAGCTTTGCAGTTATTTCACAGCTTTCAGTAGGAACTGTCCTTCTTTCTCCTCCATTTCCCTGGTGTGGCTGCTTGTGCGATCAGGGAGAGAACCTTGCCTCTCGTGCTTTGAGAGCAAGTCCTGGCTCAGACAAAGCATCTGCTGACTTCAGGAGAGTCTGCTCAGCAAGGATTCATGAGTTAGTCTGGATTTGCAATTAAAGTATCACTCATGGCCTCCCTCCCTCTCATCCACTCCCTGTTTTCCCCCAGCACCCCCAGCTGAGGTGTGCCCTGGTGGCCAGAAGTGCAGTTTGTTGTCTCCTGGGAGCTGGGACAGACCAGGGACAGACCCAGGGCAGGACAGGGACCACCCGGCCCGTGGCTGCTCCAGGAAGAGCCTGTGGGGTCACCTACCCTGTCCCCTTCCCCAGCCCTGGCTGGGAAACACTCACCTCCCCCTCGGTGGTTTTGATGAGCAGCACTGTGGGCTCGTAGCCTTCACAGCACGTGTAGAACCTGCAGAGATGGACAAGGGGCTGGGCTGGGGGGAGCTGGGACCCTGGGCAGGGTGTGCTGGCTGTCCCTGGCTGCTCCCAGCACTGGCACAGTGTGGCACACGGGACATCCCTGTGGGGCACATCCACAGGGCTCCGTGTGCCCTGGGCAGTCTCAGGTGTTGGTGGCCATCTGGCCCAGCCTCTGCACTCTCCCCTAAGCCAGCGCTGGCCCAGCCCACACCCAGGACCCTGAATCGAGCCCAGGAGGGTCCCCAGCAGCCCCGGAGGTGCCCCAGGTCACTCGTGTGGCTCCTTTCTCCAGCACCAAACCTTGCCCAGGTTTACCCTTCACGCCCACCCTGCCTGGCCCCGCTGGGCAAGGGAGGCTTTACCTCTGCAGGCTGCACCCATCCTCGGAGGTGGAGAAGAGCAGCAGCGGCGGGAAGAGGGAGAAGCGCTCGGGGATCCAGGACCAGATGAGGCGCATCTCCTGCGCCGTGACAGTGCTGGAGCTGAAGTTCTGCATGTCCACGGCCAGGTGGAAGGATGGCCTGCGAGGGGAGGGACATCAGGCTGGGCTGTGGGGCCCCTCTGCTGTTCAGGGAGTGGCCCACCTGCAGCAGGGTTTGTCCTGCTCCTTGCACTGTGAGCTCTCTGCCAACATCCCCGGCTCTGGCTGTGCTGTGTCCCCTGACAGAGTCCCCCGAGGGGCTGGGAGGGCCCAGCACAGCCACAGCTACGGGAGGTGCCAGGAGTTCCCCTGGCTGTGTCCCCACAGGAGCTCCCATTTTGTCTGCTCAGCCCCCAGAGCTGGCGAGCACAGAGGTCTCCTCACCTTCTCTGCACCACGGTGATTCCCCTCTCCACCAAGGCCTTCCTGTTGGCCATCTGGAGAAGCCAGATCTCCTTGCGGGAGAACAGCCGGATGCCAAAGGCTCTCTCCAGGAGTTTGTCCACAGTCACGTGCTGGGCGATGTTCCTCACAAACGCCTGCAGCTCCACCTTGATATCAGCGCCCTGCAGCCCAGCTGGGGTCACCGAGAGCCTGAACTGCTTCAGCAGGGCCAGGGCGATGCGGTACAGGACCTTCTGTCCCTCCAGCAGGAACACGTCCAGCACCCGCACGGCGTAGGCGAAGGGCAGCCCGGGAAAGAGCCACGACAGCCACTCCGAGTAGACCTCGAGGATGTTCTCGGCGGCGCCGGCTATGAGCTTGTGAGCCGCCGGGCAGTGCTTGTTGGCCAGGTCCCCAAAGGTCATGCAGGAGGCCTGGTGGGCCAGGAAGGACTGGTCGATGTAGCTGGCGTGGGGAGCGTTGCTGGCGATGAGGCGCGAGAGGCTCTCGAAGCACTGCGCCTCGTCCTCGCTGTAGTGCAGCAGCAGCGCCGCCAGGGCCGGCAGGAGGGGACTGTGGGTGATGTCGGGGAACAGGGTGCCCACGCAGATGAGGATCTTCTTCAGGGCGGTGACCCCGTGCTGGTTGAGGCAGTAGGTGGGCACGGGGCAGCCCTCCAGGAACTCGGGCAGGGGGTGGGAGCTCACGCTGGGCTTCCCGAAGAGCCGGCCGGCCACGTCTCTGTACACCAGCGCGTCGGGGGTGACGAGGCGGCAGGAGACCTGCTGGATGAGCCGGGGGTAGAGCCGAGCCCGGCCAGCGTGGCTGGTGGCCCAGCAGCCTTCCCTCGCCAGCCTCTTCAGCTCCTTCGGAGGTCTGCTCAGGATGTCCCGCGGGATCTGCGGCGGCTGCTGCTGCTCCGGCATCTTGTCCCAATCCACGAACTGCCCGCAGCCCAGGCACGAGGAGGTGTCGATGTCCCATGTGTCAGCCTCGGACGTGACCACGATGGTGACTGGGGATGAGCCCAACACCTCTGGAGGACAAAGACCTTTTATTGCACACCTTTCACCGCCCCACCACCAGCATCTCCCCCCGGCTGAGGGCATTCTGAGGTCTCACAGCCACGTCCTGGATTTCTTTATTGTCCCCTGCAAAGGAAGAGTTTCAGGCTTTGCCCTCTCCTGCTCCCATCGGCTCAGGTCCCTGGGGAAGCACAGGGCAAGGTCCCAGCTGGGTGTCAGCATTTCTTCTCACACCATGAGGGGCTTTTCATCCCTCCTAGAGCTCCAGACTTCCCAGCCCATGACCTGCAGAGAGGGAGGTGCAGAGAGCAGGGACACAGTCCCTGAGCCCTGGGGATGATCGTGGGACATTGTCACATCACCAAGGAGGACGAGCAGCTCTGTCCCAGCCCAGCTCTGCAGGGACAAGGGGGGGGCCCAAGGAGGGGCAATGGGGGCCCGAGAGATGCTGAGAGAGACCATTTCCACCGTGTCCCCTTCCAAGGACAGCGTGGGGCAGGAGGGTCCTGTCCGGGCCTGGCAGCCCAGGACAGGCTGCTCTGAGCCCAGCGGAGTGGGCAAAGCTGCCCTCGGGTGTTTGCCCTCCTCTTGTGCCTCCTGCCAAAGTCTCCCGGCCCCTCCGTCCCTCGGGTGTCAGACGAGGAGGGAGCAGAAGCTGCTGCAGCCGAGGGGCTCGCCGGGGGTGCGGGGCTGGTCTGTGGGGACAGAGGGTCCCCGTTCCCCGCATGTCCCCATGCCCTGGAGAGACCCTGTCCGGGGACCGCAGCAGGGGCTGCTGAGCACCTGACAAGCTCCCTGGGGACAGAAGGGGACCCTCGGGGGAGGCTGCCGCTCACAGCCCCAGGCAGGGCTTGGGCAGCCGCCAGCCCGGCGCTGGGAAGAGCAGAGTCTGAGCTCCTCCTAGAGAGACGGGAGCGGCACTTCCCGGGGCTGCCGGAGAGCTCCATCCCAACCCTGCACGGGACACCGGAGCTGTCCCCGCGTGGGTGAGCTCTGCTGGGCACTGATTAACCGGCAGGGATAACGTGAATTAGCGCACTCATTAGCTCTTATTAACATCTTTTTATCTCGGATGTGCTCAGCTGCTGGGGGAGTCAAGGATGATCCGCGCAGAGCCAAGGGGACACGGCGGGACAGCGCGTGGTGGCACATCGGGAGGGTCGTGACGCCCGGGCTGGCCCGGCTCTGGCTCTCGCCCTCCAGCTCGGTTTGGCCCTTGCCCAAGGGCAGCAGGAGCAGCAGATCGGGCTCAGCGTGGCTCAGGGCAGGAGCTGTCGGACGCGGTGGCTGCTCGGCCTCACTCCCTGCCCTGGGAACAGCCTGAGCCGAGCACGGTCACGGGGCTCCTGGCCACAGAAACCAGGCTGAAACAACAGCGAGGCTGACTCAGGGGCTGTTGGCACCCCGTGATCCCCAAATTCACCTCGTCCTCTCCCGAGGGTGCTGCCCTGCCCGGGGTACCGAGGAGCAGCAGCCCGAGCCCACCCGACCGCCGCTGCTGAGCCCCGGGAGCTGAACGGAGGCTGCAGCTCTGCCCGCCCCGGGACGAGCCGAGGGCTCGGGGCAGGAACTGGGGTCTGTCCCACCCCTCTGCTCTGCCGGCCGTGTCCCGGCACGGGTGGGTCCCGCTCGGCGCACTCACCTCGCCCGCTGCCCGTGTCCTCGGCCGGCTCGGCCATGGGGAAGGCGCCAGCCGCGCCCCCGGGGCAGCGGGGCAGGCTGAGCCCCACCTGCAGCATGTGCCAGCTCGACCACCCCTGCCGGGTCCCCTCCGGCCCTGGCACTTCCCGCGCCTTTAAGGTGAGGGCCAGCCCGCGGCACTGGGGTTTATTTGGGGTAAATACAGCGAGGGTGGAGCAGCTCCCGCGCCCGCATCGCCCCTTCCTGCCCCAGTTCTGAGCCGAGGCCGGCTGGGTGGGGGGACTGTAAACACCCCGTGGGCTGAGATACCATCAAACAGCAACACGAGCACTAAAATGAATCCTTTATTTTCCCAGGGATAACCTTCATGTTCCCGCTCGGGGGTTCGCTCCCTTCGCAGTGTCCCGGGGCAGGAGGTGCCGCGGGGCTTCGGCCATGGCTGTCCTTGAGCGAGGGAAGCACCGACACCGAGAGGGGCTGGAACTGCTTCCCGCTGGATGGGCCCGGGGAGAGAAGCTGGGAGCAGCGGGGCCAGGAACCGGGGGACAGACAGGGGAGAAGGAAACCCCGGCTGCCCCCGCCGTGTGCTGCTCGGGGCGCTGCCCGGGGCCGGGGCTGTGCTGGCCGCGGGTGCTCGGAGCTGCTGCAGCACAACCCCGGGGAAATTTGGGGCGATGTGGCCCCACAGCCCCCGCGCCCCCCGGCTGCCAGAGGAGCTCAGGCTGCGGCTGCTGCGGGCACGGCCGTGGGGCTCCAGCGTTCCCAATTTGACCCCGGGAAATGGTTGGTATCGATTGATTTTAGCCTCCAAACGGCTGCAGAGCTGCAAACTCCGCGTTGTATTCACGGACAGAAGAGCTGAGTTGGGGGAAAAGCAGCCTCCAGCAGCTGGGAGAGGCAGCCGGGACATCGCCCCGGTCCGACATTGCTGCCGCAGAACTCACGGCTCAGGCTGCGCTTAGAGGGCATTTTTATAGGCATCTTAACATTTTAAAGGGTTCTTATTTCCCTTTAAAAATCGGATTGTTGCTGTTGGGATAAGGGCAGCTGCAGGTTGTTCCTGACCTGCCTCCCTGCCTGCAGGTCTGTCTGCACCTGCAGCACATCCCTGAGCATCCGCTGGCACCGCGGCTCTGGGGCATCTCCCGAGCAAGTCTCCCTGCAGACCTTTTCCTTTTCCTCACCTTCTCCACGCGGCGCCCAGGTCTGTTGAGAGCAGCTCGGCTCTCCGGTGACTCCTGCCCTGCCTTTGCTCCTGCCAGGCTGGGAGCGCCCGGGAGTGGGGCGAGGGGCTGTGCCAGCAAAGGGACCCCGGGCTGTGTCAGCAAAGGGACCCCGGGGCTGTGCCAGCAAGGGGACCCCGGGGCGGTGTCAGCAAAGGGACCCGGGGCTGTGTCAGTAAAGGGACCCCGGGCTGTGTCAGCAAAGGGACCCGGGGCTGTGTCAGTAAAGGGACCCCGGGGCTGTGCCGGGTGCGAGGGAGGCCAGAGGGACTCCCAGTGGGAGTTATCCTGATCCGCACCCGGAGCCGGTCTGGGCGGCTCTCCTCCACAGGCTGCACCCAAAAGGACAGTGACAGCCCCAGTCCCGCTCCTGGGGGCCTGGGGGGTCCCCACCCCGCACCCCGCTCTGCTCCCCAGTGCCGAGGGGCTGCTCCTTCTCTCTCCAGCTCCACCGCTTTGCCCAGCCCTGACAGCAGTGGCTCCTGTTGCCGTTCCCCGGACCTTGTCGGCCGCCTTATCCTCATTTGCCTTTTCCAGGACAGCGGACACCTCTTCCTGCCAGCCCGACGTAGCTCTGAAACCTCCGGCAGGCGCTCCGGAGATGGGAGATGGAAGCGAATTAGGGACAGGGCGAAAGGAAATGTCGCTTCATGCGTTTTTAATGGCGAAAAAATTAAATATGTAGAGGCCGTGGGGCTCCGGCTGAGGAACCAGACGAAGGCCATGAATGTTTGATGGCCACGGCTGCGGGAGCATCTCGGGATGTGTGGAGAGGGGCCAGGGGGACAGAGCCCAGCCCGGGGCTGCCAGGGCCAGGGCTCGGAGCCCCTCAGGGCACTGCTGGCACTGGGTCCGGCTGGGCAGGAGCGGGACGTGTCCCTGTTGCCACCGCAGCGTGTCCCCAGCCCTGCCCGGCCTGCGGGACAGCAGACAGGAACTGAGGGGTGCCTGGGGTGCTCGGCACATCCCCGAAGCCGCCCCGGGCCACAGCTGGACCAGGGTTGGTCCCCAGCGCACCTGGGGCTCCTCTCGCTCCGTGCTCGGCAGCCCCGGGGGCACCGCCGGGAGTCGGGAATCGCCGGGAGCACAGCGGGGTCACAGCGACCGGGAATGGGAACGTGCTGAGGTTATCGTTATCGATATCGGTATTACTACTGTTATCACTGTCCTTATCACCATCGTTATCACTATCGTTATCAATACCTTTATCAATATGCCCCAGCAGCCCCACAGCAGCCCCACGTCACGAGGGCGATAAAGCCTCGCTGGCAGCTGCTCCTCAGGGTTTGTGCTCCATTTGCGTCACCGATTGCACCCAAAAACAAGGGAGAGGCCAAACCCTGGATCAGGGGTGGGAAGGGCTTGGACGGAGCTGCTGCAGGAGCTAGGGGCTGAGCCCAGCCTGAGGTGACTGCAGCCAAAACAGGGACAGTGCCAGCACCGCGTGTCACCCGGGAGCAGGGGGACGGGGACATCGGGGAGGGCAGTGACCGTCACTGGAGATGGGCAGGGACAGCGGACGGGCTGGGGATTTGGAGAAGGAAACTCGTGCCACTGCTCAGTGTCGGGTTCATGTGGCAGCAGGGAGGGGAGGGAGAGGGAGGGAAGGAGGGAGAGAGGGTGGAAAAGAGGAAGGAAGGAAGAAGGATGGAGGAAAAAGGGGAAAGGAAGGAAGGGAAAAGCGAGGAAGAGAGGATGAGGAAGGGAGGAAGGGACGAAGTGCTGCATGGTGGATGTGGGAGCTTGGTGCCAGGAGTGACCCTGCTGGGGCGTCAGGCATGGAGGCTCCTTTTCTCTGGTGGAAAAACCCCTAATAAAACAAAAAAGCACCTTTTAAATTAGACTCCTTTAACAGAGTCTTTCTTAGCTTGTGACTGACTGCAGTGGTTCCTGGTGTGCAGAAAAACAGGAATAGCTCTGTTGGGGGGCAGAATGTTGATTCCTACCTCCCAGCACTTGCCTGGTGTCTCCAGACTTACCCACTCAGAAATAAACTGCTCTGCCCCTCAGGGCTGTTATTTCAGGGAATTCCAGAGGGTGGGAAAGCTGCTTAAGCTGGGCTGGAAGGGACCTTCACTGTCCTACCGCAATGTCCATGTGCAGGTGCTGATGGCATCAGGGCACCGAGTGGGTGTGAGCTGGGGGCAAGAGCCCCTCAGTGCCCCGAGGAGCTGCCACTGAGCCCAAATTCTGCCCTCGAGCTGCAGGACTGGGAACAGAAGGGATTTCCTTCCTCCTTAGCAGCCGAGGAGAGGGATGAAGCTCCTGACGCCAGAGTGTCCAGTGTCTGACACCTCAGCTGTGGCACAGGGACAGCGGGGCCGGGCCGGGGACCTGCTGGGAGAGACAGCGGGAGGGGCTGGGCAGGGTGGGGACAGCGCTGGCTCTGTGCTGTGCACATCTGCACACATCTGCACCTTGTCCCGCACACATCTGCACCTGCACTCTGCGCAGTTCCGCACGCTGAACATCTGCCCCGCTGCCCCCTGAATATTTGCATTTCTGCACCTGCCGCCCTGCACTGTTCTCCTCTGCCCCCTGTGCCGCACACCCAGAGCCGCCGCACCATGGGCCCTGCTCCCCTGAGCACCACGGGCCCTGCTCCCTTCAGCACCATGGGCCCTGCTCCCCTCAGCACCATGGGCCCTGCTCCCCTGAGCACCACGGGCCCTGCTCCCCTCAGCACCACGGGCCCTGCTCCCTTCAGCACCATGGGCCCTGCTCCCCTCAGCACCATGGGCCCTGCTCCCCTCAGCACCATGGGCCCTGCTCCCCTGAGCACCACGGGCCCTGCTCCCCTCAGCACCACGGGCCCTGCTCCCCGCAGCACCATCGGCCCTGCTCCCCGCAGCACCATCGGCCCTGCTCCCCGCAGCACCACGGGCCCTGCTCCCCTCAGCACCATCGGCCCTGCTCCCCGCAGCACCATGGGCCCTGCTCCCCTCAGCACCACGGGCCCTGCTCCCCGCAGCACCACGTGCCCTGCTCCCCGCAGCACCATCGGCCCTGCTCCCCTCAGCACCATGTGCCCTGCTCCCCGCAGCACCATGGGCCCTGCTCCCCGCAGCACCATGGGCCCTGCTCCCCGCAGCACCCGCACTGCTGCAGCCCTGCCTCCAGCGCCTCTCCCGGCCCCGCACCCCGTACCTCGCTCTCCTCTCCCGCTCTCCTCTCCCTCTCTCCTCTCCCTCTCCTCTCTCTCCTTCCCTCTCCCTCTCCCCTCCCGGCGCCTGCGCGCGGCACGTCCGGGCGGATCCGGCGGAAGCGGCCGAAGGTTCCGGGGCCGCGATGGCTCCAGACCCCTGGTGAGCGCCGGGCGGCCGGGGCTGCGGGCTGGGCCGGGCTGGGCTGAGCTGGGCTGGGCTGGGCTGGGCTGAGCTGAGCTGGGCAGGGCCGGGCTGGGCCGGGCTGGGCCGGGCTGGGCTGGGCTGGGCTGGGCTGGGGCTGAGCCTGAGTCTGAGCCTGCCGGGGCTGCGGAGCCGCCGGGGTCTCTGGGGCCTCCGGGGCCCGGGCTGTGCGGGGTGAGGCGGTCGTGCCTTCCCAAAACCCGAACTGGGCTCTGTGTGTTTGTAGGGGCTGTTGTGCCTTCTCCCGGGGCTTTTCCCTAAACCCGTCCCGGGGTTGTGTCTTCCCTTCCCGGAGCCCTTCCCTAAGCCCATCCCAGGCTGTGTGTGCGGCTGTTGTGCTTTCCCTTCCCGAGGTCTTTCCCAAAGCCCATTCCAGGGTGTGTGGTGGAGCTGTTGTGCCTTCCGCTCCCGGGCCTTTCCCGAGGCTGATCCCATCAGCTCCCAGCCCACCCCAGCCCATCCCATCAGATCCCAGCCGATCACAGCCCATCCCATCAGATCCCAGCCGATCACAGCCCATCCCATCAGATCCCATCCCATCAGCTCCCAGCCCACCCCAGCCGGTCCCATGCCCACCCCACAGCCCCAGGCTCAGCTTCTGCTGTCCCCCCAGGCTCTCCCTGCTCGCCGCCCCTCGCCAGCTCGCCCAGGACATCGCAGAGAAGATCCAGGAGCGGAATCGCTGCCAGCGGAGCGGGGAGAGCTCGGCCAAGGTGCCCCGGCAGGGAGGGCTGCAGTGGGGTTTGGGGCTGGGGTTTTGGACTGGGGCTTTCAGGAGGCCCAAATAAGTGGGATTTGAGAGCAGTATTTTTTCTGGCTTTGAAGTGTTTGCAGATGCAGATCAAATTCCTGCTTTCAGGATGGTGAAAGATCAGAAACTATACAGATACACCTAAACAATAGAAGACCCATAAAAAGATTGCTGCTGAATCTGTCTGTATTTATAGAGGACAAAGTTCTCTATTGCCATCAATGCCATCTCTGATGGCTCCAAAACCCCAGTGAAGGTGGGGCTGGTGTTGTTTGGAGCCTTTCTGGGTTGGAACTCTCCGAGATTGTGTTTTATGGAAACATTGCATGGCTGACTGACTTCTTCATAAAATCATTTATTCCATGCCCTGTGTTTTCCAGTTTCCCTTAATCCATTAACAGGTAAAGAGGAATATTTGGCAGTGTTTGATTCTACTCTAAACAAGTTTCCAACAACGAGAGAGGTGTTTTCATAACAGAAATGCCTGTTGAGAAATTCACGGCTGAGCAGTTGTGTGTCATGTGCCTCCTGAGTGCTTTAATGCAGCAAAATGTCTTTGTACGATATTGACCTGGTAGGGAGAATGTAAACAGGTTTTTATTTTTATAGTATTTTGCCATTAGCATGGCTGAAAAACTACTTGCTTGTTGCTGAGCCAAAAATAGAGCATAAAATCTAAAATAGAACAAAAAAACCTGTAGGGAAAGACTTGAATCCAGCATTTACTGTCTGTGAACTCTGCTCCATTGAGCTGATCTTAAAGCTTCCACTGGTTTATATTTTTTCTGTGATGGAAGTGAAATCTTTTCTTCTCACCCTGCAGTTGGAGCCAGCAGTGTTTGGTGACCTTCTTGGCTGTGTCCCCTTTTTGCTGTCCTGGGTCAGTTAAACACAGTGTTCCCCACAGATATATTTTTGGGATTGCTGGGAGCCCCACAGGTGCTGTGTCCATAACAAACAAACCATGCTGGGCACAGACTTGGAGTAATTCTCTAAAAAGACATTTTCAGTGCAGATGTGCATCCAGGGCTGAGGAATAGAGGGTTGTTTGGGGCCTTTTGGGTTTCGTCAGTTCTGCCTCTGCAATTCCACTCCAGTGTTTGCTGCCCTGGGCTGCCCTTCAGAGCTGCTGCTGGCTGCAGGTTCTGCCTGAGCCTGTGTGTCCTGCTGAGGAGCAGGAGTGTCCTGGCTGGCATATCCTGGGCTCAGCCTGGAGCTCTGCCTGTGCCAGAGATGGGCCCAGCCTCTGCTCGCGAGGCTCTAGCTCTTCTGCCTCTGCATCCGCGTTGTAAAAGCTGATTTTTCCTTGAGACTCCTTTTTCCTACCATGTCTTTAAAGTGCCCAATGAGTTAATTTCCAGAGGGCAGAGAGGAGGAAAAGGGTGATAACAACCCAGCCTTGTTCTTAAGCTGGTAGCCAGGCTATAGACAGCAAAATGACTGCCATTTCCTCCTGACAAGTGAATTCCCACCCCTTTCCCTATTGTCCATGTGGGTCTGGTTTTCAGAGATGCAGGCAGAGACAACTGAAGGCCTGAATCTTGTGCCAGTAAATACAACTTTCATCTCTTGCTTGAGCCTGGACTGGGCATGGGTCTGTAGGGAAAGGGATTGGAAGGGGCTTGGAGGGAGCTTGGAAGGGGCTTGGAGGGAGCTTGGAAGGGGCTTGGAGGGAGCTTGGAAAGAGCTTGGAGTGATCTTGGAAGGGGCTTGGAAAGAGCTTGGAGTGATCTTGGAAGGGGCTTGGAAGGAGCTTGAAGGGATCTTGGAAAGGTCCTGGCAGGAGCTGGTGTCAGGCACAGAGCCCCCAGGGTCTGTAGGGCTCAGCTGCCATTCCCAGCTCAGGGTCCCTTTGAAATCCCTGCAGAGTCCTGGCCACGCTTTGGGATTCTGGTGTGGCAGAGCCCACCCTGGAATGTACCTGGAGCTGACCCTCAGCTTTTCCCTGCATTAGGAAAATCAGCAGCTGGAGTTTGATGAAGCTCAGCAGTGACACTTGCCTGGTTTGTGCTGCTTTTCCATATCTAATGCAGCCCTGCTGGGACAGCCCACGTTGCCCAGGTCCTGTTCTTGCCAGCAGCCCTTCCTTTCATTAACCTTCCTGCACCACTGATCACATATTGATTGTCCCAGGGCCTGGGGCTGCCAGGGTTTCCCTGGAATTAATCTGGTTTACGTTTGGTCACCACTCAGTGAGTTTCACATCCTTTGAAAGCTGCTCTAAAGCTGTTTCTGGGGTGCAGAGCTGGGCTTTAATGCTCTCAGGGTTGATCCCAAGTGACAACTGCGGGCAGGACGCTCCATGGCTTGGGGACAGCATTCCTGCCCCTTCCAGCCCTGGTGGCCTTAATTAAGATGCCACCGGAATTTTCCAGGGAAAGGTTGAGCTGTTTGCATGACTCCCCTTGAGCAGGGCCAGTTAAATTTCCTTTAATTGGGTTTTAATAACAATTTCAACATCTTCAGACCCCTTTTCTCCTTGCAGAGAGATCTGTGCAGGTTGTGAGAAAGATTCTCTGAGCTTTTGCCCCCCTTCCACCAGCACAGGCGCCTGTCTGTGGCTTCCAGGGCTGAAGGCTGAACTCTTAATTCAAATTCAAATTGTCTGGCCTTATGGCTTATCACCTAAGCATGCATTTGAAACCAGCACAGAAACCGCTGAATCATCCCATGAAAGACCTTCACCTTCGAGGGGGCTTTGGGGGTATCCAAAGACCACCAGGACATACAGAGAATGTGTGGTGCACGTGCTAATGATATTAATGACTTCTGAGAAATGATTTGTATAACCACTCCTATACTGAAGAATGTAATTAATATTCATGATTTTACCTATAACACTGTGTCTTTGGGGTACTGAGGTGTGTGTTTGGTGGAAAAAATTCCCCACACACCCGGTGCATCGAATAAAGCAAATACCCACTTCTCTGACTTGGTCTCTGAAGTGTCTCTGGGCTTGATTGGGGCGAATCAGTTGTTAGAACAGAGGCTTTAATGGGGCAGAATTCCCAGGGTTTCACTCCATTCCAAAGGCAGGATTGGAGAAAGCAGCCAGGAACGTTGACTTTCTGGATATCACATGGCAAACTTTTAGAGTCTTTAAACATTTGTGGACACACAGGAATGGGAATGTTCCTGCTCCTGTCTGACCAGGTCTCAGGCTGGAGAAGTCCATATCAGTCACCAGGGAATAAATAAATTAACTGGCCTTCCTTAATTTCTCTTGGAATTCCTCAAAAATAGAGACAGCTTCTGGTAGCTGTGGGACACAAAGCACCTTCAGTAGGAGCTACTCCAGGTTCATTTCAGAAGAGTCCATATTCTTTTTTCTCTTCAGTGTGGGTCACCATTTTTCCTGCTTAAACACTTCCCTGTCAGCTGGGAGGTATTTCAGCCTTGATCCAAACAGGAATTTTGCCAGACAGGCATGGGGTGCCCTCACTCCATGAGCCATCAGGTGTCAAATGCTTTTGGGACTCTGGTTGTTTGTGGGGCAAATGCTCTTTAGGAAATAAGGTCAACAATAGTTGTTTAGGTGCCTGTAAAGTCCTTCCTGGTGTCCTTCCTCTCTCCCAGTTCCTGCTGGAGCCTCCTGGCTGCAGCTGCAGTGTCCTGAGCTGGGATGGGATGGGATGGGATCAGCCTCAGGTCAGGGAGAAGAGAATTGTACATCCAGGAGAACACCTGAGAGTCCCAGGATCGGATCTAGGGCTGGGATGGGGTTTTCCAGGATTGATGTGCCTTTGGCTGTGTGGTGGTCAGGATTGTCCGACACCCACCTCACCTTCATCCCTGTGCTCGGGGTGTCTGTGTGCAGCTGGATGTGTAAGGAATGGCAGAGAAGGATCTCAGCACAGCAGGGAACAGTCAGGCACAGCCAGAATTTCGGGAGTTGTGCCTCAGGCTGAGCCCAGGGGCTGCTGTGGGGCTCAGGCTGAGCCCAGGGGCTGCTGTGGGGCTCAGGCCCAGCAGTGCCCCCAGCACAGTGTCAGGGTGGGGTAGCCGCAGGGCTGAGCTCCTCGGGGCTTTGATCAGAGCTGCTGGACTTCTTGCCTGAGCTCTCCCTCCCCAGCCCTGTCCCCAGGTCCCCCTGGCCTGGCTGCAGCCCAGATTCCATGGGGGACCTGTCTGGAGCCTCTGGATGGGCTGGGAGGGCTCAGCTCCTCGGGCAAGGGCTGGGAGGGGCAGGTGAGGGACTTGGGAGCACTTTGTGACCAGGACTGCTCTCACAGGAGCAGATTTGTCCCTCTGCCTTCTCTCTGGCTGTAATAATACAGGATGTGGCTTCTGTCTAGAAAGAATCCTCCTTCCTTGGACCTCTCATTCCTGAGGGTGCAGCTGGGCTGTAGAGTGAGACTGTTTCACTGAGCACTGGATGAGCTGGGTTAGAATGTATTTATATATTGCTGTGTCCAATTCTGCATTGAAATAAGAAGTGCTGGGGAAAGAAGACATTAGTATTTGACAGAAGGGTTAATCAGCTGGAAATGCCATTTTTGGTGTATATTTTAAGGGGGTGAATAGGAAAGTCAGACTTTTAAAATAAAACGTGGCTAGGAGAACCAGGCAGACTTTGCTTTGGTGTTCAGGGTGGTTAAGGGATATGTTGTGATTTAAAACAAGTGGATTTTTGTCACTTTTAGTAAAGAAGTTTTTTTTTCCCTATTTTTCTTTCAGAGAAGTTTGTTCCCTTGAGCTGAAGGCCAGTGTCCACATTACAATGTCCAGGCAGAGGAGCTGAAGAGCTCTCGTGTGTGGAGGATTTTCCAGCAGTGTTGCTCCATCCCATGGCCAGGAGATGTCCCCAGCTCCCCAGAATTCCTCCAGGAGCTCCAGCCCGAGCTCTGGGATGTGCTTGGACACCCTTCAGTGTCAGCAGCTCCCTGGTCCCTCCTGGCCCCACTGTCCTTGTGCAGAGTGACCTCCTGAGCCAGGCCTTTGGCCACACAGGGATGTCCAGCAGGTGTGGGCACTGGGCAGCATCAGCATCTCCTGGAGAGCAACTCAGTTAAAAACTCCATTAAAACCACCAAAACAACTGCAACATTCAAATTTAGGTCTTGGTGTAATTAAAAAACATTGAGAATTTGAGAGATCCTAAAAGTCCTCTCAGTTTTTCTGTTTGTGGAAGTGCTTTGGGAAAGAACAAGGAAAAGTTTTCTAAATTGAGCAAATCTGCCTCTTCAGATGTTTTTATATTATAGATTGTATTTTATATATTTTATATGTTGTCTATAAAGCTATATTGTATATAACCTATAGTTTATTATTATATATTCAAATAAATTATCTTTTTAGTATATTCTAGCATTAGTATTTGTTATATTAATATTATAGTATTTCTTAAGGGGAGATACTGAAAATGCACTTTGGGAGGGTTTTTATATTTTCACTATTTCAAGGCCTGTGTTGGTTGTTCTTTAAACAGAGACCATGCACAGGAGGGGTTGTGAAGAATCCAGGAACTGGCCCCAGTGGGAGAAGGTGCAGCAGGGACAAGGACAGTCACAAAAGTGGCTTTTGTGGGCTTTGTACCCAGAAATGCTCCCTGCAGTTGCCAAAGGGCCTGGATCACCATAAATCCTCTGTTCCACTGCTGCTGGAGCCCCTGTGCCCTGTTGAGAGCTCACAGATGTGCTCTGGGTTCAGCCAGGGGGAAGCCAGGACTGGCAGTGACCATTAGAGGTGAAATCCCCCAGGAAGCAGCAGATTCCAAGGTCTCCATCATCTGTGGGTTCACCCAGGTGGCCCATGAGCCTCACCCCTTTGCTTTGGGTCATCCTTGGTCATGAGCTCTCTTTTGAAGGAGAAATTAAACCCATTAGAAACCAGACAGCTGATTTTGGGCAAATGGGAAAGCTCAGTGTGACCCAGAGAGGGATGCCTGAGCAGAGCAGTGCTCAGCCAGCCCTGAGGATGGGCCTGCTTTGCATCCCCAGCTGGGCTTTGGGAAAGGAGCACGGCCCTGCCCTGAGTGCTGGGACAGGGACATGTGGCTGCCAGGGCACAAGGGCCAAATCTGGGCAGAGGAAGAAGCAGAGAAGATGAGATGAAGAGAATGAAAAATTCCTGATCCTGGACACAGTGGTCAGTCTTTCTGATGCCGAGCAGTACGTAGTTGTCACAGTGATGGGAGTAGCCACTGGAGTGGTCACAATGGCTGGAGGAGCCACACGAGCTGTCACAATGGAGCAGCCACTGGAGCTGTGGAGCTGTCACAGTGCCTGGAGAAGGCACTGGAATTGTCACAATGGTTGGAGGAGGCACTAGTGCCTCTCCCTGGGATTAGAGAGTAGCCACAGGGCTTGAATTGGTGGATTGGAGTAGCCCCAGGCTCTCGGGCTGCCCGGGGCAGGAGCAGGAGGTGGCTGTGCGGTGGCCGCAGCGATGGCACACGAGGACGTGAGCTATTACCGGGGGCAGTACAAGGACAGACTCCTGCCCCTGCTCAGGTGAGGAGCTCCTCCATCCTCTTCTCCTGCCTCCCCAGCTCTCGTTCCCCTGCCATGGCAAACTCCCAGCTCTGCTCTGTTCCCTCCTGTACCTCTCTTTCCCAGGCCTGTCATTCCCTGGAGCCCCCCTGGCCGTGCTGGGGGATCCCTGCTGGGGAGGACACACTGCCAGAGGGGTTCTGAGGTGGGGTTGGGGTCTTGTCACCACACCTAGGACACAGTCCAGTTCTCAGAGCAATCCAGCATCCTGCCAGGAACTGGACCCAGAGTGTAACCTCAGGAAATCCATGGCAGGGAAATCCAGGAGACTGAGGAGGACTCCACACACTCATTCATTTGCCTCCTGAAGAAGATGAAAGAAGTACGATTGATGGAGAAGGTTGTGCAAGAGAAAGAGGAGGTGAGGAGGATGGGAGGGTGCTGGGATGGGGCTGGGAGGGCTGCTGGAGTTGGGAGGGTGGCAGGAGCAGGCAGGGGAGCGGCTCTGGCTGTGGCAGCTGTGTCACCCTCGCTCTGCTGCTGCCAGGCGTTCATGGAGAGGATGGCGGCAATCGCTGGGCAGTGGAGGGAGCTGCATGCCAGGAGGGCGCAGCTGAAAGCACACGTGGCAAGATCTGGGAGCACTGTAAAGGTACAGCGGGCACACCGGGCACTCCTGGCACACCCGGCACAGTGGGTACAGCAGGCACACCCGGCACTCCTGGCACTCCTGGCACACCTGGCACACTGCCCCTGCTCAGCCACAGCACTGACTCCTCCCATCCCTTGGGAAGAGCCTTAGTTCAGTGTTTCCAGCCAAGGCTCCCCTGAGTCCGGAGCTGGGAGGAGCAGGGATTTGTTCCTGGGTAGAGGAGAGAGCTTGTCCCTTACCCTGGGACTACTGAGGGCCCCACATGTCCCCAGGGAAGGGGCTCAGCCCTGTCCCCACCTGAGTCTGAAAGGTACAGTCCCACCTCAGAGGCTGTCCCCAGGCCAGAGGGGCAGTGCCAGAGGGATGGCCCCATGAAACAGGGGGAAAATGGTCCCAGGTGCTCTAGTGCTGGGGTCTCCTCTCTCAAGGGGTCTCCTCTCTCAAGGTGTCTCCCTCCAGTGCCCTTGAGTGACCCAGCTCCACCTTCCCTTGCCTTCCTTTCCCTTTCTCTGTGTGTGGTGGTGGGAAAACATCACCAGGAAAATGAAAGGCTGCGAATTCAAGCTCTGGAGAAAGCCAAAGAAGAGAAGGAGCAGAATACAAAAAAGGAGAGTGAGCTCTTGAGGGCCAGGAGGGAACTGGAAGCCCTCAGAAAACAGCACGAGAAACTCTCAAAAAAATTGCTGAAGTACTCCCTGTTCAAGAGATACCTGGAGGATGTGGTGGAGAATTCACAGGTGAGCTTGGATGTGGGAAAGTCATATCATGGGCTTGGGGCGGGCTTTACCTGGGTGTTAAACTAGAGGAGATGAGGCAAAGTCAGGGAAATCAACGCTGGATCAAACCCAGAGACTCCACGTGGGGTGGGAAGGGTTCCCTTGCAACCAAGGTGAGCCACAGGCAGCAGGGTCAGGAGAACCAGAACAGATGAAGGATTTAGAAAACTGAAGAAAAACCGCAAGAAGAGGGAAAGCTCAGGGCTGAGGGGAACAGAGTCCCCTTGGTGTCACCATTTCAGGTCACACTGATGGTTTGGGAGAGATGAAAAGTGCCCAGGAATGGGACCCAGGCAGTTGTCAGGAAAGCTGTGCCTTGTCTCCAGGATGCTGGGACATCTCTCCGTGCGTCCCTCATGCTCCTGCGGCCTCCCAGGCCCAGGGACATGGAGCTGCTGTGTTTCATCCCAGCACTGCTCACCCGGGGGAAAGCTGTGCCACCTCCACTGTGGCAGTGCCAGTTCCAGGCCTGGCACTGTGGATGTCATGGCCCAGGGAATGTGGCCATGCTCAGGGACCAACAGGGACAACGGAGAAGGGAAGATCTTCCAGCTGGGGAGGCCTTGGCCCTGGTCAGGGCAGGGGAACCCAGTGAGGGGAGGGCAGGGTGTCACTGACCCCAGGACCCTGTGCTGCAGTTCCGGGATATTGAGGACCTCATTGCCTTCTACAAGGCCCTGGTGAAGACTCGCAAGGACCTGGCACAGTCCCAGTGGTGGCACCAAGAGCTGACGGAGCAGGCCAAGGTCCTGCTGCAGCAGCACAGGGCAGAGGAGGAAGCAGAGATCCTCCGGTGCAAGGATGAGCTGCTGCAGCTCAAAGAATCTGTGGAGCAGGCTCAAAGGGACATCCGGCAGTGGGTAAGGAGCTGTGGGGTGGGCAGGGGAGTCTTCCAGGCTGGGATGAGGCAGGACTGGCTGCTGGCTCCTCCTGGCCCAGTGGCAGTTTGTGGTGGGAGGAGATGACTGATTCCAGCCCTGCACGGGGCTGCAGGAGGAGCAGCGACAGCCCAGGGCTGGAGCAGGCTTGTCGTCAGGAAGGGCTGGGAAGCAGCAGGTCTGGGAGGGTGGAGTGCAGTGACAGTGACAGTGACAGTGACAGTGACAGTGACAGTGCTGCTGCAGGGCAGCTGTCCATTCTGTGGGGAGGATGTGCCAGAGTGAGGATAGCAGGAGCTGGAAAATGCATGGGGTGGATCCTGGATCTGCTCCCACCGCACGAGGCTGAACCAGCTCCAGCCCAGCCCTGGACAAGGCCAGGTCCTTCCCAGCCTGGATGAGAGTGGAATTTGAGGGTCTCTAAGTTGGGTCTCGGTGTTGAAGCAGCATTGCTGGGATGTGTCTTGTGTGCCCCAGGAGGGTCACTGGGCCGAGCTGCTGGACAGGGCTGCCAGGAAAGCCATGGAGCTGAAGTCCCTCAACATGGCTATCCACAGCCTCTACCAGGCTGCCAGCAATCGGCTCAAGCCGAAGGTGAAGGTGGCAGCTGATGACAGCCACAGGCAGCTGGACATGGTAAAGCCAGAGCAGAGCCCTGCTCCTGCCAGGGAAAGCAGCACAAATGACTATTCCAAAGGGAAGGGGAGCCCTCCGGGCCAACAGACCCCTCCTTCTCCCCTGGGGGCCCTGGGAGTGGTGGAGACACCAGGCAAACCTGTCCCTTCCCAGAAGGTGGAGCAGGGAGTGGGGCTGTGGGGGCAAAAGTGGGAGTTAGGCTGGCGATAGGGGGTGCAGGGATCCAGGGATATGGGGATACAGGGACAGGGGATGCAGGGATGTGGGGATGCAGGGATACAGGGATACAGGGGTACAGGGACACGGGGTGCAGGGATGCAGGGATACAGGGATGCAGGGGTGCAGGGGTGCAGGGATGCAGGGATGCAGATCCAGCCGTGGCCAAAGTTTGGTTTCATTCCCCCCCAGAAGCACATGCTGGTGGTGCAGATCCAGCATGGCCTCTTTGTCCTGCTCAGTTGGCTTGGGGACATCTGCCCTCCAAAAGGGACAGGCTCCCCTCTGCCTCCTGCTCCCAGTCCTGCCCTGGCCCTGCCATCTGCCTTTCCCACCCTAGATTCTGCAGTTCATTCAAGACCTCCGTGACTTCACGGAGGACATGAGGAAGTACAGCCAGCCTCAGTGAGGACGTGCCCTGGTAGTGATGGAGCAGCAGGGTGGGCAGGAGAGAAGAGAACCCTGCAGATACTGTAGACTAAAAAAAAAAATAGCAAATATTCCAAGACATCTCTTCATTTCCTGCTTCATTTCTTCTGTGAGCCCAAATACTCAGCAGCAGAAGAGAGAGAAAAGCAAGCAAGAGGGAATGAGCCCTGCGTGGCCCTCAGGGCTCCCAGAGGTTGGAGATGTCTCACAGAGACGCTCATGATACCACCAAGAGCTGCAGCCTGCACTGGGAAAGTCAACTCCTGACTCATCCCAGAGCACAGGGGCATATGCTGTGCCTTTGTGCCCTTGCATCTCATCTCAGCTGCAACATTTCCAAAGGGACAGCGTCATCCACACCCCTTCTGAGAGGTGACTCAGCTGTCCCCTCCCTGGCCACCCACGGCCACCCTGTCGCCCACTTGGATGCCTCTCAGTGGTGGCAGGTGACAGGAGCTCATGGGAGAGGAGCTGCAGCTCTGCCCCTGCCCTGTGAGGGATGGTTGGGGACACGGCTGTCCTCAGGGGCTCCTGAGGGCACAGAGGGACCAGGTTCCCAGGAGTCCTTTGGCCACCGAGTGCTGCCCAGTTTGGAGTTGTCTCTTTCCTGGCTGCTGAGCCCTTCTGAGGAACCTTCAGCCCAGGACAGCAGAATCCCAGGGTGACTCCTGGGGCTGTGGGATGTGGAGACAAGGACTGCAATCTCTGCTCAGGGTCAGGGGGTCAGCTCTGGGATGCTGTGGGTGGTAAATGGTTTCTGTGAACAGCCCAGTGCCTGGGGATTGGAGGAGCAGGATTTGTTTGGGGTGACTTTTGTGGTGTTTTGGGGGTTGGGGCGAGTGTTTCTGTAAGATTTCCTTCTCTTGGCACAGGGAAGAGATGACTAAATACGAAGTGTTGGCTGAATCTGCATCTGTTGTGACTCTTGGGGATGGAAAATCCCAACTCCCGGGGGTGGTGGTGGTGGTTTCATCTGGATTCTGGAGCAGCCTGTCATTCCAGCAGTGTGGGCAGGGCTGGCAGTGCCCTGGCTCTGCCCTGGCACAGGGGTGGCATTCCCATTGGAGGGGATTATTGCCATTGGAGGGGACAGAAGCAGAGAGGCTGCTGTGCAGTCCAAGTGCCAGGGCCAGGCTGTGGCACAGAGCACGGCTGTTGGGAAAGGCACTGCCAGCTCCAGATCCCTTGGGATGCTCCCTGCTTGGCACTGCTGCCTCCTCTCCCAGACACTGCTGGGGGCACAGGGACAGTGACACTGACCACTGTCCTCAGCAGGAACCTCAGGAGCCACTGCTGGCTCCTTCAGCTGGGATTGGCCCTCCCCAGGACTCTGCATTCCCAGCACCACCATGGGGTGCCAGATGGGGAAGGCAGGGGTGTCATTAAACCCAAACCAGAGCATTGTCTGTGCACATCCAGTTTCCAGACCCCGATCCCAGGGAGGATGCCAGAGCTCCCCGGTGCCCTTTCCCACACACATCCCATCCCTGAGTGAGCACAGGCTCCCCTGGCCCTGCAGAGCCGTGAGACCAGCACAGCCCACACTCTGTCCTGCCCCTGCTCCTGCTCCTGCCCCTGCTCAGCTCCAGCTCCCTGTCCATCACCATGAAGTGCTTTCCATGTTCTTTAATCACCCCTCTCAAGGCCAGGAAACACCAAAACCATGAGACCCTGCATTCTGCCTGCCAATCCTGCTGCTTCTCCTGAGAGAACCTGGGTACAGGAGGGGGAGAGCCAGGGTCCAGGAGAAGATCTGGAGCAGCCTGGCCCCCCCAGTGCTCCGTTAAAGGCTACATATTGAAGATATACAGTGTTCCAGAGCCCCTTTGAAAACTGTGCCATGAGGCTTGGGCAGGACAGAAGGGTCACAAGTAACAAATCCATCCAAAGAGTTCAGGGTCCAATAAAGGACATTAACCCAGGCAGGAGTTTTTCACCTTTCCCAAGATCTTTTAGCCTGGCCCAAAAGTGAAGTGTGGGTCAGAGCTAGAAATGGAAGGGTTGGGGATCCTGCTGCAGCAGCAGGAGCTGCTCTGGGCATTCCAGGGAACTCCGAAGTCCAGCCTGAGCTTTTAGGATCAAGTTTCTCTTCCCATTTACCCACCCTGCTGTGACACAGCTGAGCCATCTCCTCAAAAGGTCCCAGGTGGGGAAAACACCTATGGAGCTTCCAAGAGACATTTATTGGTTTGGGTTGAGATCGATGCACATGAAGCAGTGTCAGTCCCATGGGCACCTTTTCCAGCAGTTCCAGTAGTTCCATGTGTCCAGGGGAGCAGCCTGAGCCCTTCAGGAGCAGCCCAGGGACTCAGCTGGGATACAAGGACAGCCCCTGCACCTCCTCTTGCTGCACAAGCACTGCTCCCAGCCCAGCCTGGCTCCAGAGGGGGCAACTTTGGAATCCAGGGCTCTTCCTGGCCTCTGGCTCCCTCTCAGCCCAACCGAACTCCCTGGCAGGGTCCCTCACTGTCCCAGTAAGGCCTGGGAAGGCAGAACAGAGAGGGGCCTTTGGGGTGGGTGGATGAGTCAAAGCAAACCCCTGTGGGCTGAGCAAAGCAGCCCTGGACAGGCTCCGGAGGAGCAGGGAGGGAGTGGGCCAGGCTGGGATCAGCTCCAGGCTGGAAGGATGCTGCTGCTGCTGGATGACCTGGACAGCATCCCCACGGTGTCTTGCAGCTGTCCCACTGCACAGGGCTGGCAGAGCACAGAGCAGCCCTGTGGCTCCCTTTGGGATCTGTGGATGCTCCCTCCAGCACCCACTGCAGCCTCCCCCGAGGCAGGAGAGCAGCAGGAAGGGACAGGGGATGGCTGGAGGAGCTGTAGAGCATTAACAACGAGCAGCACAAAGCAGGAGGTTTCAAACTGAGCATTGGTGTCAAGTCAGAGGTAACAGAGCCAAAGCAGGGTCGTGTTTGGTGGAGTCATTTGTGGTGGGAGTGACCAGAAGGACTGGATTGTTCAGGGACTTCTCTGGCAGTGGGATGGAGGAGGTTCCCCAGGAAGGACATGGGAGTGGAAACCACCTCAGAGGTTGGAGATCAGCTCCTTACACACAGGGATTTCTGGCAGGAAGGCTGGGAGAGCTGGGATTGTTCAGCCTGGGGAAGGGAAGCTTCAGGATGAATTAATTGTGGCTTTCCGGTGCCTGAAGGAGCCAACAGGAAACACAGACAGAGACTGTTTACAAGGGATGGAGGGACAGGGCACAGGGAATGGCTTCCCACTGACAGAGACCAAGGTTACATGGGATATTGGGAAGGAATTCCTCCCTGTGAGGGTGGGCAGGCCCTGGCACAGGGTGCCCAGAGAAGCTGTGGCTGCCCCCGGGTCCCTGGCAGTGTCCAAGGTCAGGTTGGACACTGGGGCTTGGAACAATCTGGGATAGTGGAAGGTGTCCCTGCCCACAGCAGGGATGGCACTGGATGAGCTTTAAGGCCTCTTCCACTCCAAACCATTCCATGATTCCATGATATGCTGGAGGAACTTGGACCTGCCCATGGCACTGCCCCAGGAAGGATCCCACCTGCACAGGGTGTTTATAAATGTTCAGCCAGGGGTGATGGAAGGAGCCCCGTGGGCTGTGACACCTCCTGGGGGGTGTGACCCAGGCAGGGACCCCATGTCCTGACCCTGCAGCAGAGCTGAGCTGGGGGAGCAGCATTTTGGCCAGAGTGGGGGTGGCCAGAGCTCCTGGGCAGCCACCCCAAGGAGAGGCCACCCCAGGCCACCCAGGGCAGCTAACAGCAGCCAGCAGGCAGGGCAGGAGGTGGGACAGGCCTTCAGGCAGTGGGAACAGCCCCTGTCCTGTGCCGTGGCACCAGCACGGGGTGCTCACAGGGGACACAGCACTGGGACACTGGGTGACCTCAGGGTGCCCCAATTGCATGGGGCCATGTCCAGCTCGTGGTGCCAGCCTAGAGGTGCTGGCTAGGGCACTAGAAACAGGACTGAGTGTCCCCTTGGCACTAAGAGGGTCTCATCTGATGTCTCCACCTTCCTCTGCCACTTTCCCAGGCTCCTGGTTGGTGTCATTTCCAGCTGCAGTTTGCCCTGTTCTGAATTTCACTCCTTTTGCTCTGATTTCCTCCTTTTCCTTGGAGCTGGCCACTGACCCAGTCACAGTGTGGGGAGGACAGCAGCTCCTGTGCCCCAGCCTGTGCTCCAGTGGTGACTCCACAGGGAGCACCCCTGCTCCAGCCAGCTCCAGGGAGTGCCCTGCACCCCTGCTCAGCTCCACCAGAGCCAAAGGGCTCCTTGCAACAAAACCCTGGCAATAACAGGACCCAAACCACGGACATTCCCCACCAGGAGTCCTCAGGAACCATCCCATGGACACTCCCAGGGGACGGGACAATCATCAGAGACCACAGCATGTCCTGGATGGTGGAGCAGGATGTTCTCCCAACAGCAGCTCCAGGTGGTTTTTTATCCCTGTGCCCAGCTGTAGGACGCTCCCGTGCTGTGCCATGGGCTCCCTGCTGCTGTCATGGCCTCCAGTTGGGGTGGGACATGGTGTCTGTGCTGCCGTGGAGGACGTGGGGCCACCAGGACCTGTGCCAGCAGCCAGAGCTGCCCAGCCAGCCTGGGAGCCCTCGGTGGTGCTGCTGCAGTGGAATTGTGGACAATGATGGACGTTGGACCTCTCGGAGGAGAGCAGGGATCAGACTGGCTGCAGACCTGGGGAGCAAAGGTGGGATGTGGGAAAGCAGGAATTACAGCCACAGGATCCCCTTCTCCAGGGGCCAGAGAGCCAAGCCTGCTTCCCAGAGCCCATGGAAGGAACTCCTGGTTGCCACTGGCCACAGTGGAATCTCCACTGGCACAAGATGAATCCTCCCACACAGGCTCCAAGCCCCTGGAGCTCTGTCCCCATCCCCTTCCCTCACACAGAGCCTGTCCCAGCGGGGTCATCAGGGGCTGCAGCTCTGTGCTTGTCACCCTCTGCGACAAGCCCACCCCAGGCTGCTCAGGCCTTGCTGGCCTTGTCTGCAGCCCAGTTTTGGCAGCAGGGGCTGTGGAGCAGAGCCATCCAGAGGGCAGGGAGGCAGCTGGAGCCAGGATTGCACCCCCAGCTCTGTCAGGTCACTGCAGCCTCCTCCTGGGATGAGCTGGGGAGTCCTAGCAAGCAGCACCTCCCTGTGGCTCTGCCGCTCCCACAAAATTTAGGATAAGCAATGTCCTGACCCACTGGCAGATGGATGGGACCTGCCTGGTTGGATCAGCAGCCAGAGGATTGTCCTGTGCCACCGACACAACCCTCTGGACAGTCTCTGTTCCCAAAGTCATGGCACATCCCTGCAGGTGGCCCAGGAAGCACCAGCTCCAAGGAAGCCCCTCCTGCCCAGATTCCCGGGATGTGCCCCTACCACAGCTGTGTCCTGTGCCAGGGGCTGGCAGTGCCCTACATGATGGAGCAGGTGAAGCCACAGCACTCCTTGAGCAGGGTCAGGCCCGTCTTGGTCACATAGGGAGCCGAGGTTTGCTGTCCCCTCGATGTCATCTTCTTCTCTCGGACAGGAGCTGCAGGAAGAGGAATCCAGGTCTGCCTGGGGAGCAGGGCCCAGCCCAGGGCTGGAGATCAGAGCTCCTCTGGGGCTGCTGCTGACCCTGTCAGAGCCACAGCTCCTGCACCACACAGGGTGAGTGCTTTGGGGTGTCCCCAGCTCCTGCAACACAGGGACACAGCCGTGAGTGCTTTGGGGTTGTCCCCAAGGCTGGCCATGCCTCCCATAGCCCTGGGGAGGTGACAGAGCACAGGGAAGGGGGTGGCTGTCATCAGAGGACGTGGTGTCCATCCTGCATCCACCTGAGGTGTGAGGGAATGTTAAAGGGCCAGAGGAAGTCTGTCAGCTCTAAAAGAGCCCCTCCCCAGCCCCATTCTCATAGGGCATGGTGGGAAATGCCAGGAGGGAAAGGGATTCCTAACATCTGTTCCAATTCCAGATGTTTCCACAAGGTGATTTCAAGCACCAGCATCCCCCAGTTCCATTTCCCCACCCTCCTCCAGCTGAGCCAGTCCCAGGCAATAAAATCTTGGAGACAGAGTGCGTGGGAAAGGAGAGAACTGCCAGGGAGGTTTATGCAAGGAATAAACCCCATCAGCACCTACTTGCTCTCTGGAGGTAGCTTTTGGAGAGCTTGCTTTGCAGGAACTCAGCCATTTCCTTGTCTTCTTCCCTTTCCCTGTGACAAAGAATTTGGTTACTGCTGGGAAAGGAGCAGAGAGGCCCCCAGGATCTCTGGGAAGGCAGGACACAGCTCAAAGGACAGACTGCACTGTCCCCAGTGCCAAGAATGAGTGACACCAGCTACCTGAGCCTCTCAAACTCCACATCATCCACCAGGAAATCCCGCGTTTCCACCAGCTTGTGGATCTGCTGCACCAGCTCCTCCTCCCTCTGCTTCTCCTCGTTGGACTTCTGGTTCTCTGTAGCACAGGGAGCACAGTTCACAGCCCCAGGGATCACCTCTCCCACTCCCAGGGGCCATCATCCCCTGCCAAGGCCAGCCCTGCTCTGCTCTGCTCTGCACTGAGTGTGAGGGCAGAGCCAAGCCAGAGGGAGCAGCTGGACCCAGGCCCTGGCTGCTCAATGAGCAGGAATCTCATCCCAATGGCCCTGGCTGGTGGTGACAGCTCTGCTGTCATCACATTTGATGTTTTAGCTTCTCCCCAGACTCTCATGGGGCTGAGCACTGCGAGGTGGCACTGTGAGCTCTGCAAAGCATGGAAAGGGCCCTCAGCCATGTGCTATCTCTGGGGGAGGTGACGACGGCTGCTCTCCCCCTGCTCTGCTGCAGGGCTGGTGACCAGCACCCAGAGAGCTCAGAAATGCCAGCTTGGATGTTGTCCCACAGCCAGGAAGGGTTTGGCTCCATTTCCCAACCGAAGGAGCCCTAGCCTGGCCCTGAGCTGGGTAAGAGCACAGGGATCTCAGAGCCAGGTCCTGCATGTGGCTGAGGAAGCAGGGATTCATATGTCCAGGGATTCCCAACATGTGCAGATACCCTGGGAACAGCTCCATTTGTCCCACACACAGAGCCATGGAAACCCACACAATCCACTGGGTTTGCAGCCTCATTTCCTTGCTGGCCCTGGTGATCCCATCCTCTCCATCTGACTGTCCAAACCCCATTCCCATCCCAGCCACAAGTGTGTCCCAGGCTCTTCTGGAATCCATCAGCCGTGGTTGTCATTGAACCCTGACTGACCTACCTTGGGCAGGATCCACTCTTGCCACAGATTTTTGGGCAGTGAGTGAAGGCCTGGAGAACTCTCCCATCCCTAAGAATTCCTGTTCCATGGAAATTAGTATGGAATGGAATACAGCAGGACACATGGAGATGACAGCCAGGGGGATAAGAGGTGGGAAATATCAGTGGAGAGCCACCTGAGGTGGGAACTGTGACTGTTTACACTGTTTAATACCAAGGCTGAATTCTCCAGCCACCTCCAAAACCAGCCTAGCCCAGACTGGATCAGCCTCCAGGCTGCCTTCAGCTAAATAAAAACACAGCAAAATTCACAGGCTGGAGCCAGCTGGGTCTCAGCAGGTCCTAAACTAAGGACTGATTTGTAGCTGGAGCATTGATCCGGGTGCTGCTGGGTAGGAGGAACCCCTCAGACCCATCCTGCTGTTGAAACATCTCCAGCAAATGAAGACTTTTCCGGGCACTGTGATCTTGTGCAGGGAATGAGGTCCCTGGCACAGGGAGCTGCTCTGGCCTGGGGCTAACCTCTGCCACCCACTGGATTAAGGCAGAGTCACCTGGGCACTGCCTCTGAGCAGCCCCCACCTGCCTGCTGGGGACACGGGCACTTCCAAGTGGCATTTGGCTGCCACACCGTGCCCAAGCACCTTATTTGGAGTTAATTAGCACCGGCTATTTGGAGTTAATTAACAACCTCCATTGCTGAAGTGGAGCCTGTCAGAGTCAAGGTCTCACTGGACAAGCACTGCCCCTTTCTCCCCCCTGGCTGATGTCAGAGCCCATCATGAGCATGGTGATGGCTGAGTTATTAAAGGTTCCTTGTGCAGAGGACAGTGCAAGCCCCAGCCCTGGCTGGGCTCTGAGTAAGCACTGACGTGTTCCAATCTTTATCCAAACCCAAGGCTGCCGTGACTGTCTCACAAGAACAGCGATGTGCAGGATTTTTCCAGCACAGACTGGTCTGAGTCAACTTATAAAGAAGACAAAAAGAGCAGAATTTCTGCTCTCAGTTGAGCCTGGGAGTGCTGAAAAGGTGAGAAATGAAAGCCCAAAGCAGATGAAGGAAAGCCATACTCATTTCTCCAGTAGCAGAAAAGACTAATTTATATCTGCTCTGAGTTGTGGTTTAGGGAAAGTCGGTTTATGGACTGGAAGGCATTTGAATTAAAAGCCCACATGAGATTTGGGTATGTTTTGCAAGTAACTCCTGTTTTTATGGCAGAATTCTCCCTTCCCTCCCCTCCATCTGGAAGCAGAGCCAGGTTTATTGAAGTGAGCAGCACCTGCATGTTAAGCAGCATTAGTTTAATGGGCTCTAGCTCTGTGCTGAAGGTTCCCAGGCACACCCAGCACGATGGCAGTGACACCTGGCAGGGCTACGCTGGGCTCTGAGATAACCCCGGGGACAGCATTGAGGAGCTGAGGAGGGGCCTGGGGACACAGATGGGCACAGCTGGTCCCTGCCTGCACCCACCTCCCCCTGTCCCCCTGCCACACCTCGCTGGCCTCAGGGAGTTCAGCACCTTTGGGGAGCTGCTGCTGCTGGAAATCACTGAGTGCCAAGTGCTGCTGCTGGGATGGGCACAAAAACGCAGGGACATGTCCCCATCTGCTTCTGAGAGCCGCCCTGGCTGGGGCTGAGGGAGAGAGGCACTGCTTGGTGTCCAGGGGTGGACACAACCTGTGAGGAGCTTTTCCTGCTCAGTGTCATCCAAACCCCGAGCTCCTTGGGGGCTGATTTCATTGGAATACTTTGGCTAAGGGGATCCTTTAGGGAAATGAGGTTTGGCCTTCCCTGGGCTGTGAAGGACAAGGATGGCTCCAGCTGGGACAGGGACATGGAGGGGAACTGGGCAGAGCAAAGGGGGTGACAAAAGCAGCACTTCCTCCCAGAGGAATTCTTCATTCCAGTTGCTCTGGCCTGTTTGCCCCTTTTCAACATCCTGATTGGTGACTTCCCCTAAATCAGGGACATCACCAGGCCCCTTTGCCATGAAATCCCCTCAGGACCCATCCCACCCTGGCTGCAAGCAGGAACTCTCCCCTGGCACCTGCTGCCATCTGTCCCATCACAGACACACAGCAAGAGTTCAACTGCTGCTCTCATCCTGCAGACCTTTGAAGGCATCCCCCCTTCTGCTTCCTCTAAAGGGGTCCCTCCACAATGTGGTGGGACAATGGCCCCATTTGGGATGTACCCTGGGGTCCCACTGTGCCAGGATTCTCTGTCACCTCCCTCAGCTCCCATCTCCTCCTGTACCAGAGGCTCTTCCTCAAAGGAATTGTGTTTTGTCTCCTTTCCAGTTTCCTCTGCCCTCCAGCCCAGGCTCAAGGGACTCCCTGGCAGTAATGCCAGCAGGAAAACTCCCAGGGAGGATCTTGGAGAGACTCAGGGAGCCACATTTGTGGATTCTGGCTCTGAGAGAGCAGCAGCATCTCTGGGAGCATCCCAGGGTGACTGCTGGTATTTGATGGGAACCTTTCTGCTCACTGCAGCAGAATGCAGTTCTCCAAAACTGCCCAAAGCCTTACCTGGCAGGGCTAGGAGTTTCTGGAGCTCTGTTTTCAGCCGGCTGATTTCCTGACAAAGCTGGATGTCATCCATCCTGCAGAGACACAAACAAGACCTCTGAGAGGGAAAACTGGGAGAGAAAGGGTTCAAAAAACCGAACAACTGAGGGGGGAAACTGGGAGAGGAGAGGTTCAAAACCCCTAGAGCAATACCCAGCCAGTGCTGGAAGGCAAAGCACTGAGTGCTTGTGGTGGGGATCCCAGATTTCCCCGCTTTCCCATGGGAAATCTCAGCCCAGTTCACCCCAGAGTTTTGTTGGAGCCACATGGCTTGGGACTCTGGCTGTTGGCAGAGAAAAAGTTTTATTACCTTAATGATAAAGCCTTATCAAAACCTGGCCCATTCACCAGGCAAGAGCAGCTGTGTTTTTCCTGGTGCCAGAAAATATTTCTCAAGGAAAAAAATCCAAAAATAAGTGGAAGCTGCTGCCATAGAAAAAGGTCTTTTTATCCCACCTTCCCACAGAATTAAATAAAGGTAGAAAATTGAAATATAACAGGGAGGGTGTGCAGAGTTTTCAGGTGTCAGCTGAGAACCAGGGTCACTTCAACAGGACAAAAGAAGCCTCCTGTGCTGCTGACCCTGGGCAGGGTCTGTGTCCCAGACACAGGCTGATTTCTGAGCTGCTGCCACCCTGCCCAGATGTGCCACTGGATCCTTGGGAAGTGGGAGCCACTCAAAACCTGACAATCCCGATCCTTCCACTGAGTCACCCTGTCCACCCCTCCTGGCTGAGTCACTTTTGCTGGAGTTATGGAGGATGCAGCTTTGGCAGCTGAGCTGGAGCCACCAGGAATGTGAGTAATGGAAGGGAAAAGGCACAGCCTGGAAAGAGGAGCCTTGGGAAAAACTGGAGTGGGATCAGCTCAGGTGCAGAAGCTTCCTCCTTCCTCTGTCAGATCTTTGCTCTGACAATGCCTTCCTTTGTTTGCATCCCACACCAAAGAGATCCAGGATTGCAATGTCTGCGAGCAGCACGTGGGGAGCAGGGAGGGCTCTTTGTCCCCATTGCCAGCTCAGGGTCCTGTGGTGGCTGTGCCTGAACTTGTACAAGGAGCAGCAGGAGGGGACAGGGACAAGAGGGAGTGCTGGTGACACACTGATTAAAATGAAAATGAACAGACAGATGAGAGCTGAATGATTATTGCATTTAAATGGAAATTAATTGTGGAAAAACTGATGAGGAGAATAATAAATAATAATTTCTCTTTTCAATTAAACTCAGGAGGGGCTGCAGAGACAAACACCTAGGAGGCTCCTGCTGGGGCTGGAACTGCTTCTACCCCTGGTGGTGCCACCACTGCTGGTGACACCTGTGGCTGCATCAGCCAGAGGCAGGTGTCCCTGGCTGGCCCTAGGGAGCACTGAGGGACCAGGGCAGAGCTGAATCTCCCACAGGAATTCCACACCTTTCCTTTTGCCCTATAAAAGGAGAAGTGTTTGGTGCTTCATTGTTTTCCAGAGCACAGACACCTCAGAAATGCAGGAACATTTTAGTTTGACATTTCCAACACGGAGCAAACACTGATTTTTATCGAGGTCACTGCTCTATTCAGCTGCACATCCTGGGAGTTTTCCATCTCCTCGAGCCCTGCAGTCCAACCTCCCTGAACATCACCTTTTCCCCAGCTGGGGAATTAAAAGAAGCCTTGCAGCCCCTGTTTCCCACCCTTTCCAGCCCCCTTCTGCAGACCCCAGCTCTGGGAGCCCCGTTCTCCAGCAGCAGTGCCCCAGGAAGCTCCTCAGTCTTCCCTGCCCCTCCCTCCTGGGCCCTGCAGCGCTGAGGTTGAATTCCCACAGCATCCCCAAATCCCAGCCAGGCCATCCTGGCACTTCCAAACACCCAAGGGATCATTTTTGCAGCCAAACACACCATGAGGTTTCTGTAGGAGATTTCCCTTTATATTCCAAGGGAGAAGCCAAACAAAGGGTTAAGGAAACACAGGAGCTGTGAGCTCTGACAGCACCTGAGAGAATCAGGTACTGTTGCCATGGAAAGCCTTTAAGAACTACACTTTTGATGATTTCCAAAAATGCTTTTCAACAATGAGTTCAGGGGAACTGCGCCTCGGAGGGGCTCCAAATCCAAGCCTCTGAACCAGCTTCCAGCTTCCACACCCACTGGATTTACCCAGGGATTTCCAGGCTGTGGGATCCTCAGTGCAGGGACCAGTGGGGACCCAGTCACACCCAAAGAGCAGCACAGGAAGAGCTACAGCCCAGGAAATGTCATCTTTGTCAAAATTCTAGTTTGTGCTGGCTGGCAGGGTGGGATCTGAGGACTGAGCTAACCACAGCCCTTTAATGATATTAAAAACTTAATCAACCCAAACTGTGGATGTTAGTCAGGCCTTTTCCTCCAAACACATAAAATCTCCATATAGACCCATGAAAAATGTTCTTTGTCCCCCCAAACAAGTGCTGGTGAGCACCATTGCAACACAGTGGCTTAGGTCTGAAAGGCCTGGAGATTTTTATTCCAAAACTTCTTTGATTATTGAAATGGACCCTGGAGAAAATCCTTTCCTCCTCACCGGGCTGCAAAGGCTGTGCTGGGAGTGGAGAGAGGGACACAGGGAGGAGATGCAGGATGGAGATGCAGGGAGGAGATGTGGCATGAAAGAAGGAGATGCAGGATGCAGGAAGGAGATGCAGGATGCAGGGTGGCACCAAGCACTAATGCCAGTCCAATTCCAGCATGCCCTGGCAGCCCCAGGGACCAGGGGATAGAGGAGGAAAAGGGAGAGGTGCGAGGATGTGTAATACTTCACACTGGGGAGAGCAAACTGTGGTTATGTGGCTGCTCAGCAGCTGCAGATCCTGCTGCTGTTGAAAAGCCAGACCTTGGTGCTGGGGCAAATCTCCAGAGAGCAGCACCAGAGCACCAAACCCCATATCCCTTCCCAAGCCCAGCCCAAGAGCCTCACACTGAGGAAGAGCATGGACTGACTGGGAACACATGGTGCTGGTGGGACATAGACACATCTGAGGGGTTAAACCTGTGAGATAAACTCTGCTTACACAGAATTCGGCTGGCTCAGAGCTTCCCAGCATCAGTGGCAGCTTTGTAACAGGGATCCATCCAAGGGAGCAAGGCCAGAGTATAGGGGAGGCTGCACTTCCAGGTGGGAAACAAGGCAGGAAGCAGCCTCAGCCCTGCTGATCCCTGGGGCTGAGCTGTGCTTGGCTGGGCAGGAGGAGATGCTGGGGTGTCCCTGAGGAGGGGAGGGGAGCAGAGCAGGAGGGGACAGGGACTCACATGTAGCGCAGCTCTGACTCCCTGCGCACCAGGATCTCCCGGATCCGCTCGATCCTGAACAGCTCTCCCTCGATGTCATCGATGGTGGTGGTGGAGTCGGCCATGGACACGATCTCGTCCTCTGGAGAAGGAATGGGAGCCACGTTAGGGACCTCAGGGAAGCCTTGGGAAGGGCAGCACCCCTGTGCCAGGCTCCGTGCCAGGAGAAAGCCCCACATTCCCAGGTGTCTCCCCTTTCTGAACAGCAGGAGGCCAAGGGAGCTGGAAACTTCTGGAGGGAAGGACAGGAATGTCCCTTCCTTTTTCCAGAGCCATGGAAGTCTCCAGCATGTCCAGCACAGAGACCTGAGCCTGCCCAGCACCCTCCTCCTGCATGGCCAGGAACAAATTCTGGGCACACAAAGCATAGAGCTGAGCAGTCATGGGGCTGAAACTCCTTCTGTTGCTCCCCTTCCATCCCACACTGGATGAAGATTCCCCATCCCTCCCAGCTCACTGCAGGAAGAGCCCCCATGGCACTCAGCAGGGCAGTTCAGCTTCCTCACCCTCTGCAGTGCTGAAGATCCCATCCAGCACCCACCTGGGTAAACTGAGGCAGGGAAAGGGGGGTCACTCACTCAGGGTGAGAGGAAGGAGCTTCACAGCAAAATGTGGGATAAAGGGGCTGGAATTTATGTTTTAGAGGGATGGACAGGACGAAAGTCCATCCACCTCCATCCATGGCTCTGACCACCAGCTCTGCCTCCCTGCTCCATGACTCACACACAGAATTCCCACTCTTTTGCTCCAGACTGTCCCACGGATTTACAGTTCATGCCACAGTGACTCCCAGCCTATTTTATGGGCATAGCTGAGGATTTGCTTCAGGCCAGCTCCCAGCCCACTCTGGCTCTCAGAGACACAACACTGAGCTTGTTATCAGTGCCAGGCAGCAGAACCATCATCACACCCCAGCTAATCCAGCTCTCTGGGATGTGCTGTGCACAGGAGGCTGCAGCAGAGCCAGGCTGTGAGAAAACATTCCAAAAACCACATCAGGGGCAAAGCCTGCTTCCTTTGAAGCTTCAAAGGGCACATCTCCCCTCTGAGGTTTTGCCTTCTTGCAGCCCTGGGGCTTTCCCTGCGTGGGGAGAGGGCAAAGCACAGCCATGGAGCTGCTCCAGGAGCAAGATTTTCCAGGCAGGGATGCTGGGGAGCTGTAGATGCCAGAATGTGTGGTCTGGGCATTCCAAATGGGATCCAGGCCAGTGCTGAGGGTTACAGACCAGGAAGAGAAAAACACTGAGGCACAAACACTCTGCACTCCCTGTCCTCTCCCCATCCCATAACACTGCTTGGGAAATCATTCCCAGAGCAGGGCATATTTCCAAGACTTCCAGCAGGGAAGGTTGATTGGGGAAATACAATGGTTTGGATTAGTGTGAGTGGTTTGGAGAAGAGTTTTCTTCTGTTTCTGGCTTGGAAATCCATGAGGATTTCTTGGAGATTTTCTCCCATCTCCCCCAGGCATGAACGCCACGCTCAGCCGATGCCAGGGTGTGACTCCTCACTCATTCCCCGTTCAGAGGTGTCAGGATTCTCCCAGGAGCCAGTGTTTGATCAGGACAGACAAATCCCTGGCTTGGGCAGTGTGTGAGGCTGGATGCACTGCCCTCCAGCAGTTCTTGCCCCAGGCTCTGCACAGACCCCTCCTTTCCTTGTTTCCTGACGGGGTTGCCAAGGGACCGGCCTGTGGCTGCTACAGCATCACGATGCGGTTGCTAAGGGACCAGAGTGTGGTTGCTAGGGGACCAGGATGCCGATGTCCCTCATCCCGAGCATTCTGGGGCTCTGCCACCTCAAAGGTCCTTTGGCTTGGGATACTTGGCTGCAGCTGCACCCAGCTGAGCAGCTGGGGATGGCCCCAGGGACCCGTGAGAGATGCTGGCAGATGTGCAGGTAGCAGCACAGCTGGAGGCGCAGGTGGCACAGCTGGGAGGTGCCTGCAGGCAGCCACTTCCTGGGGCTGTACCTAAGCTCAGCTCCAGAGCTGTCACGAGAAGCTGCAGTGCTCTGTGTGCCCTCTGGGCCCAGGCGGAGGTGACAAGGCTGGTGGATGTCCAGATGTGCCAATAAACCTGGAGACAGATAAACCCAGAGCTTCCTGCAGCCTCCATCCCAAGGACAGCCCCGGAGCAGGGGGGCGGGGCTGGGGGAGGGGACTGTCACTCCTGGCCTGCCTGGCTGGGGAATAACCCAGAATGTCTCTGATCATTTGGTTGAGGTTCTCAGCCAGGTATTTTCCAGGGGGAGTACCAGGGTTTGGAACAGCTGTCAACATCCCTTCTTCTCCCTCTCATCCCAGAATGTCATCAGCACAACCACTCCAGGTGAGAGAGGTGAATCCTCGCCTGTGAAGGCAAAGGGAGGAGGTGGAAGAGCTGGGACGGGCAGAGATAATAGTGCTAGTAGGGGAGGAGGTGGCAGTGATGGGATGGGAGGAGGTGGCAGTGCAGGGGTGGAAGGAGGTGGAAGAGCTGGGAGAGGAGGAGGTGGACGAGCTGAGCTGCTTTCCCCCACCTGCAGCAGGAGGCTGGGATGCAATTCCAGCCCATGGGCACTGCCCACAAGAGCAGGAAAGCTCCTGGCTCAGCTCTGGGGTGGTTCCCATCAGGTGTGGCTGGCACCTCCCTGCCCTCACACACTGCTCCAAAGTCACCTTTCGGTTGGACACTTCTCAGGTCAGGAGTGTCCTGTGGCATGAGGACAGCAGAAGGTCACAGCCCAGCCCAGCCAGGGCTGCAGAACTCAAGCTGGAGGGTGCCAGCCCTTGGCTGTGCCTTCAGGTACTGTGGTCAGGTCCAGGAACTCTGCATTCCTCAGGAATTCCAGGGAACTGCTCACCAAAGCACCAGTGCCAGATAAGAAGTTCTGACAGGACTGTTGTGTCCCTGGAGCTGCTAATTCAGGGCAGAAGCAGAGGGAAGGCAGTGCCAGAAGGAAACTTCTGGAAAATGAAGCCCACAAGCCCTGGAAGGGAGCCCCTGGACAAGGGGACACAGTGCTACAGCTCTGCACCAGAGCCACCTGTGAGACATCACAGGTGTGTGGCTGACGGGCAGCTGAGGATGGGGGATGGATTGGATGATGGAGACTCTTCCCATCTGCCCAAGGCCACAGGTCACCCTGCCCAGACCTGAACAGCTGAGTGGGGACAGGGGCAGGAGCATGGGGTGGATGAGGAGACACTGGGAGAACCAGGATGAAGGGTTCAGACACTGGAGCAGGGATCAGAGGGTGTGGGATCTCCATCTTTGGCCCAGGATAACTCCTGGACAAGGCTATGGGCAACCTCATCCACCAAGTCTGCTCTGAGCAAGAGATTGAACTCAGCATCTCCAGAGTGTCTTCCAATACAGTTTCCTCTGTTATTCCAGGTAATGACAACCAATTGGGATGTGCCTGGGTCCTCCCTGCTGGCTCAGGAGATGCTCTCTAGGTGATGCTGAGTTCCTGAGCTCCTGAGAGAGTTAAACCCAGCACATCCCGCAAGAAGAGCTGGGAAAGATCTCCCTGGGGATGGCTTTGCCCAAGCTGAGAGTCGGTTTTTCACATCAGGTTCCTTCCCCTGCCCAAGAGGACCGCATTAAAGCTGTGATCAGGATCACAGTCCTGAGTCTCCCCCAGAGAGGGATGGCCCCACGTATGGCCACACTGCCCAGGGGTTCCTTTGCTCCCACAGCAGCCCAGCCACACACAGAAAACCCCCCCCACAGAAAACCCATACACACAGAAAACCCTACACTCAGAAAACCCCCCCCCACAGAAAACCCCCCACAGTGCTTGAGCCAAAGGAATCCCACCTGGCACCATTTCAACCTGGCAAACCAAGGAGGGGAAGAAAGCTTTGACGGAAATTTGGAGCTGCTCTAATCATCACACCCGGCCCAGGGAGGGGCCTCCACTAATGAGGAGTGTAATAGCCAGAGACTTCCACTCCAGGTGGTTTGGGGAAAACATTTGGACAACCAGCAGCGAGCCTGGGATGAGTCACAGCAGCCAACAGCGCAGGGTGTTTCAAGCAATTTTCTTCGTGATTAAAGTTGGGAAATCGATTGACAGCCCCCTGTGGAGGGGTCAGAGCTCTTTATTGGGGCACCATCCCAAGAGACCTCTAACTCAGCCATGTGCTTTCCTCTGCTCCAGAGAGCAGCAGGGACAGGGGACATTCAGCTTGTCCCAATCAGCCCCCACTCCATGAGCTCGATAATGGGAGTCCTGAGGAGCCACTGCCAGCTCTGCCAGCCACCCTCAGCCTTGTCAGAGGGGTGCTGTCCCCACCATCCCCATCCTGCCAGGAGGGACACAAAGCTCCAGGTCTGTCAGTGTGTGGCCAAGCAGGCCATGCCCAGACAGGAGAGATCCCTGCTTCCCTGCTGGTGTTCCCGGAGTAAACCAGGGATAAATGCAGTGCCTTGGCCCAGTGCAGCCAGAGGGGGTTTGTTGGCAGTGTCTGTGCAGCACCTGGCTCAGCCAGCACCTCTGAGACCATGTTAGACAGACACAAACAGGGCCAGAGTTTGCAGATGAGGCACTCTGGGATGGTTTATGGGGGTATCACCAGCCCCTCCACACCCCACTGCTGGATGCACCTCCCCAGGGCCACCTCCTGAGCACCAGCAGGACAAGAGGCTCCAGGAGCTCAGGGCTCTACAGGCCTGGCCTGGGAGCAAACCCCAGAGCAGCATCCAAGGAGCAGACACAGATTGTTGGAAGGATCTCACCATCCTGGGGTCCCCAGGAGCCGGGAGTTCACAGAACTGCACTGAATCAGCAAAATCGCTGCCACCACAGCCCTGCTCACAGGCACCCATGGGGATGTCCAGGCCATATCCAGCATCCTGAGTCCAGCACCACCAGGCTCTGGCTCACCCCAATGTCACCCAGGAGCTGGTGGAGCAGAGGACTCAGGTGATGAAGGTGCTCAGAGCCCCACGGGAGGAGCAGGGGAGAATACACACTGCCAGGAAAGACACAAAGGGGAAGGACCAAAACTTCACACAGCTCACCCAGGAGCTGAGCAGCTTCATGGGCACCACACAGCCCCCAAGCAGTGCCCAGCAGGATGCTGGAGTTGGCTCCTTCCCTCCTTTCCTGCCTTTGCAGCTGCCTGTCCCTGCCCCACTGAGTGCAAGGGGATAAGGGGGAGCAGAGAGGAACAGGGAAAGGGAGAGGTCGGAGGGATGGCACAGCAGAGGGACTGCGGGCCCCTCCCCTCCTCCCAGCCCGGCACTGCGACCCTTCCTCCCAGCCCAAGGTCGAGGGCTCTGCTCGAGGCAATTTCCCTGCTTGGCATCCGCCGCTCTTCTCCCCCGGGCCGGACTGCAGGAACTGGCCGGAGAGGAGCGAAGGCGATGAAGGACAGGGCGAGCCCTCCAGTCCCTCGGTCACAGCCGTGCCCAGGGCTGGGCACGGCAGCGCCGCGGTGCCATGTCCGCTCGGGCAGCAGCAGCAACGACATGGCGGGATGTGACCCTGCTCCCCGTTGTGTCCCCCCAGACATCCTCGGTGCCGCCACCCTTCCTCCCCTCCAGCCACCCCTCCTCCCACCCAACCCCTTCTCCCCGTCTTTTCTCTCCCCCACCCACTCCTTCCCTCTCTCCATCCCCTCTTCCATCCGTCCGTCCGTCCGTCCGTCCGTCCATCCATGCATCCATCCATACATCCATCCTTTCCCTCCGTCCTTCTCCTGCCCCACTCCCGATGGCCGCTGCTCGGGCTCCGCCGGTGCCGGTGCCGATCCGGGGAGCACCGGCTGGGCTGTCTTGGTGGATGAAGCCGCCGGTTCCCCGCCAGGGCTCGGCTGCCCGGATTGTCCCGGAGCCCCGGGGGCGGGGGAAGTTGGGCTCGGGCGGTGCCGGTCCCGCGGCGCTCACCTGGCCCCGCGCCGGCCGGCGGCCAGCGGGTGGATTCCATGGATCCGTACCGGGGAGAGGTGCGGCTGCCCTCCATCCGCAGCCCAGCACGCTGTGCTCCGCCGGGGCGGGGGCTGCCGCCGCTCCCTCCGCTCCCACCGCACTGCTTCCACCGCTCCACCGATGCGATCCGATCTGATCCCGCCGCTGCGCCGGGGCGGGGGCTCTCACTGATCCCAGCACCCCGACCCCACGGCTCCGCTCCGCCGGGGCAGGGACTCCGGCCGCTCCTGCCGCTCCGCTTCCTCCTCTCCCTCCGCTCCCTCCGCTGGGGCGGGGGCTCCCACCGATCCCACAGTTCCGATCCCACTGCTCTCTCCGTTCCCACCGCTCCGAATCCTCCGCCGGCCGCCCCCGCCTGCAGCTCCCGACCCCCCGCAGCTTCACCCGGGGCGTGTCCCGGAGCTCGTCCCGAACCCATTCCGGCCGGTTAACCCCCCAGACCCGCAGCATCGGCACGGACAGTGACAGCGGGTCGGGGCGCTGAAGGCGTCCAGGCTCTGGGGGACACGGGGTGAGGGACAGGGGGTGTGCCGGGGTGAGGCACAGCTCCCCAAAACCGCTACGAGGTGCGGAGCCAGGGCAGCAGTAACTTTTGCCCATGGAAAGCCCTACAGCGAGAGTTTGAACAATGCTCCAGGGGCTGAAATCCAGCGCGGTGGCAGCACCCACCTCAGCAGGATCCTGGTGGTCTCTCCTCTCTCCGGCCAAGGGCTCCTGCAGGACACAGCAATGACCAGTGCCACTGTCCTGAAGGCTGGTCCCAGCAAACTGGCACGGAAAGGTGGGGATGGGTGTGGGCTGTGTCCCTCCTGCTCCCAGAAGTTTGTGATCCCAGAGCACCTGGCTGAGGATTCACCGCTGTGGAGGGACACACCTCAACACCCCCTTCCCCAAAACACAGAGGGGACAAGGTCCTCTGCTGGGACACTTCTCTGCCAGGAGATGCCTGTAGATGACACTGATGTCCCCACGCACAGGTCTGAGGGCTCAGGGACAGCAAGGTGGCTCAGGGACACTTCGAGAAGTGCCACTGGGCTGGAGAGCAGGGACACAGCAACACAAGGGACGGGTCTGGGGGGTCAGCCCCCGCCCAGAACCAGCCTGTGGGTTCTGCTTGTAGCAGCCTTGCCTGCAGCCAGTGAAACACAAGCCTGAGAAAAATCTTGGAATTCCCATCTCCAACAGCCCAAATGGAGCTCCTGATTTTGATCCAGTCAAGTGATTTAAAGCAGAACACATGCAGGAGAGATGGTGTTTCATTCCTTGAGGATAACTGTGGAATATAAATACAATGAGGAGGCAAAAATTAAGAGTATAGGTGTAAAAACAGGGCGGGGGGAGGGGGAAGTCAGGACATGGGACCTGCTGCTCTGGGTTAGAAATGCAGCAGCAGCACCTTGCTCCAGAAATCCTCTGAAAATGCAGGAGCACCTGTCCCAGGAGCAACACAGAGCCACGAGGCCGTGGAGGTGGGCTGTGACCCACTCCCAGCTGGAGCGGTGATCCTTGACAAACGGAGTTCCAGTATTCCAAAGAATTGTTCAGGAATGCCCTGGGCTTGTAAGGAACTGCCAGGCTCCCAGCTGGACAGGCAAAGCCCAGCTGAGGGACGAGGCCACCCCGGGATCCATTGGTTTGGGTGTTGGGATGTGCAGGGAGGGAGAGCCGGGAAGTGGCCACTGCTCAGCTCATTCCATGATGAGCGCCCACCAGCACTGGAACCGCGGCGGCTCTGGAGTGACTCACCTTGTTTTGGTCGCTCCACAGCGCAGAGAAAATGAACCTGTAAATATTTTAATCAGTTCTTCAGGCAAACACTCTCCAGGATGACTTTCACTGTGAGCAGCCAGATCTGCTGGGGGCTGCAAACTGGATTGACTGCATTTTATAAGCTCACTTTATCCCTAATAACAGCACGGGAGTAAATCGAACAGTCCAGAGTCACACACAGTCAGGATACAATTCACACACCACTGGATCTGCTGGATTGCATGGAATCCTCCTGGACAAATCCATTTTGCAGGGGGAAGTGCAGATCGGGGACAGGAGCAGTGTGTGCCCCACACCTGACAGGAGTCTGAGCTTCCTCCCTCGCCCAGGTGCTGGAATTCCGAGGCTGAGGAGTTTTAATGGGGCTCACAGTGACTCACAGCGGTCTGCAGGAGAGCAGAGGCACCAGCAGCAGGGATTTTAGTGCAGATATTCCCTGGGCAGTCAGTTCTGCAGAAGTCAGGCACCGACAGGACAGAAAGCACACATTCTATAGGGTTCTAGCACACATTCTATAGGATTACAAACAGAGCAGCAGCCAGCACCAGGTAACAGTAACACAACCTCCCAGGCACTTGAAAGGGGCCAGCAAACACAAAAAGAATTAAAATGCATTTGGAGATCGTGAGGATGGACACAGGCATTTGAAATTCTCCACAGCAAACACGACTCAGAATAAATTCCAAGCCTTCAAAGCACTCCCAAGGTGACACTCGTGGGCCTGCCTCTGCCAGCTCAGGTGTGTTTTGGTGACAGAATCCTGGAGAAAGCACCATGGCCCAAGGACCTGGCTGCCTGTTCCTGTGGAGGGCTGTACAGATCAGAATAACTGAGCTCAGAATTATTTAATATATTCATTTGCATTAGGATTTGTCAAAAAAAATAGGTTTGTGTTTCTTAACTTTGAATGTTGAAGTTCTTTCAGCATTTGCCTTACATTTTCTGGTTCAAAATTCCTTTCAAACTCAACAAAATGCTGTGCTGACCCAAACTTCTGCTTTCAGAGTTGTAACAACCTCCATAGTTCTGATCTTTCAACCTGACTGGAGGAGAAATGTTCCCAAATTTTCAAAAATGAATTCCTGTTCTACAATTTCCATCTGCTGTGCTGGGGAGGTCAGGATAAGATAACTGTTTTCTCCATCCTTTGATTTCTTCAGGGAAGATTTCTCAGCAGTAAAGGTGAAGCAAATGTTAACTTTAAACTGGCCTCACACTCACCTCTTCATTTGGGGTCAGAGTTTGATGGTCTCAACAAACCCAGCTGAAAGGAAAAAAAATACCCTTGGCCAGGGAAATTAATTATTTAACAACAAACCCAGGGAGAAACTGTGCAGATCAAAATTTATCCATTCCCTGAGAAATCTAGAGTCTAAATTAGCAGAGACTGCTTTCCATCGGCTCCTTCCTCATACATAAAATCATGAAATCCCAGAATGGTTTGGGTTGGAAGGAACGTTAAAGCTCATTCCATCACACCCCTGCCATGGCAGGGACACCTTCCACTGTCCCAGGCTGCTCCAAGCCCCAGTGTCCAACCTGGCCTTGGACACTGCCAGGGATCCAGGGGCAGCCACAGCTTCTCTGGGCACTCTGTGCCAGGGCCTGCCCAGCCTCACAGCCAGCAATTCCTTCCCAATATCCCATCTATTCCCGTTCTATGACAGTCTGAAGCCATTCCCTGGGTCCTGTCCCTCCATCCCTTGTAAACAATCTCTCTCCCTCTTTCCTGTAGCTCCTTCAGGTCCTGCAAGGCCACAGTTAGGTCACCCCAAAGCTTCTCCTCTCCAGGCTGAACAATCCCAGCTCTCCCAGCCTTTCCTCCCAGCAGAGCTGCTCCATCCCTCTGATCATCCTGCTGCCTCCTCTGGACTCTTCAGCAGCTCCTCATCCTCCCTGTGCTGGGACCTCAACTCTCAAAAACATCCCTCTCCTCTTCTTTTGAAACAACAGTAAATGGATTTATGGGCCATATCTCAAATTTTGGGAAATTACTTACTACAAAGAGCCCAAAATCCCTCTGGTAATACATCTGGGAAGAGTTCTTTCACCAAGCACCATGCTGTGGTTCCTGACTGAATGAGAGAAACCTTTGGAGAACCCTGGGGAGGATCCTGCTGTGCTGATCAGATCCACAAGGAAAATGAACACATTTAGAGATCAGTGTCCACTGAGGTTTCCCTCATTTCCCATTTCACTCCATCACGGATGTGAGGTGCACACAGAGGAGCTGAAGGAAACATTTCCAACATCCCACCATAAAATAACTGCCAGAGATACAGAAGCTGCAATTTTAATCCCCTTATAACTTGGGAACAAATCCTTGCAAAGCAGGAAAAGTGTCTGATGCAGGGAGTCACTCAGCTCCCAGGTCAGCTTTATTCCAAACTCACCTCTGAGATGCTTCACAAGAGGTTTTGTCATTTTCTGGGGGAAGTGGTGTCTCATCTAATAGATCTGATTTACTTCCTTCCTTTAGAACTTCTCATGAAGTCCACACACCCTGAGCTCTGTCAAATTTAAAACCCAAGAGGCACAAAGTCCAGCATTGTGCAGAACTTGTCCCTCAGCACGAATTCCTTCCTCAGCTCAGTTACCTCTAATTGTGTTCAGAGAAGGACACAGATCCACTTAGACCCTGGACTGACACCAAGGGGGGAAAATCAGTAGTTCTACATATAAGCCTTTAATATTTGCTTAAAATTCACCATGAAGTAGCCACAGAGTAAAATCTGTGATTTTAGAATCCCTTTTAAACTTGCAATTGCTGTTAAAGAATAAAACTGGAAGAAACAGAAGGTTTTACATACATTTTTTTGCAAATAGTCACAAAGTAAAGCAAAAATAAGCTCTGGTGGGTTGGAATTACACCAAGAGAATGTATTTTCCCCAGAGTCAGTTTGGCTTTTCTCTGTTAACATTTTACTCCCTTTAAGAGTATTTTAACAGCATTAACACCTCGGCTTGGTTTTACTTCTGCAGGAACAATTAAGCCCTGCTCAGAGCAAAGAGGGCTCACACAGAGCAACTAAAATCCCCCCCCTTCCTTCCTTCCTTCCTTCCTTCCTTCCTTCCTTCCTTCCTTCCTTCCTTCCTTCCTTCCTTCCTTCCTTCCTTCCTTCCTTCCCTCCCTCCCTCCCTCCCTCCCTCCCTCCCTCCTTCCTTTTCTCTCTCCTGGCCTGGGGGGTCTGTGACCATCAGGGAGGGAGCAATTGAGTCCCCAGAGCTCTCATAAACCAAGAACTACTGCAAACCTTAGTGGGAAATGATTTAACCAAACTGCTCCTGAATTACCTGAGGGTGAGGCCTTTGCCACACAGTGGTTTCAAATTCAAGACGTATTTCCAACTGCATAAATATTACTATTACTAACTATTAACTACAACTCATCCCTGAATCAGCACCAAATGTGTTTAATGGATTAATAATCTTAAAAATAAAATAACCTTATTGTGCAAGATGATTACCCTGAAGCTCAGCTTTGGGCATTCCCTTAAATCCTGCCTGCTCTCAGCACAAGCACATCTCCCTGAAAAGAAGCAGGGGAAGATCTCAGGGGAGTCAACCCCTCCACAGCTCCAGGGCAGCACAGGCACCTGGCATTCCAAGGTTTCTCTTTGCCAAACTGGAATCCAGCAGCTGCTGTTGTGCTGAGGCAGATGAAAAGGGCACAGCTCACCAGGTTATCGGCTTCAAACGAAGGCAGCAGTGGCAGCTCCAGCAGCAGCATCTGAAACCATTCCAGCGATTTCTGTGCCTCTCACAAAGGCGCTGATGGCTCTGGATGTGCTGCGTGCGGGATGAGCCTGACTGCAGTCAGATCCCCCATTAACACGCTTTGTTCCTCAGGTATTACATGATAATAAGGCCGGGAGAAATTCTTGACACTAAAATTGCTCTCAACTCGTGTTTGAACTCCTGGGAGAAGATAACATCTTAATAAAAAGTTCCAGCTATTCTTGGCACGGGGGCAGTTCTATCTATAGAGCCATTCCAGCAGAGCATTGTGCGTGGCACAGGAAAAGAGGGAGCTAATTACCCTGAAAGCATCCGATGTGCAGATAATGCGGGATGGATGCATACAGAGAAAGGCATTATCTCCAAGGAGTCCTTTCCTTGTCTCCAGCGCTTCCTGCCGAGCCCACAACACGGCAGGGTGACACACTGCCAGGCCATTTGCATATGCCGTATGAAATCTGCATTGCCATAAATATTCTGCTTTTTGCAGCTGCCTGTCTCGGGGCTTGTGAACCACTCAGGCAGATGTTACTCAAATCCGTCCCTTTGCAGAGGAATGATGCAATTCCCTGACCAAGGAATTCCTGATAAACTGACAGCAGCTTTTGCTGGTGGCTGAAGGGACTCTAAGGCTCATTTAAATCCCATTTAAGATCTAGTAATGAGATCAGTCCACCGATTTTTCATTCATAAGCAAAACTTACCTCCTGGAGAGGGGCTGAAATCTGTGCCTTGGAGGTGAAGGCAGGGCAGGTAAGGCAGATTTAACCAGGAATGGCTTAAAAGAGGAAGGCTGGAAATAAGTGACTTCCAGCTGGGAATAACCTGGGATAACTCATTGTGAAGGTGATCCTCTGGCATGGACCGAGTGCTGCTCTTTGCCTGTGTACCCGTGCCCAGGTGTTCCTTCGGGGGTCCCCTGGTGAGCGAGGGAACAGAAATAAATTTCCATTTTTTTTGGTGGGGTTGTGGCTGTCCCTGCCCGGCTGCCTCAGCAGCTGGAGGATCCCTGCTCAGCATCCAACAGAGCCAGGCAGGATCAGCACCTTCCAGCAGTGCCGAGCTGGATGGATATCCCATCCCGCCCTCCGGTAATTCCCAGCCCACAGAAGTGACAAAAGTCGGGAGGCCAGGCTGCTTCCTGTCACCTGGAATGCTGGGGGACACCTTAAACCCCGCTGGGCTGGGCCAGCCACAGGCGCTGGCTCTGAGCACACCTGGAGAGTTTTCCCAAGAGATTCCAAGCAGGAGCACACTGAAATCACAAACCACAAAAAGGCAGATGGTCTGCAGCAAAACGTTCTTTCACAAATCAAAGCAGAGCAAATGAAGCAGTTTTTTATTCACATCCCTTATAAAGTGCAAAGAGTTCACAGCCATCTTGGAAGAGTTCCGTGTGCTGTCAGCATGACAATAATTTCCATTTGATTGTGTTACAGCTTTCACTCACAGTTTCAGCAGCAGCTCTGGCAGCAACAATTTAAAATTGGTTTTTGACTAAAAACTCAGCTACATTCATTTCAGGCAATGTACACCTGAAATACCCTGTTAGGGCTGTGGAAGCAAAATCATTAAGTTAAAAAGGAAAAATTACAAAAAAGGCAGAATGCTATAAAGTAAGAAAATAAGATTTATCTTTTTTTTTTTTTTTTTAAATAAAAATCTCTCCTGTCAGATATAGCCTGTATATATTTAGCACTTTAGAAATAACAGTCATTTCTGGGTATTATCATTATACCAGGTTATTACCACATTACCGTTCCACCCCGCAGATTCAGGTACAGATTAGTTGATCCCGTGCCGTTGCATCCAATTCCTGTTAAAGCTCTCATCCTTCATAGCCTTTACCAGCCAGTCCTTCTCATTCTCCTCCTCAGAGTCACTCATTTCACTGGAATCAGCAGCCAGGAGTCGGGAATAATTAATTTTTCTCTGCTGTGGCAATTTGGATTGGACAATTAAGAAGAAGAGGAGCCAGAGCCCCAGCCCCACACAGCTGGCCTGGAACAGCACTGGCAGCCCGAGGTGCTGCACCACAAATCCCCCCCAAAGCTGCCCAGGCTGGCTCCTGCTGCCGGGCAGAGCCCCCAAGCAGGGCATGCAGGGTGTGCTCCGTGCCCGGTGTGGCCATGTCCCCCACTGTCCCCTCTAGCTGCCAGCCCAGCGCCCTGCTGCCGAGGGCTGACAGTGCCTGCACAGGCAGCACTGCCCACGGAGCCTGGAGCAGGGAATAGCTCAGGAGCTGTGCTGCCAGCAGGCCCAGGCTCAGCAGCACCATCCTGCAGCCCGGCAGCGCCCGCAGCAGCCGCCCCCGGAAGGGCTGAACGCCCAGCTCAGCCAGCGGCCCCACCGCCACCCAGAGCCCCATGAGGAGCTCGCTGCCTCCCTGGTCCTGCAGCTGCCACAGGAGGAAGTTGTGCCCAGCAGAGCTGGCAGCACCCACGAAGAACACGGTGCCGGCCAACAGCAGCGCCCGGCTGTTCTCCCACAGCAAGGACAGCGCTTTGGCCAGCCTGGGAGCACAGGCGCTTTTCCTGGGAACGTAGCTGGGAAAGAAGATGCTGACAAACAGGGAGAGCATCACCAGGACAGCGTAGGCATAGAAGTGGACGGCAAGGCGGGGGATGGAGCCGCCGAGGGAGCAATCCAGCTGATTCACCAGCACGGACACTCCACAGGCTCCGGCAGCTGAGCCCACGGAACTCCACAGCCACAGCTGCCCGTACCTGTCTGTGGCATCCACAAAGTCCAGGTACTCGTAGACACTCTCATCCATCATCCATTCCAGGGAAGTGGCCAACAGCTCCCAGAGCACCACAGCACCCAGCACCATGAGAAAAACCTGAGACTCTCTGTCCTGGAAGATGCTTTGCACTGCCTCAAAGTTGACATCTTCAGAGTCTGAAAGGTTTTCAGACATGTAAGCATCTCCAACAGTGGGAAGAGCTGTTTTAAAGAAAGATGGCTCATTACTCTCAGTAGCATAAAGGCTTTCTTCAGCATTATCAGCAAGATCTGTTGCAGCAGAACCCGAAGTTTCCTCCTGGAGTCCAGCGAAGTGAGGTCCATAGGAAGCCAGCCTTTTTGGTTGCTGGGTCTCCTGATCCATGGCTTTCACTGTCCAGCCAGAGGGACCATCCAAGGAGCCATTTCCCTTTGGATCGCCTTCCCCAACCCCTCTGCCGTTTTCCTGAAGTGCACCTGTCGTGCCCAATAACCCCTGGAAGGCTGAACTGCCCAGAGCTGGCTTCCTGCTAGCTGCCAACACGTCAGCAGCTGTTCTCCCCGCTCCCTTTGGCACAGCTCTCGTGTCCGTCAGAGCACTCGAGCTTAACGCTGTGGAACTGCTGGGCGCCAGGACGGTCATCGGGCTGGGCACTGTGGTGGGCAGCGTGATGGGCACAGGGCTGGGCACCGCGGTGGGCAGAACTGAAGGCAAAGCGGAAGGAAGCACGGAGGGCACGGCGGTGGGCAGCGGGCTGAGCAGAGCTGAGGGCAGCGGGCCGGGCGGGCCGTGCTGCCGGCTGTGGTTGCAGCCCGCGGGCCCCGAGCCAGCCGCGGGCGGGATGAGGGTGAGCGCCAGGCCGGCCCCGGCCGAGCCCAGCACCGAGCCCGCCAGCAGCAGCCGCCGGCCCCGCGGGCGGCACAGGGGCACCGTGAGCGCCGCCAGATGCCGAGCCCCGGCCGCGGCCCCCACCAGCGGCGCGGGCAGCCCGAGCAGCCGCAGGTAGAGCGGCACGAACGGGGCGGCGCAGGCCCGGGCCGCTCCCTGCAGCAGCCGGAACAGCCCGGCCACCGCCAGGGCGCGGCCCACGTCCCACGGCTCGCTCATGGCCCCCGCCGCATGGCCTCACCCGCCGCCGCTGTCCGCTGTCCCGCTCCGGCCGAGCGCCCGCACCGCACCTGCGGCTCCGGGAGCTCCGGGAGCTCCGGCCCTGCCCGCCCGCACCTGCCCCCGCCCCGCCTGGGGATGGCGGCGGAGCAGCGCCGTCTGCCGGGACCGACGGGAACGGCCCGGGACTGGCACGGGAGCGGCCCGATCCGGGAATGGCGCGGCAGCGGCACGGGAACGGCTCGGCCCGGGAATGTCCCGGCGCGTCCCCGTCCCGCAGGATCCCGGGATGGCCCGGGCTGCAAGGGCTCCCAGCGGGGTCACCCGGGCAAGCCGGCGAGCGGCGGCTGCTGTTCCGCGGGACTCGGAGTGGACCAGCCCGGGACACGAGGGATGCGGACAGGAGCCACACGGCACAGGATTGTGTCAAGAGGGTTCTGGAACTCTGTGCCAGGGTCTCATTTGCCTCACAGGGAACAATTTCTTCCCAATATCCTATCTAACCTGTATCAGTTTGAAGCCCTTCCCAGTGGAGCAGCCTGGTCTTGTGGAATGTGTCCCTGCCCATGGTAGGGGGTTGGAGCAAGACGATCTTTAAGGTCCTTTCCAACCCAAACCGTTCCATGATTCTCTGATAATGGCTTAAATAAAGGTGTTCAGGAGGAACTTTGAAAGGCTGGGAGCCTCTCCAATGGATTGGGGAATCCTGCCAGCCAGGAAAACCCCTCACTCAGCCCGGAAAACCCCTCACTCAGCCCTTAGGAGTGCACCCTGCCCTCGGATCCTGCTCTCCCAGTCTCCAGGAAATCCTGTCACCCTGATCCCCTTGTGATCCACCTGCCACATTCCTCCAGGCTTTTCCCCCAGACCCGGTGCAGAAGATGAAGCTGCTCCAAGGCTGGCAATTTTGGGATCCAGGATACACCTGCACACTGTCCCTGGTCTGTGGCTGCTCAGGGATCTGCATTTGCTGCCTGCAATTTCCAGGAGTAAAAGAAACAATCTGTGAAATTCTCCTCCTCTCAGCTGTGCTAATCCATGAGCTGCTTCTGCTCCATGGATGAGCAGATCCTGCAGTCAGTAGGGTCAGCAGGCTTTAGGGAATCCCTGCAGAAAGCCAGTGGATCACACCCAACGTGTGCCAGGCAAAGCTCTGGCCTGGGAATGGGGCCCTTTGAAGTGACAGACAGGGGAACAGGGGAACAGGCTGTGGGGACAGAGTGTCCCGGCAAGAGGGGAATCCAGGAACAGCCAGAATGTCGCAGTCACAGAGCACTGCTCCCAGATTTCCACAGTCCAGCAATTTCTGCCCCTCCCTTCACACATGGCTATGAAGTCTATGTGGGACACAGCCTGGGGGAGGAGACACCAGCCAAGAGGCTGAAATGGTACTGGTGGCTCTGTCCCTACCAGCTTATTGCCCAGCCACATGCAAACACACAGTAACAACCATCTGGCAGTCTCAGCTAGTCTTTTTTCTTTATTTCTTTCAATTGGCATTAAAAGGGTTGCACCTTGTGGCACAGATCATCCATGACCTCTATACAAATAATTTACAATCCATCTACATCATTTACAGCTGTACAGAACAATCTCTGGACACACAGCCCACACTCCAACCCAGCTCTTGGGTTTTTGAGCATTTTCCAAAGTCTCTTGGCTTTTTGAGCATTTTCCTTGCGTGTACAAACTCCTCAGTGAAGCCCCAAAGAGACAGAGGGGTGCAGAGCCACTGGTCACCCCTTAAACTCCACATTATCCCAAAAACAACAGCTGCGTGTGCAGGGGATTCCTGACTTGTCTGTAAGCCTTCTGCCTCCCTTCAGCTTCCTTCAGGGCCAAAATGTTTGCTGTCTATGTCTGGCATAGGGGAGCACCAACAATGTTTGGGTTGTGAAGTGAAAACCAGCACTGAAGAACCGAATGCTGCTGCTGAGATATTGCAGAGCTGTGACTCCTATGAGGGATTTTAAGGCTCGAGGGCTGTGCTTGACTCTGCAGAGAGCAAGGGGCTGCCAGCATTCCAATGGAGCTTCCTTTGGAAATGGCCATGTTGTGCCCAACATGGTCTACCAACTGGTGCAGGTTTGGGGTTAAATATTTTGTGAGACCTGGAGGATTTGACAATTAATAACCTGCTGACAGCTCTAGAGCTGCTGTGCCCCCAGGAGTGTGCCGGTAGTTGTTTTGGGTGGCATTTGGAGTGGGAGTGAATAAACCTTTGGCTTGGGAGCAGGAAGGGACAGTGCCTGTTGTGCCAGAAGCAGGAATAGGGCTGCCCTGTGCTGGCTGGCAAAAACTGGGACCAGGGCAGTCTGAGTGCTGAACCCCAAAGCCTTGGGCACATGTAAGAAATAGAGATCAGGTTTTCATGGGCCCAAGACAAGCCACAAGCTCAGGGCAGCTCTGCTGAGGGCAAACTGCTCCCAGTACCCCAGACTGGGATAACTGGGGGGTGGTGTGCTCCCCCCGCCAGGTGTGGAGGATTTGCCAGTGCCACTGCAGCACCTGTAGCTCCAGGAATCCCCCAGTGTCAGCCAGAGAAACTGGGAATTGCTGCTGTGAACAGCACAAAGCTAAAGGACACTTGCTTTGGGCTGATGATCCAACAAGCACCCTGAGTGAAGAAGCCCAGGGAATGAGTCACCTGGGAGCCAGGACAACACAAAAATAATAGTGTCATAGAAGGGATGTCCCCAAAAGTCTCCCTGAAGACACTCCAGAAACCACAGATCACATTCTGAAGGTTAATAACACACTTTCTATTTCATCCATTATTCCAGTCAGCCACAAACTGGGATAAAGACAAGAGTCCTCCTAAAGACCCTCCTCATGCTGAGCATGGGGTCACTCTGAGCAGGAGCAGGAGCAAGCAGGAGCTGTGCTGTCACTGTCACTGCCCAGCCTGGCCCCTCTGCAAACCAGGGCAGGGGTTCTACACCATGGCAGCAGCAGAAGAAAGGAGCAGGGAAGTCTTGCAGGCCTCCTGCCCATCCATCAATCCCTGGAGCACTTTGCTGCATCTCTACCTGCACAGCCCAAACCAGCACAGCTGGGTAGGCTGGGCACAGAGGTGCTGCTGGCTGACCTCGCAGGGGAGGGCCAGTCCTGCTGGGGCTGTAGAGTTTGCTCCTGGCATGTACAACCAGAGGGATGCAACCAGTGCTCATGAGGCTCCAGAGGAGATGTCTAGAGGTTGTGCAGCAAAACCACAGATAAATCCCAGGTGTTCTCCAAGGCACAGCTCAGATGTCACAGAGCTGCTGTGCAGCCTCCATTCCCTGCTCCATGGAGGTCTCTTCTTCCAGCAGAACCATCCACAGGCAAACATATCCCACAGCACTGCCTGAATGGTTCTTGCCCTGTCCCTCACTTTCAAATATTGCACCAGATTTCCCTAGCCCAGTTTCACACCATCCATTGTTATTCCGTGTTCCCTTTGAAACAACAGCAGCTTTTCCATTGATTTCCACAGAAGCTGAATTGAATACACATCCTCCCTGTGTGGGCAGGGATACAATGAACTTTCCTAAATCAGACTGGGGAATTTGGGTTTGTTTGCCCAAATGTGACACCCTGGGCCAGAATGAGGAGTATCCTGTGCAGAATCTGACAGTCAGGCCTTGATCCCTGCTGAGCTGTGAGACATCTCCAAAATAAATATTGCTGCTGGCAACTGCCCTGGGATCCCCAGCACAGCCAGCACCACCTCACATGGATTTCCTGAGCCTTCCTGAATGGAGAAGCTCAGAGCTTTTCCCTGACTTGTGCAAAAGGTTAAAGCTCACTCATGCAGCATGGCTGCTCCCCTGAGCTTATCCACCTGTGCTGGGGCCATTGCCATTTCAAATTACCACTGGTAGCTCTTAGTGTGTTTTCTTCTCCCACATCCTCTGTGATGACCCCGCATCATGACTCTCACACCAGCATTTTCCTTTTTCCTTCACTGGATTACTCCTGCAAAAGTGTTGATAGGCAGCAGCAGAGACTTGGGCAGGTACTTCACGAGCCCCACGTCTTCTGTTTCGTGAAGGCTCAGTTTCATGGTCCTTGTCTTCTGCAGGCAGTAGCTGGGCTCGAGGCAGGGAGACACCTCGAGGCTGGAAGAGCACAAGGACACATTTAATGCATGTTCAAAGCTGTCCCTGCGGGCCTGATCTCCGAGCAAACACCAGCACTGCCTGCTCAGGGAGGGCTCTCTCACTGACAGGTGCAGCTGCTTTTATGCTTTTTCCCACTGTGTTTGACTGCAGAGATGAGCGGCTGTGTGTCAGTGTTTGACACAAACCCTGTCTCCTGAGCCCGGCTCAGTGTGAAGCTCAGGAATTCCCAGGTTATGTTGGCTGGACCTGGAACCACCAACACATCCCATGTCACTGCAGCTGCTACAGGGACATTCACCCCTGCCATTTCCACAGGGCTGGATCCTCTCCCCCTGCCTTCATGGGAGGGATGCAGTCAGTGCAGAGAGCATCAGCATCATGACAGAATTCACCGTTCAGGAGATCCAGTCCCTGGAGGTGCCTGTTTTTCTACTCTCTCAATGACAGCAGCTTTAGTGTAAAGAACCATTTTGTTCCTCACACCATCACCCAAACCCACAAATGGAGGAAAGCACCACTGTGCCCTGCTTTCCCTGGAGAAGCAATGTTTGTGGGTCATGTATGAGGATCAGGACTCCCTGGGAACAGGAAGGGATGCAGAGGAGGTGTGCAGAGCCTGGCATGTGTGGAATTCTCACCCAATCACGTCCTTGTAGGTTCTCCTGCTGTCCTTGTCCAGCTGCACCATGAAAGGTCTCTGCTCTGGGCTCCTGATCTTGATATTCCGTGTTTTGAACCTGTTTGCCACAGCCTGGATGGGAAGAGGAGGGAGAGCCTGGTGGGGATGTCCCTCCCCTCCCTGGGCTGTGCAGGGGTGGGTGATTGCTGGGTATGAAAGGAACACAAAAGTACATTTCTCTGGCTTTATTTTTTAACCTCAGATGTGTCACTGGGCAAATCCTTTTTCTGTATTCACAGCCTGATCATGTTTTGTAAGGACAAACTTTCCAACCTGGCAATCCCTGCACAGGCTGTGAGGTTTGGATGTCTGATAGGGGGCATGGTCTGTTCTCCATGGCCATGGAGTGTCTTTGTGGGCAGTGTGGGCTGCAGTACCTCAGGGTTCCCAAAAGCCAGATGAGAATAAGCAGAATGTGCTGGCTAAAAACACCAGTTGGGAGCCAGGGCCCAAATGACCATTAATGCTTAAATGCCACCAAACTGCAGTGACACATTCCCATGGGCAGTGTCTCCTCTGGGGTCTGCTTGAACTCAAATATAAAACAAAAAGGACAGAAGTCAACATTTCAGTCCCCTCTCTTACAAATCCATGTTTCTGTTTTGATAGATTCAGTGAAGACCCTGCTTCTTGTTTCGGCTTTGTTAATTTTTTTTTTGTGGTCTCTGGGGGCATTAACACAGAGAGGCCACTGCAGCTGAAGGTGTAGAGCTGATGGAGTTGATGGCAGAACTACAGACCCTGCCCTGGACCCAAGTGGGGCCAAGATTTATTTCCCCACTTTGTCTCTGTGGTCACAGAGTAACCCCAGCAGCAGCTCAGGCATTCAGGGGCTCCTGGATATGGCATTGACCACAGGGATGGCATCTGGGGCTTTGGCTCAAAACCCCAGACTTTTCCATGGAAAATATTTGCAAAAGACCCTCAGAGCAGCGTGGCCCCAAAGCCTCCTCCTCCCCACAGAGGGTTGCCCCTTTCCCTGCTGTTGTAAGGGATTTTGGCTCCTGCAGAGCCTGAGGATCCCACAGGTACTCACTGAGAACGACCGTCCTGCCAAGTTGTTGATCCTGATGATTTCAGTGATGGTCACAGTCAGACTGCCCAGCTCTGTGACAGAAGCAGAGAGTTGGTCTTGGGCCATGGCACAAGCTCAGCTCAGCTTTCCAGGGGCCTCTGCCTCATGTTTGGTGCACTGACTATGGACACCCAGGACAGCAGGAAAGGGGGGCTCCAGCAGGCTCCATGAGTGAAGGAATTGTGTGGGATCATGCTCAGGGGTGGAAAACTGTGCTAAGGGCAAGCTGAAAGGAAGGCTGCAGCAAAGAGAAGGTGCTGCCAGGTTTAAATCCTGTCTGAGCCTCACACATAGCATTCATGAGAAAACCCCAGTCAGACTGTGGTGACACCAATAATCCTGTCACTGATTCCACCCTCACAGCCTAGACACAGCTAGCACCAAGGGTTGAGGCCATATTTGCTCCACTGAGCATCAGAAAACTCAGCAAGGCCTCTCCACGTGGTTGCCAGCAGGAAGAACCCACCTTCAGCCTCCTCGGCAGGGATGGCTTTCATCAGCAGCCCCATGGAGCGCAGGGACAGCGCCAGCTCCTTCTCCCGGTCACTCAGCACAACCTGCAGACAGGACCTGTCAGTGCTCAGCCACAGGGGATGGGCATGGGGAGGGCTGGAGACAGCTTTGCACAAAGGTGACCTAACAGGTTTTAATGTTCACCACAACCTCTCTGTCTGTGCCGGGAGATCAATTCCGGAGGAAAGAGGGAGGGTCAGAGTCTCCTTTTTGGGGATGTGTGCCCTGTTGGGCATCCCTGGGAGCAGAGATATTTTGGGGTGCTGAGAGCCCCACTCACCTTCCTGTAGGTCACTGTGAGATCGATGCCAGGGCCATCCAGGGTTGTTCTCTTCTTGGTCGTGCTCAACTCTGCAAGTAGGGAACCGGGATTGAATTTCCCTCATCCCACCTGTCTGTGGTCAGCAGAGAGGGATCCTCCCACGGGCTGAGCCACCCCTGTGTCACACAATGGCCTGGCATATTGTCCCTTCTGTCCTTGCCTCAGGAGCTGAGGCTCAGTGGGATGGACTCACTGTGGAGTCTGTGCCCAACCTCAGTGACAAATATCCATTGGATTTGACATCAGAATGCACTGATGGAGGAGCTGGATGGGACTTCTGGAACAGTCCAGCCTTCCAGCACTCTTGGTCCATCCCCGGCAACTCGAGGAAGCTGGATTTCTAACAGGGAAAGCATCTGGCAAAGGGTTTGGCTGTGAAGCCCAGCTTGTTTCCTCGACAAAATCAGGGCTCTGGTCCAACTTCCTAGCATCCTGGAGCCATCAAATGCACAGTCTGCAAACCCTGGCTGAGCCAGGAGCCAGTGCCCACAAAGTTCCCCATTCAGCCTCATTTCATGGGCCCAAGAGGGAGACAGAGGCATTTAGGGAAGTCTTGTCGGGAACAAGGAACACTGTCCATGGCCTGGAGCTCTACAGGCTGAGGGATGGGGTGGGTGGGATCTGGGGATGGCAGGAGCCCTGGCTAGGCTCAGGCTGGTGGGACACACACACCTCTGTGGGAGGGGCTGTCCTGCACCTGGGTCTGCAGCTCCGTGAGGAACACATCCTCGGCCGGCTCCTGCGCCGGGTCCCGGAACAGGATCTGGAAGGGAGGAACAGCCCTGAGACAACATCCCTGAGAGGAACAGCTGAGAGGAACGTCCCTGAGAGAACCTCCCTGAGAGAACATCCCAGAACAGCCCTGCAAGAAACATCCCTGAGAGGAACATCTTGAGAGGAAAATCCCTGGGAGGAACATCCCTAAGAGGAACATCCCTGAGGACATCTCCTCTGTCACCCTGGGGTGTCACATGGGGCTTGTGGCATGGACAGCTTCTCCAGAGCACCCAAAGGGGAGCTGTGACCTCATCATGGCACTCAGGGTTCCCGTGGGATGTGGGGAACTGCCCTGGCTCTGCTCCCTGAGCTCCAGGAGTGTGGCAGGCCTTGCCAGAAGCCCCGGGGACCTGGCCGGCAGAGCCACGGGCAGTGTCCCCTGCCACTGGATGTCACTGCGCCCTCAGAGATGAGTCAGCTCCCACCCATCCCACCTCACCGGGAGCACTTCCCAGGCCAGGCTGAGATGTTGCTGAGCTTCAAGGGATGTCATTTCTATCTGATCTAAATGAACAGGTCACTCCAGCCCTATGGATGATTTCTTGTCATGGGCTTGTATTGGGCAAAATGTGAAGAGCAGGTCCTGGAGAACCTCTCCCAGCCCCTCCTGACCCTACATTCAGCTCCTGTGGGACTTGGCTCACACTTCTGGGAATCTTCCTGCAGCCAAAGAGGAGCAGTGGGGTCTTAACCCAAAAGGGAAAATGGGGGCAGTGTTTGCAGCTGAGGCAGAAGCACACCCAGGATGACAGGAGCTCCGGGGTCTCTATCTGGAAACCTCATCTGGAGCCAGTTCCTCCTCCCCTGCTTCAATCACCCACACTCTCACTGCTGGGTTTTATCTTGGAGGAGAAATGAGTGGAATAAAATTTCACCAGGAAATCAAAATCTCCAGCCACAAACCAAGGCTCAGGTGCTCCAAGGACTGACAGGCCAGGGGTTATTAGGGAAGTCCTGGGGATGCTTCACCAAAGGAATTACCAAAGCTCTTTGCAAGCTTTGTGCCAGTTTGCTCATGCAGCAGCTCCTCCTGTGCTGCAATAGGGCCACAGTGGCTATGAGCAGATTAAAAGGAGGTCAGTGCATCAGCCTGAGCTTTGGAGGGGCTGCCAGAACTACCAGAGGGGCAGGGAGGGGAGGGTTAATGTTATGTGTATGATCAGAGCTTTTCTTTGCTCACCAATCAAATGCCAGGCCTCACTCGGATACCATTTCAGAGAAAATCTGGCAGGAAATAAATCAAATGGTGCTGCAGGAAACTGTGCAAAGCCCCTTCAAGGTACAGTGAGGTTTTGGCAAAGCTGCTCAGCAGAGCCCTCTTTGCTCCCAGCATCTAAAGCAGCAGGAGGTACCAGGGCTCCTGAGCCACCCCGAAGCCAGCAGAGCAGGAAATCTGTGTCCCTGGGGGGAATTTCAAGTCTCCCTTTGCTGAGCTGAGATCCTGCAATGGCCTTCCCAGGAACATTGGCTCCAGCTGAGCTGAGCCACAGAGACACTGGCTCTGGGAGCTGGCAGGGAGGGATGGGCTGGGGGGTAGCAGGAATCCAGGCTGGGATCTGCTGGAAGCCCCCAGCCCTTGCTGGCTCTGCACAGCTCTGCCAGCCCTTGCAGGGCCACTGAGGGCCCAGGGGCTGTGCCAGCTGTGCCAGTTGTGGCACCCACCTTGACAGCATGCACCTGGAAGCAGACGGGCTGGGTGCCCATGCGGGCGTAGTAGGCGATGACATCGGTGAGGAACAGATCTGTCACCAGGGCTCTGCTTGGCGACGATGGCTGGGGGGACAAATCACAGGTTGGGTCAACCCCAGTCACTTCTCCAAAACCCTACCACAAAATCTCCCACCTTCCTGGACACAGGGTGAGTGATGAGCTGTCCTCTGCCCTCACCACTCACAGCAAACGGGAAAGGCACCCACCTATCGTCCCTTTTTTTGTAGGCTGTCAGTGGTGGCTCAAACTGCCGGGAAATGAGAGCTGGGGGGTTTCAGTAAATGTTTTTTTCCTTGAAATCTGCTATTTCCTGTCCCTTGGTCAAAAAACCCCGTCACAGCAAATGGCTCTTGTGGGCTGGGGCAGTGACAGCCACAAGCATCTCCTGGCAGGGCCCTGGGGAGGTTTGCAGGAGAAAATCTCTGTTTGGGGCACAGGGAGCCCTGCAGGGCCCTGGGGACAGTTTGCAACAATAAATCTCTGTCTGGGGCATGGAGAGCCCTGCAGGGCACAGACTTCTCCTCAGGTGCTGCAGATTGATTGGGAAATGGGCAGGTTTTACTCGTACCATGGTGGCCAGCTTGGGAATCATGTGGCCCAGGGTGTTGATGTTGCTCTCGTACCAGGGGTCAGCCCTGCCCAGGTACTTGGCCACCTCACACAGCTCCTCGGGGCCAGCATGGTCCTGTGGGAGAAACACAGCTCACGGTCACTCCAGCCTAGGGGTTTGCTTTTCCTGGGCTTGTGTTAAAAGGTTCTGGAGAACCTCTCCCAGCCACTTTCAACACTACATCCACCTTCTGTGGGATTTGGCTCACACCTCTGGGAAGCTTCCACAGCCAAAGAGGAACAGTGAGATTCACCATATCAGGAGCCATAAGGAGGTGGCGACATTCCCCTATCCCTTCCCTTTCCCTTCTTGGCCCAGAGACACTGGCAAACTCATTTAGCAGGTGCTCAAGCACAAAAATTCAGTGAGGATTGAAAACAAGGAATACTGATTTTTATAACAGCCTGTTTGTCAGGGGTCACAGCCAGCTCTGGGCTAGCTTAAAATATCCTAAGTGCAACCGTTTATTTACCTCTGTCTCAAGGCTGTTAGAGGGGAAGGGATGTGCCCTACATAAACTGCAAGTAGTGACTTACAGACCTAAAACTGGGGCCACAGCCAAGGGGGCAAAGCCCTCAATGAGCAGAAACTGCTTCTCTCAGCATCTGGGAGGTGGGAAAAGCAGCAGACCTTGGCTAAACCTCACGGATCCTCCTGCAGCTGAGGCCTGGAAGCAGCACTGAAGGAGCTGTCACTCACTAGGGAGGCTGGAGCAGCCTGGGGCTGATGGGTTCCCAAAGCCAGGCTGCAAACTGAGCCCAAAGGCTCTGTGTTGGCTCCCACCCTCCTCGTTCTGGGAACAGGGGAGGAATGGATGGGAATTCCTGGATCCCCCTGCTCTTCCCCCAAAATCCCCATCACCAGTTGCAGTCAGCCACTCACCCCAGCAGCGGAGGGGTTTGGCTGCCCTGGCACCACGGGGATGTGGTAAAACTGCAGGTTCAGCCTCGGCGTCAGGAACGCTCGTCGGGTTTCCCGTTTCCTGAAACGGGAACAGAAAATGTCCCAAGAGGAAGGGGCAGAACGTGGCTCCTGGCCAAGGCTGGGCAGTGCCAGGACACTGCAGCTGCTCTGCCACAGGAGCACGTGCTCCCCTTGCTGCCTCCTTTCCCAGGATGGCAGCAGCACCCCAGGTTCCCAAATCGAGCAGGGGGAGGTGATGGAGAGCATCAGACAGGCTTTTGTCAGGGCCTGGTGTCCTTGTGCACCCAGCTCCGCTCCCCAGGCTGCCTGCACTGCCACCCACCCCACCCCACCCCTGGGGAACCAGCTGGAAAACAGCTTCTCTTTAGAATTTTTCCCTTTTACATGGAAGAACACCTCGCCTCATTTGTTGTTCATTTAAGCCAGTCCATGTGCAGAGGGGAGAACTCGCTGTGTGCATCACTCAGGCTGGCAGAGCAGCCAGTGACAGGCAGGTGAATTCGGGTGCTGAACCCCTGGAGTCCCACCCTGTCCCAGGGAACGCTGAGCCAACCCCCTCCCCAGCCACCCCGGCTGCTCCGACAGCCTGAGGAGCAAAGCAGCCACCCTGTCCTGCTGTCCCCCCGAGCCCGGGTGGCCCCAGGTACCTGAGGGAGTGGTAGGCTTGTGCCAGGCGCCCCAGGATGCTGTCGTCCCCCAGCAGCACCACGCGGGCGGTGTGCAGCCTCTGCAGCGGAGCCGCGGGCTCCGCGGACATTCCTGATCTCCTGGGCGGCTTCCCGGGGGCTTCCCGCCGGGGCCACCGCTGCCAGCCTGCAGGAAGGCCACGCTCTCCAGCGGAGACGGCTTCTTCTTGATGCCGCCCTTCCTGTGGAGCCGGGAGTGCTCCGCGTCCGCAGCGCAGGGCGCGCAGGGCTCCTCCGCCGCCGCGGGCAGGTCCCGCTCGATGCCGCTGTCGGTGGAGAGCACGGAGCAGCGGCTCTGCTCGCAGCACTCACAGTCCGAGAGGATGTCCTGCATCTCCACGGGGTCCAGGTCCTGGCTCAGGCAGTCGGGCTCGCAGCTCTGCGACAGCGGGCGGAGGAACAGCACCAGCTCTTTCCCTGCGGGCACAGAGCGGCTCCAGCAGGGAGAGCCAGGCACAGCTGGGCTCAGCCCTGTCCTGATCCAGCTTCCGTCTCCCCAGGCCGGCTGCAAAGCTGAGATGTCCACCATGGATCCAAGGGCAGTCAGTCTTTCAGTCCCATTTCCCACTGAGAGAGCTCAACACCCCTCCAATCATAGAAGCCCAGAATTCCAGAATGGTTTGGGTTGGAAGGGACCTTGAAGCTCATCTTGTTCCCATCTCCTACCATGGACACCTTTAACCAGACCAGGTTGCTCAGTGCTCCATCCAGCCTGGCTTTGGACACTCCCAGGGATGGCCCAGCCACAACCAACTCAAGTACTGTGGGCACATCCTGCTGCAGCCCCATCTCTCTCCTTCATCCCTTCACACCCCTAATCCCCCGACCTGACCCCAGCAGCCCCGGGAAGGAGGGCTGGGGCAGTCAGCACAAACCACCGCGAGCTTGAGCTCGGCTTTCGGGCAATGGTTCCAAAACTCCCTGCCCAAGGGTCAGGGCTAAATGACCCCTTCGGGACAGGACCCCCAGCCTCAGCCCCCACCCAGCCCCCCCAGCCCCCAGGGCACTCACAGAGCTGCTCAACTTCTGTCCACAGGTGGAAGCTGATGTTGGGCTTGGGCAGAGGGGTCCCCTGCAGCCCTTCCTGGGGAGCATTCCCTGGGAAAACAAGGATGCGTGGAGCACACGGGAGCATTTCCCCACACAGGAGCACAAGAGCCCAGTGCTGGGCTCTCCCAGCCTGGTGCTCCTGGCCAGATGTGAGGCCATGAGGTCTCTGCTCTCACAAACAGAGCCATGAGGAAGTGTCTGCACCCTTGGTGGGAGGGAGAAATGAAAAAGGGGAAACTGAGGCAGGGGTGAAGGACCTTGCTTTGCAGCCAGCAGGAGGATTGCAGAATAAATAAATAAATAAATAAATATTCCTCTAGCACTAGGCCTCCAGTGCACATGGTGATCTGAACCCTCTGGTCCCACCAGCACCAGCTCCTTTAACCCACAGGAGCTCTGTGACAAGCAGTGACAATTAAACACTCACTGCCCCCAAAAGGTGAGGGTCCTACTCCACTCCCTGCACCACCAGCTGCTCCTCCCCATATCTTGCACAGGGAATGTGTGGCTGGAGCTCACCTGTGGGCACAGAGCCCAGGAGGGCGTGGTAGATCCTCTCCAGCCTGGCCATGTGCTGGCCCCGGGCTGAGCCCCCCTCGCTCCCCTCACACTCCACGGCCTCCACCACCTGCTGGAACCAGTGCTCCACATCCCCCGGGGGCAGTGCCTGTTGGGAGAGGCAGCTGTGAGCACCCAGAGCCGGGCAAAGAGAAGATGCTGCTCCACGGCAGGGCACTGGGAGGGGCAGAAAGAGCAAATAAGTCCTGCAAGAATTGTTTCCTAGGGGGACACCACCGTCCCCTCATCCCCAGGAGGGGTGCTGGCTGTGCTTCAAGCTCCTTTTCTGGCAGCTGTGCAGCCGATGGGCACCGTGTCCCTGGGTGGTCCCTTCAGGTGACTCTCGGGAGATGGGGACAGCAGACACACAAAGATGTGCTTGGAGTGGAAATCGCTGGGAGCCCCTGCAAAGTTTCTGAGCCAGACATTTGTGTTACTGTGGCCCCAGAGCTCCTTGCAGGAGGTTTTGGAGAAAGCTGATTGAAACCTTTCCCCTGAGATGTTTCTGCTGTGCCCAGGGGCTCCCAGAGGAGCTGTGCTTCAGTGGCAGAGCCAAACCCAACTCTCAGACTGAAAGTTCCAAACTCTGGCTCTGCTGTAGCCACTGCTTTCCATTTGAAGGATGTTTGAGTTCAAGCTCAGGCCAGCACTGAGGCTTCTGGGGCTGGAGACCAGTGCTGAGGAGCTAGAGGGTGTCTCTCTTCTTGCCTTTAGCTTCTCCAAGGTGTCCAACCAGAGCGGGAGCATTGCAAAATCACCGGAGGAGCTGCAGAGGTGCTGCATTACCTGGAGGTGGGCCCTGAGGCCATGGATGTCACAGGTGTCCCCCAGGGCTGCCTGCAGGGCGTGGGTGACCACGCAGCTCATGCAGCCCTGGGGGCTCTGGGCCACCTGGGCCGCCTCGGTGTCGCTGAGCAGGGCGTGGCAGATAGCTTCGGGCAGCAGCTCGGGGTCGGCAAAGATGAAAATCCTGGGGGCAGGAGGATGGGGAAAGAGGGAGAGAGAGGAAATGCATCATCACTGACATCAGGGCTGGCAGGAGCAGCTCCCATCTCCCTCATTCAACGCAGAGAAGGTGGTGCTGTTGCTGTTGATATTCCCCTTCTCCACCCTGCGTCCCCTCCAAGGGAAGCTCCCTGCCTCCCAAAATCATTTGCGACAAAGGAGGAATGTGCCCCTCCCAATGCAAAGCTTGTTTAGCGAGGTACTGGGTGCCACCCAATTGCATCCCCCAAGACCATGTTTTAGGTTCAGATAATCTATTCCATCCAAGATTAATTGAGAGTGTTGGAAAAGGACAGATTTTCCTAAGATACCACAAAATAAAAGCACCAACCCCTCCAAAGAGGCACCACTCACTTCTCCTGGTAAGGGTAGGGGTCACTCCTGAGGCTTTGTTCGGAAATGACCATCCTTTGGTACCAGGTGCCTGGGAAGGGAATAAACACACGGAGTCAGAGCAGAAGGAGTAACACAGCTCCTTGGGCTCAGGGTTTCTCCCAGGTGCAAAGGCTGAGGGGACTCTGCCAAGCCAGGGAACACCCACTGAAATGAGGTTAAACAGCCAAGAATTGGACCAGAGCTAAAAATAGCCAAGGACAAAGGCCAGGCTCCAGAAAAAGAAACCCCTTTATTCAGGGATGATTTCCTGTGTTTCCCTTCCTTTGTTTAGGTCATTATGAGCTCAGGAGTGGAGCTGGAAACTGGAGGAAGAGCCCTGCTCCTGGCCTGTCCCCAGGGCCACATGGGGACAGTGTTTGGGGGATCTGAGGAGCACCAGGGATCTCTGGATCAAGAGAGAGGCACTTCAGCCTCCCCCTGCTCAGGTGAGGATCCATCTGCCTGCCCTGGCTCAGGGACAATCACCCTGGGAACCACTGGAGATCCTCTCTCTCCACACTGAATCATTCCCCTACCAAAAATCAGAGGAGATAAAGGTGCCCCTTGGAGCAGACGAACTAATACCGGAGAAGGGAGGTTGGGGTGACAGGGGTAGGATGAGCCTCCCAAAAATGGCACAAAAAATTCCCCCCCAGGTCTCTCCTGTTTCACCTCCCCCTCACAGGGTGTTGCACCTTGCTCTGCTTTAAAGGATTGCTTTGAAAGGCTCCTATTAAAGAAAACTTTAACAAGAAGAACTTCAACGAGAACAGAGAAAAAGAACACAGAGAAAAAGGTGACCAGGTCTCCACGAACTTGCTTCCTACATAGGACTGGTCCACTGACATCTCAGTGTCCACAGCCTGGGAGAGAGTCCAGGCTGGTCTGAGCCTCAATCCCAGATGGAAAATTCCCTTTACAGGAAGGAAACCTCCTCAAAATATACTGGGATGTCCAGGCTGGCAGCAGAACACCTTGTTTCCCATAGAGACAGAGGGTGTATATAGATATATAAATACATATATTTTTATATCTGGCCTTAGATGGGCTGCACTTGGCTCTGCTCTGCCTACACTGAGAGCAGGACAACCTCAAGTTTGTCTGCTGGAAACTGAGGCTCAACGGCCTGAGGTGAGGAGAGGGGAACCCTCCCACCCAGACACACCCCCAAGGCCCCAAGTGTTTGTCCAGTCCCACAGAAATCCCTGCCACGGCTCAGTGCATCAGGCAAAGGCACTTCAGGTGTGGAAACCCCCCAAAAGCCCAAAATGAGCAGGTTTGACTGGGGTTTGAGCTGGTATAGAGTTGATTTTTTCACAACACCCCTCGAGAGCCCAGCCCTTCCCAGTGCCAGGCAGGGACAGGGTAGGGGCACCCCTTACCTGGGGCTGTCCTCTCCACCTTCAGCCTGCTGGCATAGTCCAGCCCGATGGTGCAGAAGGGCTTGGGCAGGGTCAGCAGCCTCTTGCAGAAGTCATAAACCCTGGCACAGAGCTCATCAGGGATGTAGGGAGCCTGGGGAGGGAAAGAGAGATGGCAGGCAGTGAGCCTAGAGCTGCTCCAGCACAGCCCCAGGCTGGGAGGGCAGCAAATTCCCTGCACCAATTCCCTGCACCCAATAAACTGCACCCAATTAACTGCACCCAATTCCCTGCACCAATTCACTACACCAATTCCCTGCACCAAATTTACTGCACCAACTCACTGCACCAATTCACTGCAGATTTCAATGCAAAATATGGAGCAGAATCAGGCCCTGCAATGGTTTGGGAACCTCCAGCAATAGCCAGTGGAGGCTGGGGACACTTTTTTTTTTTGCCAGGTTGTGGCTTCCTGCACCACCAGGCACCAAAAGAGCTCCGAAGAAGGGGTCAGCTGGAAGGACCTGGTACTCTATGTATCTCAGGTGACAATGACACAGCCACCAAACAGCGCTCTGGGGAATGCACAATTGAGCCTCCCTGGGATGGCGCCAGGGCTTTGCTGGTAATGAGCTATTCCAGGTTCTGGGTGGCTTCAGGTAGGCCTCCTGTGGCTCCTGTTGTCCCTGGACGTTGCCCCAGTGAGGCCCAGGGTAGGTTTCCTTATCAAGGTGCAGATTCCCTTATCAAGATTCCCTTATCAAGGTGTAGATCCACCTTATGAAGGTGTAGATTCCCCATATCAAGGTGAATATTCCCCTTACCAAAGCATAGATTCCTTTTATCCAGGTGTAGATCCTCCTTATCAAGGTCTAGGTCCCCCTTATCAAGGTGTAAATTCCTTTTATCAAGGTGTAGATCCCCCTTATGAAAGTGCAGGTTCCCTTATCAATGTGCAGATTCCCTCTGAAGGTGTAGATCCCCCTTATCAAGGTGCAGCTCACCTGGATCAAGGTGTACATCAGCGTGTGCAGCAGGGGGATGATGTGATGCCGAGAGTCTCCTCGCTCTGCCTGCGGGAGCAGAAGGCAGGGAAGGCACGGTCAGGTCCTGGAAGGACGCTGGGCTGGGCAGGAGCAGCCCCAGAGCCCCCAGGGGATGCTGGGTTCTGTCTCTCAGCACCTCAGACACGTGAGGGGAGAACGGGAATTCATCCTGGCCTGGGGGGATGATCCTGGGTTTAGGATCCCTCCCCAGGCTTTTAGGATGGGCAGGATGTCCCGAGGGTGAGCAAAAGTTTCTAACTGAGCTCATTAAGGAGCCCCTTTGAGTTGCAAAAATTCCTCTGGGAATACAAAACCTCTGGGAAAAGCCTAGGGTTTGGCAGGGGTGGGAGCAGAGGGAACAGGGAGGGGAGATGCTCCTGTGCCCCATCCCGGCCCATGGGAATCCAAGGATGCTCCAGCCCCTCCCTGCTGCCTGCTCTGGCTCTATCAACAGCTCCAGCAGCAGGAAAGCCCCTGGATAAACCTGGGAAAGAGATTCCCACCCCAAAGATAATTCTGGCCCCTTTTCCTCAGGGCTGCTGTGCTGATGGATCCATGTTAAACGGAGCTGATGGCAGCAAAGCTTGGGAAAACATCAATAAAATGAATAGCAGGGAATTGCTGAGTTGATGGTGGCCCTGGAGGAACTCAGGCATGAAATTGCTAAATTATCATCCCTACTTGGTGCTGATGGCTCAGAGCTGCTGAGGAGTGAAAAAAAGCTCACAAAACCCCCAAGTGACAGGGATTTCCTGGAAGAGCTTCAGGGAGATGAAGGGAATTACGGAGCAGGGGGGCTGACACCCCTCCTGGGCAAGGGAAGATAAGAGTGACAGAGTGATAACAGCTAGAGGGGAGGGCTGGCTTGGCTTCTGCAGAGGAAAGCAGCCCTCAAATCCTCGGGGAGAATCCCTGAATCCACAGCCAAGGGTGATGTGGGGGATCCTGCCTGGATTTGTGAAAGCCACCGGAAAAATCCCTTTCCAAGGCACTGATGGCAGCTGAACTGCCTAACAAGACAGAGAGACTGCAAATAACGCCAGAGCTGCTTCAGAGCAAGGAAACTGGGATTGGGATGACTGCTGGATGTTCACAGTGCTGGGTGATCTGGGCACAGGGATCTGGGCTGGGCTGGCACAGCCCGGGTGGGACATGGGAGCGCTGAGGAAGGTGTCAGCCTCTGCAGGGCTGCTCCAGCCTCCCAGGGCAAAGGAGAAATAGCAAAGATGCAGAGAAAATGGTCTAGGGAGGTTTAGGGACAGGAGACAAGGAGTGGGGGCTCATCAGTGGGGTGAGGAGGAAGAGGAGGAGGAGGGGAATGATGGCTCTGGGTAAACTGAGGCAGGCTCAGAACAAAGCAAAGGTGCTGCTTCTCCCCATGACACCTCCCCAGACCACAAACCAGGTCACACCAGGATGCAGAGGCTGCTGCAGGTTTTTGCAAGACCCGAAGATGATGTGAGAAATCGATAAAACCAAAAACCCATCACAGGTTTCCATCGAAGGCTCCTAGGCAGGATCCGGGGTAGGGTGGGGTGGAAATAAGTGATGTGGGGGAGTAATTTCCACTCCACCTGAGTGGATCGCACAGCGGATGGGGTGGGGAAGGTTTGGGGTGGTCGGGAGGATTTTCCACTGCGCTGTGAGGGCTGCCTGCCTGGGGCTGCTGAGCAGGGAGGAGCCTGGGGGGGTTCCTGCCTCTGCCTGTGGCTCACTGGCACTTCAGGGACAAAGTCTGCCCCTACAGCATCAGCTGGGACAAGCCCTGGTGTCCCGCAGGGTTTTTCATTCTGTGCTGAGCCCAGTGCCCAGCCAGGCCTCACAGCCCCTAAACCCCTGTTGGAGGTGGGGTTGAGTCCCAGCCCTGTGCCTCCCCCAGCACATGGCACAGAGACCAGCCCTGCACTCGGGACACAGCTCTGGGGTGGCACTCACCCTCTCCAGCTCCTTCACCAGGATCCTGACCAGGACACAGCTGGTACTGGGATTCTGGTCGATTTTCTTATGCAGGGTCCATCGCAGCATTCCTGAGAAGGGAGAGCCAGGAAGGTCAGGTCACCAAGGAAGGGACTGGGGTGAGGTTTGGCAGGGAATCGGGGACCTGAGCACTGGTGCCGCAAAATCCCCCCGGGACGCTGCTCTGACATCACCGAGAGCTGAACCAGCCTCCTCTGCCCTCTGCTTCCATCTCTGACCCTCTGCAAGGGCCACGCCTTGCCCCTGCCCGGCTTCTGGTGCAGCATTGATGTATTGGATCTCTAACTCTGGGAAACCCTTGGGAATGGGTCCTAGAGATCCTGAGGGGATGGAGAAAAGCAAGACAGGGCAATAGATGTGAAATTCCTTTCCTGCTCCCTCTGTTGCTCTGTTTGTGCCCAGCTGCTTGCCCCACCTGCCCCAAGGAATTTGGGATTCTGCTGGTCTCAGCACAAGCCCCTGGCTGCCAACAGCTCACCCTCAGAGCATGGACCACAAAATCCCTCAGGATGTCAGGGCTCATGCCAGGCAAAATCAAATTTAATTAACCATAAAATGTTCTGTGTGCTCCAAATAAAATCAATTTTTCAAAATTCATTAGGTTTCCCCAGGCTGTAACAGTTTCCTCCAAACCCATAACACAGAGGAATCAACTGACTCCAGGGAGCAGCCGGCAGGGCATGGCAAAGGAACATCCCCGTGGAGAGGGACAGGGACACTCCGGCTGGGAGCTTGGTGAGGGGACAGAGCTGTGTGAGGGCTTGGCAGAGCTGGGGGCTCTGCTTTGATGTCCCAGCTTAACGCAGGACCCGCCAGGTGAGTGAAGGCTGTGCAGGGGGCGACAGAAGCTGCTGGGGCTGTGCAGGGGGTGACAGCCCCGCACGGGTGACAGAAGCTGCTGGGGCTGTGCAGGGGGTGACAGCCCCGCACGGGTGACAGAAGCTGCTGGGGCTGTGCAGGGGGTGACAGCCCCGCACGGGTGACAGAAGCTGCTGGGGCACGGCTGCAGCTCAGCAAGCATTTGGCACCTCTGGGAGCGGGTTAGGAAGGGCAAATGAGCGAAGCCATGGTGTGTCCCCGCCCTGGCACCAAGAGGGGAGGCAGGGGGGTTACCGGGGCCAGGCAGTGCCCAGCGGGAGCCGGGGCTGTGCCCCTCTCACCTCGGTCGCTCTGGCAGGCGGGGTGGTGCCCGTCCAGCTCCCGCAGCAGCGCCCGCACCCGGCGCAGGATGTCCGACTCCACCTCTGCAAGGGACAGCGGCGACATGAGCCAGGCCAGCACCCCAGCAGGGAGGGACAGCCCCGGGCAGGGCGGGCACAGGAGCTGCACCCTCCCCACAGCCCTCAGAGCCCCGGTGAGCCTCGATGGAAGCAGAGCGCAGCTGTCCCCAAGGCCACCGGGGTCGGGTCGGGAATGCCACCCCATGGACTGGTGGCCTTGGAGCCAAACTGGAGAGCAAAGTGTCCCTGCAGGGACGTGGTGGCAGAGAAGCTCTGCAGATCCTTCCTCTCCCGGTTCAATAAAGAAATCACACGTTAATTACAGGCACTGCCAAAATGAACCCTGAGCTTGGCACGGGGAAGGAGCAGAACCCTCTCAGCTTTGGGCACTGCCTGCGTTGAGCCCCAGCCTCGCAGCCAGTGCAGGGAGCTCTCCTGCAGCCAGGGCTGTTCACCCTCGTGGGGAGCCCAGCCAGGGCCACCGGGCTCCAATGTCACCTCCTGTCCCCACAGGGTCCTTGACAGCCTCCCCAGGGCCCCCAGCAGCTCCTGCTCCCCCAGGGTAGAGCTCCTCCCTGGCAATCCCACACCTTGGACTCCAAACCCCAGCTGCTTCCTGCTTTCACTGAAAATAACTGACAGCCTCAGCCCTGTCTGGGGCACAGCTCAGATGGGGGCTGGGATAGCAGGTTTGGGGTGGGAGCTCAGGTTTGGGGTGGGAGTCTGAGCACAGACTTGCTCGGGTGGCAGCTGGCACGGATGTGAAATAAAAACCAGCCCTGAAAATGCCCAGGAAAGGTCCAAGGCCCCTGTGCCCACCAGGGCTGGCCTTTGTGTCCCTCCTTACACTGGATGCTTTTTCCCTGTCAGCAAAATGAGTCTTGCTCCTCTGGAATGAGAAAAAACAGCATTCTGTAAAGCTAGGCATTATGAGGTGATGTTCTCCTTCCCTAAGGAATTGTAGGCTGGGGCAGCCAGGACATGAGAAGGATCATGGAATCCCAGAATGAATTGGGTTTTTAGGGACTTCAAAGATCATCCATTTCCACCCCCTGCCATGGCAGGGTCACCTTCCACTATCCCAGGCTGCTCCAAGCCCTGTGCCACCTGGCATTGGACACTGCCAGGGATCTCTTAGTTTGAAGTAACTTTCCCAGGGCCCTTTCCTGGGGCAGGTTCCTGTCTCCAGCCTCACTGGTGGGGTCAGGAGAGAGGGTGACCGGGGCACAGGGACAGCTCTCCCAGGCTTTGTATAAGAGACAGCTGGGAAATGCAGGATTTAAGTTACTGGGGATGGCCGATTCCTGAGCACACCCCAACAGCTGAAACAGTTCACCTATTTATGGACCCCAGGGAAGTGCATCCCCTTAGAGTTGCTTTAGGTCCCTTTTTTGTAGGGAGGACTCATTCAATTCCAGCTTTTCCTGCTGAGCAGCTCTGCTGGGGTTGGGTGGGAGCTGTGTCAGGGAACACACTCAGGGTCACCAGTATTCCCACGTGCTGAGGGATTTGTGTGTGCACAGGGAGCCCCATCTGTGCCCCAGGGAGGAACCACAGCACAAAAATACCCTTTGAAAACTGGATTTTTCTCATTATGGAAATGTCGTTTGGAGAAATGCCTCAGAAACTTCTGTTTTCTCACCTCTTGGCTTCCTCTCAGTGGGTTTGTGAAGCTCCTCGCTGTCACTCTGCTGTTTATTGGTTTGGCACATGGGGATTATGCAATAAAGGACTATTTGAAATTTCCTGCTCTTTTCCTTTGTGTGTTTGGGATCACCAGGGGAGGTTTTTCCTGAGCACTGATATCAATCCTGTCCTCTCCTCCTGAATCAAAGCAACCCCAGCCATGCCGTGCTCAGGATCCCTCATGGGGAGCAGAGCAAAGAGTTAGCTCCAGCACAAACAAGAGGCACTTTGATCTAAAAACAGCAAAAAAAAACCCAAAAAAAAACCAACAAAAAAAACCCCAGCAACCAACAGCAGTGGCTTAGAAATGAAATAAAACCTTTCAGCACTGACATCCTGACCTTGGGAGATCAACAGCACCTTTGAAATAGTGTGAAAAGAAAATATTGGGGGGAGTGGACTGAAATACAAAATTAATAATAATAATAATAATAATAAACTACTTTAAAACTCAGTTGTTTTTTGTGCGATCTGAGTGCCCCACACTCAGCAAAGCTTTTGGCTGCCCCTGCATTGCTTTCATTTCCCATCTTCCAGCAGCACTTGGCAACACCTTGGGAAGAGCATCCAGGTGTTTGCTCAGAGGAAAATCGAGGTGTAAGAGGTGGCTGAGGGTTCATTCATGGGGATCCCCAACCCAACCCCGCTGGGGGTTCAGCATCACCCACCTGAGCTCTCCATGGCCTGCAGCATGTGGGGTGACTGCACAGAACTCCTCACTCCACATGGGCATGGCCTTGGATCCGAGATTGTGCCTGCAAAACATGAGGATGTACTTGGCTCAGGTGGTGGTGGAGATCAGGGTCAGAGTGAACCTCAGGGGAGCACAAAGTCACCAGCACACCGTGGGACCCCCATGGGCCAGAGGCAGAGCCCTAAGAGTGAGCACAGGCTGTGTTTGGTGCAGAAACCTCTAGCTCAAAGCTGATCCCATGGGAATATTTGGCCCCCAAAGTGTCCTATAGCAAGAAGCTCCCCAGGGATGAGCAGCAGCATCACTGAGAAGGGCAGGATCAGGATCCTCATCCTCCAGGGCTTAATAAATGTTCCATTTAAGCCAAACTGAGTCTGGAATGCAAAATCTAACTGGGGGGAAAAAAAGGAAAAAAGCCCAAATTTCCATGAGTTTTCCATGCTTGATGCTGATCCATTGCCATTCTGATCCAGCATCCCAGAGAAAGAAACTCTGGCAAAAGCTTGGGAGACAGAGGGGAGCCAGCCTGGAGCCAGCCAGCGTCCCTTGCCCTCAGCATTGTTCTCTCCTCAGAAAGGAACAAAATCAACCCGAGAGCTGAGGAGGAAGGACGGGAATTCGCCTGTGACAGGACAGGGGTTGAGCTGGGAGCTGCTCCGGGGGGGAGCAGAGGACACACCTTCTGTGTCTCTGGAGTCTTCTGTGCAAAATATCCCTGCCCAGGTGCTCGGCTGCAGCCAGAGACCCAAAGAGGGACCCACAGGGTCCCCTGCACCTCCTGCTCCTGCTCCCCAGTGTTCTCTCCCATCCCCCCATCCCTGGGCACAGCAGCCACCACAGGACAGTGGATTTATTTTGGAATGAGCTGCAACACCACTGATCCAGCAGCTCTGGATCAAGGCTTTCCCAGCTTGGGGGTTTTGTCTTCTTTTCTTGCTTTTAGAGATGAAAAAACCCAGCCCATAGCTGTGAATTCTGTGATTTCCCTTGGGGACCCACATTTATGGCTGGGAACAGGAAGCCAACATTCAGCACCCCCCAAATCAACCCAGGCAGCAACAACAGCCTGGTCCCATGTCCCTCCATGTCCCTCTGCATCCCTCCATGTCCCTCCAAGCACAGTCAGCTTCTGCTCAGGTCTTTGCTCCACTCAGGATTTTCCTTATTTTTTTTAGATATAGGGCCTAACTTCTCCCAGGTAGTTCCTAAATCTGTACATCTCCATCACCATATCCAACAACTCTGCAGCTGCAGGAGGAGGAGGAGGATGGACACATGTGGCAGTGCCCCTGCCATGCACCACCCGAGCCCCTGAGCATCCTGTCACAGCAGCTCCCAGACACTCATTAAGGTTTCCTGCAGAACCTGAAGTGTTCAGAGCCCACCCCAGCCCCGTGTGGCCTCTGCTCCTGACCCTGGGGCTGGAGAAAGGCTCTGGCATGGAGCCACTCCAGATTTGCAGTGCCTTGCAAGCAGCAGCACCACGGGGCAGCTCCACGGGGCAGAGGGCAAGTGAGGAGAGGACAAGGGACAGTCTGCAGGGTGAGGGGGACAAGGACAGGGACAGTCTACAGGGCGAGGGGGACAAGGACAGGGTCTGTCTGCAGGACAGGGACTGGCTGGAGCGCTGTCCCTCCTGCCCAGCCGGCAGGCACTGGGAGCAGGGCTGAGAGCAGGGAGATGCCAACTCTGCCCCAGCTCAGCTTCATGCTGATGCCAGCCCTGGGTGTTGCTGCAGTGATGGCTGTGCCATCACACATCCCGAGGTGACCCCCTGGGGACAGCAGGGGCACAGAGCAGGGCAGAAGGTGCCCACTAAGGGCAGGGGTTGTTTCCCCCTGCCCACCCCACGCTGACGGCAGTGGGTGAGCACTGGTGCTGCCCACAGGTTGTTCCTGTTCGGGACAGTCCCCTGTCTTCCCCTGGCACCTGCACTGTCCATCCAGGCTCCAGGGGACTCTCCAGAGTCCCTGGGCAGAGCGGTGGGCACGGGAAGGATGCTCCCACAGCCCGGGCACCACTGACCCCAGCAGTGACAGCTCTCTGGAGCAGCGGCTGGGGCGGGGAGAGCTGCTGCTCCAGCCAGGAATGGCATGTGTCGCCTGGGATGCCACAGTCTGGGACACAGGCGAATATCCATGAACCCTCCTCATTTCTAAACTCACAGCTCACCCCTTGAATCCCTGGCTGCAGAAGGAAAGGGAATGGTTCTCCCAGTCCCTGGCACGCACAGGACACCAAATGCCAACAGCAGCGCGACACAGAGAGAGGAGCTGCTGCCATTCCCGGAATCAAACCTCCTGCTGGGAAAGCACTGCGCTCCCTGAAGCCCTGCGAGCCCCCAGGCTCTGCCCCAAGGGCTCCTGTCGCGCTGCGCTGCCGGAGGAAGCAGCAGCTAACTGTGGCTCGAGGTGTCGGTGGCTCCCCACATCCGCATCCTCCTGGCACTGCGGGGGCGAGCGCTGCTGGCCAAACGCGGCACAGGCGTGACACAGTTCCAAATTTAGCAAAGATCGCCGTCAGCTCCTCTCGCCTGAGGAACTTTGATTCTCGGTTCACCTGTCTGCTTCAAAAGGGCTCCTTGTCCTCCCTGGCAGTGAAGAGCAGCTGGGGCTGAGCCCACAGTGCATGTGCTCGCCCCAATGCTTGGGTCTCCCAAGAAAATTCAACATCAAATGACCAAAACGGGTCCCTTGGCACGTTCAGAATCCAGTCACGCTGTCCAGGAAGGATGGATAAGTGTTGTGTGAGAGGAGGATGAAAGGACACACACAGGAACAGGCTGGGGAGGGAGGCTGGGGTCAGTCAGGGTCCTGCCAGGCTCCAGCAATGGGTTCTCCCTTGGCCAGGACCAGCACGGGAACCCAAATGAGTGGAAAATCCCCCTTTTCACTGGGGAGGTTTTTGGTCAGTGCAGGAGCATGAATGAGCAGAAAATCTCCTCTTTTCACTGGGGAGGTTTTGGGCCAGCCCAAGAACCCAAGCAAGCAGAAAATTGCCTTTCCTCCTGGGGTGTTTTCTGCCTGCTCAGCTCCCCAAGAGTGAGGGCAGCAGAGGAGGGGGACGGATGCAGGGCTGGGGATGGGAAGGGCTGGATGGCACCAGCCCCAGTTTGGAGCAGTTTGACAGTGGGACCACATTTCCCCTCCCCAACCCCAACAGACAGGGATGTTCCTGTCCTTCCCTCCAGAGCTTCACCCAGACTTTCCCAACAGCAGCTGGCTCTGAAGTGACCCTGACACAAATCCAACCCCAGCCACAGAGGAAGAAAGGATCTGAAGTTTCAAGACCCTGTGCTGTAGCCAAGGACTCAATGGAGGCTTTGTGCAGAGCATTTTCAGACTGTTCCCCCCTGTGCAGGTGAGGCTGTTCCCCAGCCCAGGGGCCGTTTTGGGGTGCCATTAATGAAACCAGGCTGATTTATGTCACATGATCTGACCGTGGCACCTCCTGTGCTAAACTGGGAGTGCCAGGGAGCAAAGACCCATTCCAGGCTCCCCTGGGAAGGCTGAAGCCCCTCGTGGGGCAGAAGGGATTCCCTGAACACAACCCAGAAGCCAGGTGCCACTGCAGGGTCACAACAGTCACCTGGGTCTCCAAGGACACTTTGGAGCTGCTGATTTGGGTGAAAACTGATTTTAGCAGAGGGGTGTGGGACTGCAGGCACCCCATGGGGACCCCAGTGCTGCTGTCAGAGCTGGCACCCACTGGCACCCAGAAACCCGGGGAGCAGCAGGCTCCCTGTCCGTGTTCCAGGATGTTCCTGAGACAGGATCAGTCCCCAACCCACCACCTGTGCCTGCCCTGCTGTTCCTGGGACAGAACTGCCATAAATCCCCCAGGAGATGGGACTCCTCATGCTGGGCTGTAATGCTGAGATGCTTTGAAAACTCCTTCCCTGGAGAAGGCAAAGATGGATGTTCTTGAATCCTCTGTCCCTTCCTGAAGGAGCCTTTGCCACTGCCACCCCTTTCAGCCACAGAGCACAGGGCTAGAGGCCCTGGGTATAAACACCTCGTGGTGTCACCAAGCCCTGAGCTGGTGCTGAGGCCAGCCTGACACCCCTGGGCCCATGGAGTGGCTGGGGATGGATGCAGGAGCAGAGATGTCTGGGCTGCACTGCTCCCCCCTCTCATCCATAGATCCAGACAAGCCAGGGCCCCTCTCCCTTCTTGCACTGCTGCCCTGGGGCCTCACCCGGGGACAATCTCAGCTGAGGGGACTTCCCTGGGTCCCTGGGACCAGACCTTCAGCACTGACTGCGCCACATCCCCAGATCCCAGCACGGCAGACAGGAATGGCAGACAGGAATGCTGCCAGCCTGGAGGAAGGGGAGCAGCAGACAGCAGAGCCCCCCACTCCAGACAGCCTCTCTCTGCCACAGCTCTCCTGAAAGGATCCCTGGCACGAGGAAGGGGAATTGTCCCCATTTTTGGGGATGGACCCTGGGCTGGTCCCAGTGCCTGCTGGACTAACTCAGACCCTGCACCTCCCTGCTCCCCAGAGGGCTGGGAAGGACCCCAGCCCAGCCCAGCCCTGCTCTGTCCCCGCGGCAAGGACCCTGTCCCAAACAGTAGGGAGCTGCGCTCACCTTCCCTTGTGTGAACTGCCATCTCCCGGGAGCACAGCTCCCCTCGGGCCGCAGGAGCATCCCGGCGGGCACACTGGGAGCACGAGGAGGGAGGAGCAGCAGCAGATCAGGTGCAGCTCCTTGCCCGAGTGCGATGGGATGCCTGCGGTCCCGGAGCCCAGCATGGGACTGAACACGGGGTTTGTCCCTGCTCCCTGTGCCCTGTCCCAGCCCAGGGGTGGCCGCAGCCCTTCCCCAGGCACAGGGAGGTCCCAGGTCCCAACCTGCACACTCCCCTGGCGAGGTGGCAGCTGGGTCGAGGAGAAATGGGACCGTGCAGGGCTTAAAGCAAACCCTGCAAAAGCGCCAGCAAGAGGCAGCAGGAACTACTCAGTTCCCTGATCTGCACCGGGAGGGTTCTCTGCTCTCTGTCCCACTCCTCCCCCTGGATCTCTTCCCTTCCCTGCAGCAGACACGAGGCACAGCTCATCCCATCACTGGGTATTTTGCTGCCTGCCAGCTCAGCAAGACTAGAGCCTTCTCTGCATTCTTCCCACTTCTTTGCAGAGCTGAAAATCTCCACTTCCTCTCTGCAATTCTTAAAATACCCGTGGCATCAGCTGGATTTTATTCCTTTTGCAGGGAAAAAAGGAAAAAGGAAGAGCAAGAAGAGAAGTTGCATTTCTCCCTTCAGGTTTCCATAACTCTGATATTCATAGTGCAAAAACCCTTAGTGACCCAAAAGCCACCTTCCCCGAGTTTGGGGCAGTTATGGAGAACATCTGGGTTTATCCTTAAAAAGGAAGGACTTGGCAGTGAAAGTGTAGTTCACCCTGGTCACTGGCAGATCAGTCCATGGATTAAAGGGAATTGCAGGGTTACAGAGAATCGCAGAGTTAAAGGGAACCCTCCTGTTCCAAACTCCAGGTGCAAGAGACAGCGAGAGCAGGACCCGGCTGAGCACGGGGTGCTGAGCACCCCACAAACCCCTCCTCAGCCCCCCCTCTCTAGGGCAGCAGCCGTGGGGACCCAGGGTGGGGAGCAGTTGGTACCACTGCTCTATTTCAGCCCAGCTAACCCAAGGTGAAGTTCTGTCCCATTTCAGGATCTTCCAGCCTCTGCCTCCCTCTCACCTCTCCATGCTCCCCCTGCTCATCCCACTGAAGCTCCTTCCTCCTAAGCAGGAATCCCTGTTTGCTCACGCCCAGGTGTGTACAAAGAAATCGTCACCTCCCTCCAGGCTTGTCCCTTCCCTAATCCTTCCAGCCATGGAGGAACACTGGGGACACCACCCTGAGTGCTGGGGACACCACTCCTAGTGCCCTCTCCCTTCTCTGAGAGCTGGTCATGTGCAGGACAGGCACCAAGGATATTGTCACCAGGTGGGTTCCAGAAGATCAAACATCACCCTGCTGGGTGTCTGGAGGGTGCTGGGCACAGCAGCAGGTCACTGTCCCCATAGGGCCATTGGTCCCCACTGCACACAGAGGTGAGTCTGGGCTGCTCCTTGTCCTCCACGAAGGAGGATCCACATTCACTCAGCCCTTGCTAGGAACCACTGGAGGAACCATTCATCCCTGCAGGAAAGCACAGCCCTGGCCCCACAAAAGGGTATTTCCCTCTCAGCCCTGTGGCAGGGGTTGATCTCAGCCCTTTGTGAGGCCACTGGGGTGAGGCTGAAAATCCAGCACAGAGGGATGGGGACATGTCCATCCAGGTGTCACTTCAACCCCATCTTGGACAGGAGTGACTCAGGCTGTGTCCTGGAAATCTGGGGCTGCACAGCCTCCCCAGAGTGCTCCTGCTCTGTCTCACAGGTTATCAATAGCTGGAGGGGGTCACTAACCCCAAACCCCCCCAGACCAGGTGAAACACGAGAGGCACAGCCCGAGCGAGGCAGAAATAGCTGAAGGCACGAAAGAAAACCTAACCCCAAACTCTTTGGTGGTGGGAGCTGGCCAAACGAGGTTCTCCTGAGAAGCTCCAACGTGCCCAGGGATCCTCTCTGCTCCCGGCACACCCTGCCTTGGATCCCAAATGCCAGTGCCTGGGGGATGTCCCCCGTCCCCCTCCCCGTTTGCCCAAGGACAGCGGTGCCACAGCAGGACATGGAGCACATCCCCTGGCTGTCTCCCAGCTCTATTTATCCTCTCCGAGCCCATCTCCCCACGCCTCCCGAAGCCCGTGTTTAGTTACAAATTCACCGTCCGGGCACGGCTGAGCTTTCCTGGTGTTTATCGGCTCCGCCACAGACCGAGAGAAACCCGCGCCTCGCTCAGACTCAGGAGAGCTGCTCTGCCCTCTCCCCACCCCAGCACAGTCACCGCCCCGATCCCAGCCCTTCCCACCCTGGCTGGCTCCCGAAACAAGGATCGCACAAATACCATCGGCAGCGAGGAGAGAGAGGTTCAGCGCCGGAGCGTCCTGCAGGAGCCGCGGCGAGCGCTCAGCCCGAGGGCACACAGAGCACATGGGCCCGCAGAGTGGCGTCACGGGCTGGCAAATGTCCGGGGGACAGCCCAAACCTGCCACCCCCTCGTGCCGCCCGCCCCCTCCTGCCCGCAGCTCCTCCGGGCGAGGCTGCTTATGAAAGCGGCACGGCAGAGTCTGACACAGCTCCGGGCACACGGCCAGCCCCTGCCTCCCTCTGGAGCTGCCGCGGCTGGAGCGCCGGGATGGGATGGGATGGGATGGGATGGGATGGGATGGGATGGGATGGGATGGGATGGGATGGGATGGGATGGGATGGGATGGGATGGGATGGGATGGGATGGGATGGGATGGGATAGGATAGGATAGGATAGATAGGATAGGATAGGATAGGATAGGATAGGATAGGATAGGATAGGATAGGATAGGATAGGATAGGATAGGATAGGATAGGATAGGATAGGATAGGATAGGATAGGATAGGATAGGATAGGACAGGACCCAGAGGGGGATGTGGGAGCCCTGTCCCCCAAGCCATGCTGAGGATCTGACACTGCATCCTCTGGGCTGCTCCAAACTGCGGCTGGCAGCTCCCAAACGCCGATAAACTGCTCTAGTAGCCTCCCTGCCATCCCTTACATCCCTCAGTCCTTCACACCCCTTACATCCCTGCCATCCCTTACATCCCTTAATCCCTTACACCACTCCTATGCCTCACATCCCTTACACCCCTTCCGTCTTTACACTCCTCACACCCCTCACAGCCTCACCCCTTGCCGGGCTGGAGCTGCAGGGGACCCTACCAGAGGCAGGTGGTGCATCCTGTTTGCTCCCTCCTCTTAAACACTGTCTGTCTGCCAGTGCAGCATCCCCTATTTCTGGCCTGGATCCCAACCTCCAGTGCAGCTGCACAGGTAGGGAAACAGGATAAAGGCAGCTCTTCAGCCTCCTGGCTGTGCAGACAACAGCAGCTCTAGCCTCCCCTGAATCCTCCCCTGGCCAAGGAGAAACTGCGAGGGCAGGGTCTGCTCCATGTCCATTCCATCAGCTGCCCCAGAGCAAGGGCTCTCAGTTCAAATGAAAACCAGGCAAAACTTTGGGAAGGAGACTCCCAAACCCCACAGAAATACGCCCTGCCTCATTTCAGGCTGCTTTGGACATGCTGCTGGAGTGGATAGACCTGCAGGAAGGCTGGGAGCACACGTGTGCTGAGCCCAGCCTGGAGCCACCCTTCTCTGATTTTTGATTTTAACTCCAAACCTGGCAGGGTTTTGGTTTCAGACAGCTCTGAGACGAAAGCAGATGCTCTCCCTGAGGCTCTTACTGCCAAGCAAAAGCATCTCGAGCCCAGACTCTGCTTTATAGCATACTTTGAGGCTCCATTTGCCTGCTGGCAGCTCTGGGAAGGCACAGCCCTGCCAGGAGACTCCTACCCATGGAGGGGGAGAGCAAGGGTGGCTCTTGGGGCCATTTCAGTAGGGAAACACCTTCCCAGCTCTCACTGCTGTGGGTGTTCATCAGCCCAGCAGCTCTGGATGAGCCCCCAGGCCTTTGCTGAAACTCTGCAAGTCCAGCAGTTTCCTGGACACCACTGACTGTTTGGAGACTTCCTTGCCAACGTCACATTTCATTCTTCCTAAGGAAAGGAATGAGTTTTCCGGAAACAGCGGCTTTTTAGATTTAGCATCTCTTTCCATCCCCAGAGTCAACTTTGGAAAAACAATTAGAGGGAAAAAATATGTGTGATTTGAAAAGCACTGCCAGGATTGTGCTCACAAACAGCCCAGGCAAGTGCTGTCCACCTGAGGGGAAATAAAAGCAGGCATTGCTTAGACTTCCAAATGTGCCCAACTTTGGAGAGGAAGGCAGGGAACAGTTCTTTCCTGGGATGGAAGGGGCTGTGGGGTGACACAGCTATTCCCTGCCTCCCTGCAGACCCATTCCCTGGGCATTCCCTCCCTTGGACAGGACTGGCACCAGCACAGTCACTGGGACAGCCCTGCACTGTCACAGACATCTCTGTGTCCCCAGCTGGGACAGAACAGTGCTGTGTTAGCAGCAAATCCTTATGGAATCACAGATTCACAGAATGGGTTGGGTTGGAAGGGACCTTAAAGCTCATCCCATCCCATCCCTGCCATGGCAGGGACACCTTCCACTGTCCCAGGCTGCTCCAAGCCTCAATGTCCAACCTGGCCTTGGACACTGCCAGGGATCCAGGGGCAGCCACAGCTTCTCTGGGCACCCTGTGCCAGGGCTCCCCAGCCTCACAGTAAAAAAAAAATTCTTAATATCCCATCTCTCCCTGCCCTCTGGCAGTTTGAAGCCATTCCCTCCTGTTGTGTCACTCCATTCCTTGTCAATAATCTCTTCTCCAAAGAAAATCTTTCTTCCAGGCTCCTTCAGACACTGGAAGGCCACGGTGAGGTCACCCTAAAGCTTCTCTTTTCCAGGCTGAACACTCCCAATTCTCAGCCTTTTCCCACAGCAGAGCTGCTCCATCCCTCTGAGCAGCTCAGTTCAGCCCTCACAAGGAAGTCTGGGGTTCAAAGAGCAGGTTCAGGGTGTTCTGAGGAGCCAGCAGCTCCCAGGGGAGGAAGGAGCTGTGCCCAGAGTCCATGGGCATGGCTGGGCTGGTGCCAAGGGCTGTCCCTCGTGGGCTCTGTGCACTCAGGTGGCCACAGTGGAGCTGAGGCCACTTGGGCTCAGGGAGGGCACAGAGGATGGCCTGGGGGTGACAGGAGGAGGGTGACCAGAGTGACTGAGTGTGGCACCCACCCCTGTGGGCAGCAGGTGACCGGGCTGGGGGTGTTCTCCTGGCACAGAGGGGACAGAGTGATGGGACAGCTGCTGCCAGGGAGGGCACAGAGAGCAGCTTAGCAAGGAAGGGACGACGGTTTAGGGTTGCACCAGGACAGCGAGGTCAACAGGGAGATTTAATTACATGGCACAGGCACCAGCAGCCCCCTTTGCCTTCAGCACCCTGAAACTCCAGTCTGGCCTGAAGAATCTCAGCAGGGACTCACCGTCAGTCAAACCCTGTCCCAGCACAGATCTCAGACAGCAGCTCCCCTGCCCCAGTCACGTTTGATGGCTGCTGCTGCCTTCGAGGCGTGTCACACCTCAGAATAGAGAGATGTGACTCAGCCAGCACAGCCCCTGCCTTCAGAGCAGCCAGGAACGGCAAGCTCAGCAAGGAAGCAGGAAAGGAACAGGGAAAGCAGCGCCCGAGAGCCCCCAGGGCAGGGTGGGAGCTGTGCCAGCATTGGGAAGGCTGGACATGACAAACCAAGGTTCCTCTGGGGTCAGCGCTCTCCCAAGCACTTGGAGCAGAGGAGTCCAAGGGCAAATCAGAGTTTGGGTGCTGGGGAGGAGTCCTGCCCACATGCCACCATGTCCAACAGATCAAAGGTCCTTATGTCCCTGTCACAGCAGCTGTGCCCACCCCACCTGTCACAGGGAACCTCAATCCACCTGAGCTGGGGCACAGGACAAGCCCTGCCAAGGGCCACACACAGGTTGTACGTGTCCCCTGTCACCTCTGGTGTGACACCACATCCCAGCAGCACTGCTCTGAACTCACAGGAGCCCAGGGGGAACCCTCTGAACAAAACAGAGAACATGGAAGCTGCTCCAGGGGGGATGTGCAGGTTGGTGCCTGGCAGTGGGGAACAAGGACCAGTCCTAACCCTTCCACGAGTAGAGATTCTCTTATTTGGAGGCAAACTAGGAAAGCAGTGTTTGTGCCATGGAACAACCTGAACACGTGGTACCACAAGGTCCAGGAAACTCCAATAAAAGCATTGCCAGCTGCCTGTGCCATCTCACCAGGGCCAAGACTTCTCCCCCATCTGATTTGGGGCCAGAGGGAAAGGAATTTGGCTATCCCAGAATGATGGACAGGGAACATGTAATGACATCTCAGCTCTGTTTCTTTAGGAAACAGGACCAAACCCTAAAATAGACACCAAATTATCTTGAGGTAGAAACACCATCAGAGCTGAATGTCACAGCAGCTCCCCAGCACCTGATGTTGGGCCCTGTGGCAGCACTGAGCCCCAGCCCAGGACTGGTGGGGAGAGCCCTATGAAGGTCCAGGTCTTGCCAGGACACTCGGAGGCTTTGAGACCCAGAGTATTTCCTCAGGCCCTTTACCCTCATTCGGGACAAAGCTGTGCAGCCTGAACAGTTCTTGTGCCAGAGCAGAGGCTGCTCTGGGGTTACACCAGACCTACCCAGGTTTTCTGCCATTGCAGGTATAGGATGCACCTGTAGCTGTAAATTCCTGGATTTGGGCTGCCTATGGAGGAGCTTGGAGGAGCTTTGGGAAAGCCTTGGGAGCCACGTACTCCCCCACAACCAAAGTACCAAACGTGTTTGCATAAATGTCTGTGTGATACTCAGAGGTGATAAATCAGTCCTGGAAGCCCAGAGGAACTAGTTCCTGTGTTCATGCTTAGTCAAGAGGAAGAGTCCCAGAATCGTTTAGGTTGGAAAAGACCTCCAGGGTCACTGAGTCAAAGCTTTAAGTGAAAGACAGAAAGCAAAAGGAGCTGCTGAGCTGCACAGACTCTTGGAGAGTTCCCATGGGAAGGACCAGCATCCCGGGGAGGTGAATGGTGACGGTGAGGTGGCTCTGGTGCAGCCAGAGGATGACGAGGAAAGCACTCAGGGCAGGAGGACCAAGCCCAGCCTGCTGCACAGTTGGCTCATGTACATTTGTTTGCAACTCGGGCGCCGAGCATTCAGCTTTTTGCTTCCTTTCTGGCCGGGGCCCTGCTGTCTGCTCGTTATCGCCGCTGCCATCGCTCTTTATTGCCCTGTCACCGCTGCTCGGGCCCCGGGGGACAGCCGGGGCGCGGGGCCGAGGGGAGGGGAGCTGGGCAGCCACACGACTGCACCAACAGCCAGAGCCACGATGGACATCACCCCCGGCCGTGCCAAAATCCCCAGCACAGCCCCCCGGCACTGCCTGCGCTGCGGGACTGGGACGGGGAGCCCCGGGGGTGGCCGGGCGTGGCTCTGGGCGGGTGACACTGTCCCCTGGGAGTTGTCCCACGCAGAACAAAGTGAACCAGCACGAGCTGCTGCTGCAGCAGCCCCCGGTCAGGGGTGGAACTCTCTCACCCAGCCGGGCTGGCCGCGGGGTGTGCAGGGGTGGCCGAGGGCCTGGGATGGAGCCAGAGCAGCAACGACACCAAACCCAGCCGTGGTCTCTCCGGGACACCGGCAGCCAAGTGCCCACGCTCCTGCCCGGGACAGACTGCAGGGCAAACCCATTGCCCAGCAGGATCCGCTCGCTGGCAGGGGGAGCTGGCACAAATACTCCTTTAGCAGCACATTCCTCATCTCCAGCACCTCCGCTGCTCCCTCCCCTAATTCTTCCCGGGGATAGGAATTACTCTGCCCCTACCCACGTCTTTCTAGGTTCTTTCATCCCCCGGGATTCACACTGCCAGTCCCTAAGACAAAGCCCTCCCCAGTGACAGAGGAGCTCTTGGGAGCGGCGGGGCAGCTCAGGGGTGCGGGGAGACGAGAGAGGCTGAGCCACAGAATTCCCCACGCACGGAGCCAGGAGCACCGCGCCCTCTGGGGCTCTTACCTTGCTCAGGGCAGGCACGGGGGACTCAGAGAGTCACAGCCGCCCCCGAGGTCCCAGCCGGCGCGGGGGACACAGGAGGGTCCCGCAGGGGACATCGCGGGGTCCGCCCTGCCCGGGGAGGAGGTCGCGGGTGCCGGCGGCTCCCGGGCTCTGCAGCAGCTTCAAAGAGCAGAGCAGAAAGGGAAGCGCCGAGTTATTTCGAGACAACTTCCTCTTTCACAGAGAAGTCCCCCAGTGACAGAGCTGTCCCCGTGTGTGGCTCTCTGTCGCCGGGCGCACTCGGACGGGCGGGAGCAGGGGAAGGAGGCTCAGCCCTGCCCTGGATCCAGTCCTCTCAAACCAGCCCCGCAGGTCGGGCTGCTCTGGGACGAGCCTGCGAGCCGTGGCACCAGCCCTGGCACTGGCACAGCCTCTGCTGTCCACCCACGGACAATTCCTGAGCTGCTGCCGCCCAGCGAGGCAGAGAGAGCCTGGATCTGCACACCCTGCACCTCCCAACAAACAGCGGTGCTCCGGGAGACCAGGAGTCCATCCAAGGACACTTTTCCAGCCTCCCATTCCAGGCACGGTGTTTGTGCCTCTGCCGGCGCCTCCCGCCCAGAGCATCTCCCACATCTGCTTTTGCTCAGAGCCAGCCCTGCGGCTGCCCCGGCAGCTCCCGCCTGCTGCCAGCTCGGGATGCAGCCCTGGCAGGGATGTTCGGCCCTCTGGAACGTGTTCTGGAGCAGTTTGACTTTGCAGTGGCAGAGGCGGTGGCTGGAGCAGGTCTGGCCGTGCTCAGCAAGGTGTCATTGTCACCACTTGTGACTCAGTGTCAGGAGAGCAGGGATGAGACCCAGGTGAGGCTGCTCAAGGCTGCCCAGGTCTGGCGGTGCCCTGGCACTGAATTAACACTGAGATCTGTTTGTGCAATCCCGGGCTGGCACAGGGGAGGGGGTGCGCGGGCACAGCAGACCTAGCCCAAATATGGAGATAAACGCTGCTCCCTGTGGGATGTGGGGCTGGGCTGGGATGAGCCCCCCAGCCCTGCTGGAGCCCTGTGTGCCCCCGGCTCTGCTGGGCACAGAGCCCGGGACAGCCCAGGCCCAGGGGCCAACCTCTCCAGCCAGCAACTGCCACGGCCAGAGCTGTCCCCAGCTGTGGCCAGGGACCTTCTGGATCAGCCCCTCATCCCAACTGGTACCCAGAGCAGGGTCTGAGGTGCGGAGCTTTGCTGGAGGAAGTGGGCTGAGGGAAGAAAGTCCCTTCTGGAGGGAGTGTGGGAACTGCAGCTGATGCTGCATCACTTCCCATCTTCTTTTACGTGAGGAAAAGCCTTAGGTGCCTCTCCATACCTGGGCCCCAGGTTTAAAAATAACCTCCTTCCTTCCTGAGCGGGAGAGAACGGCAGGAGGAGGCAGCTCAGTGGCTGTCAGCGTCCCGAGCCGTCAATTCCCACTCGCCGCGCTGGTGCCAAGTCCCGCATCCCCTTCCCTTCCCCAGCCCCGCCCAGAGCCGCCCCGCGGGCAGGAAGGCTCCGGGAAACAGCAGCAGCAATGAAAACATCCTCGTTCCCCCTGCCTTGCTCTCATTCACGGTCATTCCATTCATGAGGGACACGGACACGCGTGTCAATGGACACCCGGCCAGCCCCGCGGGCACAGACACACGCGGGATGCTCTTTGTCCCTGCCAGGGTCACAATTACATCATCAGCATGCCCAGGAGAAGGTTTGGGGCAGCTCTGCTCAGCAGGGCATTGTCGCATGCCTGTCCCTCTGTCCTGTGCCACCTTTGTCTGTCCCTCCTCAGCACGGGTTTCCCAGCGTGCAGGACCTGCCACTCTCCCGTTTCCCATGCAAATTCCAGAGGGAAGAGGGCTCTGGCAGGACTGGGGTGGGAGCCCCACGCTTTGCATAGGAGGGGAAGAAGTGGCAGGGGCTCCACGGCACCTCCTTGTCAGGTGTGCTCTGGCTCTGCTGCAGCCTTCAGGGCTGGCATGTCCCCCTTGCTCCTGGATGTTTGCACTCCTCTCCTCTCAGCTGGCCACTGCAGACCCCAAGCCTTCATCATCCCCTTATTTTCACTAAAATTGGACTCTGTCCCACTGCACAGAGAAGGGGGAGGCTGGAGAGCTCCCTTGCACAGCGTCCATAACACCCACCCTGCACCTGCTCACTGCCATCAAGTTTGGGATCCCAACCCTAAAATTCATTTGTTAAAGGGTCCTGCTGGGATCTTGTACCCTCACTCTGCCCCTTCCCCTCCTGCCTTTTCCCTCTCTGTCACAGCATCATTAACCCTCTCCTGCTGTGGGGCCACATTTCCTTGTGGCAGCCCATGGAAGGGGAAGGAAGGGGTTAATTATCCATATTTTCCCGTGTCATTAAACACTGAAACATGGCTGAGAGAAACTCTCAGAACAGCACAGGGAACTGCCAAATCCCCCTAGATAACATCAGCTCCTGGCCACAGAGAGAGGAAGAGCCAGGTATGATTCTGCTTAAACAAAGCCTTCAGTCAGAAGACTGAAATAAATTGGGAAAAAAAAAAAAAAAAAGAAGGACCAAAATGAAGCAGAGAAGGAAGCCTTTGTGTGGCAGACCAGGGACAAACCAGCTCCTTGTCCCTGAAATCACTGTGCTGTGGGATTTACAGGTATTTTGGGAGTCCTGCCTGGTCATTTCTGTGCACGGGTGGGGTACAGAGAGGCTTTGAAGTAGTCAGAAACTTCCCCATGTGGAAAAACTGTTTCATGAAATAATCTGCAAGGGCTGGAGCCAGGCTGGGAGAGCTGGGATTGCTCAACCTGGAGCAGAGAAGGCTCCAGAGAGACCTTAGAGCCCCTTCCAGTGCCTGAAGGGGCTCCGGGAGAGCTGGAGAGGGATTTGGGACAAGGGATGGAGGGACAGGACACAGGGAATGGCTTCCCCCTGCCAAAGGGCAGGGAGAGATGAGATACTGGGAAGGAATTGTTCCCTGGGAGGGTGGGCAGGCCCTGGCACAGGGTGCCCAGAGAAGCTGTGGCTGCCCCTGGATCGCTGGAAGTGTCCAAGGCCAGGTTGGACACTGGGGCTTGGAGCAGCCTGGGACAGTGGAAGGTGTCCCTGCCATGGCAGGGGTGGGGCTGGATGGGCTTTAAGGTCCATTCCAACCCAACCCATTCTGTGATTCCATGAAACAGAAAAAGCTCACCTGAAGCACTAATTCAGTATGGTGTTCCCAGCCTGAAGAGGACCTCGCTGCCCAGGACGGGACTGTCCTGCCATGGCAACAGCCTCAGCTCTCTTTCCTCCCGAGATGCCACTGTCACCTGAACTCGTGCCGGCAGGGGCAGCTCCTTGCTGAGGTCACACTCTGTGACACCCACACTGGGGCTGGCACCCTCCTGGAGCCCGTACTTCACAGCCCCTTAGTTGCCACCAGCTCCCCAGGGCTGTCGGGGTGGCGCTGGCAGTGCCAGGGTGGCGATAGCAGTGCCAGGGTGGCAGCGAACGAGGCTGGCGCTGTTTCTCCTCCCTGTCCTCCTCTGCCGTTCAATTCCTATTTCGGTCACTGCCCCACACCCTCCCCGGCCAAGGGGAGCTCAGGACAGCTCTCTCCTGCCCTGGTTGCTATTCAGGGATGCTTTACTTCTCCCTGCTTTCATTTTCCATCATTCCGTGGCTGCTTCAATAACAAAGCTCCCGCGGCAGCCGAGGCTCAGAGGGGAGCAGAGGTGTTTGGGCAAAGCACACAGAGCTGCCTGAGCTCCACTCCCACCCTGCGGGGAAAGCTCCTCCTAGCAGGTGGCCAAACCCATCCCCGGGTGATTTCCTGACCGTTTGTAAGGGAACAGGTCACAAATCAAACACTAGTTTGATGCTGCGGCTCTATTTTCTACCCTGGCCTTCAGCCCAGTTCTCCAGTTATTCCAGCTCCAGCAAATATAGAAGATGAGAGGATCTGGGCAGAGGGAGAGCCAAGCTGACAGCCAGTTTAGTGGTATTTAAGTTGCCTTTTCATTTCTCTAAACTGAGTCATCTCCAACCCTTTTCTTTCTTTTTTTTTTTGTCTTCAAAAAAGTCATGATAAGGAGATACAAGATGATAATAATAATAATAATAATAATAATAAACAACCATGGAGTCCTCAAGTCTGGGCAGCATCTCAGTACATCCTGTGAGGGTGGAAAAGGTCATTTATTTGATAAAGGCTGTGGAGGTTTTACCTGCAGGTTAATCACAGGTTATCCACTTCTCCATTTTTAAAAAAAAAAAATTGGGTTTTTAAATTTCTGGGGGGGGGGGGGTTGGGGGGGGGGGGGTGTAAAAAAAAACTCCCCCACCTGTGAGCAGGAAGCTTTGGGGCACCTGTAGGAAACAATCCTGGTGCTGTGGTGGATCCTGCAATTCTCATGCCAATGAGCTGGACACGCCTGTGCTCCCGTGGGCTGTCAGGGACTTCCCAGTGTTGAGGGAGAGATCAGCCCCTGGAAATGGGGTCAGACTGGGGGCTTTTTGCCTGGAATCTGAAGTGCTGCTGCCCCTGTGCCAAGAGCTGTGGGTTTGCTCTGCCTGCTGCTCACACCTCCCTGCATCTTCTCAGAATTTAAGGCTCTCCTGTGGGCACCAAGGTGACAGTTTGGGAAGATCAATTCGTGCAGCTTATCAGTTCTGCAGTGATGATGCACAACAGGAAACAGCTCAGTTTAATCCCAGCCCTGACAAACTGAGTGCAGAAGCTGTTTCTAGAGCTGCTGTGCTGGATGAACTGAGCAGGGCTTTTGAAATCCTGATTAAGCTTCCAAAGGCAGAGAAAGGGGCAGGTTGTTTCCTAATCCCAAGGGTTGATCCTTTGGAGAATTCTGGACAGGTCTGGAGCCACAAACCAGCCCCCAGTGCACCCAAGGCACAAGGGCCACACACAGCTCCTGCTGCCCTGTCCCCTCCCTGCCTACCCCGAATGTATCCTCCAGCATCCCATCCCCAGCCTTCCCAGCTTTGCAACCGTGATTTCTCCACCTATTCCCAAAAGTCACGGCAAGAGGGAGCTCCTGGTTGGGTCCCGAAGGAGCTTGGCAGGAATTTCATCACATCTGGTGATTTACAACCTTCACCACTCCTGACTGAACCCACCCTGCATGAGGGGACCTGGCCCTGGGGGTGACACACAGCTCCCAGCTGGGCTCTTCCTGGTTATTCAAATGTCCTTTGACACTCCCACCATAGTCCATGGATGACTTTCCCTCTCCAGCAAGGACTTGACCATCTTTCCCATGTCTAACCCACTCACAGGCTGAGCCTGTGTTGCCGCTGTGCTCCTGAGGCCACCTGGTGTCTCCTTCTCCTTTCCACCTCCAATCCCCTGCCATGGCAGGGACACCTTCCACTGTCCCAGGTTGCTCCAAGCCCCGTCCAGCCTGGCCTTGGACACTTCCAGGAATGAGGAATGTTTTAGGGCTGCATCCACACTGTGGGTACTCATCTCCACCTCCAGGCTCCAGCTAAACATTCCCATGGTTGCTGACAGTCACACCTGGAGAGAGAGTGATGGAGGGCAATTTCCCACCAGGATAGAAGCCTCTTCTCCTCTTCCCACAGTAGGCAAGTGGAGAAAGCAGCAGGAATTGTGGCATTCCCTGGTTCTTTAGGGCTTGCTACCCCTCTCCCCTGTCTGGGCAGGCTGGGCCCGTGGGACAGGCACAATTCCCCAGATGGTTGGTGGCACATGGGCCTGAGTCACTCACTGAAGTGCAGATGGCTCCTGAGGGCAGGAAGAAGTTGGTTTCTGACCCAAGATGAGCACACATTTCCTCTGGTGATGGCTGAGAGTTAAACTGGGGAGGAATCTCAGCTATCGCTCATCTCAGCCACCCCAGATTGCTGGTGCCACTTCCAGCCTGTCACAGCTCTGAGGAGCCACACAGCCGTGTCACCCAGAACAGCACAGGGGCTCAGGTGATGGTTTGGAGCATGCAGGGATGAGGTCTCACCTGCACTCAGTTCTTTCTTTTATTCCCTCCCAAATTTCCAGGGAATCATTTCATCCTGGAGATGAGAAGCATTGGGGTGACCCAACTGTGGCTTTCCAATACCTGCAGGAACTACAGGAGAGATGAAGAGAGACCTGGGACAAGGGATGGAGGGACAGGACACAGGGAATGGCTTCCAACTGCCAGAGGGCAGGGAGAGATGGGATATTGGGAAGGGATTCTTCCCTGTAAGGGTGGGCAGGCCCTGGCACAGGGTGCCCAGAGAAGCTGTGGCTGCCCCTGGATCCCTGGCAGTGTCCAAGGCCAGGTTGGATGGGGCTTGGAGCAGCCTGGGATAGTGGAAGGTGTCCCTGCCCATGGAATGAGATGATCTTTAAGGTCCCTTCCAGCCCAAACCATTCCAGGATCACAGCGTGCTGCATTCACCACTAGAGCTGTCATTGCTCCCTGTCCCCAGCACACACTAAAATTAACCAAAAACCAGCAGAGAAAATGAACCACCAGCTTTGGGATTAGAGTTCACCTGGGAACCTGGGCAGGAAAACCCTCAAGGGGCTGAGCTTTCTCCTTGGAACCTCTCCCACGAGCATCCTCTCCTCAGGGGTTTAACCTGCACCACAGTGGAGTCAGCAGAGAGACCAACTGTTGGAAAATCCCCAAGGAAAGTGCTCATGGCTGAGGATCTCCTTTGTCCCAGGTGCCCCCAGCTATGCCCCATCTCCCTGGCACTGCAGCTCATCCTGCTCCAGCTCTGCCAGGTCCAGGAGCTCCAGCTGAGGGGGAATAACCACCCCTGGAACTGCCACAGAGCCCTGAGAAACCCACACCCACCAACCCCCAAATACTGCTTTGTTTGGGTAAAACATCTCACCCAGGGAAGTCACTCAGTGTTCCCAGCCTGGAATGCCAAGCACTCCTCACCCACTGCCCTTCCATCCCTCATGGACACAGATTGGTCTGAGAGCCCCAAAAACTCTGCTGAGTTGGGTTGACCACAGCTACAAGAGGCAAAACCGACTTTGGTTAAATCTGGCCTTAACCCAGCCTGGCTGATTTTCTCAGCAGCTGTTGGCTCAAGCTTTTGTGGTAGTAAGAACAAACCCCTGATCCATGCAGAACTTGGGAGCTCAGACCTGAGCTCTAAACCCAAGCTTCTCATCAGGCACTTTTTAAAAACAAAGTCCTGCTTCAGGTTTTAAATACCATGTTCCTCTTTCCACTTATCTTTAGGAAAGAAAGTAACAGAGAGAGGGGAAATTGTGGTTTAGGGCTTTTGTTGGTGTTGAGAACAAACAGGAGCAGATTATCATTCCAGCTTGGAAAAGACAGTATTTTCCTTGGTTACCTTTTCAAAAAGACCTTTTCCTTTTAGTTAAAAAACACATTTTGTTTTTCTTTAATCAGAGAAGAAAAAAAGAGAGCTAATACATACCAAATACATACCAAAGAAATGGTAACAGAAGTTCTCACCTGGGTTTGGGCTCCTTGGAGCTGAAATGACTTTTCCCACACTGATCATGGCACGCTGGCCCTCACACCTCCCAGTGGAGCCTCTTTCCTTGGATACCCACAGGAGAAGGTGACACTGCAGACAGTGAAATGTTCCCAAGTGTGATTCCATATTTCAGAACACTTTCAGCTCCAGCTGCCAACCTGCATCCCCAAAGGCACAGGAGGGATTTTCCACTCAGGAATCCCCCAGCTGCTGACCCTGAGCAGGGACCCTTCATCCCAGGGCTCTGCTGTCCCTTGTCCCAGGGACACAGAGAAGGTCCTGGAGCCTCCAGAAGGAAGGCACAGGTCTCACCTTGCACACACCAGCTCTGCTCATTCCTTTTCGCCTTAATCCAGCAGGAAACCAATTTGGCATTTCCAACATCCAAACCTGCTTTTTACTCCCAGAGCAGCTCCATTAACCCCCACAGGGCTGTGTCGTGGCCTCTGGGACAGAGCTGATGACAAAAATGACTTTCTGAGCCTTTTCCTGCTCCCAGGTCAGCTCCTCTGTGGAGCTTTGGAGCCTCCTCCCGTGCCTCCCACCCACCCAGGAATTCCTTGACCCAAACACTGCACTGGTACTGGAAATAAATCAACTTTTAATATTTTACAATTACTTTAAAAGTTCTCTGCACAGTATTTTACAGATCAGCACAGACTTTACACAGATTTGCTGAGGCTACACAAATGTACAAAAATGACCCCAAACAACCCCAGAATTCTTTAATTTCCAGGAAGCATCAGAGGCCAAAACCTTTGCTAGGATTACTAGTCCTGAGAGTTTGTGCTTGGTGTTCTCTTTGGGATGGAAATGCTCTTCTCCAGCATTTCTGTAGGGCCACCTGAACCCAGAGGGATTTATGTCCTGGCAGGGTTATATTTAGCCACAGATATCAAGATCCCAAAGAGCAATGTTTGACAGGATAAGGTGCTATTTTAAAGACCTGAACAAAAATAACCACCTGCCAAATTCCAGCCCCACTGGAGAGAACACAACACAAACCTGTCTGGGAAAGGAAAAGTCAGTGAGAAAACTTTGTCCAAGTGCATGGAAAGAGCCACTAAAAATCTGTTTCTGATCCCTTGAGCCTATTGGGCTTAAAATAGAGATGGAGAGAGGTGCCCAGGCACCCTGTGAGGAGGGACAGCCCAGCAGGGTGTGGCAGTGTCGGGGTGTCCTTGCCAAGCACAGACACTGCTCCAGGCACTTGGAAAAGATGGATCCTCCTGGAGCAACTGTGAGGCCAGGGAAGGTGGATCCTTGCTGGGAGACCAACCTGGCTCTGCTCCCAGAGCTCCTGCTCATGTCCAAGGGATGCTTCACCCCCACGAGGGGCTTTCCTTGGATCCCCAGGGCAGCTCCAGCCTGGGGTGGTGGATTTGAGCAGGAGGAGGAAGCGCAGAGGCCCCAGGAGCACAGGCAGATCTCGGATTTCCTCACTGGCAGGAGCTGCACCTGGAGCTGCTAAGAACACCAGGGAGCATCTTGGGGACCATGGAGATCATCCCTGGGCCCAGGCCAAGCTGTCCCCAACCATGGAACAGTGGGAGCAGAAGGTGGGGCCAGCAGAGCCAGGAACAGGCAGTGGCACAGGAGGGATCCCCCAACACTTCCAGGAGGGATGTGGGAGAATCCAGCAGACAAACCTGACCCCCAGTCCTCTCAAGACAAATGGAGCCCTCAGGGGCTCTGGCCCTTTCCCTAGCAGATTTAACCTCAAGTGACACTGCTGCTGTGCCACCAGCCCTTGGGGACAGAGCCCAGCCTTGTCCCAGCTGGTGCCAGGAGCTCTCCAGGCCCTCTTTTCTGGAAAATCAAGGGACCCCCTAAATTGACCCCATTTTGGCTGAGCCCTGCAGCCCCCAGCAGTGCCAGGGGTCCCCTCCAGACACATCCAGGGAGAACAGAACCTTGGGGTCAAGCTCCTTGGAGCCTGCAGCAGGCAATGAGCTCTTGTGCTGGTGAGCATTGGTACAATCCCCAAAAAACACCCAGAAACTGCTTGAGGCTTTTCCAGTCTTATTTCTTTGCTCACAAGGCCAGATCACCCCTAAATATCCTCAAATATTGCACCTTTCTGTACCTACAGCCCTGCAGAGGGAAGGAAGAGGTTGGAATGTCTCTTTGGGGGGTGGGGGAGGATCTGAAATGCTGTTGTCACTTGCAGGTGTCACTCAGTGGCTTTGGTGCAGGGTCCTTCCTCAGCAAATGTGACTCTACAGGTGAGCTAAGGCAATCCTGGTGCTTTCCCCAGTACTTCCCTCCCTGCTGGGCGTTCAGCACAGTTCCTGATGGATTTCCAGCAGCTGTTGAGGGTTCAGCCTCTGGCTGGCTCTGGCACACAGTGCTGGGAGCAGGATGCAAGACCAGGGGGTGGGCAGGGAGAACAGCTCAGTGCTGGAATCCTGCAGGAATTAGGAGTTCCTCTCCTGGCTGTACAGGAAACACATGGATCTACGAGCAGATCCTTGCCCTGGGATGGCCTATTGCACTCAATTCCCTGGGACACACCCAGCCCAAGCTGCAGGATCCCTGCTCTGCTCTGCTTCCCTCCAGGACACTCAACCTCCAGAATCAAAGGAGAGCCTAGAGGAAGCCTGTCCCCACCCCAAAAAATTGTCCTGAGCATCCTCAACCTACTACACATGAAATGCCACCAGGACATGGGTTGGGTGATCTGTAACTCCCAGGCACTGACAGACACCTGACACCACTCAGCTGAGGACATTCCTCTTCCAAAATATCCCCTTGTGAGCTCATCCCTTCCTCCAGCTCCCACTTGCTGGCAGGGAATATCCCTGTCCTTGCCCTGCCCTCCCCACCCAAGTGTTGGCATCTGCTGATCCCACTGGGAATATCCAGGAACCCCTTCTTCCCCTTGCTGAGGAACCCCAGGAGACACCAGAGCACAACAATCCCATTTCCCAAGGATGGGCTAAGCCTGGAGCAGGAGCAGCTCAGCCACCACACTGACACCACAGTGATTCTTCAGCTGCAGGAGGTCTTGGACAAGCAGGGCTGGGTGTCCTTTTCCTTCTCCTGAGCCTGGATTGGTGTGGGATGGAGTCTGGTCTGGAAGGACACAGCTCCTCTATGGCAGCGCTCCACTGAAGGTGGCAATGGGCAAACACAGCAGGGAATGGAACTCAGAGGGGTCCTGGGGAGGCACATGGGACCCTCTCAGTGCCAGGGGGTCACTGTCCCTGGGCTTGTAGCACACGGAGATCTCACACCTGCAACACAAGGAAAACAACCTCTGAGCCAGGTGGGCACTGAGAACCTCAGGGGCAGCAGGAATGGGGCTGTGATCCAGCGGGAATGGGGCTGTGATCCAGCGGGAATGGGGCTGTGATCCAGCAGGAATGGGAATGGGGCTGTGATCCGGCGGGAATGGGGCTGTGATCCGGCGGGAATGGGGCTGTGATCCGGCGGGAATGGGAATGGGGCTCTGGTCCAGTGGGAATGGGGCTGTGATCCAGTGGGAATGGGGCTGTGATCCAGCAGGAATGGGGCTGTGATCCAGCAGGAATGGGGCTGTGATCCAGCGGGAATGGGATGTGATCCAGTGGGAATGGGAATAGGGCTGTGATCCAGCGGGAATGGGGCTGTGCTCCAGCAGGAATGGGGCTGCAAACCAGTGGGAATGGGGCTGTGATCCAGTGGGAATAAGTCTAATCTTTAACAGGACTGGAGTCTGAGCACTGAGAGTTCAGGACTTTCAGCTGGCTCAGACTGACACCTCCAGCAGCATCACCCATCCAGGGCATTTGCTGAAATTCATTTGGGAAAATGAGAACTTCTACATCCCCCAAGTTTTGGGAAGAGGGAAGGAGCTCCTTTAGCATTTCATGAACTCTGCTAACCCTGAGTTTCACAACAAACAAGTTACACACTTCTCTTTGGGGTTATTTAAGATATAGGATCCCAAATATTTTCCTGTTGGAGGCAGCATAACCTGGCAGAGTTCTGCTCACTCTAAGCATAGAATTACAATGTTTGTACATTTTTTAAACCCATGGTTTGATCTCTTGTGCTCATGGAAATTCCATCACCTGGGGAGCCAGTTTGGTGCCCTGGGGACACCCCTGATGGAGGAACAGTCCAGTGAACAATTCCTGCTTTACCCCAGACTCTCCCATGAAAATCAGGGATTCCCTCTGCAATGGGGATGCCAAACAAAGGAGGGGACAACCCAAAGGAGGCTTAGAAGGTGAAAGCTCTTCTCATATGCCCAGAGCTCTTCCACCACTTCCTTTATCTCCATAACCTCTGGCTCATGACTGCTCTTGCTGGAAGAGGAGCCTTTGGGATTGAAGAGCTGACTGGGGATCACCCTTTAGACTGTGGCCTTCATGGAGATAAACTCCTGCTGGGATCTGAGCAGGACCATCTATCCCAGCTGAGCTCCAAGCCTGGGGCTGTCACCCAGCTGGGGCTTGTGGCACAGATCCCCCACGGGGTCAGGACCCCATTCCCACCCACCCACACCTCTGGGACACGTCAGGATGCACCACCCCAGGAGCTCTGGCTGCCCTCCCCACCTGGTTACACTCTGCAGGATCTTCTGCTCATCCTGGTCCAGGCACACGGCGAAGGAGGACTGCACCCCAATGATCTGGACCTTGTCTACTTTGATCTGGGACACGCTGATCTGCTGAGAGGAAAGGCTTGCAGTGAGGAGCTGCTGGCTCAGTGCGTTCCCTGGGCTGGGAAGGGGAGCTGAGGGCAGGACTGGGGCCAGGAGCAAAGAGATCCCCCAAGGAGCTGCTCTCTCCAGCCCTCATCTCACCCAATGTAGCAGCTCCAGAATTGGAGTTACCTGATTGAAACTTTTCTTGGATTTGGAGTTCTGCCTCTTAACCACCTCGGTCATGGTTAAGTTGAGACATTCTGTCTTTGAGGCTGCAACAAGAGAAAACTGCTGTGACCTGGGGCTCTGCTGGGAGCTGAAGTGGTCCCTGCACCTCTCAAAGCATCCCAGACCCGGGGGGGCTGCAGCAGGATCCCACTGCTGGGGAAATGCAGTTCCAGCTTCCCTTCCCTCATGCTCAATTCATGGAAAGCACTGAGGACACTGAGAAATGTCCCCTCTAATTCCCAGCTGCTTTCCAAACACAGCAGGAGAGAACATTGAACCACCTGAGGCTGCAAACAGGGGAAAACCACTGCTCATCATTGTGAGGAATGTCTGACTCTTCCAGCATGGCCTCTCCTGAGCCCACCTGGAGATGTCTCCTCATGCCCGGAATTACAGTGACATCCTGTGGTCAAATGCTGAACGGGAAAACCAGCAGAGCCAATCCCAGGGAGCAGATTTCTCTTGGAAGGAAGGAGTTCATGGAGAGGTTTCTCCCCCGAGAGGAACTGAGGACACCCCTGATGCAAACCCTGAACTAGAGCAGAAACACCCAACTCAACGAACCGAGGAGGTGAGACACCAGTTCCTGGTGGTTTTCTCCCGGGATTGGCTGCATGGCTCCATGGATGGGGTAGCGACAGGAGGGACAGTGTGGAGCTCCATGGAGCCTACAGTGGATGCCTCCTGTTTCGTACAACACCCATTTCCCTGATTATTCTGCTGACAAACACCTGCCAGGCACCAGGCACATGAGGAGAAAGGAATTAAGCCCCTCAGTCTCCTCAGAATTGGTTATGTCTGATGGCCAAACCAGCATGGAAATTCCATGGAAATGGAATGTCTGATGGCCAAACCAGCAGTTCTTAAACAAAACAAAACCAAACACACACATGGATCAAGAGCCTTGGTGCTTTTCAAAGGCTCAAAGCTTGATCAATTGGAGAACCTGATTAGAAACAAGGCTTCTGAGGCCAAGCCAGATGGCTGGAAGCTGTGTCAGGGCTGCAGGAAGGGCAGCAGGCTGAAGCAGTAGCTCAGGAAGGGCCTGCTGGGAGCTGGCTGAGCTGCTGTGGGTGCAGGACAGTGCCTGGCCCTCGCTGCTGCTCCACCAACCAGCAGCTTCACCTCTTGCTCCTCCTAGCCACACAGGAGTTCTGGAAAGCATCACTCTCCAGTGATGATCCTGGTGTTTGGGCCAGCCCAGCCCCACCCCTAACACATGATTTCCAGCTGGAAGCTTTCAACAGTGACACCACATGTCCTTTGTCCCTGATGTGAAGCTAAGGACAGCCAAGGACTGGAGCACAGCCAGGGGACATCAGGCACCTCCCAGGAGTCTCCTGCATCCCCACCTCCCTCATCCACTCCGTGCCTCCCACCCTTCCCTGGGCACAGCCACCAGGACCCTGCACCCACCGAGCTCCTCATGCTTCCTGCAGGCCTTGCTGAGGTTGACAGACGTGCAGACCTTCTCCATGTCATTCCAGTGACTCCTGCCGCTGGCAGCTGTCTGCAGGGACCAGGGGAGAGAAGCACACAACCATTCAGCTTGGAAAAGAACTTGAAGGTCAAGTCCAACCCTAAATCTAACCCTGCCAAGTCCTTAAACACCACATCTACATCTTTAAAGTACCCCCAGGGATGGTGACCCAACCACTGCCCCAGGCAGCTGTGCCAGGGCTGGACAATGGACAACCCATTTGGGGAAGAAATATCCCTAATATCCAATCTAAACCTCCCCTGGCCCAGCCTGAGGCTGTTCCCTCTCCTGCTGTCCCTGTTCCCTGGAGCACAGCCTGACCCCCTGGCTGTCCCCTCCTGTCAGGAGCTGTGCAGAGCCACAAGGTCCCCCTGAGCCTCCTTTGCTCCAGGCTGAGCTCCTTTCCCAGCTCCCTCAGCCTCTCCTGGTGCTCCAGCCTCTTCCCAGCTCTGTTCCCTTCCCTGGACATCTCCAGCCCCTCCATGTCCCTCTTGTCCTGAGGGTCCCAGAGCTGCCCCAGCACTGGAGGTGCCCCAGCAGTGCCAGCACAGGGGACAGGCACTGCCCTGGCCCTGCTGCCACCCCAGAGCTGGGACAGCCCAGGTGTCCTTGGCCTCCAGCCCAGCTGGGCACCTCTGGGCTCATGTCCAGCCACTGGCACAGCACCCCCAGGTTGTCTCTCCAACAGCTGTCCAGCCCCTGTGCCTAATCCTGGAATTCCATGGGGCTGCTGTGACCCACCCACTCATGGCCCATGCCAGGCTGGTGCTGCCCAACCTCCCACCCAACTGGGGCTCCCACCTGGATTTACTTGGAGCTGCACAAAGGTTGAGTGGGCATTAAAGGTGATTGCACCTTGGATTTACAGTAAGTCACCCAGGCAAATCCACAAAATAACTGCAGAGGAACCAATAGAACAGGAATGGTGCTGTGCCCAGCATGAGATTCCTGCCTGGAAGCAAATGCCACCAGTGCAAAGTGGCACTGGAAGCCTATGGAAGCTGGCTGCACATTCCCTGCTTCACTGGGCTGGACAGGAATGGAAACACACCTCCAATTAGCCATTGAATAGATAATTAGCTGAGTTTGCCTTGGATTTGGGCTCCCCCAGCAGACTCTGAGCCCCCAGGTGAGATATGTCTGCCCAGCCCAGATGAGGTTTGAGCCCCCTGGTCCCTGTGAATCCCAAGCTCTCACCTTGCTGTATGCAATCTGTAGTGTTAGTGGGATTGCTTCCCTGTCTCCATCTATTCCCAGCCTTTTGCTGCCTGGACCTGCAGGGAACAAGGAGCAAATGTCACACGGGGGCTTTTTGTCCCCACCCTTCACGGATAGAGCAGCACAGCCAGGACCTACAGAAAAGGGGCAAAGGGCTTGCTGAGCACAGCTGTGGGGGAAAAGGGCAAAAAAAGAGAAAAGGTGGCTTAAAAGCTGCAGTAAGCAGAGAATCCAGAGAGGAATTACAACACAAAACCACTCTGCAGAAATGAAAGTGGCTCTGGCTGAGCTGGTGTGGAGGGGTCAGAGCTCCAGGGAAAACACAAAGCAATAAAGGCCACACTGCTCTCCCTGCTCCTGTTTGTTCAGGCAGATTTCTGCCCGCATTAAATTAGCCTTCAAACACTGGGCCTGACACTTCCTAGCTGTTGTTTCCCCCCTGGATAATTTTTTGCAGCTGTGAAGTGGTGCCAGAAAACCCAAGGGGAAAATATCAGAGTCAGGACTGGTGGTTTCACGAGTTGGAGGGAAGAGCTCTTTGCCTGATTTTGGGGGAGAGGGGTGGGGACAATTCATAGGAGGGAATTTCTTGGGCTCTGTTGAGAAGGACAAGTCGAGATCTCACAAAATCAGCTGGTTAGAACCATGAAGAACGGGTTTAGGTGCAGTGCTGGGGGTTGGCCATGAGGTGTCTGTGTGAGCTGCACTTCAGAGCATCCTCTCCTGGGTACCCGGGAGCAACTGCAGCCAGATGTTCCTGCCACTGCTTCTTCTTTCTTAATATTATTAATTTTATACATTCATAACATAAAAGTACATAAAATTACGTGCAGGGAGGCTCCAGGCACAAACCTGGCTTTGCCCAGCAAACTGGGGAAATGGAAAGAGGGATTTCATAAATGACACTTTTGGACAAAGCACAAAGAGAAAGCAGTAAAAAGACAAAGAGCAGTAAAAGATAAAGAGCTGCATTTGGCAGGTGCTGATGAGAGGAAGGAAATGGGCTTGAAGGTGTTTTATTGTAAATCCATTCTAGGGTTGACAACAGCACAAACCATCAGGCATTGCCATGGCTCTGCTCCTGGAAGGAATGCAAAACTGGGATGTTTCACTCCCAAACCAGTGAAGAGTTGTCTGGATCCTCGCTCAGCCTGGCTCAGACACCTCCTGCAGCCCTGGCTCCTCCAGCCCCTCCTTCCCTTCCCTCCCAGCACTCGTTTCAGACTCCCCCAGAGGGGTGTGTGTGCAGAAGCAGCTACAGACCTGAGGCCTTGATGGCCCTTGTGGCTGCTGAGTGCCCCAGCTCCAGGGAGTGGATGAAGACCTCGGTCCTCTTCTCTCCCCCGATGAAGGTGAGCTGCCAGAGGGACAAGAGGGGACATGTGGGGGTGAGGGGACCCAGCCCTGCCAGGCTGCCTTCACCCCCCTCACTCCTCCCCACAGGAAATGGGGCAGTTTGGGAAAATCCTTCCATGTTTTCAGAACACCTTTCTGCAGCTGCTTGGGGTGACACCTGCCTTTAGCTGCACTTCAGAGTGCATGAACAGACATCCAAAACAACCCAAACCCCTCATTTTCACTTAAAACTTCACAGCCCACTGGGAAAAAAAGCTCCCAATGAGCTGACAGCAGGGTCTGGGAATTGCTTTGGGAGCACAGATCCCTGGAAGAGCAGCAGCTCTGCTCAGCACAGCCCTGCTGCAGCTGGGCCTGAGCCACAGCCCCAGAGCAGGGGTTGCAGCCCCAAATTCAACTTTCCTCACCAGCACACAGCAAGGTGTGGAAAACTTGCCTCATGGAGGAGCTTGGTTTGGGAAGCAGAGCTCTGGAGAGACCTCCAGTGATGTGAAAAGCATGGCAGCACTGCCAGGCACTGCCTTGTGCCATGAGGAAGGTATTGGGATGGAAAACTGCTTGTGGGATCATCTAGCAGGACCTGCATCCTCTCAATCCCTGAGCCAGGAGCATCAGCCAGGGCATCAGGGACACGCAGGCAGTGAGAGGGGACCCAGCTCTGCCTCAGCAGCAGGTGGTGGCAGTGCCACACCCCCAGGGCTTCACAGGCCGCTCCTGACTGGTGGCACAGGCAGAGCCATCCCCCTTTTCCCTCCCCAGGCTGGGGCTGAGCCGCCTGCCCACCTCAGTCTGGTAGAGCTGCAGCAGCACGGGGCGCGTGGCGAAGCGGCAGTAGTAGAGGATCATGTCTGCCAGGATGGGCAGCTGCTCCTGGCAGTCCTCCTGGGGCTCAGCCTCGGGCTTGGCACACTGGGGTGGCAGAATGGGTCAGAAATGTGATGGGGTAGGTGGTATCTCCAGCCCACAACTGCCCACACCACCCCACCGGGGACACAAAGCCTCCTGCTGACCACCAGGAGCCCCGTGTCCATCCTGTGTCCGTGCAGAGCAGGGTGGTGCCCCGTGCTCAGCAGAAGGTTCTCTGAGCAGCTCCCCAGCTCCCCAGGTAAGGGGCACAGCCTGCCCTGCCCGTGGCACACACACACCTGGCACAGGACATCCATGGGCAGCTTCATCAGCCCCAGGACGTTGCGCTCGTACCAGGGGTCCAGCAGGCCGATGTAGTGGGAGATGTCGTTGGTGCTGCTCTCCGCCCCAGCCAGAGAGGGGTCCTGAAACCGGACGCTGGGGTCACCCCGAGGGTCCCCTCAGCCTGCCCCACCTCACACCGCACCCCCGGGCCAAGCGGAGCGCCGGTGCCACCGCGGGGAGGGGACACCGACCTGTGCCCGGGGCGGGGTGTCCCCCGGGGACGGCGAGGGGTGGTGATGCATCTGCGGGGTGGATGGAGCGGCGCAGCTCCTCTTCACGGGGACGTAGAAAAACTGCAGCCTGAAGTACCGTGTCAGCGAGGGGCAGGAGCTCTCCTTGAGCCTGGGGGAGGAGCAGGGGGTGACCGAGCGGCTCATCCCGGCACGGGAGGCACCCGCGGCCACCCGCGCGACTCACCTGAGGTCGCTGTAGGCGCGGGCCACCTTCCCCGAGATGCGGTCCGAGCCGAACACCACGACCCGCAGCGTGCCCACCTTGGCGTCCTCGTCGTAGCTGAGGAAGGGGCGGCGGGGCAGCCCGAGGGGCCGGGGGGCGAGCGGGGCGGGAGCGCGCTGGCCAGGGCAGTGCTGCGGCAGCGAGAGCGCGCGGCGGGAGCGCGCGGGGATGCGCGGCTGCGCCGGGGACGCGCACAGGCTCTCGGCGCGCCGCAGCGGCAGCGACAGCGAGCACGGCCCCGGGCAGTCGCGCAGCTCCCGCCGCAGCACCAGCTGGCTCTTGCTCTTTAACAGCTTGTAGAGCCTGTTGGTCAGCGACTGCCGGTGCCTGGGGGGCTTCGGCTCCGTCCTGCCCGCCGTGTCCAGAGAGCTCTCGTCGCTGTCCTCGGCGTAGCCGCTGTCCATGCAGTCCTTCAGGCTGGACACGAACGACTTCAGGGACTTCCTGGAGACCCCCGTCAGCTCCGAGATGGAGTCCTTGTGGGAGGTGAAGAGGGACATCCGCGAGGGCTTGGAGCCCTCCTCGGACAGCACCGAGTACACAGAGTCACTGGAGATGGCACAGAGCGGCGACAGCAGCGAGTCCCGCTCGGGGGAGCCACCGTCGGTCTCCACATCCTCATCCTCCTCCTCTTCCTCCTCGTCTTCCTCCTCGTTCTCCGAGGCCAGGGGCTCAGCAACGCTGCACTCCTTGCTGAGGACATCGTTGAGGATGTCTGAAAGCAGCCAGAGGAGAAGGTGTCTGCCATGGGCTCCGGCAGAGTCACTGCACGTGTGGTGACCCCAGACACCACCACCACTCCCCATGGCCAAAGCTCTCCTCCATCCTGCACGGTTTCCAACCGAGAGCTGGAAACCTCCTGCTGAATGGTTCTACATTTCCATAAAAGGCTCAGTTGCAAGGCAAAGCAAAATGTGTTTCTGTCCTTGAGGTCAAAATGCAAACTCCACTTGGGCTTTTGCTTCCTTCCTCCCCAGCTTTCACCTCTGAACCAGGTTTAACCAGAGGGCAGGAGCAAAGCCAAGTGTGGCTGATCAAACCCCAGACTGACCCAGCCAGGCTCCCTGTCAGGGCCGGACTTCACTGCAAAGCCTGGGCTAGAGCTCTGCTCCCACTTGCTGCGCCAGCAGGGAAGGAACACTGAGCCTTCCCAGGAACAGACAAGGTTCTTCCAGGAATGGGGAAGCAGCAGAGAGCAGCTCAGCACAAGGGGAACCTTCTACTTCTCCTCCAAAACTGCTGGGCCAAGAGCTCAGCAGAGTCACCACTCCTGGGCCAGCCCTGCTGAGGGGGGATGAGCTGTCACATCCAACAGGTTCCAACCCCATAAGGTCCAAGAACATCAGCAGGGTCAGGTTTTTCCAGCAATAATTATTTCCAGGGCACAAGCAAGGTTTACTCCTTGCAGAGGAGCTTCCCACCAACCAATATCCCATGGAGTCAGGTACAACAAAACTCTTCCAGCTTCATGCAAGGCTCAGCTTTGCCAAGGAGAATAAGCCCTGTGTGATTTGTGTCTGGACAAAATGAGGTTTGGGGCCACCAGTGTGCGGTGCCCTCTGCTCAAACATGGGTGTTGCTTGGGATCACAGCACCCAAGCTGGCACCCACATCTTGTTCCATCCAGGGGACACAGACACCAGCTCTGTCACAGCCCCAGCCAGGCTGAAAGGCTGCTCAGCCTCCCCTGGGGGTTCCCTGGGAGGCCAGGGGACCCCCAACTCACCGAAGTTGTCCTGGTCCCAGCTGTAGGTGTAGCAGCGAGCAGGGGGGGATGGGGATGGGATGGAGCTTGTGGGGCTGGGCCTCGCCTGGGGAGAGAGGAGGAACAGAAATTGGTGTGCAGGGCCCCCCAGTGCCACCCCTGCCAGCTCCCCTGGCCTGGGAGATGCCACCCACCCCTTGTGCATTTAGGACAGCCCAGGACAAGCTCAACCCCGATGCTGCTGTCCTTAGCCCAAGCAGTCACCTGCAGCTGGGAGGAGGGAACACTTCAGACCTTTATGAGCCCCCAGATGTCACAGTCACCATCTGATTTAACGCTTTCATCTCACCCCTACATTGTTCAAAGGCTGGACAATTCATTTTGTTGCTGTTTTAATGAAACCATTAGTGGCTCACGGTGTGACTATTAAATAGGGTCTGGGTCGGTGCTTTTTTATTGCAGTTGTTGCACTCTGCAAAACCCCTCCCCACTGCTGCTGCTGCTGCAGGGGCTGAGCTGGCAGCAAAGCCTGGGGACAAGAGGGATGGGGGACTCTCACCTGTGATGGCAGGAAGGGAGGCAGCCCCGGCGATGTCCCGCAGCACGGCCTGCAGCTGCTCCCGGGCCAGCTGGGGGTCACTGCTGGCAGCTGCTGCCTCCTGAGCATCGGCAGCGCTGGCGTAGAGCTCTGACAGCTCCTCCAGGGGCTTGGACTGCGGGGCAGAGCCAGGGGGAGACATTCAGGGCTTCCCTCCACAGAGCCAGCACATCAACACATGGGGCTTTGGGCAGTATCCCTAACAGGGTAACTCTCTCCCCTCCACTACCTCCACGCCCTTCAAACACCCCAGACTTCTCGGATGAAAATAAAAACGTGTTTTAAAACACCCAAGGGGTTTCTTCATTGTTTTTTTGCCTCTCCCCCAAGTGTTTATCTGGTCAAACAGTTGTGCTGCTTTTCACATCGGGGGGCTCTTCGCCTCTCCACTTTGGGATGGGAAAGGAGTGACAGCGTAAAAGGGGAGCTAGCCCTCCACACACACTTCAGAAAACACTTCAGATCTCAGATTTAACCTGAGAAGGGAAAGATGTGTATTTTTCCTGCAAGAAGCATCATCAAAACACTTCCTTTGCCAACCTAATCCTATTTTGGGTAGGAAATCCAGCAGCCAACTGCACTGAACTGCCCGCCGTGGCAGCCCAGCCTGGGGGCTGCCCGAGCCCACCTTGAGGAGGGGGTGCAGCCTGTCCAGGTCACAGCAGGTGCCAAAGTTAGCCTGGTAGAGGTGCTCGAGGAGCAGCACCAGCGTGGAGTGCTGCGGGAGCTCGCTGGAGCTCAGCTTCTCGGCGATGGACAGGAACTCACTCTGCACCTCCGAGCGGTTCAGCAGCAGCACCGTCCTGGGGACAGGGAACACCAGTCAGGCCAGGACACTGAGCCCCACACAGGGCTCCAGCCCAGCAGCCACTTGGCCTCACTGGACACGCAGGGTAGGACATGAGAGTGACACCAAAACATCTCCCTCCTGAAGGTGCAGCTCACAGGAGAAGCTTTAAGGACAAAAGCCACATCCTTCAGCTGCATTTTTGCTCCAGAGCACAACAGGAATGTCCACAGGCTTTGACTCCCCAAATCTGCAGCCCAGAGAACTTGTGTTTCCCATGGACGTGAGCCCTCACTGTCCACTGAATGAAGCTGGCTCTGAATTAAAGTTGGGCTTGGTTCTAGGGAGCTCAGGCAATAGGCACAAGCTTCCAACAAGCCCAGAGTTCAGGTATTGGACCTGAAAATCCTTGGTCCAGTCCAAGTGAGGGTGTTCCAGGATTCTATGATTTGTACCAGGTTTTCAGGGGATTTTATGGAAATACAGCCACTCCTCCAGTGCTGCTGGGTGGGACACAGTGCAGATCCAGAGCTGGGCAGGATGAGGGGACAGGCCAGAAGAGCAGGACACCCTCCTGCACAGAGGGGCTATGTGAGGAGTGTCCCTGGGCCAGGGTGGCCCAGATCACCTAACCTCATTTGCCTCTTTACAAATGAGGATGGCAGGGAAAAGTTCAGCCCTCGAGTAAGGTGCAAAGTCTGACTGTGCTCGGAGCTTTCATTCCTCGCTGCTCTAGGGCTGGGATGGCCTCACTTTTGGCTCCCAAACTCATGGATCACAGCATCTCCCAGCGTGTGCTGAGATCAGCAGCACCCTGGGGAGGAGACTTTGCCTTTCCCACACCTGCAGCCCTGCAGGGTCACTGGCACGGGGAGCCCACAGCCCCTGTCCCATGGCCCTGGAAATGCCATAGCTGCCATCCCTGTCCCTTCCCACAGCTCAGCCAAGCAATCCAGCCCTTCTCCCCAGCCCCTGGGAGATGCTGCAGCAGTGCCAGGCTGTGGGGATGCCACAGGGGCCAGGTGGCCACACTTACACCGTGGAGCTCTGGTAGTTCTTCACAGGCAGCCCCTGCTCTGTTCTCACCAGCCTCTGGAAAGTGATCCCTGGGGAGAGAGCAGAGGAATGAGGCACAGAGCCCCTGTAGGCTGCTGTGCTCAGCAGCACTGAGCTGGCTCTGCCTCCCAGTGCAGTCCTGAGGGGGCAGAGCCCCTGCCTGGAGGGGGAATGGCAGCACCAAAAGTCCTCGTGGGGACAAAGCACAGCCACCGTGTGAGGGGGACAGTCCAGGGAGCTCAGGAGGGAAAGAGTAAAAACCCAGAATTATGGGAAATCATCCACAGGATGGGACAGGAGAACTGCTCCAGCCCCAGTCCCTTCTCCCCCACTGCTCATACAGGATGGGAATTCCATGGATGACATTTACCAACTTCTCCCATTTGCTTTATCCCCCTCAAACCCTGGATGTCACACAGGGCCAGCAGGTCACTGCCACATCCCCTGCTGCAGGGATGGAGCCCAGACTGGGCCCAGCAGGAGAGAGGCTGCTGTGGGCAGCCACACCCTGGATGCCTCTCTGGGACTGTCCGCAGGACAGCAGGTGACATCAGATGGATCTGGACTGGATGGCAACAGCAAAGTCCTGTCACCCCCATCAGCAGGACAGGGACACAGCCTGGAAAAACCTTATGGCATCACCAGGATCCAGCCCCTCATCCATGCAGGCAGCCACATCCCAGGCAGCTCAGCACCCATGGGTGCCACCCTGACCCACACAGGTCACGGCAGCAGTGACCCCTCCTGCAGAGGCATCAGCCCCAGGGTGCAGATCAAAGCTGTTGCGTTCCTGCAAATATTGACAGCAGCTCGTTCTCAGTTAATCTTTAGCCTCATCTCAATAAAAAGCTTTGGCCTCAGCCCCCCAGCAGGTCACAGGGCCCTTCAGCAAACCCAGAACAGCTTGGAAGGTCCTGGCAGCTGAGCAGCAGGGGACACATCCTCACTGGCTCTGGAGAGGCCACTCTGAGGGGCAGCACTGGGATTCCCAAACTCAGCAGCCAACACCTCCCACACAACACCTTTGGCAAGGTGAGGAATTCATTCTGCTGTGGGAGAGGAAAAGCTTTGGGACCCAAGTCCCCCCTCACACAGCCTGGGGCACTGGGGATGAGGGGATGGCACAAGAGTGGGATGCAGCAGCCCCCACCCAGCACGAGAGCTTCCCAGGGGTGTGCAAAGCACAGACCTGACCATGTCACAGCAATAAATGACCAGGAAGGAGCTGGGGAGCCCCACAAGTGTCCCCATGTCTCTGTGGCCCTGCAGCTCTGAGCTGGACACAGCAGAACACAGCCAGACCCTGCCTTGTGGCCATGGCCATTTGTGCTGGGGTAAAGCACCAGTCCAGAGCTTCCACCACACAGGGCTGGGGTTTTTGCCATCTTTTTGTTCCTTGGAAAGCACCTTCCATCCCATCTCGAAGCTCCCATCTCACAGGAATTGGTGCAGTGACAGAGACCCTGCAACTGGCATCCCCCAGGGCTCTCCAAAGCAGTTTCCCAGGCTGAGGAGGTGGCAGCTCCCCAGCCTGGGGCACAGCCACATCCCCCTGCCAGGCCTCCCAAACCCTGCTCAGAGCTGCTATCGCTGCCACGGCCCTGCACAGGATTAAACACGGGCTGCAATGTGCTCTGTGTGATAACAGCTCTGCAAAAGCCCCCAAAAGGCAGGGAGATTAGGGAAAAAGGCTTTGAGAAATAATTGGAGGAGCTGCTCCATTGGGAACAACAGGACATCTACAAGGAGCCCTTAATTAAGGAGAGCACTGGTGCTGCCCATGGATGTGCCCAGAGCTGGGTCACAAGGAGTGTCTGGGCTGGAAAGAACAATCCAGGGAGTCCCTGAGCCCTATGGAAATCGCCATGGAAGAGCAGGCTCGGAGGCTCCAGCCACCCTGATGCCCATGAATAGCCCCACTGTTGTGCCCCCATTGCACCACTGAGCACCTCAAACAAAGGGCAGGCTGGGGGCAGCAGCCAGCATGTGCTCTGCTGGGGAAAAGACCCTCCAGACTGAAATCCAGCCAAGAAACCGTTACCCATTTTTCTAATTCCCTCTGATGCACAGCTGGGAGACTCCGGGATGCTCCTTGCACACACAGCACCCACCACAAACACCACCCTGCCCTGCTCCTCCAGAGGAATCCAGTCCCACCCAGTGCTGGACCACCTGGGAGTATCATCCTGAGGGAGGATGGAGGGCAGAGGTCCTCACTCTGAAAAGCTGAGGTTCCGGATGCCCCGGGCAGGCACTGTGCTCACAGGGTTCAGGAAGCAAAGGGGGAGTGAGACAAGAGCAGCAGGGGACAAAGCCCCAGGCAGGAGTGTTTGGGGTTGGCAGACGCTGGGGCAGGGCAGGAGTGCTCACCAGGGGCCTTCAGCTCGTTGCTGATGAAGGTGAGCAGCTCTCTGAAGGTGTCACAGTAGGGCACAGGCCACGTCAGGAAGCTGTGGTAGACACTGGCAGCTTTCAGGAGCAGCTCAGAGCCGGGGGGAAGGTGAGGAGCCTGCAGGGACAGGGAGATGAGGTTAGAGAGGAACAAAAATCCTGAGTGCTGTGGGAAAACTCCAGGGTTTAGGCTGGAAGTGGGAGGAGGAGAAGAAAAGCAGACCTTCCCCCACTGGCACCCCATGTCCTCCCAAGGAAGGGCCACAGGATCCCCACTGGGCACATCTCCAAGAGGCTCCTTCCCAACCGGGGCTCACGTGCCCAAGCCTAAATATAAATTCCTTTTTGAGCCCCACAGAGCCGTACAGATGAATTCCATACTGCCTGTGCTTGGGCAGGATCTGGCAGCAATGATTTCCTTGGGATAATGATGCATTGTGCTAGTAATAATAATCATAATAAAAATGTATTTCCTGTGAAGGCTCTGCTCCTTTTCATTCATGTTGCCCGTGTATTTTGCCCAAGTATAAAGGGTAATGAAAAAAATTCCCCTTCATTGTCCATCTTTGTTTCTGATTAGCCCAATCTTAAAAATTTTAAGCTAATTTTCTTTTTCTCTCAGCTTGTGCAATGGTTGCTTGATCCAGATCCCTATGGATTCACACAGGATCTTTCTTTTTGGGACAAACTGATGAAAGCAGCCTGGGATGTTCCAGCCAAAGCCACCACAGTTCTGGTGCCTGCTGCAGGGCTGGGGTCAGGCTCGGTGCAGCAGCCTCAGCACTTACATAGAGCACGGCCGAGTAGAACAGCAGCGCCAGGGGCGTCACCAGGTCGTAGTCACACCTCTCCTGCACCTGTGGGAACAGCCCGAGGGCACAGGGATCAGCCCAAGGAGCACTGCCTTAGCTAAAGTAGCCCTGGAGGTGCCCAGCCTGCACCATCCCATCACCACACGCGGGAGATTCCCTCATTTCCATAGGAGAACCACCCCATAACCCCACTAACCCACAGGGGTGGGACAGGCAGACCAGCACAGCCTCCTGCCGCATCTTTCCCAGATCTGGCCAAGCTCCCGACCCTTCATGCTCCTGATCCTTGCATGAAATTCCATGGAAGTGACTCAAAGCAGGCAGCTTGGGAAGCTGGGCAGCACAGTGAAATGCAAGGGATGGGATCCAGGCAATGGAATGCCAGCCTGTTTTCCAGGGAATAGCCAGCAGAACTCTCTCACTGAGGGCTCAAGGAGGCACTTGCAGAGAATCTCCCCTTTGAGTGCAGCACAAGGTGCAATAAAGCCTCACCGAAACCCTCCTGTACCAAACCCCTCTCTGCACCCAGAACAATTCCAGCCATTAAAAGAACATACAAATGAAAAAACATGACTGCTCTCAGCTCCACAGCCTCTTTCCCATAAAATGGAAATTTACCCCCTGACATGAATCCCAGCGCTGGGGATTGAGGGAACACATCCCCATTTCCTGCCACATCAAGGGATTCCTCCAAGGCCTTCCCAGCTGCAGCCCAGGATGACCCTGCTTGACCAGTGATGCCTCGAGCTCCCATGGCACATGATGGGGCCCTGGCAGGTCCAGCTGATTGTCCCTGCTGCTGTTTTGTCCCCAAGCTGTGACCCCACTGTCACCTGCCAGGCTGCTGTGCAGTGCAAATCCTGCCCATGGTCCCCAGCGTCCCAGCCCTGCAGGAAACCTGGCAGAGCTGCAGCAAAGCTTCCACCAAAAACAACAGGAAATTTTCCATGTGCTCTGCTTCGGAGCAGCAGCTCCATGGACACAGACCGGGAAGGGCTGAGGAAGGCTGGAGGATCTGCACAGCCCTGCACGGGGTAAAGCAGCACTTTGGGGGATCAAACCCCATCCCTGGATGTCTGGAGGGCTGCCCAAAGAATCAATATGGGTTTTGCCATGTGGGACACACAGCTCTGCTCCCACCAGAGTTCTGGACCTGCTGACCCAGCGCCACCCAAGCACTGGTGCCCAACACCACCAAAATCCCCCACCAAGCTTTGCCAAACCCCATCTGGAGCTGCCGATGTCTCCAAGGCTGCAGGCCTCCCTGACAGCCCCAGCTCACCTCTTTGGTCTTGCCCAGGATCTTCTCCAGCAGGATGAGGTAGTTCCCAGCGTCTCGGCTCACCAGCTCCTGCAGGCTCCAGCAGTTGAGGCACAGCCCGGCTGTGGGGACACAGAGCCACTGCTACTCACTGCCCCATGGGCACTCACAGCCCCATGGCACCCCCAGCCCCACTCAGGAAGGTCACAGGGGGATGAACAATGGGAAGGGGTCGAGGGGAAGGTGTTGACCACAGGCATCAGATGAGGGTGGAAGCACAAAGCTCACATTCTCCCTAAGGCCAGGTCCAATCTCAAACACCAGGGTTTGTCTCATGGCACCCTGGAGCACCTGAGCAGCTCTACCGCCTCACAGCCCAGCACACCCAGGCAGGCTGGAGGCCTCTGCCCCAGGGACCAGGTGAGGATCCAAGGTGCCAGAGCTGCCAGGTGCATGCAGAGACCAAAGGGATGCACCTGGCAAGGGTGAGACCCACCTTTCTCCTGCCCCAGCACAGAAAACCCACAGTGAAACCCCCTGCCCTGCCACTCCCAGGTGTTATCCCAGCTCTAAACTCCCTCAAATCCTGCCAAATTCAGCTCCCTGGCAGGCAGGCAGGCACCCAACCCCCTCCAGCTGCATCTTCCTACCTGGAGATGCCCCAAGGAGCACCACAGCATCAGCATTGCTGCCAAGCCTGTCCAGCACTCAATCCATCTCTAAGCACCCTCAAATTCTCATTTAATCTATCAAACCCCACCAAAGATTAATCAGAGAGAGGGGAATTGCCACACAAAGGGATGGAGGGTGGCTCACCCCCAGCTCCCTTCCCCAAACATCTGCCTCAGGCCGCTGGGACACGGCCGGTGACAATGGCCAAGGTGTTTCCCGAGGCTGTGGCTCTCCTTGGCAGTCAGGGCCAGATCGCAGCTGCTCCTGAAGGAAATGTTCCGTGTGAAGGCTGCCAGGAGCCTCCATTCATCCCGGCCCCACATCCCAGGGGAGAGGCGGAGCTCGCCCGGATCTGCAGCCCAAGGAGGGAGCAGCTCCTCCTCCTCTTCCTCCTCCTCCTCCCCAGGCACCCGGGTACCACCGCAGCCCCGTGGGGAAAAGTTCCAGGGAATTTCAAGCAGCCAGCCTCACAGATATTCGGGAAGGGTTCATGCTGGCAGCTCCCCGGTCCTGCTTTGCCATGGGTTTTTCCAGCAGGGGAGGAGGAGTGCAGACCCCACCCAGCTCCGCTGCAGCCCAGGGCACAGCTCAGAGGGCACCGGGGCTCTGCCAGGCTCAGCCAAGAAAACCAGAGCATTTCTCTCCGCAGAAAAGAGGGGCCAAAGATCAGAGAGGAGAAACAGAAGTTCAGCTGGGTTTCACTGTCATTAACAGTGGCACAGGACATGAACACTCATCCAGGTGTGCTGGTTGTCACTCTGGAGCCAGGAAGAGACAATGCCAGGGGCTGGCAGGGGACAGGGCTCATCACAAACCTACATGTCACACTGCCTCTCCCTCAAAGCTTCTTCCCATCTGCAGAGGTTACAGATTCATCAAACACACAGAAATGCCATCTGAACACCTTCACACTCCATCCAGGTGCTAAGGGAGCTGAATTTAAACCCATGGAGAGATCTGCCATGGCCCAGGGGGACAAGTCCAATGGCAAGACAAGCAAAACCAATGCTGAGGGTGCAAAGCCACACTTGTCCCCAGCAAGGACAAGCATTTGCTCAGTGGGACACCATTCCTGTGGCTTTCTGCCAGGCTAGCAGCTGAATCAGCAGGGAAAGCCCCCCTGCTGCCACACAACTTTTTACTTTCAATGACTCAGCATTTTCCAGTGGAGAACGATCCCTCTGGAAAGTTTCCAAGCAGCTCAGATGCACTCATTGTTAATTACAGATGCAATTCTTAAGTTGCCTCTGCTCTGTTGCTATCCACCAAGATCCTGGGGCATTTTGTCAGAGAGGGAACAGCCACATCAATCCAGGAATTCAGTGATGCTCCACTTTTCCTTTGAGCCACTGCCATATGACAGTGTGATGGCACAAAGCCATGGCATAACTCCAGCAGATTGCCCAAATAAATCAATATTGTCCCAGAGTGTTGCATCCTGCAGGGAAAGCCCCAGCACCTGGGAAGGAGTCAATGAAAAACTGGCCTAGCAGAAGTGGTCAGAGATGCCAGGAGCTTTGCTGACCTTATCAAGAAGCTGCTGGACTCATGTGGTGCCTTGAAAAAACCCATCCTGCTCCAGCTGGGAGGAGGAGTTATCTTATAGTCCCTTCCCATGCCTCCAGGGGCTCCAGAAGAGCAGGAGAAGGACTTTGGACATGGAAACAGAGTGACAGGACAAGGGAGAAGCTGAAGGTAGGTAGATTTAGAGGGTATATTAGGAAGTACAGGGTGGGTTTGAAGCATTCTGCATCTCCCTCACATGGAAAAGTCCATCTCCTGAAATGATCTAATACTCTGAGGGCTGGAAGAGCTGAGGGTGTTCAGCCTCTGAAGAAAAGAAGGCTCCAGGGAGACCTCAGAGCCCCTTCCAGTGCCTAAAGGGGCTTCAGGAGAGCTGGAGAGGGACTGGAGACAAGGGATGGAGGGACAGGACACAGGGAATGGCTCCCCAGTGCCAGAGGGCAGGGAGAGATGGGATATGGGGAAGGAATTGCTCCCTGTGAGGGTGGGCAGGCCCTGGCACAGGGTGCCCAGAGAAGCTGTGCTGCCCCTGGATCCCTGGCAGTGTCCAAGGCTGGCATGGATGGGGCTTGGAACAGTGGAAGGGGTGGCACTGGATGAGCTTTAAGGTCCTTCCAACCCAAACAATTCCATGATTATTTCCTGAGCCCAGCCATGGGGAGCAGGACCCCTGGGGGCTGTGGAGAGCAGGATCCCCGAGAGCAGTGGGGCTGATCTCGGTCAGGGAACATCCCCCTGGGAGGAGGACACCTCATCCTGCACAGCCAAACCACGAGTCCAAATAACCCCACATGGCTGCAGCTCCTTCCTTCCTCTCCCTTGGAGGAGGAAACCACAGCTCAGGGAGGCATTCTGTGCTGAGTGGGGCACAGGGAGAGGAGCTGGGGCTGCTGCCCTGGGGCAAACCTGCTGGGGAGAGGCTGGGAAGATGGGCAGGGAGCAGGGACAAGGGCAGGGCTTGAGGGAAGCACCTTACAAACACAACCTAAGGGAAAAACGTAAGAGGGAATGGGTAAGGAAGTGTAAGAGGGAGCTGTGCCAGGGCAGGTCAGGCTGGAGATCAGGAAAGGTTCTTCCCCCAGAGGGTGCTGGCACTGCCCAGGCTCCCCAGGCAATGGGCACAGCCTGAGGCTGCCAGAGCTCCAGGAGAGTTTGGACAGCACTGCCAGGGATGCACAGGGTGGGGTTGTTGGGGTGTCTGTGCAGAGACAGGAGCTGTGGAGCTGATCTTTGTAGATCCTTTCCAACTCAGGATATTCTGAAATTCAGACCTGAGGCCTTGTGACCCAGTTTTGGGTGTTCTACTGGAACTGAGCTGAGGCAGAGGACACAGCCAGATGTATTTGAGTAACATTGCTATAAGCAAATTCCTGTTTAACTCCTGGTCATGGCAGGGCACTGGGTATCCCCTGGGATTAAACCAAACAGTGCTGGGAGGCAGGAGGCTGCCAGGGGCTGAGCTCCTGAATTTGGCAGGGCTGCATTAACCAGAGACCACCAAAACAGCTGTGCCCTGGCAAAAATAGTCTGAAGCACAAAATGCAGCTCGGAAGTCCTGGACACAATGAACAAAGAGCACCCCAGGCATCAGGCAGGACAGGGATCCAGCCCTGAAGGGAATTCCCTTCCCTCCCCACACAGGCCCAGTCACCAGCACCTGCTTCTCCCAGCAGCAGGAGCAGAATCCCCACTGCACATCTCAGACAGGAAAGCTTCTTCAGCAGGGAGGGTGATGCTCTTTCTGTACTCAGGCTGGGAACAAAAGCCCAGGTGACATTAGCAGCAGAAAGGAACCTCTGCAAGTGTCCTGTATCTCCCCTGTGGTGGCACCTGGGGACTCCACAAGCTGCAGAGCAGCGCTTGGTTTTTTGCCAGGCCAGGGAGAGGCTCTGGCCAGGTGAGGAACCAGCTCCAGCCAGGTTCATCTGCAGCCACCCCTGTCCTGAGCACAGCCCGGCAGAGGTGACACTGCTGGGACCCTGAACTGTGTCACAGGGCCTGGCACATCAAGCCCAGGGACACCCCAGCAGTGGGGTGTGGCAGCAGCCCCAGCAGCACAAAGCCCAGACTGCTCCATCCCACTGTGCCAGGCGAGCTCAGAGGCAGCAGCACCAGCCCGGGCTGGGCAACCCCTGTCCTGGGGAGGACAAGGGTGGGATGTCACCCAGGGCAGGTGGGAAGCCTGACCCTGGCCTCTGCCCTTTAATTCCCAAAAAACGTTTCTCACTATGAGATACAGGGGAGCCTCCAAATCTGTGTGGAGAGGGCAGCTTGGGGATGCCCTGGGATGTCCCCCAGGAATGCTCCCTGTCATCACTGCAGCAGGAGCTCAGCTCCCCACTACCCCCAGTCTGTCGAGCTGTGCAAGCTCTGGGAAGTTGTGTGGGAGGGAAACATTTCCCCTCACCCACCCAAGCCCACAGTCAGGCAGGGGCCTCCTGGCTGAGGGAAGTGGGAAACAAAATCAGGCTCAAAACCCCTCGGTGCCTCAGGAGAGCAGTCCATGGATGTGGAGGAGCCAAGATCAGCATTTAAAATGAATCTTATACAGACAGCACAAACCAGAGCTTCCCCTTCCAGCCCTAAATCCAAGGAATTTGCCCCAAGAGGCCCAGGAGACCTCCCAGGAGGGCAGTGGGAGCCCCACAGCTGAGGAGCTGCTGCCATCCCCCTGCCCTTGTGCTCATCCATCCAGCTTTGCTTCACTAAAGCAGTGACCCAGCACTGCTTATTTCCTCTTAACACACAGAGAATGAGTCAGGTTTATCTGCCAGCAGCACAGGCAGCCCAGGGAACACTCTGTCCCCAGTGGGGGACCCTGGGGCTGGGGCAAACACAGGACTGAGCTGGGCTTATCCCAGCACCCCACAGAGCAGGACTCGACTGAACCCAGCATGACACAGAACGAAGGAAAACCTCCCTTTGGGAGAGCAAATCTCCAGCAAAGCCTCTGGAGATCCAAAGAAAAACCTGTCTTTGGGACAAGAACACAGCAAAGCCTCAGAGCAGGCAGAGGGTGCTGAGCAGGGGCTGCACCTGGGGAGCCTGGGCTCGGCTCTGATCTTGTCAGCACCACAAAGATGCCAAGACCAGGCACAGCAGCCCCGTGGGCGGCCTCGGAAGGATGAGCCTTTGCCATTTCTGTTCTGAGAAGTGCCCCAAGATGCCCTCTTCCTCCTCCTCCTCCTCTTCCTCTCAGAGCTGCTCCTTCCTGTCCTCGGGGGGTGGCATTTCCCCTCAGAGTGGGCACCTGCCAAGTCAGAAAACCAAGAGCACTGAAGCAGGAATGGCACCACCCACGGTGCTGGGCTGGGCACGGGCTGCTGGTGCTGGCAGAAGTGACACAGCCCAGGCTGGGTGGAAAGCAGAAGGCTCAGCAGTCTCCTCCTCCCCTGGACCTGCTGCCACCATCTCCTTGGCAGAGGAAGGCGGTTTCTCTCAGGGACTGCCCAGAGGAAGGGCCAGCTCGGAGCAGTTGGGACAGAGGGGGCTGGAGGTGCTCAAGGACAGGGACAGCCTGAGCCTGGCAGCCACAGCATCCCTTGGGAAGCACAGCAACCCAGCCCATAGCAGCAGCTGAGGCATGCAATGTGGATATGGATGCCCAGCACAGGGCACCTCCCTGCACCTCCACACAGCCTGGGCAGATATTCCAGCAGGAAAATCCTCCACATGCCTGGAGAAATCAGCTCAAAGGGTAAAATCTGCTGGATTCAGGAACCAGGAACCTCAACTCTGAGATGAGCTCAGCTGGTCAGAGCCTGGTGCTAAAAACATCCACGCTGTGCTTCAATCCCTGTAGAGGCCATGCGCTGGGGAGCTGGACTGGCTGCTCCTGGTGGGTCCCTTCCAACTTGGAATATTCTGGGATTCTGGGGAGTGTTTCAGACATTTCATTTCACTGCTCAGGGCTGAGGCTGGAGGAGTCCCACAGCAGATCCTGCTCCTTCCCCATGAGGGTGTTTAGATGACTGCCAGGATCTTGAGTTTCTCTTCACTGGAGCTAAGTCAGCTCCTGAGCTGGGACAGGTCACAGAGCACTGCTCCCCCAGCTCCCCAGTGACCTTCTCCCATCCTCCCTCACCAGCATCCTTCATCCCCTCTGACCGCTGCGGGAGACACACAACAGCTCCTTCCCCTCCCTGGAGCATTCCAGGCACTGGGTGCCCTCCATTCCAGCCCTGGAACCCTCCAGCCTCTCCAGCAGCTCCCATCCTCCAGGAACCTTGGGTTCCTCTCCCACCTCTGACTCCACAGTACTGCATCCCCAGCACCACCAGAGCTAAGCCCAGGGCTCTCCTTCACCAAAAACTCCTGTCTTTTCTTCTGCTCACTAGAAGATATAAAATATTTTTTGTTCTTTATCACCGTCTAATTTGACCATGGTCAATTTGACCTGCAGCACAAAGCAAGGGCAACCCTGAGGAGGTTCTTCCACAAGGAAAAGGTTTTCCTTCAAGCACTTTTCTAACAGGGATTTTTATGAGTCACAGACAATTCATTTTAATTTGGTTCCTCCAGTAAATTCTGCAAAAAGACCTATCTACACCCCAGAGCTCGCCACAGGCTCATCCTGGGTGTAAACCTGGGATGGCCAAATCTTCACAACTCCTCCTTGCTGACTTCACAGCCCTCAGCTGCTCATCCCTTACGCAGGGGGGAACAACGTGTCGGAAATGATTACTAACCCTCTCTGGAGCAACCTCCTGGGAAGTTATCACAGAGAAATAAAGCATCCAATAATTTAAAAATGAACAAAATTCAGCAAGGTCTCAGCCCCAAAAGCTGTGACATGGTGTGTGTTATTTTGGTGTATGAAGAGCGTAAAAAAGAGGGGAAAGCAAATTGGGAAATAGAAGTTAAAAATGAGGAAGGTGAAGGTTCCAGCCCAGCTAAGAGCAAGATGAAAGGATTCATTGACTTGTGAGGAGCAACCCTGCCACAAACAGCAGCCTGAACCTGACACAGGACAGGAATAATGAAACTGTCACTTGTAACATGGGGAAGGATGTGACAACATCTCTGCTCTGGTTTTGAAAGGCAGGAGGACACAGCTCTGGGATGTGGGCACTGTGCTCTGCTTTCCTTGAACCCCTCGTGTCACCACAGTGACCAAACACTTCCCACTCCAGCAGCACGGGATGGGACGGGATGGGGGAAGCAGCTCCTCAGAGGCAGCAGGGAAAAAGGAGGGACAGCCCCTCGGGAGGGCACTGGGGGGTCCTGGGGGACCCCGGCAGCAGCACCTGGCCTGGGGCACAGCAAAGCCACCAACAGACCCAGGGCACGCTGGAGATTTCTGGAGATTGGCTGAAAGGGAGATTTTGAAAGGGAGGTGCAAAAGGCCTGAGATTGTCCCAGGAATGGCAGGTCCTTGTGCCAAACCCCACAAGAGCCACATGAAGGGGCCTGAGAGGCAGGGGAAATCATCAGGGTGGGACTCACTGGGACTCAGCACAGAGCCCCCAGCAGAGCCCCCAGCCCCGACCCCTGCCCTGCACACCCCAATCTTTGCTAATGAGCCAGAAGAATTATGAAGTCGTTGTTTAAAGGCTTCCCCAGCTCAAAGAGCAGCGCTGAGGGGCTGGGATTAGAGCTGTGAGTGACAGGGGCACTGATTGATGGTAATTACAGCAGAGGTGAGCTCTGGGCACACAGTGACCTGCTTGGCCACCGGGGCTCCTTTGGCCACGCGCTGTCACTGTGCCAAGCACGAGGTCGAGCTTCCAGGAACCAGGAATGTGGGTCACACTTCAGGGCCTGCTTCCCAGAGCAGGGGAAACAAAAAGGACATGGGAATCTCAGTCAGCACTGCCCGAACCAAGCTCCCAGGTGATGTTACAGCATTGCTCCACTGGGTGGGAGGGAATGGGCATGGCAAAGGGATTCCCCTGGATTTTGGCAGCAGGGGGGATCCTGTCTGCATCTCTTTGTTGACTTGTAGGTAAAAAGAAAAGCAGGAAGGGTTGAAAGAACTTCACAGACAAAAAGGAATCAGAATCTGACAGCCCCCAGATTCTTTAATCCACAAGAGGGGTTGGCAGTGATTAAATCACAGCTCACAGACACAGCTACGAGGCAGAAAGGTCAAAATGACATTCAAAAATTATTTCTGCTCGTTGCTGCTCTGCCCTCACCACGTCAGCCCCAATCCTTCACAGCCCTCTGACCAAGGCTTACTCCTTTATGGCCACCACGGGATCTGAGCCAGGGTTAAACTGATAACAACATCTCTGTGCTGGTGGCTGACAATGCAGCAGAGATCACACCCCTGGCTTGGGGGCTGTGAGCATCAAGGCAGGGCTGGCTGATTGCACAAAGGAGCCTTTCCTGGTGCTGAACAAAGCCTGCTCCTCTCCCCAGCTCACTCAGGGACAGCTGGCAACACGCACGACTGCCCTGCTGAGTCCTTACACGGCGCAGACCTGGCATGACCTGTTCAGTGTCTTGGGAACTCTTCCTATTCCAGCAAAATGTCCAGGAATTCTGACCAGGTTGGATGCTACCTCTGACTCTAAACACTGGAAGAAAAAAGTCTCCAGCAGTGCCAGCAGCTCCCTCTTATCCAGACAGAGTCCTGGGTAAGACACCCCACCATGTGCCCAGGTAGGTCAGCAGATCACACAGAGAGAGGAACAAGCCCGTGGCTAACAGGTCACCTACCAGCCCATCTGCTGGACACGGCGTCCCTGCTCAGCCCGTGGAGACACCTCTCCAGTGCATGGTAGATCCTGTCCTCTGTGCACGTGGTGTGCTGCATTTTAACTCATCTCCTGAAGAGGGAAAAGGAGGAGAGTTAGGATAGGATACAAGGAACAGGGTACAAGGATTAGGGTACAAGGAACAGGGTACAAGGTCCTCGCTGAAGTGCAAGGACAGAGCACAGCAGTGCCACAGCAGCAGCACAGCCATGGTGCTCCTGGGGAAGCCACCCCTCTCACCCTGCCCACCCCAAAGCAACAACACCCCCCTCCCCTGGCTGTCACCTTCCCTCTGCTCCCCGGTCCCTCCCAGCCTTGGCACTCATGTCCATCACCCCACTGGGAGAGGCAGTGGGGCCAGGGCAGTCCCTGACGTGCATCATCTCTGCCCTCTCCCAGCTCCTGTCTGCGGGGCAGAACAGGAATGGCTTCCATAGCTGTGGTGAGGAGGTAATCTGGGGTTAACCTCCACCAGAGAGAGCACTGCAGATCACAGCTGCAGCACCTGGGCTGGGCTGGGATTCACAGAACAGCCCAGGCTGGAGAGATCTCATAGGATCATATGGTCCAGCCGGGGAAAGGTGACAGCAGAGCCCAAGCTCCTACTCCTTCCATTGGGCATGGATTGCTCTTGATGGCTCCAGTGTCCACTGGTGATGGTCACAAACCCACCCTGAGGGGCCAGGGAAGGTTCCAGAGCTGTCCCCTTGCTGCCACATGGCCAACATGAAGTAAAGGTCTGTGTGCCCTTGTGGCAATGGTGGAAAACACCGAGGGGACACGAGCCCAGCACGTGAGACATTGTGAAATTGTGACTGCAGCCCTGTCACGTCCCACCTCTCCTCCAGGGCCCAGGGCGCAACCGAAACCTTGGCTGGCAGAGACTGCGCTGGGGGAGGAAGGTTTCATCCCACCCAAGCCATATCCACCTGTATGGGACACCAGGAACATTAAAGCCACTTCCCAGGTTCACTGCTCAGATCTTCCTGACCATGAGCCATCAGAGGTGGCAGGGTGGACATTCCCTCCTCCCCGCACTGCCAGCCCTGCAGGCCACAGGACCCTGGAGCAGGTGTCCCCCTCTCCCAAAGCACAGACACAGCTCCATGCCACACATTCATTGCCTCTCTTTTAGAAGCAACACAAATGCACAAAAATATTTGAGGAAGGAGAAGTAAAAGCTGCCAATGCTACAAAACCTACCTGCCAAGGGGGCCTTTGGACAGCACACTTCTGTTCCTATGCACAGGCCCATAGAATTCCCAAAACCACCACAAAATGCTCAATTCTCTGCTCATTTGGCCAGAGCAGAAGCCGCTGTGACCTTGGCAGAGGCTCCATGGCCTTCCCTGCCCTGTGCATGGCCACGTCCACCCACACTTCATTCCTAGCAACTGCCCCAAAAAGGCTTAGGAAAGCTGTGCCTGGCTGCTGGGGCTCCCCGAGAACACAGGGAGCCAGCTCCAGCCCTGCCCCTGCGCTGGAGAGAATCCACCAGCAGCTCCACAGAGGTGAAAGCAAACCCACCCTGAGCACCACTGAGCTGCCCAGTGCAAGTGCTCTCCTTCACCCCAAAGAGCCATGGGGTTCCTGCCCCTTGTGTCCCACTGCCAAAACCTGGGTTTGGGCTCTGCACCAGGACTTTTATCCGTGCACCAAGGAATGCTCCGGTGCCTCGTGAAGGGGTGGGGAAATCTCACCCCAGCACCTGTGTCATGGTTGTGGCAGAAGAAAAGCAGTGAGTAAGAGCCCAGAGTGACTCACAGCACCTTTACAACACCCAGCTCAGTTTAGGCACAGCTCAGTCCTCCTCACCCCACACCATCCCCACCATCCCTTCCCGTGGATGCTTTGCGTGTCTCAGCACACAGCAGGCAGGGAATTCCAAATAAAACTCACCCGAGATACTGTCATACCCTGCAAACCACAAAATGCAGGCTTTGGGTGGTTTTTTCCTGCTGTGCCATGGACCACACATGAACCCAAACGTCCTGTCCCAGGGCAGTGCTTATGGAAGCATTTTCCATGGGAAAGGTCTTGCTTTGTCCACCACAACCAAACAGAAACTTTGCAACCTTTTCTGCTGTGTCTTCCCCCAGCTGTCCCCTCCTTGCCACCCACACTGAGCACGATGACAAGGCAGGGGACAGTTCTGGAAAACGTAATCTGACTTTCAGGAGCCCTGTTAAGCACCTCAAGAACACCAAGAAAAACAAGTGCTGGGGTCAAGGGTTTGGATCAATGCTTTGCTTTTTATGGGGGTGTTGAGCAACTCTGAAGGTAAAAATATAAATCTGTCCCTTCATCCTCTCCCCCAGCTGGACTCCCAGCAGCAGAGTGGAGAAACCAAGATTTGATTTGGGAAAACCACAAGGTGCAAGGGACAGGGAGCAGGTGCAAGGGACAGTGAACAGCCTGTGGTGACATTTCACAACACACTCAGGGTGAATCCTGCCAGTGGTCACACTCTGGCACCCTTTGGGGACACCCTTATCACAAGGTTGGGCACTGCCAAGCAAAGCAGCATTTGGGAAAGGTGTGGGATTCCTGCAGGAAGGAATCAGCAGGTGATTCCTGAGGAAGGTGCTGATTCCTCCAGGGGAAGGTGGGATTCCTGCCTTCTCCCCAGCAGACAGCAACACTTCCAGTAGGGAAGGGAACACATCCCCCACCCAGGATGTGAAGGGAGAAGGGGTTTGATGGAGCAGCTGAGACAGGACATTGTCACAACTGTCCCAACAGCAGCTCTGCAGGCAACACATCCCAGTGCCCACAGGTCTGTCCAACCCCTCTGTGACACATCTGGAGACTGCTCCCAGCACAGGAACACAGGGACACGGCAGCAGCAGTGGCAATGACTGAACATCACCCTTTGGACAAGGCATTAGCCAGGAGCACATCAGCTTGGACAGCAGCAGGAATTTCTCCACAGAAAGGGTGGTCAGAGATTGGCAGGAGCTGCCCAGGGAGGTTTGCAGTCCCCATCCCTGCAGCTGTCCAAGGAAGGCCTGGATGTGGCACTCAGTGCTCTGGGCTGGGGACAAGGTGGACATTGGGCACAGCTTGGACTGGATGGCCTGGGAGGGCTTTTCCAACCCAAATGATCCTGGGATTCTGTGATATTTTATATGGAAAAGTGTGCCCAGATCCACTGCCCCTCTGGTTCTGCAGTGTCAGCAGGAGCTGAGCAGGGCAAGCAGAAGGGCTTTGTCCCCCCACCCCTCACTCGGGCACCAGACCCAGCTCTACAGAACTGAGCTATGGGATGCTCTCCCATATGGGATTGGGTTCTCTTCTTCAGTAACTGAACCTCAAAACAGCCCCCAAACACCATGCAAGCCATGCAGTCACCACTCCAGAAGCAGAGAAGCCAATGTTTGGGAGAGTGAAGCAATTTTCCTGCTGTCCCACAGCGACTTGTGGCAAACCTGCAGCTCTCCAGGCACATTCCTTACACCCCAAGGCATCCTCCTGGCACCTGCAGAACCAGCAGTGTCAGGAAGGACTGGGATCCTCACAAGGGGATAGTTGGATTTCATCTGGAGAGTCCTGGACAAACACAGAGCTGACCAACCAAGCCAGACACACCATGCCCAACAATTCCCAATGTTCTGGGCACAGGGCAAGCTTGAACCCATCCCCTCTGAAGGTCTGAGTGTCCAAAAGGGCAATTGATAATCATTTTCTAACCAGATAAAAAAGCACTGGGTGAAGTGAGCGAGGAAAGGCCCAGCACACCAAAGCTCAGCTTGGAAAATATCTGAAGATTATTTGTGAAATTGTCCTTGCACAGGTGCCAGATCTTTGGGGAATTTCCATCCAAGATTGTTTATTAAGAGGCTTCATTCATCTCTGTGGATCACAGTCACAAAGGTGAACAGACAAATCAATTGTTTCTGATAATTAACACCAAACAGGTAAACATTTACCCCTTGGTGGAAAGGGGGAACTTGCTGATCACTGGTTTTAGATATTTCCTTGTCCTGCTTGAGGCAAAAGGTTTGCAAAAAAAAAAAAATTAAATAGTATAAAAAAATTGCCAACAAGAAAGAACATTTTCCTGCTGAGCTGTGCCACCACTGGAGGTCATGGGAAGCCCTTGGGGTATCACAGCTCCCTGGCAGGGACTTTCCACTCAGCTGGTACCCACTGGGGTTCCCCCACTTGCCTTCAGTGCCCTGGGACCTTTCCCTTCCAGGGCTTTTCTCCTGCTCAGGATCAGCTCCACACCCAGGAGCAGAAGGTCCCTGTGCACACAGCAGCCAAGGTGGCATCAGCAGATCATCAGGGCTCAGAGCAGCCTTCCCAGCAGGGACAAACACTCATCTTGTGTTAATGTCCACATGAGCCCCATCTTCAACACTCAAAGGACTTCTCTGATCTCCTCCTGCAGTGGTGGAGCCCAGGACAGCCCCAGGAGATGGGAACAGAGGGGATGGGCTCAAAGATCAAGTCCAAAGTGGATGTTCTGAAATCAAGGAGAGAAGAGGATCAGACCCCTCCTCCCAGGACGCCTCCCACACCCCAGCAGGACAAATCCCCGGAGCCTGGGTGCTCCACACCATGCCCTGGGGAGGCACCATCCCAGGCAGCAAATGCTCTAAAATCCACTCTTCCCAGAAAGCAAGTGCAGGCAGATACAGAACAAGCTGAGATCTCCCCTCCCACGATGGCAAATCCCAACAACATCTCCTTGCAATGCCCATGGGCAGGAAAGGACCTGGCTGGAAGTCCTCAGCCTTTCCAGAGGGATCCTGCAGCAGCCGCTGCTCCCCCAGCACTGGGGAAAGCCCAGGGTACCTCGGGCAGGACAACGCCCTTTCCTGCCCCGATTGTTCTGAGGTTCAGCATCCTGGGCAGGAAACAGGAGAGGAAAAACAAGGCCCTTGGCCCTCGGGAGAAGCTCTGAACATGCTGCCCAGGTCTGGGGACAGTGGCAGTGGGGAGGGACATGGACACCTCTCCTGGGGTGGTGCCAGGACATGGCTCAGAACCTGGCTCGGTGCTGCTGGAGGGCTCAGGGCACTGAGGGGAGGAGAAAAAGAAGCCTGAGAAGGTTAAAGGAAACAGGAGCTCAGGCTGATGCTGCACCAGAAGGAAAATCACTTAATTTGGTTTAAAGCAAATGGATTCTAAACAGTTTTCTTCCAGGCAAGATGCTCACACAAGCTCCCCAGCAGGGTCATCATCTCCTTTGAGCTCCACCTCAGCTCTCTGCTTCCTCCAGTTCATCATCCTCCAAAGGGGCAGGACAGGAGCTTTGGGAGATGCAGCTGCATTTCAAGACAGGAGCTGGATATGATGCCAGGCAGTGGAGCAACACACGCCTGGTACCTTCTCCTGCAGGGAAAATGTCTGTTTTTCTTAGATTACAGAAAATCTTTGGTTTCAACACTTTGCTTGCAAGATTTTACTGCCTCCTCTCCACCTCAGCCAAAGATAGAAACTCAGAGCGAGGGAGGGAGCAGCTGGAGGAAGCCTTTGTAGAAAACAGGGCAGAAACCTGCGATTTTCAAGAAAAACTTCAGCCCTGGTGTGTTTATCAGCCAAGTGAGAGCTGTGCACAGCGCAGGGCGATGAGGGTGATAAGATGTTCGCTCAAACCACACCAAGACAGGGTATCAGAAGATCTAGGAGGCAGCTGGTTTGACAAACATCCTCTCAGGGTGCTTGCAGAGGAGGCTGTGCCATCCAAACACCACACAGCTCCTTACAGGGCTGCGTTCCTGTCCCGCTGAGCCAGGGCAGAAGCTGCTGTGACACTGAGGATAAGTGTCACCAAGCCATGGGTGACCCCGAGGGACATTCACTCCTTGGGCTGCCAACCCTCACCTCCAGCGAGTCCCCAGTCCCTGCGCCAACAGGGAAAGAACACGGAGAATCACTCCCAAAACCCAGACCAAGCCCTCACTGAATTCTCACCAGGGACAAACACCCCAAAAGCAGCCCCTGATGAGGCCCCAGAGGGGAGACACAAGGGAAATCCATGGATTTGTTACCACTCCTGTCTCTGCAGATCCACCCAAGCTGTGCTGCCTTGCCATTAGCATCACTCCTGCTCCCAGGGGGTGCCAGAGGCTCGAGAGCAAGGAATAGGACTGAAAAAATTGTCACAAGGTCTGATTTCTTCAGGAGTCAATCATAGCAAAGGCTGGAGAGCCCATAGGACTTCCCCCTTTGCTTATCCATAAAGCAAGGAACCAAATGACTTGGAACAGGACACGTGACAAATGTGACCCACAGTAAGGTCCCCAAGGTGCTGCCTGCTGTACTCACAGCAAAATCCAACCAACAGGCAAACAAAACCAAGGAAAAACCCACATTATTCCCCTCTGTTATCTTCTGCTGCTTCTAGGGTTGTGGAAGAGGAACAGAAGAGGAGACCAGAAGTGAAGCCTCTTCTTCCAGGACATCAAGAAGACTCTGAAACAAAAAGCTGTCATTTAACACTTTCTGCACCAGACCAGCTCCATCACCCTGAGATCAATCCAGAAGAGAGCTGTACAGGAACGAGGGCATCTTATTCCTGCTCTGCTGCAGGTGGGACACGAAGACCTTGGAGATGGATTTCTGAGCAAGGCACATCCAGACTAAGGTGGTGAAGCAGTGAGAGAGGCTGTTGGCAAGGGGCAGCAGGACAGGATCCCCCAGCAATGGGGCTGGAAAGGCAGGATGAGGGGTGAACTAAAGCATCTGAGGCAATGCTGTGATTGCATCCTGCTCTCAGAGCAGGAAGAGCTCTGAGGAGCAGAGCACACCCAGGGTTGGAGGTGAGGATCCACCATACAAGAGTGCAGGAAGCACGAGAAGTTTTCCACACAGAAGGGCACCGGTGGCACACTCTGAACACACACCCAGACCAAGGTGGGTTTTCAGAAGGTCAAAAGCACCCAAAGCTCCACTGGGATTGGTTTGAAGAGGAAACACAGGAAGGATGTGTTCTCCTGGACAAACTGACATGGACAAACTCCACACTGACATGGAAAACTGCAGCAGGAATGAGCTACTCAGCACTGGCAAACTCCACATTCCAACTGTGGCGATGGATGTGTGCTGGGAGTGACTGGGCTGGGAGCTTGGAGATCCTGACAGTAAAGGGTGAGACCTCTGAGAATAGCTCTGGAAGGAAAATGTTCATAGCAATTTGTCCCCTGCTCTGGGAAGGTTTGACCTGCAGAAAGTCTTGATGTAATAGACAAGCAACAAGCCATGATGTGAACCGTATGAATCATGTGTATATATATATATATATATATATTTCAACCTTAAAATTGCTCTGGGATTGGCACATAATGCAGGATTCTGAGCAAACAGCAGTGCTTGGAGGTGTATTGGGGAAGAGAGGTTTAGGCAGCGATTTCACGTTAAAGCAGAAGATAAAAGTCCTGGCACAAGAAGAAAATCTGCTCCTGGAATAACAAGAGCACCTGTGCCTGTAGGATAGCAGTGCTGAGGGGCAGGAATGACACAGGACATCCCATTGCTCACAGGAGGGAATTAAATCCTGATTGGAAAGAGGAGAGGTACCAGCCTGGCAGCTCCCTTGAGAGAAAGAACAGGACCAAGCCCTACCCAAGGAGCATTTCTGAACTGAAAAGCCTCATTTACACCAGGAAACGTGAGAACTGCAGAGCTCAGTCAGAGCCAGAGATCACTCAGTGTTCTCGCAGTCTCTGAGAACTGGGCTGAAGGAGAGGCTCCACCACAGGGCAGGGAAAGCACCCGACATGCAAAGGCAGTTTCGGAGTCCTTTTAGTACCAAACAGCACCTACAGAACGTGACACAACAAAGGCCAAGCAGCAGCCAGGTTCTGCACCCAGGGTTGGATTCCTGCTCCCCCCAGGTGCCAGCTGGGCACCCACAGTAGGCACCGTGGGGCTGGGGGTGTCCTTGGCAGCAACGCACAAAGGGATTGGAATTCCTTCCAGCCTGAGGAATTGAAAGATGACTTGTGACTCATCCAAACTGCCACCAGCAACGTTCCCAACCTCCGGGTGAGCCACGAACCTGGGCTGCTCAGCTCCTGGGAGAGACACCCACGATGGGCACTGTGCCCTGCCTGCTCCTCTCCACCGAAGGCAACATCAGCACATCACCCAGCTCGGGGCTGCTCAGAGCTGGGCTGCGTGAGCCCAGCCATGGATCTAAGCCCTGAGATGCTGCTTGGCACAAAGCAGCCCAAATTAACTCCCAGTTCCCATTCCCATATGTAGATGGCTCTGTGAAAAGGCACAACAGTGCCAGGGTTAGTCCACGGCCAGGGCACAGAGGGATCCCTGTCAGACACTGGGAGAGTTAAGCCTGGCCTAACAACTGCATGTCTGTGTGGTCAGTTCTGCTGCTGCTGACCATGGCCACAGAGCACCAGGATGTGGCAGAAGGAAAGATCTGTAGTCAGAGGAGCAGTTCTGCAGCTCAGGAAGGAGCTTAAAAACACTCTGCAGCCAAAGGATGGATCATCATCCAAGCGAGGGAAAATAACATCCAGGAGAGGCAGAAATAAGGGAAGTGCTCTGCCATCTGCCTGGAATGAGCAGCCTCTGGTCATTGCTTGAGTCTAATTCTTTGTCTTCAGCAGCAAACCCACACCTAAGGCATCACACCGCAGCTAAACCCTGGAGATAGGGAGAGCTGTGTGCCCCGGGTGCCAGACAGGGCCGAAATCCCAAATGCAGACCCAGATTCTCCCTCAGGCCGGGCAGGATTGACTTTCCTTGCTCAGGGTGCCTGTCCCAGCCTGAAATCAAGGAGAGAAGAGGATCAGACCCCTCCTCCCAGGAGGGACACCGTGTGTCCCCCCGGTGCTTCACTCTCAGGGAAGGGAGAACCCAGCGAGCTCTGAGAGGCAGCAAGACCTGGGGAGGGCGAGAGGGACAGGGGACACAACAGCCACACACGTGTGACTCCACTGGCGCTCAGCATCACGTAACCCCGAGCAACACCACCCAAAAACCCCAAATCCCCCGCCCTGAGCACAGCCAGGGGGAGAGGAGATCCTGGTGTGGGACCGCCCTGAGCTCAAAGCCCTGTGCAGCCCGGGAGAGGCTGGTGGGGCTCAACACCCTGACCCTGCGGTGGGAGGGCAGCAGGTCCCAGCGCTTTGCAGCGCTTTGCTCGGTAATCACGAGTGGTTTTATCGCCCCAGCCCCTCCCGGCACAACCTGGCCCTGCTCAGCCTTGCCCCGAGAGCCCCAGCTCTGGGATCAGAGCAGAAAACCCACAGGAAGCTCAGAAATGCCTAAGATGAGTCAGCCCCACTCAAACCCCTCCATCCGAGTCCTTCGTGTCGCTGCAGAGAGTTATTTAATGGGATTTCCCAAATGCCAGCCCCAAGATTACCTGCATTAGCAGCCAGAGCTTAAGGCTGGGCTTGGGAGGTGAAGACTCCGTGAAGGCCAAGAAAATAAACCCAAGAGGTGCAAGCAAACAACAACAGCTCCAAAGTGTAACTGCTTTTTGTTTGGGAGTTTTGGAGATAAAGGCTCCACTGAAAGGAGAGAAAAAAAAAAAAAAAAAAAAAAAAAAAATCAAAATATCAGGAGCAGAGTCCCAGCACTGCCCACCTCAGCTGTCCTTTGCTCTGGAATGTTCCATCCTCGGGCTGATAAAGCCCCAGGGATGTTGCTGGAGCATCAGGAGGAGGATTCACACCACTGCCAGCGTGAAACAGGCAGTGTGGGGCTCCCAGCATCGAGAACCAGCTGCCAAGGAGGCACCTTTGCTATGTCCTTCCTGCAGGGCAGCACAGGAGGTGGCCTCAGGAACAGCCTTGATGATAATGGAGATGCTCAACCCAAAACTTAGGATGAAGTTTTCCCAAGGTTGTGCAACCAAAGCAGCAAACTAAATCAGAGTATGAGGAAAAACTGAGCTGCAAGAGACTTGGCAAAAAGAAGAAAATAATCAGGGAAACGGTTCTGAGGCAAGGGAATTTCTCAGTGAATGGGAGAGGATTAAAAAAAAAAATGCATCTGCCCAGATGGTGCACAGGGAGAGGTGTGGAGAGAGGGGGTCTCAAGAGCTCAGAACAAAACCTTACAACTCATTTCAAAACAGTGTTTGCCCTCATCTGTGATTCAAAAAGTAAATATCAAGCCAGAAAAAATAGGAAACTTCTCATTTCTGTTCAAATGAGACATTTTTGTCCACACACCAGTGGTTAGAGGCACCTTGCAAAGAGCAAGTCCCCAGCAGGCCAGTTCTCCATGGGCCCAGTTTTTGGGGGGAATCTTCCCCCAAGGATGTTCCTGTGCTGGTTTGCCCTCCCCCAGCATCCCTGAGACAGCCAAACCCCTGAGCTCTAACTGTGCTTCTGTATCTTCAGAACTCACCTTTCGTTGCCACTCATTTCCACTCCTTGTGGAAACACTTGGAACTTTCTGGGATTGGGAACATGGCATTAACCCCATGGCATGGTCAGGTGAAACACGTGGGTCAGAGTGGGGAACTTGGGGTGAACCAGCTCAGTGTGCTCAGAGGACCCCCAGCTCACACCCTGACAAATATTTTGTGAATGGGAAAGCTTTTCCATCATTTCCCAGCTGTTTTCCCTGCTGGGAAGAGCCTCCCAGGAGAGCTGGGCTCCCCCAGCCTGTGCTCCCTCTCAGGATGGCTGAAGGCAGGAAGGAGCCCAGCTCAGCAGCACTGCAGCACGATTTATCTGCTGGGCCCTGGGTTTGTTTTGTCTCTGTTCTTCTCCTTGTTCTATAATTGTGCTGCAGTGGTGATCCCTGCCCTGAGTCACCTGGGCCTTGTCTGAAGGAAGAACCAATCCAACACTTCACCACAAAGCTGAATTTTCTTATCTAGCGAAAAAACCAGAGGCCTCAACCCCAAAACAAACCTTGGTGGGTGAACTGGAGCAGATCTTATTAGCATTCAGGAGCCCCTGGAATGAAAGTGCTCCATGTGTGTCTGATCTTCCCAAACCCAGATGTTCCAGCACAGTTGCCTTTCCCAGGATGAGGCAGGGCTGCCACCAGCTCTCCCTACAGGAAGAGCAGTTCAAGTGATGATGGGATTCATCACTTCTTGGGGTAAGGAACTGAGCAGCAATCTGTCACCCAAGATCATCCTCCCTGCGGAAGGTACCAGTGCCAGGGGTGTCACTGGACCTGACCCAGGGGCTGCTGCTGCTGCTGGGAACCCAAACCCTGCTGTGGTGCCACCTGCCAGGGTTTCCTCCAAGGCTCCAGGGTGATGTGGATGGGAATGGGCTTCCCCAGGAATATCTCTGGGTCATGCCCCTTGTGGACTCATCACCAGCATCCTTCTCTCACCATGAAAAAGGCACAACCAGTGGGCAAAGAGGTGGCCATGGGCAGCTTGGGGATTTAATGCTTCTGATCTTGGGTTTCAGCAGGGCAGACAAAGCCCTTTAGCACCAGCAGCATCCCCCAAGGACATGGGGACACTGATGGAACAGGCTCCCCTCACTTCCCCTGTGTTCTGTGGCAGCACTGACACCTCTGGGCAGAGCTAGCCACAGCCCCATCCAGCTGGCCCTGGAGGAGGGATCGGAGTGTCCCAGCAGTGCTGCTGCAGCTCCCAACAGCCCAGGCTCTCCCAGCCCCAAGACAAGCACAGCTGGGGTGAGTTACAATCCATTATTTAATGCCTTTATCCTCAAATCATTCCTTCAAGGAAGAAAAATGCACAGCTCTCAATGGGGACTGGGGAACTGAGACTGCTGGGGAAGGCAAAGGCACTTTGCCCAGGTCATCCAGGATGCCTGGGGTGGGGCAAGGGCACACCAGGATCTGACATCTGTCCCTGGCTGCAGGGAGCTCAGACAGGGTCAGGCTCTGCTCCAGGGCAACAATGGCACCAGAGGAACAGCAGGGACTGAGCCCAGGGAGCTCCACTGCACAGGAGGCACAACTTCTTCCCTGGGCAGTGCCAGCCCTGAACAGAGCCCAGAGAGGGCTGCAGTCTCCTCCCTGGGATATTCCAGAGCTGCCTGGACACAATGCTGTGCCCTGAGCTCTGGGATGGCCCTGCTGGAGCAGGGAGGTGGCACAGATGGGACCTACTGAGGTGCCTTCAGCCGGACCCATCCTAGGATTCTGGGATCCCGAGGGCACCTTAAACCCCAAGCATTTCCCCCTCAGAGCTGCTATAAAATCCAGTCACCAGAATTACCCTGTGCTTTTCTCAGCTTTTCCACCTTTTCTATCCTACCTGCAACACTCACAGCTCAGGTCACACTTGAATCCAGCTGGGCACTCGGGACTGGTTCTGTGATGTGCCTAAATGGTCTTTTTTTAAATTCAATTTTTAAAAAATGAGAACAGAACAGGTTCAGCCAAGTGAGGTCACTCTGCCAGCGCAGAGGGAAGCTTGGGGCAGATGCCGACTTCCCACCCCAGCAGTCCCGGGCTGGCAGCAACTTATTCCCCTTCTCACCTTCTTCCACGGGGACCAAGTTATTTCTGTGCTTTTAACTCCAAAATGTGAACTCCTGATAACTGCGACTTCAGGCTGGTGGCTCCCAGCGGCAGCTCCCGGCTCATCCCCAGCAGCGATCAAAAGACTCTGCGAGCTGATGGGGGTCACCTCCCTGGAAGTCCAGCTCCCTCCGGGAATATCCTGCACTCTCCAAATTAACAGAGGAGGTGTAAAGACCCGGCTAATTAGCCGGCCTGGCCCCTCTGCCTTTAGGGCAGCCAATTAGCGGCAATTCGCCTGTCCCAGCGGACGGTCCGCGGTGGGTAAACACGCTGCTGCTCTGGGAGGGCAACTCTCACGTGGGTGAAATGCAAAGTGCTTTTGGTCACAGCTCTGTGACACATCGCAGATATTTCTGCTCTCCTCCCCCAGCTCTGCGCCTCCAAAACTCCTTCCAGGAACTGCGGCGGTTCTGTCTCCGCTCACATTGATGGTTTCACGAGCAGTGAAACCAAGGTTCACCAAATCGCCGGCGGGTTCTGCTCTTTGGCTCAGCCGAGGCACAGCCCGGCCCGATTGGGACTGAGCAGGCAGGGAAAGGGATCAGACAGCACGTGGAGCATCCCGGTGGGATTTGCCTGCAGCCCCTCCGATCCCCTACAGCTGTAGGAGCTCAGGGCTGCCACTGCCACCACCCTCGAGGCAGGACCTTTTTGGGGTCTGTGTGTTAGACCTGGGGCCAACCCTGGCTTTAAAAACTGCTGAGCATCCTCATCCCTTCAGAGCCTTTAGGTCTGGATGTGAGACACTAAAATTTAACAGCGATTGTCACTTCAGGGATCCTCTGCTGAAAGTACTGAGCCCCTCTCCATGAGCATCGATTCTGCATCTCTGTTCCCTCCCTGTCCCCACCCAGCATTGACCAGGACAGCAGAATCTGATCCCCTCAAGGCCAGTTCCCCTCCCTGTCCCCACCCAGCAGTGACCAGGACAGGAGGCTCACAGCCGCTGGAGCAGCTGCTGGGGCAGAGGCTGCACAGAGCCTCTGTCACCGAGGCTGTGCCAGGGGAGGGGCAGGGTCACCCTCCCGAGTGCCACCTCACAGCAGGCAGCAGCCACAACCCGGAGGCCAAACACTCAGCTGAGCATGGGCAAAGGGACCCCGAGTGTCCTCCAGGACAGCTCATTTTCCACGGAAAGCCTCAGCAATCTTGAGGAACGGGAGACCAAGCAGAGCCACTCCTTGCAGGACTGGAGGGGGACAGACCAGCAAGACACATCTGCCAGGCTTTTGCATAACCCCAGCCAACCACGGACAGGTCATTAATTCCAGATTTAGGTGTTTATCCCAACAAGCAAAGTGCCCAACTCACCATGAGCTCTAACACTGCCCTGTTCAGCACTGAGGCTCTTTTTTCAGCAGCACCCTGTCCTCTTGTCCCCAACACAGGCTGAGGGACCCCTCTTGGCTTGGCCATTTGTAAATGGATGACAAACAGCTCATCAGCACCAGGAGCATCCCTCAGCCTCCTCAGGGAGTCCCAGTGCTGGACCTGGGCTCCCAGGCTGCAGTGGGTGACAAGACCCTCCCTTGTCACTCTCCCAGACTGCCCAGCCCCCAAACCAAGATAACACAAGCGGGTGCTGTCCAGTGCTTCCTAAGATAACCAAAAGTCCACAATCAAAGCCCAGAGTTTGGTGAGCCCTCTCTGTGCCTCATTTTCCCCTCTAAAAGGAGGGGCAGAGGCTCCTGCTGCAGCACAGTCCCTCTACCACCGGCTGCAAAGCAGTGGCAGATAGGGGTGAACCAGAATTTTCTTTCATCCTCTCACTTTTATTTCCTACTGTAACCTTCCCAATCCCATTTATAAACCTGGCAGGCAAAGCTGGTGGAGCAGGATGTGCCAAAAAGCATTTTTATGATATATAAAAACATCCTGATATTTCACTGAGGTTATTTCTAACCCACAAGAACCACTCGCCTTAACCAAGATATCCTGCCATGGGCACCCAGCACAGTACCCAGCCACCCATCCTCAATCTTTCTGAGCAGCAAAACAATGACACACAACCAGAACTGCCCATGCAGCAGCAAATTGCGGAAATAAAGCTGCACACGAGAAAACCACGTGTTCTCAGCAACAGTGTAAGCTGTGGATTTGACCACTGGTACCAGAACTGCCTTGGAACTGAGGTTTTTTAAACTCCAAATTTCTAAGAAACAAAATACAGAACTGCCTTGTCCGGACTCTTGCAGCAGCAGCAAGCACTCAGCTCAGTAAATCTAATTAATGAGCCAGGAAAAGTGTCACTCGTTTGCTAACTACTGCACCCGGGGCTGCCAAACAGACAGATAAAGGATTTAGCTGGGGCCTATTCCTGCCAAAGGAGCTGGGAACCTGGCAGGCAGAGCAGGAGATTAGAGGGCGCTGAAAAGAAAAGGAGAGGAGAGGGAAAGAAAAAAAATCCCACTAGATTAGCACTTTGCAAATGCAAGCATGTAAATCAGCTTAGGTTTGAGATAATGCCACCCTTGTGAGCATCTGGGCACAGCAGCGCACGGGGCTGGCTGAGCCTGGCTTTATTTGGGCTCGGGAGTCTCACGCCAGCAGCTCCCTCACAAAAACAGCAGTTTTGTTTTTCCCAGCTTTGGAAGTTCGCACAGGAAGCCAATTAGGGGAGACCTGGGAACAGAGGAAGATTCATAATTGCAATTAAGGCTTCAAAGTGCTTATCCCAAGCGCGGCTGTTACAGTTTGAGCTGGGGAAGGGAAAAAACCCAACAAACTCTTTGAAACATAGAGCTTTAAGATACCCCCCAAGCTGGAAGAGCTCCTCAGCCCCAGAACAAGGCAGCACCTGGCAGAGAAGGACTCAGCTCTGAGGGGCCCATGCAGGACCAGTCCCACCAGTCCCCACTGCCACCCACCCCACAGTGCCTTGGCAGGGCTGCTCGGGGGCTGGAGGAGGCAGGGGCAGGGCTGAGTGCACTCACCTTCTGCCTTCAGTTTGGGAAGGAGATTCAGCCCTGGATACAGGAAACTTTACCCTGCTGAATGTTTTGGTGGCAAACAAAGCATTTGTTTCATCCATTTCATGGAATCATGTCCTGAGCTGGAAGGGACCCACAGGATCATCCATTTCATCTCCTAGCCCTGCGCAGACACCCCAACAATCCCACCCTGTGCATCCCTGGCAGTGCTGTCCAAACACTCCTGGAGCTCTGGCAGCCTCAGGCTGTGCCCATTGCCTGGGGAGCCTGGGCAGTGCCCAGCACCCTCTGGGGGAAGAACCTTTCCTGATCTCCAGCCTGACCTGCCCAGGCACAGCTCCAGCTATTCCCTGGGCCTGTCCCTGATCACCAGAGAGATTTGATGCTCTCCACTCCTAGGACCACTCCCAAGCAATGGCTAGGCCAGAATGGCTTTGCACACTTGGCTGCATGCCGGAATCTAAGAGATTTGGGGTTAAATCTGCATCAAAGGGATCCAACATTTGCCTTAGTGCTACACACCAGGACTCCCCATCCCATCCCATCCCAAATGAAGATGTCCTTTTAGAGGTTCAGCAGTTCCAGCAGTAACCTGGACACAAGAAACAGTCTCCAAGCAGTGCAGAGCACTGTGTGACACCATGGCATAGCTGCTCTGCCTGTGAGTGACCAAACATGCTCCAAGCAGCCTGACACAAGCCCTGGGGACATTGGGAGCTGGAGATGTGGCCCTTCAGGCCCCCTGCAACAGCACTGCCATGGACTCCATTATCCCTCGGGATGGAAGTGGCTCTTCTGGATGTGCTTTGACTTCCAAACCCCCCAGGTTGAGGAGAGGCATCCCCAGGGAGTTGCTCTCCATGCTGAACCTCTCAGGCACGAAGCTGCAGAATCTGAGAGCCTCAGAGGCTGAACCACAAAGCTCTCACATCAACCCTAAGACAAAGCCTGAAAATACTCCATAAACCCCTCAAACGTGTCCATGCCCTGGGCTTGCCCATTTCAGTTGGAGTGGAGCAGAGCAGCCCTAGGAACAGCTCAGCCCTTCAGCAGAAGCCAATCTCAATCATGGCCCTCTGCATGTTGAGAGGTGGCAATGACACCCACAGAACCAGCCAGACACTCCTGACCAGGGCCACCAACTCCTGACCTCTGGGGATTGTACAGGTGTGGATATTCCATGATTTCATATCCAGTCCTCTTGCAGCAAAGCTCGAGTAGGAGAAGCACAATTCTCAGGAAGAGCAGCTCTGCACTGGGACATCTGGCAGTCCAGACTGTCACTTAGGGACTGTCCCCCCTTCCCATCCCTCCCCGGCAGAATTGAGGTGGCAGCCTCTGCTATAGCCCCAAAACCATGGATTTGCTGGTCCATTGTGCCCTTGGCAGGAGAAAGGCTTGGGAAAAGCCAAGAGAAAAAGAAACTCACCCAAGGTGTCAGGGCCACGCCCTGCAGATGTGGGGAGAGCACAGAGGGGCTGCAGCAGCTCTGGTGCCACCCAGGACGGCTCCACTCTGCCCGTGCCTGCTGCCAGCACTCACAGACACTTCCCTGTGCTGGCACCTCCTCTCCTCACACTCTCCCAACAGCAGCTTTCCCTCCAGCCCCTCCCAGCATCTCCTCTCGGCACAGCTGGAGAACACCACATCCAGCAGGCAGCAGAGCTGGGGGGCTCAGGCTGCTCCCCTCGCTGGGGATGCTCCTTTTCCTCCCCTCAGACCCCCAAAGCCCTGGCAGCTGCAGCACCCCCTGTGCCCAGCCCAGGCTGGAAGGCAGTGCTGCTGTGGGACACAGAGCAGCCCACAGGGACAAGGTGACTCCCCTCAGGCATCTCCACCCACAGCACATCCCAAACCGCTGCTGCTCTCCCCCACGGGTCCAACTCCTCCTCTCCTCTCCTCTCCCACCTCAGCTGCCCTGGGAGTTGTTCCCAGGCTCAGGATCTGTTGTGTGACCTTGGAAAGTCCTGTGTGTCTCTGGAAATGCATTGGCTCTGGGTATTTTTGCATAAGCTGCTTTCCCTGGGATGTTTTGCCCTGGTGCTGAGCACGAAGGGTTCGGTAATCAAATGAGGTCAAAGAAAATTCCTGCCAAAACCCCAACAGCCTCAGTCCCTCCCCAGCAGCTCCCAGTGGGAGCAGCAAGAGCATCCCCATGAGCACAGCTCAGGTTTGGGCGAGGGTTCTCCTCTCTGGGAGCACAAAAGAAATCATCACAGAAAGTGGGAATAATCCTGCGGAAATCAGCAGCATTCCATGACATCCAAGACAACCCATGGGTGAGCAAGGACATGGGGCAGTGGTTCCAAGGGTGGAAAAACAGGAGAAGGCAACTCCCCAGAGCGAGGCCTGTGGAGCCTGCAGCCCGCCATCCTCTGGCTCTGCTGACACTCCAACATTTCCCTCCCATCTGAGAAGGAAGCCACAGGCCAGGAGCTGGATCCATCCCCACACAAAGCCCCTCCCCAGGGACACAGTTTCCAAGAGCAGCCCACACTTCTGCAATTTCAGAGATCTTCTTACCCCACCTTCCGTGTGCTGTGCCAAAAGGAGAAGTGCTGGGAGCCAGGGGGAAGTTGTGCCACCATTTCCTATTCTAGAGGAGGATTTCAGGCTCCTGCCACATCCGAGGAGCACACGAGGCTCTGGCCAAAACAGGGCCGAGACTGCAAAGGGCCCTGCTTTGGGGCAAGCAGTTCCAGGAAACTCAACAGTCGTGAGCAAGAAAATACAGAAATAAAACCCACACACAAATGGTCTGGTCAGAAATAACTGGGCTGTCCCTGGCACGTGCCAGGCTGTCAGATACCCCAGTGGGACGTGTGGCCAGGGAGGGCTGGGCAAGGAGAGACACAGGAGAGCAGCTCCACGGCCAGGCAAGGACTTTGTGCCCCCCTGAATGATGGCACACACGGATAGGTGGGGCTCAGGCAGGTTTGGGATGCTCCCTCCTCTTTTGGGTCAGGGTCAGTTCACCTTCAGGCAGCACCGCCTGGTGCTGGGGAGGAGCAGAGCCAGAGGAGCCAAGAGATCCACTCCTCCCTGCATGTCCATGGAGCTGGATCTTCCCACCTGGATGCTGCCAGAACAGCTCCCTCCTGACAAACCAGTGCCAAAAACTGAAGGAAAGGCTCTTCCCACCATCCATCACCAGAGTTTTCCTGTTTGCTCAGCATGGGCTTGAGGGCTCTGTTTTCCAGTCTGGATGAGACTCAAGTAGCACTGTTTCCTTACAGCCATAAAAGCCTGGATTTCTGCTGCCACAATGGAAATCTCATCCCCATTTAGAGGGGAAAATCTCCTGCCACCCTTCCCCAAGGAGGCTTGATGAGCCACATTACCAGAAGCTTTCCCCAGCACAGCTAAAGAGAGACTCAGGCCTCAACACATTCACTTCTTACAAGTTCTTTCTGTAACTCATCACCAGAGAGGCACCTCGAGGTATTTTTAGAGGGAATATCCATGAGAACTGGGATTACGGTGCATTTAATAGCAGGGAGAGCATCCCAGGGGTCACAAGGTTAAAACACAACATCCTCATTGGGAGTTACTGAGAGAACAACACACAAGATCTGCCATCTCTAAGGGCTTCCATCTCCCCTGAGCAAATGGGGAAGATTGACCTTCTCAGATGGACCAAGTACTTAGGGACAGCAAAACTCACTGGGAGCTCTACAGGCAGGTGGAGTCAGTAGTCCACAGAGGGAAACTCAAGGCCCTTGCACAGCCCTGATGGTTTGGTGGGAAAAGAAAGAAGAGGTGGTGAACATTTGCTCTTCTGGGATAAAGAAAATTTGGCTGCCTTTGATATCATTGGTCACTGATCATCCTCAATAGACACTGCAGCTCCAGCCTTTCAAATGGGGTGTCTTGAATCTGAGGGATGGAGCTGCCTGTGGGAAAGGCTCGTTAAGATTAGAGAGAGTTTTAACTTGGTTGGTCACACAGATGGACAGATTCACCTCCCTGAGCCATTAGGTCTTTCCTCAGGTGGTTCACACGCTGGCCCCACCCTAACCAGTCTCTCCTCTCCTCTCCCACTTATTATTGGGTACCAGTTATTGGTAAGGAAGTGCCGGAGCAGGTCAGCCTGGGATAGGATTTCCCTCAGCATCAATGGCAATAACGAGCTGCAACCCCAGAGCAGTGAGCCAAGAGAAGGTGTCACTCAGGTTCCACCACTGCTGAACAGGACAGCCCCACCAGAGGAGTGGATTAAGCAGGAAAACCCAGTTTCCCTCCAAAAACTCCCCAAAGCACAGCTGCTCAAAGGGGAGAAACCACTGGGGGATTGAGGTTGACACCCAACATCAGCTAAAGATAAAAGCTGCCATTGCTGGCCTAAAAATGCTTGATCTTGAGGATTCAGTTGAACTAAGCTGTCCAGAGCTGGCTGTGGATTGTCAGGGGCACTGTGCTCCTCAAGGAGTTTGTTCATACAATCCCAGAAGGGTTTGGGTTAGAAGGGACCTTAAAGCCCACCCAGTGCCACTCTTGCCATGGCAGGGACACCTCCCACTATCCCAGGCTGCTCCAAGCCCCAGTGTCCAACCTGGCCTTGGACACTTCCAGGGATCCAGGGGCAGCCACAGCTTCTCTGGGCACCCTGTGCCAGGGCCTGCCCACCCTCACAGGGAGGAATTTCTCCCCATATCCCATCCATCCCTGCCCTCTGGCAGTGGGGAGCCATTCCCTGTGTCCTGTCCCTCCATCCCTTGTAAAGAGTCTCTCTCCATCTCTCCTGTCAGCTCCTTTGGGCACTGAAGGCCACAGTTATGTCACCCCAAAGCTTCTCCTCTCCAGGCTGAACAATCCCAGCTCTCCCAGCCCTTCCTCCCAGCAGAGCTGCTCCATCCCTCTGATCATCCTGGTGCCTCCTCTGGATTCTCTCCAGCAGCTCCTCATCCTTCCTATGCTGGAGTCACCTCTTGTATTCCCACACCCAACAACTCTTCCTTCAGTCAGACTTTCTGCCAGACTTCCTCTGAGCACCCTGTGCCCCCAGGGCTCTGCCCAGCAGGAGAAGTGCCCAGGGAAATGAAGGGAGTCTGAAATCTTTGTCCCCTTCTGCACAGCCAACAACACACCCAGGCAAAGAAGCCAACACTCCTGGTGTCCTTTTCCTTGCAACAATGTCCTCAAGGCCAGAAACTTTGGGATTTTCATGATGAGCCCCAAAAAATGATGGAGTCCAAGGCACAAAGTAAGATAATAAAAAAAAAAAAATCACGCAGTGACTTTGGAGCACCCCCATCAGCTCTTTGCTCTCTGCAGAGCTCCGTGGTGACTCTGGGTCTATCCAGGAACAGGAGTCATTGCCTCCAACTTTACCTATGCAAAACTGAGGTGATTAAACAAATTAATATCTCCAGACACAGAGCACCTGCTGTGGAGGGCAGCTCACCCCAGCCAGCTAGAACCCCTTTCTCGCTTAAGCCTAAACTGAATTTTTTGGCCTCTTTTAAGCCATCCTGAAGCAAGACAACTCCCATCCTTGTTCTCCTGAGCTGCTTCCCACATGCAAAACAGGAATAATCCCACTTCCTTCCTTCGCCAGCAGTTGCACAACCAAATGTTTCAAAGCCTGTAAGAAGCTCAGATAATGCAATCAAGGGAACATGGAAATTGCAGCCAGACTTAGCTGGGTTTTTACTTCTTTCACCACCAAATCCAACTCTTATCAAACAAAAGTAGAAGCCAACATTTTTACAGGTGATTTTGTCTGCAGAAGACCCCCAGGATTCCTCACTAGAATTCCACTTGTGGGAAGCCAGGTGTAAAATCTGAGTGCCAGAGGCTGGAATGAGCAGCTTTAAAACCTCTGCTCCGAGTTATTCCCACCTTTGAGGAGGGAGTGTGCACTTCAGACTTTCCTAAAGTCAATTCTGTGTGGATGTTTCACCAATGAACTACATTAGAGCACTGATAATGCAGAAAACACCAATATAAAAGCATCATTATTTAGTTGTTTGGAGCATATGAAGACTGATAAATATCCATGGACACCAACAGCCTGGAATGTGTGGGACAGGGCAGCACAGGTCTTATTTCCACACTAAGGTTGGATTGGCTCTTCAGCCAGGAGCAAAATTCCCATCAACGGTTGAAGGACTGATTGAAGGAATCAGCTGCCCTGTGCCTAAAACCAAGCACCTCCCAAGCCCTCCTGGAGGGAGATTCATCCCTTACCCACCCTGCCAAGGCTCCTGCAGGAGCAGTTCCAGGAAACTCAACAGTTGTGTTCAAGCAGGATTTGGAGTGAAAGCAGAGGAAAGGGGAAGGTCACCAGTGCTGCTGTCACTGCCTCTCCTCTCTTGAGTCGACTTTTTTAGTAAGAAAAGTTAGACAAGCAGGCGGGGCTGCCCCTAAAACAGACAAAACCCAACCACGACAAAATGGGAGTGATTTCAGAATGAAACCATCATGGTGTTGTCATCCTGGTGATGAACTTCTCATCACAAGATTTCTGAGGAGACTCCAGCTCCAGGGCCGTGGGCACTTCCAGGGATCCAGGGGCAGCCACAGCTTCTCTGGGCACCCTGTGCCAGGGCCTGACCACCCTCACAGGGATTCCTTCCCAGTATCCCATCCATCCCTGCCCTCAGGCAGTCTGAAGCCATTCCCTATGCCCTGTCCCTCCATCCCTTGTAAAGAGTCTCTCTCCATCTTTCTTGCAGCTCCTTCAGGCACTGCAAGGCCACAGTTAGGTCACCCCAGAGCTTCTCCTGTCCATGCTAAGCAATCCCGATTCCATTAGCCTGTGGTGCTCCATCCATCTGATCATCCTGGTGCTCCTCTAGAATCAGACATTCAACAATAACTGAGCAGGGATCACAACATTTTGCATTGTTTTTACATCTGGAATGAGCTGAGCTCAAACCAGGCATTTGAAGCTTTGCTGCTTCTCTATCCAGGCCTGAATTTTAGCCCAAGTGTGCATTTCCCTGAGGAACAGGAGCAGCCTGGGATGTGTCACAGACTCACCCAAGTAAAGACACCTGAGGGCTGTTCTGGGACTGTCTGCAGATGAGAGATTTCTTTGTTATGAGGATGGAAGTGTAAACAGGGAGACCACAACCAGCACCAGACCCCAGCAAAAAGTTTAGGGGAAACAAACCACACCAGTGCTAATGTCCAGCACAGAACTGCCCTCAAACCTCCCCAGCACCCATTCTGCACACTGAGACCTCCTCTGACTTATTCAGAGCAAACTTTTCTACACTCACTGCTTTTCAGACCAGGATCTGGTGTGTTCTTGCCAAGCAGATAACAGGGAAATTCCATTCGCTGCCCCTTAAAGCCATGATGAGTTTTGATGCTGAGAAATACCAATCTCTGAATTAGTCCCACCAAGCCAGCACTGAGAGGAGCAGAGTGGGACCCTCTCTCCTTCTCTAGAATGACATTTGTCTGTCTGCAGCCCCAGTGACTCACTGCAGGCTCCAACCAGAGATGCTCTCACCACTGGCAAGATGATGCCTTCATTTCCAGCTCCATATCCCAGTAATTTTAGCCCCTCAGGAGCACAACACTCCTGAACTGTTCAATTTTCCACCTTGGGAAGGGAAAGGCACAGGGAGGGAAGTGTCTCCCTGGTGCTGTTATTCCTTTTTTGCAATGGATTTTGAAGGAAACTGCAGAAGTCCCATTCCTAGAGATGCTGAAGGACAAGGTCCAGATTGAAGGGTGGGGACAAAATATGCCCTGGTCTGCTGGAGGTGGGAAATGAGATACACTTCCCCCAGAAAGGCTACTGTGAAGAGGAGACTGATCTGTACCAAATCCTTGAAGATGGAACAAGCAGCAACAGACTTAGAGTGGGAGGTGGGCAATGGTCCTTGTCCCCAGGCCAGGGGGAACCCCCAGATGCCCTTCCAGCCTGCACCCCACTGCCTTTCCAAGCCTCCTGCCTTGCACAGAGGAGCAGATCCAGAGCTCTGGGAACGTTTTGGATATCACTGTTGTGAAGCACACACTGACACTCACGGTGACTTTCTGAAAAGAACAAATGGCTGGGAGGGAGTCCAGCCCTACCCTGTGCTTCTTTTTCTCTCCCCTCCACCAGCACTTTGCTCACCCTCACACCCAGGCCAAGGCTGGCAGGTTTCAGCAGCCTGGCCTTTGCTCTCTGCCCAGGAGCACAAATCCATCTCCTCTCCTCTTGCCCTCATCAGCAACAGCAGCTCTGCCACCAGTGCCAGGAACCAGTGACACCTCCACAGCCAGCCTGCAATGGGGATGGAGAAGCCACCCAGGACATCACCAACCCCAACCCCAACCCCATCCCTGCCCACTCACTGGGCCCTGTGAGTTTGGCAAAACTCAGCCAGGGTAAGAACAGACTCTTTTCCTCCTCAAAAACCCCAAGGCCAACAGAAATGACACCAATCTGATGTGAGTAAGAGCAGCCCAGTTTTACAGCTTGGTTTTCAGAGAGGAAATGCTCTTGTTCCTGGCATCAATTCTGAAAGCCCCTGGCCACATGATGCAAGAGTTAATTTTAGTCTCCTCCAGTCATTGTCACCACAGCAAAGGCTGAAGTTTCACCCAACATCACAGCCAATTCCAGGCTCCAGGTCAAGTCCCAAGAGGATTTAGGCTGGGGACAGCCATGGTGTGGTCACAGCCTGAGAGGAGCTGGGTGTCACCAGCAGGATGTCATGGAAACCCCAGGGCTGCTCCTTAGGGAAGGTGGAAGCTCAGCACAGAAGTTCCTGTATGACACAAGAGAGACTGGGGGAAAAAATAAAAAATTCAGCAAGTGCATATTGTAGAGGGTAAAAAGAAGGTGTTTGCCAAAATACAGCAGCAGCCCCAGCTGTTCCTGCTGAAATGGAAGTGAAGGACATGCCAATGTTCCTCCCAACACTCCCCAGGGACAGGACACGAGGGGACATCCCTGCTGTGAGGGTCTACAGCCACTCCCCTGGGGTCAAGGTGATAAACTCCCAGCTATTTGCATTCTCAGCAGGAAACCCTCCCAAAAGCCTGTGGGACACCTGGGATTGGGGTCCTCACCCACAGGGAGCAGGTGCTGAGCTCCCTCCCAACAATTCCTGGCAGCTGCAGCTGCTCCAAGGAGGTGTTCAGATCAGCACCTCCTGCTCCAGGCACAGACCTTGTGTCCCACATTTCCTACAGCAGCTGCTCTGTACAAGGGGCTTCCTTGGCCACGGTCCCTGGGGAAAATCCCTTTTCACTGTGCAAGGTCACATGTGGGTGGCACTGTGACATTCAGGACAGCATCAAACACGAGGGAAACACCAATACTGCGACATCAGGAAACCTTCTCATCACCCAGTCCGTGTCCCACTGACCCAACACTTCCTGTGCCTCTCCAAACCCTTCCCAAGACTCCTTTCCCCCATTGCAAATGTCATGTGGCTCCCTCCTCTGCTGCAGCTCACAGGGATGGTGCTGGGTTGTTTGGGCTTTGGGTTGGGCTTGTTGGGGTTTTTCTATTGCAAAAACACCTCCCAGCCTGAACAGGGTCAGGGACCATCGCCATCCTGCAGCCCAGCAAGGTGGGGTCCTTCCCAGGGGAGAACCCAATCCCTGGCCCACTGCCTTCCCCTGCAGATCCCTCATGACAAGAGAGGGAGAGCTGATCCTAATTCTGTCTGGCTGTTTGGAAAAACAAGTTTACACGTGAGATTTCAATTGGCTCTGTCTCTGCTTAACTCCTCCAGCTGTGAAACAAAGTGAGTGAGCGACAAAGCCCTACAAACAAGCAGCGTGACCATTTCTGAGGGCTTTTGTGAGCTCTAATGCCAAACCCACTAAACAGATTAACTTCCAGCATAAACAAGCAAGTAAATCTTTCCCTCAAGGCCCTGTGTAGCCAAAGGAAGCTTTAGAAGTTGCTTCCTGCCATTGTGGAGGCCCTGCTGGGAACTCAGGAGCCTTTTCAGTCCCTGGCTTGGTTGCCCAAACCCTTCAGTTTACTCCCAGCACCGCTGGCTGCAGCACCACAAAGGACAGATGAAGGCAGGGACACTTTTGGGTGTCCCCATCGCCCTCAGGCCAAGGGCAAGTGGGGCTGGGATTCACAAATCTCACAGGAGGCTCAAGTGAGTGCCACTTTGAGTGGTACAAACAAAGCATCCCTGTCAGACTGATGGGAATAAAAGGAAGTCTCCAAACGGTGTGACATCCCAAGGAGAGGTGGCATCAGCCAGCAGTGGCCAAGCCCTGAGCACTTCAAACAGCCCCGGCAGCATCCACGCTTCCTTTTGAGAGGAGAACAATGAAACCTTTCCAAACCCCGTGCTCACCTCTGGGAAGCAGCAGGCTCAGTGCTGGAGGCAGCTGCTGCAACCCAGGTGTGCCAAACATGTCCAGATGTGCCAGTGCTGCAGATGTGAAGGAGGCCAGGCTGCACAAAGGGAAGGTGCTGGCACAGGGGAGCTTGGGACAGTCCCACCACAGGGGGCAAGGGCCAAGCCCCTGGACTGTCCCTGCTGAGGAGAGAGCCCAGAGCTGGGCCATCCTTTGGGCTGGCCCAGGGCAGCCAGCAGAGCCACATCCCTGTCAGCCTGAGAATCCATGGAGAAGACAAGCCAGGAGGTGTCTCCTGCTCCACAGGCCTGATCCATGACTCTCCATCCCCTCTCCCCAGCTCAGGGACTGTGTTTGAAGGTGACACAATGGCCACAAGTGACACCAAGGCCAACCCAGCTCTGAAGAGCCTCCAGCCAGGCTGGCACAGCCCTGACCTGCAGAGCAAAGCCCCAGATCTCCCCAGGCACCCATCACAGGAGCAGGGAGTGCAGCACATGGACCTTCCAGCCCCCAGTTCCTCCCAGGATGGGCAGGAGCATCCTGCCACAGAGGCTCTCTCCCGGAAGGGACAATCCTTCGTCCCAGCCAGGCCACTGGGAGCTGAGATAGCACTGACTGGAAAATCTCAATTCCCACAGTCAAAGGCCTTTTTGACTGTCAAAGTTTTGCCTTTATCCGAAAACATCACACGGTGATCTGGTTGGAGCCCATCTGGAGCAGGTGGGATGGTGTTTAACGCTCACTATCCTCCATCACTTCTAAATCCAGCTCTGGTGTGTGCTCTGGGCCATAAAAGTGGGTTTGCAACCATTCCTTCACACCCTGGAGTTCCCTAAGATATTTGCACCCCCTGGCATCAAGACCAGATCAAGCTGGGGACAATTTCCAGTTAATGGGCAGCCCTTTGGGAACATTAACCTTGTAGGCTTTGATTGCAGCACAGCTAATTAGTCCAGGGAGGGCTCAAGAAGCTCTCTCAGACAGGCAGGATTCCCACAGCTGGATAAGGAGCAGCAGGGATCTCTCCCAGGCTGGAATTCCCTCAGTCCCACTGCAAAGCCTCCACACCTGAGAGATGCTGTGACTCCCCCAGGCAGCTGCAGACTCTGTGTGCACCCATTTATGAGTTTTATCAACACAAAGACACCGAGAATGAAGAAACATTTGTGGAGTTTCACATGTACAGACTACCAGAAACAATGAGAAAAGGGAAATGCCACCTGAAAGGATGGGAGCTTGTTTGCCGAGAAGCCTCTGGGCTGAGGGTTTAAATAGACACACAGCGATGGGGGAAGCAGCTGAAAGGGGAAGCGTTTCATCCTAATTTGAGACAACAAAGAATGGGCCTTTGTGGAAGAAATGAAAAACACTTCTGCAGGCTCAGGACGGCGGTGTCTTTCCCAAAGTGTGCACACAGCAGCAATGCCCCATCCACACAGCCCGGCCCTGGAACAGGCAAACACAGGAGTGAAAACACCCCCAAGTGACCACACAAACCCTCCACCACAGGATACAAACATGACCAATTCCCTCCCCCAGCAGCTGCTTAGGACAGTCACAAGATCAGGTTGGAGCTGAGCTCTTCCTGCTCAGACAAAGCAGCGTCGGGCAGCCGTGAGCAGCGTGACCAGGGATGGTGCTGCACTGTCCTCCATCCCCGGGCACCCCATCACATGGGCTGCTCATGCCAGCTCTGCTCACTTCTGCTTCAACCCACCCTGAAATAAATGCCAGCAGCGTTTTGGGAGCATCCAAGCTACTCTCGGCCCAAACACCGTGGGAATTTTGAGCAACGAAACAGAACATTTGAGGGGAAGCCAAGGCCCCATCTCCTTTACAATACAAACAGTGCCTCTGCGGCACCCAGAGTCATTGATAGAATTGTCACTGCTAATTGACACAGCGCCACGGCAGCACCCCACCCAGCCAGGGAGCGCTTTCCTATTCCCCTTTTAACTCAGCGAGAGGCTCACACATCTGAAACACTCACGGCTAAAAACACGTGCGGAGCTTTTCCCTGCCCGGCCCAGGTGGGGAGGCAAGCCGGAGCCTCCAGCCCCGTTCCGGGAAGGAGAAGCACAGGTGGGAGCCAAAGCTGAGCCACAGCGGCCCCGGACAGCTCCGGGCTCGGTTTCACCGGCAGGAGACCAAACCTGGCTGAGCTCTCAGGTGCTGCAGGTTAAACCTCTCGGTGAGCTCTCACAGCTGAGGCGAAACCAGCCCAGCCTCGGCCTCCAAACCCCCAAACCACGCTGCTTCCCCCCAAACCATGCTCCCGGAGCATCGCTCTGCCCTGACTCCACAAACTCAGCTCCCTTCCAGCCGCACATCTGCCATCCCAGCCTAGCATTCCCTCTGTGCCAGCCGCCAGGGAGCCGATCAGCCGCAAGATGAAGCTGCTTTTTCCTTTTTTTTTAAATTTTTTTTTTCAGTGGCAGAGCTTGAAATCAGAGATGAACAAGCCTGAAGGAGCTCCTGCCTGGCCTCTCATGTATTCCAGATGCACATGCTCCAATCGCCGCTTGCCAAACAGGATACGAGGCACAGGGAAATAAAGCATTTTATCTTCAAGCTTTTCCAAGAGGGGTATTAGAAACAATGGGGAGGAAATACAAAATTAACACTAGAGAAGAGCAATTGGCAGTGCCCTTGCGAGGCTGTTCTTCATTACAAGGCTGCCTATTCAGTGGCTTTCATTAGGAAAATCACATCGCAGAGCCATTCCCAACAGTGTCCCTATTTCCTAATTAGGCTTCGCCAAAGAGCTGCATCTCTCAGTTCCCTCCCGGCACACAATCACAACAATTACCATTTCATTGCACCCGGCCGCCGAAAACACCGCAATTAAAGCATCTGAGGAGTCACACGGGCGCGTCAGCAGGGAGACAAGTTCTCACGTCGTGCTAATTGGCAGCCAAAGACAGATCAGAAGGACGGGAACGGCGGGGTTTGGTCTCCACGCTGGGAAAGGCGCTCGGGAGCTGCGGCAGCTCCCCAGGCTCCCACCCAGGAGGCCGCCGATGGGGCTCGGTGCCAGCAGGGAGCACTGGCGACAGGTCCTGTCCACCTGGATCCTCGGGAATATCACACCCCCATCACCAAACAACCCGGACCCAACCCCAAGTGGAGGCGAAGGTCACCTGGAGCCCCCCGGTGATGGCTTTGGATGGGTGGGGCGCTGTCCTCCGCCCGGACATGGGAGAGGAGACAAGGATGGGGAGTCCTGCACTGCCGAGCCTCTGAGGGAAGCGGGAGGGAAGTCTTGGAGAGAGGAGGGGAAGAGTTGAAGCTGTGGAGCCTGGATTGCATCCACAGGTCACATTTGCCTCCAAGGAGTGACATTTCCAGCCCAAACCAGCAAACCACAGAGCTGCAATGAGGAAAGACCTGCTGTGCAGCACGGCAATGCCCAGGGAGTTGAGGGGAGAGAGCTTCCGTAAAAACGTCATCCTCTCTCCCCATCCTCTCACCTGGAAGTTCAAACCGCTGCTGGGAGTGGAGTTCAGACACAAAAGGAGCCTCTCACTTCTCAGAACCACCTGGGGCACCCACCTGAGCACTTTCCCCTGACACCCTCGGGCACAATTTTCCCCTTGCAGAATAATAATGCAAAATTGGGCAGCCCCGCCATGCTCAGCGGGCACCCAAAATAGAGAAGTTGAAACTACTCTAGGGTGAGCTGCAGCATGGCAAGGTCCCCATGCCATGCTGGGGTGTCCCTGGTCCCCAGCAGAGCCAGAGCACTGAATTTGGCATCCCTCAGCCCTGGGGGATGCTGCAGCACGGGCAGCTCGCCCTGCCAGAGCAGCTCATCCCGCTGGAGCAGCCACTGCTCCCTCCCTGCCAACACTTCCCACTGCACTCAGTTCTTCCTTCTTAGTGCAAAATCCACATCTTCACTTTCACATTCAGCAAAAAGGCACACGGGGCCAGTTTGGGTTGGTTTCTCCCCCAAATGGATGCCCTGATCTCCATGGGGAGGAGGCAAAAGCCGGCGGCAGCATCCTACAGCAGCAGAGATGCGGGGCTGCCCCTCACCCAAGCAATGCACACCAGCACTCCACTTTCTCCTTCTGTAGAAGCCTCTCCAACACTTCTCATCCCCTTTCCTCTGCCCTGAGCAGGCTGCAGGACTGCCGGCAGCAGGACAGGGATGACCACACCGAGCCAGGGAAGGCAGAGCTCTCAGGTCTCCCCGCTTCAGTTCAGCAGGACAGCATCGCGAGGCTGCAGCTGGCCTCGGACCACACTCACATCCCAGCTCCCTGGCTCTGCTTCCTGCAGAAACCGGTGGAGCATCCCCAGCAGCCTGAGCTCTCCAGCCTCACGAAGTCACCGTGACTGAGGGATGGAACCACTACAACCACCACGGCTTATCTTCTCACCTTTCTGCAATTCGAGCTCTAATCTGAGCAACACCCAAAGCTCCAAACCACTTTGCAACCAGGTTTCGGAAACACTTTGCAACTCCATCCGACTTTTTGCTTTGAACAAGAAAACAAAACCAACAACAACAACAAAAAGCCCAAACACCAAACGAATAGAGCTTTCTGACACCTAAGAAAATTAAAGCATTGACATCCTGCATATCCCTGGAGTGTACACAGAACCGAGATTTAGAAAATTGATCTAAATGGGAAAACGAAATAAATTGCAGCTGTTCAGCACCAGGGCAAGCAGCAGGAGCAGCACCAGCCTGCAGCTGCCTGAGCAGTTTCGCTGCACCGGGAGCAGCACAGCCCTGAAACCAGCCCTTTGCAAAGCTAACGGGTGCTGGGTGACAGCAGCCGGATTGTCACAAACATGAAAACAAAGGGCTGAAAGCTCTTTTCTCCCGCTTTCGTTAGTGATTTGAATCAGCAGAGCCTTTTCCTCCCTCAGGGCTCACACCTCTGAAGCAGTTCAACATCCTCCCGGGGAGGCCGGTGCAGGAGGGAGTGTGGCCCGAGACCAGGCTGGGCTAGGCACAGTCTGGGCGACACTGGTGACACTGGGAGGCCACAGAAGCACCTGACGGAAGGTGCTCCTCGGCAGGCAGAACAATCAGCACGGGCTGCTGCAAGAGGCAGCGCAGGGACAGCTCGGGGCTGGCGCGTGTCCAGCCCCCGATGCCGGAGGGGTGACACGCTGCTGAGCTTGTCACATCCCAAACCACATCCTGTTGCCAAAGCAGAACCTTCCCTGGGGCTGCACCTCAGCCCCCTCAGGCTGCGGAGACCCAGCTGAGGGAGCAACAGGCGACTTGTGACCTTTGGGTCCCTGCAGGGAAGGGCTGCTGCTGCAGTGACCGGGGTGAGTCACTGCCACCCTGCCACCAGCCCTGCCAAAACTCCAAGCGGGGACCGGAGAGCCCCCGGGATTTCCCGAGGACCCAGCCACGGCAGGGTGGTCCCCTGGGGCGGCCACGGCCCCACACCTGGCCTCGAGCAGCAGCTCCGTGGAGAAAAACAAACACCGAGTCCCGAAATGAGTCACGGCAGCCGGGCCCCAGCCGCGGGGTGACACCGGCTCCTCCTGGCCAGCCTGGGCTGCGAGAGCACCCCAGGGAGAGGCGGTGCGGGGTGCCCCTTCCAAGGGTGCGAGGGAAACCCCCACCCCACGGCAGCGACACCCCGCCGGTGGGTTTAGGGGAAGCCCGCAGTTACCTGCGACGGCCGCGCTACACCGCTGTCAGTCCCCCTCCGCAATCCACACAGAGCCCCCCGCAATCCACACAGCCCCCTCCGGGCACGGCGGTGCCCTGTGCACCAGCGCCCCAAACCCGCGGGTTACACGGACACCCCGGGGAGACAAGAAACCCCTCGTCCTCCCCGCGCACGGGCTGTACGGAGCCCCCCGCCCCTCTTACACCGGGCTCGGTGTGCGCGGTCCCCCCGCCCGGGTCACACAGACACACCGGGTACAGGGACACCCCGGTCCCCGGGGCTCGGTCCCCCGCCCCGCTCACACGCGCCCCGCTCTCCCACCTGTGGGGCGGCTGCCGCCGGGGCTCCCTGCCCATCCTCGGCTGGCCCCGCCAGGCTCTCGCCGGGCTCCTCTCCGCGCCGGACGGCACCGGCGGCACCGGGGCGGGGCGGGCCGCGCACATGTGCGGGGAGGAGCCGCCGCCAGTCCCGCCCCGGCCCGGCCGTGCCCCTGCACCTGCCCCCCGCCCACCGCTTCCTCCGCCCACCCAGCCCTCCGGCCCTCATGCAGCCCTCCCTCCCTCTCTCCCTCCCTGCCACCACGCTGCCGTTCACCCAGCCCGTCATCCCCTCCTCCACCCATCCATGGATCCATCCAGCGTGACACCCGTTTGTCCCCCACCCACTCTCCCTTCCACCCTTCACTCTTCCATTCGTACACCCCTCCATGTATCCCTTCCTCCTGCCGTTCTGCCCCTCATCCATCCATGCATCCATCCCACCATCCTACTCTTCATCCATCCATCCATCCGTCCATCCATCCGTCCATCCATCCGTCCATCCATCCGTCCATCCGTCCATCCATCCGTCCATCTCTCCTTCTTTCCATCCATCCATGCACATTTCCAACCCTTCACCTGCCACTCCATCCAGCTAGCTAGCCCCCCCCCCCCTCCCCATCCATCCATCCATCCATCCATCCATCTCTCTGTTCCTCCCTCCCTCCTTCCGTTCCTCCATCCCGTGAATGATGTGAGCTTATTTTCCTTCCCTCCCTGCACTGCCCTTTACCTCACCTTTGCTGGGCAAACCCTCAGCCCCTCTGTGTCATGCCAGTGCCAAGCCCAGGTCGGTGACACCAGGCTGGGGATGTGCTGCCAGTGTCTGCTGTGGTGGCACTTGGGAATGGCCTTTTCCTGTTGCCTTCAGGGCTGCTGAGCAAAGGCCCGTCCCATCTCTATTCCTGACCCCACATCTGTCCCCTGGCCCACCTGCACATGGGGCTTGTGGCCAGATCCCTCCCGGCCGGTGCTGTGGCGGGGCTGGAACCCGGGCAGGTTTCTCTGCGGATTTTGGTTGTCAGAAGAGAGTGACCGCTGCCGCTGCTGCTCCGAGACTCGAAACCCTCTTGGGGGCCAAAATAGCTGTGGGTTTCACAGTGAAATTCCAGTGAATTTTAAAAAAATGCAAAGGCAGTCAGAGCTGAAATCCCCTTTCATTGGTGACCCATTGACACAACCTTCCGCTGTGCAGAGCGCGTGGGACGAGAGCCGCGGCTCCTGCGTCACCTGTGCCAGGTGAAACCCCAGCAGAGGGACATGGGCTCAGCCTTCACCAGCTGAGCGGCCACCAGCAGTTCCAAAGAAATCCTGAGGCAGCAAAAATAGCCAGACAGGGAAGGTCTGGTGTCGATGTCATGGTGCCACCTGCCCCAAGGCACTGTCCTGGGAAAGAGCCGAGTGCTCAGGCGGAGCTTTGTGTCCCAGCCCCTCTTAGCTCCAGCTCTTCACTGGATGCCAACCTGGGATGCCAATCTGATCTTTCCCACCCCTTCTGCCCCATTCCCACCTCCTCATTTCAGACCCAGCTTTTCAGGCAGATCTCTGAACTGGAGGAACTGGGAGGTGTCTGAAGGGCCAAAGCTGCAGAGGCCAAACTCCTCTGGGTGCTGGGGCTGCAGTGTGTCCCCTCCTGTCCCATTCCCTCCCCACCTGAGGCACTTGGGAGCTGCTGGTTTTGCTCCTGGGGGCCCGGAGCAGCTGAGGAAGTTACCAAACATGGGCTGGGGGGGCTCGTGGTGGCGGAAGGAAGCGGAGGAGGGCAGGGAGGGGCCGTGACAGGGCTGCAGCAGTGACAAACAGCAGTGTGGGGCCTCCAGGCTGACACAGCCAGCTCGGGGAAAGGGCTCTGGAGCAGAGGCACCTCCAAGGGATATCGACACCGGCGTGTTCCTGGGAGTTCCTGGGAGCTCCTGGGAGTAGGGAGCTGTGTTCCTCCTTGTTGCTCAGCTGTTCTGAGTTCAGGAGATCCTGGCGATGACGGTGCCATGCTCCAGGGTGACAGCAGGTGGCGGGAAGTGATCCCAGCTGGCTTTTAAGGGTCACACAGGGAGCGAGCATGGCACCCCCAGCAACTTCCACCCACGAGGAGTGGTTCCATCGAGCGTGGTTGTGGTGACACCAACAGCGATGCTGGAACTGAGGGAGCAGCATCTGGAGCACACCACGGAGCACCGGCAGCTCCGGCACAGCCCAGCTCCGCTCCTGCTCCTGGAGCTGCCGACCAGCCTGAGGCAGGAGGAGGAAGCTGAGGCTGTGCTCTGATGACGCTCATTTAGACCTTTGGGTTCTCTGTAAATGCCCCAGGACACAGGATGAGAAACACTGACCTGGGGGCAGCTCCCTGTGCCAGGGAAAACGCAGCAGCAGCCAGCTCTGAGGGGGCAGCTCTGCCCAGGGAGGCTGGGCTGGCAGCAGCGCTCTGCCTTCCTGCTCACCTGAGCTGCTTCATCCCTCACAGCTGATGAGACAAGGTAGAAACACCTGAATATCAAAGTGGAAAATCAATATCCAGCCAACTCGACAGAAACACCCACATTAGTGCAAATTCAGAGGGCAGCAATCCGGCCTCATCCCTGCTTCCAGGTGCCCAAGGGCCACTGCCTCTGCTCCAGAGATGCTCAACAGCTAATACAGGGATAGAGAGCAAGGAATTCAATAGAAAAGTAATTTTTCCACAAGCGACTCCAAAGCAACTCATGGACATCCTTGGCTGGGAGAAGAGCAAAGTGTGCGCAAAGCCCTATGGTGCTGGAAAGGGATTTCCGTAGGGAACATTCCTAAGCAACTCAGGTTTCCCATATATGCAAAGGGGTGGCCAGGAGGGCCAGCAGGCTGTGAATGTGTCCTGTGACAGCATCATTCTGCTGCAATTGAGTCCTTCTGCATTGCCAGGAATGTGAACTCACAAACCTAAATCTTCCTTCCCTGGCTTCTACTCTGACTCCTTTTTGTGCAGACCAGCACAAAGGCACCTCTTAGGTGACTGCTGGAAAATGGGATTTACCCTGGACTCACAGAGAAGCTCAGAAGTTCATAGAATTATAGATTTGTGGAGTCACAGAATGGGTTGGGTTGGAAGGGACCTTAAAGATCATCTTGTCCCAAACCCCTGCCAGGGGAAGGGACACCTTTAACTGACCAGGTTACACCAAGTCCCATCCAACCTGGCCTTGGACACTGAAGTTCACCCTACCCTTAAGTTCATCATGGTCTCATTCCCATTCCTGTCTGCTCCACACCCAGACACACTCCCTGAAACAACTCAGATCACACCACGCTCTGGGAATCAATCAACTCTCCCCCCAATAGTCAAAATGCCATAAAGTCACCAGCTCTACACTCAGGCCAAACACTGCAGGCTGCAGCCAGCACATCTCCACAGGGTGCTGCCACTGATGTCCAGACTGAGGGTTTCCATCAGATTTGGGGTGGTTGACCCTGTCCTTACACAGACCCGAGGCTGCTGTGTGCTGCTGGGGCTGCCCAGGCTCCGGGTGAGCCCATTACTTCTCTCTGCCTGTGTTCCCACAATAACAGAGAATCCCAGCCCCAGCAGAGCAACTCTGCAGCCTCTTCCCACTGCCTGTCCCTCAGAGGGAAGAGGAAGCAGGGTCGCTGAAAAGGGAACCTTTTTCTCTCTGGTTTTCCCCACAACTTGTGTTTTTCATTTCTCAGTGCAAACTCAGAGGATCCTGACAGACTCTTCCACAGCCCTTGAGAAATGAAACTGGGCCAGAGTCCTTGGTGTGGGCAGACCTGATCCCGGATGTTGTCCTTCCACCTCACACAGAGCAGGTAACAACATAACTTTACATGACCCAATCTGTTGAAGTGTCCAAGGTTTGCTGGCCAGTTCTGGGAGGGCTCCAGAGCTTTTGGCAGATGAGTCTGATCTGCATTTTTCTGTCCTCCCATGCAAGGGCTTGGGGTGTTTGGAGCAAACCCTCCTTAACTTCTGGATTTCTTACACCTCCCCTCTCAGGTGCTTCTTTTCCAGAGAGAGTCTGGTTCTGGTTTGGGATCTCATGGTTCAGCTGCCCACACTGCCACTGCCACCCTGGGGACACAAACAAGTCCCTCAGCCCCCCGTGCCTCAGTTTCCCTCTGCCCTGCAGCAGGTCCTGCTGTGGCTAATCCATCCTGCACCCTTGGGACCATTCCTGTTTCAGTCTCTGATCTGTCCATGCTCCAAGCCACATGGGAGCTTGCTGGAAGCATCCACACTTGTCACAGGGAGAAGGAAGGTGAGCAAAAGTCTGAGTAAAACTTTGCTGCAGCAATACCAAAGCTATTCCCCCTGTAACATTAACAATTTGGGTGGGAATTATAGGAGAAGGAGCCAAGACCCTGTCCTGCCTTTGTGGCCATGTCACTCTGGGATTGGGATTCCAAGCTGTCTGTGTCTGGTGGCCTTCTGAGGACCCAGTGGGTGAGGCAGAGCTGTGGAAGAGGATGGGGAGCTCTTTTCCTACAGGAGAAACTGGGAGTAACAAGAAAGAGGTGCAGAATTCAGGGCTGGGCTGGAAAATGAGGGGAGCCAGCTGGACCCAGGGGACCATCCCCTGCACCAGGGCAGAGCTCTTACAGACACTTGTCCCTCACAGACACTTGTCTGCCCTGTTCCCAAGCCCACCACGGGTCAGGGATCTCCAGCATCCCCAGCAATGCCAGCCCAGCTCTGTCCTTACTGCTGGAAAGCCTTTCCCAGTGCTGGTCCCAACCTCCCTGGCTCTAATTGGTCCAATGACCTCTCTTATTGCCGGTGCCTTGTGAAGGAGAGCCCTTCTCAAGCTCCGTGGTGACCTTGCAGTAATCTTTGTGCCCAAAGCCCTGCCTCGGGCTCGGTGCCTCGGTGAGCACAACCCCGGGGCTGCCGGCATTCCCAGCTCTTGGCTCAGTCCCGGCTCCGGGTGGGAGTCAGCCCAAGCTGGAACACCCTTCCCTCACTTTCAGAGCTCCCTGTTCCGACAGCAGGGGATTCCTGTCCGGATCGCCCTCCGGGAGCTGAAGGAGCGCAGGCGGCCCGGGAAGGAGCAGAGCCCTGGGCAGAGCCGGGCCGGGAGCGCCTTTGCCGCGGGCTGAGGTTTCCACCCCGCGTCCTGCCGGGGAACTGCACTGATGGAGCTAGTTCAGCATCCTCCGGGGGCGCAGCTCAGCCGCCCCTGTGCACCCAGCTGGCCAATGAACCCCTAGAAAACACTTCCCAGGGAGAGCCCTGCCTCTGGCAGCCTTCCCGGCTCAGCCCGGAGGAGGGACGATGTGCGGCTGTTGAAATTCAGTGGGTCGCGGGGTATCTGTGACCGTGGTAACCCTCAGCCCTCTGTCCCAGCCACCCCTGAGCTCCAGAGCCAGCAGCACCTTCCACTTCCCAAACTACCACAGATTTTAGCACCTGGATTCTGGAGCTTGCTCTGGGCACTGCCGGCTACAGACGTGTCCATAACCAGGACTTCCCCGGGTCCTGATGAGACTGAATAAATCTGGGAAATCCCGGGAGCTGGCTGCATACTGGCCCTCTGCTGGCCTGGGGACAGTGCTACCTGCTAGTCTGGGGACAGCTGGACACAGCCCTGGGCAGTCACACATCCAGGGATGGAGGTGGGAGCATTCCCAGGCTGCTGTAAGCCCAGAGCAGCTGCAGCTTGTGCTCTTTCCCAGCTCACTGCCCTGTCACCCAGGGAGCCACGAGGAAGCATCACCCAGCCATGTCCCATCCCTGTCATTGCCACTGCCTCTCCACTTTTGGATGCACGTTTTATGATGGACAATGTGTACATTAGGTGTAAATTTGAAAACCTGAGTAGAAATCGCAGATTCCTGCACCTCCCAGGAGCTGGGCTCTGCCTTCCCAAATCCAGGGGAAAAATACTTCTGCAAGAGACAGCCCAGAGGAGCAAGGGACAGCTCAGAGCAGCAAGGGACAACCAAGCTGCTCAGCTGGGATAATTAGGGCTCTTTGGCCTCTCCAGAGGTTTTGCTCTCAAAGGAGGCTGCAGCAGGAGAGGGCTAGATCCAGAAAAACAAGGGTGGGGGATCCCCTCCTCTTCCAGCTCCCTGGAGGGGTCGTTTCACCCGGACACGACCCATCCCCATCCCCATCCCCATCCCCATCCCCATCCCCATCCCCATCCCCATCCCCATCCCCATCCCCATCCCCATCCCCATCCCCATCCCCATCCCCATCCCCATCCCCATCCCCATCCCCATCCCCATCCCCATCCCCATCCCCATCTCCATCGTCATCCAGGGCTGCAACAGAGGACTCGGCGCTGGGACCCCAGCAGATGGCAGCAGGGCCTCAGGGTGAACGCCCATGGATCGTTTCTTTCCGTGAATTTCCTTTTTTCCCTGCCTGTTTTAAATAAAAAAATAATCACCCCGTGCGAATCCACTGCAGATGTACCTTGGGATAAGCTGAACTTGGAGAGGCATGTTTGCCTTGCACCTTATCCAGGTGACAAACTCCATGTCCTCCACAGTCATCTGAATGATGTGCTTGGATCAGCCAGGAGGCGAAAAATGGGATTTGTGGACAGAGCTCATCTCAGCCTCTGGTAAACGGGAAAAATGGGACAGAGATGTCACCCAACCCAAGGAAAAGAGGCTGGAAGCAGGACAGAGCCAGGCTGGGTGGTCAGGGCAGTTCTGTGCTTTCCAGGGATGGCTCTGGGTGCCTTCAGACATGAATTGGCTGCAGAGTTGGGGGACACTTGTGAAAGGAGACATCCAGGTAGCAGCAGTTTGAGGTCACTGCTGCCTTCGAGAGGAAGGTTTGGGGCCATCCCACTTTGTCCAAAAGGACAAAGTCCTGATGGCACCATCAGCCAGAGATGGTTCCAGCAAAGGCCAGGGGAGGACCTGACCTGGCAGCTGCTGGGAATATGCAGGAGACAGGGAACTGTCAGTGCCCATCCCCTGAACAACCCCCAGCACAGGCTCTCTGCATGCACAATCCCCAGGAGAAACCTCCCAGGGGCACTGAACCCTTCCCATGCCAGAACTCACCTCCCACTCCAGCACGGGAGCCACTGCTGGACTCACACTGACTTGAGTGATTTGGTTTTGAGAGTGGATTTCAAGGGCTTTTCCAGAGGGATGCAGCTGAAAGGATACTGGGAGTTTTGGGAAAGCAAGCTCTGGCCGTAACAGCACTTTTGGAGATCCACACCAGCCTGCTTACCTGCAGATCCCAGGCTGGAATAACTCCCAGGGAAGGAGCAAAGGGCAGGGAAAGGGGATGGAGCAGGCAGCCACATCCCTGTGTACAGTGATTTGAGGTGCCAGGGTGGCAAAGGATGGATGTGCCCACCAGGAAACTGGCAGTGGAGGATGCCTGAGAGCTGCCCCAGCCAGTCTGGGTTCAGCAAAGCAGTCACCAAACTGGGGAGCTGCCTGCAGGGAGACCTCCCTGCCTGGAGCAAGCAGCCGTGAGCACAGTGCATTGCCAAGCCCTGGTGGGAAAAGGCTTCACAGACCCTCTTGGGCTGCCAGAATGTGTCACATCCACCAAGGGAACACAAAGATTTTGGGAGCTTTTTTAAGAAACCAGGATGCTGGCTCTGGAGCAGCCCATCCCCAATCCTTCTTTGGGGATAGCAGGGTGTGCAGGACAAGGGGAGGTGCCCAGGTGGGCACAGGTGGTTCTGAGTGAGGACCACAGCAAACCCAGGACTCCTCCAGGCAGGAGGCACCCACAGGCACTCAGCTGCCCATAAATCCTTAAACCTCGACCCAGTTTGCACCATTCCCTGTGGCCAGTTTCACCCTGATGAAACTTTAATTCACATTTATAGTGAAGCCACTCCACGCTCAGCAAAGCCTCTGAGGTGCCATCAGTGGGTCCAGGCTTAAATCCACAAATCTCTGTGTTTAAACCAGATGATTATAATCCCCACGCTCTAGTTTATCAGAGGCCAGCAGGGCGGATGTGTTACAGGTATCTCTAGGTCTCAGGCAGTGCAGAATTGTCTGTGCATTTGGGTTGCCCCGGGAACAGCTCACACCCCACATTAACCCTCCCAGCAGTGACATTTTACTGCATGTGTCACCACACACTTAACGATGCCACCAAAGGACCAGGGCACCCGTGTGAGGGGACATTGATACCAGAAGAGAAGTCCTAGAGCAGCGTTTGGTGGATGTGAGGTGTTTGCAGCTGGAATTCCGATAGGCAGTGTCTGTGTGCATCCATCGGGATGCCCGGGACAGGCAGGATCCTGGAGAAAAGGATCCAGCAGAATCCAAAGCAGGCGCTGTGCTGGGAGAATGGATTTGCTTTTCTCTAGCACAAGATGAGCACTGAAAACCAGCGGGAGGTTACTGGAGCCATGGAGGGAAGGGACAGAAAAAGGGGTTTTACCTTCTGCTCCCCCTCGTTCCTGGGGCATGGGAAGCAGGGCTGACCCGCAGCCACCCCCGGCTGAAGTTCTGAGCAGCCTTTCCTACCGCGGACAGCAAAGAGCTTTATCAAGGCGGTGAGCAGCATTCTCTGCTCGATTTCTGGGGAAACCGAGGCTGGCCCAGAGTTTGCCTTTGCCTTCTCTCAATCCCATCCCCTCCGTGCTTCCCATGCGCTCTGCTCTGGCATTCCCGAGGCTCGGGCACGCCAGGGCGTGCGCGGCGGGATCGACTTCCAGGCGGGCGACGGTGCCGCTGAGCAGCAGTCGACAGCGAGGAATTCGGCTGGGCAAACAAGCTCTCCCCAGCTGCTCCAGCCCCGCCAGGAGCCGCCGGGATAGGGATAGGGATAGGGATAGGGACAGGGACAGGGACAGGGACAGGGCTGGGGCGCTGCCCGCCGGCGGCAGCGGGACGCGGGGCTGGGTTTGGGATGCTGCGGACCCCCCAGCACGCCGGGATGATGCTCAGGGAGTGCCGTGCAGGGCTCGGATCCATCCGTACCCCCTGTCCTGGCATGGGCACGGCGCTGATTGATGGCGCTGCTGACGGCTGGAAGTGCGGAGGCAGCGCCGAGAGAAAGCTCCGGAGCTCAGCTCAGCCCCGGCGGGGCCTGCGCTGGGTAGGGGAGTCTGTGCATGAAGCCAGCCCGGGGATGGAGCGGGATGAGGGCTCTGTGTCCTGGGAGGAGGCACGGGAAGGCTTCTCCGATACAATTGTTGGCCCAGTGCTCCCAGGACGCCTCAGTGCCCCGCCGGAGCCGCTCCTGCTGCCTCTCCCCAAGTCCCCTATTAGAAGGTTATAGCCACTCGAAGGCCACTTCATCCCCGCTTAATACATCCTTAATTATAATTAGGTTAGGATGGCTGCCAAAAGCGGCCCGAACGCCGCGCAGCGCCCTGGGTGAGGTCCTGGAAAACGCAGCCTGGCAGATGCCAGGGCTCTGCTCAGGGTCGGGCCAGGGCTCACTCCCAGCACCCTCTGGAGAGCCTCCCGTGATTTTGGGGTGTCAGGAAGGCGCCAGCGCTCACCGTGTCCCGTCTGATGTCCAGAAGACACTTTCCTTCAGGAAGGTACAAACCCAAAGCCTGGATGGGGCTGTTGCCCCTCTTTGCCCTGCCCAGCCTTGCTGGCTCAATCCCTACGAATCCCCCACTTCTTCCCTCAGGGAACAGGATGCTTGCTGGAATATTTTTTTTTTATTACTTTTAAACAAAGAAAGCAACAACACACCCCCTTCGTCTGCAATGCTGAAACAGAGCCTGCCCCAGCTGCAATCGGAGCTCAGTCCCACGAGCCCACTTGTCACTGCAGAGGGAATGCTGGAGAAGAGTTAATTATCTGGCCGGGGGAGTTACTAAGAGCTGGGAATCCAGAGGCTCTGGGGATCCATGTTTCGATAATCCTGCTCCTTAGGTAGCTAAAATCCACCCAGCCCTGCCCCTGGCCCCAGCCTCTCCCACACACCCTCCCTCTCCCCTGAAGCCCAGACCAGGTTCCATCTTTACCTTACACCGGCTTAAGGAGATCGAATTCCTTTTTCACGACTGTTTTGCTTCAGCGGGGAGGAACATTCCCACTAAGAAGCTCAGTGTTTCAGCTCCATAACCTTCCCCAGGTCCCGTATAAAACTGTGAGCTTGGGTTCTCCTAAATGGTCTCTGTCGAGGCAGAAAATTTCTATATGGGACAGTTTCTTATGCCAGAGCCACACTGGACTGATATTGGGAGTGTTCACTGTGCCCAGCAAACAATTCTCTAATGTAGGTAAGGAACTGTCTCTCCTCAAATTAAATATTTTGAAGGAATACTTGCTATTTAAAGGACCGTGGTGCACTGCTCACTGCACTGTCCCTGCCCTTGGCACAGCTGGGTTTCCCTGTCCTGCCTGATCTTGCTTTGCTCTGGACAAGTTTGGCCCTCTCCATCTGCATTCCCTCAGCGCCAGAACTCTTGCGTTGGAATTGCTGCTCAGATTTTGCTAAAGCAACTTAAGGCAGTGAAAAAAGAGATTTTCTCTGAATAAGACTGGGCTCAAATCAAAAGGATAAAGGTTTTTTTGCTGTTATCCTCCCCCAGCAGGGCCCAGGGCTGGGTGATTCCAAATCCAGGCTGGATTTGAAAACCCCAGGCTGGTTTCCTCCCAAAGGAGCAACTCACAGTGCCCAGGACTCCTCAGAGCTGCTGTCAGGCAGTGCCAGGCAGGGAAATCCTGCTCAGCTCATGGCTCAGCTTTGCTTCTTCTCTGCAGGAAGCAAAGAAACTTTCCTTTGCTCCCTGCAGAGCCACAGCACTTGCGAGAAAAAATAGGAATAATAAAAAGAAAGAGATTTTGAAGACGATGGATGGCTGCAGAGGTCAGATTGCACCTGAGGAGCCCAACCCGAGTGTCTTCCTTGTGCTCCGTTTGCTGCCCATCACCCATACATGAGGGGGGAGCCGTGCCAGGCTCCTCGTGGTGCTGGTGACATCCCTCTGCTCAAGGGACAGTCAGATCCCAGCTGCTGGGAAGACGTTTGAGTCCTCCGAGCCGGGACTGTCCCCAGCCAGCACAGATGGGAAAGTCAGCAAGCCCCAAATCCTCCTTTTACGGGGAGTGAAGGGGCAGCCGGAGTGGAGACACCAAACTCCTGTGCAAAATGCAGTGTGGGGTCAAAGATGGGTGCTTTGGGGCAGGGATGCTCGCTCTGAGCCCCCAAAAACATTCAGGTAGAGTGTGGGAGCTGGATGGGTCTTTCAGGCTCGGGGGCCTTGGGGAGGTGAGGATTTGTGAATTGCTCTGGTGTCCCTCTGTCAGTCAGACCCACCAATACTTGATATGAAGGGAACAGTCCTAAAAACAGTGGAGTAGGAAGTCCTTTGCAATGGATGGACTTGCTTCAGATCCCCTGAGATCCGGGTGGGTGCTTTGATCACCTAAAAATAAGACCTGCGGAGTGGCACCGAAGCCTCAGTGAAGTCTCTCCGAACTAAACATTTTACTGAATAAACTGGATGTCCCCCATCCCCCCTCTCCACACAGATCCCCAGAAAAGCTTGTACAGGAATCTGCCTCCTCCAAACCAAACCAAACCAAACCAAACCAAACCAAACCAAACCAAACCCTCTTTCCTTCACCCCGCATCTCCCACACCTCAGCCTGGCGGCCGAGTCCTCCAGATCCATGAAATTGGGGTTACAGAAACACGCAGGAGTATTCCCTCCATCAGTGCAGGGGGTCCTCCCAGGCCTCCATCAATTCATTCAGGGACATTTCTCCAGCTGCACCGGGGCGTTCTCAGTGGACCGAGCTCCCAGTTCAGGTATATTTTTCCCCTGGAGCTCAGAATATTGTTGTGAGGTCACCATGTCCTTCTTGTCCCATCCCTGCAATGTATCGCTCGAACAATAATTTTGACTTGGAAACAGGTTGAAAATGTAGGGCAGCTTTCTTTGGGGTGCAGGAGGAGTTGAGGTCTGGAGGGTCTGGGCATGCTCCTGGACTGTGCCACACGACACTCCCTTTCTCCTGGGTGAGCCCTCGGCAGTGCGTGCAGCACATGGCAGCATTTCCCAGCCTAAGCTGCCTTATTTTTCTTGTGCTCCATCCGCACCCATCCAAACGAAGCTATCGTTTCTGTAGGAAAGCACACAAATAAATCAAAGGATTTAACAATTTTACCATCAAAGAGTGCTCCTGTTTTCCTGCGAGTATCTGGGACCCACAGAGCTGCAGCAGCTGAATCCACCTGTGAGTCTCCAGGAGTGCCTGAGCCTTTCTGGCTCCTGTTTGGGCCAGCCGGGAGCTCTCCTGGCTGCTGGGTGTCGCACTGCTCTGCTGAAAATAAATCAAATATTACTCACTCAGCTTCCCACCCTGCCTGCCCTAAAGAAAACATTTTGCAAGAGAAAATATAGTATTCCGGAGGCTTATCTCACTTGGTGGCAATTGTGGGTGTTTAATTGAAAACCGAGTTGATCATTAGAGGTTCACAGAGATGCTGAATAGCCCAGTGTTCAGTGGTCTCTGCCAGCCACGGCCAATTTACATTAAAGGCTTGATTCCTTCTCCAGCCCACTTCTCAGCCCCTGGGAAATCTCTGCGTTGCTTATTCCTCGTTTGCAAGGACTGTCTAGCGCGAGGAAAAGTCTTGCCTGGCTCTGCACTCGCTGCTGCCCGGGGTGAGCCGAGATGTCCCTCACTGGTCGTGGGCATTTGCAGAAGATTCAGCATCAGCCGCATGCCCAGCTCTCCCCATCCCAAACTGATAGTCAGGCTTGACCCGCCATCCCCTAAATGTTTACTTTTTACATAAAATTCGTTCTTTTTTTTTTTTCCCCCCCGTGAATTAAAGCAGCCAGAGGTGTGGTCTCCCGAGAACTGAAAACTGGATTAGGGGCCAAGGAGCTACAAAGTGATCGGGGAAATTACACTTGTTTGGGAGCAAAGCGTAAATATTAGAGCGACAATAATAACAATAACTGCCTGCCGGGAGCCAAAGAGCTTTAGGGTGGAGGATTAAATGTCATGTGCAAATGTCGTGATCTGTGCTGACAGAGAGACATCAGTCCGGGAAGAGCCAGCGGTGCCTTCTTCCCTAATTCCCTTGGGACTGGCCTTTCTCCCTTCACTCCGCGGCGTTTCTATTACCTTCCAAGCCAGGCGATGCGAACCGAGTTACGGATCAGCATCCCCGCACAATCCTCGCCCTCCCGCTTCCCTATCTCATCGCGAAGAAGGGACCAGCTGAACACTTCTCGCATCCCCTCCCGGCCCTTCGGAGCTGAGGGAACTCGGGAATGCCCCGGGCTCGCTCCGCGGCGGCTCATCAGCTGCTGATAAACCCTGCAAACGGGTTTGGGGAGAGCACGGCTGCTCCTCAGTGCGCTCCGGGAGTGGCGCACAGCTGACGGAGAGTCCCTGTGGCTGGGAGCGGGGAGGTGACGGGGAGAGCCCAGAGGGGCCGCCGGACCCGTGAGCGGCACAAGCGGCCTCGGCTGCGGTGTGGCCCCGGTTCAGCCCCGCCCGGAGCCCCGCGGTGCCCGGCGGCCCCGCCGGAGGTGAGAGATGCGGCAGCGGCGGGGTCGTGCCGGAGCCGGGGAAGGGACACCGGAGAGGGATCCCGTGGCGTGTCCTCGCTCTCTCCGCCCGGCTCCGGCCGCCGCTGCCCCCGCGCTTGCTGAGCGAAGTTTGGGGGCTTTGAGGGGAGCACCCCGAGCCGCCCGCCGTGCCCGTGTTTAAAAGATCGCGGAGATATTTTCACACCTCAAACCGCCGCCCCCTCTCCCCTCCAGCCCCCATCGCCGTGATTTAGCCCTTGGTAATTAATTTGGCATTTCAGAATAGCTACTGGGCTGGATAATGGCCTCATTCATCTCTGCAGCCTAATCTGAACAGAATCTGGAAGAAAAGCTTTCAGAAAGACAGAAACTGCCATTCGGCAACTGCTCAAAAGAACTGTCACTCCAGGGGAATAAATCGCTCCTGATTATTTCAACCCGGGTCTTCTCTGCTTTTCCAGCCGCTCCCGGTCCCGCCGGGGAACGGCCCCCCGAGAGCCGAGCAGGAGAAGAGCCGCTCGGGTTTTCCCCCTCCCTTCCCCAAACCCGGGCGGTGCAGGGGGAGGTGGGCGAGGAGCAGCGCATTGTTCCCGGGGAGGAGGACGAGCTCCGGCACCCGAAGCCATTTGACTTTTAAAACAGGCTCCGAGCGCCGGGGCCGCCTTTCCCGCTGCCCCCGGTGCGGCTGAAATAAAGCCCTTCCCCGCTCTCCGTCCCCGGGGCTTCTCCCGGCCCAAAGGCGGGGAACGGAGGCGCTCCGCTCCAGCCCGGCCCGGCCCGGCCGTGCCCCGCCGCCGCTCAGCCCTGGGCCCGCACGTGGGCCGGCCGCGCTCCCGGGCAGGGACCCGGAGGACCGGAGATGCTGCGGTGCTGGTCCCGGCGATGCCCCGTTCCCAGTGCAGGTACCGGAGATGCACCAGTATGGTCCCAGGGGAGTTTCGTTCCCGGTTCAGGTACCGGAGATGCTCCGTTCCCAGTGCGGTGTCGGAGATCCCGCAGATGCTCCGCTCTCGGTGCAGGTACCGGAGACGCTCCGGTGCTGGTCCCAGCGGTGCTCTGGCCCCGGTGCAGGTATTGGAGATGCTTCGGCGTCTCACCAGCGCTGACTTCGACAAGAATCCATCGCCGCCCGAGCCAGGACAGGGCCGGGGCTGGCTGATGTTTCATGACAGGAAAATCAAATCCGAAGTGGGGGGCGATCCGTGGAGGACACGGCCTGGTGCCCCGAGCATCCCCCCGTTCCATCCTCCGGGACAGCCGCAGGTCTCTGCCCCGGAAGCACCCGACAGACTCGGGCCGAGGCCCGGCGGGCTGTGCCTCAGTCCCCGCGGAGCTGCTTACATGCATTTAATAGCTCGAGGGCTAGGTAATTAGAGGAGAAAGCCTCAGTAAATCACGTTAATGACCGCAAGAGCCATTACAAACCCCGGGGGTTGTGAAATACCGAACAAACCCAGCGAGAAGGGCAGCAGGGAGGCGAGAGCCGCAGCCCCGGGAACGCCGGCGGGCAGCGCAGAGCCTCGCGCTCGGCAGCGCTGGGAGGTTGTTAAATTAACACCCTGCTAATGGGATTAGGCAGCACCTTGGCTTTGCGGGGAGTTCAGAGGGGGGCCAGGTTTCCTGAGATACACCCCAATTTTTGCTGTGAGGCGGTAAAGGACCGTGGGGGCTTTGAGGAACCGCGGGCGACCTTGAAAACCCTCACGGATTTTAAAGAAACGCCGAAATGTCAGCCCTGCCCTGCACGCGGAGGCATTCCCGGGGCCGCGGTCGGGCTGGAGAGAAGGTCCAAGGGCGTGGGGAGCAACCGGAGCCAAACCTGCATCTTTCCCCGGAGAAACGAGGGTCCTCGCAGCGGCACCTGCTGCGCCCCGAGCCGGCCTCGCGTGTGCCCGTCGGGCGCAGTAGCTGTCCCCTTGTCCCTCCACGGCCCGGCACGGGAGGACAGGAAACCCGCGGTGAGAGCTGGTCCCGGACACGCGCGGCCGAAGGAAAAGCGCCAGGCCAGTAAAACGGGGGATCAGAAACGACTGATCAGAAACGATCAGAAACGAGTGAAGATACTCATAGCAGGCACCTGGAGGGGTCTGTGGGCCCGAACTTGAGGCTCCCGGCTGGGGATTCCCATTCCCGTTGTCCGCACGGCCGCTGCCGGCCCCGCGCTGGGGAGAGCCCGCACCGGGCAGCGATGTCCCGCGGCCTCCCGCAGCCTCTCTCCCGGCCTGGTCCCCATGGCCCGGGACAGTTTAGTCTAAATTGCTCTCCCTCCTTGAGGTAATACCCTCCCAGAGCTGGACGGGAGCACACACCCCTCATCCCAATTCTGCAAACAGGGCCGCAGTTCAGCAGCGGAGATAAAACTTTCTCCGGGGCTGGGGTATCCCGGGACTGTCCGTGTGTGTCCCGGGCGTGCCGGGCGGCGGCTGAGTCCCTGGGTGGCTCGGGTAGGACCAGCGAGACGGCACTCCCCCAGTCCCGGGCCGGCCGTGTCCCCATACACACAGCCCGCTCTTCCCCCGGCGAAGGAGCCTGGAGGGCGCCCGGACCGGGACGGAGGGGCTGTTTCCCGGGGAAGAGTTAACAAATCCCGGGAGCGGCGGAGCTGGGGGGGCGGCTGGGGGGGTCCGGGGGGAGCGATGGGGGCAGGGAGGCTGCGGAGCCCCGCTGCCCTGCAGGGAAGGCGGTTGCATTGCCAAAGACGCCCCGCTGGGCTAGCAGGCCCGGGAGCAGATTAATCAGGCACTAATTCAATTTACAACAACCACTTTTATTCAGCTCGGTGGCAAGGAATTCAAAGCGGGGAGAGGGGCGGGCGGAGGGGAGGAGGCGGAGGCCGGCCTGGGGCTCGCCGCTGCCCGGGCAGCCCCGTCCCCTCGGGCCGCCCCGCCGAGGCTCTCCGGGGAGGGGACCGCGCCGCCGTGCCAGGGCCCGGCCGCTTGAGTGACACGGCGTGGGCAGCGCTCCGAGAGAGGGCACCTCCGTTGGAAAAATAAAAGTGCCCTTTTAATCAAAGAGGGAGGGAAGGGGGGCGAACAGGCCGGCCGGGAGCCGAGGGAGGGAAACTCTCCGCTCCCTCCCGGGACCGTCTCTCCGGGATCTCGGTACCGTGCCCCCGGGCTGTGTCCCCGGCCGGGATCACAGCGGCAAGAGCGGAGCCGGAGTGGACCCGCAGGGCAGCGGCCGTCGAGAGCGGTCACTCGGCTCCGGGGGTCTGCCGGGTAGGTGGGAAGGAGAGATCGGGGCTGGGGCGCAGCCCGGTGCGGGACAAGTGCCGCCCTTTAACCCCTTCCTCGCTTTAGCCGAGAGCAAACCGCAGTGGGAGGTGGGGGGAGACAAGTGGCGCCGCGCAGCCCCTTGTGCCTGGTCTGTCCCAGGGCAGTGGTAGGGAGACCGCCCCTCTTCACCAGGATCAGCCCCCTAAAACAACCTGCTGAGGGCCGCCAGGCCCAGTAGTTCCCGCGTCGTGGTTTTTCCCCCTTTAAACTTCCCCGGCAACGGGATTTCTGTCCCAGGGGTGAAGGCTGCGGGCCGGTGCCCCTTCCGATCCAGCTGAGAGGGCCAGTCCGGTCTGGCCCGGTGGAGAGGGCAGGCCAGGTGGGAGACGTCCCCATCCTGTCCCTCTCGGCGTCCCCACAGGTGGGCGTGGGGCTCCTCCCGGCCGCTTCCCCCCCTTCCCGCTCCACGCCCACGGAGCATCTCCAGCTGCTGGGCGCAGGGCGCTCCGGCTCCCCCAGCCCCGTCGGGGGCACAGAGGGGCGGGGGGGATGAGAATTGTCCTTCCGCGGCTCCTCGGGGCGGCTTGGGAGCCCCGCGGAGGAGCTGGCGCCCATCACCGCGGTGTCGAGGCAGGCTCCGTCCCACTCCCATCCCCCCCCCCCGCCCTCCCCGAGGCCTGTGCGCGTCTCTGGCTGAGCCGCCAGTGGATGTCGTTGTTCTGTTCCTTGAGCGCGATGTCACTCCTTTAGCATGACCTCAAACGCGGCGGGGGCTGGGACCGCCAGTCATTCTCCGTGCGAGGGCCGGGGCGGGAGGCAGGCGGGACCCAGCCCCGCCGCCAGCCCCACTTTTGTGGTGCCGCCGCCGTCGCGGTCTCCCCTTTCTCCGCGGGGCTGGCCGCGGGGCGGGCGATGCTCCGGGCTCCCTGAGCCGCCGCACCGCGTCCCCCGGCCGAGGTGCCCCGCGGAGCGGCGCGGTCGAGCGGCGGCACCCCCGTCTGCCCCGTGTCCCCCTCCCCGCTATCCCCACGCCGCGCGGAGGTAGCGCAGGATGCCGCGGAGGGGAGCGGAGGCGCCGCTGGCCCTGCTGCTGGCGGCGGCGTGGCTGGCGCAGCCCCTGCGCGGCGGCTACCACGGCGTGAGCATGTTCGCCGTGCAGAACGCCCAGCCCGACCCCTGCTACGACGAGCACGGGCTGCCCCGCCGCTGCATCCCCGACTTCGTCAACTCGGCCTTCGGCAAGGAGGTGAAGGTGTCCAGCACCTGCGGGAAGCCGCCGTCGCGGTACTGCGTGGTGACGGAGAAGGGCGAGGAGCAGGTCCGCACCTGCCACCTCTGCAACGCCTCCGACCCCAAGCGCGCCCACCCGCCCTCCTTCCTCACCGACCTCAACAACCCGCACAACCTGACCTGCTGGCAGTCCGACAGCTACGTCCAGTATCCCCACAACGTCACCCTCACCCTCTCCCTCGGCAAGAAATTCGAGGTGACCTACGTCAGCCTGCAGTTCTGCTCGCCGCGCCCCGAGTCCATGGCCATCCACAAGTCCATGGACTACGGCAAGACCTGGGTGCCTTTCCAGTTCTACTCCACGCAGTGCCGCAAGATGTACAACAAGCCGAGCCGCGCCGCCATCACGAAGCAGAACGAGCAGGAGGCGGTGTGCACCGACTCGCACACCGACGTGCGGCCCCTCTCCGGCGGCCTCATCGCCTTCAGCACCCTGGACGGCCGCCCCACCGCCCACGACTTCGACAACTCGCCCGTGCTGCAGGACTGGGTGACGGCCACCGACATCAGGGTGACCTTCAGCCGCCTGCACACCTTCGGCGACGAGAGCGAGGACGACTCCGAGCTGGCCCGCGACTCCTACTTCTACGCCGTGTCCGACTTGCAGGTCGGCGGGCGCTGCAAGTGCAACGGGCACGCGTCGCGCTGCGTCCGGGACCGCGACGACAGCTTGGTGTGCGACTGCAAGCACAACACGGCCGGCCCCGAGTGCGACCGCTGCAAGCCCTTCCACTACGACCGGCCCTGGCAGCGAGCGACGGCCCGCGAGGCCAACGAGTGCGTGGGTGAGTCCCGGCCGCGGGCGCGGACATTCCGGCACAGGCGGGGGGGAAGGACGGGGACAGGGCGCGGAGGTCCCCGGGGGGGCAGGTAGAGGGAGGGCAGAGCGGAGGAGCCGCGGGGGACGGCAGCGAAAGGCACGGGGACATCCAGGGACACGCCGAGCATCACGGGGACAACCAGCGACACGCAGGGAGATGGAGAACGGGACAGGAGGAGGACACTGAGGTACCGGAGGGCGTAGGGCAAAGAACGGGACACCGAGGGGCCCCGAAGCGCGGAGCAGGGGTGTGAAAGCACTCGGGAGCGCAGGGGATGGGACACCGAAGCGCCCGGCAGCTCAAGGCAGGGGACACTGAGGTACCCGGGAAGGCGGTGGTGACAATACCGAGGGACCTCCAGGTGTAAAGCAGAGGGCACGGGGAACCTGGAACAACCGGGAAGGGCATAGGAATTTGGGCTAGGGAATAGCGAGCGTCGCGGAGGCGTGGGACGGTGGCCACCGAGGCACCCGGGACAACACAGGGGACGCCGAGGCACCCGGCCAGCGCAGGACGGGGTTGCCGGGGGACTCCGATAGGCAGAGCAAGGGGAAGCTCGGAAACGCGAGGCAGGAAAAACCAAGGAGCTCAGGAGAGGGGACAAGGGGCACTCAGGAGTCCGGGAACACGTTGGTGTCCGGAGGAGCGCGGAGGGCCCTGGCTGGCCGGACGGTGTCTCCCGTCCCGGGCAGGTCCCGGCCGGGGGCCCGCAGCGCACGGCCCGGCTCCAGTCCGCGGATCCCGGGATCGCCGGCAGCCCCGCTCTCTTCCCCGGGACACCGGCTCGGAGCCGCCGCAAAACCCGAGAGGCTCCGCGTCCGGACGGGACGGGGGCAGGGACGGGCTCTGGCTCTCCCCGCGGGGGAAGGCGGCCGGGAACACGGGAGAGAAGCCCTGCAAAGCCTGCGGCTCCCGTTCCTGCATCCTCAGAGGGTGCGGGCGGCCCTGGGAGGCGGCGGCGGGGACCTGAACGAGCCCCAGGGCCGAAGGAGAACCGGGCAGCAGCCGGTTCGTTCCATCTCGAGCGAGAAACACGCGCCGCCCCGGCTGTCCCCGGGAGGGGACGGAGTTCCCTCGCTTCTGCCCGGGGTGGAGAAGGGTTAAGGGCTTGGAGAACATTTTCCCGTGAGTCCCCACACATCCCGCCGAATGTTCCCTCCGATCTTCCACCCCCGCTTCCCAGCGGATCCCTGTGCGCTGCCGCTCCTCTCCTCGCGGTTTCGGGAGCCGGTGCTCAGCCCTGTGCCCGTGGGTACCCAGCCCCGGGGGCTGGGATGCCCCGGACTGGGCTCGGCTCTGCGCGCCGGGAACCCCCGGCTCGGCTGAGCGCAGCCCCGGCCCGCCGCCCGCCGCCGCCGCCTTGTTTACACGGAAAACACGGCCCCGTCTTCCAAAATATTTGCAGCTCCGACGATAGGAAAAAAACCTCGCCGAGCGGCCGGGGTTGGCCGCCTTTTTTTTTTTTTTAATTTCCTTTTTTTTTTTTTTCCTTTTTTTGTTTTCTTTCCCTTCTTTTATATTTTTTCCCCCCAAATCACAATCAGATGTGTCCCTTGCAGAGCGCGCAATTCCTCCGCCGGCATCTTCACCGGCGAGGCACGGCCAAGCCGGGTTATCTGGCGGTGAGAGCGGCTCGCTCCCGCGGCCCGGTGGCACCGGGTCACACGCGGTGGTGGCTCCGGGGGCGGGCGCGGGGTCCCGGCAGCCTCGGGGCGATGCTCGGCCCCGCTGTGGAGCCCCCGCTCCCCCGGGCTGCGGTTCCCGTCCGGAGATGCCTCGTCCCGAGGGAGAGCGGTGGGTGCCACTCGGCTGCCGAGGTTATCTCCGGGTTTGCTTCCCCTCCGTCCCGCAGGTCCCGCTGCCCGGCAGCGCTCTGGCACGGGGCTCCGCGTCTCGCTGATTCCCAGCGCTGTATTTGCCCAGCAGCGAGGCCGGGGGGGCAGGAGGGGTCCGGCTTTCTCAGCCTCAGCCCCCGCTCCCCGGCAGGGACGAGCTCTCTGCAGGGTCACAACTATCAGCGATGCCATAAATTTTGGTGCGGTCTCGAGGTTCTATCGGAGCCCCGGTCTATTCTGCAGGGTCCCCAAATGCTCCTGAAAATGCTTCTGTTCAGTTATTGTGCTGGCGCCGTGCTCTTACCATCCTTCTCCCTTCCAATTTATTTCCAATAAAAGGGAAACAAGTTCCCAGTTTCCAGTAAAATATGTTACTTTTATGCCAGGCTTTGCATTTCAAACCATGTGCTGTCCGAGCCGCGTCAGACTTCTGTAAACGAAAATCGCTCTGTTTTTCCTTTTCCACCGACTTTGCTGGGAAGTGAATGTTTTGCAAGGATGAAGCTACCGTAAAGCAATTTTCCGCAGCCCGATCCTGCTGCGCCTTCCCCGGGGCCGCACCTATCGGTCTGTAGCACCAGCCACGGCCAAAAACCCGTGCTGCCCTGCCAAGCCCACACCGCCTGGTATAATCCCCCCAGATAAAGATCACAATAACCCCATTCAACTCCCACCCATTCGCTCATGACCACCGGCCCACCCTGGTTTCTCTCCCAAATCCCGAGAGAAAGTCAGGCCTCGGGTCAGCGGGGGCTGCGGAGCCGCCTGCGCCGGGCAGGGGTTGGGGACGAGCGGGGAATTGCTGCTGCTGCTGCCGCTGCAAGCTGGAGGCTCCTTTAGCCCTGCAGAGGGAAGGCAGAGCGGCTAGAGCATCCTGAGCAGCCCTGTGAGGGAAAGGTGAATTAGCCAAATCAGCTCAAATTTGCATCAAATAGTGGTGGGAGAAATGGTTGCGGTTTTTTTCCACTGAATTTACTTTTTTCCATTCTGGAAATCGTTGGCGATTTTCTTTTTCTTTCTCTTTTCATCCAAGGAGAAAAATTACCGAATGTGTCTGCTTTGCTCAAAAATTTGGGTGTTTTCTTTGGTAAGCCCATTCCCCCTGCCAAAACTGAATCTTTGTTCCTATTCATGCTTATTTGGGGTTGAAAAAGAAATGCTCTGGAGTTTCTGACAGAAAGTCAAAATTTCCCACGGGAACGTTTTTTAGCCAGCCAGATAGAATTTTCTTTATCGCTCCTTGTGAGATCCCAGCACCGCGCATGGAGAGGACAGGGCTTGTCCCAAGGAGGTGTTCTCCAGGGATTTGCTCCTGCAGAGCTTTTCACAGCTTCAGGTTTCCATCAGCTTTACCTGGCAAAGAACTCATCCACGCAGAGCTCGGCCTTGGCTTTGGCCAGGCGCCTGGGAGCTGGATTGCTCCAGGGAGGACACAGCTTGGAGACAAGCTTGGAGGTCTGTTCTCCATCCTGCCTCTCTCCAGCCCCTTGGGCTGGCTCTGTGTGCTCAGCACTGGTCTAGCCCAAGCCCCTTGTCCCCAACCCAGTTTGTCCTGATGAAGCTTCCAGCTCCCCTGGGAGAGGAGATTGCAGCTGGAAAAAGTCTGAACTGAAACGCTCTCAGAACTCAGCTGCCGCTGAGCTTATGTGGACATAGGAAAAGGCAGGCAGAGCCTTCAACCAGATTTAATAACATCACTAAAATACAATGGACACTATTCCACAATTTGTCAGGAGTTGTGGTGTTATTTAGAGTGCTGAGAATCGACCCAGACAAGCACCTTCCCTTTAGTTTGCATAAAACATCTTTGCCTTTGCCTCTCATAAAGCACTACTGGACAAGCCCGGGTTGCATCCCACTGACAGGCACTTGGAGAACTCCAGACTCCATTCCCAGTGCAGGCTCTGGATCTCCACAGCCCTTTCCCCATGGAGCCAGGAGATGCTCCCAGCACCTGCACGTGTGCCTGACGTCAGCCGTGGCTGCAGGTGCTGGGCGCCGCTCGGGTTTTGGCCCTCTGTGATGCGTCGAGAGCATTTAACAAAGCCAGGGGAGAGTGCAGGGAGAGAAAGGAAACACATTGTGTTCCCAGATAGGGGATTTGGCACAGGCAGCACGGGGAGCCTGGTGTTGGACAGGCTCTGCTCTGCTGCCGAAGGGTTCCCAGGCTGGGATGCGTCTCATGTCAGAGCAATTTCCGAGCAAGTTTCTTATTCAGCACAAAGGAAACTTCACCTCAGACAAGAAGTTGACCAGGAACTCTGAGAGCAGCGCCTGCCAAACACTCCCAATGAAAAACTTCCTTCCAGACAAACCTGGGGCTTTAACACCTCCGTGGTGGTCCAGGGAGGCATTTGCAGGGCAGTGCTTGCTGAAATAGCAAACAGGCCCCCTCCACCCTCATCACAGCCAGGGAAATCAGATCCTCCCACACAGCGAGCTGCTCTTGCTCTGCTCCCACAGAGGGATGTGAGGGATTTCATGCCAGGGAGTTCCTGGTGTCCCTTATTAAATTCAGGTGATCCCTTTTCTTTACTCCACATTAATCACCTCCACCTCAAAAGCCTTCACAGTTCCCGTCCTATCTGTAACCATTTTCCCCAGGTTGGCACAGTGGGATGTTGGGAGGCCCCATGAGATGATTCCTCCCCATTCCCCTTGGCCTCCAAATGGGACAAGGAGTCAAGCTGGTGGTGACTTTGGCTCTGTCCCACTGGAGAGTGGAGGGCAAGCAGCCCCAGTGCCTGTCTGCAGGGTCAAGGCATGGCAGAGCAGGGAGCCAGGGCAAGGCCTGGGCCACCAGGGGCTGACAGTGGCTCACAGTGGCTGAGACTCATCGGACCAAGAAGGACTGGGCTGGTGGGAGATATCCTTTCTGTCTTCTCTCCTGTGGTGGTTCAGGGCTTTGCAGATGGTTTCTTCCAAGGGGACAAAGGCTCTGGCTGCAGCAGTGGGAAGCGGAGTGTGGGTAGGACTGGCAGAGCTGGCAGGGACCAAGTCACACGGGGGCACATCCAGTGCACCCTCTGTCCCTTCGGCTCTGGGCACTGTGGTGGGGTGGCAGTCAGACAGAGCAACTCAGTGGCTTTGAAAATCCCTCTGTGAGGAGAAGAGGACTCTGAGTGTCCCTAGTGCTCATCCTGCTTATGGCCATGTCTGTTCCAGAGGGATGGGGAAGGATGCAAGCATCCATCCCTTCTTGCCTTGAAAAACAGCTACATTGCCAGCCTGGGCAGGGAGGTCTGAGCAGGATTCCTAAGCTGCCCCTGCAGGATCCCCAGGGCCCCACAGAGGATCGCCAGGGGGACAGAGCAGGATCCCCACGGTGTCACATCCTTTCGCCAGTGAGACAGACGCTGCCTGGCCCTGGCAGCACAGAGAACACTGCCTGAGGCTCGATCCAGGCAAAGCTCACAGGTGGATTTTGGAGCTGCTCTATGATGTTACTTTCCATTACCTCCTGATGATAACAGGAATGCCCATCATTTCTGATATTCAGGTTTGTCCTGGGCCTCAGTTTCCCCATTTGGAGGGTGTAAAGGAGGGGCTGTGTAAATCATTTGGGTTAAGAAATGCGCAAAGCATTATTGCAGCAACTTTGCACGCAGGTAAACTGCAACTGGGGCAGCCTCACCAGCAACTGGACCAGACCCTGTGAGGACTGGACTTCTCGTGGCTCCAGGTGTCATCCATGGAGCTGCAGGTCCTTTCCAGCCCATCCTGGTGCAGCTCCCAGTGGACTGTGCTCCATGGGGAGCTGCAGGAGCAGGGGTAACTGTATTGCTGAGCAGATGGGTGCTGTAGCCATAGAAATTTGGGCCCATAAGCTGCTGAGGCTCCCATTGTAGCCTCCTAAGGGAGCCTTGCATGGGCAGAGCTTTCTCACAGGCTTTTATTCTCAGGAAGCTTAAAGTTAAACTGATTCCCAACACAAAGGTTTTTACACCAACAAACAAACAAACAAAAAAGCGCAGTTAAGGCTAAAACAAAACCAGGCTTGGCACTCTGGTTTGGACACTTGCCTTCCCTTGAGCTTGTCCACGGCTAATCTCTGCCCTCCTCTTTCTGGGCCAAATCATGTCATCCTTATTCAGCCTCCACTGTCCTCGCCTCACAAACTCCCTGTGCCTGCCCGGGGGGACGTGCTGCCTCTCCAGGGATGGAGCAAAATGCACCCGAGGGCTCTGGAATCCTCACTGCCTGCAGGGTCCTGCCTGTTAAGGCACTCCCAGGATTCTGGGGTCCTACCTGGCCTATGAAGTGGGAGCAATTGGGCACACAAATTTGTTTCTGTATATTCCTGATGTATCTCCCCCTTCATCCTGAGGGGTGGAAGATGGATTTTTGTGGCCATGGAGGGTTGATGCCTTTTTGGCCCTAAATCTCTCCTGCCTCCCTCTTGTAGTGCTCTGCTTTTTGGTAGAGTGATTCTGGAGGCTCTTGTGCTTATTATGGATTATTCAGGATTTCATTCCGTGGAGTTGCTGGTGTCCCTTATTAAATTTAGTTTATCCCTTTTCTTTACCCTGCATTAATCACCTCCACCTCAAAAGCCTTCACGGTTCCCATCCTGTGACTGGGCTGTGCAAGCAGAGTTTTACTGAGGATTTTCTGGAGAATTTCAGGGCATTATGGTGAGTTTTTCCCCCAACAGTTTTGTCTTGGGGGACATCCAGGGCAAAGAAGGTTGTGGGTCAGGATGAGTGGAACAGTCTGGTTACCTACCTAGCATTGCAGAGGGTTTTTTTGCCCCTTGCTGCCATTAAACAGCAGAAATAAGCCCAAAGCAGCTCCAGAACCCATCAAGTCTAACATCCAGCTTTTCCTAGAGAGCTCTGGCACAGCTGCCTGGGGCACAGGACACACCAACCCCATGGCAGGGCTGAGTCCCCAACACACGGGGGGTTCACAGCCCCCTGACTCAATCAGCAGGATGATCTATTTGCAGCACATTCACGATTGCACTGAACACATTCCCCCGCTTTTCAGTAGGGAGGGAGAGGATTTGCTGCCAGGATCAGCCCGTGCAGGGGCTCAGAGCCGGGACAGGGTTGGGCAGTGGCAGATCCCAACAGCCACATCTGCTCCATCCCCAGGGTGCCTCTGGAGCAGCGGCTGCCGTTTGGCCTCTGCCGCTGCGATCAGCAGGAAACGTTTGCTTTGCATAAGCCGAGCTCCCGTCCCGAGCATCCCTGCCAGATCCCCGCTGCTTCCTGCACGGAGCGTGGCACAGCCGGGGCTGGCACGGCCTGGGGCTCAGCCTGGCTCTGCAGCCTGGCAGGACAGGGACAAGCTCCGTGTCTGAGCAGGGATCAAAGCACGGGACAGGGACAGGGACAGGGACAGGGACAGGGACAGGGACAGGGACAGGGACAGGGACAGGGACAGGGACAGGGACAGGGACAGGCCAGATCCTCCCCCGGAGCAATCCCGGCTCGGCCCGTGGCAGAGTCATCCCCACTGACCACGCTCCACAAAGTCCGGATAGCAGCAATGGGGCTGGCTGGAGTGACAGGCAGGCTTTTAAAAAGATATCTGTATAATAGCTTTCATTTATAAGGGGATTAGGATGCCCTGGGGACTGATAAGGAGACAGGGAGGCTTTTCCTGCTCTCAGCCACTGCAGCCATGGAGGCTCTTGCAGGGAGTGAAACAAGGACTCGGCTGCTCCTGATCCATCCCAGGCAGAAGCAGAGAGAGCAGAGGTAAGGGGCTCAACCCCACATTGAATGGGAGTTTGCTTTGGGCTCAGCAGAAAACAGGGAATTAATGGTGGGGAGGGAAAAATCCTGCTCTTTTTTGGGAGACACTAAAGAAACAGGTTCTAAGCCGGGAGAGCATGGGAATGGAGGAGACACTCAGTTCTGCTGGGAGCTGGATTTATGGAAGTATTTTGTACAGCACTGGTTTTAGGGGAGATTGGCGTTTCAAAACGGATGGAGTGATACTGACAGAGATTGTTTTGTTCTGAGGCTCAGCGGGGATGGTGCTGAACACCCTGAGGTCCCACCTGGCACGGGGGGCATTGGCAGCACAAACTGGGCACAGAACTGATGCCCACAAAAGGCTCCTCCTGCATCGCCGGGATTCCAGAGGGCAGAGAAAGGAACAGGCGGAAATTTTCCTCTCCAACCTTTTCAAAGCCTCTTGTGAGTGACGGGAGGGTTGAAAATTGTGTCTGCATCCCCCACTTGGAGAGAGGGTTGGAGAGAGGGGAAGGAGCAAGCATTTATTTCAGTCCTCCCTGGAAGTACAGGGGTTTTCCAGGACTGGAAGGGAGCTCTGGCCTTGCCCAATGACTGTTGTCACCCAGGTTGTGGTTTCTCCTGGAGAGGGATTCCCTCTTGGGCTGAGACAGGATGCCCTGGAATGCTGCACTGGGAATCACAGCCCTCAGGCCAGTTCCTGTTCCCCTGGGGATGAAGTGGTAGGGAAGGGTAAAGGATGACCCGAGGAGACCTTGGCCATCTTCTGCCAAAAATGAGCAGGGAAAAAAGATTGTGAGGGCAGGTGAGTGGAAATTCCAGTACATGTAGGGATGAGCAACCTTGGGAATCTCTGCTTGAGGGCCAAAGCTGCTGTATCTCCCGTTTGGGGAGAGGAGGATAGAGAGCCCAGAACTGACACCCAGCACCCCCATTTTCACCTGGGAAAGGGCAAAAATGCCATGAGGGGCAGGAGCAGGCAGTGCACTGACACAGGCTGGGAGCAGCCCAGCTCTGTGGGGTTGTTTCACAGCAAATTTGTTCTTTTTTAAATGCTGGGGTGGGAAACTCTCTCTGCCGGTGGAGAAGTAGGCACAGATTTGCTGCTGGTGCTTCATGGAGTGGGAAGAGCGCTCCTCAGTTTCTCAGGGCACGAGGGAGGGAGGTGAGATGCCTTTCCCCGTGTCCCAGGTGGGAATTGGAGGAGGAGAACAGGAGGAATGATGCTGGCTCAGCAGTCCCTGCTCTGCGCTCGCTCTCCGGGCTCGGTGCCATTTCCGTGCTGGGTCTGTGTTCTCCCAGCCCACACGAGGAGCAGCCCAGCTGTTCCCTCCCCGATCCCCATCCTCACACAGCCTGGGAGCTCCAAATTCAGAGCCTAGGATGGAAAGATGGATGAGGTGTCCACGTCATCTTCCCTGTGGTGTTTCAGAGCCATTCATCACCCAGATTCCTGCCAGGCTGCACTGGGTGGATCATTGGGATTTGTGCTTTATTTTGACCAAGTGCAACAATTTTAACGGGAATTATCATTAATTATTCCGTGGGAATAATAAATGTCCCTTAATAGCAGCTTTGTAGCTATTTAGGGTCCAGTTGCAGACAGTCAGACCAGAGTGGATGAGGAGACAAAGGACAGCACATCTGATTGGAAAAGGGAATTTTTACACTCACTGAGTACTGCCCCAGCACTTGCTTTGCTCTGACAGTCCCAGAAGTTTCTTTCAGTTTCTTTCAGGGTCCAAAGTGTCATCTTTGCTTGGCCAGGAGATGCTCTGGGGACAGCTGAGCCCTGTGTGCAGGGAGGAGAGGGGAGGGAGGGACAGTGCCGGCAGGTGAGACCTCAATCTCCCTGTTCTCAGCCTCCTCTTCCCCAGACCTTCCCCAGAAGGGTGGCCTTGTCTCTTCCTGGTCCGCTGGCTACCACAGCAGGTAGCGATGCAAGAGCAGAAGGAGCCTTTTCCAGCAGCAAACCGAGTCCTGGGGAAGGTGACAGAGGCATCAGGACACTGTAAATGGAACAGGGAAGAAGCAAGGTCAACGACGGGTAGAGCTGCAGACAGGAGAAAAATGTGTGGGTTTAAAAATGAGCGTTTGTGGTGCATGAGGTGAGCAGAGCAGCCTGTAGAGCATCCTCGGGATGGGCAGAGCTGCTCCCTCCTGCTGCTGCCCGGATCCTGTTGTTTTCCAGCCTCATCTGATAAGCGGCGCAGAACCAGCCCCGCACATTGCCTTCCTCTGGCAGTGCAGCCCGTCCCGAGCCGGGGCTGTTTACTGGCTCATCCTCCCTCTTTTGCAAGAGGGAGTCAGTTCTGGTTAATGTTGGAGATCGGAACGTGATTACCGAAAGCCTCATGAAATTAAATCCCTTCGCTTCAAAGCGGCCGCGAGGGAGGGAGGGGAGCTTCCCTCTGGCAGCGGCGGTGGCCGGGCGGATATTGAGAGCAGCCTGGTCGCCAGCGCTGCCCCGGCACAATCGGGCTCTGACAGTGGGAAGGCAAATACAAACAGCAGCTTGTGTTTGCACACAAAGGCTCTGTGCACCGCGATCCCCGGGCCCGGGCTTTACACCCCCGGCTCTTGGGCAAAAAGTGCCGGGAGGGCTGGAGGGAGGGAATGTCCGCTGAATATTTGGGGATGAATTGAACTGTGCAAACACGCCTTTGGGAAGCTCGCGGTGTAACGCCTTGGATCAGCTGCCCGCCGGGGCTGGAACGCAACCGCTGCGCTTGAAAGGGCGACTTTCACGCTGAAGCAAAACGGGACAAAAGAAGATAAATGAAACGGGCTCCCGGCAGGGCTTGGTTTGTTTGTTTTTGTAACTCGGCTAATATTCCCGCATTGTTCAGCCCAGTGGCCCAGTGTCTGTTCTTCACACGCTGCTCGTAAATCGGGGCTGGGCGGGCGGCGCAGGCAGCGGGCGGTGCGGGAGGGACGGGACCGGCAGCGGGACAGGGACGGGACCAGGGGGACAGGGACGGGGGACCGGCAGCGGGACAGGGACAGGACCAGCGCGACAGGGACGGGACGAGCGAGACAGGGACGGGACCAGGGGGACAGGGACGGGACGAGCGGGACAGGGACCAGCAAGGCAGAGACAGGGACGAAATGAGCAGGACAGGGACAGAGACCAGCGAGAGAGCGACAGGGACAGGAGCAGGGACAGGATGAGCGGGGCAGGGATGAGATCAGTGGGGGCACGGACGGGACGAGCGGCTCCAGCTCCAGCCCCAGGCCCTGGGGACCAGGAATTGTCCTCTGCGACTCTCGAGGTGCCGGGAGTTGGGAGCTCTGAGACAGCGGGTTCGCAATCGCACCGCGCTGAGCTGGGAAGGTCTGAGCCCGAGCGGGGATGCTCAGCCCTGTTAGTGCCCAGTGGTGGTTTTGGGCGTAGTGCAACATCTAACCTGGCAGATGGAGTGTCAGGGGAGTCTGTGGAGCACAGATTCGCCGTCGGTTCATTCCGCAGCTGAGCGTGGCATGTCCTGAGGATTTTTCATGGAGCTGGCAGCAAATCTGTCGGGATTTGTCCAAGTGGGGACATCTCAGCCAAAGTGTGGGTACCAGCGCTGATCTCTCAGCTGTCTCCATCCCATCCCATCCCATCCCATCCCATCCCATCCCATCCCATCCCATCCCATCCCATCCCATCCCATCCCATCCCATCCCATCCCATGGTAAGGAACAGCGCTCATCCTCATGCCATGTGTGTGCTCAAGGATGGATCCCTGAGGGGCTCAGAGCCTGCCTAGGGCTCGGGGGTGCTGATCTCATGGGATGGATGTGAATTCAGGATTAGGGATTGCAGGATGGCCACAGCCAGGTTGATACAGGCACTCATTTATTGTAAGGAATAAAAGATCCCCAATGCAATCCTCTTGAAAATTCCCTTTCCCTCTGGATTTTAGGCTAAGCAGCTTTAGCACCACAACATTTCTCTAGTTCGAGCTGAGTAAGCAAAATTTAATGATCAGCTGCCTAATAATTCAGATCAAATCAAAGAGCAAGAGCAGAGGTGCCTTTAAAACATTTAAATAACATTTAATATCCTCTGTAGCATTTACTTTTCACAAGCCGCTGCAAAACCACCAAATGTTCTCAGAAATTTGGCAAACTGACTCCTGCAGAAATGCAGCCCCCAGATGAGCTATTTGTTAGTCTCCACTTCGCAAAGTTTCTCTCAATCAACAACAACAACAACAAAAAATCCCAACAAAACCCCAGACAGCGCCTCACGTGCTTGGGGAGACCAAAGAAATCCCCTGATTTGGGTGACCAATGAATGTCCCCAGTAGTGAAAAGCGAACAATTTGTCGGCAGCCCCTGCACTTGAAAACGAACGATCCAAATTATTCAGCGAGTCTCCCTGGATAGTGAATCCATTGAAAGGGGATCGAGACAGAGTCATAAATTATTCATTACCCAAAAGAGAATGAAATGCATATAATCATAACAATAATAATAACAACAACAATCGTTACACTAATAATAGCAAACAGAACCCAGCCAGCTCTGCCCGGAGAACCAGGGAGCCATGAAGCCTCCCAGACTTTATTTTCCATTTATCCCAGCCCCTATTTAGAGCAGCTGCGTTAAATAAAGGAATGTAAAGTGGGTCGACATTTGGAATAAATGTATTTATTGCCAGTAATTTGACTCGCTTGCCTTGGTCGGGGGTGATGGACTTTGTGCTCAGGTCCTTGGCAGGGAGAAGCTCCATGAACTCACACTCATCCCTGGTAATTGCTCCATATAATGGATTTCTCCGTGTCCTGGGCTGCTTTCAAGGAGCCTTTGGAAGTGGCTGCAGTGGAGGCATGTCCTGTTCCACTGTCCCTGGAAAATTTATAGGTGTCCATGGGCTGAAAGAGAAGTGGAAAGTGCTGGCCTGACACATATCCCTGGGATGTGACTCTTCCTGGCTTGAATGGGACCTTGATTGCGGAGTCACCCGGGAGCCATTGAGCAGGGAGAGAGCTGAGGAGAGGCCACAACACTTGTCACCCAGCCCACGAGTTTCCTGTTGTCGCTGGCACGCCTGGCTTTGGCTGGGAAAGCCCCGCCGCGGATCCTCCTCGAGCCTCAATTCGGTGCCTTTCAGCTCCCCGGCAATTTTGCTGCCCTCGGGACCTGAGGTGTCCTTTGGGCATCTTTGACTCGGAACCTCCTTCCCAGCAGCCCCTCGGGGGGGATTTTCCCCACGGGGAGCTCTCTGCTGGGCGATATTGAACACTCAAATACATTTCTATGCCCGCACCGCGTTGGAAAGAGCCCGGCTACCACTTTGGCATGCAAATGAATTCCCGTCCGCGGCGCAGGGGCTCAGCCGTGGCACTCGGCCATCTCCCGACCATTTCCCACAGGTCGCCCCGTGTTTGTAAGGAGGGCTTGGAGGGACCCGAGGGTCCTTTCTGAGGCTCCCTCAGAGCTTGCTCCACCTGCTGCTCTCCGGGAGGAGAGGGGATGAGTCCTGCTGTTTCCTGCACGCGGGGGAAAATACATTTTTAAAGCTAAGGAGCAGCAGATTGGGCCAGGAAGGAGCAAAGCACTCACCTGGTCTGGCTGCATCAGCTTTGGGTGCTGCAAAGGGTGCTCAGCACCCCGAGGGTAGGAGCTGGGTGCGTCAGTGTTGCAGCAGAACCAGCCCGGGGGTGGTTTGGGAAACCAGTGCTGAAATAGGGTGTCACAGAGATGGCTTTTTGTTTGCTCGGTGAAATAATCTGCAGTTTGGGCTCAGCCTGCTCAGGTGGGGAAGGCGTGGGAGGATAGGGAAGATGAGGCTGAGGCAGAGCAGGTCCATGGCTAGGCAGGGCAGGGCAGGGCAGGGCAGGGCAGGGCAGGGGGATGCCCGGTGCTGAGCCTGGTGCCATCAGCTGGGTCTGGGGACATGTGGGACATGTGGGACATGTGGGGCCTCTCCCTGTGCCACGGCAGGAGGGCTGAGCTCGCAGATCCTCTGCTGCCGGGCAGCTGTAAGGCAAGGAGCAGAAGAAAGAGTTCCTGCTGGCATTTTTGTTGGAAGTCGCATGAGTATTAAGTGGAACACGGTTTTCATTACCAGCTCCATTTTTGTGCAATAAATCACGAACTAGAAACACGCTTCTGGCCTGGATTCTGCCTTCAGTTCTGAGTGGCAGTAACCAGAGGCAAAATCCAGTTTGGGCTTCAGCGTTGCAGCCCATATGGTCACCTTTTGGAATTAATTTCTTCTGGTAATTTCTGTGTAATTAGACAGCACTGAAGGCTGCTTCCTCTCCCGGGCAATTAATGCTGCTGATCTGGTGCCAAAGGTGCACTTTGCAGTGCACAAACCTGTGAGGACAGACAAGGTCAGCCTCCAAGTGACAATCTGGATGCTGGTACCTTCAGCGAGGGGACACTGGACACCCCCAGAGTCCTGGGAGGACATGGGGCCACGAAGCAGCAATCAGCACAGAGCAAGTCCTGGCTGTTGAGCTGCAAAGAGAGCACAGAGTGTGTGAGCTCCAGCTGCTGCCGGAATATTTGGGAGGTCATTCCTGCCGGGCAGGCTGCAGGAACCTGTAATTGCAACAGATGCTCTCCGACAGCGGCAGCCCCGTGGGGGAGCAGAGCCGCTCATCCCCCCGGAGCAAGAATCTAATTTATATCTCATAAGACAGTTTTATTTTTCGGGATTACCGATGGATTCCGTGCCAGAGAACCCCGCGGGCTCCGGCCGCTGCCTCGCTGCTGCCTCAGACAGGGGGAGTGCAGGGTCGTAAAACAGCCTCCTCGTGGTGGGTTATGGGGCCTATAAAATTATCCCTGTTAGGAGCTGGCTGCCCATTTAAACGAGCAATTTAAATGGATAACAAAGGCAGCCCCTCGCTCCCCTCGCAGCTTCTGTAAAAACCAGAGTTCGGCTGGGAAGGAGAAGCGCAGTGGGTTTGTTTGAGGCTCTGTGTGCTCAGATGCTGCTGCTGGGGATTCTTGCTGTGTGCAACTGGCCCCAGTTCCAGCAGGACAGACAGGGAAAGCAAGGGAGAGGAGGAGAAGTCATTTCTGGTCTCACCGCTGGTTTCCGTGGGTTTTGGATGGAGCTCTGCTCTCCCTCTGTGCAATTTGCTCGGGGTTTGGATGGAAGGTTGCGTTTGGCCACGTGTGGGCTGGTGGATTTGCTCCTGTTCTGCCAGAGGCAACAACACAGCCCCGAGCAGGAGAGGCTGAGAGCAAAGGGAAGGTGCTGCCTCCAGGAGTTTGGCTGCCCTGAGTGCTGGGGGAGCAGGGCTCCTGCAGCCCCTCCGTGGCACTGGGGGCTCCCCAAAGCCAGCCCCAGCATCCTGGGGTTCAGAGGGGCACAGACCATGCCATCTCCAGCTTCTCGCAGCTCCAGCTGCTCTCTTCAGCTCCTTGAATTGGAGGAACAGTGATTTCATCTTCGTGGTGAAATCCTCCTGGGGCCAGGGAGACAAAATGGGCTCTGTGAGTGATGCCCTTTCCAGGTATAGTCCCTCTGCTCTGAGATTCATTCTCAGGAGAAAATTAATAGAAAACTGTATTAAAAGAGGGGAATTTTTCTGCATCTCCTGTGCACCCAGCTCTGAAAATCAGACTCACTTGGTCAGAGGGGAGCAGGATTTTTGTGTGCACATTCCCTACTTCAGGGGAAGAATTTTCCCTGTCAGTGCATCACATCTGTGCTTGGGAGTTCAAAGTCAGCTCCTCATGCTCAGTCCCAGTTTGAGATCCCAGGCAGAGAAATGCTCCTCAAGCCACAGGCTGTCATTTGGTTTCAGAGTGATCACACCCTGGCAGTGGTGAGAGCAGCTTGTCCTTGTCCCCTTGGCTGGGACAGCATCATCCCTCCCCAGACAGCTTTCCCCACCTTTCCAAACCTCAGCTCCCAAATTCATGGGCTCACATTTTCCTTTGCTCCTTCCTGTCACGGCAGCAGAGGGAAACTGGGAAAGCAGGAGCTGAAACCCACTATGGCAAGAGAAAAATATTACCAAACCATCTCAGAGGAGAGAAAACTCCTCTGGTTTTGCCCCTACCAGCTCTGTGCACTCAGGAGCTGGGGCTGTGTGTGGATCTGAGCACTTCTGGGGGCACAAAGGGACAGTCTGAGGTCTATCCCTGCCCTGGGGTGGATGTTGGGGAAGCAGCCGCAGCCTATAAACAGCTCTCCAGGCTCCCAGCCTCCTGAGAGTTTAATTTTTGGGAAGCTTTAACATCTCCAGCTTACCAAGCTCTGAAAGAAAGGTCAGCTAATCCTTCACAGCGTCTGAATGAATTCAGGCCCAGAAGTGAGATTACTAAACAGGGGAGTGGGAGGCCGGGAGAGCTGCATGGATACAGGGACCCTTCCCATAGTCAGGCCTGGCTTTCTAAAGAAATGGACCTTTTATTCCAGTTCTCATCCCCCAGGAGGAGGGAGGGGGGTGGGCAGACGTGGCCAAAGCACCCAACTCCTCCTCCAGCAGCAGGGGGGAGCTCTGAAAGAGAGCTGAGGGTCCTCATCCACAGAGGGACAGCAGGGCCACTGGGGCGTCCTGTGGACACTGAGCAGCATCCATGGCCTCTGTATTCCCACTGGATATGCCACCCTGGGTGTCAGCTCAGGCATTTAGGAAAAAAAACCTGAAGAAACAGGGTCCTTATGTCCCTCTTTGGTTGCTTGGGTGGCTGAAGGCACTGAGGTCCCATCACCCCAGGCACCAGGCACCTGTGCACAGAGTGACACTGACAGAACACAGGAATTTAGGACAATGTGGCCATTGCTGTGTCCTCACCACTTGCCCCCGTGGTTCAGGTGCCCTTTGTGGGACACCTGAGCTGTGTCTGGGCTGAGCAGGGCCAGGTGGGTGCCTGGGGAGGGCAGTAGGCACCGTGCCCAGGGGCTGAGGGGTGACACAGGCTGTGCTCCCCGTGCTGCACCCACCCTCCTTTGTGAGCCCCCGGGGTGACGACATGACAGCGCCACTAAGGATGAGCTTTTCTGCTGCAAATCCAGTGTCCTGCTCAATGCTGGAGCAGCAGAGCCCATTGAAAGCCTGCAGGCAGCAGCCCCCAGGCGTGGATGCCCCGAGGATGAGCCATGGTAACCTGGCTACAAGTGTGACAACGCAGACACCCAGACCCCGAGCCTCCCTGCCAGGCTGCCCAGCTCCCCAGACTGGCTATTCAGGCCACAGGGGTTTCTGTATTGACCTCGAGGCACTGTTCTGCATGGGAGAATTCTCTTTCTTTCTCTCCTGGTAACTGCAGAATGCAGTGTTTGCAGTTGGAAGGTTTCACTGCCACCACAGCAGGGTGGTGACTCAGCCAGGAGCTGCTGCCCCAGTGGTGGCCCTTCATTCTCAAGGACCAGGAGCCAGCTGGGAGAAAATGAGAGGATGCTCAGGCACTCTGTGATGCCTTCAGCAGGGTGGGGTGCTCCATCACCAGGGCCAGAGCACCCAGTGCCATCACTGAGTGCCATCCAGAGCTGCCAGATCCTGCTCCAGCTCTCTCCCTCCCCAGAAAGCACTGGGAGCTCTTCCCCAGCTCACTGGGAATGTCTGATGGGAAAAGCCCATCCAGCTCCCAGGCAAAGTCAGACCTTCTCCAAGGCTTGGTTTCTCTTGCAGGAGCCCTGGGAGAGGCTGCAGCAGCACTGAGATGCTGCCTGGCTGTGTGAGGCCGTCAGCACTGGGTGCTGTGTGCAGGTCCTGCAGCTCTGCAGGTGCCACAGGAAGCTCAGCACTTCCCAGCTATCCCAGGAAAAGCAGTGCTGGGAGAAGGATCACTCAGCCCCCTGAGCACCCTGTGGGACTCCATGGTGCTCCCTCTGTCCTGGCAGATCCCTGCTGCAGGGAATATGTGATGTGAGGTTTGAATAACAGCCATGGGCACAGCTATCCAGATGTGTTCTAGATGCATCTGGGATGCTGTGACATCCAATGTTTAATTACACAGGAACTTGGATTCTGGACAGTAAATGCCCAAATTACAGTGAGGAAATACTTAAAACCAGTCCCCAAAGGTGGCTTTCATTGGCAGGATCAGGGGCTTGAAGGTGCCCTGCAGGGCTCTGGGATGTGCTGGGGCTGCCAGCCAAGAGCAACTTCCCTTCAGTGTGACACCTGTGACAGCAGCAGGGACAGCCTGGTGCCACCAGAAGCACTTTGAGAGCAGCCTGTGGGGATTAGTGCAGAAGAGGAAGGATGGGGCTCACACAGAGGGAGAGGGTGCAGGACAATCATGAGCAGAAGGGTTGATAGCAGCCCCATCTGCCTTTTGGGGAGGTGCTTTTCACTCCATTCGTGGGGAAGTTTCCAACTGCAGCTCTGATTAGAAACTAAATTGATGTTGGAGTGTCTGAATATGACATCTGGTGTGACTTCCAGCGCCTGTCCTGGGGAAACTGAGGCAATGAGCAATGCAGTGGCAGCCAGAGAGGCTCCCTGGTTTTAATTCTATCTTCTTTCCCCCATTCCTGCATTAGTTATACTCCAATTCTTGCTTTACTGGGAGGAAAGAGAGGAGACCCATCCTTGCTGTGCTGGGAAGCACAGACCTGAAGCTTGTGGGCTTTTGGGGGAGTCTCACTGAGCCTGATTTCAGACTGGGCTGGGTTCAGGTGTACCTGAACATTTCCATCTCGTTTTGCTGTGCCTGAACAGCGACAAACATTAACCACAGGCAGCTGTGGGAGAGACACAGCGAATCCCCATCCTGAGAGCCGGGCAGGAGGCGGGGAAGGCTGTGCCAGGAGTGCAATGGGAGAGCAGGACAGCGCTGTCGTTGGCAGGATAAGAGTGTCCATCCCGTGTCCCTGCCTGTCCCCTCGTGTCCCAGCCCTGTGTGAGCCCTTCTGAGCCTCCCCCCTCCGTCCCCTCCACAGCTCCCAGACGTTGCCCCCAGCTATTCAGCCTCTCTCCGGATCATTAAACATATTGAGCAACACCAGTCCTGTGACTGGTTAATTAGTAAAGACCTGACTAATTAGTTAATCGTGTTTACCGAGTGCTTTGGAAGCGCTCAGTGTTATTATTTTTAATTATGAGTCGCCCTGGGCGCTGCTCCCCTCCCCCATGCCAAGACTCACAGGGTTTCCACCCTTTGTCTCTGCTATCCCAGGCTGGGTTTGGGGTCGGAATTTGCCTCTTCTCCTCTGCTTGGCAGGTGTCCTTAACAGCCGTTTGGGGGGATTTTAGAAAAGCCCCTCACCAAGTCTCCGTGTATCCTGGCACCCTGACCTGGCTCTTCCAAAGCCATCTCATCCCTGGAGGAGTCAGGACTGGACCTTGAGAGGCCCTACAGTGCTGTGCCTTTGTGTTCTCCTGTCCCACATCCCCCTCCTGACCTTAAGAGAAGATATCCAGCCTTGTTCTCCCCCTCCCCAGCTCCAGCTCTCAATGCCATGGACACCTTAGATTTGGGAGCCTCCCATTCTATATGAGAGAAATCAGATTCCCACCAGAAGGAAAGGCAGATTATTCCCAAACCTGACTGGGGCTTATCAGAAGGAGAGGACAGGCAAAGATTTCATCTGCCCAGAAGAATGTGAATGGGGTTTGTTAGCCAGGGGAGGGTCTTGGCATCTCTGAAGAATCAACAAGTCTGATCTTCTTGGGACTGTCTTCATTCGTAAAAATGTCATCAGCTCGTTAAGCACTGTCATAAAGAGCCCCAGTCACCTCTTATCACTGTGAGATCTGCAGGGGAGGCTGCCAGCACCAGCTGCAGAATCAGACCCACCTCCACAGAGCACTGAGGGAGAGCAAGTCTGGCTCTGGAGCAGACAACGAGCTGTAAAAGCTCACTCAGGGTGGCTAAAGGAGCAGGGTTTGGGATTATTTCTGTCCCTGGGAGTTGATTGGGCTGCACACGGCCAGTGACAGTGACTCTAGGATGAGCTACTTAGTTCTGCTGCCTTCACCCCAACCCTGCTGTCCCCAGGCTGCAGCTGGGAGCTCTGGGCTTCTGCTCTTCTAGAAAGGCCCCAGAAGTGTGGTCAGGGTTTGCCACCTCCAGGGAACACTCACCTGAATGGCTGATGCCACCCTTAGTCTGTGCTGATGGAGATGTCCCTGCAGAATCACGGAGATGCCAGCTGGAGAGTGGGGGAGGTGTTTCCCTTGCACTCTGAATCCCCTCTTGGAAATCCTCCCTTCATGGCTGCCAGTGAAGGGCAGAAAGGCATAAAATGGGCATAAATCAAAATGTCAGCAATCATGGGGATGAATCCCAGCCTCAGGCTCTGGAGCTGGCCCTTGGAATGGCCACACTGGTCCAAAGAAAGGAGCTGGTGGTGCAGGACCCTGCTTCCAATCGGAGCAGCACCAGATTCTCTGGGAGGTGCTTGAGTGTGGAGCAGCCATGAGGCAGTTGGGGTTTCTCTGTAATTCAGGGGTTTCTCTGTAATTCAGGGGTTTCTGAACCAAAGATGGGATCCCTGCAGTTCATTTTACTGACATATAAGTAGTAAGGGTGGTTTAATGGCTTCCACTTCTATGGATCACACATCCAGGATGTTTTCAAGTTATTTATATGGATTAACTGGTATGGGATAAAGGCTTAGAAGTGTGTGGGACCATTTGGAGTCTGGAAATCTGCTTCTCAGCTGTGCTGCATTTGTCTCCCCATTTGTAAGGGTTAGAGGGCTGTAAGGGCCCCTGGACTCTGTCTGGGCTGTGGCCCCATCCTGTTGTCACCCCTAAGAGGGACCCAATGGGTTACTGGGTGTACTGGATGCCTGCAGGAAGGGCAGGAATATCAGAGCTCAGTTTAGTTTCTCCCCAAGACCAGGTTTCCTCCTTGTCTGACCTCCTCCCCACCATCCTCCTCCCAGAACCCATTTCTTTGCTCCACGAAGCTCCTCCTGCAGCCAGGAAACACCAGGAGCCTTTCCCCAGCCTCCCCCCGCCGCTGTGCAGGGATGGGGGAAACTCATTTCCTCCAAGGCAAGCCCCCGAGCCCTGCTCCTCAGCCTGGAGGTGCTGGGGTGGCTGCTGTGTCCCTCGGCCCTCAGAGCTGTCCCTCTGCCCCAGCCCAGACACAGCATCAGCATTTCCACCCAGGAGGAGAAGCTGCTCCATCTCTGCCCCTTCAGAAAGAGAGAGACCAAGGCAGTGGGGTGGGGAGGGAGACAAACACATCTGCACCTGGGAGATGTCATGGTTGGTTTTCCAGCTCCACATGGGCAGTGACAGCAGCTCTGTGGGGGTGGGAACAGGGGAAGCAGGGCAGATTTATGGCCCTGGGTCAGGCTCAGGCTGAGCCCAGCCTCCTGCCTAGCATCAGTTTTATGTACAAGATGAAGTGCAGAACCTCCAGTGCAGGCACCCTTTGAGAGGAGAAACCCTGGAGAGCAGGAACAGGGAGTTCTGTGAGAGGCCATCCTGCCCCTCTCCCTGCTCTGCTCGGGGGCTCTCCTTTCCAGGCTGGATTTGGGATTGCAGTGAGCAGGCATGAGCAGCCCCCGGCAGATGCTGGGGCTGGTCCCACAGTCCCATAGAACTCATGGGCTGTGAGCCACGAGCAGAGCAGCTGGAGGCTGAAGGAAGCAGGAGGCAAGAGCTCCCCTCTTTCAAAACAAAATAAAATTCACAGCAGTCCCCAGTCCTGCAGGAGGGAGCAATGCCAGACAGAGGACTGAAACCTTGGAGACAATTCCAAATTCAACACCCTGTTGGGCATCGGGATTACCAGGCCAGGGAGATGCTGTGGACGTTGTCACAGCACCACAGCACACGAGGGCCCAGACCATGCCAGGGTTTCCCATTCTGGCCAGACATCCAGACTGAAAGTCTTGTAAACTCAGAGCCTCACAGAAAAGATTAAGCAAAATTCCTGGAGGCTCCCAGCTCTCACTGAGATCAGCGTGGGACAGACCTTTCTCCCAGATGTGGTGAGATTGTCACTTCATCACTGGCTGGTACTGAAAGCTGGGTTTCAGCTGGGCTTTGACGAGTAATTGATGGGTGATGCAATGGTTATTGTGACTGCAATGTCCCCAGATTGTCCTCTTTGGCAATGCCTTTTGATGTCCCTCTTCAAAGGACAGTGGCAGATCTTGCCATTTCCCTAGGAAGGGATGACCAGGAAAGTCTTGGCAAACACAAATAAAGTGCCTGTGGTGTTAAGGCTGCTCCTCCTTCCTCCCAAGTCCTAAACTGAGGCGGGTGAGGTATTTTTCTGATACTTTTGCTACATCAGACCCTGTGGGGTTGCTGTAGATGTTGAGATGTCGACTCTGGCTTTTGATTGAGCCCCAGAGTCCCCTTTGGTGCTCACAGCCTGTGGATCTGTGCAAAAGCCTCAGCAGACAGAAAGGGTCAGGCTCAGCAGGGTCAGGCCAGTGTGGCACAGCCTCTGCTGGATTTGGGCAGCTGGTTCAGGAGTTCCTGCAGGAAGGGCAGCACCTTTGTGCTACAGACTGGGCTAGGGCTGAAACACACACCCTGAGGCAGCTGCAGGAGGAATAAATAGCTCTGAAATCAGAAAAATTCTGCATTCTGAGTACTGTACAAAGCATAGTGCATGTGGAGTTCCCATCAAAAGCTGAAAGCCAAAACTCTCAACAGACAAAGCAGGGACACTCTGTGCCCCAGCATGGTGTGGTCAGAAACTCCAGCAGTGTCTGACACATCCCAGTGAATTCTGCTTCCTCCAGCTCCTGTCTGGTACCTGTTCCCTGTGTGTGTCCTACCTGAGGGTTTCCCCTCTTCTGTCTGTGTTGGGTTTTGGGTTGTGTTTGGTGATGTTGGTTGATTGAGAGCTTGTGGCAAACGATGAACATTTCTGCTGGAGTCAGTGGGAAGTGGGGCATGAGGAGGCAATTCCATTGTCACTGCTGCCTGCCAGTCTGTCCCAGGGGGACACAGCTCTGGTGTCTCCCACCTTTACCTGTGCAGGTGAGTTCCACAGCCACTTTATTCCAAGGGAAGCAAAGCCCAGCCTGGCTGAAAACACCTCTCAGTGCAGGGTCTGTCAGTGCTTCTGTCAGCTCCAGCTCTGCCCCAGACACTGCGAAGAGGCCAGGAGCAACTTCCCCTTCCCTTCCCTTCCCTTCCCCTTCCCTTCCCTTCCCTTCCCTTCCCTTCCCTTCCCTTCCCTTCCCTTCCCTTCCCTTCCCTTCCCCCTTCCCTTCCCTTCCCTTCCCTTCCCTTCCCTTCCCTTCCCTTCCCTTCCCTTCCCTTCCCTTCCCTTCCCTTCCCTTCCCTTCCCTTCCCTTCCCTTCCCTTCCCTTCCCTTCCCCTTCCCTTCCCTTCCCTCCCATTTGAGTCTCTCCCATCCCAGCACCATTCCTCTCCCAGGTGTTTCCTCAGCCCTGCTCCTTCCTGCTCCACATCTCTTGGTGTGGCTCTGACTTGCAGGACCCCACAGCTCCTACAGACACATCTATAACCCTACAGACAGAGGCTTATCCCTGCATCCTGGCCTTCCTGACACCTCCTTGGCCAGCCTTGGATCCAAGGCTGTGTGCCCTGAACACCTGAGCATTCCAGAGGGGCCAAGCTGGGCTGCCTTGGAGGGATTTATTCTATAAAATCCCTCTATCCCCACACCCTGTGTCCTGGGCAGGGATAAAAGGGTGGCTGATCTCTGAAAGGACACATCTGGGCTCCCCTCTGTGTAGTCTCACCGTGGGGTCACCCCATGGACAGGTGACATCTCCCCAGGTAAATTTGAGGGAATCAGTGCAGTTTGCCATGAAGTGCTGGGCAGCCACACAACACCCTGGGTAAACAAAGGGCACAGCTCAGTGGCTCTTAATGAGTTACAAATCCTCATCTTGGATGCATAATCAGATGAAAATGCCGTTATTTATTTATGGGATTTGAAGGGCTCGTTTCATGTTGGATAAAGCCGATGGAAGAGCTGGTGGCAGTTCCTTCTCTGGAGTTAATGGAAGCATCCCATTGATCCCGGTGGGAGCAGGGCAGAGCCCCGAGGGGAAATGCCAGTGCTGGGATCCTTGTGCTGCTCCCACCGTGCCGAGGATGAGGAGAGTGTTGGTCCTGGCAGTTCCTGCTGCAGCAGTTGCAAAGGGCACAGCTCTCCAAGTGCCTGCACGTGGCCCAGGAGCTGTGCAGGAAATGGGGCAGGAGGAGTCTCTGTCTGGGGAGTTGTGGGCTCCTTCCTGAGCCTCGGAGCCACATCCCCCACGGTACTCAGAGCGGGACACAGGCCTGGGGGAGGCTGGTGGGGCAGGAGGCTCTGTGGGGACATGGGGACTTCATGCAGGAAGGGATGAATGAAGCCAGTGCATCCTGATCCAAGTAAATTCCTGCAGCACCGGGCAAGCCATGGAGCTCCTCACACTTGGATGCAGAGGATGCCATAGGGTTTTGTGGCCTCAAGGAGTGACTGTGGGGGAAAAGGGGAGGTTCAGATTCTCTATTGACATGTAAGGGGAGCTTGACTCCCTCTTTGTGTTTGTGCTGATAGGAGAAAATTGAGCATTGTCCACACACCTTGGGATTGGGAAGGGACTGGGAAGGGGCCGGCAGCTCAGCCTTGTTCCTCGGCAGCAAAGCCCGGAGAGGGCCGTTAAGCAGAGGAAAGCCGTGTCAAAGGAGGGATATAATGGCAGATTACAGGGAATTCCTGGGGTGGCATTGAGCTGCCCAGCACTGGCCAGCCCAGGCATTAACATTCATTGTGCTGCCTGTTCCCCCCAAGCTCTGCCTCGCAGAAAAACCTGAGCTGTCTCTGCCCCACAGCCCCAGCATTTGTGCTGTCACCGAGTCATTGACAGGTTGCCCTTTTATGCTCATGATCAGCTCCCCAGGAATCTTTCCTGAGGCATTTTGATCCCAGAGTTTGTCAATGGTGGCCCGGAAAGGGATGGGCTGTGCCGCAGGGTGCTCGAGGTCTGGGAGAGCCGAAGGTTTATTCAGCACAAGAATACCCCAAACCAGCAGGTGGGACACAGGAACCCTTAATCCCAAATCATTTTTCTTGCTGGCATCCTTTTTTTGTTGGGAATTATGATGCTTGTGGGCAGCAGCGAGGCGTGGGCTTGCCCCTGGGAGAGCGATATTATTCCCCTCCTTTTGTGCCTGGGCCCATGTTTGAATTGGGAAACAAAGCTGAGCAGCTTGTGCCTCCTGTTGGAAGCCTTCCTATCCCGCTGGGGATCCAGGACCTTTTCAGCTCAGCCCATGCACTCCAGAGGCTTCTGCCTCTTCCCATCTCTAAGTCTTTAGTAAATATCAGAAAAGAGAAAATAAAGGTGATCCCCAGGGCTCAGGAGTGTTACCTTCCCTACATTAAACAGAGGAGGGGAAAGGAAAACAGATATTTATCCTCATTTTAGCGTTTTTCATGCAGAGCTTGCAGAGGGTAAATAATATTTAGCCTCATTTTGCAGGCTGGGGACACTGTGGAGCAGGGTGGGTTTCACTCTTTGTGTGTTACCAAATTTTGGGGGAACCCAGACCCTGAGCCAGGCTCCTCTGCCTGTGGAAGCAGCCACTGGATGCAGCCACTGGATGCAGCCACTGGAAAGGCAACAAAGCACTGCCAGGCAAATGCCAGCTTGGATGCTCCCATTGCAGTGATTCCAGAGCCATGGGCAGGGAAAGGGAGAGCTCAGCCCCCCTGGAACCACCTGGACAGAACTCAGATGCAAACCAGGCTCCCTAAAAGGAACCCAGAAGTGACAGCAGGCAGAGCAGGGAGGTAGTGCCATGTAGGGAAGGAAGTTACATCGCTGCTAATAAAGGAACTGTTTAAAAACATCAAACTCCTTTGAATTTACTGTCTCAGATTGGATGGGAATGTTTGGAGGAAACTCTTCCCTTTCCATGAAGTTTTTGAATATCTGATGAAAAGCAATTCAAAACAGGACAGGAATATTTCCCTTTTTTTGTTTGGAACCCAAACTTTTGGCTTAGCTTTCAAAACCCCAAATGAAATTGTTTAAATCTGAAATACACCCAAAATTGTTTCTACTACATTTCAATGTTTTTCCTTCGAAAAATGAAAATTCTTCCTCCCACAGCCTCCAACCACCCTGTGATTTCTGTCTGAGGCTCACACTGTGGGATCAGCTCTAGGTTTGACACCCAGGCAAGGTTGGCAAAAGCCACAGCTCAGCTCCCTAGCTTGGCCTCTGTGCTCTGATATCCCCGGCACAACTGCAACAGCAGTTGCACAATTCCCTGTTATTCCTTCTGCAGAGGAACATCACAGGAAGAGGTTTCCTGGCACAGATTTGGGGATGGCACTTCTTCATCTGACTAATGATATTCACATGTGGTTGTTGTTCCTTCTTTGCTCTTTAATACTTCCTTTTCCTCCAAAGACATTTCCAGGCCAGGTTTGCAGTTAGGTTAATCCACTGTCTCCAGGGCAGCTGTTGTCCCTGATGCTGCTGTTCCTGGAGGCTGGTGGAGGTGCTGGCTGGCTCTCAGGTGGCTCAAGGGACATTTTTGGAGTGTCCCTTGCCCACCATGCCATGTCCCCTCTGCAGAGAGCAGCCACCTCAGGAGTGTTCCTCCCTTGGCAGTGATGTTAGCAGGGTGGGTCCCCAATGCCAGGACATGAGATGGGAGGGAGGTCAGGGCTGGGGGGAGCACAGAGCACCAAAATCTGCTCCTGCCAGCCTTGGAGCAGTGGAGAGACAACAGAAGGTGACAGAGGGCATAGTCCCACACCTCCCTAGTATCCAAACCATGGATCAGGCACAAGCCAGAAGCCAAAATTTATCCAAAAATAAATTAAAATTTATGCAAACAGCTGTGTAATTGGGAGCTCACAGGAAAACAGCCCCTTCCCAAGACAGCCCTGAGGAGCAGAAGAGTTTAAACTCCCCATGACTGTGATTTTCAGCCCCTAGGTCAGTGGGGCTGAGCCAGGTGCCCCCTGGTGCAAATACAAGTGGGAAAGGAATGAGGTGGCTGCCCTGATGGCTTAGAAGAGTTCCCAGCAAACACTCCCTGGGCTGGGAGGGCACAGGAGGCATTTGGGACTCTCTCCGTCACCTGTCCCAGGGCTGGGAGTGACAAACACCACCAGCAGCACTTCCCGAGGGGGACCTGCAACCTGTGGTGCTGCCAGGGACACAGGAATGCTTTCACTTTAAAGCTGTGCCTGCTGTGGTGGGGTTGATGTCCAGCTTTTCTCTGGGGGGTGTGGGCGAGGGCTGTGTGCGTGTGCCCCACTCCAGTGAGGAATGCAGCTGGAGTGGCTGTGCTGAACGTTGGATCCAGCTCACCGCAGCTCCCCAGGTTCCCCCAGGACTCCCATAATTGGTACATTTGGTTTGCTGTGCCTCATTATTTCCAAGATTTCCAGCCCCAACGCCAAAGGAGGCTGTATTCGATGTAATTATTACTCAGAACTTTGAAAATTTAAAGGAGGAAAAATAGGCCATTAAACAACTAAGAAGCAAAGTAACAAGTGTGAATTATGGCCCTGCCCCGTGCTTTGCCTGTGATGGGTTTGTTCCACCCAGGGAGAGATGCTGGAGAAGGGAAGGTTGAGTGGGTTGTTTTGCTTAATCTCTCTGCTGTCAGAGTTGCAGTCCCTGGAGAATGCAGATCTATAGAGAAATGTGCCTCCCCTTTGAAAGGCAGTGCACATGCCCCGCTCCCAGCAAAGGACTTTTGTTCTGCTCTGATTTATACAATTCTCTGGGGCCAGGAGAAGTGGCTGTCATGGTTGCAAGGATTACTCGCGACTGGAGGCAAGGGTGGACTGTGCAAGAATAATTTGTTCTCTTGGCTGGGCATGGAAACCCCACTCCCCCTTCTGCAGGCTCCAGCCCCTGTCCCCCAGCCCTCACCCATGAGGGGATGCTGACTGCCAGGGTCCTGCTGTGCCATGAGGCTGCCCTGTCACAGAGTGAGCTCACAGAGTGAGCGACAGCCAGGGGACATTCCTGCCACTGGCCCAGGGCTGGAAGGGGGACGTTGTGTGTCTCACCTAGAGCAGAGGATGCTACCAGCACTCAATGCACCCCTTGGAATGTGCCCAGGGGTGAGGTGCAGCACTCCAGAGGTGGCTGCTTCTCCCCTGTGCCTCTGAATAGGAATTGGGGTGTCTGGCTCAAGGGTAGCCCACATGGCTACTGAAGCACGAGCTAAGGCCTGTGGGTTCCCCCATGGCCTCAGTTTGCTCACCCTCTGAGTGCACCTCGTGCAAGCTCTCCGTGAGGAGCATCCCTGCACACCCACACTCCTGGCACAGCTTGGGATGAAGTTTCTAAATTCCACTTCAAGGCAAGGAAAGCCTCTGAGTCTGTTCCTGATATCCAGGGGTGTCCCCGGGGCTCCTGGAGGATCTGAGGATCTGAGCACATGGTGATGGATGTGGGCCTGTCCTGTAGACCCCAGCAGCCTCAGAGGGCTCCATTTGTCCATCCAGGGGTCACCTACCACCACCAACAGCACCTCAGCCATTCCAGTGAAGGACATGACTTCACTTATCTGCTCCCGGAATTTCTCTGCTTGTTTGTTTTGTTTTCATCCTGGGAGGAGGAGGAGGAGGAGGGTGGTGCCTCCACAAGCACAGGGCCAGCCACCTCTGAACCCCAGCGCCAGAAGCCCTTTCCATGCTCTATAAATTTTATTGGAAAATCTGTTTCTCTTGGGGGAGGGGGGTGGTGGTGCATTTTTTTGCGCCCCCGGTAACGCACCATGAAAGGGCTCATTAGAAGCCAGCTCCTTACTCTGATGAATCCTTCCAGGCAGGCAGAGGTGACACAGACTGATGACATTTCCAGCCGGGCTGTCCCCTGGGACAGCCCAGGCGGCCGGAGGAGACGCGTTGGACGCTGCAGAGGTTGCTCTTGGCTCCAGCGCTCGTTTGTGGTGGAGAAATGCCTGCAGGAGCCAGGCAAAGGCTGTCTCCCCGGCAGGAGCAGCAGAATTTGCTCTCTGTGTGCTTCCCATGGACTGTCCCATGGACATGAGCTGTTCTCAGCCTCTGGAATGGCTGGAGAAGGTGAGGGATGGACACCCCAGTGCTCACACAGATCCCGTGGCACACACCGAGTGCTGCCGGAGGGCTCCTTCGAGAGCGCCTGTCTGCACGGCGTTGTTTTGTTAACCTCAGGCTGCAGCCTGGCCCTGCCAAGGCTCTGATGTTCTTGGAAAGCCCTGGGCTAATGAGACACCTTCCCAAATAACAGGGGAAGGGACTGCCCGGCCATCGGCTCAGCAGGCACTGCTCCCCAGCAGACAGGACCGAGGTGGATCTCCCTGGATCTCAGTCATTCCCTCTCCCCAGCACTGCCTGTGTTTGGCAATGGAAACTCCACCTTTACCCCAAACCCTTTTCCACCTCTTTCCTGACAAGCCAAACCTGCCTTCTGATGAAGGTCCTGGGATGCAGGACCAGCTTAAGGGTCGTGAGAACCAAAAGTAGAAATCTTATCCTGCCCCATCCTGTTGGAAACCCCTGTCCAGACAGAGAAAGGAAGAACCTGGGGTGTTCCCAGGTTGGGTCAGGGACACGCCTGGGGCCACCCAAGGTGTGCAGGATGGAAGGCAGACCCCGCTCAGGAGGTGCCAAGGTGCCTGAGCCATGCTGATATTTCTGTGCTTGGATCCAGCTCTGCAGTGATACAAGGCAGAGATCCGTCAGGAGAAATTCCCTCACCCTGCCAGCTCCCCCTGCCCTTAGCAAACACCCAGCCCTTCCCTCGTGGAGAGTTTCACCTCAGCCCAGCCAGGGACCAGTGAGGAGCACCCAGCACTGGCTCCACCTTTGCTCCGAGGGTCTCGGCCACTGTGGCCAAGAAACATAAAGGCTTGTAATGCTTTGTTGGGCCAGGAATAAAGAGAATTTGTGGCAAGAAGGTTCCCATGTTATATAAGTAAGGCAAGGGGAGTTGTATTTGAACTGGCAGAGGGCAGTTGTTTTCACTCAAGCAGAGCCCAGCTCACGGCTGCTTCCTCGCTGAGCTCTTGTTCTTCTTGGCCTGCACAGCTCTGGGTCAGGGAGGCAAAGCCGTGGCTGCTCTGTGGGGAAGGCAAGGAAGGGGAGAGGTGCAAAAGGCAGCACAGAGCAGCCCCTGAGGCTGGAGTCGGGAATTGGGCTGGCGTCAGGCACAGCCCCTGCCAGCCCCTGAGCTGCCAGCACAGAGTCCAGCACGGGGCAGTCCCAGCCAGGGTCGAGTCCAGCAGCTGCCCTGAGCTCTCTGACAGACCCAGTCCCTCCCAGCTTGGGAGCTCTCAGGATACCAGTGAGTGCATTCCCAGCACTGCCCTGGATGGAGTTTGAGCAGAATTTGAGCTCCAGCACAGAGCCAATTTTACTGAATCAGGGTTTTCACCACCTCAGGCTGTTGAGAATGAGTAGGAGTTGGACATGGAGATGTGGAGCATCCCTAGCTTGGCTGCTCAGCACTGGGAGGGCAGTGGCATGAGCCAGGATGGGTGAGTGCTGCTGCCATGGGCAGCAGGCAGGGATTACCCCAAGGAGGGGGCACAGAGCTTCTTTTGGCTGCCACCCTGAGGAGTTTCTGTACAAGCAAAGCAGGTGAATGCAGCAGGGGCTGGATTCAGAGTGTGGCCACCTCAGACCCAGCACCACCTTTGCACAAGGCAGCCAAAACGGAGCTCTGGGGCTGGGGCTCAGCTCTGCCTTTACCTCTGCAGCCTCAGCCCACTACGAGCTGTGTCAGTGCAGCCTCTGGGCAGCAATCCCATCTCTCTGCTCATGTCAGGGGTCAGGAGGGGGCAGAGCAGCAGATCCACAAACTGAATCAACCAGCCAAGGATTACCCAGAGTTTCCTGTCTAAAATCTTTGTAGAAAACCTGAAGCTGACCTGAAGAAATGAGACATAAATGTGATGCTTGGCATAGAGAAGGTTTTGCAGTCCCTGCTGAGTGAACTGGTTCACAAAGGTCATCGCTGACCTTGGGATTGCAGACATGTCTCAGGGGTCAGCTGAGCCCACAGACATGAGCTGATGTCTTTCAGCTGAAGCCTACAAGGTGTCTCTCATTTAGAGCCATGGCACCCTAAAAGGAGCTTTTCTGGTTAAAAGGGGAACCTCACTAAGGCTGCAGAAAAAATCAGATTGAACTTTGCCTAAAATGTGGTGGAAAGCACCAGTTGTGGTAGGAGATGGGCCAGGAGAATTTCTTCCTTGATGTAGTGCAAAAGGGTGGCAGGAGCAGCAGCAGCTCTGCAGATCCTGGTGAACCTTTCCTACCTCTTCCTTTGGGGTGCTGGCACAGGGAGATCCTCGTCTGCTTTATCTTGGGTGGCTGAAGCAGCCCGTGTTAAAAGGGGATGAACACAATACAATGGAGCCTGACTTTGTTCCTGTGCTCTGGGATTCATTCAGAGGGATTACAGGCGCTTTTCAGCCCCTTACCACCTGGAGAGGCAAATACAAGGCAGCACTGCTTGGAATCAGCTTCCCACCGAGCAGCCTCAGTTCTGCCACAGCCGAAGTTGGGGAAGGTTAACAACGATCTGGGCAGGAGCTGGGCTGAACAATCGGCAGAGCACAGGGATGTGCTGGGCTCATGGGCCAGCGGCAGTGCTGCCTGGTCTCCTCAGAAAGGGTTTGTTGTGAGCTCCACGGGCAAAGGGCAGCTCAGAGCGAGCTGCAGGCTTGAATCTGAGCCTAAGACCCCTCCGAAGGTAACTGTAGCCCACATTTATAAAGGGAAAGAGAATTGCACAAGGAGTCAGACTGCAGGTTGATAGGGCTGAGTTAAAGACCTTTGTGGTCAGGGGAAAACCTCTCTGTCCCTGTTTCCTGGGGCAGGTATTGTTATGGATGAAGAAGAAATGACATCAGGCTGGAGGGCCAAGTGCTTTGGGCTGTGCCTCTTCTCCTTGCCCATGTGCCCTGGAGTAAAATGGAGCTACCCTGCGATGGAGACCACAGCCAATTCCCCATTCCCTGCACTGCTGGAGCCCATGGAGAGCACCCCAAAGTGCCACCACAAGGTGGGGACCTCTCTCTCAGGCCAGTTGAGCATCCCAGATGCCCATGGTCATCCTCTTCACCTCCAGCCATTCTGAAAGCAGCAGTTCTTGCACCCAGGCAGAGTCCCTGAGCTTCAGTTTGTATGGTGTTTATTTGGGGCTGCTATGCCTGAAAGAAGAGGATTTTGGGATTAGGAAAAGTGTGAGCTGAGTGTCAGCAACTCCAAAGTCTGTTTTCAAGAGCTTACTGATGATGAAGCCTGACTAGAAGCAACCAACCCACGTCCTTAGGGACTTGTGCAAAGTTCCTGCAGCTCTGAGCGAGGAGGGTGGCACACAACACACCCCTGGGGCTGCTGCTCTTCAGCCCTCCATCTCTTCCAAGGACTCCCAAACAAAATGCCATCTTTGGGGGAAGCTCATGCTCCCTGCCTCAGCCAGTGCTGCACAGCCTGGGGTTCCATGTCCTTGGAGTTCCATTGTTCCTGGTGTTCCACATCCCTGGGGTTCCACAGTTCCTGGGCATTCTTCCTGTCTGTGCAATGCTGGCCACAGCCACACAGTGAATGGATGAAGGACTGGAACTGGTGATAGATGACCCAGCAAAATTTTAAAGCCAAAAATGAAACCAAAGTCTTATTTCTCAGACGGGATGCTCTCCATGTTGTCCAAACAGAGGGCAAAGGATCTGCCCATGGCCATGCTGCTGCTCAGGAAATTCCCTCCCTCACCCAGGAAGGCACCAGGGGCATGACAGAACTTCTGCTAGTCTCTGTGTTCCATGGGATTACTCCATCCCCAGGACACTCGGGGTACTCCAGCCCCTCTGGCAACAGTCCCAGCTCCAAACTGCACCCACAGGGGTCTGGCCATCTGCAGGAGCAGCTCCTGGGATGAGCTGTGTGTCAGGAGAGGTCTGCTGTGTGCCACCCACTGAAATCCAGGGAAAGCAATGCCCCAGGGCCCAGCAGTTTGGCTGCTTGCCCCAGCAGCCAGCAGTGAGGAGCTGCAGCTCTCCAGCCCCCCACCCACCCAGCGCTGCTCCCTGGGCACAAACAGCCCCTGCCCAAACTGGGGAAGGCTCTGAAGTGGCATTTGAAACCCCCCTGATTTATGTGTTCCCTCCACTGGCACACACAGCCCAAAGGCCCGGCGTGCTGCTCGGAGGGAGCAGGGAAGCATCCCGGGAAGGGCTGGACGTGTGATGTGACGGAGCCGTGCCCAGAGCCCGGCTGGTGGCACCAGCTCAGCTCTCACCCACAGCCCCTCACTGCCAGGCTTCAGCAGATCCCTGATTTCACATCCCAAGTGTCAGTTTAGTTAACTTGTCAGCAAGAGCAATAAATAAATCCCTCTCACTTGCACTCCCCGAAATGGTGCAGCTGGAAGGGATCTGCTGTGCTGTTTTCCAAGCGAGAAGAAGGGTTTTCTCCCTGGAAGGGAACATGCTTGGCCTTAGGTGAAGAAGACTGGAGCTCCTGAGGAAAGGGACATCAGAGAGAGTGGCAGCCTGGTTTCAAAAGAAGCAATGTTTGTCCTGGTGAAGATTTGTTTGTTTCTCTGCTTGTGATGGGAAGTTCCCAGGTCTTTCAGGTGAAAACACATCTGTTTTCCAAGTGGAGTCAGCAGCCATGCCCCTGCTGAGTGCCAGGACCTCAATGCAACACCCCCATGGCAGCCAGGAAATGCTGAGGGCCAAATACAAGAACCTGGAAGATCCTCAGCCACTAAGGCAGGGCTGAGGCCACGTCCCCTCTGCCTCTCAGCCTCTCCTTGGGCCACCCTTGCCAGGCTGGGCAGTGCTCCTGGCTCTGGGTGTTACAGCAAGGTGACACTTCTGTGGTTGGCATGGGTTTGTTTGCCTCATCTCAACCCTGGAGTCCCTGTTTTTGTGGATTTACAGACATTGTTTCCTGATGGAGGAATATCCCTGCGGGCCCTACACATTCCCTGACATCAGCAGGAGCAGCCCATGGGTTTACAAACATCTGGGTTCCTGGGAAATGCTGGGATTGCTGTCTGTTAACGCTCAGAAAATGATGTGGATTTCCTGCCGTGGGGAGCAGGCTCCAGCTCAGGGTTATTGCCAGGGCTGCAGTGAGCTCGGGGCCAGAGATACAAACCATGGCAAACGAGGATTAAAAGCCTGGTGTTCAGCTCTGGGCAAACCACAGACACTTCAGAGCTTTGGCTTGGGAAAGGGGTCACCCCAAGGAGGGGAACAGGAACCCCCTGAGCTGCTCTAGGGTGGGGATGGTTGTCCCACTCAGCTCCCAGATCTGTGGCCCATGAGGGACAGAGGCACCCATCACCCCCGGGCACACAGCTGGGCTTCCCCATGGAGCTGCTGGTGTTCTGCAGAGCAGCTGGGCTGCAAAACCAGCCAGGAAAGCTTCTGTGGGAGAGCTTTTGTACATCAGCCCCTGCTGCAGTCAGGCTGTTTGGAGTTCATCGGCTGGGTCTCTCCCAGAGCTGCAGGTTTACCTTGGCCAAGGCAGAGGCAGGGCTGTGCTTCAGGCAGCTCTGGGGTGGGAAGGGTGGGTGCTAGTGGTCACCTCCAGTCCAGAGGGGTCTCCCATCCCAGGACACAGCTCGGTGGCCCCAGAGGGAGCCGGGAGTGGGCGAGTGCCGGCGGCTCGGGCCAAGCTGGGAACTGCAAAAGCTTTTCTCTCTGGAGGTGGGCTTGAGCTCAAGCCTGCTTCCTTTTCCCTGCCAAAGCATCTGCTGTCCTGCACACTTCCCTTCCCCCTTCCCTGCAGCATTTCAGGCCATGGAAATGTCTGATCTGATCCCCCCCACCACAGCTCCCTTTGGTTGGATTCTCTGTGGTTTGATATCGCTTTGGCTGCCTTGGGGTGATCTTGGCTTTGCAGTGCCCTTTCACACCGGAAAACCAAAATATTGCATTTCAAAATTGCCCAGATGGGTATTTCCAGTAACCTAACAGGAAAAGGAGTGTTTCTTTGCAGCTCCATCACCCCAACTTCGTGAGCAGCTCCAGCTGGTCCCAAGCTGCTTTAATAATCGATAATTTATATGGCTGGAAATGCCTCCAGCCAGGCTGGGATCCTGCTGTCACGGGGCCGGTGGGTCTGGGTCCAGCTATGATGCCTGGCATCCAGCTGTGATCCCTGGGGTCCAACTGTGATCCCTGTGGTCCAGCTGTGATCCCTGTGGTCCAGCTGTGATCCCTGGGGTGCAGCTGTGCAGCATCACAAATGTGACAATTGGGTGTAACAGCTGTGAATGTGCAATGCCCAGAGATTAGCCTGTGACTGGAGCACTCACCAGGCTGCTCCAGGGGCACAGCAGACCTTGTGCCCTGGCCAAGGGCAGGACCTGATGTGCCACCACGGGAGGTGGCTGTGAGAGAATCGTCTGTGCTGGCCACATCCCCACTGTGTGGTGATTCCTGTGGAAGCTGGGGATGGGAATGGAAGATGATCCCATATTGCCAGGTCGAACCTGGGTTTAAATGCTGGTCTGTGTCTGCACTATCCAATTAAACCTCTGTCACTGTGTAGCCTTGGGCTGTGGGTGGCACAGCTTGCAGCAGGGTGGGGGACACATCCCCCCCCTCGAGGGTGGCACTGGGGGGGCTTCAGACTCCCTTTCCCTTTGACCCCCCACCAAAACCCCTCCTTGATCCACACAGGGTATCAGCAATTCCTGAGGGGTGTCTCCTCCTGCTCCTGCCATGCACAGCTGGCTCAGGCATGAGGAGCCTGGTGCCCACAGCAGAAACACTCCTCGGCCTTCAGGACAAAGGACAAGCAGAGATGTCCACATGGCTGGAGACCTGGGGGGAAGGGAGCAGCTGAAATTTGGAACACCAGGGAAAACACTGTCACAGCAGCAGCAGTGTTCGGGGTGTGTTTCTGAGCTGCTCAGCATCCTCATCCCCAGCAGAGCCAAAGCCATTCCCATCTGCCAGGATCAGGCCCTTCCCTGACTGGGCATTGTGATGGAAAAGCTCCTGAAGGCCCTGTGAAGTCACTGAGCCTCGGTCTGTGGCCATACTGGAATGCACTAACCAGGAGTTGTTTTGAGGTCAGAAAGGAATAAGTTGTTTGCAGACAATTGATGTTGTTATTAAAAACATCCACAGCAGAGAGCAGGGGGAGGGAGGTCCTCTTTCCTGTTTGGGAAATAGTTTCTCACTGCATCCATCAAATGAAAGAATTCTGTATGAAAAATTAATTTAGGAAAAAAAAAGAGTTTCTGGGGCACACGCGCCTGAAAATGAACCACAGCAGGATCAGAGGTTTGGCTCAGAGCAACAACCAAGACTCAAAGGCAGAGGCCAGATTAAAATCCAGGACTGCTCCCAGCCTGTTGCTGGAACTGGAGGAAATGCAGTTTCCTTCAGAGAAATGCAATCTCCTCTCTGTAACTTTTGGGCAAAATTCAGGAACTGCAGCTGAAGCCTGGAGCAGTCTCCCACCGAGACAGACTCCATGTAAGTCTGGAGCAGCAGCTGCACTGCAGGAAAGTGGGGATCATATCCAAATAGGAAGAAAAACCCCTCACATGAGGGGATTAGGCTGTCACCCTGCTCCACATCGTTCATCTCCCAGCCCAGGGTGGGCAGCTTTCCCAACCCTGTCCCACAGCACAGAGATGTCACCTGAGGTGTGACCTGAGGAGCAGCCATATCATATGGCCATGCTGTGGCCACGCTGTCCCACGAGAGCCAGGCACCCTTGGCACCACATGGGCCCTGGCATGGGGCTGGTCTGGCCCAGCTTTCCCTACTCCCAGCCACTCTGTGGGATCACACATCCAGAGACACTTCCCATGGGATGGACAGGAGGGAGGGTGCTCTGGATATGAGCCAGTCCCTGCAATGTGCCTGGCAGGTCAGATTTAAACTTTGGGCATAACTCCAGGGTATTTTGGGATGGGAATCAGTTCATGGCTGGCTCCAGGATTTGTGAGGACATGGCTCAATGCCCACCCATGCTCAGGCTGTCCCATGTCCATGTAAGCACCAGTCATGATCCTTCCTGTAGGGGTGGCCATGGACCACAACCATGGATCCAAAACAGAATGAAGCCTCCTCTCATGGTGGTGGGATGGGCAATTTTAGGGACAAAGTGGCTCAAGTGGCACAAACCCACCTCTGAGCATCCTCTTCATCATGGCCAGTGCTGCCGCTCCCATCCAGAATCCCGGGAATGTCTGCACCTCTGCAGCCCTCCTTTGGAACCAGGTCTGCAGCCTGTACCGGGGCCAGTCAGAGCTAATTGCCCATAATCAGCTAATTAAAGGGTCCCGATAAAATCTGCCTGGCAGGTCCAGGACTGTGTGGTGGCTCTGGTGCCCCCAAGGGCAAAGCAGAAGGTGGCTGGGACACCCAGGACTCCATCCCATCTCCCTCAGGAGGTTGTCAGCACCTTTGCTTGGGCTGTCGAGGTGTCAACGCTCTGCTGCAGGGTGGGTTTGGCAGTGACCCTGGGGTTACAGATGTGACCCGGGGTGGTGGCAATGGCTGCATGGCCACAGCCCCATGGAAAAGAGGGGGCTCAGAAAATGTGGGTGATGTGGTGTTAGGAAAGGGGGGACCACAGCATCCTTCTCTCCCCGCCAGGGAACCCACTAGGCACTCCCATTCCTCAGCTCTTGGCCAAAATGAAGGGTAAGGAGTTTCCACACCCTAAACAGCCTTTGCTGCCCTGGAGAACATGCAGCTTTATGTGTGTGGGTGTTCATGTCAAGCTCCTCTCCAAAGACCTGCCCAGTTGCCAGGAATGCTGTCACATCCAGGGATTACTCATCCTCTTCCAACAGTCCTGGTCTTCCCTGGCCTCTCTGCCTGCGAGGAAGAATCACTGGGGGCCAGGCTGGCCAAGGCAGTGTCCCAGGGCCGTGGCATGCACGAGAGGCTGATCCCAGCAGAAAAGTTGGGAAAACCCTGTGTTTGACTAGCTTTGATCTGGATTAAATCCCTCAGAGACAAACAGGAACAGCCTTCCTGGGGCGGTGTGTTTTGACTTGAAGCCATCAAAGTTTGCCCTAAGCAACCCCGAAAAGTGAGCAGGCAGCTGCAGACTCTGGGCTGGGCAGGGAAGTGCTGCTGCATTTCCAGGTGTGTCATCCTTGCCCGAGGGAGGCCATAGGGTCAGATTTGGACTCAGGACTGAGTCGATGTCTGCCTGCTCCATCCTCAGTGCTGCTGGGTCAGTGGGGTCACTGCCAGCTCCACACCACCTCGGGGCTGGGCTTAGCGCAGAGCCAGGAGCTGAGTGTCCTTCACGGGGTGTCCCCTGGTGCTGGCAGAGTGTCCATACCCACCCACTCGCCTTGTCCTGCACCACCAGGCATTTTTCCATCCAAACACTGGCTTAAGGTAGGGTTAGGGTTACAGGCTCAGAATGTTCAGAGGTGTTGGGGTCTTGCTGTTGAACATGGACACTGCAGGATAGTCCCATTCCTGAGTGGATCATGCTGCTGCATTCCATGGAGACCCCGCAGTGGGCAGGGGATGCCGAGCTGTGCCGTGGCTGCCCATCCTCCCTGAGCTCCCCGAGCCCAGCACAATCCACATTCCTGCCCAGAGCCTGTTACAGAAAACCATTAACAGTAGCACTGCTGCCCTGATAAGGCAGGATAAGCCTGTCAGCTTTTGATAAAACCCCAATCTGCAGGAAACCAAAATACACCGGTGCCTTGCCGGGAGTCCCAGGACCGCCCAGCCTGGCCGGGAGCAGAAAGCCATGGCGTGGGGGGAGCAGGACAAACAGTTCATCCCAACACCTCCCTGAAACACTATCATGTCCTTGCCAGGATAACAACTGGGAGGTCAGGCTCATTAGCGGAGTTTTCCTTCCCTCTAAGATGCCCCAATAGTGTCCCAGAGATAAGATAGCTCTGTTTACCCAGAGCACGCAGGAGAGCTTTGTCCACAGCCCCGAAGGTGTGAATATCCCTGAGCAAACACAGCACTTCACACCTGCAGGGCTTTTCCAAAGCCAGCCTGGAAGGATGCCGGGTCCAGGTGACGGTGGGCTGGAAGCTGGATGCTCACCCCATCAACCACCCAAGCTTGGACTGGTTTGTGGGATTCGCTCAGGTTTTGGAAGACTTGGAAAAGGAATTAAAATCCATCTCTGCTGAGCTTTCCTATCTAGGGCTGAATTTTTATGTCATCCAACACATTTCTGCAGATCCACAGACAACTCTGGCTCCTGTCACCTAGAGCTCTCAGCCTTTGCCACAACAAAACCCACCCAGGGTCCCTTTCCCTACTTCCAGAAAGGGAAACTGAGGCACAGCAGAGTTAGGCGAAGCCATGGCAGGACCTTCCCTGCATCTGGTGGTGTTTGTTTGTTTGCCGGAGCGCAGGGAATGGGATGGTGCCACTGTGTTTGTCACCAGCTCGGATGGCCGGGGAAGGCTGTGCTCACGCCTTGGGACAGGCAGTGGTGGCCAGGAGTGGGCTGGGAGAGGGGAGCTCTGACTGCTCCTTGCCTTGGCATCAAAGCTGCTGGATTTTGGGTGTTGGTGGAGCAGAGCAAAGAGCAAAGCAGAGGGAGCAAACCCTGTGCCAGTGATTGACTTTCTCCAGCTCTGCCCTGGGGATGGATGGCCCTGTCCTACAGTCACTGTAGGATTGATTGACTGATTGATGGATCAGGGATTAATTAGCAGCAATCTGCTGCATTTTATTGGCACAACAGGGAAGTGTGCCCAGCTCCAGGGTTCTGGAATGGTGTTTCCCATGCACACTCCTGCCTCAGCACTTGGCAGATTTGCCCGAGCTCAGGCCCTTCCTGGACTGGTTCTGCTGAACTGAAGCAGCCCAAAATTATTAAGGAACTTCATTCCCAGAAAACAGAGGGACCCATCATGGAGGGAAGATCAAAACTTCTTTTGGACAAGTGATGCTTGATGTCTGCTTTGGAAGACACTGGTTCTTCTCTGTGCAAGTTCTGAGGAAAGAAACCAGTCCTACAAAGCACTCAGCTATTTTTAAATGCATTAATCAATGGAAGAGAGTTAGAAAATATTTTCAAAAAATGGGTGCCTCTTGATTTCAGCTCTGGGAGCTTTGGGTGGCTCAATGTGCTGGTGTCTTACCAGGACAGGTGTGTTATCAGGACAGATGGGCTTTGCAGCTGGGATGGCACAGGCAGAGATGAGTGTTTCTGACTCCTGGTCTGGCCACCAGCCCAGGAAATGGAGTTGTCTTGGGAAGGAGCAGTGCTGGGATGAAGCTGTGCTGGGATGGAGCAGTGCTGGGATGGAGCAGTGCTGGGATGGAGCTGTGCTGGGATGAAGCTGTGCTGGGATGGAGCTGTGCTGGGATGGAGCAGTGCTGGGATGGAGCTGTGCTGGGATGGAGCAGTGCTGGGATGGAGCTGTGCTGGGATGGAGCTGTGCTGGGATGGAGCAGTGCTGGGATGAAGCTGTGCTGGGATGGAGCAGTGCTGGGATGGAGCAGTGCTGGGATGGAGCTGTGCTGGGATGGAGCTGTGCTGGGATGGAGCAGTGCTGGGATGGAGCAGTGCTGGGATGGAGCAGTGCTGGGATGGAGCAGTGCTGGGAAGAAGCTGTGCTGGGATGGAGCAGTGCTGGGAAGAAGCTGTGCTGGGATGGAGCAGTGCTGGGATGGAGCTGTGCTGGGATGGAGCAGTGCTGGGAAGAAGCTGTGCTGGGATGGAGCTGTGCTGGGATGGAGCTGTGCTGGGATGGAGCTGTGCTGGGATGGAGCAGTGCTGGGATGGAGCAGTGCTGGGATGGAGCAGTGCTGGGATGGAGCAGTGCTGGGATGGAGCTGTGCTGGGATGGAGCTGTGCTGGGATGGAGCAGTGCTGGGATGGAGCAGTGCTGGGATGGAGCAGTGCTGGGAAGAAGCTGTGCTGGGATGGAGCTGTGCTGGGATGGAGCAGTGCTGGGATGGAGCTGTGCTGGGATGGAGCAGTGCTGGGATGCAGCTGTGCTGGGAAGAAGCTGTGCTGGGAAGAAGCTGTGCTGGGATGGAGCAGTGCTGGGATGGAGCAGTGCTGGGATGGAGCAGTGCTGGGATGGAGCTGTGCTGGGATGGAGCTGTGCTGGGATGGAGCTGTGCTGGGATGGAGCTGTGCTGGGATGGAGCAGTGCTGGGATGGAGCAGTGCTGGGATGGAGCAGTGCTGGGATGGAGCAGTGCTGGGATGGAGCTGTGCTGGGATGGAGCTGTGCTGGGATGGAGCAGTGCTGGGATGGAGCAGTGCTGGGATGGAGCTGTGCTGGGATGGAGCAGTGCTGGGATGGAGCTGTGCTGGGATGGAGCAGTGCTGGGATGGAGCTGTGCGGGGGAGTATCTCTTCCCTGAGGAAGGAGCTGCTGAGCAGCAGTGGTTGAGCCCAAGCCCTGGAGCTCATGGGACAGCCGAGGGCCAACCTCTCCAGCCCAGCCCCGAGGCTCAGTCCGGCTCTGCCGGGTGGAAATGAACGTGCTGAGCTGCCAATGGCTCCCCTGAGCCAGCTCAGCCTCGGAGAGAAACCAAAAGCCTTCCCGAGAGCCATCATCTGTCAAGCTAGGCTTATGTCTGGCACCTCGAGTGGCCAGGCTGAGGTTTGTCACTCATGGGGAGGGGAGCACTCCCAAAGCCACCCTGAGCTCCAGCTCCCAGGGTGAGGCACGATCTGGGGCAGCGTCCGCAGGCATAGGCAGGACCAGCTCCCAGAAATGTGTGACAAAACTGAGGGGACCATCCCCTTGGAGAGTCCCCCTCCCTGGGGCTTTTTGCCATGCTGTGGGATTCCCTGGGATCTGCCTGCAGGAGAACTTGATTTCCCAGCTCTAAGGAGGATGTTATCTCCAAGGAGGGTGTTATCCTCTGAGCAGGGGTCCCCTGGGTCCCCTTTTCCTTGCAGCCACGGGGATATAGGGTCTGGGGGGTGCAAATACAGAGCTGCAGCCACCGGCACTGCCTGGAATGAGGGAACAATGGGATCCTGGCAGAGAGGAGGGAAGGCAGCACCAAACCAATGATGGGGAAAGCACAAAAGGGTCCTTGAAGGAGTGATGCAGACTTCAGAGGGAAATCCTGCAGGAGCTGGTTTCCAGAGAGGTGTTTCTGCTGCAGTGGCACAGTGGTGGGGGTGCTGCTGGCTTGGGGGGGGGATGATCAGCCCTGGGTTGTGCCCAGCTCCGTGCCAGGCTCCGGCAGCAGCCACAGAGTCCCTTCGGAAGTGGGGCTGGCTGGGGCTGGTCTAACAATTGCCCTGGCCGTGCTCCAGAGGAGACTAGGAAATGATCTGGGGTTAAAAAAACACAACACGTTCCTGAACACTGTTTATGAAGTGGAGCCCGGCACAGCCCGACCTCACAGGAGGCTGAATTAGCCTGGACCGGGCACAGGAGCAGCATCGCTTTAAGCCGGGTCTGCCCTGGGGGAAGCACAGCCTGAGCTGGTTTAAAACCACCCTGCTTTGCTTTCACCCCTGGCTGTGGGGAACCATGGCCAAGTTTCCTGGCTCCCTGGGGCACTGATGGAAGCAGAGCTGAGGCTGTTTGTATCTCTGGTCCTTCTGGGCTGAATAGTTTTAATCCAGATTAGAGAAGCCTTTGACTTTTCGCTGGGCTGGTTGCATTATCAGCCTTGTGCATTTTGGGTAACCTTTGCTCTGAATGAGCAAATTCTTTCAGTATCTGTTTGTGCTGTGGCTTTAACACTGAAGTGGCTGATCCCTCCTGGATCAGAAATGCAGGAAAGCTTATAGGAAAATGTTCTGGAGGATCATCTGGAGGTTTGGGGTGCTCAGCCCCACCAAGTGCCCCTCCTTCTGAGCTGCAGGGTTCTGGTTTCACAGAAACACAAAAGTATTGATGAGACCAATAACGTGGGGACAAGGATGAGGATTTTGGCAATTTGAAAAGCATCCCTTCAAACTGCAGAGTTTCAGAGCTGCCAATGAGGTCTTCAGGCTGGACATGTAGGAGGGAAACACCAAGTGTGGGACAGAGAGAGGAGAAAGGTCTTGGAAAGCACCGTACTCCCTGGAGCAGCCGAGCGAAGCTGCTGCTGAGATCAGTACCAGATAAGAGGGAAACCACAAGGGCAGAGTCTAAGTGGGTAAATTGTTCCCAAGTGGATTCCCATCGACTCTAAATAAACACTGACACTTCAGGAGCACATTGGAGCTGGGCTGGGGGGGCAAAGCAGGGGCTGGGGGCTCTGTGCTCTCCCTGATAACCCATGGACTGTAGGGAGAACTCTCCCATCAGCTCCTGCCTTTGGATGGCATCTGGATGAATTACGGGATGCAAACAATTCATTTCAAGGGATTGACAATCTCAGGAGACTGGGTTTGGATGGTACAATTAAACAAAGCAAACTGACGACAGGCTGGTATCATCTCCCAGAGTGAAATAAAGAGTTCACTTCTTGACTTTTCCTTTCTCAAAAAAATGAGGAAAAAATATATTAAGTTCCTTCCAATCTGAAGCTTATCTGCAAACTTTCTGCACAATACCTGATTTGTGGAGAAAATCTCCTGGTCAGAGCCAAATCAAATCCTGGTCAAAGCTTTTGCTGGATGTGCTTGTGAGTGCCATCCCTTCACTGGTCACAGCAGGACCTGGCTGTGGGTGCAAAGTGCTGGCAGACAGTGCAGTACATGGGTCAAGCACATGCTCTGCCCACCTTCCCAGCCCCAGAGCACCCCTTAGGTGAGATCCCCTGGAGCTCTCATCCCAGCGCCCAGAGGTGCCTCCTGAGGCACACTCATGATTAGGCTGAAGGCCTGAGGTGCTCTGGGTTGGGAGAAGACTCCACTCCAGTGCTAGGGCAGGGATGTCCCCTCCCAGCACTCCAGAAGAAGCAAGGGCAATTTATAGCCCATTTCCAGGCTCTTGGAGTCCAACCGCGTGTGCTGCACCAGGGCAAGGCTGGCTTTGTGCTTCCCATCCTGTATTGAGTAAGACTGCTTTTGTCTTGGGAGAAAATGCCTTGGGTGAGAGGCTGCCACAAACGCCAACATTTCAATGCAGCACAACGGGCCTGTAGGTTCCTCCTCCACCCCTTTCGCCTGGTGGTGGACACTCAGCTGCCTGGTGGCTTTGAAAGAGCCATTGCAGGTCACTGGACATCCCTGAGGACTCCAGGAAGGAACACACAGCTCTGTTGGACCTCATGGGCTGCCAGCAGCTGTTTGCCACGTGTGCTGCCTGGCAGTGGGGAAAGCTTCACTGCCCAGAGATTGTTCAAATCTGGCTCAAAATCCGAATATCTGGGAGCTGTAAATCTCTCAGGAATAAGTCTTGCTCTTGCTCCTCTGATGCTTCCTGTGGGGCCTGAAACACCACGTGTACAGCCAGGAAATACCTCAGGAGATTCTGGTGCTCCAGTCCAGGCTGGAACCAATAAATGTGGAAACAGTTATAGAAATCTCTCTCTCCATGAAATCAATCCAAACCTAGATAAGACCCCAGTCTGACAGGTTCACATGGCAGGTTAAGCTCCCAGTGGTGCCCGTGGCTATTGGGATCAGCTCCCCTGGCTTGTGGGGCTGGAGGATGGACAGGCAGCCACAGGGCCTGGTTGGCAGCAGCTGCTGGGTGCTCTCCAAAGGGGTCTGGTGCTGTTGGGAAGGGTTTTGGTCTCACCACGCTGGAAAAAACTTGATCATTCTGAGTGTTGACAATTAACCCTCAGCAGCTGATCTGAAAGGACTTGTCCTTTCCTCTTTGGGGCTCGATCTGTGAACAGCTCTGGGCTTTCTCCCTGGATCCGCTCTCAAAACCAGAGACCACATTTTAGGATTTGGCCTTGCCAAGCTGTCCGTCTGCTGCCCACTTTGGATGAGCACTATTTCATCTGGCTCCAGGTGTTGATGGACAATCGGTTAACCATGGCCATGCCTGGTTTGCCCCTATTGTCTGCTGGGGGTGAGGATAATCCCCAGAACACATTCATGGGTTGAATCTGTCAATCTCTGCTGTTTAGCAATTGCTTCGCCTCCCCACTCCCCAGCATCTGCTGGGAGTTCTCCCCTCCTGCTGATGCCCCTGACGATGACCATGGCAGGGCAGGGCAGGGCTCCATTGGGAAGCCCTGATGGATGGAGGTGAACCTCAGGCAGGAGGGATCAAGGTGGTACTGCCACACTCAGCACCTAAGAGTCCACCAGCAGGACAGGAATCCTCTGCCCTGTCTCTGCAGGCCTGGTTTGGAGCATGGTTTGGCCAGTTAAAATCAGATTTTCAGGGAATTCAGCTGCAAAACTCCTTCAGCTTTGACCAAACATGTCTCCCTTTCTCAGTGACTGAGAAACACAGCCAAGCTTGAGCAGCTCTTCTTAGAGACAGCAACAGACACATCCCTAGCAGAGAACAGTGTTTTTCTTTTTAAGCCTTGGCTTCAAATATAAGGTCAATAGATTTTCTTTAAGGAAATAAATCCCCAGATTTGTTAGGGTTGGCACAACAGAGGACTTTTCACTAGCCTTGTTTCTCATTTCTAGCTGAATCATTTTAGCAGGGACTTTTCTAGAAATGCTCAGCCTGACTCAGACTCCCAGTCATTTCAGCCCAAACACTGAGTCTGGCTTTTTTTATGGAAAAGAGAATGAGGGTCTTATCATTGGAAATCCCAGGCGGGTGTCAATGTTCTATTACCAACTTCTATGTCCCAGAGAATTGTTGCACTTCGCAGAACCAATGCTGACAGTGACATCTCCAGAGCCTCTCTTTCCTGAGGCATGTAGGGCTTTGGGAACTGGCAAAGTGGGAATTGAAGGGCACTTGGGTAGTGCAGCCTCCCCAGGGAGGTCCTGAGTCATTCTGATGACATCTTGTCCAGAGCTTTTCCACAGAATTGCCATTCCTCAGGATTTTTAGGCACGGAAAAGTCTAGTGTTCCCCAAGCCCTTTTCGTGCTGAGGGGGGAGATGCCCTCAGTGTGTTTCTTGCCCAGGATCCTTCTCTCTTGCCTCTCCTATGCTGGCAGTTTGGCCATTCCTTGCTCTCAGGGGTGAAGGCGGTTGAGAGACATTTGGCCTCTCAAGGAGTGGGTCAGAGTGTGAGGGGCTCCCCAAAAAGCCGTCACCCCCAACAGAGGGGGTGTCCCAGCAAGGCTGGGGCTTTGCCTTTCCTTCCCTTCCCCCCAGTCCCCACTTGCCATTGCTGCAGGCCAAGTCTGTGGCTCCAGCCCCATGGGCAATGCCAGCCACAGCTGCATTTTTTGTGGTGTATCCACACACTTCCCTCCATCCTTTAGCTCTGACTGTCAGGAAAACCTGGGCCTGGCGCAGACCTTGTGTCTGCCCCTCGCAGCCACAACACCCCCATGGATTTCCCCTTGCCTGAGCCAACCCAACCAACTTCCGAGCCTCCTCCTTACTCACACTCAATAGCTCATGCAGATGAATTTTCCTGAGCAAACATTTTTGTTTGGTGTCGGCCAGCTGGGGCTGTGGTGGGAGGCACTGGGCCACACAGGAGGGCATGGGGCAGATCCTGGATCCAAGTGCTCAATCCAGATGGATCCAAGCTCCCATGGCCACAAGCAGTGGCTCTGCTCTGCAGGATTTTGCCACTGGTGTTCATTCATGCTTTGGCCATCCTGCTGCAGCAAGCATGGACAGAAGCCCTCTCCCTTTCTTGGGAGCACCCATAGCCCTCAGGAGAGATCCCTGTGAGATCACACCATGCACAGACAGAAGCCTTCTCCCAGCTTGGGAGATCCAAACCCCCAGGAGAGATCCCTGCAGGACCTGGAATCACTCACCAGGCACAGCCCTGGCAGCCTGTGCTGGACTGGCGTGGTGCAGTGATCTGTAGTGGTGGAAGAGCTCATCCACCAGATCCAAATTCATGCTTAGCTGCTCCAAAACCTCAAACTGGTTGGCAGTGGCTTGAAGGGACTCTGTAGGGGACCAGAGACACCCTCCTGCTGTCTCCACAGGGGATTTCTATCTACCTCCCAGTCCAGATAGGACTCTGCTGGCTCTGGCTGCTTCACCTCTGTTGTCCCCTCTCTTTGACTTAAAGGTAGTTGTTTCCTTGACCATTATGGTCCTCAAGAACAACATCCCCAAAGATATCTCTAGGGGTGCCCTGGGAGCAAAGCTCCCCCAAGGTGGGCATGGGCAAGGTGTCCCTCTTGTGGACCAGGACCCTGCACATCAGGATTTCTCCTGCAGAAAAGAAATAATGGCTGAGGCTGAGCTAGCAATTTTCTGGGAAGAAATTTTGTTTGGGAAAAGGATAATTTTAAGAAGACTGAGGCTGTTCATAAATTCAAGTCAAATTTAGAGATTACTTTCAGCCTCTGGATTCTTCCATCCTCCCCTTTTCCTTCCCCCTCCCCTGAATTATTGTTTGCAAAAATTAAAACAAAATGTTTTGGGGTTTTCGTTTGTTTAAAAAGCAATTTGCATTTTGAAAATTGCCAAAATATAAGCTTTGGGAGGGTGGGGTCTTTTGAAAGGGCAGCATTGTCATTGCTGAATGAAAACCATGGAGAGGAATTCGTCCTGGGAGACGCAGAGCGCTGGGACGCGGGGCCCGGGGGATGCTGCAGCTGCACAAAGACCACAACCACAGCTTGCAGCACACAGCCCCAGCCTGCCCCTCCATTCATGTCCCTCCTTTCCTTCTCCCACATGGAAAATCCTGCCCACCTTGACCTTCTTTGAGGAATTCATTTGACCAAGTCACTGGTTTTAATGAGGAGATGATTCTGCGGTGCTTTCTCTGCCTGGCTCCAAACCGCAGCTTTCCTCCTTCCCTCTCCGACCTTCTCCAGGTTTCAGAACATCTGTGTTTAAATGAAATCTGGTTATTCAGCCCCAAGCCTGGCAGCTCAGGTAGAGATGCTCTGATGACGCTCTGTACATCTGTGCACAATAAAGTCAGGGAACAAAAGGCTTGTGAGGTCCTTGGCAGAATAAGAGAAAGAAGAGAGCGGGAGACAGCAGGACTGGACTTAGTGGAGAAATTGGAGCCAAAACCTTTCATCAGAGAGCTCTCAGCACCTGGCCCATGTTTGGCTCATAGCTGGGTCTGCAGGGATGCAGGGGTGTCCTCTCCACCAGGTACAAAGCAAAGCGTGGGGAGTGGAGGTGATGCCAGCCCTGGGAGGTGATTTTTATTACAGCCCTCAAAGGCGTTCATAGAAAGAAAAAATGGGTTGCTAAAGAGCCACTTGAATTTAGGGAAATTCAACAAGAAGCAGTGGCTGAAAATTAAAGCCAGGCCAAGTCATGTTAGGAACAAGGCAAAAGGCTTCAGCACAGCAGGGGATTAACCTCGGGCCGAGGCAGAGGGAGGGCGGGAGCCGCTTTTCCTGAGTGCCTCCATCTAGAGAAAACGTGGCCGGGGAAGCCACACGCCCCGGGGACATGCACGGATTCAGAGCTGGGATCCAAAACCATCCCGACCTGCTGCTGATGTGCCCAGGCAGTGCCCACACTCCACACCTCCAGAGGGATCCCATCATGGCATGTCCCAGCCTTGTCCCCACAAGGACTTTGTGACGCCTGGATGGGACATTTTTTGCATTGCCCCAATTCCTGCGTCCCTGTGTGCTATTGTCAGGAGAAATAGGATGGATATTTTCCTTCAGTCCCTCTGTCCCTGCATGCTATTGTCAGGAGAAAATAGGATGGATGTTTTCCTTCAGTCCCTCCATCCCTGTGTGCTATTTTCAGGAGAAATATGTTGGGTATTTTCCTTCAGCCAGACCAAGCTTCTCTCACGGGGCATCTGCAAACACACCAGGCTACAGACAGAGCTGTTAGCTTGCCCTGGCTGGTGGCCAGGGGTGCGCAGCAGTGGCCACTCCATCCCAGGCACTTAGGTGGACACAGTAATTCAGTTAAAGCCACTCTCCCTGAGTTTGGCCCCTTCTGTATGCAGAAACAGGTGGATCAGGAGGGGGTGGATGCTGGAAAAACAACCATGTGTGTGGGGTTAGGAGGGAATCAGTGTCCAGCTGTTTCCTTGGTGCCCTGGGAGTGGAAGGAGACAGAACCGAGGCTGAGCTGATGGAGCCAAAAAAGGCTGAGAGCTCACGGAGGAGGGGTGGCTGTCTCTCCCTGGATGCTCGTGGGTAGCTCCCAGGGAGGTTGTGCTGGTCATGGAGTGGGGCTGGACCACACCTTCTCCCAGCTCATTCACGTCCTTCCTGGAGGGTTTATCCCCCACGGCATCCGCAACATTTAGGTCGCTGTCTCTGGATGAGGACAGGGATGGCTGTTTTGGGGAGCTCCTTGCAGCTTCTTGTGAGGTTCAACTCCTTCCCTTCTTCAGGATTTTTCTATCCCTGGAACACCAATGGAAAATTGATCCTGGGAGCAGAGCTGGGAGTTGCTCTGCACACTACTTATTCCTCCACATTCCTGTGCAGCTCTGTTCTGGTGGGACCAGTGGAAATGTTAGCAAAGAACTCGAGAGAATCCCCAGAGTTCTGTTTTCCTGGCTTTGCAAAAACATTTCTGCTTATCAAGCAACCCAAAGAAATGCAAAGATTTTCACTCCCTCTTCGTGTGGGCTCAGCTTTGAATTTTAAAAAGGGATTTGCCAATGCAATCTTGCAAAATACTCCAGTGCCAAGTCCAGCTCTCCTAAAATACAAGTTTTAGGAGGAGGTGAGCTTTCATTCTCCTGGGAAAACATGCATTTCTGACAGATTTGAGGGAGAGCTAAGGCTTCTGTGAGACCATGCCCCTCCCTGGGGAAATATCCCCTCTTGTTGATCAACAGGGACCAAAGCCTGTGGTTTGTGGCACCAAAGGCAGAGCTGCTCGTGAGCCTTGAGGCTTTGAACAATGGATATGTGCCCACGTGGTCACAACCTACAGCAGGGATGTCCAACCCTCAGAGTGAGGGATTTAAATCTTTCTTCCTCTGTTTGAGCCAAGTCTTGTGGCTGTGCCATGCATACAGGTGCTTCCTTGGGGATTAGGTGTGACCAGGAGAGCACTCCCTGTTGTCCCAGCCCTAGTCCCTGCCTGGGGGAAGGCTCTGCCCGGAGGGTAGGAGTCAGCCCCGATTCCTGCACCTCCAGGAAAAGGATTTAACCTCACTTGGTCACCTCTGTAGAACAAGTATTGGGACTTTAAAACCCCCACCTCCTTCCCAAAAGCTTTGTGCATGCATTCTGCAGGGCAGGACTCGCCTTGAAAACTCTTTTTGTAGCAGAGCCATGGTGGGGACTGAGGCTGCTCAGCACGTGTGGGACGAGGAGAAAGCAGAGCTGAGTGGCTGCTCCAGCAGGGCACAGCAGGCTGCTCTTCCTGAGGTTTCCAAGGAAGGGTAAAACCCACGAGGGGGGACCCAGAAGTGCCTGGTGCGTGATCCCGTGCTGCTTTGAGCTGCTCAAAGTGCAGCTTCAGCACATGTGGGACTGGGCCAGATCTGAAACACAGCCATTCCCTCTGGATGCAGCAGTGGTTTCTCCGGGCTCCCTGATGGTTGTGTCCTCTTTGGGGGATGACAAAAGCTCCCACAGGCTGCTGGGCTCATCCACGGAGGGCCAAACCGCGGCTCAAAGCCGTGCCCAGCTCCGTGTCAGGAATCTCCCCCCTCACGGCTGGCAAAGTGCTCCAGAGCCGCTCTTGTCACCATCAGCACGTTGGTGGCTGCTGCTCCTGCTCTGCCAGCCTTTGGTGGGGACGTGAGGTTTGGCGTCTCCGCATCAGCCAGAGGAATTCCGATGGCAGAGCACGGAGAGAGCTCCAACCCGCTGGGTGCGTGGGGACAGAGGGTGCCGCTCTCCCTGTCACTGTCACGGCATGAGGATCACTCCTGAGGAATAATCCGGAGCTGCACTGTAATTTTCTGGGCTGAAATTTGATAATTAAGCAAATACAGCATGGCTTTGTGTTGGGAGAGCACCATAAGGTAAACAGGAAGGAATGAGGGATTAAGATGTCTCTGCTCTGAGCGAAGGTGACAAGGCCGGAGCTGTGACACCTCCGCGCCGAGGCGAGGGGCCCAGCTGTGGGCTGGCATGGCACAGCTGCATTGTTCAGGGGTGAAGAGCAAATAAAAGCCACAGGAAAAGAAAACAAGCTATAAAATTCTCAGCAAAGCACATAGCCCCAGCAACTGCCTCCTGATGGTCCCGTGACAGCTCTGGGGAGAGGCGGGCAAGGGGTCGAGCTTTTGAAGTCCTGGAGTTGTCCTTTGCGAAGGCCCCCTGGTAAAATAGGCCCCGTGTTGACTTTAGGCTGCAGATGGTGGAGGAATTGGACATCTCAGTCACAGCAATCAAAGCAGGGGGGGACTTTTTGGATTTGGCTGACTGGGTATCAGGCCAGGCCTGTCCCAGGCAGGATGGGGGATGCAGAGGCAGAAATGAGGGTTAGCAGCATGGTCAGGGCTGCAGATGAGTGACAGAGCCTGTGGTGGGGAAAGCTGAGGGAGAAACTAGCTGGAAAGGTCTTGGAATGGTATTTGGAGCTCAAATACATTTGTGTTAGAACTGGTGGGAGTAGGAATACTGGGAAAGTCAGGGAGGTGATGATGGAAACCCCATCCCATAGGGACAGAGGGGGGTCCTGAGGTGCTGGGGAGTGGGGCTTTCACAGCAGTTTGGGGGCCTTTGCCCTGAGCAGTGACAACACAATGTGAGGGTGGATGAGAAGGGCCATGAGTGGTGCTTCCATGGGGGAAAGTGTTTGTGACAAAGCTGGAGGTGCCACAGGAGGTTTGTGTGCTCTGTTCTCAAACTACAGATGGGCCCCTGTCCTCACACCCCACCTGGAAGCCACCCTAACAGCAGCAAGGGGCAAAGCCACATTTATTGCAAGCCAGAACAGTGAACTGTGGTCTTGGCAACCACATCTTCCCCTCCAAAAAGCTGGACTCACCTCACAGCACAGGTCAGGAGGGGATGTGGGTGAGCAGTTGGCTTCCCGCAGCCAGAGGTGCCACCAGGACCTCCCATCCCTGACCCCCCGGTCTGCCAGGACACACACAGAGGGGTTGGCAGCAGCTCCCCGGGGTTGGCCCCTCCCTGTTTGGGCACAGATGGTGACAATGTCCTCTCTTTGCCTCTCTCAGCCTGCAACTGCAACCTGCACGCGCGGCGCTGCCGCTTCAACATGGAGCTGTTCAAGCTGTCGGGGCGCAAGAGCGGCGGCGTCTGCCTCAACTGCCGCCACAACACGGCGGGCAGGCACTGCCACTACTGCAAGGAGGGCTTCTACCGCGACCTCAGCAAGCCCATCTCTCACCGCAAGGCCTGCAAAGGTACGGCATCGGGACAGGGATGGGATGTGGGAATGCTCAGCTCCTCCTTCCCCAGCCCCTCCTTGCAGCTCCTGTTGCACAGCTCTTCCCCTCGCCAAACTCCTCCCGCTCCTCTCTCTCTCCCAAACCGGTTTGCAATTGCTTTTCTTGCCATTTGGAATGACTTTTTATGCCCCCACATTCCCTGCTGTCACCTCTGCAGCCTCCTAGTGGGACAAGGCCACCCACATCCCCTGCCATCACCTCTCCCTGGTCTCCCCATCCTCCTGCTGAGGACAAGGCCATGGAAATACAAGTCCTCACTGCTGAGGATGACTTCAAATTATTTCAGGGTCTATCACTTATAAATGATGCTTCATCTGCTCCTGCCTGGTCATCACTCTGTACGGGCAGAGTGGCACAAAATCCCAGGTATAGTGAGATGTAGAATTTAAATCAGCCTCCCCTGAGCCTCGTCTCCAGCTCCCACCCTTCAGGCAGAGCTGAGCCCACGCACAGAACTTGTCACTCCTCTGGACGAGGAGAGAACAGAAAAAGGGAAACAAGTTTATTTTGAGCTCAAAGTATTTTGAGGTTTCCTCGTGTGGCCGTGGAGGCGAGCTGGGCTTCAGCTGGGGTGGGAGCAGCGAGAAGAGCAAATCCTGCAAATGAACCTTTTTAACTCCCAGCTGCTGCTGGAAGAGATGGAAATCCTCATCCTGAGGTGCAGTGAAAGGAATCAAGCAAACATTCAAAAGCCAGATTAGAAAATGCTGGGGTTTCCCACAGAAATCCTCAGCTCTTTTCTCTCTAAAGATTCATTTCAAAAAGAAATAGAAAGGTTTTTGGCTTCAGATAAGTATTTTTCGCTGGCAAGTTTTGGGTCTCCAGCATTTTCAATTTTTTAATGAAAATGCTGTTGGTTTTATTTTCCCCACTGAAAACAGACATTTTTTGCCAGAGCAGAAAAAAATCCCTTCTTCAGATGATCCTACTCCCCCTTTCTTTACCTTATAAAAATTATTCCAATGAGATTTTTTTGAGTCCCCCTGCACTAAGGCTCCCAGCCAGCTCCAGCTCCAGCTCCAGCTGATGGCGGTGGGATGGGAACACAGCCTGGGGTCTGAGGGGAGAGAGGAGCTCCTGTTTTGGGTCTGAGGAGGCAGAAGGGAGGGAGGGGTTTTGGGGGGGCTGAGCCGCTTCCACGGACCCCCATTCCAGCAGTGACCTGCCTGCCATGCATGATCATGCCTTGTCTCCCTGTCCCACATGGATCTGTGTTGGAATAAAATCCGTATTTCTGCTTAGATGGCTGAAGTAACAGTGTTAGGTTGGGGCAAACAATGGAAACTGGGAAAGCAGGGCTGGACAGGGATGCAGCCTGGCATCCATCACTGCCAATTTCAGCATTGTTGATGTCCAGAGCCTGATGTTCATTTACCCTCCTGCTCCCCCAAAAGGGGTTTGGGGTGCCCCAGGGGAAATTCCCCTCTCCCCAAGGACAGTGAACTCATTCCCAGGGCTCTGGTTTATCCCAGCTGCCTCTGGGGTTGTGGTAGGATTTGGGGGAAAGGGAGGCTCTTTGTCAGCCATGGGGTCACTGAACCCAAAGGGATTTCAGTCTCTGGGATCAGCACAGGGAACCTGGAGCAGGGAGGGGATGCTCCGGGGTAGGACAGATCCCATCCCCTGCCCATCTCCAGCTTTTCCATCCTGGGCAAAGGCAGTCCCTGCTTAACCTGTGCTGGCAGTGTGTCCCTGCTTAACCCTCTCTGTCTTATTGACCCTGGCATTCCCAGGCGCCCATTCCTGCGTTTCCCAGCTCTCCCCCTGGCCAGGCAGCTGTTCTCCTCTCCTGTCTGTCCCTCCTTGCTGTCCCTGGCCCTTGGTTCTCACTGACACCACCGAGTCCTGCCCAAAACCCCAGCCGAGTGGCACCTGCAGGTCGGAAACCTCCGAGCCATCCCGTGCCTCAGTTTCCCCTAGGGAGCACCGGGAAGACACCACTGGCCTCCAGGAGGTTTTTAGGCTGAATTCCCCACTTGCAGAATCATTCTCTCTATTAAATCCCCTCTGCAATTGTCCTTTTTACCTCCTCTGCCTTCTCGAACCTCTCCCGCCCTTGAAATTGGAGATGGCCCCATTTTAATGCTCCTCCAGCCCCCCGTGGTTTGTAACAAATCCGTGCCCATCGGAGCCGCCAGACACAAAGGTTTGTGATAACTGTGCTGGGGACGAGCAGCGCCCGGCTCGCAGCCCATTAGCGCGATTTCACAGCCCTCGAGGGGGTTTTGTGGGGTAAATCCACCGTCCACTGAAATCCACCATACAGCAGCAGCAAAATGAAGTTCCCTACAGCACCGGCATTCCTTTGAAACCTCCTTTTCCCGAGCTCTGTTTATCACACAGCGGGGGTTTATGTTCCCTCTATTTTTCTCTCCTGATTCAGGGCTTGCGCTGAAATAATCGTTGAACACTGGCAGGTTTAAACCCAGCCCTTCCCATTTAACAGCTCCAGCCGTGTCCCCATTGATAACATTCATTTACCATCCCACCAAACTAACATTCTCCCAGAGCATCCTCTCGACTGAATGTGGTTAAAATTAAGGAATTAACCATCCTGGGCACCTGCCACCCCCCTCACCACTGCCTGCCCCCTCCTGCACCCAGCAGAACCATTTTTTCTCTGTATTTTCTCTATAAAACCTGATTCTTTTATCACTCTGATCATGCCCCACACAGAACACATTTAAATAAAAGCATTTCATAGAGCCCTGATGCCTCAGGAGCTCTCAAGGAGCTCGTGGCTCTCACCCACCCCAGCAAGAGCTCGGGTGAGCTCACAGCAAATGCTCCATTTGCAAATGCTCAGCAAATGAAAGAGCTGGCAGAGATTTTTTTTAAATTAATTTAACTCCATTAATTTAGCCTAACAGACACATCCAGCTGAGCTGCCTCTCCTCAGCCTCACATTCCTCATCTCCCACTCCATCCCATGCACGAGGTGCCTCAACTCACAACACATCAAACGTCAGCAAATTAAAGAGGCTGGAGTTGCATTGTTTTAAATTGGGTAGTTAGGCAAAAAATACAACATTGCAGAAATGTTTGCACAACGTCTCCTTCTTTTTAACTTGGAGAAAAAGAGGATTCCACAAACTTTTGCATGTGTTGCAGGGCTTGGGGTGAGGCTCTAGCAGCAAAAGGTGAGCAGAAAGTAGAGCTGGGCAACATCCCCTGCCCAGCTCAGAGCTGCTTGGCTTTCCAACAGCCAAACCTCTAAGAATTGTTAAATAAAATACTTTTCTGATCATCTGAAACTCAGATCAGCAGTGCAGGTAAAGACTTGAGAAGCTGGACTTTAAGGATGGTTTTCCTGGATGGATAACAGCGATCCAGCTATGCCAGGTGCTTTGCTTTGTGTTTGCTTCCAGTGGTTTCCTTGCTAAACCGATAAAAGTCTGGAAGTTGTCAGTGGCCAGAGATGCCCTGGGACAGAGGCACGCCAGGCAGGCCACGGCACGGAGGCTGCAAACCACAGGCAAAGGAATTGATGACAGATGGAGCAGATATTGCATGGAGTGGCAACGCTGGGTGTGTGCCAGAGCCTGCCAGGCTGGAGCTGGGAATGGAGCTGGGAATGGAGGATGTGGCTGCTGCGGGTGGGTGGTCAGGCAGGCCCAGGGGCACCCAGCCAGGGCTCCCTGGCATTCCGAGGTCAGACTGCAGCTGATCCCTGCCCCAGCCACGGATCCTGGGCTGGAGGAGCCCAATGGTCCTGCTGCTCCTCATCCAGGGGGGATGGATGAGCTAATCCCAGCGGCCAGGGGAGAAAGATGCCCTTTGTCCTGGCAGACTCATCCAACCCCCGATCCTGGGCACAGTCCTGGTGTGGGGCTGTCCTGAGAAACAACAAAACTCGGCACATAAGAAATGTTGAAAGTTCATTTTTTCAGATTCAGACAAGGGCGAGTTATTCCTCTTTTCTCCCTGGTTTTTGAGAAATCATCAAGAGCTCCCAACACACTGAAGCTTTGCTTCCCGTTCCTTCTGCTTTCCCTCTGCTCCAAATGATGTTGCAAGTGAAATTCCACATCTGGGTCCTGCAAACCCTCGTCCATCCTGCTCTGTCATGGGCCACTGTAAATCATGGCCCTGGTGTTGGTTCTTTTGATTAAATTCCCTCCTGATATTTGCCAGATTATTGGCACTGATGTGATTCCATTGGAGTAGAGAGTCTGCAGGATTTTATAGCCTGGCTGTAAAACAGCTCTGCACTTCAGGAGAGGCTTTGCACACTTTTTGATGAAAAGATGACAAATGAGACGTGCTCTGAATGCACTTGTGCTGGGGCTGCCAGTGCAAACTGCTCGTGCAGGGACAGGATTTGGCACCTGGAGAGGTCACATTCATCAGGACTCAGTGCTTTGGTAGGAAATGGGATTGTCTGTGTGCCTGGTGCTGCTGCAGCCTGGGGAGTTGTCCAGCTGTGCTGGAGGATTTAATGCCTTGTGCGAACCCCAGAAAGCACTCCCAGCCTCCCTGCCTGGCCTGGCCTGCACCCACCAAGGGTCGAGACTTGACATTTGCATTGTGGAGGCAATTTGGGTTGGAGCAGAGGGAGGTGAGTTCTGTCCCCATGGGCTCAGCCTCCAGTCCTTGATTTCATGGGTGCAGATAAAGGGTTTTTTCTCACCCAGCCTCAGGCATTTAGTGGGGGAACCCGAACCCCTTTGGCTCCGGGTGCTGCCGGGAGAGCAGAGCAGAGCCCCCGGTGACAGGGACAGTGGCACCAGTCCCCGTCTCTCTCCACTGACTATAGAGGGAGCTGCGTGACCAGCTTAGAGCTGAGAGCTCATTCCCTCGAGGCTGGGCCAGGGGAGATGGAACCTCTCTCTTCCTGCTGCTGGATCCTGCTGGGGAGTTGGGGTGCAGGAGGTGGCAGGAGGAACACCCACATCAGACAGCAGAGTCTGAGACTGGTGTCACTGCCACCTGTGGTGTCCCACTGCTGGTGCCCTAGTGTAGGACAGGGACACCAGTCTGTCCATGGTTCCAGCTACAGTCAGCATCCTCCAGCCCTGGAGGTGTCCCCTGTCACCACGGTCACCAATCCACACCTGGGTGGGGCAGACAAGCTCAGAGCTAAAGCATCCCAAAGATGTTGGGATGGCCTGGCTGGGTCCCCTACACCAGGGCTGTAGGGCCAGCAGGGCCAGCAGTGGTGGCTCCTGCAGGGCTCCGTCCCCAGCCTTGCCTTGCCTCCAGCCACTCCCATCACTGCTGGGATCAGCACAGCTCTGCCCTGGGGTCACCTCAGGAGGGCTGAAGTGCAGCCTGAGGGAGATGTTCTCCTCTCCAGAGCAACCTCAACAAAAGCTCAGTTTTAAGGCAAAGTCCAAGGCAATACTTTCCAGGAATTCAGCCCCAGGGACTTGTCTTTAATGATCAAACGTCCTTCCCTTCCTTTCGTGTTTTTCCCCCTCTTTGGATCCCAGCTGGAGCTCCTGTTGAGATGAGCGAGGAGCCAGCCTGTGGTGCTGGCAGGGTTTGGGTTGGCCTCTTGTGTCAGGGCTTGGTCACCTCTGAGCAATCACATCCCTGGAGAAATTCCAAACTTCCCAGGCATCGATCTGCCAAGCACAGACTTCAATTTCTCCACAGGACTGTGGAGATTCTCTTCCACTGCCACAAGAACGATTTTCTAGCTGCATTTCCATCCTGCATTTGTCAGTGGCTGTGCCTGAGTCACCCCTTCCCCATGGCTCCATAATTCCTTAGATCGATATTATTCCAAGCCCTGAGAGCTGATTTACAGCTTTTACATCTAAAACTCGTCATCACAACCCCCAGACACACACAAACCACTTGGAGGAGGTTTCTAGAAATGCAGCTTTAAGCTGTCCATGCTCACGGGTTGCTGTGGGAGTGTCCTGGGGCAGCACGAGAGGCTCCAGTGCCACTGCCACCAAGTGCCACCACCACAAATGCCACCTCCTCCATGGCACCCCCAGGAGCCAGGGCAGAGCTGCACCATTCACCCACTTGGGTTGGAAGGAATTCAGAGAAAAGAAGGGACATTACAGAAACTCTTAAGCCATTTTAGTTTATAAAATGAAACCATGGAAAAGCAGTGATTTTTTGTTCAAGTGAAGACTCCAGCCCAACACAAGGCATCTCCCAGACCATGCCAGCTTTTTAAAAATCCATTACACTCCAGGATTTTAATGATGGATGAGCAGATACAGCAAATTAAGCAGCTGTCTCTGTTCAAGGCAGAGCAGGCAGAGTTTGCTGAGTGACAGCACTGGAATATTCCTGTGGCAAAGCCCATGGTTGGGACACTTCCCCATTTTTTTGAAGCCAGCTGGGGCTCTGTGTGCCAGCTTCACCCTGCTCTCCCTTCCATGCATCCCTTCCAGCTGCAAGGGCTTTCTAATTCCACCCCCAACAACACAGCAGGGTTTAAACAGATATCTGCTTTCAGTGGAATATCTTTTGGGCAGTCTGTGATTGAAACATGGATGCTTGGAGACCTCACCAACAGTGCCAGCGGCTGGCAGAGCACCCAGGACATTGCCAGGGGCGAGGAGGCTCTGCCATCCCCACCTCAGATGAAGAGCATCAGCTGACCATGACCATCTCTGGTCTGTTGCAGTCTCCAGGAGTTGGTTTAGGTCATCAAAAACAAACAAACAAAACAAAAAAACACAACAAAAAAGACAATTAATATAGGGGAAAGAAGAAAGACAGAAGGGTTTGTCTGTGCCTGGTGATAAGATCAGAGCAAAATCACCTCAATGCCAAAAAATTTCCTTAAGCTACAGCTGTCTGCAGGCCCAGGGAAGTCAGTAATCCCATGTATTGCTCCCACACAGGCACATTTTGCTGTGGGATTTGACTCCCGTGCCAGCCAGGACTCCTGGAGCTGCTCTGGGCAGAATTTGTGCACCTAGAGGGAGGGGATGCTGTTTCCCTGGGCCCCAGTTCTCCTCCAAAGAGCCACAGCAGCTCTTCCAGAGCCCTTTTGGGCAGAGCTCCCCTCTCCCAGGAGAGACTTTTGGACTTTGCTGAGCTGGTAGAACAAACTTGCTTTTTAAGGTAAATCTGAAACCAACCCAGTTTGTGGCAGGGGAGGTGAGGAAGGGACTTTGACATCTTCAGAAGGTCTGGGAAGACAAACAGACACAACCAAGATAGATTCTCGCTGGGGAGAGCCTGGCCCAGAACACACTTGCTGTCCCCACTCAGGACCCCCAGCCCAACCAGGAGCACCAAGAGACACTCCCAGGGCCCCGGCGATGTCCCCTGTGTCACATCCCCATGCATGCTCTCCCATAAAACACCCACCAGGTGCTTCTTCCACCAATGGGTAAAAGCAGGAGTGCAGGGACTCCTCCCAGGGACCCTGGGGGAGCTGGGCTGGATCCATCTCTGGAGAGTGCAGTCACCTTCAGCACAGCAGGGAGGAACTGCCCGGGAAGGGATGAGCTGAGAAAAGGGAAAGAGGAAAGGGGGAGAACCATGGCAGAACCCCCAGAGCTGTGTAGGATATGTAGAAATCATGGCAAGACATTGCTGAATCTAGGGAGCCTTGGGGAGGGTGGAGGAAGCTCCAGAGCCACTCAGAAGGTCCTGGAGTCTCCACTGCCTTCTGGAAATCACCCCCAGCACCTTCAGAGGAGAGACACAGCTCCCAGCTGAGTCCCAAGTCCATGGCAGACACGTGGATGATGCAGATGAATGGGAAAATGCAGACAACACTGATTCCCTGACGAAAGCCGACTCTGCATTCCTGAAAAATCACATCCTGGCAATGCTGGTGCCCAGGAGGAGTTTACTGGATAAACTGGGGGCCTACCACCTTCAAAACTGGGGTTTGGGTTTGGGTTTCCAGCAGAGAAACATCCAGGAGCAATCCTGGAGGGCAAGTCGGGACTGTGGTTTGTCAGAAGTGGCTGTGGGTGACACAATAGAGGGGAATTTGCACCCTATTAAGAAAATCAAACCAGACCAAACCCCAGCTCTCCATGGCTGGGCTCAGAGTAAGGACAAAAGTTGCTAAATTCACTTGCACAGCCATGCCTTTGCATATCTGCAAAACATAGGAATGAAAAGGAATAATTTGCCTTCCCCATAAATATTTTCCAATAATTGGGATAATTTTTTGCTTCAGACCAGTTCTCAGGAGTGGAAAGTCCTTCAGGCTTCAGATCCTGAGAATTAAACCCAAACTCAGCCCTGCTCATCCCCACACTTCAGTTTTCAGCATACTAAAATGAAAAGAGGGGTTTTTTCTGGTAGGAAAGGATTTCTTTTCCAGTTAAACAGATGCTTCTCAGAGCATCACAAACCAGCGGCTGGGATTTGTGCCGCAGGAGCTCTCACTGGGATTTTTCCCTGCTCTTGGGGTGTTGGGGCCTTTCCCCACTGTGGATGCTTTGGTGTCCCATGAGGGCTGTGCACAGTGAAGGGATCCCTCTCTGCAGAGCTTTTCCAGCTCCTCCCTCACCTTCTCCACTGCCTCCTTTCCCGAGGCTTGTGGCAACCTCATTATCTCTGAAACTTCTGCTCCGCTGCCAGATTTGATTTTTATTATTAGTGGGAGAATGCAGTTGTAGGAACCTCATTTCCTCCAGAGCCAGGCTAAAAATGCATCAGCAAGAGAAAAAGTTTGCCTCTATATTTTTTTTCCTTCAATAACAGCATTCCCAACCCACTCTTCCTCATGCAACATCTCCCATGAGTGCAGGGGGAGCTGGATTTTGCTTTAGATCCATGAGTACACCTTGCCCCACTGAGCTGATTTGGCCTGGCCAGAGCTGCCCCTGCAGGTCTCGGAACACACTTGATATTTCTTGATGGAAAAATAAAATGGATCACATCCTCCCTGATAAAACCCAAGTCTTACCTGCAAAGGGGGTGAAGGAAGCCCTGATGCTTCATCTCAGCATCCCTGGCAGCTTCTCCAGCCCTGCTGGAATCACGTGGGAAGCAAAGCTCTCAGTGGACAGGGGAAGTTTTAACAATTTTGGAAAAAGGGAATTTTCAGGCATTTTGGGAAGTGCTGCCATAATTGTCCCATTGTGTGTGCCACTAATGCCTGCCACAGTGCCCCTGCCCAAAAAGTGGATTTCTTGCCAGGGTTCAAAGGCCCCTCTGGATTAGCGGTGACTCAGGCTCAGTGAAGGCTTTGTGGCCCTGTCTGTTCCTTGTTATGGAGAAGACAAAGCCAAGGTCTAATCTGTGAAATTTGGCCCAAACTGCAGGGCAGCAAAGCCCTTGGCTCCCCGGAGTGCCAGTTCAGGAGGGGAAACGGGAGAGCCCTGAGAAGTGGTGCAGGAGGAGGGACGGCAGGAGACACCCAGAGATTATTTGGCTGTGCCCAATAAAAGGAAGAATTCATGTTCTGCTGGCAAGAAACCTTTAAATCTCCAGGAGAATGTGCTGAGGGACATTGTGCATGAACATGATCCTTTGCAGAGCTAAATCCACTCCCAATATCGCAGACAGGCTGACGAGCTCACGGCAAAGCAGTTAATGGTTAATATTTAAAGTCATTATTGGCATTCAGAGTTAACACAGCGACATTTCAACCTCTGCTTCTGCTTAGCAGACCAGCTGGGGCCAGACTGGGTGGGTGCACACCAAATTCCACAGTTTTTCTCCCCCATAAATCCGTGGGATTTGCAGGACGTGCTGCCCGTACTGGAGATGCCCTGGCAGTGCCTGTGGCTCTCCCATCCCCACAGGATGTCCCCAGAGGCAGCACAAAACTCTCCTCAGCACTCAGGTGCACATCTTCAGCTCAGGCTTGCCTCATCCATGGACAAATAACCGGGACAGGGATGCAAAGGAAGGAGCCCTTCTTGTTTTGAATTGATTTCCCAAAGACAGGAGCCAAAGAAAAGCTGTAAAAACATCCTGTCCTCCTTGGGACCACTTTAGGGTCACCTCTGGGATGGATTTCAGCTACGGGGACAGCTGGACCCACCCCAGGAATTCTCACACCTTTAGTTCCCTGGGAAGGTGGGTTCAGAGGGAGCAGGATTTAAAGTATCTGAGTTCCTAAAGACAGTGGAGGAGGAAAAACCGACTCTACACCAACAAAAAACCATCACATAAGTAACAATGTCAGAACCACCCCTCTAAACACTAAACCATAAGGTTAAGTGAGATATGTTTGCTGCATCAGGATGTGTTATTGAGGCAACAGGAGAGTTTAAGTTGAATTTGTTTTGACAACAAACCTGGGTTTGTTGCATTTTTTTCCCAGCAGAATTTTTCTGTGGCTACATTTTTTACTCCTGTTGAAGTCTTCAGAGGAAAGAAGGGAAGCAACCAAAGCGAAACAATTTTTGGCCACAATTCTGGAAAAGCATTCTAAAGCCTTCCTGGTTAAATATAAATGTGCACCTAAGGCACATTGGCTACCTGGGACTTGAATTCATATTTAAAACTGAGCGTGATTTCCAAATACAGGAACCTTCATCAATGACTATTGCAAATTAAGGTGTTTTTTCCAGTTTAAAGCCTTGCTGGGTTCCTGCTCAGTCCAGAGGCTGGATCTGGAAGCCCTATGAGGTTTTTGATCCTGGCATATCCAGGGTGACAAGAGGGAATCTGGACACCCTGGGAAATCCATCCCTTTTCTCTTGTCCAGGCAAAAGGATTTTTCTGAAAACCTCCCAAGGATGCAGCTTCCCCGAAAACAGGAAGATGCTAATTCTCAAAAAATGCAGATCTTTTCGGGTACCTTCTCAGTAAAGGTCACACTTGAGGAGAGCTGAGCCTGGAGATTTATCCCTCTGTTTACCTTTCACCACACGTGTGTGGGGGAGGATTAGCAGCTGGGAATACCTCCGCCCAAACACCAGGGGTGCGAAAATATTTGCATTTTTGTCATGCTATTTGTCAAACTTCAGTGGAGCAGAGCCATCTCAGCAAGTTCAACCAGTTGGATTGAAAACCATGGGGGTTTTTATCCCATGCACCGCCCTAAGATTTGCTTCCAGGTGTCTTTTAGCCCCAAACCTGAACTGAGGCACAGAAAGGCGTCGCTGGCTGGGCTGGGGAGGGCGATGCTCTGCCTCAGCAGGTTTGTACAGAAAATAGGGGCTGTTTTGGAAGCTCCAGACAGAGCTGTAAAACCCCACAGCAGCCAGTTCTGCAGAGCTTGGCCCCGGGGGAAATCTCCTCCCGACTGCAGGCGGTGAGGAGCTGCCTGGCAGTGCTTATATCCGTATATATATTAATCCCAGCTAATGTAACTACAGATGTTCTCATTCAGAGCCCTATCTAATCCTGTTGGGCCCTTGCCATGGTGTCTCGTAGCAGGAGTTCTACGAGTTAATTACGTGCGGTGCAAAGCAGCGTTTCCTTTTATCGCTGAAAAGGTTGCCTTTTCAACGCCCTCAATGTCCCTTTGTTCCTGGGCTTTAAGGACCAGTGAAGAGGAGCACCTGTCTGACCTTGCCGGCGCTGTGCATTGCTTGGCAGCTCTCCACCGTCTCTTGGCAAGGCGTTCCGAATCTTTTCCGTGGGTGCTCTCCGTGCCTTTCACTCCGGCTCCCAGCTGAGGACGTGCTATTGATTTCTATAGTGCCCTGATATGAATTCAGAGTTTCTCTCTCTCCCCCTTTCACAGCTCAGCCTCCCATCTTGTGGCTCTTCTGAGCTCCGTTGCAATCAGCCAGATGTTTCATTGACTCCTAGATCTTTTTCTGGAGTGGATGCAGTTAATTGGGACCCTTCAGAGTGGATGAGCCATCCTGTTCCCTCCTCCCAATTATGCATCCTTCTGCGCTCCGGATTTTGGCTGCTCTCCCCTCATCCATTCGGCCACTTTGGGTCTGTCTCGCAGAGAGAGACGTGGTCTCCTCACATCTGGAGCAGCCAAGCTCAAGGTGCTCACCTGGAAGTGCTCTCAGCTCCCTGCTTTCCAGGCTGTGGTTATTTTATAGGAAAAATCAGCTTTTGGGAGCAGAGGCACCCCCACTGCTGCCCTCATTCCCCATTAAAACCTCAGCAGATTCCTGCTCCTTGTTTTCTCCTCCACAGCCATGTTTTTAAGCAGGAATCAACTTCATTTTTCACTAGGAATTCCTGGTCATCTCTGCCACTTAGCATATATTTTTCTTAAAGATTTTAAGAAAAACGACGAAATCCTGAGAGTTATTTCCCTTCCCCCGATACTCTGTGGGCTGACAGACTGCATACACCTCTTTTTCTTGCTCCGGTATCATCCCTGTTTGCTTCTCTCCCATCTCGCTGTGACCTCGCATCCTCCTCTGTGGGGTGATCCTTTCAAGCAGGGCATGAGGAAAAGTCACGCGTTATCCTCTTTATCATCTCCAAGGATGTCACACACCCTCCTTTCCTGATCAGAGAGGGTTCTTCAGCTCTGGTGCCCCGAGGGCTCTGCTCAGTGCAGGGCACTGCTGCCATTCCGCACCTCGATGCGTGATGCACAAACCCTTGCATCCAGGAAAGTTAGGACTGAAACCCAGGGAAGTTCGGGAACGAAACCAGGGAAGTTCAGGAATAAAACCGAGGAAGTTCAGGAATGCAGACCTGTTCTGTGAGTCCCAAGGTGCCCATCAGAAAGGCAGCAGCGATGCCAAAGGGGCGTTAGCGGCAATCACACCCCCGCTGAGATCCTGGTGCAGATTTCCCTCAATTTGGGGTTACATCCCAAAGGAATTTGAACTGGATTGGAAAAATCAGCATCGAGCACCAGCAGCCCAGCCCTCCATGGCTGGGGAAGGAGAAGAGCCTGTAATTGCTGGCTGCAAGTGTTTGCACTGGCCAGGGAACTGCAAATTACCTTTAATTGCTCCTAATTGCTGGCGCTGGTTCAGTTTCTCGAGGACAGGGACAGCAAATCCACATTTGCAGGCACTGCCGAGAGCACCCCAGGAGCGCTGAGCTGCTGCTGACCCCGAGAGTTTTCGGGGAGACAGACAAGGCAAAACGGGCTCGGGCATGGAAGGAGCCCGAGTGCTTCAGCCCAGAGGGAAGTTGGGGATCAAAGCCCAGCCCTGCACCCAGAGAGGATTTTCACACGGTGTGGCAGAGTGAGCTGGCAGAGATCAGCCGGGGGGCTCTCCTGGTGAAATCCTGGAGCACGGGCTGAGTCCCAGAGCCTCTGCCACTCGTGCTCTCCACCACCCTTGGGGACATCACCCATGGGGACACGAGAACCCCTCGCAGGAGCTCGGACTGGGGAGAGAGGGGACATCCTCAGACAGACACGGCTGTAAAAATAACGCCGGCAGCTCCGGCCGAGCTGAGCCGAGCCATTACCTCATGAGGGAAGGAAGCAGCAGCATCGCTATTTATTTATTTATGTGCTGCCCAAAGAGCGCTCTGTGCTCTCAGCCCGGCCTCCCAGAGCCTGACTCTGGGAATCTTACTCATCACCAAGGCTTTTTTTTTCCTTTTCCCCTCTCTCCTCCAAGCGGTCCCACTGAAATGAGCGCACTTCGCTCACATGGGGGAGGATTACTCACAGGATGGGCTTTGCAGGCGATGCCTGAAGCAGTCCCGGAGGGGATGCCTGAAACATGAGGCGTGTTCGTCCCCATCCTCCTGCCCTTTGCCTCTTCTTGGGTAACCCTTCCCTCATTTGCTTATTTTTGTATTAACTCCTGCCGCTCTGCTCTTCTTTAACTCTTTTCTCTCCTGTTTCTCCTTCAGGCATTTGCTTTAATGCGTTTTTATTTCCTCTCCCCTAGCATTACCTGAGCCACCCCTTGGGGCTGCAGTGTGCAGATTTTCCCACCTAAACATCCTTCTGCTCATCACCAGCCACGCTGACTTCACGTTAAAACTTTCCCAATAAAAACTAGCTTTAGAAAATCAAGTTTTGTGCTGTGGGCAGATTTGCAAGCAGTTGTTTCCCAGGGGCAGCTCAGAGCAGCGGGGGGAGAGCAGGACTTTTAATCAAAAACCCCAAATCAGAAGTGTTAGGAAAAGACGAGAAAGGGAGCAAAAGCTTTGTTGGTTTTTGAGGGAATTTTTCCATTCCATGTGAAAAATCATCGGGTTTCGGCAAGGCTCTGTCTCTTCCCACCCAGGACTGGTGGAGTCAGGGGTGGTGGCAGTTTGCTGGAGATCTGGGATGTGCCATGCAGGGAGAAGTTGGACATCCCAGTGCAGGGGTGCTCCAGGCACCATCCCAACCCTGCTGGGAGGGGATCAGCCTGGGAGCTGCTGCCCAGTAAGGGTCAAACTGGGGGCTGCTGGTGCAGGGAGCAGGATCGTGCTGGGATGGGTTGGAGGGAAGCTCCAGCCAAACACCAAAACTCAGAAACCCAAAATGAATGTGGGACATGATCTGTTGGGCCCGAATGAGGCAGATTTAGGGCGTTTGAGAGCCAGGGGGGTGCAAGACAAACCCAGAAGCATTGCAGGGTCCAGAAAAAGCCCTCATTGGAGTAATGTACCCATTTTTGGGGGCTTTGGGGAGTTTGAAGCCACTGGTGCCCATGGGGACACTCGCCCTGGCCCTGACCCCCAGCCCAGCCCCCTGCAGGCTCCAGGCAGTGGGACAGGTTTTCCCCAACCCCTCTTTCTGGCAGGCAGCTCCCCTGAGGGGCAGAAGGAGAGCAGGATCAGTGCTCCCCAGGGAGGGATTTGGCTGGCTCCTTCCCGAGGATGCTGCAGAAGAAAAGGAAAGCTTTCCTGCTTGCCTGCCTCTCCCTGCCACCGCTCAGCAGGGGCAGACCACAGTCTGGCACGGCGCTTGCAGCTCTTAGAAATCAGGGCTGTTAACAAATGTGTGAGGCCCGTAATCCTTTTGGAGCAGTGATGATAACAAGCCCTGATCCCTTTTGGTTTTTTTTTTTTGGCTTTTCTTCTTTTTGCCCTTTTAAAAATTTTTTTCCCCCCAAACAGCTGCGCCGGTAAAGTCCCACTGTGGGAAATGAGATGGTGAATGTTTTCAAGTGCAGTATTTACATCCCCTGCCAAACCCTTCACATCTGCCCAGCTCTGCCATCAAGGCTCCATCCATCTGGCCGGGAACAGCAGGTCCTCCAGCCTGCCTGCATCCCACAAGGGCATTTCCTTCCTGTGCCCTCAGTGCCAACTGCCAGGGATGCTGCTCAGCGGGAAGGGCTCGAGCGAGAGCTCTGAAAGGACTGGTTTGATTTTTCTTGGAGTGCACGTGAAATGAATTCCCAAGCTCTCTGCAAGTGCTTCCAGCCTGAGATCTGTGTGCTGAGGGGTGATGGAACAGCCCTGCGTTTGTGCCTCTGTGACAGCCCTGTCACTGCTCCTGGGAGCCCTGGGGAGTTTGGAGCTGCTGGGTGGGGGCAGTGGGTGCTGCTCCCCTCCTCTTCAAATCCTGCAAACTCCTGACCTCAGCACCCATGGGATGAGGAGTTGTGTCCGTGGGTCAGGATCCATCCCCACGCTGCCTCCCGGATCTCCTCAGCACCAGGGGCAGATCCTGAATGCACTCCCATCTCTCCAGCAGGACGGACTGGGACAGGGCCAGCTGCTCTCTGGAGCTGTCCCATGTCCCCAGGCGCTGTCCCCCACCCCCTGTGCCAAATGCCAGCTCTGTTCCAGGTCATTCCCCGAAGTTTGCCGGAGGTGCAGTGCCAGCAGCAGACAGGTGGAGCTGCCGGGGGAGCCGCCACAGCTCCCGGTCCTTGTCCCTCTCCAGCCGATGCCACCTCGCCGCCTGTGCCCGCTGTGCCCTCCCCTGACCCTGCTGTCGTGTGTTCCCCCGCAGAGTGTGATTGCCACCCCGTGGGTGCCGCCGGCCAGACCTGCAACCAAACCACGGGCCAGTGTCCCTGCAAGGACGGCGTCACCGGCATCACCTGCAACCGCTGCGCCAAGGGCTACCAGCAGAGCCGCTCCCCCATCGCCCCCTGCATAAGTAGGTGGATCTTCTTTCCGTGTCTCTAGAGTAAGATCTGAACCCTTTAAATCCTGCAGGAGCCACTGCCCGGGCTGGGGGCTGCTGAACCCCACCAGGGCTCGGGGGGCAGAGCTGCCTGGAGACCCCTGCCCTCCACACTGCCCCAACATGGTCCCAAATCCAGCACCAGCAGCTCACCTGACTCGTTGGATTGGTTCTGTGAGTGCATCTACAGCCCAGTTTGCTGGGAATTTTATTTTGCTCCATGGAACAGAGGTGCCCCAAGAGCACATTTATTTAGGGATGCCACATCAGGGCTGGATGCTAAGGCAGATCACTACAAACAGGTTTTTCTCTCCAAAATCTGCTCTGGTACAGAACTCAGATCAGAGGAGCTGCTTGTTTGATGGAATTGCCATCACAGCTGAGAGCACCTGGATTGCTGAAGCATCTCATGCACTCACACAACCCTCCCAGAAACATGAGCTGCTTTACCATTGGGTTTGCTTTTCAGTTTGCCTTCCCAAGGCTGCTCCCACCCTCTGTTCTTGAAACAACAGCAGAAGCCCCAGGTAAAGCTCCCAGAGTGCCTCCATTGCAGCATCTGCTCTGCAAACACCCAGATCCCTGCTCAGCCCCTGCTCTGGCTGGCCAGGGAAGTTGGGTTCTAGCCCAGTGCCTCTCTCTGCTGCCTGTGGGGTTTGCTGCTGCTGGATCATTCAGTGGCTCATGCACCTTGAGAGACATCTCCACCCACCCTTCAAAATAAAGCATCAAAATTAGTGTGCCGGGGGGGGGGGGGGTGGGATGGGATGGGATGGGATGGGATGGGATGGGATGGGAAGGAGGAACTTCTCTCCTTGAGGGTGATTCCCTGCTGCTAAAAGGGGGAAAAGGTCCGACAAGAAAAGTAAAGGTTGAAAGGATCAAGCCTCTGTTGGGAACCCACATTCTGCTCCCACACTGCTCTCCCCTCTCAGCATGGCCATTGCCAAATTCTGGGGCAGAGACTCTTTCTCCACCTTCTCCTGCTGAAGCAAACATACATTCCAGGGTGGTTTTGGGTCACTTGAGATTCATTTTTCCCCATGTCGCAATGGGACAGCAAGAGCCCAGAGCAGATGCTTGTGTCCCCAAGATCTCCAGCCGTGGCTCCAGCCTGCTCTGCAGCAAGTATGCACAAAGGTTTATCATTAATCATTCCCCAGGGCTGGGCTAAATCAGAGAGTAAATTTCTCCTTGCATCAGTTCCCGTGGGATTCATGGCACTAAATAAAGACAGGCCCAGGATTTCAACATGACCCATCCAGGGTTTGGGCTGTGCTCATGCAGTGGCTGACCTGGCTCAAGGCTGGCGTGAGCCTGGCAGGACTGCCCTGCCTGGCCCTGCCACCCGTGGGAGCCACCTGCTTGGTGTCACTGCAGAGTGACACCATCCTCGCCCAGGGGCCAAAGCTTCTGCTCCAAATCCTTTCCAAGCCAGGCCATGAAGGTGCTGAGCAGTTGTTGGGAGCTGGATCAGCACAGATGATGTGAGAGCAATTAAAGTGAAGATATGAGCAACTTGCAATTCTCTCATCCTACAAAAACCCAATCCAGTACATTTTCATCCTTGAGAAGTGTCACTCAGCATATCCTGCGTGTGGGAGGGGATGTAGGTCACACATCTTGGATACCTGGGGAGTGGAGGGCTCCATCCCTGCCCACGCTGCTCTGGGAGGGCCCCAGTACATTGTCCATGTGCCACCCTGCCTGCAGGGGCACAGTTACTCTCTGATTTACCACTGCTTGTAATTCCCTTGTCCCAGAGATTTGTAGCCATGAAAAAACACCCTGGGGGGAAGGAGCAAGATCCCCTTGGGGTCTCTCTCAGGCCAGGCATGAGCACAACCCCAGCCCTGGCTTTGGGATGGCTGTGGGTGCTGCCTGGCCATGCACTGTGTCTTGTGCTGTGTTTAATTCCATGAAGGTGAATGACCCCAGAAATCCCCTAATGCTGACTGGGCTGCACCCCTACAAGCTGCTGTCACACAGCCCAGCAAACCCAGCCTTTGTGGTTGTGCATCTTTCCAAAAGCACAAGCAGAAAGAGGCAGATGCCCACTCCCAGCTCATGCCTAAATTCCACTTTCAGACTGGACTGGTGGGGTGTTCCCCCTCCAGGATTCCCAGGAATGCACAGAAATGCAGGAAGGACATTCATGGTGAGAGCTGGGAAAGGAGAGCATCCTGCAAAGCTGGGTCCATACAACTCCCTCCATCCACAGTCCATCCTTTCAATGTCAACAAACACAGCCAGGCTTGGGAATGAATAACCAGAGCATGATGAGGTTTCAGCTCTGCAAAGTTGGCCCCAAATCAGAGTCAGGGACCAGGGAATTGGCACCAGATGTGTTTGTGTTTCCTTTAAGTGTGGGAGACAACATTGCATCCCGGCAGAGCTGCAGTGCTGTACCTGCACACACCAGGGGAGTGCCAGCAGTGCCTTGGACATGGGTGGGGACAGCAGCTGGAGGGACAATGCAGGGACAAAGAGTGACAGCAGCCCACAGGGGCTGGGCACAGGGCAGCATGCAGACACAAGCCAAAATACTTGTTAAAAATCCCCTTTGCAACACCCTCGAGGGATGCCTGGTTCCCCAGTTCCTGGTGCACTGGTCTGGGGTCTCCTGCTGGGGGGGCATAGCTGGGAACCCTCCTTGCTGGCAGATGTGGGTGGGAAGGGAATATGCAGAACCAGCAGGGACCATGCTCTTTGGGGTTTGGAATAACTTCTCCTCCTTTTCTCTCCTCTCTGTTCCTGTGTGCTCCGGGCTGTCCTGCAGAGATCCCAGCTGCTCCCCCTACCACGGCCGCCAGCAGCACAGAGGAGCCTGCAGGTATGTTCTCCTCTTTTGGAGCATCTTGGTGCTAAATGTCTCCTCAGCAATCACTTCCCTCAAGACAAATTGCACTAAATGCATTATTCCTGTTGTTTGTACTGGGACAAGTGGTTTCCTTTTGTGCCCAAATGAAACAAGAGCAGAGCATCCTGGGAGATTAGTGTTCCTCAGGGCACTTGGGAGTGCAGGGAAAGTGCAGGAGATTTTCCCAGATGTGCTGAATCTGTGAGCACAAGGGGGTTACCCAGTGTTGTATCCAAGTGGAACCACTTGATGGAAAAGAGGTAAGGACACAAGGTTATTGAATTTTCATGGTTACCTCCTCAAGAGGCTGAGAGAGCAGTTCCACTGAGAAGGGCTGGAGAACTCCAAATCCTCCAAAAGGGAAAAACCACTTAATACCTGCTCACTGCTGCATAGGAGCATTCCTATCACTGGCCCAGATCCATGTATTCCTTGTGCCAAGCAATCTGAGGTGCTGCTGTGACCTATGTTAGAGCAATGTCCTCATGTCCTCGGGGTGGGACACGCCTATGGTTTGTGGCATTTTGGGGTCAGGTGTGTGCAGAGGTCTCTCAGTGCCAGCGAGAGCAGGGGCAGAGCCTTGGTTCAGAGCAGGATTGCTGCAGCTGCAGGTCCTGCAGCAGTGGCTGCAGCCTGGGGATAGCAGCACAGCCCTGAGGACTGGGATCATGGGACTGGTGGCAGCTGCAATCCAGGGGATTGTCCCCAGACAGCTCTGGCACATCACAGCATCTGTGTCCTCCCATTCCCTCCCCTTGTCCTTGTGCCAAACATCGATGACACCTCCTCCACCACTGTGCTGCACCCCCCATCCTCTCCTCCTGATTTACACCCCTACAGGAGCCAACATCTGCCCCCCATGTCACCGAGGAGCTCCCCTGTCACCAGTTCCCCTGGGTCAAATGGTTCTGACCAGGGGATGACAGCAGGAGCCAGAGAGTCCCAGGAAAAGCTGACTTGTGCTGTCCTGCTGCCTGAAGATTCCTGGGGTGTTTGAGCCCCAGCTGTGAAGGGCACGAGGTGTAAAAACTGTTTCCTTTTGTCTCAGCAGTGCAGGAGGGTTCATGAATTAAGGAGTTTGTACTAAAAGTGACGGATGTCACCTTGGATTGAACCCTGAGCCGAGTCCTGTGGCAGGGTTTGTCACCCAGGCTGTGTGTGCTCAGGAGAAGTCCCAGGGTGGGAAACCCAGGAAGCAAAGGGACAAGGCCTTCAGTCCCCAGTGTCACAGGAATGTTGATCCCAGGGTTTTCCATAGGACTGATTTAAAGGACAAGTTCTGCCCCACATACCCGCAGCAGCAGCAACTCTGCATCCTTGCCATGGCAGAGGGGCTGTTTAGGGACCTAAAGCCCAGCTGAGTTTGCACAAAGCCAAAAGCTGAGGACATCCCAGCAGGGCTAGAGATCTCCCTTAGTGAGGAGCCCTGGCTGGAGGCTGGGAGAGCATTATCTGGGAGCATGACCTGGGAACAATGAGAAATGCCTGGACAGTGTCTTGTGGATCCCTGTGTCTCCTGGAGGGCCAAATATCCCCATTCCCTGCCCACAGGAGTGACCAATCCATGTCACCAGAAGCCACCTGTGCCACCTCCCAGTGACAGCCCAGTGAAGGCTGAGCCAAGCTGAGCAATCCAACAGGCCCAGTGTCCCATCCTAATTCTTCTCACAGGGATTTTATTGGAGTTTTTAAGCACTGTTTTGTCCAAGGAGTTTGAACGCTCCATATTTCATCCCTTTCCCTCGACAGGGAGCATCTGATGGTGCTATGTCCTGGCATCCCTCAGCTCCCAGCTCCACCCTGCTGAAATCTGGGGGGGTTGGCCAAATCCCGAAATCGGAGTGTTTACAAGCCAGAGCTCCCAAGCTATGGGAGCAAAACAGAGATGGGAAAAGCAATTAGTAGGAGACTTTGAGTGCAGCCAGTTCTGGGAGAGGTGCTGCTTGATTTCCTGTGGGATTTCCTGTGGGACAGAAAGTGGCCAAGAGCATCACTCCCACCTGAGCCATTGCAGGGACCACAGGCCAGAGCTGGCCTCGGAATGAGGGGTGGGACAATGTCAGCTTTGGTGTGGGGGGTCCTGCCTGGCTCTGCTTAACTCTCAGAGATCCCAATCAATTTGGGAAAACAGTCCAAAACTGGATTGTTTAGATGAAATGCATCCATGCTCTCCTATGCCAGGAGATTAGGGGTTGAGGAGGGGCTGCTCCTCATTTTTGCTGCCAGGCAAGAAGAGCCTTTTCTGGTCCTTTTTTGGTCCCTTTCAGAGAAGAGAGACCACAGTGAAAGGGCAAACAAAAATAGCAGTGTGCGGTGAAGGTTTACAAACCTGCCAGTCAGACCTTGTCTTATCTGAATCAAATCCAGATTTTCTCGGGAATGATTATCTGAGGTGGATGATTTCAGCCAGTAAACTTAAATAAAACCAGGTGATTGGATTGATGCAACTCCACATGGTTTTCCCCTGGAAATCAACCTCTGCAGTTTCAAAACCAGATCTGACCCTTCCAAATGTCATTTTGGGCTCTTTTGTTCCTGGCTGGTGAGGAAGAGGCTGGATGTAAATGCAGGAAAGGGAAAAGCCAGTTCTGAGTGATCCCTGGGGCTCCCCCAGGGTGTACAGACTGGGAGCAGCTTTGGCTGCAGGGTGCAGCTTCCCCAGAGCGCACAGGAGACCCTGTGCAGAGGTGGCTGCATGCTGTGGGATCCAAATTTTAGCCAGAATCCTCTCCCAAGAGCCAGGAATAGGAAAAATTGACTTCCATAAAGAGCTGGAACTCCTGTTTCAGCATCATTTGCAGGTAGTCAGGGTACTTCTGCCCTATAAAAGGGCTGTTTTTCTTTTTTCTGAATGACTTAAGCTTTAATTTTTCTTGTCCATGCCTAATTGAGGTGATGCACAGGTACATTCCATTTCTCCTGGGACAATCCCGGGGTGAGCAGCAGGAATGGGCTCCCCTACCCCCAGCAGCAGGGTAAAATGCAGATTTCAGGGGGTGACCACAGGCTCACAGCCCATTTCCATGGCTAGACGTTGATGAAAAAGGGGTCCTCGGGTGTGCTGCACCTGCATCACCCCAGGGAAACCTCACCAGGCACAGGGGGAACATGGATTAAATCCCCTGCTCCCACGGGAGGTCCAGGGGTTGGACAGCTGAGAGACACCTCACTTTGAGCCTCCCAACCCACCTCTACCTGGGCATTCCCATGGGAATCTAGCCTTTTTGGCTCAGCAGCTCCACTCCCCAGCAGAACCAGAGGACCTCTGTTCCCAGCTCACAGCCACATCAAGACTGTGACTCCCACTGCAGCAACAGCTCCGAGGGAAAAGTGACAGTAGGAAAGGATTAAATGTCCCACAGCTCCTCTTCATGAGCTGCAGCAGCTGGAAACAAGGAGTCACCCCCTGGGAGCCACCAGCTGCCTCCACAACATCTGTCAGGGTGCCAGGCTGGCTTGGAAATGACAGCGTGGGGCTGGAGAGCCAGCTGGAGGTTTCCTTTGGACTGGGAGCAGGGACCTGTCCCAGCCCTACCCCAGCACTGCTATTCCCTGAACAGGAGTGTGTGCATGGGACCAGCAGTGCTGGAGCTGGGCACAGGGCTCAGCCTCCTCCCCAAAGGGCTCCTGCTCAGGGAAGCTGCCAGGCTGGGGCACAGTCGGCTCTTCTTGGAGAGGATGCTCCTAGATCCAGGGACTGGGGGGACTTTGCAGCGGTAGGGAGAAAAGCCAGAGCCCTTGGCTCTGAGCAAATGTCAGCCCTGTGGAGAGCCGGGAGCATCCCACAGCCTGGGAATAAAGGGCTGCCCAGCTCCCTGCCGTGCAGTCGGGAGGGGAAATCGGCGTTTCATTCACCCCCGGATAAATCTGGGCTCAGCCTGGGGGTCTCCAGCTTTGTACCCATCCCCCATTGAAAGGAGGAATTCATTCAGCCCTGCATGGGCATTCTCTGGCTTGTCTCAGCTGTAAGCGAGGTGATGGATTGACTGCATGATTGATTGACTGATTGATCAGCAGCATCCAGCTCCCTCTGAAAGGAGGATTCTCATGGTGATCCCCAGTGAATGGCTGGGAGCACAATAGGGGAGAGGGGCTTCCAGTGAGGAAATTATGGTCACTTCGAAATAGCTCAGAAAGTCTGGGGGGAAAAAACCTAAAACACTCCCCCCCCAGACTGCTGGAATGCAGATAAGCTTCATGCACAACTGCACTGCGCTCTTCTCATCCCAACGCAAGGCTTCTGCAGCCCCACAGCCATTCTTTCCTCCATCCCTGCAGCCCTCCACCCCCAAATCCCTGCATTCCTCCAGCCCTGCACCCCTGAACCATATTCCCTCCACCCTTAAATCCTTTCATTCCTCCAGCCCCACATCCCTGCACCTGACTCTCTCCACCCCCAAACCCCTCCATTCCTCCACCCCCTTATTCTTTCATTCCCATATCCCTTCATCCCTGGAACCTTTTGTCCACACATCCCTCCATCCTTCTGTCTCCACATCTCTTCATCCCCCTCTCTCTCCATTCCTCCAATCCCTCCATCCCCACATGCCTGGGGGAACCTGGGTTCCCACAAACCCTGGGCACCATAACCAAGCCTTGAGCTTCAGAGTCAGGACTGGCGAGCTCGGCATCACTGTCAAACACATCTGACAATTAAGGATGATGATTTTGAAGTGAAAGGAACTGATTCTTCTTCCGGGGACATTTCTGGGATTGTCCCTGGTGACACAAAGCTCTTGTCCCCAACACCAGCGCCCTCTTTCTGCATCTCTCCCAGAACAGAAACTGTGATTTTTCCCACTTGGCTGGGAGCTGCTGTCAGGCAGGAATTTATGGGGTGCTCGACTCTCCCGAGGACAGATGGTTTCCTAGGAATGTATTTCATGGTGCTGGCAGTGGCTTTTGGCAGAGCACCCCTGGATCTGCACCTCATGTCCCCAGCGTGTCCTGGGGCTCAGCACTGGGATGGATCCTGTGGGAAGGGGGCAGGAAATGTGCAGCCAGCCCTGGCTGCTTCTGGGAGAGGGGAGAGGAGGGGGCAGAGATAAAGTGGATGAGCTGTAAAACTCCGTGTTGGTGGGGAGTTTTCCAGTGCAGCGTTGGTTTTCCAGTGCAGCGTTGGTTTTTCAGAGCAGGGTTTGTTTTCCAGTGCAGGGTTTGTGTTCCAGTGCAGGGTTGGTTTTCCAGTGCAGGGCTGGTTTTCCAGTGAGTGTCTGGCACAGCTGGGCTGTCCCCACTGTGCCACCAGCTGCCATAGTCTGCCTCCTGCTCCCTTTAGATCTGGGGAAATTGGGATGCTGCTGATGGGGCTATAGCTGCTCTGGGCACCCCTGTCCTGAAACACCAAAAATCCCCCAGGCCGCTCATCCTCGGGAGCACCCCGGTCACATCCTGGAGGTGCTGGCGTCCTGCTGGAGCACTGGGGCTGGTGGCCCCCAGGCCACGCTGGGGCTGCAGAGGTGGGAAGGGGCTGCGGCCTCCCGGGAATCCTTCGCTGCCGCTTTCCAGCCGCTCCAGGCGAGAGGCTTTAATCTAATTACATGCTTTATTTGCGCCAATTTGTTTTTCAATCAATCTTGCTCAGCCAGAAGAAAGGAGGCTACTGTGGGCTCATTTGCACCTTCTTGTTCCAAGGGAGAGGTTAATGGCCGTTATCCGCTGGGATCTGCACTCGCGGCTCTCCCTCGGCGGGGCTGCCTGGCCGGGAGCTCCGGGAATCTTGTCCCGCAGCACAGGCAGCGAATTCCCAGAGTGGGCACGGAGCAGCCGCGCTGCCCCCCGGGTATCTTTGGGACACACTGATGGTGAGGATCCGCTGCAGGCAGGGCTCGGGATGCTCCCAAGGAGCCGTGGCATCATGCAGGAAAGGTTCAGTTACCAGGGGTTGCAGTGGGATCCCAGGGGAAGGTTTGGGTCTGCAGAGCACCAAAACAAACAAATGAGAATGTAAAGAACTCCTGCTTTCCCTGCCCTGCCGGGGAGTGGCACAGCTCGGGGCCCTGCTGGCTGTGCCCGGCACAGGGCAGGGCTGGCCTCGGTGCCCCACACTCCTGCGCTGTGCCAAGAGCTCCTCAGCCCACTGTGGAGACCAGAAGATGCTCTGGTGCCCAGCAGGTGCTTCTGCCTTGGCACACTGGTCACAGACTCATCTCAGCTGGTGGACAAATCCCTGCCAGCTCCTGGGAACTGCTGCTCCCAGCTGGGAGGTGACCAAGGAGAGCCCAGCTCCTGGGACAGCTTAGGAGGTGACCAGACCACAAACTCCCAGCCTCTTGGTTAAATCCAATCCAGTGCCAGAGGCTTGCTGTGCACCAGGGCTTGGCACAGATCCTCTGTGGGCAGATCCAGGCCCCTGGAATCCTGATTCACAGGCTGAGCCTGCTTCAGAGCTGGGGACCATCCTGTAGATAACAAAACAGGCATGGCTGGAGCAGCCCAGCCCCAGCTCATCCCAGTTCCAAGGCTTGAAAGGGATGTGCTGCCCTATTCCAGCTCCTGGCCATGCTGGAGGGATGGCTGAGGCTACCCTGCTGGGAGCACTGGCCAGGGATGAAGGGCATTAATTGGCACATGATAATTGCCAAGGTCATCATGCACAACAGCTTGGTGAGAAGAGCCAGTGAGTGATACCAGACCCAGTGAGTGATACCAGACCCAGTGTGGAGAGAACAGACCCAGTGCAGTGAGAACCAGCCCCTGCTCCATTCAATGGCAAAGCACAGGAGAAGTGATCCCACTGCTGAAATGAATAACCTGGGAAGGATTCTCTGCCTTAGCTTTGCTATTTTATTAAAGCTTCTTTATATTAAAGCAGCCAGCTCTGAAGCAAAGACTCCCAGCGGAGCACAGTCCAAATTAAATTACAGCAGTGATCCCTCGCAGTCACCGTGTGCTGTATGAGCCAGACACTGTAGTCCCTGTGCTTGTCCCACAGGGATGATCCCATCCATGCTCCCTGGGAAAGGAGAGGGCTACTCCAGAGCATCCCCTCCCTCAGGACGTGTGCTCAGCACAGGCCGAGAGCCAGAAGCTTGCAGCAAGCAGAGCTGGAGCTCTCCAAATGACTCTAACAGTCGTTCCCTGGGACTGATGGAGGAGATGGTAAAATAATTCTTTGGGATGGAAGCAAGGGGCAGCTTCAGTGCTGTGGGAGGTGAAACAGGAGATCGTGGCCACCTGGGGAAATCTCCAGAGGTCTAAGAGCCAAAGGCATCCCTGCCATAAGTGCTACAGGGTGATCCTGTCCTGTCCCAGTGCTGGATTGCATTTTATCCTGTGACACCTGGGAGTGTGGCTCCCAGCTGCCTTTGGGATGCTCTGAGATGGCTCACAGAAATGTTTTCATGCCCAGACTGAGCACACTGAGCACCCAGCTCTGAGCCCATGCTCAGCCCCAGAGCAGACACACAATATGGTGTCCCTGCCCTCCCCAAGGGCTGCCTCCCCCCCCACACCCCCCTTTGATCCATGTGCTTTTCCTCCATGCCCCAGCCACAAGCTGAGCATGTGGGGTTGCTGTGTGTAAAAGGGGCTGGAAATTTCTTTCCAGAGTCTGAATGGCCTGGAGGAGCTCTCAGTCCCATGGGGATGGGGCAGCAGGAACTCTGCAGAGCCATGGAGCAGCTGTACACGATGTCCTGCACATCCCACAGAACTCCAGCCTGCAGCAGTTCTTGGGAGCACCTGGGATAGTTTTGTGGTTGTTGGAAGGGCTCAGGGAGCCAGCCCAGGGCTGTGGTTGAGAGCACAGACACAGCTGAGAGCTGGGATTCCCCAGCTCCTGGTGAAGGGAGGGATCGCTTGGGCCCAGCGTCAAATAATGCACAAAAATGCACCTTCCTGCCCCTGGGCACTCACGGGGTTCTACAGCACTGAAACACAAATCCCATCCCTCAGTGGGGACAGACCCTCTGACAGCAGGGGCTGTTGGAAAGCCAGGAGCTGCAGCAGTGCCCAGGTTTAGGCATGCCTGTGGAGAAGTTTAGCTGAGATTTGCCCAGAGCCAGTGGGGACCTGGAAGCTGTCGTGTCCCCCATGGTCCCTGCTGCTCACTCCCATCGTGAGGGGTGGGATTTCTGACCAGTAACACTGGGGAGGGAGAGAAAAAGGCAGGAATCTGAAAGCTGTTCACCACCAGCTGTTCACCACCAGCTGTTCACTGCCAGCCTCCCCTTGCATTAGAGAAAATCAAACCAGCCCCACTGATTTGCACTCTGGCTGTGTCTGGGACCCCAGGCAGACCCCACTCCCATTTGCTCAGTCCTGCTCTCTCTGGTGAAGGAATTGCAGATTTAGGACTTGATATTTGGAGCTGCACCTTCATTTAGTGGCTCAGTCTGGCCACCCAGTGACAACAGGAGATGGGGGCACACAGACCCCAACCTGCAGAGCCCCAGGAGAGCACAACCTCCTGGGAGGGGAGGCAGGAAAATGCCCTTCACCCCTAAGAGCTGAGGTCAGGCTGTCAAGGCTGGGGCTCCCCTCCTAAGCCACAACACCTCCACTTTGGATCGCAGCCCACAAAGGCATTTAGGGCCCTACCTGGGGGAAATCAATAGGAATTTAGCTGCATAAATTGGGATTAGAAATCTGAATGCCCTTGGGGATCTAAGCCTTATATCTGCATTTCCAGTTAGGTACCCAAGCCAAGAAATGTGGCTTTAATCGCTCTATCATGTCAGAATCAAGGGGCCTTTAATTTCCGGTCCCGACATGCGGCTTTCGCAGCGGCTCAAAGCTGATTTTGGAACTGCAAGCGCAGCAAGAGGCGCCTGCTGCAGGGTCTTCCCTGGAACAACACTCAGCACCCCCAGCTCTGCTGCCAGCACCTCCTTCCTGCCCAGCCCTGGGAGCCTCAGCACTCCGGGAAAAGCAAGAATCATTAACGAATCATGGGATGACCACTCAGCACCCCACAGCTCTCAGCCTCGTCACGGCAGCCGTGTTCAAACAACTGCGCAAAATGAAGGTGTTTGAACAGGAAAAATTCAACTTTCTGGAAAAAAAAAAAAAGAAATTAAGCAAAACAATGAAGGTGTTTAGCTGTGAAAAGTCTCTGCCCAGCCAGAGAATTAGTTCTATCAAGGGGATGGGCTGAGCTGCAAAGCTGCTGAAGGCTGTGCTGACACGTTTTACTGAGCTGCGAGCGACACGAACCAGCCGCCCGCCACCTGCTCCCTCTGTGAACAAGTAGCTCCAGCGGCCTCCTCCCCATCCCCTCCCGCTCTGTTTATCCGGGAAACGCGGAGGTTTGGTGCTTTCCCCGGGCTGGGGGCTCCGGGGAGGAGCAGGATGTCCCAGCGTCAGGATGCAGGGGTGACAAAAAAAAAGCACCAAGGGCTGGTTGTGCTTTGGGGTTGTGGCTCTGAGACAGGGATTTGCACCGGGATTTTTGTGCAGCTGAGCACACTCGGGGAGGAAGGTGCTGGGAGCAGGGGAGGAAGGGGCTTGGATGTCACCGCGGGTTTGTCCTGCACTGTGGGGCTGTTGCCAGAAGGGTTTGGGTGCCACAGAAGGGTGGCTGGGCTGGACATGGGCTGAGAGTTTCAGGGAGGTCCCAGGTCCTTTGAGGGCAGCTAAGCCCTGCCAGGGCCAGGAGGACAGCGCAGGACAGCAGCAGGCTGAGCAGCAAGCCTTGCTCTGCACCCTGTGTGCAAAGGGACATTTGTGCAGCACAGTGGGACAGAGGGCTGGGGCTGAGCCCATCCTGGTGCCACCCACATCAGCCCTGCAGGATCAGCTGCACACTGACCACCCTGTCCTGCAGGTACCAGGGGCTCCCCACCCCAAAGGGTGTCCTTCAGGCATCTCCTTTAAATCTCAGCCTGGTTTTAGGCTGGGCTCTGGCATCACTTTCCACAGGCAGGTTATCCCTGGCTGATCCTCTGCAGCCTCATGGAGAGGGGCAAGAGGGACCTGTGGGACAGGGAGCCTCTGGCACAGGCAGGCAACACAAGTCTTGGGACTCCAGAGGTTTGTCACATAAACATTTGGGGACAAATTCTGAACAAGTTTCCCATCATTTGTGTTGCCTGTGCACACCCACGAGTCACTGAGCTCCACATCCATCATCTCCTCCCCTTTCTGCTGGCTGATCCTTCCTCCCATCCCATCCCCAGCTCCACCATCACTTTCCAGGGGGGAGCAGCAGCCCAGCAAAGCTTCCCCAGAGGCCAGACTGCTGAAGTGTCGCTTGGTGAGGAGAGCAGGGTCTGTCCCTCCAGCACCCCCTCCGTGCACTGTCCCTAAGCCAGAGGGATCTCACAGCATCACCCCACACGCACAGAGCTCAATGCTTGGCTTGGAGAAATCCCATTTACCCTCCCCAAGAAGTCTCCCAGGATCTCCAAATCACCCAGGAGGCAGAAGAGCTCTCCAAAAGGGAGACAAAGGAAATGAACCGGAGCAAATCCCCCACCCACGGAAACCAGCGCTGGCATCTGCTGATTCCCAGTGATTTACACCAGCTGGCTCTGGCCAGGCCAGTTCAATTCAAACCAGCTCTGGCACCACCCGTGGGGCTGGGGAATGAGGAAGAGGAGGAGAAGCTTTGTGTTTAGGCAAAGCAGGGTCAGTCCTGGCTGGATCTACATGTTTTGAGCCCCAGGTTCTCACCCCAGGAGCAAGAGGCTGTGGGTGCTGTGGGCATAGGGTGCTGTCCTGCAGGGTGTGGGGTGTGTCCCATCACCCCACAGGCTCCCTGGCTGATAAACAGCCCTGGGATGGATTCCCAGCAGGTCTGTATTCTCAGGGGAGTGGAATTATCATGGCAGAGGTGCAGGGATGGGAAGCTCAGCTGTGGTCAGGATATTTCTGTGGGGAGAGGTTGCTGAGGTGACTTGGGGTTGCTCTTGTGAGGGTTCTGGGCTGGACTCCAGAGCAATGGTGTCTCTCTGATTGCTGTTCCTTGGAGTGGATCCCAGCAGGGGCTGCAGGAGGATCTGCTCCAGGTGTGTTCTGCCAGCCTGGCTGGTGGAGAACCCTTGTGGGGCTGAGCCATGAATGTGCAGGTGGGAGCTGCTGCCCACCCCCAGTGCTTGGGGCTGAGAGAATGGCCAGCGTGTCCCAGATTTGGCCAGGGCAGCAGGGATGTGCAGCCAGAGCTTCCAAGCTTCTCCCTGCTCCGTTCACTGCCCACCTGTCCTTGTGTCACCTCTTGTTCTGCCCAGGGGCTGAGGTGTGACAGCAGTGGGGAATATCGACAGAGCTCCAGGATTTCTGTGCCTGAGAGAATCAGCCCCAGGCTTATCACAGCCACATTGGTGTCCTGAGGGCATCAGCAGCCTGGGCTGAGCAGAGTGGTGCCAGCAGCCCAGCAGAGCAGCTGATGGCCTCTCTGTCCCTTGTCATTCCCTGTGCCCCCAAAAGCTCGGGGAAGCTTCCCTGGGCCCTGAAGTCACTGCACAGACATTCAGTTCCCTTACAGACTTTTCCTTCAATGTTTAAGGCCAGGAACATCTTACCAGTGCGTTGGATCAGGAATGTTTCTGTTCCCTGAGCTCAGTGACACCAGGCAGCCACATCCCACTGCATGGTGGCATCCTGCCACCTGGGCATGGCTGGGACTTTGCTAGCAAATCTCCATCCACTGAATACAGTTTTTATGGAATATCCACTCCTTTCTCAATGCATTTAAAGTTTTACTTGATCAGTCATGTTAGATGAGAAAAACAAATGGGAGGCATCAGTGGCTGGAAGGCCTCAGTCAGCAGGGGTTTGAGGGGCCTTGGCTGGGTTGTAGCTGGGCAGAGATCTCAGCTGGGGCTCTTGGAGGAGGAAGGAACCCCACTGCAAATCACAGGGGTTGGGTTTGGCCCTGGCTGGGTCATGCTGGAAGAGCAGGAAGCCTGGTATTCCCAAGGGCCTCTCCTGAGGAGTGGGAGCAGCACAGAGCCATGGGGCTGAGATGGGGACTCTGCATGGCCATGTTGAGAGGGGCTGGGGCACACGTGGGTCACAGGGGCTGGTGCTGAGGGGCTTCCTGGAGGCCTTGGCACCACACTTGTGTGGGTGTCCAGCTCCCTGGCTTCCTTCTCTTGTTGGTTCCTCTACTCCAGCCAAAAGAGAAGCTGCTGCTTGGCTCAGGTGGGTATGGCTCTGCTGCTGGAGAGGAGGTTTGGATTTGGGATCCATGAGACTTCCCAGAGCATCTCCTCTCCACCTGATGAAGCTCCCCATTGTTCTGAACCCACCTCCTGCTCCAGGGATATCTCCTGTACTGGGACTGGTGAGCTGAGAGGGCTCAGAGCACCCAGTGCCCCATGTCTGCAGCCCTGGGTGCCTCCCTCACCTGGGCTGGCTCCGAGCATCCCCCCCTGAGATCACCTCCTGCAGCATGATCTTGTCCCAAAGCTGGCTGCCATGCACACAGCCCCTGTGGACACAGCCCAGCTGCAGCTGCAGCCCTGCAGCCACAGCCCAGCTCTGGGCCTCAGTCTGCCCTCCCAGCTTTGTTTAGTGTCAGTGTAGGATTCTGCACCTGGGATGGGGCAACCCTGGATGTACGGACAGACTGGGGAAGGAGAGGCTGGAATGCAGCACCATGGAAAGTGCCCTGGGGATCCTGCTTGACGGCCAGCTGGATCTGAGTCTGCAGTGCCCTGGAAGCCTAAAGGGCCACTATGTCCTGGGGGCATAGGCCAGGCAGGGAGGGGACTGTCCCACTCTGCTCGGGGCTGGGGTGGCCTCACCTTGAGTGCTGGGGCAGTTCTGGGCACCACAATATAAGAAAGACATTGAGCCTTTGGAGAGTGTCCAAAGGAGGGTAAGGAAGATGTGAAGGACCTTGAGGCAAAGCCATGTGAGGAGCAGCTGAGGGCACAGGGTCTGCTCAGCTGGAGCAGAGGAGACTGAGGGGAGACTCATCAGTTACAGCTTCCTCCTGAGGGGAAGAGAAGACACTGACCTCTGTAACGACAAGTGGCAGGACCTGGGGGAATGGTCAGGGGAGAGTTAGGGTGGAGATGAGGGAAAGGTTCTTCCCCCAGAGGGTGCTGGCACTGCCCAGGCTCCCCAGGCAGTGGGCACAGCCTGAGGCTGCCAGAGCTCCAGGAGTGTTTGGACAGCACTGCCAGGGATGCACAGGGTGGGGTTGTTGGCGTGTCTGTACAGCGCCAGGAGCTTGGCTGAGTGATCCTTGTGGGTCCTTTTCAGCTCAGGCCATTCTGTGATTCTTGCACACAAGCAACTCAAGCCCTGCTGAGGCTGTGGCAGGTGCCACCCTGGAGTGTGACACAGCCGTGACAAAGAGGGACGAGAAGGGGGACTCTGGAGAGCTTCTCCCACGGGTTTCATGTTGTGGTACTGGCGAGTGGGGAGGATGTTCTGCTCTGGCACTGCCCCTGTGGCCTGGGGCAGGATGTGGGCACCTGGTCTGTGCTGGCCACGGATGGCAGCAGCATTCCCACCTTCCCAGAAATCCCCCCTGGGCCCTGCTGGAGGGATGATGTTGGGAGAGGTGGAGGTGTCCAAGGACGATCACTATACAAATGTGTCCCATTTTCCCTGGAGAAGGGGATTCTGTGGCACTGGGGGCCTCTCTGGCACCTGTGGGTGCTGAGGAGCCATGGGATGTGCATGGGCAGCACGTCCATGAGCCCACCCTGATCATGGCAGCTGGCAAGGGGTGGCACCTCCGCAGCCACATGGGCATGGCCGTGGTGCCATGGGGTTGTTCCCAGCTGTGGCCAGAGGGCTCTGCCCACCTGATGCAGGGCAGGTCCCTGGGCAGCAGCAGCTCCTGGGGCAGGGCTCAGTGTCCCCCAGGCTCCAGCAGCGGCAGTGCCAGGCTCCAGCACTGGTGGCAGTGCCAGGGGACTGTGGTGGCAGTGCCAGGGGGCTGTGCCGGCAGTGCCAGGGGGCTGTGCCGGCAGTGCCAGGGGGCTGTGCCAGGCTCCAGTGGCCGTGCTGGTGACAGTGCCAGGCTCCAGTGCTGGTGGCAGGCTCCAGTGGCAGTGGCAGTGCCAGGGGCCATGCCAGGCTCCGGTGGCAGTGCCGGTGGCAGTGCCAGGCTCCAGTGGCAGTGCCAGGGGCCATGCCAGGCTCCAGTGCCAAGGGCCATGCCAGGCTCCTGCCAGCCTCACTCCAGGCCCCACTCCACCCGGGCCAGGCCAGCATGTCCCAGCAGTGGGGGCCCATTAGAAATGAAATGTTCCTGCTGGGGTATTTTATTTGCACACTTCAGTAGAGTGGACACCAAAAGGCTTTGCTAATGCTTCATGGGCTGCTAATTTCCTCTGTGACCCGCATTGTGGCGGGGTGACCCCAGCCCGAATCTCGCGGCAATGAATGCCAAAGGCTGACACCGGCCCGGGTTAGGGGTGACAATGGGGCCTCTGTGGGCTCCGGGCAGGCTCCAGTTGGGAGCTGGAGAACAGGGGGAATTTGTGTGGCTCTCAAAAGCTCTGGGTGGCACAATAAGGGAGGCCCCCGGGGTCTCCCAGGAAGACAGAGGCGGCCGGGGAAGCCTGGCCGGGGGAGGCGGGCGGGCGGGAGGGAGGATGGGCTCCTTTGTGAGCAGCTTTCTTTAGAAAGGAAGGGCTCTCTGAATGCCCCTCAGACCCGAGCGGGGCCTGGCAGATGGATATCACAGGCACGCTGCTTATTCATGGCAGCCTGCAGCTTGGAGCCGTCCCCCCTTCCCCCAGCCCTTTCTTCATTTTAAGGCTAATTTGTTTTGTTAATGTTTTCTTGCCCTCCCCCTCTCTCCGTGCAGATTGTGACTCATACTGCAAAGCCTCCAAGGGGAAGCTGAAGATCAACATGAAGAAGTACTGTAAGAAAGACTACGGTGAGTGTCCCCTCTCCTGCCGAAGGGATGTCCCCAAGGCCACCCAGCCAGGCTAGATCCCAGCCACAGCCCGTGCTGGGGTGTGTGCAATGCTGGGAATGGTTTTGCCAGGTTTGGAGAGGCAGCCCTGGGCAGTGATGCTTGGTGGAGCAGGAATGCCATGTGTCACTTGGGAAATTGGGACCCTGTGGACCCTGATTTGGGGGCTGTCTCAGCATCTGCAGGGAGACTCATATTTTCCAAGTGTTTTCCAGTGTCTCCTGGGTTAGGATGACACCATGTCTCCTCTCATGGTGCTGTTACATGCCATAGCTTTTATAGATTGTCCTTTGCTGTGGGGATGAGCAGCAAGCAGTTCCCTGCCCCCTGGATCCAATCCCCCTGTAATTCCCATCCCAATTCAGAGGATGGTGCAGCCCTGGGACAAGCCAGGAGACTCTGGAATCCTTGCTAGGTACTCAAGGCCCTAAAAATCCTTCCACAGCTCTGCCTCGGAGCAGCAGCTTGGAGCTCCCACCCCACCTCTCTGCTCCTGGGATGGTTCCTAATGCAGGTCCATTCCCAGTGTGGTCACCACTGGGGCTCTGCAGGATCCATGCAGGACAAATCCAGGGTGACCCCCAGAGAAGGTGGCCAAGGGATGTTCCACATTAGTTTTGTACTCTGGCACCTTCCAGTGAGCTCAGGGAAGGAAGAGGGATTGGAGGCAAAGGTTTTATTTGCATTCCCATTTATTATCCTTGTGGCAAAATGGATAGTTAACCTTCTTGGCAAGGGTGAGCTGCCAGGGCTGGGGTGTGATTGTGGTCCCCATCCACCAAGGCCATGCTTGTAGGAGCTACTGGAGGTTCATCAGCTGTTGGAAAGGTCCAAGGAATGTCTTTTCCCTTGGAGAAAAGTGTTTAATGGCACATGAGAAGCTGCAAGAAGGTTGTTCAGGTTATATATGGGCTTACTAAGGAGAGGAGTGAGGCTGAGCCCCAGCTAATAAAGCTGTGGGGTTTTCCTGGGGGTGGATTCTCTGCTGACTGATAAGGCACAAACACATTTCCCACATGTGGACCTGCATCCCTTCATTTTCCCACCTGGCCTTCTCCAGAATCCTGACAGCTGAGCTCTGGAAAGGGGAGAAATCAGCTGTTTGATTGTAGGAAAATCAGACCTGTCTGCTCCAAGTTGGCCTCAGGTGCTTGGAGAATGGGAGGGAGGACAGAAAGTCACTTGCATGCCCCTGGAAGCACATTTCCAGCTGAGCTGTGACACCTTTTCCTGCTGCTCTTGGAGAGAGGCTTGGGATGTTTTGGTGGCAGCAGCATTCGGGCTTTGCTCAAGGGGCAGCCCTAGTGTGGTTTTATTCCCCAGCTTGTCCAGTCTCACTCGGTTTTGTTGGAGGTTTGGGTGAAGCTCCCACTCGGTTTTGTTGGAGGCTCCAGCACACCCTGGGGAGGTGTGAGTAGCTCAAGAGGTGTCTGAGGCAGGAGATACTCTGGAGCAATGAACAGGGAAGAGATACCGCTGGAGAAGTGATTTGGGGAGCTGGAAAGAGCTTTCCCCTTCTCTTTTATCACTCAGCATTCTGCAGCTTCCCACGAGAGCCAGAGCTGTGTGCTGGGCTGGTTCAGGTGAGGGGCACAGGCTGTCCCAGTGCTGGAACTGGGGTGCCTCCACCGGACCCTCCTGGCCGTGGAAGTGTCCCCAACAGCCCCACAGCCCCAAGCAGCCCCACAGCCACGGCAAATTTGCTTTTAGGAGGACAAACCATCCCGGTGAGGCAGCGGGGTGAGCGCTGCCGGGGCAGCCCAGGCTTTCAGCAGGGCCAGGGAGGGAAGAAAGGGTTGAAAAGGTGCAGGGAGGATAATAAAGACTTTAGGACTGACACCCCAGCAGGAAGCCAATTAGGAGGCTCTTTTCCTCACCGTTCTGCTGGCATCGCTGGGCTGAATGTCCTAAAAGGCCCTAATTAGCTTGAACAGAGTTCCTTCTCCCTCGGGCTCAATCGGGAGCTATCATCCGCCCCGCGCTCCTCAATGGGGCTTTTTAGCTCCCCGCTTCATTCAGCCTCTCAAAGGGGATATTTTCCCTTATTTATTTTTCGTATCTGTTTGTTTTTGTCGGGTTTGAGGGTTTTTTTCTTTTTATTTTAAATTGGGCTTTTTCCCGCGAGATGGGTTTGGGTGCAAATATTTGGAGTGAAACAGGACGCGGGGAGGGAGATTCAGGGAGGGGGGGAGGCAGGAACAGGCAGAAAAGGTTTTTCTGGGTTTATTTTGGCTGCGTGGGGGAGCACAGGGTCACTCAGCTCCCAGAAAACCAAGAAGAGAGGAGGGGTTTGCTGAGTTGGGGACACTTAAATCCCAGGGAAGCAGAAGGGATCGCTGCTGAACCCACCGAGGGTGGAGATTGCCAAAAGGAGAGGGGATTTGATGAGAGCAGGTGATGCTGATCCTGGTGATGCAGGGAAACCCTTTATTCCCTCAGGTGCCACATTGTCAGCCCGATTTTGGGGCTTTTTCCACTCTCTGTGTGGTGTGACTGTGGAAAAGGCAACCTGGAGCTTTTAAATCTCCCTTTTGCCCCTGATTCTGAGCTCCCCGTGCTGCAGCAGGGTCCGTTCCTGCACGGACGATGCTGGAACGTTTTGTCCCAGCTCTGTGGTGCCAGGCATCACCCCCATGGCAGCCCTGTGCCCCCATCCCAGCACTGGGGAGGGAATGGGGGTGAGGAACAGAGTCCTCGTCTGAAAGGTGAGATCATCTGCTCACTTTGCCCTTTCTTGGAAAAAAAAAGTAAAAAATCCTTCCTTTAGCGGAGCCTTCTCTTAGTCACCCCCTTTGTCGAGAGGAGCTTGGCAGGGGCTGCTGGAAAAAATCAAAAGTGTTTTCAAAAGGCAGCTTGAAAAGAGAGAGGGAGGGGGAAAAAACCTGAATCCCCAGAAAAACCCAAGACTGAAGACAAGCACCAACTCTGGTGCTCACAGCCCCTTCCACTGCCCAGGAAGGTGGAGAAATCCCATTCCCGGAGCTGAGCAATCCTTGCTGGAGCCACGTGCCTCGGGAGAGCCAGGGCAGTGAGGGGTCCCCCAGCACCAGGGCACACCCAGGCCGGCCGGGATTAGGGATCATAAATCTCCAATATTAAACCGGTAGGAAATTGGCAACCAGAGCAAGGCAAAGCCGCCGCCGAATAAATTAAAAACTGAAAAAAAAGGGGGAAAAATCCCATTTTAACTCTTTGCTCCAGCGAGGAGCCAGCCCTTTGCATTCCCAAACCCAGATGGTGTTGGGGTCACCTTTTGCTGCTGGTTGGAATAAAATCCACATGGACTCCACTCCACTTGTGCAGTGAGAGGGGAGCCAAGCCTTTGGAAAATCCTGCCTTGGATTGGGACATCTGTGCTGGCCACTGCTGTCCCGAGCACCCCCCGAGCACCACCTGGCCATATTAAAGACCCTCAGACTGCTCTGTTCCCACTGCCATTCCTTGGGATCTTTCCCAGGGGCCAGCACAGCAATGCTCCTCAAATTTCTAGCTCCCATGGACAGCTCTGTGCGTGGGACATGTGTGATATTCCAGGATTCCACAATAGGATGCACAAATTTGGCACTGCAGCCCAGGCCTGAGTCAGCCCTAGCAGGGGAAGCCTTGAACTCGAGAGATTTATCACAAACCCCAAATGTAAATTAAAAAAAGAATTAACTAATTAATTTTCCCCCAGGCTCCCTCTTTTCACGGCAGCCTCAGGAATTCTGGGGCCCTGACTCATGGTCTCTGAATGCTGCGAGGCACTGCTTTGCTTTCAGCCTTCAGCAGCTGCCCTCAAACATGATTTTGAGGCTTTGGGCTGGGTTTTGTTTTTATTAACATCAAACCATCCACCCCATGGCTTTCATCTCCAACTTCCAGCCTTTGGGGCTTTCTTGTGGCTGGAGGCTCCCAGCCAGGCCTCGAGGAGCCAGGAAACATCCCTGAGCTCCGGGGATGCAGGAGAGGAGCAGGGACTCTCTGTCCCCTCCCACAGCCTGGGGACCACTTGGCCACCTTCTTCTTCCAAAGAACCATCATTTGGTGAGAGCTGGAAGGCACCATCCAGGTGGGATTTGTGGGTCAGGAATGTCAGTGTCAGGTGGGATGTGGTTCATGGGGCAGCCCCTGCCCTCACCAGGACTCAGCTGTCCCCCAGCTCCCCCAGTCTGGCCCAGAGTCCCTCCTCACTGAGACCAGTGTCACCAGCCTGGACTGGAGCCCATCCTCACTGAAACCAGTGTCACCAGCCTGGATCAGAGTCCCTTCTCACTGAAACCAGTGTCACCAGCCTGGATCAGAGTCCCTTCTCACTGAGACCAGTGTCACCAGCCTGGACTGGTGCCCATCCTCACTGAGACCAGTGTCACCAGCATGGATCAGAGCCCATCCTCACTGAGACCAGTGTCACCAGCTCCAGCTGGAGCTGTGGGAGCTGCAGCCCATTTGATTTTGTTCTCCTTCTCCAGGAACTGTGTGCTCCTGGGTTGCCACAGCAAGGGGAGTGGTACCATCCCCACGAGTAACCATCATTCCCTATCACATCTTTTCATCTGCTGCCCCTGTTTTTCCAGGGATGCAGAGACAGCAACAGTCCTGAGCGCAGGGGCTCAGTGGGAGCATCATCCAAGTGAGGACAGTTCACCACAAAGCCAAGCTTTGTCCCAGGAGATGGCAGCTGAAGGACAACACCAAGCCCCAAAGCCAGCTTTGGACTGGGGGCACAGCTGAATCCTCACCCCAAATCAGGAAGGGAACAAAACCTCCTTCATGAGAAGCGAGTCTTTAAATCCCTGGGGATTTCCCCAGAGGAAACAGCTTAGGTGCTCCCAAAAATTCATCCTGGCCCGTTTCTGCCTCTCTGCATGTCCTGTGTCCCCTGGGAGCGGCTGGAGGTGCTGATCCCATCCCACCACTGAAATACCCAGGCAAACACCACTAAACCTGGGCTCCAAATCCTGGCTCGGGAGGAACTGCCTGTCCTGGATGTGAAGTTATGGGCAGAAATCTGGCTGTCAGGGCAGGCAGCTGTGGCTGCGCCAGCCAAGCCTTCCTCAAAGCTTTCACTCCTTCCACTTCATTAATAAAAGGGAAAAAATAAGAGACGGGGGCCTTGACATAAAAAAAAAATACAGACTGTGTGTTTTAGAGCAGAGTTTCCTGTAACCACCTCTCTCCGGTTCCTTTTCATTCATTTTCTCCATTTTGTCAGTGTGGACCCAGGCAGGTCAAAGGTTTAAGCTTTTTTGGAAAGATTTGTTTCCAAAAAATAAAAATTGGCTACTCCTCACATTTTGTTACCTTCACACCAGACAGGGAAATACACGGTCAGAGCTTAGGGTTGTTTTTTTTCCTTTTTTTCCCTTTTTTTTTTTTTTTTAATGAAAGCATCTGGCCTCCATGACATGCTCTGAAAAAAATACCCCATATATTTTGCAACGTGTTAAAAAGCTGTGCTGGGCTGCAGCACTCTGCTTCCTCCCAGAGCCTGGAATCAGTTGGTTTTAGAGACAGGGGGATGCTCCTCCACCACCAGCCTAGGGGTAAAAGCTGGGCTGTTACAAGGCAAATGGGAGAGTTTTCCCTGTTTTTTGGGGGAGTTTCTTCTCCCTCTGTTAATTTTTAATAACAGGATTGGCCCCACTGGGGCTCAGCCAGGCAGCTGAGACAGGCAGGTGAATGGGCAGGGGGTTATAGCTCTCAGGGCATGGAGGGAAGCATGAGAGAAAAGGGAAAAGCTCAAAACTTGGGCTTAAAAAGCCCTTTGTGGTTGTGCTGCGCCAGCCTGTGCGGAGCCACTGTCCCCTTCCTGCTCTCCCAGCCTGCTCATCTCCAGCTGGGGTTCTCACTCTGTCTCTGCTGGTGAGAATTCCTCATCCCACAACCAGCAAACCAACCCAGGAGAGCTGGGCAGTCCCTGCCTGGGGAAGGTATTTTTCTGGAAGCTGGTTTGTAGCCCTATTTGAGGAAAGAGCAAGGGCTGGAGTGGTGGAGGCTGAGTCCCCACCAGGTTTCCTCAGTTCATGGCTGCAGAGGAGGTTACATCATCAGCCATGGGCTTGGAAAACATCATCACCATCATCATCATCATCATCATCATCATCATCACCACCTTGCTTAGGGATCACCGTTGTCCTCCCACCTCAGTGTTGCTTTGGGAGCTCACAGTTTGCCAGTCCCCTGCCAGGACACCAGGAGATCTTGAGCCCAGTGCTGCCATTCAGTTCCTCAGGGATGCTCCAGTGGCTCTGCCAGCCCCAGAGTCAGGCTGGACACTGCCACTGACCCCTCCTTACAATCCCTGAGCCTCACCCTCAGTCCTCCACCTGCACTTTTTACTAGCAATTGCTTCTTCCACAGCATGAAATGGACAACTCTGACTGAGGAACATCTCCTAGAAACATGTGACCAGGGAGCCTCCCTGCTCCCAAATCCCTCCACAGATCTGAACCCATTCATGTCCTGCTCCAAGGCTGGGGTCTCATGGGGAGCTCTCTCCTTCCACTGGCCCAGATGTGATGGAACCCCTCACAGGCCTCTCCTACCTCCAGATTCCAAGTGCTTGGAGATGAGGAGCACTGCCAGTGTTCTGTTCGAGATTTTGGCTGATCTTCTCTTAAATCCTGGGGTTGCCTTAGGATCCTGGTGCAGATACACTGAGCAGGAAAGGGAGGGCAGAGGGGCTGGAGGGGTGGTCCCTGCAGAAACAGTCTCTGGCTGAAGCATGAGCTGCCCTCTGGACAGGTGGCTCAGGAACAAAGCTCATCCCAGTTCCTGGGGTGCATTCTGGGCTCTGGCACCGCCATGGGGATGGGCAGCCCCCTGTCCTGACCACTGCCAGGCCTCACCACAGGGCTCTGCCCTGGGCTGGAGCCACAGCTGTCCCGGGGTTTGGGAATTCCCTCTGCCTTGTGGCTTCAAGGGAAAAGGCAGGTCCAGAGTACACAAACCCACCTGATTCTGAAAGATTTTTTTGATCACTTTAAGGGTTCCCAGGAGCTGGCGGAGATGTTGCTGGGAACTGCTCCTGTGCTTGCTTCCCAGCCCTGTCCTGGGAGATGCTGCTCCTCCCTGGGACACAGAGGGGAGGATGAGCAACTGCTCTCTGCCACTGCTCCCTGTCATTCCCAGGGCTCCCAACACCAGGAGGGCCAGGGTTCTTGGGTACCTCTGCTCCCCTTCCTTCCTGGGGAGCCTGCAGCCCCCCGTGGGCCTTGGGTAACCATGGCCACGCTCCCTAGGGACCCAGGAGGACATGTGGCAGCAGAGCTGGAGAGCATCTCCCAAGTCTGTGGTGGTCTTTGCTGAGACCCTCAGACAAAGCACTGGCTGCTCCTGCTCATGGGGGGTGGCCTAGGGACAGAGTTTTGGGGCGCCACAACCCTTGGCTGCTGTGCCCCAGCCTGGGCTCTGGAGACAAAATCCCTCTTCCTCACACAGCCCATTAGGTAAGACTTGAAGTTCATTTTCTCCTCAGCAGCTCAAACAGTAACATCTGTTCCTCTCTTGCCTCGTGTGTTGTTTTTTTCCAGCTGTCCAGATCCACATCCTGAAAGCGGAAAAAAACGCGGACTGGTGGAAGTTCACGGTGAACATAATCTCCGTCTACAAACAAGGCAGTAACCGGATCCGGCGCGGAGACCAGACCCTGTGGATCCACTCCAAGGACATAGCCTGCAAGTGCCCCAAAATCAAGCCCATGAAGAAGTATTTGCTGCTGGGCAACAACGAGGACTCTCCCGACCAGAGTGGCATCATTGCGGACAAAACCAGCCTGGTGATCCAGTGGCGAGACACGTGGGCCCGGCGGCTCCGGAAGTTCCAGCAGCGGGAGAAGAAGGGGAAGTGTAAGAAAGCCTAAAGGAGGAGAAGGAGAGGGAGAGACTGACTGTGCATGCTGCTTTGTGTAGAGCTGGGGCGGGCAGGGACCGGCTGCCAGGGCGGGCTGGGGGGACAGGGGGGACAGCGACCACGGCTGGGGGGTGCTGGGCTTGCACCTCATATTCCAGGGAAGACAAAACCCAAGAGGACCCAACAGAACCCAACAGAACCCAACAGAACCCAACAAAATGCAACAGAACCCAACAGAACCCAACAAAACACAACAGAATCCAACAGAACCCAACAAAACGAGATCGCACACACGGACAGAACCCATGAGTGGGGTGTGGGCGTGTGGCACCCGGGGCCCCCCAGCTCCTTCCTGCCCCGTTGCTGAAGAACTCAGAGACACCAAACTGCCTTCCAGCTGCCAGCATCTGCTGCCTTCAAAGCTCAGCATGGGCACATCCACCCTGTAAGAAACTAATCAACAGCACCGCTGGAAATTAACTCCCCATCCCCAAAATACGTATTTGCAACTTAGGCTGACCGAGACAGTTCTTGTAGAGGAAACTAAACCGAGACTTTTGCTGAGGACAGACCCGAGGACTGACGGACGGTTCTTGGGGGACTTTGGTATCCAACAGTCGTGACCACCATGCACTGATGGTGCCTAGGGCGGCTGAGGTCTCCACTGTGATGATGCTCTGAGTCCACTTTAGGCACAGCAAAGAGGGGATGGTGTTGGTGGGTGACTTCCTGCTGTGCATAACTCCGGGAATGGCTCCTTGCTCTGGCCCTGACCCTGAGGATGCAGCCCCCACCACACTGGAGGAGTGGGAGCCCACAGGATGCCGTCCCCCTCCCAGCCACCCATTCCCAGGCAAGGAGTCAATAACCAGGATCCTTGACACCCTGACATGACAAAAAATCAGTATGCATCCATTTCCAGTAAGTGCCCTGGAAGGTCCTGCCAATCTCACTCTGAGTCTCCACTGTGGCCACCCCTGAACCTCCTCCATGGCCTTGATCCCCTCTGCTGCTGTCAGCCCACCATGAACCCTCAGATGGCAGAACATCCCCAGGTGACACCAAGGTCCTGGCTGCTCACTAATTTCACTCCCAAACTCAAGCAACTTTCCCAAACCCACACCAGCTCTGCCCTTGCTCCCTCTGGAGATGCAGCTCTGTGGCATCCCTGCAAAAATCTTGGAGACAAAGTGGAGAGCAGAGGATGCCAGGGATTGTCCCCAAGGGCAGTGGGGCCAGTGCAGAGCTCTGAGGCTTGGCTGAGGCAGAGCCCACACAGGGCAGAGACCTGCCCAAGGAAGGGGTCTCAGCTAGGAACAAGGTGTGACCCACCTAGAGCTCCCCAAATCGCTCTCCTCCTTCTGCTGGGGGTGAACACAGCCAATCTAAAACTCCCAATTTCGAGTCACCAGTGCACTGAGCAAGTGGAGGCTGCCTCACCTCAGACTGCAGCATCTTCCCCTGGGGCACCCTGCAGGCAGGACTGGCTCTGGAGTTGTCACCCTCATGCCAGGCTGCTCCCCTGCCACACCAGCCCATGGGGAATGGGGATATCCAGTTCCACCCCATCCATGGAGACAGGGAATAGCTGGGGCAGGAAGGCAAGGAGGGCAGGACAGGTACCTGGAGGAGAAGCAAACATTAGTCGCTATGAAAAGCAAAACCTCCCTGATATTTTTCCTTTTAGGAAACTTGGAAACATCTCTTTTATGACATTTTCCAGTGGTTTTGCCTTGTTTTATAGCAATTGACAATATTTATATAATGACATAAACCACCATAAAGCAGGGCAGCCATGTAAATAGGTGCAAAGAGGAGGCTCCTAGGGCTGCTGGAGACACCACCCAGAGGGACCCAGCTCTGCTGAGTCTCCCCTGCCACCACAAGGCCCCCAAAATGAATCTGGGTATCAGGAGTAAAATCCCACCCTGGATGCCAAGCAACTCCCCCCTCCAAGTCTGTGTTTTCTCCCCTTTCCCAAAATGGACTTGGTTTTCCTTATCTTGGAGCTCAAGGAGAGCCGACGGTTTTGCAGCCAGGGGAAGGGAAGCCACCAAATTTTGAAGGATCAAATCTGACCTCAAGTGTCTAAATGGAGGCTTAAAGCCTCAAAGCAGGGCTCGGATGTTCTCCTGCAGCTGCTGCCAGGGGCATCCCACCAGCTGGAGACAGCACAGCCCCATTCAGCTGGGATGTCCCCAACCTTTGGAGACCTTCAAATGGTGCCTAAAAGTAACGGGATCCAACCCAAAGCCAGTTCTCCACATTCTCCACTTGGAGAGCAGGAAGAAAAGGCCAGGGGATGTGGGGCCTTGGGAACTGCCCACGAGCACACCTGGACACCCAATGCTCACTCCTGGTTTCCACACCCTTGTCAAGCACAGCCACCCTCCCCAGCACAGCCTGGACACCCCACACCCCCCAGGGACCCCCTTCAGCCCCTTCCCTGCTCCCACTGGTCTTGGAGGCTGCAGAAGACCCCTCACCCACTCATCCCTCAGCCAGAGCCCTCTGACACAACCCAGGGAATCAGAAGGAAACGGAGCTGACCCAACAGCTCGGATCCTGCCGCAGGAGGGAAGTCCCCAGCCCTGTCCCACCAGGACCTCGTCCCTTCATCCCTGCTGGAGTTTGGTGCTTTCCAACTGGACCAGGCAAACCCCTTCACTCCATCCACGGTCCCCAGTGTCCTCCATGTGCTCCCAGTAACCCTGACCTGCAGGAGCTGCTGCTGGAACTGGTGGAACTGGAACAGCCGCTGCTGCCAGGGCAGAGCAGCCCCATTTCGGAGTCCAGAGGTGCAACTCTTCCCTGCAGCCACCCCTGCTCCAGGACATCTCCAGGACACCTCTGCCTGGTCACCCAGAGGGACAAGAGGCCACCATAACACCTGCATGGCCAGGGGCAGCTCTTGGGGACCAACCATGTTCTGACCAGCAAAGAACCCAGCGCCCACCCATCGCCCTGGGGACAGGAGTTGGGACACCAAGGACAGTGGGGTGGCCAGGAAGGGGCTGTGGTGCCTTTAGAGAGGCTTTGGAGAGCAGCTGAAACGCCAAAACAATCATCACTGACCGTAGCACCCGACAAAAGTCGCTTGGTCTCGTTTCTGTTCGTCCCGTCGTGTCTGTGCTCCCTCCCTGCCCCCGCCTCATCCCCTCACAAACCTGTGTTCGTTTTGGGGTTGGTTTTTTTGTTGATTTTTTTTTTTTTATCATTTCTGTTAATATCTTGAACTGTAAATGTTGTTTAGTTATGACCATGGCAGACTGCTTTGGGCAATGTTTCTTTACAATGCATACTAATATATTATGGTTATTATATATGAATATATTTAATGACACGTGAAAAAGTTGTGGATTTTCTTATTGTTTTCTGAGTTCTTTTTTTTTTCTTTTTTTTTTTTCCCTTTGTTTGTTTGTTCGTTAGATTGGCTGTAATTGACCTGAAGGAGCTTGTAACTGTTCAGCACCCCCTCGGTAGAACTAAAGTCAGAAACCAGTTGAATAAACTCTTGTAAACTGTACAAACCTCCTGGAATTTCTGCTTCTTCCCACCCCGTTGCTTGGTGAACCTGTGGGACAAAGACCTGGGCAAGGAACTGATGGTGTCCCCTCTGACCCCCTGGGTCTGTCAGTGTCCCCTTGGCAGGTTTGAGGTGGCACAGCTATTTTTGACTGCCAGTCCCAGCCCTGTCCCCCTGCAGCATTCCCAGGCAGCAGCCATGTGGCCTTGGGGACAGCGGGGTCCCCGTGGGTGGGTGAGTGGCATGGGGGGTCCCCACCGTGGGCTCAGCTGTGCTGCTGGAGGAGGCTGTGCCCTGCAGTGGGACAGAGCCAAAACCTGTGGGACCCCAGCCAGAGCTGGGGGACAGGTGTGGGAACAGGGGACAGGAGTCAGGAAAGCTGCCAGCCCCAGTCTAGACCTGTTTCTGTCCCATTCAGAGGCTGCTCAGCAGTGCTGGCCCTTGCTGCCCACCCACCGCAGGGCTCAGGGCTCCATCAGCTCCATCCCAGATCAGTGGGGTCAGCGCTGCTGGAGCCAAGCCCAGGCAAGGGCTGGTGGCAACAACAGCATAGAAAGCTGGAGATGGGGGAACTGAGGCAGCAAAACACTTCCAGGGACAAAAACACAGGCAAAAGGTGCTGCCAAGTGCCAGAGGGTCAGCCTAGCTGACCCGAGCCTTCAGCATTGCTGGGAATTTATGAATCCACAAACATCCTGGGGGTAGGAAATCTCAGATCTTTATTGCAGAGACAAATGGGTCACAAGTGCCAAGCCTCTGCTCCGAGGAGCAAATGGGCTTCCCAGATTGCTCTGGCTCCAGGCAGGTGGCCACTTGTCCAAAGGTGACACGGTGGCTCTGGAAAGAGGGGGATGAGGCTTTTCCCACAGAGGGCTGGACGTGGAGTGGTTTTCCCAGCCTGGTCCCACCAGGCAGTGTGGGAGAGGAGCCATCCACACACTGAGCTCACACCAGCAATCAGGGAATGTGAAAATGCTCAGCAGCCTTCCAGTATGATCCCTATTCTCATGCAGGAGGTGGGAACTTTTTCCCAGGGCACTGGGACATCCAAGTGCCTGGAGCACACAGCAGACCTGCCCACAGCACTTGGATTTTTGATGAAAACAACAACTGGAAGCAGCTGAACTCCTGAGCACATCCTCCAGGAGAGAAATGGAGGAGGTGGCAGGGAAGGTGAAGCCTGGGATGTCTCTGGGCACATTCCAGGAAGATCTTTGCTTGGAGAAGCCACTCCAGGTTGGCTTCTCCAATGCCGCTGCTTCGGAGCCAAACCCCAGCGTCTCTCGTATTTTAACCTTCCTTTTTCTTTAGTGGGGCAGGGAGACAGAAAAGCTTCCCTGCACACAGCACAGCACTGCCAAATCCACTGCTTTTTAATAAAACTCCTCACCCACACGACGCATTAAATGCTACCTAAAGGGCAAGGCTGAGAACCTCTTTGTATGCCAGCACAGCGAGCAAATCCTGGTGTTTCCACCCTTCCCAGGCGCTCACAGGAAAAATGTGTTTGAGGACCCAGTGGGTCAGAAAGTGCCTTTGAAAGGCTGGATCAGAACAAAGTCCCTGTGGAACACTGATCAGGATGAGTTACACGTCCACTCTGCGTGTCCTAGGAATTCAAACAGAGCTGTAATTCCCTCCATAATTGACAGTTTTAATTAGAAGCCCAGGCCAGGGGTCTCATCTGAACAAACCCAATGTTGCATTCCTGCTCTCAGTGAAGATCCACGGGGCTGCTCTAGAGCTGGAGTGAAATCCTGCTCTGGGCTCAGAGGCTGCTGCTGAGGAATAGCTCCAGGAGCATTCCCAGTGTTGCTCTCTCCACAGAGCTGCAGGAATGCACAGATTTGGAACCCCTCTCCAAAGCCTTCCCTTGTTTCCAGCTGGAACAGCCTTGCTTAAAGCTCTGTTTCTAATCTGACACCACCAATGAATGCATCAAACCCTGCCATGTCCTCCTGAAAACCAGACAACATGAAACCACCTCTGTTTTCCCCCTTCCCTCCTCTGAAAGCCACGAAGTGAAGCATCTGTCCAAGAAAACTGACCAGGCACAACCTAGGCTGGACTTGTAAAGGCTACAAGGATTTCCTTCACATGGAAGACTCCAGAGGAGCTCCAACTCCAGTCTCTCCTCCAGCTCTGAATACTGAGGATGGGCTGGGCACAGAGGCCTCTCTCAAGCTGCCGCCCAGGCCAAGAGGCACAGTTGGATCTCTGGGCCTTTTTCTCCACCAAGCTCCTCTCTCCCCTCCCCTGGGCCCTTCCCAGGAGCACAAAGACAGGGAAATGTTGCTCTCCAGATCCTACAACTGCAGGAGACAACACCACCAATGACAGGTGAAGAAGAGAAGCTGTGGATCCCTGGAAGTGTCCAAAGCCAGGTTGGAGAGGACTTGGAGAGACCTGGGATAGTGGAAGGTGTCCCTGCCATGGTGGAGCTGGATGAGCTTTAAGGTCCCTTCCCACCCAAACCATTCTGGGATTCTGTGTATTCCATGCATCCCATGGGGTACTCAGCAGCTCCCTTCCTCTGCTTCCTGCAAAACTCCATCTTCTTCCATGGTTCTCATCCTCAGAGCCTGGAACAAGGGGGTCCCAGCTCCAGCCAACTCCTGCACCCTGCAAGGAGGAGACTGAAGGTGATCAGCAGTCAGCAAGCCCTTAACAAAGGAGGCAGTGCCCAATTCCAGCCAGGATGAGCAAACTGAGCCCAGACGAGCAAAATGGATTTGCGTCAGTGGAGAGGAGACACAGCACCAGGACAGCCTGGTTTCCCACCCTCCAGAGCAGTGCTGCATGTGCTGTGTGGGTGGAAGGCAGGCAGGGGGAAATGAGTGCCAAAAGCCAGGTGAGAGCTGTGAAAGGAGACTCTCCACCACCAGGGCAGGGGAGGCCCAGCCCTTGGCAAGTCTCACAGATCTGTCAGAATACACACAAAGAAATCGAAAGAAATTGCTTATTTCCTCTCCAAACCAGCCCTTAGGATATGGCAGTGTTGGATAAATCATTCAACAGAATAAATCAGACAACACAAATAGTAGGAAACAATAAAACCCCAGGTAGATAAACTGTATATAAATGGATCAGCTTTAATCAGTATTTATTGCTTGCTCTATTAATCCTGAAATCAAGCTGGCATGTGTAACAAAATAATTATTCTCTTGGCCAGAAGCAAACATTCAATACTTCTTTTTCATTAGTTTTGAAATAGGTAATCCTTCCTCTCAGCTGTAAAGTGTGTGAGAAGTTGTCAAAGGAAGAGCCAGAGCTCAATTAGGATGTTAATTCTGGTGCATCTCCCGTGGCCAGGCTGGTGCAGCCCCTGGGGAGCACACGAGGGCAGAGCTTTCCACAGGCTGCACTGAGTCCTGCTGCTGTTTAATTCCCATCCCTGGAGATCAGCAACTCACCAATACTCTATCCATGGAGATCAGTGACTCCGTCCATAGAGATCCATAACTCACCAGTAACTCCATCCATACAGATCAATAACCCTATCCATGGAGATCCATAACGCACCAATGCCTCCCCCCAGGGCTGAGCACTGACCCAGTCCCCAGCAATTCTGTGCAGCCCACGGGGGTCCTGCAGGGCTGTTGCTTCCCATCCTGTGAGACTCCAGATGCAGTCATTCCCCAAGACTAATTCTTGAAAACCATGGAGCATTTTCACTCTGGAGGAAGGATCCCAAAGCAGGTGAATGTTGCTGTTCTCCAAACCACTCATGGATTTCAGTGTTTGAAGCCCCTGGGATGTCTGAGCTCAGCAAAGCAGGTAGGGCAGCAGCACCAGCATGTCCTCAGATGCAGATGCAGGAGAGATGGGTCCATCCTACAGCTGCAGCTGCCTGAGAGCCACAGGAGGGTGGGAACAGAGCCCTTTTCCCGAAGAAATCCTCCAAATCCCACAGAGCTCCTCAGCTGTGCTCCAAGGAGAGAGGATGTCTGGCGGATGCTGCTTCAGTCTGGTACCGTGGAGTTGACTCCCAGCTGAGGAGTTGGTTCCCAGCACAGAGTGGGTCCTTCCCTTCCCCAGAGCCCTGGTGCTCCCAAGGATCAGCTGCTCCCACGGGATCTGGGTTAATGCGTCGGCCAGAGCGCGACCACGGCGATGGCGATGAGCAGCAGCACGATCACCACCAGCATCCCTGGAGAAGACAGAACAAGAATTAGGCTGCTGCCTTCATCATTTACAAATGGTTTTCTGGGATTAAATTCCTCCTCCTCCTCCTGCTCCCAGCTGGGACTGATTCCCCCTGCTCACCCTCTGGTGACCTGAGCAGAGACCTGGACCCAAACCCCACATTGCCAGAGTGGTTCCTTCTCTTCCTGACCCTTCAAATCAGTATTTTCCAGCAGTGCCTGTGGGTATCTTCCTACCTGAACATCTGCCACAAAAACATTAGGGGATGTGTTTAACACACTGCAAGGCCAGTTCAGCTGTTCTCAAATCCCTCTGTACCATCCCACTGGGGCAAAGGATTATCCAGGAGGAAATCCAAATTGCATCAGGAAATTGTTTTCAATATGAAGTATTCCTGCTCTCAGACAGAACTCTGTGTAGAGCTGGCTTTCAGGATGTACCTGACTTGGGAAAACAGGCATCATCCAGCACTGGAGAGAATCCCACAGTGCTCTGCCTGTGGCTCTGTGTGCCCCATCCTGCCCCAAACCCCACTGGATCCCTGCAGAAGTGAATGACAAATGAGATCTTAAAAAACTTCACTTTTCTGTTCAGCCACCCCAGCTGCTCTGAAGGACAGTGTAAAAAACTCTGACTTATGCAATGTTAGGAAGGCTGATCCAGAAAACAGCAACAGGAGATTTTTCTCTCCCTCACAGCTGAATGACAGCAAAAAGGTGACAGAACAGTTGGACACCTGCTGGAGGGAACTACTTCATGGAATGCTTACAGAGTCACAGACTGGGTTGGGTGGGAAGGGACCTTAAAGCCCACCCAGTGCCACCCCTGCCATGGGCAGGGACACCTCTCACTGTCCCAGGCTGCTCCAAGCCCCAGTGTCCAAGCTGGCCTTGGACACTGCCAGGGACCCGGGGGCAGCCACAGCTTCTCTGGGCACCCTGTGCCAGGGCCTGCCCACCCTCACAGGGAGGAATTCCTTCCCAAATCCCATCTATCCCTGCGTCCTGTCCCTCCATCCCTTGTAAGGAGTCTCTCTCCATCTTCTCTGTCAGCTCCTTCAGGTCCTGCAAGGCCACAGTTATGTCACCCCAAAGCTTCTCCTCTCCAGGCTGAACAATCCCAGTTCCCCAGCCTTTCCTCCCAGCAGAGCTGCTCCATCCCTCTGATCATCCTGCAGCCTCCTCTACACTCTCCAGCAGCTCCAGCTCCTTCCTGGGCTGGGACAGGGCTGGGGCAGCTCTGCAGGTTGGGGCTAACCTGTGCACAGGAGCACAGGGGCAGAATCACCTCCCTTCTCCTTAACTCCCCATTTCTCAGGGGGAGCTATCCCTTTTCTCTCCCCTCTTCTAGAGGAAAGGAAGAAATGTTTTAGTGAGAATGGCCTGGGATCCACCTCCCAAACCACCCTCAACACAGAAACTCCTCACCCAGCTGGATCACTGTGCTGGCCACTGGCACCACACTCAGGGGCATCCCCTGGGCTTAAATGATCTTTTAATTAAGAGGCTTTTGTTTGTGTTCAGTATCTGCTCCGTGCTGTCTCCTTGTCCAAGCTGTGGGAATCCACAGGGTTCCAAGAGCGGAAAACCTGTCCCTTCCTCTACTCTGCTCACAGAGGACTATTACTCAACCACTTACAGTATTTACAAGTCCAGCTCATGGCAATTAAAAAAGGATGTATTAAAATAAACTCCTCTTTCCAAGATGGAAAAGGATATTAGACACTGCTTTTTGTAAATAGTGTCATGTTTTCTGTGCAAAAACTGTTTCCCTGCCAAGGGCCAGGATTCTTTTTCCAGGGAAATGAGTTGCCACCAACAGTATTTTTTTCTCTTATGCTCAGCTGAAACCATTTGTTATCTGAAGTGAGGTTGAGCAGCTCTTCCTGCCCTGGCTCCAGCAGGTCCTGGGTGCTGGCAGGGAAGGCATCACCTCTGTGTGCTCCTCCTGGGGTGTCCCAGGATGTGGTGCCTTTGGCTCAGCAGGGACAAGATGCAGGGACTGCATGCTGTGGGCATGGTTTGGGGTGATTCTGATTGGAGAATTCTGTTTGGAGGACACCTGGATGGAATTGCTGATTAGTGACCTCAGCCAGCAACACAAACTGATCCATTGAAATCATCCATGGAATCACAGAACCCCAGATAGGGTTGGGTTGGGTTGGGAGGACCTTAAAGCTGATCTTGTCCCACCCCTGCCATGGCAGGGACACCTCCCACTATCCCAGGTTGCTCCAAGCCCCAGTGTCCAGCCTGGCCTTGGACACTGCCAGGGATCCAGGGGCAGCACAGCTTCTCTGGGAATTCCATCCCAGGGCCTGCCCACCCGCACAGGGAACAACTCCTTCCCAATATCCCATCCATCCCTGCCCTCTGGCAGTGGGAAGCCATTCCCTGTGTCCTGTCCCTCCATCCCTTGTCCCCAGTCCCTCTCCAGCTCTCCTGGAGCCCTTCAGGCCCTGGCAGGGACTCTGAGGTCTCCCTGGAGTCCTCTCCTCTCCAGGCTGAACAGCCACAACTTTCTTGCCCTTTCAGTCTCTTTTTTTTTTTTACACCTTAATATACATTTTGGAGTTTTCAACAGAGCCAGAAGCAAATAATTTGCCTAAATAGGGAAGAAGTAAGATCTGATAAAGCTGCCACATTCCAATTCTCTGTTATGTTTTGCACTGGAGGGAGAAGTTTTAGAGGGTGCAAATCCTTCGCACAGTTTCAGCGTAACAGAGTTTATGGACTCCAGCAATTAAGAGACAACCGAGATCAGCTGCTTGGAAAATACTCCATAGGTGTGAATTAGTAATGATACAGAGTGGAGTTAATGGGGTGTAAATATTCTTTGACAAGTCCCAAGAAAAACTGCACATAAACCCCAAATTATTCCCCAGCAGGAAGAGGGGAAGGTGGGGAACTAATGAAGGATTGCTAATGGGCAGTGCTGAGGGAAGGAACTGCAGGGCACAGTCAGGGCAGTGAGAGAGGGACAGTAAAATGAAATAAACCTCATTTTATTCCTGGGAAAAGAGTGGCATTAAAAACCTGGAGCCAAAAAGTGCTGGTCAAGTCCTGTCCTTGTCCCAGGTGAGATGGGAGCAGCAGGGCTGCCCGTGTGGATCTGATCCCAGGAACATGGATCAGACATGGACACCAACCCAGGAGCACACGGATTGCCCACAGCACACACATTTCAAAGCACCTCTTGCATGATAGAGAGCAGATGTTACACACATTTTCCCCCTGGTACTGCAGAACAGCAGATCAGAAGGATCTGAAGGTTTAAAACCTGGCTGTTTCACATGCTTTCCCCACAAAAGCTATTGATAGGATCTGACAGGAATTCTGCATTCTGGGTTCCCTGCCTGCTTTGCCTTTTTTTGCTGAAATGCTATGGAATATAAATATTCCCCCTGACAAGAAACCCTCAAAGAGAAGCTCAGGAATCAAAGCCATTCTTAAAGTCAACAGGAGTCGGAAGAGAACAAAGAAAAGATTCTCGTGCAAAAGAAAACAGTGACAGGAATACAAATCCGAGCTGCATCTCTCAGGGAAAGGTGGGAAGCAGAAATCCATGTGCAATTACAGAGCAAATAATTAAGGCAGGCTGGAGTAAATGCCATGCTCCTGAAGCTCCCTCTGCCAAAGTGCTCCAGCTGCTGATCCAGCTGCTGATGCAGCTCCGAGGAGCAGGGCAGGAATGCAGGGAGCACATTCCCAGCTCACACTGAGTCCCAGGGCATGCTCCATTCAGGATGGGGATCTCCCCAGCATTCCTGGGAGCACTGGCACTCACACTGCTCTTCTGTTACTGCTGAGCTCAGCTACACCTCTGCCCTGGCTCAGGGGGTTCATTACTCCAAACCTCATCAAACCTTCTTCAAATGAAGATCACATTTTCAAATACAAGATGAAAAGAAAAGGTTAAAATACACGTTATTTAGGTTAAGATTGCTCTTTGGTCTGTCTCACCTGCTCTGCCCAGCCCTGAGAGCACAGGACCTGGGGATCTCACCACATTGCCCCTTCCCAGGGTCACCTGGGGCAGCCCAAGTCCCCACCCCATTCCCTCTCCCCAGGATTTGTCAGCTCTGAGGGTCACTGGTTTGGGGTTCCTCATGGACACCCTTCCCACTGTGCCTGGTTTACCCCCACACCACCAACTTTCCAGCTTGGGTTCACACAGAAATGCAAAGAAATCCTTGAGACCCAAATTTACCTGGAGGGCACCCAGGAGAGGAACCTCTACCCCCAGCTGGCACCTCAGTGCCCAGGGAGTTGATGATAATCCCAGCACAGCTGAGGACTCCTGTTCCCTTGTGCCTCCTCAGCCTGGAAGCCCCTGGGCCAGGCTGTGTAACTCCAGGGTGCAAGTTCTGCCCAGGTTATTCCCTACTCAGACCCAACTCCCTGGAGCTCTGCCAGCGTCCTCAGCAGTGACAAACACCAGTCACACACAACAACTCCAAGAAATCATTCCATTTCCCTCTCTCCATCCCAACCTTTGCTGTTTTCCCATCCCAGGGGTGGCTCAGAGCTCACCCTGCAGAGCTGGACAGAGCCCATTCCTGCCCCTGGGAACAGCCCTCTGCTCTGGGATGGAGCCCATGCCACAGACAGCACCCTGACACCCCAGCTGTGCTGCAGAGCTGCGAGAGGATGGAGAATGACAAACATTTCTGGTTTGCAACCTCATGGAAGAGCAGGGTGTCGTGTGCTAGACAATCCCATTTGCCTCCAGTCACTAATCCCAACCAACACTGCTGGAGTGTTTTCCTCAGAGAAGAGCAGGCACCTGCCTCAGCCAGCTTTGGTGTTTGTGGTTCACCATCCAGACTTTCCAATTCCTCCTGCTGACTGCTCAGATGGAGGCAGCTGAGACTCAATGATCCAAACTTTTCCTTGGAGCCTTTTTACTTCCAAGGAAATGGTGGGAACCTGGCAGAGCTGTGTGCTCAGAAGTGTCTGCCCAGAGGTGTCTGCTCACAACCAGAGCTGCTGATGGGGGGAAGAGCCCTCAGAGCACCCACACAGAGCAGCCAGACTGTTCCCTGTCCCCTGGGTGCCAGCATGGTGACAAGGCTGTGTTTACTGTGAAATATCCCCTTGTTGTGCTGAGTGGAACTCCTGGGAATTCAGTGTGTTCAGGATCTGGCAGGGGTTCAGGAGCCTTTGAACAGGCAGGCAGGAACTTGGTCATAAATCCATCGTGTTTTGACAAATCCCTCTTGGGTAAGTGTCAGAAAATTTCTGGTCTGCTTCTATCAGATATTGATTTACCATTAAAATCATTCCATGTGTTATCAGCCAGGGCTCTGCAAGGTGTCAACATCCCAACATCACCCTGGGCAGTTCCTTCAGAGGAGACACTGCACCTTCCTCCTCCTCCAGCATCCCCCAGATCCTGGGTTTTTAATCATCCCCCAGATCCTGGCTTTTCAATCATTTTTATAAACACACACCTGCAAGGAACATCCCAGGGCTTGAGGGGACCCTTGTTTCCCAGCACCACCAATGCTGGCAAAGCCTCAGCCCTTCTCCTTCAGCCCCCAGCACTCCTGGCACCAGCAGCACCTGCTGTGCTCCCTGTGGCTGCTCAGCATCTCACCCCAGCTCACCCCAACACATTCCAGCCACAATCCCTACATCTCAGAGCAATGCCAAGCCCACTGCAATGCCCCCAGCTCAGGCAGGGATGTGAGGGGAGCAGGGAGATGCAGCCAGGGCTTTGCAGGTCCTGTGAAAGGTCCCCAGTGCAATGCTGCTCTGTCCCTCTGCCTTGGAGCTGAACAGCTGAACAGCAAATCCACCCTGCTGCTCTGTGCAGCCCCAACCCAGCAATGGCACCAGAACCTTGCAGCAAGGTCCTCACCTGTGGCTAGCACAGGTCTTTCTCGTGGGAACATTTTGCTATATTTCATAAACAAAGATAAAGTTTGGATGTTTTGCAAACAACTTCTCCGGATTGGGTCAGTTTGGGCTTGGCCAATTGTGCCTAGGGGGAGATCTCGGGCTGACCAATCTGGGTGCACCTCTGTAAACTCTATATATATGGAAATCAAAACAATAAAGCTCTTCTCTCTTTCCTTGTCTGAAAACTTGGGTCATTCCTCAGCTAGCGGCTCAACAGCGACACTCACCCACCATGGGCTCAGAGCATCAGCCTGGCTCAGGCTGCCACTGGGAATACCCAGCCACCAGGGAGAGCATCCCAAATGCTTCCCAGGCATGCTGGGAGGGCTGATGGAAGGGAGTGCAGAGGGAATCTGCCTGTGATAGCTGAGGTGTGGACTCAGTGGGCAAGGAAATCTCCTCCAGTCCCACTGCTGCCATCAGTGCCCAGGCTGGGCTGGTCCTGGACAGGGCAGTGCCCAGAGCAGATGCTGAGCAGTGAGGTCCTCTCTCCACGGGGTGCACAGCCCTGCACTCTCCTCCAGCCTGGAAGCAGATAGCTGGGGCAGCCCCTCCCCACAGGGAGCAGCAGCTCTCCTTTCGACAGATCTGACCAATGTGATCCCCATCTGTCATCCCCAAATCCACCTCAGCTGGGACCCTGGAGCCTCGGGAAGTGGCTGTCCTTGGGTGAGCTGGGTGCTTCCGTGGGCCCAGGATTGAGAATATTCAGAGGGCAAATGCAGCCACGTGGGGGTTGGGTCCTGGGGATTTCAGCCCATTAAAATAAAATTTCTAAGGCATGTGCATGTGTGTGTGGCCAAGTCCTCTGCCCTGACTTCAGAAGCTGCAAGGCTGCATCCAAGTCCATTCCAACAATGTCTAACTTGCATCTGACAAATCCCACCCAAAAATGGGATCTGCCTATGGCAATCCCCTGGCTCTGTGCCTGCAGGGAGGAGGAGCAGGGAAAGCAGCCCTGAGCATCCCCCAGCACCTTGCTGGGGAATATTTCGGGAACAGCAGTTGTCCTTGGGGTTTTCCCTATCTTTCCTGCTTATTTGAGTGTAGTGTCATTCCCAGGTTCCACACTGATGTCTTTTATAGATGATAAAACAATAATAAATAACATGCTTTGACTTTAAAGAGCCTGTATAGGATTACATTATCTGGAAAAAACAGCTTGGTTTATGCCAAGGAAGTTATATTCCCACAGAACTGTCCATCCAGAAGTTTATGAATAAGTCTTCTTTTATAAGGGACACGGAGCAGTAACTTATAAACACATAATCGTTGTTTTATAGGGCAGCAGAGAGGCAGGGCAAGGATGGGAGCTTCAACCAGGGGCTGCAGAGTCCTGGCTGCCTTCCTCGAGGACTTCTATTCAATATCAGAGCTTTTAAAAACCCAAATTTTATCTGCTGTTTCAGTAAGTTAACTTTAAGCCCGTGTTGCCAGATATCTGGCAGAAACCTTGCCCAAATCCCTTCAAAGCCCTGCTTTCCGAGGCAGCAGAGAACCAGCTCGGAGGCTGGCTCTGCACCCTCTGCACATACCTAAAGCACTACTTTCACATGGCAAGCACCCCCAAGAAATCCATCTTTATGCTCCCTAAAAAAGAGCCAAACACTTTCTCCCCCAAAAGCCGTAAAAAAATCTTTCCCTCTAACATTCTCCCCGTGCCGAGCGAGCCGGCTATTCAATTTGTCTTGCATTAAGAAGCACTTGAGCAGAAATCCCACGCTATGAAGCTGGCTTGGATGTAAATCCAGCCCCGATTGCTACACCTGCAGCACTGAACCCACCCTCGGGAGGTTTGCTCTTTATTAGTTTTGTGACAGCCAAACGTTTTCTTGGGCGAGAGGGCTGGGGAAAGGCGGTGTTACCCGACGCCCCCCCAGCCTGGAGAACCTGGTCCTTATTGCTTTTGACCTTCCTTTTCAACTGCTCTGCCTCGAGGAATTCAACACTACAGCTGGACCTCTCAACCCTGACATCAAAATCATTGGCAGGTCTCAGAGAAATCAAGACCAGGCTCGGTGAGCGGTTATTAAAGACTCCAAATGTTCATGTGTTTCACTGGGTCTCGAGGAGGGGAAAAAAAGACACCTCTCAAAAAAGCTGAGCTCGTTGGAAACAACAACTATTGCATTATTAATTCCTTATTTGGAAGAAAGAAAAACCCAGGTCATTCCTATGTAAGATGAAAAAGCTCTTGGTCTATGAGTTATTCCACATTTGGAGCTGTTCATGATGCCAGATTAACCTGAAGAAACGATTTATCTGAGGGAAAGGTACAGACTTTGTTTATCCACGTTAACTCCTCAGTCAATATTATTTCACACGCTAAAAACTGCATTTTTGTGGGGTTTGGTCATCTCAGGTTGGAGATAGGATTCCCTTTGGGACACCCAAATGAGTTTGTTGCCCCCACAAGCCTTTGACCAGGGCAGGGAGATACCTCATGTCACTGACAGAAGGGTCTGTTGGCAAACCAAGTGTGGCTAAAAACCAGCAGGATGAAAACCACCACTACCAGAAAATGTCAGATTAGCCCCAGAAGCAGCGTGGAGTGAGTTGATATCCAAACCTTCATGACTTCAGCAATCAAATAATCCCAAACTTTGGGTCCCACACCACATGCGCAGCCCGGCTGAGGGAAGGGAAGTGAGATAAGTGTTTCTCTTAATCCATTATTGTTATACTTCAATTTGCTTCTTTTTTAATCTATTTTTCAAATTCCAGATGCATGCCAGGTAGTGCCTTGAACTGCTTCCAAGCACAACTGCACCGAAATCCCAAATTCCTTCAGAAAGAGGCACAAACCCAACCTCACCAACAGCTCAGGGCTCTGCTCACAGCCTCCAGCTGCTGCTCACATTTCAGCACCTCTGATGTTCAGCTGCTCTATGGGAAGGTCATCTCCTGCCTTTGGAAGGCTCAGATCCAATGGTTTGAGGTGCCACATTTGACTGTGGGTGTATTAAACAATTCCTGAACCTCTCGCACTGCCCTGAGAACCAGAAAAGAGAAAGGGCAGCTCAAAGGCAGGAAAGTTTCCCATGGAAATTAAGAAATATAAATTATTGTATCTTCTGAGCAACTAGAAGTGAAGCTCAGAGACAGGCAAGACATTTGTTTGGAGCTGAAGACAAGGCAAGAGCACAGCAAGAACTAAACTGTCACAAGTTTTAACTTTCAGAGGAGTCTGTGGGAAAAGGAACAGTTTGAGCTAAATTTGTATCTCCTTTAAATAGCAGGAGGCAGTTGAGAGAGGACAATGGTGGATAAATGGTTCATGTACCTCTCAGACTGAATTACTGAACCAGAGAGCTTTAAAGCAATCCCCACACAGAGCTGAACACTCTTCTGCAAAAATTCTGGATAATAAAACCATTTCCTGGACTCACCATCACAGGAAGAGCAGGTGTGAGAGGCAACAGCTTCCCCAAGTGACTCCCCATCCCCAAAACCCCAAACCAACCCAAAACTGGAAACCTCAACCCATCTCTGCCTGTTCTGAGGGGTGGGCTGGGGCAGCACATCCAGAGCTGTGAAGTTCATCCAGCTCCCAGCAAGCCCCAACCTGGAAATATCCTCATGGTTTTTCCTTTTGTTCTCCTGGAGTGACTTCACAGACTTTCCTTGCTTGGCCTCACACTATCATCAAACTCTTTCCAACCCCAAAGGTCATCGGCAGATGTGGTTACTGGATTTCTTTGCATGTGGCTTATTTTTTTCTTTTTTTTTGGTAATTAAACGAGCACACACACTTTCCAATTGTCCCTCCTCCAAACTCTCAGGCATCCTTTCCCTTACATCAGGGACACCAAGGAACAGCAGCAGTCAAGGAATACTCTGCATCCCTGAGCAATGGAGCTGCAGCTTGGAATGGGACCTGTGAAAGGTTCACAAACCTCATCAACGTACACTGAAGGCTTCCCAGAAGACAGGGAGCAAAACAGCTAAAACAAGACTGTAAAGCTTCTAAAAATCCCTTATTTCAGATGAGGGTCACTCAAAGCACTCAGATGAGCCCAGCCAAGCCAGAGGTGTCACCTGAACCCTTGTGCTCTGGAGTAAGCTCAGAAACACCAGCAGAAAGGGTGAGGAAGCCCAGGTTTAGCTGGGATATCCCCATCTCCACCAGAAGATATCTCCCCATAGCATAAACAGTGAGGAACAGAAGGGCTTGGCATGAACTGTGCCATGAGCTGTGGTGGGAGAGCAGCAGGGATCAGGGTGTGGGGACAGCCAGGGGAAGCTCTCCCAGAAAGAACAAAACCACCCCAGAAAATCCAAAGGTTTCCAATGGAAAATCCAAGCAGGTGGGACCTTCAGCAGCACAAGTCCCAGCTCACTGATGAGCTCTTTGCATTCCAGACATGGCAGATTTACCAGCGCTGCCCACAAGGACTCACCAGCTTGGAGTCAGAGTGAGTTAAATCCCAGAATGGGGCAGTGCTGAGGGCTGGGGTTCCTCCCAAATCTGGGCCTCCATGGACCTTGTCCAGCTCAGCTTCCCTCCCCAGCCCTGACTCCAGCAGGGATGCAGAAGCCCAGCCCAGCTGGCAAACTCCAAAGGGTTTTCCTGAAAGGAAGGGTCACACCCCAGCCCTGGTACCTGCAGCAAGCTGGGGACAGGCAGAAGCTGTGACAGATGATCTCAGCAGGGAACTGGTGTTCCTGCACGACTTTCTCCAGTAAAAACAAACGGGGAAAGAAAAATAATCAAATGAAAGCCAGCTCTGCTGGCCTGGCGCAGAAGGGGACATCTGCCCACGTCCATCTGCCACCAGCCCCACAGCCTGGCTTTGTTGTTGGTGGGGTCAGTTTTCTGCCATTGTAGCTCCCTGAACTGCCTCCCCAGGACACCAGGGCCAGATAGGGAAAAAGGTGGGAACGTGGGGAGAAGGAGCAGGCAAGCACCAGCTCTGCTTGGATGCATCACTAAATTGTCCCATTAGGCTCTTAAATCACTTGGGAAAGGATTATCCTTTGCCTCTTCCTTTGTTTTTCACTCTGGCAAATGCTGGGATTGCTCCCTCCCTACTTAGATGGATGTATTACAGCACCAAAATGCTTCCAAAACATTTCAAGCATCACATGAAAAAAATAAACAAGAAATAAAAATAATCACGGCTCAGTGAAACGAGTGGAACAACAACAGCAACAACCCCCCAGCTTTACTGATCCATCTGAACCTGCAAGGACAACTTCCCCAGCACGGCATTGATCAAGGGGAAGAGTTTACAGCACAAAAAAGATCATATCGTGTTCATATCAGTCATTTAGGGTCAGACTAAGTGTTCTTGAAGGCTGGTCCATGTGTCTCCGATTTTCCAAAGTGGCCCACTCGCCCAGGAATTGTAGGAACTTTTGGAAATAGGCAGCTGGCTCCCAAGTCTCCAGGATGCTTGACCGAGTGGTCAGGAGGGCTGAGATTTCCATACAAATTGCAGAGCTCCTAAATGGCTTCCTCAGCACAGGGCCGGGGGTGGAAACGGGAGAATATTTAATGATTAGTTCCTTATGGCTCCCACATTCTTGAAGCATATTTCTTGCAGTCCCTGGAACACTCCTGCATTCTTGATTGCAAAATGGCAATAAGTGATTTCCTTTAAAAGCCTTGTCTTTTATTGGAATACTAAAAATACCCCACTAGCCCCACTGCTCTGCACTCTCTCTCTTTCCTGGACAGGCCCCATCAACCCTGATGTATTCTATTTTGAAGACAGCAATAAACATTTCAGCATGGGCCGTTCAATCCACTTCATAATAGATCTCGCATTTCCAGTGGAGCCCTTCTAGCACCATAAATCATCTTTACACAGACTTAAGTATGAGAAACTCCAGCTCAAAAGCAGCGTGGATTTTTTTTCTTTTTAGAAATTAAGAATGGGCACAAAATAGTCAAGAATTAAATGTGTGACAACTTTAAACATGAAAGCACTGGGCTGACCCTGTAAACCAGGGCTGTTGCAATGGTCAGAGCCACACTGTGCAGTGCTGCTCCAGTCAATCCACTTGACAGAAACCTACCTTGGTGGGGTGAAGTTCAGAAAAAATTCCCTACACGTCCACTCCATCTGAACAAACACAGCTTTCAAATCTGGGAGACTCTGGCTGCTGCTGATTTTAAAAGCCACAGATGAAGATTAATGACACAGCACGTCTGAACTGCTTCCACACATCCAAAACTCCTTTTGTTTTTCCAGTCCATGAGGACTGGAAGTCCAAACTGTTCTCCCCTCTGCTCATGATGTCTCTCTCCATCTGCTCCAGACCTTGGAGAACAGCTCAGAGATAATTCCAGGTACAGAACAAGGAGGCTCCCGCCTGAGCCAGGATTAGTGTCCTGGCTGAGCTGGGGAGCTTCTCCAGGAACAGCAGCTGAGCAATGCAACCAAGAACTGAGACCAGGAGCAGCCAGCGCTGCTCAGCCTCCAGCATCAAAGCCTTTGTGTCTCCAGAGGCCAGCAGGGGCGGAATTCTGAGCCCCAGCAGTGCAGGGAGTCCCCAGGAAGGTAGGTTTGGCTGGACAAGGTGCCCAAGCAGCTCCAAGCTGGTTCCCAGCAAGGTCACTTCTCTCCACATGGAGGGGCTCTGCTGGAAGCCTGAGCTCAGATCTGCTGCTCACACCTTCACTCTGCTTCAGCAATTTCTCTCACACAGTTTCTCTCCCCAGTCAGCCCCAGGCTGATCCCCATGTGCTGGATGAACCACAGGCTGCAGCTTCCACCTGAGTGCAACCCAACACAAGGGACAGGGTCACAGGTTGGACAGGGTCACTCCTCCAAAGCCCCAGAGGGAAGTGACCCTGGCTGTGCTGTTGTGGCTGGACAGTCACACTGCTGGACAGTCTCCTCACTGCTGCCACATGGATGGCAAGCTCCCTGCCCCATGGGATCCAGGCAGCAACAGGCTTTGCTTGGCATCAGCTTCCCTTTCTGGAGTGACTGTCACCTTGCTGAGCCCTTCCCCACCTGCAGCCAGGCTCTAACAGCAGGCTCTGCACAAGGACTGGACAAAGTAACAGCTGCATCTGCTCAGGAATTTCACTGGCAGCCTGAGAGACCTCTGCAGGAACTGGGGTGAGATACAGCATTTGCCCAAAGTGGTATTGATGTTAAAATCAATGAAGTTTCACCTAAATGTCAAAAGAGCCACATGGGAAGATGCCAGGGCTTTTTCAAGCACTTATTATCAGTTCACTCATTCTGTGAATTTTATCTGGGTGAATCTTCTACTCCAAAAGCAGGATGTGGTGACCACAGCAAGGACATGCTCTGAGGAAAGACACTTGGAGTCATCACTCAAAAAAACATCAGGAGGAAATGGATCATGGAAGGTTCTACTACAACTTAGTGCTCCAAGCAGGGTCAAATCAGGAGCTGGGCTCGATGTTCCTTACAGATCCCTTCCAAATAGAGATATTCCACAATTCCATGATTCTCAGACCAGGCTCAGGTTGCTCGGGGCTTTGTCAACCTGAGCCCTGGAAACCCCTAAAGATGCAGAGCTGTTCAGGGATGCCACACTCAGGATTCCCCTGGGTGAAACCCAACCAAAGATGTGCCCAGTGGCACCAAGAGCCTGTGCTGCTCTGAGGAAGGCATTTCCCAACCCACCAAAGCTGCTTTGGAAAGCCCAGCACAGCAGGGACAGCGCCAAAGGGAAATGCTGGAGTGGAAAAGTGCTTTCCACCTCAAACACAACCCTGAGGAAAGGAAAAAAACCTCGGCGTCTTCCTGGCTGGATCTTTAAACATTCAGGTGAAACCTCTTTAAACATTTAGGTGAAACTTCATTGATTTTAACATCAGTACCGCTTTGGATTAATTGTGTGGTTTACCCCAGTTTCTGCAGGGATGAAGCAGCCTGCCTGCAGAATTCTTGACACAGATACAGCTGTTATTTTGTTGAGAATTGTGTTTTCACAACTCAAAGAACAATCCTGCTTTTAGAAACTTGCTCAACCTTTGGCAATGCAGCCTAATCAACAGAGAAAACTGCAGAAACCAGCAACGAAATACTCATTAATACCATTTACAGCTGCTAACAACTACAAGAACCTTCTAAAAATGCCAAGGGAAACAGGGTGGGTGAAACAATCCCTTGCAAACAACTGAGCCAATATATACAAGAATTGTGATAAGAAATTAGGTTTGACTTGTATAATCACTTTAAAAGTTTTTGGAAAATGGAGTCTGAAGAGCAGGAGGCTGATAAAATAACAGAGTTCAGTAGCAATGCAAAAATTTCATGCTGATGAAGTAGGGAATTCAATCCTTGCTGAATTCTTGACATCATTTAGATGTTAACAGAAGTTTCTTCTCCAAAAAAGAAGGCAAGGCATCTCTTGAAGCCCACACACAGATCTCTGACTCCTATATGCAGAGTACTACACAGAACTATTTTGGTTTTGGACGACTGCATTGTCTCATGTGTCAGGATGACTATTTGATTTTCTTTTATTTTTTAATTTCAGCCTCGAGCAGAGCCAAACCTGTACAATTTATGCACGTGCAGTGCAAGAGGTCCCCTCTCATTTTGTGTTATAAAAAAAAAGAGAAAGGAGGAGGGGAAAACCACAGTATCATTTAATCTCTGTACCTTCCTAAAACCTGAGAAGTTTATAAGCTTTTAACTCCAGTTCCCTGTGTTTGCCTCCCCACATGACAGCTCCAAGCTGCCCCAGCAGCTGCACAGTAAAAGTCTTCAAAGGAAATAAGGAAATAATTGCTCTGAGAACAAAGTGCTGGGGAAGCCCTGGCCTGGGTGACACGAGCAGGGCTGAGCTGGTGCTGCTGCTGTGGCACTGTGGCACTGCCAGCTCTGCACCCCCACTGCCAGTGGGGACAACAAACCCAGGGGAGCACTGGGAGAACCTGCAGAAGGCAAGATGGTTTGGAAAATCTTCTCTGCTGCCTGGTGAAGTTGTTGATGTCCCATCCCTGGAAGTGTCCCAGGCAGGCTGGATGGGGCTTGGAGCAACCTGGGAGAGCAGAAGGTGTCCCTGCCATGTGGGATGGGATGAGTTTTAAGATCCTTCCCAATACAAGCCACTCTATGATTCTGTATTTCACATCCTGTTTTCCTTTTGGAGAACATTTACCTTTTTCAGCTCCTTAAGGTTATTCCTACATATGTGTGGGGGTTGACAGAAAAAAATGATAAATATATAAAGTCAAGGAAAAAAGGTCAGTGTAAGGAATGGACCCTGTTATCAACCGACCAACCAACATAAAAATACTTGGGAGCGAAAGAAGTTGCCTGATTTACTAATTTCTTTTCTTTCCTGGACTCTGATCCTATGGTTAAATCTACAGAGCTTTTCCCCTCACACTTCCAGGGGGAGAAGAAACCCTTCCCGTAAAGAGGGACATAAATCTCCCTGGATCATTTGTCTGAATCCTGCTCCTGCCCAAACACGGGATGCTCCATATGCTTTTGCAATAGCTGTTTTGATAGAATTACCAGGACTGTCCCTTATTAATCATGTTGCCACTACAAGTCCCTCTGGAGTGTTTGCTTATTCTCTGCTTTTCCAAACTCTTCCAGTTTCCTCTTCATTTATTAAAAGCTCGCTGAAGATGGCCACAGTTAGAGCAAACCCCTGCTAGTACAGAGTAGAGGGAAAAAAAGGGGGGAGAGGGCAAAAATCACCTTTAACCATGACTTTTCCTGTATTCCCAGCAGAACCTCCCCCAAACAGTGGTTCAGTCTTTGTTCCTCTCCCCTGACCGTGGAGCCTGAGCCGTGCCTATTTAAGGTAGCATTAACATTCAAGGAACACTTTCCTGGATGTTCCTAGTTGAGCCGGGATCATTGGAAGAAATTCGGTATTGGCTCAACCCTGCAGTGCCCTGAAATCAATAAGCTTATTGCAGCCTGTAAAGTGTTCTCAGAGCCAGGCTGAAGTGCTTTGCTGGCCGAGGAACAAAGCCCTTGGCACCCCGCAGGACTGAACCCTGCTGAGGTGCAAGGCGTTTCCAAACACTCCCAATTAACTAAAAGAATCCACAATTAAGAAAGTCGCAGTCCCTGGGCTGACAGAAGAAAGGGAATGTTTAGCACAGCACGCAGCCCTCCACAATCCCCGGCACGGGAACGGCAAGCGTGGCCAAGAGTAGGTGGGGATGGAGAGCAGGAGTGTTCTGGGTGTCCCTTGGGAACTCGGCAGCCTGCTGGAATCCTGGCATTCCCCAGCTCCCTTGGTGCTCCAAGGCTGGGAGCACTCTGGCCACGGAATTGGCCTGAGCTGCCCACCAGCTCCTGCCCTGCTCCCCTGAGGCTCCATGGATGCCACAGATCACCACTGCTGCAGGAAGGCTCTTCCCCCTCCAAGCACTTTCAGCCCCCATTTCTTATCCCAGATCCGAGGAAGTGCTCCAAAGGAAGGAGAATCTGTCTGCAGAGCAGAGAAAATGCTGCCTATGTAAGCTTCCCACTGACTCCACGTGGGCTCTGAGCAGGAAGATCCCCATTTATCCCCCAGATTTTACATTGTTTTGAGGGCTCTGCTGTCTGCAAAACATTAACTCAAACCAAGTGATACAATTCTGCTAAAATTACACTCCTAAGCCAGCTACGTCTTTCTGAGTCACAAAACAAATATGCCTTTCCATGCACTTTTGGAATTGCAACATGGATTTCATTCTGATTTTCTCCCAGCTCATACAGAGTTTACATAAATGATTTTTCATGTTTATCTTTCCTCACAAAACCCATGGATCTGGTGCTATGCTAACAAAAGCTGGGCTCATCCAGGCATGGGGCAGCAGGGAGAGACCCCTTGGCTCCCTTGGTCCTGCAGACAGGCAGGGCTGAACCTGCAGCCTCCAACTGTGCTCACATGGACTCCACATGGATGCAGTCCTTCCCACTGGGAACCAGAGGCAAAGCCCTGTGAAATCTGTGTAGAGGACTGGAGAACTCTCCCAGATGGAGAACTCAACATGGGCTTTCCAACCCTGGTCCAAGGCTGCTTCCCAGGAGTCTGAGGACAGTGGCCAGGAAAGGAGCTGCTCCAGCAGGGCTCTGAATTCACCTGGGGGGCTGTGAACTGTCCAGCAGGAGGGCAGAAGCAACAGACCCCCCATCCCTGGCAGTGTCCAAGGCCAGGTTGGACACTGGGGCTTGGAGCAGCCTGGGACAGTGGAAGGTGTCCCTGCCATGGCAGGGGTGGCACTGGATGGGCCTGAAGGTTTCTCCCAACCCAAACCATTCTGGGATTCTGTGAAATCAAAACTAGGCTGGAAACCTGGAAAATCAAACCAGCTCGGTGTTGAGAGGATGGAGCTGAACCTCAACATCTGCACCCACCTCTGTGGCAGCTGGAGCCCACAACAGGGGGTTGAGACACACCACAGAAGACTCCCTGCCCTGCCCTGCCCTGCCAGCATGAGAAGCTCTCCAAGATGCTCCCACCCCCGAGCCACCAAGGGGAAAAGTGACACCACGACTCCTGCCTGGCGTCACCCTGCCAGGCCTGTGCGTGAATGACTCTCAAGTCATGTTAAAAGAATTTTTTTTAAGGTTTCATCAACTCCTGCCTCGATCACTTCAAAAGCTCCACACTGCACACGCAGCATTACAGCAGGAATAAAATCATCTGCAAATGGTTAATGAAATGCATATTAGGTGCAAACCACTGGGACTGCAATGAGATGCCTGGCAGGGTTTGATTTCAGGCAAGCCACAGAACATGACAGTAATTTAAATAAAACCTGTACAGTTTATCCAGTGCTTCAGCCTCTCTTTCTGTCTCTGTTCCCATCCTAGCCAGCACAGGCTGACCACGTATCACAGAGCCCATCTCCAAGCAGCAATTTTATTCACAATGTTTGGCTTTAGGAGTAGGCAAATTAAAAACAGAGATGAAGGGATGCTTATCCTTTTATTTTTAGCACAATCAAGGTTTGGTGGGAGGGAATTCTAATAAAATTTAAAAGACAACACTTCTAATGGAGCATCCTTAATTTCTTTTAAAATGAAGAGGTGGATCCAGTGATTAGTTTTTGCTTGCTAGCAGCAATTTTATTTTTTTTTTGTTATTTCAGTTTTGTTCACTGTGGTTTTCATGGCTTTGAGGGGAGGTTTTTAGCAGGACCAGCTGCCAAGAACATCTCCCAGTTAGCTGCTTCGGTCATCAGTCAGTAGCTGCCATTAGCACAGCAGTTTCTATCTGCAAATCCAATAATTCTAGAGCTACCAAACATCATTTTCCCTCGAGATTAGTTTTGGTGGAGAAAAACATCCTTTGGAAGGCAAACCACTTTTTTTTTTTTTTTTTTTTACTATTTTAGCTATCAAAACACATGGTGCAGCCTGGAATAGTGCTGCCCATAAAAACTCTGCTCCTCAGCCAGCTTGCCAGTGAACATGGGAAACCACCAACTCCAGCTGCTCCAATTAACTCCCAGCATCTTCCTCAAAGCGCCAGACAATCCCGGGCTACTTGTCATGCAAACAACCTGGGAGATTCATTCTCCTGGCAAGGCAAGAGGAGGGGTAAATGACTGAGTTAAGTAGATTACTGGGGAAGGAGTCACACTCAGCAGCCTTATGAGATGATTAGACCCTGGGAAATTCACACCCCAAATCCCCCTGGTAGTGCACATTCATCACCAGCTCCAGGATCCAGTGCAATCAGGAACCTTCCCTGGGAACCTTCCTGGCAGCATTAAATATTCATTTCCCAATGAACTTCCATTTAGCTGCTCCCCACTCAAAAAAAGGAAGATTATGTTAAAATTTTACAGGGGGAAAAAGTTGCAGCAGCATTTAGCAAGCCAGCAGTTCATGCTAAAACAACTCTTTTCAGAAAATCATCAGCATTTTGGGAGCGAGACTGAGGCCAACATCACCCATACCAGTGATAAGAGCTTCCATGGACACCTGGGACTGCACAGGGGAGCAGCAATTATCTGTCATGAGCACTGAACAAATCCAACTCAGAACAGCAGCTCCTGCAATCCAAAAACGGGGGAAATAATCCCACTTGTGGCAGGAGAGCCAGTGGCTGCTACAGCACCAGGGATGGGCTGTGCTTCTGTGGGAGAGAGACTTTGGGGTCCCAGTTAGGGTCTTGTTGCCCCCAAGGGAGATGGGGGACACCTCTCTCTGCACTCATCATGATCTGACAGAGCACACAGGCTGAGGTTGGGGATTAATTGCCTGGAATACTGGGAGAACTGGCAGCAATCCTGACTTTTTGCCAACTCATGACACCGTGAGGAGCAACAGGTTCTGGGAGAGGCTGTTCCACAGAGGCTTCAGACGTGGCTTGATCACACTTTGTGTTACAAAAGACTCCAAGTTTAACAGGAGTCTATACAGCATTATTCAGCAACCCTCCATTATCTAAAGAATTACAAATTCCCCATTTTCTGGATCTATATAAAGTAAAGGGCGTAACCCCATCACACTGGAGAAGGTGAGTGTGCCGAGAGTTCTCCCTCCTACCTGTGGTATTTTTATCAGAGATGTCTTTAAAAATATCTCTCAAAGAAAGTCTCTTATGCAAGAAGTTAGACAGCTGAGGACTACAGAAGTTTAGTCTGGTTCCATCAAAGGAAACTCCACCACCAGGGGTGGTTTCATCCCCGGTACCTAAAAGGAGGCCAAGATAAACTGCACAAACCCAGGGACCAACCTGATGAGAAGGGCTCATCGTCCCAGGAAGCTGCGTGGTGGGATAGCTCTGAAGAAGGAAAGTACAAGGCTAGGTATTCCTGCTGAGAGCTGAGGTTGTTCAGCCTGGAGAAAGCTTTAGGGAGACCTTAGAGCTCCTTCTAGTGCCTAAAGGAGCTCCAAGAGAGCTGGAGAGAGACTTCAAACAAAGGCATGGAGTGACAGGACAGGGGAACAGCCTTAAGTTGAAGGAAAGTAGGTTCAGATGAGGTGTTAGGAAGAAATTCCTCCCTGTGAGGGTGGGCAGGCCCTGGCACAGGGTGCTCAGAGAAGCTGTGGCTGCCCCTGGATCCCTGACAAGTGTCCAAGGCCAGGTTGGACACTGGGGTTTGGAGCAACCTGGGATAGTGGAAGGTGTCCCTGCCAGGGCAGGGGTGGGGCTGGATGGGCTTTAAGGTCACTTTTCCAACCCAGACCATTTTGTGATTCCCTAAGGACCCAGCAGCGGAAATAACACATTTCCTGCCTCCCTGATCCCCACTTCTTTCTTGGCCAATGCTGAATGAAGGCTTGAAAAGAAGATCAGGTCCCCCCACTATCTCAGGCTCTTAGGTGAGCCAGAGCACACCGAGGCCAGGCACTGAGCAGGGCCCAGCCAAACCCAGCCCTTAGCCATGCTGGGCTCTCGGGGTCCTGTGCCTAATCAAGCAGGAAGCAGATGATTGGAGCTGGTCTGTAGGAAAATATGTTCAGTCATATTACATAGAAATACCTGAGTGCCCCCTAGGGACACCATTCCCTTCTGGGAGCTTCCACCTCAACCCACCCAGCCATTTAACACCTGAACACTCCCCAGTTCCAAGCCCTCTGATGACTTAACCATATCTTTACTGCAGGACAAAAGATGGCCACCTAAAAGCCACCAGCATCACCTGGATCTTCATTTCCACAGCAGCAAAGGAGAATCAATTCTACTCTTCCTTCCTTGGAAGATGATCTTCCAGTGTTTCTTTGGCAGCCAAAATACAGCATGGATATTGTAAGGGGAGCCAACCTGGGCATCCTGGAATCATGGAATCATAGAATGGGTTGGGTTGGGAAGGACCTTAAAGCCCACCCCCTGCCATGGCAGGGACACCTTCCACTATCCCAGGCTGCTCCAAGCCCCAATGTCCAACCTGGCCTTGGACACTGCCAGGGATCCAGGGGCAGCCACAGCTTCTCTGGGCACCCTGTGCCAGGGCTCACCACCCAGGATTTCCTGCAGTTGCCAAGTGCCTGAACTCAACTTTCCCTGTCTCAGCAGGGCTTGTACAGCACAGAACACAGCGAGCCTCCAAACTCACCAGCTCCTCATTTCTAGCAGAATCTAAGGACCTAAAGCCTGACTCTGCTGCAGGGTCACACCACAGCAGCTCCTTGGATGCACTCTGGGCTGGAGCAAATCCAGTGGCAGAGAGGTCTCTGGGCAGGATCCTGGCCCAGGAACAGCTTTTCATCACCAGGCAGGGCTGGCTGATCCAAACTCAAGATACTCCTGTCCAAGACAGTTTCTCCTATAGACTGTTAGCCATCAATATTCCCACACAAGTACGTTGTGAATGCTCCAATGAGGGCAGAGAAACACAGAGGAAAGCTACGCTTACTCTGCATTCATGGGCAGAGCTGCATCCAGAACCAGAGCAATCAGCATCTCCCAAACACCAAAGGTGATGGCAAACAAGCACAAACCACTTAATGAGGGAAGTGGCTCAGAGGACATAGCAAAGTAACCACGGAAATGTTAGCAATGTTGGCATTACCCCAATAACCTGTAAAGCAGAAGCAGTGGCAGTGGGAAAGGTGCAGAAATTAAAGAATTCTAATGCCAGCAAAGAGCTGAGGTGCAATGTGAAGTCTGAAGAGCCACCTCTCCACCACATCCCACATCCAAACCTGCAGGTCAAACAAAAACTGGAGATCAGCTTTAAACATCTACCCAGCTACCAAGGGATCTGAGGATCTTGTCCAAACACACTGTGCCAAATGAAGTGTGTCTAAGTCTGAAAACACAGAATGCACAATTCACAGGAGAAATCCAATCATCTCAGGAAGCTGGGAATGTTCCTGTTAATGGCACTGCCTTACTCCATGTTGTAAAATACCCAGCGTGGATCATTTGGCACTGCTGGTGTTTTTCTAGAAGGCCTAAACACAGGGCTTTTCCCCCTCACTTTTGAGTCTTTAATTCAGTATCAAGGTGGGAAATGAATATTTTTGCATTTTACTTAAATGCCAGAAAAACATTTGCTGCTTTTCTAGCAGGAATGAGTCACTTTGGCTCCAATAAGGTGCTTTTCCAAAGCTTTTTAGCAGCGCTGTCACCTTGCAAATGCTCTAGAGCTAAACACAAAACACTGTCTGCTGGGATCCCCAAGATTTTACAAACACTGCAGTAGAACCAACTCACCCAGCCCTGCAGGAGCTGGAAACCTCAGAGCTAAATAAAATCTCCAAGCCCAGTGAGAGACACTAAAGCCAGGAATATCTTCACTTCTGAAGAGGTTATACTTTCCAAACTCCTTGAATTTGGCAGATTTGGGAAAGTTATGCAAATATGCCTGTGATGTTCAAAATCCAACCCTTGTGATACACATTGTGCTGAGCAAACCACTTGTCTTTTCCTACAGGCAACCAGAAACAAGCAGCCAAGGGGTAAATGCCAGTAAAACTGCAAATTTCCTCTGCCCCTGCCCATGCTGGAGCACAGGGAAGGGCAGGAGAAAGCAGTTCCCACCGACATGTAGGGAACCACCTCACAGGACACAAAAAATCTGAATTACAGCCATGACCCTGGAGCTCCTTAGCTGAGGCATTAAAACAGATTGACAGAAATCAGGGGTAGGTGAATGGTATCCCCAACTTGTTCTGCTCATACTCCACCCCAAATTCCAGCTGGCCATTCTGGGAGCCCTCCCAGCTCCCTCTGGCAAGCCCTGACAGCCAGGAGCTCTCCCACGTGTGGAAGAAATTCCTGATTCTCAGCATCCATCACATCCCCAGGCTGGGCTCACATCCCCAGGCAGCCCCACCCCTCCCTGTCCCATCCCAAAAGGGTACCAAGGCTTCTCCTTGGGCTCATCTGCAGTTTTCTAAAGAGGTAACATGATGAAGACCAAGTGTTTCCATGTGGATCCAGGGACATGAGGCTTCTCCAGGTGCCCAAAGCCACCTCCAGCTGCTGTCCAAGGAGTTCTTGGCCACCAAAGAACTCAGGCTGGGACCAAAGGCCACACCACGTCTTTGGAAGGTGATGGCTGCAAAGTCTCCAGCCCCAAGTCACCAGGAGGCCTGGAGACACCTTTCCCACAGGACTGCAAGAAACACTTCCACTAGACACAAAATACAGAATCATGGAATGGTTCTGATTAAGATCAGAAGGGACCTTAAAGATCATCTCATGGCACCCTCAGCCATGGGCAGGGACACCTTCCACTATCCCAGAGTGCTCAAAGCTCCATCCAGCCTGGCTCTGAACACCTCCAGGGATGGGAAATCCCAAACTCCTCCCCACACAAATGCACACCCAGGCAGCAGCTACATACAAACCTCTGTCTGCCCTTTACTGGAGCAACCTCTGCTCCTCCTTTAGGGCAGATCAAGGATCCTGCATGGACAAAACCCTTCCTACCCCCAGGGATTACTTTTGTTTCCCCTCACAGGCAGTGGGTTGGGGCAGGGGCTCCGAGAGGGGCTGCCTGTGGTTGAGGCAGCTCAGCACCACACCAGAGATGATCCATGGCAGTGCCAGCTCCCACACTGGGGATGACCCACGGCAGTGCCAGCTCAGCATCACACTAGGGGTGACCCATGGCAGTGCCAGCTCAGCATCACACTGGGGGTGACCCATGGCAGTGCCAGCTCCCACAGCAGAGATGACCCGTGGCAGTGCCAGCTCCCACACTGGGGATAACCAGTGGCAGTGTCAGCTCACACTCCCTCTGTGTGCAGTTTGGCAACACAGCACAGCAGCTATGTCCATGCGCCGTGTCCCCTCCAGCCCAGCCCCCTCTGCATGGGGGGCCTGAGCTTCACACGTTCACAGCCCCCTCGGGACAAAGCCTGGGAGTTTCTTAATTAATCCTAATTAATCCAAGTGAAAGGCAGCCCCCAAGCATCCCACTTGCACCCCGGGAGTGGCTCTGTCTGGACTTCAAACGCCCAGAGCACTGCCCGGCAGCCCGGCCTCAATAGCAGCTCCGGGATTTTCCTCCTGTGAATGGGAATGCCCAGCCTTCTGCCGGCCTCTTCAGCCTCCTCTCATCTTCCCTCCAGTTTGAGACGTGTCTCTGCGATGGAGAGGAGGGAACAAAGGGGCTGCTTGTGTGTCAGGAGCCCTCGGAGGGGCTGCGTTTCAGTCCACCCTTCTCCAAAGCAGGGCAGTGTCTGGAGAGCTCTTTAGGAGTTTTTGTCTCATTAACATTTCCATGAGGGATCAAAGAATATATTAAAAAAATATCTAAGTACAATTCCTGCTATGGAACGGGAACATATAAAAAAACCTGCTCAGATGCCTTTCCCTGATCCCTGCCATTATTGCTGGATAATTGTCTCCTCATGAGCCCAGCTTTTATTCCCACCGAATCCCACCAAAAGTCTCGGCACATCCATCCCACCAAGTCCCCAGTCCCCTATATTTTTTCCATCGTCAGGGCTGACATGCCCCATGTTCCTCCCAAACAGATCCCAATTATTCCCTGGCAGTAAGTCACCGGGAGCAGCAATTGCTTTCTCGTTGCCCCTCGGAGCAGCTGCTGGGGGTGGGCTGGGAGCTGGGATGAATACTAAGGAAGCACTGAGGCATCGCGGGGGGACGGGGCAGGATTTTCTCCTGGGAGGATGCAAATCAGGGAGCTTTGCATGTCCCAGAGGAGCCTTTTTCTTCCTCCTCCTTGGGTATCTCCTGGCACAGGCCCTGCCCGTGTGGAGCTGCCACACCTGGAGCCACATCCAGCCCCACGGCAGGACCTTGCCCACTCCTGGCCCCAGCCACGATTCCTCCCCAGCTCATTAGGGATGCCCAGCAACACCCCGCAGACAAAGCCACGGCAAACAAAGTGTGGGGAGAAGGGGGAAGGGGGGAGAAGGGGATTTTTTCCCTTTTTTCAGAAGAAAAGAGTGCGAAGGAATTCCTCTTTCACTGATCTGTAGAATACATTAATATCCCAAGTGTTGGCACAGCCTCCCATGCTCGGGGGACCAACAATGCCAGCAATGACTCTGAGTCTGGGATCTTCAAATAAACCACCCCTGCTGTCATGGCCACCAGGAAAGAGAATAACAGCAATATTAGCTGACCTTCATTTTGTTGTTTCCCCAGACCTGACTGCTAGACCTCTGTTTGCCTGTTACTAGGATTTCTTGGCTGAAAAATGTGAGCATTTCCTAGACGATAAAGAGGCAGTTTATTAGGTAAATAAACCAGGCCCTAAGCAGCCTCTGCTGCCTGATAATGAGGAGGGAAGGAAAGGCCCAGACCTCCCTGCACCACCTAAAATAACCCCAATCAAGGCTCTCTAATGACCACCACACGCATATTTTTCAACAGACAGTTAATGAACAAGAGAAGGTCATTCCAGCCGAGCCAACTTGTGCTCAAAACCATTTGCTGAGAAAACTATAGGCCATAAAAATCCCAGCAGGTACTGTCTGTATCCTATAAAACTGTCCCTCTGTGGAAGCAGAAAGAAGTTTAAAATAAGTGTGTTCTTTCAGGCTACGGACAAAAGAAAGCATGGAGGGGAAGATGTTTACAGAGGAGGGATGGGAAGGAGAGATGGGGGACACTCCACACCATTCCCTGCTTACCTCAGCCCCAGGGGCCACAGGCACAAACACAATTAATTCTCAGGCACACAACGACCCAAGCATGAGGTGCAAGCCTGCAGCACCTCCCTCAAAAGGCTACTGCAAATTAGAGGCAAGTTTTCCAACATTTCCCAATGCATCTCACAGATAAATGCAATAACCAGACAGATTCAGAAAGCATGGCTTGGAAAATGAAGTTTCCACTAAACAGTGCTAGTGGTACTGTTTTCCTTGCCAACAGAGCAATGTTCTGGTGCAGGTTTTTTCAATATTTAGGAGATAAGTATTACACAGGAGCTACTGTGTGTTACGATCCCTCTGAGGATGTGGTACAACACAACCACGATGCAGCCAGTGCCCCACGAGTCACAGCCTCATACCTGCAGCTCCTCTGCAGAGCCCAGAACCCACCAAATGTCACTCCAAAGCCACTGGCACAAGATGATCATCCTGCAGCAGAAACAAACCCCTTCCCTCCCTGCCCCAAATTTCTGAAGCAGACAGGCTGACTATTCCAACAGCCAATCCCACTGTGCTGCTGCAGATCTGTAGCAGGAAAGAATTCCTGCCACCAGCATCCAGATGGGTTTGCAAACAAGTGTGGCATTCCAGTGTCACTCCTCTGCTTTCACCAGGGAAGTGTGGAAGTCACTGCAAACAACAGCTCCAGGGATGGCACAACAGCTTCAGCGTGAGCCTTGTGTCACCTCTGTGTGACATCCAGCACCCATCACCTCTGTGTGATGCTCAGCCAAGGATGCAGAGCCTGCCTGGAGCCTGGGCAAGCAGACAGGGACCTTGAAGATGTCTTCCCCAGGGCTGAACTCACACCTTGAGCCACAGCAAAGGCCAAGGTCATGGAGTGTCATCTGCAAAAACTACCTGTATTTAACTACAGGCCCTTGTCCCAAGTCCCTCTCCACCCGTTTAGCAATGGCAGGAGCTCTGAAGTCTCCCTGGATCCTTCTCCTCTCCAGGTGAACACTCCCAGCTCTCCCAGCCTGGCTCCATGGCTGAGGGGCTCCAGTCCTCTGTCCACCTCCCCTCTGGATTCGTTCCAGCAGCTCCATGTCCCTCTGATGTTCCCCAGGGCTGGGGCAGCTCTGCAGGTGAGGTCTCACCTGAGCACAGGGGCAGAATTCCCTCTCCCCTCCCTGCTGCCCATGCTGGGGCTCAGTCCAGGGCACAGGGGGGTTTCTGGGGCCCAGAGAACACGGCCAGGGAATGTTGAGCTTCTCATCACCAACACTCCCAAGTCCTTCTCCTCAGGGCTGCTCCTGACCCATCCCCTCCCAGCCTGTTCTGGGATCGCTCTGACCCCTGTGCAGCACCTTGCACTTGGCACTGCTGACCCTCCTGGGGTTCACAGGGACCCACCAGTCCCCACGGGGCTGCTCCCACCTGAGCTCCCCATCTCACAGTGCTCCCAGCACCCCGAGCACAGCCCTGGCACAGGGACACTGCCCAGTCCTGGCCACTCCTGCAGCCACCTGGGCCCCACGGCTCCTTTAGCCTTTCCCAAAATGAAACCACCAATCTCAGATGTACAACAAGGCTTCCTTCCCACTCTGCTGGAAGCAGGACTGCTGTGTTTGAATGCCATGGGGTGAACGCTGCACAAACATCTCGATTTTCACCTTAAGTCAATATATTTTCTAAAGCAACCAGAAACGCCCCCACCCCCAGCCCTGACAAACCCCCCTGCAAGGGCAGGGCTTTCTGACTGCTCCTCCCATGTGCCTGAGGACAGCTTTCCTCTAGTCCATTGGCACGATGGCAGGAATCCTACTGTATTTTTGCAAAACAAGAAATATTTGAGATCACAGCCCCTGTTGATTTATACTCCCGGATTGTGGTGGGATCAGCATCCTCCATGCATCTCAGAAAGCCCTGAAGAGACAACATAACCACTTGTCCCTAGCAGACTAATTTCTCCATTGACCACATCCTCCGTGCATTGTTGTGTCCCTGCAGTGCCCGGGGCTTGGGAAGCAGAATTCCAGATGCTGGAAGCTCGCTCTGCCCAGGCACTGTGTGCTCAGCACAGCTCTGGCTCGGGGTGGATTTAGGGTAAAACGACCAAGAGAGGCTGCAAAAGGCTCGACAGTGGGGAACCAAAGATTAAGGCAGAATTTCAGTCTGCAGGAATTACCACAAACACTTAACCCAGATAATTTCCCCCCTAATTTAGGATTTAACGTGGCACGAAATTCCCGAGCCTGAACACCGGTGTACTTCAGCTCCAGATCGGGGAGAGCAATTATTTTGTCATTGAGCATGTTAGGAAAGAAAAGGCAGAAGGAGGCAAGTTTGACTCTTTGGTAATGTACAAATTAACACGTTTCATCACCATTTTCAGAAATATAAATTAATGATTTAATTCTGCAACATGTATCCTTGGAAACCAAGCTGTAAGCAGTCACCCTTGGATATTTCACACAATTCCATTTTTTTCAATATTGAAATACCATTAATTGCTTGGCCTTTTGCAGTGATGGACAGCTTGGGTGAGCAGGGTGCCCAGGGGTTTATTTTACCACCAGATTTGCAGGATCCCACTACATGGGTTGACAACAGCTGCTCTAAATCTCCTGATAGGTATGAACAGGCACTGATGAAGTTCAGTCTGTTTGAACAGCTGCATATGCAAATGTAATTAAGAAGATGTCTATTGCCTTTTGCTCCCCCTCTCCCCTCACCCTGTCTCCTGATGGGGAGGGATGGCATTTCACAACTCCAGGCTTCAACCTGTGCCTGATTTACATCTCACAGCCCAGCCCCAGAAATGCCACTCTTGGGGGGTCCTTAAAATCAGGGCTCAGCTGCTGAGCACAGGATTATTCTGCAATCTCCATGTCCACTGGGGAAGCAGCCCCTTGGCAGAGCACCCCAGCAAAGGGACTTTTCCCCACCTTGTCTGACACATTTGGGGCTGCCCCTCACCCTGTGTTTGTACCACACTTGCTGCACAGCCTGAGGTGAACCTTTCTGCTCCTGAGTCTGTCTGCCATCAGCACCCAAGGAGATGCTCCTGGGTCACCACAGCAGAGAAAAGCACATGGGAAGGGGTTGGAAAGTGCCTAGTGAAAAAGGCCCTGGGGGTGCTGTGGCAGTGGATGGACATGAGCCCAGAGGTGCCCAGCTGGGCAGGAGGCCAAGGGCACCTGGGCTGTCCCAGCTCTGGGGTGGCAGCAGGGCCAGGGCAGTGCCTGTCCCCTGTGCTGGCACTGCTGGGGCACCTCCAGTGCTGGGGCAGCTCTGGGACCCTCAGGGCAAGAGGGACATGGAGGGGCTGGAGATGTCCAGGGAAGGGAACAGAGCTGGGAAGTGTCTGGAGCACCAGGAGAGGCTGAGGGAGCTGGGAAAGGAGCTCAGCCTGGAGCAAAGGAGGCTCAGGGGGACCTTGTGGCTCTGCACAGCTCCTGACAGGAGGGGACAGCCGCGGGGTCAGGCTGTGCTCCAGGGAACAGGGACAGGAGGAGAGGGAACAGCCTCAGGCTGGGCCAGGGGAGGTTTAGATTGGATATTAGGGAAAATTTCTCCACAGAAAGGGTGGTCAAGCATTGGAATGGGCTGCCCAGGGAGGTTTGGAGTCACCATTCCTGGAAGTGTTCAAGAACACGTGGATGTGGCACTTGAGGACATGGGTCAGTGGTGAACATGGTGGTGGTGCTGGGGTGACAACTGCACTTGGTGACCTCAGAGGCCTTTTGCAGCCGTAGGGACTCTGTGATTCCACAGTTCTGAAGGATCAGTGGTTGAATCCACCAAGCCATGGCTCGGTAGGAGGATGGAAAAGGCTGTGGTGGTTCTGGAGGGTCTCAGTGCCACAGGATGAACTCCCATTAAATGAAGTGAGCTGGTTAATGAAGGCAGGACTGATACACCCAGGTCCTTCCCTTCAGACTGGGCCTTATCCAGGACATGTATCCCAAATTTAGGGATCCCTCCAGAGCCAGAGGGGAACTGCAGCACCACACAATTGTCACTCACTAAGTGTAAGGAAGAAAGAGCTGTGAGCAACCACGGCCTGTCCGACCATCCTGACAGGATGGGGGCTCCAGAGCAAACCAAGACTAATTCCAACATGAAACAAAAAAGTAAGAAGGGTGGAAAACACTGGGACTGCACTGAGGGGAAATCAGATCACACAGAGCTAACCAGGTCAGCTGGTCAGATAATGAATTTTCTAGACAAAGGAAGTGAGAGAGATCCTACCCCACAGACTTCAGCAAAGTGATACAGCACCCCATGGGAAATCCTGCAATGAAAAACTGGGGATTAGCAGAACTGGAAGGGCAGGAAACTGGTGAAAGGGGAAGTGGCGTTGAAAGAAGGATCAGAATGGATGGAGGTCACCAGCAGAGCTCCTCCAGGAATGGTCAGCAGGCTGATCTTATTAAATATTTTTATTAATGACCTTGGCACAAGAAGTAAGTGTGCTAATGAAATCTGCTGCTGACACAAAGTTGGAAAGCAGCAGCAGCAGCACACAGGAAAGCTGGGACAGAATGGAGGGGAAAAATGGGTAACTGTGAAGATGAATGGATGAAGGTTGAAATTCCATGGGATGGGAGAGGAAGCCATACACTGGGGATAAATAATAGTTTTTCCTGTGAGTTGGAAAAAAATGAACTTGAGTGGAAAATGTTCAAGAGAAAGAAAGGCCCAAGCAAAAAGCTCCAAAATCAAAATGACTGAGGCACCAACATGCTGGAGTTGCAATATTTCCAACAGCCAGAGAAGTGCTGGGGCTGCTGGACAAGCCGTCGTGAGAAGGCTCCAGGGATTCTGCACTTGGTTCCTGTGGTCAAAAATCCAAAATGTTTAAGTAGGAAGAAGTGTAAAAAAGACTTGGCAGAAAACAGATTAATTTAGGAGATTAAAATGTAAAGACACTTGTTCAGCCCTACAAAACAAAAGCTGGGAGGGCACACTGAATGATCTCTTGGACACACATATCTGAGGGAAGAAAATAAAAAAGAGGAAAGAACTATTCAGGACAGCAGAACAAGGGCTGCACATGGGCAACATGAAGAATCCCTGACAAGTCCAGGCTGGAAATAAGTTTATGACCATTTCAGCCTTCCAATAGGAGTAATGGGGGGGGAAAAAACAAGCTTGTTCTCAGAAATTTATCTTGAAGGGATCCTCTGACCCAGAAGGCTCTTCCCATCCTTTCCTGCTCAACACACACAGAGCTGACAGCACCAGGACATGCTGTGCTTCCGACCTGGAAGTGGAGTCACAAATTATGTCCAAACCACCTTTTTTTTAAAAAAAAAACCTGTTTATGACTGCTTAGGTCCATCCTCTTTAATCAGCTGAATCCATTCCAACACCTCAGCATGAACAGTTTTAAGGCAAATACTTGAGTAGTGAATATAGTGAGTGCGAGGAGGAGGAGGAAAAAGAGGAGGAGGATGAAGGCCATGAGTGGCTGGAGGGTGCAAAGGCATCATCTTAGCACCATGACTGACCTTGTTCAGTGTCTCTGCTGAGCTGGGAACACCCTCTGGGATATTCCATCTCACCTTCAGTCACCCTGGGAGCGCCAAGGTAACAAAGCCAAGGAAAAGTGTTCCACATTATGGGAAATCAAGATGGCAAAGCAAGAAATGGACCAGAACTCTGAGATTACCAGCGTGCTGAAATTATTGGACTGGTTCGTTTAAAAGTTGTTAACATAATTAATGTTCAGAATGAATTAAGAAGCCACACTTCCCACTATGTCCATAATCTGCTTTGAGGCTTCTCTGGTGTCTAATGAGACTTGGGCTCCCCTGCCTCCCCCCTCAATGGGGTCCTTAATTGGTGTCTCTAATGAGGATGGATGGCCAGGTGAGCCTGCAGTGACTCCTGATCTTTGTCACCTCCATCCCCAGCTCCTTTCAGCCTCAGTTAGCCCAGGGCAGGAGTCAGAGGGGCAAGGAGGGAGGAAGTGCAGAGCTGCACCCACTGGATCCTCCCAAAACCAGGCATACCTGAGCTTCCCAGGCACAGCTCCCTGTGATTCCATGGGGAGGGAAACGAGCTCTGGGAGGGGAAGGGAACACTCCAGGGAGCTCAGATGGGAACTACAGCACAGGGAGGATGATGGCAGTGGAGCTGTGGAAAGATAAATCCTGCAGCAAGATCTCCTGGACTCCTGGTGCTCCAAAGGCTGCTGGAGAAGAGAACATGCAGACAGAAAAACCCAGAACTCCAACAGTGCCCTGTGGCCACCTCCCTGGGCTGCTCTGGTCCTGGAGGACGAGGCACTGGCACATTGAGATTCACATTAGATAGAAGAAAGAATTTTTTTTACCCTGAGGGTGATGAGATCCTGGCACGAGGTACCCAGAGAAGCTGTGGATCCCTAGAAGTGTCCAAGCCCAGGATGGACAGGGCTTGGAGCAACCTGGGAGAGTGGAAGATGACCCTGCCCATGGTAGGGGCAAGATGATCTGTAAATTTCCCTTCCAACCCAAACCAGCCTGGGATTGTATGATTTAAGACACCAGTGATCAGTGAAGACAGAGAATCACAGAATATTCTGAGTTGGAATGGACCCACAAGGATCATCAAGTCCATCTCTCCAGTGAATAGCTCATGCAGGGATCAAATCCACAACCTTGGTGTTATTAATTAATTAGTAAGACATCAGAAATGAGCCAAATTCAACCAAGAGATTCACCATTCTTCTGCTAAAGTTTCTTTTCAACTCTTCCTGCAGGGGTAACCACTCAGAACTTTTGAACATGTAATTGCTTAAAGTGGAAGAAACTTGAAATGGTCCTCAAGAGTCAGAGCACTGAAATCCCTCTTGTCCAGCTCCTCATCCTCACCCCTGCGAAGGGTGCCTCAGTGGCAGTGCCTCTGCAGGAGTTTGTATTTGCCCTTTACTGCCTTGTTGGTAATGATGCTGCCATTGGTGCTCCTCCTCTGTCAGGTTCTGCACCCACTCCATTTCTTCCTTCTCCATGGCCTCTCATTTTTCATGGGCTCATTTGAGGCACTTCAGCTCACAGGCTGTCCAGGCCTCATACTGCTTCTCATGGCTCTCATCATCTGCATCGAGTGCTTCCAGCACTGTCAGAGAGCGCCTGTTCTCCTCCAGCTCCTTCTTTGCTTCCTCTTCTACAATCTTCAGTGTGTACTTCACCTCTCCTCTGCCATCCTCTTTGCCTCCTGCTCCAGCTCCTTCTGCTTCAGGGCTGCTGCTTCTCTCTCCTGAACCATGGTCTGGTCCTTCTTGCGACAAAGACCGCTTTGAGATGTGGCTCCATTTCATCTTCGCTGTCTGTGTACTCCTCGTACTCAGACTCTGACTCTTCTCCAGACAAACCCTCATCTTCCAACTCCATCACTTCCATCTCCTCACTTTTCCTCTCCCATGCTCGCTGATGCATCATCCCATGATGAGGCTCAATCTCCTCATCATTAACCTCCTCCTCTTCACTGCTGTACTCCTGTTCCAGGCACCAAGCTTCTCCCCCCACCACTTCTGGATCACCTTCTCCAACCCCTTCAGGTCCCACGATTTGGCAGTGTCCTGCCAGCCACTCCTCCACGTCCTTGACAAGGCACTTCTGGAGGCACTGGAGCTGGGGATTGTTGGCTAGTTCCTCCTCCTGTTCCTTGAGCTCGACCTCCTGCTCCTTCACCTCCTTGATGAACAGGAACTCCTCGTTCTCCTCCTCTGAGGGCTCCATGGGCACATAGTCAGGCCTCCTGTCCAGCATGTACTGCTTCACCTTCACCTTCTCCATGGACAGCTCACCCTTCTCGCTGCAGACAGGCACAGCACCTGCCTGGATGGAACCAGCAGCTGCTTCGTGAGAGCACTGGGGACTCTCATGGTGGTGGCAGCAGGCAGTGAACACAAGAATGAAGCAGACCTGCAGTGCAGGAGCAGCGCAGCAGGCTGGCATCTCAGAGTCCAGCACAGGAGTGGCCATGGCAGAGGGTCCAGAGGGAGCTGGTCTCGATGTTTGGGCAACACACACGCTGTTCTGAGCCCCAAGAGGCCAGGGGAACAGGCAGAACAGCTCCTTCCTCCCCTACACCCGGGAACAGGACTCCCTAAAAGCCAGCCAAACCTCCAGGGTAACCCCCTCACCTTTATTCTCCCCACAACTCACCCCCAGCCAGGGCCACCTCCGTGGAATGCTGGGACACCCAGTTGCGTCTTTTGTTTCCTAACTGCCCCATTTGTATCTCAGGCAATGCCCTCCCCTGTCCCCCATAATCCTCCTTCCAGGTAGCAGATGGGACAAAAATTCAAAATCAAGAAAAACTGAAAAAAACAAACCCAGAACAAAACCAAAGGAAGGGAAAATTATAATTTAAAAAAAATCAGGAGAATATATAAGTTCCCAGTCCAAGAAATCTCATCCCATCGAAGGCCGGACAGGTGACTCAGAGCCAGGGCAGTTGTCAGGGCAGCACTGGGGAGGAATATCAGTGTAACTTCTCCAGGAGTCAGATTGCAGGAAAGGCTGATTTCATGGCAACTGAACCAGCTCCTCCTCTCCACTGAGAAAAAAACAAATGGATGGGGACTTGCTCATCTAAACACACAGGATACGTCAGAGGAACAGACCTGAGCAACTGCCATCATAATTTATAAAACTAATTAAATCCATGGCAAAAATAAGCAAAACTTAGAACAGAGAGATCACAGAACCTGGCAGAAAAAGGCCCCAGCTTGCATGAATCATTATTTTCTAGAGGAAACCTTATATAATCCAAGCTACACTATTTTAAAACAAACCAAACCTTCCAAAAACTCGAATTAATGGGTTTGGCAAAGCTCTGTTTCTAATTCAGGTGTTTTGGTAAGATTAAAAAAAAACCCCACCTGGTACAGATTAATTTGATGTAGTTTACACCCTGCTTTTGGCATCCCCAACCCTCCCTGGGAAGGAAGGCAAAGGGGAGCTGAGAGCATCTACCTGGGGCTGAGGGAGGTGATTAGATTGCATTGCCATCTTGTGGAACAGGAGAAAACCAGGGACAGGGGAAAAACTGCTCAGGCGCCTCTCTGCAGTGGGGTGCTGCTCTCCAGGACACAGGTCCTGCCCCAGGAGGGGATTTACTGTGCTTGTTCCTCATTCTCCTCATTTAGCTGAGGGATGCACACAGGGAGAACAAGGTCTGCTGCCCTTAGGCTGCTTGGAAGGGGATGGATACAGAGTCATCATCAGAAATAAAAGCTTCCTCTTCTTTTGCTTGTTTTTACTGTGACAAAGTCATGATTTTCTGTGTTGCTTTCCCAGGAAACAAAAACAGTTTTTCTCCCTGGCTACAGGAGAACCACCAGAGTGACTGGGCTAGGGCCAGGAGTAGAACCAGCATTGCCCAGGTCCCCTCCCCAGTTCATGGCCTGGTTCAGCAGGCCATTGAAGAACATTTCTGATTCCACATATGGCACAGCTCAGATGCAAGCACCTCTGCACAGGTCACATCTGCCAACAGGACTCCCAGCTGTGGCCCGAGTTACTGAAATCCCCTTGGCTCCTCCAGACACAAAAACTTCAGGATCACAGCCGAAGCCTGGCTTAACCATCTTCTTTGCAGGGAGCTGCCTACTTGTGTCTTTTGGGAAAATAACCAAACTTGTGTCTTTAGGGAAAATAACCAAACAAAGAAACCCACTACCAAACACAAGGATGGGGGAAAGTTACCCAAAAGCACCAACCCCATGTTGCCAGCCAGGCTGGGAGCAAGGGGAGGAGTTCACTGCACTGTTTTTTGTCCCAAGGAATGCCTGGACATGGCACTCAGTGCTCTGTGCTGGGTGAGAGGGTGTCTTGGGTGACAATCAAAGGTGCCACCCAAAGTATGTGCTCTATTACCATCTCCATGAGCTGCTAAGATAGGTGGGGCAGTGTTCTCTACCCTCTCCTGACTCAGCCCTGCTAACACCCTCTGGGGAAGCAGCAGCCACTCTGTGGGGGCTATCTCTGCTTATGGGACATCAAGGTCTCCTGGAATGACACACAGAATTACATCATCCCATTGTGAGATGCCCTGCCCTGAGGGGAGGAAATGCACATTCCTACCTGGATATAGTCTGAGGCTTGGAACACCACGGGAGCATTGCCTCTGGATTCCCAGAGGACAAGAGCTTGAGAACCTCCATGGGACCTCCAGAGATGGACCAGAGCTTCCTACAGGATCACCACTTCAACAAGACCACATCCCTGACTCCAACAGGACTGCAGCCACCATTTAACTTGCCTGCCACCACCACCTTGACCAACAGGGGGGCAGGTCACGTTCTGACTTAGTTTAGTCAGTTTAAGCCAGTGTTTCTCTACTATTGCCTTTATTTTTATTTTCCTATTAAATTGTAGTTCTGACTTGGAATCTCTCACAACATATTTGTGTGGGATTAATTCCTCCAGTGGTTTGCTTCCAAACCAGCACCCAAGGTGGGGATTGGTCACGGGCTGGACTCGATGGGCTGGCAGGGCTTTTCCAACCTCAGTGAGTCTGTGATTCTGTGAACCCTGTAACTCCAGCCTAGGCAGGTGGACACTGTGATGGATGTGACTCTAAACTGGTGTGACTCATGATTTGTGCCTTCCTGGACTCACTGGAGCAGGAACCACCTGACCCAGTGCTGCAGAAACCCTACAAGAAGCAGTGCAAGTGCAGCACTGACCTGAGCTGGCTTTGGTGCCCAAAAACCACAACACACCAACTCACCTGTCCTTAGTGACCACCAGCATCCAGAGCCATGGACTAAATGGACTCAAGGAACATCTGGACTTCCACAGGCTTTTTACAGACGTTTCCAGGGGTGGCCATAGACTGAAGGAATGGTTCCTGTGTGCTATATGACTGCACTGGAAGTGGGGTGGTGGTCAGTGAAGATGTACTGGGTAGGGACAGGTAGACTGAGGGGAGGGGAGTGTGGTGGATTTGGCTAGCCAAAATGACTTCCCAGTGTCTGGTGTGGGGCTATGGATTTGTGCTGGAATATTGACAGCACAGGGATGTTTTCCTTCTGGATGAGCAGGGCTGTGAGCACCGAGGCCTTTTCTGCTCCTCAGTCCTTCCCACCAGTGACCAGGCGGGAGGTGCACACGAGCAGGGAGGGGACACAGCCAGGACAGCTGACCCCAACTGACCCAGGAGATATTCCAGACCAAATGGCATCACAATATCAGCAATAAAACTGGGGGAGGTGGCTGAAGGGGGCCACTGCTCAGGTGCTGTTTGGGCATCAGTCAGTTGGTGCTGAGCAACTGTCTGCCTTTGCATCCCTTCTTGGGGTTTATTTTTTTGTTATTTTCCCTTGTATTACAACTATCCATTATTTTATTTCAATTATTAAACTGTACTTATCTCAAGCCCTGAGTTTTCTCACTTTTGACCTTTCAGTCCTCTCCCCCACTGCACTGGGGGACAGGGTGAGGGTGGCTCTGGGGGGCTGAGGTTAAACCACAACATCCCCCAGCATCTCAACATTAATTATACTTTAATTTATTTGCAAATTTTTAAATGCAGTACTTAAGAGGACATTCTAAGCGTTAACGCTTCTAATAAAAATGTTATTGAGAAATGGTTACTGAGTGTTAGTCTGCAGAAAGCTCTAAAGGTGCCCAAACTGGCAGACAGAGGACAAACCAACCCAAGAGCACCCAGTGGTGAGATGCAAAAATCAGGATGGTGCACAGAGCCATTCCTGGAGCAAAGCTGGTACAGGCAGCCCAACACTTGACTGATGACTTGTGTGACCATTCTGGTGAAAGCTCAATGCAAATGTCTGAAATCTAAGAAACTTATATGTCCCACCACCCCTCCTAATGCCCAGCACTCACTGGGAAGGACAAAAACAATGCCAGGCGGTGTGCAAACATTTGCCTGCGGATGACTGATGATTTTCAACAATAATTTCATAAATGCAGCAGGCTGGAGTCTATCCCGTGGTTATCCTTCCGCTGCAATCCCTGGGAGTTCCCAGTGCCACTAGTGTGGGACTGCCTGAGGCCACCAAGGGAGACAGGACAGCCTTCCCTGGGCATGGCGAGGGCTGGCGCTGTCAGCAGCTCTTGGGGCAGCGAGAAAAATGGCACTGAAAATAAGCTGTGAATGAAACAACCCACCCAGGACAACTGGAGGACTTGTGCCAGGCTGAGGATGGGCAGAGGGGCAGAGGCTGCTGCTGTGCCAGGCAGGTAATGCTGAGGGCACAGCCCAAACCACAGCGGGCACTGGGAACAGCCCCGCAGCTGGAAACGAGGTTTGCATGAGAGGGAGATGTTGAAATATTGATTAAAGTTGTGTTTCATCAGCAATACTTTGATTTTATGATTATATTGGCTGCTAACAAAGACACACCCATTAATGCATTACAGTCCTGCTTGTAAAACAGGGATTATTCCATTATTCCAGCCAGTGTGCTCCGCTTGTATCCACAGCCCGTGGCTCCAGCACAGGCACTCATCAGGAAAATAAAAACGACATTATAATTTCAAAAAGGAGGGAAAAACACATTAACAGCCACATGATGGAACAGAGTGGACACTGGGTCTCAGTAAGGAAGGGGTGGGCAAGGGGGAAGGCTGAGCATTTCACCCTGGATTAAATCCACAGTAACACACCAAAACCAAAGAGTTACTGAAGGTTTTATAAATTTAAATGATAAAAAAAGCACTCTGACATAGTCCCCTGGCAGGCCAGTTTTCCTGCTGCTTGGCCTCATTCAAGGGATAATCATACATACAGGGAGGGTATTTCTCATCCTAATACACTAGTTCATTCCAGTGCCAGGGATAAGGGTGGAAAAGGGATGGGAAGGATGCCATTAAAGCTGTGTCCTCAGCATTATTGTTCTAGAGCTCATGCCTGGGCAGGAGGAAGCAGCCATCTGAGGCAATATGGTGTTTACTTATGCCCAAATTGTTATGCAAACACAGGAAGACCTCTGAGAGCAGAGGGAACAGGCACCAGAGGCAGGACTTCTCACCAAAGCAAAATGTTTTTCAATGTGCAAAGGGTGAGAGAGGTCACCCCCAAGGAATCCAGCCCAGGATCCTCCCAGCCTTCATTTCTCCCATCCTCCTCTGAAATTCCCTGGGCAGCCAGCATGGGCTTCCTGAGTTAAAGAGACAGCCTCATCATCCAGCAACACGGCGGGGGCTGCACTTGCATGAGGAACCAAAAAATGGGGGAGAAATGCCTCCTGGATGCCACGGGACTGACTCCCTGCCTGCGCCCCTGGCCTGGACTCGTGCGCAAAACAAAGCCACAGGAATTAAGGGGAGACTCCAAAGGCACACAGAGGTACTCAGCATCATTCAAGTGCACTTAGCTTTAAATTAAATCCATATTGCATCAACATTCAAGATCTAAAATGAAAGAGTCAGTCATGAACTCTGCAGTCACGCCTTTAATTCCATCTGCAGTTGGTATGAGACAAATAACTCTGACAAGTCAACTTTAACCTCCAGAAGAAGCCACAGGTTTTCATCAACCAACATCAACCAAGCTTTCAAAAAGTTATCATTGATGGAGAACCAAATAAATCCCCAGAATTGTCAGTGCTGAAAAGATGCCTCATTGCCAGTCTAAGCTTGGGAGCTTCTGCTGCCAGAGCCTCACTCCCCCCAGCCACAAACAGGTATGTGACCACATCAACCCTTGACTTTCTCCTTACTAAACTACATAAACCAAATTTCGACAACTTCTGACTTGAAGTCAAATTTCTCTAGAGCATTTTGAGTCTTCTAGAACAATAAAAATGAACCACAGACACCAGAACTAAACATGAACAGAACTTCCAGAACTGAACTGCTACCACTTCCCTAGGGACTTCATCCCTCAGTCAGTCACTCTCTCCACATAAAGATATTTTCTGCCATCACCCAAAGAATCCTCCCCTGGTCACTGCTATCAACCCCAGCTCTTCATCCAAACCTGCCTGTGATTATCACCTCTCCTTGGCTCTATAGAGAGAGAAGCCAATTCTGCTTCAGCAGCTTGCACATCACTTCCAGAGTCACCAGGAAGGATTTCATGCCTGGCAGGCTCTGAATGCTGCTGGGTTAAGAGCTCATTCCTGCAGGACACCCCCAGGAACACCCCTGCAGCCTTGCTCCCCGCTGTGCCTGCTTTGTGAGAGCTGGTAGCAAGTTTTTGTAAGGCTAATTAACATGCACCGCTCTAATTTCATACAATTTCATACAATCAGGACATTGTGCAATGCTGGAGTCAAATGGCTCAAGGAAATTAACTGCACCAACACTTCAGCACAGCGAGTCAAACCTGCTGGAGATGTTTGGAGTGCTGGGGTTTCTGCCTTTAAAAGAAGCTGTCCTCAGGGGGGAGCGCATTGCACAGCAATTAGCAACAGTTAATAACTGCACAGCATCAGTTAAGAACTGCCCTGGTATGAAATGATTGCTGCTGAAGCCATTTCCTACCACAGGACGTTGATTTCTTGTCCACCATCTTCACGTGCCGGGTCTGGGTGCGCAGCCGGTCGTCTGTGCTCTCCACCAGGTTCGTCAGGTCGTCAATGATCTCTGGGGAAAGAGGAACAGGAGCATTAAATCTGAGCCCCACAGCACCCCTGCTCAACCACACTCCTGCTGGAGGCTCCAGAATGGCAACTAGCTGCATCCTTCTGTCCTCCAGTGGGACAGACCAGTTGTGTACTGAAAGGTCCAAATCCTGGGAAATACCACACAAGATCCAGTGCAGTGCTCCACTGCAAGAGTGGAGGAGAAAATACAGCCTGAAACAGCAGCATCAGTCTAGGAGGTCAGGGAGTACAGGATGATGGCAGCCACAGAGCTGAGGCAGCCACAGAGCTGAGGTGAATTCCCTCACTGAGTCAAAGTGCGACAGGAAATCTGGAATTTCAGTCCCTGGAATGGAGCATCTCAACACTTGACCACAGCATCATCATTAAACCACATCCAGAAGCACCATCTTCACAAAGGCTTCTGAGAGCACTCAGTGCAGTTCTGACCATACGACCATTGAGGTCACAAAGTCCTGCCTTGGTTCCGTCCTGGAGCTGTGGGGGTGGCAGCTTTCCTTGCATCCCAGGTCCTCCGGGAAAAGAAAAGTGGGCAAAGTTTCCCCTACACTGAGTTTTAAGAGAGGAGAAAGGAAAACTTCAAGCCAACCCACCCTCAACCTCCTGTAAGTGATGGCTTTAAATTTGTCATGGAAACCAGAGCTCATACAAGGCTTACACTGAGAGTGGTTGATGGGATGGTTGAAAACTAAAAGCCACATTGAGGCACTAAATTTCCCCCTCACTGCCTGTTATGCTCTGATTTCCTTGGAACACAAAGCCAGTGCTTCTGGTGTCTGAACACACCATGTCTGGCTGCCCTCAGCTCTGCAGGTAGGAGAGGCTTCCTTGTGCATGATCAACCAGGAGAGGACAGCAGCCAAGCCTGCATGCTGCTGCACAGCCTCTTGCTCTGCTTACCTTTCCAGCCCTTCCCCACTATTGATCCCTGTGTCAGGAAGTCCTGCCTGCCCTTGAGCTGGGCTTGGGGACAGTGGCTGTGCCCTCAGCTCCTCTGTACCCCAGCAGGTCCTGGTGCTGCAGCTCTGGTGAACCCCTGGGTTCAACATCCCTGAAGCAACAAAAGCAGAACTGAGAGCACACAGCATGCAGTTAGCAAGATAAACTGATCTCCTGCCCATTTTTATGGATCACAACCCTGTGCAGATACTGGCAGAGGGTCAAAGAACACTTAAAGAACACAAGTCCCATCAATAGGATAGGACCGTTATTATGAAGCCTTTATTGTTTTAACTGTATTCCTTCAAACAAGAGATTTCCCAAATGTTTCTACTAGGAAAAGGGGATGATACTGAAGAGGGCATTCCTTGTACTTCCCAAACTTCCCTGTGACACTGCAAGGAACCCTTGTCCTTACAAGGGGAGTGCCAGTGTGGGACATCAGTTCTTGCAGCTTCCCTGCTGTCATCCCTTTGACACCAGGAACTGAATAGGAATCGTTTTGTCCACCATTCACCTTCCCACAGCAAATCACAGAATCTCCTGAGCTGGCAGGATTATCCATTTCATCTCCTGGCCCTGCGCAGACACCCCAACAATCCCACCCTGGCATCCCTGGCAGAGCTGTCCAAACACTCCTGGAGCTCTGGCAGCCTCAGGCTGTGCCCATTGCCCGGGGAGCCTGGGCAGTGCCCAGCACCCTCTGGGGGAAGAACCTTTTCCTGGAATCCAACCTAACCCTCCCCTGACACAGCTCCAGCTGCTCTCTCAGGTTCCAGATGTTCATTATGGAGGGTGTTTATGTTCTCAGTCTTATCAAGGGACAAGCAGTGTATCAAATACAGATCAAACCAGTCTGATTGTACATATAGATAACAAAAACCACATAAAATGATCAAAGTTCTGCAGGCACAAAGGAAATGTCCAAGGCACATAGAGCACGGAGGTTTTACTCTCCCAGAGAGCTGAGACATTGAAGCATCATCCTTCCAGTGCATGTTCCAGTCTGCTCCACAAACACTCTGTCATCGCCAGTGAATCCCTATGTAAAATGATATCAGAATCTAAAAAATCCTGTACTTTGAAAATATACAGCTTTCCTAAACATGAGCTCCTGATTCATGTCCTGCAGCCCAAACTATCCTGATATCCACATGAAGGGAGGGCAGAGGGCAAACATCCACCACTTCCCAGTGTTTTATCCTCTGGATCTCCCCCCATCCACCCCACCAATCCTGTTCTGTTCCAGACACAAACCCTCCATATTTCTAAAGTTGTTTCTAATACTTAAAATTATTGTTCATCAATACTGTTAGACTCAATATTGTCCATCCTACACCAAAACACATTTTCCCAAGTCATGGGAGGCATTCTGTTTGAGCTACAAGGTTTGTTCAGTTTGCAGCTCAGATATTCACTCTCCTCCCCCTCCCACACAACTTTCCCAGGTCTGACATCTGCAAAGCCAACAATATTTTGGGGAAACTTTATCTGTCCTGCGTGATTCAGCACACAGGAAGAGCAGGACAATGCTGCCTGCAAGGGCAGGACTGCTCATGTTTGCCTCTCCACAAAAAAAGTGCTGCAAGTTCCCATCGTTGTCAAGGACAAAGTGATAAGCATGCTTGGGAAATTGGAGACTTTCCTCTGCCAACACTGACCAGACCCTCCTTGAAAAACATCCTGGTGAACAAGCTGTAGCTAAATGAGAACAAATGTGAGCAGGAAAATTTTCTGTCATCGTTTCAAAGCCCAAGGCACTGCAATTGGGATTCTGTCTAGAGCCTCTCCTTTCCCATCCCCCTGCCAGGAGTCATTTCTGAACCCAAGGGCTGCACTGGACATCCTGCAAGAAGCATTTCTCCATATATACGTATGTTTCTTGAGAGGATCAGGTCCCAGGGGAGCAGGGAACTTCACCCAACACACAGCCCAAAGCTCAACAAGCACCAGCCCTTTGATGTCACAGTTGAGACCTGGAGAATTCTGGAGCGCTCATGGCAGGACCTGGAGGTCTGAGCAGCCTCTGGGGAGGAAGCACAGGGAGGTTCTCACCCTACTCCCAGTTGAACCAGAAGTCCAGCCCAGCAGGTTCTGCAGGCCAGGGTGCCCTTGTAACCAACAACACTCAGCAGAGAACATCCACTCATTCCTCCATCCCTCCATCCATCCATCCACCCATCCATCCCTCCATCCATCCACCCACCCACCCATCCTCTGCACCCACCAACCCCCTGTTGTGGTGACACTCGAGTACAGAGCTGTTCCCAACCTCCCTGTAAATGAAAATGTTTCTCCCCACCCCAAAACAAAGGAAACCCAAGGGAAATCCATGTTGGATAAGGCAGAGCTGAAAATCAGGAATGGATTCCTAAGGCAGACACTAACTAAGCCTCCACAGCTCAGGAAGTCCTCAGAGCACTGACACTGCCAGCAGCTCTCCCACCTTCCCTGACCCACCTGCAGCCCCCTCTGCCCTTCAAACTGGCAATTCCATGTTCTATCACCTCCCATTTAGCTGGCTATGCAAGGAACAGGCTAAAAAAAGATGGAGAGAGACCTGAAAAGAGGGAAGGCTGCAGGTCCCCCGTTGGGAGGGAGCAGACGGGGAAGGCAGGCTGGCTGCTGGTGACCTTCCAAAGGACACTCCTGTAACACAGCACTGCAAACCACAACTCAGCCAGGAACACAAATTTAGCCAAGGTCTCCTTTCAGGGAAGCAGGATCTTGAAGCAGAAGATAAAAACCCAGTGCTCAACCCCAGTAATAAACTCAGAATCACTTAAGCACGGCTGAAGTGGGAGAAGTTTGAAGGTCAGTGCTGGAGGTGAGCTTGGCCAGGAGCTGCTCCAGCAGCAGGGAATGCGCCAAAACTGGTGTCACAGCTGTCCCCATCCCTGCACACGTGTCCCTGTGCTGCTGTGCCAGCCACCAGCCAGGCAGGAGGGTCTGCAGCTGACCAGGAGCTGAGGCAACCCAACATTCCCCATGGGAAGTATCCGGTGCCCCTAGGAAGGCAGAGGCACTTCCAGAACTCCTCACCTCATTCCTGCCAGGCCGTGGCAGGGAAGCACCACCTGTCCCTACAAATCTGGGTGCTTTTCCTGGTGATCCAAGCCATAAAATCTGGGATGGAGCTCTTAACAAGCACAGGATTTCTTCAGGTATGTGTCAGAGAGCAAAATAACAGTGAGATCTGAGGTCAATACAGACACACCTGAAACCAGGACAAAAGTCATGGAAGGATCTTCATTTTGGGGACACGAGCGTGTCCCGGCGCCTGCAGCCATGGAGAGGGCAGGGGCAGCCTCTCGGGACACTGGGGTGAATTCCACACACAGGATTTACAAATAGGCAAGGAGGGAGCAGAAAAGCCAGCAGATGACAGAAAAAATATAGGTTGATATATTTTGAAATATTTGACTTTTTTTGTTCAAAATCGCACAGCAGCAGTTTTTGATCTTAGGCAACGTGTTCTGGACAGGGCAGAGCAGGCTGAGTGTGGCTCCAGGTCAGAAGGAGCATCCCTGAGGAAGAGGTGGGAGAGGCTGGAAGTGTAGCCCTCTCCCATTCCAACATAACTCTGCCTCCCAGGAAGGGGAGAGGTGTTTACTGGAAAAAGCCTGAGCAAAGTGAGGAAAACCTCTTTTTTTCCTCCAAAATCAAACACCAGATAAATCTTGGGTTTGTTTCATAATTTGTATTAAACAATTTTTTGCCCATACAGACAAATACAAAAATCACTTGACAAGATCTGAACTCGTCACTGCATCAGCTGTCACAGCCAGGAAACTAAAGCTTTTAAGCCACAGCTGAACACAAAGAGTTTAGAAAACCCTGCACTTGTTCTCTGGTCCCAGTGAGTTGAAGCACCACCAGTGCCTGCAGTCAGCTTTGAAAAACTCATGAATCCAAGATTGACCCAGACCAAGATAAGGCTGCTTGGAAATGTGAGCACAGAACTGTTAAATATTCCTTTTCAAAGGAAAATGGAAATTGAAGCAGCTGCTCTGAACGCTGGATCTAAGCACATTCCAGGTTGTTCCACTGTGCTTGGCTTCACATTCCCAAATGATGCATTAAAGGCTGAGGGAGCTGGGGATGTTCACCTGGAGAAGGGAAGTTCCAGGGAGATCTCAGAGCCACTTCCAGTGCCTGAAGGGGCTCCAGGAGAGCTGGAGAGGGGCTTGGGACAAGGGATGGAGGGACAGGACACAGGGAATGGCTTCCCACTGCCAGAGAGCAGGGATGGATGGCATATTGGGAAGGAATTCCTCCCTGGGAGGTTGGGAGGCCCTGGCACAGGGTGCCCAGAGAAGCTGTGGCTACCCCTGGATCCCTGAAGTGTCCAAGGCCAGGTTGGACATTGGGGCTTGGAGCAGCCTGGGACAGTGAAAGGTGTCCCTGCCCATGGCAGGGGTGACACTGGATGAGCTTTACTGTCCCTTCCAACCCAAACCATTCTGAGATTCTGTGAAAGGTTAAGAAAGATGATGTTTAATATCTCTGAATTAAACAGTTGCATTACAAGTCACACTGGTATCACATCTTGCTGCTCCTGATTTCTGGGGTCCATCCATGTGTGCCAAAAGCCACTCCCAGGATGTAAAATCCTTTCCTGGAATTGCAGGGGAAAAGCCACCTGGCAGCAGTGGTAAGGGTGGATTTATACACATCCCTAAAACCACATCTGCTAAGAGGTAGAAAAATAAAGATTTATGCAAAAGACACCAATGGAAGACAGACGATAAAAAATGGAGCAGAAGAAATTGTATGAGATCCTAGGAATTTCTCAGGAAAAAAAGCTCATTCCTCATTTCCTTTTTACTTCAGAGCCTTTGCCGCTGCCACGAAAATCAGAAATGCTTTGTTTTAATTCCTGAAATCCCCGGTACCTCCTGTAAAAAGCTGGCTCTGCTTCTCTCCAGCCACAGCATGGATAATTTCAGTGGCTCCCAAGGGATGGGAGCCCCCCAGGCTGGAGCTGTAACTCATCCCTGCAGGAAGGGAAGGCAAGCCCTGGCTGAGCTGAGCCAGGTGCCTGCGCTGTCCAAACGGATCCGTGTGCTTTCCTCCTGTTCCACTCCAAAGGCCATGAGCTCAGGCCCTGGCTCTGCCCACAGCCCTGTGAAGCAGCACAGCACAGACACAGCTCCTCCAGCAGCACTCCCAGCTGCCTTTCCCATATTCCCAACGTCTCTGCTGACATTCCCAACATCCCTTCCCATCACTCTGGGACTGGACGCCTCTGGCAGCCCCATCTTCTGTGTCTACTCAGCCATCAAGTCTTTCTACAGCTGGCCAGAAGTTTTCCAAGGGAACGGTTTTCCCTGGAAAGCCGTTTGGCAGATGACAAAACCAGCCCATCCTGGAGTGCTCCACTGGGATTGCCAGCGTTCCACCTCCTCAATGGTGCCCTTCGTGCTGGAACTCCACCCTGGCCAGCCTGAAACCAATAACCAGCTCTCAGCTTGCAAATGACATTCTCTTCTGCCAACAAAATGTGGAGCCCAAACTTTTCCAGAGAGCAGGAGCCCCTTTTCCAGCTCTTTCAGCCACTCTGTCTTTCCTCTCTTTCCAGCCCTGGTGCCCAGCCAGCTCTGCTCTGCTCCAGAGGACAGAGGAGCAAATCGACTGGGAGGGCATGAGATCCCAGCACAGACACAAATTCACATTGCACCATCCTCTGCAGGGCCCCAAGAGCAGAGAGGACACAGAGTCACAGTGCACATTCCAGCCAAGGAAGCGTTGCCTCAGGACAGGACAAGTCCCAGTGTGAAGGGCAGCATGGGGACATGGAGATGATCCTGTCCCTCTCAGTGCCACAGGCCCTCTGTAAAATTTCTCCTGTTCAGGAGCTCCTTCATGAGAGATAAAGAACCTGATTCTGGAGAAATGAGCAATTCCTGATGGGAGTGAAAGCCAGGCAGAGGCAGAGCCAGAGCACATGAGGAACTTTATGCTTCATTTTGCAGGAAACCATGTGGGTTTTTGGGTTTTCCTTACTGTTTCCTCACTTAAGAGCAGGAAAATGACCTGGTTCTTTCCATCCCGTGTCCCCGTCTCTCCCCATGTCCCACAATGCCACACCAGCTTTCTGAGGGCATGGGATTTTAAATTTTTTTTTAAATCACTCTCCTTAGCTCATGGAGTCCCTGGGAAGGACAACCATCTCTTCCCATGAAGTGGAAGAGGATTTAGAGCTCCGCTTGCATGCATGACTTTACACTAATTGATTTGTTTGTTTGTTTGTTTGTTTTCTTTAAAATGCATAAAAAGCCACATTTGGTTTTGGCAACTCCATCTTTGACTTGCACTCGTTCTGTCTGTGGAGTGAGAAACAGAAAAGCCAAAGCAGCCATGTGAAATTCAGCACTGGAAAAGAGAAACTAATGTGGGGGGTTTGATCAGTTTAGCAGAGTGGTGCTGCTGACCAGACATTTCCTTAGAACTGTTTGGATTGTCCGTGGATTGAAATTTATGGATTGCTCAATAGCATTTATCGATGAGTAATGCACCTCCATGGCATACCCCACTGAGTCATGGAAGACTCCAGTCAGCCCTAAGAAAACATATAGAGAGCTAAAATCCCTACACAAAACCAATTACAATAAAGCTGGAATTTAGTAGAGAAGCCAGGCAGGCTTTCCCTCCCTCCTTCAGGTCTCTGGTGCCTCAGGAGAAGAGCTGGATACCAAAGAAATGAATCATATAGGGAATGCCAACCTCTATATGTCCAAACCCCATAATTACATGTTAATAAGAAAGCAAAGCATTGTTCCAAGTGCCAGGGCTATGAAATGAGGATTGCAACTAATGTAAGTACATCAGAAACCTGAAGAACCTCAGCACAATGTGCCAGCTGTAATGTCAGGGCAGAGTGAAAAGAGAGAAAATACATTAAAAATACAAAGCCAGGAATCCTAATTTCTCTCCCTGGCTGCAGCCATGCCTGGTTTTTGCAGCCCCTCTGAGGTGTGCAGCTCTCTGTGCCAAAGGCAACACAGGACTGCACTCCTGGGCTTCTCCTCCTTCATCTCCACCTCAGATCCCAGCAGTGCTCACTGCTCTGGGCTCAGAGCTGCTCAGGACATCAGGACACCAACACTCCCTGCTGGGATGAGCTCTGCATTTCAAGAAAAGACCAAAATTCCTCCCTCCACCATCCCAAATGCAACTGAGGACATTTAATCTCTTCTTTGGCAGAACTTCCTTTAAGCATTAAAACCCCCAAAAACACTAACTTCTCCAAGCGGTCAAACCAGCTTGTTCCTCCAGGTTCCAGCTGTCTCACTCTTCAGCTCTTTTAATTAACAGGGATCTTGATGGTCCTTGGGGACAGCTGGGTTCAGAAGTTCTCTCTGGGCTCCTGCTGGGAATGTGTCAGGATGTAAACTGGAGGCAACTTTTTCTAATTCCCACGTGAATATTTTTGTTCTGAAGGTGAACACAGCAGTGCCAGAGCTGCAGGGAGGCCAGAGGGCATCTCACCCTCAGTGCTTCCCCCTGCAGCTCCATGGGGTCCAGAAGGCACAAAGACATTTGTCACCCTTCCTGTCCCTGCTGGAGCAGCAGGCAGGAGCTGAGTGCTGATGGCAGGCGAGCAGGCAGGGAAGGACAGCTCCTGTCCCCTCCCAGCTGCTGCCAGCCCCAGCCCTCGCTCCGTGCCCAGGGCACACCCCAGGGCACTCCAGGCTCTCATGGCAGAAGGTCCTGCTCCTCCCAGCCATGCTCCAGGCCATGCCAGCTCCCTGCCGGAGGAACCCCTGCAGAGGAACAGCTCCTTCAGGACCAGCACTGCTCCTGCTTCCCTGAGCTCCTGACAGCAGTGACAAAGGCACAGACCGGAGAGAAGGAGCTGCTGCAGAGCCCTGTGCCCTCTGCCTGCCCGTGGGAAGTGAGGAGCAGCCCCAGCACCCAGCTCAGAACACCAAGGACCAGCCCACACCTCCCCACCAACCAAACCCTCAGCACCGTCAGGGCTAACACGTGCCAAAACAAGAGGAACCTGTTTGTTCTGCCACAGAAAACCTCACCACCTGCTCCAAGGACACGTCCAGGACCACTGCTTCCAGCACACAGCACCTTCCACACTGCAGCCTGGCAGCCTCACTCATCCATCACAGAATATCTGACTGTATCTGGGTCAAACTTTGATACCCTCAAGCAACACAGAACCCTTCAGCCTCTCAGAAGCCGGTCCAGGAGCAGCAGATGGCGATTGGAGAACACATGGAGGTGACACAAAACCGTCCAAGGATATCAGCTGTGGAAGCTCTCAGCAGCTCATCCACAGCTAGAGAGCAACACTGGGAAAACAAACAGTGGTATCAATTCCAGCTCACACAGTTATTAGTTAAGAGTTGTTATTTTAAAAGCACACACTGAGAAGTTTTCCCTTCTCCAGCTGCTTATTTTGTTTGATTCGAACAAAACCCATGGACATTAATTTTAGCTGTGCTTAATTGAATAATTTCTCCAGGGAATGGTTCAGGGACAGTTTTAAGGCAGGCTGTTTCCAAGAGCCATTACTAATTGGCATCTACCACAGCCCCAGTGTGCCAACCAAAATAGTACTTTTGAATGTTACTGGAACTGCTCTCAGCCCAGATGTGTTGAGAACTCGCAGTGATACAAGGCAGGCAATAACTATATTCACATGATATGGCATTTTGAGTTTCCTCTGCCAGCTATCTGTGAGTAGATAACAGTCTCCTTCCCTGGAAGTATTTGAGTGTAAAGTCATTTGTTCCTCCCCTCTGCTCCCAACAAGTGACCCTTCCTTTCATTCACCATGTTTAAGGCACACCAGCACAGTCACCTGAGATCAAACAGACCTTTAGAACAAAAATATTCTTGTAGGAATTATCAAAAGTTGCCTCCAGTTTACAGCACTGGGCTGAAGTCCCCAGTGCTACACACCCAGGGCCCTGTTCTGGGCACTCCAAGCTCACAGCACTCACTGGGCTCTTTGCACTCATAATCCATATTTATTTTTATTCAAATCCCAAATCCAAGTGCCTCACCAACACAAACAGAGATTTTGGGGCCACACTATCCAAACTTCCAGCAAAATCTTCAAGTTATAGGGACAATGTCATCAAATTGTTTTCCTACAGACATGACTCTGGGAAAAAGCAAGGAAATCCTGCTAATAGATAACAACCCCATAAAATCTGCATGTCTAGGAAAGCCTGGAGCACTGGGAGGCTGGAAGGCCATTCACATGGTATAACAAATCCCTGCCAAGCAAAACACTTCTCCTGCTACAATGTGTTTGTGCTCTGCAAACTTACAGCAGAAAATGAAAGGACAGATGTGATTTCAGACTCCACATTTGTTTGTTTTCCCTTTATCCAAAATCTAAGCAAGATTTTTTAAAAGACTGACTTCAGAAATTGTTGGTAACATTCGCCCCTGCTTTTTTTTAGTAATTCTCATTTTTCCCAAGTTTTTACACCACTGCAACCCTTTTCCACAGATATCAACAGCTTTCGTTACAAATACACATCAGCTGCCAAAATTTGTTAAGGTAGAAGGTTTAGCAATTCCCCATAAGACACTGACTACTAAACACCTCAAGTCAAGGTTTCCAGTCCATTTAATGAAGAAAAAGCCCCCAAAACCCCACAGAAATACCAAAACCAAAATATCTAAAACCAAATCAACCAACAGCAAAACATAAATACCAAAAAAATGTCCAAATTAACTACGTTGTACTCCATAAAACACTATTTGGCTACTAAACACTCTAAGCTGTGGTTTCCAGTCCATTTCACAAAGCAAAGAAAACCAAAACCCCACAAAAATACCAAAACAAAAACAACCAACACCAGAACAAGAACATTAAAAAAAAATTTAAAAAAACTATGTTACAATGCATGCAGCTGTTGCCACTTTTAAGATTTCCTTGGCAATTCCTGCTTCTCCACTTCATAAAACTCAGACCCATCCCAGGAACGTGACACAACCCTTGTGGGTACCAACGAGGCCTCAGTCCAGGGACAAAACCAGAAAATGAAACAGTGAGGCAGAGCATCTCATCCAGCAACCTCAGCCCAGAGCTGCACCTTCCTCCCATGAGATAAAAACCAATTCTCATCTCTTTTTGCAAAAGCACCCACAGCTGATGCCTCCATGAGAGGATGCCCTCAATAGCCCATTGCCTACTCAGGGTTTACTCACTAGAGGTGCTGCCATAAATCCCCCTTGCAGAAACCCCAGGCAGCAGCCCAGCCATCCAGCAGGAGTGCCTAAATCCTAAATCCTGGGATGAGGTCCTGAGCACGCCAGTGATGCCCTGGAGCACAAGGAATCCATGGCTGATGGATCACCCCTCTCTCCTCACTCAGAGCCCCAGCAGGAGTTTCCCAAGCACCTTTGAATGAAATCAACCTGATTTCTCAAAACAGCCCCAGCTCCAGGGAGGGTGAAGGGGTGGTTATAAATTACTGATGTCATTTTGTCCCCAGGAGAAAAATCACCAGATTGTTCAGCTCGGCTGGGTAGAATCGCCCCACTCCATGGCCAGCAACTTCAAAGAAAGGAACACTGAAATTCCTGGGATGTCTAGCAGGCTGAGAAGGATGTATAAACTCATTCCTACTCAAATGAAAGAAAACTCAATCCAAAAAGCAGGACCACACCATCCCCCAAGTGTTAACTGCAAGGCCATTTCCAACCCACGAGAACGCCCCACATTTTTCACATTAAGAAGCTCCAAAACAGTGAAACACTTCATTGCTGTCACGGCCCCTACAATGGAGAATTATTCAACAACTGCAGACTAAGTGCTCTTGGTTTCAAGGCAGATTAAAGAAGATTGGAAAAAATGACCAGCAGTGTTCCTGCACAGCTGGAGATCAAAACTGTGTTCCATGGACTGCAGCCTGAGGAGCAGAACAGGGATGGATGCTGACTCCAGGGACTCAGCCTGAAGGGATGCCTTCCTTTCCCTCCAGTTTCACCCATTTTCAGAGCAGGCAGTGCTTCTCCCCCGTGGTACAGACAAAAAGACCAGCTGCCACCACATTCTGGAGGATTTCTTTAGGTGACAGAGCTCACTTCCTCACCACTAACCCTCACCCTTCAAAGGAAGATGGGGCTTCTGGTGTTTCTGTTTCTTTTGGTTTTTAAATGAAAATGCACTTCAGCAATCCAATGAGCACCTTCCCCCAGCCACACCAAGCTGACCCTACACGCTGTGTCTGAAAGAGCAGCTCAACCACGGTGAGCTCCCATCAACACCCTCTGCAGACCCCAACAGCACACAGGGCAGGTGTAAAATTTAGTGTCAAATAATTCCACTGGGCAAATCCTGGCTCTTAATCATGGGAAGGCTGCCATCAACCACAGAGTTCACACAGATTTTTGAATACTAGGAGTCCACACAACCTTCTGAACTACCTTAATGCACAGATCCAGGAGAGATGCCACCCTGCAGCCCATCCCCACTGATTGTGATGACAATCAGTGACAAACATAGCAGAAGGAGTCACGAGGCCAGCAGGAATGATCCTCCTCACCAGCCCACCCCTTACACCCATAGGAGCTGAGAACTCCAGGAAAGTTCCCCAAAACCACACTCAAAATGACCAAACACCTCTGGCAACTGCTAAAAGCTGACTGGCACCAGCCAGCAGGTTCTGCTGCTCCATCCATCCACTCTGTACGCCCACAGTTAAACCTCTTCTAAAATACCTCAGTCCCACCTGAGCATGAAGGGACTCATTTCACTCTGCTCAAGCTATTTAGAGCAGAGGAAAAGGCAGAACCCTGGATCAGTGGGATGTCAGGCCTGCAGAACACAACTGCCATTTTAATAAACATTCGTGCTGGGAAGGAGCCAGCAGAGCATCAGAGTATTCACCACAAGAGCATCATGCTGTGGACAGCTGCAGGGCATTATCCTCTTGGATCACAAACAAGGAGGAAAGCCACTTCAGAATTGGGCTATCAATCACAGGAGGAACCAGAAGACTTGCAAGTGCTTCATGGTTACAGTATTGAAAGCAGCTGATAAAGCTAAGGTCAACCCAGGCATCTGGGACTAATCCCCAGCTGACATCCTTCATCAAGCTCTACTGGAATCAGTGACAAATTGAGTAAATTAGCAGAGGAATACATCACCTAACAACATGTTCAGAGCTGGGCAAATAGCAGCAATGAGATGCCCTGCAGTGATGGCACTCCTTGGATCTCGCTGGCATCCCAGCGTCCTGCCTGCCCAGCCACCTGCCCAGGAGTCTGACAGCCAAAAGCAGAGAAAAGCTCTCCAGAGCTGATGGCTCAAAAATATTCCATTCCCAGTCCTCAGGCATGGAAAAAGTTCTGATTACTCAGAGAAGTGGTTAAAACAACAGAAAGGGTGGAAGAAGAACTTCCACAGATAAGACGACCTCGAGTCTATGGATCGTCGTTAGCCTTAGCTAATGATTTTCTTTCTTCCCACTTCCTTCCACCCAGCGTTGTGCCAACTTTCCACATGCCCTCCCATGGATTTTCTGCAGATGTGGCTGAATGCTCAGTGTTTGGGGTGGCTCTGTGCCCGTGGATTTCTGCAGAGCAAGGGGAGGCTGTTACAGAGGGAACCTTTCCACAGCTGCTCCACTCCTCTGTGATTTTCCCCCTTCCACAGCTCAGCTGCTGGAAGGACCCAAAGTGATTAACTGGCACAAAGCTGAGGGGTTGGTGCCACCAGGCTGGGGCACACCTGTGTGGCTAAAGCCTGGTTTGATCTCTGAGTCCTGAATCCCAGCGTGACAAACCCCAGGGCAGGAAGGAAACCTTGAGCCTCCACTTTATCAAGCTGCACAAATAAAAGGTTTATCAAGCTGCAGAGATTACTGGGGCTCATTGTGCTTTGCCTTGCAACTGGGAGCAGGACTGGTTTGATGGCTCTCCAATGCATGGGAACAAGTGAGCACAGCACCTGAGTGCAGCAGCCAGAGCTCAACACCAAACAGCATTTTATTAGCCAAAATAACTGTTTCCAAAGAGAAATCAATTTTAAAAAAAGTGAATATATGCGAGGCAAAAAATTAACTCCTAGTTCTGTGTGTGTAATCTCAAAGTTAGGTTTTTTTTGTTTACTCAGTTTATAACATCCCACTTAAAAAAAAAACCACTGATACTACAAAAGGCAGTTTTAGCCCAGGGTTTGGGCTTTTTCCCTGATTTTTATCTAGGAAACACATAAGCCATTCTGTCATTTGTTAAACCTGTTTCTTAACATACTTGTAACTCATCTGTTGTTCCACAGCCTGGAATAAAGGCAGAGACCTTTGTGAACAGAACAAATATCAAATATCTGAGTGTACAAAATGTGCCTTTTCTACTTGCAAAGTCGCTGTTCTGCAGAGATTCTGATCAGAAGAGAACACCAACAGGATTATTAGTCCCAAAGACAGAGCCACAAGCTTTTTACAACTCCAGTTTTAATAAATCCCAATAAACCCCATTATATTTCCCAAGGGAACTTGAGAATGACCTGCCCTGCAAGGTCTGCCCTTTTTACCTTTGAGGCTACGAGCTCAATTTTAAGACCTCTGGTAGTACAGACTCCTCATGTTTGCTCTTCCTATATGGGCTGGGGGAAAGTTCTGGATGTTTTCCCCATTTCTCTGAAAGGACAATGAACTCTTGCTGCATTGTTTCCAACCCAAACAATTCTGAAACCCAAATGGGCATTAATTGGTAGATGCATTGTACAAATCTTCACGAGCACAAAGGACCACATTCAATGGCTTGGCTGAGGCCATTGTGTTTCTCTCTTTAAAAAAGATGTTTTGGCCATTAAACACCACTATTGAACCCTCTTCCAGTTCAGTCATGAACCCTGCACCCTGATAAGACCTTTCCCCTGTAGTGGGGATGATGGTGAACAAACCTGCACCACCTGGGCCTTCTACCACACTGCCTGAAAATAAGGGTAATTCTATTATCAGAAAAATTGTCAGTTTGTCAAATTAGAAAATACAAACTACTATTTTAACTACAAAAATCAGGGAAACATGGTCATTTCTAAGTGAGCACCCCCAGCTCTCCCCACACTACACAGGTTTTAGCAGGAGCAAACCCCAAACCACTCTTTAACCTGACTGCATGAAGATGTATAATTTCATCATTTGACATTTGTAAAAGCTTAGGAAGCCCCAGTACAGGCAGTGGAAGGTGCTCCAAAAGCCACAGGGAACTCACAGCCTGGCCAGACTCCCAAGTGTCCGGATTTTGAAGTTTCCCATCCCCAGCAGTATTTCAAGACTTCAGATGTTGGGTTTGGGGCCTCAATCTTAAATTATTTTTTTCAAACCCTCTTGAAACGCATTTAATCCTTTGTTTTCTTTGCAAGGAGAAAGGTTTCACATCTGGACTGTCAACCTGCATTCCACAGCATTAGCCTGGCAAACCAAAGCAGCTGAGCTGTAAATCTCCGAGAGGAGAACTTGTCATGGAAATCGAAACTCAGCATTAACTGCAGGCCCAGTTCTGCAAGAAAGCCAACACAAAAAGCCAAAACAATGCAGGCAGCCCCAGGACAACTCTGGAAATGAATCCTGCTGTCTGAGAGAGCAAACCAACCTCATCTAACACCTCAGATTGAAGCAGCATCACTTACCTGGGTTTGATCCCAAACAGACACCTAAGAGCACAGAGCAACCACCAGTGACACACTTGAATTTTGCACCATTTTCTACAGCCAGCACCCCGATTTCATGAGCAGGCTGCAGTTTCCAAACATGCCTTGTGAGAGCTGAATGCTCAGTCCCTGTGAGCTCCAGGAGAGCCAAGCTCCTTGTTCCCTTGGGCTGCCACTCTGCTGGTCATGCATGGGGAGACACAACCAAGGAGAAAGCAAAAGTTAAGCTCCAAAGATTTAAATTCCTCCTATTTCAATAGCAATCCGAATGTCAACATTGAAATATGAAAAACTGATTCAGCGACAAAAGGGTGTAGAACAGTAAAAATAATAAAAATAAAAGTATCAAAGTTGCCCCAGGACAAGACCATGTTACCAAGTGTCTCCGCTAAGGTCATAAAAAGGTGTTAATGTAACATTTTTTGATCATTGCAGCATATATTTGTTCAGATTTTCAGATTTATAAGTTAGCTGCTAAAAAGGAATCCATTTTTGCCAATAATTCGTTTCCCTTACAGGGAAAGCAGTTTTGGAAAAAGACAACTGGAGGTTAATTCAGCTCTGGAACAACCTGGCAGAAGGGCCTGGCTGATGCACAGAAGATACTGAGCACCAGTGCTGGGGTTGGTTCACTCCTCTGTCAGCACTCACTTCCCAGATATCCAACAGCCCAACTACATTATTTCTTATACTTTATACCAAAGCACTTAATGAAATCTCTCTTTCTCCCAAACATACAATGCAGAGCTTTGTGTGCTGGCTCTGAGGATTATTTTATTCCTTCAGTTCGAGTTCCCTGTGTCTCCACTGGTCTAAGCCCACCAGGAAAGAGTCCATCCCAGCTGCACACCATGGCTGAGTCCATTTTCCAAAACCTGGACAAACTTCATGAACAACTCTGCTGCTCAATTAACAGCATTACCACAACACTCTGCTGCTGCAGGAAGGTTGCCAGGAAATCCTCTTGCCCTGCAAGACCCATACCTGTGACCAGCCAGCCTGATAACATGTACAGTTACTAAACCCACACTGAGTCTTTCCTGGCTGCTTCCTCAGTGAGCAAGAAAACACAGCAGGTTTTCCTCCAAACTGACACAAGTGCTGTGATATCTGTACCTGGATAAGGGAAAACACTGTGTGGGAGCACCTTGTTATCTCCCCACACTCTGCTGTCAGCATCCTGAGCCACCTCAACATCCTCCTCTGCTATTTCTGTGCTGTCACCCAGCAGCTTTTCCCACCCTGCTCCCCCCTCGCTGACTCAGTGAGCTCCAGGCTGATACCTGCAGGTGCATCCATGTCCAGCTGCTCCTGAGCTCAGGGGGAAGGGACAGCCCAAGGCACACCTGACCCTGTCCCCCCAGGTGATCCTGCCCTGACAGCACCAAGGGCAGCTTCCCTGGGAGGGGAGCGAGGATTAGCCAGAGTCCTCCCTCTGCAGACTTTTCAACAAAGGCCACTATTAGAAGATTAAAACCCAGCTGAAGGAATTGTGTGTGGAAATTCCTTTGACTGGGGCTGTGGATGGAGTCTTGCCGGGTTTCATGGTGAGGGAGCCAACTCTGGCAGCCAGGAGGGTTTGTTAATGGCTCATCCAGCTGTGGGCAGCTCCTCCTGTTCACCTGCTTTGTGTCACACTGGAAGAGGACACAGCACCATGCTCTGTGACAGATAACCCATTAGGGAACACATTTCTCCCTCACTGCTCAGTAACCAGTGCTGAGCATAAGTACATTGGTGATCAGCACACTCTGCCATCCAGCACACACAGATTCACTGCTCACAACACCAAGGAGCTGCAGCTCATTCCTGGGAGAGGTTTCACCATGGAAAAGCAGCAGAGTAAGTCACTAGAAGGGCATCCACTGTGCCTTACAGTCCAGAAGCAGCTATCCAAATGTTCAAGTCAATGCCTGAAATGGCAAAAAGAATTACAGTGGGCAAAGGATAATAAATAGAAAAAGCATAACCAGAGAGTGCAAAGCCACCATGAGGTTATGTCCTCATATCCATTACAGAGCACTGCAAACAAGGGGCAAAGCAGCTCTGAGGAAGACCTGTGGGTCAGGAGGGTGAATTTTGGGTAGGCTGGGACATCTACACCAGCAGTGAGCCCCTCTGTGGTGGCACTTGGTGCCCAGCTGCCAAACCTGCCATTGCCAAGGTTTAACGCCACTGTGTCACAGGGTGACACAGCAGGTGCCACCTGGCAAGGACACACACCATGCCACAAGACAGAGAGCAAAGGGAGAGGAAACAGGGATAGAAACTGGGAGAACAAGAGAGAAGAGGGGGCTGAGGAGAGGGAATGTGCTGGCACAGAGGGGTGGCCTGGCAAGCTGGCATTTCCCCTGACCTCAACCTTGGCCGCCCAGATTGGATCAGATATTTTCATTTTCCACCTCAAGCTGTGATCACCAGGCATCAGTTCCTCCTCAAGAAGGCTCAACCAGAGCACTGCAAACCCACCTGTCAAAGTCTGCCATCCTTCTCTGAGCAGCACCTGATCACAGCCAGCCTCAAACACATTCCTCAGGGGCAATAATAGCCAGGGCATTCTGAAATCTCAGCTGAACAAAGCCTGCAGCTCTCCAGCTTCACCCTCCTCTCCAATTGATGCCTATTTTCCAAACTCTAAATGTCCTGGAGATGCTCCTCAGAAGAGAAGACATACAGAAAATGTGCTGCCTGCTGAATTGCTCTGCTGTCAGAGTCACCATGCCCGACACAAAAACCTGAGAGAGCACAGCCCAAGTCAGCAAGAAGATGCTGCTGCTGCTGTTATCAGGGTGCTTCAGAGGCCTCCAAGAGAAGACTTCTTTGAGAATAATCTCATAGAAATGTGGGAATTTATCTTAGTTCTACCCTTGTCCACAGAACACTTATAAAAAGTCCAGTCTGGCTTCTTAGATGTCAGTGGCAGCATCACGTGTGGCGTTCATCTATTTAATGCCTTTTAAAGCTGGTTGTTCTCACTTCCCGCAAGTCCCTCACCCTCTGCATCCTGATGCTGGAGCACTGCACCCACATGGAGCTGCAAACCTCCCAAGGAGTGCTGGTTGGAAGGACACAGAACAACCTGGTGTGGTGGAAGGTGTCCTTGCCCACGGCAGGGGGTGGAACAAGATGAGCTTTAAGGCTCTTTCTAACCCAACCCACTCTGATTTTATGAAACTCGATGCACCAAGTTGCTGTATTTCAAGCTCACTCATATAAGCTTGGGCACCTTCCTCTAGCCCCAAAAAACCAAATATATGTCCTGAGAGGTCTTTGAAACTTTCTTCTTGTACCTTTAGGGCTGCAGGTGTTAAAAGAATTAGCAAAATATCCTGCATGCTCTAAGCATCCTTCTTGCTTCAAATCTCCTTCACTTTCTTGGCCACAGGAGGATGATGCTGCACCTGTGGATGCTGAGAGCAGAGCCCAGGCTGGACCAGCAGCCCAGGCAGCCATCAGACCAACCATCTCCAGGCATCTCCTCCTGGACTGACAACACTGTCATAATTCTGGAGCACACAAACCCCCCCCAAAAAGGGCACTCATTTTCTGCTGGTTATTGGCTGAGGTAATGGCTTCAAGTTTTCACAGGGCAGAGCACACTGGGTATAATACAACCTTTTGAAGTCCAGCAAGGAAAAAAAAATAAAGGGGGTTTTGTTGGGTTTGTGTGGGGTTTTTTACCCCCTTTCTTTATTTTCTGAACGATGTGATACAAACCAGCTTGATACACAAATTAGAGGTGATCTCATCAGTCCATTAGGACTAAAGCAAGACCATCACTTGGGAGGGGATGTGCTGGCCAGATAGCACTGATTGGCCTGTGAGCAGCATTTCTGTGGGGGTACAAATGCAGCCTTCATTACACAGGCAAGGCATGGCTCCCAGCTTTCAATCCAGCCCTGCAAACTGTTTGGCTGCATTGAAAAGTGGGATTTGGGAGCAGCGTCCCACAGCCGCCGCCGTGGTTGGGCACAGACTGCAGCCAGCCCTGCCACCTCTGCGGATAGAAGGAAATGACCTACAGACATCACATGCCTCACTGATTCACACCAAACACATGCCTGGGACACGGTGTCAGTGCCTGAAAGCAGCGCAGGAAAGGCACTTGAAAATTCCCTAAGAATAGGAAAATGTGGTTTAGAAGCCTTCGCCTTTCATTTCTCATAAACTGGAACTCCATCACATCTTTCCACCAAGCTTCTTTGGATTTCTTTGTTGTCAAGCTAACAATGCTTGAAAGCAAAGCAAGTCTCATTTCTGAGATGTTTCTGTTTTCAATTGAGCAGCAGAACTATTTATTTTCCTAGCAGTGATGGAATTAAACAATTTGTCTTTGAAAACTCTATAAGCCTTCACCGTGACATCCCCCCATCTGCTTTTGAGATTAAGGTACTTTGATTTTTACCAGCTAAAGGTTTATGAACTGCTGTATAAACCCAATTACTCTCATAGTAAATTATGTAAAGCTTACATGTTATTTTTTAAATTTTCCCCCATGGAGTACTCTGGAGATTCAGAACAGGAAAGGCTCACTGGAGCATTTTGAATTAAAAACTTGTAACAGGGAAAACCACAGAGCTTCCAGAAACTTGGAATAAAAAAGAAAAAAACCTCAGCATCATTAAGTGAGGATGAGAGACACCCCAGGAGAGGCTTTTCAGGGGAGGACTGTTAAAAAGCAAGGAAAAAAACTTCTATTTCAGTGGGAGGGAGTTCTTTAAAAACAGATTAAGTTTCATCTGAGGTAGTATTTATTCCTCAGCTGCTCTCTGCCTCGCTTCCTGATTGAAACCAGGGATGGGACAGATCCTGGTGTGCTCCCTTTGGATGTCAGCAGCAGAAAGCACAGGGTGGACAGTTTGATTTCAAGGAGGTTTAAAGGAGAGCTGCCCGTGGTGCTCACTGTGTCTGTCTGAGCTGTGCCACAAAGGGATGGACATCCCCAGAGCAGCAGGGCAGGCTGAGCCCTGGGATGACATGTGGGGCATGGGGAGCACGGGACAAGGACTGAGCCACCTCTGCTCCTCCAAGCTGGGACTGATGTAGGAGCTAACATCCACAAGTCCCAGGCAATAATCACAATCTGAAGCTGGCAGGAGCTGAGTGATGATCTGGGCACCAGTTCTGGGACACCTTGCACTGCCCACAGAAAGGGGCAGGACAGGTGGCAACTCCAGAGCACAAATCCTCCTCTCCCTGGAGCATCTCCGGGGCACAGAAATGAGCCCAAAATCCCACTGCAGTAAGCTACTGCAGGGATGGTGTTTGGCTGTGGTGGGATACTGCATTATTTGGAGAACACCAGCAATGCACCTTCATCTTTTGCTGCATACCAAAAGCTCAGGAAACAGGCAATTACTCCATTCTTACTTTTAGGACAGTAACTAATTGTTCCCATAAATTAATATTTGTTCCATGCAAGCTGTTACAGAAAACACAGCCCCAGGCAAGCTACCCAGAGCAGGCAGGAGCTCACAGGAGTGTCCCACTGGGATGCTCCAGGCAGGGACACAAAGGGCAGTCAGGGAACACCCCATGTGGAAAGAGCTGCATTCACAGCGATTTGTTCTGCACAGTTCCCTCCTTGCCATGTTTTGTCAGTTCTGCATTCAACACAAAAAAAATGTGTTCAAACAGCATCACAGCAACACGGAGTGATTCACTGGACATGTCTGCTCTGCCTGTGCCTGTGGTGCCAAGGCCTGCCTGACGTGACCAGTGTCCCAGATTCCAGTGTCCCTGTCACCCTCCCTTCTGCCGCTGGTACAGCACAGCTGAGCCAAGTGAAATGATGCAGTAATTGAGATTAATTACCATAGAATTATAGAGTGGGTTGGGTGGGAAGGAACCTTAAAGCCTATCCAGTCCCACCACTACCATGCCCAGGGACACCTCCCACTATCCCAGGCTGCTCCAAGCCCGGTCCAAACAGGCCTTGGACACTTCCAGGGATCAAGGGGCAGCCACAGCTTCTGTGGGAACCCTGTGCCAGGGCCTGCCCACCCTCACAGGGAAGAATTCCTTCTTAATGTCCCGTCTAACTCTGCTCTCTGTCAGTTTGAAGCCATTTCCCTTTGTCCTGTCCTTCCATCCCTTGGAAATAGTCACTCCCCATCTTTCCTGTCAGCTCCTTCAAGTACTGGAAAACTGCAGTGAGGTCACCCCAAAGCTTCTCTTCTCCAAGGGGAGCAATTAATTAGGGCAGAGCCCCAAGAGCACCGAATCCCTCCAGCCCATCAAACTGCTGCTTTCCTTCACCAGGGCTGGGGGTTTCCCTGAAGCTCTGCAGGGCTCACTCCCCAGGATCCATGCATGTACCCTGTGGTGTTGGAGGAATGCCAGGGGAAGCACGCCCTGGGACTGCCCCAGGAGCAGCCCTCACCCCCAGGATGATAAATGGCTCCTGCAGAGCTCTCTGGGAGAGATGAGGGCTGTCAGAGCAGCACTGACAGATTTCAACTGGGGGTCATTATCCACCCAGTGGCCCCCGGACGAGGAAGCCCAAGGTGCTGAGTTCAACAGCTGCAGCTCATCCTGGGGAAGGCAGCACTGCCTGTCCACGCTGCCTCAGAGCCCTGAGGAGCTGCCTCGGGGAGGGGTGAGGACCTCTGCCCCCAAAATGCATCCCCAGGGTCCTCTGCAAGGCAAAACAAGGAGGAATTTCAAGCTGTCGGGTTTGAAATGCAAAGGGCTGGCAGCCAGGTGTGAGAGGGCAGGCAGGGGAGGTGCAGGTAAGGAGCAGGCAGGGCTGAGCAGCAGGGCAGGACAGGGAGGGGCTGCAAACCCCTCCGTGGCACTGGCATGGCACCGAAGGCAGGCAGCTGCCACCCCTCCAGAGCTCCCACGAGAAAGGCTGAGCAGGAAAGCGCAGGGCTCCTCTTGCAGCTTCTCTTTTTGGCAAGCACTTCCCAAACCAAGGCATGCTGCACAGCACCTTGCACTTCCACGTGGTGTCTGGAGAGTGAGGGGTAAATCAGAGAGTGATTTAAAAGCCCTTGAGAGGACGCAAAAGCCAAGAGAGCACACTCAGAGGGTGCTGCCCTTGGGCTGACTGTGCCCAGCCACAGCTTCTCCCCCACCTGGTTCCCTCCTGATGTCTCCAGACACACCAAACCCCAGCTCAGCTCCTGGGAGGACACAGCCACAGGCACTTTTATAACCTACACCCCAACACATCTTTTTTTTCCTCTCTTCACAAGCCTTTCTATTTTTGAAAAATTGAGTATTTTGGTTTACTTGGTGCACTCCTCCTTCCACCCACCTTTCCCTACCAGATCTTCCAGTGCCAGCAGGAGTCATGAATTTAGGACACTAAGAAAATTTGGCACTTTCCAGACCAGGAAAGGAGATGATGGCACTTGATCCTCTGACCCCAGCATAGATCCACTGAATATTAAATCAGTTTTCCTGCCTGGGTTCCTTCTAACTCCGAGTCTCAGTGCAGCCAGGGACACTGCTGCTGCTCTGTGACAATGGGTCATGTACTGTAGGACTGATGCATTTGTGTCACAAAAACTTCCAAACTTGTGCAGAACACTGTGCATGCTTATCACACCTTTAATACAAGCCCTGCTGTCACGTTTCCCAGAGCAGTTGCAGCCCTGCTGTGCCTGTGCTCGTGCTGCTGATGTTGGTTTGCAGCAACACAGAGGTCATGAGAGATCAGATCCCAGGCTCTCCCCAGCTCTGATTCCAGTGAGTCCTTGTCACCCTGAGCAAAGAGCAGCTGGGCTCTGCAGGGAGCTGTGCCAGCAGCACTCAGCGCTCCCCAGGCTGGGCACAGACACCACGGGCTCTCCTGCACCCACCAGTGCCCAGGATTGCTCTACTCCCAACCACTTCAGAGCTCGGTTTTCACTTCACGATCCCCTGCTAAAGCTCCCACCTTTTTTAAGGCTCCTCCCACCCCACACTCCAGTATTCTGTCCCCTCTTCCCTTAAGATTCCTCTCTCCTGTACTGTAGTTGGCTACAGGAAAAAGAGAAACCAAGTACTCAAAAGTCTATTTTGCAACACAAAATTTACATGAATCAAGCATCTCTATTACACAAGCATCGTGATCTCGATGCCAAGAACGTCTCTCTCAGCCCCAGCATCCGCAGGGATCTCTCAAGGCAGCCTCCTCTCAAATCCCAATTCGTTCCGGGAGGTCCTGCCCATGCCTCCCTTTTGTCTGCTCTGCTCACAGGGGTGTTGGAGGTAGTTTTAACAAATCACTGCCATGGCAGTGTCAAGCTGTCAACATGACCACAAGCCCACTCTGCTTGTGAAAGGGCTGTGCTGTACAACAGGCTCTGCACCAGGGCACCGCCCAGGAGCTTGTCAGGAGCCCTAAAAACAGCAACTCTTGGTCATAAAACCATTGAGCAGCACTAAACATTCAAAAAAACCTGATACAGACTATAAGGAAGAAAGAACACTACAAAGTTTTCTCAAAATGAAAATAAAAAAGCTTCTGAGCACACACCATGGAGAGATTTGAGAACTGCAGTACCTGCAATGGTTTGGTTTAGCTACTTAAGTTTAACAAAACATTTTAAATAAGCTCTGTTTTACCTGGGAAGGGAATCCCACCTCAGGGCACATTCAGCTGTTGGGGCTGAAGGTGTTTTACAAAGAACCCAACCCTGGTGTGATGCTGCTCAGAGCAGCCAGGCAGTGACAGCACCTCCAGAGCTCCTGCAGTGGCCAGGCAGGGACACAGGGCAGGACACAAAACTCAAAATACTAAGTCTAAAGCAAGAGGAAACAGGAAGTTAAAGTATTAGAAATGGCAGACGAAGAGAGGACTCTCCCTCTTCTTTTATTTTCAGGGTTTTTCCCCCTTCTGAGAAGAGCAGAGAAGTCATTCCCTGATGCAAGATGTTTTAATTCACATTTTCCTTCTGACATCTCCTTCACAGGCCCACGAAAACAACCCGGGGAGAAGGTCAGACACAGCTATACATTAAGCAGCAAGGAAAAACAAGGCACATCCCACGCTGAGGACACGCTAATGGCTCTTTGGAGTCAACACTTACCTAATTCACTTTTTAAGACTTTCAGTTGCAAATTTTTTATTCAGCTTTCACAGCACAAATAGCCACAAGAAAGCTACCCAAAGCCCCAACTCGCCACGTCAGGATTATTTGATATGAAGGTCACTTCCTCCAGCCCCAAGCAAACTCCTTCAAACCCTTCAAGAGACACAAGGAAAAAGGACAAGGAATACTTGTATCGATTTTAGGATATAAGACACAGGTCAAACACTGAGTGCACAAAAATAATTCCTGCTTCTAGAGAAATACAAAAGCACTAAATACTCAGAAATGCCCTGTGCTGGCATCTGTGGGGTGCAACAGTTAATTTATTAAGGCAGATTAACGCACCCACAAACTCTGCAGCATTAAGGCAATTCTGACCTCTCCAGATTGGCTGCCAGTGTGATATAGGTCCAAAAGAAATTACCCTGTTCTGCTGCGACAGAACAATAAATCGGCTTCCTCGAGTACAGTGGTTAAAGAATCCAAGTTCCTGACCTTGAATGTTTCCCTAGGAGGATGCTGTGCTGTAGGGAACAATCAGGATGACATTTGCTGAAATGTGTGGGATTTATGATATAATAGGTTGCACATATGTGCCAAAAGAGAAAAAAACCATCTTAAATCCAAGCAAATCAAGATTAATTAGCTATTAAAATAGCTAAGAGAACACAGTGCAGTACAGGTGGTACAACAAACCAGCTCCCTCTCCGTGCACAGCAACTCCAGTTGGGTTTGGGGTCACGCTGTCCGTGGATCTGTGAGCACACTCTCACTGGGAAAAGCAAAAACTGCTGCTCCTTTGTCAACTCCTGCTCTCTGCAATTCTCTAGGTTTGCACTTTCATAAACAAACCTTACACAGTCCTTTTATAGGAAGTCCCCCTCAGCGCACAGGAAAATCCCGTTTTGTCTGGCTTTGATCACAGTGAAAACGAACTTGGGTGTTTTCCCAATGCTCCTCGTGCTGGGGAGAGGCCACGCTGCTCACATTGCCCTCCCCACTCCACCAGATTCACTCCAACTCTGCCCCCCTTCCTCCAGCCCAGTGACTTTTTGTCTCCTTGCTGCTAATTGCAATTACAGGTAGCCCAAGGCCACCAGCCTGACAGATGCCTCATACCTTACATGCCAGCGCTGTGCTGGGACTGTGTCTGTCCAGCAGCACCAAAGCTTCAGCACTACAAAGCAAACATTCCTCAGCAGGAATCCCAGCAGCCCGACTTCTCTTTCCCTTCCCAGCACCCCAGGAATGTGAAGAAGTCTTTAATACCCTGCAATCTGCTCGGTTTCCCTTTTAATGCTGGTTTTAAGTGAGGCTCTCCTCACAGGAGATCCCATCAATACATGGGACAATGCGGGACAGAGCCAATGTTATTGTGAGCCTGAGGTGGAATGACTCCACTCCCAGCAGGAGCTCAATTTGTACAAGGAACCAGCCAGTTCTGCTCTAGCAGGGGAACCACTTCCAGTGAGTCAGGCTCCCTGTAAAAACAAATCTCCTGCCTGGGGTTTGGTCAGCCAGGAGCAGCCCCACACTGAGCCTCTGCCCTTCCCTCTCTGCAGGGAGGGGAGAGAGGCACACTCCCCCTCTCCTGCAGGTCTTCAACCCACACACCTTTATCCAGCTCTCCACACCCACAGAGACTAGGAAACACGATGTGGAAAAAGATGCCCTACAGTTGTGGTCTTTGTCCACATTTAACCCTGAAGAGCTGAACCACATCCCTCCTTCCAGGTGAGGGATTCACTCCTTCTTCCCTCCAAAATCCTTATTCTGCAACAGGGCAAACTACGCATGGAGCTTATTTTCACACAGTTTTGAGCAATTCTCAGTTCCCCACCACCCACAGTTAAACACATTTACAGCACCGACAGCAGCCTTGGGCATCCCTTGGTATGTTGTGCACAGCCCAACTGCAGCAGCTCAGAAAACTGAGACTGATTTACCACTGCTCCACACCTACATTTGGCATGGAACCCCCTTGCTACATTAGCCCCAGCCTGGGAAAACTGAGGTTACTGACAGACAAAATAATGAAGATGGAAATAATGATCGAGCACATTGACCTGGTGGAGAGGCAAGGACCAGCTGCCACATGGGTACCAAAACACTGAAACTTGGGCAAGAGAAAGTCCCTGCTCTCCAGGCTTTTAGAAGCCTCCTTTAATACTTAACTCTTTTCACTCAGCTGTTTCCAGGACTTTTGAGCTGTTTGTTAAAGACTCAACATCTTCCGCCACTTATCTGGAGAGGGGAAAACTCCTTGATCCACAGTAGTTCCACAGTTGCCTGCAGTACCAGAGCACCCTGAGCAAACTATGACTTGCCTTACACAGAAGGGAGCTGCTCAGCAAACACCCTGATCCCAGCTCAGAACACTGACAGACAAAATGAGCAGGGCAAAGCTCTGAATCCTCCCCAAAACTCACTCTGTGTAAACACTTCACTGTTTGGGAAAATATGAACGGGATGCAGTCAAATCAAACACCACTCCACCACACGAGTATTGGCAAAACACGTTCTCAGTGCTTTTCATTTCCCAAAAATACAACCCAAAAGTGAGGGAAGATCCCTCCTTCCTCAGTGTGGCTGCTGCAGAGGCCGAGGGAGAGCAGGGATGTTGCAGTACCTTACCCTGGGATTACGACGTCGTTACTCCAGCATTGACGGACGGATTAATTGGAGACAGCTGCAAGGAGAACTCTCCTAACGACATGATTCATTAGTTTTCATAGATAATTACATCTGCTCATGGCCTCACACTGAATCATTCATTTAGGGAATTTTTTGGGCATTAAATTTAAATGCAGTAATCAGATTTGTTAATCCGTGGGACAAGGCAAACCAAACACAATTTTATTCAGGGAATTGTTTATACTTCCAACATTGACATGAATTCAGCAGCAGGAAAAAATTAGCAGCATAATGTATGCTCATGAAGGTTAGAAATTATTAATGGTAATCTCCTTCACTCCCCCAGTGCTGGTGACCAGACTGGGCAGATTTTTTCTGGGCTGCCTGGACTGCAGGTTCCTTCCCTGGGTGCATCTTTGTGCTTCACACAACCCAGTAGCCTTCTTAGGACACACGAACACTTTTTTGATAATTTTTTCATAATAAGATCTTTTGATAGAATGAAAGAATGAAAATAATTGGTATTTGGTTTTGCCACTCTCTAGATTCAAAATATAGCTGGGTTTTCATTGTTGGTGTGTTATACATTAAATAATCAGTTCTAAACACAGTTTAGCTGGTTTTATTACTCTGAAATAGCAGCACATATTCTCAGATAGAAACCCCAGAAAAACCTGCAGATCCAGGCCAGTTCCCTCTCTATCAAATCACAAACTTTTTACTAAACTCCACCTCAGAAACTGATAATTTTTTGCCCATTTTTTCTGGAAGCTTCTCTGGAATTTCTCATCTCTCAGTTAAAAAAGAAAAAAAAAAAGCAATTTTCTCATCTGTACTATTTATGGTTGATGCATTCCCATTTTTTCTTGAACCAATATCCTTCTTCAGCTTCAGCAGTTTTTTCCCTCCCCAATATTTTACTGCCAAAACATGAACAGAAAGCAAACCATTTTCTCCAACCCATCCACAGCTGGCCAGACTACACAGCCCAGGCATCAGAGCTCTCTCTGTGTTTCCCCACCAACCTCCACAGCCCTCACTTCTTCTCTGGACCTTCTTCCCCTCCAATTCTTTCTTCTGAAACAAGAGGCACAAAGTTCAGAGAGCATTTTTCACAAAGCTGTGTCCAGGTGTCGTGACTTGTCTTGGCCCCAAGCACAGTTGTCAGCTGCTCCACCTCAGGCTGATTCTCTCCCCATCAAACCAGCAAATATTTGGTCCGATTTGGGATGAGCTCAGGACGTGGTCAGTCCCTTGCTGCAGCTCAATGGATCAAAAGCAAACTCAGGGCTTCATCCACACAACACTTCAGGAACTCCACCTTCATCACACCATGACCTGAACCATGTTGAAGAAAATACGAAGGATCTGGCAAGAGGAATCTTGTGGCACATCACAGATCCCACAGGCTTCCAGCAAATCAGCTTCCAGAGAAGAGCAGCTCAGGTTCACCAGCACCATCACAGGGGAAATACCATTTGGGGGGCCTAGAAACAAAGGGCAAGGTGGAGAACCCTGCCCAAAACCACACAGCGAGTCCTTGGGCGAGCCAGGAATGCGACCAGCAGACCACAACTATTCCATGGCAGCCACAACAGAGCTGCTCCTGGGTGTACAGGAGAAAGCACCTTTGATACCACAGCTTGGATTCCTCTAAATTCACATGCTACTGCTGAGAACCTGACATTAATGTGCAACTTGAGATCTCCTCCTCTGGTGAAGCTGCACCTACGCAGTCGTATTTTTCCTTGTTGAGGTTTGGGGGACGGGGGATTGCTCCATGAAGCTGGAACAAATTATTGTTTCCCTGAGAATTATTATTTTAGGAGAAAGAACCAGCAGAAGCACAAAGGTAAGCCAACGTCTCCTGTTTTCTTTTAGTGAAGCGTCTGACAACACACAGTATATTTTACCAGGATCCATCCCAAACACCATACAGCGATAAGTTCCTCGTGAGGCTGTTCCTGGAAAGCATCCCAGACCCTGCAGTCACATCCCCATTTTTGCAATGCCTCCCAGTTTAACGCCCACGTCACAGCCGTGGCTCCCAGAGAGACCTTTCCCAAGGAGCAGCATCCGTGCTCCACTCTCACCTCTCCCGAGACACGCTGTTCATCTCTGCTGAGTGCAGCACCACTTGTTTGTGTAACTGGAGAAGTGTCAAGCCCTCTCTTGCCGTGATTTAAGCTCTGCCAGTGTTAGAGGGAAAACAAAGAACAAAGATGCTGAGATATCCATCATCCCACCAGCACCCACGGGGAGTAGCTGGAGGAATGCAGCATGCCGGGATCCTGGCCTCGCTTCCAGGGCAGCCTCCCCTTCCTGAGCACACCGAGCACTCGGCACAGAATCCCCTCCTCCAGCCCATCCAGGGCTCAGCGCCCCGGGAGGAGCTGCCTGAGCTGCAGGCACCAGGGCTGCTCAGTGCCAGTGCCACACTCAGTGCCGTGTGACCACAGCAGGTTCCTGGAGCCCACATGGGCAGAGCCTGCCTGTGTTATTCCTGTCAGGAATTCAACAACAGAAAACAGCAAACCCAAGAGCCAGAGCTGTTTGCTAAGAAAGGATTTGGTGACTAAACGCAGAAACACACAGAAGACATTTTTCTCTTGTTCTCCAAATTTTGAGATGGTACACATGTGTTTTATTAATGCCATCAACTACACAAGTGCCATGAAAGGAACTCATTTCCAGGGGAAATTAAAATACCAACTTCCCTCTCACTGAGAAAAGTGAGCACAAGTGGGGAGATAACTAAAATAAATCAGAGAAATGCAAGAGACATGGGACAGCAAGCACAGTGAGGAGCCCAAGAGGTCAAAGGCTATCCTTGGAAACCTCAGCACAAAGGGACCACACTCAGCACAGGAACAGCTTTAGGACAGCTTCTCCAAGCCAAATCAGGCCCAACCACCAGGAGCTCGGTGTTCTTACCCAAAAGGGGCAGGAATGACTATGAATTGCATGGTCAACAACTCTTCCTCCCCTTCAGCAGGAACACCTTGAGCCAGGAGCAGCTCAGATGAGAGGACATGGATGCAGAACATCAGTCCTTCCCTTATTCACTGCATTTCACATTGGAGAAGAGTTCATCAGTGACTGTCAGAAACCAACTTAAGGGAAAAACCCGAACACTCAGGGCTGTTTCCAGGAGCAGGAGAACCTAATGAGCAAAGCCACCCTTTTGGAGGAGCCGAGTGCCAGCATCACAGACAGACATGATTGCTCCAGAGATGCCAAAACATGGGCTCAGCACCTTGCAAAGCACATCTGAGGGGCACCAGGTGCATCTCCTGCAGGGGTGGAGAAGGAGACCCAGGAGCAAGGTACCCTCTGCTCCCAGGACAAGCCCAGAGGGGAGAGATTCCTCATCACTGAGGAAGCTGAGGCTTCCCTGCCTGCAGCACTGCGGTTGGGCAGGAACACTTCCACCTCCTCCTCCTCCCCTCAGGCAGCACTACCTTTTTTTCAAACAGTTGGGCAATTGTTTGAAGGAGAAGTCTAGGAGGGGAAAAACACATTCCTCTGAAACAGCATCACTACCAGGCACAGGACTGCAGGATCATCCAATCTTACTGCTGACCCCATGCTTAAAAAGTACCTTGAAAATAAAATACAGCCATGATTTCAGGCAGTATTAAAAGCAAGAAAAAAAGCAGTGCTTTCTTTTTACAAAGGACAAAATGTACCTTTTGATTTCTAACTCTCCTTTTCCAGTGTTGTTTCTTTTTCCTGTGCTTCTCTCCCACGTGGAAGGGATGAAGAAATATTGGGGAGGGTGGTGGTTCAGGACAGTTTAAGTGTGCATGAACCGGCTGTTCACTCTCAGCACAGCACTTGTGCTCCAGAGGGATCACCCCAAACCCATGACACTGCTCCTTCCTCCAACAGGCCTTCCTGAATTCCAGCTGGAGACTCCTTTTTCTTCCCCCAGGGCCAAAGGGAAACTTACTGATATTTTTCATGTTTAAGATGGAAGGACACACAGGAACACTGAAACATATTACATTGCTGGATTTCTCTTCCCCCCAACTCCTTCCCCTTTTCTTCCAGAAGAAGGGAGTCTTCCAACCCCTAAAACAGACCAGAAGAGCAGAGTGCATGGGAATAGCACAGTGAGCACCAAATCAATCCATGGACCCCTTTGAGCCACTGTGCACACACAGGAGCCACCACCAGCTCGACTCTCAACTCCCTCAGCTGGTGTTAAAATCAGATTTGGTTTGGGGAACAAGAGGAAGAGCAGGAGGGAACACAAAGCCAGTGGCCCCTGCAGCACTGGGGACAGCTTTTGGCTGTGTCAGCAGATCATCACTTTGCAGCTTCAGGCAGAAAAAGCTGCTGCCAGCAATGACACACCTCCCAGTTTTACCCAAGATCTCCTGAGCAAAGCTAAATTTGGAGAATTCAGTGTTTACCACCATCCTTTTGATCTGGAAACACCAGAGGATGTGACAGGAGCTCAGTGGAGCAGCCATGGACAGCCCGAGTTACCAAGGACAGTTGGGCAGGACCAGAACTGTGCAGTGTCTGTGGCTGATTTTCACACAGTAACTGTTAGTGACAGCTTTTGCAGAGCTTCCCCCCTTTCAAAAACCCAACCCTCCTACTGAAGACAGCAGTGCCAGTCAGTTATGAAATGTTTTTATCCCAAACTGAAGAATGGGGGTTTGGCTGTGTTTGTGTTTGGCAATGTCTGTACATTTGGATGATTTAGGCAGACCAGATCTGCTGCCTTTAATGCCCAGCTGCTCTATTTAATCCCTGCTAAAACTGGTTTTCCCCTTCACATTTCTTTAAACACTACTGGGAGGCTTGTTTAAAATACATCCCTTATAAAGGCTCTGGGCAACTCTGAAATGAGAGTTTTCCTTAATCTTCCTGCTAACTTCAGGGGATAAACTGTTCAGCTGTCACCATGTCACAGTGTGGGTGATGCTAATGAGCTGCAGGAGAAGCCAGGCCACAGAAATCCCTAGTCCCTCTGCCTTCACTCAAACAAGGTCCATGGATGAGCTCTGACAGACCAAGAGTCACCAAGTCCTGCAGAAGAGCTGAGCACCTTCAGCCCACCAGCAGCAAACACTGATTCAGACCCACTCATCAAGGTCCTTTTAACCAGCAGAGTGATGGCACCAAGTGCCCACTGGGACTTGGACAGCAGGAAAAAGCTCCAGAACATTTTGTGCATGGACCTGGATTTGCCTTCCTAGAGAAAGGATGCCTGTGTGTCTGACAGGGTGGGGCTCACACCTGCACTTGGCCTTTGTAGATAGGAATGGTATTCCTCCTTCACTCAGTTTCCAAATACAGAGAGATTATGATAAAAAGATAAATACAACCACCTTCAAAAAATATCAAACGGGGAAAACTCCACACCTATCAGAAATTATATTAATTTGGCTTGGTATCTTGCACAAGTTGAAAGCCTGAAGCAGAGCAAGTCTGGCACGTGCTCTCTTTAAAAGGTTCTTCAACCCCAGCATTAATGGGGTTTTTTATCCATTATTCACAGAAACCTGAAAGCTTCTGTTTCAGCAGGGACTGAGGAACAATTTTTACCTTCAGAATAAAAACATGCAGAGACACAGATGTTCAGGGTACTTTGCCATCACACTTGCACTGTGAATACTCAGCACAAAGCAGAGTGAGAAATCTGCCTTATGCTTACAGTAAAGCCCTAAGATTTCTTTTGAATCAACTGTGATTATTATTTTTTTAGTTTATGTTTGCTTCTGAGGGATGCAACCTGAATAAAACCTCCTGCCATTCTCTTCCAACACCAATTTCAGCTGGACATAGAGCTGGGTAGGAAGCACAGGGCAGATCTGGGGGTTATTTCCATTCAAAGAGTTCCCTTATGCCATGAAGTGAAACAGAAACCTCTCCAACATCTCCCTGCACGTGGGGAACAGCTCACCAGGATTCTGTCCTGCACACCGACACGGGTCAGTGCAGAGCTGGGTTAAAGCCCTGCTTTCCTTTCCCCAGCACCTGCCCCAGAGATAAAAATCTGTTTCAAGTGCTCAGAGAGGAGGAATCAGTCCTGACTCAGATGTCAGCCTCCCTCTTTTGCTGGCTTTCAGAGCAGCCTTCCAGGTGAGGAGGTGATGCAGCATTACACCAACTGACCCCAAATTCTCCCCGAGGGTTTCTGGTCCTGCCAGCAGCAAGGCTGTGGCTGGTGGGGATCAGTGCTCCAGAAGCAGCAACACCACTTTTGTGACAGTTTAGCACTGCTAAAAAGCCAGACTGGAACTAGTAAAACACTCACAAAAGGAGATGAAAAGGGTAAGAGAAGCCCAAACTGCCATTACTTTCTCCCAGCATTCCTAATCATCCCTTTTGGAAAATACAAAAACACAGCATCAAGCACCCCCTTTCCCTTTCTGTGCCACCCTAGCACTACTGGGGCAGCTCCAGTGCTGGGGCAGCTCTGGGACCCTCAGGACAAGAAGGACATTGAGGGGTTGGAGAGTGTCTAGGGAAGGGAACAAAGCTGGGAAGGGTCTGGAGAGCCAGGAGAGGCTGAGGGAGCTGGGAAGGAGCTCAGCCTGGAGCAAAGGAGGCTCAGGGGGACCTTGTGGCTCTGCACAGCTGCTGACAGGAGGGGACAGCCGGGGGGTCAGGCTGTGCTCCAGGGAACAGGAACAGGAGGAGAGGGAACAGCCTCAGGCTGGGCCAGGGGAGGCTCAGCTTGGCCAGCAGCAGGAATTTCTCCATGGAGAGGGTGCTCAGGCCTTGGCAGGAGCTGCCCAGGGAGGTTTGCAGTCCCCATCCCTGCAGGTGTCCCAGGAAGGCCTGGAGGTGGCACTGAGTGCTCTGGGCTGGGGACAAGGTGGGCATTGGGCACAGCTGGGACTCCATGGGCTGGGAGGGATTTCCCAACCTCAGTGATTTGGGATTCCCAGAGAAGGCTGGAGACCCCAGGAGAGGAGGCCAAAGCCAGCACCAGCAACCAAGAGCTTCCTTGGTTCTTCAGCACCTTCAGCTCTGCCACCCTGAGGGTTCTTTATGCCCCATCACATGATTGGCTCCACGTGAGGAAAAGGAGTTTATTTCCTGTCAGAGCAGCACCCAGAGGCACCAGCAGGAGCTGCGAGAGGACAAGTCCCAGGCAGCTGCTCCTGGGATCCAACAAGCAGCACCAGACCCTTCCCTAGCAATGCTCCCAAGTACCTCAGAGCCACCCAGCCACCTCAGCTCTGCACTTCTGCACGCTCAGCCATCAACAAATACCTGAGTGAAGCCCCCACAGCTGCCCTGGAGGGAAGCAATGCAGAGCTCACTATGCAAACCCAATGATCAGGATCCATCTCTTGTCTCCAGGTCTGGTCAAGAACCAGAGAACTTTGAAAAGTTTGTGAAAGTGGAGAACAGAACTGAAGGGAAGGAATTAAGCAAGTTTTTGGGATGAGAATGAACTGGGAAGAACAGGAGGTGACCAAGTGTCACTCACTAGAAGGAATATTCAGGCTACACAACACCCAGCTCTGAAGCACCTCTGCCATTAGTGTTGGAAAATATACCAGTTTAAAAATTTTGTGTAACTTTAGTCAAAGGGTTTTGTTACCCCAGGAAATGGAATTTTAGGTTCCTTTCCAGGGCATTTCTCTACCAGGTGAGGTCTGGTGGACTCAGCATATCAACAGACTGGAGTAACCCAAAAGATAAAAGAGCTATCAACAGAACATCAGCAGGACATCAGTGGCTATTGTGACCCCAGAGCACCTCCAGTAGGGGTGAAGACATCTGGTCCAGAAAGGACTGATAGGAAAATTGAAGAATGAAAAAGCCAATTAACATCAGAGGCGAGGAGATTCGGATCCAATGAGAAACTGAATACTGGGGGTTTGCTCAGCTCCAATGAACACTGACCCAATTCTTTTCTATGTATTTTTACTGTATAAAATATCTAAAAAGATCTAGTAAAAGCCATGTGTCATGGAATGATTCTCCCTGCTCACCAGGGCTATGTGTGGATGAGATGATTTCTGTGGTACATCCTGGCCAGAACAACATCCTGGCCAGATAATAAAGTAATGCCTTGACTCTCTAACATTAAAATGTTGTTGGAGGGTTTTTGTTTTTCCTGCAGTTTCAGTGACATTAGGGCTTCTTCCACCCCCATGCTCAACATCCCCAAATACTCAATCTCTTGGCTTTAGCAGCAAGCACCAACCACTGTGGGTGAAGGCTGGCCCTGGAACAGAAGGGAGGAATACACTGACTTTACACTCAAACCCTCAGCCCTTCCCTCACCAAAGTCCTGTGGTCTCCAGCTATGAAAGTCATTTTCCTTTCATTGAAAACACACCACCCACATTAGCCATAAGCAAAATTATTACAGTTCCTATTGTAACAAAGCATCAAATGGAGTTTTTCCGTAAGGAGTGAAGTCACAACAGCTTAACCAGTGGAAAGAACCACACTGCAGCTCAACAGGCTCCAATTCAAGTCTAGCACCACTACAATTACCTGTGATTAGTGCCATGGAACAGCAGGAAAACCCACCACTGACCCCAGCTGCCACACAGATGCAGGTTTCAGTACCAGAAATGCATAATCCAGTCCCAAAACTCAGAAGCTCTTTGAAAATCAGCACATGAATGTGTGCCAGGCTGGAATCTTCTCTATCCCCAGGCTGGTGCTCTGACACATCTTGGTCCTAATAATAAATTCCAAGTGAAAATACTTTTTTATAATGAGTACATATAAAGTAGCCCATGTCCTAAACTCAAGCAGAAGGAAGCTTTCCTCCCAGCTTATCTGATTTTCTATTCATTTAAAATATCACGTTTCGGAAGGCCACTTCAGAGTTCAATTCACACTGCTAATTTTCTTTGGCAGGACCCCACGTTATCTGCAAACACTGGCTGAAAACCCAACTGCAGTAATGTGATACCCACACCCTGTTGCACAGCAACTGGGTAACACAGGGATGTGGGAAATGTCGATATTCCAAAATAAGGGCAGGTGACAGAATTATTAACATCAGATTTTGGAGGGATGGAGAGGTTTGAGAGGAAAGGAACAGCAAAATTAAGAGGTGCCCTCCCAGTCCCCCAGCCTGCTTGGGGCACTGTCCAAGGATTATTCCAGGACTGGACAAGGATTATTCCACTGTCCTGGATTATTCCAGGACTCCCTGCCTGGAATAATCCCTGCCAGGGACACTGCCCTAGGCTGGATGCCCCAGTGCCAATGGGAATCTCTGCTTTCCCTCTCCCTACTCCACATTGTCCCAGCCCCCAAAGCCAGAAACAAGGAAAGGTCCTGCTCACTCCTGCAAACCCAAGCACAGCTTGCTTGGGGAAATATTAGCTGGAGAAAACGAAGCAGAGAAATGAACAGATCTCTGCTGGAGCATCCTCCAGGAGATTTCCAAGCTCAAGCAATTCCTGATGGATTTTTCCTCACATCAGTCCCCTCCACCAGTACCTGTCCATGCTACAGCAGAGATATCAGACCTCTGCAATATAATTAAAATCATCACAAGAGTTTGAACACAGTAAATTGATAATTTCTTTGTTTCCTGCCTGAATCATGTTTCCCACCCTAACTCCATCACACAAAGTGACAAAAATGACAACACCCATGACAAACAACCAGTAAGAACCAAAACTCTTCCCTCCACCCCCAAAAACTCTTCTTTGCCCCTCAGTGCTTGCATGGGGAGGAGTTGGATCCTGATCCCTCTGCCCAGTGCTGCTCTAGGGCACCACAGCCCCAGTGCTGACACAGATCTGGCACTTTCTCACTGGGACTGGGTTGTCTTGTGGTGCCTCTCTCTTGTTTCAACCCAGCACCAGGTAAAGGTTATATAGAATAAACATTTGGGCACTTTATACCTAATATTATCTTATTTTTGTGTATGATTTGCCTAAACCAGACCAAAACCAACCTTCTGAAATCCTGGCAAGACTGGAAACCAATATTCCTTCCAACATTTCTGCTCACACGTGGAAAAACTGATGCACCTGACAAATCTCCCATTTCTGTGGGGAACCCTGGGCTCTCTGGTCCCCAGGCCAGCTCAGGGTATTCTGCTCCAAACTGGGAACTGTGGCCTCACTATCTCAGAGCCAAATTCATCACTTTTTATCACAAAGGTATCGCCTGAATTCCTCCCCCGAGCTTGGAAAAAGGCTGTCAGGCCCAGATGTTTCAGACTAAAGACTGGCCCCAAACCAGAATTTTTCAGCAAACTTGGTCCTGTAAGAAAATTTCCAACAAAATGTTGAGATCAAACACCCCTGGAGGCGTTTCAGCACAATGTGATCCAAGCAGCCAAAAGCCAGATTTGATTGTGCCCCTGCACTTGGATGCCAGACCCTTCATGTTATGGGACCTTATGTACCTTCTGTGATTTATTCCCTTCATGCTGAAGTGTTTCTTATAAAACTGTTGGGAGAAAGTAAAGTGGAATTTTGTCTGCTTCCACATCCAAGACTTGTACTACTGTTGTACTGGAGGATTATTCCAGTTATTGATGTCTGGAAACAGCAGTTCACTGGGAACAACAAGAATATCCCACTCACATCCAGCGCTCACTGGGATCATAGGAAAGGACTGGAGTCAGGCAGCAAGGCAGAATATTTTTCACAATACATGGGATAAACAGGATAATATCCCCATCAATTTAGCTGGTTTGGGATGCAGAGAGATGAAACACATTTAATACATCAGCAATTCCAACATAAAGGTTACACTCAAGCTTGCAAGGAAGTTATTTTAACTTATAATGATAGTTGTAGCATAATGATCTTATCAGTTTTCAAGTGGTATCATGATGCTCTAAGATATCAGCCTCACCATTCTAATGTGACATAGTATTAATTATGACATTTCAGACATTAATTATGTTTCTGACTGAAACACAGCTCTGAGGAAGCAGCTGTCCCCAGCTATCCCTCTGCTTCCATTGAGCTGCCATGACCTGGCTGTGCTTTCATGTCAGTGTCAGCATGGCCAAGAACCACCTGCCTTCAGTGGTGCCAGTGACAGGACAAGGAGCACTGGCCACAAATTAAAACACAACAAGTTCCACCTCAGCATGAGGAAGAACTCCCTTCCATGGACAGTGGCAGAGCTCTGGAACAGCTGCCCAGGGAGGGTGTGGAGTTCCCTCTCTGGAGACATCCCAAAGCCACCTGGATGTGTTCCTGTGTCACTGCTCCAGGTGACCCTGCCTGGGCAGGGGGTTGGACTGGGTGATCTCCAGAGGTCCCTCAAACCCCAGTGATTCTGGGATTTCCAGCCTGGCTCTAAGAGCAGATTTGACACCTAAGCACTATTAAAACAAGCAGGAAGGGCACATTTCCCACTGAAACACTGCACAACCGAGATCCATCCACACACAGACACTTGGAGCAGCAGCTCTGTCCTGCTCCTGCTGTGCTCAGAGCCCTGCAAGGGGCTGCATTTCACTTCCTGGCTCTCAGAGGTGCTGATTACCAAGGCCATTCCATGTGTCACATTTATCTCCTGCAGAACAAATCAGCAAAGAGCTGACCCTGCCTGTCCATGGCTGATCCTGACAGCATTCATCAGTTTTCCAGACAAATCCCACATGTGGATCTGTGTTTCAGGGCTGCCCAGTCAGCCAGTGGTGCTGGAGAACCCCCAGCACTGGTCCAGAAGGGATTTTCCCCAGCACCACTGGGAGGTGATGGTATTGCTCTCCTCACTGCATGCATCCACACTGGGAATTTTTCACTGCACATCAGGAACAATCCCTCCAGGATACAGGAGGGGCTGCCCTGACCAACCCAGCTCCAACTCAAACCCAAGCTCTGGAGTCCACAGTGTATCCTCAGTATCCAAACCTCTGCATCCCAACTCCTCCACATCTCTCTGGCATTAAACAAATAGGTCTGACACTGCTGAGGCCAAAACCCCTCTGTGAAAAACTAGCTCTCACAAACACTGTGGGCACAATCTGGCACTTCAACTTCCTTTAAACACAACATTTAAAAAATACAGGACAAATCCACCCCCAGTGCTGCACCTATGAATTGGTTCTGTTGCCTCAGCCCAAGTCCAACTTCTTGGGAGCAACAAATTGGAATTGTGAGTGTGCTGGACACCAGCCTAATGTGGAACAATTCCACACCAGGGATTTTGGGCACAGTAAGTCATCATCTCCAGAGGACTTGATGTAAGAGTCAGAGAAGCAATATATTCTGCTCAGTGTCCAGGAGAACAGGAGAGATGGGATAAAAGATGGGAAGAGAGATGAGCTGGACACGCACTTGGAGGTAATGGGAAAACCAGGAGGATGTGCTGGAGAGCCCTGACCAGCTCAGGGTGAGTAAGCCCAGTTCAAAGCACTCCTCAGATTCCAGCAATACCTCACGAGTACAACATGCCCAGAAACGTGGTTTTCTTATTCTCTCCTGTGTTGTAACCGTGCAGCTTCCAGCCCTCCAGGTTTTCTGGGAAATCTATTAAAAGCCCATTAAGTGCCCACCAGCCCCTGACCAAAATCACCATGACGCAGGAGCATCTGGTTCCCACCAAGCATGACTCCCTTTAAAGCCTGGGTATCACCTCTCTCCAATAATGCCTGGGCAAGCAGCTTCTCCAGGGATGTGGGACAGAGCAGCCGCCTCCTCCTTCCCACCATAAAACCTCAAAAAACCCTCCAAGAAGGGAAAGCACAGAGGAAGCACTAAAGTCAGAGTCTTTCATGTATACGCTGAAGTAGAAACCCTCAAGCTGTATTTCACTGCCACAAATAGCAAATATTTAAAAATAAAACGTTATTTTTAGCCTAAGTGGTGCTTAAGGATTCGAGAATAAAATATTGCCCAGAGACAGGGAAATGTCATCATGTAAAAACGCTGAAGCAGCCATGTCCTGCTCAGGGCACAGAGAAAGCATTTAGGATCCTGTCTCAAACCTTAAAACCTTCCCTGATACAGCCAGAAAACAGAGGAGAATGAGTTAGGTAGAACACCTTGGTGTATCTACATGGGTAAAATAAATAACATTATACAGAAACTTGCACAACATTTTCCTCTGGCAAAGGCTGTTCTGCACAGGACAATTTATCCCCTGCCCTTCTTTTCCACAAGCAGTGACTGTAAGGTCAGGATATAGAATTCCAGTTGCTCCCAGACAGGTAGGGATTTAGCAAAAAGGGGCTGTAAAGGAGAACAGACTGGGTTTGTCCCTTCCTGCTCCTTTACAACGCATGACAGACGTCCTAAGCAAGTAGGAAAGCAGGCTGGGAAAATAAACCCCCTCTTCACAGTCTCAATTTGAGATTTTTTTGAATGGAGGAAAAGCTAAATTAACATGGAAAAAATTCATCAGAGTTTTGAAATATCTACAATTACAGTTAGGTTTTGTTTTCTTTTTAAACAGTTTAAATCAAATGCCTGAAGAAGCAGATGGGAAACTCTCATGTGCTAAAAGTTGAGGCTAGAGCTCTCCACTACAAAACTAAAGACAAGGCTTAACAAACAAGATGTTTAAGATCATAATTCTTATCAAAAAATCCTGAAAGGCTTAAAGAAGTTAGAAACTCATTTCTCCAGCAGTTCTGGTCCCCGTGCAGACAGATGGAGGGAGACAGCTTCCCCCTCCCCAGCGCGGGGTGGGTGAGGTAGGGATTGACTAACTGTGGAAAAATCCACATAATTGAGAAGACAAATGTTGAACAGTTATTTTACGGTCTGAACTATTCAAGGAAAAAGGCTGCCCGTGCCAAGGGGCCAGCCAGGCTCATTGTGTGTGCGAGGAGCCCTGAGCAGCAGCGGCGCTTTCATCCCCCCCAGGTGCTGCTCGCTGCTCTCTGCGCTCTGAGTGCATCCAGCTCCGAACCACCGCGAGGAGAGCAGCATCTCCTCTGCCACAGAGAGCAGCACAATCCACACACAGGCTGGGAGCACGACCCACTGCTGAGGCCATTTGCTGCTTCCCATGAGAAGCCCTGCTTTCAGCTGCTTAAAATGATGAAAAGCTGTAACAACTCAGGCTCGAGATTCCCAGCTTGGAGCCTGCTTCCAGAGGCATTTTCAAAAATAAAATAAAATTAAAGCTTCAGCCAAAATATCCGAGCCATTTCAGAACAATGCTGTTTCTTCCATGTTAAGACTCTGCAGTGGCCTCGGGAGCTGCAGTACCCCAATGTTTTCAGTGACACACACAAGAGAGGGGGATGCAAAAGGACCCAGGAGGGGAACTGGTTGAGCAAGAATGCTGGAATATGGACGGGTGGTTTCAAAAGTGAGGATTAGACACATTCTGAAGGGGAGATTAAAGATCAAATCAATAAAAGCAGCAGAATGAGAAGCCTGAAGGAAGCCAAGTTGTAGAAGAGAGAGGAAAGAGCAAGCTAGGGAAAGTCACAACAGAAAATAAGAATTTGTCTAGTCCATCTCCTGCTCTAACTCAGCTGAAGCTCTCTGGAATGACACATGCTCCTAAAGGTGTCCCACAACAAGGACTTTTCAGCCTCCTGGCCCAGGCTATGGCACTGCTGGTGAGAGAATTCCCTGCTCCTTTGGACCTTGACTCAATCCACCAAAAGCCTCCCTCCCCTCTTGAACCAGCTTTGCTTCCTTCTCCAAGAGCCTTGTGTTCCCAACTCACCTTCACCCCATAAAACTCCAGCAGGTCCTCTTTCCTGGGGGTCCCACCTCAGTGCTTCCCATCAGTCCCTGTGCCTTGTCCATCTCCAGACAGACCCAGGCAGCCCAACTCAAGCCACGTTTAACTCCGACAACGAACAGCCAATTCCTATGTGTATTTACCCAACCCCTGACACACCTACGGAAGGGTGACAATTTGTATCCACACTTCTACACCCACAAGGATATCTCATGCAAAGCTGTTCTGAAGTTCAAATGACACCTAATTATTTTCATAAGGCTCTTCCAGAGGAAAAAACCCAAACTCATTTGACAGAACTGACTCTTACAAGGACAGACCTGTCATGTCCCCAGTGCTCACAAGGAGTTTGTTTTGCTGTCCCCAGGTGACTGCTGCAAAGCCATCCCAGCAGAGCCTGCCAGGCAGCACAAGGATGATTGCTCCTTGTTCTTCCCTGGGCTGTCAGCAGCCCTCCGTGAAGCCACAGGCAGGACACCTCACACCTCCCTGCCGCTGCTCCAATCATCCAACACTGCTGAAATTACCCTCAGCCCCAGCTCCAGAGCTCCCTATGCAGCTTCCCATCTGGCTGCTGACCCAGCCTTGGAGACAGAGCCATACTGCAGGGGCTTCTCTGCTTTTTCCACGTTTTGTTTTAAGAGCACCAGGAAATATCACAGATAAATCAACACTGGGAACACTGAAGCAGCAATGTCTTGTATTTAAAAGATTAGAAAACACTGTAAACACTATCTTGTGTAGGTACCTTTCTCAAAGCAATGCAAATTCAGTGTAACCTTGGTCTCCATCACCCAGCAGGCAGCACAGGCAGGGTTAACTCCCTTGACAGATACCAAATAATTTGTTTTATTCTCATCATCCAGCACGAGGCTGCATTCCTCATGGACTGCACACAACTCCAACTCTGCTCTGAAGAGTTAAAGCTCCCTCACAGACCTTCCCACGATGGCCCTCGTGACAGCAGGTCTGAGTGTATTTTGATTTTGACAGCTTCCTTGGGAGATGAAACACTATTATTCCAACTCAGACGGAAAATAGGAAAACTAATAGTTAAGGTTTATTTTGGATGTTCAGTAAAAGAGGGTTTGAACCTCTCTCTTTTATAAAACCACATGCAAACCAAACCTTATCTACCTTTCCAAGCAATATTTAATATATTTTGATATATTTCAGGTTTCATGGTGGACTTGGCAGTGTCAGGTTTACAGTTGGACTCAGTGATGTTAAAGGTCTTTTACAACTGAATGATTCCACATTCCCCAATCCTTCATGGGGGATGGAGCAGATGATCCTCAGAGGTCCTTCCAGCCCCAACCATTCCATGATTCATTGCACCCAGAGCACAGCCTGCACCAACCCCTGCCAAGTGCCAGTGCTCCAGCCTTCCAAACAGTGCCATGCCAAGTCAGGCACTCCGAGGGAATCACTCCTGGAAAAGCTCAGCTGGGATGGGTTATCCACCCTCACACAGAGCTCCTGGGCAGAGGCAGAGACAGTTTTATGCTCCAAGGCAGCATTTATCTGCTGCTGCTGCCACCAACGCTCTGACAAGCCTGGCCTTACTCTCTAAATGTTTTCCCACACCTGGAAGGAGTGAGGCAAGGACCTTACAAATAGTTTTTGTCACCACAGATGCACAGTTCAACGCCAGAAGAGATTGAGTCCTATGCACAAAATGAGGCAAGACCTGCAGAAAACAGCATGCAAGTGTTTCAAGACTAGAAACACACACCAGAAGTGCCATGTAACCTCAGTTCTGCCATTTCCCAGCTTCTCAATGTTCATATCCAGCCTGAGTATTGCACTATTTAGACTACTCATGACAAAAAGCAACATTAATTTTTCCCCTAGGAAGGGTTAAATCCACTTACACAGCATGCAATAAAGACAGAGCAGTGCCCCCGTAACACTGAAGTTGTTTCTATTCCACACAATAAGCTCGGGAAGCAAAATTAAAATCTATCTGCATGGTCTGAGGTCACTCAGGCTAGGGATGGTTATTTTAAATCTGAATATTAAAAACATATGCTTCTCTATGGAGGTTTCCAGCAAACCTGAACCTGCTGGTGCTCAACGTTTCCCAGGGAATGCTGAACACCTCCAGAGCCCACCGAGCAGGACTGGAGACATCTCCAAGGGGGTCACAGCAGGCAGGGCTGTGATGGAAACAGATATTGTTTAGACAAGATGATGAACATTTCTAAAAAAATTTAATCTTTAATCATTTCTGATTTACAAACTAATCCTAACAATGATGCAATGCATCCACAGCCCCATTGGTCTGAGGCTCATAACTCAAACACAGCCCCATACACAGTGCTAATTAGTTTGTATTACAGCAAAAATGCTCTTAATAAACAGAAATATGAAACGACTTTTGGGTTGTGCAACAGCCATGTAAATAATCTTTAGGAGCAGCTCTTTACTGACCATATCCTGACTGGGATATCCAGCTTGGGGCTGAGCACTGCCCTGGGAGAGGGGAATCACATTCCTGGTGCTGTTTCCAATAAGTATCTGCATCACCAGGAATATTTTCACTCACTTTACTGATGATACCAGAACAATTCTCGAGGTGTGTACAGAGCAGCAGCTAGAACAGGGCTCCAGCCTCAAGTATCTTGATGGCAGAGTGTGAGGGTAACAAAAATCACACACCAGGCTGAGCTGAGTCTCCCCTCGAGGATTTTGTGCCACCCACTGTGACCAGAGGTGACAGAGCAACCCTGGTTTGCAAAGCTATCGTAAACAAAAACATAATGCTCCAATTCCTGGTTGGTTTTAGAAACTTGATTTTGACAAGAAATTGAAAATGTTACATAACCATATAATTATAGGATTATTACAAGAGATAGTTTACTCAAAATGATCCATTCTGGTTAAGAACATCCTGACTGTGTACAGCATTCTTTTAACCAGTAAAAGAACATAAACAGTGTCTGATTTTGCAGCTGATCTATTTATGAACTTATTTATGCTCTGCTATAAACTTTAAAGGAGCCGGAAGCAAAAGAATCCATCCTCAATGGTGCAAAGCAAATGGACACTGGCAGGGTAGAAATGCCAAACAGGGCAAGTTTTGCAAGCTCCCAATATCTACCATCCATCCCAGAGCACTCCATTCTCATGCAAGCATGTCACAATGAGAAAACAACATCTCTATAAGGGTAAAACAAACAGCATTCACAATTTCTGAAAGCATTCTTCCACAATTATTGCACTAGATTAGATTGCCTCATCACCAGGGCCAGAGGCCGTTTACACTATTTTCTTTCTTTTTTTTTTTTTTTATGGAAGAGATGAAAGGATTACAGAAAGTTTTCTGGGGCCAAATTTGGAGCTAATGATGGGAAAATTCTTTTGCTAATCCCCACTGCTAGCAAACTCCAGAGGCTGGAAAAAAACAATGTCTCCTGGTACCCTGCTTGTATTTTGCTCATCAGTGCAAAATACCCTGCTCAGGAGGTTTGCAAAGGCCCATCAGCTTTAAGCACAGCCATAAAATCTGCAGGACAGGGCTAGAGTGAAAACCTGACTAAAGCACCATGTGAGAAGTTAAAACTTGGATACTTCACAATGAAACCCAGGGATGGACACCCACACAGCAGGCACCTCCATCCATCCGAGCCGTAGCGTGGGGGGAATGGGCTTTTCCAGGATATTCTGTGCCAGGCAGGCTGGAGGAATCTCACCTGAGCAGCCCCTGCTGGCTGCAGAGCATTCTGGCAGAGATGGGCAGAAGGACACAGAGCTAAGCCAGGCCGGTGTCACCTGCTGTCACCTGGTGTCCCCATGGACAGGGACTGACCCTTCCATGGGCACAGCTCCCACCAAAACCCCAGGGATGCCCTGGGACAAACCTCCAGCACTGCTCCTCCTCCTGCCCCCCGAGCCCAGCAGTGCAGGAGGAGCAGACATCGCCAAGGCACCTCCCTTGCAAAGTTTAATCATTCTGCAGTCATTTAACAAACACAAAAGAATTCACATGTACCAACTCTGGGCCAGGAGTAAACTTTGCATAATTAATCCCTCTGTCCGGGTGGATCTGCAAATGCACAGCTACACCAACTGGCACTCCAGGGAAAATGCCTGTGGCCACCTCGGAGAGCTGGGAAGTGCAAACATCTCCAGAGAGCCGGAGCTGCCACGGAATGGAAAACACAGGTCTGAGGAACAACTCTGGAAAAGAAGTACCCAATTCCCTAAAGCCTGATTCATTAATGCATATTATCAGCTACTTCTGAATTAAGCTACATTTTATTCTTACAGCAGAACAAGCTACAGGCACCCTCCTGAGCTGCAGAAGGTGGGAACATCCCCAGCAGGTCAGGAAAGTGGAAGTCGAGCTTCCCACAGAAAGGGGAGGTTTGATGGAAAATCTGACTAGAGGAAAAAGAAATGTTGAAGCAGCACTTAAGGAAGATGAACTTCCTCTGCCTCTCCACAATACAGACGATGCCATTATCACTCAGCACTAGGAAGGAAAGGGATTCCAAGGAAGGGGAAATTACAGGGCAGTTATCCTCATCAACCTGAGCGTGCAGCAGTGACACGAGCTTGGCACAGAGCCTGAGCAAAGTCTGCACATGGTTAAGCACGGGGCATGAAGTAAGATGTGCACAGGGAAAACAGCCCCTGGAAAATATTGCTAAGGAGTTCAGCTTGTCCAGGGTGCCAGCAGCAATAAAATGTCCGACCTTATCCCCCCCATATCCGCAAAAAAAACCCAAAAAAAGGGATTGCATCAAGTCAGCGGAAACACGGGAGTTCCACTTGCCTGGCAGGGATGAAGCCAAGTGCTGAGTGATCTGCCCCCACATCTGTAAAGTCAGGCTATTTCCCAACTCTTCTGGACAGCTTAAGCATCTCCTGCTGACACTTGCTACACGGCTGGCAGGTTTGCTGCTCGTGGCTGAGGGTCGGTGAGGAGCAGAGCTCAGGTCTGAGCAGCTTCCTCAGGATCTCAGCATGTGGCCTTCGGTCAGCACTGACAATCCTCACCATCTCCTATTCCAAGCACTCGGGAAAGTTTCCCTCTTTTGAGAAAGAGTTGCCTGGAGCTCAAGGAAGAGCTCACATGAAAATACAGGAATTTTGCTCAAGGCTTTGTAACTGTCTGGAAGACAAGCAACACCAGCATTATTTGCATTATTTGTAAAAAGGAGGGTTAAATACATTGCCATTTCACTGACGTTTCAAGGCCTCCTTGCTAGAAAAAGTCTGGCAAAAATGCAATGGCACAAATACAGAACCTTCAAGGTCCCAAAACCATAAGGATTTGGGGAACCATCCCCAGCCCCCAACAGAGAAATGGGACACAGATCGTGTATTTTCCTGAGGAGAAACAAAAGTTTCACAGAGAATCCATAAACATGCTCATGCTTTCCACCTGTTTTCTACTTAGAGAAAAAAAAGCAATTAATATGACTTTTTAAGCAACAATTAATAAAGAAACCTATGAGATGAGATCCCTAATTGAAAATGTCTTTACTCACATGAGGCAGAGGATCAAAATATGACAAGAGTACTATGCAAAGTCTCTCCCAGCTGCACAAACCTTTCCTTAACAACCTTAAGACTAATAAACAAAGACATATTCTAGGCATTTCCTATCCCTCCTGGATTTAGCTGTGGCAAACAGGAGAAATCCATCCTCTTGCTTCACTGTCCTTCAGAACAGAGCTCCTCATGGAGTGGTTGTGAATTTGGGAACCCCTCACTCTGAGCAGACTCCCAGAGAGATACAAGGGAAAACGTCAGGAAGGAGCAGATTTCAGGGTTATTATTTATTAGCAAGGAAAAGGACATTTCCCTCCTCGGTGGTGAAGCACAAGGCAAGGATGAAGCATTTGGGTGCAGCCTTGGTGTGAGGGAGAAGCTGGCAGGGCTCCTCATGGAACTGTTAGCAGATTGGAAGGAATGGAAAGTCAGGAGCACTGGAGGATCTGCTCTCCCACAGCCAGCTCATGTCCTGTGCACAATTAAGTGAGCAACAAAGCGGATTGAGCAGGACAGCAATTCTACCATTAGGACACTGGCTCCTCTTAAAGGAAATAGGTACTCTCCTGGTGCAATATTGCACTTAATCTGATCTACATTTGCTGCCATGAACCCTCCCAGATCCAATCATTTGGAGCAAACAATGCAATGCTGCTCCTTCAATCGCTGGCTCAAGACTTTTCCATTCAGTTAATCAGGAAAGACACAGAATAAGAATGCTTAAGTGAAACCCTGCAACACATAAAAACTGTCACAAAATGGAAAAATGCAGAAGATCAAGTAGGAGATTAATTCTGTGTTTTGGACCAGTAATCACCAATGTCTCTGTTCAAAAGATAGGCTTGGGGAAACATCCCAAGTGCTACACCTTGTACACAGCCCACAGGGAATGGAGTGAAGCACCATAAATTCAGGTGAGGAATGGGCAGAATCTGCAGTGGTTGTTTGTACCTTTAGTGTCAGCTGATCGCTCTGTGGGCAGAAAGTGCAGTTGTGTGAGGAGGAAAAAAATAAATCCCAGTCTCACATAGATGTGAGGCAAAATGTCATCCTTACCATTCTGTTCATCCAGCTCATTTCCAATTTCCTGCCCCATTTGTTTTTGCCGGGATATGATCGAAGAAAGAGCATCAAGTCCAGCATCTTGTTCTGCACCAGGAAAATATATTGAATTACATTAAAAAGTTGCTGATATGCCAGGCTACATAAAATAGGTAGAAGTGAAGAAAAGTATTCACTCTGCACTTAAAGAGCTAAAATGTATTAATAAAAACACATGAACACAACATGGAAATTAATCCTTATAGCAACAGTATTCTTGAAATACTGTGAGTGATGGGTAAATAATTTCTCTGCTCTGGCTGGGACATTTTGCTAAGGATCCAAAAGAAAAAAAAATCAAGAATTTAACGTTCAGCTGTTACTCAATCATAAATGCAGGCGATTTTCTGGCATACACAGAGAGCTCCTGATTAGCCTTTTTAAATTTTCCAAGCAACTTCTAACATGAATAAAAGAAAACAGGTGATGCAAACAGCAAAGAATTCAAAGAGATTTTTAAAGCTGCAAGAGGATACAGAGTGTCGGGGAGAGCTGAGGGAAGGAGATGGGGGCAGTGGAAGTGTGATGTGCTCCCGGAGCTCTGCAGAACTCCTGTGTGAAGAACCACATCCCCTGTGCCCTGCAGGCACCAGGGAGTCCCTCAGCCCAAATGTGCAGTTTTCCTTGCCCAGAGCTGCCAGGGAGAGGCACAAGAGGAGCTGCAGGAAGGTCAGTGCTGCCCAAATGGGGTGGCCAGGACCCACTTCCCCCATTGGCCTCAAACACCTCTTTCAGCCCCAATTTAATTACCTATGGTGGAATTAAAAACACAGTTGAGGCTTCTCCTGGATCATCCAGACAGAGCTCAGGCCACTCTCCTGAGCTGTACAAATGTTGTTCCCATGCAGAGTGAAGCAGGTCTTACCTGGAGACTGATTTTATTCCATCATTTCCAGTACTTTAATTGCATGGAAATGACCTCATTAACCACCTGATGTCCTCAGGCTGAGGTCTTCCAACACTTCCAAAGTCAGAGATTCCTTATGGGTGCAGAGGGCCAAAATCTAAAGACCCTTTTTAGATGAGTTCATTCTTGCCTCGTTCAAATTCAACCAGACATTTACTACACCCAGTGCAGTATTTGTCCTCACCACTGCACACCAAAACCATGAAGATGGTCAAAATCAGGTCTTTCAAAATTTAATTTAAGAAGATGCACCCAGTTAAGAACATTGCAAGCACAATGCTGCTCCTGCAAACACAGGAAACAGCAGGGGAGGTTTGATGGAAACACATATATATTTATAGATGTTGTGTTTGACATTGATAAATAATAACTTCAGCACAGGTTGGTGTACTGACACTCAGAGAAAGGCTCCTCTCAGAGTCCCAGCAATGCTCACAACAACCAGAAAGGCTCTTGTACCTTCGATGATCCTTCGCTGCTGCTGCCTGAGCTCATCAAAGCCAAGTCCTCTGGTCTCCTCCGATTCTTCCAAGAGCCAGGGGTTGGTGACACCTCGTTTGCCCCCTCCTGCCATGAGGCTCGACCTGAAAATAGCTTCAGTGAGTGATTTCCAGCACAAACCCCCTGGCTGTGGGATCTGCCCCTGCCAGACAGCAGCACACAGGTCTGAGCACTCCATGGGGCTCTGTGCAATCCCAGGAGAAATCAGCCAAAAACAATCCCACGGTCTCCAATAACAAATCCATCTCACAGGCTGGAAGTGGGAAGGAAGGAAGGAGAGAATTCATTTTAGAGGAACAATTAAGCTACAGAGTGAAATATGTACCATATATTGTATAATACATCCATATTAAATGTTGTTTGCATGTAGAACACACAATATTCCTGGGAATGCACATTATTCCTGTATTTGCTGCGTGATCATTATTCCTGTATTTGCTACGTGCTACAGATTTATAAAAATACTGCTACAGCCTCAAACAGTAAAAGGATCCACTTGTTAATACAGATACAAATCAGATGAGACTCTAATTCCCTGAAATCCCGACCAAACCTAACCAGGAACATTCCTGAATGTCAAGAACTGTAGATGGGCACAGCTCCCCTTCTGAATTTCCTAGTCTGGCATCACCCTGAACAAGAAGCCAGGAACCACACTTTTAAATGAAAGAGTAATTAAATAATGGGTTTCTTTTCAAAGAATTATGACTTGAGATTTCTCACGTTACAGACACTTCCCTGGTGACAATGGGAAACAAGTTTTCCATGTCCAGGGCACATAAATCCAAGCAGTAAAATGAAACCCCACTTAAATATTTTCCTCAATACCAGATTTCTGGTTTCTGCCTTTCAGCTCTTCACTGGTTTTTCCTACAAGTCAAACCTCATGACAGACTGAGAGTTCCCTGAACTCAGACCTGTAACTCAGGTTCAGGGGAAGTCCTGGTAAGGTTGACTCCCCCACAGATGTTCACAAGTTGGAGCTTTTGCTCTCTGCATTGCTTTCTTTAAACTCTGTATTTTGTTCCCATTTTACCCTTTCCCTGTTCTCTCCCAAAGCACTTCGACCTTCCACAAGAACAGAGAGAGTTTTTAGGATCTCTCAAAATCTCAATGTTACACTAAGACCTAAATTTGAATGTTGCAGATGTTTTGGTGGTTTTAATGGAGTTTTTAACTGAGTTGCTCTCCAGGAGATGCTGATGCTGCCCAGTGCCCACACCTGCTGGACATCCCTGTGTGGCCAAAGGCCTGGCTCAGGAGGTCACTCTGCACAAGGACAGTGGGGCCAGGAGGGACCAGGGAGCTGCTGACACTGAAGGGTGTCCAAGCACATCCCAGAGCTCGGGCTGGAGCTCCTGGAGGAATTCTGGGGAGCTGGGGACATCTCCTGGCCATGGGATGGAGCAACACTGCTGGAAAATCCTCCACACACGAGAGCTCTTCAGCTCCTCTGCCTGGACATTGTAATGTGGGCACTGCACTTCACCTCAAGATGAAGTCAGAATTTAAAACACAAAAAAACCCCAAAACTTTTTTTTTGCTAAAAGTGGCTAAAAAGCACTTTTTATAAAGCACAACGTCTCCCTCAATCACCCCAGTAATGCTGAACACCAGAGCAGAGCCAGCCCTGCTGTGCCATGACCAGCTGGGTATCAAGGGCAACACCTGAGAGGAGCTGGGTTTCTTCTGCATTCCAGTCCTGCACCTCCATTAAATTTCCATGTATTCATCGAGGCTGGCAATCAGGCTTGATTAGACGTAGGTACACACACCTGGAATGAAGTTTGACACATTACCCAGCTTTCCTCCCTGCTTTGGGGGCTTTAATATGCTCTTTTATCTCCTAGTCTCACAACTGGCACCAGGTTTGTGAACACGACAGAAGCATTACACTTCTAAAGATGGAAAAATCATTGCAGTTCACCCAATTCAGTTCAATTAGAAGGACACAAAATCCAGAGTAACAACATCTGACAAAGTTGTTTAACTAATGCAAAGGGAACATAAAGCTCTCTGCTTGCTAAAAAGAGCACAACTATTTCTGCCTGTTAAAAAACAGCCAAGGCAAGCAAATTTGAAATAATTTGCAGCTCTGCCTCTCTCCCTCCCCCCCAGTGCTCTGCCCTATTCTTGCAGGCTGGGTCATGACAAGTGGTCTGCTGGTTACAATAATCTTTGTGACATGTTTGGTAACTACCTTCCCACACAACACAGCAGAACTTCCTCCTGCCTCTGATCTCGGCCTGCCTCGCCTTGCTGGTGTGAAGATTAAAGCTTATCCAATTAGCCACCCACTGCCTCCGCCAAGTTAATCACGCAAATCTGGGAAGCCGTCACAGAGCACTGGAGTGTGGGGATGGCTTTTGATTACAGGAGCAGATTTAACTAATTACAAGGCTCAGCAATGCACCCAAGTATAAAAGATGATGGGGTTTAAAATCGGGGAGCTATGTCACTGACTAACAAGGGAGGGCTTATCTTATTGTTTCACTGATAATTCTTGTAACACCTCCCGAGGAACTCAGATTACTCAACCAGCACTTACTTTAGGCCAAGGCCACACACCGAGGCTTAGGGCTTTAGAAGACTGATCAGCAAGACTGAGTCTTAAACAAAACCTGGGTCATATGACAATTGGGTGGATGATCACTTGAACATTCCCTTAACTATGGTGGGGCTCTTTGAAGCACCCAGGGCACCCCAGCTTGGCTTCACAGGTCACTCTCCACAGGGGTGGGGAAGGACTGGGGCATTCTCTCACTTACAGAGCTCACACTGTATTTTTAGGAAGCTCCATGCAAATAAATAAAACAAATATAATTTTAACATACAAAATAAAAGCTCTCTACCCCTCCAAAAGCCCATGAGAGGCCACAAGAGCACAGGCACTTCCAAACCCTCTCCAGGCACCATCCCAGCTGGAGATATCCCCACTAGAACCACTCCTGATGGGAAGCCTCCAGCATTCCCTGCAGCTGGCAGAGGACTTCCAGAACTGCTGTTCCCATGTTCCAGGAAATTCCATGTTGCTCTCGACACCATTTACCTGTGGTTTGATTAACTGGTCCCACTGCTTCAAGGACTGGGAGCTGCTCATGCTGGCTGCCTCAGGGATGCCAGCCAGGTGCCAGCAGCACAGCCACCCTGCAGCACCTCCAGGGCCACCAGTCCCTGTCCCCAAACGCAGCACAGCACCTTCCCAGCAGGAGCAGCACAGGGCCAGCACAGGCACCTCACCTGGGAATTACAGCTCCACTCCACATGTCTGGGGGTGGGCTGTGCCAATAAACACCCAGGGGAGGTACCACCACACCAGGGTAAGTGTCCCCAGCCAGGGAAGGTCACCTTTAGCTGTTACACTACGTTTTATTTCAGAGCACTCTGACGTTCCTATGCCAGCCTCAAAATACACACCACAATCAACATTTCCATCAGACAGCAACCTTGCTATCAAATCTTACTGTTTTCTCTCTACACTATCCCTTCTTTTCCATGGAAGACTAGACACAGCAATATAAATACATTCTAACCCAGCTCATCCAGTGCTCAGTGAAACAGTCTCACTCTACAGCCCAGCTGCACCCTCAGGAATGAGAGGTCCAAGGAAGGAGGATTCTTTCTAGACAGAAGCCACATCCTGTATTATTACAGCCAGAGAGAAGGCAGAGGGACAAATCTGCTCCTGTGAGAGCAGTCCTGGTCACAAAGTGCTCCCAAGTCCCTCACCTGCCCCTCCCAGCCCTTGCCCGAGGAGCTGAGCCCTCCCAGCCCATCCAGAGGCTCCAGACAGGTCCCCCATGGAATCTGGGCTGCAGCCAGGCCAGGGGGACCTGGGGACAGGGCTGGGGAGGGAGAGCTCAGGCAGGAAGCCCAGCAGCTCTGATCAAAGCCCCGAGGAGCTCAGCCCTGCGGCTACCCCACCCTGACACTGTGCTGGGGGCACTGCTGGGCCTGAGCCCCACAGCAGCCCCTGGGCTCAGCCTGAGCCCCACAGCAGCCCCTGGGCTCAGCCTGAGCCCCACAGCAGCCCCTGGGCTCAGCCTGAGCCCCACAGCAGCCCCTGGGCTCAGCCTGAGCCCCACAGCAGCCCCTGGGCTCAGCCTGAGCCCCACAGCAGCCCCTGGGCTCAGCCTGAGGCACAACTCCCGAAATTCTGGCTGTGCCTGACTGTTCCCTGCTGTGCTGAGATCCTTCTCTGCCATTCCTTACACATCCAGCTGCACACAGACACCCCGAGCACAGGGATGAAGGTGAGGTGGGTGTCGGACAATCCTGACCACCACACAGCCAAAGGCACATCAATCCTGGAAAACCCCATCCCAGCCCTAGATCCGATCCTGGGACTCTCAGGTGTTCTCCTGGATGGACAATTCTCTTCTCCCTGACCTGAGGCTGATCCCATCCCATCCCATCCCAGCTCAGGACACTGCAGCTGCAGCCAGGAGGCTCCAGCAGGAACTGGGAGAGAGGAAGGACACCAGGAAGGACTTTACAGGCACCTTAACAACTATTGTTGATCTTATTTCCTAAAGAGCATTTGCCCCACAAACAACCAGAGTCCCAAAAGCATTTGACACCTGATGGCTCATGGAGTGAGGGCACCCCATGCCTGTCTGGCAAAATTCCTGTTTGGATCAAGGCTGAAATACCTCCCAGCTGACAGGGAAGTGTTTAAGCAGGAAAAATGGTGACCCACACTGAAGAGAAAAAAGAATATGGACTCTTCTGAAATGAACCTGGAGTAGCTCCTCCTGAAGGTGCTTTGTGTCCCACAGCTACCAGAAGCTGTCTCTATTTTTAAGGAATTCCAAGAGAAATCCAGGAAGGCCAGTTTATTTATTTATTCCCTGGTGACTGATATGGACTTCTCCAGCCTGAGACCTGGTCAGACAGGAGCAGGAACATTCCCATTCCTCTGTGTCCACAAATGTTTAAAGACTCTAAAAGTTTGCCATGTGATATCCAGAAAGTCAACATTCCTGGTTGCTTTTGGACTGGACTCCTGCCTTTGGAATGGAGTGAAACCCTGGGAATTCTGCCCCATTAAAGCCTCTGTTCTAACAACCTGCACAGATCTCTCTGCAAGGAGAAAAGGGGGCTGAAGATGTTGAAATTGTTATTAAAATCCAATTAAAGGAAATTTAACTGGCCCTGCTCAAGGGGAGTCATGCAAACAGCTCAACCTTTCCCTGGAAAATTCCGGTGGCATCTTAATTAAGGCCACCAGGGCTGGAAGGCGCAGGAATGCTGTCCCCAAGCCATGGAGCGTCCTGCCCGCAGTTGTCACTTGGGATCAACCCTGAGAGCATTAAAGCCCAGCCCTGCACCCCAGAAACAGCTTTAGAGCAGCTTTCAAAGGATGTGAAACTCACTGAGTGGTGACCAAACGTAAACCAGATTAATTCCAGGGAAACCCTGGCAGCCCCAGGCCCTGGGACAATCAATATGTGATCAGTGGTGCAGGAAGGTTAATGAAAGGAAGGGCTGCTGGCAAGAACAGGACCTGGGCAACGTGGGCTGTCCCAGCAGGGCTGCATTAGATATGGAAAAGCAGCACAAACCAGGCAAGTGTCACTGCTGAGCTTCATCAAACTCCAGCTGCTGATTTTCCTAATGCAGGGAAAAGCTGAGGGTCAGCTCCAGGTACATTCCAGGGTGGGCTCTGCCACACCAGAATCCCAAAGCGTGGCCAGGACTCTGCAGGGATTTCAAAGGGACCCTGAGCTGGGAATGGCAGCTGAGCCCTACAGACCCTGGGGGCTCTGTGCCTGACACCAGCTCCTGCCAGGACCCTTCCAAGATCCCTTCAAGCTCCTTCCATGACCCCTCCAAACTCCTAAGATCCCTCCAAGATCCTTCCAAACTCCTTCCAAGCTCCCTCCAAGCCCCTTCCCTACAGACACACACACAGCCCAGGCTCAGACAAGAGTGGAATGTTAGATTTATTGGCACAGGATTCAGACCCTGAATGATCTCTGCCTGTATCCCTGAAAACCAGACCCACAAGGGAGACCATGGAAGCAGTGTGAATTCACCAGACAGAGTATCTGGCATAGTTTTATCCATTTTTAATAAAAGAAGATAAAAGAGAACTACAAAACATCAAGCCTTGCAACACCAGTAAATAAATACTCTCTCTGATGTTATCTTGTGCTGGAAAATACTGGACTCCCTGATCATTTCTAATGGCCTTTGAAATTATCACAGGATTTTGATATTTTCCTGCTGTTTGCCTCAACACCTTCTGGATGGAGCAGCCCAAGGCTGAACCCCTGAAGAAAACCTTGCCAACACTGCCCTGCCACAGCAGGGATGGCCACACTTCCAAAGGCCACATCAGTTCAGGGATTGCTCAAAGCAGGGGACACACAAGAGATCTCCCACATCACATCACAGTCCCACAGATATTTTGCCTACTTTCTATTTTACATGTTTTGGTTGGCTCAGTGGTAGATGTAAAAGCCAACACAACTGGATGTGCACTGAGCTCTGGAGAATCCAAACCTCAAACAAATGGTTGGGTTTAATCAAAGTCTGCAGCTTTATTACCTGCAGCAAGTGCTGCCCTGATGTCTGGATATGTAAAGACCAAAAAATCACAAACACAAATCACAGGATGGGCTGGGTTGGAAGGAACCTTAAAGATCATCCCATTCCACCTCCTGCCACAGGCAGGGACACCTTCCACTATCCCAGGCTGCTCCAAGCCCCATCCAGCCTGGCCTTGGACATTCCAGGGATCCAGGGGCAGCCACAGCTTCTCTGGGCAACAAGGGCAGCTCAGGCTTTGGGTGTAACAAACACACCAGAGGACAAAAGCACTGAAACCAACCCCTGCAGCACCTCACTGAAGAGACCCTCACCAGACATAAATATACATGGGAATGCACTGAACTATCAGCTGAATTCTGAGTACATCTTATGCCTGCCCTAAGGTACACAAGGAAAACAAGACAGGAAAAAAATCTTATTTTCAGCAGTTAAGATAAGACCCAACTCTCATATCGGTACCTAATTTTTTACTATGCAACAGCTTCAAAACAGTCTCTGTCTTTTTCAAGAGCACAGAGCTGATTCTCAAAGGTGTCTGCAGGGAGCTCAGACAGGGCCAGGCTCTGCTCCAGGGGCAGCAATGGCACCAGAGGAACTGCAGGGACTGAGCCCAGGGAGCTCCACTGCACAGGAGGCACAGCTTCTTCCCTGGGCAGTGCCAACCCTGAACAGAGCCCAGAGAGGGCTGCAGTCTCCTCCCTGGGATATTCCAGAGCTGCCTGGAGACAATGCTGTGCCCTGAGCTCTGGGATGGCCCTGCTGGAGCAGGGAGGTGGCACAGATGGGACCTACTGAGGTCCCTTCCAACTTGACCCATTCTGGGATTCTGTGAACATCAGATAAAAGGCTCGTGTATTGCTTCAGAAGTGTGAGGAGTTAAAAGCACATGAAGTTTTGTGCTAAGGCTGAGAGCTGGCAGTTGGCAGAGAGGTGAGGAATGTCCTCAGCAAGGCTCCAACACCCCCTCCCACAGGTGACCTCCCCTGTTCCAAATGCAGGCTGTGCACAGCTGCAGAAAGGCTCCTGTCAATGCAGGGCATTAGGAAATGTTGCCATGCAGAAGCACAAGCAAAAAATTAAAAAATAATCCACGTATTTCTATCTCATGTGCACACTGCAGCAGTGCAGTGCCACTCCTCAGAGGCAGCACAGGTTGGAAGCTCTTCTGAGCCCCAGAGTGGCCCAGGGCACAGCTCAGCTCTGTGCAGAGCTCTTGGGGCACACCACAGCACAGCACAGCACAGCACAGCACAGCCACCTTCCCCACATCACCAACATCACTGCCTGGGCCCACCAGCCACACCTCACAGAGAACTGCCAACAGTGTGCTGCCACTGACAAAAACACATCATTTCCAGGCAGATGAAACTGCCTTTGCTACCTGCCAGTTCAGTCATCACCTCAGACACACTCCAAGCACAGATCCCACTGGGATTTGAGGGGACAATGCCATACCTGCTCATGTCTGGCTCCGGGCCTTCATTCCTGTAGGATGCCTCGAGCTGTTTGTGCCGGGTGAGAAGGTCATCCACCAAATTCTGCCTCCTGTCCCCCTCCAGCTGCGTGCTGATGGCTCTGGGTTAAGGACCAAACTCAAGAACACCAAAAAGCTTTCATTTCATTATATAAAATAATAGCTGTTACACATTCTTAAAATGAATCAGACTTCCTGATCATCAAAATTAACAATTTTAACTCAAGAAAAGGCTCCTAGATTTAAGAGGATTGGTCACATTTTTCTGAATAAAACCTGTTATTCTAAATGTGTTTCTGATCTTTACGTATCTCGAACAAAAAGTTTTATACAGTGGCCACAGAATGATCTTCACTCATCATCTCAAAGTAATAAGAAAACTGGAAGGGCATTTACTGCCAAATTAGCATTAAGAGTAGCATTTCTCCCTCCAAAATCCAGCATAATTCTTCTTTATTTATCATATCCCAAGCAGCTGTCTCTTCTCTAACACTGACAATGTAACAGTACTGCACAGGTTAAGTTTAGGGAAGGATGAGATTTCTTAAAAGAGCTCCAAATTACACTGTCACCAACAGGGCAGGGCCAAAGAGAACAGAGCCTTTTAAACCAGCAGGGTATTTCTCATCTCACTTCACTGGAGGCTCCTCACACAGACCAGGGGAGCAGCTCCCAGCCAAGTGATCAGAGAAAAACCAAGAGCCTCCTTTGAGCATCTGTTTCCACTTGCAGTTCATGAGCAGAGCACCCAAGAACCACTGAAGAGCTGTGGCTTCCACAAGGGACCTGCGTGTGCTTTTTTCAATTAACCTTAGTGACATCCTGAAGGACTTCAAACTCTGCCCCAAGTGCTGCTGAGTGGATTCTGCAGGAGCTGAACTGGTTTATGTGTGTTTTCTGCCCACTGAGCAGGGGAGTTGCAGCCATGGCCATCAGCACAGTACTCAGGGCCACAGCTCAGCAGGGATTTCTGCTGTGCTAGGCTGAAATTCAACATTTCCCCCTCAAACCAGATTGCTCCTGGATAACCTTCAGGGAGATGGAACCTTTGATTCCTTATCCTGACTCTCCCAGCATATGGGAGGAGCAGCAAATCCAAGCCAGGCCTCAGGGTAACACCCCTAACAGAAAATCTGTGATTTCTACAAAGATATATTTTGCAGCATTTTGGTATCAATCTGAAGATGCAGCCCTTTTGTTTCTCAAGTCAGTCAGGGCCAGGATACCCCAGCCCTGCCCATAGCCTGAACAAAACTTCATCCATCCTTTGAGCAAGGCCTGGCCAAGAGAACATAACCCCTGGCCAGTTCTGTGCTGGACAAGTGGCCTTGCTCACACAGCAGCAGTGCCTGCACAGCCCACACAGCTCTGAGGTGGCTCAGACCATCTCATTAAGCTCCTCTCAGACCATCCTGTTAAGCTGTGGTGACCAGAGGTGACCAGAGGTGACCAGAGCCAGGCTCACTCCCACCACCCCAGAGGTGCCCAGCCCTTCCCGCACTGCAGCTGCAAGGAGAATGTGAACCAGCAGCACAGAAAAAGCTCTGGTGACACAGACTGCTGCAAAGGGAATGAGGGGAAAACCCAGGCTGCATGGCAGAGCAGTGAGAGCACACTTCCCAGTGTGCCCCATGAGGCAGAAGGGCAGGGGTGCTGTTTCCACAGATACATCTGGCATGTTGACACTGCCCGCAGCAGCAGCTCCTTCAGCTGCTCAATCTTCTCCCTGAGGCTCTGCAGCGACGATCTGATCACCACATCGACCTGGGGGGACACAGAGAGCATCACTTTCCTGCTCTGCTCTATCTGCATGACATTCCACACTACTTCATGGCAATATATTTAACTTGTACTGGGCAGGTGTGAAGGGCTCCACTGCAACCCCAGAGAGCCTGTCCAGAGCCAAAAGTCACTTCAGGCTGCTTACAAAACAATGGAATCATTTCACAAACACAGTTCTGAGGTATTCATGCTGTTGCATATGGAAAGCTGTCTTTCAAGTCTTTATAAACACACTTCTTTATATAGGCAAAACATTTTAGCACATTGTAATATTCTCCTGATAACTTTTCAGCTTATTCCTCTGATCTTTAATACAAATACAGGCACCAGCTTCTTCTGCCATCAGTTTTTTTCCCCACCTCCCAGGATCAGAAGCAAGGTTGCTACAGGTTCAGACATTACCTGCACTGAACTCCTCCAGACTTGAAACTGAAGACCCCAAAGAAATTCAGATAGTTCCATTTCCCTTCTCAGCAGCACCTAGGACTCCCAATCCTTTCTCACCACTGACCTGCCCAAGATCCAGATGTGTCCGTTCTTAGTAAAAATGTAATTTTGACTGAAGAAAAAGCCATCCTTCCCTGCTGCAAGCAAACCCCAGGCTTGAAGGAATCCTCTGCTTTCTGCCCACCCCTTCCCAAGTCAAACTCATATTATCCTCTGAGTTTTCCTTCCTCAAATGTTACTTCTTTTCATTCCAGTTATGTAAAAAAACACTGTAACTGTAATTAACTATGCAAGTCATCTTAATGAAGACTTGCTGTGCCTCTTGTTTACGAGCTCTCAGCCCTGCTGTGGCTTACAATGGGCAGCAACCCCAGTTTTTCCATGGGGAACTGGGAACAGTTATTGGGAACAGAGAGGAATATCTGCTTTCACTCTCAGTCCTGCTTTCTCAGAGACATAGAGGCAGCAGCAACTCTCTGCAGGGTCACAGTGCTGCCAGATCCTGCACAGCCACACCACCCTCAGTGTCTGCACAGGCATGGAGCCTGAGAGCCTCAGAAGATTCCATCTCTGTGACTCAGAGAGATTTGCTCTCAAACACCACCAAATACAACAGATGCACCCAGGCTGAGGCAGCCTGCACAGCCAAAATCCACCTCTGGACCCGAAACAGCCCAACACCACCATGGCAACAGATCCCAACCAGGATGGGGGATCAGTGCTTTTGGGAATGCTGAAGCCTCTGCATGGCCTCCAGCTCTGCAATCAGGTAATTAAAGGTCTTTTCATTTGGTCTCAGGTCCAGGTGGAGAATGCTGCATTTTAGTGACCTGGAAGAGCAACAGAGCACAAAGGTGGCACAGCCAAGAATGTCACCAAATGCAGACGCCCAGCCAGAAACTGCAGTGAGAGAACAAAAGATTTCACCTCCTTCACAGAAAACAAAGAAAAAAGAAAAATAGAAAGAAAAGAAACCAATGGAAGTTTTATGATCAGCTTAACAGAGCAGAGTTCACAGATGGTAAGTGCTGGGTTCAAATCTTTCCTCACAGTTTCTTTTTCCATTTTAAATTTTATGCTCTGTTTTTGGCTCAGCAACAAGCAAGAAGTTTTTCAGCCATGCTAATGGCAAAATACTATAAAAATAAAAACCTGTTTACATTCTCCCTACCAGGTCAATATCGTACAAAGACATTTTCCTGCATTAAAGCACTCAGGAGGCACAGGTCATGCGACTGTTTAGCCATGGATTTCTCAACAGGCATTTCTGTTATGAAAACACCTCTCTCGTTGTTGGAAACTTGTTTAGAGTAGAATCAAACACTGCCAAATATTCCTCTTTACCTGTTAATGGATTAAAGGAAACTGGAAAACACAGGGCATGGAATAAATGATTTTATGAAGAAGTCAGTCAGCCATGCAATGTTTCCATAAAACACAATCTCGGAGAGTTCCAACCCAGAAAGGCTCCAAACAACACCAGCCCCACCTTCACTGGGGTTTTGGACCCATCAGAGATGGCATTGATTGCAATAGAGAACTGTGTCCTCTATAAATACAGACAGATTCAGCAGCAAACTTTTTATGGGTCTTCTATTGTTTAGGTGTATCTGTATAGTTTCTGATCTTTCACCATCCTGAAAGCAGGAATTTAATCTGCACCTCCAAACTTCCAAGCCAGAGAAAACATTGCTCTCAAATCCCACTTACTTGGGCCTCCTGAAAACCCTCCTCAACTCCTGCTGAACTGAGGCAGTCATTCAGCAGCACTGGTTATTGTACGCAGCCTACACAGTTTTCCTCAGCATCTCTTCAAAGGAAAGATTTCAGAAATGACATTTGATTTGAACAGCTCTCAGCAAAGAGTGGCCCAGCAGATCCAGCAATCAGGCATTGCATTACACCCCTGATACAGAGAGGGGGAGATCAAGCAGTGGGCCTTTAATTGTGCCAATTATTATAAAACACCAACTCAAGGGTTTGCAGCAATTTCATCTTAACACAGCCAAGGGAGCAGGAAATGGCTCAGAGCTGCTCCTGAAGGAAAGGATGAGGTTTTTAGTCTCAGGGAGAGTAGCATTCTGAAAACCTTATTTCATTTGTTAAACAGGAAGTGTGACAACATGGGGAACACAACATTCCTGCGTGAGCTCCAGCTGCTGCTTCTCATTCCTGTTTCACTCTGGGCTTGTATTTTGTTAGAAATGCAGCTAAAACAAGTCTGCTAAATTCCCATTCCTCTGATCTGCAGCCCCTGCAGAAGGCAGGAGCCAGCCCTGGGGGAGGAACATGTAATCCCTGTTCACAGAAAGAGGGCACAGAGCATCTGCTGAGCATCCCAGCATCCCTGAGCCTCTGAACAGCTCCATCCCAGCACCCCTGAGCCTCTGGGAACACCTGCATCCCTGAGCCTCTGGAACAGCTCCATCCCAGCATCCCTGAGCCTCTGAACAGCTCCATCCCGGCAGGGACAGCCCGCAGCAGGCAGCAGGGTGTGACCAGCACGGCCACAGCTCCTCCCTTACACCAGCATTGCTGCCCACAGAGAGATTCACTCCTGCTAAACCCGAATGACTTCTGTGCCACTGAAAAGCCACTGTTCATTCGGAAATTGCGTTCTTGTTCCCCTTACAGACACCTGAAGGGACAGACAGTGGGCTGGGTTCCTGCCAGAGAACACAACCTTCCCCTGCAAGTCCCAGCAGCGACAGCGACACAGCCTGATCCTCCCCTTCCCGCAGCTCCGGCTTCCCTCTGCCCCCATTTCCCGGGGATTCCGCACTCCCGGGCCCCTCTGACCCCGACACATCCAAACTGAACCCGGGTCGGCACAGCCCAGCCCCAAATCCCACTGCCGGGGCACCTTGGCCGAGCTCTCCCCGCTCCGCTGGCAGCGATTCCGCTCCTGGATCTTCTCTGCGATGTCCTGGGCGAGCTGGCGAGTGGCGGCGAGCAGGGAGAGCCTGGGGGGACAGCAGAAGCTGAGCCTGGGGCTGTGGGGTGGGCATGGGACCGGATGGGGTGGGCTGGGAGCTGATGGGATGGGATCTGATGGGATGGGCTGTGATCGGCTGGGATCTGATGGGATGGGCTGTGATCGGCTGGGATCTGATGGGATGGGCTGGGGTGGGCTGGGAGCTGATGGGATCAGCCTCGGGAAAGGCCCGGGAGCGGAAGGCACAACAGCTCCACCACACACCCTGGAATGGGCTTTGGGAAAGACCTCGGGAAGGGAAAGCACAACAGCCGCACACACAGCCTGGGATGGGCTTAGGGAAGGGCTCCGGGAAGGGAAGACACAACCCCGGGACGGGTTTAGGGAAAAGCCCCGGGAGAAGGCACAACAGCCCCTACAAACACACAGAGCCCAGTTCGGGTTTTGGGAAGGCACGACCGCCTCACCCCGCACAGCCCGGGCCCCGGAGGCCCCAGAGACCCCGGCGGCTCCGCAGCCCCGGCAGGCTCAGGCTCAGGCTCAGCCCCAGCCCAGCCCTGCCCAGCCCTGCTCAGCCCTGCCCGGCCCAGCCCGGCCCAGCCCGGCCCAGCCCGCAGCCCCGGCCGCCCGGCGCTCACCAGGGGTCTGGAGCCATCGCGGCCCCGGAACCTTCGGCCGCTTCCGCCGGATCCGCCCGGACGTGCCGCGCGCAGGCGCCGGGAGGGGGAGAGGGAAGGAGAGAGGAGAGGAGAGGGAGAGGAGAGCGGGAGAGGAGAGCGAGGTACGGGGTGCGGGGCCGGGAGAGGCGCCGGAGGCAGGGCTGCAGCAGTGCGGGTGCTGCGGGGAGCAGGGCCGATGGTGCTGCGGGGAGCAGGGCCCATGGTGCTGAGGGGAGCGGGGCCCATGGTGCTGAGGGGAGCAGGGCCGATGGTGCTGAGGGGAGCAGGGCCGATGGTGCTGAGGGGAGCAGTGCGGGTGCTGCGGGGAGCAGGGCCCGTGGTGCTGAGGGGAGCAGGGCCCATGGTGCTGCGGGGAGCAGGGCCCGTGGTGCTGAGGGGAGCAGGGCCCGTGGTGCTGAGGGGAGCAGGGCCCATGGTGCTGAGGGGAGCAGGGCCGATGGTGCTGCGGGGAGCGGGGCCCGTGGTGCTGAGGGGAGCAGTGCGGGTGCTGAGGGGAGCAGTGCGGGTGCTGCGGGGAGCAGGGCCCGTGGTGCTCAGGGGAGCAGGGCCCATGGTGCTGAGGGGAGCAGGGCCCGTGGTGCTGAGGGGAGCAGTGCGGGTGCTGAGGGGAGCAGTGCGGGTGCTGAGGGGAGCAGGGCCCGTGGTGCTGAGGGGAGCAGTGCGGGTGCTGAGGGGAGCAGGGCCCGTGGTGCTGAGGGGAGCAGGGCCCGTGGTGCTGAGGGGAGCAGGGCCCGTGGTGCTGAGGGGGAGCAGGGCCCGTGGTGCTGAGGGGAGCAGGGCCCATGGTGCTGAGGGGAGCAGGGCCCATGGTGCTGAGGGGAGCAGGGCCCGTGGTGCTCAGGGGAGCAGGGCCCATGGTGCTGAGGGGAGCAGGGCCCATGGTGCTGAAGGGAGCAGGGCCCATGGTGCTGAGGGGAGCAGGGCCGATGGTGCGGCGGCTCTGGGTGTGCGGCACAGGGGGCAGAGGAGAACAGTGCAGGGCGGCAGGTGCAGAAATGCAAATATTCAGGGGGCAGCGGGGCAGATGTTCAGCGTGCGGAACTGCGCAGAGTGCAGGTGCAGATGTGTGCGGGACAAGGTGCAGGTGTGTGCAGATGTGCACAGCACAGAGCCAGCGCTGTCCCCACCCTGCCCAGCCCCTCCCGCTGTCTCTCCCAGCAGGTCCCCGGCCCGGCCCCGCTGTCCCTGTGCCACAGCTGAGGTGTCAGACACTGGACACTCTGGCGTCAGGAGCTTCATCCCTCTCCTCGGCTGCTAAGGAGGAAGGAAATCCCTTCTGTTCCCAGTCCTGCAGCTCGAGGGCAGAATTTGGGCTCAGTGGCAGCTCCTCGGGGCACTGAGGGGCTCTTGCCCCCAGCTCACACCCACTCGGTGCCCTGATGCCATCAGCACCTGCACATGGACATTGCGGTAGGACAGTGAAGGTCCCTTCCAGCCCAGCTTAAGCAGCTTTCCCCATCCTCTGGAATTCCCTGAAATAACAGCCCTGAGGGGCAGAGCAGTTTATTTCTGAGTGGGTAAGTCTGGAGACACCAGGCAAGTGCTGGGAGGTAGGAATCAACATTCTGCACCCCAACAGAGCTATTCCCGTTTTCCTGCACACCAGGAACTACTGCAGTCAGTCACAAGCTAAGAAAGACTCTGTTAAAGGAGTCTAATTTAAAAGGTGCTTTTTTGTTTTATTAGGGGTTTTTCCACCAGAAAAAAGGAGCCTCCGTTCCTGACGCCCCAGCAGGGTCACTCCTGGCACCAAGCTCCCACATCCACCATGCAGCACTTCGTCCCTTCCTCCCTTCCTCATCCTCTCTTCCTCGCTTTTCCCTTCCTTCCTTTCCCCTTTTTCCTCCATCCTTCTTCCTTCCTTCCTCTTTTCCACCCTCTCTCCCTTCTTCCCTCCCTCTCCCTCCCCTCCCTGCTGCCACATGAACCCGACACTGAGCAGTGGCACGAGTTCCCTTCTCCAAATCCCCAGCCCGTCCGCTGTCCCTGCCCATCTCCAGTGACGGTCACTGCCCTCCCCGATGTCCCTGTCCCCCTGCTCCCGGGTGACACGCGGTGCTGGCACTGTCCCTGTTTTGGCTGCAGTCACCTCAGGCTGGGCTCAGCCCCTCGCTCCCGCAGCAGCTCCGTCCAAGCCCTTCCCACCCCTGATCCAGGGTTTGGCCTCTCCCTTGTTTTTGGGTGCGATCGGTGACGCAAATGGAGCACAAACCCTGAGGAGCAGCTGCCAGCGAGGCTTTATCGCCCTCGTGACGTGGGGCTGCTGTGGGGCTGCTGGGGCATATTGATAAGGATATTGATAACGATAGTGATAACGATGGTGATAAGGACAGTGATAACAGTAGTAATACCGATATCGATAACGATAACCTCAGCACGTTCCCATTCCCGGTCGCTGTGACCCCGCTGTGCTCCCGGCGATTCCCGACTCCCGGCGGTGCCCCCCGGGGCTGCCGAGCACGGAGCGAGAGGAGCCCCAGGTGCGCTGGGGACCAACCCTGGTCCAGCTGTGGCCCGGGGCGGCTTCGGGGATGTGCCGAGCACCCCAGGCACCCCTCAGTTCCTGTCTGCTGTCCCGCAGGCTGGGCAGGGCTGGGGACACGCTGCGGTGGCAACAGGGACACGTCCCGCTCCTGCCCAGTCGGACCCAGTGCCAGCAGTGCCCTGAGGGGCTCTGAGCCCCCGCTGGCCCTGGCAGCCCCGGGCTGGGCTCTGTCCCCCTGGCCCCTCTCCACACATCCCGAGATGCTCCCGCAGCCGTGGCCATCAAACATTCATGGCCTTCGTCTGGTTCCTCAGCCGGAGCCCCACGGCCTCTACATATTTAATTTTTTCGCCATTAAAAACGCATGAAGCGACATTTCCTTTCGCCCTGTCCCTAATTCGCTTCCATCTCCCATCTCCGGAGCGCCTGCCGGAGGTTTCAGAGCTACGTCGGGCTGGCAGGAAGAGGTGTCCGCTGTCCTGGAAAAGGCAAATGAGGATAAGGCGGCCGACAAGGTCCGGGGAAAGCCAGCAGGAGCCACTGCTGTCAGGGCTGGGCAAAGCGGTGGAGCTGGAGAGAGAAGGAGCAGCCCCTCGGCACTGGGGAGCAGAGCGGGGTGCGGGGTGGGGACCCCCCAGGCCCCCAGGAGCGGGACTGGGGCTGTCACTGTCCCTTTGGGTGCAGCCTGTGGAGGAGAGCCGCCCAGACCGGCTCTGGGTGCGGATCAGGATCAGGATAACTCCCACTGGGAGTCCCTCTGGCCTCCCTCGCACCCGGCACAGCCCCGGGGTCCCTTTACTGACACAGCCCCGGGTCCCTTTGCTGACACCGCCCCGGGGTCCCCTTGCTGGCACAGCCCCGGGGTCCCTTTGCTGACACAGCCCGGGGTCCCTTTGCTGGCACAGCCCCTCGCCCCACTCCTGGGCGCTCCCAGCCTGGCAGGAGCAAAGGCAGGGCAGGAGTCACCGGAGAGCCGAGCTGCTCTCAACAGACCTGGGCGCAGCGTGGAGAAGGTGAGGAAAAGGAAAAGGTCTGCAGGGAGACTTGCTCGGGAGATGCCCCAGAGCCGCGGTGCCAGCGGATGCTCAGGGATGTGCTGCAGGTGCAGACAGACCTGCAGGCAGGGAGGCAGGTCAGGAACAACCTGCAGCTGCCCTTATCCCAACAGCAACAATCCGATTTTTAAAGGGAAATAAGAACCCTTTAAAATGTTAAGATGCCTATAAAAATGCCCGCTAAGCGCAGCCTGAGCCGTGAGTTCTGCGGCAGCAACGTCGGACCGGGGCGATGTCCCGGCTGCCTCTCCCAGCTGCTGGAGGCTGCTTTTCCCCCAACTCAGCTCTTCTGTCCGTGAATACAACGCGGAGTTTGCAGCTCTGCAGCCGTTTGGAGGCTAAAATCAATCGATACCAACCATTTCCCGGGGTCAAATTGGGAACGCTGGAGCCCCACGGCCGTGCCCGCAGCAGCCGCAGCCTGAGCTCCTCTGGCAGCCGGGGGGCGCGGGGGCTGTGGGGCCACATCGCCCCAAATTTCCCCGGGGTTGTGCCTGAGGCAGCTCCGAGCACCCGCGGCCAGCACAGCCCCGGCCCCGGGCAGCGCCCCGAGCAGCACACGGCGGGGGCAGCCGGGGTTTCCTTCTCCCCTGTCTGGTCCCCGGTTCCTGGCCCCGCTGCTCACAGCTTCTCTCCCCGGGCCCATCCAGCGGGAAGCAGTTCCAGCCCCTCTCGGTGTCGGTGCTTCCCTCGCTCAAGGACAGCCATGGCCGAAGCCCCGCGGCACCTCCTGCCCCGGGACACTGCGAAGGGAGCGAACGTCCGAGCGGGAACATGAAGGTTATCCCTGGGAAAATAAAGGATTCATTTTAGTGCTCGTGTTGCTGTTTGATGGTATCTCAGCCCACGGGGTGTTTACAGCCCCCCCACCCAGCCGGCCTCGGCTCAGAACTGGAGCAGGAAGGGGCGATGCGGGCGCGGGAGCTGCTCCACCCTCGCTGTATTTACCCCAAATAAACCCCAGTGCCGCGGGCTGGCCCTCACCTTAAAGGCGCGGGAGGTGCCAGGGCCGGAGGGGACCCGGCAGGGGTGGTCGAGCTGGCACATGCTGCAGGTGGGGCTCAGCCTGCCCCGCTGCCCCGGGGGCGCGGCTGGCGCCTTCCCCATGGCCGAGCCGGCCGAGGACACGGGCAGCGGGCGAGGTGAGTGCGCCGAGCGGGACCCACCCGTGCCGGGACACGGCCGGCAGAGCAGAGGGGTGGGACAGACCCCAGTTCCTGCCCCGAGCCCTCGGCTCGTCCCGGGGCGGGCAGAGCTGCAGCCTCCGTTCAGCTCCCGGGGCTCAGCAGCGGCGGTCGGGTGGGCTCGGGCTGGTGCTCCTCGGTACCCCGGGCAGGGCAGCACCCTCGGGAGAGGACGAGGTGAATTTGGGGATCACGGGGTGCCAACAGCCCCTGAGTCAGCCTCGCTGTTGTTTCAGCCTGGTTTCTGTGGCCAGGAGCCCCGTGACCGTGCTCGGCTCAGGCTGTTCCCAGGGCAGGGAGTGAGGCCGAGCAGCCACCGCGTCCGACAGCTCCTGCCCTGAGCCACACTGAGCCCGATCTGCTGCTCCTGCTGCCCTTGGGCAAGGGCCAAACCGAGCCGGAGGGCGAGAGCCAGAGCCGGGCCCAGCCCGGGCGTCACGACCCTCCCGATGTGCCACCACGCGCTGTCCCGCCGTGTCCCCTTGGCTCAGCGCGGATCATCATTGACTCCCCCAGCAGCTGAGCACATCCGAGATAAAAACATGCTAATAAGAGCTAATGAATGCGCTAATTGACGTTATCCCTGCCGGTTAATCAGTGCCCAGCAGAGCTCACCCACGCGGGGACAGCTCCGGTGTCCCGTGCAGGGTTGGGATGGAGCTCTCCGGCAGCCCCGGGAAGTGCCGCTCCCGTCTCTCTAGGAGGAGCTCAGACTCTGCTCTTCCCAGCGCCGGGCTGGCGGCTGCCCAAGCCCTGCCTGGGGCTGTGAGCGGCAGCCTCCCCCGAGGGTCCCCTTCTGTCCCCAGGGAGCTTGTCAGGCGCTCAGCAGCCCCTGCTGCGGTCCCCGGACAGGGTCTCTCCAGGGCATGGGGACATGCGGGGAACGGGGACCCTCTGTCCCCACAGACCAGCCCCGCACCCCCGGCGAGCCCCTCGGCTGCAGCAGCTTCTGCTCCCTCCTCGTCTGACACCCGAGGGACGGAGGGGCCGGGAGACTTTGGCAGGAGGCACAAGAGGAGGGCAAACACCCGAGGGCAGCTTTGCCCACTCCGCTGGGCTCAGAGCAGCCTGTCCTGGGCTGCCAGGCCCGGACAGGACCCTCCTGCCCCACGCTGTCCTTGGAAGGGGACACGGTGGAAATGGTCTCTCTCAGCATCTCTCGGGCCCCCATTGCCCCTCCTTGGGCCCCCCCTTGTCCCTGCAGAGCTGGGCTGGGACAGAGCTGCTCGTCCTCCTTGGTGATGTGACAATGTCCCACGATCATCCCCAGGGCTCAGGGACTGTGTCCCTGCTCTCTGCACCTCCCTCTCGGCAGGTCATGGGCTGGGAAGTCTGGAGCTCTAGGAGGGATGAAAAGCCCCTCATGGTGTGAGAAGAAATGCTGACACCCAGCTGGGACCTTGCCCTGTGCTTCCCCAGGGACCTGAGCCGATGGGAGCAGGAGAGGGCAAAGCCTGAAACTCTTCCTTTGCAGGGGACAATAAAGAAATCCAGGACGTGGCTGTGAGACCTCAGAATGCCCTCAGCCGGGGGGAGATGCTGGTGGTGGGGCGGTGAAAGGTGTGCAATAAAAGGTCTTTGTCCTCCAGAGGTGTTGGGCTCATCCCCAGTCACCATCGTGGTCACGTCCGAGGCTGACACGTGGGACATCGACACCTCCTCGTGCCTGGGCTGCGGGCAGTTCGTGGATTGGGACAAGATGCCGGAGCAGCAGCAGCCGCCGCAGATCCCGCGGGACATCCTGAGCAGACCCCCGAAGGAGCTGAAGAGGCTGGCGAGGGAAGGCTGCTGGGCCACGAGCCACGCTGGCCGGGCTCGGCTCTACCCCCGGCTCATCCAGCAGGTCTCCTGCCGCCTCGTCACCCCCGACGCGCTGGTGTACAGAGACGTGGCCGGCCGGCTCTTCGGGAAGCCCAGCGTGAGCTCCCACCCCCTGCCCGAGTTCCTGGAGGGCTGCCCCGTGCCCACCTACTGCCTCAACCAGCACGGGGTCACCGCCCTGAAGAAGATCCTCATCTGCGTGGGCACCCTGTTCCCCGACATCACCCACAGCCCCCTCCTGCCGGCCCTGGCGGCGCTGCTGCTGCACTACAGCGAGGACGAGGCGCAGTGCTTCGAGAGCCTCTCGCGCCTCATCGCCAGCAACGCTCCCCACGCCAGCTACATCGACCAGTCCTTCCTGGCCCACCAGGCCTCCTGCATGACCTTTGGGGACCTGGCCAACAAGCACTGCCCGGCGGCTCACAAGCTCATAGCCGGCGCCGCCGAGAACATCCTCGAGGTCTACTCGGAGTGGCTGTCGTGGCTCTTTCCCGGGCTGCCCTTCGCCTACGCCGTGCAGGTGCTGGACGTGTTCCTGCTGGAGGGACAGAAGGTCCTCTACCGGGTCGCCCTGGCCCTGCTGAAGCAGTTCAGGCTCTCGGTGACCCCAGCTGGGCTGCAGGGCGCTGATATCAAGGTGGAGCTGCAGGCGTTTGTGAGGAACATCGCCCAGCACGTGACTGTGGACAAACTCCTGGAGAGAGCCTTTGGCATCCGGCTGTTCTCCCGCAAGGAGATCTGGCTTCTCCAGATGGCCAACAGGAAGGCCTTGGTGGAGAGGGGAATCACCGTGGTGCAGAGAAGGTGAGGAGACCTCTGTGCTCGCCAGCTCTGGGGGCTGAGCAGACAAAATGGGAGCTCCTGTGGGGACACAGCCAGGGGAACTCCTGGCACCTCCCGTAGCTGTGGCTGTGCTGGGCCCTCCCAGTCCCTCGGGGGACTCTGTCAGGGGACACAGCACAGCCAGAGCTGGGGATGTTGGCAGAGAGCTCACAGTGCAAGGAGCAGGACAAACCCTGCTGCAGGTGGGCCACTCCCTGAACAGCAGAGGGGCCCCACAGCCCAGCCTGATGTCCCTCCCCTCGCAGGCCATCCTTCCACCTGGCCGTGGACATGCAGAACTTCAGCTCCAGCACTGTCACGGCGCAGGAGATGCGCCTCATCTGGTCCTGGATCCCCGAGCGCTTCTCCCTCTTCCCACCGCTGCTGCTCTTCTCCACCTCCGAGGATGGGTGCAGCCTGCAGAGGTAAAGCCTCCCTTGCCCAGCGGGGCCAGGCAGGGTGGACGTGAAGGGTAAACCTGGGCAAGGTTTGGTGCTGGAGAAAGGAGCCACACGAGTGACCTGGGGCACCTCTGGGGCTGCTGGGGACCCTCCTGGGCTCGATTCAGGGTCCTGGGTGTGGGCTGGGCCAGCGCTGGCTTAGGGGAGAGTGCAGAGGCTGGGCCAGATGGCCACCAACACCTGAGACTGCCCAGGGCACACGGAGCCCTGTGGATGTGCCCCACAGGGATGTCCCGTGTGCCACACTGTGCCAGTGCTGGGAGCAGCCAGGGACAGCCAGCACACCCTGCCCAGGGTCCCAGCTCCCCCCAGCCCAGCCCCTTGTCCATCTCTGCAGGTTCTACACGTGCTGTGAAGGCTACGAGCCCACAGTGCTGCTCATCAAAACCACCGAGGGGGAGGTGAGTGTTTCCCAGCCAGGGCTGGGGAAGGGGACAGGGTAGGTGACCCCACAGGCTCTTCCTGGAGCAGCCACGGGCCGGGTGGTCCCTGTCCTGCCCTGGGTCTGTCCCTGGTCTGTCCCAGCTCCCAGGAGACAACAAACTGCACTTCTGGCCACCAGGGCACACCTCAGCTGGGGGTGCTGGGGGAAAACAGGGAGTGGATGAGAGGGAGGGAGGCCATGAGTGATACTTTAATTGCAAATCCAGACTAACTCATGAATCCTTGCTGAGCAGACTCTCCTGAAGTCAGCAGATGCTTTGTCTGAGCCAGGACTTGCTCTCAAAGCACGAGAGGCAAGGTTCTCTCCCTGATTGCACAAGCAGCCACACCAGGGAAATGGAGGAGAAAGAAGGACAGTTCCTACTGAAAGCTGTGAAATAACTGCAAAGCTCCTGAGCCAGGGCTCTTCCCAGGGACTCTGAGTGTCTCATAAACCTGTAATTTATCTCCCCACTCTTCATCCCACAGTGGAGGCAAGTTCTGTAAATTGTTCAGGCCTCCCAAAGATTTATTGACCAGCAGTCCTGATGTCCCAAGCCTGACACTTCAGTGGTGTGGAGAGAAACACCTGCCACCCCCAGGGCCTCGTGCAAACAAGGGAAAGTGACCTAGAAAACCTCATTTCCTACACGTTTTACCTCCTGGGGTTGCTCAGTGCAGGATGGAGCTGGCCCAGCATGATTTGGCTCTTGGATTGCTCAGCCCACAGCACCAGGGATGGTCAGGGCTGGCACAGCAGGATTTGGCTCTGGGATTCCTCAGTGCAGGATGGGGTGGCACAGCAGGATTTGGCTCTGGGATTCCCCAGGGGACAGGGCAGAGCCCCTGCCCTGCTGAGCCCAGGGCGATGCCTGGTGCTCCTGGGGTTGGCTCTGCTCCCAGGCCAGCCCCTGACAGCTCGCTGTGCTCTCTCCCAAGGTGTGTGGGGCGTTTCTCTCCTCTGACTGGAGCGAAAGGAAGAAGAGCGGGGCCACGTCGGGCTTTTTTGGGACAGGGGAGTGCTTTGTGTTCACGGTAAGTCATGGTTCATGGCCAGGTCTGTCCCTTCATTGCTGTTTCCTTCACCCCTCTGACAGTTCAGAGCACAGTGACCCCGAGCTGCTCCCTCCCCATGGCCCCAGCCCTGCCCTGAGCTCTGGGCAGCAGCAGCAGCAGCTCAGGAATTGCTGTGCTGGGTCTGAGCAAACGGAGATCCCATTCCTGCCCTGGATGAACTGGGCTGCCCCAGACCCCCTGGGAATGTGGGATACCCTGGATGGGCATGGGAGCCCCTCCTGGGATGGCAGTGTGTGGCAGGTTTCTGTCCAGTTTGCTGGGGACAGCTCCTGGGTGGGACATTCCCAAATCATCCCTGGCATCCCTGAAGAGGGAGAAGGCTGAGATCCTGGGGACAAAGTCCAGCATCCATCTGGTATCCAACCAGCATCCATCCAGCTGCACGTGGATCCAGCTGCATCCATCCACACTGGCAGTGTGGGCAGTGCAGCTTCACGCATCTCCAGCAGCACCTGGCAAGGACAAATCCAACTTCCCAGCCACAGCCACCTCCAGAACAGCCCTGTCCCTGCCAGGTCACCCCGTTCCCTCCCTGCCCCAGCTCCGGACCTGGACACAGCATTTGGCCCCAGCCCCCCTGAGCAGCAGCAGCATCTGTCCCCAGCAGTGGCGAGGTGCCCCAGGGCCAGGGCTCACCAGGTGTGTCGTGCTGCCCAGGTGCGCCCCGAGGCAGAGAGGTACGAGTGGGTGTTCATCAAGAAGCCGGAGCTGGCCAAGGCCGTGCCGCGCTCCCGGCAGCGCTCGCCTTCCCCCGCTCCCGAATCGCTGCTCGGCTCCTCCCGGGACAGCCGCAGCTGCAGCCCCAACCAGCTCGCCGTGCCCTCGCCGCAGAGGAAAAGCCGCCTGTCCCCGTTCCTGGCCATCAGGCACTTCCTCCTGCCCTCCAAAACAGCCTCCATGTTCATGTGCGGCTCCCGGGACGGGATCGTTATCGGTAAGGGGGGATCGCTATCGGTAACAGGGGTCGCTATCGGTAAGGGGGGATCGCTATCGGTAACAGGGGTCGCTATCGGTAACAGGGATCGTTATCGGTAAGGGGGGATCCTTATCGGTAACAGGGGTCGCTATCGGTAACAGGGATCGTTATCGGTAAGAGGGATCCTTATCGCAGGGGTGGTAACAGGGATCCTTATCGCTAACAGGGATGGTTATCGGTAACTCCCCAGGGCTTGCACCCCCGCTGCAAAGGGCTCCGCTCCGGGTTAAACCCCGAGCTGCCTCCAGATGCTAAGAGCTCCTGGTTCGGATATGGGGTTAAAGTCAGGGCAGAGCAGCCCCTGTTCCTCCAGCCAGGCTGCTCGAGGGCCAGGGAGCTCCTTCCGAGAGCCCCAAGGGAGCCCCACAGCCCAAATCCTGGCGAGGTTTGTACCCCGGGGCTGCAGCATCCCTTCCCAGCCCTTCCCTCCCTCTGTGCGGGTGGAGAGGAGCCGTGGGTGGGATCAGCCCGAGGAAGGGCCGGGCACTGGCCCCGGAGCAGAGCCGCGGTCAGGCTCGGGCTGGGCTGGGATCCTTGTGCTCTCCGGGGCAGAGTGGGCTCGGCAGAGGCCCCGCAATGGGTCAGGAACCCCACAGGAACAGCCCGAGCTCCTCCCAGCCCCGGGAGCAGGGTCAGGACAGGACAAGGGGTCAGGACAGGACAAGGGACAGAGAGCGAGGGGCAGGCACAGCCCCGGGGAGCAGGACAGAGCACGGGCTGACCCTGCGCTCGCTCTTGCAGGTGGAGGGGGAGGCCAAGCGCTGTCCCTGGACGCCAACCTGCTCCGGGGACACACGGAGCACTGCGAGACCTTCGACAACCCCCGCTCTGCCGGGAGAACTTCCAGGTGCAGCTCTTGGAAGTGTGGGGCTTCCAAAGCGCGTAGCTCCCGTGGGGACATCCCTCGTGTCCCCCCCAAGGGAACGGGGACTCCTCCCCGCGCTGGCCACCCCCGGCCACGCTGTGGCCACCTCTGCGGCAGCTCCACTCTCCATCGTTCCCTCCGCGGTCAGATGAGATCAGATCAGCCCTCGTGGTGCCGTGGGGAGAGGGCGAGGCAGTGCCAGGATCGGGACTGCGGGCGCTGCTGCCCTTGGGGACGTTCGAGGTCTCCTCCTACAGTTTAGACCCGTCCCAGTTCACCCAGTCTGTCCCAGTTTGGGATGCTGGAGGGGAGGGCAGACAGTCTGGTGTTTGTCACATCTCCCTGGCCTGTTTGCAGCGTGTGGCTCAGCAAACCAGTGACAGCACGGGCAGATTTTGTGGGAATTCTGAGCCCAGGCAAAACCCAACAGCGAGCTCCAGAGCTCACCAGAAACACTCTCGGATCTGCTTCCCCCTGGCCCCAAGCCCAGCACAACCCTTCAAGCCATACACGGAGCTCTGCAGCCTCCGTGGCTATCCAGGACTGCCCGGGATCCACCAGCACAGGGACAGACTCTTCTTGTCCCTGGCGGGAAGTGCTGCCCGGAGATGGCAAAGCCCTGCCTGGAGTTTGCAGCGCAGTGACATTCCCGGGGCGACCCCACGTTTGGGGCTGAGCCCTTTGCTCCATCCTCAGCCCAGGGCTGGCGTGGGGCTGCGGGGGCTGCACACGGAGGAGCTTCCCCAATGTGCCCCGAGTGCCATATTGGATTTTAACCACCGGGATTTTAACGTGGAAATGGGAACGTTTGGTGCTGATGGGCTGGGATCAGCGGGATGGGCCATTTTAATGTGGAATGGGAACGTTTGGTGTTCCATCGGACACGGCCACCCCATGGGAGGGTGGAGACCACGGGGGAACCCTCTGGCTGCAGGGGGAGAACCTCTCCCACCCCAAACACACTTTCCCGGCAGCTATTCCAGGCAGGAGCTGTGGCTGCCCCGGGGCTGTGCCAGCGCTGGCAGGAGGACACAGCGGGAGCAGCGACGGCAGAGCTCCCACAGGGCCGGGCACGGGCACATTGGGAATGGCTTGGAGCCTCCAGAGGGTATCCAGGTGCTTTGGGAATGGCTTGGAGCCCCCACAGGGTACCCAGAGGAGTGCAGCCCTCCAGGTCCGACCTTCACCACAGAACCCAAAGGAAAGAACTCCACAGAACTGCTCTTTTCCTTCAATTAAAAAGCTCTGCCAGGGTGTCCTCAGCATTTCTTTGGCTCCATGACCATGTACTGGACTTTCTGTCTGGCTGAACGTTTCCCGTGGCAGTCCCGCTCCCGTCCCCACAGGCTGCCGAGGCTGCAGCGGGTGCTGTCAGTGCGGAGCCCAGCCCGGCCTCGCCTCAGGGGGAATGCGAGGGAAGCCTCGCCCGCCCGGCGCCGGCAGAGGGGCGGAGCCTGTCCTGACAGGCGTGAGAAACTGCCAATGAGAGCAGGGTCCGGGAATGATGGGCGGATAGAGCCAACCAATGGGAGCCGAGGAGGCGGGGTGAAGCGGGACGCGGGCGCTCACTGGTTGCTATGGCAGTGGCGCGGACCAATGGGAGCGTGCGGCGGCGGACGGACATGGCCGCGGCCCAATGGGAGGGCTGTGCCTGGCGGCGGGGCGGGGCTGGAGCGGCGCGGGCGGACGGTGGGACCTGGGATGGCCCCTGACTGCCCGGACGGGCCGAGGAGGCTCCGGCTGTCAGCAGCAGGCCAGGGAAGCACGGCGAGAGCGGAGCGCAGGTGCCGGCGCCCCTGGGTCCGTCCCGCCCGGAGCCGCTCATCATCCGGTGCCGCTGCGCACAGGAGTCACCGCAACACCGCTCATCCGCCGCCGGCTCCAGCTCCTTCTCGCTCCGCATGTGCGCGGCCGCGCTGGGTGGATCGGCAAAGCCGGGACTGAGCACTCTCCTCCCGCCTGCTGCGAGTACCCGCGCGGACGGAGAAGAGAAGCGGCTGCGGACGGAGCATGCCGGGGTGGCGCTGGTGCCATGCTGACCGGTCCCTAATACCGGACGGGCCATAGCCGTCCCCGCCCCTCCGGCCGAAGTCCCGCCTACATGCACTGACCCGCCCTTCACGGTATTGGTTCCGCCCACAACCCCGGCGACGCTCTTGAGCCATGGCCCCGCCTCCTGCAGGCTCGCCCCGCCTCCAGACCAGACCACGCCCATATCCATACATGTCAATACACTCTGAGCCCCGCCTCCTTGAGCGGTGACCCCGCCCCTTGAGACATAGCCGTGCCCCCAGGCTAGTCCCGCCCACTTACCCTCTGTCCTGCCCCGTCAGGCACCGCCCCTCGGGGCTTGGCCCCGCCCCCGACATTGGCTCCGCCCCCCGGCCTTTGCCCCCCCCCCGGGCCCCGCCGTTCCCCACACGCTCCTTGGGATCCGAAGCTTCCCGGGATTCGAGTCCAGCAACGTCGGAATCAAACTCTGCTGTTGTTTTCGAGCTGCTGATCAGTATCTGCCGCCGGACTGTCGGGGATAAGCGGTTGCATTGTGAGCGCCGCGTGCTCGGCTGATGTGTTGTTTTAAGGGAGAGGGAGGACAGTTCCAGGAGCGATGGGGTGTCTGGGCCAGAGCCGGCAGGAGGGGAATCAGAAGTACCTGGGGGAAGGGAATTCCGAGAGTGGGAGGCTGCGGCCGACATATAGGCCACCGACATATAGACCACCGACTCAAACGGACCCCAGCTCCAAAGGAGGGAGAGCTGTGCCTGTGACTGATCAGGATACACCCAGCAAACAGGGGCTTGGATGCTAATTAATGAGAAGCAAAAATGAATATAGTTAGGTAATCAGCAATCAGTGAACGCTGATGCCCTTGTTTGTTAAAATGTATAAATAGTGCCAGGTTATGATGAGCAAGGTGCCTTTTGTGGGAGCCCCTAGCTCCTGCTTTGGCCAAGCGGAACAAGGACAATAACAATAGGAACGGCTGGGCTCGGGTGGGAACTGGGAACGAGCCCGCGGCCGGGACAGCGCGTCCAGAACGCCCTGCCCGTGTCCCCAGCGGCAGCCCAGCGGCAGCCCAGCGGCGTCAGGACACGGGGCTGAGGACAGGAGGTCCCCGACCCGGCAGCTCCGGGGGCTTGAAGCTGGAAATGCGTGAAGAGCTCGGGTTTTAATGTGGCAGCTCTTTTTTTCCCACCAAAACAAGCCTCACCCACACTCTGCGGGGTGCAGGGGATGTGGAAAGCCTCCAGCTCCTCACCGCACATTCCGAATGATGAGGAGGTGATGCCATCCCCAGGCGCCGGGAAAAATAGCCGAGGGTTTGACCAGAGAGAAGGAATGGGCAGCCGGGGCACCTGGGGCAGGAACCAGCGCTGGTTTCCATGGCTGGCTGCTCCATCCCACAGCCCTGGGGGTCCCTCAGCACCTCCCAGTCCCTGCAGAGCTGCCCAGTGCCCTTCAGGAAGCCCGGCTGGTCTGCACCAACACAGCTCCTCTTGCACTGGCTCTGGTGTCACTGCAGTCCCCCAAACCCTCCACGGGTCTGTTGAGCCTGTGCAGAGCCCCTGAGGACAGGTCCTGAGTCCAAGTTGCCGAGCTGTGGCCTGAGGCGTGACCTGGAGGGGATTTTTTCCTGCCCTGAAGGAGAAGATGGTGCTCTGCAGTCCATGGAGACTCAGGGAAACACAGCTGCCCAGGCTGAGCCAGAGGATGGGCTCTGCACACAGATCTGGGGCCTCAGAGCCCTCCCAGGCAGAATGGGTCCCAGATCAAACAATTTGAGTGTTTTTAACTGGTGTGAACAGTACTCAGCCTCGTGGTACCATCAGCAAGACCAGGGATTTCCAGGACAGCCCAAACTGTCCTGGGACTTGCCTTGGGGCAGAGGAGAGGTGGGGAGTGACCATGGTCCCTTGGTTTGCCCATGGCTGTGCTGGACTGTGGCCTTGTGACACTGGACACCATCCTCCCTGTGGCCCCCAAGCTCTGGGACCTCTGAAATGAGCAGTCCATGGGCTCCAGGGAGAGGATGAAGGTGCCCAAGGCTGGATCCAGGGCACAGGAGGGCAGGGAAGGAGGGATGCTCAGGAGGGGTGCTGTCCCTGCTGAGCATCCCCCAGGCAGAGAGAAACAGCAGCCAGTCTTTGGGACTGCCCTGCTGACCAGCAACCCCCCCCGCCCTTCACCTTGGGACACTGAATGCCTTTGTCCTGCTTGTCTGGGTTCTGTGTTTCACATTTGGGATCTCATGGAGCTGCCAGGATGCAGCTCCCTCTGCATTTCTGATCCCTACACACAGAAACAACTCAGGGACCCCACACAAAGCCCCTGGTCTGGGGCTCCCCACGTCTCCTGGGCTCCTGCCCCCTCAGCAGCTCCTCACTTGGAGGATGGACGTGCCTGGGAGATGTGAACACTTGAAATCCTGCCCAAACACAAAGTGTTTCCCATGTTAGAGAGCCAAAGGAGGTGAGATGGCCAAAGCTGTCCTGAGGGCAGCCAGCTCGGAGTGTCAGCTCTAAGATGGGTACAAAAGGCAAGGTGGGGGAGAAACCCAGCTTTAATAAATGCCAGAGGCCACTGGGAAGGCTGGGAGGTGGCACCAGTGCTCGGCCATGTCCCTGTCCTGTGTTCCCTCCCCCCAGGCACATCCTGTTCTTTGCGGCCACTTGGTGCAGGAGCTGCTCTGGGCCGAGCTGGGCTGGGCACGGTGGGTTTTGGGGTGTCTGTGACTCCTGTGACTCCCATCCCATGGAAAGCAGGGTGGAATCCTGACAGCTGCCTGTGCTGGGGACAGGCAGACAGGTCAGTGGCACCAGCACTAGATCAGCAGTTGGGGATAGATGAGCTTCAGGCTCCTCCCAGGGCTGCTGCCACCCCACTGGAGGAGGGTGTGCTGTCCCTCTGCTGTCCCACACGTGCCTGTGACACCCCAAAGTCTTGCTCTGGTCTCGCTGGGGTGGCATCTGAAGACTGCAAAGTGTGTGGGGCTGTGTGTGGTCCTGGGTCACTTCAAGCAGGTACTTTTCGGTGGGACCAGCTGCCCACTGTGTCCCCCTCCCACTGGAGGGGCCCTGGGAGGCTCTCTAGGCACCCCTGGAGGGTCTGCGCTGCTCAGGGAAGGAAGGAGTCCCCCAGCTCCCGCAGAGTCCAGCACATGCCCTGAATCACAACAGGGAAATTCAAACTATGCACAGAGAGCAAGAGTTCAGCACAAGCCCTGGTCCCCAGCTGGCCATAAAGTCTGGCTAAGATGGGGCAGCACAAAGACCAAACATTCAGGGATGTGATGGATCCCAAAAAGCACAGCAGCTCTTGGAGAGTCCCAGAGGAGCTGCAGTTGGAGGAAGCCCAGGAGGGATCTCTGTGGGGTCCTTCATGGGAACTGCAACTCCTGGCGAGGCAGAGGCAGCTGAGACCCCTCTGCACCCCCAGAACTGGCTGGCTGAGGCCAGGGTGGAGCCAAGGGCCCTGGAAGTGCCAGATGCCAAGATACAGCCAGGGTTTTTCCCCAAAACCTCTGCCAAGTCCAGGACACACAGAGAGCCCTGGGCTGATGCTGTCTGAGCATCCCCTTGGCTTTCAGTGCATAGGGCTGCTGTGGAGGCTGCAGGGGATATATTCCCAGGACACAGGGATGGAATTTGTCCAGGGAACATGTCCAGGAGAGCACAAGCACAAGCAGGGGAAATGGCTGGAGGCAGCTTTGGGGAGAGAATGGGCAGCACGAGGTGCCCCCATGCTCCTCACCATCCTGCTGAAGTGTTTGCTCCCCAGCCTACCTCTCCCTGCTTCCTCTCTCCCTGCCTCTCTGCCTTTCCTGCTGTTGAAATCCCTTCTGGCTGCTCGGGATTGCCCCAGCAGTGGGGAATCTCCCTTCCCCTACAGTGTGCAGTGGTGTGCAATCCACAGCAGGTGCAATGGGTGGAGCAGCACTGGGGGCACGTCAGACCCTTCCCCAAGGCCTTCCACCCTGATCCTCGTGGGAATTCCCTACCACCCACCAATTCCCCTTCTGATTTACATACAGCTGCTGCTCTCAAATGGGCTTCCTGGGATGGAAACCTCCGGCAGCATTTTGGAGTGGAAAAGCATGTGCAGACGTGCTGGGATGGGCAGGCAAACACCCACTTCCCAAGGCTCAGCACCCAGATCACCCGGAGCTGTGAGAGCCCTGGGCTGCATGCTGGCTCCCTCCCACTCCCTGTGGAGCAAAGCTGTTCCCAGGGCTCCTGCCTGGCCACAGGCACCAGAGTCCAGGGCACATCTGGAGCCAGAGTCCCGACTGAACATCAGGATGGCCCCTGGTGGAGCAGGAGCAGAGCTCCTTGCTCACATCCATGGCTCACTGGCTCCCCTCTCCCTCCTGTCTGGGGCTGTGTGCCCTCGGTGGGATGAAGGCTCTCATGAGGAGCAAGAGGCAGTGCAAAGGCAGAGCCCTGTTCCCAAGCTGAGGAGCAAGGATGGGCATCAGGGTTCAGCAATCCAGCACAAAATCTCCCAAACCCACTGAATGTTCCAGCAAGGTTGCAAAGCTGGCCAGGGAAGGGCTTGCCGGGGAAGCCAGGAGCAGTTTAGGAAAACAGAAATCTGGGTGAGGGTGGAGAAGCATAGAGGCACCTTTGGCCATCCCGGGGGACCTCTCACATCCTGGGATGGGACCCTGCTGCCATAGAAACTGCAGGAACTCAAGCCAAGCCTTCCCTGAGGATGTGGGAGGATGTGGGCAGCCAGGGTCTGTCTGGGAGATTAGGAGCAGGAGGGATTCAGCAGAAGAATGTGTCTGTTGTCTGTTTCTTCAGTAATAGGTTCTGGGTTGTGGCTAAATGCCATCTGCAAAGTGCTGAGTCTGTTGTGAGAGCTGGGAGCAGCCTGTGCCCAGGGAAATCCCACAGCACATCCCTGCTCCCCGGGCATGCTGTGCCCCTCCTGCTCCCCAGCTCAAAAGGGAATTCCCCCAAGCAGACACAGGACTGGGGATGGACCTGGGAGCCACAGGGAATGTGATCCCAGCAGGTTCCCTGGGCCACTGGGGTCAGAGCAGGAGCAGAGCCATTCCTACCTGAGACACCTCCCCAGCATCACTGCTGGGATGGGGTGAGGCTGACTGGACCTGGGCTCCTGAGATCACACTTCCAGCACACTTCCACTGGTTTTGGGAGTCCATCTGGAGACACATGAGCTCTCTTCCCAGTTTTTAGATGGTGATGAGCCAAAACACCTGTGAAACCAGCCCTGCTGGGGCTGAGATCCTGCAGCAAGAGCCCTGCTGCTCCCAGGAGGTGGCAGAAGGTTGATGTGTTTTAAAGTGGGGATGTAATTAAAAGCCTGAATCAGTGCTCTCATCTTCCCGGGGAACCCAGCAGTGACATTTTCACTGGACATTTTTGGGAAGGGGTCAAGCAGCTGGGAGGATGAGAGCCAGACAAGGCCCATGCAGGAAGGCAGCTGGGTTGGTCCCAGTCATGTGTCATAGGGCCCCAGGGAGGGTGACAGCAGCCACATGGCACTGTCCTGGTGGGGCAGCTGAGGTGAACCATCCTCCCAGTGCTGCTGAGAGACACCTGTGGGGCACAGAGGAATCGTGGCTTCATCCCAGCCCATCCTTATCGGGGCTGTGGGACACGATGGAGCAGGGAGGAGATGACCCAGGCTCATTCTGGGGTTGCTGTGGTTCTCCCTGCACAGCACCTGTGAATCCAGGGAGGATTGCAAGGAGTCTGGGAGCTGGAGAGGGCAGGACTGGGAATGGGGACTGTGCATTTCTCCAGAGGGCTCTCCAGGGTCATTCCCTATTGCACAAGAGTTGCTTTAGCCAAGCCACCCTGGATATGGACACCTGCCAGGCCAGGCCAGACCACCTCCCTGTGCTGGGACACTGCTTCCTACAGTCCCTGTCTGTTCTGGAAAGGGTCAGATCCTCACCCCACTGTGCTCCCCAGGCTGGGCCAGCCAGGCACCATCAAGGTGGAGTAGCTGGGCCACCTCCCACCTCTGAAATCCCCCAGCACAAATGGCCACGTTTGTCTTTGCAGCTTTTCCTGAGGGACACCCACTGCAGGGTGCTGGATCCCAGCATCCCTGCTCAGGCTGCAGCTCCGAGGTCACCCATGCCAAGTGTCCCCACACCCCCTTGGCCCCACCATGCACAAATCTCCATCAGGCAGAAAATCCCAAGGAAAAGACTCAGGGAGCCGTCACTTCTTAGAAACTCTGTCCAAAGCCCTGTTCCCCTCTGTCCTCATCTGCCAGAGCTCTTGCAGTAAATCAGAGGATTTTCCCAGCACAGCACTCTGGCTGCCAGGCCAAAGCGCTCTGCTTGTGCTTTTGTCTCTCGTTCCTCCTCTCCTCTTTGCTTCCCCGTGGCCTTTGCTGGGAAGTTCACCCTGGTTTTGTGGGGAATGCGTCAGCAGTGCTCTCCCAGAGCCACGTCCCCCACAGCTCACATCCCTGGGGGTGGGATTGCACTGCTGAGGCTGGGAAATGCAGGTGGGTGCTGAGTGCTCTGGATCTGATGTGGCATTTCCAGGAACAGCAGCGGAATTGTCCAGTTTTGGCTTCAATTCCTGTGACTTTTTCACCTCCTCTGGTTTTGAGGCATTTGGAGATCCTCCATGCCCACCCTGGTGTTCCTGGCAGCCCTGGGGCAGGGTGAGGGGCTCTGCTCCCACCACCAGGAATGCTGCTCTGGGCAGGATGGATGGCAAGCAGGGAGGACTGGAGGACCCGAGGCTGTCCTACAACTTGGCAAGAAAATGAATGATTTGGGAAACAATTCCTGCCCCCTCCATGCTGCATCCAAGCAGAGTTTGCAGCTCCACAGCTGCAGATGCAGAGCACAGGTTCACCACTCTCCTGGAGTCAGGACACAAACCAAGGGCTTGTGTCACCCCAGGACACCAAGGGACAGAGCAGTCTGTGCTTCAGCACCCCGTCCTGCATCCCTGTCCAGGGTCCTGGGTGTCATGCAGGGACAGAGGGCACAAGGACAGGGGTTCTGGGCTCAGTCACAGCTTGAAACTGTCACCAAGTGCCCACCGTGCCTCCGCTGGGACTGCAGGAGGGGATCCGCCCTGCTCTGAATGCTGCATCCTCCGAGCGTCTGGAGTAACCAGGCAAGGAGAAGGGGAGGAGCTGTCTGAGGTGACACCGGTGACAATCCCTGTGCCCCAGCCAGCCTGGCCCGCTGGTGAGCTGCTCCCGATAGGGAGCATTCCTGCTCCATGCAGAGCCAATCGCTCGCAGTCTGAGGGGAGGGAATTTGCTTCCACGTTTCCATGCTGGGAGGAAGGGAATTCATCAGAAATAGTGCATGTAGAAGTCCTCACTGAGGGTGGCATCCTTACCCAGGAGCTGCTCCAGCTCTGCCGTGCATGAGACATCCCAGGAAATATTTGCTTCTGGCTCACTGCGCCAGGGAAAGTCCTCAGGTCAGCCCAGGTGAGGCCGTGGTCATGCCCAGGCACTCCCTGCTCGAGGTTTGTCACTGCAGAGGGAATCCAAAGAGTCAGGAAGGGGCTTACTGCAGCTCAGGGGGCACCAGGGGAAAACCCAGGGCTAAAAGCCCCGCTCAGCTCAGCCCCTGCTCAGCTCAGCCCCTGCCATGGAGCTCCAAAAGCTGAGTGAACCTGTGCAGGGAGGAAAGGGAGGTTGGCTCCAGCAGTTCCTCTGGAGCACAGCAGCTTTGGAAAGCAAAAATCACCTGTGAGGAGCCCACCAGCTGTACTCTGCCCCGACCAGGAGCTGTTCCCAATATCTGCTGGGGTTTGTGCTGACAGGGGACAAAAACCACGGCAGAAGCAAAACAATTGCTGCCCCAGGTGCCTCCCGTTCGAGGGACAGGAGGGAGACCTCTCTTGGCACTGCAGTTGTTTTCCATCCCTTGGGAAGGCTCTGACACAGCACTGCAGAACCCAGAGCAGCCCCAGGTCCTGCCCTGGGGGTTGGGAACAGTGGGGCTGTCCCAGCTCCACACCAGCAAAGGGCACTGAGCTCAGCACAGGTTTGGCTCTCCCATCCCAGAGACAGTTCATGTCCCACCTGTGGAGATGGCCCTGGGCTTGGACTTCTCCTCTGGCAGTGTCAGCTCAGCCTGAGTCTGAGCCAGACCAGCTGAGGTGTCCATGGGTGGTACCAGAGCCCTCGGTGCCTCAGCAGCATTTCTGGGGGAGCTGACAAACACGGAGCCCCCTGCCCTGCCCAGGGTCTTTGCTTCACTCCAGCTCTGCCACTGGAGTGAATCCCAGGTGGAATCAGCCCAAGAACCTCAGACACCTCGGAGGAGACACAACAGGAAACAATGGTCCTACAGCAAAGAGGGGAAAATCCACCCCAGGCTCCAAAATAGCTTCAGAGCCTTGGAAAGCTGGCAAGATGGGAAATGAGAAGGAGATGCAGGCAAAGAGGGTGTGCTAGACTTTCTGCTATTAAACAGCAAAGCAAAGCCAACCAGTCAGTGTTTCCATTCCCCTCAGTGTCCTGCTCGTTAGGCTTGGCTTTTCATCCCAAACTGGGATGAAATTAGGGCTTACTGCAAGATTTCTCACGTTTTTGCATTTAGAGAAAACTGATGAGACTTGTGGATGCTGAGCAGGTTAAAAGCAAACCACTCCTGATGCCCTTCCTCAGAAAAGAGGTTTCTGGGTGGTGCCATGGTCCTATCATGGTGCTTGTGCAGCACTTGTGGCTCCCAGGAGACCCCACAGATGTAATTGAGGAAGCCTGGAGAGCATTGGCAGAGGGAATTCATTTTACCCCTCTATCTGGCACTTGTGGGGCCACTTCTGAGTTAACTGTGTGCAATTTTGGGGGCCCCAAGTTCAAGAACAACACTGACAAAGGAGAGAGAGCCCAGGGGTGAGGCTCCTAGAAGGTCTGGGCTGTGGAGCTCAGGATGTCTGAGGAGAGGTTGGGAAGCTGGGCTGCTTTAGACTGGGGCAGGTGAAGGGGGGTCTGGTTCCCATCTGCATTCCAATCCCTAATGGAAGTGCAGCAGAGAGACAACAGTGATGATCTTTTTAGGGAGATAAACAGTGAAGGGACAAGAGGCATGAGATACAAGCCACAAACACAGAAATTCTGGTGAGATTTAACAAAAATTCCTATTCAGCATGAGGGCAGCCAGGCCCTGGAATAGGGACCCAGTGAGGCTGAGGAATCTCCATCCCTCACCTTCCTGATCTGTGATGCCCCACTTGGAGCAGGGGTTGGACCAGAGGCCTCCAGAGGTACCTCTGAACCTGAGACCTGTGTTTGAGAGCACCAGCCTTGCTCAGGGAACCTCTAAAATGACTTGCCTCTCCTTCTGTGGCCTGTGAACCTCCCACAGTCCAGACTCAGAGGGGACACCAGAATTCCTCTCTGGGAGCTCCCAACAGGCTCTGGGTGGAAGGGTTCAGGTGGGAGGTGTCACCTCTCCTGGAGATGTGAGCTGTGACTCCCTGGTGGTGTGACCAGCTGCTGAGAGCCACAGCCCCAGAGCAGACCCTGCTCTTGAGACCAGCAAAGCACTTGGATTTGTTCCCATGACTCCTCCTAGGGAAAAGGGCTCAGGGCCAGGGAACCCCATCCTTCATGCTGGGCTCTGGCCGAGCCTGTCCTCATCATCCCAGCAGTTCTGCCCTGTGTGTTCTGCCACAGCTGCCCTTTGGTGCTTTTGCTCACAGCAGCTGCTTCAGGCAAAGAATGGGGAGGATTTTCATCCAGCCTTGCCAGGAGATTGTCCCCAAGACAGAAAAGGGGTTGAACGTGGCTTTTATCTGTTTTCTAAATGCAGTCTTGAGCCACAAGATGTGGCAACACCTGACAGGGGCCCAGGGGGCTGTCAGGCAGACAAGGAAAAGACAGAGACTCAACAAAGGAGGACAGTCAATACAGTCACATCCTCCCATCCTGTTCACACGTGGGACCTTCCTGCCTACCTGCAGATCCCCATGTCCTGCTCAGGGCAGGTCACACTCTCTGGGAGGGCTGGTGTCACTCTACAGGGCAGCCAGGACTGCACTGACCTTGGAGCTGGGCTTTCCTCCCTGGAGCTGCCTCAGCCACAGCCAGGACTGCCCGGGAGGGTGGGATGGTCACTGCCTGGGCACATCCCACTGGCTGAGCTCAGGTGCTCTCTGTGATCCCAGAGACAGAGCCTGAAGGCACAACTTAGCAGGAACTGCTTCCAGCTGCGAAAAGGCTCTCTGCACATCCAGGGAGACAGGAAACATCTGCACTGTCACAGCTGGCGGGTGCTCTGCAAACACAGGATGCATGCATTAAAAACAGCCCATTTCCCCCCAGGCCGGCGCCATGGAGGGCTGTGCTCAGGTGGGACAAGTGCAGCTCCACCAGCCCCTGCTCCAGCTCCACCAGCCCTGCCTCCAGCTCCACCAGCCCCACTGCAGCTCCTCTCCAGCTCCATCAGCTCCTCTCCAGCTCCACCAGCCCCTCTCCAGCTCCTCTCCAGCCCCAGTCTGGTATCTCATCCTGGAGCCGCAAAGCTCAGCCAGGGTCTGGCAGAGGGACAGCCCCATGCTGGGGTCAGCACCCCAATGTTCCACCACAGGGTGTGGGGGTGGGGGGGGGTGCTGGGGCTCAGGAGTGCTCCCTGTGCTCTGGCACACTCAAAATTGGAATCTGCAGCTGATTTCTTCCATGGGGGACGTGGCTAATGATGGAGAGATGGACAGAGGTCCCCACTCTGGCTCCTATGTGGCTAGGGGGCAGAGACCTCATTGTCATTGTCCCACAGCACCAGCATCCCTGCCCAGGCTGTTTTGTGCCACAAAAGAGACAGCAAAGGCTGCTGCAACCCACCCTGGATGTGAGACGATGCATCACCAAAGGCTTTGCACTTGCTTTCTTCCTTGGACTTGCTTTTAGTGTGCAAGGAGCAGAAAATTATTCCACCACCATGCAGCATCCCAGTTGTAGCAAATGTCCCTTTTGCCCCCAAAGACTGGTCCTGCTGTCTTTAATGCTATCTGGGAGTCCACCAGACAGGGAGGTTTGCTTGTGCAAACTCCGTGGTAAAGGGGAAATGGGGTAAGGGGGCTGAACAGCAAAGTTTTACTGAACATGTTTCAGACTGTCACCCTGTGAGCTCCAGTAAATGGTTAAAAGAGCTTTTGGAGGGATTGCTCATCTCACAACAAAGCAAAGCTGATGTCTGCATTAAGCACAAGCCAAGCTGACCTGCTGTCACCCTGCCGTGGTGGGATCAGCACTTTCCACCCTCTGGGCTTCCCCAGCACAGCTCAGGGCACTCCCTCTCTGCCATCCCTGAGGATGTCCTGAATCTGAGCTGCCCATCCTGCATGCTCTGTCCACAGAGGAGAGGTGGAGGGAGGGGGGCTGCATGGCACGTGCAGTTCACCCTCTCCAGAGCTAAATGGAGCCCTCTCAGTGCTCAACTAAATTAACCTTCAAAAATTCATTTCACAAATGACTGCAGCAATTAGCTGCTTTTAATGAGCTGCTTCACTCAGGCTGATGTCTGAAGGTCCTGGAGGAAATCAGTATCTGCTGCTCATGCCCCTGACAGCCGATGGCTGATAGGAACTGGCAGCCCCTTCCCACCTGTGTCCCAGGGAGGAATTCCCACATTTGTGGCTCAGTTTTCTGCACGCAGGTTTATGAGCCCAACTGCTTCACTGAAGGCTCCTGAGCCCAGAGCTTTGCTGCTGCATCCGAGATTGTCAGGGAGGAGGAAAGACACTGATTTTCTATCAGTTGGTGGGGAAGGACAAAGCATAACAGCATTTTTTGTGTCAAATCCACGGGGAAAGAGCAAAGGAATGGTGCTGGAGCTGCAGCCCGGTGCAGGGATGTGCAGCAGCTCCCTGGCTCTGCTGCAGCCCTGACCATGTTTGGGGGGACAGCACTCAAACCCTGCAGGACCTGCTGCTGGGACATCCCAAGGAAGTGCCCAGGGAAGGGCAGCAAAGGCTGCTGGGCTGGGCTGGGGCTGCTCGGAGCAGGATCCCTGCCCAGCCCAGCTCTCTCAGCCCTCAGCTCCTGCTGAGCTGGATCAGCTTCCCTGGGACGTCCCAGCCTGTGCTGGGGCTCTGCCCTGCTGGCAGCTCCCTCTGACTGCCCAGCTGACCCTGTGGTGCTGAAAGGAAGCAGCAGCCTCATCCTGGAGGTGCGGGGGGACACCAGGCACTGCTGGCTCCCCATGGAGCCCTGCAGACACATCCACCCCCTTCCTGCCTTGTTCCACCCCGCTGTGGCTGCCCAGAGGGATGCAAAGCTCCCAGCAGGGACCTGCAGTGGGTTGGGACTGCAGGGGATGCCAGGCTGTCCCAGCCGGGACATCCCATCACAGGGCTCTGAGTGACATCCCTCGTTCCTGGGAGCAGCCCAGGCACAGCATGCCCTGCTTTCAGGGAATCCATGAGCCCTGCTGGCCCTGCTCAGCTGCAGAGCAGTTTCAGTGGATGCTGCAGCAGGTGTTTGGCTCATCTCCCCCTGCTCGGGGCTGCAGCTCCCACGCTACACTTCCCTGCTCCACCCCTGCTTCCCATCCCGGCCCCAGGATGTCCCCCTGGCGGGGGCTGTGATTTCCCACTGCTCAGAATCCAATCCTTTTCCCAGCCCTGGGTGCTCCTGCCCTGCCCCAGGTGCTGTGGTCTGCAGTGACATTGTTCAGGTGTCAGACCCTGACCTGTGGCTGCAAGATTGGCTGTCACAGAATCCCTACACAAGCCCAAACCTGGCATTTCACTGTTTGCAGGCCCAGGATGGACCAAAGTGATTTCTAGACATGTTTCTATTCTTTCCTGGGTCTCCCTTCTTGCTGTGGCCTAAAGCAAACACTACTAAATCTAATGTTGATTTTTTCAAGTGAAACCTCCTCTTGCGAATGACCTGGACTCAGCACAAAGGCTCTCACTGTTCTGTTTAAAAGCTATAACCCCATAAAACATCTCCTGTAACAAAACCTCAAAACAGTTTAGTATTTACTCATTAACCACTGGAAGAACACCAATGTTTTATTTATTTTATTTCCTTTCCCTGGTGCAGTTTAATGAGCTCTGAGAGTTCCCTGCTCTGAGCTCACAGCTGTGATGGTCCCTGTGAAGCACTGGACACCCAGCAATTCCTCCCAGGCATTCCATGAGCAGTGGCACTGCATGTGACTGTGGTCTTTAGACAAATCTTTTCCCACTGCAACATCCCTGGCAGTGTCCATTCACAGGCATCGCTGCAGGAGCAGCAGAGGAAAAACCACCAAGTGTTCAGCTTCTTTCTGAAATCCCCATGCAGCTGTCACCTATAAACTTGAGAGCACTGTCATCCAAACCAGATCCTTCCAGCACGGGGCAGACCTGGATGGAACTGAGCCTTGGAATTTGCTGCAGTGACCAATATTTGTGCCAGAAGTGTCAGGGAAACGAGGAAAGCTGTGGCAGGATGTTGTAGGGTTTTGCTGCGATTCAGTGAGACCTGCATGAAAAAATGTGTGCAACAATTTGAAATGTCCCGAGCCAGAGTCCAATCCGGTTGTTTTCCCAAAGCTTTGTCATTTCCTGGGCAGTATCATTAAACAGGGATTAAAATATTCCAAACCCACTCCAATTGGGGTAGATTTTGCAATCCACCCCAGAGCTCTTTCTAAGTATTGCATGTGCTTGGCAGGCAGAGTGCTCTAGGAAAGCAAAATCCTGCCAGCTCTGGCATTTTCTGCTCAGATCTCCTTTTCAGGAGCTGCTTGCCCCCAGCACCACTTCCCAGCACATTGCCTGTGGATGGTGTGGCCTCAGGTGCTCAGGGTGGCTGAAGCCACAGGGACAGCAAAGCCATGGAGGCTGGAGAACCACACTGGAAAACAATCTCTGGAAAGATCTCAGCTCCTGTGCCTGATAGACCTGCAGGTCTGTTCTGCCCTCAGGTCTCCCTGGATGGGAAATGAGCCTGGATCCAGGTTTGCCTCAGCAAGTTGGATATGCCCTGAGCCCAGATTGGGCCTGGACTGGTGGGGACACTCTGGTGACCCCGCTGAGGTCACACATGGGGGTGGCTGCTCAAAACCAGCCCTGTCCTGGCTCAGGGATAGGGACAGGGATAAGCTGACCCCAGCTCAGGGCTCTTCCCCAGGCCAGCCTGCTGCTCCCAGCTGCAAAGACCCTCCTGGAGGGAGGTTCCCCCTCTCCTGGGGTGCAGCAGAGTGTGGGACCCACACATCCCACCCCACAGGTCCCACCCCAAAGGTCCCACCCTGACCCTGCAGTCCCACCCACAGCCCTGCTGATCCCAAGAATTCCATCCCTGCCAACAGCCCTCCTGTGCTGCGTTTAGGCTCAGCTCCGACCTCAAATAACCTCGGAGATGTGATTTTTTTTCTTTTTTTTGGTGCATGTTTTCAGTGTCTGGCAATGGGGTTGAGTTCACATTGATGACTTTCTCAATGGCAGCCTGAATGTGGGTCTGGTCTCTCCTTTCCCAGATTTTCTTGCAGGAATAAACCATTTTTGACATTTTAATGTCTCTGTTGAGGCTGGTAGGAAGTGGTCAGCATATTCCAGCTGACTAGAGGCAGCAGACAGGCAGGCAGGCAAACAGAACAGTTCAAGCCTCTGCAGTAAAAGTGTTTTTGCAAACACTTACAAAGCAATCCTTCCCTTCATTTTTCCTGGATTTCGTATTTTCATGTCATTTTAAAAAAAGAATAATTTGTGCCCTTTTTGGCAATAGATATGGATTTACTAATGATTTAGGCTCTGAGCTGATTTCTGGTTTGGCTGGTCCCTCACTCAGGCACCAGAGACACCCTGTTCTAGTCTGGATGCTCCACATATGAATCCAAGGGAATTTGCCCCAGGATTATCCAAATACACCCACCCCAAGCCTCCTGGCATCCCAGATGTCCACAAGACCTCTTGTTCTCCCAGGGTCGGCAGCTCTGTGATCTGCCTCTCCCTCTTCACTACAGGTGCCAGGCTGCCTTTCCAGAGATCACCCCTGGCAGTGTGACAGCTCTAACAGCCACTGCTGGCAGCAGGAAAGTCACTCCAGGAGAGCAGAGACTACTGATCCATCCCTGGGGGACCTTCGGGTGGCAGCTCTGGAGGAAGGGAAGACTCTCGAATGAGCTGCTGTAAAGCCTGATACCACAGAGCCACCAAGCAAAGAGGATGGGATGGGATGGGATGGGATGGGATGGGATGGGATGGGTGGGATGGGATGGGATGGGAGGGATGGGATGGGATGGGATGGGATGGGATGGCTCTGCCTGGACAAAGGAGCAAGCCTGGGTTACACAGAGTGCAGATAAATCCTTCTGGGTATTGCAGCACCCACACTGTGGGTGCCCCAGCAGCCTCCCCACCTTGGTCCTGCAGAGCTCCCAGCACATCCTGCAGGATTTAATCATCCTGGGGGTGGGGACAGATTCCCAGGGCAGTGAGGGAGCTGGGAAGGGAGGAGAGGAGAGGAGAGGAGAGGAGAGGAGAGGGAGAGGAGAGGAGAGGAGAGGAGAGGAGAGGAGAGGAGAGGGAGAGGAGAGGAGAGGAGAGGAGAGGAGAGGAGAGGAGAGGAGAGGAGAGGAGAGGGAGAGGAGAGGAGAGGAGAGGAGAGGAGAGGAGAGGAGAGGAGAGGAGAGGAGAGGGAGAGGAGAGGAGAGGAGAGGAGAGGAGAGGAGAGGAGAGGAGAGGAGAGGAGAGAGGAGAGGAGAGGAGAGGAGAGGAGAGGAGAGGAGAGGAGAGGAGAGGAGAGGAGAGGAGAGGAGAGGAGAGGAGAGGAGAGAGGAGAGGAGAGGAGAGGAGAGGAGAGGAGCCAGATGGTTTTGGGTGCCTGCATGGCCCCAGTTGGGTTATTTATAAGGGCTGAGGTCAGGATCAAACACTCTCATTTCTGCTGCATGTGCAAACAGCTCCAGGGCTCCCGGGCTCTGAGATCAACCTCCAAATACAGCCTGGTCCCTGGGGCACTGAGCCACCCCCCAGCCCGGGATCAGCTCCTCCTGGTCCGGCCCAAAGGGGCCTTGGAGACAGTGTGGGATCAGAGCAGCTCCCAGCAGTGTGGGATTAGAGCAGCTCCCAGCAGTGGGGCAGGAGCCTCGCCTCCAGCACAGGGATCACAAGCCTGCCCAGAGGCATGGAAATTCCATTCCCCAGATGATTTTCTCCATGGTTCCCTTCCTGGAGGAGAGCATAGGAGATCCACATCCCCTCAATCCAGTTGGGCCTTGGCCATTTGTCCATCTCCTCCCGGTGGGAAGGGGCTCACTACCCTCCTCCAGGTGTGGAGATGTCAGGGGGCTGACCCAGCTTCCCCCAGCACCAGCACAGCTCCAGGCAGATCCCTTGGTGAATTCCAAGTACTCTGGGCAGCGAGACTCCCAGTTCCCACCCTGCCAGCCATTTGCTGTGCCCAGGAAAAGGCAGGTGTGGGTGAGATGAAGCAGAACCAAAGCATTGCATTAAGGCTGCTGACGCTTATCAAGGGATTGCATAGCCCAGCCAGCAAACATCACCAGGGATCTGTGGGAAAAATGGGATCCACATGGCAATTCACACTCCAACTGCTGCCTTATCTCCTGCAAGCGTTATCTCATGCAAGCTGGAGCTGGAGCTATTTTCCTTTCAACCGAGTAAAAATGTGTCAGTTTTATATTTATATATTAGGCCACAATCCCATGGGAAATTAATTTGCCCAACAGCAGAAATTCTGTCATCGCAGGCATCAGTCAGTCTGGGAATGGGGATCTCCAGACCAGGCCCTGAAATCAGGGAAATGGCTTAAAATAATAACCATGGGAGGATGTGGGAGACTGAGCAAATTACAACATCTCCTTCCTGACTGCAAATGTATTTTGGGGTGTTTTGTGGCTGAGCCATAAATGCAGAGCCAGGGGCTTGGTGTGACCCCATCTCGGTGGGTTCCCCATGGGAGGAAGGGTCTCAGCCCACGAAAGCTCCAGGATGAGCAGGGATGGTCCCCATTCTGCCCCTGTCCCTGGGCAGGCTGGGGGCTCAATCTCCTGGAGACACTGGGCAGGGACTGAGGGTCCTGGGCATCACCACATCCCAAACCCCTGTGCCACAGCAGCTCTGGGGGCCTGCAGTGCCCAGGGAGCCTCATCCCACCCTTCCCTGGGGCTCCCAGCACAGTCCAGCTGGGTCTGGGAGCCACAGGGATCATCAGGCCCCACTGGGACCAGTTGGTGGAGGGGTCAGAGACTCCCTTCCCTTTGGGGAAGCCTTCTCACTGCCTTTCTCCACTTCCTAGCTTTGCTAGTAATTGCACACCTTCCTTCAAACCCACAGGCTTCCTCTAAGCCTCAAAATGTTCCTGGGAGCTCTTATCCTCCCCTCCCTGCTCTGGCCATGAGGAGCACACGGGCTGGGCTGGGGCTCTATTATCTCTCCAGTTAATAACACACCCGAACCCTCCAGGTCCCATGAATAAATCCTGTTTTCTCATGGAGACACTCCCACCATTGAAGGCACCCAGGCTGGGCTGGCAGAATCCTGATTTTCAGCCAAAACCACCAAGGCCATGCCAGCCTCTTCTTTCTTTTTTTTTTTTTTTTTGGAAGAGCAACCCCATTCCGGGCACGGAGGGGGACTGATGTGATGCAGAGGGAGCTGGGAAGGGTTGAAGGAGAATTGATGCAGAGGGAGCTGGGATGGGCTGATGCTCCTGCAGATACTGGGGCTCTGTGGGACCCCTGGGCTGCAGTTTCACACGGTAAATGGAGCCTGGCAGGAGCAGGAGGCTGGAGCAATGTTGGGAAGCTCAATCTCGAGCAGCTCCAAGGCTGACGTCAGGACAGCCCTGGCTCTGGCTCCCTCACCACATACCTAATTTTCCCATATAAGGCCAAGGAGAGCAATAACTCTCCTGGCAAGCAGATCAATAAAAACAGATGGTGGGCTCACAATTAGAGATTAAGCACATACCAATCCAGAACAAACAGGCCATAAATCATACGTGAAGGAGAGTATTTATAGTTTAGATCACATTCCTTAATTAATTCAAAATGGCCCAGAAAAGAAAATAATACAAAACTGCTCTTTTTCTGCTTTGTTCCAGCCTTGCTTTCTGCATTCCTTGGGGAGTGCAGGGGCAGCCACAGGACAGAGCAGGGGATGCTCCAGCTGTGTGGGAGGGAGGCAAGGGCTGGAGTTAGGGAATGGGAGAAGAAGAGGGGTGAGCAGCCAGGGGCTGAGGGGGTGCAGGGAGAGGGATGGGGCACAGCTGCGCCTGGATTTGTCTGCAGTGTTGGTTTGCACACCCCAATAGCACATCACCAGTGTCCCCAAGCAGGTGGGATGGGACACCCTGAGATGCAGCTGAGGAGTTCCCACGTGTGGCAATCAGCACAAGTCTTGCCAGCAGGGCATTGGGCCCGTAGAGCCATGGCCAAACATGTTCTTCATGCAGCAATTCCTGCACTAAATTGACTTTCTCTCTAAAATGATGAGGAGTTCCTCGCTGTTGGAGCATTGCCAGGCTGGAGGCAAACACAATGGGGCAGAGAGAAAACATTGACCAAAACAGATTAATTCCAAAGCACCTCTGTGACTCCAGCCCAGACCTCTACGACAGTTAGGAATACTTCATTTTAATGGAAACAGAGTACCTGAGGCCTCTGGGCAGCCCAGACTCATCCAACTGCAAGCCTTGCTCTGAACTCCTGAACCTGAGTGGAAAATCGAGAGGTTCCCTCTTTGTGAAAAAAAAAGGACTTCTCCACCTGCCTGTGGGGAGAGCTGTGCTGAGCAGAGGATGGGATGGGGATGGAGGGGTTCCTGCTGCCCAGAGAGGGAAATGTCCCCTCCCTGTCTCCTCCTCTTCCTCCTCTGCCCCAGAGCATCTCCCAGTGGCTTTGCTGCCCCTGCAGCAGACTCTCCTCACCTTTGCTGGCAGGGCTGATCTTCTGCCAGGCTCATGCCTGGACTTCCCTGGTGGATTGGGAAACTGAGAGCTCTATCAGCTGTGTCTGGTCTGCTGTTGACCAGAGGGGATGGAAGTTGGCATTATTTGCATGAAGTGACCCTGTTAGCACAGCCCAACCCAGGGACATCACAAGGGGTCAGTTCCAGAGGACAAAAGACACCTCTCCAGCAGGGCAGGCTGTGCAGAGAGGATCCAAACAGCTCAGCCCTATTTGGAATCACAGAATCATTAAGGTGGGAAAAGACCTCAAAGATCATCATGTCCAACTTTTGACTGACCCCACCGTGCCACTAAACCACAGCACAAAGTGCCACTTCCACTTGGTTTTGAACACTTCTGGGGATGTGACTCCAGCACTTCCACGGGGAGCCTGTTCCAGTGCTTGACTTCTCTTTCAGCAAAGAAATTTTTCCTAAAATCCAACCTGAACATCCCCTGGTACAACCATTTCCCCTTGTCCTGTCACTGGTTTCCTGAGAGAAGAGTCTGACCCCCACCTTGCCACAAGCTCCTTTCAGGGAGCTGAAAGACTCCCTCCCCGGCCAGGGCTGCTTGGAAACCTCATTTTCACCCTTCTCCCCTCTCTCCCTGTGCCAGGGCTGCAGGAGGGGCAGTGCCCATTCCTGAGTGCCCCATTGCTCTGCAGGTCGCCGTGGAACAACTTTCTTTGTTTGCTTTCCGCAGCTCTGCCTGTTGTGGGTTTGTGGGGTTTGTGGGGTTTGTGGGGTTTGTGTGCAGCCTCGGGAGCACGAGAAGAGTCCCAGCGGTGAGTCACCTCTCCGGACAGCGATGCCCAGGCTTTCCCTGCCAGCATTCCGTGCCGGGCAGGGCTGCTGGGCACCGCAGGGCTCTCTCGCTGCCCTTATCTCAGCCATCTGTTGACAAGCAAGGCTTGTGCAATAAATCAGGGCTGCGGATCATGGGGTTGTGCCCCCCTGCACTCCGGGGCGTTCCAGGCAGCCCTGCCACAGTGCGGGGACATTCCTGACATTCCAGAGCCGCAGGAGCGGCACTGCGGGGACTGCGGGCTGTGCCGGAGCCACTGCAGGGACACCTTCACTCCGCTGTGTCCCCAGGGCTGCACAGCCACAGCATCCCAAAGCAGCCAAGGGGAGAGGAGAGGATCTTTCCCAGACTGTTTAATTCGCCAGCAAGGCTGGAACCCCTGCACCCCATGTGTTGGGAGCACCTTCCGGGGCTTTCTTCCAGCAGAGAAAAAGCCCCGAATTGCCCAGGTGCAGACACTGCTGGCTGCTTTCAGGCCAGACAACCCCTGAGCATCCCCAGCTCCCCCATCAGCTCCCCACAGCTGCACTCACCTCTCTCACACACACTCCTCCAGCAATGAAATGCATAGAAAATGCAGCAAAAGATGCCTCCGTGTTTTTGTTGGATTGAAGTGGAAGCAAATTCCTCCTTAAGAAAACTCTTTGGGAAAAATGGAAACTTTTTGGAAACAAACTTCTCTTTTTGGGGGTCTTACCAAGCGTTGTATGTTTTTGCCCCAACACCTTTTCATGCCCTGAACCGTATTGTCCTTATTTCCATTCTTCTATTCAGAGCAAAATTCACTGAGATGTTTCCTGCAAAGCATTCACAAATGTTTAAGCTGCAGAGGAGATTCAAAGATAAAAGGTCCCTGTGGCCTTGGAGCCAAAGCTGTCCCTGGCCGTGCTGGGTGCTGGGCTGGGTGCTGGGCTCTGCCCCAGGGAGCCTCTGCCAGAGGAAATAAAGCTGACTGTGGGGTATTTGTCACAGGGAAATGGGGCCACAGGAGGTGTCCGTGGTTTTGTAGGGTGTCACACTCGGCTGAGCCCCTGCATGCTCCCTGGGTGACAGCAGGATGGTATGACAGGGGGATAACGTTTTTGCAATCCCACTGGCACCCCAGCCCATGGTCCCGGCTGGCTGCGGATGAGGAGCTGTGCAATGCCCTGCAGGCAGCGTTTGGCAATCCCGGGCTCGGGATGCAGACGAGGTGTGGAGCTTTGCAGTTCTGTCTCCATCCACACCCCTGGACTGATCCAAGCCCTGGTGATGCCTCAGCTCTGGATCTGTTCCCTGTTTCCAGCCTCCTCCAGAGTCCCCTGCGATGGCTTTCACTGAGGCAAACTGTCCTGAGGGAAATGCCACCCATCCCATCTTCATCAGCCACTGTCTTCCTCCAGCCTTTGGGCACCTGCTGTCCACTCCGATGGATTTCCCTGGGGAATTCTGGAATTGTGCCATGCTGTGCTCTGGCTGTGGGGGGCAGAGGAACCACCCTGCCCAGCCCATGTCCCGCTGCCCAGGGATATTGCCAGGCTGTGCCAGTTCCTGGGACACCCTGCAGCCAACACCCAGGGATTCAACCCAAGCCCTTCAAATGAGCCATGTGAGCTGCTGGAGGAGGCAGCCAGGCCCGGGAGTGCCGTGGGGCTGGACACACTCCCTGTGCTGCCCCGAGCAGACAGACGGGAATACCAAACATGTCCCAATCCCAGGAATTGTGACTCCTCCAGGCTCAGCACTAGCATGGCTGTCCCCTTGCTCCCGGGGAGCAGCAGCTCCTATCTGGCTGCTTTCATCTGCTGTGAAATCACTGCAGGAATTCTCCTCTAGCACTTACTCATCCTCCTCCTCCCTCCCGGAAAAAAAAAAAAAATAAAAGCTGTTTTGTCAGTAAATGTGATAAAAATCTCCCCTTCATGTAGATTCAAGGTGAAGTTAATCAAAATATTTACACAACCCTCACGATACTGCACTCGCAGGGTTTTTGTGGTGTTCTGATTGCAGCAGGTGCCCCTCGAGCATTGTCCCAGCCCAGAGGAGAAAATCCCGAGCTGGTCTCTCCAGCCCTGGTGCCCAGGGACACCTCACATTGTCCCTGTGGTGCTCCCCATGCCCACGGTCCCTGTCCCACCTTGCACTGCTGCCTGTGAGGAGCTGTGTCTGTCAGCAGTTGGAAACCTTGTACATCCATGGAAGCTTTGTACATCCATGGAATTGGAGCTGGCAGGGAGAGCTCTCACTCCTCGGGCTGGGCTGGCACAATTACAGGCAAAGCAGGTTAAAACCTGCAGCCCTGCCCAGCCCTGGACAGGACAGAGCCTGATGGACCCTGCCATGGTCTGTCCAGCACGGGCAGCACGGGGCTGAGGGATCTGAGGATCTGCTCCTGCACATCCTGAAGCCAGAGGATCCCTTGCCCACCCTGCCCAGGGTGTGTGGGTAGCCTGCAGTGGCACCTGGCTGGGGGGTGTGGCACTGGGCAGTGTCCCCTGGGCAGTGCCCGGCTGTCCCTCCCACCTCTGCTCACACCGACAGATGGGAGCGATGGCAAAGCCACATCCTGCCCAGGGCTGCCAGGGAACATTCCCTGTCCTGCTCAGGAGCAGTGAACCACAGCCACACCAGCCCTGGGCTGCCAGGGAGTGCCCAAAGGACCTGCTTGTCCCCTCTGGGCCACCAGCCCTCCTGTGATCCAGCAGCTCCATCCATCCCACCTCATTCGACCACACCCAGCAGCTCCCAGAGGAGCGGGATGCATCCCAACCCACCCCCCAGCCCCCACTGCTGTCCATCCCACCTTGTCCTGCCCAAACACCCAGCCCCTCCCATGGTGTGTTTGTTCCTTCCTGGCTGAAATGCCTGACCTGGTAGTCCCATCCCCTCAGATCTGCAGAAGGGTTTGGTGATTTTCTAGGTCACCCACCCAGAGAAGTGAGCAAGAGGTGCCTCCTGCAGCCCCCTCCAGATGGACATCACTGCCTGCAGGCAGGCATGACGGGAGATTTTTCAGGAAGCTGTGGCAGATCCTGACTGAGATTGGAGCAGGACCCAGGTTTGCCTTTGCTGACAGCTCACACACCTCACCCTGCCCATGGCATCAGTTCTGACACCTCCTCAGCAGTTGGGAGCTGCCTGCACTGGCACCAGGGCTGATTTCACCACAGGGCTTGCACTCATTTATGGAGCTGTGGCAATGAAGATTAAATTCTGTATTTCCACTTCTCCCTACTTAACTACATCAGCACTGACGTGTGGCCCAGCCCTGCTTGGCCAGGTGAGCCACATCCACCCTCAGTGCTTTGCATCCTCAGTAGCTGTGGTGGATCTGGGAGAGCTGTTTTAGAAAGCTGAGAATCAGGATCTAGAACAAGGTCATCTTTCTGTTTTGTTTTGTTGGTTTGTTGTTTTTTTTTTCTTCCAGGCACTCTAAAGAAACCTGTGCTACTTTGCTCCTGGAGATAAGCTTTTCCTGCACCATTGTTCCAGGCTATTTTCCTTGATGTACTCTATTTTTGGCACATGCAACAAGCCCTAATGTCCTTCCCTATCTCTGTGTTCACTGGAGTTCAGTTTAAAATATTTCTGGCCTTTATCTTAGATTTTCCTGTGCTGAAGCAACAGCATATATCCTCTAGACCATATTTTTGTCCTATGAATCACCAAGCTTTAGGCAAGCCCCTACTGGGTATAAAGAGCCCCTGCTAAAGAGCCAGCAGTGCTGGGGCAGTGACCCAGCAGCTCCCTGAGCCTCCCCAGCAGTAGCTCTGGCACAGCTTTCCATCCTGCCAGAGTCTAGACGAGTGTTTCTGATCCAGCAGAGAGGTATTAGCTCAGCCTCTGGACTTTGCTCCCACACACTTTTATCAAATGCTCCAGCAGTGCATTTGGAACCACTAAATCCTCTCCTATTAACAGCCCATTTGCAGATGGAAAAGGTATTTCTGCAGTCTTGAGGGGGCAGTTTGTCAAGCAGGTTTCACTAATACTGGCTCTCTGTGAATAAAGACATGAAATATTCACGCTGGTTTCTCCTTCCCTGGGGAAGGTGATGCTCCAGCACCAGGCTGTGTTCTGGGCTCAGCCATGCCATGGATATCATGTCCTGAGGTCTCACTGACCAACAGCTGCTGGAGGTGTTTGCGGGAGAACAGCAGGGAACTGTGCCTGGAGAAATTCCCCTGTAAAGTTAAAGGTGATCCCAGCTACCACAGGCTGTCACACAGGAGGTCTGCATGGCCCCTTTATGGCGTCCCCTCCCCTGCTCCTTGGCAGCTCTGGTGGTGTCTTGTCTCTCCTGGGGAGGAGACACTCAGTGCCCTTTGTGGGCAAGATGAGCTCACTCCTGAGGGGCTGAGCTGCCACACTGGGGACCCCCAACCCAGCTGGCATTGCAGGGGCTGCTGCCAGACCCTCATCCTTCACCCCTTCTTGCATCAACTGCCCACTCAGACACATAATTTCCATCATGGGTGATTTATTCTGTTGCCTTTGGTTTTGTGACTGAGCCTCAGCCCAGCAGCTCTGGCTGTTGAAGGGTGGCTCAGACTCATGAAGCCTCTTCCTTTACTCTTTGTGACATAAAACATCCCCCATGTAAAACAGGATACTCAGCACACCATTATAAATCACAGAATCACAGACTGGTTTGGCTTGGAAGGGTCTTAAAAATCATCCAGTGCCACCCCCTGCCATGGGCAGGGACAACTTCCACTATCCCAGGCTGCTCCAAGTCCTGTCCGAACTGGCCTTGGACACTTCCAGGGATCCAGGGGCAGCCACAGCTTCTCTGGGCACCCTGTGCCAGGGCCTGACCACCCTCACAGGGAGGAATTCCTTCCCAATATCCCATCTAACCCTGCCCTCTGGCAGTGGGAAGCCATTCCCTGTGTCCTGTCACTCCATCCCTTGTAAAGAGTCTCTCTCCATCTTTCTTGCAGCTCGTTCAGGTCCTGAAAGGCCACAATTAGATCACCCTGGAGCCCCAGTTCCCCCAGCCTTTCCTCCCAGCAGAGCTGCTCCATCCCTCTGATCATCCTGGTGCCTCCTCTGGACTCTCTCCAGTAGCTCCACGGTTTTATTTTTCTGTGCCACCCCTGGAGCTGCTCACCACCCAGCAGGAGTGAGGTCAGAGTATCCTGCAGGAGCTGCACGAGATTGCTCCTGTTTTTCTAAGCCTACCTGCCAGACCCTGCTGATGCACACAGTGTCAAAATATTTGGCATGAGTCACCTCACCCAGAATTTTCCCCCTTGAAAGCAGTGGAAACATTCCTCCTCCATGTACAGAATGCTGGGGCTGGGTGTGAGAGCAGAGTTGTGTCAGCTCTGCACGCCTCCACCCTTGTGTGGGTGTCTGGGGCAATGTCCTGCCTGCCTCTGCTCCCAGCCCTTCTGTGGGGACAGATTGGGACACCTCTGGGCTCTTTGGCCTCTCTGCAGGGAGCTGGGTGTTTCCCTGGCCAGGGGAAGGGCTCTGCAATCCCTCTGCAGCTCAGCCATCCTCGGGCACACAGTGCTCCCACTGCCAGCAGCTGAGTGCCACGGGCTGCAGGGGAAGGAGCAGGGAAAAGAAACACAAGCTCCTGCCATCTCCCCTCTGCTGGGAGGATGTGGCCACTGAAGCCAAGCCGTCCTCACTGCCCTGGCTGCGAGCTGGGACAGCAGCACTCTGGAGCCATCACACCAGGACATGGCCCTGGTCACCAGGCACCTCCCCAGAAGGGACTTTGAGAGCCCCAGGCAGAACCTCCTTTGCCTCATGCTGAACATACCTGAAATAGGAGGCTGTCAAGGGATGGGGAAGGGCAGGATAGGGAGGGAGAAGAGAATTCCTGGGAAATCATGGATGAGGCTGGCTAGAAAATCGCAAACCACAGGAAGATAACTGGGAGAAAGTGAGAATGAAGGCAAGGGATTTGGTGCACAGCTCTGTGGACATCCCCTGCTGGCAAGGCCCAGGGTGAGGGAACACCTGCCCTGGTGCTGCTCCAACACCAGGGCACCTCTCCCCAGCCCAGCACCTCTGGGGTCACTGCACCATCACAGCAGCATCACAGGGATGCTGCTTTGGACCACCAAAAGCTCCACCCCTGTGTCCATCTCCAGGGCTGACCTGACCAGGATGCTTCCACCAGCATGCTGGAGAGGTGAGAGGGGGCTGAGAGCAGAGGGACAAAGACAGCACTGTGGAAACCCCAGAAATAAAGAGAACCACACTTCCAGGAACCCACTGTCCTCACCCAAGGGTTGCTAATCTCATCCTGGCACAGCCTTCAGCCCCCAGCTCTGCCCAAAGGCCACCCAGTGCCCAGGAAGGCCCATCACATCCCACAGTGTCTCTGCTCAGGAAGAGTTTCAGCTCCTGGAAGAAACGAGTCAGCTCCCTCCTCACGCATTAAACTCAACAAGCTTGGACAAAGCAGCTCCAAGTTTGCCTGTGGGGGATTCAGTAGGAGCTGGGATTCATCCTGTTCTCCTGTCCCGTGCTGGGCTCTGGCCCCCAACGATGCTCCAAGTGCTCCCCAGCTCCGTGGTGGCTGCCCTGAAGCAGGGGCAGAGCCAGAGCCCTGCACAAGGACTTTATCCCTTCATCCCAAAGCTCTGTACAAACATCCAAGGCAGAAACACCTCTGCTGTTTTAGAGAAGAAGAAATGAGCCACAGGATGCTAAAGTGTCCTGTCCAAGCTCACACTGGAATGGGTCCAGCCAGACCTGCAGACCTCCCTCACTTTGTAGGCTGGAGATGAAATGTCAGGATTTTGCCCCAGTTCCCAATTCCCGTAACAGAGCAGTTTTAATGAGGCAGGCAGCAGCAATCCAATTGCTGCTCAAGCCAGAGAGTTCTCTGAAATCCCTGCCATTGCTTCCAGATATTTTTCTTGCTGATCCTGTACTTGTTTCAGAGCTCCCAGGGTGCACCTGCAACGGGTGAAGTGCACTAATTACTAACTTGAAACTGGTTGTGTTTAGGATCCTGAATTTATGCTGCAGGGCCCTTTCAAGTTAACTGTAACAGCCTCAATTAGTCCTTTATTTGTGGAGAGTCAACCTGGTGGAAACAAACAGAGGGGAGGAGGAGTTGGGACACTTGGTTTTGGTTCTTTGCTCTCACCTCTGTCACTGACCCTTGGCACGACTTGGCAGAAGAAGCCAGGCCTGGTGGAGGAGATTCAAAGGAGATTTAGGAGATCTGCATGCAACTCCTGGCTTTGTTGCACATTCTCTGGGTCAAGTAAGGAGCCTCCTTAAACCCAAACCCAAACCCTCACAGCAGCTTTTCCAGCATTGGGGTGATCACAGAATCACAGAATCATCTGGCTGGAAAAGACCTCTGGGATCACCAAGTCCAACCTGTGACCCATCAGCACGTTGTCACCCAGACCATGGCACTGATCCAGTCATTTCCTGAACACCTCCAGGGATAACAGATCTCTCTCATCAGGGATGAGGCCAATTCTCTGCCTTCCTGGCATTAGGACAAGTACATTTTGGCCATCCAGCACTGAGAGCCCGTGGCTGCTGAGGAGCCCTGCTGCGCTCTGGATGAGCATCTCATGTCCAGCCATGGGAAGGAGAGCAGTGCTGAGCCACTGAGGCCTTCCAGGGCAACCCCACAGGGGACAACATGGATTGGAACTGGGACATTCCCAGTGGATGCCACTGGGGAGAAGGTCCTGGCCCTGCCTGGTGGCACCACCACAGATCTGTGTGTGCACAGGAACTCCCCCAGCACCAGGCTGGGTCTCTGAGGAGCAAAGCAGCTCATCCCACATGAAAGCTGCTGCAAGCAAAACCAGAAAATACAGTTGTCTCGCCAGCAGCCAGCGAGGCAACAGCCAAACCAGCCGAGCTGGATAGAAACCAGTCAGGCAGCCCTGCTGAGCCCAGTTAGGCTGGGCTGGGAGCGAGGCAACGGGCAGGTTTAGGAAACACTCATCAAGCTCCTTCTTGTGCCTCTGTTTGCACAGCCACAGGCGCTGGCTGCAGGCAGGGATGGTGGTGACCCTTGCTCCCAGCCCCACTGCAGCTCCTGCAGACATGGCAAATGCTGCCTCTGCTCCAGGTGCTGGTGGCTGCAGGGGCTCAGGGCTCAGGGCATGCTTGGCTGTAGGGCTGCAGGGTGAGGAACCCTCTGTGTGTGGGACAGGGACTGAGGGACACCTGCACACCCTGTCCTGGGGAGATGGGCTGAGCAGACCTCACTGCTCAAGCAACACTGGACTGGGAGACCTCTGTTCATTTTGTTCATCATCCAGTGATGACCAAGAAAGGACATCACCCATTTGGGATGGTCACTCGTCTGGCTCTTTGCTCCCTCAGCTCCTCTGAGCTGAATTCTGCAATAGCAGAGCTGCTCAGCCTGGACTGGGAATAGCCCAAGGGTTTGAAGAGCTCTGAGTGATCCTAAAAATGGAGATGAAATACTGTTCATCACCTCCTCCACTGCAAAGCTGAGGGTCCCAGGATGAAGGCAGGAGAAGCCAAAGTGCCCAGAGGAAGGTGTGGCTCATCCCAGCAAGGGGGTGGCTCAGGGAGCTCCTTGCCAAAGGGGTGTCTGCAGAAGGTTTTGGTGGATTCCAGGAGACACTGAAAAAGTGCTTGAAAAAGAGATCTGGGGAGATTTGATAAAACAACAAACCACGCCAGGCTCAGAAAATCTTGCTCAACAAAAGAAGTTGAAGGGTGGGAAAGTACCTGGGGGACAACCTGTACCTGCTTTTATCAATCTTACTCTTCCCTCGTTACTTTTGCCCACTGTTCCCACTGGATTCCTCCTGAACTCCTCCATCAGTCTTCAAATCTTCCTCCCCTCCCCAAAGGTGATCTCCAAAAAGAGAAAATGATGTGATGATAGGGGGTGACAAAGAAAAGGAGGAGTCAAAAGATCAAACCACTTAAACAGGTGACCTGGGGTGAGGAGACCTCAAGCTAAGCCACCCCCACAGTGCCCACCCCCCTCAAAGGTAGCAAATGCAGCCAGTACACCAAGTTTTAATCTTTGATTTCCCATTCAGCAGAAAATGAGGGAACACAACCCAGGTTTCAGCAAGAGAAACCCCTCCTCCCTCTATTCCTCTTAGATCTGATAACCCCACTGAGATGCTGATCTCACCTCCTTTTCCAGCTCTAACCCTTCCCTCTCATGCTGATGGCACTGGATGCTCTTCCAGCTCTGTGCAGGGTCCCCCCACGAAGCCCCTGATGCCCCTGGGGTTGGCAGGAGGGTGCAGGAGGCCAGGGACACACTCAGCACCTCGAGATGCTGAGCCAGGAGGATCTCAAAGGCCCAGAGCAGGACATGAGACATGAGCTGGGAGCCAGGTGGCTCAGGAGAGGTTCTGCTTCAGCTCTGGGGATTATTTCACTTCTTGGTGAGTTTTTTACAAAAATCTGAAACCCAGAACATTTTCTGTAAAATAAACCAAAGGAAAAAAAAACATCTGGGGACAAAACTATAATGGCAAAGCTTTTACTCTGCTCTGAGAATTGGAGACATGGCACAACTGGAGGGAAAATGCCTGATGGGGAGTACAGGGTGAAGGGGGGAGGTGAAAATACCCAAATCCAGGTGAAAATATTTGCATCCAGGGATCTTCACCTCTGTGGCCATGTCCAGTTCCTCCAGGTCAGTACATGTGGGCAGCTCCAGAGCTGGACTGGGGGAATTCTGGAGAGATCCACGCTCCTCTGCATCCCCATCCCACACAGCCCTGTGGCTGCCAGAGCTGGGCGGGCTGGAGAGCTGTTTTCAAGGACTGCAAATAAAACCAGGCCTGTGCAGTCACCCGTGGCTCTCCTGACAAGTGATTCACATTTCAGACTTGGCTGCAAACTGTGGCTCCTGGGAAGAAAACACCTCACGGCTGTAACCCAGGGCAGGGAGGGCTGAGCCAGCAGGGTGGCACCAGAGGGACAGAGAATCACTGACAGCCACCGTGGGACTGCCAGACTGCTGGGAAATGTCTGCCCTGTGACACCTTGGGCAGGAGGAGGCTGATGGTCCACAGTGACCAGGAGGTTCCCTGGGGGAGACTGAGCAGCAGCTGAGAGCCAGGGCCAGGCTGGAGCCAGCTTGGCCAGGTGACCCTCAGGTCCCCACTGTGGGGTCCTGTTCCAGGAGCTGAGCACACCTGGAAATCCCAGCTGGGGGAACAGGGTGAGGGTGATGGAGGGACAAGCAGGAGAAGGCTGCTGGCAGCTCCTGGCTGGTGGCCATCAGGAGAGCTCAGAGAAGGCTCAGCCAAGACTCCCTCTTGCCAGGGTGGTCTCACTAACCACAAACATGCAAATAATCATCAGTCCAGAGTGAAAATTTATTATCTCTGCTTTCAGCTTCACCTGCTTCTCATTTCCTAACTGGTTTGTTTGTGCAAAGAGCATTTTGTGGGGAGAGGGGAGAGGGGAGAGACCAACCCTTCCCAGTGCAGTGCCTCTGCATGGATGAGCTTGGGGGGTTTGGTCAGTGGGGCATGGGATTGTCACAGCCACATTGGGAGCTCATTAGTCAGGGGTGCCACATCCCAGGGAAGGCTTTGGGGGCAGGAGAGGGGACTGTGGACTGTGGGAGGCACCAAGCATGTGATCCTGGGCAAGAGCACCGGCTGGGCTGCTTTGGACGCTGGGCTGAGTGGGATCTGGGATGGGCAGAGTGGGATCTGGGATGGGCTGAGTGGGATCTGGGATGGGCTGAGGGGGACCTGGGCAAATCCTGGTCCGAGATGTCTGCCAGCCTCCCCAGGGTCTCCACAAAGGCCACGAGCAGGGTCCCACCCAGGGCTGCCCACAGGGGACAGTGGCCATGGTGAGGGGTGTGGAGCAGCTCCACACCCTCTCCGCTCCCGGGATGGGTCCTGGATCAACACCTACTCCTCCTCCTCCTCTCCAGCACATCCCCGGCCAGGATCATCCCCGGCCGAGCAGGTCAGGGGAGGCTGAGCTGCAGGCAGGGCGTGGGGGCTGCTCAGACTTGCTGAGTGCCATTCTCCGGCAGCAGCTCCTGCAAGGAAGCGATTCCAGGCGATGGGAAGCGATTCCAGGCGATGGGAAGCGATCCCAGGCGATAGGAAGCCGCTGAGCGAGCAGGGGCAGGGCGTGGGGCAGGTCGTGCTGCCGTGACTCAGCCCTGGCCCTGATCCTGCTGATTTTCCACCAGGCAGCCCAGCGGGGCAATTCCTGCTGGCATGCAGGAAGGGCAGGACCGCGCCGTCCCATGTCAGGGGTGAAATCCAGTCTGGTTCCCGTGCCAGTGGGGCAGCCTGGCCACCCCACCACTGCTGGGACCACTCTGCATCCTCCATCCCCACGGGCACAGCCAGCCAGAGCCACCAGCCCTTCTCCTGCCCGGGTCGGGATTGGAACTCATCCACACTAAAACACACACAGGATCCCAGCATCACTGAGGTTGGAAAAGACCTCCAAGACCATAGAGTCCCATCTGTGCCCAATCCCCACCTTGTCACCAGCCCAGAGCACTGAGTGCCACATCCAGGCACCCCTTGGACTCCTCCAGGGACACCACACATCCCTGAGGAGCTCCTTCCCATGCCTGGCCACCCTTTCGGTGAAAGAATTTTCCCTGAGAAGACTTTCACACATTTCCACAGTGGGTATTTGCCTTCAACAGCTTTCAGGCTTTCACCCTTTACCCACCTGCTCTGCAGTTATTCCCAGGAAACACAACTTCTACAAGCAGCAGAGACCAGATTTTCACCTGACATAAAGCAACAACATCCCAAGCAGCCTCTGGAGCTGCCTCACCCCCGCTCACCATGTGGCCCCAGACCAGCATCCCTGTGAGCTCTGCACCAAGGTTCAGCAGCTTCAAAATATTTAAGGGACTTCTTCAGTGCCAGGAAAGAAAGAGCTGATGGCTGGGAGTCAGCCAGAGCTCCCTGGAGGTGTCAGCTGTCCCCGTGGGACACTCGTGGCTGTGGGATGAGAGGTTGGAGTGCTGGTGGGAGATGGAGGAAGCTCAGATGTGCTCCAGGTCTGCATCCCACCAAGCTGCACAACACGTGTGTGTGAGAGAGGGAGAGATTCCTGACTAAAGCCACTCTTTTCAACACAAGATCTGGGATATCAGATGGGTTTGAACAGAAAGACAGAGCCGAGACTCTGGAGGCTGATTTGGCATCAAGCAAATTTGTAAGTTACATGCAAAAATGGTATCGAGCTGGAGTTATGGAGGAGCTCAAATAGCAGTAGCTTGGGGGGAATAATTGCACAAGGTCATTGCCACTCACTTAAACCCAAATGTTACAAATCCAGGAAATTCTGATCTGAGGTTAAGCATCAGGGAATTCCAGGCATGTCAGGAATGCAGAGATCAGGCACAAAACACCTGTAGTGAAGCCAGGGAGGGGAGAAATGAATCAGATCTTTAAAAGTGGATTTCATCTAATCCAGCCACAGTGGGTGTATCATTCCTGTGTGTCACTGTGGAGCAGGGACAGCACCTCCAGCAAAGCACGGGGAAAGGGGGAATGTGACTGTGAATTAACAAATCCATTTGCTCCCAGCTCCTGGGTCGGGATGTGTGTGGTTGAGCCTGCCTGCACATGTTCCTCCCCCTGCACATCCAGATTTTGCTTATTCCTGAGCAGCAAAGAGGATGTTTCAGAGAACCAGAGACTCCGGGGACTGAAAAAAAGAAAATATTTAATTTTTGTGCCTATGAAGGGAAGGCTGAAAATGTGAACAATCAGTCTGAGCTGGCAGAGAGCTGGGGTTGGGTGCTCTGGGCCCTGGAGTGGCTGCGGTGTTGGAGGGAAAGCCCTGCTGGGAGCAGACCTGGCTCCAGACTGGCTGCATCCATGCCCTTTCCCATGCAGGTTTCAGCCAGGGATGCTGCCCAGCTGGGGGACAAATGTTTCTGCAGCAGGGACACATTTGGTGACAGCAGCACTGTCCAAGTGGGGACCAGAGCGCTGCAGCCTGTGCTGGGGAGACTGGAGAAGCTCAGGGGCTGGCTGGGAATAGGAGCTGGCAGGCACAGCCCTGGTGCTGAGGGGACACAGGGAATGTGCAGCCAGACTCGTGCCAGCTCCAGGGACATGGGACAAGCCCCACGAGGGGGGGTGAGTGCATGGAAAGTGAGGCTTCGACTGGACTTGAGATAAGGAGCAGGAGAGATCACTCAGCAAGTGCCATCACAGGCAAAACAGGCTCAAGTGAGAGATATTAACTGAATTCATTGCTAGCAAAATCAGAGCAGGGTAATGAGAAGTAGAATGAAACCTTTAGAACACCTTCCCCAGAGCCCTCCCTCCTTCCCAGCTGGCACAGTCAGCAGGACTTCTGTCCTGCTCCTTGGGACAGCAGCTCCCCAGCACGCCGGGATGTGCCAGCAAGGGCTCAGGGACAGACACCTCCCCACTTCCAGCTGTCACCCGCTGTTTGCATCCAGCCCTGCTGCCACCGGAGCACCGCGTGAAGCCTTGGGCTTTGCAATTAATCCCCGGTGAAAGTTTGCTCCCTGATGGAGGAGGGTTAACCCCTCCGGAGCCGCGGCCCCGCAGGTGGGTGGGCGCAGGAGGGGGAGGCCGGCAGAGCAGGGGTTAATCAGATCGGAATCCGGTTTGATTGCAGGTTGCCTGTGATCCTTGATGCCTCTTACCAAGTGATGGAAAATGACAAATATTTATCCCCTCTCTGGCAGCAGCCTTTATCTTCCCACATTGTCATCAGGCTTTTCCAGCCCCGCTTCCAGGAGGGAAGAGTGTAAGCAGATACTATATAAGGGTAAAAGCTGGTTTGGGCAGCTGTCGGCTTTTGCATTCACAGCATTCCTGGGAGGAGAGGCTGGGGGAGGAGGTGTGAGACACCGAGGTAGCTCATGGACACCCAGGTGCTGCCGCAGGACTTGCTGAGGTGCCAGTGCCTGGGAGGAGCAGGTCCAGGGAGCACGGCAGGGTGGGCACCTTTCATGGGGCACAGAAAAACGGGGGGATGTAGATCCTTCCTCACTCATGTGTGATCCCTGAATCGGGTATGGGATAGCCTGCAGTTATCCTTGAGCTAGGAAAGCTTTCCTGGCTGTTGTGCAGAGATGTGGAGTGGTGAGTTGTGCTGCTGTGCCACCCCAGCCCTGCAGGGACGAGGTGGGAGCACATGGGCAGGCAGAGAAAAAAGCCTTTGGAAGCAGGGGCAGGGAAAAGCAAGGCAGCCAAAGCAGCTTCAGACACAGTGACACTGTGACCATGGCGGTGGCCTGGCCCTGGGCTGTGGTGCAGGGCTGAGGCCTCAGCAAAGAACCTAGGATTTCTTCCAGAAGAGCTGCAGAGTGTGAAGGGATGCATTTGCAGCCTGTCCCCGCAGCCACAGCATGCCCTGGGGGTCCCTGGGGTCTTTTTAACCCCATCTCCCTGAGCCCTGTGATTGCCAGAACATCCCAGTCCCTAGTGGTTTTTATCAGTGATTTCTCATTGCCTTGCTGCAGGGCTGGAATTAGGAGATTCCCTCACCTCCTGAGCCTGGAGCCCTGATGTCCAGACAGGGGCTGAGTGGCATCTCAAGCTGCTGCCTCCCCTCAGCTCTTCTGGAAATCTATCTGGTTTATCCCCAGCTCCAAGAACCCAGGGGCTGAGGGGCCATGCCCTGAGCCCTCTGCAGGGGCTACATCCCCCTCCTCCTGGCACCTCTTGTTTGGGACATGGGTGGCTGCAGGGAGAGCTGCAGTGCTGCTGAACGAGGAGCTTGTGGGCCATTTGGTCAGGCTTGGCCACACCAATCCCACACCTGCACTTCAGGCAGAGAGTCCTCAGTGGATCCAGCTCGTGGGAGGCTGCTGGAAATTCCCTCTTTTGCAGCACTTTCAGCTGGCTCCTGTGGAAAACCTGGGCTGGGAACACTGAGTGTGAAACCATCTTCTGCTGAACAGGGCCTGCCCAGTTTGTGGCTACACCAAACTTCTGAAAAGGGCTGTTTCCCCCCTCAAAAAAACCCCCAAACCAAACCAAAACCACAGGAAGATTTGAAATCTTGACCCCCACAAGATGCCTTCAAGTAAGTGCATTTTTAAAGATGAGAAACAAATAAATTACATTCTGCCTCCCAGGCTTTGAAGGGTCTTTTGGCTGCGAGAGAGCCCATCAGCCTTTCCCTGTTTATGGCTCTGCTGCCGAGGGTTGTGATATTAGCAGGAGTGGGATTGTCTCCCAGACATCCTGCGATATCTTCACTCCTGTCAGGCTCTGCCTTTCTCTCCTCCCCAGCGCTGGGGTCTGGCCAGGATCCAGGGCCTCTCTAAACATTACCAGAAGGGCTGGCAGCAATTCAGCCCTAACTCATTACAGGTCCTGCAGACGTTCGGCTGGGGGTGAAGATTGGCCTCTTTTGGGACCCTGACAGAGAATTTAAATTGAAACGGGAGGATGGAGGGGAAAGAGCCTCATGGAAAAATGAAATTCCTGACCAGGATGTGTGTATTAAACCCCCCACTGGCTGCATGTCCTGCTGTGAATCACTAGCTCTGTTCCCTGCTGCATGGGCTGCCACCCTTCAAAACGCTTGGGAATTGCCTGGATGTGGTGGTGACACAGTTACCCTGAGCCTGCTCAAGTTCGGGGCTTTACACACCCTCAGATAGTGACTTTGCTCCCTCCCAGGGATTTCCATGCCCCCGGAGGTGAGAGTGGCCCTCGGGTGCAGTGGCCACAGTGGTTTTTGTCAGTGATTTCTCATTGCTTTGCTGCAGGGCTGGAATTAGGGGATTCCTTCACCTCGAAGCTCTGCTCGTTCCTTCTGTGCTGTTTCATTTCCTTTGGTGTTCTTTGCACCATGCAAACCCATCATTGCTCAGCACTATTCAAACACAGTCCCTGTATGAACACTCCCCCTCTATGCTGATTTCCACATGATTTAACATTGAAAAATCCCTTGACTCTCTGCCCTGCAGGCACAGCAGCACCTGCAGAGGCTGTTCCAGTGGAAAACAACACAGAAAAAGGGCATTTTATTCTTTCTAGAATCAGGTTTAGCTTCCACCCTGCTGGTGACTGAATAACAGCACACATATAACATGTCAACTAAGAAATAATAAATAAATAAACCATGACAAAAGGCTGAGCTACCAAAAAGACATTCATTTCAGCCTCTCTAAACCCCAGGGTGTAAATGCACGCAGAGGAAGGGAGTCTCCGTTAAATATTCAGCACCAGGATCCCTCAGCAGGGGTGGGGGAGGTCACAGTGGCTTCATCTGCAGATGACCTTAAATTCCTGTGCCAGATAGGCTCATTAAACTGGTGCCACTGGGCTGTGTGGGCTCTGTTCCATGGGGCTGTGGATGGGTTAAATGGAGGTGGTTGCAGCTGCTCCTATGCTGATACAGATCCCTGCACCAGGAACAGCACCTGGTTACCTCAACCCAGCAGGGCTCATCCCTGAGGAGCAGCAGACCTTCCTACAGTGCCTTCCAGCCAAGGCAAAGACAAGCAAGGTTCACATCCAGGATAATTAATAGCCTGCTTATTTGTTTTACAAACAGCCCTTTCAGAGGCTCAGACCAATCTCATCCATCTTAAACAGGTGAGGAAAGGCACGAGTCCAATTAAAAACAAAATCATTGAATCATTTGCAAATCACCTTTGTCTTCTTCATCCTAAAGCTCTACCAAGCATGGCCTCTATGGTGCTCATTCCCCCTCTGTCTGTGAGCTGGAGCAAGCATTGAGGAGTGTGTTGTTGGTCCCTGGCTTCTCCATCCCCTGACACAGGCTGTGCCTATGCCACGGTGGGATTTGGGAATGCTGCCTGTGTGGGAGCAGGGCAATGGCCATGGGGATGGGGAGATGCTCACAGGAACAGGGATAGGACCATGGAAATGGCTGATTTCAGAGGAACTGCGAGATGACCGTGGGAATAGGTTGTGCTGATGAGAGAGGTGGGATGACCACGATGGCTGCAGCCAGGTGCTCTGCCCTTTCAGCCCTGATGTCACCGTAGGAACTGTACTCTGCGTTTCTGGCACCCATTTCTGTGGTACCCAAGAGCTCCAAGCTCTGGGCTGTGGTTTTCTTTCACTCTTCCCATGGCAGTACCTGCATTTTCCATTACCAGAGCTCCATCCAGCGCCATTCGCAGGGTGGGAAAAAGCACTGGAGGTATTTTAGAAGTCACCCCATGGCTGAGCTGTCCCTGCTGGGGTTGGTGAGGGAGTGCTCTGCTCCAGCCCTTTGCCAGTTCTGGATTGCTCACCTGGGTAGGGGAGACTGAGGCTTTCCCCACGCAGCCCAGGCAGCTGCTGCAGGTCCCCATCTGCCAGCTGGGACACTTCAACACATCACCACCTGTCCCATCAGCAAAAGGCATTCACACCCTCCCTGGGTGTCACCTGCTCGAGGTGACCCTGCCTTGGCAGGGGGGTTGGACTGGATAATCGCCAGTCCCGTCCAATCCTGATGATTCTGTGATCCTTTGGGGGCTGTGGCCTGGGGACAAGGGACACCTGCACAGCACAGTGCCTGGAAGGGACCAGACACTGCCAGCAGGATCCCAATGCTCAGGCACAAAGGGGACACGCCCGGACTCTAACAGGGACATGCAAGCTGCTTTTCCCTTTGGCTTCCCGAGGGAAGCCCGTGTGAGGTCAGGGCTGATGCTGTGTGGGCTGTGCCAGGGGATAACTGCTGCTCACCCTGCTCATCCTCACCTGCCCCAGGCACTTTGTCCACTGGGATGGCTGGGATCGATCCCCCACCCTCCCTCCCCAGCCCAGGGAAGGGGCTGGCGTATGAGTTACAAACTCACCGAGCAGCTGATAGCTGAGTATTGGCTTGTTAATTAAACCAGCAGGGTTCAGTCAATCATTAAATTGGATTCAATGAGATTGAATGAGGCGGTGGCTGTGGGCTGCCATCCCAGGGTGAGCCTGGCTGCCAAGGGAACTCCCTGTTCCCCCCAGGAGCTGGAATGCTGCAACAGGGATGCTGACTGCTCCCCCTGCTCCAGCAGGGACATTCCCCACTGAGAATTTAGCTTCCAGCTTGCAGGCACTGCACTCAGCTGCTGGCTTTCCAGGGGAGAGGGTTTCTCCAGCTGGTGTCCACCAGGCCAGATCCTCCTGCTTTCAAGCCCAAGGTGAATAACCATGGAGGTGATTTGAGAAGGCCAGTGGGCTCCTTTGAATGGAATATGATAAACCAAACTGTGTGTGACAAAGTGATAACAGAACACCCTTCTCCCTCTCAGGCATACATTATCACACCTCTGCACAGAAATGAAGTGGAGCAGGGCAGAGATCCTTCGTGCCTGTGAGACCAAGAAAAGCAACGATACCACGAATGGAAAGTGTGAGCTACAGCAGAAGACACATCCTACAGCCACTGTGCCTGTCACAGTCTCTGCTGGACACAGGAGGGTGACAGCAGCTGGGACAGGCTCCTCTGCTCAGCCTCCGAGCTGCCCTGAGCTGGGGGTGACCAGGAGCTCCAGGTAACAGGTTCCACAGCAGAAGCTGCATTTTGCACCCTGGGATGATGAAAATCTCCAGGTTTTCAGGAATGTCAAGGCCAACCTTGCAGGCCAGTAAAGCCCCAGAGCAGTGGCTGAAGAGTGGTGCTGGAGCTGCTGGGCAGGGCTGGCTCCTGAGCTGCTCCGACACACCCCTGCCCGCTGCTCGGGTGCTCTGCCGGTCAGCTGGCCGTGCTCCCGCTGGCCCCGAGGGGCACACTGAGCTCTGCAAAGCCCAGCGAGGAGCTGTGGTGCCAGGCTGCAGCTATAAAAAGCCCCACAATTGCCTTCCAAGCTGGTGATTCAATAACAAAATGCAAAAGTAATATTAAAGCTGCCTGCTGTGCCAACTGCTGGCTGTCTGCAGCAATAAAAATGCCGTAAATCAGCTCCAATTAAAAACTGCAGAGTCTAACAGGAGGCTCCGAGTGAAGCTGGGAAAACCCCCAGTATGCTGGAATTGCCTGGGCAAACCCTGCATGCCATCACTCGCCGCTTGCAGGGCACTGGGGCTGGTGAAAGGCTGCAGCCTGGCCCTGCAAACAAACACTTTTGAAGTGTGAGAGGGTTGTACAAGGTTAGGGGAGCTGGCAGTACCTGTGCCCCATGTCCAGACATGAGGCAGGGCTTGGGAATGCTTTCCTGTGGTTGTTTAGGCAGACACAAGCTCTTGTGGTCAGGTCTGAAGGAGCTGAAGTTGCTGCTGGCCCTGGACACTGCTGGCGGTGTGGTGGGACCTGCTGGTGCACTGGACAATGTCTGTGCCTTCCTCAGGTAGGCCCTGAGGAGCTCACACCTTCTCACAAGGCAGGGAGACATCCCAAACGCATTATTTGTCTCTAAAAATGGGGCCCAGGCTCCCCAGGCACCCCAGCAGCCATCAGATCTCCACTCCTGGTGGAAGGTTCTCCTCTGGGCTCTGTTGGATGCTGTCCCCACTCAGTTCTTGGGTGTCTTCTCCTCAGAGGGGGCTCTGAAGGGTTTTTCTCCTTCATGGCACATTTGAGCACTGGAAGAGCCTCTGAGGGCAGGGGGGAGGTGGAGCTGGAATGTGCAGGGAGAGGCTGGGTTGGCAGGGAGGGTCCCACTGTGTTCCAGCATTACAGCCCAAGGGCTGGGGGACACCTGGGACAGCCCTGGCCTGTGTCCCCTCACTCCCCAGCATGGCATGGCCCCCACTCCTGCAGAGAACAGCCTGCTCTGCCATGGCTTTTCTCCTCACCCACAGGACATGGCCAGGGCTTCCATCAAGGGCACTGACAGGAACTTTTCCACACTGTTTCCTCTTTGTTGATCCCTTAATTGGGTAAAAAATTGATGGGTTTAGTTAAGTCTTCTCCCCAAAGGAGTGACTGGTCTTGAATGGAGGCTCTGGCTCAAGAGGAAAGGTTTGGTCCCTTCAGCCCAGCCAAGAGCCAATGCAGGGTGGTGACAAACCCTGGGCCATGCAGGGAAACCGTGTGCCTTGGCATCACTTCTGCATTTGTGTACAACAATGTCAGATAATCCTGCTGGGATTGCCCAGATACAAATGGGGCATTTAGTTCCCCCCTTTTTGGGGCATTTATTTCCCCATTTTATGGGACATTTAATTCCCCCTGCAGTGTGGGCAGAGGGACAGGGGATAAACAGAGCTTCCAGCCAGGGTGGTGAGTGCTGCAGCAGGACTGAGCCCTGTCTGTGGGAAATGGAGATGGGGCATGAGAAACCAGGCTACAAACAAACCCCACAGCCAAAATGTGAGGAGGGGAATCTTTCCCATCAGGAGAGCTATGCATGACATGCTCATCCTGCTGGCATCCACACACCTAATCCTGCAGTTGTGCTGAGTAAAGGCCAATGCTGGACAAGGCAGAGATCCCCAGGGAAATGTGCCCTTTGCAAGTGGCTCCATGGGAAACCTCCACCATTCTCTATTTCTTTTAACTCTGAAAAATCCTAACGAGGTTGACCTAGATGATCTTTTTGACGTCCATCCTGCTTGATTTACCCTCTGATCCTAAGATGCCTAATAAAACCTCCTTATGGCCTATCCACTATATGATGGCTAAATAATTTCCCTTAAAAGCAATATTGCTAGTGATAAGTGCTTCATCAGTCCAAACTGGTGTAACTGGGATGAGAGTCCAGCCTGGTGAATTGGCAGCTCTGGGTCAGACAGAAGTTACCAGGGCAGCTTCCCAAACCTGGTGTAGGTGGTTTTCCTGGGACATTTCTGATCCCAGGGTGTGGTGAGCGGGGTGGGGGAGGGCAGATCTGGCAGACAAATTCCAAGGGGAGAAGGGAGGTTCAGATTTCTGGATGGTTTTAAGCTGACACTTGAGAATGAGCTCTCCTTTTCCTCGAGGGAAGAGCCCTGCATGGCAAATCCTTGCACGGAGGGTGGAAGGCATGGCTGAGAAAATCCTGCTCTACCTTCCCAGTTTCCACTGCTTCCCAGAGTGATGGGTGGAGGGAAGGGAAAGAAGAGAGAAAACCAGCTGAGCACAGCTCCCTGTGTATGCCCAGGTCTTGCTCCTGCATGATGGGAGCATGATCTGAGATGGATCTCAGCCCTGTCCTCTGCTCCAGCCCTTCCTGCTCCAGGAGGCTCGAGATGCTCCATGGAATGTCTCAGCTTCCAGCATTCTGTGTGGAAATGTCTGCAGGGCTGTCGAGGTGTGCTCGGAATGAATGCAAATCTGTCCCTCTGCAGCTCAGGCCTTGACTCACTCCCTGCAGAGGTGGCTATTTCTGCTGATGTGACATCAGGTTCACAGCAGCCTGGCCAACCAACTCTTGTGCAATCCCCTTTTGAAAGGAAGGAGCAGACTTTCCATTCCTGATTTAGTGAACTTTTCAAACTCTCCAGGACTGAAATATATGCTGGGTGAGACAATGGAGCTCATGTTTGGTGCTGATCCCTATGTGAACACCTCCTGTTTGGGAACGTTTCCTATTGACACACGAGATAAAATAACCGGTGTGGCCCTGGAGGACAGTCTGCTGCAAGAAATAAATGTAACCTCATCTTACTGCCATTTAGCACAGCTCAGAAAGCTTTGAAACTCAAGCATCAAGCATGAGGCTTGAATTTCCCATTCCTTTCAAGCTTCTCACATAGAAATGTTTATTATAAAGTAATTTTCTCGTGGAATAACTTATCTTTTATTCCTACACCTCTCTGTTTTGATCCCACACAACAGAGCAGCCAGTTTTTACATGAGTAATTCTGCCTTTCCCTCCACCTTCCTTCGAAGGAGTCACAGCACTTTGTGCATCAGGAGTCACAGCACTTTGTGCATCAAACGTGACCTCATCTCTGACATGGTAAATGGGCACAGTGGCATCTTTCCCCTTTGGCAGGGGAGGTACTGTGCCCACCCAAAGTCATGGCAGGTCAGGATTTGAACTAGAAACTGAATCCACATGGATTTTATTTAGGTGTCCCCTTGTCACCATTAAGCACAAACCTTGTTCTGTACATATGCAACTCCTGCATTTAAATATTGAATCTAAACCCTGGCTCTAAACTGTTCAGGATTTGAAGCTGTGGAGGACAAATCTGACCCAGAAAGATGCCAAGATGTCCTGCTCTGCTGGGCCTGGGGGAGGCCAGACCTGGGTCTGTAACTCTCGGAGATGCATCCAAAAGCTCCCACAGACAGAAAGCAGGGCAGGGGGGATACCAGCCTCTGCAGGAAGCAAAGTGCCAAAGAATCAGGGAACAAGGGTTTTTTGGCTTATTTGTGGATGCTGTAAGGACATGGGACAGAACAAGCAGCTGTGGGATGTCAGGGGTGTTTTATCCTTCAGGAGTTTGTCCTGCCCAGCCTGGGGATGGAGGGACACATCACCCAGTATGGAGAGGAGCTTTACAGGACACACCACCTATAGCAAGTGTTCTAAATTAGAAATTAATGGAGCATTCTTTGCCTAAATTCTCCGTGTTGTTTTTAAACGTACCAAGAGCTGCTTCAGGCTTAAGTGGTTCTCCTTTACCTGCCTGGTTCCAGCTCTGTTAACACCCATGGGACAAGCTTTGCCTTAAGCATGCCCGAGTAGCCACGGTATCAGGAGCCTTCTGTGTACAGGGACAGGGGCAATTTTAGGATTAGTGACAAGCTGAGTTTCTATTTCAAATAAAAATCCTATATGGAAGACGTTTCTTTCTGCTTCCTCCAGTCTCTGCTCTTTCTTTTCTTGGGTTAGACAGAAATGTTTTCTTTCCCTCCATGAGTTAAGGACATTGAGTGGATTTGGAGAATTCCTTCCTAACACGGGCTTGGATAAAAATAATTGTGTGATAAAAATAATAACCCAATGCTGTATGTACCCTGTCATGCTCCACATGGCATCTACAGGATCCTCAAAGATTTTCCATGGAAATAATTTCCTAAAAGAAACTAAACTCCTCAAACAGCTTGTGTCTAGATTAATGTTTTCTGGGTGGTGTTTCTATTTCTCTTTTAAACGATGGTGAATGTCTAAAAATGGAAGTTTTCTGGAAGCAGTGAGATGTGGAGGTGCTGCCCTGGGGCGTGAGGGTGTTGGAGTTTGGATGCTGCACCATCAGGAGCCCTCAGCTGCCCCGAGGGGGGACCACAGTTGGTGATGGTGCTGCTCCTGATGCTGCTCCTCGTGCCTGTGGTCTTTCCAAAGGGAGCAAAACACTCATCAGGCTTCTCTGTTGGAAAGTTCTGGCACTGCCATGGAGCTGGTATTGCTCTGTGAACACTGGCTGAGTGTCTCAGCTCATGGAGGGCTGATGGCTGGGCAAGGAAAAAGTGTAAATCCTGGGCCATGCCTGTACTTAGGCAACCCAAAGTCCACGTGGGGTTGCCTCACTCAGCTGCCTCGGGCTGCTCGGGGCAGTGGCCACAGAGCTCGGCTGCCCGGGAGTGGCACAGTCCTTGCACAGCGAAATACAGGGGAGGAACCAGTTGAGTCTTTTGGCTTTCATCTGCCTGCGAGTCAACACCCTGAATTTTCGGAGAAACAGGATGTGCAAGACCTCCCACTGCAATGGTAATTACGAGGGAGACTTTCAGAGAAAGGCGAGCACCAGGAGCTGCGCAGGAGCTGATGTGTGTGCAGGATGGGCTGGGATGAGCCAGTGATTCCCAGCGCCGTGCCAGCAGCCTGGCTCCCCAGTTTGTCTGATTGCCTCCTTTAGAACCCAGCAATCCATCCAAAAATGCTACGTTGGATTGTAATGGCAGGTGTGGTTTGAAACACATCCTTTTGGGCAGGGAGATCATAGAAATCCTGCTTCCTAAGCGCAGGGAAAATGAGAGACATCCTTACTGCTGTCCCCAGCCTTTCCCAGGATCCGCGATCCCAGCTCTGCCCCCGGACAGGTTTGATGCTCCCTCCTGACACTTCTCTCTGCTCCTCACCCCTCTCGCCGTCAGAAGGGTATAACACAAATTCCTTTCACAAAATAGGTTTAATTCCGAGCCCCGCTGTGCTCCTAGTCCGGATGGGAAAGGCAGGAGCTGCAGCTCCGTCGCGGCTACCCTGGGGCTCTGGGCTGGCCCGGGGGCTGCAGCCAGCCGTGCTGTGGGGACAGGCTGTGCCCGTTCCGGGGGCTGAGGGCACCACGTGCCATCCCCGCCGAGCTCAGCCAGGGAGCGAACACGGCAAAGGCCCTGGAAAAGGCCAGGGAAGGCCATGGAGCCGGGAAGCTTAACGAGATGAACCCCGGCTGCAGCCCCCGGAGGGATCCCCAAACCCACCCGGCACCATTCCCGAAGCCCAGCGAGCCCGCGAGGCTCTCAGCCGCTCCGCAAATGCCGCTGCCGCCCCGCTGCAGCTCCCGCCTCCCCGCCGCACCCTCAGAGGTGCCGGCCGCGGGCGAGGGCTCCGAAACCTGGGGGGATGGCTGAGGAGGGGAAACGGGAGCTGGGCCGGGCGGGCTGCGGCAGCGGGGCCGAGGGGCGGCAGAGCCGGCACGGACACATCGCCCGGGACACCGCGTGTCTGCCACCGTCCGGGGAGTGACCCGGGGGCGGTCACCCAGCGCTGCGGCCGGCTCCGCGGGACGGGCGTGTGGGAAGCGGGCCCGGGCTCCGCGCAGCCAGGCTCCGATGCCGGTCGCATCCCCGGTGGCGGTCCCGGGGACAGGGACAGGGACGGGCCGCGGGGCCGCGCGGGCGGGTGCGGGGGAGGCGCGCGCCCGCCGCTCGCCGCAGCACCGGGGACGCGCCCCCGCCGGCCGTGCTGCAGCGGGGGCGGGGGCCGCCGTGACGGGCGTGGCGGCCGTCCAATGAGAGCGGCGCTGCGGGGTGACGAGAGCCAATGGGCGCCGCGGGGGCGGGGCGCGGCGCGGGGGCGGGCCGGCCCACGGCGTGCGGAGGTTGCTATGGCTGTGGCCGGAGAGCGGCCGCGGCGCGGACCAATAGGAACGCGCGGAGCCGCTGACAGACGCGGGCGCGGACCAATGGGCGCGCGGCGCGCGGCGGCGGGGGCGGGCGGCGCGGCGGGGGGCGGCGGGGCCGGCGCGGCGCTAAAGGAGCGCGGCGGGCGCGGGGCGGAGCGGGCGCGGTGGAGCCGGCGGGCGGCGGGCGGCGGGCGGGCGGCGGCCGGCGCTGCACAGGTGAGGCGGCGGGGCCGGTGGCGGCTCCGGGGCACCGGGGGGCGGCTCGGCGGGGGCCCGCCCGCGGCGGGGGTGTGGCGGGGGCGGCGGGCCCGGCACACAAAGACCCCCTTGTTGGGCCGCTCGCCCGCGCCGCCCTCCCCCCCCGCCGCCGGTCCCGGCCGTGAGGGGAGGGGGCCGTTTGCGGCCATTTTCTGCCTTCCCCGCGGGCCCGGGGCGAGGGGCGCGGGGCTGCGGCCGCTCAGGGCGCCGGCGGGCCGAGCCCGCGGCCGCCTCTTTGTCCTTCGGGCCCGGCGAGGGGCAGCGCGGCGGCGGCCCCGGGGCTCTGCTCGGGCCGCCCTGCCCCGGGGGATGCCCCGCCGGCCCGGCCCCGCCGAGCCCCCCGCCCCGCTTTTGTTCGGAACGCGTAGGGGCTTTTTTGGGATTTTTTTTTCCTTTATTCGCACGTCGTCTGTTGGGAGTGCTGGATTCCTGCATGATAAATGTGCTCATTTGTGTGTTTCATTTGAATGCCATTGTTAGCGGAGGAGCCCTGGGTAGGGTGAGCTGCAGCTTGCTTTGCTTCTGCAGAGGGTCCTTGGAGATGGGCTTTGTGGGATTGAGAGCCCGAGAGGAAGAATGACCCTGAAAGTGCTAGTGATCCCCGATGTTTAGGTTTATCCTCAGGAACTGCTATAAAGTCAGTTACACCATTCGTATAATACTGGTGTAGGCTGTCATATATGAACGCATTCATTTCGGTCTTCACCCTTTAATTCCGCTGGGGAACAATAATGGCTAATTTTGTCGTATGAGCTTTATTTGACCTTCAGGTTTCACTGCCTCTTGGTGTGTAAAAACGGAGTCTGGCTGCCTCTGGCTGTGTCACACCTGCCCGGGGAGCAGCCAGGACCTGACACCGAGGGGTGTTGCCGTGCCAGGGTGGCACTGGCTTTCCAGGGCTTTGTTGAAACTTGGGCTGGAGTCTGGCACAGTGGGGACAGTCACCTTTCTCACTTGGGTTTCAAAGCTGCGTTATTTAATCTGCGGGCTTCTTGAGCCACATGTAGCATTCATTGACTTATACCTTCATTTTCCTGGCGGAGGAGTTCAGCTATCACTTAAGGTGTCCCCTGAGCGATTCCATCTTTGTTCATGGAAATTTTCCCTCAGAGGCTCTTCTAAAATACTTTAAATGTTGAGTCATCATATCTTGATTTGCATTAAGCCATCTGTGCTAAGGGGTCTGCTCCTCGCACCTCTGAAGGGTTCAGTGACTTCATGCTTGCATTACACTGAAGTTGGACAGTGTGATAAAGCTCTCTGCCTTAGATGGAGACACAATTATCCTGTTTAATTATATGCTCTTCTCAGGAGGGTTGGGTTGCAGAATTTCCAGCAGGACACGTGCCATGGTGGGAAAGGTGACAAACGCAGTTTGGGAACCTCCCTTGCTTTGTTCCCAAGCTGACCTTTGGGTTACCTGCTGGAAAAGGCTCCTGTAGTTGGAGGAACGATGGAACGTTGCAGGAGTGATGTTGTATGTTACAAACCAAGATGTTTAAAGTCCTGAGTATGAGGGGTGAGGCTTTGCCTTGCCATTCCGTGGGCAGTTCCAGAGGGATCTGCCAGCTCCAGGAATCCTGGCTATGACAGGAGTGCCTACAGAAGGGGCAGGGGCCTCTCTTGGTTAGAGGCAGACAGGTAAAATGAGTGTGCAGGGGCTCTTGTCAGTCAGTGGTTTTTCTTTCTGCTTCAAATTACCCGTGGAGCCGTTGGAAAATCCAGCATCACTCCTTACAGTGTTTTGAGCCTTGAGGTAAACTTGAGATCTGGAGACATTTTTTGGAATATGGTGATGTCAGCACTCAGGACTGAGAACAGGAGCAGGCTGTAGAAATGCAGAGTTTTTCAGGAAGAATATGAGCAAGGTTTAGCTGCCTTAATGGCTTGCAGAACCCCAAGTGTCCCAAGTTCTTGTTTGTAGTTGAAAATCCTCGTTTTAAAACACATCCTTCCTGCCTTCTGTTTTCTGCAGCAGAATCCACTGAGCGGATTTATGGATTTGTATCTATCTCTGTATTTTTGTTTTTCGCTGTTCCATTGCAGCTGAGTTTACTGCCAAGCTTCTGCTCCATTTGCTCTGTTTCCTTATCAGCCCAGCACACAGATGTGTATTTTTCCTGCTTGCAACTCTTGCTGTGATGTCTCTCCCTTGCTGTTGCACAGCTGGAACCAGTCCTTGCTGGCTGTCCTGCCCTGGCTTTGGGTGACACTTGACCAGTCACTGAACTTTTGTGTGGTGTTGGTTTGTGCAGAGGTGTGTGAGCAGGGGCTCTCAGTTGTGCAGCAGCTTCTCTAGGCTGGGACAAATGCCTGATGCTGCCTTTCCCAGAGAAGATATTGGTGATGGATCATTTAATTGCTGTGCCACAGCTCCACTCACGGCATGGATCAGTGTGGTTGGTGTGTATGTAATGTGCTCCTTGCTTTTCCCTCTCCCCTGACAGGGTAACTGGGATTGGGCACCTTCGCTTCCCGGGATGGCACAGAGGTTGGGGCAGGAGGATCCGGAGCGCTACCTCTTCGTGGACAGGGCTGTCATCTACAACCCTGCCACCCAGGCCGACTGGACTGCCAAAAAGTTGGTGTGGATCCCCTCGGAGCGCCATGGCTTTGAGGCAGCCAGCATCAAGGAGGAGAAAGGGGATGAGGTGTTGGTTGAACTGGCGGAGAATGGGAAGAAGGCGCTCGTCAATAAAGATGATGTTCAGAAGATGAATCCTCCCAAGTTCTCTAAAGTGGAAGACATGGCAGAATTAACCTGTTTAAATGAAGCCTCTGTATTGCATAATTTAAAGGATCGCTATTACTCTGGGCTCATCTATGTAAGTACTAATTATGGGATCCATTCTGGGTGCTAATTCAGCTGAACTTACCTGATTCCCATCCCATTATGGTTTGAGTAGGTCTTGTCTTTGATTTTGGCAGCCTAAATACTTAGGACTGCTGTAAATGCTGGGGATACGAGGTCTTTTTCCATGCTGTGTACAGATCAAGAACTGTCATAAAACAAATAATACAATTCTGTGATCATCTTTTAGCCACAGAATGTGAAATGGCAGCTTGGGGTCACTGCTTATGTTGCTCCTTGGAGCACTTGCCTCCTGCTGAACTGATCCACTGAGAAGTGGGAAGTGGCTTCCTTGAGCTGAGGGAGATGACAAACCCTCACTTTGCTGAATTGCTGTCTTTAATTGCTCATGTGAATGAGCACATCTCTTGTTTTAACTTGCTGCATATTAAAAATGGCAATAAGAGGCTCTGCTGGTATTTAAAAGATGAAGTTGGAGAGTACTGGGAATGCAAAATGTCTTTTTGGAACTAAGTATCATCCTAGTGGCCAGGAAGGGATGCGTTCAAGTGCTTAAAATAAACCAATAAGATAAAGCATTTTTTTTCCAGTGGTTTTGAAGTGCTAATTGAACATCTGGCTTATCACCATCATGCTCTGGAGTTGGGAATCACAGCGCCCTTGGTGCTGTGTCTGACCCTGCTCCTCCCTTGGGCTCTGTCCAGGGCTATGCCTACAGTTGGGAGCAGCTCTTGCTTTCTTGGCAAACTGATTGCACAGTGACTTGTTGGGTCGGGGAGTCAGGAACAGCTACAAGGAGACTTTCTGTCTGAAAAGAAAATGGAACATCTGCTTAAATGCTTGGTTCCCTTTATAAACACTTGTACTGAACCTTAAATCCATTTTATTTAGTCCTGATAGCTGGCTCATTTTCCCCTCCGTCTGGGGATTAGGGGATACCTTTTTAGCTTGACCCTGGAAAATATTTGGACTTACAACTACAAAGTGGTTTTTTTTATATATTTGTGAGTCTTTGTCAGCTTCCTCTTCCGAGGCCTTACACCAAGGTGCTCACAGCAGAGCTGGGTAAAAAATACTTCTGGAGTGATTTCTACATAAGGAAACTAACTGGATAATTAACAGGGACCAGATTGGAAACTAAAAGTATACAGGTTGATAGGTCAAAAGTTTTCAGCCTGTGTATCAATCCTAATGATGGCTGTTATGAAATTCATTACAACTATTATAGCCCTATTTCATTGTGAAGGTCAAAAATCTGAAGGCCTTAAATGTCACAGCAAGCTCTAGTGCAAGGACTGCAGCCAGCAAACACAGGCACAGATGTTTCTGGGGGATGGGGTGAGATCTTGTCACTTGTGAACACACACAGAGGGTACAGCACTGTGCTCTGCATGGCTGACAAGCCCTCCCTTTGTGAAAGACTGGCTGGTCATGTATGTGGAGTCTGTGAGGTCCTACAGGTGACTTAGCTTTGTTCTCATCCCAGAAGAATTCATCCTTTCTCTGTTGAGGCAGACTGGAATTTGTTCCTTGGCTTGGTGGTGCTGCTGCCCTGCAGGGGGATCAGTGCACGTGGGTATTGTGACAGACCTCCCTGCCCCCAGCTGGGAGAAGTTGGTTGGGGTTAAGAAGCTCCTGGATTTGTTGGTCTGTACTGGAGGCCTGAGTTGCAGGGACAGTGCTGGAGGATGCTGCTCTTGCCAACAACAGTGGTTCAAGTGCAGCTGTAACAATGGCTTGTCGGCTGAAAGTAAAACCTGGCTTGTTTTGTGAAGGTGTGGAGAAAAGCATTGGCAAGGAGTGTCAAGGAGTGAATGCTGAAAAGATTCAGAGGCCATAGAGAAACTTAAGGAGCTCAAGCTGGTGGGGTTTTTAGTGCAGGGGTCTCTGTTGTGGATCCCTGAATGTCATGAATGTGACACTGCTTCTGGCACAGCCTGGAGCCATTGCCCGCAATTCCTGCTGAGGTGTGCCTGGTGTAAGGAAGAGAGCTACAGTTAACTGAGCTGAAATGAGTTCTGGTGGTTTGGCCATATTGACAGGAGCTGGTTAAAGGTTTGATTTCCAGCTAGCATCCCCATTGTAACCAAATGAATCTTAAATGTTAATGGTGTTGGTCTCAAGCAGTTGAGGTGTGAGTGGTGAATCTGATTTGGTGTCCTGGAATTTCCCAACAGGCAGCATACAGTGTTGCCTTTCTGGGAAGTGGAAGATGCAAGAATGACAACTGAAGTTTTCTTTCAATCCCTAGAAAGGCAACAAATGAGTTGAGGGATTTGGCCAGTGGGTCTAGTCATCTGTCTGTGATCTCCATGTCCAGGATGACGCTGCTGCAGGAACAGGAAGGCTGACTAAAGCCCTCAGTGACCTGGGCAGTGATGCTCACTTCCAAGAGTTTCATGTAACAGCCAAGTAGGGATGGCCAGGAGTTTCTGGAACTTGCAGCATCTCTAATGCCTGCCAAGTGACATGATCTCAGGCTCTGAGCATCACTGTGCTGTGGGAGATGAACACAAGGGGAGAATATGGAAGATCAGTGGCTTGTAAAGGCATGATGTCAGTGCTTGGGCCTATCTTTCTGGGGCCTTTTCATGGCAGCACAGAACATGAAAAGGAGCAGGACTTGTGTAAGAGCTGCTGAGAAGGGTGGTTGGGGTGTACATTGTAATGATCCCAGTTTTGCTTTGGAGATGAAATAACTTAATTTCTTGCTCCACTTTTAACATAATCTATTCCATTTCTTGCCCCAAGGTTTATTTTGAGTGTAAATGCTGGTTCTGTGAAGGTGCAGCTACCTACAGCAGTGATTTATTTGTTTTCTCTTTACTTCGATCTTTGCTTGGAGTTTTCACTCTCTGTTGTGTTTCACAGCTGAACTTCCCCAAATCCTGTGCTTTTCTAGGGATATCTGTGGTTATTACATGTCATTTGAATCACTAATGCTCTAAATTGATCCTTCATATCCTGCTGGAGTGGGTTTTGGTTCCTATAAATGCTTGTGAATGTTGGTTCTTCAGCTTCAAAACTGAACTGTTGTGCCTGCCCTGGTTTGGAGTGGCCAGCTTTAATCCTGGCTTCAGCCTGAATTAGTGACATCCTTCAGCTGCAGATCAGGAACTGGAGGTGGTTCACTGAGAGGGCACCCAGGAGGAATACCCACAGGCTTAGGAGATCCTTTGAAGATTTGGAATAAACATGATTTTGCTCAGACTGGTTTGGTGGTGATTCTTAAATATCCTTCTCCCAAGGTGGATTGAGTTCCAGGTGACTTTCTGGGGGTGTTGATTCAATAAAGGAGTAGTTTTAGTCAGATGTTTTGTGTCACTGAGGTCTCTACCCTTGAATGAGAAAACATCTTTATTCTTGTAAGTTCTGCACGTATAATGTTACTGTGGAGGCTTCTAGATATCAACCCTAGAGTGTGGTTTGTGCTTAAGTTGTGTCTGCAAAAGGTGATTTCATGGAGGGGAAGAAATCTTTGAATCAAGCAATGAAATGGAGAAATGAAATCCACTGGAAAGAGTGGATGTTAAGGGTCCCTCAGCCCTGGATGCTGCCAAGTTTTCAAGGCCACACTTAATTCTTTGTCACAAGCTGTGATAGACAAGATTAGTGTTCCAGTAACTCCCCCTTCATGAGGTTTGGGGCTTTTCACGAAGCAGCTTCCAAACTTTTCATGTTGCAGTGTGGCATTTGAAGGTAGAGACTGACTGGGATTCTTAGGCTGCTGTGCTGTGGTGGCTCGGGAGCAGTTTTGCTGTGGCTCAGGGGTCTGTGGTGTCACTTTGCTGTTGTGGGGGTCTGGAAACCCAGCTGGAGAGGCGACTGGGAATGGGAGACCCTTGAAATGGGTCTCTGGTTTTGCTGGGAAGAGTTGGGAAGTGGCAGGGGAGATAAAAAGGAGGATTTAGTCTGAAAATGCAGTGCTAGGAGGATAGATGCTGCACTTTGCAATGCAGAGGGGAGAGGTGGTTGGTGCTTTGGAGAGCTACTAATGAAGTCGGAGAGCTGCAAAGGAATTTTTGGTGTAGGAAGAGGTATTTTCTTCATTTTGATCTCTCTACACTTCAATTGTATTAACTATCAACTGTATTTATTAACTTCAGTCTATTCAGAAAGCTCATGTATAGGCATGTCAGTTATGTTCAAAATTAGGCTTCTACTCAGAGTTTGCTACCTAATTTGACTCATATGGCTGATCTGAAGGAAAGAACTTTGTCAGTATTTTTTTTAAAGTATGTACGTAGTTTTCTACCATTTTGGTGATGGATCACCAAAGATGGATCATGTGGGAGAGAGTATGGCTGGTTAGTCCTTTTTTTCACTTTTAAAAGCAAGATGATATTTTTTTCTTATGAACTCAATACAACTTTTAACACAAGCTATGCCACTTCTAGAGCTGCAAAAAGCAAAGTTGTTCCTAAACACTATATATAATGTTTCAGTGCTTTGTTAAGCAGCATTCTGGGTGTAAGTTTTTGTAGTATTTTGAATTTTTAAGTCATAAAACACCAACGTGGATTGGGTTGGAAGGGACCTTAAAGCTCATCTCCTTGCTGCCTCTGCTGTGCAAGGGACCCCTTCCATTAGTCCAGGTGGCTCAGAGGCCCCATCCAGCCAGGAGGTTAAAAAAACTATGAAAAGCACTTCTGTTGATGAAAATGCAGGTAATTGCATGGATCAGGAATGTAAATACCTAATTTCTACTTCAGTAGAAAGCAGCTTGTGCTTCATATTGCACACCCTGGCTGGAATTAGTATGAATAAGCTAATAACTGTTAATAGTTCTAAGTCGGGGCTAGGTGACACTTTTCCCAGCAATTTAAAAACTCTTCTGATGGCAAGAAAGAGCCTTCCATTCCACTTTTAAAGCATATTTTAAATTTACAAACATCACTGTATGCACCTCTTGTGAAGAGCAATGTTTTGTCAAGCCTGGTGGGTCTCTCCTAAGAGCTCCAGAACACACCAGCAGGGTGGCTCCTGTACAGGTTTGACACAAGGGACTGATTTTCCAGGGAAACCAAACATCTGAGCTGCAGATGGCTGTGTTTTAATGGTCTGACTGGTGGGTGCAGGTGATCATCTGAAAAGTTCTGGGATAAATGGCACATTTCCCACTCAGCTGGTCTATAAGCATTTGACTTTGAGTGTCTTTTCTCATGGAAAGATGATCTGTCAGGACCAGAAGTCTGTGTTGTGCAGTCAGAATCTCCCACTCCTGTGCCCACTGCAGTAGGATGGGATGAAGGAATTGCTCACTCAAACATAGGGTGTAATTAAGCTGCAGCAAAAGCTAAGGTATTCCAAATTCAGTGGGCTTTATAGTCATTTATTTTTAAAAAATGTTGCTGTTGCCACAGATCTGTTCTAGGCCCATCTTTCCTGGAGGAGGTTCCTTGCCCACAGTTGATTGTGTGGCTTTCTGATACCCCCATAGATCATTGCAGCTACTCCTTAACTGCTTCCTGACCTCATTCAGTCAGAAGGATTAAAATGAATAGAATTTCTCAAGCGCTTGCCTTCGATTAACCTGTGCCAGTTATCCAGATGGCCTCTGGCACGTGTGACTGTGGGGGATGTTGGGGAGCCCCTGGTCTGTGTTTGGGTGCTCAGGTAGGAGCTGCCAGCTGGGGTAGGTAGCCAAGGTGTGTGTGCTGTGGGGGAGGTCAGGTTTTGACTGGTTTTGTTGTTCCTTCAGGAAGGACAAAAAGCTGGTGAAGCTTGAGGAAAGGCTTAGATGCAGCTTCAGTCTCCCAAATTCCAGTGAACTGTGCATTGTCTTCCCTGCCCACTCCCCCATGGTTTTTTAAGCCAAGACTTTTCAAAAAGCGTTGGAAGCTGTTTATGTGAGGCTGAGAGTTCCTGGAAGCCTCCTGCTGGTTCTGCTGTCCTGGCACAGCGCTGCTGGGTTTTCTTTCCACCAGTGAAAACGTGCTCACTATTGTGCAAATAAAATACTGCAGCAGGTATTTGTTGATAATTGCAAGTGTTACCTCCGTAATGGGTCTGCAGCCCTGTTATTTTGTTTTTAATGTACTTTCCATTTCACTGGAGCAGAAGAGGGAAAGAATGAGAACTATGCCATAGTCCCCAGTTGCAGAGCCTGCTGTGGGTGGCAGCTCTTAGAGCACTGCGCTGGAGGAGCTGTCTTTAAGCTGTTCCTTCTGTTAAGCTGCTGCCTCCTGTGAGGCCTGAGTGTAACCTAGAACAATCTGTGGTATTATATAAGCATCTGTGTTCTAATTGCTTTAATTTTCCTGCTGGTCCAGTTGGGAATGTTTCATGTTACCGAGTGTCAAGGATTGGTATTAAAGAAACCTGCAAGAAATGGAGTTTGTTACTTAATTCCATCTTTTTCCTACCACAAACCAGTCACTGGATCTAATACCCAGTGTGTGGCTGGGGTTCACATTGGTGGAACTGTTGACTTGGAGGCAGTTGACTGACACAAGAACTTTTTTTTTATATTAACTCTTGATTTTTGGAAGACTCCTAAATGTGATCAAATGGAGAGAATTCTGTGCGTGGTTAGAAATGTTTGAGGGACTTGAGGTAAGTGAATCAATGCCCTCCTTGCCCTCACACAAGCAGAGGTATGAAAAGGTGCGTGTTCTTCTCAAACTCTGTTTCTATAAAAAAGGGTAGATGAAGAGAGTAAAAAGGAGCAGCAGTTCGCACTGTCCTGTTCAAGGGCTCAGGTCAGTGCACTGTGCTGAAGGACACCCCTCCAGCCTGTGCCTGTGTCACAACTGTTGTAAAGCTGTCAGGCTCCAACATGCAGCTCTCCAGGAGCCTTGTGGAAGGATATTAATACTCGTCTGGGCCTGGTGCAAGCTCAGCTCATGTTTTAGCTCTGAGCAGTTGCTGTGGCTGAGGCCGTTCTGTCTGAGCTCAGGCTGCGACCCTGAGTGTGTCTGTGTGAGAGGAGGAGTTGGCAGAGCAGGGCAGAGCCTGCACTGCTGAGCTCAGGGGGGTTTTCTCTTTGAGCACATCACCTGAAGGCTGTGAATGTGAAATTTGAGCTCTGCTGAGCTTCCTCAGCTCCAGCTGTAGAGAACATCCACAGACAAGTCATCTACAGTGTGGGCTGAGCTTTTTCATTAATAGCTGGTGTATGTGTTGTGCTGCTTTCCTTTCTCATTCTGCTCCTCAGCTGCCCTGAGTAAATCTCTGGCTCTCATCCCTCAGCCTCTCTGACCTGAGGTTCCCAGGCTGTTCCTTACCCTTGGTGGACACCCTTTGATTCCTAATGTTGTACCCACCCCAGGACACAACCTCGCCTCCATCCCCTCTGAGACTGAAGAGCTGCCTGCCCTTCTTTAAGGCTTGAATTGAATAACTTCAGGGAGAAAAGGTGCTAGGTGAGAAAACCATGTCTAGCTTTGGAGTGTGAAAGGTGGGTTTTGTAACCCCTGGAAGTGAAACCAGGCAAGAAAAGGCTCTGATGGAGCAATTTATTATCCTGGAGAATGTGTTCTACTCCATTAGTTATGGGATACTGCTTAAAACATGTATTGCTTGCTAGGCTGGGAATGGCTGGTTTCCGTTGCAGGTAAGAATGAAAGATGTCTAGATGCTTACTTACTTTAGCTTAATTATTTATGTAGTAATAGAGTGAATCTGTCACTTTTCATATTTGAAGAGCTGGAGATAAACATTGAGTGTGTATACTGGGGTGATGCAAACTGATTGTTACAAATGCCAAAACTGTACCTGCATCTTGCCAATGTGCTCTCAAGTGGTGCTTTGAAGAGGCCTTTTGATGTCATGGCAGAAGAGACCAACCTAAGAGACATAACAGCTTTTTCCTGGGTACAGGAACTGGTAATCCAAGGGATTTTTACCCTTAACTCCTCCATGTGTGTATGCACAGGGAAGGGGTGATATGGTTTTAAGGGAAGACAGGCCATGAAAGCCAACTCTCCCGATTTGGAGCCTGAACTCCTGTGTGTTTTCACCTGGGAATAAAGCACTCTCTGTTTGCCAGTTGTTCACTTACACCCACCTCCCTCCTAGGATGTAGGGCTGGACTGGAGTTTGAAACAGGCCAGTGCCAGGATCCTGAGCTCTGCAGGCTGGGACAGCTTAGCAGAACCCAAATTACTACATGATAAACTACTGGATACAGGCTGTAAGCATCTGGAAACCTTCAAACTACACATTTAGTGTCCTGAAGGAGAGCTTGTATAACAAACCTCTCTCAGAGCTCTCCTTTGCTGTCTGTGTCTGGAGCCCTGCCTGCAGAGTGCATTCCAGGGTGTCCAATGGCTGTGGGTTGATCCTGCCTGCAGCTTGTTCTGGGGAAAGCAGAAATGTGTGTTTTAAACAGCCAGCTGTTTGCAGCTGATCCATGCTGATCATCCAAGGTGAATCAGCATCTTTGCTTGCCTTTCAGTTCTTGATACACACATCCTGTCTGTCAGCTGAAGTAGGAATGAAGTCTGCTTCTCCATCCAGACTGGGCTGTCACTGGAGCTCACCAGTGCTGATCCCAGCTCTTATTCCCACCTGACAATTCCATCAGAGTCCACACACTGCAGGATTGTATTCATTAAATAGGATGTCCATTTGTTAAGCAGATGTGTATGTATTCCTGATAATTCCTCCTGTGGCTGCTCACCAGGAAGCTTTTTGAGGGGTTTAAAACAATCTCCACTTTTCGTGTGTTTGGTTTCCATGCCAAAAGCCCTTTCCTGCAGTCTGCTGCATTAGGCACAGTGATGTACTGTGAGACTTGCAGTTATAAAATAGCTGGGCAGGATTTTGATACCATTTGCCTCCCTCCCGATTAAACTAAATTTGGCTCATTAAAAGCATCCTTTCTGTGTTTCTTTGCCTACCAAGCCATGAAGACAGCCCACCAATATGTTCATCTATTGCTTTTTGCAGTAGATGACAGGAAATTGGAAAAATTCAGTTCCATCTTCCTGTGTAAAAATTAAAGCTGTGCAGGGTGGTGCTGGTTTGAAAAAGGTCTCATTTTAAAATTCTGCGGGGAAATAGCAGGAGAGTGAACTGGGTAACAAATATGCAGGAAATCAAGGTGTTGGAGTTCAGGGTGCTGCATGCAAAGAGCTGTGTCATGGCACAGAGGGAATGGTATGGGATAAAAGCATATCCTTTAGATTTAGTTTCAAATCAACGAACCCCAGCACTGGTGAAATTTGAATTTTGTGCTTCGTAACTTGTAATTTGGCCCTGTTCAACATGAAGCTTCTTCAATTAACCCTTTGCAGTTGCCCAGGATATTCTCTGGATTGGCCAAGTTTTGTTGGCATCATTGGGCTTTGCTTATTCTGGTCCTTCACAGGTTCATCCAATTACTGCCTCAGGAGATAGCCTGGAAAGGCTTCCAGGTTAGATATTATCAATAGAGGTCTGAAGGATTGTTAAGTTTTTCTAGGTTCTTAATTCTTTCTGTAGCTAAATAGTAACATTTAGTCCATGTCTGTGCTGGGGAAATAAACTAAACATGCCAAAGCATGGGGGGAGGAGAGAAGGATAATCTCCAAAGAGCTGTTCTGTCCTAGCACTTAAAATTTATTTTTTTAAAAAATTACTTACCAGATCAATTTATTCTTGTCTGGGGAAGGGCAGTGATTCTGGGGAAAAAACAACAGCTTTCCCTTGGGAAAATAAAAAGTGAAAACAACTGGTCAAAGTTTTGGATGACCTTGCAGAGAAATAGAAGTGTGGCTGTTGAAAGAGGGTAGCCAATGTGGCTGGGTTTTGCTGTAATACCCTTACAGCTTCACCAGTCTCTGGTTTGGGAATTGTGTCCTTGCTCAGAGGAGGAACAGCAGCCCAGGGGGATAAATTGCACATCTTTGAAGCTGAGTGGGTGCAAAGCAGAGCAGGGCTCAGAGTGCTGCTGGGTGAGAGTCCAGAGCCCTCCTGGAGGGCAGAGCTCTGCTGGCCTCAGCACGTTTTGGTGCCATGCACTGGTCAGAGCTCTGCTGGGACAGAGAGCTCTCCTTTCCCAGGCCCAGCTCTCCCCTGCAGTCAGCAACAGCCAGGTCTCTCTCCCAAGCTGTGGCTGCACTGGAGGAGCACAGGGGAGGTGCAGCTCTGTGGCTCTGAGCTGGTGATTCTGTGGTGGGCTGAGTAAACATGTCCTTCTTTTGATGACCCTCATTTGAAGCCTAGACTGGAAACCAGGCTTGTGGCTGTTCTCAGTGCCTCCATGTCACTGGTGGTGCTGCCAGATGGCTGTGGGTGACCTCAGCTGAGCACAGGGAAGGTGGCTGGAATGGGGTGTCCATTGTTCACCAGTTAATTGGCTCCTTGGATGGTTGTACCAAGCTGTTAAAATAACTGTCCTGCCTTCCCTCCCTTCCAATGTCACCAGTGACCATGAATGAGTTTGAGCAGGGAACTGCTTCTGTTTCCAAGCAATTCTGTTTGAAATTTGTCTGCAGCAGTGTCCACGTCAGAAAGTGAGGGCAAGAGCACTGATCCTGGCAAGAGGGACAGTGGTAGGAAAGGAGGCTGGGGAGGAACTGCCCACTTGCCAACAGACCCATGTTATGTTGAGTTAATGACTGATAAGTTGTTCTTTATCCTTGGGTCAGTTGCCCTGATAAGATCTGTTTCCTTTCTCTTGAGAAATAAATACCTTGTTTAGGTGGTAAGGCCCTGCAGTTCTTATCATCCAGCAGATCTCACCAAAGCTGAGGGAGTATTTTCCTACAAGGACATAAGATGTCCCTATGTCAGGATATCTGGCTTAAAACCAAGTTCTTTTTCTTTGCTGATGGTGCTCCTGGACTCAGTTCAGAGAACACCTTCTGCCTGTCTTTCCAGAAGCTGGTGGAGGTGTAGAAAGGACAGGGGGGCACATTTTTCTCCTAATAGAATATTTTGTACTTCAGAAAAAAAAAAAAAAAGGCAGATTGGGACTTTCAGCTGCTGTGTTCATACCAATGTTGCAGAAATACTCTTTTAAATCAGGATTCTTAAGAATCCTGAGTGACCTGCTCAGTACTCTGGGCTCTCAAAGCTCTTAATGCTGTCTGCTTATTCTCCCCATTCTTTTTCTCCTCTCAACCTGCAAAGGTAAGAAACGTGGTTTTCCTGATATTCAGAAAGATACCTCCTATTTCTGCCAAACCTGGTCTGCCTTGCTCGCATTCCTGAGCTGGTAAAAATGGGAATTTCAGTAATGACCAAAAAGAACACTCTGCCCAAGTGTGAGAGGAGATAACAGTGAATGGAGAGATTCTGCTTTCTTAAAAGCAGCCAATTCTGGTTGCTGCTGAAAGGGCCAGAGCCAACCAGATCCCTTGGATGAGGGAACAGCCCGGGAGAGCTCTGGTGTGTGCAGGGCTCTGCAGTGTCTGTCTGAGCTCAGCCTCTGATCCCCAGCCAGACCAGGCTCATGTCCCTCCCACAGCACCGCGTGGCCGTGGCTGCCTGTGCTCCTTCTTCTGCCGGGGATGTTCTGGGATACCTTCCTTAGCAATAACTGCTGTGGAGCAGAGATGGAACTCACTGGAGGAGTCTGTGGTCCTTGGGTCACAGGGAAATGCAGCCCTGTGGGCATTGCTTCAGTGTGGGCTCAGTTCTGTGACACTTGAGACATGTTTGGCTGAACAGAAATGCCTCAGTAGGAGTCAGTGAAATCAGCAATGTACAATTGGTGCTGGTTCCTTGTTATTCTGGTAAGCCACTCTGACAGCAGAGTGAGAAACATCTGCAGGGCCAGACTGTCCCTCAGCTGGGCTGGGACAGGGGAGGGAATGACCCCTGTGTGGGATTGAGAAGGGCTGGTGAGCAGGAAAGACGGACAGATATGAGAAAACAACAGGATAACAGAAATAATGGTGGTTTGAAATAGGCTCTTCCCTCAACTAGATTATTTACTAGAGCAATGGATATTATCAGTTCCTTCAAAATGAAAATACCTTGGAATGCACATTTTACTGAAGGAGTTGAACATCAAAAGGTGTCCATAAAGCCTGGAACTTGGCAAACGGAAGAGAGATTTAAATGTCTGTGGGAAAGAGATCAGATACTCCTCTTGAAATTTACCTACGCTTATTATCTTTAAATTACTTTTTATGCAGGTAATTAAAGAGCCTTTTAAGAGAACTAGAAACCAATAATTTGAATATAGCAGGTACTTTGAGTTGCTCTACAAAAAGCACCTCAATTTTGTTTTAAGATAAATATTACAGAACCTGTGAAAAGGCTTTCTGTTCTTTAAGACTCTATTTCAATACTGTTTACTAACAGAAATGTTTGTTGTTTTTCTCTTTTTCCAGACCTATTCAGGGCTGTTCTGTGTAGTTATAAATCCTTACAAGAACCTCCCAATTTATTCGGAGAACATTATTGAGATGTACAGAGGGAAGAAGCGCCACGAGATGCCACCGCACATTTACGCGATATCCGAGTCTGCCTACAGGTGCATGCTGCAAGGTAAGGAGCACTCACTGGGGATTTAACAGCTACCTGCCAGCTCCTTCATGTACCTACAGCTTGGGGTTTCCTTATCCAGCTCCATGGAATCAGAATTTTAAAGAATCATGTTTGTGTGACTTGCTGAGGCGCAGCAGCAAAGTGATACCAACACAATTGTACCGGGCGAGCTGGTGCTCTGGAAGTTGTAGCAGAAATACTTTGTTCCTAAAAAAAAATAAGAGATAAGCTTCATGTCAAAAGATGTTGTGCTCTGGCTGTGGAGGAAGGAAGAGTAAAAGAGTGATTGAAAAGAGAAAGCTATAAAAATGTTGGTGTTTTGGCAGCTGACAAATAATCTGAGGTGACAATGGAACAATGGCATGTTTGAGTTCAAAAAGAGGTCAGGGAAATACTTAACCTGGAGGAATATCTTTTTTTTTTTTTTTTTCCTCCTAACTTATGTATGTCTGTAGTAGAATAGGGTGAGTTTATGAGAGGTTTGAATTTTGGCTTTAAGGCTGTGCTGGACAAACATGAAAACTGAATCTGATGTGATACAATTTTGTTGAAATGAGTACCTACTGTTGAACTTGCACAGTTGCATTTCTGACACAGTATTCTGGAAGCACAGCTCATACTATCCAATATTGATTCATATTTAGGGGGCTGTTAAAGGTGTGGGGACACCAGCATGCTGTATCCAGAGAGGTGTGTGTACCCAAGAGCCAGGTCTGCACACCTTGCTGTGTTTTGTGCTGTAGCTGTGGAGAGACTGGAAGGAGGGGAAAAGCTGTTTGACCTACTTCACACAAACAGAGCAAAAGCTGTTTCTGCTACTGGCTTAACTAACCATTTACATGTTAACTTTTTTTAGACATTTTATATCTTTCAATACATCACACAAGTCTTTGTTTCTTCAGTTGTGACTTTGTCTTTGGGGCTGCTTAATAATCAACTACAGGTTGCTGAGTGTCCTTTCTCCTCAGGAGAACTGTGCTAGCAGAGTGGGGTGATGCAGGGACAGGCAGGGGAAGAGCAGCAAACTGAGGCCCCCAAGAGTTGTTCTGCTTCCCAGTGGGTATCTGGGCCTCTGTTTTCATGTGTATTTGTGAAAGAAACTCTGACTTCTTGACCAGAACAACAGCCTCTAGCAGCACAGGTCAGAGGACCCTTAATAAGTCCATGTGCAATAACAGCAGAGCAAACCTCAAGATTATTTTAAAGACTTCATTGTAGCAGTCTCAAGTGGTTTGTGATTAAGGGCTTCCCACTCTGAAAGCACCTCTTGAAATGGTCTCAAGAATACATTGAAGTTTTGAGACAAATGTCCTCTAATAAAGTAAGTCAATGTCAGTAGTTAGCACACTCTGGGTGCTCCATATATTAGCTCACATACCCTGCTGGTGCTGATTTGTATCTCTGGAGATCTTGCTACATGGACAAATGTTACTATTTTTGGAAGACGGAATTAACAGAAATGCACCTGGTGGTGTATGTTTGGTTACAGTCCTCTTTTCTTTCCTTCTGATGTATGGAGGTTTATATTTTGTATCAAATCTCTGTGCTTACTTTCTTTTTGATTGTCTGAGTTTTCATTTGAACAAGCAAAGGCATAGGTTGGAATAAGAATAGATGAAACCCATGCAATGGGATCCATTATTTAGGGAATAACTTGTTTATGGGTAACTAAATCTGTGTTTCTAGTGCCCTTCACCTGTATGGAGCCACTCCCTGCTTATTTTAGGAAGCATTTGCAGGAGTTAATGAATTCCCCATTGATGGTTTGTCTCCACAACTGCATTGAGGGATAAATTAAAACTCCAGCACAGGCATTAGTGCTGGTCATGGTGAGGATTTGTGTCAGCTCTGGCACTGACCCTGCTCCTTCTGTGCTTCCAGAGCCTTGATGCTGAGAGACACTTCAGGGAACCCAGTTTGTCTCCATATAAATAAAACTTGCAATTACAACAACCAAGGTTTTGTAGTCATTAGAGCACCAAATAATATTTGTCCTAACAAGATTATTACATTATTCCATTTGTTTTCTGGTTATCAGTGGCAACACAAGGTCAGCTACTGAGTGTGCCCAGGATTTGGTGAGGAGAGATAGGTTTTTCCTATCAAATATTTTAACACAATGTACAAAATGTCTTTAATCTTCTAACTCTGCCTTGTATTTAGCAGGCATTCAACCTCTAATGAAACAGAAAATACCTGTCAGAAGGTTTTGGCTGGTAGAAATATGTCTCTAACTGGGAACTAGCTGGGTTAATCAAAATGCTTCAGATTAATCATCAGAGGTCTCTGCAAGCATTTCTTTGCAGCATAATCCTTGGCCAGGATGCTTTTGCTGATAAGTTACTGACACATACTTATAAAAGTGTTGTTCTGCAGTTCCTGTCTGTGCACGTAGCTGCTTTGGGAGATAGAGCTGGGATGGCAAAGAGAGGGCTGGGGAGAGGAGTTTTTCCAGTATTATTGCAAGTCGTGCTACTGCTGGTACAGCATATCCATAGCTTTCTTTTGATATGGATGACTGCTGTGTTTCCAGTATTTGACGTCTGAAGTTTAATTATTAGGATTCAAACCTGAAATTGAAACCATAGGAATGCAATTCCTTTAGAGAATATGGCCTTACCCTAATAGAAATATCCTGGCCACTAATTTAGATTAATGACAGTGGTTGGCTGGATTTTCCTGGCCTGTTCAGTGGTATTTTGTGCAGTATAATCATGTTTATTTTCCTTGCAGCTAATCACAAACTACTCATTTCCAGGTGTTTGTGAACAATGTTTACAGTGATGAACAGGGTACCTGGACCTGAGCTGTGACTCTGAGCAACCTGATTTCTTAAACCACAATTTTTCTGTGCTGAGAATTGGGCACAGTGAGTAAAGTGTTACTCAGTCTCTTAATGCTTTCATGCCTCTAATTCAGAGCATGGACAGTCACAGCTCAGCTTCCAGTTTCTGCTGTTCTGAGGTTTCATATGTTTAAATTAATGTTTGTGCTTTAATAAGAAAATTGAAATTTCTATTTAGATTATGAAAGTAAAAGGTTTTCTGGTCAGCAGAACTGCTGCATGTGCATCTCCATAGTTATTCCTTGTCTTAAACATTTGTGGAACACTCCAAACTGGGAATACAAATGGATCCCTGCAGTTCTTCATGAGTGCTGTGGTGGGAAAGGTCCGTGTGGAAGCATTGCTGAGTGCCATCAAACCCTGCTCTGTTCTTGGCTCCCTGAAGAATTTCCTGTTTGGGGGGACCTCCTGCCTCTCTGGCTGCCCAGGGCAGCCCTCCCTGTGCCCTTTGGGGAGGGGAAGAATGGGCTGGAGATGTGGGTCACTGCTTGCCAAACACAGAGGGCAGAGGGTGAGGGAAGAGCTCTGACACACAGAATAGGTCCAAGAAGCCAGTTTGGAGGGGGAATGGTGTTCCCCAGGGAACAGAATGAATTCTGCAAGCTGCCACAAGAGAGGGAGGTGCAGCATTGTTTTCCACGGCTGGGTGCTGCAGATGAACAGGTCAGTGGTGGGGCAGCTGGGAGGCAACAGGGATTTGGGTGAGTTCTGCAACAAACAGCAAAACTCAGGCAGTGCTGGATTTCCTCAGTGCTGTCTTTGCTGCAGCACTTATATTAAAGATTGAATTGGAGGTAGTCTTGTTTAAGGCAAGCAAGACTTGGGTGCATTCTAGTTATGCCAGTCAGGATTTCTCTTCAGGAAAAGACTCATTACCCAGTGCCTGACCGCAGAAGATAATAACCTGCAATTCAGCTTTCCAGTCTGGATTTCCCCTCTCTTTCCCCCAGTAATTATTGTTCAAAGTGCTGTGGTAGTAGGGTGTTGCTTCACAGGTGGTTTAGTGGATTTCTCCTGCACTTTCCCTTCATTTCCCTAAGGAGGAGGTGAAGCAGGGAGTACCCATATCCCAGGGGTGATGGACTGAAGCACTGGGGTAGGGCTGGTGTTGGCCCCACAAAGTATTGCTGGACAAAGGTTTTCATGGCTGCTGGTTGCCATGATCATAAGGAGTTGGTGTCCTAATCCCTGTGACACTGTTGACCTTAATTCTGTTTGGTTATACAGTTTGCAAGCCTTGCTAGTGTTCCTTAGTCCTGCTGAAAATTATGGGCCATAAAAATTGGCCACAGACTAGGATTTTCCTTAAGAAAATGAATTCTCTAGGGCTCATAGGTCTGTGACAATATTTTACCAGCAAGGGAGACTTGATGGTGCAAAAGTGGCACTCATAAATTTTTCCCTAGTGTTTTTACCACAGTTGACTTTTCTCTTTTCCCTCTTCCCTTCCAAGTTTCCCCCTGCATTTCTAGAGGAAGTATGGCTTTGTTTTATTATGCCTCTTTATTCAATGACACAAAAGTGCTTCGCAAGAAATATTAAGGAAAACTTGTTGACTTTTTGTTGCTAAAGCCCAGCTTGCCTATTAATATTACTCTTGTATAATTATGCTTAGTCTCTCCTTTTTATCCTGTTTCCCTGAGGACATCTTGATGAGCACCAAATTAGCACTGATATTTTAGGCCTGCCTTTAATCCTGTTGCAGAGAAGGTTTATCGGAAACAGCGTAAGACGTGAAGGGAACACTTGGTGTTGGAGAAGCCAGAACTGCCTATAGGTGCAATACTTCTCTCTTACAAACATCTTATTGATCTATATTTGTAGCTAATCTTGATTTAAATCCTCCCTTGGAGGCATACCCACCCCCTGATACAGAAGAAAAGAATTGAAACTAAAATAAGACAACTCTTGAAAAGAAAAAGTCTATTAAATCTTCAAATGGAAGAGGGAAAAATTGCTCTGAGAATAAAAATCTTGGGAGTGATGGTTGGTGTTCTCTGTTGTGAGGAGCAGATGGGACCTGATAAATGTGCCATTAATGTTCTTGGTATTTTCATTACATCTCGACTTCCCAAAAGGGTCCCCAAGGGCTTTTAATGAGTTACAGAGTGCAGGATGATGATCCCAGCAGAACTGGCTGCTTGGTAAATGCCAGGTGAAGGATTTACAGGTCCCTTTATTGTTACACTGAGAATTCTGGGCTTTCACTTGGTCCGCTCAGACAGGTGTGGAGTATAAATACTTCAGTGACAATACCATTAACATCCAGATTGCTTGTACACCTCCAGGAGTGGAACAGGCAGTGTCTTCATGGCTGAGTGCAGGGAAAGAGATTCTTGAAGCAAGAAATGAAATAGAAAAAACTGAAATCCATCATGCTGAAGCAGTCTCCTGCCTCATTATTTTTGAATTTGCAGTAAAATCATAAATACTTGTCAGCTGAACTGGTTTTGCAATATTTCATCTTCTCCTCACTTTTGTGTTCTGTATCTTTATACTAAATCTGTGTGATTCAGGGGCTAGAAGTTGTCATGATTTAAATTATTGTACCTTGCTTGGCCATCTGAGAATGGCATCAGTTGCAAGTACTTATTGAACAAGCTCAGTTGATCTTATTGTACCACAATCTAGTTTTAGAAACTGTATTTTTAACTTTTTTTTGTTATTGTTGGAAAAGTTTTAGTTCTTTGGTTCTTCACTGACCTTTGTCCTTCTCTGTGTCAAAATGTGACTGGATCCCTGTTTATTGTTCAGCCTCAAGGTTGGGCACTTAATTAGGAAAACAACTCTTTCTTAAGGCTCAGTTGCTTAGAAGTGTATTTGAAGTGGTTGACATATTTTTTTACGTAATTTCAGTAACTTTCTTGTATTTAAAAATGAGACAGGAATGATAATTGTTATGTAAGGAATTCTTAGTTTCTTCAGTGCCTTGGTTATTTTCTTCCCACTTCTGAAGTACAGTGCTGCAATAGATGAGCCACTTCCATGGGCTTTTTTGGTTGATATTCTGAGCACCCAGAGATGACTTTAATTTTAAAACTTGCTATGCAAGCTGGCCTCATAATTGAATTGTGACTGTGCCTACAGACAGGAATTCAAGACTAAGTGCATCCAACTTGGGAAATCATTCATGAGATGAATCATTTTGTGCGATTACTCAGTCAGCACCTGCTTCTGCACTGAAGCTTTAGTTTAAATTAAACTACTTTTATTTCTAGGTAGTTGTGAAATGGATAATTCGCTTCTGCTTGGCTCAAGCCTGGAGATGACAGGCACAAGCAGCAATGCTTTGGTGTAACAAACCCTTCAATGTGTCGTGATCTGGAGGGCAGCATGAGAGCCCTGCTGGGTGCTGGGCACAAAGCTGGGGTTTGTCAGTCGTGCCTGCATTCCTCTGGGCTGCTCAGCTAGGAGTGCAGCCATTACTGCTACTGCCAGCACTTGCAGGAGCTCCTTCTGCCTCCCCAGTCCTCTTGACTTAAATTTGTTATCCTTTGGCAAGGAAGCAACAAGCAGCAGAGCAGTGTTTATCCCTTAGCAAGTGGGGAGAAGTGAGGGCTGCTGGTGTCCTGCTCCTTGTCTTTGACCCCAGGGTCACATCACCAACACAGCTGCCAATTTATATCTTGGTGTATCCCCAGCTTCCTTGCACTTGTCCAGACTTGATGCTCTCAGGTACTTAGCTGCTTAGGAAATCCTGGCAGACCTTGTGTGCCTTCCTCAAGGATCCAGAGTTGCAAGGTGGTGTGCATCTGTTTCATAGAACAAGGTGAATAAAAACTCGTGGCTTTCAGATCACCCTGGGGAATTCAAATTCTTCCTGTTCTAGAGCTTTTTCAAAGCCATCTGTTGGTGTGTAGAAGGAAAATCCAGAAGAAAAAGCAGGAAAAAATAGATGTCTACCTCTTTATGTATGCCTGCTATGAAGTTGCTCCGGGAAGTTCTTGTGGAAAATTTGAGGAAAATATTAGGAAGTCACTCTCTGAAGGGTCTGTAAATAGAAAAATGCTGAAAATAGAAAAGCTGCAAGAACCTCACAGATGGAATAGCTGATGGACTGTGCTGCACAGAAACATTTCACACAGAGCATTTGGCAGCAGAGCAGCCAGATGTGAGCTACTGGTGCCATCTCTGAGGGTCCTGCTCTGATCTGGGAATCTGGAGACCACTGTACTCAAAGGGAGTTTGGTAACAATCCTAACCAAAGGGGCCTTTGATGCAGTGTGAGGAAAGGCCTTCGTATAGGCAAAGAACTGGTTAACGATTGGTCAATCTTGCCCATTGTTTTCTGCTTTTTATGGTTTGGGAGTTACTGCTGCAAACTCTTGAACCTGCATTCCTCTAGTTTGTGCATTTTTTTCATGAACATCTTGGGAAAGAGAGGGGGCTGCGAGGGGGTCTTTGACTTACTGTTATGCTGGATAGCAAAAACAAGAGCCTGACGTGCAAAACTGTAGCTCAGTGTCCAGGAGGAGGCTGAAACCACGTGTGAGGCTCTGTGTGTCCCACTGAGCACTGGTGTGTGCTGAGGGGATGAATTCTCTTTGTAATGTTGGAGCTGCTACTGCTGAAATAGGAGCTGTAGGGATGAAAGGTTTGTGGAAACCTAAATGCATCTGTCAGCCATGGTTGTAAATCAGGTAGAGAATGTGAGGACTAAGTGGAAAAGGGATTAATCTAGGAAACATTTTTACCACAGACTTGGCACATTTTCTCTCTATTTTCATAATACATACAATCAATCTATAATAATGTAATATTTTTATAATATATAGACTTACAGTACATGTCAAGGACAAACACAGGTGAGACCCTACCTGCAGAGCTGCCTCCAGCTCAGGGGTCCCAGCACAGGAAGGATGTGGAGCTGCTGGAGCCAGTCCAGAGGAGGCACCAGGATGATGCTCTGAGAACTGGAGTTATTCAGCCTGGAGAAGAGAAGGCTCTGGGGAGACCTCAGACCCCCTTCCAGTGCCTAAATGGGCTCCAAGAGAGCTGGACAGGGACTTGGGACAAGGGTCTGGGGTGACAGGAATGAGGGAGTGGATTTAAACTGAAAGAGCAGAAGTTTTAATTAGAGATTAGGAAGAGATTCCTCCCTGTGAGGGTGGGCAGGCCCTGGCACAGGGTGCCCAGAGAAGCTGTGGCTGCCCCTGGTGGATCCCTGGCAGTGTCCAAGGCCAGGCTGGATGGAGTTTGGAGCAGCCTGGGATACTGGAAGGTGTCCCTGTCCGTGGAGGGTGTGGGACTGGATGATTGCTAAGGTTCCTTCCAACCCAAACCATTCTGTGATTTAATCTGCACTTTGTGCAGCCCTGGCCTGCCCTGCATTCGGCAAAGAGGAAATGGAACAGGAGACATTGACAAAACAACCGGAATGAACAAAACTCTTCAGTAAGGAAATGACAGTTCAGGTCAGATGTAACAGAAATCTAAATCTGAAGTTGCACAGGCAGAGGGAATAGTGAACCTCCTCCACCCATCTCTTCCTATGCAAGAACAAAGAGTCATTACTTGGAATTTGCAGATGACATGTTCAAAACAGCAAAAAGAAGCAATTTTTCTAACAACAGAGCTAAACTGTGATAGTCTGTGCCTCAGGGTATAGTGGGGGCTTAAAGCTAGTGTGAGGAATACATGCATCAGGAAATTGCGGGAGAATTTGGTGGCTGCCATGAAAGTCTTGTGGGGAATCATCCTTATCTCCTCCTTGCATTGTCTGCTGTTGCACTCAGGTACCATCTACTGCTCTGAGGTGTTCAACAGGCCAACAAGAGGCAGCTGGTAAATGGCATTATATCTCTTTTTAAAGCAGAAGTTGTTCATGGTAACATTCAGCATCTCAAATGAAAGAGATTTAAAAGATGAAGTTAAATTTTTCTTCACAAAACCACAAGGAAATATTATTGCCTTTAGTACTGGAATGAGTTCATAGTTACTGGGTCAAAAGTTTCTATGATTATTATCATCTTTCTTTTACCCTTGTTTTTCACATACTTTTCTAAAGAAAGACTAAGGATGGAAGAAAGGTGGTGTTAGGTGTTGAAAATGGATGAGGAAAAGTTGTTGGGAGGGAGGTGTTTTTCCTGTTCCCCTCCTGCTTCAGCAGGGAGATATTACCCCCCTTTTTAGTGTCGTGTACACTTGGTTATTAGATGGAAACAGTGTTAAAACAACAACCAAAGCCATTTGGTAACCAGTGACCCTTCATGAGAGAAAGATTCCATCAGTTACCAGCGTATCTGCTGTGAAACTGCTGGATGGGTGTCAGTGCTTTGTACTTCCAGGAAATAATGTTTGTGTCAGGCCTGTGTGCTCAAGGGGGAGAGAGAAGGGGATTTTAAGGATTTCCCTCTGTAACTAGCAGAAGGAATACATGATGCTCATGTTTAGAGAAGTGGCAAAGGGAACAGGAAAATTCTTGTGTGTGCACAAGTGCATGTGAGTGAAAGGTCTTTTGACCTGAAAGAAATTAAGGTCAACAGCTTTCTTCCCAAGGAAAGGAGATCTATGACTTTGTCTTAAAAGCTGATGGATGGGTTTATATTGTGCAATTGCAAATGGTTGTGCTAAATTGGAACTTAACTGTGAACTCAGACATGACTCAAGCTCAAGAGGGTGGGAGTGTGGTGTTTGTCCTCTGACTTGTTGAACTTCTTCAAAACCTGTGCAGAATCAAACTTAAAGCAAATTTGTGTTTAAAATAAAAGTAACATTTACTTGGGGTTTTTGAGGAAAGGATTTTAGTGTCTGAGCTGTCTCACTTCATTTGAGATACTCACGCCACCCTCCCCAAATCTTCATTTTTGACAAATGTTCACCTTGAACGCACACTGCACATGCAGTATGTTGTACTGTACCATTTCACATTCACATGGTGGTCTCGACTGTAAAGTGATGAAAACTCAGGAGCTTTTGTCTCCTGAAACATCTCATGTGAACATAGCAGTGGCTTTTGCGTGTTCTCTTGGAAAAGTGTTTTGGAATTCCTTATGATGTTCAGTGCTTGGAAAAAGCAATAACTGCAGTGCTGAAGAGCAGCAGTGTAGGGAGTCTGTGCAGCAAATCTGTGCCAAAAAGTATTTTCACATAACCGTGTTTGTCACAAGGCTTGCTGTGGGACTGAGGATATATGCATCAGAAAAATCCTTACAACTCATTGCCCAGCAGCAGGCAGGCTGAGGTGTTGGGATGTATCCCTGTACGTGGCTGTGGTGGGGTAATGTGTGAGCTGATCTGTGTCCTGTGCGGTGCTGAGCACACCAAACCACTGCTCCTGCTGGGACTGTTGTCACACTTGCTATCTCTCCAAACTCGCCGAGTTCAGGCATAATCAAACAGTTTGGGAAAGAGGTCACCGCAGTGAAAGTTCCCAGCCCATCTTGTTAAGTGGTTTGTGCTTGATTGTTTGTTTGGAAAGGACAAGAGCAAAAGTTAAATGAGTGAACTTACATGGCAGATCTTACAGTTAAAGAGCCTCCTTGAATCTTTGTCTCAGTTGACAGTGTAATCTTTGTCTAAACAAAATTATTCTACATGGGAAGTAGAACAACTTAAGCAGGATTGATGGAGAATGGAAACCACTGCTATGCTGAGTGCTCTGCAGTCCAAATAAACCTTGTCCAGCCTGTGGCTTGCCAGCTCTTACTAATCTTAGGTTACTGCTAAGCAGAATGCAAATAAGAGCTGAAATTGAAGTGTAGGGATGGCCTGTGTGGATTTTCATTTCTCCTGGGGAGCTCCTTGGGAGCCCCAAATCAGGAAGGCAAAGCTTTGCTCGTGTGTGTTGGCAGCTTTATGGGTGTAAGGGAGCAAATCCTGGCAGCTCAGGCTGGGGCAGTTGGAGGAATTTTTCCTTATGGATTGTCACTGCCGTTCAGCTGAGCTGCTTTAACCCCTCTTGTGTGACCCAGTCCTTGGCCTGGCCAGTGACCTGGGCCCAGAAGCTGTGCCTGGCCCTGAGCATGGCAGTGTGGGGTCAGGAGCACTCACACAGCCCAGCCAGCTTTCCCTGAAGCTGCCTTGTATGCTCTGCTCATCTCCGAAACTACAGCAGTCCCCTGTTTGAAAAGGCTGAATAAATAACCCCATGTTTGAATCTGTTAGGGGAGCAGCATGTTACCCATGAACTGCTGTTCACAAATGTAGCAGCTCTGTTGTAATTTCTAACTTACATCTACTAAAGCTTCTCTTAATGATAGTTAATAAAGGTAGCGAAAGACTGGTAGTGAAGACTAAACCATATTTAAGGTTCTTCAAATTTAATTGGGACTAAAAAGTAAACTAAAATTCAGGTTCTCTCTGGTATGTGGTGAAGCTACCCCCAGTTACATGAGGTGGGCAGGACATAGTCCTGTTTGTTTTGTCCTCTTGTGCTGACTCAGCCCTGGCTGGCAGTGCTGAGAACGTCACAGTTTTCTCCTCAGGAATTTGGGGAATTTCAAGCTAATGTTGCAAATGCCTCACTCGTGATTTCTAAAATAGTCTCAATTCACAGCTTGGCTCAGTCCTCCCAGGCTGGGGCTGTGCTGGGTGAGGGAATGATGAGTGTGGTCACCTTGTGTGCTGCAGAAATGCAAAAAATCCCTGTATCCAGTGCTGTGGGTCACTGGAACAAGTGGGCAGCATAAGCCATGACTGGGCTTTGAGTGACCTCTGCTATGTATCACTGCTAATTATTAACTTCATGTACCAGCCAGCAGCAAACCTGGAGTGTGGCTGTTGTGATTTATCTCAAATGTTCCAGAGGAAGGGATAGAACCACTTTTTTTTTTTTCCTTTTTAATAAAAGCTTTTGTTATTTTATCTTCACAAATAGCAGGGCCACATAAAGTGTTTACATCAGTGTCCAACCCCAGAGGGAAGAGATGTTTTATTGACCCTTCACTACAGACTTGGAGATTTCTTGCAGTAAGAGGCAGGAGTGAAATGCTGCTTTGTTAAAAGGGTTTGTGGCAGCTCGAGCTGACAGGTCTCAGGCAGGCAGAGGAAATGCAGGAGACACTGGCTGTGTCTGTGCTGTATCAGGCTGGGTGGGAAATACCAGGTGAACACCCAGAGCTGGGAGCTGCTGATTGATTTAAAGCAGCACTGTTGCATCTGCCTTTGAAGTTGGGCTGCAGGGAGAGGGTTGATGTAATTCTCCATGGACTGATATCTGATCGGTATTGGGCACTTTCAGTGTTCTGAGAGAAAAGTGTCTGAGCACTGATGAAGCAAAGCTGATAAATTATACTATTCTAAAACTTAAAACCACTGGATACCCACGAGGAGTGGACTGCACCTGAATTTGGTCTTTGTTCTGGTGTAATTAATGTTATGTGTTTTAGGACAAAGAAGGATAATTTCTGCCAGTTCATTGCTTGTCACTTTCAAAGAAATGAGTTGGATATAAAATCTGACCAACGTATGAGTAAGCTGATGCTGACAAGGCAAGAAGAAAAAAATAAATGCAGTTTGAAGGTGCATCAAGAGAGATGGCTTCCCCTGAAGTGTCCTTGAAAGTTTCTGACTTCTAGAGGTTCCTTCCAGCTTTTGGAAGAATAGTGCAATGACCCTACTCACCTTTCTTGGAGACACCTGTGATGTTTCCATCCTTTAGTCACCTGAAACCTCCCAAGGAGGGTAACCTGACAATGATACTGTCCAACTCCTGTAGCACTGCTGAAAGTGTCACATCAGACACTTCAGGCATGTGTAGGTTCAGCTTCTCTAAAACTTTAAACAGTTTTACCTCGGTGAAATTTAGGTGTTCAAAATTGAAATGTCAGCTTTATATTATTAGCAAATGTTCTGCTTCCTGCAAAGCTCCCTGGAGTGTTTGGTGGGTTACTGTGGCCACAGTGCTGATTTATTCCTACAAACTGCCCTGGCTTTGGGAAGCTGCAGAACTGCACTGAGGAGGGAGTGAGCTGCGCATGGAGATGATTGCACAGCTGCAGGCGGAGGTGAAATGCAGGATCACCAGAAATCTCGTGGTGCCCAGCAGTGTGTCAGGGCACATTTGGCTTGGTAGGTGCCCAGCAAACAAACTTGTGCCTGTCACTCTTCTTGTTGGCTCTGGTTAGAGGTGTTTGTTGCAAGGCACTTCACAGCGCTAAGTGTTTGATGATAGTTTAGGGAGTAACCAGGCAACATTTTGAAGACAAACACAAATTAAAAAGGCGTGCTTCATCTCTGTAACCAGATCTCTTCCCATGCTTATCAGTCCAGCAGGGAAATAGGAAAAAGAAAAGAATTGGAAGCTTGGAATTGAAGAGTGGCAGGTTGTGGGACCACCTGTGTGCTTTTCTTGTCATGTAGCATTTGTGACCCAGTCCTGGGAATGCTCTGGCAGCAGCAGAATCTTTGCTGGTGGGAAGCTCATTCTCCCCCTGGCACTGGCCTGTTTTCACAGAACTGGTCAGGAATGCAATTTTTAAATGACCTTGGATAGATTGATATCTGAGCCTGTTCACCTACAGCAGAGGGCACATACACAACAGATCCTTGGAGCCTGCATCCACAACAAACAAGGCTATCGAGCAGGGAACCAGGGAGCTCCTCCTGGGCACCTGAGGATGAAATACCACCTCCAAATAAACAAGCACCCTCCATTCCCCCTGCACGGGGCCTCTTTTTAGAAAGCCAGTCATTTCTCCCATTTGAGAAATATCAAGGAACTTGCCTCCTCCACCCCCCCAGAAAAGCAGGAGTTCTTTTGATGTCTGCTCCAGAAATGGGGCTGGCACTTGGTCACTGCTCTGGAAAAGGAAAACCTGTGACAGAATGAATGATCTATAAGAATCTTGTGCTTGAGTTTGGGGAAGGGCAGTCCTTGCTGTACCTGCAAATAAGAACCATTTTCTCTCCAGGCTTTTTCTGCTGGCTGGATGTGTGGTAGCCCATTGCTTTTTCTCCAGCCTGAGTTGGGAAACCAGGTTAAAACTCACATACATTTTCACTGCTTTGCTAGATTTAACCTTTTCACCTTGGCACACTTATTTCATGTTCTTACTTTAAATGAGGGGATTGTGAGACAGTCAGTGTCTGTATAAAAGTTACTGTTTGAGAAGAATTGTAATCAGAGATAGATTAAAGCTGAAAGCTGGTAAGGCACATGTGGCATTGTTTTCATAGATTTATCAATGAGTGCTAATTCAAAAAATGCCTTTCTGCTTTGGGCAGATCGCTCAGGGATAGCTCCAAATGGCTCCTTCCATTCATTCCAAGTCAAATAATGAGAGAGAGATATGGGCATTTTCAATAGTTAAAATATCTATATAGTAAAGGGTAATTGGAGCAAAGCCAGGTGTAGAGGTTGGGTATCTGTGTGCTTGTATCTCTGTTCTGTGAGAAAGTTCCTGTTCTTGAAATCTTGCTGCCTTTGAGTTTTGGTGGGAAACTTGAAGACAGATTTTTGCTTTTCTGTTTGATTGTCTTATACCAGGTTATAAATGACTGTAGTGTGACCAGAGCAGAACAAAGTCATGCTTTTGAGAAAAGCTGCTTTTAAAATACCGTAATTCTTTTGTAGTCGGACTCTATAGCTTTGAACTACAACTTTTCAGAACATCCTGCCTGAACCAGTTACCCAACAAATGCTTGATGTACGTGTGGAGTTAACTCCCCTTGGAGTTAACAGGGGGGTTCGTTAGGTCTAGTCTGTTGTGGGGGATATCTTTCCATAGCTCAGTGAATGAAGGGCTGTGGAGTCAGATGTTTTTGTATTTTGACAGTCAAAACTTCCTGCATTTTGTTATAACATCAGGATCTATTCTGACTGGATTTTTGAAAACCCTTTTGCAGCTGAGCACCAGGTTTGCTTGAGGAGCTGCCAACTGCTGTCCCCAGAGCTAATTCCTCTGGGGAGGGGAGAGCAGAGTAGGTAAAAATTACCTTCAGAGCTGTAATTCTTCCTTTCTTGTGTTCTGGTAATTCTCCTTGGCGTCTCTGCCAAGGGTTTGTCTCTGTGCTCTGAGGGGTTTCATGTGGCTGCTGCTCCCAGCCCTGAGCTGGCTTTGGCTGCTCCTCGCCTGGGGCTGAGATCCTGCCTTGGGTGGAGGTGAAAGGAGCAGGAGTGAAAGACATTCACACCTGGGGATGGGAGGAGGTGGCCCTTTCTGCTGGGGATGGTTTGCAGCTCTCCTGAGCTGGGCAATGTGCTCTTCTCAGTGGCTTTAGGGTGACCAGAGCCTCAGTAGCTGGCACAAGAGGTGCTTCTCATTTTCCATATGCTAATTCCAGTGTTTGTCTGGCTCTGTTCCAAACTCCACCAGGGAGCTGATCTGGTTGAAAACTAAATTTTGCTGTTCCATCAGCTACTGTGCATGTGTCTAGTCAGCTGCCTGCTCCAGGGAGGAATGGGATGGGACACTGGGCAGAGGAAACGAGACATCAACAGCTGCTCAAGTTGAATTACAGCAGTGGGGGAGATCCAGACTAAAGCTGGAAGTTTTTGGAGTATCAGGTTGTATTGCCTTGGTGCTTCCAGATTCTTCTATTCAAAAGGATATCCTAGTCTATAGAAAGTGTTATTTCATCAGCAGAAAATATTTTTTTTTTTTTAATTCATAGACTCTGCATGACTGGAACTCTGATTTTCAAATTAGGGGTATTGTATGAAATCTTTTCTGTGCAACTTGGATGTTATGGACTTTAGTGTAGCTTGAAGACCTTGGATTATATTTAAATCCAAGCTGCATTAAGTGGTAGATTCCAATGGCACTTGGCCTGTTTTGGTTTGTGTTTAAAACCAAAGGGTTGTCTTGTGATGTAGCTTAAATTAAGAGCTTGGTGTTTTTTCATTACCTCTTAAATGTCCTCATCCTCATGCTTATATTCACCTGATTGAGCTGAATTGACTTACTGAGCATCTTTGAATAGTGAGCTGAGCTGCTTTAACCCCTGAGCAGCCAAGCCCTGGGGTTTGTCTGCTCAGAGGAGTTTAGTTTCTTCCTCACCCCAGAGAGCAAATCTGACAAGAGCCACACACAGGCTCAGCCCTTCTGGCCAGGCTGAGGGAAATGGGGGCATTGCTCAGGGAGTCCTGAGGGGAAAAACCTCCTGCTCTGAAATCAGGGCTGCAGAAACATTGTGTTCTTCGGGGCAGGACAAGAGCTACAGAAACCAGCCAGAAATAACCCTTCCACATTAGTCATTTTGTCAGTCTTTTTCAGAGTGAGTCAAGGGAGATCAGCTCTTTCTTGGGCCAGAAGGCACCTGGCATTTGATGCTGCATGAAGCATCACCCTGAGCCTTCCTGTGTGGTTTTGGGTATTGTCAGTTCAGTGCTGGGTGCTGGAGCTGGCCACCAGCATCAGGAAGGGATCACAAGGAAATGAAGCTTGCTGTTGTCTTACTTCCACTTTCATGATCTGTGAGGTTCAGAGTCCAGATGGACACAGAAATGGATTTGGAGTGACATACTTTAGTGCAGATAATTTATTTTATAAGGTCTGTGTCTGTTCAGGCTCCCAGATAGAGAAAGTTAAAAAGCTTGGCTGCACTTGCTGGAGCTTCTGGCAATGACAAATAAATACAGCTTTCTGGACTTGTAGACTTTCTCTAGGACTAATTGGGTAAGAAAATTGATTTATGCAGTGTGCCTTGTGTGTTGGGGCACAGTAGCCTTGCATGGTAAATGCACAGGTAACAAATGTCACGATACAAAGCATTGACAAACACACACTGTCTTTAAATAAATTAAACTTTTAGGCAAACGTTAGCTGTGTTCTTAAGTTTTTTTGAAGTGCTAAACTGAGGAGCTCTAGTTTAGAGGAGACTGTGTTTTTTGAGGTAATGGCCTAGCTACAGTGCCAAAATTAGAATGAAGTTATTCTTGGGAAGTAAGAAAGGGGAAAATCAAGTTGTCACTTAAAAAAAATGCCTCAGTAAATACTAAAGCTAAGAAATACTAACTTTCAGCTCTATTCACGGTACCAACTTGGCTTTCATTCAGCTGTTTCTTCTGAAAGAACAAATGATTTGTACTGTCCTGCGTCACCTTGAGTTTTTGCTGGCGTACGGAGTTGCTTCAGTGCATGAGTCACTGCTGGCTGCCCCTGGCAGCAGGTCAGGGTCACAGAGCTGCACTCTTCTGTCTGTGCAGGACATCCAGCTGCTGCTGCACTCCTGCCCTGGCTTCAAAAACTCACTTTTGATAGGTCTTGCAAGACCAGCTCTCAGGTATCAAACCCAGAAGGACATAAACAAGTGTTTCCTTAATGTTTCTCTTGTCATACTCCCACTGCTTCTGCCCACTCTGTTTTCATTTCTTGCAATCCCAGTCTTGCCATTCCTTTTTTTGGTGTGTCTGTGCAGGAGTTGCTGCACCTCATGCAGCTGTAGGCAATGATCCAGGAGCATCCCTGCAGCTTTGTCAGGAGGGTCACCAGCTCTTGGAACTTTCCTTTCCCACTTCTAATAATCTAAACTAATATTCTTCAGTTCTCCTCCTGCACTTGTTCTGTTGTTTGTTACCCTTCAGGCAGGATTTTTGGAGCTCACATCTGCCTGCAAGACACAGTCACAGGCGCAGGATTCACCTTCTGCTGCTGGTGAGGCACAGCCCAGTGCAGCTGGTCTGTACCACAGGCCAGGGGATCACTTGTAGTTCTTAGTATTTTTGAACAACGGGCTCAAAGTACACCTGACTGTGTGTTTTTAACATTTTTCAGTCAGAAAGCACCTCCATTTTTTTGTCATACTTGGTGATAATGCAGTCTGAAGCTTGCCAGGGGTGCCATCTGTGGCTCAGCCTGTGGTGGCAGCGTGCAGGAGCATCTGCCTGCTCTGAAAGGCTCCACCTTCATGTCCTTCAAACTTTCTATTCTATTTCTGTGATTGAGTCCAGTCTTGGGGTTTTTTTTCCCAACCTAAATGATTCAATGTTTCTATTAATAAACTAAATAAAACACTAGAATTTCGTTAGGACCAGATCTTTTTTAGCTGGTTTGCTTTTTAAAATATGTTGTGTCTGTATGAACACAGCCCTTTGATCAAATGGGGTACAAAAGGGTTCCTGCCACCAGCACAATTTTCTGTACAGTTCTGAGGGCACAGATGGAGCACAACACAAATCAGACCACAACCAGGTTGGTTGTGCTGCTTTATGGCCCAAACCTGCACAGGGAGCTGAACAGGAGCTGTTTGCATCAGGCAGAGCAATGTGGGGGAGGCACAGCTCACTGCTGCAGATACAGATTTCATATATATGTGTGTGTGTGTATATGTGCAAAATTTAGTGAAGTACGGAGGGAAGTCCCCCTGTGCTGGCACTGCTGGGGCACCTCCAGTCCTGTGTCCAGTGCTGGGCCCCTCATGACCACAAGGACATGGAGGGAACAGAACTGGGAAGGGTTTGGAGCACCAGGAGTGGCTGAGGGAGCTGGGAAAGGAGCTCAGCCGGGAGCAAAGGAGGCTCAGGGGGACCTTGTGGCTCTGCACAGCTGCTGACAGGAGGGGACAGCCGGGGGATCAGGCTGTGCTCCAGGGGACAGGGACAGGAGGAGAGGGAACAGCCTCAGGCTGGGCCAGGGGAGGCTCAGCTTGGCCAGCAGCAGGAATTTCTCCATGGAAAGGGTGCTCAGGCCTTGGCAGGAGCTGCCCAGGGAGGTTTGCAGTCCCCATCCCTGCAGGTGTCCCAGGAAGGCCTGGAGGTGGCACTGAGTGCTCTGGGCTGGGGACAAGGTGGGCATTGGGCACAGCTGGGACTGGATGGTCTGGCAGGGCTTTTCCAGTCTGGAAAATGCAGGGGTTGGCCAGGAGTCTGTACAGTCCTGAGCTTTACACTTGAGCAAAGTTAAGCTTGATTTTATTTATTATAATGTAATCAACTTCAAATTGCCAATCAGAACAGAAAATGTGTTTGAAGTTCTGAGCTTGCAGGAGGTAATTATATTGTCCTGGAGCTGGTGAGAAACAGCTGAGGTGTAAAAGCAAGATCTTTGTGATGCAAATTCATGGAAAAGGTGTTGAACTCCTTGAAACCTGGCTCAAACAGGGCAGAAAGCACACGTAACTGAAATATTTTACTTGCTGCAGGTATATTTGAATGTTTTGATTATTTAATTTTTAATATGGTGCTGAAATATATTCTGTAAAGCTCCAGTCATGATGAAATAGCCCTTGCAGGGTGTATCTGACCTTCAGGAGTTCTTCTCAAAGTCGTGAGCACAGCTCTGGGTGTCACAAAAGTGCTGAGCCACAGCACTGCAGCATTTTGGGTTCTGTGGATGTCCTTTGGACGAGGCTTTCATGAATAAGCAGAATTGTGGGAGCCTTTCAGGCCTGCGTGTTCATTTAAAAAAGAAAACAAAAAGCTGGGGAGGAAAGCACTTGTTTGCTGGAGATGGCAGTGTGCTTCCCAAGTGTGGTTGTCAGAATTGTGTGCTTGAAACTGTTCTTCTCACATAAGGTTTAAAATTCTTTATGCATACAGAATAGGAAGTGTTAGGTCCACTTAATCTGAAAATATAGTTGAAAACCTTACCATGGATGATTACTAAATTTAACCAGAATTATAACTTCATTATCTGAAATGTCAGGACTTTTAAGAACTTCTAAGGTGTTGTTTGAGGGGTGTGTGCATGTGAACTGGGGATATTATTAAAGGGATATTATTAAAATTGCTTCAGAGAATCCTCAAAATTCTTAAACTGAAAAGATGAATGTGAGAAATAATTAAAAGAGACTGTGTTGCAAATTGCAGAACAGTGTAGACAAAACCCTCTAACTGTGTTTGTTCTTGTTTTGCAGACCGTGAGGACCAATCAATTCTCTGCACGTGAGTGACCATTTTTCATTTGGGCACTTTTGGGGATCTGTATTGTGAGAGGGGGCTTTGGTCTTTAATCAGTGTCAAAGCTTGGTCTTTAATCAGTGAGTGAAGATGTAGCATGAGGTGATACTTAATATGGTGATATAGTCTTTTAGTACTGTAATTCACATTATTGAGTTTTCTAGGCACGTGGTACTTAAGGAATGTAATTTAAAAATGTCAGTGAAGAGATCTGTATCCAACCCCAAAGCTTGAAGAAGTTCCTGGGATCTGGAGCTGCAGTGGTTTGGAAGCCAGAACACCAGTGGGATTTCAGGATTTGAGGCCTGTGACCCCCCTGAGCTGCTCTATCCTTGGCCTGCAGTTGGAAGGGATGCTCAGCTTCCTGCCCTCTCCCCCATGGACTGTGTGTTCCTGCAGCTTCCTGTGCTGGCGCTGGGAGTGCAGGCAGTGTGATAAGGATTCCCTGTGTGCTCAGGGAGCGAGGCTGGCCCAAACCCAGCCCTGCACAGAGTGGTGCTTGTCGTGTCCAGCTCCCTGGGCCAGCCCCCCGTGTGCCAGCCTGAAGGTACAAGGTGCAGGAGGGAAACTGTCCCTGCTGGGAGCAGCCTGGGGGTCAGGATGGTTCGTCTGGCTTGGGATTTCACACCTTGGCTCTGTCCTGAAGCTGCCTGTGGTTACCGGGCCTGGGTAGAGCACAGCCTGTTCAGGTGTCTGAGGGAGAAGGGCAGCTACAGTGCCTTGGGTGCCTCTCCTGGTGCCAGCATGTTGGGAACAGGGTTTGGGAGGATCCTGCTTCCTGGAATAGCTCAGTGGGGAGAACAACTGCTGGAAGGAGTCCTGGGTTCAGTTTCCTTCTTGACAGGAATGGATGCCAATCTCCATCTTCTGCTTCCTACAGAAGTGCCTTAACTCTGAGTCTGTACAAGACTTGAGGGTGGGTCCTTTCAAGCCACGCTTTCTTCAGCTATGGATACCATGAATGCAGGATTCTTGGGGTCTTAAGGACACAGAGGCAAAAGGAGTTCTGTTCTTAAGATAAAAGATGGTCCAGTTAACACAGGCTTGTCTAGGTCTGTGGTTCCTGCTCTTAGCAGGCCTTGTGTTTTCATGTGATGACTCTTTCATGTGCAATGCACAGAACAGCCCTCAAAGCAGGGATGGGATCCCAGAGCGAGAAGAAATGCTTTGTTCTCGTGTGTTTGTGGATGCTTTGACAGCGTGTGCTTGCCCCAGGTGAATGTTTTGAAGTAGTGTTTTGTGTCTATGCATGAACTTTACTCTCCTTTGCATGGTCAGCTGAGCCCACAGATTGGATTGGAAGTGCTGCAGGATTTGGTAAATGTCCAATCTGCTCATTTACAAACTGGAAAGCCTCTAAGCTCTCCTGCCTTCAACTTTGTCATTAGCTCACCTCTACAGTCACCATGAGCTTCTGATCCATCTGTACTGAGTGGACAATTGATCCCTAGTTTGTGTCTGGTACAGATCATGGAATTAATGCATCTTGTGCTGGGTTCCTCCTCTGCAGAGAAGCTGGAGTGCAGGTGGTGAGGGGTGGCAATGGAGACATATCCTCACACCAGACCTAGGTGTATCCTAGTACAGAAGTCTGGAGCTACCAGGGGCTGCTGAGTGCAGTCCTGGTGTCAAGACCCTCAGACATGGCCTTGAGGACATCTCTTCTGTTGGACATGTGACATGCTTGGTAACAGATCTGCTGCTCCGTGGACAATTTCAGAAGCTGGTGCTCAGAAGCAGTGAGCAGTGCATCTCTGGAGGGTTTCCGCACTGTCTAGGCAGCATGTCCCAAACCTGAGTATTGAAAGTGTGAGTCCCATGATGTGGGACAAGTTTTTGCCACCTTTAATTCAGTGTCTTGGTTGTACCAGGGGGATGTGTGCCAGAGCCTTACTAAAGCTGAGTTTCTGAGCACAGATCCCAGGCTGTCCTGCAGCTTTACCTTGTGTTTCTTACTGAAGTACTTGCAAAGTAGCATAAAGAAAAATAAGGTTAAAGACATCAATGACAGTGGACGTGGCTTACAAGAAAATATGAATTTCCTCCATAGTGTGGAAAGAATTATAAAGGGTAAGGCATTGTGTCTCCAAAATGGATGTACAGGACTGAAGAATATCCAGGCTAGGCCTTACCTTGTCAGAGTATGAAGACACAGGAGGTGATAGATGATGGGATCCAAGGTGTTTCTGTGATCTCCAACACCAAAGTTCCCCCTTAGCCCAGTGCTCACACACCATCACAGTCAGCATTATTCACATGCTGACTATAAAAAAGGACAGTAGAGGTTGCCAGGTTACTAAACACTCTTCTCTTAGAATAGGTTTATCTTAGATTGCCCTTCAGCTCTATAACCCATTCCAGGAGGAGGGCCATCATTTGTACTCCCCCTTTATCTCTTGAGCAAATAAAGAAAACTTCCTGCTGTGGCACTGCCCTAAACACAGCTTCCCCTGTGAGCTTCATGGGAGAGCCTTATTCTCTTGCGGGTCTGCATTATAAACTGGGATTTTGGGGTATTAAATGCTCTTCATGAGTTGGACACGGTGAGCTCTCCTGTGTGGCAGGCTGGAAGGAGATGCCATGTTTTGATGAGGAGTGGGTGAATGTCCCGAACTTCCATTGCATTGCTGTTTCTGGTGAAAAGGTAAACTGTGTGTTGCCCATCATGCCGCTGGTTTTACAGGTCTTAGACTAAGGCAGGAGTAAATAAGGTGCAAGGAGAGAGTCTTAACCACACCGGAGGTGGTTTCAGAAACTCCTGTGGCAGTTCATAAGACTCATCTTCTCATCCCAAACTTGCTGTCTCAGGACCTGGATCACCTGATTGACCCTGATGTTTACTAAAGTTGGAAGCCCTCAGAATCGTTTTTCATTTCTCCAGTAGGACTGGTTCAGGGTAGCTAATGGGCAAAAAACCACCTCTTGAGTGGTGCTCTCAGCTGAGTGGACAGTTGTGGTGTGCCTGTGTATTTCCCTGTCTCCAAGTGCCTGGACTTGAATTGTCTGGAGACAAAGCTCTCCCACTGCTTGCTGAAGCTCTGTCTGCTTTGCATCTTCACCTCCCTCCCACTGCCTCTATTGATGAAGTTTCCTGGTTTTTCACCTTCCAGGGCCTTCAGAGGAGGGGGCAGTCACTGCTCCAGTCATGGTATTTGAAGGGCACTTTACCAGGTCTCTGGATCCAGTCCCCTTTTCTTCTTGACAGCCAGGAGTGCTGCTTTTGGAGGAATTCTTAGGTATAGGATTGGTGCTATGACAAGCCTTTGGGTTCTTGCTCTTCCTAGACAGTCTCTGCAGTTTCCCAGATGCCTTCCTTTGGTTCTTAGTGAATGTCCAGTCCATTAGTACTTATCTTGGAAAACCTTTAAACACTCTGACCTTCAATTTTTTTGTTGCCTTACCTACAAGATGACCATAAGCTTTTGATCTTCAGAACTCAACAGACAACTGAATGCTGTTTGAATGTGGTACACATGGCATTTTTATCCTTGGCATGAGAGTGTAATTAAATCTGGAGCTGAGGCAGTTTCATTGTCTTCCCCTGTGCAGATACTTAGGAAACCCCATTCTGTTTCCCCAGAAAGGCTTGCACTCCTGCAGTCACTGTCCCAGTAAGTAACAGTGAAGAAGGTGAGTGCCGGTGGATCTTCTTGAGGAATTCAGTTTGCTGAGAATTAAGTTTTTTTCTCTCTGAGGGCTGTGCTGAAGAATAACCTGTGTTTCACTGAGATTCTGCAGGAACAGGCACTTATCTCAATGCATGGTTGGAGTGGGATAGCCTACATAGATGGCTCCCCAAGCATGTCTTTCATAACATCTCATTGTTTTGAAGGCAGTGGGATTACCTGGAGGTTTTCTGTCTCAGCTTCATCACCTGCTGATCTGTCAGGAGTTCTGCATAAACTGGTGGTCTTACAGTATATAAGAAGATTTTCCCAAAGTCAGATGTACCAAGGAGGGGAAAAAACCCCACCAAACTATGCTGCTGCATTCTCCTTGTCCTGACTTGCAGTCTGGTTCTTAGGAGAGGATTGCTGGGATTGCCAGCTGCTCTGGCTGTCCTGCACTTCTCCAATCCAGACTTGGTGACACATGCCTTCCTGCTCTCGCTGTGGACAGGAGGTGTCTCTGAGCATAAAGTGTTGTGCTGTCTTGCTGTCTTTGTTAGCTCCTTTTCCCTTTCCACTCCCCACTCCCCTTTCCACTCCACCTTTGAGGGACCCAAATTTAGACAATTGGGTTGTTGCAGGGACTGTCTGCAGGGCTTAATTCAGGAGTTAGTTGCATGTAACATGCACTGACTTCCTTGCTTCTGGTTTTTATGTTGTTTCATAGTGGCACCTCCCCTTCCCCATCTGTTTGTGTGAGTTGGGGAGTACTGAGCCCAGGGATGAAGTTTGTAGGAGAAACTTCTTGATGAAATTACTTATTGTGGATAGGCTTTTCTCAGAGTGAACCCAAAGTCTTTTTCCCATATCCAGCAGCCTCTGCTGCTCCATGGTATCCCACTGATTTCCTCAGGAGTAGTGGTGGGATTTCTTATGTGCCCTTTGGCCTTTCACCAAGTGAAAAACCCAAATATGTCCAGAATATCTACAGCTCCCAAATCCATTGGACGATCCATGGGTGGAAGCTAGATGATTTCCTGGCTAATGATGAGATGGGAGGAGCTGAGCAAACAGTAATGGTGAGAATTTCTTTTTAGCTTTGAAGTTGGATGGTTTAATCTTGGGCTGCTAACCACTAACAGATGGTGAGAAAGGCTGCTGGAGCTCTTCTCTGTTTTGGAGTTTAGTTCATCCAGCTTTTCCATGAAAAGCAAACGAACAGCCCTCAGAACCAGCGCTTTTCTGGGAAGCTGGACTTAACCAACTTCTCTCTCATCACTCCCCCTTGACTGGAGTGCAAATGAAAGTTTATTTTGGACCTTCTCTCTGTAAATTCTTAGTTTGCTGAAAAGAAAATATGTGGAGTCCCAAAAACTTCATGTTCCTTCTAGTTTCTAAGTAATATATATAAAAGTAATATGTATATAAGCAGTTGGTTTCTTCAATCTGTGTTGACTCAGCGTCCATCAGTGATTTGTACAGAGATCTGATGCCAACATTGCAGCATTCCCAGACCTTCCTGCACATTTTCCCATTTCTGTGGGATGTGAAGCTGTGCTGAAGAGCTTTTCAGGGTGGCTTTTTTTGTCCTCTTGGAGAGGCTGCAGCTGCTGCTATTTTGTTAAATTTTGGTGTTTCTCTGCACACTGAGCATGCCAGACTGATGACCAAGATGAAGAAATTTGTGTTGTGGTAATTAGGAATTTGGGAAAAACTCAAGAAAGTCAACTCTGAAAATGTGCTGTGCTGCACTTTTAGAGGCAGTGTGTTCTGAAGTGGAGACTCTTACCACAGACTTCTGGTATTCCCAAAACTGAGCCTGGGCCTGATAAATAGGTGTTTAGCAGATGCTAGCAGCCCTACAAGGATATCTAATCTGAACTGGCTTCCGTAGGAGTGATGGGGTGTGGAGGGAATAGAGGCTGCTTATTAAAGGCCAACAGCAGCAAATACCAAACATTTTTTTATACAACCCCTGGCTGGAGTCCAGCTGGGAACATTCCCCAGGCAAGTGGTGTGGAGATGATGTGAAGCATCCAGAGGGAAAGGAAGCAGCTCTAAAGCAGCCACGTAAATAGTAAAGCCAATTAATGACTCTTTCCCAAACTATCAGTTATACCTCTTGCAGCAAAGAAGCTAGGTGATTAAGACACCTTTTAATTACAGGTCTTGTCTGTAAATATCTGTTAATTTGTAACTGGCGGATGATCTGCTCAGTTGTGCCTGAGAATAAGTGTCTCCTCTGTTCTTTGCAACTGCTGTTGTGACAAGGACAAAAGGCCATTGTTGGGGCTCTTACATAGGCAGTTACTTTTTCCTCCAAACAATTTAAGTGCATATTTTCCACATTTCCATGGTTTGGGGCCTTCTTTAAGTGGCTGCTTCCCGTGGAAGGAGGCATTGCTGGCCAGGGGAGCTGGGAGCAGCAGGTTGGGTTCTGTGTGCTGGGGAGTTGCCCAGGTGCCAAGAGAGTGATGCCACTTCTTCACAGGGGGACCCTCTGCTCCCACATGAACTCATCCCAGAGCTTGTTCCTGATCAGGAAGGGTAGAACTAGACTGAAATTCGTAAGGCAGAGGGAAGGAAGGTTTGAGCGAGCCAGGCATCCAAAATGAAAAATCCCAAATTGTTCGGGTTAGTTTTTCAGGAATTTAAATCAAAGAGATGATCTCAGACTTCATCTCACCATCCTAATGCATTCCACATCTTCAGGAATATTGTTAGCCTGCAGACTGCGCACAGGGAACAAGATAAAGAAAAGCCTGCCTTTGAATTGCAGAGCTTTCTTTGGATGTGTGGGTTCGTGTCCCTCTGTCCTGTGCTACTGGTGGCACTTGGTACCTTCTGGGAAGCCTCTGCTCGTGGAATTTATGGCTCCCAGGGGAAGGGGGCTGGAAAGGGGCCAGTCTGTCCAGTGGGGCCTTTAGTAAACAACTTTCAACTCATCTGACTTCCCTAAAGTCCATAAAGCATTTGCCAAATCAGGGAGAGGTGGTGGCCCTACCCTGCCAAGTGCTGTCACTGTCACAACATGTGGGAATGCTTCAAACCTGCTGGACAGTAAGGAAAGCAGCTCTTTCCCTACTGTTTTCCTTCAGAAAGTGTCTCCTCTCAGAATAGGACTTTCCTGAAGGGGCACTTGACCTGTTTCTGGAATAATCCCTGCCCTCAGAAGTGGGGGTGTGGGGAGAGGATGCTGTTTCCTGGGAAGAGCAGCTCCCATCCCTGCTTGCTGCCTCTTTGCTTTATCACCTGCGAGTCCTCTCCCTCTCTGTTCTGCCTGTTCTCCAGATGAGAATCCATTCAGTAGTGGAAGTGCCTTTTGTGCAAGATTTGGGCTCAAGTTGCTCAGGGAAAGAACTGCAGCTGGTTGAGTCAGTGCCTGGTTTTTGCTAACCAAATTGGAGCTGGGATAAATTTGCCTGGAGAGTTCTCGGCTTTGCTGAAAATGACACTACAGCTTTACATGCAATGAATTCAAAACCATGTTAAACTTTAAAGTGCTCATGCTGGCTAAACTTTTCCTATTTTAAATGTGCATGAAGCTGCTTCAAAGCAGCAGCTTTGCTGCTCCAGGGAAGAGCACTTGGACATGGGATCCTGCATAAATTCCCCAGTCACTGTGGGACTTTGACCTGTCCCTGGAAGGTGGTTTCCAAGGGAGAGATCCCTCAGTTAATTGATGGAATAACCTTATACTTCCAACTGGAGGTTGGAACTATTGCTGAGGAGGGTTTGCTTCCTTGGGAGCACTGTTTGGCATACCCAAGGCTGGAGCTGAGTGTTTCCATTCAGTCCCATAAGGTTTTGATTCTACCAGTGGAGTTGTGCCTGAGCTAAAGGAGGTGAATTCATGAGTCTACTGCAGTTTTAGCAGAGCTGCCACTGACTGAGGTGAGGCTGGTTCTCAGCCCAGGGCTTTAGCTGTTTAATTTATGGTAACAGATTGAGTTGTATTAAAACAAGGTTTTGAAAAAGTTAAGCTTTAGCTTTGTGATTCCATCCCCATTCCATAAATATTGTACATGGTGTTACTCAGAGTTTACCTTTTTTGGGCAGGTTAATAGAGGTAGAAGACTTGAATTTATTTTTATAATCCATGTGTTTGCACTCCTGGGAAAGAACCAAAGTATGCAGATGTCATTATTCCTATAAATACAAAGGACTTTATCCTAAATCTTCTAATTCTTTCATAGTATATGGCAGCAGAGCTATTTGACACGATGCTGCAGGAAATATTTGGCATTCTTGTAAGCTCCAGGGAGAGCAGGACTGGGATGATAACATCCGTTAGTGTTGCTTTTGAATGAGGTCTTGCATAAAGACTCTCTCTAAAATACCCCTCTGTTGGATTTAGAGGGTTTTTAACACAAGGAATGTGTTTCAAGCTCCTGCTTTTCCTGTGCTTGTGCAGCTTTACTGGTGTGTCTGCAGCTGACTCTTCCAACCCCTGTGCTGCCCTTTTCCAGAGCTGACATCTGAGCTGTATTTATTATGCCAGCTTCTCCTCCCTGCATGTATTAGAGGAGATTTCCCTCCTTTAAAATGTAATAAACATTCTTCTTGTGATTTGACAGAAAAGATTATTTCTCTAGCTTTACAGGCACAATAAGTGCATTCCCAAGCTCTGCTGACAATAAGAACAAATTGTATTGTTTTAAAATGTAAATGTATATTTTGCTGTGCTTCTTACTTCTCTTACCTGCTGGAATAGTTTTAGCATTAGCATATTTTAATACACATCTAGAAACAGGCAAAGCTGCTTTTATTATTGCTCATGGTCATGAATTATGTTAATGTAAACACTGCAGTGAAAGGGAAATGAGAAATAAAGACTTGAGAAGCAAGATTTGGCACCTGATGGTTTGGGGGTTTATTTCTGCATATCAGCATTCACTTTTGTCTTGTTTGTGAGGACTCTGGGCTGGGTGGAAATTGGATTTTTCATTAAGGCAGAGGGTGTTGTTCCACTTGTAGCGGTCCCAAAGTACACCCAGTTTCTGGGTTTCATATTGATGGTATCTTGGCAAAAAGGAAACCCAGTTATCCATTAGCCAATTCTCAGAGTAATCTCCTTTGCAACCAGCTTTTCAGGTAGGACCTTCCAGGTTTTTCCATGCACTGAGCAAAGCCAGCCCAGTCAACAAGTTTGAAGGGAAACTCCCCTGTCTGTCTCTGGAAAGCTTCGAGTCATTGAGTGCAGGGCTTTCTAATCTTTCATATTCTGGGTTATTTTCCAATGATTGTGAGGAAAAATGGGACCAAAGTGGTTTCAGCCAGGCTGATGGAGTTGCTTCCAGGAAGCAGATGCCACCAATAAAACTGGGGCCTTGGTTAACCCTCTGGAATTGCAGGGCACAGCTGGGAAAGTGAGGCTGTGGAATATCCAGCAACTCATCTGCAGGACCATTGTGTCCAGGGTTTTCAGTGAAAAGCTTTTTCCAGCCAAACTTGGGGATTGCTGCTGTTCTATTGGGTCGAGCAGAGGCTGTTTCACCTGAAGCTCTTGTGAGGAGTTCCATGAGCTGCTGTGAATGAAGGTTCTTGCTCCTGGCTGCAGAAATGCCCATCCTGCCATCCCTTAGCACAGCTTCCCCTCTCTTAGGGCCATTCTCAGTGGGGTTTATGTGATTTTAGAGTGTTGGAAGGTGAGGAGCAATGAGAATATTTGAGTCTGTTCTCTTGAAAATCTGGGGTAGTATCAATATCCTTCCTGTATATGCAGAATTCAAATTCCAAGTGCTCTCTCATCTCCTTTCTGCTGCTGCTGAGTGCAGTGTGAGGATAGGGATGCTCCTCAGCTCTTATCTGATCAGCAAGTGCAGGTCTGGAGGTACTGAATCCCTAAGCAAATGCAGATTAGCTGCAGAACTGGGGTGTACAGCATGATGGAGAAGGCTGCAAAAGAATGTGCCTAAATTCCCCTGGTAAATGAACATTTCCATTATAAGTAGCTTAGAGGAGAAATAAGCAGGCAGAGAAAATGTGTGCTTGTTGTTCTTACAAAGGAGTTGGCGTCCAAACTGTTAATTTTTTGAACAACTGTTGAATGACAGGAGTGCTTCTACTCTTTCTATGCAAATCCCCATGATAAAATCCTTTTCAGCTTCCCACACTTCAGAGCTGCTCATGGCAGTTGCTCTCTCCCTGGAAATCTTCCTCCAGTGGTTTGCAGCCATTGAGTGCTGCCTAAGGCAGACCTCAATCCCTCTGGGGGATGGATTTGTGTGGAGATCAGACCTAGGTCAGAAAAAACCCCCCAGACTGTCATTTTTAGAGCTGTAGTAACATCACTTGTGATTGCAGGGACATGAACTTGGTCACATTTCCTGCCTTGAATCTCTCCTGTAAACCTCTCCATAAATCCTGTCTAAACATATTCTGCTTTAAATCCACCTCTGGCTTAAAAATGCAGTGTGCATTTGCTGTCTTTATTGATCTGTGAACTCTGCCACTCTGCACTGATAAATTCATTTCTTAGTGGTTTCATGTAGCTCTGTGGCCTTAAATATATTTTTAACCTAGCAAAGAGTCTGAGATGAGCAGTGGAAAGAATCTCTTGTTTAAAGTGTTTTACTGGGCTGTATTTCTGGCTCCTGAAGGTACTGAGTGTTTCCATCCACTTGGTAATTCCAATAACCAAATCCTGCTATATAAAGTATATTAAAATCATGCTAAGTGTGTAAGTGTGTGTGTATATATAGTCATGATTTAAAAATAAAAACGTATCTGCACCCTGAAAATTCTCTCTGCAGTGATCCAAGCAGGGGACAAGTGTTTCATGTTACCTTGGGTAGCAAAGGAGCTCAGGCACAAAGCCAAAAGCTCTTAATCAAACTGATGTTACACCTTGGATCAACATCTTAATGCTGGGGAGATCTTTAGGATGAAGAACGGATTTTAAACAAATACCTTGTGGTTCCTGCAACATCCCTCTGCTGGTTTTAGGGGGTCAGTGAAGGTCTCTGCTGCATAGCCAGAGCCATAAATGGGATGAAGTGAGGTGCTGTAAACAAAGGATTGCTGAGTTGTTGGAGATGAATTTTGAGGAAAATGTCTGCCCTGTTTTGCAGAGGTGAATCTGGTGCCGGGAAGACTGAGAACACTAAGAAGGTTATTCAATACCTTGCTCATGTTGCTTCCTCCCACAAAGGAAGAAAGGACCATAATATTCCTGTAAGTTGGGATATTTTCTCATTTGTTTATTGCTCTTTTTGCAAATTACCATCTCTGCATTTGAAGAAATGACGTTTTTTATTGAAGATAAACTGTAATATAATTCATGTAATTTTGTCTCAACCATTATTTTCTCTTTAGGAGTGGCTGAAATGAGCAGTTACATCCAAATTTCCAGTCTGTGTCAGCTGCCTAATTTCTGTTGTGAAATTAAAGGCTTTGTACAAATAATAACAAAGCTTTCTGATGCAATAAACCCCAGTTTTCCAAAAAATTCAATAAACCCAGGCAATTCTAACTGAATTTAGTTCCCACTGGATTCAGATTTTGGTACTACATTTGTGAACAAGCTTTCTGTTCTTTCAAAAATTAACTTGTAGATGGGAAAAATCATCTAGCTTAAAAACTGCTGTAGACTTGCTATATCTAGAAGCTAGCATCTAATTAAAAGCTCAGATTTTATTGCACTATAAACAAGTGAGAGACAATGTCAGAGAATATTGGTTTTTTGGTAGCTTGAAACTCTGATTTATATAGAACTTTCTGCAGATTTCCCTACTAGGCTTCAACATTTGCACTGAATTTTTAGTGATTCTTTACTTTTAAAAACATGAATGGGTTTGAATGTCTGTTGTTATGAGCACTTGCATCTCTTTGCAGTGAAGTATTAATTCAGCTTTGCTACAAATAGGGGTTTTGCTGTAATCAAAACTGGCCTGTGCCTGGTTTTGCAGTGGTAATGCAGGTGGTGGCTGGAACCTTCAAACTACATTATTTTATGGAATTACAGACTTGTAGTATCATAGCAGAGACCTGTAAGCTCAAGTCCAGCCTTTGACCAATACCCCCATTCCCACTAAACCCATACCATGAAGTGCCATTTCCACTCATTTTCTGAACCCCTCCAGGGGTGGTGGTTCCACCATCTCCCTGGGCAGCCTGTTCCAATGTTTAACCACTTGGTCAGTGAAGAAACTTTTCCTAATATCCAACCTGAACCTCCTCTGCCACACCTTGAGGTCACTTCCCCCCTGTAGCAGCTACAACTTCTGCAAATTTAATGCAGGGTACTTCATATCAAGACATTCCTGAATATGCCAAGGCTCAGACTCATGTGGGAACACAAGATGACTTTTGACCAATCTGTGATTGTAAACAAAGGCCAGGATTTGAAGTGGGAGAGAAGGAAAGGTTGCAGGTAGATTTGGAGAAATCTAGTGAAGTGTATGGGGAAACTTGAATCTTTGCTTAATCAAGAGCTAATATTGTGAGCCTGTACATTGATACTTATTCAAACTGGTGCTGGTTTATCACACAGAAAAGAGCAAAATTAGTCTTTGTAAGTATTTGCTGAGCAGTCTGAGTGCTGCAGTTGTGAGCTGAGGAGGAGCTTGCTCAGGACTGGAGTGGCAGCAGTGTCAGGGGTGTGTTCTTGGCTCTGCCTTGACTCTTGGGAGATTGTGGCTCTGGGAGACACTGTCTGGGACATCATCCATCAGAACTGATTTTCTGGGGAGGTTTTGAGTTATGAATATTCTTGGCTTAACCACTGTGCAGCCTTCAACAAACTCAGTGTTTTTTCAATTTCCTCAGAAGCAAAATTGCCAACAGTTTTTTGGAGAGAAGGGAATTATGAAGGGTTTATACCAAGTATTTCTAAATATACTGTTGACAATTTGAAACACCTCAGGCTGAAAGACACTTCTGGAAGGCTCTTGTCCAGACACCTTGCAAAATGTGTCTTCCTTCAAAATGAGATTGCATTGCCCAAGCCCCACGAAAGCTGAGTTTTGAAAGTGTTGAGGGATGGAGATGATGCAATTTCTCTGTTCCCCCTGGAGCCCTGGCTGTGCCCTGTGGGTTTGGCCTTTCCTGTGCTGGCTTTGCACGAGCACTTTGTGCCAGGACCTCTGTTCATGTCCCCTCTTTAGAGGTTTGTCACTATAACAGTTCCTGTGGCCACTGGCTGGGTTTGGGGGCTGATGCAGCCTCAGACCAGTGTTCTTAAAAAGCCCTCCTGGCTTCCAGTGAAGCAACTTTGCTCCATTGTTTGTGTGTCTGCATAACTGGTGTTGCAGAAGTGAAGGCGCAGGAAAGAAAGGGGAAAGCTGACACTTGGAACACAAGGAATAGGGGAGTGTCCTGAATAAAAGTCTTGGATCATGCCCTTCATTCAATGCAGTACCACAGTGAGCACTGAATTTGCCATATATCCATGAAAAATGCAGAATGTTTCTGTAACCAAACCAGCTATGAAAATAGAAATTAGTCTCCCTGGTTCTGTAACACTTAACTTTTGTTGATATATTGCAAACAAAGAATGTCTAACCCTCACAGGTGCCACTGGAAAGATGGGAAGTGTCAGAATGGGGGTTAGAGAAGCAGCCCTCATTTGTTCCTGTTTGCATATTCATTGGAAAGCTGCAGAGGGCTGGTGGTGATCCACAGTCTGTAGAACCTGAGCATTACCCTGTGCACAACAAGATGCAAAATAGGCTTGTTAAATTAATCCATGACTTGCAGTCTGTCTGTACCCATCCTGTTACAGATAATTATCAGTGACATGCATATTTCTGAGGCTGTTTGAATGGCTCATTGATTATTTTTTTTTAAATGAAGCAATTTGTATGCTAAGCCTAGGGTTAACTTTGATTTGCCTGACAGAGTGCTTTAAAAATAGGGCAAACCAAAGGAGCCCCAGTCTGACACCTGAGCAGCACTGATGGCACAGGGGCTCACCAGGTACCTTCTCCAGCTGGGATGATTGATGGGGAAATGTTCAGCCTCTGTGAGGAGCATCATGTAGGAGTTCTGCCCATCCCCTGCACAGCCTGGCATGGTTGGCATCCAGCTGCTTGTCCATGAGGCTTTTCTTTCCCAAAATCCCTCTTTCCTTGGAGCTGATGAAGTCCTGCACAGCCTTTAGCACATCATCCTTAGAAATGGAGTCAATGGTATCCACAGGGGCTGGAATTTCAGTGCTGGACAGCCTTAATATAGTAGTGAGTGCTGATTTTTGAGTGTTGGAATCTGGAGCCCCAGTGTCTCATTTCCTGTGTAATCCCAAGATGTTGTCTTGGGCGCTGTGCTTGGAAGTGTGGGGAGGTGGTGGTGGTGGTAAAAATGTACTAGAGAACCTTCAGTAATTGTGGGATTTGGCAGAGCCAGGTGAGACTGCAGCAGTCCCTAAAACTGGGAATAGAGGCTGGGCTTTCTAGAGGTGAGCAGTGGAGGGGAGGGAGAGGTGCTTGGCAGTGAGTTACAAATGAGCTCTTCTGAATGCTGAAGGTGGGGTGGAGGTAAACCTGAATTTTTGGCTGCAGTGAGCTTGGTTGGGAGGCAGAGCTGGGACAAGGATGTCCTGGTTGGTTTGGAGCAAGGGACAGAAGATGGAAGGAGGTTCTTGTAAATAACTGAAAACCCTTGCTTCACACTGAGCTCTAAAGAATTTGAGGGGTCTGGTTGATAGTGATAAGAACTTTAAAGCTGAATATTTTGCCTGCTCCCAGCATATTGTGTTTTATTCAGTTGTTAACATGGAAGTGTAGCAGCTTTGTAAAGGCCAGCACTGTGCTTTAGCTTGGAGCAGAGCTGAGCCACTCTGGGGTGTGCTGGGCTGGGCTGGGCAGCTGTGCCAGGCTCCTCAGGCACACACAGGAGCTCCTCTCCCCTCCACTGCCAGCTGTTCTGGAGGCTCAGGAGCTGTGGAGAAAGGAGATGTGGAGTTAAAGGGGACAAAGGGAGCAAGGACAGGACAGGCAATAGGTGAGCATGGGGAGGAGGGTGATGTTTCTGCAGAGGGTTTTGGACAGGTTGAGAAGGGAGGAAATGAGGCTTTCAAACTACTCGGTGTTGTGGCTCATCATTCCCTGGGCAGCAAGAGAGGCAGGATGAGAGAAAAGACTGAAATAGTGTTGTTAATGCCCCTTTAGTGTCACTTTAATATGACCAATCTTGTTCCACCCCCTGGGACACCTTCCACTGTCCCAGGCTGCTCCAAGCCCCAATGTCCAGCCTGGCCTTGGACACTGCCAGGGATCCAGGGGCAGCACAGCTTCTCTGGGCACCCTGTGCCAGGGCCTGCCCACCCTCCCAGTCAGGAATTCCTTCCCAATATCCCATCTATCCCTGCCCTTCTTCAGCTTAAGGCCATTCCCTGTGTCCTGTCCCTCCATCCCTTGTCCCAAGTCCCTCTCCAGCTCTCTTGGAGCCCCTTTAGGTGCTGGAAGGGTCTCCAAGGTTTCTCCAAAGCTTTCTCACCCCAAACTGCCTCTATTTTCACTAAACCCCAGCTTCCATGCTGGTGCTATTTTAAACGCTAGAACTCATTACTGGTATTCTCAGGTTAATGATTGCTTTCGGTGGCTGTATTTGCCTTGGTAGCTGAAATGCTAAATTGCTTAATTTGTTTTATTAATTTCTGAAGAAACAGAATTAGTTTTTGAAGGACAGGACCTTGGGTAGGCTCTCTCAGGCTAAAGCTCCCCTGGGTTTCACAAGTGGGCGTTAACTGCCCTAATTTAAACACAGAGAAGTTAAATCTGTATCTGATTATGCTCAGTTCTGTTCCTAGTGAGGACAAGAATGGACACCCAGGAGTGCAGTTCATCTCTTCTAAATATAAACATGTAAAATCTCTCTGAATTCTGAGGTGTTCCTGCTCTTCTCCATGATTCCAGGAGGGGTAGTTCTTTTCCTGGCAGGTAGAGTGCAGCTTTGAAAATTCACATTACTTACCTGACCAAGCCAAACTTCTGCCAGCTGCTTTACAGACCTCTGTCAAAATCTGTGATTCTGCACTAGTAAAAGAAGAGTCACAGAAAGAGTGCATTTGGCTTGGTACAAAAATTTCTTGTTGTGTGTGTTTCTCCACAATGTTCTGCCCCAGGCTCTCAGATATGAAGCTCAAGTTTATTAAATTCACACACTGAGCCAAGGAATAAAGAATGGAATTGAGAATTTCTGTAGAAGCTGTGCAGGTTTGAATTTCGAAGGGTTTTTGTTTTACTTTATTACTTTCACATTCACTTTGCCCTTCTTGCTGGCAAAATTTCCAGTTTAAGGTTGTGCTGCTGCTCGTGTGGATGGTGCTGCTTCAAAGAAAGGAACAAAGGTCTCATCACCAGTGTGGGTTTATTTACTACAAATATTTGTAGTTCAGTGCAAAACCAACCCCCCAGACTCCTTTGTGTCTCTTCCCTCTTGTTCTTCCGTAACCTCTTGGAGTGTTGAAGATCAAGGATCATCTCCTCCATCCAAACCACCTCCCAGTGCCCAAGGCTGATGGCAAAGGGACTCGGTGTTGGGGTTAATTTTTTGGCTGTTGTTTGGCAAGGCTGGAAAAAAGCACTGCCCAAATAATGAAACTCCTGCCCTTTTTATTTTCCTTGCTGCTCCAGGGCCATCTGTCATCTCGGGTTTAATTAGTCCTTTGCATAAACACAGGTTGCGGTATTTTGCACATGCCGATAACGTCTGTTCTAAAATGAATTTGGGCAGTTTCTGTGAAACTTTCTGTGAAGTGAGTGTGTAGTTAAACGTGCTGACAGTGATAATTTGGGATGTGACATGCAGCTGGAATGCCTGCTTCTAACTTATCATTTGTTTGTTTGCAATGAACAGCCTGAATCACCCAAACCCGTGAAACACCAGGCAAGTGGTTTTTTTTAATGCTTTTAAAGTTATGTAGGAGAACTGATGTATATTCTTCTCTCTGTGCTGATAATGTGGGAAACCTTGAAGAAATACACAGCTGATAGGGAATTTTGGAAATACTTAACTGGCTTTGAGAGAGGGAAGAGTGAGCAGCTCATGAGTTTCTCAGCATTGCAAAGGACTTTTAACCACTTTTAAGCCCTGGAGTGAGAGGTTTGCCCTCTCTCCAGCCACCTTTCTCAAAATACTGTGTGTGTATTGGGTCATGTGCTGCAGAGAGAGTGCAGAACACTTTTAAAATATTAAGCGAAGTACTAAATAAAAGATGGATTAATGGAAGTGACAAAATTCTTTTGATTAACTGTTTTGTCTGAATATTTTTATAGCTTTGCAAATCACCACTGAAGACTTTGATCTCAAGTGTAAAAGGCTCGGCATAACCAAAAGTCTTCTGAAATCAAGAGTTTCCCCTGACTTTCTAGGACAAGTGGTGTGAGCAGAGTGGGATCTGCTCAGAGTTGCTGCCTAATGTTTGCTCATTTGAGCTCCAGCTGCTCCCACTGCTCAGGCTGGCTGGAGCTGCTGGGCAGATAACACTGCCCATTCCATGCTCCTGATCCCCCTGGCCTTGGGGGCAGCAGCACTGCTCTGTTTGATCCTCCTTTGCTGTGTGAGAGTAGGAATTGCAGTGCTCTGGCACTGTGAAGGCTTAGGTGGAAGTTGAGGACAGGACTTTGGAAAGGGAGAAACAATTGCTGCCCCAAGATAAATGCTCCATCTCTAACTTGAGCTGGAAAGTGATGCCTTCGTCCTGGGTGCAAGCTTTTAAATAAAAAAAAAAGCTTTATTTTATTACTGTTTTATTATTTATTATATAGAGCTTTATTTCTTTATTTACCTAAATAAAGAAAAAGCCCCAGCTCCTCAGAGTGTAACCAACCTTGGAACCTGCAGCAGCTGCCCTGGGTTGGTTTAGCTGAGTGAACTCTCCGCTTTGCATTTCTCTGAAGCTGAGCAGTGCAATGTAACTGTAGTGCAAAGGGAAATAGTAAGGAACCTTCCAGTGTAGCATATTGGAAGCAAAAAGCAATCCCTGCACAGCTGTGATGCCTCTGGGAGTGTGTGGCACCACGTGAAACCTCTGCAACCCAACTGTGTGCCTGAGCCCATGGTCTCATTTTCAGAAGCTGCAGACATTCTTAGTATTTAACTTAATCCTCCCTCCTTGCACACATCAGTCAATTCTAAGGGTTTTTACTAAAATATTTGTCAAGTCCAAAAATAGACGGAGTGGTGTTTGCTTTAACCCTCCTTCTGCTTAGAGCTGGCGTGTCAGGGTTGACATAAAACGTTGTTGGTGAACATTCTAACTGTGTCCGTGGAAAATGCTAATCCCAAGCTGTTGATACTGCATAAGCCATGGAATCATTAACATCTCTGTTTCAATGTCATTTGGAACTCCAGAGTGGATCCCTGTTGTATGTGAGTAGCATGGAGCCTCCCCTGCCTGCCCCAGGCCTCCCCCAGCCTGAGTCACTGGGCTGCTGGTTTTTCTGAAACTGAGACAATAACCTGGCCTTGTCTTCGTGGTGCCCTGCATGAACTATTGCATGACCTCACTTTCCCCACAATTCCCATACTGCTTTTTCCAACTTCTGGGGAGATGTCTATGCAGGAGCTGTGCCCAGAGGCCAAACTGACACTCTGGAGTTCAGTGTCTTTTCAAAATACTGAGCTCTTCGAAAAGAGAATTGGTTTTGGCTAAAAGCAGTCCATGGAGAGAGGAAAACTCCCAAATTAGGAGCCTTCTTCCGTAGTGAGGGGTTTGCTTTCCTTGGTGACAGCTGTGCCAAGTCTGTGTGCAGCACTGAGCACTGCTTGTTCCCATGGTGTTCACCCACAGCTGAGGATCCAACTGCTTCCTCCAGCTCCTCAGAGATGGCAGTAAAAAGGAGCTGCTGAGACCTTGCTGCCTTCAGTCAGAGAAGTGGGATAGGTGGGTTTAATGCTGCCCTGCAGAGGTTGCTCTGCACAGCCCCAGCCCAGGTGGCTTCCCAGGACACAGCCACATCCATGGAGCAGCCAGTGTGGAGCCAGTGGATTTCTTTTCCAAAACAGTGACTAGCTGGACATGTCAGCTGTGACTCACTTGCTGCCTTTGCTGTGCATCGTGGGGTTTATCCCAAGATCAGTGATACAGGAATGATCCCTTTGATCTTGGGGTGTCTGCAGGAGCTGGGAGAGGGGAGCAGGAGGGAAGGTTCCTCAGGATCCTTCCCAGGAATTCCTGGCATTCCCAGGATCTGAGGCTTTACATGGGAAGCTTGGAGGATATCAACTGCAGACACCATTGAGTGGGTATAGCAGGATCTAGATTTTCTCCAGCTGCAGGTTTGCTCTCAGTTTAGAGGTGCTCTGAGAACTGTCACCTTGGCAGCACACTGCTGAGTGTGCTCTGGGCTAACACTCACATTTATTCCTTCTTTACTTACTCCAGAATTTAGGGAATATGTAGTCCCAAATGGAATATATTTGGAAGTAAGCAAGTCCTGAGCAGATAACTTGAGGTCACGTGAAGGAAGGAGCAGCCATTAATTTCCAGGAGAACTTGAAATATATTTCAATATACAAATAAAACTCTTTTAGGTGTTAAGTAGTGAATGTTTAAAATTCTTGTCTAAGAATTGACCTCACATGGAAGCCTTAGGAGACTTAATGTTTCCTGTTCTTTGGTGCTCACTCTGAGGCCTTTATTCATCAAGACTATAAATAATTGGAAAAAGCAGGTTCATGAACACAAATATCAGATTTGGAGACTACATTCCAGACAGCTTCACTTTCTTTTTTTATTTGTTTTTCCCAAACCATCCTTCAGAGCAGGAAGACAATATATATTTTCCTGTGTACATTTGTGTCTCCTGGGCTTTTGGAAACAGCACAGACTTTTTTTGTTACCAGACCTCCTCATGGACAGCAATTGTAAAACCTGTTGTGCAATTTCCTTGAGATAAGCACTTCAAATTCTAAATTCGTTGGCCAGAACTTACAGAAACATTTAAAAAATGCATTAAACATCCTGAGCAATGCTGGCTGGATTGAGCAATTTGCAAATGATGTTTGTAAGTGGTGTTGCTCAGTTCTGCTGGGTTGTTCTGTCCTCAGGTGTGGTCAGGGCAGAGGGGTTGCAATGACATGAGTTTCAGTCTGGCTGACTGAAGGGGAGTTGCACTGATCTGAAAGTAAGTTTAAAAGTAGGTGTTTCTGAGTTTGAAAATAGGTGTTCCAAGGTAGCTGTATTGTCAGCATGAAGTTTAAGAGTATCCCTGCACAAAAATTTCAAGCAGCTAAATGAGTTTCTCCTCTTAAGCACTCAAGGTCTGTGCCTGATTTCATTAGCCCTAAATGTGAATTTTCTTTTCCATCTTCAGTGACTTTCAACATCCATCAAGTCTGGTCCCTGCTCTGTTTGTGTGTGTCTGTGTGTGTTTTAATAAACAAACCCAAACCAGAAAAACACCACCAAAAACCCAGTCACGTTCACCCCTGGATGGAGGAGATTCAGCAGATTTGGGAGTGAGGGGAAGGATGAGAATCCCCTTCTGGAGGTGGTGGCACTGCCACAGCCAGGGGAAATGACTGTCAGGAGAGGCTGAACACTTGAACTCTTGCACCCCAGGTTCTCAGTGATAAATCTGTTTATTTTTCTGTCTGTGTGGTTTTAGGGGGAGCTGGAGCGGCAGCTTCTTCAGGCCAATCCCATCCTGGAATCCTTCGGGAATGCAAAGACAGTGAAAAACGACAACTCCTCCCGCTTTGTGAGTACCTCCTTGTGTCTTCAGAGGCTGTAAATCTGCACTGCTGTTTATGGAAAAATACTTTTTTTTAGGTATTTCTGGAATTAGTATCAGAAGCTTTCTCTGTTTTCTTCCTCCATGAATCCAGGTTCTCTTACAGTGCCTTCTGCATTTTCTGGGGTCACTGAAGACACATCCTCAGTGGCTCTTGGCAAAACATTATTTTATGCTAACTTCAGCCATCCCTGAGCTGCCAGCAGTGTTCATAATGTAACAAATACAACTGTGCTGGGCAGCTGAGGTGGGGCTTGTGTGCACAAACTCCTGCTGGGTTGGTGAGAAGTGGGAAGGACTGTGGCATCCCCATGGAACTGGCGAAGTCTGCAGCCTTCTCGTCCATAGCTGTGACTTTTTCAATTGCTTGGATTGGAGAGAACATCCTGAATTCCTACAAAAATGCAGAACTTGTATATGAAAACCCATCTGAATTTACTGATTTAGTGCAGGGAAGTTAAAAAGCTACTGTGTGACTTACCCCAGGTGTCAGGCACTGCGGTAGCTGCTCCATGTTTTTGTTGGGTCTCTGCCTCCTGTTCACAGAGTGTTTTGGTGGCTGATAACCACTTCTGATGGGTTCCATTGTTCTAAAATTTGTGGTGGGACTCAGGGTGAATAAATAGCTTTTTACCACTTCTTAGAACTTCCTTTCCTTTGAAGAAAGAAAAAAAAAATCCATCTCTTATTTCAGGGGGAAGATGTTTTTAGTACATCTTCAAAAGTGTACAGGAGGTATTAAATCTTTTTTCTTGTGAGAACAGCACTAAAATTTACAGAACAAATGAAAGATTTCTTGTCTGCCTTTGACATTTCAACAGTTGCTTGGATTTATAATGCATGAACTTAACTGCAGTGATAAGAACTCTGGAAAACTATGACTAAATCCATTAGTTCTTGCAGCTGAGAAGGGAGAGCAGAGTTTTGTGGAAATTCAGCGTTTATTATTTTATAGCCAGCTTATTTATAATGTTGCTTGGTGTTTATAGAACTTGGGTAGAGGATTTGTAACATCAACAGGTTGCACTGCACGAGGATTCTACTTTGTTACCTGTCTTGAATCCATCAGAGACTGTACTAATTTAATGAGAATACTTTTTTTCCTAAAAGATATTAGCATCTGGTTTGTGTTATTTTGAGCTCTGCATTGCCATCATGAACGTAATCACTCTGATGGCTCCAGCTCTGTTTTTATAAAGGAGCAAGTATAATGCATTCCAGATGGTCTCATCTCATGCAGAAAAAAAATAATCTTTAACAGCCATTTTAAAACCTGCCTTCAAAAATCTCTCTCCTCCCACAAAGTGAGAGGTGGTGTTGTTCAGCCATGCAGGCTTGACAGGCTTCCTGTGCAGCACCAGCCTGCCAGCCTTCCCTGCTCCTGATAACACCAGGGAGGACTCAAATCCAGTGGCCAGTGGATTTTATTTTTTCCCCTTTTTTCCCACAAGAGAAGGGCAGTTCTCTTGTGTTTCAGGAAATAAATCTCTGGTTTGCATTGGACAGGAGAGTGGGCTTGCTGGATTTATGTGGCAGCACTAAATGCTTCCCTCTGATGTGGTTTTTACAAAGCCCTGGACTCAGCACTGTGATGGTGTCAACAGAATTCAGCCCTTAGATGAGCATCACTGCAGCCTCTAAATGTTAAATTAAAGATTCCATAGCCAGCTTTGCCAGTGCCAGCTGAAAGGTTGTATTAAACTGGGCTTTTAAGAAGATGCACTGGATAAGTGATCTCTCCAGTGATGCCTGAACTTGGAAGCAGGGAGTGTGGGACCTTCTTCTGATGTGTCACCTTGTTTAGTGACTGCATTTCCTCTCAATCACTTCTGCTGGTGGAGCTGCTAACTTGGCAGCAGGAAATGAGTTAACTTTTAAGGGTGAAGCAGAGCAAAATGGTTCTAAATGATATCAGAAAAAGCCACTGCCTAGAGCTCAGGTAATGCTTCTTGGTTTTTTTTCCCTGTAAAATGGCAAATTCCAGGCTCTGTGGTGCCTGTTCTGGCAGGAGGTGTCTGTTGCCATTGCTGCCCTGCTGGTGCTGACACGTGCCTCAGGTATCTGTTCTGCTGCCTGAATTGCAGTAAAATGGCAGTTCATTCTTTGTGCCAGCTAGAAATACAGCTTTTGGGGATTGTTTCTAAGTAGAAATGCTGCAGTTACAAGCTGAGCTGAGGGTGTTGTGTGTCTGCAACCCCAGAAATCTGAGATAGGAGCTGCTCCCTGAGGGGCCATGCCTGGGCACAAGCCCTGTCCCCTGTCCCTGGCATGGGGGTTTTAGTGCCTCTGGCTTTCCACCCAAACTGGAACAGCAGGGAGTAACCACTGGAGGTAATTTCAGGTGTTTCCGCCTGTTTTTTGTAACTCAGAGACACCACTTTGAGTTGGAGCTGTACAACCACAGCCCTGGGGCAGTGGCTTTGCTCTGAGACTAAGTCAGGATCAGGCTGGTGGGGAGGTTGTACTTTTCCCTGGATTCACCAAGGGGACAAACTTGGTCACTCTTGTGCCCTCAAGTCTTGACCCAAGTGGACTTTACCAGGGCAGTGGAGGAGGGCAGGAAGCTCTGGGAAGGAGTTGCAGTAGCACAAGTGGCAGGTGAAGGCTCCAGCATGGCAGAGGTCCCCCAAATTAATACCCTGATTATCTTGGGCCATTCCTGTCAGACAGGGACCCTGCAGGCTTGTGGAGTCGAGTATTTGAAAAGAAAATCAGTACAGTCCCTGAGCTGAATGGATCTGCCAGGCAGGAATTGACTTTTAACAACCTGATAACACTAATCAGACTGGAGATAAGGAATGGTTTGGATCCAGATTGTCAGAACAATTTCCAGAGGCTCTGTAAAAGACTTTAGTAGGTGGTTTAGTGCAGATACCATCAGAAGTGCTTAGACAGGTGATACCAAAATTTGTGATGCTCCCTGATCTCCAAACTATCTCCAAATGAATGTGTGTGGATAGAGGACTGTGGAAGCTGGACTCAGTGAGCATGGAGAACCCAGTATAGGATTGGGTATTCCCACTGGATTTTCACATTTTTGTAGCCAAACAAAATGATGAGCACAAACTTGGAATATGGGAATGAGGTGTCCAACTGGTGGGAAAAGTGGTCCAACTCCAAACCAGAGCCTGTTGTGCTGGGAATGTTTGTAGGCAAGTGACAAATCAGATGGGGGAGCTGAGGTGATACAAAACTGGTATAAAAAACCACTTTCTTTCCAAGAGCTGCCCTTCATGGGAGAGCACATGTAGGAAATGTGCTGTTTATTTGAGATGGATGTGTTAGAAATGGGTCTATTGTTTAATTTGGTCCTTTCTTTACCAACTGCTGGAGAAGAGAGGCCATGGAGGGAGCAGCCAGCCAGGTTTGAATAAGGAAGGAGAAATGTTTTGGGCCAGGCAGCACCTGAGATTTGGGAGTTGAAGCACCTTCAGGCACCCAGAAGTTTGCTATAGAAATGTGCACCCTTGGAATCACAGCATTGCTTCCCACCTCAGCCAGAGTGTTTGGTCAGTGAAAATTGAGCCTCACGTTCCAATGAGTTTTTCCTAAGTCTGGATTCCAAACAAATCTGGACTAGGAGTTCCTAGATCTTTAGACTGTGTTTGTGTGCAATGTGCTCCATTGGAACGAAGGCTGAGCACATGGAAGGGAAGAGGTTTCATTTGAACTTGGGAAATGCTTGATCCATGAATGCATTCGGATTATGTTTGATAAAAATAGCATTGTCTTAATTTAAAAAAAAAGTAATTATGAAAAAATCTTCTTTTCTTTGCAGGGCAAATTCATCAGGATTAACTTTGATGTCACTGGTTACATTGTTGGGGCCAACATTGAGACCTGTATCCTTTTTCCTGCCACATCCTTGCAAAAGGCTTTGTTTTTGCTTTTAACCCTAGAATTCATTGGAATGCAGTGAAAGGTTGCCACACTTGGACATTCCTTTTACAGCATCCATCTCTTCCTTGGTTTCAAAATAGCTGATCAAATATCACGGATTCAGCGGCTGCCTCGTGCTCGGAAATCCTAAACTCCCAAATTCCACACTCAGAAACCTGCTGGATTTTCAGACTGGCTTTAAACCCAGAGTGTGTTAAAAAGGGAAACCATGTAAAATGTGGTTGCTCTGGGAGCATTTCTGAAAATCCCCCAACGCCTTCCTCAGGAGAGGCTGAGCCTCTGCTCAGTGCCAGGAGCTCGGTTGGCTCCAGCATGCTATGAGCAGCTCCTGCCTGGGCAGGGATGCTCCTTGTCCAGTGACACAGCTGGGCACCTCCTGCTTGCTTAGCTCCTCTAGACACCCATGGAGCTTCAATAACACAAGATCTTCTCTTATACTTACTATAATAATTAATTATAATTAATACCAAAGTAAATTCAGCTTTAGCTCTAGGATTCATTTTATTTATGAGCATAAAACAAGTAAAAATACTGGCACTGAAAGCCCTTCCCTGAAGTTGTTTTCTCTGTGCTAAAAATGTATTGTGTAACTTTGAGTTTAGCCTGTTTTCTGAGAGAATAGCAGTGGAGTGGTCATAAGATGATGAAATTGGAAGTCTTGGAAAAAACATTAAGTGAGTATTGATCATAAACAATGCTGTAGTTAAGCTTCCATTTGGTTGCTCTGTTTTTACACTGCTTGATCTGAAGTGCATGAAATGTTTGGAATTGTTAGAAAACGTGATTTCCCAATAAGGCTGGGAAAAGATCTATAGTTATTCAAAATATGCTGCAATGATAAGTGGGGTTTTCTCATTCACCACAGCACAGGAATGAAGGCAGCTTTTAGAAAAGTCCAGATGAATTGTTCCGCCCAAAGCTTTGTGAAAACAGGAGGATTTAACTCTTGGGGAATTTTTTTCTTCATCACAGGAACTCATCCTTACCAGTGTCACTTCAAATCCCTGTCCCACATTTGCTTTACAATATGGAATGTCAAGAAATCAGAACATTAAATATGATTACAGCTCATGGCAGCTAATCAGGCAGAACCTGCTGCTGAAATTGAATTTGGGAGCTGTTTAAAGGCAATGTGGGTTATTATGGAAAAATGCAATGCTTGGAAGAAATAACAAATACACTTCAGATAATAAAGTACTTGTGAGTTCAGCAGCTGCTGGTTTTTGGGATTAAGAGTTCAGCTATGACCTCAATAGAAGTGATGAAGAAGGATGGCAGCTCCTCCTCACCGAAACTGCAGCTGATCCATGGCACACAGTGGTGGCTGCATGGAGCAGGGAATGCAGGGAAATGCAGGGAAATGCAAGGAAATGCAGGCAATAGCCAAGGGATGGGAGTGCTGAAATTTCACGAGTTTGCGGAGATGAAAAGTGGGTTTCTACCAGTCTCAGCTGGAAATCTCTTAGTCACTGCAAGTTCATGTTGGATGTAATCCAGTCATAGAATCCCAGACTGGGTTGGGTGGGAAGGACCTTAAAGCCCATCCAGCCCCACCCTGCCATGGCAGGGACACCTCCCACTGTCCCAGGCTGCTCCAGCCTGGCCTTGGACACTTCCACGGATAGGGCAGCCACAGCTTTTCTGGACATTACTCCCAATTCTCTTTGGTCTCAGACTAATTCCAGAGCCTGCTTTGGAGCTCTTGTTTGCTCTGTACATTTTGAACCCAAGGTTGCAGGTGATCCTTGACTCCAGGTGTGTCCAGACTTGCTGGAGAAGTCCCGCGCTGTCCGTCAGGCCAAGGACGAGAGGACGTTCCACATCTTCTATCAGCTCCTGGCTGGAGCAGGAGAGCACCTCAAGTGTAAGTCTGTCTGTGAACCTCTTGGATGCTGCATTTGTTATTTCAGTGGGCCAGGGTGGCTTTGGATTATTCTTTGGTCATGAATGTTGCATTTTGAAAGAAGAAGCCAGGTAGCTTTGCTCTGAAATAACTCCTGTGTTTTATCACATGTGCTGGGGAGCCACTCTGGCATTTCAAGCAAATGTCTCCTCCATGCTAAAGGCCAATTTGGGCAGTCTCTGGCTGGGAATCCCTGGACTGAAACTGCAGAGTTCCCAGCTGATAACATCCAGTGCTGGTCAGCAGTGGCAGGCCTATCTCCTCCAGCCCACAGAGAAATTTAACCCAAACTTAATGAAACCCTGGGGCTTTCTTCAAGCCATTGCAGTACTAGGGTGGTTATCTTGACTCTCTTTGGGTTTTTTTCCCCCTCTGTGGGAACTTCTGGTAGGCTGTGATAAGTGAAACTAATCAAGATAACAGAGTTCAGAGCATTGATCTTCTCCTGTATGAGATAAGCTGGTGTTCAGCATCCATGATGTGATGCTCATCAATCCCTAACTCCATTTCTGCCTGGGCCTGTTACCTTTCAGTAGAGATCTTCCTTTTAGGATATTCCAAATGGGGATTTGAGCTGCTGCTAGATCTGGGTAATGTTCTGTGTGCATGTTTAATGTGTTAAAGAGCTCATGTAGGCTACTACAGAGAGAGAGAGTCTGAATCTGGCCTCAGCTTGGGAGGTGCACTTGTATTTTTAGGGTTTCAGAAGCTGCTGTCCTGGCTTGTAGCCATAGCTGAGGAACTGATTTCCTAAAGCAGAGTTGGGGAATTGAGTGAGAACAGAGCACGGGTGGGTGTGAACAGCATTTCTGAGCTTATTTTTCTGTCTCTTCCCCTTCTTCCCAATACAGCTGACCTGCTGCTTGAAGGATTTAACAATTACAGATTTTTATCTAATGGCTACATCCCAATCCCTGGGCAACAAGACAAGGATAACTTCCAGGAGACAATGGAAGCCATGCATATCATGGGCTTTTCACACGATGAGATCTTGTGTAAGTTACTGAGCTTTTTGGATTTTCAAAGTGTCCTTTTCTCTCTTGCACACACACACTGCTGATTATATGTCACCAAATTTAACGTTGCTTCAGTGTCTTGACAGCCTGAAGAAAATGTTTGCTTAAGTTCAGCTGGATTTGAATTGAAGCCATTTGCCCAGAAAGCACAGTACAAACTGTATTTCCTCCCTGAACTTCTACTTGGAATTTGGAAGGAAAATGACACAAGAAACAGAAGAAAAATGTATTAAGCTGAGCCCTTTGCCATTAATTGATGCACATGTCTTTTGTTATCACAGCAATGCTCAAAGTGGTGTCTTCAGTGCTACAATTTGGAAACATTTCCTTTAAGAAGGAGAGAAACACAGATCAAGCCTCAATGCCAGAGAACACTGGTGAGTTGCTCACGTCTGGAGGGTGTCCTTTGACTTGTGCTGGAGTTTTCTTCCTGCCATTTGTCCAGTGCATATCTTGACAAGCACAGAGCAATCTGCTGAGCATCCTTGGCAGTGCTCTGTGCCAAAATGAGGCCAGGCCTGGGCTGATGGTACCTACAGTAAATTACTAAACTTTCCTCTTCCATCTCCTGCTGCAGACAAATGGAAGTGTCCATCAAGGGAATTTATGCTGTTTGCATTGCTGCTAAGCTTTGAACAAGTATTTTGGTTGTAATCTTGTTTATTGCTCTCTCCAAAGACTTAAGCCCTAGGAAGAAGTTCATGCTTAAATCAGTTTGTTTTCTTTGGTTCCTGAGAGCAGTTTTGTTGCCAATGATAAGAGCCCTGGAGCCAAGCACAACTTCCATGGTGCAATGGCTGAACACAGGAATGCTGTATTTAGAACAGGCTGATTTCTGGAGTGTCCTGGCCACTGTGGCTGAGATTGGATTTATCAGTGCCTGCAGTGCAATCAGCATTTTGAAGGATATATGGTTTTATATAAGGCTCTGGTGCCAACCTTTTAGATATTTTCATGGAAAGATAGTTTGGAGAACTGACATCAGCGAGAGCCACCATTCCCAGGACCTGCTGCACATGGACAGCTCAGATTCTTGTCTGGGTCTCATTCTGTAACTGTCCCAAATTGCTGAGCACATGGGTCACTTGCAATGCCCAAAAAATGCCCAAAATTCTGAGGGCAGTGGCTGCTGTCCAGGTGGGATTAAAGGCCATTAGTTACTGACTTGGCATTTGGCACTTTCTGTGCTCCAGTGAGGAGAAAAGATGGATGAGGGAGTAATTTTTTAGGCTTTTCCTGCTGGCTTAGAGAACCCACCTGAGTCCTTGTCTATATGGAAAGATACAGATGCTTCTTGACTGTCTTGACTTTCATTGAATGACCATTGGTTTTTAGATATAAATTCTGAATTACAACACTGACTATAAGTATATTGATAATATTGGATATTTATTGTACTGGATACAAAATTCTGACTTATAAAGCCAAAAGAACGAAAAGCTCAGATCACAATTAAACCATATTTCTGTCCCCTTGTATTTAAAAATTAGATTATATGGTCTATATTACTGCATCTTTCTGAAGAAAATTAATGTAACTGATCTCTCCCTTCTGGTCACATCTCATTGTAAAGGGTTTCCCTGCATCCTGTGGAGAAATCAGTGTGTCCTGATAGTGGCTGATCTTGTTTAGAGGCTGGGTGTGATATAGGTCAGATATTGTCTCCATGGATGGGAAGGGGTTTGTGTGGGCAGTGGAGATGGGAGCCAGTTCAAAGAACATGGGAAGCAAATTCTCCCCTGTAGATGGTAAATGCAGATAAACAAATCCTGGTCCCAAGTACAAATACCAGAGGTGCAGGGAAGCCAAAGAGCCTTTGTGGGTTAGGAGGATGGAGAAGCTGTACTTGGAGAATCATTCCATGCTCACCAGATTGGGAAGGAGCCTTTCTGCTGAGAGGGCAGAGGTTCATAAGCAATCTCATAAAGTTCAGCTTCACCTCTGATCTGAGCTTTTCAGTATCTTGGCTTTATAATAATCTAGAATTTTCTATCCAAACCCCAGCAATAATAAAACCTGAGTCAAGATAGTCAGGATTTTCTCCAGTCACACCTTTTAAATGGCCCTTTCTCATTATAAACAATCAAGAAGGTGTCCCTGCCCATGGCAGGGCTTGGAACTGGGTGATATTTAAGGTCCTTCCAACACAAACCATACTGTGATCCTCAGCTGAATTATGCTTATTTTCAAGTGCAACGTGTATCAAGCTGAAACAGTGTGACCCAGTCCTACCCTTCGATGTGACAGAGCTTGTTTTGGAAGTGGGTTGGGTTTCTTCAGAGGAAGCTCAGAAGTGCTGGCTGCAGCCTCCTGCAGTGGCTCAGCAGAAGTGATGGTTAGGATCACATCTGCTGTGCTTTATTGGTATTATTCTTACCTAAACTACAGTTTATTACTGGCTGGAAAGGCTGGGACAATAAATCCCATGTCCCTGGTTTCTGCAAGGAGCTGAGTGTGGTATTTGGAGTACTTTGAGAGGGGGGGGAGACCCTCCTTCCTAAAACTGTAATATCCTTTATAGTATTCAGTCTGTCACTGTACCAAGCTCATTACTTATTACTTTCAAGTTCATGTTTTGTTTTATTTGTTTGTTTGTTTTAAAGATCCTGATAGCACTTTCTGCTTGTCCCCTGAGGTTGTGAGTTTTATCTGATGTGCTGATGCATATTTTATACTCAAAGCACAGAAATGTTCCTGTTTGTGTAGCTCAAGTGAAAGGAATGCTCAGTTTGTGACACTGCCCTAATTTCAGTGGTTGTGTGTCAATTCATGAACCCTTCTAGCAAATACATATCCAGTCAGAGAGTGTCCACATTAAAGAGCAGTAATAGCAGTTTTAATACTAAAGAAAAAATAATGTAGCAGAAGCGCTTATATATTGGTATGAAAATCTGTTTTCCAATGCTGATTTGAAAAAAATAGCATTTTATTTTCATTTTGACAGTAAAAGAAGCTGTCAGATGACAAAGATAAGGGACCAAGTACCTACTGGGTGGTGTGGAGAGCTTCCTGCTAAAGGGCAACACTTCCCTGGACCTAAAAATACCTTCGGCGTCACTGTAATTTTTAGAAGTGTGGAATCATAGCCAGCCAACCTCCTGAGCCACGTGTTTAGGGAAAGGGATTGATGCAACAGGAATCTGTAGGGCTGGCGTGGGTAATGCACTATTTAAATAATGAAATGACATCAGGAGGGTTCTTGCTGTTAAAGTGCACTGATGCCTGTGGTGTTATTCTGTATAAAATGCTTGGAATCACGGAATGGTTTGGGTTGGGAGGGACCTTAAAGATGATCCAATTCCAACCCCTGGCCCTGGGCAGGGACACCTTCCAGTAACCCAGGGTGCTCCAAGCCCTGTCCAGCCTGACCTTGGACACTGCCAGGGACGGGGAGTCCTCAGCTCCCAGGACAATGTGACAAACCCCTGTTTCATGCTGGCACAGCTGCCTGAATCGAGCCAGTTTTTAAACATCTTCAGTGTAATGGATTTGATGTGTGATGTCCCCATCCTGTCCTTTTTTCCCTGGAGATAAGGGATGTTCCCTTTGAAAAGAGCTGTACTTGAGCTCTTACATGAGCTGCCACCTCCTGAAATGCAGCGTTCCCTGTGCTCCCCAAGGACATCCAGCTGTGTCCCTGCGGAGAGGTGTGCCAGCCTTGGGGACAGAGCCCCTGGGGGCTGGGACTGTCCCAGGGCACAGTGCAGCAGCTCGGGTTGGCACAGCCCGGCTCAGGAGCTGCTCCTGCAGGCTCTCAGCCCTGTTCCCTTGTTCCCTCTGTTCCCCTGCAGTCGCACAGAAGCTCTGCCACCTGCTGGGGATGAACGTCATGGAGTTCACCCGTGCCATCCTCACCCCCCGCATCAAAGTGGGCAGGGACTACGTCCAGAAAGCCCAGACCAAAGAACAGGTGAGGTTTAAAAGGGGCTTCAAAGACCAAAGCTGCCTCATCCTCATTAGCTCCTAACAAAGAACGTTGGCATTGATTATTTGCTGCTCTGTTTAAGCTTTATGAAATGTTCTTATATGGTAAAAATCAGTGGTGGAATAGAAGAAACCTTTTCCTTGACTTTCTCCTGATTTCATCCTTTAATGTTGTGACATTATCAAATACTTGGAGACCTTTTGTTTTTATGGAACAGTTTAGAAAGAAATTTTTCTTAACATTGATCAAACTCCAGACTGTTCCTACTGCTTGTTTTCATTCCTCACTGGTATTAACTCCATCCAACTTCTTCTTTTACCGAGTTATTTGTGATAACATCCATGTCTGTGTCCTTTTGATGGCTTTTCCAGGGTAAATAAATGTTCCTGTTTGGATTTTCAGGCAGACTTTGCAGTGGAAGCTTTGGCAAAGGCCACCTACGAGCGCCTCTTCCGCTGGCTCGTTCACCGCATCAACAAAGCCTTGGACAGGACCAAACGGCAGGGAGCTTCTTTCATTGGAATCCTGGATATTGCTGGATTTGAAATCTTCGAGGTACTTGGAAAGATCCCTAGCCTGGTTTTCCTTTTCCCTGTTTTTGTGGGCTCAGGACACACTGCAGAGCCACTGAAAGCAGCGAGGTTACACCAAGGGTTTGTTTAGGGTGTACAAAAGCTTTGACAACCCAAAATTACAGTGCCAAAAGTCCTGATTTAGTCTTTAATCCTTCTTTTATGTGTGATGGTTGTTCCTACTATAATTTATCTAATACAGATTTGTATAATTGAACTTTGCAGAATTTTGGAGAATTTCCTTATCAAGTCAAATTTTTGACTTTCAAATCTGTGATATCTTGTCACTGAGTCATCCTTGCATATTAATGTTATTCTTGTAGCTGAACTCCTTTGAGCAGCTTTGCATTAACTACACCAACGAGAAGCTGCAGCAATTATTCAACCACACCATGTTTATCCTGGAGCAAGAGGAATATCAGCGAGAGGGGATCGAGTGGAATTTCATTGATTTTGGCCTGGATCTGCAGCCTTGCATTGACTTAATTGAAAGACCTGTAAGTTTGCACATGAATAATGCTCTGAGGAGGAGAGCTTGGACTGCTGAGTGTGTCTTTTATTGCCTGCAAATGAGACATTTCTTGTGGAGCTGTCATTAAAAGGGAATTAACTGGAATGCTGAAGTTCAAATCTAAAATACTGTCTATTGTTAATAAGAGGGTTTATCCAGAGGGGATTATGCCCTTATGTCAGTGTAAAACACTGAGCTCAAATATGAAGCTGCTATTTTTATACTTTTTCCCTGGTACTAATGAAGGCATTAATCCTGTAACTGTCATTAACATGTGCTGCTGTGGTGTAGGAGCTTTGGGACTCAGGTAGAAAGTTTTTCCAAGACTTGTGGTAAACTTCTTTCATTTGAAATCAGTAGCAAAACTCCTTAAACTTCCTGTGGAGTAGAGTTTCCCCCAGAAAACTGCCTTGCAAATAGGAAAACAGGATCTTAAAATTGGTTTTAGTCACCGTGGTTTCTAACATCCTCCTCTGGCTGCTCAATTTAGGGAAGCTGAAGAGGCCTTGAAAGAGCAGGAGGAGCAGATGGGGAGAGCAGAGATTGTTACTCCTGAAAGTTTATTGTTCTTTGCACTTCAGAAGGTGTCACCTTTTAAATTAAGCCTGGCCCATTGCAGTTACTCCTCCCTGCCTTTGTCTGTGTGTATCCTGGGCTGCAGGGGAGCTCCCAGTGCTGCTGTGCAGCCTGACCAGCAGAAAAGCTGAAAATTCCCATTTTTCTGTGGGAAAAGGGAGATCTTATTTCAGTTATCAAAGGTCTGCACTTTGTGTGTGGAACTTGGAAAGTTCTGCCTCCTTGGAAGGTAAAATCCAGAAAGCCTCAGGGGACAAGTGTGGCTGCCCTCAGTGTGCACCTTCAGGTGAATATCCTAAAATACACCAAGTTAGTTATTAATTTAAAGGCAAACCTCAGTACCCTTGCAGTTGTTCTGTAAATGTGATGCCAGGTAGGAGGTACCTTGAAACATCTCTCTCCAAATGTGGGAACTCTGCATTCCCTCAGAACTCTCTAAGTATAAATCCTTACAAAGCAAGGCTCTGGTCAGCAGTGGACCAGCTCAGTGGTGTCTCCATGGACATTGGAATTAGTTTGTTTGAACCATTCTTCTTGACCTGCATTAGCTTGTTTCAACTGAAATTAGGCTTGAATCAGTTTGGACTGCCCTTACCGTGATTTTCAGTGGTGCGGTGTAAATATTAAACTTACAAAAAACGTGAACACAGATTATCAAACTGTATTTCAGGCAAATCCTCCTGGTGTGTTGGCATTACTGGATGAAGAATGCTGGTTCCCTAAAGCTACTGACAAGACATTTGTGGAAAAATTGGTCCAAGAGCAAGGAACTCATTCCAAGTTTCAAAAGCCAAGACAACTAAAGGACAAAGCAGATTTCTGCATTATTCACTATGCAGGGAAGGTAAGGGTTAAGCATTAAATTCTTGATTAGAAAGGCTGGTTTGGGGAAAGTACTCTGCTTTCCTTCCAAAGCTTTTATGGAAAAATACACAACTTTTGCCTTGGTTGAAGCAGAACCATGCTAATCTGCAGAGTTTTTGTTGGATTTTGGGAATTTTAGGGCTGTCTGGGTTGGGACCAGAGTCACCAACTTATGTTGGTATCAGTGAGTTTTCAGCTGCTGAGCTGGGGTTTATTTGGAAACCACAGGTTTGACTCTTTAAAGATAAGAGCTTTGTTTTCTTTATAGAACCAAGTGTTTAAATGTAAATACTGTAAAGAAATTTAAAAAATTCATGCTGCAGCACATCCTTAATTTACTCTCTAGTAATTTAGATAAAATAATTGGTGTCTATCCCAGAGCTGGTTTTACATCTTCACAGTGGAGCCTTATTTTGGCAATAAACTGGGCAGCAACTCAACACCCAGCTATCAGTAAGCAAGAAGTCAGATTGCTAAATTATTGAGGAAACTCCCATTTACCCTTTCAAAAGAATAACAAACTTTTGTGATACTTTGAACTGTTCTGAGGAGGTTCAGCAAGCCAACTGTGGACACCCAAGGTTGTTCTCCGAGCTTGGAGGTCTTTTCCAGCCTTTGTGATTTTGTGATTCTGAGCACTGAGAGTAATAGGAAAACACCACTGTTGTTTGATGCTGATAAATAGAAACCTAAAGCTGGTTGTCCCCTGACCCTGTGCCCCTTGGTTGCTCCTCAGGTGGACTACAAGGCAGATGAGTGGCTGATGAAGAACATGGATCCCCTGAATGACAATGTGGCCACACTCCTGCACCAGTCCTCAGACAAATTTGTGGCTGAGCTTTGGAAAGATGGTAAGAGATCCTACTCTGAGCACAGACTGTTGGTGATTTTACCTTGCTGGATGAGTTGTTTGGGGGTATTTTTGTGCCTGTTCCCTCCTCACCCTCCACTTCTCCATTGTAAATATCTACAGCATTTTCTCTCTTATTTAGTGCCCAAAGTACACCAAGGACGCTGATTTGCACCTCTGGTCTCTTGCACATGAACCATTTCTGAGTAGCTGCTTCTCATGTTCATTATTGGAACTGATACTCACCTATTACTTGTTTCTCTGTCCAGTTTCATGTAGAATCTTGTCCAAAGCTCTTGGTTGGGACTTGCTGCAGTGGAGTCCCAAGTGTGAGCAGCTGCAGAGGTTCTGGCTGTTGATAACACACTGACTCCTGTGAGCACCAGCATGGGTGATTCCTGTGCAGTGGTGGGTGCTACTCTGGAAGTCCACATCTCCTAGAATGAATTTCATTAACAGCCATAGCAGTGCTGAGATATTGCATATTCAAATCAAGTGTGTTCCTATTTTAGCTGTATGCTGCTGCTCATCCAGGTTACCTGTACATCACCTGACACTATTTATCAGTACTTTTACCTAAATACTCCAAGAAGCAGAAACATCCAAATAAATACTTACCAGGGACTTCCCCATTCTAGTTTTTAACGTCACAATACATTAATTAGAGTATATTTATATGTTACAGAATATAACTCCTGTAGTTTGTTACTTGAGGAGGAAATGAAGCTTGTGACGTAGATGGTGCTGGAGGTTAATACTGAGTTTCCCTCTTGGTGCAGCCACAGAGAGCAGCTTTAATGAATCTATAAAGAACTTTTTGGTTGGGGATCTGCTCCTTTGGAGTCCACACACAGAGACAATAGTGTTTTGGTCCAAATACTCCAATCCTGTTCCCTCAGCCAATTGAAATGTGCATGGAAAATGTTGTGGCCTAACTGCTTTTGTAGCACAGTGAAGTGTGTTTGCAATTGATGAACCTGTTGTTTTTACTAACTCAAGTGTCTTGTGTATCTGCTCTTCTGTCTTTCTGTTTCTGCTGTTTCTCTGCCTTAGAGATTCAGAATATTCAGAGAGCCTGTTTCTATGACAATATTACTGGTCTTCATGAGCCACCAGGTGAATGGATATAAAACAGTAGGCCTACTAAAGGCAGGGCTGTTGTACCTACAGGAGAACCATTTTTGCTCGTAGGCTTGCATGAACTTCTCATTTCATGCTGAATTTAGGTAAAACCCCCCAGCCCCTGTTGGGCCCCCAGTGCATTCCTGTCCAGCTGCTGCTGCACACACACAAAGCATCTCCAGTTATGCATTGCAGATGAAAAGGTTTGGTGCTTCCTAGTTCCATGAGGAGATGTAGAATTGCCTCTAAGTGACAATTCTGGGAGCTCCAAGCATTTGAGAGAATGCATAAGCTTTGTAACACTATCAAGCTTCTTTCTGCAGTCCAACATTGACAAAACTCTGGGATGTTTTAGGATGTGGCTGTGTCCTTTTGGGAGGAGAGCTCAAGAATGTTTTGAAGTATCAGAATGGGTGCTGCAGTTTTAGTGGGGGTAGTAAGTGCAATAAATTTCTTCCAGCCTTGTTGGAATTGTTCTTTTATTTAAAAACTTCTTCGTTTTAATATTCCCCTTTTTATAAGCTGCAGGTGTTTTTTGAGTTATTGAGAAATCAAGAAATGCACTTGGAATGTCTTTGAAGACACTTCAGATATTTAATTCAACCTCCTCATCCTTCTTGGATTCCTCTCCCAAGTTTAGAAATATGTGGATGTGAAGACTTTGTGTTTATCTTTCACTATTTCTGATACATCCCATCCCTGAGGAAACCAGTGGTGTTCCTAAAGGAACTCCTGGAGGGCTTTGTTTCAGGGGCTTCAGCAGGGGCTGATGGTCTAGTCATGCAGCTCCACATTTATTTTGAAACTGTGGGTAAAGCTTACATTGAACTCCAGTAATCCTGTTTAAAATATAAATCACCCTCCTATGGCTGGAGCACAGAGGAGAGCAAAACAAAACTGTGCAAGATCAGATCTGTTTGCTAAATTGTAGGAAGTATGTGGTGAAAAAAAGCTGAGTGGTTGCAGTTAGTGGGGCCTGGTGGGTGCAGGTTTCCAGTATTGAGAACCATTTCATCCTCTATAAAACTGATTCCCTGTAATCTCCATCCCATATCTGATTAGGAACTTAATTCTGCTTCAAAGCAATTATTTGGGATATGATCTTATAAACACCTTGCCACCTATTATTTTCCTAACTTCAGTACGTTTAATTCTTGTGTTCAAAACCCGTGTGGAGGATCTGGGCTCTGCTCTACCCACAAGACTTATAAGTGATTATTCAAACTTACTGCCCTGTGTCTTTCAGCTTTTAATTTTCCTTTTTTGTTCTTTTTTTAATAGACCTTTCAGCAGTTGAGTACAAGGAAGAAGTTAAATAGTGTCACTTATTTGTCAGATAATTCTGGTAGCAAAGCATAATTGCCTCTGCTTTGGTTTAAATGAATTTGAAGATAACATGACAAAATTGAAGCTGTAGCCTACAAATAGTTGCTTGTTTCTGGCTTGCCAGAATGGATTCCATGGGGAACCCACAAATGTTGGGATTTGCTCAGTCCTAAGAAGCACCAGCTGAAATTATTGAGGTGTTAAGTCACCTGTGTGTTTTTTAGTAAACTGTTTCCATAATTCTTGACATACCCATGGAATCACCTGCAAGGTTCTAATGATGGCAGTCACATTTCTAATTTGTGCTTCTGAAAAACAAATCCTTGAGATCCTTACCCAAAAGGTGCAGTAAAATCGAAGAAAAATCTCTTTTGTGATGCTTTATGGTAGCTTTGAAGTGGAGTTTTCCTGGTTTGAAACTTGTCTTTTGGGTAGGCAGCTCTTTGCAGGTGTATTTAAAATGGGAAGAACTCTTCCAAATAACAGCTGAGCAGAAGTCTGGCAGATACTTTTTCTTCCCCTCTTGTTACTGAAATAACACTGTTTCCAACTCTTCTGTAAATTACTGTTAAAACATTAATTAAACTCAGGTTTCATCTATATCATTGCCATAAGTGACTCTTGCTTTTAAGCAAATATGCACAGATATGTAATTCCAAATGATCAACCCAGAAATATTTTGCACTGTAGGAACTCAGATAGAAAGCTGCCTGGAAGCTGGGATTTATGTCTCTATAAAACTGACTTAAATATCGAAAATAGCTTTCCTGGTCATGTAGAACTGCAAGTAAAGAGCTGGATATTTCAGTCTGTACCTCCCGAAGCTCCACTCGTGCTGGATAAGTTTGTGGCTTTGGTCCCCAAGCTTTGCACAGTGTCCCCAGTCCCGCTGCGGCTGCCTCCCTCCGCCGGCACCTCCCGGCCTTGTCCCGCCAAGCTTCCGCTGCAGCACTCCTGCTCCTCTCCCCCCTGCTCCTCCCTGCCAGCCCCCAAGGCCACTCAGCCCTTCCCTCTGTCCCCGCCAGTGGATCGCATCGTGGGGCTGGACCAGGTCACGGGCATCACGGAGACAGCCTTCGGCTCGGCCTACAAGACCAAGAAGGGCATGTTCCGCACCGTGGGGCAGCTCTACAAGGAGTCCCTGACCAAGCTGATGGCCACTCTGCGCAACACCAACCCCAACTTCGTGCGCTGCATCATCCCCAACCACGAGAAGAGGGTATGGGCTGCATGACTCTTGCTTTTTGGTAGTCCTTTATTGCCCTGTCCGGGCCTTTCTTCTCCGATCACAGTTTTGTTGTCACACTGAGCAATATCCCCTCAGTATTCCCTGCACATCTCCTTCTTTAGACAGCTGGCTTTGAAGAGAGCAGCCTGCAAAACTGAAACGACAGTTTTCCACTAGTAGAAATTAAAAATCATCCTTGTTTTGTTTTGTCCAGGCTGGAAAACTGGACCCACATCTGGTTCTAGATCAGCTCCGGTGCAACGGGGTTTTGGAAGGAATAAGGATCTGTCGGCAAGGATTCCCCAACAGGATAGTGTTCCAGGAATTCAGACAGAGGTAACAGCAGGAACAGGCTTTTGAGTTCTTAGGAGCTAAAGTTCCTTGTCAAGTGAATGAAGACCTCACACTCCTCCCTCCTCCCACAACCCAGCTCATAGAAAATCAAAACCTGTGTGTGAGGCCTTGAACTTCAAGTGTTTAACTACTACAGTTTATTCTAAAGACAGTAGGGAAAGGGAAACAATCTGAAATTGGCTGCTTGAAAAACCTCCTGGAGAAATTCCCTAACTGTGCACTTGGGAACTATAGTTAATGCTATAAATTTATTCTGTAAATCATATTGCTTATTGTTGATTGTAAAGGTGTTTTTTTCATTTGCCTTAAAGGTATGAGATCCTCACTCCCAATGCAATTCCCAAAGGTTTCATGGATGGTAAGCAAGCCTGTGAGCGTATGGTAAGTATTTATAGCTAAATATTACTGAAACATTGGAAAATTCTGCCAAAAATTGTGCTTTTCTTGGTGTAACAACAATGCCCTTGCCTCTCTGTTTAGATCAGAGCCTTAGAGCTGGACCCCAACTTGTACAGAATTGGACAGAGCAAGATCTTCTTCCGAGCTGGAGTCTTGGCACACTTGGAAGAAGAGCGAGACCTGAAGATCACAGACATCATCATCTTCTTCCAGGCAGTGTGCAGAGGATACCTGGCCAGGAAGTGAGTGTGCTCCTGGGGTTGGATCTTCTTCTGGGTCTCTCAAGCCTCTCTGATAGGGAGCTGTGCATTAAAACTTCAATTTCAGGACAGATTTCCTTAGTGTGTGATGAACTGTAATTGTATCCTGGGTATTAAGTGAACTTTTGCCAATTAAGAATTTGCACCTTTCATTCCTTAACAATATCACCTTTCCTTGCTCTTGCCATTGTGGCACACACAGCTCTTTATGGTGGCTGCAAAGGAGATCTCTCCTCCTGGCCCACTGGGGGTTCCTGGAAGTACTCTGGGAAGACACTTTTTTTAAAAATTAAAGTAGCTAATCCATCCTGATTTTGTCTTTATAAGAAGAAAGCCCATTGAGAGTAGGAACAAATAGCATATGTAATTATTGGAAATGGTGAGTCCAGCTCTTGTTCTGTCTCTTTATATGAGCAAGAGATCATAAATTCAGTGTAGTTACTGAAACTTACCAATAACCCTATTTATGGTCTGCAACTCTAGGGTTTGATAACCTAAAAATTAAATGGTGATCAGCTTTATTTAACACAAACTTTTTGCTCTGTCTTCAGGGCCTTTGCAAAGAAGCAGCAGCAGCTGAGTGCACTGAAAATCCTGCAGAGGAATTGTGCTGCATATTTGAAGCTGAGGCACTGGCAGTGGTGGAGAGTCTTCACCAAGGTTCCTTCAGTTCTGTTCTATTCTGTTTTATTCACCTATAAATAGATGAGTGCAGGTTCTCACTCTTTCACTTCAAACCTTTGCAGGTGAAGCCTCTTCTTCAGGTCACTCGTCAGGAAGAAGAACTTCAAGCCAAGGATGAGGAGCTGATGAAGGTGAAAGAAAAACAGACAAAAGTGGAGGCAGAACTTGAGGAAATGGAGAGGAAACATCAACAGGTTTGTGTCCAAGATGAGCTTTTGATGTGTAGGACATGAATTGTGCTCTGTCCCATGTGAGGGAGCCAAGCTGGGGAGCAAAAGAGAATCAGGTGATTCTCACTCAGCTGGATTGTGGAACAGGAAGATACAGCATGAGCTGTTCCCCTGGGGATGTAGGAACATGTTAACAAAATCAAATTTTATGGCCTTTCCTGGTTTACAGGAGAAATTCAGTGGCAGTGTCACTCTGTGCCTGGGCTGGGCAAGCTGTGGGCAGACAGTTGGGGCAACTCTACAGATTTGGTGGCTTTCTGTGGTGGCAACAGTGTTGGTGGATAAGGGAAGAGCAGCTGATGTCATCTACCTGGACATGTGCATGTGGCACTGTCCCACATGGCATCCTGGTCCCTAAAGTGGAGACATGGAGCTCATCATTCAGTGGATGAGGAACTGGCTGGGTGGGGACACTCCAAGAGTGACAGTCAGTGGCTCCATGTGCAGTGGCATCCTCAGGGATGGGGACTGGGACTGGGACTGGCCACAAGCTGTGTGTCCCAGTGACTCCAGGTGCCAGGATCAGCCCATGGCACTGCTCTGCCACCTTGCAGGATGAGTGCAGGGAACAGTCCAGGAAACACTGCTGGACCCAAAGCTGGTGTCTTCTGGACTGCTGCTAAAGACCTTTCTAGAAGTCTTTGGTTTGGGATGTGGAGCTGGGAGTCAGGAATTGGAGCAGCACTTGGCCTTGAAATACCTCTGTAGTTGTCACAGGTATAATCTCTCATGAGAGACTTTGAAGTGTCATTTTTAAAGCTTTACTGCCTTTTGTATTTGCAGGTTCTGGAGGAGAAGAACATCCTTGCAGAGCAGCTCCAGGCTGAGACAGAGCTCTTTGCAGAGGCTGAGGAGATGAGGGCTCGCTTGGCTGCCAAAAAGCAAGAGTTAGAAGAAATTCTTCATGATTTGGAGTCCAGGGTTGAGGAGGAGGAGGAAAGAAACCAAATACTGCAGAATGAGAAGAAGAAAATGCAGGGCCATATCCAGGTATGGTTCTCAGTGACTGGAGATGGAGAAGTAGGATGGGGAAACTCCCTCAGCATCTCTACAAGACAGAGGAATTTGGCTCCTGAGTGGATTAAGATGAAATTTTTTTGTTCTCTCTCACACATCAGTGTGATGAGCTTTGTGTGATCTCCAGGCATGAGAGAGTGAGGAAAGAAAGGAAAGTCAGGCTGCTCATGCCTAGTCAGTGTGTGCTGAGAATTGATTAAAGGCAGCAAGGTGCTTCTTAGAGGGCAGAACCAGGAATGACTGCATGGGGACTACAGACAGACTGATGGGGTGGTGTCACTTGGGAAAGAAATGTTCCTTTTGGACTGAAATCCAGTGAGCATCAGGAAGAATATTCCTCGTTTGACTTTACTAAGACAATGTCATTCCCTCCAAGTTACTTGGTTGAGGTTTTTTTGTGAAAATCGAATTATTTAGATGCTTCCTTTTGAATAATAGGGTCCCTGAAAAAGGGAGTAGTTGAGAACTTACCTGTCTTTCAAAGGGGAAATAAATTCCACATCTCACAGCCCTTGATACCTTTTCATAAATGTCCATTAGTGTGTGGCTGAGAATCATAATTAAACACACAAATGGTAGAAGTACAGGACATTATTGCTTTTTTAGCTCTTTGTGCCAATATCTGAACTGGCTTAGCTGTGATATTGTAATAAGGTGAGCTGTTTCCTGTGGACTTCCTTCCCAGAGCCTGGAATTTTCCACCAGGTGCCCCATTCAGGTGCAATGTACTGGGAAGTCTCTTGACATCAAGTCTGATCTGATTTGGCTGTCATTAATGACAATTTTTTAATTTTATCATTGGAATTAGGGAGGTGAAGGACTGTGGAAGTGTGTGTGTGTTTCCTAGACAGCACACTTCACCCAGAGATGAAATACAGAGCATCAAAAATTCCATGTGTATCCCAAGGCCCTTGATTTCCTCACCAGATCATTGATCCTGTAAATGAACCTAACAAAAAAAAAAAAGGGGTGGGGGCATGGGTTTAGTGTGTGTTAGGGCAAGAGACTTTGTGAAATAACACATCTTTGTCACTGAGTTAAAAAAATAAATGTTACCACATGGATAACCTGGAAAATGCACAGATACAATTGCCTCTCTTCCCAGGACCTGGAAGAACAGCTTGATGAGGAGGAGGGAGCTCGGCAGAAGCTGCAGCTTGAAAAAGTGACAGCTGAAGCAAAGATCAAGAAAATGGAGGAAGAGATCCTACTGCTGGAGGACCAAAATTCCAAATTTCTGAAGGTGAGACCAGTGTGCAGGGTGGAGATGCTGCAGGTGGGGAGTAGTGGTGCCAAGGGGCAGCTCTGAAAGCTGCTGGCACATTGTGTGTGACATTTGCACCTGGACAGCTGGAGCTTGAACAGGGCAAAGCTGAGACACTGGAGATGAGTTTGGACTGACATTGCAGAGTTTGTGATGCACTCTTCCCAGTTCCATGACTCTTCCAAATCTTGAAGCTGGAAAAGCTCTTTATAGCTGCTATTGTTCTCTACAAACAGATTTCCAAATGCTATTCTGTGTACCAAATTCCAGGGCTCTCTTGGAAAATAAGTGTTTGTGTTTCTAAACAATTCCAGTTGATCTTAATATTGACAATGACTTGAAATGAAATCTGTATTAGATGTGTGTATGAGACTCCCACCATGGGTTTTGTACATTCCTATGTCTGCATTGCTTAGGGACCCTTAAATTCTGTTTTACAAGTTATTTTTCCTCCCCTTTCTCCTCCCCAGGAAAAGAAGTTGATGGAGGATCGAATTGCTGAATGCTCTTCTCAGCTGGCTGAAGAAGAAGAAAAAGCCAAAAACTTGGCCAAACTGAAGAACAAGCAGGAAATGATGATCACTGATTTGGAAGGTTTGTTCTGCCTGGAGTGGCCTGTGAAGAGCTTGGCCATGCTGCCAGGAGGGAATGGATCACTGGGGAAGCAGAGCCTGCTCAGCCTGTGCAGTGTAACCTGAGCTGGAGATACTCAATAGCTGCTGCTTCAGCCAATTCCTGAAGGAAATTTGTCTCTTGCAAGACCTGTTGCATCTGGCTGCTCAGTCTGTCTCCTGTTGAACTTGTTAGGTTTTCATTTTTGAGAATCCATTTCCTTTATAGGCACACTCAGATATTCCTGCTGTTGCCTGGATCCATTAGCACCCAGGGAAATCATCCTGACTCCTGGGGAGTTGCTCCACTTTTCTGTAACAACATCAGAGCAATGTATTTCTGTAGGAATGGCAGAAGACACTCTTTAGGATTCCAAGATTGTTTTTTAATAAGCAAATCTCAGTGGTTTTGCTTTTCTTAATGTTTTATCTTCATTATATGTATAGATATATTTTATTTTATTTTATTTTATTTTATTTTATTTTATTTTATTTTATTTTATTTTATACTGTTTTGTTGTTATTGAGCAGCCTGGTCTAGTGGAAGGTGTCCTGCCCAAGGCAGGGGGTTGGAATGAGATGAGCTTTAAGGTCCCTTCCAATCCAAACCATTCCATGATTCATCTAAAATTATTCCATTCCTTTAGCCATTTATTGCTGGTTGTTTTGCCAGTGTTGTCACAAGCTAAACCTGCCCCATATGCAACCTTTCTTGATTTTATGGTTGGGCTTTTTTTTTTAATTACTATAGATACTGTGCAACATTAATGAGCTGCCAAGTCAAAGTTGCAAAATAATAGACAAAGTTGCTCTCAGTGCCCTAATTTGGAAATAGTTCTTGCACTTGGTGTGTTATGGCCTGTCTTGCTACATATTATAAGGCTGATGTGCTTCTGGAAGAATATCAAAGTTTTACCTTGTCTGTGTAGGAAGGTATTGAACTAATAGGAGTAGCAGTGATTGATGAACCTTGTCTTTAACAGTTGTATTCAGAGACCTTAATATGGGTCTAAGTAAGCTTTACTCCCTGGAAAATAATGCTGGAGTAGCTCTGTGCTTAAATCAGGACTAGGAACTTGACAGATGTGTTTGGTTATGCTGCCATTCCAAGACTGATGACCTTAGAAGTGGAAATTAAAGCTTATATTTAAGGCATGCAATTTCTTGGCTAGGAAAGCAGAGTAAAATGATATTTACTCTTGGAGATGATTCAAGAAGCCATTAAAGTCTTTCTGCTAGAGTCTTGGCACTGCTAGGCACTGATATTTGGGGAAAAAAATTAATTCAGTTTACTGTGAACTTTCTCAATTACAAAATTGAGTCTTGTGACACTGCTCTAACTGTCACTCACCAGGAACACAATGTAAAAACAGAGGGGAAAGTATTAATTCCTTTGGAATGTGAAACTGTTTGGAGAATAGCAGTGTTACTTTAGGTTGTCTGGAAAATCCCAAATAGCCCAGGGTGGCTCTGAGGTGCATCTTGACCAGGGCTCCCTTTCCACAGAGAAGATCCTGATCCAGAAAGAGGCTTAGGAAGGGTGTGAGGGGAATCTCTGCACTGAGAACCCACAAAGTACTGAACAAGGGTGATGAGAAATGCAGTAACTCCTTCTGTCACATTGAATTCTCAGTGTATGCCAGTGCATTGAGAGCTGTGCTAAAGCTCTGCTCAGCAGAACCTTCTGTGACTCAGATCTGTTCCATCCCTGCTCATCAGCTGATGTGGGCAGCACAGCCAGGACCTGTCTTACTGTGCCACCAGAGCCAAGGCAGTGTTTGATTGCTGTGGCACTGCTGATGGAATAGTTGTCCCAAAGAATTCCTTAGGGCAGGGATATCACAGCTGCACAATGAAATTACTGGGAGGAAGCTGTCAGGGTTGCAGAGTTTTGCTAAGTATTGATGGGCTGTGATTAAGCAGCACAGATACTTGCAAAAGTGGTTTATTCAAGTTTTTTTTGAGCTACGCTATTTTCCAGTAGACCTTTTGGAGCCTGGCCTAGCCCTTCCAAAGCCATGCAGGCCAGCATTTGTTCCAGTCCATGATTTATCTTCTTTTTTTGAGTGTTGATGTCTGTGATTACCTGGCCTAAGAGCTCAGGCTGCTCTGTTAGATCCCATTCCTTATTTTCTACCAAGATGTTTCTGTTCCTTTATCTCAAACTATTCTCAATTGTCACACACTGACTTTCTAACTAAATCATACAGTTCTCTGTTGCTATTTCATTTTTCTGTAGACTGGAGAAAGAATTAAGGCAGCATAAATTAAACTTCCCACCATTCCTGCCACCCCAAACCTCCTGAGGGTGACGAGAGAAACAACTCCATCTGAATATAATTCTTTGCTTCCTTTAGAACGCCTAAAAAAGGAGGAGAAAACCCGTCAGGAGTTAGAAAAAGCTAAAAGAAAACTGGATGGGGAAACAACAGACCTGCAGGACCAAATAGCTGAGCTCCAAGCCCAGATTGAGGAGCTGAAGATCCAGCTGGCCAAGAAAGAGGAGGAGCTGCAGGCTGCTCTGGCCAGGTCAGTGTGGGACAGGCCTGCTCCCAGTTCCAAACTGGATTTCACCTGGCTGCACATCAGAGCTGGGAATGCTGGAACAGCAGCCAGCTCTGGAGCAGCTCTGCACACCTGTGCTGTGCACAGACATGGCAGATTTAAAGGAATTCAGTGTTCTCTCTCAGCATCCTTGCTGTACAAAGCTGCAAAAAGAAGTTTCACATGATGTAATAGTGTTTGAGCTCTGGGAGCTTTTTCACTCTCTGAAAGTTCAGCCTCAGAAGGGAAAAATGTGTATTTCTCAGTGGGTCTTAACAGAGTGCTGGGCAGGACAGACTTTATCTGGGTTTGTATGATACTCCATGATATGCTGAACACCATCAGTTTTCTGTAAGTACAATTTTGCAGGAATAGAAAATCCTACAGATGGAACATTTCTGGGGCAGTGTTGAGATCTACAAAATTGGAATACTTGACTGTAAACTGAAGCTTGATCATTCTGACAGTGCACCTTGGTGGGCTCTTGAGAATAACTGTGGGGTTTTATCTGTGGTATCTGTTATCCATTCCTGGAAGTGTCCAAGGCCAGGTTGGACATTGGGATATTGGAAGGTGTCCCTGCCCATGGCAGGGGATGGAATTTAATGGTGTTTAAGATCCCTTCCAACACAACCATTCTATGATTTTTTATGGGGTTTTTTTTTCATTGTAGTGGAAAAGTTAAGCTAAATTTGTAGGTAATTTAAGGAGGTGGTGATTAGAGGAGGTGAAACACCATTAACTGTTGTGCCTGTGTTTGACAGAGGGGATGAAGAAGCAGTTCAGAAGAACAATGCACTGAAAGTGATAAGGGAGCTGCAGGCTCAGATTGCAGAGCTCCAGGAGGATCTGGAGTCTGAGAAGGCATCACGGAACAAGGCAGAAAAGCAGAAAAGGGATTTGAGTGAAGAGTTGGAGGCTTTAAAAACTGAATTGGAAGATACTTTGGATACAACTGCAGCACAGCAAGAGCTGAGGTAGGATCATTGTGTCAGAAGGCACCATTGAAATTCATCTTTCATTTACAAAAGACTAAAATGTTGATTTTTATGATGACCCTCTGTGCTTCCTCCAGGACAAAGCGAGAACAGGAGGTGGCTGAGCTGAAGAAAGCAATTGAAGAGGAAACCAAAAACCATGAAGCCCAGATCCAGGAGATCAGGCAGAGGCATGCTACTGCCCTGGAAGAGCTCTCTGAACAGCTTGAACAGGCCAAAAGGGTGAGAAGAAAATGAATTTTCGGCTCCAGAACTTTGTATAAATACCACAGGTTCTGTGGTCCCTTCCAGGATACCTGAGCTCAGGTTTTCCATATCCACAGAGCTAAGCTGTCCTCCAAAAGTGCATCACAATTCAGCTGAATGAGGTTTATCCTGCTGGTTTGACTATATTGCAGCTATTAGCAGCACATCCATGCTGTGTCCTCTGGCCACCAGCCCCAGAGCAGGCAGTAGGAGGCAGGGATGGATCACATTCCTATTCTTGTTCAGAAAGAGAATTATTCCAATATTGCCAAAAAGGAAGTCTCTAGTTCTTGAAATTACAGTTGGGGTCATTCATAAATGTGTGTGTGGACAGCTCATATCCTGTAGTGATGTTTTTATGTATTGGGAATACTTCACAAGCTTCCAAAGTATTTTAAATTTAGTGAGAAATGTAGTAGTTAAACTATGATTTTCATCAGCTTTATTCACCTGAAAATGTTCTGCATGTCTTCTGTTCCTTATTCAATAATTATTCTCAGTAGGAGCATGAAAAGATGGAAAAATACCCTGCAATCTGAAACAAAGGTCCTGTGACAAGCTAGTATCAGCTCTGGTGATATAGCAAGAATGACACTTAAACATCCCTTCTGCCAATTATTGCTTTTTAAAAAGCTTTTTACAAGTGTCAGTGCAATGCTGAGAATTGCTTTGTTCCGCACTTCCAGCCTGCTCTGCCTACTCAAATCAGGGCAGCTTTGGTTCGTATCTTCCCTTTTGTTTCTGTGAGATGAGCCATGCTGATCTGTTCATGGGCACATTCCTTCCTCCTTCCAGTGCTCCCAAAACAGTCATTTGCAGTGCTACCTCCCAGATCTGGGATCTCCTGCTGCTGGCTGTTACCTGTGGTGGCTGGGAGAGGAGCACCCTGCACCCAGAATGTGCCACAGCAGCACCTCAAACCCTCCCTGCTCACATCCTGCTGAGCCCTTGGCTTCTCTCTGAGCATGCAAAGCTGACCTGCAGAATCCCTTTGAGCAGAAAATACGCACCTGTAACTGAGTGTTGAATTTCTTCCCTTCTGTCTTTCCTAGTTCAAAGCAAACCTTGAAAAGAACAAGCAAGGCTTAGAGTCTGACAACAAGGAGCTGGCCTGTGAGGTGAAGGTGCTGCAGCAGGTCAAGGCAGAGTCTGAGCACAAGAGGAAGAAACTTGATGCTCAGGTGCAGGAGCTGACTGCAAAGGTGTCAGAAGGGGAAAGGCTCAGGGTGGAGCTGGCGGAGAAGGCAAACAAGCTGCAGGTAAGACTGTGGAAGTCAAAATCCTGGAAAACAGGCAAGGAACTCAAAGCTGTAACCATGTGCAGGAATGGCCTGAGGTTGATGGGGGAGGTGACCTCAGCAAGGACTCTCATGGACTTGGGAGGCCTTAAAGTGGTGAAGTGCCTCAGGTGGGGAGAGCTGTGACTGATATCAATCCTGAGCATTTTGGGCTGCGTGAGAGTTACAGTGGCTTTTAGGGATGAGGCTTCCATCTTAGAGAGCAAATCCTGTAGGGAACTCTGCACAGTCCAGCTGGAATACAGGTTTTTGGCTTGGCTGCAGAATTGAGTAGATTGGGCTGAGCTTTTGCATAGGTCTGAGCGAAGATTGACAGTGGCCACAGGTTTGCTTTTGTGCTCAAAGCTGGGAGCTTGGCAGGGAGGGATTGCAAGACCAGGCTCACTTTTCTGGGGAGTGGAACAAACAGACAAAATGGAGCCATGGCTGACTTCTGAACCACAGCAATGAGGACTTCAGGTAAATCCAGCTAAAGCACTTCAAAAAGGAAATGGCCCAGTTCTCTTTGGCGGAAACTTTCACCTGGTCTTTCACTGTATATAAAAGTAGTGTAGCCCAAAATAATAAGCTGGCACCTGACATAACCTTTTCTCTTGCAGTGATCCTTTAAACCCAGCTGCCACCCTGATAATCCCTGAATTAATGCTTCCATGAAATATATGGTTCTAGAATTAAAAATAGCATTAAAGTGTGAATGCAGGTATCAGAACAAAGTGCTATGCTAAATATCAGAGCTTAATAGCATAAAGTCTTGTTTAAAAGTCTTAATAAAGTCTTAAATAGCATAGAGTCATAAAGTCTTAATAGCATAAGTCTTGTTTTGTTACTGCACTTCAGGACAGACATTAAACTTCAATTTTGTAGCCAAACTTCAGTATTTTTTAGCTTGTGTCTTTCTGCTGGGATCTGTTGCTGTCTTGCCATACCTGGAATTTGCTGAGGTTTTGTGCTGTGCAGTTCCAGCTCCAGTGGGATTTGGGCTTTGCTGTTACCTTTGGATTCTTGTTTTGCAGAATGAGCTGGATAATGTCTCCAGTCTCCTGGAGGAGGCAGAGAAGAAAGGCATCAAGTTTGCCAAGGATGCAGCCAGTTTGGAATCTCAGCTTCAGGATACACAGGTGTGTGTGCAGCACAGCTAGACTTGGCATGGGAGCTTTGCTCCTCAGGAAATGCTGACAGAAGATACATTTTCATTCATGCTTTGGAAAGTCCCCTGGGTAGAAGATGAATTTCCTGTTCAGCCCAGTGAAATGGGATGGATTGGGATGGCTCAGCTACACATGGAACCAATTTTTCATTATCTGAGCTTCACTACCTGACAGTTGGTAGTTCTCTTTTATGCCTTTGTGGGAGATAAGAATCAAATTGAAAAAAACCCTTTCCAGGTAGAATTTAATGTCAATATCCTTGGGATATATGAGGAACAAAACCCTGTCTTCTACTGACAGCTTCAGGTTCTAACAGCTGAAGTTCAAGCTGTCAGTTTTTGGTTCTTAATTAAGAAAATGCAGCTTTCTTCAGGTATTCATCACCTCAGTGTATTTTATCTTCCCTGTATTAAAAACCACTTAACTCCTTGAATAATGTTAATCACAACTGCAGGGGTTCATAGGGAGCAGGATGGGGGAGAGAGGCTGGGATGGGGGTTACACCTTTTATTAGTTTCTGTTGTGACAGAAGTTTCCACTGCCACATTACAGCTGCCTTTAAAGTGACCTTCATATTTAAGCAATGCAGAGAAACTTAGAAGCTTGCTGCCATTGCAGGATTTGCTGCTCTATGTTCTTCCCAGGTGGTTTAAAATTTGTGCTCTGTGCTTGTCTGAAAAAAGCAAAATACATTTTGAAGGTGACTTCTGTGCTAGTCCTTTGAAAGATGGAAAAGTATCTTCCATTAACTTCTAGAACAGACTCTGGCATGGGTTCTCTGATCAGAAATATGCTTTATTTAAGGTTTAAGTGTGCCCAAAATGAATTGCCACTGGCTTTTTGAAAACCCAAATAACAGTTGTCTTTATAAAGCATGTCCTTGTCCAAAATGTGAGAGAAAAATAACCCTGGAACTGCACATGTGGAGCTGTGGAGGTTTCAGAGCACACTGAGCTCTGCCCCTGCCTGTGTTCCAGGAGCTGCTCCAGGAGGAAACTCGCCAGAAGCTCAACCTCAGCAGCAGGATAAGGCAGCTGGAAGAGGAGAAGAACAACCTGCAAGAGCAGCAGGAGGAGGAAGAGGAGGCCAGAAAGAACTTGGAGAAGCAGATGCTGGCCTTGCAGTCCCAGGTGAGCTGCTGTGAGTGGCAGGATTTGTGCAGGGCCTGCACTTCCTAGGAGAACAAATTGGTGTCCCAAAGCTGTGGAAAACACATCATGTGACTTGCACAGGTGCTGTACCAGATTTTGGAATAAAATCTCCTGTATTTCTCCATTGCAGTACTGATGTGTACAATGAACTGTGATGGGCAGAGCTTTGCCCTGCGTAGCTCCCTGAAAACTCCCAGGTTCTGTGTCCCCGTAGCTTGCAGAAACATCTGTTCCTGGCTCTGCACTTTGCACCTGGATGTCTTTCCTCCCTCTCATGGTCCACTAAGACACTTTATTTTATTAAATTTCAGTTGGCTGAGGCCAAGAAAAAGGTAGATGATGACTTGGGAACCATTGAAGGCCTGGAGGAAGCTAAGAAGAAGCTGTTGAAGGACATGGAGTCCCTCAGCCAGCGCCTGGAGGAGAAGGCTCTGGCTTATGACAAACTGGAAAAGACCAAGAACCGCTTGCAGCAGGAGCTGGATGACCTGATGGTGGATCTGGATCACCAACGCCAGATTGTCTCTAACCTGGAGAAAAAGCAGAAGAAGTTTGATCAGGTACTCCAGTCTCCTGTCATCTTCATGGGTTTTTTAGGATTTTTGAGCAGCATCTTTTTATTGCTGCAGAAATGAGCATTGTGTGAAGGAGGGTCTGACCTGTGTGCTGTGGTTATTGATAGATAAATCTTCTGTGAGCAGTTGGCCTTTGTTAAGAGTAATTTGTCACTCCCAATTTCTGTGAGCCAAATGCCATCTCTGAGGCTTGTTAGATCAAGTAATCAGCTCTTCATGTACAAAAAGGGCATTATGCTGGAACAAAAACTTAAGGGTTTTATTGTAATCCCTCAAGGTAGACTACAAAAGGATCTGAAGAGTGAAAGATGGCAATCATACGAAACTTGAGTCTTGATGAGTAGCTTGCTTTCCTCCTCTCATCCCAGAGGAGCTGTAGCTGTTCTGTTAATGGCACTTTGATCATGACTGAGGGACCAGACAGCTTCTGAAGGCCAATTAAACTTAGAGCATTAGCCACTTCCTGGATAAAACACCTGAGGCAGGAAGGACCTGACTGTGGAGCTTGAGAGATGGATTAATTATTTCTTCTGTTCAGATGCTGGCCGAAGAGAAGAACATTTCTGCCAGATATGCAGAGGAGCGAGATCGTGCTGAGGCAGAGGCGAGGGAGAAGGAAACCAAAGCCCTGTCCCTGGCTCGGGCCCTGGAGGAGGCCCTGGAAGCCAAGGAGGAGTTTGAAAGGCAGAACAAGCAGCTGCGTACAGATATGGAAGATTTGATGAGCTCCAAAGATGATGTGGGCAAAAATGTAAGTATGGTTCCACAGCCTGTTTGTTACAGACTGCATTCAGGGAATAACAGGGAAAACTCCCTGGCTGGAGAAGTGTCCTTGACACAGACCTTTCTGAAGGTGACACAAAATGCTGAAGGAATGAATGCCTAGAATTAGGAGGTGATCCATTCTAACATCAGGCCTCTTCAAAAGCTGTATTCTCACCCTCTGCATGGAGGGATCCCAGATATCAGTTTTATACTTTTGGATCTGTAGAGATGGGACTACAGTCAGATGGAATTGGTTATGTGTGGCTGTGATAGATGGGGACAGCCATTCCTCATTTTCATGTTGGTGGGTGTATTTTTCCATATGCAAATGAGGGATAATGAGGATTTCTGTTACCTTTGGTCAACCTGAGTTGCAGGACATGGTTGAATCAAAGGCAGAGCAGAACTGTGACCCTTCAGTGTTCTCCCTCCTGCACCCAGTGGAGGCAGCAGCAAAGGCCCCCTGCCCTTCCCTGGTGGTCTGTGCTCTGTCCCCATGTCACAGCATGATCCAGGAACCAGACTGCCCCTCCTAGCAGGCCTGGGTAAGGGAGTGGTCTGCACTGAGACAGTGTGGGGTGAGTGGGGCCTCTGCTTCAGCCCAGGCACTGCTCAGGGGTGAGGCTCAGGCCAGGGCTGGGGGAGCAGCTGGCCCAGGTGAGGCTCCAGCTGTGCACAGCAGTCTGGCCACTGTCCCAGCACTGGTGGCACCTGCACTGGGCTGAAGGCCTTGCCTCAGCACTGCTGCTGTTCTGTGCCACTGCACCCCTCACCTCCCAGCACTGCACACCTGCTGGGGTCTCAAACAGAGACCTGGAGATGCTGTTCTGCCTGTTCTGTTCCACTGTCCAGCTCAGAGTGGCACAAAATGCAGTCACTGACTTGTCCTGCTGTTAGAAGCTGCTGGTGTGAGCTCCCTGAAGGAGAGGGTCTGATCTGTGCTTGTGCCTTAGGTCCATGAGCTGGAGAAGTCCAAGAGAACCCTGGAGCAGCAGGTGGAGGAGATGAGAACTCAGCTGGAGGAGCTGGAAGATGAACTGCAGGCCACAGAAGATGCCAAACTCCGTCTGGAGGTGAACATGCAGGCTATGAAAGCCCAGTTTGACAGAGACCTGCAAGCCAGAGATGAACAGAATGAGGAGAAGAAGAGGATGCTGGTGAAACAAGTATGTCTCTTTTACTTTGTGTTGTGGTCAGAAGCGGGGGAGGGTCTTTTGCCAAAATTCTGAGCCTTCTGTGCTACCAGAAAAATAAAACTTTTTGCTTAAAGAGTCGATCCTATTGGAAATCCCAAACCATAGAATTTTTGCACACCATAGAATAGTTCTGGCTGAGGATTGGCCACTGTCACCAGGTGGTGTCAGGCAGCTGCTGGTGGCCTCCAAAACCATGAGGTTTGGCTGTTGCTGCCTGGGTATATTCCAAGGACAGTGATATGTCAGTTGCACCTTCAAGCCCATCCTATTAAAAGTTCAGGAGCAAATCCATGGATGCTGAGATAGACTCAGAAATCAAGTGAACAGTTTCCTAAAGGCAAATCATGGCAGAGCTTCCAGCTTGACTGGACTTGAGAATTCTGGGAACACAGAGATCAGAAGAGACTCAAGAAATGCCTTTAGAGGTTCATGCTTGTAAGAGAAGATGGTTCTAAATCAACATCAAGTGTTGAGGAATAAGCCAGCCAATATTTCAAGATTTATCACAAGAAAACAAACATTGAGAACTACCAGTGTAGAGATACCTTAGGAATAAACCTGGCCTGGAGGGTTTGGAAGGTCACTGCAATGCAAAGTTGCTGTTACCTGAGCTGGACAAGAGCTCCTGACCTTGCGTAGGGAGGGAGATTTGTTTCAAACCAAATATCCTTTCATGTTGATAACCTGTGGCATTTCTGGCTCAGTTCAGTTTTGCACAGGTTTGGCTCAGTCCGCGTTACCTGGCTGTTCACACACTCGTTTTGTTTTGGGAAAAATAACAGCCTGTCCAAAGGGAATGGCTTCCTTGTTTTCTTAGGGAAATGAGGTGATTCTGCTTCTTATTTTCCCTGAGAATTAGTGACATCTGCCCTGGAGCCATCCCTGAGGGTGGATGGGAGTGGTGGGCAGGAGGCTGAACTGGAACTGCTCCAGATGCTGCCCTGCAGAGGCTGAGCTGTCCTTGGTCCCCAGGTGCGCGAGCTGGAGGCAGAGCTGGAGGATGAGCGCAAGCAGCGGGCGCTGGCTGTGGCAGCCAAGAAGAAAATGGAGATGGACCTGAAGGACCTGGAGGGGCAGATAGAGGCTGCAAACAAGGCTCGGGATGAAGCCATCAAACAGCTCAGGAAGCTCCAGGTAGGCACAGCTGAGCAGGGAGTTGGTTCTGTCCTGGGAACTGCCTGGGGGCTGCTTCCATTCAGGGCAGCTGAAGGCAGAAGCTCCACTGGCTCTGTGAGTATCCGACCTGGACTTGTTCCCTGCCCAAAACTCATCCTTTTATAGGATCACAGAAGGGTTTGGGATGGAAGGAACCTTTAGGCTCATCTCATTCCAAACTCCCCCGTGACAGGCAGAAATACTTTCCACATCCCTGGAAGTGTCCAAGGCCAAGTTGGATGGGGCTTGGAGCACCCTGGAACAGTGGGAGGTGTCCCTGCCTGTGGCATGGTGGGACGGGATGATCATTAAGGTCCCTTCCAGGCCATTCTAACATTCCACCCTGTGATTTTCTATGGAGTGACTGAAGTCTTGGAATGTGATATTTCTGACCGAGCATTGAGAGGTGGAAAGATAAGGAAATGAAATTTTACTATGAACAGAAGAGCTGGAAATGTCTTTGAGTGGAATGAAGCCACTTTGGGAGAAAGGCCTTATCTCTTAAGGGCTGAAAGGCTTCAGAGCTAGAATGGATTTTGTGATTGTCCCAATGCAGCCTGGCTGTTCCTTACCCTGATCTCCACCTGCAGGCTCAGATGAAGGACTACCAGCGGGAGCTGGAGGAAGCCCGAGCATCCAGGGATGAGATCTTTGCTCAGTCCAAAGAGAGTGAGAAGAAGCTCAAAAGTCTTGAAGCAGAAATACTCCAGCTCCAAGAGGTGAGACAGAAATCCAAGAGACTTGATTTTCTTCCTAGAGCAAGGCAAAGATCAGAGAGTAAAAAAAGTAACAAGCAATGTAGTGAATGGAACAGAGAAATGGGAGCCAGAAATCTGGTTCCTCTGCTCCAGGTCATCAGTGAGGTCCTTACAGCTCTGCAGGAATCATTCCAGGAGTCTGGACTTCCTGGATAGCAGGAAAGCTTAACTGCTGCTTAAACACGTATTTGAGGCTTCACCTCTCAGGAGTGTCTGAGAGGTGCAGTGCACAGTGTCAGCACTGAAATGGATTGGCAGGATTTATATATTTTCAGTTCCCTCTCTGGTGCCACAGTGGACCATTTGTGTGTGTGGAGGTTTATCCCTCTGCCCTCTCAGGTTCTCAGCCCTTTCTCTTCTGGGCATGTTTGCCCTCAGTGTTGGCAATTTATGTAAGAGCTCCAAGTCTTGCTGTGTCTGTCTCATCTTCCACTCTATCCCTGTGCTGCCACAAGGTCAGACACTGCAGAGTGTCTCTGTGCCTCTTTTGTCTGCTTTAGCTGCAGAGCAAGGCTTGCAGCAGATGCCCAGAATCACCACACTTCCCTTGGAGCCTTCTCAGATAAGCTGGCACTGCCTGGAGCTGCTCCTGGTGGACTTTGGTGGCCTTCAGACATCAGTGTGGCACTTGTAGTTCATTTCATTGTCATTAGCAAATGCTTGAGTGTTTCTGCCACTTAAAAGGAATTTATAATCTGAGGTTCAGTGCTGGGTATGCTGTTGTGCTAAAGCTTTTTAATTTTTATTCTCCTCTTGTCTTCATGCTGAGAACTCTGTAAGAGCCAAAAACATTTGCTTAATTTAGTGCCTACTTGACACTGAATGTGTCTATCAGAGCACGTGGCACAGTGGTTTCTCCTGCTGCTGAGGGTTTGGATGTTACTGAGCTTCACAGATATTTTTCCCCCTTGCTTTGTGTGGGGAACACTTCAGGGACAAGGAGAAGTAACTCCATTGCAGTCACAGGGCAGTGAGGGAATACCCAGCTGATGTGTCCTGCTGGCTTCCACAGCTCCTGCTTATCCGTTAAAGCCCCCCAGGGACATCCCAGTTCACAGCATCTCCCAGAAGTTATTGGGAGGCTGGATTGTTTGCAGGAGTTGTAGGATGATTTCTGGTGCTGCACTGACTGTTTTCCTGCCCTGGGCAGGAGTTTGCAGCGTCAGAGCGAGCGCGGCGGCATGCGGAGCAGGAGCGGGACGAGCTGGCGGATGAGATCGCCAACAGCGCCTCTGGAAAGTGAGTGCAGCCTGTGGCTGTGGCAGGGACAGGGACAGAGCCCAGGGAGCACCTGGAGCTGGGCCAGGGGGGTTTAGGGTAAAGGTTCTTCCCCCAGAGGTGCTGGGCACTGCCCAGGCTCCCCAGGCAATCGGCACAGCCTGGGGCTGCCAGAGCTCCAGGAGAGTTTGGACAGCACTGCCAGGGATGCACAGGGTGGGGTTGTTGGGGTGTCTGGGTAGGGCTGGAGTTGGACTGAGTGATCCCTGGGGATCCCTTCCAGCTCAGGAGATTCCCTGATCCTAAGTAACCCACCCAGGAGCTCTGTTGGCTCTGGACACCCCCTGACCCCTTCCCCTGTGCAGGTCAGCACTGCTGGACGAGAAGCGCCGGCTGGAGGCTCGGATTGCCCAGCTGGAGGAGGAGCTGGAGGAGGAGCAGAGCAACATGGAGCTGCTCAATGAGCGCTTCCGAAAGACCACGCTGCAGGTGAGCCAAGGGCAGCTGCTGCTGTGTTTGTGGTTCCATGGAGGCTCTGGTGGCCCTGAGTGACCCCATCCCCTCCCTGCCAGGTGGACACGCTCAACGCGGAGCTGGCTGGTGAGCGCAGCGCGGCCCAGAAGAGTGAGAACGCGCGGCAGCAGCTGGAGAGGCAGAACAAGGAGCTCAAGGCCAAGCTGCAGGAACTGGAGGGCTCTGTCAAGTCCAAATTCAAGGCAACAATTTCTACTCTAGAAGCCAAGATTGCACAGCTTGAAGAACAGCTTGAGCAGGAAGCCAAGTAAGGGGGAAAAAAAACTGGTTGCCTGTGTTGGTTGAATGGCTTAAAGTTCCATGCTAGAAGTTTCTGAAGAGCCTTGGGTTTATTGTGTGGAGACTCCTGTTCAGGGGATACACTTTAACAAGGTAGCTGTAAAAGAACTGGGGTTGGAAGTTTCAGAGCCAATTTGCTTCCTAACAGCTGGATGAGCTCTAGAACGTGTTGATGTCCCAGAGCCACAAGGTGCTGCAGGAATTTCTTGGGATAAGGTGAAACTTCCCTTTGACATCCCTGGTTACTTGGTTAGAGGAACAGCTTGGGTGAGACAGTTTGAGCTGAGATGAATCCTGTGCTCTCCAGAAATCTTTCTGCATCTGTCTTAGCAATTCTATTCTCAAAATGCATTTTTTTACCTGGTTCCTCCCTACATCTGCAGGTGGGGGTTGTCCTTCCTGTGCTCTGCAGCAGGACTGTGTCACTGGTTAAGCAGCAGCTCTGAAGCTGCTCTGTTCTATCACCTTGTGAAGGCACCTGTTGAGCCCCCTTTGCAGCCTGTCCCACGTTCTCATGGCCCCAGGGCTAAGGCTTTGTGCTCAGAGCTGCATCCCTTCATCCTTGTATCCCAGCCAGCCCCGGTACACCAGCTCAGTCCCACTGCCGGTGTCTGCATGCTCAGAGAGCTCTGGTACCACTTACACCTTCAGGAGGGACAGATCCTGTGTTCCCAGCCTCCAGGTACTGGGACAAACGATGGCTTTGGATTCTTGCAGGGAAAGAGCAGCTGCCAACAAACTGGTGCGTCGTACGGAGAAGAAACTGAAGGAGGTTTTCATGCAGGTGGAGGACGAGCGCCGCCATGCAGACCAGTACAAGGAGCAGGTGGGCGAGGGGCTCTGTAAAACCCCCGTGGGGTGGGAAGGGCTTGTGAAGAGGAATTGTAATGGAAAGATCGAAGGGAATCTACTGTGATGGTGAAACCAGCAGAGAAAGCCCAGCAGGGATTTTCCCGGTGTGAGCTCTGCTGCGATGGGCTGTTCCCACCCTGGAGTTCTTGGGCTGGAGCCTGCCCTGAGGCTGTGCTGCATCCCCAGTTGGGGGCACAGGGACATGGGGTGCAGCTGCTGGGGTGATCTGAGTGCTGGCTTTGGTTGCAGATGGAGAAGGCCAATGCCAGGATGAAGCAGCTGAAGCGGCAGCTGGAGGAGGCGGAGGAGGAGGCCACGAGGGCCAACGCGTCCCGGCGCAAGCTGCAGCGGGAGCTGGACGATGCCACAGAAGCCAACGAGGGGCTGAGCAGGGAGGTCAGCACCCTCAAAAACAGGCTAAGGTCAGTGCCACGGGAGCACTGGGATTGGGATTTACCTGAGCCCTTCTGAGCCCACAGACATCCATGGTGCTTCATCCCTGGGGAGCATCCAGCTGGGGAACTGCAGGGGCACAGCTGCTGAGATCAGGGAGTGTGTCAAACGGGAGCCTGGTGATGGGAACAAGGAATCTGCCAGATATTCCACAGGGATATTCCTGACAGCTCTTGAGCTCAAACTCTTCAGAATTTACATTGGCAGGTTCCCTGGGTAGCCAGTTTGACACAGCCATAGGTAAATGTGACAGAGGAGATGACTCTGTTGTGCTTTTCCAGTGGCTGGTACTGATCCTGTTTTTCCTGTCCCTCACTTTTGGGAATGTTGCAGCAGTTTCCTTGAGAGCAGCTCTGTGGGATCCAGGTCTGTGCCAGGAGCAGGTGGGAGTCAGCAGGGGTGAGGCTCCTGCAGCCCATGAGCCACATGGAGAGGCTCAGAGGGGCTGGGCTGGCCTGGAGCTGCTGAGCTGAGCTGAGCAGCCTTGGAATTTTTAGAGAACCTGCTCTTGTCGTCTGTGCTTGGTGCTCCTGCAGAGACAGCATTTTAGGTCACTTGAGACTTGCAAACTCCAGGTGATGGCATAAGCTAAACAGGAATGCCGGGGTGCCAGAGGTGCTGGAGCACATGGTTCTGGCTCCTTGGGCAGGGAGCAGGGTTTGAGACTCCCTGAGGGAAACAATTCTCCCTGGGCAGCCTGGGCTGAGCTGGCCCATTCCCAGATGGTTGAGCAGGGAGGGCTGCCAGGGTGACCTCATAGTGACCTTTCAGTACTTGAAGGGACTTTGGACAAGGGCCTGGAGTGACAGAAGAGGGAATGGTTTCTCACTGCCAGAGGGCAGGGAGAGATGGGCTAGTGGGAAGGAATTGCTCCCTGTGAGGGTGTGAGGCCCTGGCACAGGGTGCCCAGAGAAGCTGTGGCTGCCCCTGGATCCCTGGCAGTGCCCAAGGCCAGGTTGGACATTGGGGCTTGGAGCAACCTGGGATGGTGGAAGGTGTCCCTGCCATAGCAGGGGTGGAACAGGACGAGCTTTAGGATCCCCCCAGCCCAACCCCTCCCGTGCTGCTGTGCCAGCCGGGCTGTGCAGCACCCTCACCCTGCTCTCGTTGGCAGGAGGGGAGGGCCCATCACCTTCTCCTCGAGCCGCTCGGGGCGGCGGCAGCTGCACATCGAGGGAGCATCCCTGGAGCTGTCGGACGACGACGCCGAGAGCAAAGGCAGCGATGTGAACGAGGCTCCGCCTGCCCCCGCCGAGTAGAGCCCGACCCGCCTGCATGCAGAGACCTTTCCAGCCCCGGGCAGGAGCACACGGAGCGCCCTGCCCTGCCCTCGGAACTGCCTTGTGGCCGGAAAGCTGCCTTACGACCCTCGGCATGTGCTACAAGGTTCCTTATCATAGGTCAACTATGTCTTAAGGCTCTCCAGCCTCACCACACTGTACCCTGCTTCAGATATAGGTACAACTGCTTTTTTATATATAGTAAACAACCGGGATCGTCTCTGTTCAGTGCATCTCTTTTCCAGATACTCATTGTAAAGCCATTTTCTAAAGCATCATGTGAAGGATGAACCTTTTTTTTATCAATCCAGAAGCGTCATTCCCAGCGGGTGGGTGGCCGGGACAGCCCCCTTGCCGTGGCTGTGCATGCCTTGTGTCCAGCAGCATCCTTCAGGCTCCGGGCTGGGCGCAGTCTCTCGGATCAGTGAAGACCAAACCGCACCTGTTTCTTTCTTTTCTCCCATTGTTGTGATCCGCACACAACCCCTGAGTGAACTGTGAAAAACGGCCTTGGGAAGTGTTAGAGGGAAGCGTAGGGATGAGTGAGTAGTGTCCATTTTTATCCTGCAATCCCATTTGAAGTGTTCTCAGCACCTGCTCCATCCGTTCGTGTCCATGCAGTCCAGGCACACCGCGGTGGCTCCCTGTCCCCTGTACAGCCCTGGGTGCTCAGAGCCCCCCGGGGCCCTGCGGACACCCAGGCTCGGATAATGTGAACACCAGTGGGAAATAAACACACAGCACAGGCAAAACTAATTTATTAATGTGAGGCCGAGTCAGGCCGTGGGAGGCTCCGGGACCCCCGGCAGCCCCAGGGTCCTGCAGGCCCGGGGCTCGGGGCTCCCTGGATGGATGGATGTTGCCTGCCTACAGTTAACATGCCAGTGGATGTGAATCCTTTTTTTTTTGTTGTTGTTTTGTTGTTGTTTTTTTATTTTGAGCAGTATTACAGTGAGTAGTTAGCGTTCTTTTTGTTTAATAGCTGAAAACTGACATTACAGAAAGTGCCTTAGACACTACAGTACTAAGACAACGTTACATATATAATTTGCCTATATAACAATGATTTAATGTATTAATTTTGACTGTGCTTCATATCATGTACCTCTCTAGTCCAAGTGGTATTATTGATATTAGTGACAATGAATCAGTGTTAACTAGGAAACTTCCTCTGCCACATGCTCAAAACCCATGGATTTCCCTTTTTGGTTAAAAGCTTTAACATCTGTCGCAAAGGTTTTGTTGTGTGTGTTTGGATATTTTTAATCAAACTGGCTGTTGACCACCAGGCGTCTGACTGCAAATATCTTGTTTTCTTGTATACCCATATTTCTAGACAATGATTTTTGTAAGACAATAAATTTATTCATTATAGATGCGGCCGCCTGCTCTGTTTACTTACTGGAAGAGCTCTCCCGAGGCTGGCATAGACCTTAATAAATGAGATATGACTGGAAGCTGCCTTTTCCCTTCTTCCTGTTTTGTTTGCTTGCTTTTCTTTTTCCTTTTATTTTGACCTAAATACAGCATCAATGGCTTGGTCCGAGCTGAGCCTTTGCCTTTGAATGCCACTGGCAGAGCCCAGCTGGAGCACAAAGGGAGCTCTGAGCTCTCCTGCTGCCCCTCAGGGCTGTGGCACAGGCACAGCCCCACTTCTGCCTTCAGCAGGGGCTGGGCTCCTGCCTGAGCTGTTGCATCCCATATTTTGGGATTAGTCCTGGGGTGCAGAACCTGCCCTAGAGCTGGGGCAGGAAAGGCCCAGGAGCTGCAGGAGATAGACCTGGAGTCGTGGCTGGGAGCTTCCCACCTGGAGAGATGGGAAGGGGAGGAGGGAGGTGAGTGGGTTAAAAACCCGAGGGAATGAGGACACAGAGCAGCTGGGGGGGCTGGGAGGGGCTGGGTGGTTCACTGCTCCCACCCTTCCCATGTGGCTCCAGGGCCCTGGCTTGGGGCTGGAGCCTCCAGCACTGAGGAACTCCTGGATGGAACCTGGGTCAGTCCTGAGCACCTTTCCTTCAGTGCTGTGGGTGCTGCTCCTCATTCTGGGGAAAAGAGATGGAAAGGGCTTTTCCTTCCCTGTGGCACGGCTGGAATCGGGGCAGGCCCTGTCCCTGTCCCTGTCCGAGAGCCTGGCCTCGGTCTGAGGCTGAGCTGGGCTGTGATGGGGCAGGAGGGAGGGGAGGGTGTGAGGCTCTGGCAGGAGCTGGAGCGAGTGCATTCCCAGAGGAACGGGCTGTGCTGCCCGGGCTGGCCGTGCAGGGTCACCCAGGGCTGGACATGGCACTGCCCCAGAGCAGGGCAGGATGGAGCTGAGCCCGGCCTGGGAGAGGCAGCACTGCACAGCCCTGGGCACGGCAAGGGATGGAGCGTCCCGGGAAGTGCCTCAGCCTGGCTCTTCTGCACAGGAAACTCCTTCCAGCTGCTCCAAGCAGGCGAAAAATCACCCGGGCAGCAGCTGGAGGCTTCTAACACTTCCCCAAATGAAATATTGTGTCCCCCCACTCAGTGCCAGCAGCAGAGGCTGGCATGGTGTTGCTCAGCCCCAGCAGTGCCTCTTTTCCTGTCCCCAAACTGAGCGGCATTCCCAAGGGAAGGGGTGGGGGATAATAAGGCAGTGCCTCAACACTGCCCCTCCCCGGGGCTTGGCAGGAAACCCTGCGGGACAAAGTAAGAGCCACGGCCACTGGTTCTGCAAAATCCACTGATTCCACATTAAAAGAACTTTATTTTTGGAGGATTACTCTCATTTGTTTTCATTCTTTTGAGACCACATCATGTCAGTGGCACCAGGGTGGAACAGTACATCCTATGGAAACATGCCAGAGAGAGGCTGAATAAATAAAGCTACAAAGCCCAAGTTATGTACAAAGACCTCAGGCAAAGGTATTATGTTTACAAATCTATGTACAATAAAACAAATGTAAACAGTCAAATGCAGCAGAGGATGCACAGGAAGGAAGGACCATACAAACCCTAATGGCAAAGGGACAATCCCACCTCCACTGCTGGGCCAGTGGGGTTTTTCTCAGCATTTGTAACTCAACCACCTGGGAGCTGCAGAGCCCCTGAACATCAATTGCTGAACCCTCAGCTCCAACCCTGGCTCCATTTGCTGGTTCAGGCTAAAAATCCACCGACTCTGAGGCACATGGACAGAGAAACCACACAAATGTGTTGCTTGAAAGACCCACAAGGTACAGTCACCCCAAACTGTCACAGAAGCCCACAGGTGATGCTGGACAATCCAGTCCTACAGCACAGGGGTTGATGGCCAGGGGTTTTCAGGGCTGGGTGGAGCAGCAGCTTCCTAATGCTCCCCTGCAGTCGCTGGGTGAGGGTCAGGGATGGAGGCCGAGTCCAGCAGGGCCAGGGAGCTGTGGGGCAGCTGGGGGCACAGCACTGGGACATGGCCCTGCCCACGGGGGCAGCTGGGGACACAGCCCTGGGCACGGCCCCGCCCACCCTGGCACCAGGGCAGGAGCCCCAGGGAGAACAGCTCAGCCACGCTCGGCCCTGCCAAGGCATCTGGGGGGCTGGGATGGTCACCCCCGAGCACTCCCTCTCCCTCCCTGCTCTGGAGGAGCCCAGCCCTGTGTGTGTCCAGCTGTCCAGTGGCTCATCCCAGCCGGGCTGGAGCTGCTTGTCCAGCCCTGCTCTGCCTGCCATGGCTGCAGCTGCCACTGAGCCAGGAGCTGGGGACAGGGCCCAGCTGCAAGTGGCCCCAGTGCCACCCACAGCCACCCCCAGGGCACTGCCACAAGGGCTGAGAGCAGCAGCTGCAGGGCCTGGCGGGGACAGGGACAGGGGAGCCTGGCTGAGGAGCGGCCAAGGCTCTGTCAGACCTAAGTGAGAGGAGAGGGAAAGCCAAGGAGCTGAGCAGGACTCTGTCCCCCAAACAGAGCAGGACTCTGTGTCCCTCAAACAGAGCAGGACACAGTGTCCCCCAAGCAGAGCAGAGGGTGGCAGCTCGTGGGGCCAGGGCAGTGAATGTCCACTACAGCGACAGCAGAAAACAAACTGTATTGACAGGACATGGAGGGCCGTGGGCTCAGGGTCTCCTCTCAGGGTCATGTTCCAGCAGGGTGGGGTGGGGAGGAATCGGGAGCAGTTCTTCTTGTGGGCTGAGAAAAGCATCCAAGTCCAAAGGCTGCTCCCGTGGGCTCATACGCTCAGGGGGAGCATTCCCGGCGCCGAGGACGGTCGGGAGCCCCCCAGGCCGGGGGGCCCTTGGTCAAAGCCGTTCACTGCCCTGGGAACGAGAGAGCACGTTAGGGGAGGAGCAGCCGGGACAGGGCACTGCTCCCTGCTCCCAGCCCCTGAACATGGATCCCACTCCTCCCTGCTCATGGCATCCCTGGGAGCAGGGCTGGGACAGCACCAGGACAGGGGCCCAGTGCTGGCTGCCAGCTCAGTGCTCACCCCAGAGCCTGAGCTGGCACAAAGTGTCCACCCTGGGAGGACAAGTGACTCCAGGGCCTGAGCCTGCTGGGGCTCAGCTGGCTCAGTGCAGCTGCAGGGGCTGGCTGAGATTTCATGCTTGGCTTCCCCATCGGCTCCTGTCCCTTCCCTGGCGTCCCCAGAGCAGGCAGAGGCCCCTGTGCCACCCTGCCCCATCCCATGGGGACACAGCACCACTGTCCCCGTGTCCCTCAGGGCTGGGAGCACAGGGTCAGCCCGGGATGGGACACAAACACACCCAGTCTGAGGGCAGAGCTGTCTGTGCCCCACCAATCCCCACGGGGATGCAGCAGGGGCTCCCAGTGCCTCCACAGCCCAGGATCCACAGGCTGATCCCTTCCCCAGGATCCTGCTGGAGCTGTGCAGAAGCTGCCTCAGCAGCAGTGGGGTGGGAGAGGAGCCTGTGGGTCCAGCAGCTTTTCCATCTGTACTTTGACACATCTGTGATGAACTCCCAGGCTCCCCACCTGCTCCCAACCCCAGGAGCCACGGCCTCCCTGGCTCTCCACATCCCCCCAAACCATCCCTGCCCTCAAGGGGCTCTGCAATACTGAGGGTGGGGGAGAACCCCACAGCCCTGGAGGTCCAGCAGGTCCTGCCTCCATGTCCAGCTCTGCTGCACTTCCCCAGCTCCACCTGAGGAGGTGGCACTGGGATGTGTCCTGGCAGAGCTCTGTTTGTGCAGGGACACTTCAGGAGACAGCCCAGGCTGCCTGGACCAGTGAGTTGTGCCAGGAAAAGGAGCAGGAAAAGCAGGGTAAGGGCTCTGTGATGGGGAAAAAGCCAGCCTGGGAATGGGGCGCTCCAGGGCCACATCCTGCTCACTGCCAGCACTGCCTCAGGGACCCACGTGTCACCAGGTCCCAACAAGGAGCTCAGGGCAGTGTCCCCAGGACAGGGCAGGGCTGTTCCACAGAATCCCGGAATGGTTTGGGCTGGAAGAGACCTTAAAGCCCATTCAGCCTGTTCCACCCCTGCACTGGCAGGGACACCTTCCACTATCCCAGGTTGCTCCAAGCCCCAATGTCCAACCTGGCCTTGGGCACTGCCAGGGATCCAGGGGCAGCACAGCTTCTCTGGGCACCCTGTGCCAGGGCCTGACCACCCTCACAGGGAGGAATTCCTTCCCAATATCCCATCTCTCCCCGCCCTCTGGCAGTGGGAAACCGTTCCCTCCAAGCTCCCACAGCATTCCCATGCAGCTGACCTTGCACCTCCTGGATAAGGGATGCAGGAATGCCCCCAGCACAGCTAGGAGGCTACCAATGCAGGGACAGCTACCAAAGCCCTCCACAGAGGCAGGTGAAGAGCTAAAACCTCCACATTTGCTAGCAAGGCCAGATTCCCATGGGAACAGCTCCCTGCTGTGCAGGGCTCTGCCATTCCCACTGGAACACAGAGCAGAGCAGGGATCAGAAATCCCCTTTTTCATATTCTCCTCATTCAGGTGGAAGCTTCAGCTCCCATTTGAGTGTTTCAAAGGCAGGAGCCTCCCTGCCTGCACTGAAGAGCTCTGGAAAGGCTGAGGGACAGCCCCGTCTGGGTTTGGATGAAGGGACACAAAGCCACTCTGATCCTGACGACTGCACATCTGTCAGCAGCTGGAAGGGAGTGGGACAGGGAGCAAAACCCCACCACAAACACCCCAGCACCAAACAGGATTCAAATGTGGGCATTCACTCCTTTTGGAGCACAGAAATTTCACTGCAAGTGTTTGACGAGTCATTCAAAGCTCTCTGGATTTGCCAGGATTCCTGCATGGAATTCTGCAATTCAGAGCCACTGTGGGACTGACAGACACTGGGCACAGAGGCACTGGGACATGGCACAGTGGGATGGGTGGGACTATCGGTCCCTTCCCAGCCCCCAGCAGGTGCCACCAAGTCTCTGCAATGTCCCCAGTCTTGCACCAGGCTGGGCAGGAGGGGACATGGCCCTGCAGGACTCAGGCCTTGGCACTGTGGCCACCCCTGTCCCTGGGAATCTCCATGTTCCAGCCTACTCCGTGCCCCTGGCACCCCTGTACCCTTGGCACCTTCATGCTCCTGCCACCCCCTCTGTCCTCAGCACCTCCATATCCCTGGGATCTCCATGTCTCTGCCTTCTCCATGCCCCTGGAACCCTTTTGTCCCTGCCACCTCCATGTCCCTGCCACCTCCATGTCCTTGGCACTGTCCTGCCTCTGGCACCTCCTGTCCCCCTCCTTGGCATGGCCAATTTGAATCCAGCCCCATCATGTGGCATTGGCAGCTGGCCCTGTGCCAGGGATGGGCAAACCCAGCAGCACCAACTGCTCCAGTGCTGCTGCTCCTGGGCACCACTGCTCCCAAAGTGGGCTGCCAGCCCCCAGCCCCTGCCCAGGGAGTCCTTCCCATGCTGTCCCTGCACACCTGGCTCTGCAGGTGGCTTCTCCTCTGGCTGAAGTGACCCTGCTGTGTCCCCTTCAGCCCCTGCTCAGGGATGTGGCCTTGGTGCCCTTGGGTGTCCTTTTCCACCTCCCCGAGGCTCAGGCAAGCCCTGAAGCCAGCAGAGGCTGAGCACAGCCAGAATCCCAGATTGGAGTGGGTTGGAAGAAACCTTAGGGATCATCCCATTCCAACTCCCTAGCCCAGGCTGCCACACAGACAGGAGCAGAAGCCACAGGGGTATGACAGGACCTTGCCTAGATCACTTGGGTCATGAGTTCTGTGAGCTCTGAGTGCTCCCCAAAACAAGGAAGGCAGGAGAAGCCTTTCTGCTGAAGATGAGAAAGATAAAACCTCCTTTTAGAAGCCTTTTGAGATTTCCCTGTTGTTTGCTAATTAAAGAAAAAACGAAAGCTGGAAGGCAGCTTCTGCCAGGATCAGCTCCTGGGGTCAGATCCTTGTGCTGCTCCTCACATCCTGCCAGCCCAACGTGCTCCCAGTAAATAAAGGGAGAGCAGCAGCCTGGATTTGCTGAGCCACAGCAAAAGGCACCAAACGGCTCCAACTAGGGGACACTGAGAGCTGGCATTAGGGCTGAGCTTAGGGAGGGCTTACCCAGCCCTGGTAACATGAAAAGGCACAAAACAAGGGAAAAAAGTCAACATTACTGCCATGAGAGACAGAATTAAATGAAAATAAAATACCTTAAACACAGCAAGTGTAAAAATAGCCAATAAAAGTTCCTGTCTAAGCTTCCAGGAGTGAGCTGGGAAAAGTCCTTGTGCTTGCTCTCCAAGGCCTCAAGAGCTCTGGGAGGTCTCTGGAGCCTCTTGCCCACAGTGATTAACCCCAGCCAGATCCCTCTCCTGCTCCTGCCCTGTTTCCCTGGCCCTCAGACCACCCCACACACTCTGTGGTGTCTGTGCCATGCCCTTGCTCTGGGAAACCAGGCTCCAGACAGAGCCAGGAGCAGCATTCCCTGCTGGAAATGTCCCTGAGGGATGTTTCTGTCTGCCTGTCCCTGCAGTGCCATGGGCTTTGTGCCCACATCCAACTATTCCCTCTGCCCTGACTGCCAATTTGGACTCATTAAACTGCATTTCAAGCTGTATTTTGTACTTAGCACCTCATGCCCAAGACTCCCTCAGCTCAAAGTATCCAACAAATCCTCAGCGGAAGATTCTGCAGGAGCTGAACAGCCAGGCCTGAAGGGAAAATGGAGCTGATAAAGCACACTTGGAGACCTGGACATGGCAGAACTCTGGAATTGCACAGCCCTGGGACCTGCACAGATCCTGAGCTGCACAGCCTTGGGATTGCACAACTCTGGAACCGCTCCAGATGCTTCCAGCTGCCACAGCTGTGCTGGGCAGTGACAGGGACACAGAGCAGGGGCACTGCTGTCCCCTCCCTGCTCTACCCCTCACCATCTCCCAGCACACTTTGTCTGCTTTCCTGTCAGCCACAACCACATCACTGCAATCAGAAATCAAGAGCCACAAAATGCTGAAGGAAAACCACAACCAAAGGGCCAACCTCCAAAATGAACTCCATCAACAGCAGCCACACTTCCCCTGCATCCCTGCTGTGACCAGTTCAATCAGAAACATGCACTTACTTGAAGTATTAAACAGATCAAGAAAGCAAGCAGCACTCAGGCTTATGTTTGCAACAGGTCACAGCAGCAGAGAGGTTTATTTCAAGTAAGGAGGAAGAGCAATTGCAGCCTCAGGCCCTGATCAGGGGCTGTTAGTGTGTGACACTAACAACTACCTCGTGCAGTTATCAGAGCCCCCAGCTCTGCCCCAAGCCCCAGGTTACACCACATGCAGCCAATCAGTGCAAATGAATTCATTTACCCATGACCAAGGTGGGGAATATGACCTTCTCACGCCTAGTGGAGAGAAAGGGAAAGTTTATGTACACAAAAATGACATTCCTGAGCACAACCCTGGAGGCAACAAGTGGGGCCAAGCAAAGGTGTTAAACCTCTCCTCTGTGAGCTCTGCACAGTGAGACTGCTCTGCATGGGCAATTCAGCACATGACAGGCACAGGATTACTCACCTGCACCTGAGTCACCCACAGCTCCCTCTTTTCCAGGGAAGCCTTTTAATAAGGTGGACCAGGGACTGAAAAAAAAACCTGAATTTCACAGCTTGGTGTATTCTGATCAGGGCTGTGGGTAACAGTGCAGAGACACCTCCAACTGCTGTGTGAGCACAGGCACTTCTCACATCCAACCTGCAGTTTGTTTCATTAAAACAAAGCCCAAGAGATTCACAAAAATAACTAAGAATAAACATCAACTGTGAGGACTTTGGCATTCAGAACTGCAGGGAGGGGAACAAGCACCTCAGGTTGGCTGTCCCAGTGCCAGGGCCCTGCAGAGCCAACACAGCCAGAGCCATTTTGTTCCCCGACTGGACTGACATTAACAACCAATTAACAATTACAGCAGCAAAAAAACCCCAAGTATCTATCCAAGACCATCCTCAGGTGCTGTTCTGCCATTCCCTGGCATCTGGACAGGACCTGCATGCTCCTGAAGTTCCTTACATCAGACACTGTTGAGTTTTTAACAAGTAGGAAAGCCCTGACTCCCCAGTTCTCCAGCCTAGCTGTGGTGCTGCCCTGCTGTGCTCCAGGCCTCCCCTAAAGCAGTGCTGCCCTGTCCCCTCTGAGAGCAAAGAGCAGGAACTTGATAAGAGCTGGAGACTCCTCAAATCTTTTAACCAACTAAATGGCAGAAGGAGGAATGTAAACAGAGATGTAATGGTGTGGCTGAGACATCTCTGAACCAACCCCACCACTCCACCACCATCTGTTCCTCAGGCAGCAGCTGCAGACTGGATCAGAGCTACTCTCACACTTGGGGCAGAGCTACAATCACTCCTGGGTCAGAGCTACAATCACTCCTGGGTCAGAGCTACTCTCACACTTGGGGCAGAGCTACAATCACTCCTGGGTCAGAGCTACAATCACTCCTGGGTCAGAGCTACTCTCACACTTGGGGCAGAGCTACAATCACTCCGGGGTCAGAGCTACACTCACACTTGTCAGGCTCCAGCAACACTCAGGGCAGGGAGGACACTGCAGGGGCTGGAGAGGGAGGAGGGAAGGGACAAGAAGGGCAGGCCTGGCTCAGCCCCTCATGCCCACTCAGGACACCCACTCTGGGCCAGTGTGGACTGGGTTTGGCCACTGCCCCACCACAGGCTGGCCTGGGCTAGGGACAGCTCCCAGTCCAGCTCCCAGGGCCAAGCCAGGCTTTCCACAGCAGCCCTGGAGTCTGCACACAGCACAGGCACTGCCACCACCTCCTGGGCACAGAGCAGGGGGAGCAGGAGTGGCTGAAGGGACAGGCCTGGGAACAGCACATGGGGCTGTAGGGGACAAGGACAGCACAGTGGGGCTGTGCAGCATCTCTGGCAACTTGCAGATAAGCACATGAATCACTTCCAGACCTTTTCCTGTCCACTAACACCCCCCAGCTCTGCTGCAGCATTTCCTTGCAGGGTTTCTAAGCCTTCCTCAGCCTCAGCCTGCTCCCCCCTCCAGGCAGCCAGCCCAGATAAGGAGAGTGATGACAATCGGCATAATTAGAAGTGACCCCCACCCCACAGAGCAATCAGCTTATTTGTCACACCACACCTCAATATAGCCATGCTGCCTCCTAAGAGCTGCCATAATCCCTCCCCAGCACTTCCCTGTTCCCTAGAACAGCCAGAGCACTGCTGGGGGATGCACAGCCCCCTCAGCCCTGCAGCACACACAGCCCAAAAGTCTGATTTGCACATGACTTTAAGGCTCTGAACTCTTCCTTCCCAAAAGCAGCAAACACGAGTGGCTCTAGGAGCTCTGAGTGTCAAGTTTGAAGGTGCAGCTCGTCCTGCTCCCCACACAGCTCGGCTGAGGATGAATGTGGGAAGCTCAGCTGGCTGCTCTGGCACTTTCAGGTTGGAAACAGCTCATTTCATTCTCTAAAATAAATGTAGCATTGAGAAAGTGCTGAATATCAGCATTAAATTGCAGTGAGGTTTATCATGAAGACGTGCAGGGAGCATGGAAGGTGTTCTGCCCTCAACACCACTGGAGAACTTTGTGCTTTCCACCTTTGTACACCTACAGTGCCTTGTGCTGTGAGGAACTGGGAAAAGTCCTCCTGCAGAAGCATCTCCCAGTATCCCAGAGGGAGCTCTGAGCACGGCAGCCAGACACATGGGGTAGCTGCTCCTGTGAAAACAGCTTCTGACTCACAGCAGGGAGGAGTCAGCCCTCAGCAGCCAGCATTCCATCATCAGCGGTTCATCTCCCCCCTCACCGCGGGGGTGTGAACACCCAGTGAACATCCCTGCCTGCCCTCAGCTGCTCCAAGGGAATCTCCACATGGGTGGTTGAGCACTTCCCCAGAGCACACCTGCAGCTATGGCAACCTCTGCTGCCCTGAGATGCTCTCAGAGGGCTCATTCCTCACTGCCTGGGCTTGGTGTTACAGCCTCCAAGAGATCAGGCAGGACAGGCACTGCCAACCCCAGCTTTTCTCTTTGCTTCACAAAAATCAGCCCCATCACCTTCCCAGCCCCCTGCAGACTTCCCTCTGCGAGTTATTTCTCCTGCAGGGTGAAAGCTGTGGTGGGCTAAGGACAAGACATGAAAATGGCTCCAAGGAGCTCCTGAATTGCCCTGCCCCGAGGGCAGAGCTGTCCCAGACTCACCCCTTGTCGAAGAAGGACGTGTGCCCTGGGTGTGGGTACTTTGTGCCGTTGCTGCTCATCACGGCGCTGTTGACATTCCCTGAAATGTAGGATTTCCGTGATGCCTGGTCCTTTGCAAAATTCCTGCAAGCAGCTAATTTGGATTCTAAGGCCTGTGAAAGGGGAGGAAAAAATATAATATTAAAAAAGTAATAGCATTAAGAGGAAGAATTTTGCTGCTCATGACCCCAAGTTTGCAATGATCGGGACTGCAGTGTGATCACCTTTGGCAAAAAAAGGGGAACAAAGCTGTCATTTCCTCTGTCACCCAACCACAAAGGAAACACACAGATGCTGATGCAGACTGCCAGGCATTACTCAGCTTCACGAGGGCTCAGATTCTAGAACAGATGAACTCTGAAATAATTACCCAAGATAAGGAAGCCAAATCCTAGCAGAAGTTACCCAAACTTCTTGCTTCAGCAGCTGCCATGAGCTAATCAGAAGACTGAGACCCTAAAGCAGAATCTTCAAGCTTTGAGAGGGACTGTGCATTTGAAAAGTTGGGTTTTTTCACCAGGACAATGCCTTCTGGAATTTTTTTCTTAATCTTGGCTTGCAAAATAAAGTCAGTTTCTACAGCTCCACTGCCACACTTCCAAACAGGCCTGGTGAGGTCTTTTTCTTCTGTATGAAGTGACAGTGTCTGCCTCATCCACTGACTCCTGGAAGGAGGAGTAATATCCTGATTCTCTCCTTTACTGCAGAACCTGCCCTTTCTGCCACCACCAGAGGCTGAATATCCACCTTATCCTGCTTATCCATGTGGTGCAGCAGAAGGTCCTTACTTACACCTCCTTGTGCAGGAGGGCATTCAGAGCATTACAAATGCCTTGCACTGGAAACTGAAATTCATCTCCCCAAACATGGGGTTTGGTCCTGCTCCACAGAGAATATTCCATTAACAGGGCACTGCCATGCTGCCACCAGTAAGTGAACACTGTGCAGATTCCATGGAATCCATGGCAGTTTATGCAGGGATTATGGACTACAGAGGCAGCTATAGATAACTCTGGGTGTCACAGATTGTCCCCTGACCACAGCCAGTGTGATCTGAGCCAAGGGACTCCCTGGCTCAGCTGCAAGCAGGAAAGCTGAGGGGAAATTTCCTGCAGAGACAGGGAGTCTAAGGCTTGGGATGAGGCATAGCCAAACCCCAAAGAACCCCTGACCATCCTATAATTGTTCCTAGACCAATGCACGAGCTGGAATCCTGTCCCAGTGGCCAAGCTGTGGTTCAGGACAGGCTGGGAGAGAAGCTTGCTTATTTGGCATTTCCTGTCCTTGCAGAGTAATCACATGGGATTGTCACTAAGCTCCCTAAATCCCCTGCAGACTCTTACTCACAATGATCCCCTTTTAAACATGTCACTCCTAACCCCGAGCTGTCCTGCTGCCCTTTCAAACCAAGGCTGAGCTCACTGCCTCCAAATGGGAGCAGAGAGGCAATTTTTCATGGCCAACTTTGCTAAAACAACTGTCTGTACTGCAGCTCCTGCCAGGCTCAGTGTGGTTACACAGAGCCAGGGCAGACACAGACACCAAGACTGCCTGGGCTTCACTCAAACACAAACCACCAAGGCTCATCAGGAAGCTCCTGGGAGCTCAAAAGTCATTTCTTCTTCCAAGTGGAAAGCCTGGATCCTGAACAACACTGCAACAGATGTTTAAACCACTTCTTCCCTGCTTACAGAGTAATCCCTTTAAAGGCTCATGCATTTCACTTCCCCACCAACCACTGATGGGAACATTTGGCTTTCTCCTGATTTATTTTCTCACTTTCTTTCCAAAGGTTTCCACGTTGGGTTTTTTTCAACACCTGTGGCAGATTTCCCTGGGAGAGGAGCTCTCCCACGAGGAGACCCTGGCAGTGTGATCCCAGCTCCTCCCTCACCCAGAGGCTGAGCTCCAGCTCTGCAGCCCAGACAGAGGAAGCTGCAGGCCCAGTTAAGGTAAGAACAAGTAGCTGACAGTGCCTAACCCAGTACTTGAAAAATTTTAACTCCAAATATGAATTTTGTCACCCTAAATTGGATCAGAACCATAGGATCATGCTTTAAAAACCAAAATAATTTTTAAAAAATGCATTATCAAATACTAAGCAGTGAATGTGGATCATTTGGCAGCTCCAGAATGTACCAAGCACGGGCCAAGGCTGTGTTGTGATTGAGCACAAGGACAAAAGCCCCAGGGAGAGCCAAGTTCAGAGCACTCACCCCCACTTTCCGTAGCAGATCTCCCACAATGTTGAGTGCAGATATTCGAGCTGAAGGAGTCAGTGGGCTGGTACCAAACCCATTTGGTATAGCTGCAAACACAGACACATCTTGTTACTTCACTCCTCCACAGTTCAGTATTTTTAAAAATTTAAATAAATCAGCTTCTACATAAAAAAAAAAATCTACAATCTTGCTGCAGACATTTCATAGAATTACTCACAATAGCTGCAGGATCACTAGCCAGGGAAAAATGATAAAGCTTAATTCCTGCCCATTGCCCTCGTTCCCATTAGCCCCACAGGCAGAGTTCATGCACTCTCCATCTGCAAGGCTACTGACTGCAATCCATCTAATCCAGCCAGAGCTCCCTCTGGAATCGACTCTTTTTCATTTGAAAAATAATGTATTAATCCCTGTGACTGTCCAGACCCTTCCAGATGGGAAAAGGGACTGGACTAACATCCCACTGCCTCACAGAGGGAACAGGACCCCTGAAAAGTCAGTGTGGTAACAGGGACTCCAAATTTCTGACCATGTTTACCCACCACTGCTGCTGCCTATTTGAGCAGAAATATCAGTCCCTGCACTTCCCTGCATTCCCAAATATCTTCAGTGCTCTACTGCCAGCACCCACTGCAGAGTGCAAAGCCCTGCCTGCCCCCAAAGGCAGTGTCTAAGCTCCATTGTCCTTCTTTTCCATGCTTTTTACTCCCTAAATGATGCAAAAGCTGATGCTGCCCTGGGATTCAAACACACCTCATGAAGTGTGTGAGATCTGCCCATCCCCACATCCACCTCGTGTTCCCTAAGGAGCACAACCAGACCCCATTCCTATGGATGATACCTTTTGGGGAAGGAAAACTATTTTCTGATCCCTTTCCAACGGGTGTAGCTGGCAAGGAGAGAGAGGCCTGGACAGCTGAATCCATCTTCTCACAGTCCAGAGTGGGGGAGCTGGGGGCTGATTTCCGAGTCACCTCCTGCTGCCTTTCCCTCACAGCCAGCTCTTGCCGTAGGTCTGAGGGGGTGAGAGAAGGAAAAAACCCACAAACCCCCATATTAGTGATTGATTAGTCTCACAAACACTCTCTCTGTTTGGGAGGGGGAGGAGGAGATGCCTCCCAACAATCCTGGATTAGTGCCTGCTTCCCCCAGCAATGAGGACACTCCCAGAGCAACCCCAGCCCCATCCCACCACATCTCTTCCCATTCCAGGTGGGACAGGGAGGGAGCAAACAGCCCTGCCTTCCCCAGGGATGGGGGCAGCTGGTTTGCCTCTGGATTCTTCCCCATTTGCAGTGTGAGCCCTGCAGAAAACACGTTACAAAAACTGCCGCTGGACATAAAGAGCTGCTGCTGCTGAGCCCAGCTCCTGCTCATACACAGCCTGGAAAAATACAGGAATGACCTGTTCCTGGGTTTCCCATTCCTTACATTGTTCTTCCAGTTAATAACCAACAGAACTCCACACAAGCCAAAGGCAGTGCAAAGGTTGCATCAGGTTTTATGATGCCTTGGCAAGTAAAACAGCAGGTTGGAGAGTAATCCAAAGGACTGGGAAAAGACCGGGCATTGGAAAGCCTGGTTTTACTCTCTCCTCCTGCCCACACTGCAGCTTATCCCTGCTCTGCCCCCTTCCCACCACACCTTTTTGCTACAAAGAGAATCCAGCACAGTCCAGCAATGGATCTCCAAAATTCTCAGAAGGATGCAAACAAAGTATCCTTTACATAGTACACATCACAAGTGAGCTGCTCCTTTTTGCGCAGAGCAACTTAATTTTCACAGACCTCCTATTCCTTGCCTCAATCTGGTACAAAAGCAAAATTAATTGTACATTACAGCTTTTAAGTTGTCACAAATATTTACAACTGATTTTAGGTAAAACAGCAGAAGTGAAATGAAAAGCTGTCTGAACTCCCAGAAGAGGATCTGAGGCTGTTCAATCAGAAATGTCATGTTTGAGTTTGACACAGTACCAGTCCTTTTAGAGGCTACTGCTCCTGCTTGCTGCCAGGGGGAATAACTCACAAATGCTAAAAATTTCCAAATGACTCATCTAAGAAACAAGATGTCTGTTTTGCTAATTGTTTCAGTGTTCTAGAAAACAGTCCCCTGGGTTTGGCTGTTTTTTCCAGTATTATTGCCCTAATCTCAAATTACAATATTTTCAATATTTCAATAAATATATGACAATACATAAATTTCCTCAGAAAATTTCCCTCTTCATATTTAGTATAAAATCCCTGTGCTTCCAATAAAGCTTCCAATTTCTGGGGCACAAATTTGCTTCAAAAAGGTTCACAAAGGAGAACAACACCAATAAATCCCAGCCTGCTGTCAGACTTTCTCACACTCAGGTCCAGGCCTGAAATGAGGGAATATTTTAAGAAGCTTCATTTAGGGAACAAAGCTGAAAAGCACCCATCTCTAAACTAACAGCCTTTACTGGAATATCTTAAATAAACCCGGCAATTTCCAACAGGGTTAGAAGGAACACTAAGGAGAGAATTTTCAGGAGTCACTTCGTCATTTATCCTGTATTTCTCTGTCATTTCCTGTGCTCTCCCTTCCTATAAACCCACAGCAAAAGGAACTTTTGAAGCAACTTCCTCAATTCTATTATATCTGTGGAACAGAGTATTTTTGTGTTAGAAATCCTGAATTCATCTATTATTAATTCTGCCCTACATGAGAAAGTTTTTCTTTTTGGCTACACTGGACATACAAAGAACATGCTGTTGGCAATAGCTGAAGCATCCAGTTCAAGTCTCATCATGTGAGGCTTTCTAGAAACATGAGCTTTGCTTGCTGCACATCTCTTTTAGCAAACCAACCCCGCACCAGGACACAGAACCAACCAGACCAGCCATACCTCTTGCTTCATCCTTTAATCTCTGTACAGAGACCAGCAACGACTCCTTGTCATCCAGTTCACTTTCTAAAAACGCATTTCTCTCAATAGCTTGGTTCAGCCTTTGTTCAAAGTCTTCCAATGAAACTATTGTTGCCCTAGAAACAAAATCCACAATATTAGGTTCTTCAGCTCAGCCAGCATAAAAGCTTATTCAAAACCATAACAGAAGAAAAATGTTAGCAGGGCCTACATTCAAGGTAGGCATTTGAAAGCCATGGAAATGATTCTTAGAAAGGAGTAATCAACTCCAAAGAAACAAGAGAAAAAGATGAGAAGAGGATGATAGCATCTGGCTCTCAGGGATGCACCAAAGATGTGGGAAAGAGCCAGTCCAGAGAAGTCAGCTCCATTTTTCCCAAGCCATGCTCCAAAGCTGTGCATAAATCAGTGCCCCAGCTCAGGTGGGGCTGTGCTCTCAGAGCTCTGCACAGGCACAGCCCAGCCAAGGTGAGAAGCAGAGCACTGGGATATTACCTAAGACCCAATTCCTCCCAAAGTCGGTGTGAAAAGTTAGTCATGAGGTTAAGAGTCCTGTGGAAACAGGGCCTCAGCTCTCAGATCTTTTTTCCAGATAGCTAGAGGCTCATTCCTGGTCTCCCTGAATCAATGGCAGAATTCCCACTCAGCGAAAGGGAAGCAGGACCTCCTCCCAAACTGGGCGTTTCCAGCAGCAGCCTGCTCATTTCAGGCAGTTAGAAAGGCCAGGACTGTTCCCTACAGCTGCTCTGCAAAGGACCAGGAGACTCCTTGGGCCTGTCTGATTTAACAGAGACTATGGAAAGCAGGAGCTTCTGACTTCAAAGGGGCTCTGAGCCAGCAGGACCACAAACAAAAGTCATCTAGTTGAGGATACCAAGGGCAGGGCAGTGGCCTGGCTGGCTCTGGGCTTGTTCCTCACAGAAGCATGAGCCACATTGTCCCACTGCCCTTCCTGCTGTAACAGGAACCAGCTGATGGAGGTGAGGGGCAACTGCACTGTTCAAACAATCCAATGTCGTGCGGGTGTTTGGGGTTTTTCTGAATGGGTGTTATTTTCCCTTTAAGGAACAATAAAATGCTCGAGCTGAGTGGCAAAGAAAAGACCTTTGTAGTGCAAACTTGAAGGAAAGAGGAGGTTTGCAGCCTTCACCTCTTTGCACGTTCCAGGTCATCGTTGGCCTGCTCCAGCTCCCTCACATATTTGTGCAGCTGATCTTTGATGGCCCTTGTCTGGCTCAGGTCATCCTCCAACAACGACACCTGCTTGTAACTCTGTGCATACTGGTGCTCCAGTTTCTCCTGAAATAAAGAACAGGGAGATCAGTATCAGCTGCTGGCACTGCCCAAGCCATCAGCAGGAATAGGGGACAAAAAGTATCACTCTCTTTGGAGAACGACGATTTGGGACTGGTGGTAATTCAGAGCAGACACTGGAGAGGGAGAAGGAACACGCTGTGAACATCAGAGCTGGCCAGAGTACAAAATCCCAGACATCTCACCATGGCACAGCTGCCTCTCAGGGATGCAGCCCTGCATCTGCTCCCCACAGCCTGCACTGACAGCTGCTCCAGGAAGCCAGAGAGAAATCCAATTGCACAGCCTCCCCTTCAGTGCTTCTCCCTTGACAGCAGCTACCCTGACACCAGGAATTGGCTGACGTGTCCGTCAGCAAAAATGGGAGCCACTGAAATCTATCACAAAACCTCCAGGCCCACAAACCCATCCTCAGAAGCCTGAAGAATTCACTGCCACTCTCCACTCACTGACAAAGGCCTATGGTGAAACTGCTGACCTCATAAAACACATCCTGACCCTACAAGTACAGCTGGGTCTGGAGACACAAAGTAATCCCATTAACCCTCCTTCCACTGAGTGGATTTCTAACCTTTGCCTTCACTAAATAAGCCAGGACTGCCCAAAATGATGCTTTTTCAAGATTTCAAGAGAGGCAAGAACTTGTTAACACAGAGGCATCAATTCAGAGCTACCTTCTGCACATGCAGATCCTTATGCAAATCCTGGCTCCACAGACACAGTTGGTAAGAATGGATGTGGAGACTCCCTGCAAGATGTGCATAAATCACCCATCTTCTGATTTCTTTAGGGTCTCATAAAACCAAGGAGGCAAAAAGACCGGTTTGCAAAGAAAGGTGACAAGGCAGTGGCCTGACAAAACCCCTTGTGTTGTCCCTTGTTGCTATACTGATGTTCCCTGTGGAACAAATAAAGCTCCTCCTTGGCACAGCCTCGGGAATTCAAACCAGCACAAACTCCAGACTAAGTTTGATGATGTGAACAAGAAAAATTCTGCCAGAAATGTCCCTGGCCTTATTTGGGGTACATGCCATGCTTCAGTGTGGATCTTAACCAGACAACTCCTTTTTCATTTGGATATTCAATGCCCAAGAGCAGCCCAGACGATCCAAAAGGAGATCCAAGATGTATCTGAAAGGAAAAACAACACTATCACAGAGAAAACCAACCTTTAATGTTTCCACTTCATATTTCAGTCTTTGGTTATCTGCTTGCAAATCTCTGTTCCTCTGCTCAGCTTGCACTAGCTGTGCCTCCAACTCAGCTTCTAATTCCCTGCTTCCCTCCTGGAATTCAGCCAGCTCTTCACGGGCCTCCTGGAAGCTGCAAGGAGAGGATTTCATCAGTGGAAAAGCCAGCAGCTCCCAAGTTCAAACAAAACCTGCAGCTCTTCTAAAATAAAAAGCTGGAAAATGGGAGTTTTAAAGCACTTAAGTGTCATCCATAGACCTCTAAGGAGAAAAGGAAAAATGGGGAAACAGAGAAGTTACATTAAGCTGAGCTATTGAAGGAAATTATTCCTCTTACATCAAACCCAACAGCTACCTTAAATGCCTGTGTGGAATCAAAGCTATTTACAGGAGAAGCACTTTGTGCTCCATTAGCTTTCACTGCTAGCAGACTTTATGGTTGAAACAATGAATTAAGCAAACATTTAACCAGAGTTTGGTCAAAAACTGATGAGAGAATGACAGTTTCTGCATCTCTGCAATACCTAGAAAATTAAAGCTCTTAAAAACCATGCAGAGTCAGGAAGACAGGACATGCCTACCTCATACCACTGCAAGTTATTAAATACTAGAAGTAGCCACTCCACATACTTTGCTTATTAAATGTGCATCTTTACCACACGTAATAGCTCAGCCCTGAGCAAGCAGCAGAGAAAACCACCAAGGCTTTAGGCAGCAACACATCCATTGGTGTCTCAGATGGAATTTCTGACACATAAGAACAGCTTAGGGTTCTCCAGGCCCCTCCACATTCCCAACACCTCCCTCCCAAAAAACCCCAAACCAGAAAAATAAGCCACGTGCACCTTGGGCTCCTTGGGCTTGAGAAAGGTTTAACTTCAGCTCAATTGCACACGAGTTACACTGATGCAAAGAAAGCTTTCCAAAGAAAACAAACTTGAATCTCCTCCAGTGCCCCCCACTCCAAAAACACCTCAACCCACTGCCCAATCCCTCCAGAAGCGCAGCATTACTCCAGAGAGCAGCTGCTCTTGTCACTTTTTGCAACCAAAATGCCCTATCCTCCCTAAAGATGCAAACCACTGGTACAGGCAGGACTAGGAGCTACAAAACACTTCACTGAAATGCAGCAGACACCAAATCAGCCACTTTTCATACCAGTAATTCCACTACAAGAAGCTTGAGGGAACAGGAATGATACAAGGCAAGCCCAAAGGCGCCTTCTTGTAATAAAACATCAAGATACCACTTAAGGCAGCACTTTAATTACACAAAGGTGCACACAATCATAAAAACGCTCTGCTCTTGCTCAAACATGCTCAAAACATAGCCTGCAGTTCCTGGCCTGGTGACACTGTGCCAGAAACACTCAGCTCCCACAGAGATGGAAATTTTCAAGCTGGAAATCCTTTACAGAGAATTCTCTTCTCACAGATTCTTACTAAAGTATGTAATAACCATCTTGGTGTGGCCTTGCAGAGGAATAGATTAAACAGTGTTCTGGTCATTAAGAACCAAATTCAGCTTGCAAATCCACAATACCTTTGTTTGTACTTCAAGGAAAGCTCTTTCCAATATGCAGTTTCCTCCTTTGGACTCGAAAAAGTAGGGATTTCTTCACTGTCCATGATCAACACAACCTGCAGGACACAAACACAGGAATACACTCAAAATAAACAAAGGCAGATCACCCCCAAAACCTCTGCTGAATCCTGGGCTTCAGAGCCCCAGCACCAGGACTTGGCATCCACACCCAGGATATCAACAATCCCTCCCAGGGCTCATCAGCACACAGACCTGCCCCAACAAGCCACAGGATTTTACCCAGCCTCTGGAAGTGCTCCTGCAGCAGCCTGAAATGAAACCAGAAGTTTTGGCTGTGTTTTGTACCTGCCACCAAAACTCCAGTTGGTGCCACAAGCTCACTTAGACCCACAGCTGGTAACACACTCAAATTTACAGCTATCAATTTCCACTTTAGGTCGTTAAAGGTTCTTAAAGAGATTCTGCCTCCTGCCACCAACACAGAGACTGCTTTTAGAGCTGCAAAGGTGAGTAATGAAGGAGGATGAATGCTCCAAGTGAGGTAACTGCAAACAGCTTTGTGTGGAGATCAAAATTCAGCTTACTCTTCCTGCAGCAAGCCCTGGCTAATTCCTGCTTGTGTCACATGCAGGTAACAGGAGTTATCCACACAGTGCTGCTCCCTCAAACAGAAACAAGGAAGATCAGCCTCTCCCATAAAACGACATGGTCACGTCACACAGGAGGGTTTCCAGCCTGGACGTGTTCAGAGAAGATTCTCACACCAAGGCAGTGGTTATCCTCTCTCCATGGGGAGCCCCTTTGCTTGGACCTCCACAGGCTGTCAGCCAACAGCAGAAACACAACCCAACATGGATTTTTCATACCCTGCTCAGGAGAAGAGCAGCACATGGCCCAGGAGACAGCAGACATTGGAGGCCTCGGCACACAGCAGGTCTCAGAGGTGATGAAGGTGATAAAATGCACAGCAGAACGAGCAGGGCTCAGACCTCAGCCAGATGAACCACTGCTGAGTCCTCCCCAAGCAATCCCACAGCTCTTTTAGGCATCTTTTTTTTTACTCCTCAGAAAGCCAAGCCTCAAATTCTGTCATTACCACCCAGAAAAAGAACAGGGTGAACCCAACCTCATCTGTGCTCCAAGCAGAGGCTGTGAACAAAGCCTGCACCAAGCCCATTGATCACGAAGGGCTGACCTAAAAGTCCTGACTTTCACACTCTAACAAGCATCACTTCTCAGCCAACTCTGTCCCTTCAGGCTAAAATTGTCACACTAATGTGCTCTGTATCTCAGTGACCCACATTTTTGACACCTAAAAGTGGGCCAGAACAATCCCATGCTTTCGTCAGAGGGCAGCCAGGCCAAATACAGCGAGGCAGAATTGGCACATTGGTTCTCCAGCTGAGCCTGCAGCTGCCACAAGCCAAGAGCAAATTTGTCTAGATGGTGCCAAGCACCTTACAGACACCTCAAATCTTGCACTGTGTTCATTTAACTTCACAATTTTACTGTAGAAGCAAACACACCATGGACTCAGGTCTTCACACTGCCCGGGAGAACTGATGGTGTTTCCTTTCCTGCACTTCCCTGCACCGAGAAAATGAAAAGTACCCGTGGAGCCACTCCCATCACAAATTTCAGACAAGGATTTCTTTAGGAGCACTTGCATCAGCTGTTACCAAGGCAGCTCAGTCACTCCACAGGGACAAATCCAAGTCCTGTGCAGAAGCCTGTGGATGTGGAGCCCAGTATCCCTGCCTGAATTGCTGCAGTTCCCTGGTGGGAGAATGGATGGAAGCAGACCTGTGCTGAGGCTCAGGTGTGTCCAGCAGCTCCTGGACAGCGATCCCCACTGCCAGGACAAGGCCCTGCTGTGTGCTGTCCACAGCACTTGTCCAGCACTGATCCAACCCTTCCATAAAGCCCTTCAACCTTTCTCTGTATGGCTCTAAACCGGCACACTCAGAGAGGCTTAGACCAGCAGGGAGCACATTCATCCCACAATAAATGAGACAAAGCACAACACAGGCTCAGCTCCCGCAGCTCCAGAGGAGCTGAGCTCAAAAGGTGAGCAGCCAAGCCAGCTGTCAGCAAAATTCAGGATGTGGTTAGAAAAAGGCTTGTACAAAGAACTATCTTACATCATTTCCTAGAAGTAGCTGAGATAAGGCACAAGACTCCTTCCTGTCTGCTCACATGAGGCACACCCTTGAAAATAAACATCCAAGGGATCCCTGCAAGCACAGCAGCCTGTGCAAGAAACCTGAACAGGAAGAGCTGGAAGGGACTCACATGGAAAGGCGGTGTGTTTGCCCCCTTCTCCTTGTCCAAAGACCTTTTCCTTTCAGACCCCACAGGGAGGAGATTCAGCCCAGCAGTGGCTCAGGCCCTGGGCAGGAACTCTCCCTTCCCAACCCACCCAGACCTTTTCCAGCTCTCATCCCGCCTTGCTTAAGCAGGTTCATGACTGCCCCTGCTCCATGTGTCCCATCATACCTAATGCTATCAGCAGGGGTTTGGGATGTGCTGACTGCACTGCATAAATCCCTGCTCCAGACCCCAACACCAGCGTGCACTGCTGAGGTCCAGCATCCATATCCTGCTTTTTGTCACTCTTCTCTCGTGTGCATGAGGGGCAGGAGAAAGAGCACACACATACCCTGCAAACACAGTGGTTCATGACCAAAACACCAACCTGAGAGCTCAGAGAGGCTGACAGCTTCCAAACCTACATGGCCAAAGGAAATCCTTCACTCCGCCAACCTTTGCTCATTCCCTCAGAATGATGGCACTAAAACATGGATTATGCAAGTACAGAGCAAATTCCAGGAGTTATCAGAACATAAGCAGACAATTTAACAGAACCAGACAATTCCACACATCTTGCATGTGGGAGAGTGGATGCCCATGGAATACCAAGAGTTTAACAAAAACTGCTTTGCCTCAGCTTGCTGCCTGTTGTCCTGGGAATTCTGTGAGGAGCTGAGAACCAGCACGGCCAGTCCTTCCTATTCAGGGCTTCTTTGCATACGTGGCACTTGCAGAATCCAGCCTTTGACAAACAACACTGAGGCTTTCAGGGAGCAGACAAGACAATGCAGCAGCATCTTCCAGGGAAAATGAGAACAGGCTTATGCTGCTGCCCACTCGAATTCATTCCAACACGGCTTAGCATTCACACAGTGCCCTGGGAAAACACAGCTCCGTGGGCACAGCTCCAGCTCCAAAGCTGCTCCCAGACAAGGACTACGTTCAAAACACCGGGGCTCCTTTCAAACCCCCCGACAAAGTCAGCAGGACACAGCAGCTCTCCGCTGTGAAAAGGAAAGAACTTTTCCACGCTGCAATGACTCTAAAAAACCCACAGTGTGTAGGTTAAGAGCTTGTCTAAATCCAGAGGGTTTTGTACAGGACAAATCTGTTTTCTCACCTCGAAAGCATCCTTAAAGTGAGAAGAGCAGTGAACTCCGTGTATCATAAGAGCCAAAGGTTCAAGAATGTACCAGAAGTAACCAAACTAACATGCAGGCAGTACTTTTCAAGTAAAGAAACCTTGCATTCAAGGCCAAACTCAAATCTCTCTGGAGCCACCTTCCAGCTAAGCCATGAAAACACAAGCACAGCTTGAAGTGTAACACAGTACCTTAAAAAAGCTTCCCGGGCTCTCCATGTGATGGGAGACTGCAGCGAAGGTTGGGATGAAATCTAAGACCAAAACACTCTGCCTGAAATCTAACACGATGTCTGGGTTTCGACACACCCCCTCCCACAGTCGGGAATCCACCCTCCCTGCTCTCCAAGTCACTCAGGCACTCACACGTCACAGCAGGGATGACTTTGAGCACTGCTCACCCGCTGAAATTCACCCTGGATGTACCTGCAGCAACTCAAGTGGCTGGATAAAGCATTCCTCCTGATTTTAATTGCTTCACACTCTCCCATTTAAAAACAGCTCATAAATACTGCCATATTAAGAGAATGAATATTATTTGATCTTCACAAACAGGTCATTTTTTGCACATTTTCTGCAAAATGTTTCTTCCTCACAACCCCGTTTGCCCAGTATTTTCAGACACCAAACATGAAAAACTAAACACAAGCAAGGCAAGGCCACTCAAACAGGACCAACCACAAGGCTGAATTCCCCCAGCTACGCTTGGCTGCTCCCCCCTCCCCTCAAGGCACTGCAATGTCCACTGACCTTTGGAATTAAACAAGCAACCGCCTCAAATAGGACTTGATCAAGAAGTTCTGCCAAGCTGACATGTGGCCTTCAGTTCTCGAGATAACAACCCACTCTGGCTATCAGAAAACCTCCAAGTGCCCGCTGGCTGCCACAGTCCCCCAGTGCTGGCACCAAACAGAGCTGCCACGCAGAGCAGGAAGGTCCACAACCAGCTCTTCTTCCTCTTCCTCTTCCCCTTTTATGCTGATTCACAGGCAGAAAAGCAGAAGAAATCTTGTTCCCACCATTCTTCACCTTCTCAAACCATGAGGACCAACAGGTAACCCCCGAACTCCTGAAGCTCTTGATTTTTTTCCCCACAAGCCAAATCAAGACTCGAAGCAAAGTAACCCCAGCACTTCAGCCAAAACTCAAAGCAAATGTGCACTGTCTTATTAGAAGATGGAAAACAAACAAGCAAAAGCCATGGATTAGATTGCACCAATCAATTTGGGCTTGTTTTGCTCACCCTGAAATAGGAGCCGGCGGATTTCCATACGTGTTTGGATGTGTGCCTGCATCCAGCGTCGGGATGAAACTGAACCTCTGGGAAGTGAACCTTCTCCTGCAGTTCTATTTTTGAACTGAATGTTCTCGAGTGAACCTCAACAAATGCCTCTTTCTCTCTTACAACAGCAGCACGGGAGCTTTCAGGAAGAGAAGAAAGTCACCGAGCATAGCGTCAGCACAATGCTCCTTCCTTTGCTGCAATAATAAATCCTGCATTTCCAATTTGGGCAGCACAGGAGGCAGGAGATAACCAATTCCTACCTGCAGGAGCTTGGTGCCAAATTCAGAAAAGCCTTTAAGATAACCAAGCACCAGCAAAGCCTTGTTATCTCAACAGCCTCATTAATCAAATACAACATGTCTCCTCTACACCACATGGCCAAGACTCATCTGTCTGGTGAATATTTGATATCCAGTCACAGAAAAACCCTTGAAGAGTGAGCCAGCACTGTAATGGAAGCCTTGAAGCCAGAAGAAATGCACTGATGCAAGAAGCCTCTTCTCAGAAATCAAGCAACAACTACCAAAAGTATCAGAATTTTGCATTAAAAAACATTTATTGCTTTCAAACATGGGAAGTTTCAGACGTCCGACCTCTATGCCTTCCCAAATAACCTCACTGAAGTGCCTTATAAAGGAAACCTGAAGAGGCTGGTGTTCCTGATGCAGGTTCAGTGCCTGCAGAGGTGAAGGGAAGGGCCCTGGACATGTGCATGTCCCAGAACAACCTGGGCATGACCACGAGAACAATTTGTTCCCAGCTCCATACCCAGGAACTCCAGAGGGATGAATCCACACAGAGCAGGAGGCTGAGGAGTAAACAGCAAACTGAGACAGAAATTCAGGCTGTGGGAAGGATATGCTTGTCCCTGACTCAGTCTCTGCTCCCTGAAAACCCCCCAGGCAGGTCTGTGAGGTGTCACAGGCACCAGGAACTCTGATCCTGACCCACAGCAGGCTGGCAGCTGGCACAGGCTGCCATGGACCTGAACCCCTCTGGAGATCACCCACCCAACTCCACCTTCTCCAGCTCGCAGCTGCCAGGTTTCTCTTCAGGCCTTGAGGAATCCCAGGGCATCCCACCCAGCAGCAAAGATTTACCTCAGAGGTTGTGGCACACACAGCACAGAGCGTTGATCAGTGACAGCACCAGGTCCTCTGGGCCTCCCTGTTACCCTAGCAATTAAAACCACCCTGATGACAACATTCCCTGGGAAGGTGGAGGCCAGAGGGTGACATGCTTCTGGACACCACGGAATGACCAAGGAATTCCAAGGGAAAAGCACTCAGCACGGTCTTCTGCCAAAAGGACTCACTTCTGTTGCTTTTACATCTCTAAGTTCCATCAGCACCAGGGGAGGCAAAATACATTTCAAAAATACTCCCCAAAATGGCATCACAGACCAGTTCCAAACAGAGAGGGGCTCTGCAGTGAGCACTTAACAACAGCAATATTAAAAATAACCCCCCCCAACTCCGTGTTGAGGAGGAGAAGGAACCAGCACAACCTTCCACTGAGCTGTGGGGACAGAAGAGCCCTCGAGGGACACAATCACATCATGAAAAATCTGCTCTGATGGGTCTGGCTGGCTTTGCCCAGGGCTCAGGGCAGCACAGCAATGCAGGCAGTTTGCTGAACACACTCCACAGTTTATCTCCATTATGTTTGTGGTATCACAAACATCAAGGACTGCAAAAATACCATCTCCTTTCTGCAGTCTGACTTTAATGGTACCTCAAAACCAACAGTAATGGACTGAGGGAATAAACTGTACTTTGTTGCGACACTTCTTGGCAGTCTGCTGCCAGCAGTGTCTCCAGAGACAAGATTCCTTGTGACACCAAGGTCACAGACATCATCAGTCTCGTGCTTTCTCTCCACTTTCTTGTTTTCCTTTCTCTTCTCTGTCCTTCTCTACCAAATGAGGAATTATCTTAAATATCTGCAACCTCAAAAGTCACCAAAAAAAAAAAAAAAAGAAGAGGGTTTTCCCCTGAAGAGGAAGGAAGGCAACTCAAACACTGACTCAAACACTTTGCCTCTGAATACTTCCTTCACTTCTAGGACTCCCAATGACATGTGAGATTAAATATTCTCACTTGGGCTCTGCCTCCACATATACAATACAGATATGCACAGTGGAGCCAGAAAACAGACCAGGGGATCTCTGCCAGGGCAGACCAAACACTATTAATCCCAAATCCACACTACTTACCTATCCCTGCCACATCCTGGCACCATCAACCAGCCTGTCTGTGCTGTCACATTGCTAACACATCAAACTGAAATTTAAATAAATGTAGAATCATTCAGGTTGGAAAAGACCTCTGAGATCATCAAGTCCAACCTCTGACAAATCACCACCCTGTCAACCAGACCAGGGCACTCAGTGCCACATCCAGGAGTTTCTTGAACACCTCCAGGGATGGGGACACCACCACCTGCCCAGGCAGCCCCTTCCAAAATACAGAAAAGCCTCCCAGACTCTCTTCTGCCTTGGACAGCTTCTTCCTCTTACAGTTACTGATATCTCTAACAAAACACTGACCTTGGAGAGGCCACCAAGTCTCTGCAGTGTCCAGGAATTGTTTCTTGGAGGGGGGGGAGGTTTGGAAAAAAAATAAAAGAAGAAAACAATTTCTGGAGTATCCAATGAACTATTCTACAGCAGTTTCTTGTATTTGACTTTCAGGCAACAAACGCCACGGGCATCCCGAAGTGCCCTCCACCCCCTGCACTTGTGAGCAAGTCAGGAGAGTGGCAGAGGGAAGAGAGAAGCCCTGAGTCACTGCCAGTGCAGACTGGGCTGTGGGTGGGAGAGCACAGCTCTCCTCCTCCCCCCCGGGAAGGAGAGGGATGTGTCAGTGGGAGTCACTGGGCTGAGCTCTGGCTCGGGGAAGGTCTCTGCTCTCCTGTCAGGGCATCCTTTCCAGCACGTCTGCTGCAATTCGGGTCACGCTCGTCACCCCAGCACGGCACGGGCTGCTCGGGGCTGGGCACGTTCACATGAACACAGCAGGGCTCTCTGGGCTAAGAGGGGGATAACAGCCTCGGAGGAAAACCCTCACCGAATTACTGACAAACATCCACCAGAGATCACAGCATCACAGGAAAGGAGCTCTGAGATCATCGAGTTCAGCCTGTGACCAAACAGCCCCTGTGACCCAGGGCAGGGCACTGAGCTCCACCGGCCTTCCCCGCACACCTCCCGGGATGATGACTGCACCACCACTTCCCTGTCCGCTCACGTATCCAATAACCGTTTCCCTGAGGAATTTCTTCCTAAAAAAAGCCCCTGCGCCCCGGGCATAGCATCGACCAGGGATTTTACGAGAACAGAGGCAAACCACGCGTCCACCTTCCTGCCCGTGACGGGCAAACGCCCCCGCTCGGGGCGCAGCGGCGGGCAGGGCCCGGGGCAGCTCGGAGCCCCGCCGCGGCCAGGCCAGCCCCGCTCCGGCGCGCTGCTGAGGGGGGCCCGGCAGGGCGGCGGCCGAGCGGGGCCGCGCCGTGACTGACAGCGCCCGCAGCCAATGGCGGGCGGCGGCGCCGCGCCCGCAGCCAATGGCGCGGCTCGGGGGCGGGCCCTGCCCCGTTGTCAATTGGCAGCCAATCGCGGCGCGGAGCGGGGCCCGCAGCACCCCTGGCGCCCCCCGTCCACCCCGCGCCCCCCGCCCGCCGCGCCGGGCCCGGCCCGCTGGAGCCTCCGCAGGGACCCCCGGGCCGGCGCCGGCCCCGCCGCTCACCGGAGCGCATCCCCTGTCACAGCCGCCGCAGCGCGCGCCGCCACCGGGGCCGCCTCATCCGGGGACTGAGGGGCGGGGCCGGCGCGTGATGCAAGAGCCGGCGGGGCGGGGCGGGGCGTCACGCGGGGGCGGGAGGGGGCGGGGCCGGGCGGGAGGGGGCGGGGCCGGGCGGGGCGCGGTTCGGGCGGAGCCGTGCCGGTACCGGTACCGGTGCTGCCGCTCGATAGTGACCCGATCGGCCCCGCCCCGCACGGCTAGGGGACCCCCTGCTCGCCCCCGGCATGAGGTGGTCCCGCCCTTCTCCCTTTGCCACCATCGGGAACCGCCCCTGCCCGTCCTCCGTCGCTCTGTCCCCGGTGACCCCGGGAGGGGCACACCAGGCACGGGCACCGCAGGCCCGGGCCCCTGGACACCGTCCCTCGGCGTGCCTGGACATCCATCTCTTGGGGCCACTGGACATCCATCCCTCAGGGCTCCTGGACATCATCCCTGGGGATCCCTGGACATCATCCCTGGGGATCCCTGGACATCCATCTGTCGGGGGCCCAGGACATCCATCCCTGGGGCCCCTGTATATCCATCCCTCGGACCCAGGACACCCATCCCTCAGGGGCCCGGGACACTGTCCCCCGGGCCCTGGATATCCATCTCTCGGGGCTCCTGATCATCCCTCCCTCGGGCCCTGGACATCCATCCCTTGGGGCCACTGGACATCCCTCCCTCCGGGCTAGCGCTGGAGCGGGCAGGAGCAGCTCCGCCTCGTTCCTCCGCATTCTGCGCCCGCTGCCTCTCTCTGCGCACGGCTCCTCTGTCCCGTGGAGCAGGGAACTCGCTGTGGACAGAGGTTTCTGGAATTCCCTCAGGGAGCCCCGGTGTCCCCGAGCCGAGCTTAGGAGAGCTGACAGCCTCGCCCGCCGTCCGTGTCCATCCTGCCTTTCTCATTCCCTGCTTTCCCGGCACAGCGTCCCCCATGGCGGAGCTCCCCGCTGCCCCATCGCTGCCCCCGTGCCCGACGTGTCCCCGCAGCCCCCGGGCGGTGCTCAGGGGATGGCAGGTTCCTCTGCCGGGCTTCCCGGGAGGGCCCTGCCCTGCAGCCGGCCCGCGGCGCCCTGGCACTGCCCCGATACTTGAGCTGGCTTTGCGTGTTTAATTCCCTGCCCTGTAATTAGCTGTCCGGGCTGTCATTAGCGGCGGGCGGTGCTGCCGGGATGCCCTCGTGCTTCCCTTGCCGCCGGCCGATCTGCCGGCAGTGGCCGTGTCCCAAATCGCCGCTGGGACAGCTGGGACAAACAGTATCCTCCGTGGGCACGGTGCCACCACGGCCACCTCTGTCCTCACAGCCTCTGCTATCTCCCGTCCACTTGTTCGTGGGGTTATCCGTGGCTGATGCTCCGATGCTTTTCCTGCCTTTCCCATCGGGTTGCTGCAGACAAGCCAAGGATGAAGAACACACACGTCTGCCCAGCCAGGTGCCCTGCCAGCAAAGGCTGTCCCCTAACACCTGCATGGGCCTTTCTGGGTCACCCTGTGTGACCTGGGTGTTGCAGAAGGCCACAAATGCCGCTGAGCCACGTCAGAGCGCTGGGTCCTGGACGTGCGGCACAGCACGGCCCCAAGACACCTGAATTAGAAGCTGTGACAGCAGGGGAAGCCACAGCGTCCTGGGAGCAGTCATCCTTTGGTGACAAACTGTCCTTGGAGCAGCCTCATCCCTCCTGGAAACAGAGCCTTGCTCCCAGTCTGCCTTCGTGCACCTTCCACTGTTCCCTGTTCCCAGAGGCTGATGCTGGTGCTGCCACAGCCTGGACCACCCCACCCACCTGCCACCTTCTCCCTTCCACTGACCATCCCCTTGGCTTGCTGAATCCTCTCTGGAGGGCAGGGAGGGACATCGAGGTGGCTGTGGGCAATTTGGAGGCCTGTCTGGGAGAGTATGTCCTTTCCCAGGATCCAGCCCTGAGCTGCTCTGAGTTAGGAGGGGCCAGGGCTGGTGGTGCTGAGCATGTGCACAGGCTGGCTCTTGGGCAGGTTGGGCACAGGTTCTTGTGTTCTGAGGCAGGCTGGGTGCCACCTCTGTCATCTGGAGCAGGCTGGGTGCCCACCTCTGTCATCTGGAGCAGGCTGGGTGCCCACCTCTGTCATCTGGAGCAGGCTGGGTGCCAGGTTTTCCCGCTGCACTTCAGAAAGCCATAAGGAAATGTGCACTCTGCTTGCATTGTGCATCCCACCTGTCTTGGGGCAGCTTTTTCCTCACCCTCTGAGGGGACAGAGGTGTGATACAGCCACCTGTCACTGTGGGGCCATGGGGGCAAGAGGGCTCTCTGCACCTCTGGCCATTTGTCCGTGGGAGTCAGGGGTCAGTGCTGCTTGACACTGGGAAGTTTGGGGGTACCTCGCTCTGTTGGATAATGCTCCATGCTGGGTCTGCAACCATCCTATAATCAGCACACAGTTCCTGACTTGGGAGGCAGCTGGAGATGAGCTCTGTGAACGAGGGGCTCTCTATAGAAAAGCCAAGGCTGTATCTATTCAATCCCAAATTAATTCCTCAAGGGGCACCCATGGAGCAGCACACCGCGGGTTTCTTTTCTCTCCAGTGGGATCCTTTAAACCCCAACCTGTGCTCCTCGGTGCCTCTTTTCCCAGGGCCAGGCACGGATGCCAACAGCTCCATCAAAGCCACCCTTCCGAGCTGGCTGTCCCAGCCCGGCGGGGCTCTGCCCCTGCTGACAAAGGCGCGGCGCTGGCGGGGGCTGCGTTTCCCAGAGGTCCGGGGTGCCTGCCTGGTTAACAGCGGTTTTAAGTCAATGTTTGCTTTGAGGTCAGCCCCGGCTGCCCCCATTGTGTGACGGGGCTGTTCCCATGCGGCCGGGCGCTGCCGGCAGCACAAAGGAGCAGTCACTCAGCATTAGCGGCCGCACAATGCGGCTCCTGCTGCACCCGCCGCGCTGAGTTCTCCACCAAACCCCCCCCTCGGGAAAGGCCGGGGAGAGACACGGATTGCAGCAAAGGGAGTCTCTCCCAGGGGTGGGAGAAGCCGGTGTGGGAATTAGCTGGGGGTGTCCCACAGTCCGTGTGTGGGTGGGAGGAGGTGGGGCAGGATGGCTTTGCCCTGGTGCAGGGAGACCCAAGGGGTGACAGACAGGGCACAGGGTGGGTCGGAGGCCCTGGGGGATGAGTTATGGGCTGGGAATTATGGAGTCAGAGGTGGGGCCCTACGAGGTGCAGGTACCCCTGGGAATTACCTTGTAGAGACACTGGTCAAGGTTCAGGAGGGAGAAATGACCACCGGGATTGGCGTTTGGAGAAGAGAAGGGATTTCCTCACCAACCCCTGTCTTGGAGGGTTCTCTGGGACCAGCAGATCCTGCCAACTCCAGGAGCATGCAGGCTGGGGGTACAGAGCTGGAGCAGCCCAGCCAGAGGGGGACATCCATGACTGCAGCAGCACTGATCCTGTCTGCACAGACACCTGAACCAGCTGCAGTGCATCCAACACCCCTGGCTGCTCCATGGGCTCTTCCACAGAAGGATTTGTTCATCGGTGAGGCAAAGTGGTGCCTGAGCTGCTCCAGCCACACTGAATGGACCTGGCGAGGCTCTGGGGCTGGCAGAATCCCCCAGGACGGGCAGCTGTGGGGGAAAGGAGGGAGCTTTGGGTGAGGGAGAAGCTGGGATGTGGTGGGAACCAGTCTGGGGAGCTGGAAACTGGTCTGTGCTGGGCACTGGTCTGTGCTGGGCAGCAGCATCTGCATCTGCCTGGGGCTGTGAGTGTTGTCCCTCAGGATGTGGTCTGAGAACTGTCAACTCATTGCACCTCAGGAGCTTTGCAGGGCTTAAACTGGCCAAGCCTGGCTGCTTGTGGCCTTGGGAGAGGTGATCTCAGATCCAGGGGTTTTCTGACCACTGGATAAAGCCCAGCCTTGTGCAGCTCCCACCAGGAGCTCCATGTCATGAGTGTGCTGGCCTTAGCAGTGGCAGCTGCTGGGCAATATCAGCTTCCCTGCCCAGACTGGGGTTTTCCAGGATCTCACCCTCTGGGGACACCTAACACAGTCCCCATCCCAGTGCCACCCTGACAGCAGCAGCAGCAGCACCTTTCCATCCTTGTAACTCCATGTTTGAATTTGGGCTGTTTGGAGCCCATGAGAGGCAGCTCCAGTGGGGCCCTGAGTGCCTCCCAGAAAGGAGCAGGGACTGGAAAGATGTAGGGAGGGATGGGGCCGGAGGAGATGTAAGGAGGGATGGATTTGGGGAAGGATTAGGGCTGGGAGGCACACAGGAGATCATGCAGGGAAGGATGGGGCTGGGAGGGAGGTGGGGAGGGATGTGACTGGAGAGGATGTCAGGAGAGATGGGGTGAGGAGAGATGAGGGGGCACAGGGACTGGGAGGGATATGGCTTGGTGGGACTGGGAGGGATGGGACTGGGAGGGATGCAGAGAGGGATAGAAGGGGGGATGAGACTGGGAAGGGGGTGGGAATTTAGGGAGTACAGGGAGTGCAGGTCTCTGGCAGGGTGATCCCGTGGGAGCTGTACAGAGAGAAGGGGTCTAGAAGGGCTTTTAGGAATGGAGGTCCATGGGAACAGCTATGGGGGGAGGAATGGCTGTGGGAGGGGACAGCTGGCCCAGGCAGAGCCCCTTAGTGCTCCCTAGCCTGTCCCCAGCCAGGCTTTGCAGATGGGGACATCCTGTGGCTCTGCCCAGCCCCTCTATGCCCCACACACACCCTGCAGTCGGAGGGGTGATCCCAGAATCCCAGAGTCATTCAGGTTGGAAAAGACCTCCAAGACCATCCAGTCCAAGCTGTGCCCAATCCCCACCTTGTCCCCGCCCAGAGCACTGAGTGCCACCTCCAGGAGTTTCTTGGACACCTCCAGGGGTCGTGATTCCACCTCTTCCCTGAGCATCCCATTCCAATGCCTGACTGTCCGTTCAGTGCAGACATTCTTCCTGATGTCCAGTGGGTGATCCTTCCCTTATTTTGACTACAGGGAGTCAAAATGCAGAGCAGACCCCACGGGACAGACCCCTCCTGCCTTCTGCTATTGGGGCTGGGCAGCTGCACTTTGTGCTGAGCATCGTCCTCTCAAGAACCCACTTGGGTTTCTGGTTGGCAACTGAGTGATCCTGGGGGATGGTGGAGCAGCTCTGCCACTCAGCACTGTGCAGCCTCTCCACTCACAGCACTGTGTGGTCCAATGACTGGAAAAATCATTAAATGAACCCAAATTGAGTATTTAGTGCTCCTTTTATTGAGCCTTTTCTTTCCGTGCTGATCCAGAGCTGTTGTGGGGTGAGAAGTTGCCCTGCACATCTTCCCGTTAAAGGCAGCAACACCTCTGCAATCACAGCCCTGCAGGAGCCAGGCTGGAAGGAAAACCCAAACCACAACACCACCTGGCAGCCTAAACCAGAGGGAACAACCCATTTGGGTAAAAGGCTCCAAAGCCCAAACTCCAGTAGCTTTTCTCCTGGAATTGTAGCATTTCTATACCTTTCCCCCCGAAAAAAGGCTCAAGGTAGCTGCCTGGAGGGGATGGTGGAAAGGAGTCAGGCAATCCCCTCTGTGCAGGGTGGCATGGCTCATGGCATGGCAGGGTCACAGGCACTGTGCCAGGACTCCATCGGGCTGCTGTGATCCCCCAAAGGAGTTGGGGTGGGCACTGCGGCAGGGGGACAGGCGAGGGGACACTGGCCGTGTTTGATGGCAGGGTTTGATGATGGATCCCCCGGGGTGGGTTTGCTGCTCCCCACGCTGGCCCCAGGATGCTGCAGGGCTCTGGGGCTGGGCAGGACCCCCAGAGGGAGCGCCGGGGGAGCTCAGCCCGGCCGGGCAGGGCTCTGTGCAGGGCGGGGGAGCTGCCAGCCCCAGCTGCCGCTGCTGAACAGTCCCTTCTTGTCCCCGAGCATCTGCCCGCGGCCCTCAAAGCCGCATTGTTCGCCCATTAGGCACACGGCATTCCCACCGCGGCAGCTCCATCCCGCTGGGAAGAGACATCCCGGGGGGGTCGGGATGGGATGGGATGGGATGGGATGGGATGGGATGGGATGGGATGGGATGGGATGGGATGGGATGGGATGGGATGGGATGGGATGGGATGGGATGGGATGGGAGGTGTAGAGCCAGGGGGGAGGCAGGTCGGGGGCAGCCCAGGCCCAGGGGAGGGGGACACGGGGCACATCGTGCCACTGCCACATCCAGGGCATTCGTGCAGCCCCTCAGCCTCTCAGGGGGCTGCATTTGGGCTGCCCCCAGACTCACTCGAGGCAGCTCCTGTGGTGACCTTGTTTGGTGAGGATAAACACCTTTGGTGGGGAATAATAGGTGAAGGAGCCCCTGGAGACTGGAGCTGCCCTCCCAGGCATGGCAATCCCCGTGGAGTGTGGGGCTGTGTGGCTCTGCATGGCCAGGATGGGGCAAATCCCCGATATTTGGTGTCAGAATAAGACTCCAAGGGAGTTCAATAGGACCCTGAAAGGCTCGGGGGATTGCCGAGGGGATTTGTTGGCAGCAGCAGGAAGGCAGGGCAGTCAGAGCTGTGACACCACCCAGGTCCCTCTGCAGCCTCTGACAGGGGAGCAGAGATCGGGGCAGGGTTTGGCGTCATTCCCAGCTGCTCCTTGGTGTGGGATAAGCATTCATCCCATGGAACGGCAGGAGGAAGGGCAGATCCCATCGATCCTGGTGGGAACCATCACCTCCACACCTTGGCACTCCTGGACCTGTGCTCAGTGCACCCTGCACTGTGTCCGTCTGCTGCCAAAGCACATCCGAGAGCACCATCTCCTGGGCACCGCGGAAAACATCGAGGAGAAGCTGAAGGAGGAGCTTTTGTTATGCATTTTGGACTGTTTTGGCTAAATTGGCGTCCAGGTAGTGGGGCCCTGTCCTGCCAGGTGCCTGAGGAGCAGAATGGGCAGCCCCAGAAGGAAAAAATACTGATTTTACCACTCTAATTCAAGCAAAGCAAGCGTGGGGGAAGATGGATAAGCTTGGATTCCCTTTAAAGAGCTTGGATTCCCCTGAAGCTTTTTCCAGCTAAGTGAGTTTATTTTGACAGCATGGAACTAGATATAAGTCAGGGCCCAGGACCCCTGGACCCTCCACCAGCACAGTGCAGCCCTGGGAAATTAATTTTGCTTCACTGACCATCTTCCCCAGCTGGGAATATCTCCCTGGGCTGGGATCAAACATGGATTTACTCTTCTCCTGCCTTCCCTTCACCTCATTCCCACCAATGCCAAGGACTTGCTGTGTTTGAGCTGGGGCTGGGAAGGGGTGGGAGGAGAATGAGTTGAGCAGAAACTCCTAGAAGATTTGAAGGTTGAGCCCAGCCAGGGGAAAACCTGAGGGGTTTTGGGAGGTTTGGCTGTGAGCTGGGAGGGCTGAGGCAGGCAGCAGGCACCCCCAGGATGGTGGGGAAAGGATGCAAATGCTGCAATGGATCCAGTATGGGGAGGATGGAGGAAAGACAGGAGGGACAGCCTCCCCTCTCCACTGCAACCAGCCCTGTCCTGCACTGGGGACACTCTGAGGCCACTGCAGGGACACCAGTGCATCACAGCCACCCTTTCATGGGCCATTCATGGCTCTGGGAGAGGAGAACATGGAGGTGGGCACGGGGGCTTTTGGCAATCACTCCTTTACAGAATTCCCACCCCCAGCCCAGCCTTGCTGGGGGTTGAGCCTGCATGGCAAAGCTCCCCATGTACATCCTATCACCAAGAATCCACCTGGGATTTTCTCCCCACAGTCCTGGCCCCAGATGAGTGAAGGGATGTGTGACATGGATGTGGGACATGGAAACGTCCCTGTGTCATCATTCAGGATCTGGGGAATTGCAGCATGGATTTGATATGGAGATACTGAGACCTATAGCGATTTTTTGCCTGGCACCAGGTTCTGATATGGAGTAATCTTCTGGGTTTAAATGTGCTTTGAAAATAAACAAACACTTTCACATAACTCATTGTCCCTCCTCCACACCTGGCCAGGAGAAAGTTTGGGTGATGCTGTGGAAGTCAAGGGCTGCCTCTGCATCTTCCTGTCCTCACCAAAGGCTGCAAAGTTCTTCCCATATGTTGCTGTGGTTGCAGGGAAGGGAACCTTGGCCACCCCAAACCCTTCAGCGAGGGATGTGTCCTCCTCTGGGTCAGAAATGACCTTTGGTCACTGGCAGCCACCAACCTCAGAGCAGAGAAAGTCTCACCTGTGGTCCCTGGAGAGCAGCTGAGCCTGGAGCCACCTTCCTGCTGGGATCAGAGGATCCTGGAGCCTTGGTTTGAGGGGCCTGAAACATTGGCCATGAGCTGGACTAGTTAAACCCTTGAAAAAAAATACAGGCCGAGTTTAGGGACTTGCTTTGCCCCTGAACTTGGTTTCTTGTCCTCCAGGCACTGGCAGACTCAGCCTTGTCCCTCAGGAAAGGTTCTGCTGCATGGGGAAATGAGGCAAAGGCACTGAGGAAAGCCAGGCCTGGGAAAGAGTGAAACTAATGACAGAGCTGGAGCTCTGATATGCCCAAATCCCTTTGATTTTGGTGTGGTCCAAGCAGCAACGGGAGGCAGACTCGTTTTTCCAGTGCCTATGTATAGAGCCATGAGCTCATAGTTTCCGACTGCGGAGAGCATTCAAAGTATGGGAAACAGGAATTTCCACCCCACCTCGGTGAGGCTGGGAGATGCTTGGCTGCCCCAAATCTGCTCTCACTAGCCCAGATCACTCACTGGAGATCCAGGTGGGTGCAAGCAGTCCTGGCACCTCCAGCAGCTTCCAGAGGGAGCAGGGGATGGGGATGTCCATCCCCGGGAGAGGGTGCAACCCCAGCTCTGGCACAATGTCCCTGGAGAGGTTTCAGCTTCATTTTCTGTTCCTCTCAGTAAGACTGGGGCCACAAGTGGGGTGGTTCAGCCCCTGAGCCTGAGAGGTGTAGAAGGTGTTGATGTGCTCAGGGTGTCCTTCCAGGGAGGGACAGGGATTCAGGGCACCCCTGGGGCCACCAGGGTGTCCTGGTGGGGCTGCACCCACACTTCTCTTTCCAGAAACCAGCCCTGTGTGGCAAGCACTGCACCCATGGGTGACTGATACTGCTGCCCACGCCTGAGCTCTGCATGGCTATGGGAACCACCCCTGCTGCCCACAGAGACACTGCAGGGCCTGCCCCACTGGGCTGGGGGTACCAGGGGTCACCTCCTCTGCCCCTGTCCTACAGAACCCTGGGCACCTTGTTGAACCTGGGAATGTTCCTGCAGAGCAGCTCCCAGCCCCAAGGCAAGACCTCCCCCTGTCATGGGATGGTTTGGGTTGGAAGGGACCTTTACAGATCAACTCCTTCCACCCCCTGCCATGGCAGGGACACCTTCCACTGTCCCAGGCTGCTCCAAGCCCCAGTGTCCAGCCTGGCCTTGGACACTGCCAGGGATCCAGGGGCAGCCACAGCTTCTCTGGGCACCCTGTGCCAGGGCCTCACACCCTCACAGGGAGGAATTCCTTCCCACTATCCCATCTCTCCCTGCCCTCTGTCAGTGGGAAGCCATTCCCTGTGTCCTGTCCCTCCATCCCTTGTAAATACCCTCTCCCTGTCTTTCTTGTCAGCTCCTTCAGGTCCTGCAAGGCCACACTGAGGTCACCCCAAAGCTTGTCCTCTCCAGGCTGAACAATCCCAGCTCTCCCAGCCTTTCCTCCCAGCAGAGCTGCTCCATCCCTTGGATCATCCTGGTACCTCCTCTGGACTCTCTCCAGCAGTTCCAGCTCCTTCCTGTGCTGGGGCAGCTCTGCAGGTGGAGTTTCACATGCCCAGGTTTCTCCTCAAGCTTTTCCCTGATGCAGGGATTCCCTCCAGGATTTCTGGGGCATTCAGGCAAATCCAGGTCCCATGGGTACCTACACAGTGAGGGAGGGCCTGTGGGCAGTGCTCTGGGGCCACTGTGCCCACTCCAGGACCTCCTCTGGAGGTGGCAAACAGCATTCAGATCCCTGTGGAGCTGCTTGCAAGATGAGGAGTGGGGTGACACTTCAGGCTGGGGGGGTGAAAGGGGGACCTGGAAAGAGCTGGGATTGAGGCAGGAGTGATCCGGCCTGCTGGAGGTTTTTACAAGGATTTGCAGGGATGAGGCCTCTTGGCTTCTTGTCTGAGGGCCAGCTGAGGGACAGGAGGCTCTCTGGGACAAGGGTGAGGTGACAGGGAACATTCTCAGAGTGGGTTTCCATCTGCACATGGCCAGTGGTGACTCCTGAGCCACCCAAAGCTGCTGAGATGGCCAAGGATGGAGTTCCTGTCTGTCCTGAGCCCAGGGAGCTCCTGCTGCACCTGGACCATGGCTCGGGGAGATGCTGGGAGACCCCAGGGCAGGGGCACAACAGCAGAGCCCCCCGAGGCTGCTCGAGTGTCTTTGCTGGCCATTCACTGTCACCCGGGGCTCTGGTCCTGTCTGAGCACACGGGACAGGGAGAGCAGGGCTGAGGGGGAGTGTTTGGGGGGTGAGAAGGGGAGGGGGCTTGGGGAGAAGGATGAGGGCAGTGGAGGTGAGGAGCCCAGCCCTGCTGCGGGATGTGCAGCTCACCAGCCCTGCTGCGGGATGTGCAGCTCACCAGCCCTGCAGCACCAGAGAGGTCCCGGCATCCCTTCAGTGCCCGATTCCTTGGGATTGATCCCACAGGGACGAGCCCAGACACCGGGGAAGGCACGACCTGCCTCCTGTCCCTGCCCCCGACGCCTGACGCCAGCTCCTCGCCCACTCCCTGGCCAAGCGGGCCAATGTGAGCCCTTTAAATGCCGAACGGGTTCCTCCGCATTCACTCGGCGGGAGCTGTCCCTGTCCCTCCCCCTGTCCCTGCCCCTGTCCCCGCTCCAGCCTTTGCGCAATGCCCGCATGAGACGCAGCCGGCACCTGGTGTCTTGAAGGTGTCCCGGCGGCACAAAGGTGTCCCGGTGCTCTCGGGTGCCGGGGCACAGCCAGCCCCGTGTCTGGGGACAGCCGTGCATGGAGGGGTCCCTGCCCTGGAGCCCTAAGCAGGTAAGGGGACTTTGGGGCATGGGGGAGCACGGGGTGAAGAGCTCCTTGTGGAGCATCGAGCCCCTGATCCCTCCTGAAGCAGAGCAGGAGCCTGGATCTTTCTTCTCGTGCCTGGGGAGGGGGTGGCTCGTGGTGTTCTTGGGGTCGTTCCGGGGCAGGGGTGACTCCTGCAGCAGGAGGGCAGCCCAGCAGGGGATGGCAGAACCTCCAGAATCAGCTGGGAGGGTGTCCATGGGCACAGTCATGCGTGAGAAAAGGGGTGCAGGCTGGGTGGGGTCTGAAAACGCCACCAGGGCTGGAAAAACCTGCAGGTTTGATGAAGGTCTGGTTCCTGACCTGCACTGAGAGAAGGGAGCTGGGCTGAACATCTCCCCTTTCCTTTCCCTGCTCTTCTCTCCCCTCTCCCTTCCCTGCCCTGGCAGATGCACGGCAGAGCTCCAGCCCCAGCCCAGGTGCATACTGGGGCTCTCAGCACCCCACACTCCCCCTGCACTCGGGGCCAGGGTGGGGGCAGCTGAGCTGGCTGGCTCTGCCCTCCTCTCTGACTAACTCTGACACGGGCTTGAGCCTCGCTGGCTGCACCCAGTCTGAGCGTGGAGCACAGCCTGGAGATGCCATGGCCTGGCCACCAGTCTGGGACACTCCAGCAGCCTGCAAGGAGCCTGGCGTGGGTGTTTGCTGCCTGCCCTGGCTGTGTCACCCTCCCTCTCCATCCCCTGGGGCTCCCACCTGCTCCACCAACCTGGCTTCCCCCTGCTCCCCCTGGCCCCTCAGTGCTCTCTGGGATGGGAGCATCTCCCTGTCCTTGGCAGGTTTCACTGTGGGGTGGGAATTCCCAGCTCCCAGCACCTGCAGCTGAGCACAGAGACACTCGTGACACAATCCGTGCCTGGAATGATGCAATCTGTACCCAGAATTCAGCAAACACGGCTCCATCCCGGGTCTCATCCCTCTGCCCGTGTGGGTTTGCAGCCAGGGATTATTGCCCTGGAGGGCTCTGGAGCTGAGATCCTCCCACCACCTGTCCCTTGCCCCAGGGGCCACACTGGGAGCTTTAATGCTGCTGAGAGTGCCCTGCCTTGTGCAGACCATGCCAGCTACCCAGTCCCTCCATCCGTGAGGGGCTAAGGGCAGTGACAAAACAGCAGGGAGGAGGAGAGATGAAGAGATGGACCGTGCTAATCATTGCCACCAAGACCCCGATTAACCCCTCGTGCCTCTCCCCGGCAGCTGGGAAGCTCCCGTGGCCACCCCAGCAGGGATGTCTGACACCTCCTCCAACAAGGAGGGTGCCCCGGCCGAGTGCCCCGTGTGCTACGAGAAGTTCCAGCCCCTGGAGGGCACCCACCGGCGCCTCAGCTGCGGCCACACCTTCTGCCACGACTGCCTGGTGAAGTGCCTGCTGTCGGCCAAGCTGGACGGGCACGTCCAGAGCAGCATCATCTGCCCCGTGTGCCGCTATGTCACCTTCCTCAGCAAGAAGAAGGCTCTGTGGCCGCCCGGGGCTGGCACCAACTCCCGCACGCTGGAGATGCCCCTGTCGCCATCCTCCCTGTCCCACCTGGCCAAAACGGAGGCCAACAACACGCTGGTGGTGCCCAGTCACTTCGTGATGCCGGTGCAGAGCCTGGAGCGCTGCTCGGCGGGGCTGCCGGGGCTGCTGGCACGGGAAGCTCATATCTTTGTCATCAGCGACCACGGGATGCCGCTGGTGGCCTCGGACTGCGGCTCGCTGGGCGGGAGGAGCCGGGCGGACACGGCGAGCTCGGTGTCGTCCAGCCCGGCGCTGGGGGTGAAGTGCTGCCAGTCGCCCATGGCCCTGGCCGTGCTGCTCATCTTCACCGTGGCCATGCTGGCGGCCGTGCTCCCGTGGCTGCTGCTGGTCAAGAGGGATTTGTAGCAGGGATGGGATCAGCTGGGACACCAGAGTGCTGTCACTGGCGCTGGGACACGGCTGGGGCTGCAGCCTCTCTCTAAAGACTCCTGGAGAAAGCCCAGAAGCAGCTCCAGGTGAAGCTCTCTCATCCGGCCAGGGACTGAATGGACTTTCAGACCTTCCTGCAGATCTTCATGGGCTCATGGTTTCACTGGTGGCATTTTCTGTCCCTTTTTGGTTAAAATATGGCAGATCACACCCTGCTGGTGGCTTCCTCCAGGGTCTCAGTGGAGAGGACCCTCCTGCACCCTGTGACAGCACATGCAGGGGTCGAGAGGGCTGTGCTGGTCCTGTAGAGCTCCTCAGAATGGGCTAGACTGGGATGCTGCTCAGCTCATCCCAGCTCCAGGTGGGCTGGGACTGTGGCACAGCCAAGGTCTGTGCATCACAGGGTCAGGGCTGCCAGGCTGTGGAGCTGCTGGAGGTCCCCAGGCTTCCAGGATGTTGGGATCATAGTGATGCAGCCAGCCTGGTGCAGAAACTCATGGCTTCCATCCCAGGGATGGATAAATCAGAGCCTCCAGCTACCAGGCACGGGGGCAGTGAAACCAGAGGATGGAGAGAGTGATCCTGGCCTTGCTGAGCTCACCTGCTCCTCTGCCAGCCTCCCTGCAGTGCCATGGGGTGGGAAGGGATGCCAGCTCATCCCACAGGCAGTCCCAGCCAGGCCCTCCTTCACCTCTCTCTGAGCTCCTCAGGGTCATGGCCATCCTGCCAGTGTCACAGCATCCCTCTGCCCTGGGGACCCAGGGACAGGGGTGTGGGGAGTAACCCAAAGTTCTGGACATCAGAAGGAGGCAGATTTGGGATCCCACCCTGCTCTCCTTGCTAGAGCCCTGTGGTTTGGCAGTGAAGTTTCTTTGTCCCCAGATCCCACTTCTGAGGTCTCACACCTGGTGGCTCATTTTCACCTGTGCCAAACATTGCGCAGCCCCCCAAACCTGCTGGCTTTGCCCTCTTTGGGACTGGTCCCACCTGAGGGGACCCCAGAGTCAGCCCCTCACCGCAGGGCCCTGCTTTGGGAGGGCAGTGGGCAGCAGTGAGGCACAGCTGAGATTTGGGAATGTGTGTCTGCTCTCAGGGGAGGGGGATGGGGGCTGCTGGACACCCCTGCTGCTGCTGGGGCCACTCATGACATTTGTCCCCAGCCCAGTCTGCACCATCCTCACCTTTGTCCTCCTGACCCAGTCCTGGCCCCGTGGGTGCTGCTCTTGCTCTGTCACCCGGGAATGTGTCACTTCATGGGCACCCCAATGTGAGCAGGACATCCCTCACCATCACCCCAACATGAGCAGGACATCCCTCACTGGCACTCCAATGCAAGCAGCATATCCCTCACTGTCTCCTCAACATGAGCAGGACATTCCTCACTGTCCCCCACGGGAGGTGACAGTGGGACACAGGGCTGGCACAGGCTTCCCATGCTCCCGAGGGAGGGACAAACCCAGCCATCAGCGCCACCAAAGTGGCTTTGGGACTGGACAGAACATTTCAGGGCAACAAATAAGAACCTCTTGGGGCTGGAAAGGGGGAGCAGTGTGGGGCAGAGGAGCTGATGGTGTCCCAAGCCATCCCTGGGGTCACACTGCCCTGCTGGCCTGCTGCTCCCAGTGGTGTTCCTGCACTCCCCCGGCCCTGCCCCAGTGTCCCCACCCAAACCTGGGGTGCCATGACCCTGACCCCTGTGTGAAGCACTGGGGAGAAGTGCCTGAGACACTGCACTGGAATGGAAACCCTGTTTCATAAGAAATGATGACCTGATAATGACGTGTCCATGCTTCATTATTATTTAATAATAAACCCTATTATTAGTCTGTCTGGGCAACTCATGGAGGGTGCCAAGGCACCAGCCCCTTGGCACAGGGCTGCTGGGCGGTGGGTCAGGGTGGCTGCAGCCCTGGAGATATTTGGGAAGGCACTGGGGACTGGGAAAAGCTCCAGTGGCAGCACTGGGAGGGGATGGGGACCTCTTGTGCTGTGCCAGGGCCATGCACAGGAGTGGGGAGAGGAGGGACCGAGGTTGGGAGGAATATCCATGCTGAGGATTCAGGGCCATCACCCCTTGGAAGAGAGGCCTGTGCTTTCCACAGGGTGGCACTGCTTGGCCAGGGATGGCGGGCAGTGCTGGCAGGGACAGCCACAGAGCCCCCAGCCCCTGCCCTGGGTGGGCAAGAGCCAAATATCTGCAGCAGGTATTGCAGATATCCTGGGAAATGCTGTGGTGAGCATCCAGTTACTGTTCCAGGGGTGGCATCTCCTGTGCCCATGGCAGCTCCTGTGCTGCACAGTCGTGTCAGGTGCCCAGGGCCACTGTCCCCATGTCCTCGCTGTCCCCACAGCTCCAGGCCATGCGACTCACACTCAGTGCTCCCATTGGGAATGTGCTTGCTGTTTGAGGCTGGAATCTGCCTGGATCTGGGAAAGCTGCTCCCAGATCCTTCCTGTCAGATGGAAAAGCTGCCCTCGGCCTGTTTGAGTGCTGCTAGAGCTGATGGCAGAGCCAGGCCTTCCTGAGCCTTTTTGTGCTGATGGTCCCTGGGGAGATCCAAACAGATCACCAACAAACCACGGCCCCCACATGCTCCCAGCCCATCAGAGGATACTGAGCCCATTTCCAGCTCAGTCCTGAGGATCTCAGTGCTTTGGTTTGCCATGGGTACCTGATACCCATGGATAGCTCAAGCCTGCAGCTCTGGGACATGGATTTCATGGAATCCCAGAATGGTTTGGGTTGGAAGGGGCCTAAAAGCCCATCCAGTGCCACCCCTGCCATGGCAGGGACACCTTCTCACTGTCCCAGGTTGCTCCAAGCCCCAATGTCCAGCCTGGCCTTGGACACTGCCAGGGATCCAGGGGCAGCACAGCTTCTCTGGGCACCCTGTGCTAGGGCCTCACAACCTCACAGGGAACAATTTCTTCCTCATGTGTGATCTATCCCTGCTCCACCAGCACCTGACCCATGTACCCTTGGCTCTGGGCTCCTGACACACAGCTCTGCTTGGGATTTCATCTGGGAGCTGCTGGTTATTCTTGGCCACATCCTGGATGCCCTGGGAGCATCCATCGTGCCTGTGTGTCACTGGTGTTGCACCCCAAATGCCTCCCTGACACAGAGCCCACCCTGTGGCTCCCGGCAGAATCCCCTCCATGCTGACCTGGCCCAGCCCTGCTCCCCCTCTCCCCTTCCCATCCCTGGAAAGGGCTGGAGTCTCCCATCCCCAGTACAGGTGACACTGGAGCCCTGTCCCTCGCCCAAAGGCAGAGCCCTGTGTCCAGGCTCTGGTCAGCAGCAGCCATGGGTCACCCAAGGCCATGACCAATGGAGTGCATGGCCAGGTGACCTGAAGAGCCCATTAGGGCAATTATTTCCTAATGTGAGTGTGGGGAGGGAGCCAATGGCTCTCTCCTGCAGCTGAGGAAGGCCAGGCTGTGCACACAAAGTCAAATCTCAGCTAATGGCATTGGCATGGCTGCAGGGCCAGGGACACTCCCTGCAGGCAGTCCTGAGGGGACAGGGACTCAGCGGGACACCGAGGTGAGGACAGAGGGCTCTCTGGTGGGGCAGGATGCCGGGAGCCTGGTGCTGGCATGGGGACCAGAGGTGCCTGAGGACCCCAGGCCCACCCTGGGCTATGAGGGTTGCTTTCCCCTTTGCTGTGGGAGGAGAGGTCTCCAGGCCATGGCTCTTCATAGGAGCCCTTGGATGATGATCACAGACATGTGGCCCCTGACTCGACTGGCAGGAGGGACAGCTCTCTGCTCTGGGGTAATTCCTGTCTCCTCCAGCACTGATTGCTTTCCTGACCCAGCTCCCACCAGCAGCACCATCTCCTGCCATGGATGCACAGCCCTGATCAGGCTGAGGACATCCTCAAAAGCAGCTTTTCCACTCCCCACTGGCAGGATAGTGGGATCCACCAGGCCATGGGATCCACCAGGCTGTGTAATCCCAAACCAGCACTCAGCCTCTCTGCTCTGGGGCACTGCATGTTTCAGGCAGGGCTCCTTGGTGGGTCCTGCCAGGCAGGCTGCTTGGGCACCTTCCCTGGGAGCCAGCTGGCTGGAAAAGGGGCCAGGATGTCTCTGCCAGAGTTGGGGGATTACAAATGTGGCTGTCTGGAGCTTATCCTCTCACCTGCTGCAGATTTGGGGAGGTTGCTGAGGGAGGACTTGGGCACAGAGCTGCCTGTTCACACAGAGCCCTTCAAGGATGCTTCTCATCCCATGAGAAGACAGGATAAAAATCCTTTCCAAAAACCTCTCCTCTCCCTCCTGAAGGAGAAAGCTCTTGCACTCCTGGAGCTTCCACAGGTACATCGACCCCCACAAGGGTCTCCTTGGAGGAGAGGGCACCAAACCCAGCCCAGCTTTGAGCCATTTCTCCCCAGGGCTCAGAGATGAGTATTCTCTCATGGAACACTGCTTTGAGCTGGAAGGACAACTGGGGATCAGTGCATGGGGGTGGAGGGAGGGAGGGAGGGAGGGAGGGATGGATGGATGGATGGATGGATGGATGGATGGATGGATGGATGGATGCATTGATGGATGCATTGATGGATGCATTGATAGATGCCAGGTCAGTGAGGGTCTTAGGTGGAGGTGCCTGTATGAGGGTGAGGGGCTGTGAGGAGCATGGATGGATGGATGGATATTCACAGCCCCCCATGACCGATGGGCAGCAGACAAAGTGGGTGTAAGGACGATCCACAGGATTATCCAAGGGAACCCAAGCCTTGCCATGACACTGTGACCCTCAGGAATCCCTCCTTGGCTGTGTGGCACCTCGAGCTGTGCAAACAGCAGGTCACATCTCCAGTTTGAGGGGTTCAGTTCTGGGGTGTTCTCATGGGCAGGACAGGATCCCAGGGAATGGTGGCCAGTGCAGCAAAGGGACAGAGCCCAACCAGCAGCCAGGGCTTCCTGAGGCAGCTCCAGCAGCTCCTCCTGAAGAACATCCCAGCAGCAACCTGGCCAGTCCTGAGTCATCCTCCAGCTCTGCCTCACCCATCACCCATGGATCCTCCTCTGCACAGGAGCTGTCCTGAGGCATGGAGCACCTCCTGCTCACTGGGCTGGGGCTCCAGCTGCTGCTGGAACACCCCCAGGTGTCCTCTGTCCCCTCCTTCCCTTCCTCTGCCTAAAGCTGGGCTCTCTGCAGGCCATGCTGTGCCCCAGCTGTGCCTCTGCTCCTCCCTGGACTGATCCCAGCTGGGCTGTGGTCTCTCCATCAGGATCCTGGCAGATCCCAGCGGGTGCCATTTCCCTGGCTGGAGAGCACATGCTGCCCTCCCACCCTCACAGCTCTGGGCTCTGCAGGATGGCAGCAGAGCTCTGAGCCCAGCAATGGCTGCCTAATGCATCATTAGCAGGAGAAGGTGGCATTTTGATGGCACGGAGATGGGAGGAGTGGGAATTGGGCAGGCCCAGGAGTGCTCACTGGGCAGACACAGCTGCAGGCTCCATTAGGAGCAGCCTCAGAGAGCCCCAGCTCCATCAGCCAGCTCTGCCCATGAATAATTGAGGAGGAGGCTCCTCCAAGCTCACTCCCCTGCCCTGCACCCAGCCCAGCTCCTGGAGAGCCATGGGCAGCTGGAAGCTGGAGCAGGGCTGGCCTGGCTGGGCCAGTGTGGAACATGGACAGGAGGTGACAAGGACCTGGCTGTCCCTACACCTGGGGCTCTCCAGCCCAGATCCTGCTGGGTCCATCTCCAGCACATGGCACAGATCCTTTCCCACTGTCCACCCTTTTCCACTGTCCTTTCAATGTCCCTGGATGGGCTCTTCTCCTGGGGCATTGCAGAGGAGAGGGATCTTCTGAGCCTACAAGGAGCCTGGAGGTCTGGCAGTGCCTGAGTGGCTCTGCCATTGTCTCCACTGTGACATCTGTGCCCAGGGCAAGGGGGATCACTGGGATGAGATTCCTGAGCCCACAGCAGAGGGATCATGGGGACAGGAATGGGGCTGGAGCTGTCCCTTGGTGAGGAGCTGATTGCTGTCCCTGTGGCTTGTTGGCAGAGGGGCAAAACTGAGCTGCAGAGGAGGGTGGGGCCAGCCCTGCCCTTCTCAGCATTCCCTGGAGCCTGCATCTTGGTCACATCCTGATCAGCTGCCTAGGCAGGCTTTACACTTCCTCTTACAGATCCTTTTTGTCAAAACCTCAGTGATCTGCCATTAAAAAACCCTGGAATATCATCAGAGGTCTGCACTCTCCTTCCAGTAATGGCTGGCAAAGACCAACAAATGTATTTTCTGGGAAGATCTTCTTTTGAACGGGTTTTGCCTCAAATGATGTCCCATTTTTTACAGCAAATTGAGCTGGGAAAACAATTTTCCTTGGCTCCAGGATGATTTATCTGCTGCCTGATGGCAAAGGCTCCCCTGTGGCAGATCTGTGCCTGGGCAGCCCTGGGGTACTGCAGGACACCAATGCCCTGTGCATGGTCAGATCCTGGGACAAGAGCCCTGACAAGTCCCTCCTGCAGCCAGGTGGAAGTCAAGCAGGGTTTGGAATCCCCCATGGGATGGGAGGGATCCAGGGGTTTAGGGAGAAGCTCTATACTGAAAAACATTCCTGTAGGATATGAGAGCTTGGTTCATTTTACTTAACTATGAGGTGTGGAGACTCCTAGAAAACCCTCCTAGGATGCCTCAGGGGTCAGAGCTAGCAGCTCCTGGCACAATCTGGGATTGCAGGTGGCTGCTGTGAAATCTGGGATCTTCAGGGATCCTCGTGGGAGCATCTCCTTGGGGACAGCGGACAACTGGAGTGAGATGTCACCCCCAGCCAGACCTGGACCCTGTTGAAGATGGATTTGGTCCCAAGGTTTCCATTCCCTGTGGAATGGTTGTGCTGAGTGTGGCTGCATGAGTGGAGCAGCCATGAGGCCCTGCTGAGCATTGGTAACCACAGCCACAAATTAATTGGTGGCCACTCAAGGGAAGCAGTAGCCACGAGGCCCAGATGGACAATAGGGTCACCCAGCTGTCACTGAGATGGTGCTGCTGCGTTTTCTCCGAGCCTGACTGGAGCAGCAACCAGTTCCAGGATGTCCAGGGATGTTCAAGGGATGCCCAGGGATGCACAAGGATGCACAAGGATGTCCAGGGATGTCCAAGGATGTTCAAGGATGTTCAAGGGATGTTCAAGGGTTGTTCAAGGGATGTTCAAGGGATGTTCAAGGGATGCCCAGGTGTGCCCAGGGATGTCCAGGGATGCTGGAGCTGACCTTCAGCTCCACACCCAGCACCGCAGTGAGAGAGCCCTGGGCAGGCTTTGCTGGTCGTGGTGCCACCAGCCCGTAGTGACAGCAGCCTGTGGTGCCACCAGCCTGTCCCCCACCCCGTGCTGATGAGCATGGTGCCTCCCAAAGGAGCAGCAATGAACTCCTGGCTGGCACTGCCCGGCTCATCCATCGGGATCCCTGCCAGGCTCAGAGAACACGAACGGAGCTCACCGCGTTAATGGGGTGGGTGGTGAGACCCCCGGGACTGCCCAGCCTCCCCTGCCCTGGTGGCCCCCGGTGACAGCAGTGGAACCGTGGTGGCACCTCATGGGGACAGGACAGTGAGCTCTCCCGGGGTGCTGAGGAGCTGCTCCTCCTGCTGGATCCCACCCCAAACCATCCCTCAGCTCCAGGCGCCTCCAGGGCTGGCGAGGGTTAAATCCCAGTTCGGAGCCCACTGCCCCCAGCTCGGCGGTGCTGGAACCAGCTGGAGCCAGGGCTGTGGCAGGGCGCAGGCATCCCCTGCTGCAGGGTGGTGCAGCTGTGCAGGAGACAGGGATGGCTGCAGGAGGGGCTGGGAGAACCTGTTCATCCAGGATGTGCAAATCCTGCTTGTCCCCCAGCCCAGCAGCTGGCTGGTCCAGGGCAGGTCCAGGGGCAGGAGGAGTTTGTGGTCCCTGTCAGGTCAGAGGGTGCTGATCCCTCTCCAAAGCCCCGGGCGAGGCTGGCTCTGCCCGGGGCTGCCAGGCAAAGGTGGCCCTGGAGGCAGCAGGGGCAGCCCAGCATTTACCCAGACAGCTGATTTGATCAAATTCCTGGCTGCAGGCTGTCTCCTTCCTGGATCAGCTGTGCACGGATGTGTGCATCTGGCAGTGGCTGTGGCTGCCCTGGGGAGGGCTGGCTGTGCTGGGGCAGAGCAGGGATAACACTCACTGCAGGGATAGCACAGCTGCTTATCTCGGTGATAAGGCTCCTGATCACCTGATATCAGCTTTCAGAGTCTTAGGAACCTGCAAAAATCTCAGACATCCTCTTGACATGATTTCATATTTGCAGCGAAAAGAATTAATAAATGTCCCACTGCCTCATTGCTTGCAAACACAGCAGAGCCAACAGTGCCTGTATTTTTAAAAGATGTTTTCTAAAATCTTCCTTGCACTGGAGGAGTCTCTCCATGCTGCCAGAGAGGGGTTAATGATACTGACGTTTGCCACTGATGCTCTGACTCTGCTTTATCCCACAAGTGCTACCCCAATTTCCAGCTCTCATTCCCCCTCGTGTAAGAGCTGCTCCTCCACAGTTACTGCAGCCAGAGGTCCCTGCTTCACCCCACCACTCCTGCCAGGGGACAAGCAGATTTGGGAAGGAAAGCAGCAACTTTAATGAAACAGTGCCAGAGAGGTGACACCAAACTGGTGACAACAACCCCCCCTGGCACAGGCTCTGCTCTGCATCCCCTTGTAGCTGCTCCCTGTGCTTAGTGGCATCCCTTGGGGTGACAGCTCTCTGAGGGATGATCTGGGAACCTGAGAAGTGGTTCCTGTTCTACCCAGGACAGGATTAGGGCACAAATAGGCCTTGGTTTCAAACCTAAGTCATTGCAATGCTTTTGGGTCCTGCCCAGCACAGCTGTGGAGGTGAGCAGGGAGCTTTCCTCTCCAGGCTGGAGGACAGGATGGTGAGAGTTTGCTGAGATACCAGCCCTGCCACCAGCCTCATGCCCCAGCAACCAGAGACAGAGGAGAGCTGCTGGTTCCCCCCCAAAGAGCAGTTCCCATGCTGAACAACTCCCCCCAAACCCCACTGCCCTTGCTGTGGGGGCAAAGTGCTAACATCAGGGACAGCAAGGACACCAAAGGCCTGATGTCACCCAGAAAGTCTTGCCTGTCCCAGGCTGTGGTCTGGGCAGTGGGGAAGGGAAGTGTCTGAGTCCCTGAGTGCCAGCACTGTCCTGCCAGCTGCTCTGCAGGAAAGAACCAAATTTCACCTCAGAGGCAGATCTTCCAGGACGGGAAATCACAAAGAAATAAATTCTGGCAAAGTTTGAAAGAGCTGAAACAGGTGTCTGTAAAGGAAAGTGCTGAACAACCTATTTGTTAGGTTGTTGTATATCTGAGAGGTGTTATAAATGTTTCCATCCTACATAAGTGTCTTCATGGCCAGCTGAACTCTGCATCAGGAGCACAGGAGACTGAAGACATGGGAGGCCTCCCCTCCTCTTCTCTCCCCAGAGATTTGGAGTAAGCCAGGAGGTTTTTTTTCCCATGTTAAGGCACCACTGGTTTGGCAGCAGAAGCACTGAATCCTTTCCTGGACTTTGCAACTCTCTTCAGCTCCAGTAGCTCTTTGAACTGAGGGCTTTTGAGTATTTCTTGAAGTGCCACTTAGAGAGTGCCCAGGACCTTGGTGGGATTAGGTAGAACAGATCTGAGACCTCCAGCAGCTGGATTTTGCTTCAGGAATCCTCCGTCCTGTCTGATTTTGCTGTCTGTCTCTCCCATCAGTTCATGGAGCCCAGCCTGGGCACTCAGCTCCACCTCGGGCTGTCTGTCCAGCTGTGAGCCCTGCTGGACCATCACAGTCCTTCAGAGAGCTTGGCAGAGCTGTCAGCTGGACCCTGTGGGTCTGTGGCCCATGGTCAGGACAGTGGGAAGAGGCTCTGCTGCCACCAGGCTGCTCGTGGGTCCTCTGAGCCAGCAATGGGCAGGGGGTGAGTGCAGAGTGATTGGAGAGGATGCAACAGGGGTGTCCGTGCTTCAGGGGGTGTCCTGAGAAGCTGTGACAGTGTGCCCAGCACAGCAGAGTGACACAGCTCCTGCTGTGGTCTCAGTGCAGCAGCAGCACAGCAGAGTCCCTGTGTGGTGCTGCTCCTCTTCATCTGCCCGTTCCTGCCATCCACACCCATCCTTTCCTCTTTTCCTATAAACACACAGTGGAAGGAAATGTGAATGCTTTAAAAGATCCTGATAATAGCTAAGAAATTCAAGTTCTCTTCCATAAAGAAATGTGGAATCAAAACACTGAGACTCAACAAACCATTTCCCACCAGACAGAAGCACCAGCAGAGCTGTGGGTGCAAAAGGGATGCTCAGGATGTTCAGGATGACCAGAGATATTCAGGATCAGCCCAGCTCAAGGAACAAGTAAGGCTGGTTACATTTGGGCACAAAAAGAGGATTTTTCCCTCCCTGGAAGATCCAGACTCATGAGCAAACACCTGGCACTGCTGGGGCTGATATTCCCCCTTGTCCCTGTCCTGGTGCAGAGTGAGGGATCCATGGCAGGGGTTCCATAGAGGGGCAGGGTGGGAGGGAGCCCAGACTGCTGAGAGTAGGTCCAAGTCACAGGAGGGGACTCCTGGGGTCACCCCTCAGCATTTTGGGGTTCAGGAAGCACTGGAGGCTGCTGGGCTTTGGGGGCTCATGTGAGTGGGGTGACTGGGGCAGCACAGACTGGTCAGGGAGCAGAGGGGAGCTGTTGTTCCCAGTGCCCAGTGGGCTCTGTGCCATGGCCAGGGGCTGTGCCAAGCCCATGGCTCTGGAACAACCCCCAGGCTGGAGCAAACAGACCGAGCACAAAACCACAGAAATCCAGAGGGAAAGATAAGCCCTTGAGTCAATATCTCACTGGGCCTGGGCAGTGCTCCCAGTGCTGCACAGCACCGAGGGACAGGGACCCAGAGTGCCTCACCCACACCTATCCTGCCACTGGGGCTGCCAGGAGCAGAGTCTGCTCCAGCCACAGGGATCTGGGGACAGCAGAAGAGGGAAGGAGATGTGTCCCTGGGATGGAAAGGATGTTGGAGATCATTGGAGCTGGTGCTCTGGAGGTGCTGGGGTGTGCAGGGTCATGGGTGGGACAGGGGGGGCAGGAGAAATCCCACAGTCCCTGCCAAGAGCACACACAACTGGGAGGTTTTGCTTCTCTTTCTGAGCCTGGCTGGTTGCTCCTGCTCGTGCATGAGGGATATTGGAGTCACCATGCTCTGTCTGTGCCTGTGTCCCTCCATGCCAGCCTGGAAGAGGCGGAGGATGCTGAAGGCACCTTGCACACAAATACAGAGATGTATTTGGGTTTGGTTTGTGCACCATGTGCCCACATTCATCCTGCTGGGGAATGGCCCAGGTGACTGAGTGACTGCCACAGACCACAGGTGGGTCAGAGAGGGGAAAATGTGTGAGCAGGAGCACCCCAGGGAGGGGCAGGATCCTGGGGTCTGAGTGCACAGGGTGTGCTGGTGCACTGGGAGCCTCTGTTCCTCCGTGGCACTGGACACAAACTCCTGAAGACATCCCAGGGGGTTCAGGCACAGGGCTGACTGATTTCCTATGTGGGAATCACCTTCCACCCTGCCACCATCCCAAAATTTTCCTCTGGCTGTGCTGGTCAAGTGCACAGGATCATCCAGTCGCAGGTGCTGGCAGTGACTTTGCTCCCAAAAAGCTCCATTTGGGAATGTCTGTCCCACCATCCCGGGGGGCAGGAGGGACCTGCGGGGACAGGGACCTCACTCCAGCTCCCGCTGGGTTCCCTGGGCGACACCTGCAGCTCCCTGGATGTTGTCCCTGAGCGCCACACCCAGGCACGCACCCAGCAAGGGACAGACCTTGAATGGTGACAAAGCCCTCGGCCAAGTTTTACAGGCTGGACTGAGAGGCTCAGCACTGGCAATTAAAAATCCCCGAGCAAATAAAGGAGGGTGTGGGTTGCTGCTGCCCTTCCTTCTCTACAGCTGCAGTATCCAACTGATGCTTGTTCCAGGTTCTTATCCTCAGGTGCATCAAGGAAATTCCTCAAGGACCTGGACCCGAGGGTACGGGGTGGAAAAACACCCTGAGACCTGGTGGAGGGTAGAGCTGAAGTCATGGCCTTGGGCATCCTGGTAAATGTAGGGCTTGAAAACACCATGACTCACACGGCAGAGCCAGGAGCACCTCGGGTCTGTCTCTTGTGATCACTGCCAACAAGAGAGGAAACAAAGGAAAAATAAGGAAATAATAAAAAAGAATCTCACTGGTTGTGAGAGCTTCACAGAGAACTGTGCAAGGCAATGTCCCTGTCGTGACTCACAGATGGGGACGTGTCCCTGGCAATGTCCCTTCCTGGGGCACTGGCCTGGCTGAGATGCTGACAGTGAGCAGAGGTGAGTGTGGGCTGTGCTCTGACACTCACCACGAGTCAGTGGGGACATCTCCCCATCTCTGCCTCCTCTTTGTCTCATTCTCTGTTAAAACCCATCACTCCTTGGTTGGCTCTCAGTGGTGGTGCCTGGCTGGCTCCTGGCTGGGTGTTTCTGCTGTCACCACCCTTTGCCATGGGCAGCTCCAAGCACTGTGGGGCTGCTCCTTATTTACCTCGGGTTAACTGGCTTCTCCATCCATCCCAGCCAGCACAGGAGGAACATCCCCTGGGATGCTGGCAGGGAGGAGGACACCATTCCTGCAGCAGTGCTCTCCAACACACAGACATCTCCAACTCCCCATAACTTTGCTGTTGCTGCTCACACAGAGCCCAAACTGAGCCCTTTGAGGTTCCCAGGTCAGCACAGTCCCTCCAGGCACTGCTGGTGCTCCATGGTCCCTCATGCTGCAGGACCAGGCTGCAGAGACCAGGCAAGAATCAATCTTTCTTCTCCTTGGGTGGCTGCCAAACCATCCAGGCATGTTCTAGACAAGCCTGAGATTAAGAAGGCCTAATCTCAGAGCCAATGTTCAAACATGGCACTTTGTACCCAGTTTCTGTGTGTTCAGCATTTGTCACCAGGCTCTTACAGCACATCAGAGCAGTGCCTTGGCAACAAGACTTTCACTTGGATTTTCACTGTTCCTCATTAATTTGCTGGAAAAACAATCCATGTTGGGAAAACCCTGCCAGCAGTGCACAGGGTGTGATGGGGGTACACTGGGAGCAGCTGGGTTTGCTCCCTCACACCTTACACAGAAGTTCTGGTGCTAAACCACAGCCTGGATTATTCTGACTTTCTCTATTTGCCCAGGGTGTATGGCTGGGGGTGGCTCGTGTCCCTCTGCTACACAAAGCTGTCACGAGACAGCAGCAGCTCCCCAGGACCCTCCTCTCCCAGGGCTGTCTGGTGGGAAGCACTGAGGAAATACCCCCCAGACAACAGCCACCTCCAAGTTCCACCAAAACCCCCTCCCCAAATTCATTCAACTCATCAAACCAACTTTCTTTCCATTGTTAATCCATTCCAGAGCATTTTAAAATCTAATGTTGCTCCTGAAAGAGCCTGTCACCAGCAGGAAGCTCTGTCTGCCCTGCCAGGACCTCTGCTTTCCCCGACACCAGCCAAGCATCCCTGTGCACTCTGAGCTGTGGGTACCTTTCCCCTGAGGGTCCATCTGGCTGCTTGATGCTGTGAGGATCAGCAGGCCCTTCCCTTTGGTCCCTTTTGGGTGCTCTTCACCAGCTGAGAGATGCTTTGGATGCTCCCAGCGGCTCCTCCGAGGGCAGGATCCCATCGTGGCCGTGGGGCTCAGCCACACTGCAGCTCCCTGAGGGGCACCTCGATGTTGAAGGTGTACCAGAAGACCCAGAAGAGGAGGCTGAAGACGATCAGCAGAGCCCCCAGGTAAACGAAGAAGTCCCAGGAGCTGATGGGAGCCAGGATGCCCACGAGGAGGATGAGGAGCCCCACGGCGTCGCAGATCAGGGCCAGCAGGGCGAAGGCAGCACAGCGGCCCAGCAGCCCCCGCAGGCCCATGGTGCACCCCCAGACCCTCAGGGCGGGGCCGGGGGGATCAGCATCCCTGCGCTCCTCCTGCTGCCTCTGCTCTGCCAAGAGGAAGTACAAATGTCACAACACACCTTGCAGAACAATCGGCAGCGAGCGCACGATACTGCTTTAACCGTTTCATGGCCCTGCCCCTGCCTGGCCCGGAGCAGATCCCACAGGGAATTCCCTGGAGCCCTCCAGGGAAGGGACCCACCCTGGGATCCTCTGGGATCGCCCAGGTGGAGCTGCGTCACATCCAGTCTGCCCCAAAGGTACAAATCTGCCCTGACCCAGCTCACAGTCCTGGGATTTGAGATCTGGAGCACCTTGTGTCACTTTTGGGCAGCATCCACCGTGGGAGGATCCCAGGGTAGAATCTGCAGGACATTGGCTCCGACACCCCAGTGACAACTTGGGAACATCCTATTATTCCCCCCTCCTTATAGGTAAACTGAGGCACGGGAATTTCCCCCAGAATATCAAAAATACATCACCCTTGCAACTCCTCCAAAGAGCAGTCTTGCTGGAGAGCCACACATCAGACAACCTGTGCCACTGCCCATCCTGAAAATGGGGCACGAGGAAGCCAGTGAGGAATCCCCAAATAAGCCCAAATTGCCCAGAGCTCCTGGCTCGTCTCTGAGCAGCCAGTGTGACTTTTTGGGATACAGGGATGCTGCTTTCTGCTGCCAGCTTATGATGTGCCACTGGGTGCATCTTTCCTCTCCTGCCTCATCTTTCCAGTCCTGCCTCTCTGGTCTGTGCATGCCTGGCAAACTGGGAGAGTTTGGGAGGTGAAGCACCCAGGGGGCCCTTGGCTCTGGGAAAGCCACCCCAAGGCACCAGCAGTGGACAGGCTGAGGGTGGCAGCTGCCTGTCCCAGCCTTGGCCGTGCAGAGGATGTCCCCAAGCTCAGGACAGGCCTGTTGGGCACAAGCAGCATCAGGGACTGGGGCAGTGCCAGGTGCAGGGACCTGCTGGAGGTGGCCTTGGCTCCAGGATGTGCCAGGGGTCGCACGAGGGATGTTTCTGAAAGTCCTTGCCAAACCAGGGCTGCCAGAGCCCATCTGCCACCTGGGCAGCCCCACCACTGCTGAGTGAGGGGATGGAGGACATCCCCTGAGTCCTCTGCTGCCCAGGGTGTGAAAAGTCACCCTGCTGCTGCCTGCCACCCACACTGTGCATGTCACAAAGGGCAAGCCCAGGGCAGAGGAGGCTGCCCAGCACAGCCTTGCTCCTGCCTCCCAACCTTATCCCAACCTTATCCCTCCTGCCGCTCCCAAACACACACACAGCCCTGAACAAACCCTCTGCTCCAGGGTGTGCTGCTCCCTCCCCATGGCAAGGCTCTGCCTCTCCCAGGAGATCCTTTTTCCTTCTTGTCTGAACAGTGAAGGCTTTAGATATACAAATAAATAAATAGTCTTGTTTGGGCCTGGTGGAGAATCTTCTCTTTGCCAGCCCAGAATCAGATCTGAAATAATTGCCAGAGGGCTGGAGAGAAGTTCAGCTTCTTTCAGGATCCAATCTCATTTGCAGGAAACATGCTTTGGAATCTGTCTTTGTTGATGCTCAGCCAAAAACTCCCTTGCTGTCAAACCCAGCCCTCAGCTCCTCGTGGTGTCCCCTCTTTGAGGATGTTTGGCAGAGAGGGGGATGAGTCTGCTTTTTGCCCAGAGAGCAAAACCACATGCAGCTCACGGAGACAGAGCAGGGAAGGAGCCTGCAGAAAGTCTGTCCTGTAGGGAAACCTGGATAAATCCCAGTGGCACGGGTTGAGCTGGAATGAAATATCTGCCTGATGGTGAGGAGAAAGAGGAGGGGAAGGACAGCATAGCTTGAGCAGCTCAGGGACCCTCAGCCACAGCTCCAGAGCTCCAGAGCTCCAGAACTCCACAGCTCTGCAGCTCTGCAGCTCTGCAGCTCCACAACTCCACAACTCCAGAGATCCACAACTCCACAGCCCCACAGCTCTGCAGCTCCACAACTCTACGACTCCAGATCTCCACAACTCCAGAGCTCCAACAACTCCACAGCTCCATGCTGGCTGTGCCCATGGTGGTGAATGGCTCCAGCTGCCATGGATGCAGGGGCTGCAGATGGCTCAGCTCTGGCAGGGCTGGGCAAACTCCCTCCAGTGGCACAAGGACTCTCTCCAGTTGCCATCAAGGACAGCACATCCCCGCAGAGCTGGACCATTTCGGGGTCATAGCTCAGCTGCAGCACTCAAGGCTGCAGGAGCGAAGCTGCTCTTTGAACCTCCCAAAACAGGGAGTAGGAAGATCTTCCTGGATCTTATGGAAGCAGCTCAGGGCAATTTGTATTGAACTCTCAGGGCATCTCTCTGGGGAGGAATGGAGAAAACAGCGCCTCCCCCTGACTGATGGATCCTGAGTGGTTGTACCTCTTCATCCACCTGGGAAAGGAGACCAGACATCGTGGTTGGGCAGGAATAACACTGAATTGGGAAAGGCTCTGTTATCCGAGGCACCTTCCTTGCTGAGCCCTAGTTGCTGCTGCTGCTGCTCTGAAAATCATCACACAGACAGCAAGGCTTCAAAGCACCCTGGGCACATGGGGGTTTTACACACCCCCTATTTAACTCAGTGTGGGGGTTTTACACACGCCCTGTTTCACAGAATCACAGAACCAAATAGGTTGGAAAAGACCTTTGACATCGAGTCCAACCTGTGACCTAACACCACCTTGTCACCCAGACCGTGGCACTGAGTGCCACATCCAGTCTGCTCTGAAACACCTCCAGGGACAGTGACTCCACCACCTCCCTGGGCAGCCCATTTCAATGCCCAATCACTCTTTCTGTGAAGAAATTCTTCCTGATGTCCAACCTAAAACTCCCCTCACACAGATTAAGGCTGTGTCCTCTTGTCCTATTGCTGGTTTTCCAGGAGCAGAGCTCGACCCTGGCTGCACCCTCCTGTCCAGAGGTGTAGAGAGTGATGAGGTCTCCCCTGAGACTTCTCCATGCTGAGCCCCCCAGCTTCCTCAGCCACTCTTCATAGGACTTGTGTTCCTGACCCTTCCCCAGCCTTGTTGACCTTCTCTGGACACAACTCAGCAGCTCATTGGGGTTTAACACAAAGAAACTCCCACATGTGGCAAGACCCTTCATGTCCCCAAACAGGGCAGCCCAGCCCATCCAGAACTGGTGCAGATGGGGTCCAGAACCCCCTGTCAGCTCTGTGCTGTGACCAGCATCAACCTCTGGCTGTCACACGGCTTTGGTGGGCCCATGGCTTTTGGGGGTCCACAGTTTTGATGGATCTATGGTTTTGGTGGGTCTGTGGTTTTGGTGGATCTGTGGTTTTGGTGGCTCCATGGCTTTGATGGATGCTGTTTTGGTGGGTCCATGGCTTATGGTGGGTCCATGGTTTTGGAAGATCTGTGGGTTTTGTGGGTCCATGGCTTTGGTGGATCCATGGTTTTGGTGGTCCATGGGTTTTGTGGATCTGTGGGTTTGGTGGATCTGTGGTTTTGATGGTATCATCGCTTTATGGTGGGTCCATGGCTTTGATGGGTCCATGGCCTTTGTGAGTCTGTGGTTTTGGTGGATCCATGGCTTTGATGGGTCCATGGCTTTAGTGGGTTCATGGCAGTTGAAAGCAAGGCCTGCAAATGCTCCCCAGAGGCAGCCAGGAGATACTCCCAGGTGTCAGGAGTGGGGAGTGGCCATGCTGGGGTCAGACCTGCAGGGCAGCACCCGCTGGTGGCTGTAAAGCCTTGCAGCAGCTTCATCCAGCAGGAATTCAGCAGATCCAGCTGGATTGGACTCAGCAGCAGCAGGAGCAGCCTAGGGGCAGAGGGTGCTCCCAGCAGAGCCCTGGGGACACCTCTGCTGCTCCTTCACCCAGGGATGCACTCAGCCCTGCCTGGTGCTGCTTTCCCTGGGCAGCAGGAAAAAACTGTTCCATCCACAGTTTCCATGTGCCCAGCATCCAGTGTGGAAATAGGAAGGTGTTTTTTAGGGTTTCAAACTCCCTGTGAGCGCTGAGTCCCCTGAAGTTTTTACTCTCATCCCTGCCCACTCAGGACAGGGAAGGCTGCTGGGTTTCAGGGAAGGATGGACAAGTGCAGCTCATCCTGGTGGGATCTCATCTGCTCCCCAAGGCAGGAGGAAGCACCAGCAACATTTCAGGGTGCAGGATGGACTGGCAGCCTGGGTAGTATCCAGGCTCAGGCATGGAGCCAGCATTCCAGCATCCCAGTGGGAATTTGGGACATCAGTGGTTGTGCCTCACAAGCCTGAGGCTGTGTTTCCAGGAAGAAGTGGTGGAAGGTCTCAGGGGAGGTAAAGATGTGATAACAGGCACCAGTGGTCTGTTCCTTCCACAGAACAGGCACCACTGCTTCCTTCCACACTTAAATAATTTATCCCAGCAGCTGCAGAAATCTGATTGCACCAAGGGCAAACCTAGTTAGTGTGACTGAGATCATGGAATCTTGGAATGGTTGGGGTTGGAAGTGGCCTTAAAAATCATCCAGCGCCACCCCTGCCATGGCAGGGACACCTTCCACTGTCCCAGGCTGCTCCAAACCCCAACGTCCAGCCTGGCCTTGGACACTTCCAGGGATCCAGGGGCAGCCACAGCTTCTCTGGGCACCCTGTGCCAGGGCCTCCCCCACCCTCACAGGGAACAATTTCTCCCAATATCCCATCCATCCCTGCCCTGTGGCAGTGGGAAGCCATTCCCTGTGTCCTGTCCCTCCATCCCTTGTCCCAAGTCCCTCTCCAGCTCTCTTGGAACCTCTTTCGGTGCTGGAATTTAACCAGACGTAACCTGCTCAGCGAGGGGTCTGCCCCAGGGGTGTGCAGCATCTTTGGGCAGGTTTGGTGGTGTGGAAGCCCAGGAATGAGGAGCTCGACACCTGGGGCAGGGCGTTATCCACACCCAGCCTGCCGGACGGGTTTGCTGAGTGACCTTTGAGATGCAGGGGGAGATTTCCTCTTTCAGCTGCTCTGCAGAGATAATGACTTTTGTAATGGATTTCCTGTTCTTTTTATAGCACTGGGGGAGCTGGCAGATCACGTCTGAGCTTTAGTGAGACATAATTATGTTTGCTGGAAAACCTGATCTTTTCTCTAAACGTGTTTTTCTTTGCTCCAAAGCATCACAGCAGGGTTCAACCAGGCTGCATTGGGAGCCAAGAGGAGCAGCAGGGAGCAGCCAAACAGGGATTTGGAGGAGCATGGGAATGGCCCTAAGGTGTTAACTTCCATACAGGTTGATCAAAGCTCCTTCCAGCCCAGTCCTGCCCCAGCAATGGCAAGAGGAGACAGCATCTGAGTCCAGCCCCTCCTGGAATCTGCTGTCCTTGGACTTCTGCAGCATCCAACAGTGTTGTTATGGAATTTAGAGGGCAAACTCTTCTCTGTTGCTTCTGCTGTCTCTTTTTTAATCTTTATTTTTTTTTATCTGTTTTATCTGTTGTCCATAGAACAATTTTGAACCCATGGATACTCCCTGTCTCTGCAGCCTCCCACATGCTAAGGAGGTAGAGGTTCACTGGTGCCACAACACAGAGGCAGAAATTAATTTCTCAGCAGTCCTGTGGGGGTTTGCTGGGCCACAGCAGGGCACATATTTTATGTCAGCTCCTAAAGAAACCCTGTGAAGAGCCTTCAGGTTATCCTGCATCTCTCTTTCCCTGAATTGCTCTAGCTCACCTCAAGAGGATGCAATTCCCAGTGTTGGGAGCTCCAGTGCAAAGTCCCCCCCTCCCTGGCAGTGACCAGGCATTTATACCCTGTGCTCCCGAGGGGGAGTTCCCACTTTGTTCCTGGACTTCCACCTGCACCTTATGTCCAGGCTGTTAATCTGACTTTCCCCTCAGTTATCTCCCAGCCGTTAATCTGACTTTCCCTTCAGATAACATTCCTGTCCCTTTGCCTCCCTGTCCCACCACAGATCTGTGCAGCAAAAAGTGAGATCTATCTAATAAATCCTCTCCTCAGCAAGCTTTGCTGGTCCCTGGGAGATTCTCTTTTCCCTGGCAGGCTCCATCCTGTTGCCAGGCACCTTCCTGTGCCACCCTGGTGCCGCTGACCCCTGGACAGAGGTGTTCACTCAGCCCCTCGCCAGCACCCAAACCAACCCCAGCCCCACTCCTCATCCTCGCCCTGTGCTGAGCCAGCCCCCCCTGTCCAGTGGCTGCCACACCACCCCCAAACTGTGTCACCACCCCCTCCCCACACAGCAGAGATGTGACACCACAGCAGCCATGTGCAAGTCCCTTGGGAATGATTTCCTTTAATGAAATCTCATATTCTTGTTATAAATGACCAGTCTGGAATCCAATTCAATTCTTGGTCTCAGTGAATTCTTATTATATTAACATTTCCCTGTCTCCTGCTCCTTGGCTATGAGCTGTGGACAGCAGGAGCTCCCTGTCTCCATTCAGTAATTCCAGTCTTCCTGGAGCATCCCTTTGGCCAGGCAGCCCTGGCTGAGCCCAGCTCTTTCCAGCAGGATCCATTTCCAGGTGCCTCCTCCAGCCTGTGCAGCTCTAGGACTCCCACCTGTGCCCAGATCTGCAGCCAGGGACCTGGGGCAGCTCTCCACTTAACTCCCTGATTTCCCATCACGAATCCTGCTGTCCATCCTCTCTTCTGACCGCAGCTGCCCCCTGAGCAGGAGTTTTGGGTGAGCATCCCCTGCCCATGGCAGTGCAATGAGCAGCTGGTGCCCCATGCCAGGGCAGGATTGCAAACAGCAGCAGAGCATGGCGTGGCACGAGGAATGGCTGAGGAACAAACAGCTTTGCTGGGTCCAGTGCCAGATCTTGTACAGCCCTGTCACAAACCTGGCACTGGCTGGCCAGGGATGTCTGCACCAGTCAGGAAACAAAGCTCAGGGCAAGGCTGAGCCTGGGGCAAAGGGACTTGTGGGCTCAAATACTCCTAATCCAGCTGTGCCAGCTGCCAGGCTGGATGTGCCACCTCAAGCTGTGCCCACACTGGTGGAGGGGATCTCCAGGCAGCCACTGGGGGTGGCCTGGCACCAGTGCCAAAATGAGCCTGAGCTCCATGTTAGCCAGGCTGTGGAAACACAGGCGCTTCATGTCTCAGGAATCTTGGACCATATTTTCAGGCAGAAATGTTGGTGTGGCACCAGTTTCAGAAATGAGGGAGTTCAAGTGGAGATGGCCAGGAAATTGAGTATTTCCTGGGGGGGAATCGGCTCTCAGCCCTGAGCCCAGTTTCCGCAGCTCAGACCATTCCCAGACACATTTCCCTTGTGCCTGCCCTGCCAGGTGCCTGGAGCAGCAGGACCTGTGACCTTCTGCAGGATCTGTGACCCTCTGCTTCTGCTGTGTCTCCTGATGCTGTGCAGAGCCTCCAGCCTGTCTGGCAAATTAGGGAGCTTGAATGGTGGCCCCAGGATGTTGCAGAGAGTGAAAGCATGAACTGATCTGCAAAAGGGGGCAAAAGAGCTGCTGCTGGCTGGGAGATGAGCATTAACAGGGAAATGCTATTGTCTACATGTCCCATTCCTCGTGCTTTCCTCGAGTTATTTGGGAGCTGTGGATAGATGTGGGACAATGGGTTAGGGAAAGCTGAGGGCTTGCATGGGCTGATGGAAGTTCTCATACCCTGTCTCTCTGAAGCCAAAGAGCAAACACATCCTGAATTCCCTCTGTGCACCCTTCCCAGCCTCCTCTGGCATCTGGAGGAGCAGCAGGGCTGACTCAGTTCCCTGCAGAGATGCAGATTACAAAGAGCACCTCAGTGGGATCTCCTCTTCTGGGTTTCTCCTCTGCTTGTGATCAGCCCTGATCACATCCTCACCCCACAGTGCGTGCCAGTGGGTGACTGAGTTGGTCCCTGCTGTGCTGGGGAGTCCCAACAGGCCAGGGAAGGCCTGCCATGGGATCCAGATGGGATCAGCACTTTGGAACATCAGCCTCTCATGAGCATCTGAACAAAGACCTGGGAGCTGGACATTACATCAACCCAGACCTTGCTGTCCAGACTGAGACCATTTCCTCAGTGCGAGAATTTGCATTTCAATTTCATCTTCTAAAATAAATCAGGACTGCTCAAAATGCAAAATGAAAACAAAAACCACACAGGAAGGCTCTGTGCTTTCCTGGGGGGTTTGTCTCAGGCACACATTTCTTAACAGCAGAAACAGAGTGGTGGAGGTAACAACGAATCTCTCCTGCCTGGGGTCCAGTCATGGTTCAAGAGAGAATTGAGGGGCTGGAGTGTGTCCAGAGAAGGGAATGGAGCTGGGGAAGGGGCTGGGGGAGCTGGGGAGCTCAGCCTGGAGAAAAGGAGGCTCAGGGGACCTTGTGGCTCTGCACAGCTCCTGACAGGAGGGGACAGCCGGGGGGTCAGGAAGTGACAGAGTGAGAGGAAATGGCCTCAGGCCAGAAGTTTAGGTTGGACATCAGGAGCAATTTCTCCATGGCAAGGGTGCTCAGGCCTTGGCAGGAGCTGCCCAGGGAGGTTTGCAGTCCCCATTCCTGCAGGTGTCCCAGGAAGGCCTGGCTGTGACACTGAGTGCTCTGGGCTGGGGACAAGGTGGGGATTTGGCACAGCTTGGACTGGATGAACTTGGAGGGATTTTCCAACCTAATGATTCTGGGATTCTGTGGATGACAGGAATGCCCTGGCCATGGGCAGCAGGTCTTGTCCTCCTGAGCTTTCATGATGTGTGTTGCCCATCTGGTGGCCTCCTCTGATATAAAGTGCTCTGGCTACATCATTCTGCTTCTCCTCTCCACTGCCTCTGGATGAGCCTCTCCTGCCCTCCCAGTTCCACTCCTGCACTGCACTTTGCAGCCAGCAATGCTCACACCAGGCTTGGCTCACACTTGGCACTCAGATGGTTCCTCTCTGCTAATGGATCCTGCAGAACCTCCTGGGGAAGCTGAGCTCCTTCAGGGCTTTGCTCCAGCCCAGGTTCCTTCAGGGCTTTGCTCCAGCCCAGGTTCCTTTGGGGTTTTGCTTTACCCAGTTTGTGCTGTTGGCTCACTCTTTGGACAGGAGGGCGATGCAGAGAGCTTGGACCTGCCTTGCTGAGCTCAGCTGAAAAATCCTGCTGCTTTTTTTCCTGGGATGACTTGGATGAAGTACAGAGTTCATTTCCACACTGGAGACCATGTAGGGAAGAGACTGAGTGTGACGAAATGCTGTAGGGAGTACAAGAACGTGTTTGTTTTCATGGCTGATCAGCACAGGTTGGTGGAGGGGAGGGGAACCCTCTCGGGAAGGTCCAGCTGCCCTCAGCGGTTGAAGAAGAAGGACTTAAGGCTCTGTAGGAACTGTGACTTCTGCCTCTGCTTCTGCTTCTTGCGGATGATGGGGATCCAGACCAGGCCACAGACCAGCAGCATCAGTCCCAGGGACAGGAAAGCTGGGCCACACATTTTGTAAACGTATTTGTGTTCGGTCAGGAAGCAGGGCAGGCTGGTGATGATCACCCCGAAGATGAAGATGACAGCTCCCACGGACACCACGATGACAGGTTTGCGGTAAATGTCCCACTTGCTCCTGGAGGCGCTGGTCCATACGGACTCGCTGCGGGAGCTCATGCACAGCGTGCTGCCCGTGTTACTGGTGATCAGCTCCTTGGACTGGGGAGACTTCTCGCTCCCATCAGGACTTTTGGGGGTGATTTCCATGGTGATGGGATTGGAGGAGGAGACCTGGGAGGGGTAAAAGAGAAAGCAGAGCAAGGCAAGTGATGGAGGATGGAGGGTGCTTGCATTTGGTCACCAGTGAGTGCAGCCCTAAGGGAGGGGGAGGAGGTTTTAGGGGTCACTGCAGGGAAAGAAGAACATCACACCTGGGAAATGGTGGAACAGGCAATGGGATCTGCAGGCAGGCTGGGCAGAGGGTGTCTGTGGAGTTCCACTGCCCAGCCACGGGACTCCTGAATTCCTGGACTCCCAGGGCACCTCCCTGCAAAGCTGCAGCTTGTGGGGTTTTTGGGGACTGGGCTGATCCCAGAGCAGACTGTGTAGGTGGAAGCAGAACCAACCTTTTGGCCCATGCAGAGCCTCAGAGTCTCCTCAGGACATCTCTGGCCATCACTGCCAGGATTTGGAGTTTGTCTCAGGAGCCTGTGGCTGCCTGGTGCCACCAGTTCTGGGTCACCTGCATTGCTGGCCTGGCTGAGGACATCACAGTGATATCTCCTGGCAGGACAGGACAGGCTTGTGTCAGGACAGGCGGTGGGATTCCCTGTCCCTGTCCTTACACCTTCCAGCTCCCACAGGGGTCCAGTGGTGGGGTGAGCAGATGTCCATTGAATCCACCACCCTGAGCCTCCCAGGGCTCTGGGCTGCCTTCAGGGGGTGACAGGGTGCTGCAAGCAGGAGTGGTGGTGCTGGCTGTGTCCTTGGACCTGCTTTCCCTCCCAGATCCCAAATGACATCCCCAGCACCTTGTGACAGGTCATGTGTCCCTCTTGTCCCTCAGGTGGAAGCAGCTGAGGCACACAGGGGGTGCCATGTCAGGAGCACTCAGGAGAGCAGGAAGCCTCTTGCCATGGGCTGAAGGCTTCCTGAGGGATGTTCCTCAGGGCCACATCCAGCCTTGAGCAGCCCCAGCACAGGAGTCTCTCACTTCCTGTGGAAATGCAGGGGTGGGAAATGGGGAATTCTGGTCCCATAGGACATTGCCCCAGCTGTCAGTGGGGCAGGGGCTGCAGGAGGGCTCCTGAGCTGGGCTAGGGCTAGGGCCACAGTTAGGTTTAGGGTTGCGAGTAGGGCACTGAAATGCTCTGCCCTTTAACTGCTGGGCCATCAGGGTTAGGTTTAGGGTTAGTGTTTGGGTTCTGGTCAGATTTAGGGTTAAGAGCAGGGCACCAAACCCTCTGCCTTGCCATAGCAGGACAAGCAGTGTGGCTTTTTGCACATTAATTCTTCATCAACTCGTGTAGGAAATACCTTTTCCCAGAAAGAAAATTATTTTAGCACAGAGAAACCCTTCTTGTAAATGGGAAAGGATGAGCATTTTGTTACCCACTGTTTCCTCGGGGGTCTTCTGAGGACACTGGGCCAGAGGTCTGGATTGGGGAATTCTCCTGCAAGAGCTGTTCTGCTGCTGGGAATTTCCTCCCAGCAGGGATGAGCCTGTGCAGGCAGCAGGCTGAGGAGGGCAGGGGATACTGGGGATGTGGATGCTTCACACCCAGGGATCAGATTTGGTTCTGCAAAGCAAACTGCTGCCCGAGCTGCCTGGTTCTCTCCAGGGGCTCAGCGGTGTCAGAGGTCAAGGCCTGCCCTGTCCCCTGCTGTCCCCACCCTCGGGGCATGGGGAGGGTCTGCAGCAGAGCTACAAGGGCCTGGAGCAGCTCAGGGCCTCATGACTCCCTTCTGCACCAAGCAGAGGCACAGGTGATTGCTGCTGGTCCCAGAGCTGTTCCTGTGGGGCTCCCTGTGCTCCCTGTGTCAGGATCAAGCTGCATCCACGCTGGGCTGGGCACAGGGCTCAGCTGGATGGGCAGTGCCAGCAGGGCTCTGTGCCCACAGCAGTGCCCAGCACAGCTGTCCCTGAGCAGCACACAAGCTCTGAGCCTGAGCTGGCTTTGATCCAGAGCAGGGAATTTACACCCCATGGCAGCCCCATCTGTGTGTGTGTGCTCTGCTCAGGGATGGTTCTCTAGGAGGTGGCACCTCACAGGTGACCCCAGCCTGGCTTTGCTCCCTGCCTGTGCCAGGGCAGCCCTGTGGCTCAGATGACCCCACAGCCCATCAGCCCCAGCTCTTTTCCCAGTGCTGCTGATCCATGTGGGAGCAAATTCCACACCAGGGCAGCCCTGCTGAGGCTGCAAGGCTGGCACAGCTCCAGAGGCTGGAGGAAAGCTGCCCAGAGCTGGGCCACGCTGGGCTCAGTGCCCACCTAGGGATGCTGATGGCCGAGTGCCAGCCAGCACCTCCCTTGCTCCTTCACCTGTGTCCCTGCCAAGCTTGGTGGTTACTCGGAGAAGAGACAGATGTAATTTTATCATTTAGTCCCCCCCAACACAGGCACTGTTACAGATCTGCTGGTATTGACATATTTGGGGATGTTTCACATTTGCCAGACTTGGACAAACAAGTGCAAAACAAAAGCCAAGAGCAGTGGAGAGGATCTGCAACCCTCCTGTCTGCAGCTTTCACTGCTCTCTGTTGAAACAGGAGATACAGGGGCAGGGGAAAGGACACATTTCTGCCATCCTGATATGGAATCCCAGAATCATAAAGGTTGGAAAAGCCCTCCCAGGACATCCAGTCCAAGCTGTGACAATGCCCACCTTGTCCCCAGCCCAGAGCACTCAGTGCCACATCCAGGCCTTCCTGGGACACCTGCAGGGATGGGCACTGCAAACCTCCCTGGGCAGCTCCTGCCAAGGCCTGAGCACCCTTTCCATGGAGAAATTCCTGCTGCTGTCCAAGCTGAGCCTCCCCTGGCCCAGCCTGAGGCTGTTCCCTCTCCTGCTGTCCCTGTTCCCTGGAGCACAGCCTGACCCCCCGGCTGTCCCCTCCTGTCAGCAGTTGTGCAGAGCCACAAGGTCCCCCTGAGCCTCCTTTGCTCCAGGCTGAGCTCCTTTCCCAGCTCCCTCAGCTGCTCTTAGTGGTCCAGACTCTTTCCTAGCTGTTTCCCCTAATATGTGGTATATCTTCTCCAGCCCTTCATCACAGGTGACAAAGGATGATCAAGGTAATTTTGGTTACAGTAGCAAGCTCTGTTTTTTGTTTCTCTCCCATTTGAGCTCTAATTCCATCTCTGCCAGCTGGACAATTGCAGTGGATCCTGCTGACTCCCTGGCTTTGGGGAGCACAAGGTGCCAGGAGTTGTCACTGTGATGTCCTCAGCCAGGTCAGCAAGGCAGGTGACCCAGAACTGGTGGCACCAGGCAGCCACAGGCTCCTGAGACAAACCCCAAATCCTGGCAGTGATGGCCAGAGATGTCCTGAGGAGACTCTGAGGCTCTGCATGGACCAAAATCTTGACTCTGCTTCCACCTACACAGTCTGCTCTGGGATCAGCCCAGTCCCCAAAACCCCCAAAAACCCCACAAGCTGCAGCTTTGCAGGGAGGTGCTCAGATCCTTAGTAATTCCAGGTGCCACCTGCCCACCAGCTGCCCACTCAGAGCATTACTGGCTTCTGATCCCCCTCTTCCACTGCAAACCAGACTCCTCCTGACATTTCATCCTGGCAGTTCTTGTCTTTGTCCTCCTAATATCTATCATGGTGAGGTTTTATGATCAAACAACTGTATCATTTCAATTTGGCTTTGTGGTTGGAAATTGCTTTGTTCTCTGGATTAATCCCACACCTCAGCAGCCTAAGCAGGCTGTCCTATCCCGTATTTTAGGCATCCCATTCCCTGTTTCCCTGTGTACTGCCATCCTGATTCTGCATCCCAGGGCAGCAGCTCTGCAAAGCACCTTCCCCTCGTTGTGCAGAGCAATAATGTCAGGCTGCTGCAGAAGCCATCAGCTGCCTTTCAGCTTTGCATTTCCACTAGAGAGGATTTATTCCCCCTCTCATTTCCTGGCAGAACCACCCCTCTCACCACAATTCCCAGACCCTGCTCATTTTTCCAGCACTTCCTGGCAGAGCCTGGTTTTCGGTCACACTTTTGTGCACTCTTGGCTAATGAAGGATTTCACTCCCTGCCAGTGCCTGGAGCTGGTTTGGGAGCACTGGGAGGATCTGCAGCTCTTGGGAAAGCTAATGCAATTCCAGTTCCTGCTCTGCCCCTGCTCCATCCCTAATCCATCACAGATGTGCTCGGATGCGATGGATGCACCGAGCAGCAGGAGAGTGCTATCAGATTTCTCCCAGTTTTTTTAACCATTGTTGGAAGCAGACAATCAGCAGATGACTCTTTGCTGGCTTGAAAATGCCTCCAGAGCACATCTCAGATTTCACATCTGGTGGCTCTGCTGCCCTTCTGAAACCCTGGGCAGCTCTCACTGCTGGGGTCTCTCCTTCCCCTCTCCATAACCGAGACCCTCATGGGATTTATTTCTCCTCCCCTTGCTCTTCCAGTGCTTTGTGTGGGGATGTTTGGTTTCTGAACTGGAAAATCTTGGGGGCCTCCCTGCTGGGCACCCCAGTGCCAAAGCAGAGCACACCCTTGGGGATCCTGGATCTGGGAACATCACGTGGGGGTGCTGAGGGAGAGCTCTGGGCTGAGGAGCCCCTGAGGGCTCTGTGCCAGCTCCCTCACCCATCCCATGGATGGCATTCCTCACCTGAGGGTGGCACTGCTGACCTGCCAGCCCCCAGCAGTGCTCAGCACTGACATCCCAGCCCAGGCCCTGGGCTGCTGCAGGAGAGCAGCATGTGGGCTGTGGGATGTGGGCAGCAGCCCCGTGTGAAGGCTCTGTCCTTGTGCCCAGCCCTGTGTCCTCCCAGCCATGGATTTACTCTCCCAGTCCAGACCCCAGTCTGGCCACCTCCTTTTTGTCTGGGGAGGCAGCCCTGGTTCCTCAGGAGCTCCTTACAGCTCCTCACTGCAGAGTTTCTGCTGCTGCCTCATCTGACTTTGCATGGCTGGGGATTCCAGATCTCCCTCAGGTTTTTGGGTTCATTTCCAGCTGCCTCTTCCTCGTGAAGAGCCCTCTCAGTACCCCAAAGTAGAGCTGCTTTGCCTACTAAAGTAGAACTGAGCAGGTGCCACCCCGTGGGAGCAGAGCTGAGGATCTGCCATGAGCAGGGGCTTGGAGGGGCTGCAACACCTATTCTGTGTTTTCCCACACAAATCACTGAGGGAAAAATTAAGGATTTTGCAAACCAACTCCCAAATATTGCTGGAAATTCCAGCTAAGTTTATGGATGGATTTTGCTGCCTTCTCTGCTCTCCAGTGACTTCCCTGAAGGAAGTTCCTGACCCCAGCAGGGTGGGATGGGCAGCAGCAGGAGCTCCTGCTCTCCTGAGCCAGGTTCAGCCCCAGCCCTGCATCCCTCTGGGAATTAATGGTCATGGAAGAGAAAATTTTGCAGAAAACCCCAAGTGAGCTCTGCACTCCACGGATGTGGCTTGCCCTGATTCCTGCTGGGGAGAAGGCAAGAGCCCAGGCCAGGCTGAGGCCAGGCCATTGCTGAGGGTCAGACCTGCCAGGAGAGCTCTGCTCTGGCAGCAGTGTCCCAGACTGGTGGGGCTGGCTGGCTGGCAGCTCCAGGCACCTGCATCCCAGCTGGCTGTGTGACATCGAGACCCTGCCCCACACAGAGGGACCCCAGGCCATCCCATGGCCCCATGGGCTCTGGGGCTTCCAGTGCTCTCTGGATGGCTCCTGATGGTCTCCTGGCAAAGAGCAGCATCAGTGCTCTGCAAAGCCTTGGGCTGAGACCCAAAGGGTTGGTTTGTCCTTCAGCCAGGAGGTGTGTCCAGCCTGTCACCCCAATGGGCAGCAAATCCTCACTGGTGGCTCCCAGCTGGGAGAAACCCAAAACCCTGGGATGGAGGAAAACCAAGAAGCGCCTTTTGGGTCATGGCTTTTCCTGCTGCTCTGGAGTGTCTCAGCTGGGCTCTTTAATCATTCCTGATGTTTAACCACAGTCCAAGATGACAGCAGTGTGTCTGTGAGTCCCTGTGAGAAGGGATTTGCTGCTCTGGGGGATCTGTGTGGCCATGGAATGGGAATGGAGGAGGCTGCTGCACTGATGGACATGCACAAAGTCAGCAGAAACTTTTTGTGAGATGTTTGTGTTGGCCAGATTTAATCAAGAGTGGCTCTCAGTCAGGTTCCCAGGGAGGACTGGGGAGCTGCTTCCTGGAGGAGGTGGGGGACCTGTCCTGGTCCAGCTGCCCCGTGAAGAGCAGCCCCACAGCCCTGTGTGCCTCAGGCACCTGCACACGGGGAGGAGCAGGGGGAACAGCACCCAAAGCCCCGAGGGACTGAGTGCTGAGCCCACCCACCATCCTGTGCCTCTGCTGTCCCTGCTGTCCCTGGGGCTGGTGGCTGCAGGTGGCTCTCACCATCCCGTGAGCACACCACAGAGGGACCTCACCACCAGCTCCTGCGGGCACAGGAGCAGCAGCTCAGGGCATCTCCAGCTGTTTGCCACCATGTGCCAGCCCAGGAGGGCTGGGTTCTGTGGGGCTGAGCCCTGGGAGGGGACAGGGAGCTGGTGGAGTGCCAGGGAGGGGTGCTAAAGCCCCATTCCTGTCCCCATGCCCCTGCTCAGGAGCAGGCTGGCAGTGGCTCCGGCAGCAGCTGTCCCTGCAGACTGGCTGGTGCTGCCCTGAGACCTTGCAACCTGTCAGGGGAGTTCACCTCACCTGCAAGCCCTGCCAGGTCTGGGATGGGAACTGAGGTGCAGCCAGTGTCCCTTTGGTGGTGGAGTGGAGCTGGGCTGGGCCTGGCTGCCTGCATCCCTCGGGAGCAGCTTCCCAGCACTGCCCGGAGCCTGGATGGTCCCAGAGCTCACTTGGGGACCTGCTGGGCAAAGAACACCTGCAAGTCCCTTTCTGGACTCACTGAGAGGATGACCCCCAGCTTGCCATGCTGGATTCCTCTCCCTTTCCACCACCCCAGAGCCAAACCCACGGAAACCCATGGTACTTACGTGGTGAGAAGAGAGGGATGGCTGCAGCAGGAGCTCCCTTCTCCAGAGACAGGCTCATCCCAAGCCCCACATCCCTCTGGGTGTTGTCTACTGGGCTCTGGTGAGTCTAATAAACAATGGAGCATCCCAGCTCCGATGATCTCACCAGCCTATCAGGATATTGTTTAACCCCCTGTGTCCCTGTCCCTGGCTCCTGGGCAGTGTGCCTGAAGCGTTGGATAAAAGGCTGTGGTTTGGGAGGCAGGGCAGTGCCAGGGTGGGGCAGTGCCTGGAGCAGGAATCCAGCACTGGGGAGGGGTTGATGCTGATCCAGACTTGGATCATCAGCAAGTTCCTGAAACATCTCTGAAGTGCAATTTCTGCCCTCTCAGAGCATGGAATCGTAGCCAGCAACTGCAAAGTGCTTTGAAGCTCATCAGCGAGGCATTAGAGAGATGCAGGATATTAGCAATTATCTATTAATTAACATCCTGAGTCCATTACAGGGAGAGGGATGGAAGAGAGAGGTGGTTCTGGAATACTGCTTCCTTTCAGGAACCCACTGCCAAACTTTAATCCCCTTTTACATCAGTGTGGATCTGCCTGGGGCAGGGAAGGGATCCAGCACTGCCATGGCTCTGTCCAGGGCTGGGTTCCAGTTGCAACCTCCATCCCTGAGGGACCCTTGGGGGGTTGGTGCAGTGAATAACCAGTAAGCTGCACCACAGAGCTGGCCAGAGTGGGATGGGGTGGGGTGGGGTGAGGCTGTGGAGCTCTCCTGGGCATCTGCATGACCCACAAGGGTCAAGGCTGGCCATGGGGCTGAAAGGGGAAGAAGAAGGTCCAGAGGGCCAGCTGGGGGGGACACCACTTCACCCAGGCGTGGGGAACTCACAGGAAGACAAGAACCTGGCTGAGGTCCTTCAGCTCAGCTCTGTGTGGACCACTGGCCATCAGTGGTGGCCATGGGACAGGCTATGGAGCTTTTGGGGAGGGACAGCTGCGGCAGGAGGCTCCCAGCCCCGAGCAGGGGTTGGATGAACTCAGGCTTCTCACCTGTGGATGAGTTATCTGAGCACAATGGCCCTGGCACAGCCAGGTGAACCCATTGCCCATTGATCTGGGAACCAGCAGCTAGAGGATTCAGGTGTTTGGGGAGTGTCCAGGCTGGATTTATTGCAACAGATGAAAAGATTCTCTGCACTTTGGAGAGCTGTGTGGATGAGCTCCATGGGGGGAAGTTTTTTGTCCTAGAGGAGCAGTTGGCTTAAAGAGAAGGTTTCATTTCAGCTGCAGCAGGATGTGCTTCACCCCTGGCTCTGCACCATCTCCAGGCTGAGCCGAGCTGCTCCTGCCCTGCTGGGATCCCCCAGCCCTGTGCCCACCCAGCTGCCCCAGCGCATGGCTCTGCTCATTGCAGCCTCCCAAACGTACCCCGTGCTCCCTGCAGTGTCACTGGCATCTCTGTCCTGCCCCAAGGACCACGCAGGGAGCAGGAAGGGCCAGGTCACCGGCCCGGGCTGGCCCTCGGGCTGTGGGACACGTTTGTGCCAAGGGCAAGGCAGCAGGAGCTGGGCATTCCCCAGGGGTGGCTCCTGCCCTCTGGGGTGCGGCATGTCCCGTGTGTGCCGCCTGTCCCCATGGGCCATCCGTGGACGTGCGGGATGGACGGGGAATCCCTCCCGGAACGAATGGTCATCCCTCCCTGTTGGATTGTGTGAGCACATGCTGGGGGTGCATTCCCCGTCCCAGCCCGCCTGTGCCCCCTCCCCGGGCAGGCTCAGCCCCCCGGGACCCTCCGGGGTCAGCCCGACACCGCCACCTCCAGCCCCGCGTCCCCTGCGCTGTCCCTGCTCGTCCCCAGCGCGGTCCTTGCGCGGTCCCTGCTGCCACCGCGCGGGGACACGGAGGGACAGCGACCGCTCCGTGCCCTTGCCGGCAGCGCTGCGGGATCCCCGGGGACACCGGCACAGGCTGAGCCCGCCGGGGAACCCTGGCAGAGGCAGAGTGTGACACAAACAAGCGCCAGGTTGTGCCCTGGGATGAGGCAGCGCTGGATGCACGGAGTGGGGAAGGAGAGGCTGGAGAGAAGCTGCGGGAAGGGACCTGGGGGTCCTGGTCCATGGCCACGTGGATCTGAGTCACCAGGGGGCCCTGGCAGCCCGAAGGGACACTGTGTCCCTGGGGGCATCAGGCCCAGCGTCGCCTGCCAGGGGAGAGAGGGGATTGTCCTGCTCTGCTCTGGGCTGGGGCAGCCTCACCTCGAGTCCTGGGCTAGTTTTGGGTGCCACAGTCCAAGAAGTATCTAAAGGTGTTGGAGGGGAAACACAAAGATGGTGAAGGGTCTGGAGAGGTCCCACGGGGGGTGGGTGAGGACACTTGGTCTGTCCAGCTGGAGCAGAGCAGACTGAGCTCAGAGCTCCCCAAGGGCTGCAGCTCCTCCCGAGGGCAGCTCTGATCTCTGCTCCCTGCGACAGGAACAGGACTGGGGAATGGCTGGAACTGTGCCTGGGCAGGTCAGGCTGGAGATCAGGAAAGGTTCTTCGCCCAGAGGGTGCTGGCACTGCCCAGGCTCCCCAGGCAATGGGCACAGCCTGAGGCTGCCAGAGCTCCAGGAGTGTTTGGACAGCACTGCCAGGGATGCCAGGGTGGGATTGTTGGGGTGTCTGGGCAGGGACAGGAGATGCATTGATGATCCTTGTGGGTCCTTCCAGCTCAGGATATTCTGTGATTCTAAATATACTCCCACTGAGGACAGATCTATAGGAGAGTGCTGGGGGTGCTCCACATCCCACGACTCCTGGAGCTCTGGCAGCCTCAGGCTGTGCCCATTGCCTGGGGAGCCTGGGCAGTGCCAGCACCTCTGGGGGAAGAACCTTTCCTGATCTTCAGCCTGACCTGCCCTGGCACAGCTCCAGACCTTCCCTGGTCCTGTCCCAGAGCAGAGATCAGAGCTGCCCTCGGGAGGAAGCTGCAGCCCCTGGGGAGGTCTGACCTCAGTCTCCTCCAGGTGAACATACCAAGTGACCTCGTGCAGCCCCTCCAGCCCCTTCCCCACCCTTGTGTCCCTCCTTTGGACACTCTCTAACAGCTTTACACATTTCTTTTCTCTCTTGTGTTGTGGTGCCAATATTTGTGCTGCTCAAACCAGGATGAGCCCTGCCGCAGTCCTTCCTGCTTCCCAGGAGATCACCTTCTCACGGATGTGGGGCTGCTGGAGGGTGTGTCCAGCACCAGGGAGGAGGGCCAGGGATGCAGCCGTGCTCAGCAGGGAGACCCCAGTGCCCACACTCCTGGCTCTGGCAGCAGTAGATGGTGCTGTTGCCCTGCAGGATGATGCTGGCAGGGGCAGAAGAATCCCAAATCCATCAGGAGTGCTGTATCCATCCCAGGCCTCTGGCAGGAGAACCTGAACCCCAAAAAGCCTCCTCCAGACCCTCTTCCCCTCTTCCCAGCAGCGTCACTGAAAACCTGCAGTGCAGTTGGCTTTGCTGGACCAGCACCCCCATCCCAAGGCTTCCCAGGACCTGCACCCCTCTCCCAGTTGTCTCATGGCAAAGAGACTTTGTTGTGGGCTTTTGTTGCTTTTTTTTCCCCCTTGGCTGTAGAGACAATAATGCAGAAATCACATTTTTCAGCTGAAAAATTCCAGCTGAAAAATTCCAGCTGAAAAAGGGAAATGAAGCAAACCAATGTTTTAAGTCAAACTGCAGCGGAAAACCTCAAAGGTTAATTTAAAATTTGGTATCAAAAATAGTAAAGAGACAATTTTGCATGAGGCTGATATGCAGAAAAGGGACTGAGGGGAAAATGCAGCAGGATATTCAGTTATTTCATAGGAGAAGCCATGAGAGGGAGCTCAGGAGGTCAATGGTCTGTATGGTGCTTTTGTTTCTCAGTGGTGAACTTTCCTTGAGGGAAGAATTTGCCAAATCCAGGAGAAACCCCCAGTGTTGGTGACTTACTGACCCCCACTGTACCTGTGGTTTTGGGGCTGCCTCTGCCCTGGACAGCCAGGATGGACAGGAGCTCCTCAGCAGCTTCATCTGCCAGTTTTAATCTGTGTTTTCACAAATAGTTGGTATCTGGGGCTTCCTGGATATAATTTATCATTAAAAATTTGAAGAAAAATGTGAGCTATTGGGGTTTTCTCCTATCACTCCTCCTGTTCTGGGGTTTTGGGTGTGCTGTGCCTGAAAACCTATAAAAACCTGTAAAATGAGGGGAAAGCAGGTACAGGAACTGGGAATTCTGTTGGCCTGTGTGACCCTGCAGCCCCTGACCATGGAAAAGGAGTGTCCAAGGGGATCTGCTTAGGCTCAACAACAGCAAACTGAGCCTGAGCCCACTTTTCTGGATTTTCCTTGCTCCCACTGTCCTGCCAAGGCTTTGGCCCAGTCCCTTTGCCTTTGTATGGGTGAAGATCAGTTTTGCTGACAATCCAGAGTGGGGAGCACTGGGGTTGGAGGGATCTGGGTGCAAACAGTGCCATGAGACACTTTAGGGAGGCTTTGCTGCACTCCCTGTCCCCTGGGGCAGTGTGTTGGGGATGGGGAAGATGCTCAGAGTCACTTCTGAGTCCCTGCAGGGTCTGGGTCACAGGGGACAGGGAAAATTCCTGCTCCAAGTCCCTCTGGCTGTGCCATGGAGGCAGGGACAGTGCCAGCACCCCTCAATCCTGCCCCAGAGCTCAGCCCAGCATGGCCTGAGCTGGCCTGGAGTGGCTGCTCTGGGCCTGCAGCAAACAGAGCTGGCACTGGCTGCCTGAAGAGATGGGCCAGGAGGGAAGCTGAGAGCTCTCAGACCCCAAATTCTGGGATAAAGGGGCTGGCTGTAAAAGTTGGATGAGTTTCTGTGCCCAGAACTGGACTCCTCAGTCCAAGAAAAACTAGGAGTTATTGGAGAGGGTCCAGTGTGACCATGGAGTTGATTTGGGGTTTGGAGTGTCTGGTCAGTCTGGAGAGGGGAAAGCTGAGAGGAGATCCTGATGGGATACAAACATCTCCAAGGAGTGTCAGAGGATGGTGCCAGGCTCTGGTCAGTGGTGCCAGTGACAGGACAAGGAGCAATGGCCAGAAACTAAAACACAACAAGTTCCATCTCAACAGGAGGAGCAACCTCTTTCCATGGAACAGCTGCCCAGGGAGGGTGTGGAGTGTCCTTCTCTGCAGACATTCCACACTCCTCTGGATGTCACCTGTGTCACTGCTCCAGGTGACCCTGCCTTGGCAGGGGGTTTGGACTGGATGGTTTCCAGAGGTCCTTCCAACCCCAGTGATTCTGGGATCCTGTGAGTTTTGGGCTCCTTTGTAAAGTGTTTGCAGAGCACCAAGGGGTCCTGAAGCACCTTCCAGCCTTGCCCAGCCCATGGGAGCTTTCCCAGGAGATGTGGGAGCTGTGCAGGAGGATGGGGACATCTGTGTGCTCGTCCTGCCCAGGCTGGGCACAAACCTGGCAGGAGGCAGGAGACAGATTTCATGGGAATGCCCTGGAGTTGTGGCAGAAACATCTGGAAGGACCATGGGATGAGTCTGTCACCAGTGTCACACTGTCCCTGGTGACACCAACTGCAGCAGGAGGGCTTCAAAGACAGCAAGGCAGAGGTGTCACCACCCTGCCAGCCCCAAGGCTCTGCTCATGGGGGACTTGGGGACAGGCCCAGGCTGTGCCCTCAGCTCAGCTGAGCTGTGTGTGAGTGAGAGGAGCCTGAGCTGTGCCAAGATGCTGCATTCTGCAGGTTCAGCATTTCAGACGTGCAATGTGGTCCCTACCAGCCCACAGGGAACTGTTCTTTATGTTTGAATTACTACAGGGGGATAGATAACAGCTCCATAATTAGGTTTGCACCTTTGAAATCTTATATTTCTTTTGCTGCTTGAATATTTATGCAATCACAGAGCTTCGCATGTCCCAGTTCTCCACATTATTTATTTATGTTCAACAACGACTGTACTTGTTAAATCACAATGTTTTCAATAAAAAAAAGATGGAAAAGGAAGAATAAAAAACTCACCTCAAGCCCAGAAGTGCTTTTTCCTCTTCTCCCCCAAGCTTCAAGGCCTTACCCTGGATCCTTTCTAGTTGGGAGCCCTGGGGATCTCTTAGCTCCAAATTCATGGTGTGTTGTACAAATACAAATCATTTGTTTCTCTAAAGGAGAAAAAGGCTTGGTCAAAGTGGGAACTGGGGATTTCCTGCTGAGGAGTCTCAAATCCATTGATGGGTTCCAGCCCTGCACGTGGGCAGTGTCCCTGCAGGGACAGGGACAGGGCTGGGACAGCTCTGTCACTCTGGGACAGGGGAGGCCAATTCCCACCTCAACAGACACACCAGTAACCCCAGTATAAGAACACATTCCAGCAACACCAGGTACAGCCATGGATTTGAGGATGGGCTCTGGAGGAGTGTGGGAGTGGAGATGATTGTCCTGATCCACAGCTTCAGGGTGACAGGCTGGGGGGAGCTGGGACAGCCTCACACACTGGGAGGACACGAGGTTTTCCTGCTGTGTCCCAGGAGAACAGGGGTGGGAATGAGCTCCAGGGGTCCCTGCAGGTTGTGCAGGGTGCTCAGGGCTGTGGTCAAGAAGAAGCAAATCTGGAAGAGCATCAGCCACACCAAGATCAGGACAGATCCAGTCAGAGATGAGGGATGAATGGACTTTCCTGGCCCTTGGATTCCAGCAGATGTAGTTCTAGCCAGGGATGAGTGGGGCTGCTCAGGGTGTGGGGCTACTCCAGGGTATGGGGCTGCTCCATGGTGTGGGGCTACTCTAGAGTGTAGGGCTGCTCCACAGTGTGGGGCTGCTCCAGGGTGTGGGGCTACTCTAGTGTGTAGGGCTGCTCCACAGTGTGGGGCTGCTCCAGGGTGTGGGGCTACTCTAGTGTGTAGGGCTGCTCCACAGTGTGGGGCTGCTCCAGGGTGTGGGGCTACTCTAGTGTGTAGGGCTGCTCCACAGTGTGGGGCTGCTCCAGGGTGTGGGGCTACTCTAGTGTGTAGGGCTGCTCCACAGTGTGGGGCTGCTCCAGGGTGTGGGGCTACTCTAGTGTGTAGGGCTGCTCCATGGTGAAGGGCTGCTCCAGGGCTGCTCCAAGGTGTGGGGCTGCTGAATGTTGTGGGGCTGCTCCAGGTTGTAGGACACAGCTGCCTGTTCTGCAATAAAGCCAGTTCAGCCACCATACTCCTGCAGCTTCCCAATTAGCCTTGTTCTTCAGGATTCCTGGCTCTCCTGCCCATCCTATCAGCCCAGGCAGAAGGATCCCACAGTCTCACTCTCTGGCCACAGCCTCTCCCACCCTGCTCATCCATGACTATCGTTTGTGCAGGCCATGGAGCAAGCAGCCAGGGAAAATTGGAGCATTAGAGTTTGGGATGATTTCTGTTTGGAATTGCTTTGTACATGAATTAAGGATTAAAATAAATTTAAGAGGCAATCACCCTCCTGCAATTAGATGAGGACATTGAAACAGATTTACCTTTGCTTGCTCTTGGATAAGTGGCTGCAGGAGGACGTGGCTGCTTTAAAGTGTCTCCTGTATTTATCTCTTTAGTCACTTTTTTAAGCATACATGGTTTATTGTTTTATTGATTGGACAGAGCTTTGAATAATCAATACGGCTTTAAGAATTCACTGGGAATGACAGAATTGCAATTAAGTAGAGTATGTGGAGAGAGCCTTAACCCATCTCATTAATTAATGAGGTCACTTTTTCAAGTGTTTCAGAGGAGCCCTGGGAAAAAGAAGGTGGCAATTTATTGTAATCCCTGGAGAGGTTTTTTTCTCCTTCCTCATGCAAAGTTATCTCAGACTCCCTGCCCTGTGCCAGTGACCTTCGTGTGTCCTCCTGCAGCTTCTTTGTGCAATGGAGAACAGGATCAGAGTGAAAAGGAACTGCAGCCTGTCCAGGTGTCAGGGCTTTTCCTTTGTTCAGCCAAACCTCCAGCCCTGGGTCAACACCCAGGACCTTTGCAATCAGCCCTTTCTCCTCTCCCCCTGTCCTGGGAGATGCCTCCTCAGGCCAGGGAGAGGCAGTGCCTGCTGACACATCTCTGTGTGAGCTGTGACCTCAAAAAGGCTCAACTATTTTGGGTTATGCAGCTTTATTCACACACTGGTTTGGAAAGAGTGAGTGCCTGGCCAGGGAGTGGCTCTGAACCCCACAGAGCAAGGCAGGGGTTGTTTAGGGCAGAATCTGCTGTGGGAACAGGAAGGATTCTCCCAGGCTGGGTGGGCTGGGCACAGGGCTGGGAATCAGGACAGGAGCAAGGCAAACAGGGCCATTTCTCATTTCCAGACTGCCTGGAACAGCACAGCAGCTGCTCCTGCTCCCTCCACAGATGGAAACTCAGGCACAGGCACATGGGATGGCTCCTTGAGCCAGTGGAGCATTTAGGGAAAAGTGATTCATGCTTATATTTGCAAATAAACTCCTGTTCTGTCTTTGCTTGCACTTCACAATCTGTGCATTGCTCAGGTAGGAAGAAAACTGCTGAGAGTTCCCAGGAAGGTTTCCAGAGCAGGAGATTTCCCAGCAGTTCTGTGCTGCTTGTCCAAACACCCTCAGCACAACCTCATTACTCATCCTCCCCTTCCACAAAAACTTGGTCCCCTCCTTCTAATAAGGAGCAAAAAAAGCCCTATTTTAGGCTTTTTCAGTGAATTGCTCATGATTAAAGAGCGAGTTGGGAATAGTCTGTGATGTCAAGAAGTCTCTGTATGAAATATTGAGCAGTGCTTAAGAAAGTCAACTGTATTTGTGTGGCAGAAATGGGGCTGGCCTAGGAGAGACAATGGAAAGGAGCAAGAAAGCAGCAGAGGCTGATGACTCATGAGGAGAAAATGGTTTCAGCTGGGCCAGGCTGAGATGGAGAAAGTGTCTGGGTCAAGCTGGGTCTTGTCTGCTTCGTGACGGGGTGGTGCCATGAGGGAGTCACAGCTCACTCTAAAAAGAGACATGCCAGTGTATTTATTGATATAAAGCAGTAATTTAAGAAGATTCAGTGTCGGGGTACACTTGATTATTTACTGACAGAGGACAGGGTCAGGCAGAACTGTCAGAGAGCCCTGATGTGTTGCCATGGGCAGTTCTGGAGTGGTGGTGGCTCTAAGCAAGGCTTCCAGAAGTGCCACTAGACATGGGGTGACAATGGATCTTCAGACTTTATAAAGGAAATTGGCTGGTGATGACACGTGGGCTTTGCACAAATTGTTTTGAAAGTGTGGCTGCTTGCTTCCTGGAAAAAAAAAGTGGGGGTGTTCTGCTGGCCAAATGCATGGTTTTGATGGGATTTGATGGAATTGTTTCCCCTGCTGGGCCAAGAACATGATGAGCCCAAGAGCGTGGAGCTGATGGACACCACACTTCATGTCCAGCCTGGGCAGAACCGTTTGGCACTGAGCTCAGACTCAGGGCTGGATCAAAGCCCTGCTTAGTGCCAAGGTCTGGCAGCAGAGGAAATCACATCCATGAGTGGTCAGCGTGTCCTTCTTAACCTGATTTGGCTCCAGCAGACACAGAATACTGGGAGTCCTGCCCAGCTGGGCCATCCCGGTGTCCTGTGGCACAAGGACCCTGCAGAGGTGGCATTTGGTGACAAGGTGGGATTTGGTCAAAGGGTGAACTCGATGATCCTGGAGGTCTTTCCCAACCTATGATCCTGTGATTCCAAGGTCTGTGGGGCTTTTCTGGAGAAGCCAGCCCAGTGCTGATGCCCTGACAGGTACAGAAGCCCCAGCCTTGGTCCCACTTTGTTTCTGAAGTGAGTGGCAGCTCTGGGACTGAGCTTGTAGGACAGGGCTATGTCAGAGCACCGAGAACTGATTTCCCTTTGATAATTCCCTTCCCCAGACAGCAGCACTGACAGAACCAGCACAGTTCCTCCTGCTCTGGCAGCCTGATGCAATGAAAACACGAGCTGCTGCAGGGTGACACACTTTCAAATGGGAAGGGCTGGGGAGAAACTGAGCAATGATAATAATTTTTAAAAAGTAAATATTTTATGTATTAAAATTCTCCGCAAGTCACTTCCAAGGCCCTGATGTTTATGGATGGCCATCAGAGGATTAACTAAATGCAAGGGGGATTTTTGCGTGTTTGTTCTTCAGGCACACACTTCTTTCATTGGGGTGACAAGGAGGGTGATAAATAGCACATATTAAATACACAGTGGTGCTGGAGGGTCCATCCATCTCCTCCGGGAAATTGGCTGTGTCAAGGAAGGGAAAGGCAGGCTGGGGAAGGACAAGGTCTCCAGCCCCACTGCTCCATGGAAATGCTGTCTGTGGCCAGGACTGGGGCAGCCTGGCCCAAAGGGAGTCAGGGCTGCTGGAGAGTCCTGGCTGGGAAGTGATTCCCAAGGGGGAGCACAGTGAACATCCTCAGAGTCATGGGATAATTCAGGTTAGGAGAGGGCACAGGTGGCTGATTGGCAATTCTCTGCCTCCCTACCACCACCCTTTCCTTCTTTTCTAGAACATCACTTCCAAATCTCATATTTCCCATGTATTTTAACTGTTTAATCATCCTGGATTTCCTTTTCTCCTTGTTTGTTTCCTGTATTTCAAGCACGCATTGATCTGAAGCCTGTGCAAAGCAAAAGCAGGTCAGTGGGACAAATTAATTCTCTCTGTCCTCTGTGCTAAGACTTTATGACAAGTGGCTAATCATCTTTGATTCCTCTGCTACTGCTGGTAATGACATTAGCCACGATTAACTCATTTAGCTCATCTGTGGATTTAATATCTAATTCACCAGCACATCAGAAGCGAGCAGGCTGAGATGCTCAGGAAGCAATAACCCCTTTCTCACCTGCTTGCACTTTTTTTTAAAGCACTTCAGAACGACCTCTTGGAATTCATTGATCAGCTATGAGAATCTGTGGGAGCTGGGTCACTGGGTTTGTGCCTCGGGGTGCCTCTGATGAGTGATGGCAATTAGTGCTTCCCAGGAAAGTGCAGGCTGAAGTGAAGGGAGTGTCTGTGTGGAGCAGGATGAGAGCTGGTAGTGCTCATCATTCCCAGCTACCTGAGCTCGTATTGTCACCGAAACTGTGGGAACAATAAAAACCTCCAACAACATTTTAATGTTAGAGAGTCAAGGCATTACTTTATTATCTGGCCAGGATGTTGTTCTGGCCAGGAGGTACCACAGAAATCATCTCATCCACACATAGCCCTGGTGAGCAGGGAGAATCATTCCATGACACATGGCTTTTACCCGATTCTTCAGATATTTTATACAGTAAAAATACATAGAAAAGTATTGGGTCAGTGTTCATTGGTCCAGAGTTGAGCAAACCCCCAGTATTCAGTTTCCCATTGGATCTGAATCTCCTCGCCTCTGATGTTAATTAGATTTTTCATTCTTCAATTTTCCTATCACTCTTTTCTGGGCCAGATATCTTCACCCCTTCTGGAAATGGTCTGGGGTAGCTTTGTAGAAAGCCACTGATGTCTTGCTGATGTTCTGCTGATAGCTCTTTAGCTTTGGGTTACTCCAGTCTGTTGATATGCTGAGTTTATCAGACCTCACCTGGTAGAGAAATGCCCTGGAAAGAAACCTAAAATTCCCTTTTCCCGGGATAAAGACAAACAGAACCCTTTGACTAAAGTTATACAAAATTTTTAAACTGGTATATTTTCCAACACCACGGACCATAACCCCTCTCCTTTCTCCTTGGTCCAGCACCCCTCGGGCTGTGTCCTGTGCAGGGCTGGTGCTGGATCTGTTCACAGAGCAGAGTCTGGAGAGGGCTGGGATCTGCTGGGATCTGCAGTTTGCTCCGTGAGGGAGGAGAACTGAGCCCATTCCAGCTCCAAATGGCTCCATTGTATCTGCTTTACATAAGGAGCTATAAATACCCTCCCTGCTCGCTCCGTGCTGTTTTCCCTGTCTGCATTTTTAATTGTGGTGGCAGCTGTGGCGTTTTCGAGCTCAGTGGGGAGATCTTCCTGGCTGGGCTGTGCTGGGAGGGGTCTGAGTCCCCCCAGGCCCAGGACAGCCCCAGATGTGGTCAGTCCTGGCACTGCCCTCGGGATTCAGGAGGGGAAGGGTTTGGAAAGGCAGAAGGAATGGGATCATTCAGCACCTGCAGCAGTCCCTCCCAGGCAGACCCCTGCAATGGCATCTTTTCTTCCATTTGGGCACAAAGGAATCTTCCCTGGACTTCTCCTGCTGGTCTTCAAGGGACTTGACTTTGCCAAGCAATTTTAGGAAGCAGCAGGAGCACTCTGCCTCTGATATGGGGATCTTGACCATCCTGTGGTGTTGTTTTGGAGCTGCAGAATCCTGAAGAAGGCTGAATTGTGCAGAGGTGTTGTGTTGGTAGCAGGTGCTGAGGAGAGAGAGCACCTCTTACATCCCATTGCCAGGAATTCCTGGGCACCAGGACATGGAGGCAGAACTTAGGTTTGGGGTGGATTTGCAGCTGAGCTGAAGGAAAGAGGAGCTCTGACCTTCAGGGCCTCTCTGTCTTTGCAAACAGGCACAGGTTTTTGTGCATTTCTATCTCTCAGCCCTACACAGAGGCCAGTTTGGGACCAGCCAGGACAGTTGAGGTCAGTTTTGGAAAGGATGGACATGACCTGCTCATGGCAACAGCCAAAGCTTTGGAGGTCACGCTGAGCTGCCTTTCCCCTAAACCCACCCCTGGGCCATGCCTGGGTTGGGCAGGAGTGAACAGCCCCAGGAACACGGAGCATTCCCTCCCTGGATGGTGCCAGCTGGACACTGCACACTGTCCAACCACTGCCACCCCTGTCCCTCTGCTGAGCCACACCAAACTGCAGCAGCCTGGGGCTCTGGGGGGCACGAGGAGAAAAAAAACCAACAGTCCCCAGTGCCCCCTCCCCTCCCTGGCTCTGCCCAGCTGTGTCCAGGCAGGTGACAGGGACACAGAACAGCCCAGCCCCAGGGCTTAGGCTCCCAGGACCTGCCTCTTCTGATTGAGATCATCTTCAGGTCAGCCTTGACCAGGTGAGGCCAAGATTGACCTGCAAGGTCAAGGTTATCCCCAGAAGTGTCCAAGGCAAGGCTGGATGGGGCTTGGAGCAGCCTGGGATAGTAGAAGGTGTCCCTGCCATGGCAGGAGTGGCACTGGATGGGCTTTAAGTTCATTTCCAACCCAAACCATCCTGTCATTCCATAATTCTTTGAGCCATCCAAGCTGTCCCTCCCACACCTGTCACTGAATGATTTATTTATTCCTTGATCTGGTTGTTTAGCCTGGAGCAAAGGAGGCTCAGGGGGACCTTGTGGCTCTGCACAGCTGCTGACAGGAGGGGACAGCCGGGGGGTCAGGCTGTGCTCCAGGGAACAGGGACAGGAGGAGAGGGAACAGCCTCAGGCTGGGCCAGGGGAGGCTCAGCTTGGACAGCAGCAGGAATTTCTCCATGGAAAGGGTGCTCAGGCCTTGGCAGGAGCTGCCCAGGGAGGTTTGCAGTGCCCATGCCTGCAGGTGTCCCAGGAAGGCCTGGAGGTGGCACTGAGTGCTCTGGGCTGGGGACAAGGTGGGGATTTGGCACAGCTGGGACTGGATGGGCTGGGAGGGATTTTCCAGCCTAAAGATTCTGTGATTCTGATCTGACATGGGTTTGCACAGGACCTCCTGCATAAAGCTGCACTCTATCCTGGGATTAACAAAAGATTCCCTGATCCTGTTTTTTTCCAAATCTTCTACCTAGACTTGCCCAGCTCTGCCTCAGCAGGGATTTGCAGGAGCTCCCTCCAAGGGGAAAGGACCACTGTGAGCACTGGCAGTGAGAGACCCCCAAGCCTCTGTAAATCACAGCAGTGACAGCAACTGTTTCACAATGATGTTAATAGAGGTATCTTTCATAATTAAGACATCAATTAAATTCTTGAAAATCAGGCAGAAATATCAAATAGCATTAACTGGAAAATTTCCAGTTGGTGTATCCTGTGGCCTTGTAATGGGTGGGTTAATTATCCCTCATTAAATAGATCTGAAATTAATATCAGTATCTGTCATTTCAGTTTGGCAAAGGTGGTGGCAGTCCATTGTTTTTCCAAATGTCCTGCCTGCTGTGCCCAATGGGGACAGGGGAGGCAGCCAGACATGACTCCCCTGTGCCCTGTGTCCCCCTCTCACTTCCCCTGGAGCTCTGCATCACCTCCCTGACGGACAAGAGGGAGGCTTGGAGGTCCCATGACACTTGTAGGATGAGCAGGCCTGGAGAAATGAAGCCAGTGGCCCAATTTCTGTGTTCATGGACTCACCAAGGTCTGCAGCCACCTCTGGGTCCTGCCATTCACAGCAATCCCTCTCAATCCCAGCCTTGCTTCCAAAGGCTGGAAGGACCCTGTGGGTCACCGAATGAGTCCCTTTCTTTGCAGTGCCCACCCCAGGTGTCCCTTTGTTGGACGGACACAGGACCCAGCAGCATCCCTGGGAAGGAGCTCTCCTGTCCCCAGCCTGGCTGTGTCCCTGCCAGGGAGCTGGGAGTCTGGTAATCAGCACTTGGCTTTTGGTAATTACATTATTTACTGCAACATGAAAACAGAATAATAATGAAAATCACCAGGAAGAAATGAGGCTGGCCAGAAGGAGGGTGCTCATTTTGCTGTGTGGGGTTGGACAGATCAGTCTCTGGAGCTTTTTTCTTAGATTGGTTCTGCCTCTGCTGGGGTCACTGATGAAGTGCTGGCTGTCCCTGCTAAGCCACTGCCTCAAGGTCAGCCCAGCAGCTCTCCAGGGAGTGCAGCAATGCAGGGCCTGAGGTCACAGCATGAATAAACCCCCCTTTCCCTTGGAATAAATCTCCTTGATTCCGTGTGCCCAGAATGCAGCCACTTCCCTTTGGCTCCAATTTGCAATTTATATGCCAGTGTTTTCACTGCTGGAAGAATCAATACACCTGGACAAGGCTTGAAATCAGCAGCATCCAGCGCTGGCCAAAGCAGAAGGCTGGAATTTATTCGGAAGGTGAACTCCCAAGTTGTTTTCTGCAAATTAAATGGTGTGGAAGACCTGAGGGGCAGGGTGAGAACACAACCCCAAGCCACGTTGTGGGATGTGAAGATCTGCTGTCAGGTCCAGCAGATCCTGTCTCCCATGCCATGCCATCTCCCCTGGCTGTATTTCTTGTAGGTCCACAAAACAGATTCTCCCAGGGTTTAACCTCTCCCTAATTAATTTGAGGCTGCAGCCCCTAGGCTTTAAGTCTTTCTGAGTTCCCAAGTCAGAAAAGAGAAGCATCTGTGTCTGGAGGGCTGAAATATTGGGAAACACAGAGCTCTCCATGCCCCCTCAGGCAGGATCCCAGAGCTGTGCCTTCCACGTGAGGCATTTCCAGGCTGTAATGAAATCCTCCTCTCCCTCTGAGCAGAAGGCATTCAAAACAAGCAAGCAAATCTTAGAAAACTCGAAGGTGGCTTGATTATTCTGAAGCATTTCCAGTGCTGTCACCTCCGGTGGTTTTAATTGCAAGCTCCGGGATGATGGGAGTTTCTTTCAGCCCTGGGATCAGGCTTTGTTTTGTTTTCCAGGATGGGGGTGGGAAATGCAGTCTCTGAATGCTGTGACACCAGAACAGTCACCCAGAGTGTGCTACAGAGGAGTTTCTTCCCATATGGAGTTATAGAATCCTCAGATTCCGGCAGTTTCCAACATCCTTCTTTCATGATTAAAATATTCAGCCAATTATTTTATTTTTTAATAAAGAGTTTCTTTCCTAATAACAGACTTACAATATTGAGTTCTCTAATCAGAGCTAAAGGTTGGAGAAGAGCAGGGGTGGGAAAGGATCACAGGATCCAGCCCTTCACCCTGCCACGTGAATGTTCCCAGCTCTCCCAGCCTGTATCCTACTTTTTTTCCAGTTGAAACTCCTTGCTTTGTGTCCTGTCCATGCTGGATTTGAAGCCCTAGTCTGTCCCTCTTTGCAGTTGGACCTGGAGAGTCACTGTTTCCATTCAGTCTTCCCTACACAAAATCAATCCAGCTCATGCTTTCACAGATCTGATTTTCCTGCCTTCCTCTCCTGACTTATCCTGAACTCCCCAGCTGCTCCACATCTTTCCTCTGCCACAATGTCCTGCTGCTCCCCTGGATCTTCACCCATGCTGAGGAGGGAGGCAGAGCTGTCTCAATTCCCTCCAGATGCTGGTGCTGCCTTTCCTCCACCCCCCAAAAGATTCTCCTTTTCCTCCAGCAGCAGCACTTTAGTGCAGATCACAGAATTATGGAATGGTTTGGGTTGGAAGGACCTTAAAAATCATCCAGTGCCACCAGTGCCATTGCAGGGACACCTTCCACTATCCCAGGCTGCTCCAAGCCCCAGTGTCCAGCCTGGCCTTGGACATTGCCTGGGATCCAGGGGCAGCACAGCTTCTCTGGGCACCCTGTGCCAGGGCCTCACAACCTCACAGGGAGGAATTTCTTCCCAATATCTAATCTAAATCTCCTTTCTTTCAGTTTATAACCATTGTCCTGTCACTCCAGTTCTTGATGCAAAGTCCCTCTCTGGCTCCCCTGTAGCCCCTCCAGACCCTGGAAGCTGCTGTGAGGTCTCCACTCAACCTTCTCCTCTCCAGGCTGATCAGCCCCACATTCCTCAGCCTGTTTGATGCCTTTTAGTTGTGTTCAGTTCCATTTAGGTGACAGATCAAGCTGTGACAATTTGGAGAAAACTGTTAATTTTGGAGTCAAAACCCCCTCCAAGCCTGCAGGGAAGTCTGCAAAGAAGAGGTACCAGCAGTGGTGACATTTGGGCAAGGTGAGCATTTATAAAATGAGACATTTGCTCTCCACAGCTCCCTGAAAGGAGGTTATGGGGAGGTGGGGTTTGGTCCCACCTTGCCCCAGTAAACCAGTGACAGGACAAGGGGAAATGGCCTCAGGTTGTGCCAGGGGAGGTTCAGGCTGGATATCAGAAAAAATTCAAGGCCAGGTAGGGATGGGGTTTGGATCAGCCTGGTCTATGGAAGGTATCCTTGCCTATGGCAGGGGCTGGGACTGGATGAGCTTTAAGGTCCTTTGCAACCCAACCCAGTCTGTGATTCCATAAAATTTCTTCACTGGGAAAGCAGTTAAACACTGAACAGGCTCCCAAGAGAAGTGGTAGAGTCACTCCCTTGGAAGTATCCAAGAAACAAGTGGACCTGGCACTTCATGATATGGTTTAGTGGGAATGGTGGGATTTGGTTGAAGGCTGAACTGCATGTTTTATCTTGGAGGTCTTTCCAACTTTATTGGCTCTGTGATCCAGCCTGGTCCATGCTGGGAACAACCTGACTGGTCCTCCACCAGCCCAAGTCTGACCATGAGGATGTGCTTGTGGCATTGGAGGTCTGTGACCTCCAGGTACCTTTGTCAAGGTGTGCAGCCTTCAGCTTGAAATGTCCCCAGAATGGCCATAGCCATTTGTGAGACACATTTTTTGGATTTCAGCTGCCCACAGCCCAGTGACCCCGAGGTGATCAATCCCCTGTGGAGCTGCTGCTTTTTATTTTAGTGTAGGAACATGTTGGGCACAGAGAACAGGGCAGGGCTGGGAGCTCTGCCCACACCTCAGCAGGATGGAGGGAGAAACAACCCTGAGCCTCTGAGTGGCTGCAAGGCAGAGGGGATGCTTTTAATAAAGTGCAAATCACGTGTTTGAGATGAAACAGCACCCCCTCCACCCCCCAGGATTTAATTGTGTGCCAACCACAAAAGAATGGCCATTAATTTTCTCCCAGCTCATAACAGAAAGTTTCCCACTATATGAAAGCTTTAATAAGATTACCCATAAACTTTATGTGTTTCGGAGCAGTCCAGGAAATTACAATTATCTTGTGCTTGCTACAGAATAGGTAATGCCATCAATAGGAAAAATGTCATCGCCTGTGAAGGTCCCCAGCCCAAAGGCATCATTAATGTGCCGTGTAATTTGCTGGGCTGTAATTAAGGCAGCGCTGTGCCCACCTCGGGAGGGGTCAGGGAGTACAGAGGGGGGGGTTGATGCTCTGTTGAAGGTCCTGTCCCTCGGGCTGTGCCCAGCTCCTGCCGTGTCCCCGCCGTGCCCGGGACGATGCCAGGCGAGCATCCCTCTTGTCCCCGCACGGAGCTGCTGCTGCCACACCGGGATTGTGTCAAATCCCCACACCTCCGGCCTGAAATTGCCCATTTAACTGCCTTTTTTCTCTCCTTCCCATTTTCCCGGCGGTTCCCGGGAAGCTGCCCTGTCCCTGCCATTCACTAGGTGGAGATCTTTAGTTGTCCACCGGCGCCAAGCTCTGGTTTTTCATTCTGTGCGAGCGGGAGCTGCCGCAAAACTCGGCTGATGAATTTTCAGATGCTCTTTCAGATCTTTAATTCTCCTCTGGGATGCACAGCTTTTTTTGCCGGGAACATATGGGCTGACAGGAAACAGGTCTTTCTGCAGCTCGGCTTTCACAACCTCCCGTGTTTGATTTGTATTATTTAGCGGCTGATGAGAATGAAAACACTTAAAAGGAGATTTGCCTAACAAACTAATGAAAAGTAAACGAGAGCATCAACAACGAGGGAGAGCAGCTCCCTACAACCCACATCGTGTGCTGGAGAGACCCCGATTTCAGCAGCTTTGCCACACCATTCTCCCACAGGGATGCTCCAGCACACCCTGACCTCCGGAGGGCTAAAACCCTCTCACATTGAGCTGTTTCAGAGTTTGACCACGTCATCTTCAGCAGAAATGTTGTTGCTAAAGATAAAGCTCTCTCTGAGCAGCCTCAGCAAGCAAAGCAGCACCAACACTCCTGTTTTCTTTGCAGGGAGATTGGAGCTGAGATTGGCAGGGCCAGCAGGATTAGACATCCCTCTGTTGCAAATTTCCAGCCAGCGAGAGCAAAGAAAAATGAGATCCCATGGGTGGAAGGACAGTGTTTCTCCACAAGAATTCTCTCCACTGCAGCCAGGAACTAATTAGGAGAGCAGCTGAACCCTGAGTGTTGTCAGCAGATGAATATTAAACTGGCCAAATGCACATGCATACAATGAGGTGCCCTAAACGTGACAATCACATTTCTGATAAAACAAACCAGGGAGGGAGAAATAGGCCAAAGGGATGGGGCAGCAACACAGGGCAGCTCTCTGGCCTTTTATTTAAGCATTCACATGGAGATTTGGATGAAAAATGAAGATTCAGTTACGGAATGCTTTAATTTTTTTATCACGAGGGAGTGTTGAAAAGTGTCTTGGTCTTCACTTGAAAACACTTCAGCTGGAAAGGAACATTTTGTCAAAAATGTTTTTGAACTGTGTAGATTCAGGCGCAAACCTGTTCAACTCTCTGCTGAAACATCTTCAAGTCCTTCTTTCAAAGACTGAAATGTCTTGCAGAGGGATCTTTTCCAGGTAAGTGTTATCAAAATGCTGTTGAATGGCTCATGGCAACCTGTTTTCCCTGGACAAGTTGTGTTGGGAGTGTTTTTCCTCTCATCACACTGACCTGCAGCCCCTGCACAACACTGGGATGCATTTCTCGCTTGTGAAGGGAAAATATCTGAGTAAGGAAGAGAAGCAGTGGAGCTGTGAGCTGGGATCACTGGGAGTGTGGCAGAGACCTCCTGAGGCTGGGGTGGCTCTCCAGTTGTCCTGGCAGCTGCAGGACAGGGATTGGGAGGCAGAAATGCTGCAGGACAGGAATGCAGAGAGAAGGAGTCAAGGGAAGAAAGGCAGCAGAGCAGAGAGAAAATGAGATGGGGGAAGTGGGATGGAGGGGCAGGAACTGGGTCTGGGCACAGCTCTGATGTGTGAGGGGTTTTCTGTGGGATCTCAGGATGGAAACCCTGCTTGGAATGCTCCTCAGCATGGGAAGAAGGGAGTGTTCTTCAAAGGAAACACTGTTGGCGTGGAAATATGTCCTTGTTTTTGCAGAGAATCGCTGGAAGCCATTAAAAAAAAAAAAAAAAAAAGAAGCCTTTCCCTTTCCCTTCCCTTCCCTTCCCTTCCCTTCCCTTCCCTTCCCTTCCCTTCCCTTCCCTTCCCTTCCCTTCCCTTCCCTTCCCTTCCCTTCCCTTCCCTTCCCTTCCCTTCCCTTCCCTTCCCTTCCCTTCCCTTCCCTTCCCTTCCCTTCCTTCCCTTCCCTTCCCTTCCCTTCCCTTCCCTTCCCTTCCTTCCCTTCCCTTCCCTTCCCTTCCCTTCCCTTCCCTTCCCTTCCCTTCCCTTCCCTTCCCTTCCCTTCCCTTCCCTTCCCTTCCCTTCCCTTCCCTTTTTCCTTCCTCCTTTTCCTTTTTTCTTCCTCTTTTTCGTTTTTCCTCTTTCCCCTTTCCTCTGCCTTTGCAATTGCCTCTCTGCCTTCACCTTCTTTTCATTTTCCTTTTTCTTTTTTCCTTTCTCCCTCCCTGCATTCTCTGCCCTGTTTCTCCCAGCCCCAGCTGGGATGGCTGCACAGAAATACCCAGCCAAGTCGAATGCATCTCTGCTCTCTGCAATCCTTCCTGTCAGCAAGACTGATGGACGTGTGCAAATAAGGGAGGGCTGAGAAATTACCTTGACTCTGTGCCACAGATTTTCTCAGGAGCTGAGCTGCAAAGTGGCCTCTGGAAATGCAGGGCAGACAATGGAGGGGAGAGTAATGGACTGGGATATCTAATTCAAGGAAGAGGAGGGAGATAGGGAAATGTAGCACCTCAATGTGGGAACAAACCCAAGGATTCTTCATTTCCTTCACGTTTAGCTCCATTTCCATGCAGGGAAGAGATTAGAGTCCCTGGAAATTACCATGCCATCTGTCTGAGGGTCTGGACTGCCCTATGGCCTCTGGGGAGAGACTCAGCTCCTTCCAAAGGGTCATTCCGTCCTCAAAGCAACATTTGCATGGCCAGATTTGTTCCCTGGGTTTCTCCAGTGACTGCAGGGGGAGCCTTGGCACCAAACTTAGGCTGGACAGCTCTGAGGCAAGGGGGGAAAAAGCATCCATTCCATTGGAAATATGGGAATAAAGCCCTAGGTGGAGGATTTCTAAATCCAAGGGTGGTCACTGGTCCTTGGCTACTCAGAATGGAGCTGCACCCAACACAAAGCTGGGCTGGTTTTTCAGTTTGCTCTGAAAATAAACTAATAACTGCCTCAGAACACCCTCAGTTAAGCTTTCAAGCCCTGGGAAGGGGGTGTGGAACAGTGTGGGGGGAAGCAGGCAACTTGTTATTCAGCTTCCAACACCCCACAAACAGAGGGGTGGTTTAGGAGGAACATCTGGCGGGAGCCACAGTGAGGGGGAGTAGCCCATTCCCAGGATTTGATTCCAAAGCAGTATCTGTCATTTTGGTGACAGTTTCTCATGCAATCCCAATGAATCCCAATAGATGAGAGTCTGCACTAAAGCTCCAAGAAGGAGCAAACCCAGCTTGTGTTTAAGATCCCAGCTGGTTTCCATCAGCAGAGTTTATTCATTTTGGGCTGAGCAGAGGGATGCAGAAAAAGCAAGTGAAGCTGCAGAAATCAGTTTGGTTTCAGAATCAAGCTGTATTTTAATGAAGAAACAAATTCAGTGCTGAAAAACACCAAGTGAGAAGAGTTTCTTTTACAAACTTTCATGGTGAGGAGCTTTTGTTCTCTTCAGGCCACTCCTTTCTTGGGAAGAACAAGAGACTTTTGGAAATGAGGCACAAGCTTTAGAAGGCTTTTCCATGCTGGATCAGTTCCTTGGTGGAAGCTGTGCTCTCCTCAAACCCTCCCTGAGTCCTCCTCTGGGAATGACAAGGTGAAGATGGTGAACTCAGTCCTAAAAATCTCCTGCTGGCTTTGAAGCTTGGCTTCTGCAGCAGTCAGGATATAAACACATCCCTGAAGTGGGAAATGCATCTCATGGGGTCCTGAGGCTCAAAACAGCTCCAGAGGCTGGAAACAGCTGAGAAGTGACTCTGGATCCATCCAGAATGAGCCTTCCCAGATCAAGCCACTGAGGAGAAACATCAGCATTTGAGAGAGGGAGCCTGAGATTTTCCTTCCTTCTCTAGAGAAACAAAATCTCAAAGATCACCTTACAGCAAACTGGTAAGACACAGGCTGGATTAAGATGATAATTTGGATATAAAATTGGCTGGAACACTCAACTGAAAGGATTGCAATCTCTCTTACACAGCACAACTTGTGGCTGCCTCCCTGCAGCATCCCTTGGGCTGATCCTGGTGTCAGCACTGCTCAAGGTCTCTAGTAAGAGCCTGGATCCCGGGGTGGAGAGCAGAGGGTGGGGAGAAGAGGGTGGAGAGCAGAGGGTGGAGAGCAGAGGACAGGATGGGGAGCAGAGGATGGAGAGCAGAGGATGGAGAAAAGAGGATGGAGAGCAGAGGATGGAGAGCAGAGGGTGGAGCCTGGATGAAAGCAGGATGGGGGAAGCAATTAATCCCCCAGGAAGGGCAGGGCTGCCCTTCAGATGAACCTCAGGAGCTTCACAGGCTCATTGCAAGCTCAGTGCTGGGGATGCTGGAAACACACCGGGCTGTGGTAGCAAGGGTGAACCAAGCAGGGAAAAGGCAGTGATTATTCCTTGACAGGTGAGCTGGGAAGTGTCTCCAGCTTTTGACTCTGCAAAGAAAGACCTGGATATTCTGGTGCAAGTCCAGTTGAGGTAACCAGGATGATTGGAGCATCTGATGTAGACTGGAATGGTTCTGGTTTAGTCTTGGGAGGAGAAGGCTTTAATTTGGGAGAGCAATGTTCTTGCTTTTTTCAACTCCAGTGGGGAGATGTAGGGAAGACAGTGCACAACTCCCCTTGGAAGTGCCTGGAGTCTGGCAAAAAGGCAACAGGAAATGGTTGCAATGCAGGAAACATTGATTATAAATGAGGAAAAATATTTTAAGCCTGAGAGTGCTCAGCCACTGGAACAGGAGCCCAGAATGGCTGTTGGATCTTCATTCCTGAGAATTGTAGAGTCTCAGAATCATGGACTGGTTTGGGTTGGAAGGGACCTCAAAGCTCATCCCATTCCACCCATGGCAGGGACACCTTCCACTGTCCCAGGCTGCTCCAAGCCCCAATGTCCAGCCTGGCCTTGGACACTGCCAGGGATCCAGGGGCAGCACTGTGCTGCCCTCTCTGGGGCCTGCCCACCCTCACAGGGAAGGATTTCTTCCCAATATCTAATCTAAATCTACTCTCTTTCAGTTTAAAACCACTGCCCCTTGTCCTGTCACTTCACACCCTTACCCAAAGTCCCTCTCCAGCTCCCTTGGAACCTCTTTAGATACTGGGAGGTGCTCTGAGATATTCAAAGCTCCACTGTGCAAGGCCATGAGCAAACTGCTCAAATTCACATGTCTGTTCAGTCTCCATAATCTCAAGCTTTGATGATTCTCATCCTGAAGCATCCAGCAGAGAGCAAACAGGAGGAAGAGGAGAAGGGGTTTAGTGTGGCTGCAGGACCAGGCTGTCCATCAGTCAGGGGGTACCCTGGCCTTCACAAAGATGATATTCAGAGCAGGTATCTCCAGTGAAATTGCAGTGAAGAAGATGCACCTGACACACCAAGGTGAGGCTTTGCATGAGTTATTGCCATGGCCTGGCAGATGCAAAGCAGGGTGAGCAGTGCTTCTTCAAGGCAACAGGTTTCAACTGAAAATGTTTTTGGATGAGACGGAGCTGTTATTCCTATGGAAGAGTTGGACTAAATTAAAAAAAGGTACTTTTCTGGAAAGAAAACACCTTCAGAATCCTCGCTGAAAACTCTCACTGCTCTCTGAATCTCATCTCCTAGAGATGAAATAAAGCCCAGGGTCCAACAAAAGGCCCATTTTCCCTTGTTCTCAGCTGGCCTCAGGATGGGCTGCAGGGAGCTGGGGAGGTTTTTGTGCTGCTCCCCCCAGCAGGGCAGGATGGCTGCTGGAAGGATGCAAAGCCCCATCCTGCTGCCCACATCCCACAGGGATGCTGCTAAAGGAGCTGAACCAAATGTTAATCTGTGTCTCACTGTGGCTTGGCCTTTCTTTTATCCTCAAACCCAGCAGGCTGCATTCCTGGAGTGGGCCAGGCCTTGCTGTCCTACTTCAGCAGCTCTGGAAAAGGTCTGCAGGGATTCCTGGTGCTCTGCCCTTCACCCTTACCTCCCCTCTCTCCTCTCCTGGTGTGTCCCATCCACTGGGGGCAGGAACAGATCTCTCCCTGTGCTGTGTGCAGGCAGCTCTGGGCAGGGTCTGGCAGCACCCAGGGCTGTGCTGCCTGCAAAAGGGAATTTTTTCATCTGGGAGGCAGATTGTAGTACCTCAGCCTGGCAGAGTGGGTTCAGACCCACAAAGAGGGGGCAGTGGGTCCCCTCTGCCTTGAAAAGTGACCCCTGGGAATTGTGTCCTGCAGTCAAAGCAGTGGCTGTGATTTGTGCCGCCCCAGACTGTCCTGTGCAATGAACCCACTGCCATTCCTCGAGGCTGAGAATGGAGCACTCCAGGCATGGAGCTGATCCCTGTGCACAGGAGACTTCTCCAGCCTGATCCCATGGCTCTCCCAAGGTGTTTCTCTGAGGGAATCCCTCTCCAGGGTGCTTTGCTCGAGTCCCAGCAGAGCAGCTCTCTCCTCCCTGCTGTCCCTCAGCATCTGGGCTCCAGGAACAGCCCAGGGCACAGAACAGGGGAGAAGACCTGAGGTCCCAGGAGGCAGAATTTCACAGACCTGGGGTTTGTCCTTCCCAGGGTAGGTGGAGCTCATCCCTCTGAGCTCTCTGGCCTGAGTTGTCTCCCCCTTTCTGCCTGTGAGGTGGCTGCTTTAACAATTCTTCCACCTCAGCTTCTCAGTGCCATCATGGTGGTGTTTGGCTGTCTCCAGCTGTGCTGGCTGGTGCTGGAGCTGGGAGTGTAGAGAATGGGCTAGTCCCATCTCCAGGAGCTCAGGGACCATCTCTGCACCCTGCTGGGATGGCAGTCAGAGCCTTTCCTTCCGTGTTGATGTGGGGATCTGCACAGACCTGCCCTGCACAGAGAGGAAATGTCCTTAACTGCCCCTTTTAGGTGCAGAATAAGCATTTCTCACCTCTCTGACTTGGGGACACCCCAGTGCCAGGGACCCAGGCACCTGTGTAGGAGAAGATGTAGAAACTTTGGACGAAAGGAGGTTGTTTTCTGTGTCATCTCTCACTTTTGGGACCAAATTCTTCCCAGTTCTGTCCTTGAAGCTGAAGAAAATCCCCTCAACCCTGCAAACTGGGACAGCAGCAGAGAGGCAGCTGGAATTCACTTTCCTTCCCTGTCTATCCCTAGGAGGTGATGGAGCTCCTCCCTACTCGGATCTGTCTGAATGACACTGTTGGCTTCCCCAGGGACAAGGAGTGTGGGAGTGTGACTGTCATCCAGAAGGTGTAAATTCAGCTCTGGGGTGTGCCCTGCTTGGCCAGAAGCACCAACAGGGTCTGTCTTGGCTGGAACTTGCTCTGAAGTCTGAGAGAGGCAGAGCCCAGCAAGGTGGGACATGAGAACTCCAGGCAAGGAGGGATCAGAGGTGGGTCCACTTCTCTAATTCTGCCAAAAATCCCTGCCACTGGGAAGGCCTGGGTGGAAGAACCTGATGTCTTCAGACACTGGCATTCCTGCCAGCATTAATTTTCTAGCTGGCAGAGATGGCCAGTGACAAAAGCTTTTGCCAGGAACAGTGGAGAGCAATTTCTGGGGTGGTTGATCTCCTATTCCAGTCAGCACCATTGTCACAGGTGGTGGAAAAAGCAATTACACTGCAAACACCCCAGCTGGAGTGGAGCCTGAGACCCTGGCAGTGAGCAGGCAGGGACAGAGCTGGATTGCATGGCCATGGTGACAGCATCCTGCTCCCAGCCCTGCAGCACAGTCAAATCACCCCAGTTTGGGACAGGATCCCACGTGTGCTGAGGATCCAGCTGCTCCCATGGCCTGGAGGAGTTTGGAATTATGCACAGGGCTGGCTCTAGGAAGATTATTTTCCATGCACAACCCCTCTGTTTCCTGGTGCTGTTACTGAGAGGCTTCTGCTGCTGCTGTCAATGGCAGAGCTGGGGGATTTGCATGGGGATGGCTGCACTGGGGCTCTTCCAGCTGGGAAGGGGCAGGTAGGGCAGGAGAGGAGAGATCAGCCTCCAGTGTGTAGCCCTGCATGCAGTCTGTGGGCACAGGGCTGTCACAAAGCCCCTGTGCCCCTTGCTGCCCATTTTCTGCACAAGCACAGCAGTTCTGTGCCACCAAACCCAGCCCATCCTGGGGACAGATGGGGGTGACAGCTTTGTTCCCAACAGAGAGCCCTGGAGGGACAGGCTCACTGCACAAGGGAGGAGGGGATTTCTTTTCTGATGCTGGAAAGACCAAGTTAGGACCTTGTTTGAGTTCATCTCTGCTGGGAGCCAGCTGCCAAAGCCATTTCCAGGGTGTGAAGGAACATCACACCCAGCGAGGCAACCATGACCTGAAAGTCTCCTGCTCTGGGTCCCACGTGCAGAGCTTGCTTAAGTCTGATTCCAGAACTCAGTGAAGCCTCTGAGGCTCTGCAGGAGTCCTCTTCCAGTCCCACCTATCACCTCATGTGAGGAATTGGAGAGTGCAGTCGAAAGTCTCCAACCCTGCCAAAGAAAGAAGCTCCCATAAGATAAACCACCACACCAGGAGCTCCAGATGAGCACAGATGGCAAAAAGGAAGGTGCTAATTCCAGGCCTAAACAGAGGTGAAGGTTTGGAACTAGCCCATGGGACTAAATTTCCACTGTGCAGACAGTGGGAAAGGAAACCACAGCTCACCCCTGCCAGCCCTGGTTGTGGGAATGTCTGTGACCACCCTTTGAATATCTGGAACTGTACAAAAGTGGTGCCTCCAGAAGAACAACTCAGGGACCACTGAGAAGAGCAGGGTGAAGCAGGACCAGCTGTGGGATCCATGGTGTGGTGATATCTTCTGCTTAATCTCTCTCACTGTCCTTCTCTCCCCTCTCTTCTCTCTTCCTATTTCTTTCTATGCCTTTACCCCCCATTTACTGTTAAATAAATCCCTTCTGTTGACTTTGGCCTTTGGTGTCCTTTGCACTTTCATTTGGGCAGAGGCACCTCTTACAATCCCATTATAACCCTTTGCTTCTTCATCTCCTCCTGTCCCTGTCCCTCCACTGCCTGCTCAGGCTCCCTGTGGTCTTGTGACCCAAATGCTGAGGCCACTGACCTCCTTTTTCCCTTCTTCTTGCTGCCCAGTTTGATATTAGCTCCTGGCCAAGGAGAAAATAGGGCAGCTTCCTTGGCTGACCTCAGAGCTGAGACATCCTTACAGAATAACTTCTTTGGAAGGCCCAAAACATCCAAGAGAAGGGATGTGAGCAGCAGGGGAGGCTGAGACAGCTTCTGGAATTTGTCCTGGTCTGCTGGCTGCTCTCAGTGCATTTCTGCCCATTGCTCCATTCAGGAGAGAAGCAGGGGCTGAAATAATCCTGCATTTGGGGCAGTGTGACCAGTGCCAGCTCCTGGTGGCCACCAAGAGCTGGTGGCATTTCTGGGGTCTCTGAAGGCCACCGGGGGCAGGGGCACAGGGAGCAGATTGAGGGAGGGGATCATTCCTTTCCTCTGAGCACTCCTGAGGTCACCTCTGAGGTGCTGTGTGTGCTTTGGGGGCTGGAGCACGATGGGGCTGTGCTGAGGGAAAGGCTGAGAGAGCTGGAATGGTTTGGTGGTAAGAACAGAAGGCTGAGAGATGCTCCTGCTGTTCCTGAGAGAGGCTGAGGCTGTGGGATGGCTGGAGCTGCCTCTTGGTGGAGGTGCCTTGCAGAAGGACCCAAGGGAACAGACACAGCCAGCAGGAATCTCACTAAATGTAGAGAGAAATGAAACTCCCAAAATGAGGGACACCCAGCCTTGAAGTAAAGGTGTGATCTCCATCCTTGGCTGCTTGAAACTTGAGACTCTGAGCAACCTCCTCCATCATTGCTGGCAGCCCTTCCTGAGCAGGGCTTGGACTGGAGACCCCTGGCAGTCCATCCTGGCACGAATTATTCCATGAATCTGTGGTTTTAAGACTGTTGGGAGAGAAGAATGGTACTGGAGATCTGATCCCAGCAGGGGTGAGGCCACTGACCAAAGAGGAATTGCTCCCTTGGTCTCCCATCCCAGCTTTGTACTTAATCTGCACCTTGGCTGCAGGAGATGAAAAAATAACTGATTCATTCATAGAGGAAATTCAATTAAGCAGCAGCCCCAGCTTCGTGAATATTTAAAGGGCTGGAGATGTGCTGTGAAGGGCATTGGTTGGGCAGCTGTGCAGAAAATCCCTTGTAAGTCTTTAATAAAACTTCATGAGGCAAAGAGCAGCAGGGCAGTCAGGAGGGAGACCTGCTCTCCTGCAGGAAAGGGAGCAGAGCCTGGGACACAGCCTGGGGCTGGGATGGAGATCCCTGGGTGCTCCTTGAGCTGGACATGTGCTCAGCAGGGCATGGCTGTGAGAGCAGAGCTTCCAGCAGAACACATTCCTGCAGTGGCTTTGCCTGCAGAGGCAGCAGGGCTCTCCCAGCTGCTGCTCCCCAGCTGGGTCTGGATTTTAGGCATTTTCCTGCTGTTAGTGATGTGACACCTTGTGGTGTGTAAGGTCAGGGGACAGGCTGGAGTCCAGGCTGGGGCATGATGCTTTTTGAGCTCTCCAGCAGTTCATCATCAGCAGAGCCAGAGAAAACACCTTGTCCAGCTGCAGCCCAAGGGTGGCCTTTAGCTCCCAGCTCTGCTGGACAGACACAGCTCATCCCCAGTCAGGGGGTCCCTCAGGTGGGCTCAGCCAGCACCAGGCTCTGGTGGCCCCACTGATGAGCCCTGGGAACTTCTCCCCATGCAGGCACAGCCTCGTGGTGCCTCTCTCTCATCTCTCCTTCAGCTCCTCTTGGGAAGTTTCAGTTCAGGGTTTCTCCTGAGCTTCTCAGTCTGTCTTGCAAGCCCAGGGATCAGGAGCTCCCCAGCAAAGGACAGCAGGGCAGCTCTGCAAGGACAGTGCAGCAGCATCTCCAGAGTGCTCCTGCTAGCTGCAGCTCCTCTGTCCTGCCTGTGCCACCACCCAGTGACCCAGAGAAATCTGCCTCTGCCAAACCCAGCCAGGGCTGGGACACACCCAGAGCCTGGGCAGCTGAACTCCCAGAGCCAACACCAGGCTTCCTGCTCACACAGGAGGGGTTGGTTTAATATTTGCCATCAGTGACATCTGTGAGCAGCCCAGGATCCTGCCTTGCTCAAGTGACAATCACCGTGGTGGCACTGGTGGCACTGTGGTGGGCAGCAGTGGTTGACCAATGTGTTCCTGGGTGGAAAAACAACCCTTAGCACTCATCAATCATAATTTAAATCTTAGTCAGTAACTTAGAAATAATTTTCAGGCTGCTGGGATGACTTCAGCCATGGTAAGGATGATGGGAAGGTCACAGAAAGCAGCACCCACTGCACTTCCCTGGCTTCCTGTTCAGGGATGCAGGGACAGTGAGGCAGGAACACGGGTCACAGTGACCTTCCCAGTGTCTGTTTGCCCTTCCTTGTCCTCTGTTTTCAGCCTTGATGCACTTCTGGTTTCAGAGCAGGGCAGGCCACCAACTCCTGTGACTGATGTGCAGGTGGGGTTTGGTGGGTTTGTTGTTGTTTTTGATGATGATTCTCCCAAGGGAACATCCTGCCAGGCAGTGCTGGTGCTCCCAGCTCTGCCCATGCTGACCACACCTGTATGAGGTGACAATGCCAGCAGGTGCTGCTGCCAGCTGGGGTCAGTGCCCAGTGCTGTGCCTCTGCAGGGAGGGTCCAGGACACAAGGACAGGACAAGGTTATACTTCCCAGAGCACTTTCCCACCTCCTGAGGCAGAGTCCAGGCTTTGTTCCAGTCTGGACTTCCAGGACAGCTGCATTTCTTACCCAAATGAGATTTGCTGTCACTGAAGAAGATTCCATCACGCTCCAAGAGCAGAGCTGTCTGCTGGAATCCTCATCCCAGCAATCTGACACTCAGAATTTGATATGACAAAGTTCAAATTAGCTGTCTTGTTCCTTCCTAGAAATGCCATGGAGCATGAAGTCCTGCCTATGTTCATCCAGACCCACTGGTAGCTCTCTCTGTCAAAATCTAACTTTTGAGAAGAATCCTTCAGGATGAAAGGAGCTGAACAATATCATTATTATGTATCTGCTTCTGAAATTAAAATCAGGTGCTCCAGTGCTTTGGAGAATTTTCTGTATTGGCCTTTGAAGAATCATCTCCAGGGCAAATCCTTCTCCAGCTGAAATCCAGGATTTAACACATGAATGCTGCCCTTTGCTGGAGGAAGGAATGTCTAGGAAATGGACCTTGAAGCAATAAGTAAATGCAGCAGTTTCTCCTGGTGTGCAGCTGCTGAAGCAGTGAAAGACAGAGAAATATGAAGGACAGGCTGCTGTAACATATGAGCTCTGTCAACAAAAGAAATGTCATGTCAGCCTTGGATGAACACCCTCAAATCAACAGCGGACACTGGATTGACTCAGCTGGTGTCAGGATGTCCTATTAAGAGATGGATGACTTCAGAGGGAGAATTTCTCAATCCATTTAGATGAAGAATTTGCCTCCAAATTCAAAAGGAGGTTCTCAGCAGAATTGCTTTAAAATTTATAACCCAGCATCTGTATCTCTTTTGTTTCCCCGGTGAGGCAGAGGCAGGAAGGTGAAATATTCCCAGAGTGTGTCTGGACCTCACACTCCTGCCCAGACCCTCCACACTCCCTGCTGCTGGGACTCATCACTCTTCTCCCTCCCTGTCCCTGGTGCTTCCTCTGGTGCAGCCAATGTAATCCAGGGCTGGATCATAATTCACATTATGAGTTTGGGCTCCAGACTGCTCTGGCCAGAGGCTTTGGGAGTTGCCAATCTTTTGTTCAGGATGGCTTTCCTGTCCTGAAAGCTGCAGTCAGGAGAAAATAATTTGCCCTGGCAGACTGGGAAGGAGGATGGGGAACTGCTGCCTGTCTCTGACTCCTTGGCTTTTCACATGTGCTCTTCATCTTTTCCAAGATCCCAGGCTGCCAGATTGGTTTTCCACTCTTCCACTGGTGAAATTCAGCAGCAACTAAAGGAAACAGGCTGAGTTCAAATGGCATTTAAACAGCTAAACTTAGGCATCAGTGGCATTCCTCCATCCTCATTGAAATCCCTTGGGAGCTGGGTTGGAGCAATCCCAGAGATCCCTGCTGGAATAGGAGTGCACAGTGAGGAAATCAGCAGAGCTGAGTGAAGGTTCATTCCTGCCTGGTGCTGACAACTCCTACCTGGACAGGAGAGGCCCTGAATGAAGGGAGTCACTGAGACCTTGTGAAGGTTTGACCTTGGGATGGCCTGGGATGGCAGCATTCCCTGCTGTTCCTTTCCATGGGATAATTGGTGCTCCCAGCCCAGGGAAAGTCCTTCAGCAGCTGAATGCAGCTGAGAGTGGTGGGAAGGAGAGGAGAGGCACACCTGGGCTTTTGACCTTCCCAGTGAATATTCCAAGTGCTTGTGGGTGGAACCACTCCAAAAGGGCAGCTCTTGTCCCTCTGAGCTCCTTTTCCAGCAGGCAATCCCAGACCATTCATTCCCAGCCCCTCATTTACCAGCTGCAACCTCAGCACAACCTGGTGTGGGATCAGCAGACCCTTGTCTTGTGGCCACATCCAGTTCTCCTGACTTTCCTTGGTTTGGGAGCAATCACATGGTCTGAACTGAGCTGGACTTTCATGGCCTTGGGAAACCCGTGTGGTGTCCTTTCATTCAGGGATGGCTTTAAATAGGGCTGCCCAAAATCCCCCTCAGCATCAGTAACGCTTTGTGAGTTTGTCAGACGTTCAGTTTCTCAAAGTCTGCTTAAGATTTCAGTTTAACCAGTTTTAAGTCAGATTTAGAAGTCTTGAACACAGCTCACTCACCTGCATAATCTCTGGATTGTTATTCCTCTGCTGAAAACAGAAAACTTCCCTTCTGCTGTCAGTGCTGTCAGAGCTGATGGCTCTCTCCTGAGTGAAGAGTGTTGTAAAGAATTCATGGACCACTGCATTTATCATCAGTGGTATCCCAATAAAAATAGAGGTAATGCTAAAGGGGCCTCCTTATGGTTTGATTTGGGTTTGGTTTTCCAATATTTGTATTCCAAATGCAGGGGATGGAACAGAGAGGACTCAGGAGATCTGCAGGTGAAATCAGGTGGGCAGCACTGCAGGAGCTTTGAGCCTGAGATCAGGATCTGAAAGGTTCTCACCAGAATGGAAATAGGGCCCAAAAAAGGGGCTGCTTTTCTGCTTTCTGCAGAAAATAATCTGAGGCCTCAGAGCATGAAGTCGAGTCAGCTCAAGGGCACTGCTGAGGAAGGATCACCAAGGGTCTCTCTGCTGTGCCTCCCCCTGCCCAGGGCAGTGCAGTGCATGGCTGTGGGGAGAGCTGTGCTCAGCACCCTCAGCCTGACCCACCCAGCCATGGGTGCAGCTCTGCCCATCACTGCACACAGCACAGTCACTGCAGCTCGGCTGCCCTGGGGCTCCCTGCAGCCCCACAGCACTGCCCCTTGCCCTGGTGACACCTCCAGACTGGCAGGTCAGCCCCTGGCAGGGATGATCCCCTGTGTGATGTGGGACCAGTGACCTCCATCTATTCACGGCTGTGGCAGAAGCCAGGAGCTGCACAGATCCCAAGGTACATCTTCCAGCTCCTACCTGTGCTGTTTCCAGCTGGCTGCAAACCTGGAGCTTTATGTTTCATTTCCAGGAAAAAATAATCATGCTTTTTAAATGTTGTATGGAATACAACATCTTTCCTTCTGCTGCTTGGCCTCCCCTTGTTCTCTCACCAGGGTCTCCTGTCAAGGAAGAGGGAAATGGTTCTTTTCACAACCCTCTGAGCTGAGACTGGGCAGATGTGTGACTAAACCTACCCCAGGACACCACTCGTGTCCTCAGTCAGATCTTTTCACACTTTGGCATTTCTCAGTCTCCTTCTGCTGCTCTCAATGAAGGCAGCCCCTCCCGGGAGCTGCCAGAGCTGGGAACCATCACAGCCTGGTTCTTCCTCCTGCTCTGCCTCCCAGAGCCCAGGGGTTTGCAGGCAGTGTCAGGGACAGGGACAGGGACAACCCAGAGTGACCCTGCTGGGGAGGACAACCGGAGGCATAGCTGGCTCCCCACTGCCTGTGCTTCATCTGTACAACCACATGATGGTAATTAACAGCTCAGTTCTCCCCCAGCTCATGGTCACTGCTGTGGACACTGGTCACACCCACAGTGTCCCTCCTGCCCTGTGCTCCTGCTGGGAGGGGCTGGAAAGGTTAAGGAAGATGTCCAGGTACATCTGGAAAGCTCTCAGCCTCTCATTCCATGGCTGCACGAGGTTTGCTCAGGTCTCTGGAGAGCCCTGGGGTGGGGAGAGCTGGCACTTCATGGAATAATCACAGGATAGTTTGGGTTGGAAGGGACCTTAAAGATCATGCTCATTCCACCTCTGCCATGGGCAGGGACACCTCCCAGTATCCCAGGTTGCTCCAAGCCCCAGTGTCCAGCCTGGCCTTGGACACTGCCAGGGATCCAGGGGCAGCACAGCTTCTCTGGTTGCTCTGTTCATGACCTCATAGAACTTGTCACATCAACCCTCCCAAAAGCTCACCTGGGACTTGGGGGCTGTTTTGGGGGTGTGAGGACCCCGGGAAAGCAGAGAGGGTGGCAGGGAATGGGGCCCTGGATGTGTCATCCCCCTGTCCCTAGTGCTCCCCAGCACATCACCTTGGTCTGGTGATCCCTCTCCTGCATCAAAGATGTTATTTGGGGTTTGTTCCCACAGGACAGGGAGAAACTGGAGCTGATCCAGGTCAGAGGATTTGGTTGTGTTCCCATTCAGTTGCTCCTTGTGTTGGTGGAGAAGCATTGGGTGAGCACTGATTGCACACTGGGTCCCTCTGCCCAGCTGCTCCCATTATTCCCAGCAGCTGTACAAGTAAAATAAATAAATAAAAATAAAGCCATGGAAACACTGATGGCAATTAATGTGTGTTTAGAAGTTATGAACTGGAGATCACTGTCACACTGGAGCACCAGGGAAAATCTGTGGCTGGCACAACAAAGGGATAAAAAAAGCATAAATTTTGATGAACATAAAGAAATCAATCTGTTCCGAATTTGGGAAGAAGCAGGGTGAATAGTACATGAGGAGGATGAATTATTTTCCAGTCCTTTGACAGGGAAGGATGATGTTAAACAATATTTGTCATCAGGGAAAATATTTATATTACAAGCATAGAAAAACCTGTGCTGAAGACTCCAAAAAGAGCTGGTTGCCTTGTGGAGATCCCTGAAGGTCAGAAGGGTGTTAAAACCTTGCCAAATTCCAGAGGGGCTTGGGAGATGGAGCCCAGTCATGGGAACACTGGAAAAGCTGAGATGGGATTCTGTCAAAATGGGACTATATTTAACACCAGTCAACAGCCTTAGAGAAAGTAGGTCTCATCTGACTAACCTGAGCTCTTGTATTTTTAATGGTATGCAAAACAGATTGGTAATGATAGCTACAGAGGTGTGGTAAAACATTTCATAACACTGGGATGGCAAAACAGCTCGTTCCAGGATGAATAAAGCCCAGGCTGAGGGAATGAGGGATCCAGCACCTTCTGGAAAAGCAAAAACATTGATTTTCCCTCGTGTAACCAAACAACCCAGGCTAACCACAGAGCTGATTCTTTCAGAGCCTATTTACAGTCATAATTTCAGTTTGGAGTTAGTTGTACCTTTTCCTTCTGCCTGGTTTGTAGCAATATCAAAAATAGTTTTGCATTTCCTTTGTAGTATTTGTCTCCTTGCCTGGAATTCAATTCTCCTTTATCATGATAATATTTTTTCTCAGTTCTGCTTTCTCTTCATCTCCCAGTTCTCTTGCTTTGGGAGGTTATGTCCTTAGCAGTAGAATTTCTGTTTGAGAGGCCCAGGGCAGGATTCATCTGAGACATTTAGATCTCTTCAGTGCAAATATTTATATCTGAGCTGGGTCAGGTTCCCTTTGGCATCGAAACTGTGGGAACAACAAAACCCCTCCAACAACATTTTTAATGTTAGAGAGTCAAGGCATTACTTTATTATCTGGCCAGGATGTTGTTCTGGCCAGGATGTACCACAGAAATCATCTCATCCACACATAGCCCTGGCTGTGCAGGGAGAATCATTCCATCACACATGGATTTTACTGGATTCTTCAGATATTTTATACAGTAAAAATACATAGAAAAGTATTGGGTCAGTGTTCATTGGGCCAGAGTTGAGCAAACCCCCAGTATTCAGTTTCCCATTGGATCTGAATCTCCTCGCCTCTGATGTTAATTAGATTTTTCATTCTTCAATTTTCCTATCACTCCTTTCCGGACCAGATGCCATCACCCCTGCTAGAGGTAGTGTCTGGGGTAGCTGTTTGTAGAAAGCCACTGATGTCCTGCTGATGTTCTGCTGGTAGCTCTTTTATCTTTCGGGTTACTCCAGTCTGTTGATATGCTGAGTCCACCAGACCTCACCTGATAGAGACAATGCCCTGGAAAGGAACCTAAAATTCCTTTTCCTGGGATAAAGACAAACAAAACCCTTCTAAACTAAAGTTATATAAAATTTTTAAACTGGCATATTTTCCAACACCTTCCCAGCTGCCAGGAGCAGCTGCAGGTGTTTCCTGCACATCCTCTCCCCCTGGGCTGGGTGTCTATGCCTGGCCAGGTGAGCCACACTCCACCAGGGGCTGTTCTCTCCTGCTTGTTAGGAAACTCCAGAATAACAAGCTCAGATGTTGTTTTCTACACCAAATCCCACTCTCTGTAAAGGAAACAGCCCTGAAATGAGGATTTGCCAAACAAAATAATTGCCAAGTTAGCCACACAAGATTTTGTTTTGCCTCCCAATGTCCTGTGGTGGAAATGATTTGCTCATTGTCTAATCTGGAGAGATCTAATCTGGATTTTAGATCTCTCCAGTCTGGCTGGGCTTTCTCATCCCTGGTTTTTGCACTTGGAGATGCAGTGGGAAATCCCAGTCCCTGCTCTGAGCTGAAATGGGAATAAAGACTGAACACCCACTGAACCATGGTCTGGGCACTGTTAGAGCCTGGAAGGTTCCTGAATAGAATTTTGTTCCCTCCTTCTTCTTCCTTTGTGATTTCTTTCTGCTTTGGGATTTTCATTCCTTCAGGACTTTGTAAAATGCCTGTGAGGGTTTTTTGCAGGTATTGTGCCTCTGTCCAAAAGCTGATGCTGTCTATGTTGTTCTTTGGGGGGAAAAATTATATATAAATAATCCTTTCTTTAGCTTCTCACAGGCTTCTTGAATTGTTTGTTGTTGTCCTGTCCTTGGAATATCCTCTTTTGATTTTTCTCTCCACACTCCTTGCATTTTGACAGCTCAGTCACCTGCAGCTTCCTTGTCTTTCTCTCCCAGTGTCCATCAAACAATCTCACATTGTTGCCACCAGAAAACTGTTGTGGTTTTGCTAGATTTCAGTGAAATCTGCTTTTCTAGGGTTGGATCCCTGTTGTGATTCCCTCAAATTTAGAACTACACTGAAGTGGGCTCCACCCTGGAGTCTGCTCTTCCCAACTTCCCAGCTCCTTGCTGATATTTATCTTTCCCTCTGCTCTTCTCCAGCTGACAGAAGTGAGGTTTGTTCATTTGCCAAGTATCTGCACTGACCTTCATGAAAGACAAAGTTTTCCCTGAATTTCTTCCAATTATTTGCCACATTGCTGGGAAGCCTCAGCTGTGCTTGCACCCTGAGCTTCCCTCTGTGCTCTTCCCTCACCACCCCTTCCCCTACCCCATTTATTTCGTGGGCATTTTTCCATTTTCTGTTTTGATTTTGCTCTTTTCACTTGGACTTTGCCCTTTTCTGCTTTCCACCCCATGCCATGGTGGGGCCTGGGTGAAAGCTAAAAAGTTGACTCAAACAGGAGAAGGAGGAATTTGTGGGAGGAATGAGAAATTCCTGATGAGTTGAGGATGCTCAGATGGAACAGGAGATCTGAGCATCCCAGTTTTCTCCCTGCAGCAGAGAGAAAAAAAAATCCTTTGCAGTGAGAAGGTCTGGGAGGTCCTTGATTCAAGGATAATCATTATTTCCCTCCCCAGTTCCCTAACTTTTAGGGTGTGTGAATAAAATCCATCATGAGCTCTTCCACTCCATAGCACTACCATGATACAAATACTTTATGTGTGTATATTGAAGCAGTTATAGAGTTTAACACAAATTCACTGGGATTTTTATTTGGTAAATTCGTTTCACACCCAGTTATGCATTTTTAATTGACAATTTGTGTCAAGCTCACTTGAATACCAATTAAAAGTCAATCAAAATACACTAAACTAGCATTGTTAAATGGACTTTAAATTAAGTATATGCAGGGAGAAGTCTATCTAGACTCAGTCTGCACTCAAAATGTATCAAAAAATTGCTGGTTTGGGCCAGACCTCCCTCATCCCCTGCTTCTGGTGGTCCTGGAACGTAGCTGAAGGGTCTGCACATCCCAGAGGCTTTCCAAAGTCCTTTAATGCCAGTGCCTGACTCATGTCAGGGCATTGTGCTTCCCAAAAAACCTGGGGGTGGAGTGTTTTCCGTGTTACAAATTGTCAGATTGGTCAAACATAAAATTCTGGCCAGCATCACCTCATCTCAGCACAGCCCCAAAGCTGCTGAAGGGGACAGACTCTGCTCTGGTGACAGAGGCTGCAGGAATTGGATTTTAGGGAGTTGTAAAGGATGGGAGGAAATGAAGAATTTGGTTCAGAATTCCTGAGCTCTGCCAGCAGAGTTTCCCTCACACAAAAATCCCAATGCTTTCACCTGAACCTGCTCATGAAGGGCTGCAGGTTTTGTCCTGAGAGGATTTATTTCTGGGGAACACCTTTCACCCTCCATTTTTCATGTTCTTTGGGAGTTGAAAAGGAAGAAAAAAGTTTTGAAGGAGACACCAAGAAATCCTGTTGGTTAATTCTGGTGCTTAATTAGATGGTAATGGCTTTTCCTCAGTGTAGCAACCTGTGCTCTTTATCAAACGGGAAGCCTCTTCCAAGAGGTTAATTTGGGAATATCTTGTAATAAAGATGAATATTTGTGTAATAAAATCGGTGTATCTATGTCCTGTGAGAGAAATACTCAGTGTGGGAGTTTAGCAAGGTCACTTGATGCTGCAAGTGCTGCTAAAATAGGAATTCATCCCTGTGTAAACATTAGTTATATTAATTGGGGAATTAGTTATCTGACAGTGCTGAGGCAATTCTCTTACCAAACTCAGAGAGAGCAGAGAGAGCTCTGAAAAGGTAATTGAGATGAGACAATGCCTCCTTTAAAGATCATTCACCATTTAAACTTCTTTAAATAATTAATTATGCTCCAAAAGATCATTCTGAGAGCTGCTGAACTCTGCATGGAACACAAGGAGCTAATTTAAGGCAGAGCATCAAACGTCTGTTCAGATCTGATAGGAGTGGGGAGATCTTGGAAAACAGCAGGAACGTGGAAAAAGGCCCATTGTCATGGCATTCCAAGAATTTCTCGAAGAAACACCTCCAGAGATGATGGGGAGGCAATGAAAACAGTGACAGGAGGCATTTCTAGCACCTGTCTTGGAGTTGTGCCTTCAGACAAATGAGAAGAAGGAGCAAAAACCTCTCTGGAGCTGAATTTGGCCAATTCCAGAGCATCCCTGTGCCTCTGGAATGGACACCACGTCCTGCCCAGCCCTGGGAGGGGACAGGCACAGGGCAAGCTTCACCTCCTGAACCCCCCAGCTCAGGGCAGAGATCAGGGAATGCCAGGGAATTTGTGCCACAGTGGGTCACTGTTCATAGAGCTGGCAGCTCCCTGTGGCTCAAATTCCTTGGGCAGGGAAGGAGCTGGGCTTCCCTCTGGAGCAGGGGAGGCTGAAAGAGCCTCAAGGGAGTTTCTCACACTTTGCAGGACTGGAGGGGACAGATTGCAGCCAGGGAATGTCTTCACCACCAGAGCATTAAGGGTGGGAAGGGTTTGGCAGAGACAGTGCAATCCCTCTGCATCCTTTGGAGTTTTCCAGATCTGAAGGGACCTAAAGCCCACCCTGCTCAGAGTGGGGTGTGGGCTGAGGCTCCACAAACACTTCCCTGTTTCTGTGATCCTGTCACAGACATTGGAACCCTCCATGCCACCCATCAGAGCTCCCTTTCCCAGCTGGAAATCTGTGCTCTCCACACTCCAGGCTGACCACAGAAGTTGTGGACAAATCTGGGGAGAGAGGGAAAGACTCTGCTTCTCCTCAACAAATCTGGGGAGAGAGGGAAAGACTCTGAATCTCCTCAACAGATCTGGGGAGAGAAGGAAAGACTCTGAATCTCCTCAACACCCAGAAGCACCGAGGCACAGGAAGATGAGGGACAGCTTTCCAAACAGTGACCAAACCCAGGAGTCCTGCTTTCCCTGGGGAAAAAGCCTCTGCTGGCAAAGGAAACAGGATCCAGCTGTCCTGACTTTTGAAGGATCCACCACGAGCTGCATTTTGCACACTGAATTTCACATCCCCATTAATTGCATTGTGATTAATTGCAGTTGTACAACTTTGTGGCCATCACTTTATGGGGTCACCAGAAATGCAACCTGGGCCAAACCTTGGCTTGAAGGGCAGCAGCTCTGCATCTCCTTGCAGGGTGCTGGGAAGCTCCTGGATTTTGGAAAGGCAGTCAACAGCCTTCCAGGGTGAAGTTTCCAAGGAATGTACGAGAAAAAGTCTCTTGAGGAGGAGCAGCCTTGGCTGGGAGCTGCTGGCCTTGGGAGAGACATCCCACCCATCCCATCAGGATGGATCCCTGTGGGCTGCACTTGGAGGTGCTCTCTGCTGGATTCTTGCAGGATGAGAATCATCAAAGCCTGAGATTGTGGAGACTGAACAGATTTGTCAATGACAGCAGTTTGCTCATGGCCTTGCACAGTTGAGTTTTGACTAAAAAAAGCCCCTTCCAGTACCTAAAGGGGTTTGCAGAGAGCTGGAGAGGGACTTGTCACACAGGCAAGGAGTGGCAGGATAAGGGAGAATGGATTCAAACTAAAACAGAGTGGATTTAAATTAAATATTAAGAAGAAATTCTTCCCTGTGAGGATGGTGAGGCTGTTCCCAGAGGCTGCTCCCAGAGGCTGCTGTGAGGAGCAGGGTGGTGCAGGCTGCTCCCTAATGAGGAGGCAGTTTGTGGTGGCTGATAAGAACTATTTTACAGCAGAACATAATCTACTGTAACACTTTATTATGCCTAATGCAAGGGGAGAGTAAACAGGGCTGCCGAGAATTAAAATCAATCGCATTCTCCTCTCCACAGCGATATCAGCTCGTCAGTAATTACTTGTTTGTTGTCTTCATTGTGAATCCCAACAATTCCAAGGTTGTTAATGCTCCAAGAGAGAAAATGAAATTACATATTCAATTTATTCTGCACGGAAACAAATTACCAGGAAGAAAAGGGGATTTATTTGCATTCCTGCGGTGGAGTCGGTGACATCCTGTGGGTTGGAGCTGCCTCCCTGCTGGCTCCCTGGGGATTGGGAATCACCTCCCAGCCGCACAAGTGGGAGCTTCCCTGGTGCCCAGACTGCCAGAGCTGCCTGGGAGCTCCATCCTTTGCCCCTTTTTGGGGGGAGAGGAGCTGTTTTGGGGTCCCTGCAGGGACAGTGCAGTGAAACCTGGAGGTGCTGAAGTCCTGGTGGGACACAGCTGGGTCACTGACCCTGATGTGCCTTGGGATGCCCAGAGCAGCCCAAACCTCTGTCCCTGGCCCAGGACCAGGACTGCCTGTCTGTCTCTGTCAGCAAACATTTGGGTACCCAGGGAGAAGGGAGAGTGCTCCTGCACTAAAGTGTTTGACTTGGCTTAAGCTCTTTACTCCAGGAGATGCTTATCTTTATCCAGTTAATTTCTACCATGCTTAAATTTACCTTTCTGCAAATTTGACTTAAATATTAATGATGCTTTGCATTCCTTGTGCCTTTCATGTGCTGAGCTTAAATGTAGGGTTGGAAGAAAAAGTGGTTGGGGGGTGGAGATTGCTTTTCTTATCTTCAAGATGCTAAAATGTAATAAATCATTAGCTGGACCTGCTTCCACTCAAAACCAGGCTGAGTTTCACCTCCTGGTGCCAAGGTGCAGCCTCAGCAAGCCTCTTTTATGGCCTGGTGAGCAGAGCAGGACAGGACACCTCAGCTGAGCAGGACCTGGAGCTTTAACAGCATCTCTGGTAATTAAATATAGATGTTACTCAAGCTGGCATGTAATTGAGTGAGACACCCAGGGAGAAAGTTCCAGAGAGAAGGTCATTGTTTGGTGGCCAGGATGGTTTGGAATGAGGCTTGGGACAGCTCTGAACCTGTTTGGCAGGAATAGAGCAGTCAGAGACAGGGACAGGGACATGAATTCCCCTGGGAATGATGTGTCCTGCAGCTGGGGAAGGAGCTGGACACCAGTGTGAGGGGCAGAGGGATGGGGAGTATTTCCAGTGGGGACTGAGGAATGAACTCCACACTCACTCTCTGCACCTGGGCTGGGCTGGGATGGGATGGGGCAGTGCTCAAAAGATGTCCTTCCCATGCTGGCACAAAAGTGCTCCTCTGGCTCAGCCCCTGCAGGGCTGGATGTGAGGCTGTGCAGGGAAAATGCTGAGTGAGAAGTGGGACTTGGGGACTTTCCATGTCCCCAGATCCTGCAGGGCCTTGGCTGCAGTGACACAGTGCTGGTGGCCAGCTGTGCCAGCTTCCAACAGAGAGAAAAGCTGGCACTGATGGCAGATGTGCCCAATCCCTGCTAAATCCCACCCTCAGCCCCTCTGCAGGGCTCTAGATCCCAGACCTGCCCATATCCATCAGATTCCTGGATCCCTGTGGTGCTCTTTGTGCCCCTCAGGCTGTGGTGGCTTGTGGCAGCTGCTGATCCATCGACTCCAGGGAGCCACCCGAGCCTCCTGAGGTGCCCACGGGGATTTGGGATCAGGAATCAGCCCGAGGTTCCAGGGGCTGCTCAAGCAAAGCAGCTGCACCACGTTGAGTCTCCTCCAAGCCCAGGGAAAATGACAAAAAGGGAACATTTGCCAGGAAAGAATGCAGAACTAAGTGGGGAAAATACATTTTAATGAAATGCAAATATGTTTCCCGGCATCTAGGAGAGAATTAAAAGCATAAATAAATAAATGAAAACCGGGAGTGAGTGTTTAGCACCAGAATTGAAGCTTTTAAAGGGCCAGGCTGGCTGATGCTGCTGGGGCAGCCCCTGGCTCTGCTCCCCTCGCAGGGAGAAGGAGCAACCACTGCTGCTGGCTTGGCTGAGTTACTCCACATTTCTGAGCACTCTTCCTATCATGGCTGAGTTTAGCTAGCTCTAAAGTTTGACTTTAAAACCCAACTGGAGTTTTTGGAGGATCAGTGGAGCAGAGGAAGTGCCAAGGCCATTCTCCTCGCTGAGCTCCGTGTGCTGCAGGTGTGGCACAGCCCTGCTCTGGGTTTGGGACTGACCCCAGCAGGGCTGTCTGTGCTTGCCCAGCTCCACACCATTCCCATGAGAGCTTGGCAGGCACCAGGGAGAATCCATTTGTCCCATTCTCTCTTTTAGGCCTGTTTAACCTCCCTGACAGCACTGCTCACACCTTGCCCCTGCCCTGGGGCTAGGCCACAGATGAGCCCCGTGGAAGGGGCAGCAAGATGCTCCTGTCCCCGTGGATTGTTCCTGTCCCATGGAAGGGACAGCAGGATGCTCCTGTCCCCATGGATTACACCTGTCCCATGGATTGTTCCTGTCCTCAGGAATTGCTCCTGTCCCATGGATTGCTCCTGTCCCCACCCAGAATTGCTCTTGTCCCCATGGATTGCTCCCTGCTCCAGGACAAAGCCAGGGATGGAGGAAGGAGAAATCCTCTCCAGCAGCCTGGCAAGGTGTGCTGAGAGCCAGAAGTGCTGATGTCTCTGTGTGGCTCCTGTGCAAATGTTTTGCCTCTGCTGCCCTGATTCAGCACTTCTGCAAAGCCTGCGAGGAGCCTGTGGGGAACTTTAGGCCCAAATAACTTTGCAAGTGTTATTTTCCTGAGCAACATTATTCTCGTTTAAGACTACCTTGTGAGCATAAAAATCTCTCATAATGATTTCCCTGTCAGCTGCTTCTTTTCAAGACCTTTTTCTCCTTCCTAGAAATGCATGACACACTATGGAAATTATGTAAAGCTCCTGCTCTCTGTGGCTATGAATAGTGTTTTCTATTCTGTATTGGTTTATATTTGGGTTTGATAATCACACTCATATTTTAAGTTTAACCAAGGCACAATTTCTCTAACAAGGGCAGCAAACAAAGCAAGGAGTTTAAGCTGAGCAAACGAGTGCAGAAGTGGATCCTTTACTTCCTTAATGCTTCCCTGCTTCAAATTATTCCCTGCGCGTTCCATTTAGACAACGGATACAAACGATTTGTGGGAGTTTTCCACCCCCAAAACATAATAACACAGCAGGGCTGTGCTGCTCCCAGCTCCGTTCCTGCTTGTTTCAGAGCAGCTCCACGCTTTTTTGTGGCAGCCTGGCCCATTTGTTCTTTATTAAAAAGAAAATAAGCATGAAACCCAAGCTCTCGCTTAATGGGCTCCAGAGCTGCCTTGCCAATACTTTTGTTCAACCAGTCCCCATCTCTGCTGTAATTCTGCTTTCCCAAGTGCAAGAGGAAATGGAAATGCTGGCCGTGAGCAGGGAGAAAAGCAGAAGTGTGCTGGGGGTGTGTGGGATTAGTGCCCAGCACGAGGCTCCCTGAGCTCAGGGCAGCAGGGAGGGAGAGAGGAATGGGGCTGCAAAATGGCCTTTTCCAGGCTGTGCCCTTCCCGGTTGGGGTTTTGGGGTTCTCTGTGTGGGCAGGGAGCGTTTGGAGGCAATTCAGTAGGGGTTTGCCATAAAAATGACTCTTCTCCAGCAAATCCACCTTCAGCTCCCAGTACATCTGGAGATATCCATGAGGCAGGGTTGAAGGTTCCTTGCACTGAGGCACCAGGAAAGGAAAACTTCCAGGGATTTTTCTGTGAAGGCAAAGCCAGGGGAAGCAGGGCAGCAGTTGTAGAGCTACTCTGGTGCCCCAAGGATCCTGATTATATGGAAAATGGTTTGGGATGCTCCAGAAAGCCCATGGGATGCATCACCTCGCACACCCCTGGGAGCTGAGGAGGCCCTGAGGGAGCTGAGGGAACATCACAGAATATCCCAAAATGGAAGAGCTCCACAAGGATCAGCAAGTCCAACTCCTGGCCCTTCACAGAACAGTCCAAAGAATCCCACCATGTGCCTAAGAATGGAAATTATCTTTATTTTTTGAATCCTAAATAGATGTCTTCTACTCAAGGCTTGTAGGACAGAGGGTAAGAGTCCACTTTGAACAGTTTGGACATTTTTTCTGGGAATTCAAGTTCTAGAAAGAACTGCCTTGCCAAAGAGCAACACTTTAATGAAAAACTATTTTCATAAAGTTGGTTTTTCTTTCTATTTTTTCCATAAGGATATTCAGACTCTGAGAAAGAACTTTGGGTTTTCTTGGCCAAAGTTTAAAGCCAAATGTGATTTGGTTGGACTTTTTTGGATGCTTTTGGTCAAAAATTGACCAGTTACCTTTATTAACAATGACATTTTCAGCTGGGCCTTGGGAGGACTCACTGATTTTGAAGATATTTTGCAAGGATGAATCTCTCAGGACCTAAATCCAGATATTGATGCTGCCAGAAGACAAAGCATTTGGAACATTGAATCACCTCTCCTGCTTTCTGCTTGGATTCTCGGCATGGGCAGATAATCCCTTTAGAAGGCACTGCCCAGACAGGTTGTCTGTCTCTGTCTTGCCCTGACACAGAGTTGACAGAGGACCTTTGAAAACCCATTTTGGGAAGTCTGATGAAGCAATTCCTGATTTCTCCTGACTGGTTTAAGGGCAGCCCTTCCCCCTGAGATGAGACCTTGGAGGTGAAGTGTTGCCCCGAATTCCTGTGCCCCTGCTGTGCCTTGGCTGTGCCCTGGGCTCAGGGTGTTGGTCTGACCTCTGCCCAGTGCTGAGATCTCGTGGGGGTGGAACTGGGTGATTTTTGAGGTCCTTTCCAACCCAAACCATCCTGGGATTCCCTAAGAGGAACCAGCAGCTGCTTTAATGGCCGTGTTAACGACAGGAGTGTCACCGTTCCCTGCCTAATGTCGGATACATGTTTTAGGTGTCTCATTTTGGGGTTTGCAGAGAGCCAAGGGTACTTCAGTGGACAGGTTGAGTAGGTGGGGACAGTGACATGTCCTGCAGGTCCCAGGGTGCTCAGCAGGTGACAGGGACAGCTGGATCTGAGCTGTGACAAAGCAAGTTCTCTATTCCAGCCCCGAATCTGCTGCTTCAGGTGTGGCCAGAGCATGGATAAGGCCAGCTGGATGTGGTGTGTGCTTTCATTTCCCTTTGTGGCTGGAGCTCTTCCAGTTGGTTCTGTGTGGACACACAGGGCACAGCAGAGGTGAAATCCCCACTGTGCACGTCCAGCCTGGCTTGGATGTGTCAGGCAAGAAAGTTCCATCTGGGACCATGAGCACTTAGGATGTGGTGAGCCATCTGTGGTGTGTGTGGTGAGAGCATCCCAGGAAATCCAGGAACATGGAAATCCAGTGCTGCCTTTACTCTGCTGGCTCCCAGTGCTGAACCCTCGGTGGGAGAAGGGCTCTGTGTGATTTCAGCTGCTTCCCACTTGTCCAGAATATCCCAAAAGCCTTTGAGGATGGCCCAGGCAACATCAGAGAGCTGCTGCCATTCCTAATGCACACAAAACCCCACCTGCCCTTGCATTCACAGCAGGGCTCAGGGCTGACCTGTGCTTCTGCCTCAGCCCTGCCTGTTAGCAGAGGCTGGGGCTGGGCAAACCTTCAGCTGCTGCCTGCTTCTCATTATTTACTGACTGCAAGCCAAAGGGCACAAAATGTTCCTCTATTCCTTCACAACAGGCAGGGGAGCTCCTGGCTGCTCTCAGAGTGAAGGATGTGCTCACCAAACCTATTTCCCCTCATTATTTCCCTGAGTTTTGTGCTGTAGCAGATGGATCTTCATTAAGCTGAATCCAACTTTTAGGGTGAAGCTGCTTTCATTGTTAAAACAGCTCCTGCAGTAACCCCGGCTGTTTTATTGAGATTTACAGGAAAATGGCTGAGAAATGCAATGGTAAAATAAAGATGCCTTTAACCAGATAATGGGAAAGCATTTCCCTCCCCTGAAAGGTCATGCACGGCAAGTGGGAAATGAAACTCAATGGCTCTGGGTTAGGTTGAGTGTCTGGGTAGGGATAGGGAGGATAAATCACAGACAGGCACCTCTAGAATGAGCCCAGAAAATCACATTTACCAGATTTGTTCTAAGGATAGAACCCTCAGAATCCCAGACTGTTTGCTGAGGTGCCAGGGCTGGTGGCCAGGAGGGACAGGCAGCTTGAGCAGGACTTCTGGAAACTCCAACAGGACCTGGAAAATGTCTGTAGGAGGCTGCAGGTAAGCCTGGCTGGGCAGGGGGAGGGAGAGCTGCTCCTCACCACGCTCAGGGTTCCCTAAATCACCCAGACTCTTGTTGAAGTGTCAGTGTGCCCACCTGAGGGCAGAGGGGAGGCTGTGACTCCCTTTCTCCTGGGAGGTTTATCCTTTGAGCAGTTTGATGCTTTGCAGGAGCCCAGGCTGAGCAGGGCAGTGGACACAGGGGAGCAAGGACAGCCTGGCCACAGCACAGAACCCAAATCCTGCCTCCCTGTTAATGCAAGGGAAGCCAATAGGACAAGGCAGAGTTATAGGAACAGAGAGTTCTGGTTGGAAGAGACCTTAAAGCTCATCCAGTGCCAACCCTGCCATGGCAAGGACACCTCCCACTGTCCCAGGCTGCTCCAAGCCCCAATGCCCAACCTGGCCTTGGACACTTCAGGGATCCAGGGGCAGCACAGCTTCTCTGGGCACCCTGTGCCAGGGCCTCAGCACCCCCATCTAAAAAATATCCTTCCCAATACCTAAATCTCTCCTTTTTGAGACATGAACTCTTCTCCTGGTATTCTCCAGGAACACTGACTGTGAATACACTCAATGTCCCCTGCTCCAGGCTTTGAAAATCCATGGATCTGCCCTGCCAGGAGAGCAGAGCAGGGAGGTTCTCTTCTCCAGGCAGGGCTGGTCTTGGCCATTCCCTGAAGGAAGGTGGCTGTGCAGCCTCTGTGACAGTAATTGCTGAGCAGTGCAGCCATGGGGCTCCTGCTGTGCTTTCCATCTCCTCCCTGAGCTGCCGTGGGTTTTGTTTCCATTCGGGAGCTGTTGGCAGCCCTGTTATTTTGTGCTCTGCATGTGTCACTCTTTATAAGCTGGAGCTGCTCCGTGTTGAGATAGACACTGATAAATGCTGTAATCACACGGGGCTGTCTGAGCAAAGAGATTTGAAACCACTTTTTTTCCTCCTTTTCCTTACTTTTTTTTTTCCCCTAAGTGTCACAGCTTGTACTGTTTTAGCTTTCCCTTTAACAGCCTTATTCCTTCTCTGGAAACATCTGCTGAGGGAAGAAGGGGGAATGAGGATGATTTGCAACTCACACATGGCTCTGGGGACAGAGACCACGACAGCGAAGATTCTCTGTAAAAAACTGTGTCCTGGAGGTAGGAAATTCTCACCTTGAAGGACATCCCTGAGGTTTGGAGACCTGGGCTCTTTTTTGGGAGCTGTTTCCCAGGCCAAGGCTCACCAGTTGTGCCAGTGCTGTCCTGCTCTGGCACCTCCTGCCACGTCTCATCTCCTGAGCCAGTTGGTCTCAGCTCCACCTGAGCCAAGGATTCACTCCAAGCATCTTCAAACTCCCATCTGCCTTGCTGAGAGGCTGAGCCAGGAGCCTCCTGTCCTGTCTGCCACCTGCAGTGCACCTGGAGAGATCTCAGCTCATGGCTTCTCTCCAACCCCTCTGCTTCCTCTTAGGGATTATTCAAGCTGCTGGGGCTGGAGAAGAGAAGGTTGTGTGGAGACCTCACAGCATCTTCCAGGGTTTGAAGAGGCTTCAGGGAAACTGGAGAGGAACAGCAGTGACAGGACAAGGGGAATGGGTTCAGACTGAAAGAGGGGAATTTTACATTAGAAATGAGGAAGGAATTCCTCCCTGGGAGGATGGGCAGGCCCTGGCACAGGGTGCCCAGAGAAGCTGTGGCTGCCCCTGGATCCCTGGCAGTGTCCAAGGCCAGGTTGGACACTGGGGCTTGGAGCAGCCTGGGACAGTGGAAGGTGTCCCTGTCATGGCAGGGATGGCACTGGATGGGTTTTAAGTTCCCTTCCAACCCACCCCATTCCATGATTCTGTGATTACTTGACCCCTGCTTCATGAGTGCCTCTTCTTTCCTGCCAGATTTCTCTCAAGACTCAGCGGAAAAATCTTTCAGACCATGGAAGACAATCATTTGAAATCACTTGATTAGACACATCCTGATTTGTTCTGACCTGAGATGCCCCTGCAGCCCCCATGTCACACTGTACCCTGGTGTGACACTGGGAGGAGACACTTCCTGAAGGAGCCAACAAGCTTGGTCTAAGGGGATCCTCCTGGGGAGCTTGTTACAGTTTTGTTATAAAATATTTTTATGCTATCTGTTATTTTCATGCCTTCCATAATCCCAGTAAAGCCTCTCCACTGGAGTGATGAGAATTTCTGGAAGCAGGCAATTTTTATTCCCTTGGTGCAGACAGAAACTGAGCTGCTTATCGAGCTCAGCATCTTTCAGCCTCGGCAGGAAACTCCTTGATTTCTGCCCATCCTTCAAATTCAGCTTCCACTCCTCTCTGGAGCTGCAATCTCCTCAGCTGAGTGTCAAACCACACATGGGGACTGTGGTTGTCTCCAGGATTTGGCTGTCTCCATGATTTGGTTGCCTCCATGATTTCTCTGTTGCCTCTTTAGTATCTGTTTTCTTTGTTATTCATTGTCTGCACATTTTCTGTGCTGGTTTTTCCCTCCCTCAGTAAGAAAGGAAAGCCTTTGAACAGGGTGCTGACTAAATACTTCTGGATCTTGTGCCTTTGCCTGCTTGGTTTTGATCCCGTTGCTCGAAAGGATCAAAAGGGAACAAGTTTTCTCCTGGAAGATGACAGCAACAATGCTGAAAGTGCAGGGAATGTTACCTCAGAGGCACAACCTCACTCGGGGAGCTGTAAACATCCCTTTCAACTCCCAAAATAATAAAGGTGCCTGCCACCTCCTTGTCCTCTTTGATCTTTGCCAGCTCTGTGTGTGATGTGGCTGTCAGGAGAGGGAATTAGGAGCAGGGTGGGAGGAGGTGAAGAGGCAGTGTCCAGCTCTGGGCTGCCCCTCTCCTGACCATGCTGCAGAGGGAGAATAGCCCAGAGCAGGACTTTTTTGGGGTCCAAACCTCAGAGCAGCAGTCAGAAAGGTCCAGGCTCACCACAGAGACATCTGCACACATCCCAGGCAAAAAAAAAGAGCAATAAAGACCATTGCCATGCCCTAAGTCTGTGCTGTCAGGGCTAACTGGGAGGCACAAGGGACAATGGAGAATGCTCATTCCTCCCTTGGTGGAGAAAGAGAAAAAGTGAAGACAAGAGGCCAGCAGCAGCCAAACTGCTCAGCTGGGGGAAGCTGGGGCTGAAACAGGGCTGAGTGAGGAAACTGTAGTTACAGGACACAGGGAATGGGTTCAAACTGACTGAGGGGAAATTTAGGTCAGAAATGAGGAAGAAATCCTTCCCTGGGAGGGAGGTCAGGCCCTGGCACAGGGTGCCCAGAGAAGCTGTGCTGCCCCTGGATCCCTGGCAGTGTCCAAGGCCAGGTTGGACACTGGGGCTTGGAGCAGCCTGGGATAGTGGAAGGTGTCCTTGCCATGGCAGGGGTGGAACTGGATGGGCTTTAGTGTCCTTTCCAATCCAAACCATGTGGTATTCTGTATTCTATTTCTATAATTCAGCCCTGAGGTGGGAGCAGGGCAGCCTGGGCTGGGGTGACAGTGGCAGAGCCAGGTCCCTGTGCCCCAGGACACCAGGAGAGCCCAACCCCAGCCCAGAGCAGAGCTGATGCTGCCAGCAGCCTCACAATGCTCTCTGGAGTGAATGAGGCAGAGAACTCTCTTTCTTTATTTTTTCCTTTTTTTTCTTTTCTTTTTTCTCTTTTCTCTTTTTTTTCTTTTTTCTCTTTTCTCTTTTCTCTTTTCTCTTTTCTTTTCTTTCTTTTCTTTTCTTTTCTTTTCTTTTCTTTTCTTTTCTTTTCTTTTCTTTTCTTTTCTTTTCTTTTCTTTTCTTTTCTTTTCTTTTCTTTTCTTTTCTTTTCTTTTCTTTTCTTTTCTTTTCTTTTCTTTCTTTCTTTCTTTCTTTCTTTTTTCTTTCTTTCTCTTTCTTTCTTTCTTTCTTTCTTTCTTTCTTTCTTTCTCTCTCTCTCTCTCTCTCTCTCTCTTTCTCTGTCTCTCTCCCTTCCTCCCTTCCTTCCTTCCTTCCTTCCTTCCTTCCTTCCTTCCTTCCTTCCTTCCTTCCTTCCTTCCTTCCTCCCTCCCTCCCTCCCTCCCTCCCTCCCTCCCTTTTTCTTTTCAGAGCCTTCAAATCACCTGTTGGAAGATTTTTTTCTTAGACAAGTTCTTTACATTTTTAAGCACCACAAAATGCTTCCTCCCCCCTCTGCCCCCCACCTCTCTGCAATTTTTATTTCCACTGTTCTATATTCCTGCAGAATTTTGCCAGCACTGGCAGACTGGCAGAACTGTGCAGTTTCAAAGCTCTCTTGTCACTCTGCCACCACAAACCAGCCAGGATTTGAAAAAGGCAAAAAGGGGGGAAAATATGGAACCACTTCCCGCTAGCAGAGTAAATGGGGGATGAAAAGATATTTAAAAAAAAAAAAAAAGCTTCAAAGAAATTAAAAATAAATCTAACAACCCTGCTCATTTTGGAGAAGTTCTGCACTGCAAAATTTGGTTTTCAGCCTCAGGAATGTTCTCCAGCAGATCAGAGCACTCTGCAGCTCCCTGCAGGTCCTTTGCAGCTGGGTTCATTTGTGGGTTTGGGAGAAGGAAAAATATTTGCTTGAGAAGTTTCTTGATGCCTTGGTGTGCAAATGGTGGCTGCAGTGACTGCAGGTGCCACAGCATCCTCTGGAACAGGCAAGGAACAATTCCAGCTCCCCAAGCAGCTTCTGGGGTGGCTTTCTTTTGGTTTTTGTTTTCCCTCTTTCTGGAACTTCTATTTTTGAGGCTGAAATCTGCAATTGGTGCTCACAGAGGTTGCAGCTGCCCCTGGATCCCTGGAAATGTCCAAGGCCAGGTTGCATGGAGGTTGGAGCAGCCTGGGGTTGAGGAAGGTGTCTCTGCCCCTGCAATGGGATGAGCTTTCAGGTCCTTTTCCAAACCATTCCATGATTGTAAATCTCTTATTGAGGTGAGGGAGAGCCCTCACAGCTCATCCTCTGCCCTGTCCCTAGGCCTGATCTCCTTTGCTCTGGAGATCCTGTAAACTTGTGCAGATCCTACAGATTCGTGGAGATCTCTTGAATTTGTGTAGCTCCTGCTGTTCATCCCTTCCTGCCTGCCAGGTGAGTGGGACAGATCCTAACAGCCTGGCAGACCTTTCCCTGCCTCCCCCAGCTCCTCTGGAATTCAGGGCTGGAGGATTTACCTTTTCATGCTTGGCTCAAGTGCACTGACACCATCCCCTTATAAAATAATAATGAAGCAACTCTGCAGCTCTGAGCTTCCTGTCACCCCTCAGGTTGTTTCTCCAGAGCCCTTTTTGGTGTAAAACACCCCCTGTGAAACCCCCTGTTCACCCACCCCTGGGAGCAGGGAAAAATGAGAGCTCCAGCCCTGAGATGAGAGCAGCTGCCTGACTGCAGCAGTTCATGCTCCTTTTGCAAGGGGTTCTCTCCTATTTAGTTTGGAATTAAAACAATGCTCAACCTTGCTAATTTGTCATTTAGGCTCATGAGAAAATAGGCTGGGGAATAGCTGGCTTGCTCCAGTGCAAAATGGAATAAATTTGAGTTGAATCATGGAGTGTTACTTACAGGATAACAGTAAATGGAGTGTGTGGTTTATTGTTAAACAAGAGCAGAGCTCCCTGAAATGAGGTTAAAAGGAATTCTGTCAAGGGTCTGGTGCAGCTGTGTCCCTGGCAAAGGAGAAAACTGTTCCAGAGGAATTAAGAGGGGAGCATTTACCAGTTATTGATGGGAAATAAGCCCTGCAAAACCAGCAATGTCAATGAGGAGATGCAGTCAAGGGGCAGAATCAGGTAAAAAAACCCATAGACAAGTCTCCAGAGTCAGAGAAATCAGAGAAATTCCAGCTTCTGGGAATATTTGCAAGACTTAGAATCCATGGGATTCTGGTATTTTCTGGTACTTCAGGTGCCCATGAGGACCAGATTTGCTGAAGCACTGTGGAGCCAATGACACACAGTGAGAGGGACAAGAACCTGTGGGAGATGAGGAGGTGTGAGAGCATGGCCAGACCTTTGGGAAGAGAAACAGGGATTGCTGGTGCTGGGAGCCTGTGGATACAGCCCCTGGAATGCTGTCAGCCTCCAGAATCTGCCCTCACACTGCTCTCACTGTGCTGGCTGGGGAGGAAAAGGAAGGTCTCCCTGGCCTCCCCAGCAGCCTGTGTGTGGCTGCTCCATAAATCAGCTCAGAAGTTTCAAGGCTGTGTAGCACTGGGGATGTGAGTAGACTTAAAAGGACTTCCAGGAGTTTTCCAACAGGATTTTACAGGCTTTGTTCCACCCGAGGAACAGCTTAATGCCAGCCCTGCCTGCCAAGGCTGGAGGGGAGAGGGGAGAAGGCAAAGCTGCTCACCTGGCAGTGACAGCAGTTGGGGTCACAGGGTGACACCCATGGGACAGCCATTCCCTGCAGGCAGTGCCAGCCAGGGGCTCAGCCCACATCAAGACCAGGGGGGCACCCTCTTGGGATAAATTCCATGGATACAGCCAGAATTCCCACTGTGGAACACTGCTGCACCCCTCCAGCTTTGGAGACATGTGGGGACATGTCGCTGTTGAGCCGCTACCAGAGAAAGCAGACCCGGATTCCCAGCATGGCATACAAAAGAGAGCTTTTTTTATTTGATTCCAACTTACTTAGATTTTTCAGAGGTCACCCAGATTGGTCAGTCAGAAACCTCCCCCTAGGCCTGATTGGCCAGGCCTGAACTGTCCACATCCGAGAAACTGTTTTTAATAACATTGAAACTTTATCTTTGTTTATAAAACACAGGAAAAAATTCTCATGGGAAAGACCTGTGCTAGCCATAGGGACAGAGCAGGGGACAGGGACAGCACCCTCAGCCACCTCAGGCTCCACACAGGTCCTGCTGCACATGAAGTTCAGACCTGGAGCAGGGAAAGGAGTGGGCACTGCAGGTGCTGTGTCTCAGTACTGGAATCCTGTAACTGAGCCCTGATTCCTGGAAAAATCATTAAGGAAAGTAGTACCAGGAAAATACATGGAGGTGAGTAATAGTCAGCCTTGGTCATCAGAAATGAATTGTGTAAAACCCATTTAATTTCCTTCAGAGCCTGAGTGCAAGGGCAAGAGATAATTCCTGCTCTGGTGCAGCAGCACTTTTAACTCTCCTGGTCATAAAATCTCCGTGAACAAGCTCAAGAAATATGGGAGAGATGAATGGAGCAGATGGGGATGCCGAGCTGGGCAGCCAAGCAGGATCACACAGCAGCCCCAGGAACCTCTCCTGCCTCAGGCTGATGATCCATAAGGCTTTCCCTGGGCCTGGGGTCATCCAGCATCCCCATCCATGAGCTGGGCTGGAGAACACAAGATGCTCCTGTCCCTTGCATTTGGTCAAAGGCTGGAAAGGACTTCAAATGACCTTGAGACTGTGGAAAAGATGAAAAAAAAGGAAAAAAATTCTAATCCAGAATTCAGTAAGGACAATGTAAAACCCTGCTTTTAGCTGGGGATGGGAGAGAGGACCACACAAGGGTGTGACATCTCCCCAGCACTGAGGGTGGACACTGTCTTGGCTGTGGGCAGGGCTCAGGACACCTGGACCTCAACCAGGAAGGGACCAGTTGGGACACCATGCCCAGTTTGGAGTGGTCCCAGGGTCCCCAGGAGATGCAGGGTCAGAGCCAACCCTGCCTCCTATGGGCTCCTTTCAGAGGGTGAGTCCCTCTGATCTGGCAGGGAATTCTTGCCAAGCACTCACCCTCTGGGCTGCCCTTCTCACAGGAGGGAAGCTCCAGGTGTTTCTGCTCTCCTGTGCCCCTCCAGGCTGGAGGCTGCAGGGCAGAGCCATCCCTGAGCTGTTTGCAGTGACCCATGGACACTGACAGCGTTTCCTTGCTGTGCAGCCCAGGCTTGGCCCCACACAGCTCCAAAAGGGACAGAAAACACGAATTCCCTGTGCCTCCTACCTGTGCCTGTGCTGCTATTCCCACTCGGAATGCTCACTGAGCTTTTGCCAGCAGCTTTAGCTAAAACTTGTGTAAGTTTAGCTTTCCTGTCCTGTCTAATCCCCTGGTGAGAGCTGAGTGTGTTTCTTCATGCCACATTTGCTGTTTCAAGGGGCATTCCAGGTAATTCTGCCCTTTCACTCCTTGGATAAATGTGGAACCACTTCTGCTGCCCACATCATTGCCTTTAGGTTAACACCATGCTGCAGGCAATAGAGTAAGTGTGGAAATTGTTTAAGGGGCCACAGAGGTGGCTGAACAGGTTGGCTCCTCTGAAATAGAGCTGGCAACAATCTGCAGGGGGAAATAACCATTTTCTTACCTCATCCCCTCTTGACTATGAACAAGCCTTGTGCTGAATCTTCCCTGAAAATTGTTCTTCTGGGTTTTAGCACAAATAGAATAAAAATATATTCTGGGCAGTGAGAAACAGTGTGGAAATTGCTTCAGAGATACATCTGTCCTGGCAGCCAGGGTTAGGCAGAGCTGCCCACATGCACTGGAGTGATGCTGGTACTGGAGCACAGCTCCACATTCATGGCACCTTGAGGATTTCAGGACAAGGCTGGAAGTGCTCAAGAGGGAAGAGGTTGTGCTCTTCCACCTCTTCATTGAAAAGCTCTCTACAGTCATACACCCAGAGCAAATCCTTCACTTCTGGTATTTCCTTTCCTATTTCCTTTTACTGCAAGCATCATTGAGCTTCTTTGGCATTGAAGCTCTGGAAGAATCATCTTCCAATGGATCTGTGGATCTCCTGTCCATTCCCAGCATCTACAGCACCAGAGACCAAGTGCCCAAATTGTGTGGCTGAAGTGTCCCCCCTTCAGCAAGGTGCAAAGAGAAGGAAAACCTTTGTCCTTGGCTGTAGCATCCAGGGTGACCTACACTGAGCCCCAGCCCTTGCCAGGCTGAATCTGGGCAGGGAAGATGCCAGAATGCCCCAGCATTTGTCACCAGCCAGATCTGTGGCCTGTCTGTGGGGACAAGTTCACCCTAAGAGGTGAAAATTTCAACAAAGTTCACCCCAGAGTCCCAGGATGGGTCAGGCTGGAGGGACCTCAGTGGGTCCCATCTGTGCCACCTCCTTGCTCCAGCAGGGCCATCCCAGAGCTCAGGGCACAGCAGTGTCTCCAGGCAGCTCTGGAATATCCCAGGGAGGAGACTGCAGCCCTCTCTGGGCTCTGTTCAGGGCTGGCACTGCCCAGGGAAGAAGTTGTGCCTCCTGTGCAGTGGAGCTCCCTGGGCTCAGTCCCTGCCGTTCCTCTGGTGCCATTGCTGCCCTGGAGCAGAGCCTGGCCCTGTCTGAGCTCCCTGCAGCCAGGGACAGCCAGGGACAGCCAGGGCCAGCCAGGGCTGAGGGCTCCTCTCAGCTGGGCTCCTCTGGAGGCTGAGCAGCCCCAGCTCCCTCAGCCTCTGCTGGGCACCGAGATGCTCCAGGCCTTGCTGAGCTGCACAGCCTCTGCTGGCCCTGCTGGGAGCTCCCTGTGCTGCTGGGCTGAGGATCCAGAGCTGCACACAGCACTGCAGAGCTGCTCCAGGGCTGGGCACAGGGCAGGATCAGTGCAGAGCTGCTCCAGAGCTGGGCACAGGGCAGCATCACTCCCTGACCTGCTGGGAATGCCCCCCAGGATCCCACTGTCCCCTGGCCACAGTGACCATGGACAGCCCATCATCCACCAGAACTCCCAAAATAAACATTATATTGAGTTTCTCTATTCCCCAAAACAAATCCTGCTTTTGAGAGGAGGTAGGGCATCTACAGGGTGATCAGGTTGTGCTGAGGGATCTTTTCTTGTTCCTCTGGGATGTGGTCACGCTCACCTTTTAAGCTTCAAAGAAGTGAATTGTGCACACAGACAGAAGCATTTGCTTGGGACTGATATGCCTCAATCCTGACTGCTCTGATCATGCTCCAACTGCTCCAGTCCAAGGATGGCTCTTCTGCCTGACCCAGGAAACCTCCAAGTCATTAAAAGCTCTCTAATAGAGAAGCTCAATGGGAAGGCTGATGCCAGTGATTTAGGACAAGATCCTAATTTTTTTCTTTTAAACCATCCATGCAATGTAGAAGTAGAAACTTTGAGAACTGGGAGAAAAATTCTGAACCCAGCTTGGCTGGGATGTCAGTGCAGCACAGGCAGTGCTCAGGGCAGGGTGTGGGCAGAGGGATGGGAATAATCAAAGGGACAAGCAGGGCTGAAGCCAAATGTTCCTTTAAAACCAGAGGAAAGATCAGAAATGTGCAGTTTCATGGGCAGGAAAGCTGAGATCCTGCCGTGCTGACACAAGTGCCACTGCTCACAGCAGGGTCTCAGGGCTCTCTGACCCTTCCTGCACAGGAATGGAAAACTGGGTTGTGCACTGTGATTTAAAGAGGGCAGAGCTGTGAGGGACCTGCATGGTCAGGCTGTGTGACCTCCTGTGGGAACAGAGCAGGACTGTCCCTTGTCCCTGGGGATGGAGCTGCTCCCGGGGGAGTGTCCCACGTGTGACACTGTAACACAGCACAGTCCCACGGGTGTAGGACAGGGGTGTCCCTGCACCCCTCAGGGGACAGAGGGTGACACAGGACAGTGAGACAACACTTCAGGGAGTGAAATCGTTGCTGCTGGCCACCCTGCAGGGCTGTCCCCTTCATGTCCCCGGGCCCCGGCAGACTCCAAGCCCTGCAGCAGCTGGAGCAGGGGATCAGCCAGCCCAGCTCAGCCAAGCCCAGCTCCCATTCCGGGCTCCAGATGGATCCCAGCGGCTCCAGAAGGAGTCAATGCCACTGCCTGTCCCTCTGCAGCTCTGCAGGTAGGGCTCAGGCAGCAGAGCAGGCAGCTCCTGCCATTTGGGATGCCCTGGGACATCCTGCTGCTCCTCCAGCTGGCTCTGCGGAAGCACAGCCTCCTGTCCTGTCTGTCAGCCTGAGGCTTCTGTCTTGCTTACTCCAGGATTCCTGAAAAGGCACTGAGCCCCTGTGGGACCTGAGCACCTCAGCGACTGTCACAGCACAGGGAATCAGTCCCCACTCCAGGGAAGCAGATGTTTTGCTCTGAAGTGATTCCTGATCACAAATGTTTATCATCTATCTTATCTGGCCTTTTTACATGGCTCAGTTTTACCAGCAAAGCTCCTCGGGGGTGCTCATGACTTTTTTTTCCTTGAACATCCTGTGAGCAGCCTGAAGGCAGCCGAGTGCTGGGGAGGGGAAGCTGAAATCAGCACCTTTCCTTTTGGTGACCTTGGAGCTCTCATTTACCCTCCTGTGCTCAGGGTCCTGGCAGGATGGAGGTGAAGAAATGCAGGACTTCACTAGTTCAGGTGTTTAAATTGCCGCAGAGGGAAGGAAGGGTGAGCTGTGGGAACAATCCAGGTGGCAAATGGAGGAGTTCACCCTTGCTCTGCTGCTCTGGGCAAGGATTTCCTTCCTGAGTTGTCCAGATCAGCAGGACTGGCCAGGAGAGCCTTGCTGCAGCTGCAGCACCTCTGAGAGAGCAAACCCTGACCCCCCTGGTGCTCTATTCCAGCATCAACCTGGTGCTGAGCAGACACTAGCAGGAACTTTTCCTCCCTCCAAGAAGGAAGCCATGAGCAGAGTCCAAAGCTGTATGGAAATGACAGCCAGAGTGCTCTGAACTCTCATTTGGGAGCTCATTTACTTTCTGCTGATGCTGCAGCAAAACCCCCCTCCCACAGGCAGAGGCTTCAGTTCTGTCAGGTTGAGTGACCTCTCATGTCTCAGGGAAACATAAATATTGTATAAAACACTCCTCAGAGCCCAGGGTTTTGAGGCACACAGCAGCCTGTAAATGAGCAGAGTGTATGTGTGCACAGCTCCCAGCCAGACCCATCCTGAGGGCAGCATGGCCCAGGGCAGTGGCTGAGGCCAGGTCTTGGCGGGGCATGAAGAGTGTGAAAATCAACCAGGGAAACTGGAGAATAGAACAAAATGTGTTTGCAGAAGTACCAGGTGTGAATAGACAACTTCATGTGTCCCTGAAGTGCACAGAGAGGAGGTGGATTGCCTGCACCATGTGCAGTGCCAAGATTATTTGCATTTCACTGTCTTCTAGGAAATGTTATCATTTTACTGGTTATCTCCTCCTAAAAGGACATTTCCTTTACTGTTTGGAGAGTTCTGAAATTACCCTGCTCCCAGAAGAATGAGTTTTGCTTCCACATCCGCCTCAGCTGCTGCTGTTGGGGCTGAAAGATTTTATTCCTCTGCCTCAACTTCAGTGGGGGAGCCAAGCCCAGAGCTGGAGCACTTCTGGCTGAACACCCCTGGGTCTGATCTACACAGTACCTTAGACACAGACGTGAATATCAGGGATTCATGGGATCAGGGAATGAAAGAATCACAGAAACATGGAATCATGGATTCACGGAATGGTTTGGTTTAGAAGGGACCTTAGAGCTCATCCAGTTCCAATCGCCCTCCACACCTTCTACTGAAACACCCAGACGATGATGGATTTTTTTCCACTGAATATCTGGCAGCTCTCAGCCAGCTCACCCCAGTCTGGCACTTCAGCCCAGAGGCTCAAGCCTGGCTCTGAGCTCCAGATGTGCCCTCTGAGCTCCAGATGTGCCATCTGAGCAGCCAGATGTGCCCCCTGAGCAGCTGGGCTGTGCAGCCCCTGCTGAACAACCTCCCATCCAGCCCAGGCTGGGGCTCATGTGGCTGAAACAGGATCCTGCCATCATTACTTTCTACCTCGATGATTGTTAATTCCTGGAGATTTCTCCTTGTCTGGTGAGTAATATCCCTCCAAAGTGACCCTGACAGATCCTACCGAGCTGGTGTAACAGAGCATCATGCTCAGGGCAGCAGGAGGTGGAAATGCAGAGCTTCATTAAGCAGTCAATCAGTTAAAGCAGCTCAGAGCAGCAGCGCAGGTGAGGGTGGTGATGGAAGCCTCAGGTTTGCAGGCAGTGGCTCTGGCAGGATGCTGAGCCTGACATGTTTCCAGCACAGGCTGAGTCACTAGAGCAGCTGCCTCTCTGGAGCAAAGCTGGGCAGCAGGAGAAGCCCAAAGCTGACACTGAGGTGCAGATGGCCTGAGCTGGAGCTGAACTCACAGCTGATGCTTCCAGCCTTGAAGAGCAGGACTGAACTCCTTGCTGTGAGATCCTGACTGCTGCATTTGGTTTGCACCATCCCACCCCACTGCTGTGTTTGGGAGGTTGATGCTGATTCCTGAGCCTCCCTCCTCTTCCTCTGCCCTTTCCCAGGCCTGGAGAGCTCCCCCATACCTGTGACCAGCCAGTTGTGTTCAGGAGGATTTCAGCTCCTTGTCAGCTGTTTGCAGTGCTGATCTGCAGAATGTCTGCACTGCTAATGGGCTCTTCATGGGCTCTCCAAACTCACCCAGGTCCCTCACAAGGGTGGAGTTCACAATAATAACAAAAGTTGGAGCAGTGCACAGAACGAGGGCTGCTGACAGTTTGCCAAATCACACTTTCTCCTTGCTGAGAAACTGGGTAAAGTGTGGGCAAATGAATCTTTAACAAGCACCTGGCTCTCCCTGCCCAGCCTTCTAGATCCTGCTCTGCAGGCAGCAGTGTGCCCTGCTTTGCTTTTACTGCTCTTCCTTCCTGCTGGCTTGGCTGGAGAGTTCCTTGTTTGTTGGCCTGTCAAGAACAAATGAAGATGAGGCAGAATTGAGTTTGTTTTGTTGGTTACACTCAACTTTTGGACACATGTGCCACAAGGCACTTACTTTCCTCTTGTATTTTGTAATCTTACACATCTTCCTGAGTTAGAAAGTTCAGTATCTGCTGGAGCTCTCCAACCCTTTGGACTGAATTGAGATACAAACCTTTTATCAGTGTTCTGACCTCAGTGATTGGTATGTCCTTCACCACTGTAAAACAAACCTGATAAATGAAGCAGATAAATGGTGACACCTTGGTCCTCACCACCTACTACTCAACACCATTGGCTCTAGCAGGCTGGAGAGGGACTTCCCACAAGGTCATGGAGTGACAGAACACAGGGAATGGCCTCAAACTGACAAAGAGCAGGATTAGATGGGATACTGGGAAGGAATTCCTCCCTGTGAGGTTGTGAGGCCCTGGCACAGGGTGCCCAGAGAAGCTGTGGCTGCCCCTGGATCCCTGGCAGTGTCCAAGGCCAGGTTGGACACTGGGGCTTGGAGCAGCCTGGGACAGTGGAAGGTGTCCCTGCCATGGCAGGGGTGGCACTGATCACCTTTACAGTTCCTTCCAACTCAAACCATTCTGTGGTTCTGCTGAACAAGGGGGGAGAAGCAGAGGCCAGCTTGCACCAGGATGTGGCAGAATGAGACACTGTGGTTAAGAAACTTCTGGATTTCCAGCATGCCCTGAGTGGGTTTGGTGGCTGATCCTGCCTGACTTGAGAATCCCATATGGTTCAGGTGAGTTGAAGCAGCAGCTTCCTGTCCCCATAACTAATCAATAATTTACTGTGTCAACAAGCCAGCAAGTTGTCAAGAAGAGGCCTGAAAAAATGTCCCTCTTTTAAAAAAAGGGGGAAAAATGCAGGAGCAAGAGAGTGTTTGTGTCCCAGCTGTGGACTTTCCCTGCTCTTGGCTGTCACATGCCTGCTTAAGGAGTTATTAATCTCATTAAATACCGAATAAAGACAGGATCTGCCGAAGGATATGAGCTGCTAATAAACTGTAATAACGAATTACATTTATTTTCACTTCATTTTAAATTGTCTTGGACGCTTAATTGTGTCAGTGACTCTGTGCCCGCAGGGTGCCAGGCAGAGCCCAGGTAGCCCCGGAGAGCTGGGAGTGCCCTCAGAGCCAATTACCTGGAGAGGCTTCACCAAATTAACTGCAAATGGTTGTTAAAGCCCTTCAGATTTCCTCTGGCTCGCAGCCATGGAAAAGGAGCTTTGGAAGGGTGAAGGAGGCTGGGGAACAGCTTTGAGATGCAGAGGGACTGCTTGCTTTTAAGGAAGTCCCTTCTGGCAGCAGCAGATGGACCCAAGGTGCCTCTGGTCTGTCAGGAGGATTCAAAGCCCACACAGGAGCTTGGGAGCTTTCCTTTCCTCACTGCTGGAGATGTGCTGGAGAAGCCTTGGCCAACAGCTGTCCCCAGCCTGGGGACACAACAGTCCCATTCCTGCTGGCCCCCAGCCCATCTGGAGCAGTTATTTCATGACAAATGTCTGTGATTCCCCACCAGAGATGGGAAGAAAGGAAGAAAGGCGCCCTGCTGCTGGGGCCTCCAATGCTCCAGCCAGTTGTAATATCCTGGCCACCCTCTTGAGGAACCCCTTTCCCACACATCCCTTGGAACTGGGGAGTCCCTGGAGCTCAGCTTGAGCTGTGCTGGGGGAAAACTTGTGCCTGATCTGGTTCTGACCTGGTTAGTACATCCTATTCAGCTGATGGACCTTCCTGCACTGACCCTGGAGCAGTTCCTGTCTCTCTGAACTTCCCTCATGATCCTTGGAATGCTGTCTGAGCCTGTGCCTGACCTGCTCTGCTCACCTTGCCTGGCTGCTGGGGGACTGTGTCCTCCCCTCAGGACACTCAGGACACTGTCCCCACCTGTCCTGTGCCACTCCCACTTTGTTCCCTTGGCGGAGTGGCCCCATTCCTTTTCCACACAGGGTTCAATGTCCACATGGACCATCCATTGGACTCCAGATCCTGGTGGGTCCCTTCCAACTCAGAATATTCCCTGATTCTGAGTTTTACTTGCAGATAGCTCTGGGATGCAGGGGACTTTTGGAAAAGGCTTGGCTGAGCAACCAGCACCCTCCAGATTTCCTGGTGTGGTCTTTCCTTGTGGGCTATGCCTGCTCCTCTGGGTGTCATGGCCTCTCTTGGGCACCGTGGGGCTGGGGAAGATTTTTAGGGTGAAAATGCTAGGAGGGGAAGGATCCTACCAGGCTCCTCCGATAATATCTGCAGGCAGCACCATTCTCTTTTAGTCTGGAATGTTGCTGTTGGTCAGCTTTGCCTTCTTGGAAACAGTCCAAACCCTTATAAAATGGAATTGCAGAATCCCAGAATTCCAGAATAATTCAGGTTGGAAAAGCCCTCCCAGACCATCCAGTCCAAGCTGTGCCTGATCCCCACCTTGTCCCCAGCCCAGAGCACTGAGTGCCACATCCAGGTGTTCCTTGGATGCTTTCAGGGATGGGGACTCCAAGCCTCCCTGGCAACAGGTTGATTAACTCCAGGAAAGTCCAAACCCACCAGGATTGAGCACAGCTGCAGAGATAATGCTTAACAAATCTTAGTCCTCTTTCCCCTGTGATTCAACCCTTCCCAATCCTTATCTTCCACCAGCAAAACGAGATGGAGCCACTGACAGGGGAGGTCTGTGTTAATATCCTGGAGAAACTCCCAGTTCCCAGGTAAGCAACCATTTTTCTCCTGTGGCTTTTCCATTAGCAGAGGATTCAGCTCCAGCCAAGCTGCAGCATCTGTAAAAAAAAGATGAGAGGTTTCTAAAAGCATCTGGACTTTGTTGCTCCCTGAGGGCTCTGCCAACACCCACTGCAGCTGCTGCCCAGAACTGGCTTCTCATCCACACATTTTCAGGAGTTTAAATTTTCTTTCTGAACAGGTTTTAGCTGGGAATTCTCAATTTTGTTGGTTTATCTTGCTGCAAACAGAAATGGAGGATCCTCTGCTGGGCCAAGACAGCTGCTCTGCAGGAGCAGAGACTAGTGATTGTCGACAAAACTGCAGGAAAAACAAAAACTCTCACACAACATTTTTAGTGCTAAAGAATCAAGGCATTACTTTATTCTGGCCACAGTGTTGCTCTGGCCAGGATGTGCAACAGAAATAATTTCATCCACACACTGCCCGGGTTGTGCAGAGAAAAGCATTCCATCACACATGGCTCTTTACTGGATTTTTCACAGACAGTGAAAAACCAAAGCAATTCTCATTCATTGGTCCCCAATTACACAATTCTTAGGATTTGGTTTCCTATTGGCTATTGATCCCTTTGCCTTCGATGCTAATTTGGTGCCTGTTCTTTGTTCTCTTGTCGATCTTTTCCCAGACCAGGTGTGTCCGACCCACCAGGGAGGATGTTCGGGCATTGATTTTTGTTGATGTTCGTTAATGGTCACTTATTTCCTGTGTATTTTCTGTGCTACAGCCAGTCTGTAGATGTTAAACTCATCATCCCTTGCCCAGGGAACAGAACCTTTTGAAAAGAAACTGCAATTCCCTGTTACGTGGAAAGTGTAACCAAAAGTATGTATTCCATTACCATCCTCATAAGCTGTTCAAAACAGGTGAGGCAGTGGTCTTTATTTTCAGCACAACTCAGCCCTGATAACACCAACCAGGGGGCTATCTCTGCTAGTGGGACATCAAGGTCTCCAGGAATGACTCATAAGATTACATCATCCCATTGTGAGATGCTCTGCCCAGAGGGGAGGAACTGAGACATTCCTACCTGGATATAAGCTGAGACTCTGGAACACTAAGGCATGACACCCACTGGATTCCTAGAGCTGAAGAGCTTGAGAGTCACCACTGGACCTCCAGAGATGGACCAGACCTTTCTGCAGGATCACCATTTCAACAAGATCACATCCATCACTCCAGCGGGACTGCAGCCACCATTGAACTGGACTGCTAGCACCACCCTGACTAACAGGGTGGCAGGTTGTATTCTGACTTTGTCAGTTTAAACTGTTGTTGCTGTATTATTGCCTTGTTATAAATACTAGTAAACAACTGTTATTCCTTTTTTCCATATCTTTGCCTGAAAGCCCCTTGATTTCAAAGTTATAATAATTCGGAGGGAAGGAGGGGTCATGTTCTTTATTCTAAAGGAGGTTCCTGCCTTCCTTTGGCAGACAGCTGTCTTTCAAACCAGGACACACTGACAAAAAAATTTCAAAGTTGTAACATTTCTATCAACACAAGAATTCCGTGCCTGATCTTCCTCTGGGAAAGGACACCTTCCCTTCGTGATGGGAAAGGCTTGGAATTGTGTGGACAAGCCCCAGACCTGGTTACAGCCTCTTCAGCTCAGGTCCTGCAGGTGACACCTTCCTGCGTGGAGATCAGGCTGGAGGAGTGTGGAGAGCTGAGGGGACACAGCAGCACCACCAGGGTGGCAAAAGAATGGGACTGAGAGCAGCAGCCTGGCTGGGGAGCTCAGGGAAGGATCTTCAGAGCTGCATGGGCACCAACATCCTCCTGTTGCCTTGAAATCACCCTGAACTCCTAGCAAAAAGTTAGAGGAGAAATGAAGTGCAATTAGGAAGTGCCAATGTAGGTAACCCAGTTCCACGGTGTCAGCAGAGCCCTGCGCAGCCTCTTCCTCCATCAGGAGCATTCAAACTGTCAGAACATCTGACCAACATCACCCTGGGGGATCAAGCTTTCAGGCAAGAACTCTTCATCCTAGAATTTCCTCCACAAAAAAAATGAGAGAGGCTTGGAACCTGTGCCACCTTCATGCTCACACTGCCTTGAGGGTTCTGTTTGAGCTCCAGCCTTCCTCCTGTCCCCTCGAGGCTTTGTGTTACGGATTTAGCCTGAAGCACTCCCTGAGGTGAAGGTGGAACATGGAATATGGAGCCATCCTTGGCATGGGGGACTGGGGGAGTTTCCAAGGGTGCTGGGGAATCCCTGAGCTCTGATCCCTTTGGAGTCACTCACGGGACATCAACATTCCCAGGGTGTGATTGATTTGATCCATAAAGGCAGGAAATCAGTCCCTGGCTCTTGGTTTGTGTGTCAATGAATTCCAGGCTGGATTTTCTCCAGGGCTGCTCCCTGTGACAGTGCTCACCCACATCCCCACTGTGACACGGGGACAGCTGCTCCTGCTGTGCTGGTGACAGCTTTGGCAGCTCCCACCTCCAATCCAGGTTTTGAGGGATTCTGTGACAACATTCTGCTCAGGACCTGCTGTGCTTTTTCCCTCTCTGTAACTCCTGTCACACAGCATTAACTTCCTGCAAGTCCTCAATTGTGTGTTATGTCTAAAAGGGGAAAAGGGAAAGAACATTAGCTCTGGCAAGATCCTTGGGAAATCTTAATGAGACAGGCCAAGAAATATTTCTAGGAACAACTTGCTAGCTGTACAAGAAATATCAACAAATCCTTCTGAAACACAGCAGCAGCAGCAGGAACACTGCCAGAGAGGCTCCAAGGCCACTAAATGCGTGAGGAATGAAAGGAAAGGCTCAAGGCAGATAAGGCTGGAGCAGAAAATCCAGATGAATTCTTCTTATTGATGTTTTCTGGGGAGGAACTGAGGAAAATTCTGTCAATGGAATTTTTCTTTATGGGTTCAGAATTGGGGGAGCTGTCTCAAATTAAGGAAATGAGTACTCTGAAATCCCCGCTGGGGTTTGGAAGTGGCAGGCTCGGGGATAAATATGATAAAAGTAAAGGCTTTGGCATGGCATTTATCAGGGCAGGGGCTGCCATGCACACCCATTAGTGCTCTTTAAAGGAGGAACAGAGCTTTTGCAGGAGGGTGATTTGATTGAAGCAATGGATTATCCAAAAACTTCCAGGAGAATCAAGTGGAAGTAGGCACAGACTGGAAAAAAACAGGGAACAGCAAGAAGGACGTTCTAAAGTACACTATGATCTCCATAGGGGGAAGATGGAACTGAAGGGAGCTGTTCCATCAGAAAAAAATATCCAGGCAGATACAAGAACAGTCCTCAAACTCTAAGTGGCACCAAACAGGTGAAAAGGGCATTAATAGCCTGATTTTCATACCCCCAAGTCAAGAAGGAATAATTTGTAACACACATCTGTGAGTCGGGGGAGAAGAAAAAGTGTATTTTCCATTCAGCTTCTAATTAATTAAACTGTGGAACTCTTTACTACAAGATGTTTTGAGTTCTGAAAAGGTGCATGGATTCATGAAGCAATTAAAATCCTGTTAAATAGTAATTGATAACCTCTTGTTCAAAACCTCCTTAAATTACAGACTGAAAGCAAAGAGAGGACACAGGGAAAGACTTCCTTCCTTCCTTCCTTCCTTCCTTCCTTCCTTCCTTCCTTCCTTCCTTCCTTCCTTCCTTCCTTCCTTCCTTCCTTCCTTCCTTCCTTCCTTCCTCCCTCCCTTCCTCCCTCCCTCCCTCCCTTCCTCCCTTCCCTTCCTTCCTTCCTTCCTTCCTTCCTTCCTTCCTTCCTTCCTTCCTTCCTTCCTTCCTTCCTTCGTTTTTTTCTCTCTTTCTCTCTCTCTTTCCTTCTTTCCTTCTTTCTTGCTCTGGCCTCTGACAGCTGAGTTAATGATTTCACCTGAGAATGCAGGACCCACATTGCTGGAAACCACATCTTAAAGCTGCCTCTTCAAGAGTAACTGCCAGAAATTTGTCTCAAGGGCAGGAAATGTATTCAGATTGATGCAAACCTTGCATTCCATGTGTTGGTCCTCACCAGTGGCAGCTTTCCCCATTTTCTGTGGGAGATGAGAGATACAACCCATGAACATTTTCTGTCCCAGGCATTTTGGTTTCACAGCAGTCATTGCTGGTCCAGTCTGAACAACTGAGATAGATTTTGAGTGAGGAGACCTCTGCAGAAGGAATCACAGAATTACCAAGGTTGGGAAAGACCTCTGAGGTTGCCATCCAAGTCCAAACACCACCGTGTCCACTAAACCACATCCTCAAGTGGACCTGCATTCCCCTACAATCCTGATTTCCTTTGCCCCATGATAAGGAACCCCAAAGTGCTTCCTACTCCTTCCCAGGCAGGATGAGAAAGCACCAGTGATATTTGGGCTTCATGGATAAGAGGGAAATTTTGCACAAGAACTCAGATAATTGGAGATGGGCTCAGGTTTTTTGCCAAAGAAAATCAGGACTTTTAATTTCATTCCTGGTTCTTCTGTGGAAGGAAAATCATTATTCCAGTCGTGTGCCTCAGTTGTACTATGGCTGAAAACCTCCAATTCAAGGCTCCTTTTTCATCACCTTTACAGTATAATCCACTGACAGGTGTCTTTAAAAATCCACAGTGGAGTGATGAAAGCTAAAATTCAGCATGACTGGAGCCTTCTGGAGGGGAGGAGCTGTGATAGGACTCCTTCTGTTCACTTTTCCTCCATGAGTGAGTGGGATGTTGCACCATAGTGCTTGCAGAACAATTCTGTCTTTCATCCCTTCTCAACAGACAGAAATTATTTTGTGCTTTTCTTTTTTTAAGCTGCTATTGTTTTTTCTACAAAATCCTGAGCTTTGCTTCCCACTGCATCAAGAAGGTCCACTGTGAGTTTTTTGTCTGTTGCTGGCTACACCCAATGGCCCTCAGCTCCAGCAGACACAGAAGTTGATCCTTGTCCATCCTTCCTCAGTAACTCTGGATTTAGTGCCTTCCCTGCAGTCTGCTCCCAGCCTGGGAAGTCCCAGGAACTCAGGTTTTATGGGAATGAAGCCTTTCTGCATCTTTAACCTTCTCTGCTGCCCTTGGAGCTGCTCCCAGTTCTGCTGTAACTCTTGGGACCTCCAGGACTGCACTCTGAGAAATCCAGGAGCCTTCCAAGGCCTCAAACCCAGCTCAGACCTCACCAATTTACACAGAATGGAATGGGTTGGGTTGAAAGGGATCTTAAAGCTCATCCCATTCCACCCCTGCCGTGGCAGGGACACCTTCCACTGTCCCAGGCTGCTCCAAGCCCCAGTGTCCAACCTGGCCTTGGACACTGCCAGGGATCCAGGGGCAGCACAGCTTCTCTGGGCACCCTGTGCCAGGGCCTGCCCACCCTCCCAGGGAAGGATTCCTTCCAAATATCCCATCTAACCCTGTCCTCTTTCAGTTTGAAGCCATTATAAACAAGTAAATTTAGGAGCATTTTTCCTTAAGCAACTTTTCCTGTGCAATTATTTACCCAGGATTTCAGAAGCCATTTTCACTGACCAGTGACAAATCTGCCTGCAATTCTCCCTTTTCAGCTCTTGTTCACCACCTTAAACAAACCAGTATTTCCTAAATACCCAGTATCAGCAGCATATTTCCCATCAATATTTAACTGTTCTTCCAGGTTGTATAAAATGTTGTTTGTGAAATCAGGGATGGACGAGGAACCAACCCCAGATTTCATTAAGCTGTGGTGGAAATGAGGATATTGCACCTCAGACAAGGTACCTGGGGAAAAGGGGAATAATTTCTCACCCATGTCCCATTGCCAGGAAAGCCCTACAAAGCCAAAAAAAAGAGACAGAATTTAGAGCTGGGATAAAAATGTACAGATTTGGGGATATCAGAGTCCAGAGGCATTGGGGTCCCTGTCCCCTTTGCACCCCCGAGCTCCATCTGTGCTGCTCTGCCAGCCCGGCTTTGGCAGGATTTGGTAACTGTTATTTCACATCCAAAAACTCAATTTGCTGTATTTCATGTGTGTAAGAGTGGAACGTTTCATTAAAATCAATCTCTGGTACAAAGGGTTTCAAACAAACAGTGGGTGGGATGTGCCAGGAATCAATTACTGCCCTTTGTTGGTGGCGACGGAGCAGGAAGTGGTGGCTTTGGTCTGTGACAGGGACAATTCACAACCAGGATTATGAAAACCCCTCCAGGAGCAACTTGTCAGGGGAGGTTTTAGTGAGCTGGGAAGCTCAAAAAGCAGAGCTGATGGAGAACTGGGAGTTTTTCCCCAGGGAAATATCTAAGTGAGACAAAATTGACATTTGCTCTGCATTTAAGTTTCTAGGCAGCAGCTTGAAACCAAACCAGGATTTTCCCTTTTTTTTTCCAGCTCTGTTTTCAAACGGAAAAGTTCAGTTTTTGCGCTGCCTCCTCCGTGTTTCCCTCTGTGAGAAAGCACAGAAAAAACAGACAAACAGGGAGAGCAGCTGAAGAAATAACAATGTTTTCCCTCATGCAAAGGAAGGTTCCCAATAAATCCTCAGCCCTTTTGCACTGTGGAGAGCCTGTTGCTCTCTCTCTGCATGAAATACTTTCCTCACATTGTCATGGGCACAGAAAGTCGAGACCAAGACACTCATTTTCCAGGTGAAAAAACTGGACATCTCCAGCTTTTTGGGGAAAAAGAGAAAATCCAAGAAATATTTTGCTTGGCTTCTTCCCACCAGCGTTTTCAAATTGAAAGAACATAGAATGGAAATTTTCACTCATCACAGTTTCTCCAGGAGTTGTTTTACAACAAATCTCCCAATCCTGAGCAGCAGCGATGAAGCCCCAGAAGTCATAAAACCTCACCTGTGTAGAGAGCTGGGGTGGCAGCAGCAGGGGAAACTCCAGCAGAGGATGCTTTTGGGAACACAACAAAACCCAAGAAAACAAAGCAAAATAAAGTGCTGAGAACTTGCTGCTGATGTTGGAGCCCACAGGGGGCTGGGATTCGCCCTCCTCCCCAGGCTCAGGGCTGGCTGGGTCAGCTGAGTTTGTTGGGTCAGATGCCAGAGTGGAGCACAGGAAAGGCTTCCTTGGAGTCCAGGAAAGCTGCAAACCAAGATGATCCAAGGGATGGAGCAGCTCTGCTGGGAGGAAAGGCTGGGAGAGTTGGGATCGTTGAGAAGAGAAGCTTTGGGGTGACCTAATTGCACCTTCCAGTGCCTGAAGAGGCTACAGGAAAGATGGAGAGTGAGTATTTCTGAGGGATGGAGTGCCAGGACAAAGGGGGATGGCTTCCCACTGCCAGAGGGCAGGGATGAGATGGGATATTGGGAAGGAATTCCTCCCTGTGAGGGTAGGCAGGCCCTGGCACAGGGTGCCCAGAGAAGCTGTGCTGTCCCTGGATCCCTGGCAGTGTCCAAGGCCAGGCTGGACACTGGGGCTTGGAGCAGCCTGGGATGGTGGGAGGTGTCCCTGCCATGGCAGGGGTGGAATTTGATGATCTCTAAGGCCTCTCCCAACCCAAACCACTATGGGATTCTCTGAATCACTCATCTCTCTGAGTCACTTCATCTCTCCAGTCCATTTTCCCTTTGGGCCCCTCCAGGGTCTTGCAGCCCCATTTCAACACCCCCCTCTCCACCCTCCAGCTCTTCCCATCTCCTGCTCCATTCCAGTCTCTCCATGCTCCTGTGCCACCCTGAGCTGCCCTGTCCCCTGTGCCTGTGTCCCACACCCCACCCCAGCACCCCAGGCTGTCCTTTGTCCTTGTCTCTGCTGCTCTCTGGCTCCTCTCACTCCTCCCCACACCCTGTGCATTTGGGAAAGGGCAGATTTGTCTCCCTCCCAGGTGTGTGGGCTCTGCTTTGGAATCCTTGCTGGTGATGGCACAGGCCAAGGTCTGTGTGCCTGCTGTGCTTGGGGACACATGGTGACCACAGCAGCATGTCCTGAGCCAACAGCTCCATTCTTGGGACACTTTCCCTTTAGAGTGAAGGGTTGATGTCTGGCTCAGAGGGAGCTGGGAGGTTTTCTGTTTGGATTAAACATTCAGCTGCAGAAAAATTACCAACTCCAGCTTGACAGTTTCACCCTGGGACTGTGATGATGATGTTCAGCAATAAAGCAATTGCAGCCCAAACTGCTGGGACCCTGGGCTTTGCTCTTCCCTGCTCAGGAGGTGCTGCTGCAACTCAGCCAGTGCTAACTGGGCCACACTGGGGAGAACCCAGCCTGTGGAACTCTCCCAAAGCCCAGTCAGGGTTGGCTCTGGCAGTGCAGGTGTTGTGGATCCAGTGCTGTCCTTTGCACATCATGGATGCATTGTCTGCCAGTGGAATCTGTGAACATTATCATAATTTTTGGTGGGAAGTTGCATTCCACTCCTAATCAATATGATTTCTTTTGCCAGCTTTAATACAGGCACCTTGATATCGTGCACTGTTTGATGTTCTGCTCTAATCTACCAGGAGGTCTTTACTGTGTAGTAATTAACTCTGATTAAGATCTTTCATCTGTTATCTCCCAGCTGTTTAATAAGTAATTCATTTTTATAAATAGACCTGATTTGCCATCGTTAGGACTTGCAGGACAGAGTGATTCCTGAAATTTAAACTGTTGCCAAATCAGAGGCTGAGGCAGGGCTGGTCTGAAGCTCCAACTCGTCCCCTGACAATGTCTGTGGTGGGGGGAAAATAAGAGAACCCCAGGAGCTGTTGGAAGTCCTGGGGCCCAAAGAAAACCCTCTCTGGGGCATTTCTTAATGCACTGAGTGAAGAACTCAGTATCCAGAGCCCATCCTGGGGGGATTTGGGCCAATTCTCCTCAGGCAGGCACCTCCACCCTGAGCATGGAGCACAGAGTTCTGTCAGTGACAAACAGCCTGGTGCTCCTCCCTGACCCTGTCACAAGTGTCACAGCCTCTCCTGCACCTCCCAGCTCTGCTCACACCTTGGGCCATGGAAAACAAAAGGTTGGAAACCTGAAAAGCATGGATTTAAGTCAGATTTGAACATCCCCTGGGGACTGCAAGTCAGTGGTTCTGGGTCTTCTCCTGCTGGCATCTGTGGGCTCCAAGGAATTTTCTGGGCACTGTCAGAGAGGAAGGAGCACGAGCAGAGGTGTTTTACATCCATGTGGGGAAACATTAAGCAGATAGACAACCCAAATTTTGTTTGTTCTGAGAGGAACTCATTCCCTTTGAGAGAACAGCATCCCAACAGGGCCTGGAACCCAGGCCCAAAAGTTACAAAGATTTATTTCCACCAGAACCAAGGGTCAAAAATGGTAAAGATTTATTTCCCAAAGGAATTGTGTGCCACAGGGGCTTCAACAGTGGGACTGGCCATGCTGTGGGGTCCCTGTGGTGCCATGCTCCTTCACCCCCCAGTGTCTGAGGCTCTGTGCTGATGAACCTTCATTTAAACTGAGTGAGGTTTGGTTTTTAATTTCTGATTGTTGTTTCTCTCCCCTCCTCTATGGTCACTGAAATATTGAGGTTTTTGGTAAAACTGCTTGTCCTACACTCAGTGCAGGTGGCACAGAGTCCCCCAGCATTGCTGCTCTCATCTCAGGTCCCTGGCTTTGCTTTGACATGGAAACAAATGTCTCAAATGCCACATTTCAAAAACTCTGATGCTAAGGTGGCTTTCCAGCTGCTCCAATTCCCTTTAATCCATTCCCAGACCACGCGGGTTTGGCTGTGATGGAGACTTTCTCAGGAACATCTCAGCCCTGCAGATTGTGCTGCCAGACCAAATAAAGATGAACTTTGCCTTCAAAAAAAAAGGCAAAACCTTTCATCTTCACTTTTTTATACCTCCCTGGTGAATCGCATCACACTTACACACATGCACTTGAAAGCTCTCCCAAGCAGTGCAAATAAACAAAACCAGGAATGAAACATACCTGGTCTAATGCTGTTCCTGCCAGGAATGCTGGCAAGCAGATAATTTAGTTGTTCCTTGTCAGAAACACTCTGATCCCAGGGTGGCTGCTGACTGCAGGAACGATTTACTGGGAAGTGTAAATTGTCTGACAGGATCCCAGGGCTCACCTCCCTCCTCCAGCTCTGCCTGCTCCTGCTTTCAGCCCCCATGTTCCCTGACATCCTTAGGGAGATGGGATGTGGTGGGAAGGATGCTTTCCTGCCTCATCTTGTCCCAGGGGCTGTGGTGGGGACAGGAAGGGGCCTGGGCTGGATCCTGACCCTGGGACAGGACTGGGACCTCCTGGCTGGGCTGTCCAGGTCTCTGCTGTTTTATGACTGTGCTGAAGTCTCATTGAAGGAATCACAGAATATCCTGAGCTGGAAGGAGTCACAAGAATTATCAATCCAGCTCCTGGCCCTGCACAGACAGCCCAACAACCCCACCCTGTGCATCCCTGGCAGTGCTGCCCAAACACTCCTGGAGCTCTGGCAGCCTCAGGGCCAGGACCATTCCCTGTTCAGAGCCATGGATGAGTTACAAGTAAGGAATGAAGAATTCTAAAGTCCTTGGAGGTCCTGAGTGAGGTGAATACAAGAGCAGAGCTGGTGGCAGCAGCCCCAGGAGGTCTCTTTGTCCCTCCCAGCCCAGAGCCACCTGCTGTGTCACAGCACCGCCAGCCCGATGCCAACACACCCTGGCAGTGTGAAACATTTCCTGTGCATTCACTGTGGCTTATTTGTAAAGCCATGGCCTGGAAATTAGGGAGGGATGACCAAAAATGCCCAGTTTTGCTGGAAAGCCATAATCCTGTGTTTCCTCAGCACCTAACCCTGAGCAGAGCACAACAGAGAGAGCAGGGAGATGTCCTGATCTCAGGCTGTTGTCCCAGGAAGGATATCCTGGGGCTGAGGAGGTCTCCAGTAGGGACCATGGTGGAGAGGGGACAGGCACTGAAAAGGAGGGATGGGATTAAAGTGGTGAAAGTTGGGAAAGGAGACCCCAAATCCTGTGTTCAGGGGGTCACCCCAGGCACTGAGTGAGCCTCAGTGGGACTCCAGTGATGAGTGTCCAGCTCATCCCATTCTGCTCCAAGTGAGGGCAGCTTTTGGGGTGCTGGCTGGGGCTTTTGGGGTGCTTCACCCTGCAGCAGCTGGATGAACTGATGTGCTTCCAACTCAGGCCTCTGCTGACAAGTGAGGGGTTGCAGGTACTACCCAAGAAGGGTTTTTTCCCAGCAGGGTTATTTTAGTTGTGACTGCTTTGGCCCACATGAGGGCTTTGTGTGATGGGGATTTTGCTGTCTAAAAGCATCAGAGGAAAAGCCTGGCACTCTGCTGAGTGACAACAGGTGTGGTTGGGAATTCCTGGGTGAGGAAAAGGTCCCTTTAATCTCAAAATGTGTTTAAAAATCAGCTTCCTGCACAAAACTGGCATCTCCTACATGAATTAAACCCCAGTGAAAATCATACTTGTTGGTGACCTCTGCAGAGAGATACAAATCTTTAATAGAGAACTGGAGATCTGGGGAGTTGAAGCCCAGATTTCTGACTCCTGGTGTCCCAAGAGGATCTCATCTTTCACTGATTTATATTAGTATTTTAGGGAATTGCCTGTCCTTCATAACTTCACTGGGAAAACTGGAAATTCCATAGGTATGATCCAAAAATTCACCCTCACAAAAAGGCAAAGAGACCAAATCCAAAGGAATATACAGAGGTGTGTGTTTATAAAATACTTATAAACAAATGTACATATTTTAAAAGATATGTTTAAAATAACCTTGTAAGTTTGCAGCAAATCCAGGCATGACAGGAGAAAGTGGGATTAGGATACACAGGATTTGTGGGAAATAATTCTGCTTTGTGTTTCCAATAGCCCACAGCAGAGGAACAAAATCTGTGGCGTTTTTGGCTCTTTGTGAAGGATCTCACTCCTGGTAATTTATTTTCCCTGGTCATTTTTTTTTCCCTGAGGATTGTCCCATAGCCACCCTCTGGCCTGGCTGCTTTTCCCACCTGGCCCAGGAGTGTAATCAGAGGAGTCTCCACAGATCCATCCTGTGGAATTAATGCTCTGGCACATAAAAGGGTCACAGAAAGCACAGGGATTTGATTCTTTTCCATGACAGTTGGGAACAAAGCCTTTTGTCCAACCCCAGCATTGCAAACTGCTCAGAAAAAACCAAAAATAATGCCGTTTTCTGCCAGGTTCACCTGAGGCTGCTGAGCTCCATTCAGAGGCCAGACATGTTCCTCCTCTGGGAATGCTGGAGCCAAAGGTCCTCACCTCTCCAAGGGCTCAGAGCATCATTCCTCTTCTATTAAACTTCTGCTCTCCTGGCAGAGAAAGCTCCAGCCCAGGGAAGGGCCTGGAAGAGCTGATGGAAGAAGATTTTGCGTCCCTGCAGAGAACCAGGGCAGGACAATCCTGTGCTGGTGAGGCCTCAGCTCAAGGGCTGGGGGCAGCTTTAGGCACCACAGTGTAAGGAAGATCTAAAGCTCTTGGAGAATATCCAAAGATGTGAAGATAGGGAAGAGTTCAGAAGAGCCACACGAGGAACAGCTGAGGGGACTTGGTTTGTTCAGAGGAGCAGAGCAGACTGAGCTCAGAGCTCCCCAAGGGCTGCAGCTCCTCCCGAGGGCAGCTCTGATCTCTGCTCCCTGGGACAGGAACAGGGACAGGACCAGGGAATGGCTGGAGCTGTGCCAGGGCAGGTCACGCTGGAGATCAGGAAAGGTTCTTCCCCCAGAGGGTGCTGGCACTGCCCAGGCTCCCCAGGGAATGGGCACAGCCTGAGGCTGCCAGAGCTCCAGGAGTGTTTGGACAGCACTGCCAGGGATGCACAGGGTGGGGTTGTTGGGGTGTCTGCAGGGCAGGAGTGGGACTGAGTGATCCCTGTGGGTCCTTCCTGCTCAGAACATTCCATGAACTCTGCCCAACCCTGCTCCTCAACCCCTCTGCATTCCCAGCAGACTGTCCCCCACTTTCCCTTCCCCATCCTCCAGCCTGAGTGCAATTCTTCTCACCTGAAACCCTTCCCATTTCTATTACACCACCATTTTTATTGCTGTCTGTCAGTGTGGCAGGTACAGCTCAGCCCTGGGCTGGAGCTCACCTGGGCTCAGCACAAGACCTGTAAAAGGTGCAGTGAGTGGGGTTGTGTCCCCCCAGCCCACAGGACTGTGTCCCATGGCCAGCACTGGCCACAGCCACTGCCTGAGGCGCAAACTTGGTGGAACTTGCACAAAGGGAGCTGCTGAGGGCTGGAAAAGATTTCTCTGCAGTTGGGCACCCTGGTCTTTGAGAAGTTGGATTTCCTCTCCTGGGGTCCCTGTGAGAGGTCAAGGACTCAGCTCTGGTGAACCCTGAGAGGGTCCAAGTCTGAGCTTTGGTCAGATTCCCCCATCTGAACAAGGACTGAAGTCAGACACCTGAGCCTGGGCCAGCCCAGTCCCCTCCAGGGGAGATCCCCCAGCAGGGAGCAAATCATGTCAGAGAGAAGGAGATTCATCCCCTGAGACCCTCAGCCCTCCCAAAGGCACAGGGAGCTCTGCTGGGAGCTGTTTCCTTCTCAGCCAGCAGGAGCACTCAGATGAACTCGGGCTGATTTCCAAGGCAGTGAACTTGCTCAGTGCCATCAGATCAAGAATCTGATCACACCACGATATCGAGCTGAACAGCTCTGGGACTGCAACCACTGTGCCTCACAAGCTCTGTCACTGCACTGAGCCAGAGTAATGAACTTGTCACAAAATGCATTTACCTCGTGGCAGCAGGGACTAAACCTCTGAGACTCGAGTGATTCATAGCCCTGAACCCACCTGAGAAGGGGAACAGCCCTCAGTGTGCCAGAGCCCTCATTGGAGTCACTCTGGGAATTGTCATTGTTGGCTGAAGGGCTGAAACAGAAATACAGCCCCGTTTGGAGCTGATGAGGGTGTTGTGTGGGTCACTTGTGGAGGTGATTAAGGCAGAGCTGCTGGGTTTATTGGGCTGCTTCTCTGCAGTTAGAAATAAAAACCCTAAGCCATGGAAAAGGGATAAATCTCTCCCTGTGCACAGGGAGCAGGGATCGGGTGCCAGCTCTGCATCTGAAGGGCTGCAGCTGAGATGAGCCCAGCCAGGCACATCCAACACCAGCAGCTCCCTCAAGGACAGCCCCTGCCCCGGGGCTCTGTGCTGCAGCCATCTGGGCACTCTGCCCTCGCCCTGCCCTCGGCTGGGGAAGGGCAAAGGGGCACCAGGGGCTCACAGCTGAGGCCAGCTTGGTGCCATGCCAGGGAAAATGTCACAGAGCAGACTGTCCTGCTGAAGGGAGCAGGGCTGGGTGCATCTGCCAGGGCCTGGGGCAGAGGAGGCATCTGCTCTGAGCACCTGGGAAAGCACAGGGGGTCAGACCCAGCACAGAGCCCCTTCCTCTCCCATGCACATCCAGGCTCGTGCTGTGCCAGGCTCACACCTCGTCCCCTCTCTCAGCAGCAGGGTCTGGCTCAGGGAGATGTGGCTGTCAGGCTGTGCCCACAGCACTGCCCACATCTGCAAATCCTTTCAGCTTTTCCCCCACAAGGGTCCAGGCAACCCATGGATGCAAGTGGTGGATGAAGCTCCTGTCACAGGAGGAGGCTGAGCTGTGTCCAAAGGGAAAATCCAAACTCCTTGTGTGCCTGAGAGGGAGTGACAGCAGTGCCAGGGGCTCGTGGGCCAGTGTCCCTGGGTGGGTGGCACATCCCCACGCTCTGGTTTATCCCTGGGAGAGGCAGATTCAGCCCACAAGTTGGGAAGTGTGGGGCAGGGGCTGAGCCCAGCTCCTCTGCTCTCAGTGTTCATCACCAGGGCTGGTAGCACCCAGCCAGCCACAGCTTGGGTGGCCCTGGAGCTGAGATCTGCTGCTCTTTATCACCTTTACTTCCCTTCTCTCTACTCCACTGCCAACAACCCCTTCTACCTTCTCCTCCCTGTTTTCCAGCAGGGCCCAGAGCACAGTGAAGCAGGGAAAGTGAGCTGCATGCTGGCTCTCCAATGGCACCTCAGGCTTGGATCTCCCCTGTGCCAGCACCAGGGACACCTTCAGGTTCCATGACCCTTCCCATGTGATTTCAGTCCTACAGCACTGGGGAGCTCAGCAGGCCCAAAGTGACCCTCACACTGCAGGGCTGAGATCCAGGGAAGCTTGTGTTGGTCTAAGAGACCAGGACTCAACATATTAAACAAGGGAGGGTTGAGTGCTAACAGCAGCAGGAATAATGGAAATTCTTGTCTTGTAAGGTCTGGCTGCCTCCCATCGAGTTGAGCAGGTCAGGAACTTGCCAAGAAGGAGAATCCTGCTGTCCCAAGTGTGTAATGGGTGTAGCTTTGGACTCTGAGGGATGCTTACGGCATTTATAGCTTTAGAGTGTTACTGAGGTAAAGAGAACCTGTGCCCAGAATGAACCCAGCAGCTGTTAAACCTGTGCAATGGGACAGACTGAGAACTGACATCTCTGTCCCTTCCCAGGCCTTTGGGACACTGCTGCACACAGCACCGCAAAGGGAGAATTTGAACTCCAGAAGTATAGAAAAACAACATCACCTGGAAAAATGACATGGCAATGAGAGGGTAGAGTCCAGGCAAGAGGGCAGGCACCCACCTCTGCTGCTGGAGCCTCAATGGCTCCAAACCTGAAGGAATGAGAGCAGAGCTGCAGAGCTCTGGTGCTCCCAGAAATGAAGGTCCTGTGGCTTCTATTGAGACTTTTTAATTGGCTTTTAATTTTTGGCTCCACGAAAAATTCAGCTGGGTCGTGGCTGCTGCCTGTACTTTGGAGGTGAGGAGAGAGTGGGAATTACCCAGGTTGGAATTTTCTTGCTCCCCGCTGCTCGTGGCACACGGCAGTGCTGCTGGGAACACCTTTGGGCACACCTTGGGCACAGACAGAGCCAGAGGGAGGAACTGTAATTCCAGCTCTGTGGAAAATCCCTCCCCTTCCCCTTGCCCCACCTCTCTCTGAACGCTCCGTAGGCTGTGACAATGATGAGGACAATAAAATGTGCTGCTCAGTTACCCCGTGGAGCAGTTGCTGTAATTCCAGCCCACGATCCCACAGCCCCCCGTGTCCCGTGGATTAGCACAGTGGGCATTACACTTGCTGGGAAAAGGATTAGGGAAGCACAGGAGGCGGAGGGGCAGCTTTTATTTCATCTCATGGTTGTTCTACCCGATTTCCTGCAGGCTCTTTTGATTTGCAGAGAGCAGGCAATGGAGATCAGCTGGGTTTTTAAAGGCTTGCTGACACAACTCCTGATAAATAAAGATGAGCTTCTACCAGTGAGTATTCTCTGGGAAACAAAGGATTTGTACCTTGGGATCTTTTGGCCAGGGGCACAGGAGCAGGGAGAGTGTGGCAGGGAAGAATTAACATGCAGAGCCTGGAACTGAATATTTCTAAACATAATAAGCAACGGGAAAAATGTGGAGAGCTGCAGAAAATCGGTCTAAAATGCAGACTCAGACAGGATGGGAGCCCCTCACACCAGGGTAAGAGCTCCATGTGTCTTGAGGGCTGTTTGGTGGCTTCTTGCTCCCCCTGTGTCACCAGGGCAGCCCCAGGGAGGTCCTGCAGCAGAGGGACACACGTTCAGCTTGCCAAGGTCACTGTTTCTCTCAGGATGTTCCCAGCAGCACAAGGAGAGGCTTGCAAGAGCTTCTGGGGTAGGATTTCACCATGAGCATGAGATGATGACACCCAAATGCAGGTGGCAGTGTCCAGGCATCTCAGGGACATCAGCTGCCCAGTGGCTGTGCACCCAAAGCTCTGTGTTTGGAGGTCTAAATGCAGATTCCTACAATCCACTGGGAAGCTGGGATGCCCAGGCAGAGCTGCTGCTGTGCCAAGGGGGAATTCCAAAGCCCTGTGGTGAACACCTTGCTGGGTCCCCCTGGGGCAGGCGTGGGAAGGAATGAACCTGTGGGATTCAGGGCTGAATGCTGTGAGAATTCCTCTGCTCTAGGCTGGTCCCTGGCTGGGCTTTTCTCCTTCCCCTGGAGTCTGGTGTGTCCTCCTCCCAGAAGTGGCTCTGTTCTTCTCCCCTCCAAGGGTGATGGGTCCTGAAGGGCACTGGCAGGGCCATTTCCAAGGAAAGGGACAGGTCCCTTGGAAAGCTCTCAGGAGGACATCTGGCTGTCCCTGTTGGTTTGATATCCATGGGACAGACACTGGGCACACAAGTGTGATGACAGAAAGCCACTCTCTGTCCCTTCTGCTGCAGAGGAATGAACAGGGAAGGGTCTGGAGCAGGAGTCTGAGGATAATCTCCTATTTGGAAGCTCTAACCCACAAGAGAGGCTGCTGATAACTCATCAGGCTCCACCTCTGAGCCACCTCACTTCATTCCCAGAGCAATTCAGCCTCTCAGTGAGCACCACTGCATGACACCAGTGAGTGGAATCAGGGATTCCCATCCAGGGCCTCAGGCACAGCCGAGCTGGGAACCCACAGGGCAGCCATGGATTCAATTGCTTTGGCATTATAGGATGTGCTTCGTAATTACAAGTCTGCTTCAAAGCGTCCTTTAAGGGCCAAGGGAACAATTTTTGATTTATGAAATAATATCTTTGCCTTTTCTAAAGTAAATATTTGCTGTCTGCTAAGGTTAACTCTGATTCATATCTTGCTGCAGGGTGAATTCTGTAATAATGTCCCTGTGTTTGTGATAACAGACAACAGCTTTGCTATAAACGATGGAATTCAAGTACAAACCAGTGTTGCAGTGGGGAATCTCAAAGGAGAGGAGCCAGGGAAGAGGCTCCTGTTCATTACTGCTGGAACATTGGCAGCAGCTGGGTTAGGTCACCTAAAGACTTCTGTGCTGGATGGTTTCTCTCTGGCCATAACTTTCCAAAGCTTTGCAATTTTCTGCTTGTCATCACTGTTTTTTTATGTGTGATCCTGCCTGATTCAACCCATTTTTTTTTTCTCAGAGAGAGTATCTTAGGAGAAAACACAACTCCTGCATCCCCTTGAACAAACTAGGTGTGATTGACCTTCCCTAGTCAGCAGAGCACTGCTGTCCCACAGTGAGTCCTTTACCTGCTCCCAGGAATCCCAAATCACTGAGGTTGGAAAATCCCTTCCAGCCCATCCAGTCCAAGCTGTGCCCAATGCCCACCTTGTCCCCAGCCCAGAGCACTGAGTGCCACCTCCAGCCCTTCCTGGGACACCTGCAGGGATGGGGACTGCAAACCTCCCTGGGAAGCTCTGCCAACCTCACCCTTTCCATGGAGAAATTCCTGCTGCTGGCCAAGCTGAGCCTCCCCTGGCCCAGCCTGAGGCTGTTCCCTCTCCTGCTGTCCCTGTTCCCTGGGAGCACAGCCTGACCCCCCGGCTGTCCCCTCCTGTCAGCAGCTGTGCAGAGCCACAAGGTCCCCCTGAGCCTCCTTTGCTCCAGGCTGAGCTCCTTTCCCAGCTCCCTCAGCTTCTCCTGGTGCTCCAGACCCTTCCCAGCCCCATTCCCTTCTCTGGACACTCTCCAGCCCCTCCATGTTGTTCTTGTTGGAGGGTCCCAGAGCTGCCCCAGCACTGGAGGTGCCTCAGCCACTCCTCCTGTGGCCCCTCCAGACCCTTCCCCACCTTCTGTCCCTCCTTTGGACACTTCACCCTCCTTTGGTGTCACCAATCTGTTCATCTGCCCCAGCACCTCCAGGTCCCACAGAACAGCTCAGGAACAGTGAGATCCTGGCAGGCTTGAGGGACAACAAAGGCTGGAATAGGATAGGCTGGAATGACACCTCATCCCTATGGGAATAACCACAGATGTGTGCCTGGGAGTCACACAGAGCTTGGCTTCACTCATGGAGATCTGCACAACAGGAAAAGCTTGGACTGGTCTCTGCTGCTGTTCACACATTCCTCATCCTTTATATTTTTATGCGATAATTCCTACAATCTTTTCCTTATTTGAAATACTTTGGTTTTTGAGCTCATTCTGGGAAGAAAAGAAACACATGGCTTAAGCAGATTTTGGTCTGAGGAGGCAGGAGCCTGTTGGCTGCTGAACAAAGGCAATTTCCTTCTGGCTCTGCCTGCAGTGCAACAGCATCCAGACCTGTAGCCCTGTCTCTCATCAGGATACCCCAAAGTGCTCCACAGCCACTATCCCAGCTGTTACCAAGGGCACAAGAACCCTCTGTAAGTTAATTTTAAATACATCATTCCTCTAAATTTCTGATGACAGCTCCAACCTGCATCTTATTTTTCATGTCTGGCTCAGCCCAGAGCAGAGTGCTTTGTCTCCATGAGGAAGTGTGGAGTTGGACAGGCTATTTTTGAATTATGGGGATCTGAGAAAGCATTCTGCATTTCACTTCCTTGGAAGCCTGCAATAAAGCTTTGTTGCTGTTGTTGCTTATTTATCAGGAGAATGCCTTGGAGCAGAGAGTCCAACTTGTAGTCACTTATCATCAGGAATAACTCACACCCAAGATGATTTTGCCCTGTTAAAACTGATTGACTTTGTGCTGCTTTAGAGGATCCATGTGAAAAGCTGGAAATGCAAACAGACACATGCTGGATGCACATCTGGCTGACAGAATGAACACAGGCTGGTCCTCTCTCCTTGTTTGCATCCTAGGGAAGCTCAGCCCTTGCTCAGATGTGCCTGGGACAGAAGATGGCAATTAGCTCTTCCAAAAAAGTCACTCATGGAATCACAGAATCGTTCTGGTTAGAAAAGACCTTTAAGATCATCAAGTCCAATCATGTTCACCACTAAACCACATCCTCAAGTGCCACATCCACACATTTTTTGAACACTCCTAGTGATGGTGACTCCACCACTGCCCTGGACAGTCTGTTTCAGCACTTTAAATCCCTTTCCATGAAGATTTTTCTCCCAATATGTAATCTGAACCTTCCCTGGCACAACGTGATTCCATGGCATGGTGTTGGTGAGTTTTACCCATTGCAGCAGTTTTCAGGACACGGTTTATGGCTTTATTCATTTAAATAGGAATTTCCTCTTTAGGAGATATAAAATCAGGATTGGACTCTTTACCAGACACCAGAGACCACTGGACTGACAGGACAAGGAGTGATGGGTTCAAACTGAAAGAGGGGAATTTTAGGTTGGATATTGGGAAGGAATTGTTCCCTGTGAGGGTGGGCAGGCCCTGGCACAGGGTGCCCAGAGAAGTTGTGGCTGCCCCTGGATCCCTGGCAGTGTCCAAGGCCAGGCTGGACAGGGCTTGGAGCAACCTGGGACAGTGGAAGGTGTCCCTGCCCACGGCTAGGGGTGGCACTGAATGGGGTTTAAGGCTCCTTCCAACCCAAAGCATTCCATGATTCCATGATTCTGTGATCACCAGGGTTCGGGTACCATGAGAGGTTTTATGGGAAGTATTGTCAGCCAAGCCAGGGCTGTGCAGCCTGGGGGGTCTCGCTGTGTCCTCTGCAGCAGTTTGTCATCTGGAGAGGGAAAGTACAGCATGGGAAGATGGTCCCAGCAAAGGACATCCAAAGAGGTGGAGAGCCTCTGGCTGGGGCAGGGAGAGGGAAGGTGGAAGGAGCAAACCCAGGGTTCCAGGATCCAGACCTGCTCCTTCCAGCAGCACCCCATTGTACTGAGCTGGAAATGATGGAAAGAAAGGACTCTGCACAGCACAAGTCCTTCTCTGCTGCTGAGCCTTTCCCAGCACACAGCACTGCACCTGCTGGCCTGTCCTGCTGCTGACCCAGAGCTCCAGTGACAATTCCCCCTGGCCATGGCTGTGGCTGCACACTGGGATGTGCCAGCAGGAACAGAGCCCTTTGCCAGTGCTCCTGATGCTCCATTCAAAGGAGTAGCAGGAGGCCTTGATCCTGGAAATGCTGATTTTGTCAAATCATTTGCAATGCCTGTTCCCTGCCTGTGGTTATTAATAGTCTAATGACATCTCCACCTTCTGCTTCTCACTCTGCAGCCCCGCAGGCTTGGATGCTAAAATCTCAACTTTCCCAAGAGGGAATTGCTCACTGTGGCAGGATTTCTGTCACACAATCACTGTCCCCACCTCACTCCTGAGGGTGACAGGATGGGATTTTGTGTGCCAGGCTGCAGGGAGATCATCTCCCCTCTGTCCCACACAACACCTGCACTCCCTGCCTGGGCAGCTCTGTGTGCTAAACCAGCCCCTTCTACCTCGAACAGCCTGGGGCAGCCTTTCCCTGTCCCTGTGGCACCTTGGAGCAGAGCAACACTGGCAGGAGCACTGGGTGGGCAGAAGCATTTGGGATGTGGGGAAGGAACCTGTGGGTTTCATCTGCAGAGAAAGGATGTGAGATATTCATGCAAACAGCACATTCAGTTTTGATCAGTGCCAGCGCAGTGATGCTGGACCTTTCTCTGCTGGGCAAGGCCTGGAGAAGTTGATTTCTTGGTCACTGTGTCCCAGGTGCTTTCATCCCACTGTGTGATCTCATACTGATGACGGAGAACAATCATTCAAAAGCTCTAAAATGTGATTATCAGTGACAAATGCCATGCTGAAGTCACTTCTGTCCCCTCAGGGTGTATGTCCAGCTGGGCACAGCAGCCAGAGGAGGCTGGACACTCCCCTGCCCCCAGGAGAAATCTCCTTTGTCCTGGGCCCACACCCCTGGAGTTTTCATTATGGGGTGCTGCTCCCTTTCTGCATCCACAGAATCCAAAGTCACAAAGACACAGAATCACTGGGGTTTGAGGGACCTCTGGAGATCACCCAGTCCAACCCCCTGCCCAGGCAGGGTCACCTGGAGCAGTGACACAGGAACACATCCAGGTGGCTTTGGGATGTCTCCAGAGAGGGAACTCCACACCCTCCCTGGGCAGCTGTTCCAGAGCTCTGCCACTGTCCATGGAAGGGAGTTCTTCCTCATGTTGAGGTGGAACTTGTGTTTTAATTTGTGGCCATTGCTCCTTGTCCTGTCACTGGCACCACTGACCAGAGTTTGGCACCATCCTCTGACACTCCTTGGAGATTTTTGTGTGGATTGATGGGATCTCCTCTCAGCTTTCCCCTCTCCACACTGACCAGGCCCAGCCCCTGCCATCTCTCCTCATCAGGACCATCCAGACCCCAAACCATTTCCAGCATATCTCCTTGTCTTTGTTGAGCTGCAGAGGCCAGAACTGACCCCAAACTCCAGCTGTAGCTCCCCAGGGCTGAGCAGAAGGTCAGGCTCCCCTCCCTGCCTTGCTGGCCTCACTCTTCCCAATGTCTCCCAGGATCCCACTGTCCCTCCTGGCCCCAGAGCACTCTCCTGGCTCATGGACAGTGTGTCACCCAGCAGCACCCCAGCTCCTTCTCCACTCTCTGTGGGTGCTAGGGGTTGTTCTTCCCCACTCCAGGACTCTGCAATGGAACTCCAGCTGGTTTCTCCCTGCCCAATTCTCCAGCCTGTCCAGGTCCCATGGCATGGCTGCACAGCCCTCTGGTGGATCAATCCCTCCCTTCCCAGGACAGGTGACTCCAGACCTTGCTGAGGACATCCACAGATCCTCCTGGTGTGTTCATGGCCAGCCTCTCCCTGCCCCAACCCAGGGACCAGCCAGGGCCAGCCCACAGGGACATCTTCCCTTGGAACATTTGGAGCCTCAGTGCTTGGAGTGTCCCTGTGCTGCTGTTTGATGTCCCTTGGCCAGAGGGCTGAGCCTGCCCTGCATCCTTCCAAGGAGGAACTGCTGAGCCAGCCCTGGGTGGAAGTGGTTTGGAACCTCCTGAGTCTCTGGTTCCACTCCAGTTCCACCTCCCCAGCCTCAGGCACTCCCAGAATGGATCTTCCCTGCTGCCATTGTTGCCTTCCTTCTTGCTCTCTTGGAAGCCTTTCCCACTGCCTGGCTGTGTTTGGGGCCTGTCTGGATCAGCACAAGTCAGGAACAGCTCAGGAGACCACCAGGCACATGGGGTGATCCAGGGAAAGCTAAGCCCAGTTTCCTCACGGATGCAAAATTCCTTTTTCCTCATGGATGCAAAATTCCTTTTTCCTGCACACATCCATTTGCAGTAGGAAAAAAAAAGAACCAGCAGTTTTACACATTAATGAAGAATTTTCCACAACATTTCAAGTGGAAATGTTCACAGGAAACAGAGACATGGCATGGTTGGGTTTGGACACGAGGACTGCGATGGCCCTGCCCAGTCAGGCTGCAAATATCTCCAAGGATCAGTGTAGAGCAAAGTGTAATTAGGAAGAACCAATCCCAGGGGAACATGTGACAGAAAAAGGCAATAATTACCCCGAATAAAATATTGTAACACTGGAAAACGGAGAGGGAATGTTGCACTTAGAAGAAATTCAAGCTTGTTAAAGGAAAAGAATTTTATCCCAAAAAGCCAAATGACTTTAGCTCTGAATTCCAAGAGTAGTCCATGATGGGAAAAATCTTCACACACTATATATGTAAAAATCATTCCAATTTTATTGAAAAATGCAACAAAAGTGATTGACTCAAAAATAAGGCTCAAAGGAAGGTCTTTCCAGAGGGCAGAGATTTCTTTCTTAAATCCTGTTTGGCCCTTTTGTCAGTAATGGTGAAGCGTCCTGTGTTTTATATCAACCCATCTTTCTTAAAATGCAGCTCAGATTGCCCAGAAATTGCTAAAAAGTCAATTATTGGGTGCTGACCTGACAATAATATCCCTTTTCATAAAACAAACAATTCCCGGGTTAGACATTAATTGCCATTGAAAAGCTCTCTCCCCTGGCAGTGCCCTCCTGCCACAGCCTGTGCTGGGACTGGCATGGCCAGGGAGCAAGCCTGCAGAGTGGGAATTGTCCCAGGACACTGGGAAGTGTCCCAGGAAGTGTCCAGCCCTCCTGGAAGCCCAGGGACAGGGGACACAGTGCTCTGGGTGTCCCCTATGAGCTGGGCACGGCAGGGACAGGGCCCTGCAGGTGTGGGTGAGGCTCAGCCCCTCCCAGCTGCTCTGAAAGCACCTTGGTGCAGCTTTGGCTGCTCTGATCCCATGTGGAAGCTTCTCTGGGAAGGTTTCCAGTCACAGCCCAGGTCTGGTTCCCACTCCACTGAATGCTTTTCCTCCTCTACCCATTATGTCTCTCCCACCCTTCCAGCTGAGTCCTGGGATCCTTCATCAAGGTGTCCATCTCTGCATCCTGAGCCCCCTGCCCTGGGAGAGACCCCCAGCAGCACAGGGGGCTTTATTCTCCTGATCCATCCATCAGAGCTAATCCCATGGAGGGCAGCAGTGATGGAATCCCTGAGCCAGAGGCAGCATTCCCTGGGCAGCCCCTGGTGTAGGAGCAGCAGGAGAGCAACTGCCAGCACTGATTCCAGGTTTGGGGAGGGGCTGGGAGTCACTGCCAGGCCATGGCAGGAGCTCAGGCCCTGGATGTCCCTGCCTCATGGCAAAGCTCTGGCACAGCCACAGCAACATTCCCAGCAGCCAAAGGACAGCCTTTCCCAGCCGTGCTGGGAACTCCTTGGCAGTATTCCCCAAGGACCAGTGCAGGAAACAGCCTGGACTGGGACACCCAGCCAGTTCCCACCAGATCCCATGGGATCCCATGGGACAACAGACACCCATCTGCTGAGAGAGGGAGCTGCAGCATTCCAGGTCCTGCAGGTGAAAATCCCACAGTGCCAGGCTGGGTCTCTGGGCACAGCTCGTTCTGTCCCTGTTATGGGGACACTGCCCCCTGTCCCAGGGCTGTGGCTGCAGTGACAGCTCTGCCCTGAACACCCCAACCACCACAGAGGCTGAGCTGAGTTCTGCTTTGTGCAAATCCAGGGATGGGGAGAGAGGGAGGGATGCTGTGGGAATGGTTGGTCTGGATGGCTCCTGTGCCCCACGGGACCATTGGCACTGAGACAAAGCTGAGTGAGGCACTGGGACACTCTGCCTTGAGCCATGTTCCATGGAGCAGCTCCCTGGGAATTCTTCCACTAGGGAGGGTTTCCCAGCTGACCAGTCACGAGTCTGTGCTCAGAACTGGGTGCTGGAGAAGCCTGGTGATCCAGGCTGTGCTAACACTCATACATGGAGTCCAGGCAGGCAGCAAACAGCACCTGGAGTCTGCCAAGAGAGGTTCCAGCATTTCCTGGAGGAGGGGATGTGCTGGAGCTCTGAAGAGAGAGTGGAGAAGGCTGGGATGTGGAATGGATAGTCCTGCTGGTGTCAGGAAAATTAATCCACAAACACCAGAAGTTTATGTCCAAAAAGAAGAGAGAGGAGGCCTGTAACTTTATTCATTAATAAACTGAGACATCATGGGCATTTCCCATAGGGTCTCTCAAATTGCTAGAGGATGCAGCCTCCTTTTTATCCTAATTTCCTGGCAGCATTTCCCTCTCTCTTTCCCCTTTGGCTGAGGTACTCGAGAGGTACAGACTTCCCGAATTGCCTAATACAGATCTCCTTCTAATGTACATCCCCTCCCCCTTTTTGTTTTCTTTGTGTCTCTGTTCTTTAAATCCAGGGATTTAGCACGGCCTTGGGTGAGTAACAGTCTGCGTCAGTTAATGGAATTCCTATGGAATTTATGGTTCCTGCCATTGCTTCTTTCACCTATCAGTATCTGGCCTTATCTACCAGCAGCCCTCACAGTTTGTTTGTAAAGACATCTCCCTCTTGTTCCTTTCACTGGGAATGGAGAACACAGTCAAAAATGTTGACCTTGCCAGAAAAGTCATAAAATTGTTTTTAAATATTGAAATTATTGCGGAGGCTCATTTTTCTCCTCTCTGCACCATCCTAAAGCTGAGCTTCAAACCAGCCCTGCTGCTGTGAGAGCCACAAACGCCTGGTTTGTGCCCTGAGGACTGTGAGGTGCTCAGGCTGCTGTTCCTCCCAGCAGCTGGGAGCTGAAGGATTGTCCTAAAACTCCAGGAATCAGGATAAGAGCTTTGCCTCAGCTTGGATCGTGTGGCAGCAAGAGCTCTGCTCCCAGGCCACTGTCCCGGTGACAGTCACGAGGGGCCAGTAGCAGCCAGTGCTAGCGTCCCCTTCCTTGGAGAGGGACATTAAAGTGATGAGAAAACCCAAAATTCCAGCTGCCTTGCCCAGCTGAGCTCTCAGCCGGTGCCACCTCGGCTGCGGAGAAGGATGTCTTTAATATCAGCGCTGGAATATGACTCATCGGGGCGGTTTTTTATCTTTTATCCAAGAGAAAAAAACAAGCAGAAATGCTGCTTTGTGCTCTGTCACGAGGAGAGGGATGGGATGAAAGGTAATTGGATCCTGTTGCTTCCTAAACAGCTAAATATTTACATATAGGCTGGGCTATTAATCACGGCCCCATATGGCAGCGGCGCTTTGCCGAGCCCTCCTGGGAGAGCTGCTGGGAGCAGCGTGTTTGTCTCCCAAATGTCTCCCTGACAGCTCCACTTTCATCACAATCAGCTGTGACACCATAATTACAGATTTGGGGAGGTTTGCAGCCTCCCAGTGATTGATTGTTTGATACACACAATTTAGAAGATAGATGTTGTTATTTAAATCGACTCCTTAGCGAGGGAATTGGCGACCCAGGGAGCAAGCGGAGCATCCCGGGGCTGTGCCAGCGGCCAGGACAAAGCTGCAGTCCTGTGCAGCCCTGGCTGCTCCCAGGGCAGGACAAACCTGCAGTCCTGTGCAGCCCTGGCTGCTCCCAGGGCAGCTCCTGGCAGCGACATAGAGCTGCTGCTGCCCTTCAGTCTCTCCCCTCCTGGCTGGGGACACCAGCACACTGACTCCTTCAGCTGCTCGTGGGCTTTGCCAGGCTTGGGTTCCCTGGGAACCTCTTGTTGGAGGAAAAGGGAAAAGGGAAAAGGGAAAAGGGAAAAGGTCCTGTCTGCTGTGGCTATCACTGGCCACGGGGTGACTTCTCTCAGCCCAGGCTGGCCCTGAGCTCCAGCTCAGCCTGCCCTTCCCCAGGGGCTGTAAATCCCAAGGAGAGACAGGCTGGATGATGTTTCTTTCAATTTTTTCATGTTTTCCAGCTGCCAATTTTATGGAGCAACAGCACCCAGTGTCAGTTCTCCTGTGTCAGGGCTGGGTTTTTTAATGATCTTTTTTATGGCTTCTTTTGTAGCTCTCAGTAACTCATCCTGGCTCTTCCTGCCTTCCTCCATGCTGGTCTGTATTTACAGCATCCCTGTTTTGCCAGGGTGTGGGAATGGAGGGGAAGGGAGGGGGAATCACACCAGAGGGATGGAGCTTTGCCTGAGAGCTGCTGGAGAGATCTTCATTCTGCTTTGGTCAACTGCCTGCAAGGCCTCAACTTATCTCAAGTGGCTCTCACTTCTGAAAGGAGCTGCTTGAACCAAACCTGAATACAAGACAATTATTTTATTTTATTTTAATATATTTTTAATATTTTTCATACTATTCATTAGTATTATATTATGTATATTAGTATTTAATTAGTATATATTATCTTTATATAGTACATTAGTATATTATTAGTATCTACATTATTGGTATATGATAACATTTAGTATTCTATTAATTTTTTTATCTGCTCTGTGCCCTTCTGGCTCTGCAGCTCCTCTCAGCCAAAGCAGACACAAATCCTTGACCTGGAAAAATGTCCCATTTCCCACCAAGTGACACCTGACACATCCTGTTCCTGGGAGAAACCATTCCCCTCCCCACTGTGCTCCCTCCCTCTCTCTGGGATCTTTTCTGCAGATTCACTTGCTCAGATCCAGGAGTTTTGTGTTGCTTCCTTCCCAGGGAAGGCTGGAGAACAACCAGAAATGGAGCAAACAGGCAAATTTGGGGGAATGAAGAGCTGGGGCTGAGCCTGACCAGTGCTGGAACTTGGTGAGCAAACAGAATTCTGCTCAGCCTGATCCTTGTTCCAGCTCCAAGGAGGGGCTGGGGCTCTCCTCAGGGCCTGTCTGCCAAAATCCTTTGGAAAAATCCATGACTTCCCATCAAATCCTCCCGGAGAGCCCAGGGATGCTGGTCAGACATGATCTCCCAGCCCAGGGCTCCTCCCAGCCTGTTCCCTACAAAATCAGGAGTTTGTTGTTCTCCAAAGCAGCCCTGGCAGCTCCTGTAGGAGCACAGAGGGAGCCAAGGGGGATCCCAGCTCTGCAGGGTTTGTGACACCACCACCTGCAGGGGAAATCCTAATTCCTGCAAATCCATTCTGTCTGGGGGAGGGAGGGACATGGTACTTGAGCATGAGATGCCAATTCTTTTATTCACAAATTCACCAGTTTTTGTGTTCTTAGACATCAAGAAACACAACCCAGCGAAGGTCGTGGTTCTGGTTTCAGTTCTGGGGCTTTCCCTTCATCTCAGGTTGATGCTGCCAGTGTCTGACTCTTCCTTCCCGCAATATTTCTCCTCTGTGGTCTCACCTCTGTCTGCCCCACACACACTTGGCGGTGGAGGATCCCACAAATCTCTCCTCACCCGCTGGAATCCTGAAGAGCCACTAGAAAACCCTGAATTTATTTTTTTGGGACTATAAGTGCTCCCCTGCTTGTGTGGACAAGAACTTCTCCCCACGAGCCCAGAGCAAGCTGTATTAATGGCAGAGCTCCAGCAATCTCTGTCTCACTAAAGCTTATCCCAATCCATGATCCTTGAATTAATGTCACCATGGACAGGGAAATGCTGACATGAAGCAAAGGTTCTCCACTTCAGCATCTTCTTTCCAGGATTAATTAAAGACAGACAATTTTAACATCTTCCATCAGCAAATCTCTTCCTTAACTGTTTGAATGTTGTTGATGAAGTGCAAAGACTTGTGAAATTTACTTTGCAGGACAGTTAATATGGAATAATATTAGTAGCCAGTATTTGTATTTGAAATGGGCCATGCAGGGAACCTTTCCCAAAATGCAAGGGGAAGATAAAGAGGGAAGATTTAACCTGTTTTGTGTGCAACCCTTTCCTGAGAGCTGAATGGGAAATTTTAATGGGGCAAGGAAAGATTGGCAGAAGTTAATGAAAAATTGGGGTTTAGAGAAATCTTTAGGTCTGCATTGGGATGGGCAAGAGCAGCACCCAGCTTTGGCAGGGGATGTAAATTCTCCCTGGAATTGCTGCTCTGCTTTAGTTGGGATTGTGCAGAGATGTCTTCATCCTCCTCATGAGACACTGGGGAGTTCACAGTCCCCTCATCCACCCAGCCATGGCAGGGACACCTCCCACTATCCCAGGCTGCTCCAAGCCCCAATGTCCAACCTGGCCTTGGACACTGCCAGGGATCCAGGGGCAGCCACAGCTTCTCTGGGCACCCTGTGCCAGGGCCTGCCCACCCTCACAGGGAACAATTCCTTCCCAATATCCCATCTCTCCCTGCCCTCTAGCAGTGGGAAGCCATTCCCTGTGTCCTGTCCCTCCATCCCTTGTCCCAAGTCCCTCTCCATTTTTCTTGGACCCCCTTCAGCCACTGGAAGGCATCAGTTAGGTTACCCTGAAGCTTCTCCCCTCCAGGCTGAACAATCCCAGCTCCTCCTCTCTCCTCCAGGCTGGACAATCCCAGCTCCTCCTCCCAGCAGAGCTGCTCCATCCCTCTGATCACCCTGGGATGTGTCTCCAAACTTCCCCTTGCAGCTGTGCCAGGGCTTGGCCACTCTTTCAGTGAAGAAATTCCTGCTGATGTCCACCCTGAGCCTCCCCTGCCCAGCCTGAGGCTGTTCCCTCTCCCCCTGTCCCTGTTCCCTGGAGCACAGCCTGACCCTCACCTCACTCCAGCTCCTGTCAGGGATTTGTGGAGAGTGAGAAAGCTCTCTCTGAGCTTTCATTTTCCAAACCCTTCTGCCTTTACCAAGGTTGCCTCCTCACTCAGCCTGCTCCTGCCAGGCAGGATCTTTTCCATGTGCATGCAGAACTTTGGATGTTATGGCAAAATTTTGAAGAACATTGTCACAGCTGTCACATTGCTCCAGTGACTCTGACTCCTCCAGCCCTCCAATTCCATATCCCTAATTCCAGTGGCTTCAGTGGAGCTCCTTTGGATCTCAGAGGAGAGGAAAGAATGGAAGTGAAGTCCAAAGTCAATTAATGATTTCTTCCCAGCTCTTACAGAATTGCTTTGGTCATTAGATGCTTGAGTAGCCCCTGGCTGTGCACAGACATGGAAATGGGGTTTTTAAAGTTATCTGGAGGTCTCAAAATGTAGCTGTGAATTAGGAGGATTTTCAAGGTGTTTCACTCTCTGTAAATGCCAGAGATGCTCAGAAATGGCCTCTCAGGGCTCTAAGGGTCAGTTTGCAATTGTGGGGAGCAATTGGAAAACCTGAATAAATTTTATCTGTAAGAATATTATGTGTGTGTGTGTTAAACAGGATTTCCACCTTGATGCATTAATCTGAGGTAAGAAGAAATATTCACCACTTCCACTAAGGAACAGAATTTTATGGCAAATAGACCTTCCCAGGCTGAACTTTGCAATAGGCTTTGAGCTCAATTTGTCTTCTGGATGGCAAAATTTAGCTTGTTTTGCTGTAAAAAGTCCAGGTGAAACAACAACAAAAATAAGGCTGTTTTTCTTTTTTTTTCTTTTTAAGAAACCTCCAGACAAATATGATTTAGTGGTGGTGATATTTGTTCTTGACAGAGCTAATGCTTTGGTAGCCTTTCCCTTGACCCCTGTAGATGGCATAGCCAGGAATATTTAAAATGTGATTTATGATGTGCTCTGCAACTTTCCCAGATGGAGCTCAGAGATGGATTTGGGGAGAAAAATACCTCACTGAAGGCCTTCAGCTGCCTGTGCCCTGTCCTGAGCAGGGGGGGAATTGTTCTTTGTTGGAACAGGCAGTGAAGGAGGAGGCCAGAGGATTTCCAAGTGGGATGTCCCTGCAGCAGGCAAGGAACCCATTTTCAGCATCAAAGAAGGGCCAAGTGAAGTGCCAGAGAGTCATAAAAGCACAGAATGGTTTGGGTTGGGAGAGACCTTAAAGATTGTCCAGTCCCACCCCTGCCATGGACCCAAACCCCTGGAGGGATCTGATGAGTTGGGGTTGTTCAATCTGCACAGAATCCCAGAAGGATTTGGATTGGAACAGACCTTAAAGCTCATCCAGGGCCACCCCTGCCATGGCAGGGACACCTTCCACTGTCCCAGGCTGTGCCAAGCTCCATCCAACCTGGCCTTGGACACTGCCAGGGATCCAGGGGAGTCACTGGAGACACTGGGAGCAGGAAGAGCTGTGAATGAGAGAGCACCAGGGCAGAGCCAGGAGTGACCCCTCCAGCCCCCCAGTTCCATATCCCTAATTCCAGTGGCTTCAGTGGAGCTCCTTTGGATTTACACCGTCTCAGAGGAGAGGAAAAAATGCTGTGTTTAGAGTCCACCAAAGACCTTCAGCTGTATTTCAGCTCCTGCCTCTCTCCCCCAGCTCCTGAGTGTCCCTGGACTCTGCCTGAGGCTTCTCTCCACAGAACTGGGATGGCATCAATCCCTGACCATGGTGCTGTGTGAGGAGGACAAATCTATTGATGATTAGAAGGTGTTCAGGTAACTATGGCAACAGTGTAGCTATTCTGCCTTTTTACATCTCACGTGAGACAAACACGGAGCCTGAATGCCCCGAAAGCTCCTCCTGCACCCCAAGCTGACTCATCACTTCCCAGCCCTGCTTCCCTGCAGTTATTCCAGGCAAGGTTGCTTCCGTTGGATTGGAAGCAATGGAGTAAATTTTTTAAAAGCACCTTGCTTTATTGCTTGCTGGACAGATTATTCCCAACGCCACGGCTTCAGCTGGAAAGAGTCCATAATGTTTGATGGCAATAAAACAGAGAGCTGAGGCACAGGATTTATGGCCGTGAGCTAATGAAGTGCAGGGATGAATGTTCAGTGTAACTCTGCTCCCTGCACCTCTCAGCAGCTCTTAGTGTCCTCCCAGCTCCTTGCAGGGGGTTTGGATGATCCAGAAGCCCTGAGCCTCCCTGGTAATTTCCAGCATTTTCATTTAATCAAAACAACCTCATCCACTGCAAAAAGGAACCAAGACAGGGGAGAAATTGCTCCATGAGAAAACAGTAATGCCATGAAGAGGGAAAGCTTATCTAAACTCAGGGGAAATAGGGGTGGCTGTTATTTATTATGTTGGTGAAAGATGAGAGCATTGCAGGGGGAGGCTGGGCCAGGCTGCCCTGAGCAGCTCCATTCACTCTCTGCATCCCAGAATGGGGCTGCAGCTCCAAATTCCTGCCTGGGAGCTCTGCAGGTGATGGAAAACAAGGAGGAGGGCACAGGGAGGGGCTGAGGAGTTCCTGGGAATCTGACCTGGATTAGTTGGTCACTGGCAATGCCATGCCTTGATTTTGGGAATGTCTGACCTCCATGGCAGTGAGGCCATGGAGATTCCCTGTCCAGCTGGGGCCATCCTGGTGGGACTCCTGCCAGAAGTGAGTGGAGATCTCTGTGCCCTGTCAGGAACCAACTTCACCCCCAGAAAGTAGAGATGGAAATCCCAGCAGCCCAGGTGGGTTCATTCCCTCCCCTCCATTTTCCCAAGAAAGCCTCATGGTGTCTCAGCTTTCATGTTGGAATGAAAGACCTGGTGAGGTCTGAGTTGCTCCTGGGTGGAAGAGAGTACCCACCATGCCCAGCAGCATCCCTGGATAAGGAACACCTTCCCCACCCTTCCCAAACCATGAGGGAGCAAAAGATCAAAAGATCCCCCTGTCTGCACCTCTGCTCCTGCTCCCAAGAGAAGCAGCAGGAATTCCCAACAGGACTAACAATTTAAATGGAAAGCTGGATTTTTCATTGCCTGCTCAGCCTCCAGAGGAGCCCAGCTGAGAGGAGCCCTCAGCCCTGGCTGGCCCTGTCTGGCCCTGGCTGCAGGGAGCTCAGACAGGGCCAGGCTCTGCTCCGGGGGCAGCAATGGCACCAGAGGGACTGCAGGGACTGAGCCCAGGGAGCTCCCCCTGCACGGGAGGCACAACTTCTTCCCTGGGCAGTGCCAGCCCTGAACAGAGCCCAGAGAGGGCTGCAGTCTCCTCCCTGGGATATTCCAGAGCTGCCTGGACACAATGCTGTGCCCTGAGCTCTGGGATGGCCCTGCTGGAGCAGGGAGGTGGCACAGATGGGACCTACTGAGGCCACTCCAGCCTGACCCATGCTGGATTTTCCCCAGTCACCTCTGGGCAGAGCTGTACTGGATTGTGTTGAGGTTTATTTTGTATCCAGTACATAAAAATCCAAGGAGCTGCAATCAGAGCAGTTAAACAGTCACATGAAGCTTGTCCTTATTCCTTCCCCTGCTCCCAGAGCTTCCCAGTAACTCTCATTCCCAGTGGATTCCCCCTGGCAAGACAGAGGCATTGGAAGCCAAGAGTGCTTCCCCTCTTGCCAAGGACACTTGTCCAGTAGCACCATTTAGGGACACTGGGGTGGCACCTGGCCAGGGATGCAGCAAAGCTGAGGAATGAGTGACCTTGGCTGCTGACTTGCCTCTCTCATGGAGGGCAGGGCTGGCACTGGAGCATCTTCTTCCTCGCTGGAGATGGAGGGAGCAGAGCTGAGACTTCCCAAAGTCCTTGAATTACACCTTCCTTGTGTTATTCCTTCAAATTCCAGAGAGGTTTACAACTGACGTGGCCTGAGCACCTCTCCCTGGGTAAACACATTCTAAATAGCTGAAAAGTCTCTGAAATGCTTTAGAAATCTGTTTCACCTCACCTTTGGCTGACAGGAATGTTTGCACTTCACAGAGAGCCAGATTCTAGGTGCTGCTTTTACTCAAACTCCCTTCAAGCCATAAACTGCCCTGGACACCTCTCCAGGTTAGACTCAATCCAGGGATTCTCCCAAACTTTTGTGTTTGGCTGGAAATGAAATGCAGCAGAGAACAATCAACTGAAAGTTCTGGAAACTCTCTCAGGGCCACTTGGAGCTTTCTGCAGGAAAAGCAGCCTGGTGAGATTTAATTGCTGTTGTCTGGCCAAGCTGCTGTGGATGGAGTGTTACATTCCTGTGCTGCCCAGAGCCATCATGCTCTGGAGATGCTGTCACACAAACTTGTCACATTCTGCTCGGGGCTGCTGTGCTGGAGTTTGAGCTGCCCTAAAAGCATTGCAATAAAAGGTTCCTGCAGTCCAGAGGAGTTGGCTGAGGGTGTTTTTGGTTCCCTCATCTCAGAGTGACTCCCAGCTTTTGCACCCAGGGTCTCCTTCCCTCCTCAGCTGCACCAGGGGAAACAATCCAGCATAAGACCCCAAAGGACTCTCTGCTCCTCCAGAACAGCCTCTCCATTTCTCAGCAGCCTCTCCTGAAATCAAACTCTTCTTCCTGTTGCACTGGAATTGTTTGAGGGGATGAAGCAAGATCCCCGATCAATGTCCTTGCAGAGCACATCTGGCCAGATGTGTTTGGGGCCAGGTGTGGGTGGAGCTTCCCAGCACATCTATTTGACCTCCTCTCCAGCAGTAATAAAGCACATGATGCAAGGACAGCCCAAGGGCCAAATCCCAGCCCGTGGATCCCTTTTCCTGCTCATCCCAACCTCTGGATTCCAGCTGTGCCAGGCCACAGTGTGACCACAACCCTTGGCATGGGCATGAGCTTCTCCCTGGGGCAGGGGCTGGGGGACCTGGCAGTGGGACATCTGCTGTGAGTGTGGGACCTTCCTGAGGGACAGGGCTCAGGTTGTCCATTGTCCCCAGCCCAGGGGGACAGAACCAGGGCAGAGCTGCCTCTTCCCAGCTGGGAGCAGGAGCCAGGGAGTGAAACCATTCCGATCATCCCCCTGAGCAGGTGCTGGCTGCAAATTGGGCACTCCAGGTGTGGCTGGAGGTCCCAGATGTGCCTGACCCTGTGCAGGGAGAGTCTGCAGCCCCTGCCTTGCTGAGCTTTCACTGGGGGCATCCCTGGGCTCCCCCTGAGCAGGGCTGCTCTCCCTGCTGCAGCCCCAGCCCTCTTTATTTGATTTATTCCAAGTTTGGCACCAACCCAGGCGAAGTCTGGTGACAAAACAGCCCTGGAGGAGCCACACATTTTGTGTTTCCAAGGGAGTGGGTTTGCTCTTTGATCTGCTGGCTCCAAGGGGAAGGGAAGGCCTCTCACATCTTGTTCAATGCTTTATTCACACACATGTAATTAAGATCTCCTGTATCTACAACTTGGCCTGCCTTTAATTAGAGACATTTCAGCACCAGAAGCTCTGGCACAAACAGATAATGGAGCTGCCTCTGTGCACTGCCACGAGACAAAACCGACCACGAGAAAAGACAATTTCCCTGGAAATTAACTGTGCACTCTGCCTTGGAATTCACTGCTCTGTCCCCCCCAGGGCTGATGGGAAGGAGATGAAACACCATCCCCCTGTGCTGGGGTGCTGGCCAAGTTCACAGGGCCAGAGAGGAGCTGTGCCCATGTGGGAGGCATTGACAGCTCCTTTCGAGCAGAGCTCATGGTGGGAAGGGCACCAGGGACCTTTGGGGGCCACCAGCTTCTGAGGGACAGGAGGGGCTTGAGGTGAAGCCACCCTGCACTGCCAGACTGGGGCTGATCCCTGTAAGAGGAAGGTAAATCCTAAATCCTTCTTCCTCCCATCCTGAGCTGTTTCATCCCTGCTGGGCATCGGGTTTGGAGCCACCTCTGAGCCTGGTTTTCAAATGCAGGAGGAGGAGGAGGAGACCCAGGATGTTCCCCCAGATCCTACCTGTGGGGTGGCCTCAGCCTGTCCATCTCCTGTGCAGTTCAGGGACATTTCCCAGATTTTTCCCCATCATCAGCTGTTGGCAGGAGCTGAGACTGAACAGGGTTGTTGAGATTTAGAGCAAACCCAGGAGATGAGATCACAGTGCTCAGTGGTGACTCAGGGCTGGAGGACAAGGGCAAAGTGAGACTTTCCACACCCTGGGGCTGTGCAATCAAACCTGATCCACCAAACCTGAACCCTCAGGGGTCTTCAAGGCTTCCCACACGCAAACCTCAGGGAAGTTCTGGGATCCAAATTGACTTGTGGGTGCTGCTGGGTTTGTCATGCTGTTCTGTAGGAGCTGATCTAAGTGGCCTGTCAGAAACAGCATCAAGGCACAGAAAAGAACTCTAGAACAGAGAAATCCTGGAACACAGAGAGGAGAAACAGGTTTAAATCCCTGGTTGGGTTTCCTGGGGCCAGCAAGATCCTTGGATACAGAAATACAAAGAGGTCAAGTGATGGGGAACAGAGTTTGTGATCCCATTTGTTTGGTGCCAGTGACACCTCTGAAGGACACTCTGCTCTGCCCTCAAGGAAAGCAATAGCAGAGGAAACCCAGGAAGGTTGGAGAACAGAGTCCCAGGAAGGACTGGGATCAGGAAAGCCTTGCTCAAGGAGAGATGGGAACCCTCAGTTTGATTGTGGAAGTTCATTAGTCTCAGCCTAACTCTGAGCTCAGGAAGAGGTTTCCAGAAGCTGAGGGCACAGATGTCACTTGAGAAGCCAAAGCCAGATGGGAGCAGTGACAAACTAAAGCCAAGAAAAGTCAGGCTGGGAACCAGTTGGTCACATTTGATCTTTGCCACTCCACACCTCAGGCTATGGGGTTTTCCTCAAAATCTGCTCATTTCCCAAGCATTTTCAATGTCTTCCTGATATCTTCCCTCCCTCCAGCACAAGCTGTGACTGACGAGGATATCTCTGGATTAAGATTCCTAACAAAGTTAAGTCAGGGTAGAAATATTCTAGCCTGGTCCTTTCTCAACCACCACAACTGAGATTATTCTTGCCTCTCCATCTCATTTCAGAGCTGCAGCTTTGGTGTGGCAGGAGGATCCCAGAGGATTTGAAAGTGACTCCTGGACAAAGGATGGGGCGCTGCTGTTGTCTGTGGGCTACACACACTTTGATTTAAGTCCTGCTTTGTGAGCTTCTCACTCTCTCAGATTCGGGCCAAGAGACTGAACCAGGCAATAAAGAAAGGTGCCACTTGGGAACTCTTCTTTTTTTTGTTATTTTTCCATTATCTCATCCATGAGGGAGAATTGTTCTCTGCCAGAGGAGCTAGTCTCCTGGGTGGGGAGATGCTGCTCTGCTGTCAGAGCTCTGAGCTATTCGCCTGCTGGTGGAGAGCAAGGAAAAGATTGTTTTCTCCAGTGGACAATATCTGAGGAAGAGCTCATTTTTCCACTTTTCTGTGTGCAGAGGAGCTTGGCTGCTCCGTGCTGCATCCAGAGGATCCCTGGGACAGCCCTGCCCTGGAGCTGGGGTAGGAGAGGCAGGAGGAGAGGACAGGAGGCACAGCCTGGAGCTGGGAGGAGCAGGGAGAGAATCACAGAGTCCCGGAGGCTGGAAAGGGCATTTAGGATCATCAAGTCCAAGCACACCGCAGCCCCACCATGTTCACCACTAACCCACGTCCTCAAGTGCCACCTCCACACGTTGTTTGAACCCTCCCAGGGATGGTGACTTCACCCGGGGTAGGAAAAGGGGTGACGTGGGCTCTGCAGGTTTTGTGCAGAGGTTTGAACTGGAGCAAGGCTGGGATCAGGCTCCTCTCCACCCTTCCATGGGCTGAGGGTGTTGGTTGTGCCATTTCCAGGGAGTTGTTCCTTTCCCTTGAGCAGAACTTCTGCGATTCAAGTTTCGTTCTCTGTTTGGTTTGGTTTTCTAATTTATCTTCAGATGAGACAGAGGTCAGAGCTCAAGGAGCATTTTGTTTTGTTTGTGAGTTATTCAGAAAAACGTGTGGGCAGATCCATCCCAAATCCCTGCTTTAATGGGAATGCTGCCCCATGGGCTCAGGAATGGGCTCATCTCAGCAGCCTTCGATACCTCTGTTGATATCCTATTGATATCTCTTCTTTTGTCAGCAGAGGAAACTAATTTCAGCTTTACCCCCACGACCTCCTCAGAAATCTGCCACAGGATGGGATGAAGGGCATTTCTCTCTCCCAAAGGAATACTGGAGGGGCTCAAAGGCATGGATTGAAGTTGGAATCCACAGCCCAAACTCCATCCAAAATGAGGTGACAGATTTAGCAAGACAAAGAATTCCTCTCTGATAACACAACTATATCCTTGGTTGTGGTGACAAAGGCACCAAACAGCTGCAGCCAATTATTGAGGGAAAAAAAAAGTCAACCTATGCCTAAATTAAAGAATTTAATAGAATTTAATGAGCTTTAACTCTGCAGAAAGTTGAAGAAGGATGGGATATTTTGATTTTGGACTCATTACAAACAACAAAGTGGTTTGACAGGAGATGCTAAATTTCCCAGAAGACCACTCTTTAATTAATTTAAAATCATAAACCAATTAACATATTTAATACTAAACGCCCATACAATTAATTTGGCACTCGGAGAAGAAGTGTGGTATTTAGGGAAAGGAAGAGAAAAGCTGGATATCTCACAGATAAATATGAAGTTGATTTATTTAAGCACAAAATTCTCAAGGAACAGGATGAACACCCATTCAGGTGAAAATCTCAGCTCTGTTTTAGCAGTGGAGGCAGCATGGAGGGAAAAGTGGCCTCATTTTCCTGGTTTTAAGGAAGGAAAATAGGATAAAACTTCTCCAGGCCAGAGCAGTTGGCTCCAGGCTGGGTCTGTGTCGGTGGCAAAGAGTTTGGATCTGTCCAGGAGCAGCAACTCTGTGCTGTTTTCCTGTTCATTTCTAAATGCTCCCTAAAATCCCATCAGGCTGGAGAACAGGGCTGAGGAATCCTCCTAAGTGGGTGGAAAAAAAAAATCCAAAATAACAGTATTAATTTGTCATTTTAATCAAAGCATCTCTTTGGGGGTCAAATAGATATTTGGGGTCAGTATTTCTGCTTGGGATCAACACTTTCCAGTGAAATACTCATGTTCAGAGATGATGTTTCAGAAAAACTTCTCTTTCCTGAGGAAAAAAAATTGCCTTTCTGTTTGCCTGTTTTCCAAAAATAAAGTGTATTTTCATGGCATATTTTTTTACCTGGTTTCTTGTAGTTAACCTGTCATTATAAACCCATTTTGACAAATAATTTGTCATCTGCTCCAGTATTTTTAAATTTATTTTCTGATGAGATGGGCCCCATTCTGCCCTCCCACCAACCTCATGTCTCTCCCTTCTGGAATAAATTCCCACTGAGGCTCTGAGGGGCTGCAGATTCCTCAGTGGAGATTTCCAAAGCCATCATCCCCTGAATGCTCTTCTCCCCTGCTCACTGGTGAAATTGGGGTTTGGGCACTGCTGACCCACAGATGCCCCAAAATTCCCTCTTACTGCCATGGACTGAAGAGCTGGAGAGTCTTCACTGAATGTTCCACATCTTCAGCATTTGGAGCCCAAGCTCCCCTCTGGGGATGTTCCTGCCAGTGGGACACTGCTCTTGTTTTGCTCCTTCCACCTCCAAACCTTTTTGGTGAATCCTTGTGGCTCCCGAGGAGCGAAATTGGTTTTGTTGTTTTCCTCACAAATTCAGAGCTGCAGAGGCCACCAGAGGGTTTGAAATGTGCCCCAGTTTCAGGTGGAACTTCAGGTGTTTCTCCTGCAGCCTAAAGCACTGCAAATGGGGTAAATAAACCAGGGAAGAGGCTCATTCCTAGCTGGATATCCGAATTCCACCAGCTCAGGAGCTGTGCACAGACTGGTGAGAAATATTTGTGCAGGAAAGATTTTCCATAAAATCCCAAATGGTTTGGGCTGGAAAGGACTTTAAAGCCCATCCAGTGTTACCTCTGCCATGGCAGGGACACCTTCCACTGTCCCAGGCTGCTCCAAGCCCCAGTGTCCAGCCTGGCCTTGGACACTGCCAGGGATCCAGGGGCAGCCACAGCTTCTCTGGGCACCCTGTGCTAGGGTCTGCCCACCCTCACAGGGAAGGATTCTTCCCAATATCCCAATATCTAAATGTCCCCTCTGTCAGTCTGAACCCATTCTCCCTCATCCTGTCACCCCAGTTCCTGATGAACAATCCCTCTCCAGCTTTCCTGTGTCCCTTCAGCCCCTGGCAGGTGCTCTGAGCTCTCCACACAACCTTCTCCTCTCCAGGCTGAACATTCCCAGCTCTCCCAGCCTGGCTCCATAGGGAAGCTGCTCCAAGCCCTTTATCCACTTCATGGGCTCCTCTGGGCTCACTCCAACAATTCCTTGTCCTTCTGTTGGGGACACCAGACTGGGCACTGTTCCAGGTGGGGTGTCAGCAGAGAGACAATCCCCTCCCTGGCCCTGCTGCCCACAGCTTTGGCTGCAGCCCAGGATTTGTTTGGCTTTTTGGCCTGTGCCATCTTTTCCCCACAATTTGTGTCCAAACAACTCAGAACACAAAGTTTATTGGGAACTGATAAACTTCCCATGGCTGTGGAGCTGAAGGAAAAGACACCCAGATAGCAGAACTCTAGTGTCTGGGTCTCGCCTCCTGTCTGGTTTCAGGTGACTCTTCCAGGAACCCCTGTGGATAATTTGTGTGCATCTTCCTCTCTCCTCCTTTGATGGACAAGTGTTTATTTTCTTATTTTCCAGACTGAGTGGGGAGAAATGGAAGATGCCTGGAGCAACAGTTTTCCAGGTCATTAGGAAGCCAATCAGAGAGGGGCTGAAGCTCGGGGTGATGTTTTTCACTGGCATCAGAGAAGGAGGGCATGGCCTGTCCTATTCAAGCAGTTCAAAGAATTCTTCACATGGAGGAAGGAGCACCAAGTTTAAGGATTGGGAGAAAAATAAGGAGAAGATCAAATAAACTTTCAAACCTGGCTGTGTGTGATCTCAGAAGCATTCTGACAATAACATGTTATTCCTCATCATTACTGAAAGACAGAATTAAAACTGCTTTAGTGCCTAAAAGTACTTTTCTGGACTGCAGCCTGCCAGCGTTTCTCCTCCCTGGAATGGGAAACTGGGAATTTCTGGGTTTATAAAAATGGTTTGGGAGGCAAGGGAAAGCTCCCCCAGGTGCAGTTTCCCTGCACTTCCTGCTGGGAGCAATCCCCAGCCCAGTCCCAGGTGAGCACAGCCTTCATTTCAGAGCACATCTGTGTGTGCTGGGCTCTGCTCTGAGCACTGGCATTCCTATCAGCTGGTGTTTAATGGGGACTCTCAGCTTTTCCTGAGCTTTTAGAATTCTCAGGTTTTAGAAAGCTGAGGACAGTGAGCACAAAAGTTTGTAAGGAAAAAGGGAACTTGTGAATAGTGCTGATAACAGAGGCCATGCCTGAGTGTCTGGGGTACAGGAGAGCTTTGGGTCAGAGAATCATGGAATCACAGAATTTTCTGAGCTGGGAAGGAACCCACAGGATAATGGGGTCCAACCCCTGTCCCTGCCCAGACACCCCAACAACCCCACCCTGTGCATCCCTGGCAGAGCTGTCCAAACTCTCCTGGAGCTCTGGCAGCCTCAGGCTGTGCCCATTCCCTGGGGAGCCTGGGCAGTGCCAGCACCCTCTGGGGGAAGAACCTTTCCTGATCTCCAGCCTGACCTGCCCTGGCACAGCTCCAGCCATTCCCTGTCCTGTCCCTGTCACCCCTCCCCTGTCACCAGGACAAAGCTTTGGGCAGAACCTGCAGCTCACCCCTGGCCTTGGGGCTGTGGGGTGGATGAGCAGTCAGGGGGAACCTTCATTCCATCTGCAATCCCTGCTCCTCACGGGAATCACAGGGGTGTGAGGTCTGTGTCCCCACATTTCCTGGACACTGGGCCATGGTCCAGCTGCTGGAAGATGGTTTTTGTGCCCAGGCTCCTCTCCCTGAGTCCCAGCCCATCCACTTTCTAGAAATCAACATGGGAAGCTCTTTTAGGCTCAAATCTCCAGGTAAAAGGCTGTTTGTGGGACAATCCCCAGGAGTGCAGATTCACCTCCCCAGGGATGGGATCAAAGTCAGACATCCCTCACAGGGACTTGTTTAGCCTGTCCAGGGCTCAGGGCACTCAGCAGTCTGGGCTGCAGGATCAGCAAGGATAAAGCCTGACTGCTGCTACAGCCCCTTCTCCCTTGTTACTGTTTGTTTCTTTGGGAATTGCCTCACTTACTCGAAATAATTTAAAATTTTGTACACAAAAACTAATCAAGAACCCAAATTATCTCCTTTTTTTTTTTTTTTTTAAAGCATGGGAAGAAATGCAGAATCAGCCTGAAATCATCTTGAAAATAATAAAGGCAGATTCAGTGACAGACTGAAAAGCAGAGCAAGTACAGCTGTGAGTTGGTCTAGGTTTATCTCAGCTACTGAAAAGCAGACAAAAGGTATTGGTCTATCTCAGACTTAATTTTTTAAACTAACACTTGGTTGCATAGAGATTGGGGAAATAATGAATATTCTGCTTCAGCTGCTGCACCAAAAAAATTCAGAAGCAAAATGGCACATGTCACATTGAAACAAGATTGGTGCTGCTTCTGTGTAAGTGGGATGAGCACTGCCTTTAAAAACACTATTTTTAGTCAACTAAAATTTACCATTGACATGAAGTGAAATGTTTGTCTCCTTTTCAGAACTTGGGCCTCCTGCTCAGTGTTTTTCCTTCAGTGGGAGGGGGGAACGTCTTAGAGCATTTCTTCCCACTTTTAAATGGATTTTGCTCCTGAGAATTTCAGGTTTCTTGTGCTTTCACTCCTTGTTAAAACAAGAACAAGATAGTCTGACCATGTTTGGAGATGATTAGGGTCAGGGTGACCCCAATCCCCATCTCTGTGGCCACACCAGCCCAGGACAGCAGCAGGAGCTCCAGGCTGGGAAGTTCAGTTCCCTTCCCCAATGTCCATCCTGACCCTTTGGGGACTGGCTGGGACAGGGTGACCTGGCAGAACCCCTGCTCTGTCCAGCCCTGGGGGGAGCTGGTGACAAATGGAGTTCTCTGATGTGCCAATTGTCTGAATGATGTGTCCTTTCCCCATAATCACAGCAATTATCCATGGCAATCATTAATAATTGCATTTCCCTTCAATCAATTTTTACTAAAATATAGCTTTTGTGCCAGACTCCAGTTAATTTTTCCCATCGATGTGTCTCAGGCCTTGGCAATATTCCTGTGGGAAGATCAATCAGAGCCCATGACAGGATGACATGTTACATTTCTAGGGGGATCCAAGTTTTAATTAATTGTTATTCATAAACTAATTATTGGATTTACAAATGAGTTCTCAGGAAATTCATTAGCCCTTGGAAGCTGCGTGTCAGCCATTTGCAGCAGGATATGAGTCTGCTTTTCTTCAGGAGATGGAAATCCATGCCTTGAAATGCAAAAGGGTTTTTTCCCTGGAGCTCTGAGCCCTGGCCAAGGTCATCCCTCATCCTCCCCCTGCGAGGTGCTGGCATTTAGCCTGCTTCAAAATCAGTGTAAGAGCAGCTTTGGGGGAAAAATTCTGACCTGAATGGGGAGAGGAGTGGAGTGTGGGCTCAGGAAGAGCTCCAATAGGAAGCCAAGGAAAATGTCCATTCCTTTTAGCCTTGATTCCTTCCCATAGGGAGTGACCCAGAGCTGGGTGTGGGGCTGGAGCCTTTCTGCCTGTGCTGAATGCCAGCCTAGTTTGGGCTGGAAAGGAACCTAAAGCCCATTCAGTTCCAAGTCTGCCATGGCAGGAACACCTTCCACTGTCCCAGGCTGCTCCAAGCCCCAATGTCCAACCTGGCCTTGGACACTGCCAGGGATCCAGGGGCAGCACAGCTTCTCTGGGCACCCTGTGCCAGGGCCTGCACCACCCTCACAGAAAGTGCTGAACAGGAAACAATCAACATTTGAGGGCAGGGAACGACTGGAGCTGTGCCAGGGCAGGTCAGGCTGGAGATCAGGAAAGGTTCTTCCCCCAGAGGGTGCTGGCACTGCCCAGGCTCCCCAGGCAATGGGCACAGCCTGAGGCTGCCAGAGCTCCAGGAGTGTTTGGACAGCTCTGCCAGGGATGCACAGGGTGGGGTTGTTGGGGTGTCTGCAGGGCCAGGAGTGGGACTGAGTGATCCCTGTGGGTCCTTTGCAATCAGGAGCTTCCATGATTCTGTGAATAGAGGGACAGTGCACTCCTCCCCCTAAAGACAACTCTGAATTCTATTTTTTCGTATGCCTTCAGAATTGTATCTTTTTACCACCTCTCTCCACCTTCCAAGATTTTCCCTTGCTGCTCAAAACATCCAGCTATGGAGGTCAGATAAACCTACATGATTTTCACCAAGCAAAAGAGAGAAGAAATGTTGATTGCAGGTCGATTTGGGACCTGGATCCTCGTGCCAGTGCCTCTGGAGTGGGGAGAGGCTGCCCTGGTACATCTCACACTGAAACACTGCAGCCCTGCTGTGAGCTGTTCTTTTAGCAGCCTGTCCTCAGCCAGGGCTATTAATTGTTTTCAAATATCTGAGATGTCTGAGTTGTTCTTGCCTGAGGTGATAGGGAATTCTATTAAATCCTGTCAATTCTATTCAATCCTGTCAATTCTATTCAATCCTGCCAGTTGCTGTCTGGGCACTAATGCAGAGCTGCCTCTGACTTGTGGTTTGTAACTGAGAGGGTTTGAGGGTGCAAGTGCCTGAAACCCTGAAGAACGGGGATTCTTTGAAGCACATTTATCTCCTGACCACATCACCTGTCAACATCTGGGAATTCAAAACACACCAGGATGAAAGTTCTGAATGGAGCTGTTCAGAGCCCTTCCATACAGAACCAGAGCTGTAGGAGTCAAAGGTTGTATGACAAGGAAAATCCCAGTTCAAATTAAAATCAAAAGTTGCCATCAGTGCTCCTAAAGTGGATGAAAAATGCCCTTGTTTATCCTACTGGAGTTTGCAGAAGCAGCAGAAATCTGTGTGCACTGCAAACCTCTGTGATTTGTCAGCTCTCCCAGAGCCCAGCACTTAATGGATGGGAAAGCAGAGCTGGCGTTTCTAATCCAGTCCCTGGATGTTCAGGGGAGGGAAATGTTGGCTTTGGAGCATCTGGGAATGAGCTGGGGGTCCAGGCACTCTGCTCCTGTCAGGGAATCTGTTCTGCCTGTGGCTCATCCTGGCACTTCCCACATTTCCTTGAAGCTGTTGGATGTCCAGGAGGAAACCGGGAAGCTCTCAGGGTGCTTCCCTGAGAGAAGCCTGAGCCCCTGTCCAGAGCAGGAAGGTGTCAGACACTGGACAGAAGCTTCATTCCCCACTCACCTGGGCACAGAGCTGGGATCCCCTGGAATGTTTGCCCCCTTCCCAGGAGCCCCATGGGAGCTGTTTATGGAGGACAAGGCTGGTTTGATGCAGTGACAGCACCCCAGCACCCCAAATCCCATCCCTTGGAAACGCCAGCTCTCTTTTCCCTGTTCAGTTCCCTCATCCCAGCTGTGATGCCTTGGAACAGAGCAGTGAGGTCCTGGGGAAGGATGGTGGACAGGCCTGGGGCAGTGGGAGGAGAAGGACAACAGATCTCCTGAGAACACTCCCTGGGCTGCCAGGAGGCAGGAATGGGGCATGGAAACACGAAACAATTCCTAAATCACACGGGCACTGCCACCCTCCTTCCCCCAGCTCAGGCTTATCCCAGGGTCTGGGAAGGTGTTGGCAAGAGCATTCCCATGCCAGGGATTTCCAGACTGAAGGGATCCAGGTGCTTTGCAATCCCTGAGCCATTTCCCATAGCAAGGAGAACATCCCAGCTCCCTCTCCAGGCTCTGGACAACCCTTGCAGCAGTGCTCACCTCCCCTGCTGGTGCCTGCATGGGGAACAGTGCAACCAGACCATCCCTGGAAGAGAAATTGGGCTGAGTCTCCCCCGTGCCAGGCTTAGCCAGGAAAACCACAAAAACTTGGCTCTTCAGAGGATGAAACAAGGAATTGTTCTGCTGGGGGTTCTGTTTCTCTTGCACACTTAGGGATTGCAGCCCTCAGTGATCTCTGCAGTCCCAGCAAAAAGGGGAAATGCCTGTTCTGCTTCCTCAGCCTCAATCCCTCATGTCCTTATCCCAGCTTCCCTCCCTTGTCCCCATTTCTCTCCCTCATCCCAGCTTCCATCCCTCATCCCAGTTTCCCACTTTCCTGCTGTCCTGCCAGGTCCTGTCTCAGGCCCTGCTCCAGGTGTGCTCCTGCAGAGCTGTGTTTGCTCTGCTCTGCTCCAGACCATCCACCTTGCTGCAGACTCATTATTTTGCAGGATCATTCAGAAAAAACTTCAGTCCCCAAGCCCTGGTTGGATAGTTCAATAGGAAGTGGAGTGGCAGGACAAGGAGTAATGGACTCAAACTGAAAGAGGAGAAATTTAGATTACATATGTGGAAGGAGCTCTTCCCTGTGAGGGTGCTGAGGCCCTGGCACAGATTGCCACAGAAAATGGGATCCAAGACTGCTAAACTGGATTGAAATGAATGAGAGTAGAGTAGAGCTGGTGGAGGGGTGAATCCTCGGGCTGCAGTGCTGGGATGAGCTCACAGAGGTGCCTCAGGGTGTTGGGAGCCTCACAGGGTCTCTCTTCCCCTCTGGGATGGTTCCCTTCCAGCTCCATGGTCCCTCAGAATCTTTCAGTGCCAGCTGTGGTGGAACCTCCTTGGTGGATCCCCAGATGAGTGGAGAACAGGAATTCCTGGCCAGGATGAAGGCATAAGAGTGCCAACATCATCCTTCTTTCCTGGGCAAACCCAGCAGGAGAACCAACCTTTTTATCTCCTTCTGCACTGAAATGCTCCCCTCCCTGTCCCTGGGGTGCTGCCTGGAATGCTGTCCTGCTCCACAAAGGGAGGTGACATTCCTGTCCCAGTGCCCCTGGGAAGTCCCTCAGGAGGACTGAGCTGTGGAGGATGGAGATGAGGACTGCAGAGCTCCAGTCTCCTGCCTGGAAAACCCTCAAGTATTTCTTTTGCCTAGAAGTTTCCTCTGTGGGCAAAACAAGACTAACTAGACCAACTGACTAACAAGAAAATGCTTTAATTTCAGCCTCAATGCCTTGCACTTTGATTAAAAGGTATAGATTTTTTCCCATTAAACTTTCTGGAATTTCTGAGGTGGAAAGGCAAAGAGCTGAAGGAAAGAGTGTGACAGCAGAGATGTTCAACAGCTCTGAAGATGCTGCTCAGTGAGACAGCCAAGGATTTGAGGGTGGGCAGGCCCTGGCACAGGGTGCCCAGAGAAGCTGTGCTGCCCCTGGATCCCTGGCAGTGTCCAAGGCCAGGCTGGACATTGGGGCTTGGAGCAGCCTGGGACAGTGGAAGGTGTCCCTGCCCATGGCAGGGGGTGGCACTGAGTGATCTTTCATGTCCTTTCCAACCCAAAGCCTCTGTTCTCTCCACTCCACCCATGGAGACATTCTAAACATGTATTTTTGATCAGTCATCAAGAAAAGAGCTTTGTCTGGTAGCTTGAGATTTTGAAATGCCTTATCATCTTGCTCACAAAAATCAAAGGATGAACAGGAACGATAGGAAAAGAAAAGAATAAAACATCCACACCCCCCACACACATCCTCACCTCACTGCAATTAACCTTGATGCTTTTCCTTCTTTCCTCCAATGATAATTTATAGCCAGATTTCCAAACCAAATGGTGTGTCTGGAAAAAAGTTGGAATTAAATTATTTCCCTTTAACTTGGGCTGTTTCATCTCTCTCTCTTTTACTCTCTTTCTCTTTTTTTCCCCAGCTGAAACTATTTACTGATTCACAAAAAGTTCTGAAACTGCATTTTTTAAGCACATCCACTATTTGTCAGGGGAAAAAAAAAAGAAGAAAGAAAGCCACAAAACCAATGCAAAAAACCACCCAGCTGTTGGTCTCACATTCTGCTTTCAGCCCCTACCTGGAATTGCCTGGTGTGGGACACACACCAGAGATATCACAGCTTTTTTGGGAGGTTAATGTCTCACATGGCTGCTGTGGCCAAGTCCTTGAACCATCTGAAGGCCAGATTGACTGTGATTGATTCTCAGCTCATGGGGGCTGTTTTTAATCCCTGTTTGGCACTGATGGGTGCATTTGAAGAGCAGGATCAGGAGCTCCTGGTGATCCCAGGATGTTCCCATCCTCTGATCTGGACACTGAGCCTCTCTGAAGGATGCAAACTCCCAGGGGGATGCAGAGGATGCTCAGGTCCTGCTGGAGACAGCACCCTGAGGGAGATGCTGCCCACTCACACCCCAAATCCATCAAACAAGGGGTGCAGGGAGCCCCACACCCCAGGGACAGCCAGGGCAGGGGTGGCAGTGGCAGAGAGAGGGTGTGGTGGCACTTCTGTTGGAACAGCCTTCCTAAAATGAGGGAATAAAGTCCTTTTCTAGAGGGGAAACCACAGGAGGAGCAGCTGAGGGCACTTGGGTTGTTCAGCTGGAGCAGAGGAGACTCAGCAAAATCCCAAATTTTCATGAGAGGAAGAGCAGTGGCAGGAACTGACCTCTGCTCTGTGTGACATGGGACAGGACCTGAGGGCCTGGAGCTGTGCCAGGGGAGGGTTAGGATGGATTTTAGGGAAAGGTTGTTCCCCCAGAGGGTGCTGGCACTGCCCAGGCTCCCCAGGCAATGGGCACAGCCTGAGGCTGCCAGAGCTCCAGGAGAGTTTGGACAGCTCTGCCAGGGATGCCCAGGGTGGGGTTGTTGGGGTGTCTGGGCAGGGCTGGAGTTGGACTGAGTGATCCCTGGGGATCCCTCCTAGCTTAGGAAATTCCATGAAAACAGCCTTTAAAACAGGAGTGCAGGGAGGGACACTGCACTGTGCAGCTCCTTTTGCCTTAGCTCGGGAAGATTCTCTAACTGCAGGTGATTCCCTCCCTTCCCTCACACACCTGAGGTTCCACCTGCCTGCAAAAAGGGATTCCTGCCTCAGTGCAAGCTTGCAGGAGCCTTGTGCTGAATGTTTAAACCCTGCAGCCCATCCACAGCCAGGGCCACTCTTGCCATGGGTGAGAAATTACTGATAAGCAGAGAGAAAGCCAGCAGGCACAAGTCTTGCACCCTCTGCTCGTGTCATTAACTCCTCCAGAAGTGCTGTGGGAGTGGATTATCCCTGCTGCATGAACCCACGGGCAGGAAGGAGTGACAGCTGCTAAAATGGGTATTTTTTTACATGCCTGACCTAAAATTAGCAGCACCCAGAGAACACCCTGGTGCTGCTCTGCTTGGAAACCAAGAAAACCCTGTTCTGCCTGAGCCCCAGGTCTGGGAAGGTGCAGATGTGGTGGGAAGGTGCAGATGTGGTGGGAAGATGCCTCTCCTTGCTTTAAGAAGCAACAACACTGTGAAAGCAGCAGCTCCAGTCTGAAAGTCATCGAGGACAGATCAATCTGGGATCCTGCAATGACATTTTTTAGAAACACCTGTCCCCCTGTTAGCAGCGTTTGGGAAGAAACCTCTAGGAACAGAAAGAGTCAGGACACATTGCAGATGAAAGGGAGCAGAATTAGAAGAGATGGATGAAAATACTTATGCAAATGAAGCTTTCAAGCCCGTCAAGAAACTCACCACGACACTCATTTATTACTTTATTAAGACAGCAGATGGCAAACTGCTAATGAATGTGGAAGCCAGCAAGAATTTTTATAAACAAACAGGAGGAGGAAGCTGGGAGGGAAGGAGGAACAGTTGGGTTTGGATCCAGAGCTGTGCACAGGTCTAGGTAAAGCCATAGGGTTTGGGAATGGCAGGAGGCTGAAGGGATCAAACCAGGGTGATGCTGAGGAGGTTTGGGGGTGGCACTTCCCAAAATAGGCTGCTGGGATGATGGGATCAGTGCCCTACCTGATGCCTGATGATTTTTGCCTTTTCCTTTTTATATATCGTTTTATATATTTTTTGTATCCTTTTATGTATTTTCTGTACCTGTTATACGTTCTTTGAACCCTTAGCCTATACATTGTAATTTTTGCAGTCTGAAATTCTAGTTTAGTTTTGGGGTTCTGCAAGGCAGAAAAACCAAACATTCACAGTAAGAAGCCAGAGAGCTCTGTGCTACCTCAAACCTCAAGGTTTTAACCTCAATTGAAACCTCTCTAAAACATATTTTATAAACTGAGCTGTAGCCTCATTTGGAGAAGGTTTCTGTAGAATAAGGGCACATTATTTCATTTATTAAGCTTCTTATTAGAAAATCCTAGACAAATATCTGTAATAATTGTATACATGTTATACAGAGTGTGCATCTCAGTGTGTTCCACCTTTGAAGAGCTGTGCACCCAGGATCCTATTAAAATCCCAAGGAAAAACCCTTTTACCCCTTTAACTGTGTCACCTCACCATTCTAAGAGCAGCTGAAAGGCAACACGCCTGCCCTGGGTGGGGACAGAGCAGGATGGGGAAGGCTGAGGGACAAGAGGAGGCTCAGAGTGCAGGGAAATGAGCCAGCTCCCATTCCCAAGGCACACGAAGGAGTGTCAGGGTAATGAACCATAAAAAAGGTTCAATAGCAGCTGAAATCAGGCCTCAGGCAACTCCTGCCTGTGCTCAGCCCATCCAGGCAGAGGCTGAGCAGTGACACAGAGCCATGGGAGGTGACCCCAGAGCCACCTCCTGGGACAGGGACAGGGACAGGACAGGGACAGGCTGTGCTGCCTCCCAGCCCTGGGCTCCTCCTGGCCAGGTCCCTCCTGCAGCACTTCCAGTCCCATTCCCCAGCAGGACAAGGCTTGGCCACTCTGGGCAGTTTTTCAGGTGCAATCACCTCAACAGTCACATTAAACGTCATTCCTATATCAGCAAAATCCTAAATCCTCTGAGCATCCTCAGCTCCTGGCCTGCAGTGCAGATTTCCCTCCTTTGACCAGTTAGTTGCTGGTTTCATCCCAGCTTTCCTGACCAGTTTGTGAAGAGGATACCATGGATATCATGCAGGCCAAGAGGCACTAAAAGTCTCCATGAAAATCTGCCATGAATCTCCATCCTGGGGAGGGTGGGCTGCAAAACCTTCAGAAAAATGAGTCCTTTCCAACTAAAAATCAGAAGCACAGACAGGTCTTTGAATCCAGGTGAAACCTCCCTGTTTAGAGATAACCCCAGGGAGGGCTGGATGGCTTCATAGCAAATGTAATTTGGGCTCCATAATGAATGTCCCAGGTGTTAAAATACTGATAGAAAAGCAAAATACTGGAAGAAAGGGGCATTTCCCACACTCCAGAACACACCCTTTCCTTGTGACAGAACAGCTTTAAGCCCCCTGTGTCAACTCCAGTGCTCAGGAACACCAAGGGAGGCTTTCTCTGATTTGTCTCTGGCTCTTCTTTGTTACCAGGCAGGCGAAGAGAAAGCACTTCTTGTGGTGGCACATGAGATGCAAATAAAGCAAAAATCAGAATTAGCAACACCAAGAGCCAAAAGGCACAACTACAGAAGCCACAGGACTACATGAAGATGGAGATGTGGAGAATAAACCTTCATTTAAGAGAGAAGCCACTCCCAGGTAGCTTTAAATCACCCTCAGAGCTCCTTAGGAGCATTGCAAAGAGGAAAGCAGAGACCTTTAGCACATCAGCAGCCCCTTGGGAATGCCAGATAATGCAGATTTGGTAGAGAAATGTGAGTCACTGTGGTAGGAAACCTTTTAAAGGTAAGGGAGGACTCACCTCTACAGGCTATCCATGAATCCAAGCCTGTAAAGGGCATAGAATAAATAGGAAAAAATAAGAGAAAAAGGGGTTGAAAGGAATCTTCCCTTCTAAGCTGCTGGGTTGGGGAGAGAGCTCAGTGGCAGCAGCTCCTCAGAATAAATGTGTGACACATGGCAGGATGGAGCTGGTGGCCAAGGGCTGTCCCCAGTTCTGGAGACCTCCAGGCACATTCAGAGTGTTTGATCACCCAGGAGCTGGAAAAGGGCCTGGAGCTCCTCAGGAGCTGCTGATGCTCCAGGAGGGATCAGGGCAGGCAGAGCATTGCAGGGAGTTGGCTCAGGGAGCTGCAGGAGCTGCAGTGCAAATCAGGGGATCAAAACCAATCCCATCACAGTCCCTGAGTGATGGGGATAGTGGGGGAGGGGAGGGGAGGGGAGGGGAGGGGAGGGGGAGGGGAGGGGAGGGGAGGGGGAGGGGAGGGAAGGGAAGGGAAGGGAAGGGAAGGGAAGGGAAGGGAAGGGAAGGGAAGGGAAGGGAAGGGAAGGGAAGGGAAGGGAAGGGAAGGGAAGGGAAGGGAAGGGAAGGAGGCTTTTCATGCACTCTAATGAGCTGATCTGACATCTCATTGCTTGAGTTGACACTTATTACTGGAAATCTCTGCTTGTTTTTTTTACTATCAGCCAGGCCTCCCTCATAATTTCCTCAGATTTCTCCCTGTCAGGTCACTTCAGAATTTCTTTGAAATAAAGACAGTCTTGTAAATAAATGGAGGCCAAGATGTTTCCCAGAGAGATAAGACAAGGCCTATCAGGAGACGAAATGAGGATTTGGAGCAGAGTCAACAAGAAGCACGTCTTTTGTTGCAATTGCTAACTAAGTGTAATTAACTTCCTGATGAGGTGCAGGATCTTAAGAACTGATTGGAGTTATAGACTAATCATTATTCATGAGAAATTAAAAGACACTACTTACAGGGAGCTGAATGCATTAAAAAAACTGTAAAAGCTCACTGAGGCAAACACATCCCTGATTTAAGGCTAGGGATGAGCTGTTGGATGGATTCCTCCTGGCCAAGGTGGTGTGGGGAGAGGAGAAGAACCAGATTGCCTCACTTTGAATCCCTCAGTGAGGCTTTAGAGAGGGGTGCAGCCAGCCCAAGTCAGAGCTGTGCTCCATCAGTGACCCCCTGTTCCAGGGTAACTCCAATCTGTTGTACTCCAGGCTTCTGTGGTTTCATTCCAGGCAGGAGAGCAGAGCTCAGAACCCACAGCCAGACTCACATGAGGTAGCAGTGGCTTTGCTCTGTCAGTGCAGGAAAACACCCAAAGCTTAATTTATCCTTCAGCACCAGCAGCTTCCCTTTCTGCCCAGAAGGAATCAGCCTGGAGTGTCCCTTAAGTGTTCTACAACTCCCCTGGCACTGGCAGAAGAATTTTTTGCCTTCCATACTATCCACATTCTCACATCTCAGGGTCTCAAGGCTTGTGGCATCATTAGGAATTCCCTACATTTGCCCTTAATTACAGCATCACCAATTAAAGGCTAATCAGCAGCAGCATCCAGAGTCTCCAGATCTCCTGCAGTGCTGAGCAGATCCAGGGGGATTGGAGCTGTCTGCACTTGTTCCTCGCAGGAAGCTCTGTCTGGCTATTCCTGAGCTGCTCCTTTTGGGCAGAGTCTGACAGGAGCACTGGGGAGTGGCTGAGTTCCCCAGCAGCTCCAGGAGCCTCTGGCAGCCTGACAGAGCCTCTGGCAGCTCCAGGTGTTCACAGCAAGTGTCAGCTGTAAGAAAAAAATCATTAATTTGGAAGGGACTGACCTAACAATGCAGGCAGGGCTTTTCTGCTCCTCGTGCTGCTCACCCAGGGAAATGAGTCAGCAGAGGAGAAGGAATTGCTTGGTATGCAGAAGACCAAGCCTGGTCCCTTGGAAAGGAGCTGTTCCCATGGATTGGCAGCCCCCAGGTGCTCCCTGCATCTCTGGGACTCTTCACAGCCTTATCCACATACAGACAGGGAGAGAGAAGGTGGGTTTATCTCTCTAAGTCCTGGAACAGCTCCTTGGGAATGGTGCTGAGTTTGAACAGGCTTGGAATCGTGTCAAGGAGGAATTGTGTCAGCCTGAAACCATCCAACCCTGTTCTGGGTGTTTGGGCAGCTGTTCTGGGTGTTGTGGAGGCTCCACCTCTGGATGGCTCCTCTGGACATTCCCAAATTCCTGCAGAAGGGAGCAGGTGAGGGATGTGAGGAGGGAACTGTGCAAACCAGCACCAAGGCTCTTCTGCAGTTCCCTAGTGCCAGGGAAGTCTGTTCAATCTCACTGCTCTGTTTATCAAGAGACAGAAAGGACAATCAAGAAGAACTGTCAGCACTTTTCTTCCTGTTTGGTGTTTCCTTCCTAGAACAGCAGTTCTTGGGCTCAGCAGGAATTGGGAGCCACAGGCTCAGGGAATCCCAGGTCAGTTATTCCTCAGGGACACTCCCGTGGTGCAGGAGCACAGGAGAGCCTGAGGAATACCTGGTTTGTCCCTCCTTCCCTGTCCCCTCTGTGCCAACCCCTCCCTGCAGGGCCTGGCAGGGGGAACAAGGTGCAATTCCCTCTCCAGCACCATCCCTACCTTCCTGTCCAGCTCCTCCAGGGAAGGGACAGGGAATGGTGACAGTCCTGCCCCAGTGAATGCAGGGAGCAGGTGTGTGATGGCAGGACAGCCACAAGTATGGAGAGCTGGAGATAATCCTGGAGCCTGCCCTTAATCCTGGTCTCTGCTGGTCTATCCTGCTCCTGGAATCCTGGAAAACTTCATCTTCATTCTCCTCTCCTCTCCTCTCCTCTCCCTCTCCTCTCCTCTCCTCTCCTCTCTCTCTCCTCTCCTCTCCCTCTCCTCTCCTCTCCTCTCCTCTCCTCTCCTCTCCTCTCCTCTCCTCTCCTCTCCTCTCCTCTCCTCTCCTCTCCTCTCCTCTCCTCTCCTCTCCTCTCCTCTCCCTCTCCTCTCCTCTCCTCTCCTCTCCTCTCCTCTCCTCTCCTCTCCTCTCCTCTCCTCTCCTCTCCTCTCCTCTCCTCTCCTCTCCTCTCCTCTCCTCTCCTCTCCTCTCCTGCTGTGTTTATGATCTCCAAGGTGTCCAGAGACAACCAAGCACATCCCTGACCTGCCATGGCAGTGCCACCTCCTGTCCCTGAGGCAGTGACAGCTCCCAGCCCAGCACTATGTGCTGCATCCCTTGCTTCCCTCACAGAGCAGGTGAAGATGTGGAATTCCTGCCCCAGGACCCACCAGAAAGGGCTGAGTCCACCTGGGAAATGACTAAATAGTCCTGCCGTGCTCCATTTGGAAGGAGGAAGGTAAATGGAGATGTGGTGTCACTAAATATATGAAATAAATGTGCTTAGTTTTGCCAAGTTGCTTGATAATGGAATGAAAACCCAAACAAGCAGGGGATTCAATTCCAGTCCCATCATATTTTGTAGAAATGTATTGAACTGGCATTTTTATAAACTGAGAGATACTTCTGTTACCGGAAGGTATCAGCAAGTCTAGAAGCAGCTGTATGTAATGAGAATGAAATTCTGGGAATATGAAGTTTATGAAAAACCAGAGAGGAACCAGTGTTCAGTTCTTTCCATCCTGAGGCATTTTTGAAGCCAGTATTGAATCACAGAATGGTTTGGGTTGGGAGGGAACTTAAACACCATCCCATTCCACCATTCCACCCAATGTCCAGCCTGGCCTTGGACACTGCCAGGGATCCAGGGGCAGCCACAGCTTCTCTGGGCACCCTGTGCCAGGGCCTGCCCACCCTCACAGGGAGGAATTCCTTCCCAATATCCCATCTATCCCTGCCCTCTGGCAGTGGGAAGCCATTCCCTGTGTCCTGTCCCTCCATCCCTTGTAAAGAGTCTCTCTCCATCTTTCCTGCAGCTCCTTCAGGTCCTGGAAGGTCACAATTCAGGTCACCTCAAAGCTTCTCCTCTCCAGCTGAAGAATCCCAGCTCTCCCACCTTTCCTCCCAGCAGAGCTGCTCCATCCCTGTGATCATCCTGGTGCCTCCTCTGGACTCTCCAGCAGCTCCAGCTCCTCCCTGTGCTGGATCAGCTCTGCAGGTTGGGTCTCACCTGAGTCATTTCTGGGTGTGACTCTGGGGGTTACAGGAGCCCCACATTTCTCTGGTGCAGCAGCTGGAGCCAGACAGCCCTGGGAGCACTTCAGAGACCCCTGAATTCCATCCTTGTCCTTTCCCTGCTTGTTCCACTCACAGAGTCCCTGGGTTCCTCAGGTCAGCTGGAGTTTCAGAGGCATCCTGTGCATCCTGATTTACCCAGTGGGACAGAGAGCTGGAGACAATCACTGTTATCAGGGACTGTCAATGCAACCCAAGCAGAGAAAGGACTTGCAGGTTCCTGCAGAAACTCTGGAGTTTCTCAGCACCTGGGGGTGTAGAGCCTCATCCCAGAACTGCTGGCACCACAGAGCTGGAAAAGATGGTGAATTAATCCAAGGATTTCCCTGAGCTGGTTGGACCTGCCTCAGTCTTAACCTCAGAGATCAGCAGTGACTGAGGCACAGGGGAGGTTGGGCAGTCTTGGAGTCAACTCCTGTAAAGGAATCCAATTCCTATTTGGATTCTGTTTCCATTTCCTTCACCTTAATCCTGACATCTGGAGGAGATGTGAAAACTGCTGGGCACTGGGGAAACTTTTCATGTCCTGCCTAGGCTTTAAGGTCAGGCTGGAGATGAAACTTAACAACTAAATGAGATCAGTCTTGATGTCAGAACCAAAGAGAATCCAACGAGAAGCTCAGCAGTGTCCTGCCCTTGGATTTGCATCCACAGAGCTGCTGGGGCTGTGGCAGAAACCTGAGGAAAACCATCCAGACCTGAGTTACTTCAGTGTGTGAACAGAATTGTCTTTCTTCCTCACAAATAATCCCTTTAGGGGTTATAATGATGGTGTAAAGTTGAATTTGAATTAACGAAATAAGATTACAGAAATCAAATCCATCGCTCCTTGGATTCTGCCCTGGCAGTCTCCACACATTCTCTTCCTTTCTGTCCAGCATGCATTACTTTGTTTTATTTTAAAGTAGAGCCACCTTTCCAAACTGCTCTGTGAGTTAATGACACAACCCAGAGCACTTTCTCTGGGCCACAAGATTTAAATCAAAGCAGCACCAAGGGCAGTACTGTTACCATGGGGCTTTTAAATGATGAAAGGGATACAAAGGAGCATCTGGTTTTGATGTAAATAACTGGGAAGGTACATGGCCTGGCACTGGTGTAACTGGTGGCAGGAGTGCTGAGGGTGACAGACACTGCTGGAAGAGCTCCTTGTTGCAGTGGTGGTGGGGAAGAAACAACTTGTAGCACATTTTGTCACCAGGTTTCTGCTTTCTAGAGCAAGCACAGTGTTCTGAGTATTCCTTCTTTTCCACCCAAACTGCCCACAGTCCCTGAAGTTCTCTGGATATTCAGGAAACCAAGCTTGGCTTAGCTCAGAGTCCTCCTTGAGGTGTCCTTTTGCTGCCCTGCTTGGATGTGCTGCACTCACAGGGCAGTGCTGGGACACAACTGTCCCTCCTGGACCCCCAGAATGTCCCTCCTGGACCCCCAGAATGTCCATCCTGGGCCCCAGCTGTCCATCATGAGCCCCAGTACTCTGTCCTGACAATCCAACTGGCCACCCTGGGTCCTGACTGCCCTTCCTGGGCCCCTGACTATGCTGGGACCTCATCTGTTTGTTCTGAACCTCTGACTGTCTGTCCTGGACCCCCAGTTATCTGTCCTGAACCTTGACTTTTTGTCCTGGATCCCAACTCTCTGTCCTGGGCCCTGGCTGTCTGTCCTGGTCCCTAACTGTCCCTGTCACATGTTCCACTCCCTGAAGTGCTCTCCAAGCTGGGATTTAATCCCTCTCTTCCTGTGGGATGGATGCAAGTTCTGTTTCCCCTTCCAGAGCTCACCTGCTTCCACACTCTTGGCTTTGACAGTTTGCTGCAGGCAGGGCTATCCTGTTCCACCCTGAGGGGCTGGATAAACCCCCCTTGCAGTGGGGAATGAATCAATAGGATGGGACAGGGCAAGGGCAGGAATGGCAGTAATTGGACAATCAGAAAGCTGGAAGTGACACAGGCAGATTTCCCAGAGGAGCCAGCCAAGAGCAATCCATGGCTAGGGTTCCAACAGAGCTCCTGGAAACGGAGATAACAGATGTGGGGAGAATTTAGCCTTTGTCAGAGCAGATAATTGGGATGTTCAGTGGCTCCATGGAAGTCCTGGGCTCCTAATTGCTGCAGCACCTGCATTGCCTGGCTGGCTCAGAGCTCCAAACCTTCAAGGAGATCAAAAGAAGAGAAAGAGCTGAAAGTTTCCTGGCTTGCAGGCAGCTGCTCTGTTCAGCTTCCTTGGGAAACTGTGCAGGGACAGCTTGGAGCCAGCAAATCCACCTGGCAACTGCTGTCCTGGGGGAAGTGAGCAGGAGATCCCACTGGGCACTGCAGAATGAGCTCAAGGTGGAGCTGCTCTTCTTCCAGTTGGTCAAGGAGGCAGTTCCTGAGGCAGGACTCTCCTGTTTTCTATGGGAGTGGAATGTTCTCCCCCAGCCTGTTCTGTGTCCCTGCAGTGACTGACTGACTGACTGCTCCCTCTGTGCAGCTCTGAGCAGGGCAGGGATGGTTCAGAGAGCTCCCAGCTGTGAGAGTCCATCCCATGTGCCTGGAGTTCAGTCAGGACACAGTCCTTGGCATTCCCAAACCCAGCAGTGCTCTGGGAGTTCCTCTTGGCTATAAAACCTTCCCAGTGTGTCACATGGAGAGCTCAGGGTTCAATGAGGTCTTGGTTTGGGTCCATGAGATCCTCTTGAGCTCATTGTCTGGGCCAGGGGAGGCTCAGCTTGGCCAGCAGCAGGAATTTCTCCATGGAAAGGGTGCTCAGGCCTTGGCAGGAGCTGCCCAGGGAGGTTTGCAGTCCCCATCCCTGCAGGTGTCCCAGGAAGGCCTGGAGGTGGCACTGAGTGCTCTGGGCTGGGGACAAGGTGGGCATTGGGCACAGCTTGGACTGGATGGGCTGGGAGGGATTTTCCAACCTCAGTGATGCTGGAATTCTGTGTCATGATTTAAGCCCAGCTGGAAATTCAGTCCCACACAGCTCTGTGCTCCCCCCACCCCTCACTGCCCCAGTGGGAAGGAGGACAAACTCTGTAAAAAAAGAAAGCCATGGGTTGAGATAAGAACAGTTTAATAATTTAAATAGAATGTACTGATAGTAACAATAATATTGTAATGAAGTTAAAAGAACAGAAAGAAAGAGAATGAACTCCCCAGAAAAACAAATGATGCACAGCATAAAAAATTAACACCCACTGAGCTCTGCCAGCCCCTCCTGGCCAACTCCCTCAGTCCATCCACTGGGAATGACATTCTGTCCTGCTTCCTCTTTGTTTCTCTCTTGACTTGCCCTTTTTCTAGGCTTTAAACCCTCATGGTTGAGAGCTTCCCAAGCAGATCTTTCTCCTCCCAACATCTGTGGATCTCTACCTCAGCTGCACCATTTTTTTCTTTTTTGAATTCCTTTGTGATCTGTCCTGTAGTGCCCTTCCCACTCCCTGCATTCTCCAGCCATCAGTGACACTCATTATTTCCAGATGGAAAAATAGGAAGGAAAAAAAATCTCTCTTGAGCTGCACAGACTGGGTTATCACTAATCTTAGCACTAATCAGGGGGTGAGGGTGGGGAGAGGGAAGGAAAGCAGGAACCCCCAAACCCCCAAAGCCTCCCCAGGTGTCTCTGAGCAGTTTGGAAGGCCAGGACTCCTGAAATTCTGTTCAGCTCTGCAGGGCAAACACAGCAGAGCTCCGAGGGGTGCAAGCTGCCAGCAAAACTCCTCCTGCTTTAATGAGTTACCTTCATTTCCTTCAACTTTATTTGCCATAATCCCCTCTAATGAGCTCCTTCTCAACAGGGTGAGGGTTGCAGACAGTGTTGAGCTCTTGGCTCATCCTGTAAGTGAAATAAAATGTGAGTTAAAGGTGTGGACAGCATGGGTCAGCTCCTGGGAAGGACAATCTCTGTCCCCATGGGGAGTGTCAGTGCCACCAGGGGCTCTCAGCACATCCCAGGGGGAAGGAGCCCTGGAGCTCTGCCCAGCTGCCCTGGGCCCAGCCAGGGTCACTGGGGGGATCTGGCAGAGGATGGATGGGGCTGAGGAAGAGCCTGGGAAGCTCCTGGGTGGGAGCTGCTTTGGGCACATGTGGGAACTGACAACCAGCCTGCCTTTGCTCACAGACATTGACTGTGTTGCAAGCAGCTTTGTACTCATGAGAGACAGAAGCAAGAAGCCAAAACAAGACCAGGAAAACAACTTGGGATGCAACACCTGCAAGAAGGAGTCTGTTGTTCACAGAACATGTGTGCTAGGAATAGCTGGCCAATGGTGCTGTACAATAACAGGTTATGAACCAATAGTTATATGGAATGAAGGTTAGAAAATAGTATAAAGTAGACTTTGTAGTAATAAACGGGGCTTCTGCCTTTCTGTTCTGCTTGGCCTGGAGTTGTGTCTTTATGTGTCACACTGTCTCAAACAGTGACAGGTACTCTTCTGAATGACCCCACTGCTGTCCCAGGGGTCACCCTGCCCTGCTGGACACCCCAGGACACCCCTGCGAGGCTCCAGCCACAGAAATGGGACTCCTGTCAAAGGGAGAGCATGGCTAGGTTTGCTTTCAGCCTTCAAAGCATTCAGAGATACCCAGTAGAACCCACATCCAGCATCCCAGGCATGTCCAGCTCGAGATTTCCTCAGTCCTTCAGGCTTTCCTTGAGCCTTTTCTCCCAGAGCCTTTTCAGGATCCCCAGGATGTGCCAGGCACAGCCCCCTCTCCACACCCACACGTGGGCTGGCTTTTCATTTCAGGCTATGCTAATCCCCAGCTCTTCCTGCAGTCATGCAGAGTTCAGGAATATTTTATTTATCAGAGGACTGGACTTCAAAACTTAACCTTTTTGCAGCTCGAAAGGTGTCCTTTTGAGGTGACACTTCCACACAGATATGGCTGCCTCAATACAGGAATATTCTTCCAACTCATCAACCTTTCCCACTTCTATCAGCTCCCATTTATAGGAATTTGTGTGTCAGGTCATCAGGGGAGACCTGGTGGGTTCTTCTTTTTGTTCCAATTAATTGCAGTTTGTGGAGAGTGTTTCTTAAATTTACACACTGGCTTTGGAGGGAGTTTTAAGCCTCTGTTTGGATCAGGTGAATCCAAGGAGATATAAACCCAGAATTAATCTGAGCAAGACTATTAAACTATTTATTAACTTTTTCTCCATCAGATTCGGCTTTTTCCATGGATAGACTCTTGTGAGAACACCTGGGCTTAGATCTCCATGGCCCAATTGATGCAGTGCCCAACCCCAGTGCTTGAATGGGGCTAGGGCTACCCTAAATCTACTGCAAATATCCCAAATCTACTGCAAACATGCCAAACCTACTGCAAGTATGCCAAATCTACTGTGAATCTGCCAAATCTACTGTGAATATCCCAAATCTACTGCAAATACCTCAAACCTACTGCAAGTATCCCAAACCTACTGCAAACATCCCAAACCTACTGCATGTATCCCAAATCTACTACAAATATCCCAAACCCTGTGCAAACACCCCAAACCTACCCTACAAACACCCCAAACCTACCCTACAAACACCTGCCAGAGCCTCTCCTCAGCAGAGAGCCCTCCCTGCTGTGGTCACTCCCTGGTCACACACAGCCTGAGGAAGTTTTGGGGAGAACAGGAGATGCAGAGAGGCTGGAAGGAACCCATCAGGAGGGAGTGCAGGACACCCAGGTGTGCTCAGAAATGAGCCTTCAGCAGCTCTGCCTTCCCTCCCTGCCTGGGTGAGGCTCAAGAGCAGAGAGAAGCCAAAGCTGGCTCCTGGCCTGGGAATTCTGTGGGATGGAGCAGGATCTGGAGAGAAGGGACATGGGACTATTTGGAGCAGCTGAAGGCGTGACAGCTCTCACTGAGAAGCCACCAGGAGCCCCCAGGTTTGTCACCCACCTCTGCATCCGTGGGAAATCAGTCTCACAGCCCATTCCCCAGGGAATTTCCCCTGCAGGCAGAGCTTTGGAGCTGCTGCTCCTCCCAGGAGCATCGCTGGCTTTGCTGCTCTGCTTGGCACCACCTGCATCTGCTGAAGGTCTGTGGGGGAAGAAATGGTTTCACTGCAAATCTGCCCAAGGGCTTGACCTTAATTCACTTGCTGGACCAGAGAGAGCAAAGGATATCCCTGGAGTCACTGCAGAGAGCTGAGATGAGCAGGGACACCTCAGGAATGGCCAGGGAATGAGAGAACCTCACATGATGCTGAGCCTGCCCTGGGCTGGGAACAGCAAAGGATCTTTTAGTCCTCTGAGATGTCACAGCAGGTCCCCAAACTGTCTTTGTGGAGGGAGAGGGGACAGGGGGCTTCTTTCAGAGCTGCAGTGGCCCCAGTCAAGAAGTTGGCACCCACTCTCTTGGATTTGTGCTTCTGACAAATCAGACTTTCCTCTGGCTCAATCTCAAAGGGCTTCACCCCCACTTCGACCATGGGAGGTAATTCCAGCAGGATTTTTTGTGTTGGTTTCATCCCTCTGAGAGTATCAGGTGTTATCACCTCCATCACTGGTAAAGCTCCTCCCTGCCTGCCAGGGGAGAGGGAGAAGGTGTTCCTGAGGGTCTGGGAGCTTGTGCCACCTTCTCGCTCTCATTTCCTGTCAAAGAAACTGAGAGACCTCGATATCCAGCTTTGTGTTTTGCTCCTAAAGGACATTTCCATGGCAAGGCAGAGCATTTGTGCTTCCAGAAACAGCTTTGGCCTGGTCTCTCTGCTCCCTCAGCCTTTGCAGGGCTTTCTGGGCTGGGTTCCTGCAGGCTCCATTTTAGTTTTTAGGCATTTTTAAGCAAAACTTTTTTTTTTTCCGGACCTTTTGTGAAGGAGAATTCTGAAAGCTGAGGGCTGCCTTGGCATAAGGAGTCTTCCCACATCTCCTGGCATGATTTCCTCCTCTGTCTTGGTGAGGCAGAGGGAAGGAATTGCTTGTTTGGGAGTGCTGGGTTGACAGTTGGCCTTGATGAAGAATTAGAAGTGTTTTCCAACCCTGACAATTCTGTGATTCTCAGCATGGAGCCTGGAGGAGCCTGGAGGAGCTGCTCTCCCTCCTGGCTCTCTGGACAGCTCTGCAGGCTTGGATGGAGAAAAACCCAGTAACAACTGCCTGGTTTGGGGAATTTCAGCCTGAATCCACACCAAGATGCTCAGTAAAGCCAGAGAATGGTCTGGGAATTGATCATTAGCACGCTGATTATTATTACACTGCTCATTAGCACACTCCATGGCATGGCTTGAGCTGTGCTGACCTGTGTATCCTGGACAGAGAGAGAATGGACCAGAGACCATCCCCAAGGAGCTTTTCCCTCTGGAGTTCAGTGGCAGCCTGTGAGGTGGGCAGGCCCTGGCACAGGGTGCCCAGAGAAGCTGTGCTGCCCCTGGATCCCTGGCAGTGTCCAAGGCCAGGTTGGACACTGGGGCTTGGAGCAGCCTGGGACAGTGGGAGGTGTCCCTGCCATGGCAGGGGATGGCACTGGATGATCCTGAGCTTCTCTCCCAACCCAAACCATCCTGGGATCTCTGGGCAATGTCACCTGAGGTCCCCCAGGCCAGCAGTGAGCAGAGAGTGGCACTGAACATGTGGATCTGTCCCAAATCCTGGAGTGAGCAGAGACCAGGGGATTCCCCTTGGATTCCCTTACACTTGGCTGCCAGGAATGTTTTTTTATAAATGCAGCCAGGCACATAAAAATGCAAATAAGCACCCGGTAGGATTTTTAAAAGCACATAATCCCTGGTAATTTTGTGGGAGGGAGGTGCCTGAATACAGATAAGGACCTGGCTGTAGGTTCCAGGCATTTACAGAACCAATCCCAAGGGGTGCCTTCCTGCTCCGTGAGATACCTGCAGAGCTCTTTCTTCCCTGGAACCAGTTTAAACACCAGTCTCTGCTGCTCCACAGAGATGCTGCTGCCTTTCCCAAGGACTCGTGGCACACAGAAATCCTGAAGTTTCTGTAGAGCAGCTTTCCCTGTGATTGCAGGAAGGAATATGGCTCTGCCCAAGGCACTGTAACAGCTGAAAGCTCTGGCTTTGGAATATTCAAATTACATGCAAAATGCATGCAGAGGCATTACTCATTAATTAATCTGAATAATTGACTATTTCAGAAGTGTGTCTGATCTCCTCCTGCAGCTGCCTCGTTTGCTGAGCCATTGTTCTGTGGACATCCATTGGAAGGATTTGGGGAATGCACGAAATATTGAGCGTTTGACTGTGGCAGGAGTAAATATGCTTTTTATCCAAGTCCTCCAGAAGCAATTAATTAACATTATAGCCTCCAAAAAGAGAGCTCTCCATAAATCATTGTCACTAAACCAACCTGCTTGGGTCACTGCAACAAAAAAATAGTTGTTTTATGTGCACAGACATAGCTGAGGCTTCTATCCCTGGATGATCAAAGAGGGATTGAATAAATACATTCCTTGGGGGAAAAAAAGAGCTTCCAGGCAGTTTACACTCCAACAGGACTTGGAGTGCATGTTTTCCATGCTAACAGAGGAAATATCTTCATGCTCAGTGAGATTCTGTCTCCCAGGGGTGACTTGTGAGTGTCCCACTCTGCCTGGAGAGCAGGGCTGGCTCAGAGCTCCTTCTGCTCCTCAAGATCTGTAGGATCTGTAGGATCTACAGTTTCTTTTCCTTTTAGTTTCGTTGTTCTTTCCTGTTTTCAGAAGAATGGCACTGACTTGGAGGAAGGTTAAGTGTTTGTGATTGGCTTTTCACACCAGAATTCTGTTTTTCTACCTCCCTTTTTATCATTACAACCCCTTTGTGCTTATGTAATTTTCTTCCTTGCTTTGCAAGTGCAGCCAAATGAAGAGTTTGGGTAGGATTTATGGGAAAATGGAGAGGTTGGATGGGATTTGTGTGGAAATGGAGAATTTGGATAGGAGTTGTGTGGAAATGGAGTATTTGGATAGGAGTTGTGTGGAAATGGAGAATTTGGATAGGAGTTGTGTGGAATGGACCTATCAGAGTTTGTTACCTGCTGATACCAGAGCTCTCCTTGATTGCAGACAAAATCCAGGCTGTTGTAGAGGCAATGATCCCAAGTTCAGCCCTTCCCAAAATCCTGGAGGGAACATAAGTAAGGAAATGATCCCAAGTCCGATGCAGTCCATGGTGGAAAGAGTTCTCCAACTGTTGTCATTCAAATAACAAAAAAGGAAGAATATTTTCTTCCAAGAAATAACTCCCAGCAAAGGAAGAGACTGGGATTTCTGAAGAGCTTCCATACGTATTTTAAACTCAGCCTTGGGAATCCAGCCATCTGTCCAAATATTGAAATTCCTCAGCCGTTTCAAGTGGGAGTTCATCAAGCAAAAACATCCAAGGGAGCTCCCACGCCTGCTGTGTTCCTGGGCTTGGGCCACAGCCAAACACCATTGACACAATTTTCTTGCTTTTGCATCTTAACTTTTTTTTTTTTTAATTTTTGGCTGCAAATCATCTTAGAGTGGGAGCAAAATAGAGCTGTCAGGGTGGCAGGGTTATGTGTCCTGTGGAGCCACTACAGGTGGTGACAGGTGAGGACAGGATTGTCCATGTGGAGGTGGAGAGAAGGAATATTTCCAGTCACACAGAGGCTTCTTGTTCCCTTCCATGTCCCTCCAGGAAGGGCTGGACAGCCTCAGGAGGGTCTGGTCACTCAGGCAAGCCCTGCTCTGCACCACTTCACTGGGTTTTCTATCATACTTTGCCTAAGAAATTTATTTTTTGCTTTCCTCTTTGAAGTCTGGCTGTCATTTCAAGGTAAGGAAAATAATTAAAGGAGGGGAAGGAAAAAGTCAGCCCAGAACCCTCTGTGAGAGGGCTGAGCAGTGCAGAGAACAAAATGCTCTCCTAGCAGCTTCAGAAAGGATCATTCTGCCCTGGAAAGGTCACTCCCCTCCCAGCTGGAGTTGAGTTTTCAAAGCCATGACAGGGGAAGATGCTGATTTCCACATGTTCTGACCCAGAAACGGAGCCAGTGCTTTTCCAGACTGAACCAAAAATGCCGTGAGCAGGGATTGCAGGAGAGTCTGGAAGAAGCAGGGGATGTCCTCGACACTGCCATGGTGGGGAGGGGACAGCCTGGGCCCAGGTTAGGAGCTCAGGTGTCAAACTGCAGGTCTGGAGCAGATCTGAGGCTGCTGCAGCCACAGAAGGCAAAGGATGAACATCAAGGCCTGGCAGCATCCAAGGTTTCAAAGCCATGACTGGAAGATGCTGATTTCTACAGGTTGTGACCCAGGAACAGAGCCAGTGCTTTTCCAGACTGCTCCAAAAATGCAGGGATTGCAGGAGAGCCCAGGAGGATGGGTGGAATGTCCTTGATGCTGCCGTGGTTGGGGATGGACTGCCTGGGCCCAGGGTAAGGAACTGCAGGTCTGGAGGGGAACTGTGGCTGCTGCACCCACAGAAGGCAAAGGATGAACGAGGGGCAGGCCTGTCAGGACACAGCTTTTGTGAGATTTGGTGGGATTTCAACCAGCTCCAGAATCCAGAATTCATCTCCCTCCTTTCTGTGTCCCTTCCAATGTCCCTGTCCCAGGTCCTGGTGTGGAAGACTTGTCACAAGGCAGAGACCTTCATGTGCCTCGAGTGTCCCAGGAATGGCTGTGGGACCTGGCACAACCAGGAGAAGGTGGGCACACCTTGGGCATTTCACTCAAGGCTTTGGATCTCCAAGATCTGGGATTTCAGGAGAGGCTTTTGGTCAAAGCCACAGAGGGTGGTTTGGTAGAATGGAGTGGGTGAATAAGGGAGGAAATCAGGACTGGGACCTTCAGTGCTCCTGTCCTTTGTACAAGCCTTGAGTCATCCATGCCATCAGCATAGGATGACCATTTTAATAGGATTTTCTGATATTTTTGACCAAAAAACCTGGAAAAAGACCAAAATATTAGTGGGAAGAAGCAAAACAGCATGTGACAGGCCTGGAAGGTTTCCTTGGCAGAGAGCTCTGGTAAAGGAACCAGAGTTCCTGGTGACACATCAGACAGGGGGGAAATCATCCAATTAGGAGGAATGTTCATCCTTGCTCTGCTCAGCTCAGGAGGCCAAAACCTGCAGTTTTCCAGGTGTTTTGTCCAAGGGAGATCACTCCATAGCTCCATTTAATCCCAGCAGTTTGCTGGCACTGATAATCTCTCCAGGAAAGTCCTGTGCTGTCACCATGAGCCATGGGTGTCCTGCTGTGACCTGGTGACCCCCAGCTGCTGGCTGAACCTGCTGTGAGGTCATGGAATCACTGGGCTGGAAGGACCCACAGGGATCATCCAGTGCAGCTCTGTCCCTGCCCAGACACCCCAACAACCCCACCCTGTGCATCCCTGGCAGTGCTGTCCAAACACTCCTGGAGCTCTGGCAGCCTCAGGCTGTGCCCATTGCCTGGGGAGCCTGGGCAGTGCCAGCACCCTCTGGGGGAAGAACCTTTCCTGATCTCCAGCCTGACCTGCCCTGGCACAGCTCCAGCCATTCCCTGTCCTGTCCCTGTCCCAGGGAGCAGAGATCAGAGCTGCCCCTCAGAATCCCATGGATTCCTGTTCAGCACCTTCTGTCCATGGGGAGGTCCTGGCAGGTCACCCCTGGGGTGGAGGTGCCCAACTGGAGATGCCAGTGCCCAGGAGGGACCATGGCCCTGCTGCAGCCACCCAATGGGACAGCAGAGGCTGTGCCAGCACTGGGTCAGTCTGATAAAGGAACTGGCAGTGCTGTGCCATCCATGGGACCCTAAAGGACATTCCTGGATGTCCAGGACCTCTCTGCACAGCCAGAACAGCTTTCTGAGGAACTATGAGCTCTTTATGGGCTTTCCCCACACTCCTGACAGGTGAGACTTCCTGAAAGACATTCCCAAATTGAAGGCAGCATGGACTTGTGCTTCTCCACTTTTCTCTGCCCACCAGGACTCACTCTTCTTGCCTCCCCTGCTCGATATTTCACTTGGTTTGTTTTGTTCATAAACTCAAAGCAAAAAGCTCTTCCTTTTTTTTTTTTTTTCTTAATCTGAGGATTTGGGAAGTTCATAACATTTTAAATCTCTCTCTAATCTCATAAATATAAATGACAATATTGTGATGAGCCAAAGAGGTGCAGACAAAGCAGGATCATTAAATCTGGGACTTTTAATGGATAATACATTCCTTCATCTGAGACTGATGAGGAGAACTTTGATTTCTGCATTTTCTCCCTCATGGAGAACTGGGGATGAGAAAAATGAAATCCCTTCAATGCTGGTTTTATGTACTTCCAAACACCCAGAACTGCTCACTCCTACGGAACTGCATATTCCTAAAATTTGGGCAAGGTCTGACTGGGACATGCTGGAAAACCAGCACATGAGATTTTATGGCCCCAGCTGTGAGGAACATCTGGATCTGGCTGTAGCAAGTTTCATCCACTGGTTTAACCAGTGTTTGGGAAACCTCTTCACACCAATATTTCCCTGTGTCTTCCCTCTTTTTAATAAGGAAAATCCTCCCTGAAGCACAGCCCTGAAGCAGGACACCCAGGGAAGGCATGTGCCAGCCCTTGGAAGTTTCTGGGATTCACAGAAGATCTGATCTGCTGTTGAAGGTTGTCCTGCTCTGAGAGGAAATATGGACAGAGGTATCCACAGATCCTTTTCATGGGATCATGGAATGTCCTGAGCTGGATTGGACCCACAAGGATCATCAAGTCTAACTCCTGGCCCTGCCCAGGACACCCCAACAATCCCACCCTGGGCCTTTTCCATGGCTCTCTCAGAACAAGCCAAGAAACCCCACAAACACCACCTCTCCTCAGCCCTCTGAACTTTCCTGGAGCAGGAGCTAAAACAGAAGGAGGTATCAGTCCATCACTTATTGCCTGGAGCATCCCATCTCTCCAGCTTCACCCCAAAGCTGCCATGGCTTCCTCTGGGCATTCTGGGGTCACACCTGAGGGAACTTCAGCCTGGCTTTTCCACCTTTGACCTCCTACCTTGGTCTTTATGTGAAAGTCCCTGACAGGAGCTGCAGTGAGGGGGTGTCAGTCTCTTCTCCCAGTGAAAAGACAAGAGGAAATAGCCTCAAGTCTAGTCAGGGAAGGTTTAGATTGGATATGAGGGAAAAATTCTGCATGGAAAGGGATGTCAAGCATTGGAATGGGCTGCCCAGTGCAGTGGTGGAGTCCATGTGTGTTGGTTTGAAAACAAACCAGTGGGAGATCACAAGTCAAGACTGAAATTAAAAATAAGTGAAATAATACAAGGAAAAGCACTGACAAAGTCAGATACAACCTAACACCCTGTTAGGGTGGTGGTAGCAGTCCAACTGAAGTAGTCCAGTTGAAGCGGTGATCCTGTGAAGGTCTAGTCTCCAGCTGAAGATCCAATCTTGTCCTCTGGGAACCCAGTAGACCAGGGCTAGCTCAGGCAGTTCCAAGGCCAGGTTATATCCAGGTGGGAACACCTGGCTCCTCCCTCCTGGGCAGAGCATCCCACAATGGGATGAGATAAGCCCATGAGTCACACGGTGGGTCCCTGATGGCCCATTGCCTGTCATGCGGGGTGGGTCGTTAGCAGGTGATAACTGCTAACGGATGGCCCATTGCCTGTCATGGGGTGGGTGTTAGCAGTGATAACAGCTAACGGATGGCCCATTGCCTGTCATCGGGAGTGGGTCATTAGCAGCTGATAACAGCTAACGGATGGCCCATTGCCTGTCATCCGGGGTGGGTCGTTAGCAGGTGATAACTGCTAACGGATGGCCCATTGCCTGTCATCTGGGGTGGGTCATTAGCAGCTGATAACTGCTAACGGATGGCCCATTGCCTGTCATCCGGGGTGGGTCGTTAGCAGGTGATAGCAGCTAACGGCCCACAGCTGGTGGTAATAGAATACTTAAATACATCTATATTGCAACCCAGGACACCATGAAACAACTGGATGTGGCACTTGGGGACATGGGTTAGTGGAGAATGTGGTGCTGGGTGGGTGGTTGGGCTTGACAACCTTCAAGTTCTGTTCCAACCTCAGCGATTCCATGATTCTGTGACCTCAGCAAGGTTTGTTCCATGTCCCATGCCCAGCCTGTCTCAGCATTCCCAGTGAGGGTCTGCAGAGCTGGGGCTGGAATTTAGCTTCTGCCAAAGCATGGAAGAAGCTGCAGTGCCCAGAGCTGAGAGCTGGGTGCAGGATGTTCCTTTGGGATCAGCTGTGAGCAGCAGGAGGAGCACAGGGACAGAAATTTATGGAGCTCAAGCTTTGATGGTTTGGGTCTGAGCTGTTCTTCCTCAACTTCCTTTGGAGAAGGAGGAGAAGGAGATAGAAGGAAGAACAATCCAAATGATTTTCCCTCTGTCTGCAGGCAGTGAATGAACACTCACCTGCTTCTCTACTGTCCCTCTTGTTACATTTTAGCAGAGAAACTGCTCTTCCTCTGCTTATTTTCAGGATTCTGGAGATTCAATTTCCCCACCCTGACAGGCACATGGAGCAGGTCCAGGATTAGGGATTCAAGGGAGAAGACCCAGAAACCCCCAGCTGAAACACCAATGTTTGTGAACTGAAATCTGGCCAGGCTGTAACTTCATCCACAGAAATACTTCATAGGACAACTATTATGTGGAATAAATTGCTGGGATCCTTTCCCATCTAATTCCACCCCAACCCACGGTGGGATGCTCAGGGTAATCAGGATCAAACGCTGCAAAGCTGTCTGACAGCATCAAAGACAATGTTTGATGGCCAGAAATCCATTCCTGAGCAGACATCTATGCACTGAGCCGAGGCCATGAGATGATATTCATTCCTCACAGAGTGGGGCTCTGCAATCCTCCTCCTCCTCTACAAGCACAGAATTTCCATTGATTTAGGAAGTCTTGCAGCCTTTGAAATTGTGTGTTAATTAAAAATGTTCCATTCACAGGAGAACAGGGGAAGGTTTGGGCAGGAATTGCCACAGATCTTGCTGCAATTAGAGTACTGGATACAGAGACTCAGGAGCATCCCTGTGAGCACTGCCAGCCCTTTGGAGCATTGCTGGGAAAGGCAGGGAAGGGCTGACACAGCACTGGGTCATCCTGAAGTGCCCCTGTGCTCAGCAGTGTCACAGTTATGGGATGGTTTGGGTTGGGAGGGACATTAAAGCTCATCCAGTGTCACCCCTGCCATGGCAGGGACACCTCCCACTATCCCAGGCTGCTCCAAGCCCCAATGTCCAACCTGGCCTTGGACACTGCCAGGGATCCAGGGGCAGCCACAGCTTCTCTGGGCACCCTGTGCCAGGGCCTGCCCACCCTCACAGGGAGGAATTCCTTCCCAATATCCCATCTCTCCCTGCCCTCTAGTCAGTGGGAAGCCATTCCCTGTGTCCTGTCCCTCCAGCCCTTGTGAATAGTCTCTCTCCATCTTTCTTGTAGCTCCCACAGACACTGAAAGTCCACAATGAGGTCACCCCAAAGCTCTCCAGGCTGAGCAATCCCAGCTCTCTCAGCCTTTTCCCACAGCAAAGCAGGAACTGTGCAGAAATACTGTGTAAAGGTACTGGAGCAGCATCATTCTGACCACAAAAATTGTGTATTTCTGACACCTCAGACATGGGACAGTGCTGGGAGAGGTGCCAGTTTGTCACTTCTGCTCAGGGAGTGCCAGGTCTCACCCCAGCCTCTGAGTGGATTATGCTGAAATAAACTGCACTTTGGGATGGTGCTTGACAGTCAAATGTAATAACAGGAGAGAGAAAGAAAGAAATTAGGGGATACAAGAAAATAAAGGGAAAAAAATGGGGAAAAATGAAATGAAAGGTTTGTTTGGAAATGCTGTTGCCAGTGTGTTAAAACATGAGGTTACAACACAGTCATGGAATTCCTGGTCCTAGTTAGATCCCAAGAGTCTCTCCAGATTTGTTAAAGCAAAGACACCAAGGCTTGGTGTTCCTCCTGCCCTGAGGGAGAGACAGCTGAGGCCCTCAAGCCATGAGCTGGATCACATGGAAAAAGGGAGGAAAAAAGGGAGGAAAAAGGGAGGAAAAAGAAGACACTGCTGGGAATAAAACTGTCCCAAGGGTTTGAGCTCCAGGTACTTGGGAGGCCAGGAAATGATTTCTATAACTTCATTTCAGGAGAGTTGCTTATGCAAATAACTCCAGCTCTGTGGGGTTCTGTTAATCCTTGGAAGCAGAGGTTTTGTTACTCATTCCTCATTATTTTCCCAGGAGAAGAGATTCCCTCATCTGAAGAATCAAGGACTAGCCAGGAGGGAAGCCCATCCCTCCCACTGCCCTGTCACTGACAGGTCTCTCCTCCCTGATCTCTCCCCCACCTTTTCCTTGATTTTCCTTAATCTCTGAATAAACACAGGGATTTTCTGCTATTTAGAAAACTTTGATTATCTTGGTGCTACTCACTTCCCAGAACAGGGACATCCCTGCATGCAGATCCACCTCTACCTGCATGGGGCATTCCCAAATTGCCTCTGTCCTGTGGCTCAGCACCTGAAAGGATTCCCAGAGAAGCTGTGGCTGTCCCTGGATCCCTGGCAGTGTCCAAGGCCAGGCTGGACAGGGCTTGGAGCAGCCTGGGACAGTGGAAGGTGTCCCTGCCATGGCTGGGGGTGGAACTGGATGGGCTTTAAGATTCCATCCAACCCAGGCCATTCCATGATTCCCATGCTGAGGGACAGAGGTTGCTGGGAGCTGAGTGCTGGATGGGAGGCAGGATGAGAAGGAGTTTTGCTGCCAGACTTTCTCTCCACGCAGCTCCAGGGCCCAGGACAAGCAGCTGCTCCCATCCCAGCACTGGTAATGTCCCATGGAGAGGGCTGGGTCAGGAGGAGGAATATCTCTGACCTGTGAGGGCTTTTCAAACGCTCCAAACTCACCTGAGAAATCCTGGGATCCACTGCCACTGCTCCTGAAAAGCCCACTGTGCCAGAGCTCCCCACTGCATCCTCCCAGAGCAACATGGAGACATGACCAGTGCCAACCCCTCCAGCCTTAGGGGAGGTGATCCTGGAGGTCACCTTGGCCTCCTGAATGCCCACAGGGATGCTCTGGATAAAGAAGGATTCCCACAAAGCAAAGGAGGCCCTGAAGATCCTCCTGAGTTTGCATTTGGATACCCTGGGATGCTCTGGGCTGTCACTCCTGCACTAACAGTGCTGCCCAGCCCTGAACAGATCCAGGAAGCAAATATTCCAATTAAAAAAATAACGCAGGAGGAGTGCAGGGAGGATGTGTGGAGCTCATTGATGTCTGAAAGCAGCTCTGACATCTGGGCTTTGTGCACAGGAGATTTTGTCATTCACTGCGCAGGAAAGAAAATGTCTCAAGGAAAAGGCTTCCAAATGTTCCCAGAAAGCCCTTCCTCGGGAGCAGGATCAGCCTGGCATTATTTTAAAGACCCTGGAACTTGCCTCTGTGATTTTACAAATAGCTCTGGGTGTGGTGGTTAGTGACATGTCCCTGCAGAGGGGTGGGAAACTGCACTTCATGGTACAGAGTCTCTCTTGGAGTAATTACTTTCAGCACAACGTGTCTGATTCAGATTTGGTGCTAAAACAGAGGTTTTGAGACAGAAACATTGACTTGATTACTCCACACTCACAGAGGTTTGTAGAACCCTCCATTACTGCAATTAGCACCCACTGGGGAAGCTGCCTAACGATGATCCTAAATGATGATCCTAAAACCACGGTGATCCTACAGGGATCACACAAGAGGGACAGATTTCCTCCCTCACAGCACCCAGAGCAGGACTGATTTCTCCCAGGGAGCTGAATTCCTGAGATTCTGGGGGTTCTGTTGGGAGTGAGAGCTGCTGTCTGTGAGGAGGAGCCCTTACTCCAGGTTTATATTCACCCCAATTAATCAGGGCCTCATTAGCTCCAGACAGCACAGGCTCCTGCCAGCAGTGCCTGCTGCAGCCTGGCTGGGGTTGGACAGGGCCTGATGAGGAATCCAAATGCCAAGGGGAAGTGTCTGAGTCACTCGAGTTCAGCTTGAGGCCCAGATGGGAATTGTTGGAATTTGGCAGCCATGAGCCCTTGGAGAAGCAGGAATGGGGCAGTGGGAGGAGGAGGCAGGAGATCCTGGAAGGTTTGCATTGTGCCCTGCAGATGTTGGTAGTGATCATCTTCCTTCCCCATCCCATCCCATCCCATCCCATCCCATCCCATCCCATCCCATCCCATCCCATCCCATCCCATCCCATCCCATCCCATCCCATCCCATCCCATCCCATCCCATCCCATCCCACCCCTGCAGAGCCCCTGGCCAGAGAGAGGAGTCCAGATGTCCCAGCAGACCTGAGTCCTTCACCCACCACAGGTTGGACTCTCCCTTGTTATCATCACGTTTGGAAATGTGAAATAATCCTCCAAAGGAGGCTGGGACCAAACCAAGCTTTGGAGATGCTTTATTCCCAGAGGATCAAAAACCACATTATATTTTCATGGGATGAAACACCTTATTTCAAAACCACTTTTGCCTAGGGCAGGGCTGGACTCACCATCCCTGGAATTTCAAAAATGTGTGGATGTGGCACTTGGGGACACAGATCAGTGGTGAATGTTGTGGTGGTGCTGTAGTGATTGGACTTGAGGATCTTTAAGGTCTTTTCCAAGCTTAATGATTTTGTGATCCTATGAAGATGTTCCAGCTGGACAATCCCACCTTCCTGCACTTCCCTGTGTTCCATGGGAAACACCTTCACCCCACTAAGGGACCATTTTGCCTTGTCACCATGGCCAAACCTGCGTGTCAGACCTGATCTGCTTTGGATAAACATCTCCTGGGATCTCCAGCTGGGGTGTTCAGGGCACTGACCTCTCTGTGTGCATTGCTGGGGGAGTTCCCACAATGTCCCAAAGCTCTTGAGATTCCCAGGAACTGCAGAGTCTCTGCAGGGTCACCCCCTGGGAAATGCAGGATGGGGAAGGAGCGAACAGCAGCCAGGACTTAAACTGGTATGCAAAGAGTACTTTGTACCTCCCAAAGCTGATATGGAACAAATGCTCTGTGCCTGCCAAAGCTGGTATGGAACGAGTGATTTGTACCTGTTCACATCTGGTACAGAACAAATGCTTTGTTCCTGCCAAAGCTGGTGTGTGACGAAGGCTTTGCACCCTTCTCCAAGTCCCTGCTATTGTGAAAGATCCATGAAGCAAGACAAGACCACAGAGCCATAGACTCCCTGCCACCCACTGTTGTGAGGGGAGCTGCCTCCAAAGCTGACCACACCTCAGACACTCCTCTCTTGGCATGTGGGGCCTGCCAGGTGGAGTTTGGCAAATCTCCACAAGAATTAAGGGGGAGCAAAGGTGGGTCACCAGGAGGGACCAGGTGTGTGCACTAGCATAAGAGACAGCTCTGGAATAATTAAATTCTGAAGATCTTCTCAACTGTGAGATGACATCGATCAACACAGAAGCAGAGGAACGCCTTCTGGACAGGACCCTGAGAGACACTGGATGTCTGTGGACCCATGGTGGTAGCTATAAACCCCTTTTCTTCCCTTTTCTCCCTGTCTTTTCCTTTATTCTCTCTCTCTCTCTCTCTCTCTCTCTCTCACAAGCTGCTTTATGGGCACAGTTAATAAAGTTCCTGTTTGGATTGAAATTTAACTCCCTTGACTTGTTGAATTATTTGCCTTACATTCTTTTTTGCACTCAGAGATCATAGCTGGCACGAACCATCACGTGTCTTCTTAGGAGTGGATCGTGACATAAACTGGTGTCACGGACAGGATCCTGATAGAGGCAGAGGGGTGAAAAGCCCTCCAAACTCATCTTTGAGGACTCTGTTGGGATTCCAGCTATTGGAATTTAGAGTGCTAAAAAGGGGAGTTGAATGTTTATTTTAGTGACACTTGAGAAAGAGTAAGAGTGGCCATTGGCAAGTGTTTAACTTTCTCAAGTGGATTTTAGTTGTTTTTTTGTTGTTGTGTTGTTTTTGAGATTGTTTTGTTTCTGAGTCAGGGAGTTATTTTTTGTTTCTGTTTCTGAGATTGTTTTTTGAGATGGTTTTGTTTCTGAGTCAGGATAGGGAAAATGATGACTGAAAAACAGGAGAATAGAGATTCTCAGTTGATTAATGATAGAGATTTATTTTTTGCATTTTTGGCTAAATATGATGCTCGACCCTCTCCTATCGGGGAAGATTGGGCTCGAGAGAATTGGAAAAATTTGCAGAGTATAATGGACCAAATTTCTTTACTGCAGAATGAGGCTAAGGTCAAGTTTTTACTACCAGGAAAAAGCAAGACAATAGTCTGTTCTGTTTTGGGTGCCAGCTTGGTCGCAGCCATTGAAGACTGTCTTAGGCAGCGTAGTGACAAAGAAAAACTCATAGAATCCTTAGAAAAGCTGATGCTCTGTCACCAAACAACAATTTCCAATCTGGAAAAGGAATTAGAGCGCAAGGAGGAAGAAATCCATTCATTAAGGGTTGCTCTTGAAGTAAACTGGATTGTGAGTACCACTAATTCACAGAACACTAGTTCACAGCATATAGCATCATCGGGATCAATTAACCCAATGTATCCACGAAAGGAATTGGAACAAATGAGAAAACTTGATAAAAATTCCCCTCATTTAAGACCCTTAATCAAACCAGAATTTTCTTATCTTAATTATGAAGATATAGACCTCCATATAACCACCAAGGCAATGCTCTATTCTGCCACTGAACTAGCAAAGTTAAAAAGGGAATATGGGCATCTTATCAAAGAATCTGCAACAGAGTATGTGTGGCATGTGTCTTTAACTGGGAGTGACCAAATTCAATTGAGTGAAAAGGAGGCTGAGGGTTACTGGGGACATGGAGTTTTCTTAACAACAGGCGATCGCCGATGCCCCATGGTCTCTAACTCAGCGTGCTGCTTACTGGGCTGGAGGGTTAAACCCTCTGGACAGGGGAGACCCCTTGGCAATAATAGGCACAGCTGACCAATTACTAGAAAATGTACATAAAGCTGCTTGCCTGCAAATAATACATGAGAGAAAATTAATTCCTGGATGTGAATCACCAATGATGTTGCCTGTTGACCCTGAAATTATGACTCCCTTAATAAAGGGACTCCCCAAGTCACTTAAAGCCACAGGGATAAGTCTTCAGAGAACTATAGCGTCAATGGGTCCTGTAGAGAGGTTAGAGAATTTTATGTGCAGGGGTGATAATAGCAGAAATACAGGCAGTACTGATCCAGACTCTTACTCAAATTCCTCCAACTTTTCAACACCAGCCCTGCCAGGTGACAGACCTCACCCTAGGTCTAAAGTCTGGACATGGGGGCAGGTAGCACAAGAATTAATTGATTACAGTAGAAAATACTGTCTTGTGAAGCCTTTAGAAGAAAGATCAAGAGGCATCCAACATGTAGGAGGTAAAAACGCATTCCCCAGTCCCAGCAACTCTGCAGATGTTGCAAAAAACCAGTCACAGCCTAAATCTGTTTCGGTCCGACTTAAGTGGTGGCGTTTAGGGCTTAAAAAAGGAATTCCTAAGGATTTAATGGATGGTTTACCTCTAGAAAAATTGAGCAAACTGGTAACCCAATGGCGTGTGCCAAAACCACATTCCTTTTCTTCTGCAAAAGAACGTGCGCCTGTCACAGCTTCAGCCCCCCCTTTCACAGACGGTGCAGACAAGACAACAAAGCAAACTTTTTCTCCACAACAGGGAAACTAGAATCTCCACTTCCTAGTGGTGGGCCGGGAAATGGAGAATGGATTTATATTTGACTACTCACTCAAACAGAAAAAGGAGACTTGTTAATCACAGCTATTGTAGGACCTAAATGTGCACCAGTGATCTTTTTAATTGATACAGGTGCACAGATTGAGCATTTTTGCAATGTATCTTCTGTAACAGAAGGAGCCTCAAAGAAACTTTCTATCCAAGAAATGGAGAGTCTGGATATCATTTAAGATAAACCTGCCTCAGTCTTCCAGGTGGACCCCCCTTTTTCCCAACACCAAACAGTAAATGCTTGGTTTACCGACGCTTCTGCCAAAAGAGAGGGGAAGGTGTGGAAATATAGCGAAGTTGCTCTTCACACTTCCTCTGATGAACAGAGGAAGGACTGGGCAGTGCTCAAGTAGGTGAACTAATTGCAGTATGGAGTGTTTTCCAACAAGAAGCCCAAACCACTTCTGTTCATATCTACACAGACTGATATGCTGTGTTTAAAGGATGTACTGAATGGCTCCCTTTCTGGGAGCAAAATGAATGGGAAGTAAACAGAGTACCAGTGTGGCAAAAGGAAAAGTGCCAAGAGATTCTGAGAATTTTTAGCCAAGGCAACTTTGCTGTAGGCTGGGTTGTTTCACATCAGATAGACGGGGGCACTGCAGGAGAGTGGAATAACAAAGCTGATGAACTGGCTAGACTTGATTGTATGCAAAAGGATCAAAGCTCTGAGAACTGGGAGCGCTTGCTTGAGTGATTGCATGTTAAACATGAGCACACCAGTGCTAAAGACCAGCATGGAGAAGCTCTCACTCATAGCTGGCCAATTACCAGAGAAATGTGTAAAACCTGTATTTCAGCCTGAGAGCAATGTCCATCACGACTTGAAAGGCATCCTCTAGAGGATGATCCTTTGCATTTGAGAGATGGTAAAGGCTTATGGGATGTCTGGCATGTGGATTATATAGGTCCCTTTAAAAGATCAGGGGGGAAACATTTTGTGCTAGTTGGTGTTGAAATTACAGGATTAGTCCAGGCTGAAGCTTTTAGGAGGGCTACAGGAGACAACACCGTGAAAGCGCTGAAAGAATGGTTTGGAACTTCTCCAAAACCTCAGGAAATACAGTCTGATAATGGCTCTCACTTCTCTGCTAAGGTTGTGCAAGAGTGGGCAAAGACTGAAGGGATTAAGTGGGTTTTCCATTCCCCCTACTACCCTCAAGCTAATGGAATAGTAGAAAGGATCAATGGCCTTCTAAAACAACTCCTGGGACCTCATGAGGGGAATTGGGATGTTGGACTGTGGGAAGCTGTCAAAGGTGGGAATGACCATTGGGAGGTAAATGGATGTCCAAAGATCACTGCTTTTTGCCCAAAGGCTCCTACTCTAACTCCATCTGTAACAGAACCTAACGATTCTAAAGAATGATCTTATTTCTCAGGACAACCAGTTCCGTTGGAACTCCTTACTGTGGGAAGTGTACCATTGGCACTAAACACCCCTTTAAATAAATATGCATGGATAGCCGCCAATGCCCTGGGAAAGGAACATAAGATTTATACCTGCTGTATTGGTTCATGATTTTAATTCCTTTTTGCCTGAAAAGGGCAAGTTTTTATTTTTGTTTTTGCAGGAGAACCCTGTGGGACTTTAAGAATTTCTACAGAAGAAACATGAATAGCAATTGAAGACTTAAATCTGAAAATGGCCTACGAACTTTTGATTAGGTTGCTTGTACTTTTCTGCATTACACCTCCTAGCTGTAACCAAAATAATACTGAATGGCTTTGGTCTCAAGCCCTCATAGGACATTCTAGCTCTTTTGGAAACTATCCAGAAAATAGCCATCTAAATTTGGCTATAGTCATGCATGATGACGAAGTTTACCATTTGTCTGGGATAAGAATGAGTGAGGCAGAACCCTACCCGGTATCATTGACGAAAAATTCAGGTGGGATGCAGAAAAGTGGAACCTGGTTTTCAATATGAAAAGGCCTCTTCTATTACAGGTTTTGGCAATTTTTTAGATTTCAGTATGACATCCAAAATTCATCCCAACATTTCAGAAGAAATATGTCCTACTAAGGATTGGAAATGTATTAGAGAAGATACTTTTATCTTGTCTTGCTGACAGAAATTTACTGGCAACAATACTTCTGGGAACCTGAGTGACATTAATGTAGAGGTTGCCAAATCTTGTGAGAAAGAGCAAGGTGTTTGCTGGTTCAGTTTTACTATGATTAATTCTTTCTATGTGGTGTGCAATTGGACACTTGACCCAAAAACTTGACCGACATTATTAGGTTTAACTCAGAGATTCAAAATCAATGTTGTAACTAAACCAAAACTTGTTGCAACATTCACACACCAAAGAAAAGATATTTCACTTGTTTTAAACAATAAAGAAACAGTTTCTCTTTTTGTTGCTACTCAAGGTGATGACCTTTATATAAAATGGCAATTAATGACTGAATCCCTTGTTGAACCAGCAAACAGCTATGGTATTGGACCATATGGCCTTATTCTACCATGCAGAACCCAAAATTTGGACTGTTGACTAAATTTCACCGCAGCAAAATTTTCCCATAAGGTCATGTGTGGAAAAAATAACATCAGATATTGGGGGGAATTGATAATAGAAGTTTTAATACCTACGATTCCTCCCAAATTAATACTTCAACCAAGGATTTATGAGGTTGGACCATTTGTAATTGGAAACACCGGCCAACAACAAGTGTTATTTAAACCAGAATGGTCTCTCAAAAGGGTTGAATTGCTCATGCAAAATAATATCTTGGAAATTCAACTTGCCTGTTCTCCCTTTTTCTACAAGTTTTGATTTGGCAAAAATGCAACAGCCTTTTCAATCTTCCCTTTTGCCTTTGGGAATGTTTCAGTGGCCATGTCAATCATTAGAGAAGGTGAAGGTGGCATTTTTCCTACAGAAATCTGAAAAATAATTTGGGATAGTGCTAACAATTTTGAAAAGAACCTCCTATCTTGGTGGAAGTTGGTAAATTTTACCTGTGATCCTGTTAATAACACTGTCACAGCTTATGTGTTAACCATTCACAATGCTTCAGTATTTTGATTTATCATGTTTTTGCATTAAGCTTGAACCACAATGGGACTATATCCTTTCGAGCACAGAGCATGGGCCCAAAAGGTGAATGGCAAACAATAGACCTGGAATCCTGCATTGTGTGGGAACAACTAGGAATTATCTGTGAAAGTAACACCATCAGAACACAAGATTTTTTGTTCAGACACTGAACAAAAGGTTTGCCATTTTGAAGTTCATTCTGAGGTTAACCCTAAAACTGTAATAATCTATATTGGCAGAGGTTGTATATGCTTAAGAACTGTTTGTAGGAATATCATAGTAGGAAATGTAATAGCTTGTACCAGTAATCACATGAATTTTTGTATGTGTAATTTTACTGAAATCACGGGATGTGACTTTTACTCAGCTCCAGTCACTTCCCACCAAATTTTGAAATCTGACTTCACATTGATTCATGAGTTAATGCCTGTATCTATTGAATGAACATAACTCATAAGTAATGCAAAAATCTTTGCTCCCTTGTTTCCCTCCCTTCTCTTCTCTCCCCTCCCTCTCTCTTAGTGCTACCGCCATGTGGTCCTGAAGACAACTCATCACGAAGACAACTGATCCTGAAGATAAATGTTGAGCCACTGGGTGGTGTAAGGGTCGGACAAAGAATCGAGTTCTGCCTCAACATTTCTCATCAGAAACCACAGGTGCAGGATTTACACAGAGAATGCTTTGTACTTACCTGACGCTGGTACGGAGCGAATGCTTTGTACGTGCCTAAGGTGGTACAGAACAAATGCTTTGCACCTGCCTGAGCTGGTACAGAACAAAGGCCTTGTTCCTGCCAAAGCTGGTACGTGACGAAGGCTTTGCACCCTTCTCCAAGTCCCTGCTATTGTGAAAGATCCATGAAGCAAGACGAGACCACAGAGCTATAGACTCCCTCCCACCCACTATTATGAAAGATCCATGGAGCAAAAATGATGGGACTTACCACAGACCCATACCCCAACAAAGCTTGTGCAAGAAGAGGGGAGCTGCCTCCAAAGCTGACAACACCTCGGACACTCCTCTCTTGGCATGTGGGGCCTGCCAGGTGGAGTTTGGCATATCTCCATGTCGCTGTTGAACCGCTAGCGGAGTGAGGAGTCCAGAGAGATTCTCAGGTGAACAGAATTCTGAATTTATTAATTATTTTAAGAACTTATATAGACTTTCACAGGTCGTTTGGATTGGGCCAATTCAAAACCTCCCCCTAGACCGATTGGCCAGGCTTGAACCACCTATCTTCCAAAGACCATTTTAATAACATTAAAACTTTATCTTTATTTATAAAAACACAGGAAGAAGAAGAGAAAATTCCCATGGGAAAGAATCTGTGTTGCCACATCTCCACAGGAATTAAGGGGGAGCAAAGGCGGGTTGCAAGGAGGGACCAGGTGTACGGACTAGCATAAAAGACAGCTCTGGAATAATTAAATTCTGAAGATCTTCTCAACTGTGAGATAATATCAATCAAGACAGAAGCAGAGGAATGCCTTCTGGGTGGGACCCCAGAGACTCAGGATGTCTGTGGACCCATGGTGGTAGCTGTAAACCCCTTTTCTTCCCTTTTCTCCCTGTCTTTTCCTTTATTCTCTCTCTCTCCCTCTCTCTATCGCAAGCTGCTTTATGGGCACAGTTAATAAAGTTCCTGTTTGGATTGAAATTTAACTCCCTTGACTTGTTGAATTATTTGCCTTACTTCCTTTTTTGCACTCAGATATCATAGCTGGCACAAGCCATCACATGTCTGCTTATGAGTGGACTGTGACACTGGCCCAGCCTGAGGCTGTTCCCTCTCCTGCTGTCCCTGTTCCCTGGAGCACAGCCTGACCCCCCGGCTGTCCCCTCCTGTCAGCAGCTGTGCAGAGCCACAAGGTCCCCCTGAGCCTCCTTTGCTCCAGGCTGAGCTCCTTTCCCAGCTCCCTCAGGAGTTCTCCAGACCCTCCTGGGGTTGTCTCTGCTACATTTAAGGCCACTTAAATAATTTTGACCCTGAATTTTACTTCTTCTTGCAAACACTTTGAATTCTTGGGCTGAGTTCTCTGCTCTCAGCTTTGCAGGGAAGGTTTGTTGGTGTTGCAGAAAAGGGGAGGATTTGCAGCCTGTTCTGCTCCAGGGCAGCACTGAGGAGGATGAAAACAGGGTCAGTGTGAGGTGCAGATGCTGAGGTCCCTGTGAACAGATCTGCCCTCAGGCTGGGTCACCTTTAGCACACGGGTGAAGAAAACAAGTCCTTCTCGAGCCACAACATCACAAAAAGGGCTTTACTAGACACAAATCACAGTTTTTAGACATGATCCATAAACCATAGATGTCCACAAGTGCTCCTGGATATCACCCAGCTGCTCCATGGTTTGTAAAATCATTTCTCTGCTTCACAGGGAATCAAGCTCCAAACTTTCATCCACAGGAACATCAGGTTTGGTTTGTAAGGACCTTGTCCTCCCAGCTGGTAAAACATTCTCAGAACTCAGCTGTTCATTCAGGATGAGCCAAGGTTCAGGATTAGGTCACGAGAGAGAAGCCAGGACTGTGCCAGCCTGGTGTTCCAACACATGGAAGCTCTTTCCCAAAGGAGGGGAAGTTTTGGAAGCAGGACCTGGAGATGCTCTCTGCAGGTCTGAGTAACAGTAATCATCATAACAATTAATAATTTAATGCCTGAAGTTTTGAAAGCAGCAATTAATAGTTGAACCATTGAATTGGATGCACTGTTACAGAGGTTCCTGTCAGAGAAATTCCAAGTATTTTGCAAACGTTCATGAATTAATGTCAGGATCTTTTGCCAAAGGTAAAGCTGAACTAAAGCAGAATTTTCTTAGGCCACTCCATGGAAACACAGTGTCTCAAGGTCACTCCTCAGGGCTGAAGGGGAGATTTGCCTGTTGTTGGTCTGGGTGAGTGAATCAATTTCTAATAATAATTATTTTGCAAACTTAAATCATTTTGCAACTTGCATTGCTTCAATAAGTAATGCACTATACTAATATTTATAGCTACCAACATTGTGTAGGAAATAATTCTGGTTAAGGTCTCTCAGTCTAATCCTTATCATTAAATTAAATAAATCATTGATTTTATTCATATATATATATATATATGTATATAATATAAACAAGAAAACATATATATATGTACATATATAATCCTATAGACATAAAGTAACGACCAAATCTGGGATTGGGATTGGATCCAGCTGCACCCAGACTCCTGTCTGAGAAATTTGGGATGCAAGGGGGTTCTTCCTGCCCAATGTGACCCAGGGGAAGGGTGTCCCTGAGAAACCTCATCCAAAGCTCCCATTCTGCCTGGGACAGTCCCTTTCCCTTTCCCATGGACCACAGAACATCAGCATTCATTTCACTGACCTCTAACTTCTTTTTTAGGCAAATAATCTCATTCCAAGACACGTGATCCTCCCTCGAGGTTAGGAAGAGGAGAATTTGCTCCCTCTGGAGACTTCTGGCCACTTAGTTTTTTGTTTTCCACGGGGAAACACAGCTGGGCAGCCATGGGAGGATGGGATTGTCCTCAGACTGCTTCTCAGGCTGTGAAATCATCACAGCAACCTGCTGTGGTTTTTAGTGTCTCCTACAAGTTAAGGGTGACTTTCCACCCAAGTTTTTAATGCTGATGCTTCCCCTTTGACACAATAGGTTCAAATATGATCCTTCAGAGCCCTGCCCTTGCTCCATCCCTGTTGGCATCCTTTGGATCAGGTCAGAAGGAAATCTCCAGGGTTGTGCCCTTCCTGAGATGTTCCAGCTATGGCCATTTCCACTTTCCCAGGACAAACTCATCCCAAACATCTCAGCCCCTGCTCTCTGTGATTGCTGTCCCTCTCATGCCTGCACTCTCTTTCCCAGGAAGTCTTCACCTGCTTCTTTTGTGATTTCCAAGGATTGTAAATGAGGACATTTCTTTTACATTGCAGGCAAACTTGTTTGGAGTGGCAACAATCGTAAGAATAGGCAGCAGCTGTGAAAGACATTTTATTTTCTTTCTCAATAGCAGAAGTTTGTCATTTACCTTCCAGACACTCTGGGAACACGCTGCTCTGGAATTAAATCCATGTTAGCAGCAAAGAATCAGCGGGTGAAAGGAGGGATTGCTTGAAAATACATTTCACTGCTTCCCAGCAAAATAAAGGACTTGGAAAATATTCCAGACATCTCTTCTGTAGTGCCCAAACTGGAATCAGCCTCTTCAATGCCACGGAGAGTTTCTCACCATGAGAAAATCCTGCCTGCTCTTGACCCTTGGCAGCTGACTCAAATACAACCCAAATCCTCTGGAAGCCACCAGATGCCACCAGGCTTCCAGCAGCAGAGTCCCTCCTGCTGTGTGCCAGAGGGAGAGGTGGCAGTGAGCTGGTGAAGCCACCAGTGGAATGGAGATGAGCAGCACATCCCTCCATATATGCTGATCCAGCCTGGACCAGAGCAAAGATTTGGGATGTTTTAAAATCATTCTGTATCCAGGCCAAAGGCACAAAATGACCTTGGGTGAGTCTGATTCATTAATAAGAAAAATGACGTCAGAACTGTTTCCCTCTCTCTGCATTTCTCTTTTTCCTCCCCTATTTTGGCTCATTGCAAAAATCTGACAATAATTTGTCACCATAACAATGCTTTTCCAGCTGCTGACTGCACCTGCTGAGTGTTTTGGGCAGCACACAGAGGTGCTGGTGGACCTGAAATGCTGCTTGGGCTGAAAACTGCCTCTGGTTTCGGTCAGAGCTGTGACCCAACAGTCCCTGCTTTAGGGAGGGCTCTGGTGGCTCTCTGAAACATCCTGACCTTGATTGTCCTTCATGTGCTGCAGAGCTTTGCTTTGGAGCTGACAGGAAAGATGGAGAGGGACATTTTTCAAGGGTCTGAAGTGACAGGACAGGAGGGAATGAATCACAGAATTACAGAATTAACCAGGTTGAAAAATACCTTTGAGAGCATCGAGTCCAACCTGTGACCTAACACCACCTTGTCACCCAGACCATGGCACTGAGTGCCACATCCAGTCTGTTCTGAAACACCTCCAGGGACAGTGACTCCACCACCTCCCTGGGCAGCTCATTCCAATGTCCGATCACTCCTTCTGTGAAGAAATTCTTCCTGATGTCCAACCTAAAACTCCCCTCACACAGATTAAGGCAGTGTCCTCTTGTCCTATTGCTGGTTTCCCGGGACCAGAGCTCGATCCTGGCTGCACCCTCCTGTCGGGGAGTGTAGAGAGTGATGAGGTCTCCCCTAAGACTTCTCTTCTCCAGGCTGAGCCCCCCCAGTTTCCTCAGCTGCTCCTCATAGCACTTGTGTTCCAGGCAATTCCCTGGCCTTGTTGCCCTTCTCTGGACACACTGGAGCATCTCCACATCCTTTCTTAATTGAGTGACCCAGAACTGGACACAGCACTCAAGGTGAGGCCTCACCAGTGCCGAGTACAGGGGAAGAATCACTGGTCCTGCTGGCCACACCATTCCTGATCCAGGCCAGCTGCCATTGGCCTTCCTGGCCACCTGGGCACACTGCTGGCTCATGTCCAGCCTGCTGTCCATCAGCACCCCCAGGTCCTGTCTGCCTGGCCACTGTCCAGTCTCTCTGCCCTACAGCCTGTAGTCCTCCCCTGTAGGAGGTTGCTGTGTCTGAAGTGCAGGACCTGGCACTTGGTCTTTTTAAACCTCCCATTGCTGGATTCATTCCCTAGATCCAGCCTGTCCAGGTCCCTCTGCAAAGCCCTCCTTTAGATCCACACTCACACCCAGCTTGGTGTCATCTGCAAATCTCCTCATGGTGGACTCCTATTAATAAATGCTCAGAGTCACCCAGGAGACCACAGCACAGCAAATACCCAAACCATGGTTACCTTCAACTGACTGAACCCCAAAGCCAGGGTGAGCTGCCCTTCCAGCAGGCTGAGCTGATCCTCAGGGCCCAGGAGGGCTGCCTGCTCTGGGCTGGGCTGGGAACACATAAAACTCTGGCCTTACCAGGCTCCTGTCTCTGGAAACTGCCTCACACTCCCTGCCTTTCATCACCATGCTCGTTGCCCTTGTTAACACCTTGTTCCCTTCCCCTGGAAGCAGCAAACCAGGAGCATTCCCAGGGCAGCACCGACCTGCTCAGCAGATTGATTCTGTTCTGGAGTGGAGCTGACATCAAAGGGCCTCCTGGCAGGATTCCTTCCCGTCTGCAGGAGGGTTTGGAATCACATTGCTGCAGTCAGAACGGTACTGTGGGCAAAAGGAAATGCTTCTTCCATGGGGAGGAGAGAATTTATTGTAAATTTGGGCAAAGTTTTAGTAGTGTGACAGCCAAAGTTTTCTAACACAGAAAAGCCTCCTCAATGAAAAGGTGAAATGCTATAGACACACTCCCCAGTAGCAGTGGCTGGTTGGTGGTTATGTTCACACTGGCTGTGACTCTCAGGTCACAGGTTATGGAATTTGCTCTCATCCAAGAGAAGCACAGAGCTCATGGTGAGGATTTCTTCCTCTGCAGTCTCAGATCTACTTGAGTCTGGTTTTACACATTTTCAGGTCACAGTCTGCTCTCTGTTCACTGACTCCCAGCTGAAGCCTCAGGAGCTTCCATTGGTTCCCTAAACAAAAAATGCTGTGGATTGCTGTGCAGACAAGAGAGGGCTTGTGAGGGCTTTGCCAGGATGGAGTTAAAGCAGGACAGGTGAGAATTACAGATGTCATCACAGGGAAATAACCCTGAGGTGGCTCAGACCAGGACAAACCCCTGAGACCCTTGAGAGCTGTGAGCAAAGCCCTGCACTGAGGTGATGCTTTGGGAGTGAATGTGCCAGGAGGATGCTGAGGTTGACTCAGGACTGCTCTGCAGCACTGAACACCTTTCATCACCCAAATCTGCCCAGATCCTCCTGCTGTGAGCCCAGAGAGCTGCCAGGAGTGGCAGGAAAGGAGTAACAGCTTTGGGCTGGCAGGGAGCTGATGCCACAGAAACACATGCACTGAAATTCATCTTGAGATGCTTCAGCAGGTTGAAATGGAGATTTTCCTAGAACCAGAGAGTGCTAAGCAACCCTTTTAGACATTTCCCTGTCACAAATCTGGGAGCAGCTCAGAGCAAATTCTGCTTTCTCCAAGGTGAAAGGAACTGGGGCTGGAAGCAACCAGGGACTGCAGAGGAGCTGAGGTGGTGCCCAGGGGTACCTGAGCATCCCCCAGGGCTGTGGTACACCCTGAGAGTGGCTCCATGGCCAGGACAGGGACCAGCAGTGCTGGGCAGCCTGGATCTCTGTAAAATGTCACCTCCCAGTTTTCTCTTGCCCTTGGCAAAGCAGGTTTCAGGTGCACAGAGAAGCCCCAAGAGCCCCTCAGTGCCGGAGAAACGTGGGGATTATGGGATCTGCACAGTGCCCTGAGTGTAGCCCAGCAAACACAGGCACCAGGGGTTTCCTGCTCCTTCCAAACATTTTCCATTTTGCTGCTTACTGCAGCCCAACCTGCCAATATTTGAGGAGATGAAATCCCTCTCTGAAAGGCACAGGGAGGAAGGATTCACACGGAGCTTTCCCCCAGTTTGTAACTCCTGTTGTGCTCACACAGCACTCGTGGGCAGGGTGGTGTTTTCTCACATGGATGAAATCACTCCCTGGAGAGGTTCTGGGAATCATTTCCCACTGCAGCTGCCGAGGAGTCTGAGAGAGGAGCACATCCCTTGTTCAAACCCCAGATTGCCTGGCTGGGTGCTGGTCACATGGAATGGTTTTATGTCACAGAGTCATGGAATCCCAGAATGGTTAGGTTGGAAGGGATCTGAAAAGATCATCTGGGCAGGCCCTGGCACAGGGTGCCCAGAGAAGCTGTGGCTGCCCCTGGATCCCTGGCAGTGTCCAAGGCCAGGTTGGACATTGGGGCTTGGAGCAACCTGGGACAGTGGAAGGTGTCCCTGCCCAAGTCAAGGGTGGAGTGAGTTGACCTTTGAAGTCCCTTGCAACCCAAACCATTCTGAGATTCTATGAATAATCATAAATCCAGCTGGGGTGCTGGGTGCTGCTCCCTGGGTGGGAAAGAAACAGAGATTTCCTTGATTCACCAGAGACATTTCCCCAGGAAAACTCAAAACCAGCCAGAGGAGGGATGGCCACAGTTACTGATCTGATCTAATCCTGGGGAAGCCCCTCAGCAGTGACAGCCCCAAAACCTGCTGGGCTCTGGCACTGCTCAGTCGAGGCCAGAAGTTGGGTTGGTAAGTTCTCTAAATCCCTCTTTTACCTGGGGCCTCATCCTGGCTGTGCCCACTGTGAAGAGGATGCTGTGGGTAACACAAATCCTTGGTGCTCTCTGAGCATCTCCTGCTGTGATCCTCCTGGGGAGCACAGTGAGGGGTGAATTCTGGGGCTGGAAGTCCCTGTGGCTGTCCTGGACAAGAAACTTGGATCCTGAAGGGATGAACTCTGGGCTGCAAATTCCTGTGGCTGTCCTAGACAAGAAAACTTGGATCCACAGTGTTTTAGGGGTGTCCTCAGGTACCTAAACCTCAACAATGGGGAAATGTCTGTCCCTTCCCAGCCCTGTTTGTCCCTGCTGTGGCACTGGGGCCTCACTGGACACAGCCTTAAATCCCAGTTCCATTCCTTCTGGAGGCTGCACACTCTGCTGTCCCCTGAGACATTTCCTGCAGTGACAAAGGGTGGCTCGAGCTATGCAGGGTGAAAAGTCAGGATTGCTCCAGCTGGGTGGATTTTTGGAGCTGTGCTGCCTATCCTGACACAGTTTTCTATAGCCTCTGCCTCTGCCTGGCTCGGGGGATCCTGCAGAGGCTCCAAGCAGAGGAAAAACTGCCCTGAATCCTTCATCCATTACCTGGGAGTGCAGCAATAAAGCCCTGAATGGCATCTCCAAGGGGTCCTGTTGTCAGTGCCTCATTCCTGCCTTTGGGAAAGGCAGTTGGATCCTGGATTCTCTTGGAGTGATGGATAAATGACAAGCAATTTCACAGATAGAGTGAGCTGATGTGAAAACCAGGAGCTAATTGGATTATCTGCTTGTCAGGAGGGGTTTTTCCTGCGCTGTCAGGATTGTTTAAGGATCTGGGCTGCTTGGCACAGAGCCAGATCAGAGCTGCAGAGAAACCAGCTTTTCTCTTCCTTTCCCAGTGACAACAATGACAGGATCCTGAATTTCCCCAGGTCTCAACCCCCCAACCTCAGCAAGGCACCTCCAGAGCTCCCCCAGAGCCAGGGGAGCTGCTGAGCTCCCAGGTCACCAGAGCAATGTGTTTGTCACCTGCCCTGATCTCCACAAGCACCTTGACCTCCTCCTCAATCCCAGGGATCCTGTTTGGAGCATCCCGAAGATAGAGGGAAGCTTTTGACAACCTGTGAGGAGGAGAAACTGCAGATAAATTCAAGAAGAGGTTTTAAGTCAGGACATAAAAAACTCCATGCAAATGCTGCAGCTCAGTCTGCTCTGCTCCCACTGCTGTAGGGGTGACTCCTGGCAGTGCCCACCAGATCTGCCCCAGTGGCACTGGGTGAGCCCAGCTCCAGCCTGGATCCCAATGGGGTGTGGAGATGGAATGGGAATCACTGCCTTGTCTGTGGCTGATCCCATCCCCTTCTGTCAGACACTGAGAATTCACTCCTTCTGTTTACTCAAAAATGTAAAACAAATCCTCCACGGCACCAAATGGACCTTGGCCCTTTGTCCTGGGTGGGTCTGGGCAGGATCTGGGCTGCATGTCACCTCTGCAGGTCCAAAGGCCTCCCTGCTGGACCTACACATGGCTGGCAGTGCCAGAGGAGTCTGTCCATCCCTCAGGCACTGTCCTGCACCAGGATGGACAGGGACACATCCCCTCCCTGAAATCACCTGCTGGGAATTCTGCCCCAGGTGCCAAACTGGTGACCTCTGATGTCCTGTCTGCATCTGCTAGGAAGATGGGAAAACTTCAACTGGTGTGTTGGAGGGAGAACAGTGCCCTCTGTGCTCCCCTGGAGCTTGGCCTGGGGTGTCCAAAGGCAGAGTTCCATGGAAAAGCAGCTGCCAGAGGATGGCAGCAGAAGCAGCCCAGCTGCTCGGTGTGCTGGTCCCTCTGGGAGAGGCTGAGGACTCCCCCAGCACCCCTGGAAGCAGAACTCTGCAGGACCCCCGGGGCCAGAGGCTGTGGTTTGGGGCTGGGGAGCACTGGCTGTGTCCCTGTGCCCCACAGCAGAGCCTGGGTCACAGCTGGGCACAGCTGGCTCACACAGAAGCAGCAGAGGTGATTTGTAACAGAGGTGACACAGCAGGAGCTGGGACCCTCGTGGGGACACAGCATCAGCAGGATGGGGCAGCCCAGCAGGAATTTGGGGTCACCTCGTGATGAGTGATGGACACACAGAACATTCCAGCTCCAGCAAATCCCACTCCCCTCCCTGCAGGGTCACAATAGAGGGAGAATTTGGCAGAAGTGAAACCCTCAGTGAAGGCATCCCAACGCTTTGGGTACAAATATCTCCTGTGGCAAAGGGGCAGGTGGACATCAGAAAACAGGGATCCAGGACATGGACTGATCCAGGACATGGATGTGCTGAGGGCTGAGCCAGTCACACTGAAAATGCTGTGCTGTCAGGGACACCCTGGTGGGATGAGGGCGTTTGGTTACACCTGGCTCTAAAATCTGCTGCATCTGCTCTTTTTTCCTTTGTTTCTGTTCCCAGGGGCCTTCAGAGAAGGGATTGGGCTGATGCTGGAAAGGAAGAGGAGTCCTCTCTCTGTGTGAAGTTCTGTATTGATTGAAGGATTTAATCTCGACTTTTTAGATGTTTATTTTTGCCCATTGTAATAAATTCTAATTAAAATCTCTTTGTGGATTTTCCATCGGGTGGCTCTGTCTTTTGGGTCTCAGGCTGCTTTGTATTTCCTGCTATTTAATCAGTTCTGCTCACAGGCAGTTTTCCCTTTAAGCTCACCTTCACAATTGGCTGTGCTGCTCACAAAAATACAAGTTTATTAAACAAGCTGCGAGCTCAGGGGACCAAAGGAACCCTGCAGCTGCTGGCTCTCAATTTCCAAGTGTGCATTACCCAGAGCAGTGCAGGGAGAGGCAGAGGGAGGAACTCAGCCCTGTCTGTTCAGCAGCTCAGAAATGGAACCATCGATGCAGACAGGCTCAGCAGAATTGGGGGCACTGAAGGGCACAACAGCTGGAGTTGTCCCCTGGCTCCTGTGTCCCAGCTGTGGGATGGATCCTGGGGGATCCTGCAGAGCCCTGGCTGAGGAGCTCAGCACAGGCTTTGTGCTGGGGACACATCCTGAAAGGAAGATTCAGAATGGAAATTAACTTAGTTGAAAGTTTTGATTGAGGGAGGAGATGGGGACGGAAATTAGCTCACGTCCCCTGATGTCACCCCCAGACTGAGCCAGGCTGTGACACCAGGGAGGGCTCTCTCTGTTCTCTACACTCTGTTAGGAAAAAACCAGATTTTGGCCTTAATTTTGGCTTGGAAACCAGTTTGACCACCCCCAAACATGGAGCCGCTTCAAGAGCACATCCCCACGGGGGAGATTACTGCTTTCCAGCACAGATCCTGCTTTCCTTGGTTAAGCCCCACGCAGCAAAAGCATTTCCTCAGCCTGGCTTGGAGCAGCCAAGGGATTGTACTGGGGCAGCTCAGAGAGATGTGGGAAAGGCTTAAACACCAAACAGAGGGATGGATGTGGCATGGAGGGGTGGATGTGAGAGAATGGATGTGGCATGGAGGGATGGATGGCACAGTGGGGTGGATGGCATAGAGGGGTGGATGTGGCACAGAGGGATGGATGTGGCATAGAGGAATGGATGTGGCACAGCAGCTGCAGGAATGCAGAAGGGAGAGGGAGGATGGGGAGCTCAGGCCATGAGGGCAATGCCACAGGGGAGTCCCTGCCCTTGGGCAGTTCCTTTTTGGCTGTTCCCAGGGCAGGAGGCAGAGGAGCAGTGAGAGGGGATGGCTTTGTGTCTGTGTGTGACATGTGTACACATGTGTGACACATGTGTGACATGAGCTGCCAGGGCAGAGCCAGCCTGGGTGGGTGAGAGCAGAGCAGGGGTTTATCCATCCCACACCGTGGGTATGCTTGGAAAATCCCATAGGCTTGGCTCCCCAGCCCCATTAAACACAGCATTCCCCCAGGAACGTGTCTGGGGCTCTCACTGTGACACTATCCATGTGCTGTCACAGTGTCCCAGTCCTGGGGCAGCTTGGGAGTGGCTTTAGTGGATTCTCAGCCCTCCCCTCCTGGAAGCAGTGTGGGGTGATGGGGACTGTGTCTTTCCCTGTGCCATTCCCTGCCCTGGGCCATGCTCAAGCAGCACAATGAGGGAAGGCTGGGAGAGTTGGGGCTGTTCAGCCTGGACAAGGGAAGCCTCAGGGTGACCTCATTGTGGCCTTCCAGTGCCTGAAGGAGCTACAGGAAATAGGGAGAGAGACAATTTACAAGGGATGGACTGACAAGACAAGCGGCAATGGCTATACAGTGCCAGAGGGAAGGTTGGATGGGATGCTGGGGAGAAATTCCTCCTTGTGAGGGTGGGGGAGAAGATGCTGAGAGAAGCTGTGGCTGCCCCTGGATCCCTGGCAGTGTCCAAGGCCAGGTTGGACATTGGGGCTTGGAGCAACCTGGGACAGTGGAAGGTGTCCCTGCCATGGCAGGGATGGGATGAACTGAGCTTTCAAGTCCCTTCCAACCCAAACCTTGTGTGATTCCATGAATTCTGTGAAGTGCTCTGTGTTCTTCCATCCCTGGTCCCTTGTTTAGGAGGTGCAGGAACTCTCTGAGCTCTGCTGATGTTCTGCACCTTCTGCTTCCCCCCAAGAGCTGCTCCTGCCCTTCTTTGTTTGCATTTTTCCTTTCAGTCCCACTGCAGAGTGAACTGGAATTGTTGGGTTTCTGTTCCCTCCCTTTCCCACCCCCACTCAGCAGAACCATAGATTCCACGTTTGCATTTCTCCCACAGGATGAAAACCTTTTCTATTCACGAACCATCTGGGCTTTGTTTGGCTTTGTTGAACAAAGCTTGGATCCGGAGCTGCAGACTCCTCAGCGCCTTCCCCAGCACACAGCCCTTGCTGACAGCTCAGGCACATCCCAGATTATTTGCCAAGGGATTATTCATCCAATATGCCCATTATTCATGGAGTAATTTTCCTATTATTCACCAGATTCTGCTGGCCCACCAGCTGCATCCCAAACCTGGCAGCTCCTGCTGCTTTCCAGTGTCCAAAAACTGATCTGATCTCCACAAACCCAGCCGTGGAGGTGTCTGACCCTCTGGACATCCCTCTGGAATCTCAGTTCCAAGGGCTCTGTTGGGACAGCCCTGCCCAAGGTGTGTCCCCAGCTCTGTGCTCACCCCCACCCCAGTGCTGCTGAAAATCCCAGGAATTCTGCTCCAAGAGCTCTCAGAGCCCCACATTTTGGGTTATCCAGGCTCAGCTCAGGGTCCAACTGCTACAGCAGAAATCCTTGGTGTTGGAACCCCCAGGGACATGGGGGAGAAACTCTCCACACTTGCCACAGAATCCAACAATCCCACAAAATTCCTGGATATTAAACCTAACCTGGCTGCCGGGTTAAAGCACTTTTCTGGCAGTGGTTATTTTTTTATTTTTACATCTTAATTCTCAGATTCATCTCTCGCTTCATTCCGAAGCACAATTGTCATGCAGCTAATGAAATAAGTAATATTTCCTCGTTCCAAGAAATCTCGTTGAGCTAATTAGCAGCTCCTCTGGCAGCTGAGGTTGGTTTTACTCTGTCAGATGTGTGTGGGTTTTATTTCTCTGCTTCTCTCGGCCCTGTCCCCTCCCTCCACGTGAGGCAGCAGAAAAGCTGTGTGCTTTCAGGCAGGGATGTGCCGGAGGACATGGCAGAGGGCAGGAACTCCCCCTGGTTAAGGGACACTCTGAAGGGTCACAGCTCAGCTTTCCCAGCTCCCTGCTGTCCCTGCAGTCACCTTTCCCGAGGTTCTGCCCCCTCTCCAGGATTTCTGCACAGTGCAATGTCACTCCTGCTGGCAGGGACTGTTTGTGGCTGTCCTTCCTGGTGGGTCTGTGCTCAAACCAGCATCCAGTTAAGGGGAGTTGTGCTGTTCAGCTATGCAAACCCTGTCTAGACACCCTCGTTTCTGTTTGATTGCAATTCACCTGGGATCAGTTACTGACACAGTGACATTAAATCAAACAGAAAAAAACCACCTGGATGCTGCTCCCTCCACCTCTGTGAATCAAAGCCAGTAAATCCATCCTGGAAATCATCACGGGGGGCTCTGACACCCTGAAATTTCATTTGGAGCTTCAAGGATTAGTTTGCAAAGGGGGGTGTGCAGCACACCAAGAGTTTCAGTATATTCAGTATATTCCAGTAAGTTCCAGCTGTGTGGAATGCACAAGGTGAACACAGCAGCACACCACACCCAAGGTTTGATTTGGCAGAGCAAGTCCAGGGTTAAAGCTGCTCCTAACACAAACCCCAACACCTGCTGAGCTGCCCAGATAGGTGGGATGTGCTCCACAGAAAGCTCTGGGCTTGGGAGCAGAGCTGGTCCCACCTTCATCATCTCAGTTAAAGGGAGAAAGATCCCAGAAGGAGCCTGCAGGAGGTTCAGCTCCTCCCTGAGGGCTCCTTGAGCTTTGGTGCATCCATGTCACCCCCAGGGAAGGAGCAGGGTTAAGGATCCAGGCAGACAGCCCAGCCTGGGGGTGCTCAGGCTGCAAAAAGCCCAAAACCCCCTTGCCAAAGCAGCTCAGGGTGTGGGTTCCTCTGTTCCAGCTGCTTTTTAGCCTCTCCAGCAGAAGGAGCTAACAGCTGCATTTTCACTGCTTAGTGGGAGATTTGACCAAAGACCTTCACTGCTCTGCCAGGAGAAAAGATTTGAGCACCCTGAAACTCCACACTGGCAAGGATTACAGCTCCAATTCCCTTCCTAAGGCAGCCTGAAATTCCCTGTGTGGGTTTGCAGTGATATCCATGCCCAGGATCACCTCCTGCTTTTTCCCTCTGTCTGTTAATTATCACCATATCAGCACCCAGAGCATCCTCTGCCAGTGGTTTGAGTCATGGAATCACAGATGACAATTACGCCACTCCTAAAGTTGGAAAATGTCACCCTTTCCTATGGAAAAGATCACCCCACTGGCTTCAATCAATTCATATTTCATGGGGGTTGAAAACCTTTTCCCTTTCTCCTGAAAAAGCCCATCAGTATCCTGAGAGGAGGAGCTGGGGACTCGGAGCAGAGCAGCTCCTGTCAGACACCGAGCAGCAGAGAGATTCTGTTTGACAGCATCCTGAATTAATTTGATCCAAAGCACTTCAGCCTGAATAAAGAAATGAAATCATCTGATATAGGTCAAATATTCTCCCCTGAGCCCAAGGGAAAATGGAGTCTTTTCAGAAAAGTGAAAACAAGTATTGGAATCCCATCACCCCCTGGAAAAGTGTTTGACAGAGAATTCCTCAGCAGGTCCTGCAGGAGGCTTTGTGGGCTGCAGCCAAGGAAGTGTCCCAGGGAGAGCAGATCACTGAGGCACAGGAACCCTGCCAGCACTGCCCTGCCAGCACTGAATGGGTTAATGCTGCCCAGTCTTGCTGGAACTGTGGCCAACAGCTGCTGGACCTTGGTGTTCCACAAGGATTCCAGTGGATTTCACTGGGAAAACACGGATGGGGAATAAAGAATGAGTCTTGTGCTAAAGAGGAGTGAGGGGTGGGATGGGGAGAACCCTTTGTTCCACACCAGGGAGCTCCATAATGAATTTGTTGCTCAGTGCAGCCACCAAACACACCCTGAGCTCCCTGGAGAGGCCAGAGAGAGCCCAGGTGTGCTCTGCTCTCTAGAAGAACTCATCCCTCCCTCTGGGGGTCATTACAGGTGAGAGATGTTCCTGCAGCCCCTCAGCAAGGGCAGCAATGAGGCCTGAGGGGGACATTTCCTTCAGGGCATTTTTTTTTAAAAGCTGAAGCTCAAGGTTTTGCAGGAAACAAAATCGAGATTCCTGTGCCAGGCTCTGACAGGGTTGGTTTTGTGAAGCACAGAGATCCAAGGGATCCCTCAATGATCTGAGGGAATGGCTGGAGCTGTGCCAGGGCAGGTCAGGCTGGAGATCAGGGAAGGTTCTTCCCCCAGAGGGTGCTGGGCACTGCCCAGGCTGCCCAGGGAATGGGCACAGCCTGAGGCTGCCAGAGCTCCAGGAGTGTTTGGACAGCACTGCCAGGGATGCACAGGGTGGGATTGTTGGGGTGTCTGTGCAGGGCCAGGAGATGGACTGGATGATCCTGTGGGTTCCTTCCAGCTCAGGCCATTCTGAGACTCTCAGATGACCCATCACTGTGTGTCCTGCAATATCAATGCCCTGGTCTGATTTCTGAGCTCCAGCCCAGCCCCTGCCATGTCCCACGATGTCACTTAGCAGGAAATGACACCAGAACTCAGATCCCAAGCTGGATCCTGCCCTAATTTAGCCATGTTCAAAACTTAGTTCCCTAAATTAAATTCCCTCATCCCTCTTCTCTGTCCTGCCCCAGTTTCCAGACAGCTCCTGCAGCTGCTTTGCTTTCCTGGGAGCTTTTCCAAGCTGCTGGAGGTTTAGTCTGCCCATTTCCCACTTGTTATCTACCCTAACAACACTTTTCCTCTTGCCTCCCTCATCCAAGCAAAACTCCAGTGCAAAACTCATCTCCTTCCCAACCATGGAAAGCCCCAGATGCTGTTTGACAAGGAGCAGCAATTTCCCTCCATCCTTACTGCACACGTGGATCCCTGGAGGTGACTGGGAAACCAGGAGCTGCTGGCAGCATCCAATCCCAGCCATGACAAAGCACAGGAGGGTGGGAGGCTCTCCCTGTGCCATGTCACAGCAACACTGACAGCTCATGGCTCTGGGAACATTTTCCTGCTCTGGGAATACAGGCAGTGGCTCCTGCTGGGCTTCAGGGCTCTCTCCCAGCACAAGCAACAGCTGCTGCGTGATTTTTCCTGGAGAAGAACCATCTCTCTTCTACCTGGAGAAAAGCCACCTCTCCTGTACCCTTCCATGGCAGCTCTGGTGGGCTCCAATCACTGCCCTGAGTGAGTTTGCCCAAAAAATCCAACCTGAAATAAAGCTCCTGCTTTCCTCAGGAAAAGCCCTGTCAAGGTAGTGCTGGTTGATGGTTGGACTTGATCATCTTAAAGGTCTTTCCAGCCTTAATGATTCTGTGATTCTGTGATTCTGTGACTCTAAGGAGGGAGAATGTTGGGAAAATATGGGAGAAGCTGCTCTTTTTGCTCTGGAATTTTCCTGTCTCATCCAGGCAGAAAGCAAAAAGCCTCTCCAGAATGCCTGGGGCTCCTCAGCACAGACAGGAGTGACCTTTGGAGAGGTGGCCAAGGAGCTGAGTGCATCTTCCTGCAGCTCAGGAGCAGAGCTGGCCCTGCCCTGCCCTCCTGCTGCCTCTGGGGATGGTTTTTAGCAAGGATTTTATTTGCCTTGGAAGACCTCAAGCCAGCAAAGACTTAAGAAGGAAAGATTTCCAAGCCCTGTTTTTTCCATGTGCATTTTCCTGGTGTGAATGGCTGCTCATCCTGTGGTTAGGGATGATCCCCACGTGGGTTTGGGTTGCCTTTTCTCCACTTGGGCTGCTGATCCCACACTGTTCTCCCTGTTCCCTGGCTGTCACACCCTGGGAGAGGACAGAGTTTCCTTGCTCAGTGTTTGCACCCTGCCTGGACATGGCACACAATGAAGGAACTCGAGAGGAAAATTAGCAATTACCTGATGATTAGCTGCTGATGCCTCCCTTACAGCTCTGCCTCAGAGCCCTCTGGTGGGACACACTGCTCCCTGGCAATGAGGGGATCATCCCCGTGCCCCAGGGAGATGGCACAGAATGGACACAGGGACAGACACCAGAGCTCTGAACCCCCAGGCTGTCCCCAGAGCTGCGGGGGACACAACCACAGCAGGTGTTTCAGGAGCTGGATTTGCTTCTCCCCTGACCCCTCGGGTGTTGCAGCCTCTCTGCAGGGCTGGAGGGTGCAGGGTCTCTGGGCTAAAGGGACAGGTGACAGGGATGGAGCTTTGTGAACCTCTCTGACCCCACAAAGAAGGTCTCATGGAAAGGAACATGAGGAGTCTCATGGGAAGGAACAGCCAGGACAAGGAGCAGGATTTGACAGCCCAGGCAGAGCTGGATGAACTGATTTGGGTATCAGGGTCACTGGGGTTACCTGAGCCATGGAATCCTGGAATGGTTTGGGTTGGAAGGACCTCAAAGATCGACTCATTCCACCCCTGCCATGGCAGGGACACCTTCCACTATCCCAGGTTGCTCCAAGCCCTGTCCAGCCTGGCCTTGGACACTGCCAGGGATCCAGGGGCAGCCACAGCTTCTCTGGGCACCCTGTGCCAGGGCCTGCCCACCCTCCCAGGGAGGAATTCCTCTCCAATATCCTATCTAAGCCTCCTCTCTGGCAATGTGAATTCATTTCCCCTTGTGAGGAGTCCTTTACCAAAAACCTTGATACAAACTCTGATAAAATTCAAAGGCTGATTTCTTCTAATTCTTCCTTTTATCAGGACTTTCCAAATCTGTTAGAAAGCCAACTCAGCCAGATCCAGCTGTGCCCATGCCAGTCTAAGGCTTGGGCATCTTCTGTTCCTTTTTACAAGCAATAGGATGATAAAGACACTCTGAAGTTCCTCTTTGATGGCCAAAGTGGAGAGAGCCAAAGCCTGGGAGGCCCCAGGCCAGGCCAGTGAATTGACTCCTCTGGGAATTTGGGCAGAATGAGAGACAGGGTCAGACAGAAACCTGGATTTGCATTTTACTCCCATTGAAGGAACCTGAGGCTCCTATTTTTATTTGGATTTCTTCAAAGTGTTTACTGGAATGAGAAAACCTTTTGGGATCCTTCTATCACTAATAGGTTTTCAAGTGAATTAACAGGAACTCAAGGAACAAAGATACTTCATTCATAAAATTTAATAACCCTTGTAATTAAAAATTAAAAAAAAAAAAAGCACCCCTAGCAGTGAAATTGTTGCTCCAAATAATGAGTCTGAATCAAGCAACACCTCCTGTAGCACTACAGTCTGGGGACAGCAGGACTGGAAAGCTGGGAAAGACCCTGGGGGTGCTAGTCACAGAGGCTGGACATGAGCCCAGAGGTGCCCAGGTGGGCAGGAGGCCAAGGGCACCTGGGCTGTCCCAGCTCTGGGGTGGCAGCAGGGCCAGGGCAGTGCCTGTCCCCTGTGCTGGCACTGCTGGGGCACCTCCAGTGCTGGGGCAGCTCTGGGACCCTCAGGACAAGAGGGACATGGAGGGGCTGGAGATGTCCAGGGAAGGGAACAGAGCTGGGAAGGGTCTGGAGCACCAGGAGCAGCTGAGGGAGCTGGGAAAGGAGCTCAGCCTGGAGCAAAGGAGGCTCAGGGGGACCTTGTGGCTCTGCACAGCTGCTGACAGGAGGGGACAGCCGGGGCGTCAGGCTGTGCTCCAGGGGACAGGGACAGGAGGAGAGGGAACAGCCTCAGGCTGGGCCAGGGGAGGCTCAGCTTGGCCAGCAGCAGGAATTTCTCCATGGAAAGGGTGCTCAGGCTTTGGCAGGAGCTGCCCAGGGAGGTTTGCAGTCCCCATCCCTGCAGGTGTCCCAGGAAGGCCTGGAGGTGGCACTGAGTGCTCTGGGCTGGGGACAAGGTGGGCATTGGGCACAGCTTGGACTGGATGGGCTGGAGGGATTTCCCAACCTCAGTGATTTGGGATTCTGGGATTCCACAAGCACAGATGACAGCTCAGCTGCACTGCCCTCAGCCCTGCACTCAGTGTTTGGCACCTGAGGCTTTGCTCTGCTTTGCCCCAGGGTGACCACGAAGCAGCAGCAGGATCTGAGCAATGCCCAGGTAGATCCAGATGGATTTCAGTGTTTTCCTGGCAGGAGCTTTGCCCGAGGCCTCACCTGCCCTGTGGAAACTCCAGGATGAGGAGAACTGAAGGAGCTCAGGACAGCTACACAAGGATTGCACCTTCCTTTAGGGAGCAAGGATTGGTTTTATTGCCTTTACAGTGTAATTGCAGCTCATTGTTCCCATTTATCAATAACTTCCACAATAAATCATCTTTGCAAAATCACCCTTGTGGCCTCCAAAGCCCGGGAAGTTGTGCTAGCCCTGGGAGGCCGTGACAGGCACTGCTCCCAGATTTATTGCAGGAGCAAAGGAACAGTCCCTGAGCCCTCCTTGAGGATTTGGTAGGGAAAGGCAGAGCTCTGGATAATTCTCCCAAGGTCTGGATTGCTCCAAAATTCCAAAATCCCAGTCACAGAGAGGAGCTGGGCTGTGTTCCCAGTCCCAAATGTCCAACCAAGCACAAACTCCCAGGAGGTTTCCCTTTCTCCTGCTCCAGGGAAGGTGCAGCCTCTGTGCCATCAGTGTTCATCCCAAAGGGCTCAGCTCAGGGCAGAGCCACTCCTCTCTGCACACCTCCATATCCATGGCAGGTGGGAAGCCTTTGGATGAGCTGGAGGTGTGGAATGTCTCGTTCTGCAGATCTGCCTGCACCTTTGGGCTCAAAGACTGACCCTCACAAACAGAATATCCCAGAATCCCAGAAGGGCTGGGTTGGAAGGGACCTTAAAGCCCAGACTCAGCATTCAAGTGAAAATATTCATGGTAACATCTCCATTCCCATTTGGCAGGGAAAGGAAGAAACGACTTTCTGATTTCATTTCAATGCTGACACAAAATTCCTTTTGATCCATTTGATTTTTTTTTTAAGCATTCAGCTGGAATATGGGTTTGGATCCCCAGCCCCTGTATCTGAATGCTGTCAGAGGCAAATGAGTGCATGTTAATGGAGGAACAAGTTCCAATTAGAACTGGTGGGAAGATTTGACAAAACATATCCCCATGGAATGCTTAGTTGAGAGCCTGAATATTCTGGGGATACATATCCCCAGATTTAACAGAGTTTTGGCAGAAGATTTCTCAATTTCAAGGTTCCTTTAGTGAAGAAAATCACATTGGAACCTCGTTTTTTACTTTGCAAATGAATATTCCAGCAATTTGTATCAGCAAGAAAATATCCAAAGGTTTGGAGAGTTTTCTTTCCCTTTCATTATGATGCAAACAAAACTAAAGCAGTTTTGAGACCCAGAACATGAACACAGAGAGTTGTTACCCACAGGCTGGATTTGATTTCTCTGCTCTTGAAGCAAAGGAATTTGGCTGCTTTTCCCAGTGCAATCATGGAATCCCAGAAAGTTTTGGGGAAGGAACCTTAAAGATTATCTCATTCCAGAGGGAAGCAACACCTTCCACTGTCCCAGGTTGCTCCAAGCCCCAATGTCCAACCTGGCCTTGGACACTGCCAGGGATCCAGGGGCAGCACAGCTTCTCTGGGCACCCTGTGCCAGGGCCTGCCCATCCTCACAGCCAGGAATTTCTTCCATATATCCAACCTAAATTTCCCCTCTGTCAGTCTGAACCCATTCCCCCTGTGCTGTCCCTCCATCCCTGTCCAAAATCCCTCTCCAGCTCCCTTGGAGAGAGAGGTGTTCAAAGACCAGGAAGTGTAAGAGCCAAAAAAACCACTTTGAAGAATAACTTGCTTGAGGCACCACAAGCTACTGATAAATGCCTTTTAGATTTACACAGAGCAGAACCTCTCCCAAAAAATGCCATAGCTGGGAAGGCTCAGCATTCCAGGTGAATGGAGGTGCCAGGGATGTGCTCAGCCATCCTGATGGCAGAAGAAACTGAGGGAAAAGTCAGGAATAAGCACTCCATAATTCCTTTTTAAAACTGTATGGTCCAGGCATGAGAAACTGCTGCTGAGGGCACATGGGATGCACTGCAGGCCGGCAGAGAGGGGATAACGAGGAACAGAATTAGCAGGGAATTGATAAATGGGATCTAGTGGTGAAGAGCTGTGGTGCAGAGAAATCCACTAGAAGATTCTGCAGGAATCAATGAATAATCGAACAGGACTGGAATTCTGAAGAAACTTTGAACAAGCAGCTTCAGTGAAGCAGTGGGATAAGAGGGAAATCCCTTGCATGGACTAAAAACTCATCAGAAGAGGAAGCAAATTGCTGGAATGAATGAAAGAGAGCCCAGGGCTGGGACTGGTCAGAATATTCCTGAGGGAGCTGGAGAAGGGACTGTGCCATGAAGGGCTGTGCTCTGTAGACACTTCAGTATTCATGGGAACAGCAAAAAAATGTACTGGAGAAGGATCTAATGGTATGAATTATCTATGAATTGTATGAAGGATCTAATTGAATGACTGTGCAGGAAAGCAGCACGGGGAATTCAAAGAGATTCTGGGGAAAAGCAAAATTCACTTCCCAGGTTCCTTTGAATTACCTCCCACACCAAGGACAGTCAGTGTAGAGCTCTCCAATGGGCCAAAAAATTCCCAGTGAATGTCAGGAATCATCCAGAAAGGAGAGGGAGAAGCAGAAAACACTTTTTTGTCACTTTATAAATCAGAGCTCCCACATTTCAGTGCCCAACAGGCACAGCAGAAGCAGCCAAGGGGCAGGAAGGGATGAGCAGAGGGGAAAATGCTGGTGGGAATTCAGGCCAAACAGAGCAAGAGGAAAACCTTGAAAGAAAGTAGACTAAGACTACAATCCTAAAGTGCTGACTGAGAGGGTGATGACAGAAATTATTAAGTGAGGGAGGAGACACAGAACTCCACTGAGCTCCAGGGCTGCCAGAGCTCCAGGAGTGTTTGGACAATGAGCCCAGGGACAGGGTGGGATTGCTGGGGTGTCTGTGCAGGGCCAGGAGCTGCACTGGATGATCCCTGAGGGTTTCTTAGTCTAAAAGTCTTAGACTTAGTGTGTTTTCCCCAAATTAAACACTGGTGTAGCAGGTACAAACAATTAAGAAACTGGGATTCTTCATATAATGAGCAATCAACTGGAATTCCATGATGTCATCGTTGGTCCCAGATCCTCACAGAAATACTGAACCATGGGAACACTGTCCCCATGGCCAGAGCACCAGAGCACCAGAGCAGCTCTCACCCATGGAACACACCCATGAGTGGTGAGAAGGCTCCAGAGCCCAAACTCTGTGTGGGGCACTTGGTGCTGAGTGGATGCTCCAGAAATGCCCCCATGGAACATCTGGCAGGACCTGCCTGGGCTCAGCAGCTCTTCCTCCACCAGCTGAGATGTTCAACTTCACTGCTGAGGGCTCAGGGCTGGGCTTTGGCTCAGTGCAGCTTCCAAGCTGCCAGCATTTCCCGTGGGCTGTCCGTGCCTGGGGGCTTGGCAGAGCAGAGAATCCTTAGCAGAAGCTCCCAGCACCTCTGGCTGAGGGCAGGGAATGGCTGATTGAGGGATACCTGGAGTCAACAGGAATTGCAGGTAGTTCAATCCTCCACCTCCCTCATTTATCTGTGGTCTTTCTTCTTTTATTAGGGAATTTGCCCACCTTAGCAAGAAGATTTTGACGTTTTTCTGTGGTGTGGGGGCTCGTCTGGATGGCTGCCACTCTCCAGGGACAAAGTCAGTCAATCCCAATTCCATGTCACTGGGCAAGGCAGCTTTTGGGATATGGAAATCACCTTGTTCCTCCCTTCCAGGACATTCAGGGGAGAGGGACAGAGGTGTCACCCTCAGGTGACAGTCAGAACAGGTGAACCTGGTCAGAGGAGGCATCTCCCCACAGACAGCATCAGCCAGCAGGGTGAGATCTGAAACTGGCCCTGTCACGACAGAATCAGCCTCCAAACGACATCTAATGAGGCTCATTAAGCAGCCAAAGCCCTGGCTGAGGCAGGCAATAAATCACCAACCACTTGAAACCTTTAAAACCAACTTGGTAAATGCCCTGCACTGCTTCCCTGGCTGCCTTCAAACACAGGGGCCACAAGGGCTGATTCAGAATCACGAAATGAGATCTACAGTGCCACCACCTCTGCCTTCTCAGGCTTGTTTTCCCAGTTTTCACTGCACTGTTAGGAGAAAACTGTGGCTAGCACAGACCTTTCTCATGGCAACTTTTTCTCTTTTCTTCCTGTGTTTTACAAACAAAGATAAAGTTTCAATGTTATTAAAAACAGTTTCTCGGATGTGGACAGTTCCGGCCTGGCCAATCAGGCCTAGGGGGAGGCGTCGAACTGACCAATCTGGGTGACCTCTGAAAAATCTATATAAGTTGGAATCAAATAATAAAAGCTCTTTTTTTTATTCCACACTGAGAATCCGGGTCTGCTTTCTCTGCTAGCGGCTCAACAGTGACAGAAAACCATTTCCCTCTGAGGTGCCTCAGATTTCAAAACACACCAGAGCACCCAGAAGTTGTGTGACAGGCAGGGGGCAAAGCAGAGAGCAGTGAATTTCCCCTCCTGGAAGCAGGGAACAGAGCTGTGGATCCAAACAGCCTCAGGAACTGCACTGTTTGCAGCTTTTGGCTGCAGAAATCCCACCTGAGCTCCCAGGGCAGGACTCTGCCACGGGATAATGGGATGTTGGCACATGGAAATGGGGCAGAGGAACAGGGAGGGCATTGGAGGGCATTTCCCCTCCCTCCAGGGCTGACTGTGCTGCTCTCAACCACAGCTGGCACTGGCATTTCAGGAGGGAAGCTGGAAACAGAAAGGGCAGATGGAGAACACCAGAGGATGTGGCTATTGGAGAAAAAGTTCTGGAGAGATGCAAAGGGCTCAATCTGCCTTCTTTTTAGGAAACATATTGAAAGCTGCCTTGCTGAAGCTGTGGTGACTCTGTGTCTGTCACCAGAGACCTCTGGGCCAAGCCAGACAACCCATCTGCCGTGGGTGGCCCTGGGCCAGCTGCTCCCATCCTGCCCTGATGGCCTGCAGCCCTTTAAACTGGCAATTCATCATGTCCTGTGCAACCTGAACCTTCCTGGGATCCTGGGATGCTGGGGTTTTGGGCTCTGGTTTGGCAGGAATGTGGTTTGGCACATCCATAAAGACACAAGGCACATCTTATGGGCCACATTTGTGGGATCTGGTCCTGCTGCCCCACCCCTGTGTCTCTGTGTGCTCTGTAAATGCCTTCTGGCCACTCACAGACACAGAGCCTGGACACTGCCACTCTGGAGGAGATGTTTGCAGCTCATTTCCCTCCTCTGGGAACAGTCCCTGGTGTCCCTGCACTGCCACCCCCATCCCAGTGTGAGGGAAGCTACACCAGAGCCTTCCCCATCCCCCCTACAATGTTCTGCTGCTCACTCCTCACTACAAAGATACCTCCCAGCCTTTGCCATCCTCCCCCAGCTCTATACAGGCTGGGTTTGATATTTTTCCCCCTGTTTAACCAAGCAGGAGCATCAGGAGTGCTCACCCCTGGTGCTTGTCAGGGCTGGGATCCATCCCTCCCTCCTGCAGCAAGCCCATGTGCAGGGATGATTCCCTCACTGGCTCAGAGCACGTTCTGCATAATGAAATCACTGCTGGATGCTCAGCAGCCACGTGCACACACCATTCATCAACTGCCGGGCAGGAAACGCAACATGCCCTCCAAAAATACGGGATTTGGAGCCTCCAAAACACGAGAGAATCTTTCAGCTCCACGTGCAGAAACCCCCAGATGTTTGGAGGGTGCTTCCTTGCTGTTCACAGCCAAAGGTGTGCTTTGCAGCCCACTTTTAGCAGCTTCTGCCTCTTCTCTGGGATCCCAGAGGAATCCTCTGCAGCCCTTCTGGAAGCAGCAGCTCTGGGCTGAGCATGGATGTCCGCCTGGTTTGTAGGTCTTTTGACAGGCAAGGAGAAGAGGGAGAGAGGGGTGAGCTGAGAAGCCAAGAGATGTTGGTACAGCATCTCCTCAGAGACAGACCATCCCCAGATGCCACAGGTGCCACTCCCTGTGGGTATTCATGGGGTGGGAGAGAAATGCCAGGGGGTTGCCCAAAGCAGCCCCTGAGACGAGCGCAGAGCATGATATTAATAATGCCAAGGTTGTGGGGTTTATCCCTGTCTGAGCCATTCACTCCAGAGCTGGTCTCAATGATCCTGGTGGGTCCCTGCCAACCCCGAATATTCCACAGCTCTGGAGAGCAGACAGCTGGCACTGCCAGTCAGGTGTCTGGATGGACCCTGCTGCTCCCTCTCAGGGATCTGCCCACCCTCCATGGAGCCAGCTCTGTTTTATAGTGCACAAAGTGGGTCCAGGCTGTTGGGAGAACAGCCCTGCAAACCCCCAGAGCATTCCCAGGGGTGCTGCCCATGGGAGCCCCAGGTGGAAAGGCCTCCCCTGGTTCTGGGCACCCCCTGGTTCTGGGCACTCCCCTGGTTCTGGGCACTCCCCTGCTGCCCAGCCTGCTCCCCTGGATTCAAGCTGTGCCCCTGACCTGCTCCATCACTCTGCATCTTCCTGGCCATCCCTGGGCTCTTGGCTGGCCCTTGTCCCTGTCGCCAGCCCCTGCCTGTTTGGGGCACTGTGGCACTGCCCCCTGCATGCTGAGGACATGGCCCTGACTGAGCAGCTGTCCCCTTGTCCCCTCCCCTGTGTCCCTGGGAGCCCACAGGGCTGGCAGAGAGCAGCAGGGAGGAAGAGGAGGCTCTGTGCTCTGTGCTTGCTCCAGGCTGGCAGGACAGGATGAGGGACAATGCTGCTTTTCCACAGCTTTCCCGGATTGTCACTGCCCCCAGCAGCTGAAGGGACACTGGGCAGGGATGTCCCTGCTCCCACCTGCCTGGAGGAGCCCTGGTGGCCATCCAGGGGGTGTTCCCTGCTCGTGGGCTCTTTGCTGGGCTGCTCCTGCCAGCCCTGGCTGGAAGGAATCCTCTGCACAGATTTCTCGTGGGAAAACCTCCCACGTGTGGAACGAGGAGGTCCTAGGGACGAAGGGGAACAGCAGTGATCCCAAATGCCACTGCCACCCTGCCAGGCTGCACTCCCACAGCACCCCCAGCCTGACAGCTCTGGCTGCTCTGTGCCAGGGGACTTTGCAGACAACTCTGACTGCTTGAATCCAGCACTTGTGCATAATAACAAATAACAGGAGAGTGGAGGAAACATTGACTTGGCTATGGTATTTATGAGCATTATTTACAGTAGCCCTGCACAGCCACGAGGAGACAGCACGTGTGACAGATGTGCAGGGCTCTGCTGTGCTTCAGCACCAGTACAGCTCCTCTGGAATTCTGAGTTGTTCCTGCAAGACAGCAGCGATTCCTGCTTGGCTCAGTCCATGCTAACCCTTGGTGGCCTTGCCTGGGGTGCCCACAGGAGGCTGCCCTGGCAGTTGTGTCCTTTTCCTGCAGTGCAGATGTGGATAATTAGTCCAGAGCTACCTTCCTGCCCTACTTTGGAAGCGACATTTGCTCCTGGAGTTTCTGTGGCTGCTGCTCTTTATCTCTAATTAATTTCCGTGCCTGCTCCATCGCTGAGGGAGCCTTGGCCACCCGTGGAGCTCCTTCTCCTTCCGCTCACTGAGGCACCAGTAATTGGCCTGACTCCCTCCGCCCCTTCCCGAAGATGTTTCTTCATCTGCAGAGCTTGAAGGGATGGCAAATGTTAATGTGCAAATCATGGAGCAATGAGAATTTCCTCCATGCTCGGTCAGGCAGTGGCCACCAGCAAGGGACACTCGGTCACACCCCCTGATCTGCCTGAGAAATGCCTCCAAATTGTCACTCATGAATGCCCCTGATTGCTGAACACGTCAGGGCAAACAGTGCTGAGCACTTTGCTGCTGCACATCCCAGTGGGAGAATGAAAGTGGGAGAAGAAAGTAACCCACCCAGTGGGGTTGACAGGGGAAATCCCTTATGGTACAGGGCAAGCCCTGCAGAGAGTCCCAGACCTTCCAAAGCCAGAAGGGAGATCCATCCAGAGCCTTTCAAGCTCTTCTGCAGGGCTTGGTGCTGTTATCATGGCCTGATAAAGAGCGGGGAAATCAAATTTCCAATGAAGGGAAATGAATGTTCTCCTGCACTGACACCTGAGCTTCCCCAGCAGCACTGATTTTACTGCTGTGGCTGTGGCCTCTCACAGGTGTATGGTTTACACTTTACAGATGGCATCAGTGCTATTTTATGGGGAGGGCAAGGGAATTTCCCACCAATTTGGAGCAGTGGATGCACAGAAGCACCCAGTAAATCCACAGGAGGAGGAGGGAAGCGTGCAGCAAACGCTGTCACAAATCTCCGGGGCTGTCACACTCCACTGCACAGGGGGTGACTGCTGGCCTCTGTTCCTGGGGGCTGATCTTTAAATCTCCACTGCCTCCCTCAGAAACTGCGGGATTCCAGCTCCCTGTGCCTGCAGAGTGTGTCCAGCCAGGCAGGAGTGAGTTCCTCACACAGTCAAAGGCTCTGCTGGAGGAGCCTCATTTGCTTCTCTCCTGCTGAGCAGGGTTAGGGTTAGGGTTAGGATTAGGGTTAGGGTTAGGGTTAGGTTTAATGTTAGGGTTAGGGTTAGTAGGGCTGAGAATGCTGTCCATGCCTTACTCTGAATTACCTCCCAGATATCAGACCCCTCCTAACAGGGAAGGAGCACACATGGAACAGGAGCAGGGGATGGAGGAGCCCTGGAGGGGCCTCTTCTGGCATCTCCATCCCCACAGACACCAGCAGTACACAGAGACTACATCCTCCTGTGGGATTTGGGGGAAATCGATTAAATAAATGAGTATTTGAAGTGTAGAAAGTATTTAAAGTCATCCAGGCCTGAATATCACCTCCAAGCTGAGAAATGCCCAGATGCTCTCATTGACATTTGGGGCTCCCTGTGAATTCAATGTAGAGAGGCAAATGATTTTATCAGCTGGATTAGAGAATAACAAAATCTCAGAATGGTTTGGGTGGGAAGGGACACTAAAGGCCATCCAGTGCCACCCCTGCAGGGACACCTCCCACTGTCCCAGGTTACTCTAAGCCCCAATGTCCAGCCTGGCCTTGGACACCTCCAGGGATCCAGGGACAGCACAGCTTCTCTGGGCTTTGCTGTGCCAGGGCCTCACACCCTCCCAGGGAGGAATTTCTTCCATATTTCCAACCTAAACTTCCCCCCTTTCAGTCTGGACCCATTCCCTCTTGTCCTGTCACTCCAGGGTCTTGTCCCCAGTCCCTCTCCATCTCTTTTGAAGCTCCTTTCAGCACTGCAGAGGGCTCTGAGGTGACCCTGAAGCTTCTCTTCCCCAAGTGAACCCCCCAGCTGTCCATCCCCACTGCAGACCAGCTCACTGCAGTGCTGCCAGCCCTGCCCAGCTCAGGGAGCAGCAGCACCGTGCCATGCCAGGGCTGGCAGTGCCAAGCTGATGCTCCCCAAGCCGTGTGGGTCTGTCCCTGCACGTGCCCTGCGGCGAGGAGGAGATGGGCAGCTCCTTTGTGCTGCAGAGCCAGCCTGCAGCCATTCTTTTTATTGCTGATGCTGCTTCCTATGGAAACAATTTCGTGCTAATAAGCTCCATTTATAATAGTAAGGAATGGTTCGGTGGAATAATTGTCACTAAATACCATTCATGGCTTTGTTGCTTTTCCTGCATGTTGCTAATTATTCTGCATCTGAAATAGCACCCAGAGAAGCCACTGAATGCCACTGAATAGGGCTCTGAGCACTCCAAGAGGATGAGGCAGGGTGTGATTAGAAATATCAAGGCCCTAATCCAGCAGACAATGCCCTGCTCTGTGTCTGTACGAAATTCCAGTCTTTGCAAAGGCTGGGGAAATGCAGCATTCAGGGAACCTCAGGGGCCCTGCAGCGACACACCAGCAAGCTCCTGTCACAGGGAAATGTGCAGAGAATCCCAGAATGGGTTGGGTGGGAAAGGACCTTAAAGATAATCTCTTTCCATCCTCTGCCATGGCAGGGACACCTTCCACTGTCCCAGATTGCTCCAAGCCCCAGTGTCCAACCTGGCCTTGGACACTGCCAGGGATCCAGGGGCAGCCACAGCTTTTCTGGGCACCCTGTGCCAGGGCCTGCCCACCCTCCCAGGGAGGGATTCCTTCCCAGTATCTAATCTAAACTTACATTCCTTCAGTGGGAAACCATTCCCCCATATCGTGGCACTCCAGGCCCTTGGAAACAGCTTCTCTCCCTTTTTCCTGTCAGCTCCTTCAGGCACTGGAAGGCCACAGTTAGGTCACCCCAAAGCTTCTCCTCTCCAGCTGAACAATCTCAGCTCTCCCAGCCTTTCCTCCCAGCAGAGCTGCTCCATCCCTCTGATCATCCTGGTGCCTTCTCTGGACTCTCTCAGCAAGTCCTTCCTGTTCTGGATCAGCTCTGCAGGTTGGGTCTCACCTGAGCACAGGGGCAGAATCTCCCCTCCCCTCCCTGATGCACAGGCTGGGGCTCAGCCCAGGGCAGAGGCAGCTCCAGCTCAGCCCCACAGCACCCCCAAATCCTTCTCCCAGGACTGCTCCCTCTGCTCATCCATCTGGATGGACCCTGGGCGTTGCCCTGACCCAGGTGCAGCTCTGCCCTCGGCCTTGTTAAACCTCATGCAATTCCCAAGTGCAGCCTGATGGAAGATCTGATGTGGACAAACTGACCCTCCAACCACTCCTGGTGATCATGAGAGGGAGGTTTTCCCATGTGGGGCTCTCCCAGGAAGGAATAACATGGCCCAGACCCCTCAGTCCTGCAGAGCTCCACGAGAAGAGCCAAGGCAGGAGCAGATCCACAGTCCCTGGTGCTGTGTGGTTGTTCTGAGCTGCAGTCCCTTCCCAAATCCCACAGCAGAGAGCTCTGCAGGGTGCGCACACCGAGCCAGAGGGGCAGGATGGTCCCTGCTGCTTGGGAAGCTTGGGATGAGGATCCAGGTGTGCATCCTGAGCCTCCCTGCTGGAGAACCACAGCCTCAGTAGCTGGGAAATGAGATCCATTGGCAGTAAGTCCTCCTCAGAGCCTTCACTGACAGCCCTGGGTCTGCAGCTGGATCCTCAATCACATTCCGACCTGGAAGGTGGACTGTTCAAGCAATGGGGGAGGTTTGCACCACATAGAAAGCAGCATTTTGCCCTATTTCACTTTAAAATACAGCACAAAGTGCTGGTTTGGTCTGGCTCAGTGACCAATGATCCATCACAGCCTGGATGGATCCTTCAGTGATCCTTCAAGATTGAACCTGTGCCAATGAGAAATGCACTGACCAGTTCTGGTTCTTGAAGGTCCTGCCAGTGGTGAGAGCAGCTGGCTGTGCAAACTAAAAAAACCCCAAAAATCCAAAGAAATTAAAGTAAAACCACAACCGACGGAAAAAAAACCACAGCAAAAATGAGGAACACTGGTGAGTTTGTCCAAAATCCCCTGGTGAAGGGGGGATTGCCCTGTGATTGATCCAGCACTGTGCCCTGTCGAGGTGAACATCACTGTTCCAAGCACAGCACTGATTTTTGGCTTCTAATCTCCTTTCCCTGTCCCAGGCTGAAGGGGTTTGTCCTTGTTCCTCTCAGAAGGAGGGCACAGGGTCAGTCCCTGTCCCCAGGTGGCACAGCTCAGCTCCAGTGAGCACTTTGCCCTGCAGGAAGCCAGACTGCTCTGACACCTTTTTATGCACCAGCCATGCCAAGCTCCAGCTAAACACTGGAATCCACTCGGTGGAATCGTTTTCCTCAATGTCTCCAGCTGCTTCGGGAAGCTCTAACAAACGTGGCTGAGGACTTGCAGGGCTTTGCCTAAATCCTCAGCCCAGGAGAGTGTGACCTGTGGTGAGGAGCCCCAGCAGCATCCCAGAGTTAAACGAAGCCCAGAGCACCTTGAACGGCTCTGTTCCAGCATCACTGGCAGCCGGAATTTGGGAAAGCTTCCCTGGGATGCTGCTGTGGCCAGCAGTGACAGAACCTTTCTGAAAGGCTCAGCCTGGGCTGCCCCAGCTGGGAAGGTGGCCAAGTGCTCACTCCCAGTAAGGGCAGTGCAGGGGCCTGAGTGTCACTGCCCAGAGCAGGGACAGTCCCTGCCATGCTGCAAACCAGGGGGACAGGTGACACTGTCCCCATCACTGCTCAGCTACACACAATACATTTATTTATTTTGAATTTAGCAGCTGGCCACCAGCCACAGTGTGCTGGGCTCTGAGAGTGCTCTGGCTCCTCGCTGGGGACTTGCTTCAAAACAAGATTAGGCAAAAGAGATCTCTCTCATTAGCATCAAGCAGCTTCAGGCCTTCTTAGGGGCTGGGAGAGGTGAAAACGCAGCTCCCTGTGAATTTCCCTGTGCTGGCATTTCTAGCAGAAATGTTTACTCAAGACAATTACAGACTGCAAGGGACTGCTGGGTAAAGTTGCTGTAAACTTTTAGATGATAACCTTTAAAAAGAGGCTAAAATGACTTCCTCAGGAATTCACCCTGGTGTTCTGCTTGACTTGATGCCTTTGCTGATAGCCCCAAGCAGGAGCTGTGTCAATGTTTCACACTGAGATATCCCTTGCTCTGCTCCCCAGGGCAGTGTTTGTGCAAACACATCCCTTTTGCATCCTCACTGCTGCCCAGTGGCACTGGGCTCTGGGTGACGTGTGAATGCAGGACAGAAGGGACACACACACCTCGTTTGCCTGACAGCATGCAGGAAAAAGAGATTTTTAAAGTGGTCGTGGCCAGCTGGGTTTCACTTCAGAACAACCACAGGAGCTGAAGGCTTCTCATCACATCTGCAGCTACCTCGTTATGGAATCTCCCCCAGGAAAGCAGAAGGTGCTGCTTTACAAGCAGGGGCTTGATGGGGATCTGTCACCTCCCTGAGCCACCACAGGAGCACTGGGAGCCTGGCAGGGATGCTCAGCAGGAGTTAAGGAACATCAGCCTTCCAGCCTGCCCACATGGATGTCCTCTGATTGTCTCTGGCTGTGCTCTGCACTCCAGGCTTAGCAAACCCAAGCTCTCCCAATGACTGAAACCTGGCAGTGCTGGGACTGTGGGACTGTGGGACTCAGAATCCTGGGTGGTTCCAGGAGCTACTTCTGTTTATTCTTCCAGCTGGAAAAGCAGCCCAGGGAGCAGTAGGAGCTCCTGTGCTTTAAGGGCACCTCCAGCCCCCTGGCTGGGCTGTGGGGTGTGTAGGGCACTGGAGGGGGGGTCAGGGCCCTGAACACCCCCTGGCAGTGTTAGTCCAGCTGGCTGTGCCTGGGCAGCTCTCTGGGAGCTGTCAGAGGAGCTTGGAGCCCTTGGGCAAAAAGCTTAGAGCAGATTGGCTCCAAAACCTCAGCTGGGTCTCTCTCTCTGCTTCTTCTGGAAGCTGCTCTTAAGCTGAGCCTCTCCCAAGTCCAGCTTGGCTGGCCCAGCTGGACCTCAGTCTGTCCTTGTCACTGCAGACCTGGCTGGTGAGCCCTGGACAGTGACTGATCCTGGATGCTCTTCCCAACCCTGATCCTGATCCTGACTTTTGCACCCACTCATGGTCTGTTCTGGCATTGCTGACCCTTGGCTGAGTCTGGCCATGGGCACTGCACCTCCTTTTGCTCAGCACTGTGGGGAGAACCCCTGAGCTGCTGTAGCCACTGCTCCTGCCAGCTGTGCCCAGCTCCACCTCTGCCCTCCCTGTGGAGCAGCCTGTCCTGCTGCTCCCTGGCCAAGGGGACTTTTAAACCCCAGCCAGACACAGGCTGAGCTGGGAACTCACCAGGAGCCACAGAATCCAGCCAGAGCTGCTGAGCCACTGAGAGCCCTGGGCTGCTCTGCTGGGCATGAAAGCCAACCCAGTGGCACCCTTGCCATGGCAGGAACACCTTCCACTGTCCCAGGCTGCTCCAAGCCCCAATGTTCAGCCTGGCCTTGGACACTTCCAGGATCCAGGGGCAGCCACAGCTTCTCTGGGCACCCTGTGCCAGGGCCTCTCCACCCTACCAGGGAACAATTCCTTCCCCATATCCAACCTGAATTTCCCTTCTTCCAGTCTGAAGCCATTCCCCCTGTCCTGTCACACCAGCTCCTGATGAAAGGTTCCTCTCCTGCTTCCCTGTAGCTCCTTGCAGGTCCTGGAAGCCAAGGATGCAGTTTGAACACCTCCTGCTCTGCCCGTTCCTGGGAAAAGGTCCTTCCTGGGTTGCTCCTTTCAGGGAATGCACAGCCCCAACAGACCTCAAGCAGCAGGAATTGAAATCCATTCCTTGTACATCCCACAAGGGTGATCCCATTGGGCCCTCAGATGATTTGAGTTCGGCTGAACTTTTAAGACTCATCCAGGCTGAAAAAATCATTTGTCATTGGCCCTCATCAGTTTAAAGGAGCTGAGAAACCAGATCCAGGCCAATCTCCACTGTGTCCTTCCTGATGGGAAAATGGATCCCTTGGATGTTGTAGCCATTGATCACTATGGTAACATTATAATTGACATTTCTGGGGGATTATAGAGTCTGAAAGTCATAAACTTAATGAAAGTATGTTTTTATTGCACTCCAACTTCATCTCTGATTAAATCAAATTTGCATAATGGAAAGTTATTACATTTCCACGTTTCTAATTTCCCTTCCACCCCCCCCTGCTTTTTGCTTCTTTTGCCAAGTGTGTTTCAGGTTTTGTTTGCAGCCAGGGCTCTGAAGGTCGCCTGAGCCATGGCTTGGGTGAAAAACGGATTTAATAATTTGTGTCAGAGGAGCCCAGGAAGTGAAGCCCGAGAGCTGTGCGCTTTGTGGTGCTCTGAAAAGCCTCTCCTCCTTCTCCCCAGTAATGAGAGCTCTGCAGCAGCTCTGGTATGAAGTGGTTGTTTCAGGAGAGAGGTGCTGCTGAAAGGTAATTTATCAAGGAGAGGCGAAGCGCTCTGCTCGTCCCCAGCCTCACCTTTGCACGGCATTTTAAGCAGTGTGTGTGTTTTTATTTTCAATAAACAAAGCTCCCAGCCCTGCCAGCAGGTAAATGATAATGTGCTCCCTGCTGCATTCAGGGATGACCCTTCCTGAGCTCAGCTGGAGCAGAACAGCCCTAGGAGAAGCCTTGTGTGCCTTGGCTTTGCCAGGAGAGTGGAACAAACTGCTCTCCAGGCAGAACCAGCTCTGCTCAGAGCTCTGGGCTCACCTCCCTTCTGCTTTGGTCCCACACATTGGCACAAGGTTGACCTCTGGTAGTGCCCAGAATATTCCCTCCCTCCTCCTCTCTGCATCCCTGCAGCACAGCATTCCTGCCATGGATGCAATGCCAGCTGTGCCTGTGCCACCTTTCCCAGTGCTGCTCAGGGACATTTGGGACAAATCACTGTCCATCCCACTGCAGTCAGCAAAGGGCTGCCCAGGCAATGGGCACAGCTGGGGCTGCCAGAGCTCCAGGAGCCTTTGGACAGCACTGCCAGGGATGCCATGGGGGATTGTTGGGGTGTCTGGGCAGGGCTGGAGCTGGATTTGATGATCCCTGTGGGTCTTTTCCAACTCCAACAGGACATTGGGTGGTTCCTTGCTGTTCCCTGAATTGAATCCCTGCTGCTCAGGGCTGCAGGAGCCCAAAAGGAAGGAGTAAATCCTAACCCTGGTGGGGAGGAGAGAAAGTCTGGGGAGTTTTAACCAAAACAGATAATGCAGGCAGTGAGGGCAGTGGGAGGCAGGGCAGTTCTGCTGCAGCTCCTTTGCTGAGGGAGATGAGGGGCAGGGTGAGCTGACAGAGATCAGGAGGAGCCCATGGGTTTGCACTGACAGCCTGGAGAGATCTTGGGAGCAGCTTGAGCCACTGGGATGGAGCAGGAGGGAAAGGGAAATGCAGTGGATCCAGCAGTGCTGTGCTGGCCTGGATTGACAGCCCTGGGGATCTGCCAGCTCTGCCCTGCCCAGGAGCTGGGGAGCACCACGGGCTGTGCTGTGGGGCTGCTGGGGACCAGGAGGGACAGACCAGGGACTGCAGGGACACCTGTGAAGGCTACGAGAGTTTGAGGGTCCCATTGGAGTCTGGATTCTCCAGAAGATTCAGGGTTTGTGGGATGAAGGCAGAGAGTCCCGGCCCCACCCTGGGCTCTTTGCTGTCCCTTGGGGCTGATCCAACAGTGTGATCTACTTCAGGTGTCACCTCCCAAACTGTGCCTCGAGCAGAGCCCTCTGGGAGCAGGCAGGGAACCAGGGAAGGACTGGAGGGGGACAGCTCTGAGCCTCTGGGAGGACAGAGGGGGACCAGAGATTGGTCACCCTGCTCCCAGCCAGGACATTCCATCCCTGGGATCCACTGTCACATCCTGAAATTTCATTCTGCACCACATTCCAGCAGGACATGAGGAAGTGGGAGAAGGGCATTTCGTCCTTTCAGGACCTTTCTCATGCTTCCCACCCTGCAGCATCCTGGGGCTGCAAGGTCATAGAGTTCAGGAAGAAGCACCAGGTGAGTTTAAAAAGAGAAATAAAGTCACCAAGAGGCAAAGCATCATTTACTCCTTAATTGGTGTCCCAGCCAGGAGAGCCCTGTCCCGGCCTGACCTGATGGGCTGTGAGCTCCTGTCTTGAATGCTAGGCCACATCAAGCAGGGCTCCACCTCACTGTGACCTTCTTGTCACCTTCTTGTCCTTCCAGGTCCATCTGGCTTTGCTGGACAGAGCAGAGTCAGAGCATCCACTGCCACTTGTCCCCACTCCTGCTGGGGCACAGCTCACATATTCTCCTGTGGAAACCTTCACCTCTGGAGACCTTCACTGAGCCCTTTGTTCCAGGGGTAAATGACAGGAACAGGTCAATGCCTGGCAGGAGGCAAGAAATGTGTCTGGAACTGAGTCAGTGAGCTGCCCTGAGTTACAGGATCACAGAAGTTTGGGTTGGGAAGGACCTTAAAGCCCCTCCAGTGCCATCCCTGCCACTATCCCAGGCTGCTCCAAGCCCCAATGTCCAACCTGGCCTTGGACACTGCCAGGGATCCAGGGGCAGCACAGCTTCTCTGGGCACCCTGTGCCAGGGCCTGCCCACCCTCACAGGGAGCAATTCCTTCCCAATATCTAATCTAAATCTGCTCTCCTTCAGTTTAAATCCATTCCCTCTCCTCTCACCAATCCATGCCTTTGTCCAAAGTCCCTCTCCAGCTCTGTTGGAGACTCTTCAGGTCCTGGAAGGCTCTCTAAATCTTCTCCTTGTCTCCTCCAGGCTGAAGAGCCCCAGTTCTCAGCTCTATGCCAGCTCTGTCATTTGGTCCTCAGTGATGGCCGAGCAGCAAAGCTGAGCCCTAATGCTCTGATGCCTTTCTGGCCAAAACAAGGCCAGTGCTCCTCACCTCTGCCCCACGCTCTCAGTGTGCAGCTGTGGCACTGCAGGGTGGCCACTCCTGTGTCCTGGCTGGCTGGTGGCTCCCTCTCCTGAGGACACCAGAGCAGGCTGGCAGCACATTGCTTCAAATCCTGCCTCTGCCAGAGGAGAAGGGAGAGGCAGGAGCAGCAGTGCCCACAGCCCTGCCAGCTCTGGGGGTTGGGGACAGTGCCCTGCCTGGGGACAGAGAGCTCTCACTGTGACCTCCTGCAGACAGGCAGGATGAGGGGTCCTGGCTCATCTCAGCCCTTGGGATGACCATTCCCTCCCCAATGCCCTCCCCACTCTCCCTTCTCCTCATGCTGCTCCCTCCTGCTCTGTCCCCTCCACAAACACTCATACACACTTTTGCTATCATCAACCTTTAGGATTTCTGCCATTTTCTCCCGAAATCCTTCCCTCCAGGTGGTATTTGCTCATCACAGAGGTGTGGGATGAGTGGGCTGGACATGATTTTTAATCCCCATGCCAGTGGAAATCACAGACCTTTATGATCTGACACTTCAGCTGGAATCCAGCCCTGGTTTTTTATATTGCTCAGATGGATTTTTGCTATGCTCAGTAAAAAGAAAGCTTCTTTGAGTTTTCTCTGGGCCTTTTTTTTTTTCCCTTAGAAACCTGACAGTATCTGTTAAAAAAATGCAGCTGAAAATTCAATTTTTCTTTTCTTGTTGGCAGAATTTTGACAGGCCCTATCATGAAGCAATAAAAGCCACTCTCCAGGGATTAAGGGCAGTGGGGCTGGCACCACTAATGAAAATAAACCGGCATTTCCAGCAACCTTTAGCTAAAGAGCTGGCCTGCAGGGAGGAAGCCTCATCCCAGGGATGGGGAGGGAAAAGGCTGCTCTGTGATTTGACAAGCCAGCCTTGAGGGACAGGGACAGCACAGGGACATGGGGACCCAGAAATGCTTTGAGACAGATCTCACCCCTGGGTGGGAGCCACAGGTCTCTGCTGGGATCAGGGACATTTTCCCAAGGAATAAGAGAATGTGAGGTGTGGGATGTGGTGCAGCATTGCTGCATGTCCTGTGCCACCCCTGGAGCCTCTGCAGAGAGCCAGGACACCCAGGGACATGCAGGGACACCCAGGGACATGCAGGGACACCCAGGACACCCAGGGACACCCAGAGGCCACCCAGAGACACCCAGGGACACCCAGGGGCACCCAGGGGCAGCCAGGGACACCCAGAGACACCCAGGGACACCCAGGGGCACCCAGGGGCAGCCAGGGACACCCAGAGACACCCAGGGACACCCAGGGACACCCAGGACACCCAGGGACACCCAGAGGCCACCCAGAGACACCCAGGGACACCCAGGGGCACCCAGGGGCAGCCAGGGACACCCAGAGACACCCAGGGGCAGCCAGGGACACCCAGGGACACCCAGGGACACGCAGGACCCTTGGGAAAAATCGTGGCTATGAAATCCAGGGATGTGTGAGCAGTTTCCTAGCAGATATCCCAGAAGAAATCCTGCTTTTCCCTGTGCATTCAGCAGGCCTCAGACACCACCAGTCACTGCAGATCCAGATGTGTTTTCCACACTTTCTTGGGAAGTTTGCACCTCCCCAGAGCTGTGAAGGCACAGCTGCCTTTCTGCCCCCTCCAGAGATGTCCTGCAAAGCCCTGGTGTCCCTGGAGTCCCTGGTCTGTCCCTTTGAGCCCCAAGCAGCCCCACAGCACAGCCCACGTGTTGGAAACAACATGACTTCTAAAATTTTTTAATTCTCTAGCAGGCTTAGTTTGCCTTTGCCTTGGGCAAAGGATTTTTTAAAATTATTTTTAAGGGATGCAGCACCACTCTACAGAGAGGAGCTTAATGCATCAACAGACTGGGAGTAGCCCAAAAGATACCAAAAAGATAAAAGCCATTAATGGAGCATCAGCTCCAAACCTCACCCCTGGTGTAGTCAGATGCACCTGGTCTGGAAAAAAAGAGATATAAACCTAATTAACATTGAGGCGAAAAGATCCAGATTCAACAGGAAACCAAAGGCTAAGAACTAAGCAACTTGAGACCAATGAACACTGACCCAATACATTTCTATGGATTTTTACTGTATAAAGTTGGGAGAAAATCTTGTAAAAGCCATGTGTCATGGAATGATCTTCGCTGCTCACCAGGGCTATGTGTGGATGAGATGATTTCTGTGGCACATCCTGGCCAGAACAACATCCTGGGCAGAAAATAAGTAATGCCTTGACTCTCTAACATTAAAAATTGTTAGAGGGTTTTTGCTTTTCCCACAGTTTTGGTGACACATGGTGCTCCCCAGCTCCTGGGCAGGGCAGAGCTGGCAGATCCCCAGGGCTGTCAATCCAGGCCAGCACAGCACTGCTGGATCCACTGCATTTCCCTTTCCCTCCTGCTCCATCCCAGTGGCTCAAGCTGCTCCCAAGATCTCTCCAGGCTGTCAGTGCAAACCCATGGGCTCCTCCTGATCTCTGTCAGCTCACCCTGCCCCTCATCTCCCTCAGAAAAGGAGCTGCAGCAGAACTGCCCTGCCTCCCACTGCCCTCACTGCCTGCATTATCTGTTTTGGTTAAAACTCCCCAGACTTTCTCTCCTCCCCACCAGGGTTAGGATTTACTCCTTCCTTTTGGGCTCCTGCAGCCCTGAGCAGCAGGGATTCAATTCAGGGAACAGCAAAGGAACCACCCAATGTCCTGTTGGAGTTGGAAAAGACCCACAGGGATCATCAGTCCAACTCCAGCCCTGCCCAGACACCCCAACAATCCCCCATGGCATCCCTGGCAGTGCTGTCCAAAGGCTCCTGGAGCTCTGGCAGCCCCAGCTGTGCCCATTGCCTGGGCAGCCCTTTGCTGACTGCAGTGGGATGGACAGTGATTTGTCCCAAATGTCCCTGAGCAGCACTGGGAAAGGTGGCACAGGCACAGCTGGCATTGCATCCATGGCAGGAATGCTGTGCTGCAGGGATGCAGAGAGGAGGAGGGAGGGAATATTCCATACCAGAGATGTGTCTGTTTGCCTCCAGGCAGAGAAGGCCCAGCTACAAATCACCAGCTCCTTGGAGAACACTCAAGTCAATGCTTTTCTCTCACCGAAAAAATGGAAGAAAGAGATTTCAGCTTTCTGTGAAATTTCCAGCCCCTGCTCCAAAGCACTGAAGAGATGGAATTATTTAGAGAATGAGTCTCCAGTGTTCCTTGTCTTATCAAAAGGAGGCCTTTTGTCTCCAGCTCAGGCTCAGAAATAGCAGAGTTGTGTGGATGAAACACAGCAGAACGGTTCAGCCTCTGCCAGAAGCCCAGCGTGGAGAATTTCCACCCCAAAGATCCAAGTCTGGCAGAGGAGGAGGGAGCTGAGGGCAGGGCTGGGAAATGGGAAGCACTGGCAGCCTTTCTATTTCCAGTCTTGTCTCCCTTGTAATATTGACATTCCCTGTCCAGCACATCCTGTTGGGCTCTGCTGGGGGATGCTTTGCCATGGATGGAGGACAAATTCCAGCTGCCTGGGAGATTTCCAGACTCTGAGCCCTGGATCCACTGGGCACCTTTGCCACCAATACAGTCCCCTTGCCTTGTGCTGACCCCATGGGGAGAAGGTCCCTTTTTGGGGTGCCAGGCCACAGCCCAGGGCAGAGGGCAGAAGGTCCCAGCTGGGCAGGGCTGACCAGCACACAGGGCTGGGGCAGCTCCACATTTTAGGAAAAGGAAGAGCCCTAAATGATTCCCCCTGAGCCTTGCAAGGCTGTCCTGGGCCAGTCCATGGCTGGTTTGGGTTACCCATGGGCCTCCCCAGCTGGTGGTGCTGGGCCAGCCTGGCCAGCAGCCTGTGTCACCTCCTGTGAAAGGGGACACTGTGCTGTCCCGGGTGGGTGACTCTGGTTGGAAGGAAATGACCTCAGCTGGCCAAGACACCTCTTGGAGGGGAAGGAACTCCACCTTGGCAAGGATATTGAGGGGTGAAGCTTGTCCTGAGCAGGACCTACAGATGTGACCTTGGGGACACCTTGTGCCAGGTGGGATGGGGGAGGTGTGGGGTGGAGAGGGTGAGGAAATCACAGAGGTACAAAGCAGTGGCCTGGGCTGAGGGATGGACTTGGTGGAGGCATTTTGGACCTGTCCAGAGCCTGTGACCCATGAGGGAGGCTGGGCTGTCCCCTCCTGAGTGTCTGGGCTGTCACCTCCTGAGTGTCTGTGCCTTGCTCAGGACCCTGCTGCTCCTGTGGATGCTGCATTCCCATCCAGCCCTTCTGTCACCAAAACTGGAGGAAAAACAAAAACCCTCCAACAACATTTTTAATGTTAGAGAGTTGAGCCATTACTTTATTATCTGGCCAGGATGTTGTTCTGGCCAGGATGTACCACAGAAATCATCTTGTCCAGAGCCCAGGTGTGCAGGGAGAATCATTCCATGACACATGGATTTTACAGGATTTCCCCCCAACTTTATACAGTAAAAATCCATAGAACTTCACTGGTTTAATGTTCATTGGTCTAAAGTTGAATAGCTTATTGGATCCGGATTCTTTCGCCTTTGATGCTAACTAGGTCCTCACTCCTTGATTTCTTATCAGTCTTTTCTGGACTAGATGTCTCCAGCTCTGCCACAGGCAGGTCTGGGGTAGATGTTCATGGATGGCCACTGATGCTCTACTGATGCTCTGTTGATGTTTGCTCTCTTTCTGGGTATCTTTGGGCTACTCCCAATCTGTTAGATGTTAAGCTCATCTCCGCAGAGTGATGCTACATCTCCTAAAAAAAACTTTTAAAATTTCTTTTACCCAAGGCAAAGGCAAACCAAACCAAATTAAATTTTTAAACTGGAATGTTTTCCAACACTTCCTGGGGACAGTGGTCCAGAGCTCAGGCTGAGGGCACAGGGGCAGCAGCTATCAGCCCTTCCTGCTGCTGTTCCCCCTCTGAGCAGCACCAGCCTGTCCTGACACACCCAGTGACACAGAGCACAGCTTTTATTGTCCCCACAGAGCCTGGCACAGGGCTCGGGACATTCCCTGGGGGTCCCTTTCCAGTTCCAGTGTCCCCAGGAGCCAGAATGACAGGAACAACCCCAGGGCTCTGCTGGGCTCACCCCTAGCTCAGCATGCCCAGCTGAGCTCTCTGTGCTGTGACAGGGACAGCTGGGCTCTGCCAGCACCCGGGCAGCCCCCAGGACACTCCCCCTGCAGCATCCCAGCCATCCCAGGCTCTGTGGAGGGCTGGGAGAGGGTTGGCCATGCTTCCAGGACCTCTGCATGGAGCATTGTCACCCAGTGCTGCCCTGATTGCTCATTGAAAGGCAATCCTGCCTCTGAAATGAAAAGTGGAAGGGAAATTACACTTCTTCATCCATTGTGCATTGCTAATCGGTGGAGAGAGCTCCCATTTACAACCCAGAATCCCCACAGAAATTGCCTTGCCTGGCCCAGCCCATTCCTAATTCTCCTGGGCAGCTGATTGCTGCTTCTCACAGGCTTTTCCAAGAGTGACAAAAGAGCTCAAACCTGGCACAGAGCAGCTGCCACTCCCAGCAGCCCCAGGTGGAGCAGGGAGAGCTGGGCAGGAGGCTGGTTTGGGATCTGTTTCCATGCAGCTCCTGCAGGACACTGGGAGCACTGGGGACACTGAGCTGCAGCCAGGGGACAGCATGGTGACACTGCTGTCACAGCCTCTGGAGCTGCACTTGGCAAACCCCAAACTCTGGAGTTGCAGCAGGAGTGTGACTGGGAAATCTAGGAGCAGGAGGAGGATGGAAATACTGAAATGGGGCAGCCTTGTGCACTTGGGGTGCTGTGGTGTCCTTGCTGCTGGGCCAGGACAGGATGGCCCCAGACAGGTCCCATCTGGGATCCAGCAGCCCAGGGCACAGATCCTTGGACACCCAGGGTATTCCAGCAGTGCCAGATGCTTCTTTGGGGGTTTTTGGGGTTCCTCCTGCCCATCCTGATGGGAGTTCTCCACTCCCACTGAGCCTCCCACCAACACTTCATGGGCAGAAGAGCTCAGCCCAGAACTGCCAAGTGTTTTAAGATACCCCAGCTTGCTTCCCAGAGGAGGAAACCCATTCCTGGGGCCCAGGCAAGGCTGGGCATGGCTGGGGCTGTGATGCTGAAACACTTCTTGAGCCTGAAAACCACCTCTGGCACCAGAGAGATTTTAGGATAAATGATGATGAAAAAACACCTCCTGTGCTGAGAGGCTGGGAGGTGAGTGCTGCAGGTCAGGTTCTGATTAGAGATAAAAGCCAGTTGTGTTTGTGTTTTCTCAAGTCACAGCTCAGTCGCCAGAATTCTCTCTGCTCCATCCATCGCTGTCAGGATGATCAGACAGCCCCGGGGTTTGGAGTCAGGCTTTGCTCCAAACGTCCATCCCTGGTGCTGCTGGGAGGACCCAGATTTGGGCACAGGTACCTCCTGTCTGCTCTGATTCCTGTGGCATCCAGGCTTCCTGCTCTTCCCAAGGAGCTCCTGGATTGTCCCAACCATCTTGAGAGCTGCTGGTGCCCATGGTGCCAGCAGGAGAGTTATGTCCTGTCTGCTTGGTGAATAAGTTGGGAAAGGCTCCTGATGTGAGCCACAAACACACCAGGGGCTCCTGACAGGGAAATATTTGCTCTCAGACAGCTGGGGGTGGTGTAGGAACAGTGCCTGACCAACGTGAGAGTGACAGGCAGGTGACACCCGGCCAGGCTCAGCTTGGTGGCAGCTCTGGGTGACTCACAGGTGTCACAGGGAACCAGGGAAGGACCAGAATCCAGAACTGGACTTTTGGAAGCAGTCAGCTTGTCACAGCTGAAGTAACAAGAGCTGGGGGTTGCTCCCACAGCTGGATCCTCTCTGCTGTGAAATCTCTTATGTGTGCTTAATGATCCTGTCACAGAATCATGGAACAGCTTGGGCTGGAAGGACCTTACAGATTGTCCAGTCTCACCCCTGCTGTGGGCAGGGACACCTTCCACTGTCCCAGGCTGCTCCAAGCCCCAATGTCCAACCTGACCTTGGACACTTCCAGGGATCCAGGGGCAGCCACAGCTTCTCTGGGCACCCTGTGCCAGGGCCTGCCCACCCTCACAGGGAAGAATTTCTTCCCAAGATCCAATCTAAATGTACTCCCTGTCAGTTTGAAGCCATTCCCCTTTCTCCTGTCACCCCAAGCTCTTGTAAGAAGTCTCTCCATGTCCCAAGGAGGGGTGTGTGGTGTCTGGCTGTGGAGCAGTGACATCTGGGACCATCTGGCTGTGCTGGCACAGACCTGGGACAATCCCTGGTGGAGAAGGTGACTTTGGTACGTCTGTGCCAGGATGTTGGTGGTGCAGAGATGGTGCTGCACCTCCCTCCAGGCACAGCAGAACTCTGAGAAGTGATCCTGTAACTCTGTCCTCTGAAATGTCCCCACTGCTGGGAGGGTGGCAGCTCCCTGGGAAGGGCTGTTCCTGCTGCAGGAGCCTGGAGAAGGGACAGAAGATGCTGCTGGATCACCAGCCTTGCTGTGGGACAGTCCCACTGCCTCTACCCGAGCTCATTGGGATGCAAACCCAGGCTGGGAGCTGTGCTGGCACTGAGGGCAGTTGGGCCTGTGGGAAGGAAAGTGTCCCTTGCTCCAAACGTCCCTCCCATCCGTGACCAGCCAGAGCCGAGGCGAGGCATGAAATCAGTCTGGATTTGCTCTCCATTTGCTGCGAGTGCATTTGGTGATGTGGAAACGCTCTGCCTGGCTGCTCGGGGAGGGAGTCAGTCACCCACAAGTGACAGTGCCCGGGGCAGTGTGACACACCGCGTGGGGCTGGCAGATGTGACGCAGCACCGGAGGAGGGGTGGCTGCAGGATCTCTGCTCTCGCTGAACACCCGCAGGGCCTGCAGTGACAGCAGTCCTCCTCTTTGCTCAGAACATGACAGCAGTTAAGGAAAGTGGCACTGCACCCAAAGGAGTAAAAAAGGAAAAATCCAGGAAAGCTAGAAGTTAAAAAAGCAGGGAATTTTCTTCATGGAATATTTTTAAATTGGTACTTTTTGATCCCAGTGAGACACAAGCCGAGGTTCTGGTATCCTTCCAGAAACAAGATCTGTTCTTCTCTGCCCTCCAGCACTGAGAATTCCTATCCACTATCATGCTCAGTGCCTGGAAAAGCCAGGAAAAACGGGTGAATCTCTGGGTGGAGTATTTGATCTTCACCAAGCCAGGAATAGGTTAAAGTCTGTGCAGCTGATGGAATTCAGAGTAAATCCTTTGTGCTATCAAACAAGCTCTTGCAAATCCAGGATCCTCCTGTGTGTTCTTAAACGATCCTTTAAGAGTTAAACAAAACAGTGACTGGTGCCTTTTAAACAAAAGTGACCTTTCTTGTGGTTCTTTTTGCCAGGTAAGTGTATTTTCATGTCGTTTTAAAGTCTTTAAGGTTTGGGAAGTGAATATTTGAAGTGTGGGGTTTTAAAATAACCAGTGTGCAAAAATCCAATATTGACCAGAGGCTGGCTTAGCAGCTGGGCTGGGATTCCTCTGCTTGCTCTCCAAGGCTGTGCAGGCTCCAGCTCATGGTGATGCCCACACCGAGCACATCCCTACCCAGTGGCACCAGGAGGGAGCCCTTGGTCCCCTGCAGGACATGAGGCCACCCTGGGCTGCTGCTGTGGGGCCTCATAGAGCAGAAATCCCAGAACGGGTTGGGTGGGAAGGGACATTAAAGCTCATCCTTAAATCCATGGCAGGGACACCTTCCACTGTCCCAGGTTGCTCCAAGCCCCAATGTCCAACCTGGCCTTGGACACTGCCAGGGATCCAGGGGCAGCCACAGCTTCTCTGGGCACCCTGTGCCAGGGCCTGCCCACCCTCACAGGGAGGAATTCCTTCCCAATATCCCATCTAACCCTGACCTCTGGCAGTGAGAAGTCATTCCCCTTTTCCTGTCCTTTCATCCCTTGTAAAGAGCTTCTCTCTGTCTTTCTTGCAGACTCCCTTCAGGTCCTGCAAGGCCACAATTCAGTCACCCCAAAGCTTCTCCTCTCCAGGCTGAACAATCCCAGCTCTCCCAGCCTTTCCTCCCAGCAGAGCTGCTCCATCCCTGTGATCATCCTGGAGCCTCCTCTGCACTCTCCAGCAGCTCCAGCTCCTTCCTGTGCTGGGGCAGCTCTGCAGGTTGGGTCTCACCTGAGCACAGGGGCAGAGGGGCACAATCCCCCCCCCCCCCCCCCCCCATCCCATCCCATCCCATCCCATCCCATCCCATCCCATCCCATCCCATCCCATCCCATCCCATCCCATCCCATCCCATCCCATCCCATCCCATCCCATCGAAATTCTTGTTAAAATCTCTGCGTTTGGTTCCATGCCCTGATTTCAGTGAGGTGCTGAAGGGGACACCAGGCCCTTGTCACCTCTTCCCAGTTGTGACAGGGCTGTGACAAACTAACATCTCTGCTTTTCTGCTTGGGAAACAGGTCCTGGGAGCAGATGGGAGGGATGTGAGTCACGGGAGAAGGTCAGCTCAGGGCTGGCTGTTCTGGAAACTGCTGCTGGCTTTGCTGCCGTGGTTCAGGACTGAACTTATGGCTCAGGACTTCTACAGAGCTTCAATCCTCAGCCTCTTGGTCAGAAGGCTCAGTGAGGGTGTCCCTGAGCAGGGGGCTGCAGTCAGGGCCTCCAGCAGGACTTTTCACCACTTTGGCTCAGTGTCCTCATCCACCCAAGGTGGTTCTGCTCCACAGTGGGGTTTTGGCAGGACTTCCCTACAGCATGGAACACAAAGCTCCCTCCACCTGCTGCTGTGGCTGTGCCTTCCTGGGCATCTCAAACAGCATGGAAACCCACATGATCCAGCTGCTCAGTGAGGGAAAATGGGGATTCCTGAGGATAACAGTCACCCACCAGGCCAGGGAGGCATTTCCCCGTGTGGGTGCTGTGGGACAGGCTGTCCAAAGCTGACAAGGAAACCCTTGCTGAGGTGGGACCAATGCCCAACATCATCCTGCTGAGCCTGGAGAGCCTCCAAGGCACCTGGATCACCCTGCCTGCAGGAGATGAAAGGCACGCAGTGTGTGAAGCTCCAGATAGGAGGGATGGAGAGGGAACAAACACCGGAGAGCTTTAGCAGGAAGGCAAGCAGTAATCCCTTGGCTGCTTGACAGGGAGCTGCCAATTTTGCAGCAAGTGATGTCTCCAGCCTGCAGAGTTGGATAGGATTGTCCCAAATAACCTGGTTTCCATCAGAAAATTCCCATTTCTTTGCCCTTTGGAAGAACATGAGCCCAACCAGCCCTTGCAGAGGAAGAGCTGTTGCATGGCAGGGAGTTGAGCTGTGGGGTGGAGCAGATGCCTTTAAAGGAGCAAATATTTATGGATGTGCAGTGGAGGCTTTGGAGTCTTACTGAGGAACCCTGGGATGGAACACTCTCTAGGGTGCAGGAAGATTGGGGAATTAGGGTAGAACACCCTCAAACTGGCTAAAAACTCCCATTTAGAGGAGTGGCTGTCTCTGCCACCTTTGGATACCATGTGAGCAAAACCACTGCAGAACAGGGCAATAAAGTCCCTGCCACATCTACTGGCATCAGGGACAGCATTTCCTGCTCGGGTGCACCATCAGGAGTGGCTCAGAGGACAGCACCGGGGGATTGGCACTGGGATGCTGGGACAGCGGGAAAAGAGTGGCAGTGGCTGCCCACGGCAGATCCCAGACCCCCAGGAGCATTCCCACTCCCCAGCAGGATCCCCGGTCCCGCATTCGGGGTGTGCTGGCAGTGTCCAGCCCTGGCTAGGCAGGCTGCAGGACAGAGCTGAGTGTCCCCCTGTCCCCGCGGTGTCCCGAGGGCAGCGGCAGCGCTGTGGCCGGAGCAGCCGGGAGCAGGGACAGGGCGGGCTGCGGCCAATGCTCGGGGTCACACTCCGGCCCCTCCCGCGCCGTGCCCGGGACCCTGAGCCCGAGGGTCCCCGGGCGGTCCCTGCGTTGTCCCTGCGGAGCGCGGCGGGGCGGGATGGGGATGCTCCAAACGGGTGGGCCGTGCTGGGGCGGGCCGTGCTAGGCGGTTCCGTCGGTGCCGGTCAGTGCAGGTCGGTTTGAGCCGGTCGGTGCCGGCCAGTGCGGGTCAGTGGGGGTCAGTTTTGTTCGGTCCCGTTTGGTCCATTCCGCTCAGTCCCGGTCGGTTCGGTCCGATCCATTCCGGTGGGTCCATTCCGGTCCATTCCGGTCGGTCCCGTTGGGTCCATTCCTGTCGGTTCGCTCCGGTCCCTTTCCGTCCATTCCTGTCCGTTCGGTCCGGTTCATTCCGGTCGGTCGGGTCGGTCCCGGTCGGTCCGGTTCGGTTCGGTCCGGTCCATTCCGGTCCATTCCGGTCCATTCCGGTCCATCCCGCCCCGCTCGGTCCCGGCCGGTGCCGCGGGCGGTGCATTACTGCCCCCTAGCGGTGCTGGCCGCGGGCCGCCGCCTCCGGGCTGTGCTCCGGGACCGCCGATCGCTCCTGATCCCATCCCATCCCTCCTGATCCCATCCCCATCCCTCCTGATCCCATCTCATCCCACCTGATCCCATCTGATCCCATCCCACCCCCATCCCAACCGATCCCATTCCCACCCCACCCGATCACACCCACTCCCATCCCACTGCCACCTGCTCCCTCCCGATCCCTCCCACTCCTACCACTCCCACCCAATTTCTCCCGATCCCATCCCACTCTCACATGTTCCCATCTGCTCCCACCCAATCTCATCTCTATCCCACCCACTCCCATTCCCACACTATCCCTATCCCACCCAATCCAAACTGATCACATCCTGCTCTCATCCCACTCCCACCCATTCCCACCTGCTCCCACCCAATCCCATTCCTATCCCACCCGATTGCATTTCACTTCCATCCCATCCCATCCCATCCCTATCCCAGCCAGCTGCATCCTGCTCACACCTGCTCCCTGCTCTCAGCCTCTCCCCTCTGGAATCTGGTTGTTTTACTTCCTTCTGCTCCTGGGCCCGCCAGTGAAAGGCTTGTGGAGAGGGAAGGAAGATCAAATCCATGCTGAACCACAGAGCAGAGCAGCTTTGCAGCTCCAGCTGTACCAAAATCTGTCCCTGTCACCATTTTTTCCCTCTCAAATACTAAATATTCTCTCTCATATTCCCTTTCAAAATATGACATTAGGGAACAGCACCATTGGCTGGTCCTGCCCCTCCGAGTGACAGCACAGTGCCATGGCCCTGCTCTGGGAACAAGGATTTCCACCCAGACAGGACTGCGAGAGGAGAAATTTCCCCTATTTGGGAAATAACAGCTGAGCCAGGTTTTCAGTGGAGCATCAGGAATTCAGACTGCGATTTTCCTCCTCAAACCTGTCTGCTGAGAGAGACGGGAATGGGTCAGGACAATAAGTTTCATTCAGGAACAAGTGCTTCCTGGGCTGAATGCATTCCGCAGGGCTCCAGTGTGCTGCCAGCAGCTGGATGTGCTGCAGAGCCTGCTGAGAGCGGATGGCAGAGGGAAGAGCCGGGAATGCAGCGGCGCTGGAAGCAGCCTTCCTGTCAGGAGAGGCTCTTCCAGACAGAAACAAATGGGGAATGTTAAAATATACAGGGAAATCAAGGAGGAACCAGGAGGGGGTAGAAAATAGATCATGGAGCTCTGGAGGAACAGCTGGAGTAAATTAAGGCAGGTAATTGGAGCAGGATAAGGTGGGTGAGCAGCGAAGCTGGAAGGAGCTATTCTTAGCACAGGCATTTGCTCATCAACACATGGAATCCTGCTCTTGGCTCGGGCCTGGGAACGCTTTTGTCACTTGGCTGGATGCACTGCTCACTGCCAGCCTGTGGTGACACCTGTCTGGAGGTGTCCAGCCGTGCCCGGAGCTGGGGAAGCCACGGGCTGTGGGGTGTAGGGAGGGGAATGCAGCTGTCCCGGCTCAGGGGAGGTGACAGCGCCCTGTCACTGGACGCTGTGCCCTGGGGGGATGGGCTGGCTTGGCTTTGGAGCCCACAGAACCAGGGCTTGATCCTTTTTTACTGCCTGTGGTTCAGCTGCTGCTCTGTTTTCTAGGAGCTGCTGAGGACTCCTGGGCTGTGACACAACATCATCACCTGGGGACAGCAACCTTGTCCCAGCTGCCGAGAGCCAGGGGACAGCTGGTGTCCCCACCAGGCTGTGCTGCTCCCAGGGGTGTCCCCAGGGCCAGACCCTGTCAGGCAGAGCTGGAAGGTGACAGCTCTGGTGGGGAGCTGGGGCACACAGCACCTTCCCCTGAGCAGGGGGGAGCCACCACCCCTCCTGCCAGGGGTGTCCCCTCGAGTGGGACCTGCTGGCTGGGCTGAGCAGGGTGCAGGGCACGCTGAGGAGGCAGCACTGGCTGTTGGCAGCTGAGCTCCATGGTGGCACCAAGCTTTCCAAACGTTTCCCAGTGCTGGGAATGACACCCAGGGCGGATTATCCCAGGGAGCTCTTGGGCATTTGCCCTGCCCTGTGTGGGCCATGGCAGGGGTGTAATGGCTCATTCCCATCTCCAGGCTCATTCCTGATGCTCCTTGTTGTGGCTGAGCTGAGGATTTGTTATTTGAGCTGAAAACATCCCCGTCAGTGTCTGCAACAAAATTCATCAGCTCCATTCCTCCAAGAAGAGCCACTGACTGAGAGGTAACAACCACTTAGGCCAGCTGAGTCTCCTCCATTTGATCTAAAATATCAATTAATACAAACCATTGGAATGAAATAACGTGCTCCAAGCCCTTCTTATCCCTCAACTGTAGAAGAAAATCCCGGCAAACAATTTAGAGTAAATACCTTCATTAAACACGGAAGGGAGGCAGTTGGGATTACAACACGTCTGTAAACAAGGGAACAAACAGGCTGATATAATCTCCGGAAAGAACAAAGCAAGTGCTGAGGGGACAGGCTGTGTGTGACTAATAACAAGCTGATCAGTAAATAGTACCGGCAAGGACTAATTAATGGCTGAATATCGAGGGCTGGCAAGGAGGGCAGGGGATGTGGGGAGCTGCTGGGGACAGAGCCCTGGGGCCACCAGGTATGGGGTGGGGCTGGCCGGGCACTGAGCGGCTCCAGCCAGCTCAGCAGCAGCTGCCCTGTCCCCTGCTGTCCCTGGGCACGAGAGGACCTTCCCTGTGACAACCTGCTGTGCTTCAACAGGAACCAAGTGACCATTCTACAAGGCACTGAGCCCCTGCATCCAGCTGAGGGGTGGCCCTGACTGGGACATCCCGGGTCCCCAAGAGGGAGGAGCCTGTGGCTGCCTGGTGGCACTGAGAGGATCGAAGCTGAGCTGCCTGGCAGCTCTGCAGGACATCACCAACCCAGGGAGCTCAGTGAGGAGGAAATTCCAAGGGGGAGAGGCTCCTGAGTTACCATCTGAGCTTTGGCTCTGCATCTGAAAAGAGCAGGAGAGAGGGACACAAGTCACCTGTCCCCTCCCCAGCCCTGCCTGCCCAGCCTCTCCCTTGCTCAGGCTGTGCTCACAGGCAGACCCTCCCCTGGGTGGGTGGGGATCACAGAATTCCAGAATGGATGGGGCTGGAAGGAACTTAAAACTCATCCATCCCCAGCCATGGCAGGGAGACCTTCCACTGTCCCAGGCTGCTCCAAGCCCCAATGCCCAACCTGGCCTTGGACACTGCCAGGGATCCAGGGGCAGCCACAGCTTCTCTGGGCACCCTGTGCCAGGGCCTGACCACCCTCCCAGGGGGGGAATTTCTTCCCAATATCCAACCTAAGTGTGCCCCCTTTCAGTCATGAACCCATCCCCCCTTATCCTGTCACTCCAGTTCTTCCATGAAGGTCCCTCTCCCATTTCCCTGGAGTCCCTTCAGCCCCTGGAAGGTGCTCTGATGTCTCCACACAACCTTCTCCTCTCCAGGCTGAATTTCCCAGCTCTCTCAGCCTCTCAGGATGCACAGGCTGGACGCAGTTCTTGCAAGATGAAGATGTTTTGTGTTGTGCTCAACCAGAGCTGGAGATCCCAAACTGTGTCTCCAGATCCCTGCTCCAGGTGTTTCCCAGCGCTCAGCCTGCTGTGCCCAGGTTGTTCCAGCAGCATTCTCCTGTCACTGGAGCATATTGCTGCTTTCCAGCCTGTCCCAGGACACTCCTTTCTCCTGGGAGGAGGGAGCAGCTGCTGCTGGCAGGATTTGGAGCTCTTGGATTGCCACTTCCAGGAGGTGTTTGTGGGAGACCCAGGGCTGCCTCTGGGCACAGGCTGGAGGGTCCTCAGTGCCACATCTGCTTTTCCATCAGATAAATTTTGCCCTGCTGGAGCTCCATCAGAGGTGGCTCACTGTGACATCAGCCCTGTCCAGCAGCAGCCACATTCCTGGGGAGGCTTTCCCAGCAGGATCCTGGTGCTTCAGCAAGGAAAGGAGAGCAGGGACATCTCCCAGTGGGAATAGAGGGCTCTGTCCCTCAGTACTGTCTCCTCTGGGATAAGGAGGCTCTTCTCTCAGTCTCTGTGCTCTTCCCTTCCACCCAAACCCGTGTGGGATGCAGCAGCAGAGCAGCAAACAGGATCTTTGCCGGGAATGCAGCGGGAGCTGGGCAGCAGCAGTGTGGATGTTCTCCCACACACCTGCCCCTCTCCATGTGTCCCTGCAGCCCAGAGGGGCAGCAGCTGTGACACAGCGCTGGGGACGAGCTGCTGGCACGCAACCGCCAGCAAATGAATTTCATAAATCAAATTACTACCTCTGCCTTGCCCTGGAGAATCCCTGAAAATTTAATGCATCTCCTTAAAACATAAATAGAAAAATAAACGCAGGCGGGCAGAGAATGAGGCTGGGGCTGGTGGGGAAAGGGTGGAGGAGAAAGAATGTCCTGGGAGTTTAAGGGAGGACTTTAAATGTGTATAATTTTGTTTGTTTTGCCAGAGAAAAATGAAGATCAAGAGACCATCCTTATCCTGGGGTTAGTAAAGCTCGAAAAGACCTATTGCTTGTGCATCCTGAAAAATCCAGCTGGTTATTTTCGGGGGTGGGAAGGGAGCTTCGTGCTTGCTCTTCCGAGAAGAGCAGAAACACGTTGCCTGTGCTGATGGCATTTTGTCCCTGGAACTCATCCCACAGTTGATCACTCCATCACAGCTAAGATTTACTCCAATAGCTTTTGTGTTTTATAACATTTACCAACAGTCTTGCTCTGCTTGCTGAAAACTCGAGGAGTGGGCAGTGTCCATCAGCACGGCTCGTCCCCCTTCAGCCTCAGGAGTTTTGCTGTTTTTCCTGAAAAAGGATTTGTCAGCAGAGGTCAGAGCTTTTATTCCTGCAGGCGACAGAGTGGAAACAAATGGTCAGGCCTTGGGGTGCAGAAGCCTTTTAGCTGCTCTGTCCTGGGGCACAGAGTTAGTCAGGGCTGGGATTGTCTGGCACTGACACCTGAGGTGCAAAGCTGAGCTCACCTGGGCCACAGCCAGGCTTTGTCCCAGACATCCTGTCTGGTGGCCTCTTCTCCTCAGCCCTGTCTGCTCTCGTTAAGGAGAACTCACAGCCCAAGGAAATCCTCCTCCAAAGAACTTAATTAAGGTGGTGTTAGGGCTGTGAGCACCGAGCTGGGTTTGCTCCCTGCCAGCCTGGCTGTGGATTAGCGCTGTGAGAGAGGGAGGGCAGGGCTGGGTGACACAGGGACTGTGCCCAGGGTGGGGAAAGGCATGGAGACCCCTGGGGGAAGATCTGCAGCTCTCTGGGAGAAGACCAACAGAGCTCCCAGGTGGTTCCTCCCCCTTTCAAAATCTCCTTTCCAGGAGGAAAGGACACCCTGCAGAAAGCCTGCAAAGCCCTGGCTGTTGCTGCCTGTTGAGCACAAATGCCCTGGCACTGAGGAGCACGTTGGAGAGCCCCAGGCCTGACAAAATCCTGGGAGTTTTCTACATAATCCAGCTGCAGTTCTTAGGGAGGGAGGAGAAGGAAAGCAGGGACACAGAGCTCCTCGTGTGTCTGCAGGCTCCAGGCAGGCTGAGCTGCAGAGATCTCCTCAGACAGGAGCTGCACTGGTGTCTGATGGCCCTGGGGGTGTTTTTGGGAGCAGATTTGTCTGGCAGCCTTTTTAACCTGTCTGTACTTCTCGTGGCAATGAGTTCCCCACCAACGCAATGTTCAATAGATGCTCCTTTAGGTAATTTTGTTTTCCTGCTGGCTTTGCATTACAGAGCAAATCGGAGGCACACCTTGGAAAATTTCTGTGCAAAGCACCCATTTTTCTCCTGACAGATTCCATTGGTCCTGGGGGTTCAGAGCAGGGGGAGAAACCTGAGCTGCTGTTGGAGGGTCAGGGGTGGTTCCTCACTCCTCACTGACAGTAGGACCCTTCCAGAGCACCAGCTGGAGCCTCAGCTCATCCCATTCCACCCCTCACCATGGGCAGGGACACTTTCCTCCATCCCAGCTTGCCCCAGCCTGGCCTTGGACACTGCCAGGGATCCAGGGACAGCCACAGCTTCTCTGTGCCAAGACCTCCCCACCCTCACAGGGAAGAATTTTTTCCCAACATGCAATCTAAACCTTTTCAATTTCTAATCTGAGTCTTTTCCATGATTTTTGACTGTCATCATCCCTTATTTGCAGTCATAAAGACTCAGCAAAGCTCCTCTGACTTCCACCCAGCATTCCTGGTTTACAGAAGCTTCCACACATTTCCACCTCATTTTCTCTCCTCCCCACGCCCAGATGAGTTTCTCTGGGAGGAATCTGTGGGGTGACACTGGGGAGACAGGCAAAGCTCCCACAGATCCACCCCTCCCACTCTGTTTAGGAAACATCAAAATGCCTTGGAAGGTTTCTGCTGCTCCTGAGGACTCAGATCTTCCCCTCACAGACAGCAAAGAGCTTCTTTGTTGTTGATAAAAACCAGGAGAACTGGGAAGACATCTTGACCCCTTTTCTGAGAAGCCAAATTGTAAAAAATATCTCTGAAGCCCTACAAAGGAAAACAGGGGTTTCTTCTGTGATTTCCTACTCAAGTTCCACAAGATTCCTGCAAGCAGGGGTGGTAAAGCTGGAGTCCTGGCCAGCCTCCAGCACAGGTAATTACAGATCTGCTGACCTAAATATCTCCCCCCGAGTCAATTAAAGGTGTTGTTCTTTTCTCCTGTGCTCGGTGCAGTGACAGTGTCCCAAGCAGAGCCCTCAGACATCTCTGTCCTTCCCAGAGCACATTTGATGAGGCACAAACTGCTCTGCACTGATCACTCCATGGGTGCATTCCCACAGAAAGCTGCCGTGGAGGTGCAAAGGGAATTCTAGGATGGAGGCTGTGCAGCTGTAGTTCCATCCTTGTGTTCACCAAGATCAAATCCAGCCACACCTCCCTGGATCCTGGTGGGATCCATCCAGCCCAGGATATCCCATGATCTTCATGCAGCTCAAACATTCCGGCTGAGTGTTTTTTCTGGGCAGACAGGGAATGGACAAACAGCTCCAAAAGAGAATTCCCTCTGTGCCACTGCCTGGGTGCTGCCAGAAGGCCACAGGGAGGGGCAGAGCTCTGTGTGACACCCCAGGGAGGGCAGTGGGGAGGAGAAGCCACTCCCAAATGCTTTTCCTGCAGTCTCAGAGTCTCTGTCACCCCAAGGCTGGTGACACCCGGTGGAAGGAACAGCCATGAAGAGCCAGGAAGCCACTGGCTCCCAGTCACCCCACAGCCACCCCCATATGGCACCCCAGAACCTGAAAGCAGCATCCCCATGTCCCCAGGACACAACCAACAGTTGCTATTGAGGGCTGTGGGGTGTCACCTCAAGGTCCCCACACAGGGACCCTGCAGCCTCCAGGCTCTGCAGCTCCCCTGGCCAGCAGCAGCTGCTGCTCACTGAGGCTCCTGCAGTTTTAAAGGCTTCCTCCTCCAGCCCAGGGAGTGAATTCCCAGCCATGGGCCAGCTCTGGAGCTAGCCCTGCATTCCCTCTGCCTGGCCAGAGTGCTCTGGCCTGAGGGCACTGCCCAGAGCCCCTTGGAGTGACCAAGGATGGATTCCAGCTGGATACCCCTGGAGCAGGGACTTGGAGCTGCTGCTGCTTCTCAGTCATTGAATCACAGAATCCAGAAGGGTTTGGGCTGGAAAGGACCTTAAAAACCATCCAGTGCCACCCCTGCCCTGGCAGGGACACCTTCCACTGTCCCAGGCTGCTCCAAGCCCCAGTATCCAACCTGGCCTTGGACACTGCCAGGGATCCAGGGGCAGCCACAGCTTCTCTGGGCACCCTGTGCCAGGGCCTGACCACCCTCACAGTCAGGAATTTCTTCCCAATATCCAATCTAACCCTGCCCTCTGGCAGTGGAAAGCCATTCCCCCTTGTCCTGTCCCTCCATCCCTTGTCCCCAGTCCCTCTCCAGCTTTCCTTGAGCTCCTTTAGGCACTGAAAGGCCTCAATAAGGTCACCCTGGAGCCTTCTCATTCAACTTCCCGCTTGCTGAAGAATTCAATCAGGTTTTGTGGTCAGGTTGTGTGCTACTTCTGAGCCCTCAGCACATGGAGCAGAAGGAGGAGGAGGAGGAGGTCAGGCAGCTCCTCCTGCCCATCTGCAGGGACAGCAAACAGAGCTCTCACCTGCCATGACCATGGATGTACAGGCTGAGGGATATTCCAGTGTTCAGGGATTGCTCTGACTCAAATGTTTTCTTTCTACCTTCTCTGTAATTGTATCAATGTTAAAAAAAATGTAAATAGGAATTTTAATAAAAGTATAGCAGTAAGCAGATCTAATCTCTAACCTTTTGAAATATGAAGAAGCTGCTTTATCTGCGAGGAAGCACAATCTCTCCCCAGCAGAGATGGGAATTTGTGGGAGTTAAATTAACTAAGGCAGTGCTCCCCTCTTGCTTGTTGAATGTAAACGAAGCACATTGAGGATTATTGCAAAGGGAGAATTAATAAAAACGGAATGGGAAAGTTTCAAATCCAAGCATGTTTGCTAATCGTTTCCCAGGCTCAGGGAGAGCAGCCTGTGGTCCCAACACCTCTTTCTGTGCTCCCACAGAGAAGCAGGGAGGTGCAGATCCTGTGGAAGGGCTGTGTGGTGGGAACAAGGGAGTGCTGGAGTGATGAGTGCTCAGCATTCCATGATTCCTTCTACACACAGCTCTGCGGAGAAAAACCTTTAAAGAATGGGGGCTTCTGGCCCTCCAGCCCCGAATTTGTGGATTGACTCAGTGTGGCTCCCTTTGCACACTGTGGGGTCCTTGTTGTGCTGCCCATGGGATGTACCCATGGATTCACCAGTGCTCCAGAGCAGGAATTCCTCCAGTGAGGGGCAAACACTGCCTGGCACCCCAGAGATGTCCCTGTGCCAAAGGGTTCCTGGGCTGTCCTGGCTTTTGGAAACCAAGGCAGAACAAATCCATGCAGGTTACTCCAGATCAGGGGCAGCTGCAGCAGGGGGTTTGGGCAGGGGAGAGTGTCCAGCACCAACCCCAGTGACAGATGTGGAATGAATGGCAAGTGAGGGGACAGGGAGTGCTCTGTGTCCTGGGCAGGGCAGAACAGTGAGTGCTGCTGAACCAGGGTGAGCCTCCTGTCTGCATGGCCAGGCTGTGACTGCAGAGCACCAGACAGAGCAGAGCAGAGCAGAGCAGAGCAGAGCAGAGGATTATCCACCATTCCGAGTGCTCTGTGCTGTCAGAGTTGGTTTAACCATTTCTGCCTGATACCAAAGCTGGGACTCCTCCTGTTTCCAGGAGATCCTGGATTACCTCCTCACTGTGCTGAATTCTTTGCTGTTGGTCATGTTGTCCGTGAATCCTTCACCTTTCCATGTGGGCTTTCTGTTATTACAAGGTCTGGTTTCTCACATCATGTTTCTTTCCCTCAGGTGGGTTCAGAGGAGCTGGTGCAGCCCAGTTTATTGTGTCAGCCATGGGACAGCCCTGGGTGGTGCCCACAAGATTTCCTCAGCACACAGTGAGTGCTCACAGCTGCTGAGACACTTTCCAGTGGCAAAAAATGCCCCTGAACCATGTGAACATGCCCTGCAAACACCATCACATCTCCCTGGTGCTGCACGGCTTGCATTTGTCCTCCTTTCTCCAGGCACACATCCTGCAGGGTGTGCAGGGAGTGAAAGGGAATTTCGAGTACAAAACTGGTGAGCATGGTCTGTACCTTCCCCCCAGAGCAAACCCCAAATGCAGCTTTCCTGTCATTCCTGCTTCTTCTCAGACATGATTGCAGTGGCTGAAGGGGTCAAAGAAGAAGGCTGGAGAGGGACTGGGGACAAGGGATGGAGGGACAGGACACAGGGAATGGCTTCCCACTGCCAGAGGGCAGGGAGAGATGGGATATTGGGAGAAATTGTTCACTGTGAGGGTGGGCAGGCCCTGGCACAGGGTGCCCAGAGAAGCTGTGCTGCCCCTGGATCCCTGGCAGTGTCCAAGGCCAGGTTGGACATTGGGGCTTGGAGCAACCTGGGATGGTGGAAGGTGTTCCTGCCTGACAGGGGGTGGGACAGGATGATCTTTAAGGTCCCTTTCATCCCAAACAATCCTATGATTTTATGATAATTTCTCCTGTAACTACCCAGTTTTCTGAAGAATTTTGAAGTCCACAGGGCCAGAAGTCCTGACAGGATGCTCCTCCCCGTGCTTCTTGCCCAGTTGGAATGTTCCCTCCTCCTCTCCTGGGCTGCTCCAGGGCCGGTGCTGGCTGCAGGCAGCAGCAATTGGACTCTTGAAGTGCTCTTTTGTCTGCTCAGACGCGTGAATTGGCAGCAGCACAAAGATCTAAGGAAAAGAATTCCCATTAAGCCGGGGGCACCCTGCCTGAGCAGTGCCTGCCTCCAGCACGCCAGAGCCGATCCTCCCACTGCCCCCTGCTCGGGATTTGCGATTGTTCCTGCCCATGGCAAGGATTGCCCGAGCCTGCCGTGCACACCGTGCTCCCATCCCACACTCTTTGCTCAATTGTGCAAGCCTGGGGTTCGGCTTTCTTTGGTCTCCCTCTCAGCCTTGAAAAATATCCTAATTTCAGAGAGCTCTCAGCTCTGTTCAAAGGACTTTGGAATCCTTCCATTTTCCAGTCATTCACCCAGCCCATGAATGACTGGGAAGAACTGGCTCAACCCTGAGGAATTTCGAAAAGGTATAAAATTCACCTGAGAAGAGAAGCAGAGGGGCTCAGGGAGCTTGGGAGAGGATGTGTCACACTCTGAAATCCATGAGGAACTCCTCTGCCTTCTGCACAAATCTGCCTGCCTGGCCCAGGTGCTGAGGGAGGGCTGCAGCAGGCAGGAAAACCTCTGGAAAACCTCTCCTGGAAAGCCTCTGTGTCTTTATCAGGCCATGGCATGAGCCCTGGGCTGGGAATCATGGAATATCCTGAACTGGAAGAGACCCACAAGGATCATCCAGTGCCACTGGGTCCCTCAGTGCTCTGCTCTGGTTGACATGGGGGTGGTTTGGTCAAAGGTTGGCCTCAAGGACCTTGGAGGTCTTTTCCAACCTAAATGATTCTGTGATTCTCGGATTCCCATCCAGACTGGAGGCTGACAATCATGGAAATATGAGGATCATGGAAGAAGATCATGGGAATGCAAGACCCTCTACAAAAGTCATAGTTACTGTTAGATCAGGGAGAGTCTCTAGATCCTTGGATTTCACAGAATCACAGGATCATTTAGGTTGGAAAAGACCTCCAAAGCACCCCCTCCATGTCCTCAAGTGACACATCCCCACATTTTTGAACACCTCCAGGGGTGGTGACTCTGCCATTTGCAACCATCTCAGGCTCTGCTCCTCCAGGTCTCATTGCACTTCCCCCCTTTTGTGGGCAGCGATGAGGAGGCGCCAGGAAGGTGACAGGAAGGGACAAATCCTACTGCCATGGGAAAGAGAGGTCTCATCTCAGCACCAGCAGTGTGGGAGCCCAGGGAGAGCCCCTGGGGAACAGAATTCCCTGGTGGTGAGGGCCAGGCAGAGCCCAGGCTGCTGCCCAGCCCAGGGAGAGGATGGGCACAGGTCTAGAGCAGACATTCAAGGTGCTCCAGGGAGGCTCCAGTGCCCCTACTTCTCCTTGGCACCAAACTTCAGCTCTCCAGCTGTGAGCTAAACAGCAGGAATTGCCTCTGGCATGGGGAAAGAGAGTCAGTGCTCTGTTCTCCGTGGGGAAAGAGAGTCAGTGCTCTGTTCTCCGTGGGGAAAGAGAGTCAGTGCTCTGTTTCTGTGGGGAAAGAGAGAGTCAGTGCTCTGTTCTCCGTGGGGAAAGAGGGAGTTGATGCTCCAACCCAAGCCCCACTGCCACAGGACACAATCCCAGTCTGTTGTTGTGCCCCTGCTCCTGCCCAGGGCTCTGACTCAGCCTCAGGCTCAGCAGGATGGGAACAGCCCCAGCAGTTGTCATCCATGTGACACCTCCTGTCCCTGCCTTGGACTTTGTTCTTCCCAGGAGTTTGGTTTCTCCTTAAAGTGCCATGGCAGAACCAGCACAGCCTGCTCTGGCTCTGAGGACTGACTGCAAAGCAAGTCTGACAGACTGGGCATAAAATACAGGAAACCAAGTGCCTTGACAGGTCTTTCTGCTCCCACAGTGCCTACAGCCTGATACCTACAGCCTGGCTTTATCTGCCCGGTGCTCAGGGAATGGTTAAGACTTAGTGTTAATGCCCTGATTTTCCCCTCTGGGAGATGAAAGATTTCCAAGGTCTCTGCTGAGGTGCAGGAATGCAGAGAAGCTGCTGAAAGGTGACCCCAAGGGGCCTCCAGAATGGGGTGGTATTGTCAGTGGAGCAGTAGATGGCTCTCTCCAGGAGCAGTGTCCAGTCCCAGAGTGGGTGGTGGCATCCAGAGCTGTGGGAATGACTGGGAATGGCACAAAGGTTTGGGAAGTGCCAGGGACAGCAGAGAAGGCTGATGGGGAAATACCTCTGGCCTGTAGCACGGGCAGCTGTGGGGACTCGTGGTGTCCAGCTGATGTCCCAGCTGCCACTGTGTGACCCTCGTGCTCTGCCCTCCAGCCTCCCAACACAGGTCAGAACTCCAAGGCTGGTTAGGTCCATTTAGGATAACATTGTTTAGGATAACATTGTTTAGATCCCAAGGATGACACTGGAACCTTAGCACTCTGGGGAGTCACTCTCTGTTCCATGGCTGCAGGAATATGGACTGGAATTGCTGGAGCCCAGGAGGCTCCTGGTTTGCAGTGGGAGGGGTTTGGTTCATGGGACAGAGAGTGCCATAACCACAACCCTCCTGAGGGGCTGTCCCGGGGTGTTTGGGCTCTTCCCAGGCTAAAGGTGGGGTCTGAAGGATGAGACAGATGTGAGGGATAGCCCTGGGTGAGCTGTGAGAAGGTGGGGTCTGGGATCACACATCTTCCAAGCTCTGCAGGCTGCAAATGCTCTCCTGTGTGGCCTCGAGTGCCTGGTTTCTGCTGCTAAGTGAACACATCCAGATAAAAATGTGACAGCCAGTGGATAAGATGTTTGGAGAGAAGGAAAATGCCCATTCTCATCCCCTCCAGCTGTCCATGCCTGAGCTGTCCGTGGTGGCCTGGGTGAGGTGGGTATGGACACAAAGATGGCTGGGAGCTCTCCGAGTGCCACATGGCAGGGCTTGGAGGCAGCCTGGGATCATCAAATCATGCTAATTGCTCTCATCTCTCTTGGATCATCACCTTCATCCAGCCCGGGCAGGGTAATGACAGTGCAAGGTGTGGATGTTCAGCCTGGCTCCTTCCATCTGCTCCTCTGCTGCCTTGGATGGATCCTCCTGCCTTAGGCTGGCTGGGGATGAGCTGCCTGGAGCTGCAGGGCAATCTGAATGGAAGAGCTGAGCCAGGAAAATCCAGATCTCTGGGACACTGATGGAGCAGTGCCTGGCTGGGTGCTGGGAGAGGAGTCTGCCCTGGCAGGGACAGGTTGTGCCATGGTGGTGATGGGAATAACAACAGGGACAGTAATGACACGGAAAAGAGAAGCTCACACTGCTTTCCCTTCTGTGCACAGGCAGCAAGGGAAAGGAAATTAACCCCTGGTATGCTGGCAGGGACAGGTCCTGCACAGGCAGGTGTCACACAGGGGTGTGCTGCCCTGGAGGAACACCCACCCTGCAGAAGCCCCAGTTTGAAGTGACAAAGGTAGGAAGCCAAAGCAGTTCCAAACGTCCTTCCCAAACTGGCAGGCCTGGAGGAACCATCACCCAGGAGAGACCAGTGAAGGAGAAGCCCATGCTGAGGTCTGTACACTCCCTTGTTTCTCCCTGGATCCCCAGGGGTTGTCACAGTTTTCAGGGAATACTTGGAGGGTTTCCCTTGTGCTGGACTTTCTGTTAATAGCAGGAAGGAGCCTGCAAGAAAAATGGAGAGAGTCTGTTTATGAGGATGGAGTGACAGGACAAGGGGGGATGGCTTCAAACCAAAAAAGGGGAAATTTAGGTTGGATATTGGGAAGAAATCCTTCCCTGCAAGGGTGGGCCCTAGCACAGGGTGCCCAGAGAAGCTGTGCTGCCCCTGGATCCCTGGAAGTGTCCAAGGCCAGGTTGGATGAAACTTGGAGCAGCCTGGGATAGTGTAAGGTGTCCCTGCCCATGGCAGGGGATGGAACAAAATGATTTTTAAGCTCCTTTCCAACCCAAACCGTTCTGGGATTCTGTGATTCCATGATCAGGCATCACAAGATTGCACAAAGTGCAAGGACACTGCCAGATGAACTGGTTTGGGGTGGAGCAGTAAGAAAGGGCCACAAGAGTGGCCTCAGAGATGTCTTTCTGCAGATCTTCTTCCACACATGGTGGAAGGAACAAAACACCTCTGCTACCCCCACACCACAGTTTGCTGGGTGAGTGCATTTCCGAGGGGTTCAGACTGGGAGGAAAAGGAAAAGTAGCAGAAAACAAATATGTGAACTGTGCAGGCAGCAGCACTGTCCCCTGCACCCCACAGAGCATCACTGGGGGAACGCTGTGGGTCTGGCTGTTCAGTTTTGTCTCAGAGTTACTTCCACCAGGAGCAGGCACTGAGCCTCTGTCCATCACTGACCACAGGACCCTGCAGGGGTTTACAGAATTGCAGTGGTAAAAGCACTTTTTCTGAAGACATCTCTGTGAGCAGAGCTGGATAAACAATGACGAATTTCTCATTTGCTGCAGAAGTCTCTTTGCCTTCTGTTTACAGATGGCCCCACTTGATAAGAGGGCGTTGCTGAAGTGCCTGGCCAATGCTGGGGACACCTCAGTGAAGTCCCTGCACCTCTCCCAGGAGTGCTGGTGGCACTGCAGCCCAGGTGGCACCTTGTTGGCAAAGCTGGGCACACCTCCCATCTGTTCCTGGCCTGGCAGCCTGCTCCCCCAGCCCTGCCTGAGACACACACCAGGAGACAGAGACCCATCCCTGCTGCAGGACAGAGCTGGTGACACTCACAGCCAGCTGAGGGCATGGCCAGGAGCAGGCAGGAACCAGATGTTCCCCTGGGGAAAGAGAATCCCAGCTCCTCAAACTGTACAGAACCATAAAATCCACAGCATCCTCTCAGAAACCAGAGAAGAAATCAACCATGAAAAGCTGGTGAAATGTCCCTGTTCTGCTCCAGATTCTTGCCCTGTCCTTTGAAACAGCTGCTCAGAAGCTGCAAAAAAACCTGATCACATCTGGCCCTGCCTGTGTGAGGCCCTGCAGTCCCTGCTTGTTCCCCTGCTTTCCATTCAGCCTGTCTTGGACCTGGAATAAGCATCCTCCTGCTTGGAACAAACTCGGGATCCACCCGTTCCTGCCCCAGCAAGAAGGAATGCAGCTCCACAGAAATAATCCCCCAAACTCCTATTAGGAGCTTTTTGTAGCTGCATTAATTTTAGAAGAAAAATTAGGTCCGAAGTGCTGGGCTCATTTTAATGAAGATTCACGGTCACAATTGAATCCCCTGACGGGGAAGAATCAGCTTTTGAGCACATCAGACTCATTACAAACTCCTCACAAAGTCATCAGAGGCCGACGAGGGGTGGCAGGAAAAGGGGCTAAAGGGGAGCGAAGCTGGGGAGGAATTGGATTTCAGGAGTTTCTGAAGCTGCACTTCCCTTCCCTGCCTGCAGCCGCGGCAGCTCCGGCAGAGAGATGAAAGCACCCGGCGAAGAAGATAAACAAGAAAACAGCTCTGGAACAGTCGTGCTGCCAAAAACAACCTGGGGAGGATGGGACGGGAGATAAAAGAGAAAGCGCTGGAGGTTTTGGAGTGACTTCCAGGAGGGGATGGAGCTGGGGAGAGGAGCTGTCACCGAGTCACTGTCACACAGCTCCCCGGGCATGGGGAGGAGAGCAGCACTGGCATTTTCTCCCAAAGCATCTCAGCCTCTGTCCTTCCCTTCCACAGCCAGCAACGCGGCTCTAAACCCAGGAAAGTCCCAAAAATCCAACGTTGCTCCTCAGGGACTCTCCTTCTTTTCACATTTGCTTCAGCTTTTTCTCTCCCGGTTTTTGGCTCCAGGCAAGGCAATGGGATTAGCCGGGGATCCAGGGAAGCTCTGTCCTTCTTTAGATTGCCTGGTGGTGTTGATAAATTGAGCAGGAGGAGGCAGAGGCATCTGGGTGGGGTTGCATCATCACCTCGGTGTGATAAAGCCATGGTGGCATCAGAGGAGCATGAGGAGCCCAAGTCTCAGCCAGTTCTGGAGGCTGGGCAGGCACAGAGGAAAAGGCAAATCTCAGACCCCAAATGATTTTGGGGGTAGAATAGCTGACACTTCGAGCTGCTCTCCAGGGAGACAGTGCTTCACTAGGCATTTTCTGTAATATTTGCTTTAAGAACAGAGCTGTGTCAATTGTTTATGGCCCAAAAACGATGGATTTTTTTCCCAAGGATTGCCTTCAGCAGGCAGCCTTGCCCACCTGGGAGAGGATGCTGGGTTTTTCTAGTGTTTTTTTCTCCCCTCCCCTGAGCAGAGCCATTGCAGAGACCTCATTTCCTGGGTAGTAGTGAAGGGATCAGCCAGGTGAGGGAAAGACATGGATTGTCCATCCTGCTGCCTCCCACCCTTTGCAAAACCTCGGAGAAGCAGGGACAGAGTTTCACGGCAACCCAAGGCTGAAGATGCTTTCCGTGGTGAACTTGATGAGGATATGTGGAAGGCCCACAGTGTTTGGAGATGGCCTCTCCACATCACTCAAATCTGCTTTATAACCTTTGATGTCAGAGTTTGGCAGTCCCTCATGACAGGAGGATTATCCCCAAGGAGGGGCCAGAGGAGCTGGGCTCAGGGCATTGGGGTTCAGCTGAAATTTCCCCTGGGTGGCCATGGTGGCAGTAGGCTGCCTCCTTCTGCCTCAGGTTTGAGTTTGGGTTCAGGCACTGCTGAGGCCTGGGGAGCCCATGGTGTGGATTTACCAGGGAGACCTGGGCACCTCCCTGAGCTCCAGTACTCCGAGGCCATGGAAGGGTGACAGTCCTCCTTTCCATGAGGAATGAAGGGATTTTCCATTTCCCCAGGTGTCCCCCAGCACCAGAGAAGCTTTGATGGCAAAGCTAAAGCTTTCTCTGCCAACCTCACAGCCTGTGGGGTCTCCTGAGGGAGTCATCAGATGAGCTGTGGGCATTCAAGCCTTGGCAGCTTGCGAGGAAATGACTCACAGGGTGCAAGACATGAGATTTTTAGGGGTGGCTCTCCCTTTCCTCTGCTCTCTTCCTCCTACATCACATTCCCTTCTCTCCTGAAAACTGCCTGCCTGCAGCTTCAGGGCATCCCTTCGGTTCCCATCTCCATGTGCTCCTCCTTGCTGTGATTCCTCGCTGTCCTCTGTGTGTCCTTACAGCTGGCAGCACCTTGCCTGTCTTCAGGAAATGTTTGTAAAGGCTTTAGCTGCGTTTGCAGTGGGACACAGGGGAAGCACCAGGACTTTGAGGAAATTCTGCCGTGGTGGCCGTGGCTCACAGCAGTGACAGCTTCTGTGCCTGAAGGAGCCTTGCTCAGAGTGAAGCTGTGGTGGCTGTGCCTGGGTCACTGGGCAGCTCAGGGCAGTGCCAGCCCATCCCTGCAGCATCCCAGAGCTCTCCTGGAGTGGCAACAGTTGGAAGAGGTCGGGATTGTGTCAGGCTGGGGTGCGGGTGCTGCTCTCTCCACCCCGAGCACATCAGGGAGCAGGATTTGGGACTCAGCTGGACCTGGTGCACCTTCCCAGGCAGGTGCCAACAGCCCCAGGCTGGGCAGCAATCCCTGGGCAGCCTGGGAGGCACGGAGGATGTCCCTGTGCAGGGCTGGCCGGGCAGTGGGGACAGCACGGCCCTGGGGAGAGCACTGCCCGACAGCCCTGGGGACAAGGTGTGCCCAGCACCAGGCTGTGCTGCAGGCACTGCAACAGGAACCTCCTGGAGACACCTTGTGGGGTGTCCTGTGCAGGGCCAGGAGCTGGACTTGGATGATCCTTGTGGGTCCCTTCCAGCTCAGAACATTCTGTGGTTCTGCTTCGGGAGAGGTGAGGGAGCTCTGCCCCTGAGCTGACTGGGACAGACACCTGCACTCCATCACCACCAGGAGCCTGGACGTGTCCCCAGGGTCCCCAACCCAAACCATCTGTGCACATGGATAGGTGCTGCTCATGCACATCCTTGGGGATTGTACCTCCCTCCACACGGAGAGGGAACAAATCACTGCACATGTCCATCCCTGACACTCACACACCTTCAGGGACCATATTCCCCCACATCGATCCATAAACTCGTGCACACTGATGAGAACAATACCCAGTGTGCACACTGTCAGGGACTATACAGACTGCAAACCTACAGCCACCAGAGCCCCTGTCTGCCCGTGGGGGAATGCTGTCCGTGCCCCTCCCCAGGGACAGATCCAGCGGGACCACAACCCTGCCCATCCTGCAGGTACCCCATTCCCAGGGACAGGGACAGTGGCTATACACCGCACACAGCTATAGAGACCACATCCCTGCCCATCCACACAGGGAGCGCATCCCCGGGGACAGCTTCAGGGGCCGCTCAACCACATCCCAGCGCATCTCCGCAGGGATCATGTCCCCAGGGACAGGTACAGGGCCACACACATCGATAGGGACCACACTCCTGCCGATCCCCGCGGGGACCACACCCGCGGGGACCACACCCCCGGGGACAAGCAGAGGGTCCGCACACCACATACACCTCCAGGGACCACATCCCTGCCCATCCCTGCCGGGACCACCTCCCCGCGGACAAGTCCGGTGGCCACTCACCCCATCCCTGCCCATCCCTGCCGGGACCAGCTCCCCGGGGATGCGCGCAAGGTCCGCACCCCATACACCCCTACAGGGCACGGCCGGCCCGGGAGCGCTCCCTGCCCCTTTCCGGAGCCACCCGAGCGCCGCGCTGCCCCGGGCGGTCGGGCGGCCGTGCCGGGGTGCCGGCGGAGCGGAGCGGCGCGGCGCGGTCCCGGTGATGTCAGGAGCGGCCCGGCAGCGGTGGGCGGCGCTTCCCCGCGCCCGGCTCGGCTCGGCGCCCGCCCCTGCTCCGCGCCCGGCTCGGCGCCGCTCCGCCCCCGGCTCGGCGAGGAGCGCGGGCAGCCCCGCGGCCCCGCTGCAGTCCCGCTCCGGCATGGTAAGGCCGTGGGCGGGGGCGGGCGGGCGGGGGCGGGCCGGGGTGCCCGGGGCGCGGCGCGCTCTCACCCTCTCCCCGTCTCTCGCAGCCCCTCGCCGGAGCAGCGCCGGGACCCCTCCGCCTCCAGCCGCGCTCCGCCGGGCTCCGCCGCTCGCCGCGCGCCGGCATGAAGCGCCCGGCGCCGGGCAGCCGCCGCTGAGGAGCCCCCGCGGCAGCGGCGGGACCCCCTTCCCGCACCCTTCCCCGCCCCGCTCCATGGGGCAGCGCCGCGGCCGCTGAGCCCCCACCCCGCCCGCCGCGCCCCCCGCGCCGCGCCCCCCGCGCGCCCCCCGCCTCGCCCCTCGCCATGGGGCCGCGGCACCTGCTGCTGCCGCTGCTCCTGCTGTCCCTGCAGCTCCTGGCCCTGCTGCTGCCGCCGCCCGCGCAGGCGGCCGGGCCCCCCGCGCCAAGGGCAACCGGACCCAGGGGGCGGCGGCGGCGCGGCGGACCCCCAAGCCGGGCAAGGAGCTCCTCAACCAGACGCTGGCGGGCCCGGGGGCCGCCGCCCCCACGGCGCTGCCCGGGCGCGGCAAGGGCGCGGGGGGCGGCAAGGCACCCTCCGGAGGCGGGGGCGGCGGCGGGGGCTCGGCCCCGGCCCACGAGACGTGCTGGGGCTACTACGACGTGAGCGGGCAGTGGGACAAGGAGTTCGAGTGCAACAACAGCCTCACGGGCTTCCGCTACTGCTGCGGCACCTGCTTCTACCGCTTCTGCTGCAACAAGCGCGCCGAGAAGCTCAACCAGAGCCTGTGCCGCAACTACAAGAGCCCCGAGTGGGCCCACCCCACCACGGCCAGCGGCGCCCTGCCCGCCGACGGCGGCGACGGCGGCGACGGGGACGCCAACAAGTACGACCCGGACAAGGACAGCACCAACGCCACCGTCTACATCTCGTGCGGGGCCATCGCCTTCGTGCTCATCGCCGGCGTCTTTGCCAAGGTGGCCTACGACAAGGCACGGCGCCCGCCCCGGGAGATGAACATTCACAGGTGCGCTCCTTCCCCTGCTTCGGGCGCCCCTTCTCCCGGGGGACAGCTCCTCTCCGAGCGTTCCCCCGCGGCAAAGTCTGCTCGAGGGTTTTGCCATTGCGCTGCCCAGCCAAGGGTCCTCCTTTTGACTGCCCAGCCAAGGGGTTCCCAATTGTGCAGCCTGTCCAAGAGTTTCCTATGGCATGGCCCCTCCAAGAATTCCACCTTTGGACTTGCTGTCCGAGGGTTCCGTTTTTACACCACTGCCCAGGGGTTCTCCCACCTCACTCTCTGTCTGAGGAGTCTCCCTGTGAACTACCCACTCAAGTCTCTGTGCTTTGCTCTGGCTCACCATGAGTTTCCTCTGCTCCCTCCTTCCACTGATTTCCCCCGTGCTGTGATTCTCCGACGGCTCCCCTTTTGTGCCACCTTTCCAAATGATTTTCCATTGTCCTCTCGCTTCGAGGGGTCCTCCCTCGAGTCGTTTATCCAAGGATTTCCTACTCTGTGAAGGCTGTCCAAGGGTGCCCTCTTTTCACCACCCACCAAAGGATTTTCCCTTTCCATCCTCTGCCCACGAGTTCCTCCTTTCCACGGTCTAACCATGGTCACGCACACCCCTTGGGCCATCCCGCTGCCCCCCTCGGGGCCTGTCCTGGTGCCCTGTGGCTCTTCTCCCGTGGCCCCGTTTGCGGTCACCGCCCTGTGCTTTCAGCACCGGCTCCGCGGACAGCTCCCGGACAGCTCCCTGACTGCTCCGGGCTGTTCCCAGGCTGCTCCGGACAGCTCCCAGGACAGCTCCCGGACAGCTCCCGGACAGCTCCCGGACAGCTCCCTGACTGCTCCGGGCTGTTCCCGGGCTGCTCCCACTGTTCCCAGGCTGCCCGGACAGCTCCCGGACAGCTCCCGGACAGCTCCTGGACTGTTCCAGGACTGTTCCCGGACCCCTCCGCGCTGCCCCGCTCTGGCCAGCGCCCGTTCCGGCGCTCTGCGCGGAGCCCCTCCGGGCACCCTGATATCCCCCTCTGCTCCCTGGCATCCCCTGCCTCTGCTCCCGACACCCCCTCCACCCCCCGGCACCCGCCTCTGCCCCCCTGGCATCCCCTCTGCCCCCGGCATCCCCCTCTGCCCCCGGCATCCCCCTCTGCCCCCTGGCATCCCCTCTGCCCCCGACACCTCCCTCTGCCACCCCGCATGCTCCTTCTATCCCCTCTGCCCCCCGGCACCTCCTCCTACCCCCGGAGGCCCCCTCTGTTCCCCGGCACGCCCCCCTTTCCCCTCGGCATTTCGGCGCCCCGGCACGCCCCCCTGCACCCCCGTCCTGTCTCCCGGACCCCCCTCCTGTCCCCCGGCATCTCGGCGCCCCCCTCCTGCCCCCCAGAGCCTCCCCCTACACCCCAGCACCTCCTCTTACCCTCCGGACCCCCCTCCTGTTCTCCGGCCTCCCAGACACCCCCTCCTTCCTCCCGGAGTCTCCCCCTGTTCCCCGGCACGCCCCCTCGCCCTGCACCCCCCTCCAGCCCCCCGACACCCCCCTCCTGCCCCCGGCACCCACCCCTGCGCCCGGCATCCCCAGCAACCCCCAAGACCCCCTGCTCCCCTCCAAACCTCCCCCCACAGCTCCCCCAGCCCCCTCTGCACCCCCTGCGGGGACAGCAGAGCCACTCGGACCCTGTGGGTCCCGCCCTGCCTGGCCCGGCCGGGGAGAAGTTTAGCAAGTGTGGCGGGGATGGATCTGTGTCCCCTGGGTGCTGCCTGCGCCTGGGGGCGGCTGGGGCTGTGGGGAAGCGCTGGTGGCAGGCAGAGCTCTGCACATTGCCGTTTGGACTCAGTTTTCTCTCTCGGTGCCGATAACTCTGTCCTTGCTGGCTGGAGAGGCAGCTCGCTGTCCCTCGGCAGTGCTGTTACACGGCGCTGCAAGAGCCGCGAGCGCTCGGCGTGCCAGAGAAAATCCTGCTTCAAAGCAAAAGCTCCGGCGTCTCCAGCAATCCTCCTTTTGGACAAATGCGTGTTCTCTCGCGGTTCATATTTATTTTATGATGAAAAAGTCCCTCCAAATGATGAGTGCTGCTTGCGTGCTGAGAATCCAAGAGCTCCCTGTGTCTGAACATAAAAATTGGTGAGAGGCTTCTTTAGAAGAGCAGTGCTGAGCATCAGGGGGAAAGACCTTAACTCTAGCAGATAATGCCTCCTAAAAAAATTATTTTAATGAAGAATCGTTAATCAAAACTCTTGAAATCATTGACCATATTTTTAAGGCTGAACTTCAATTGCAATCAACAGAGACTGGGGGAAGAAATGTTAGTTTTTTATGAGGAAAAAGAGATGAGTGACGCAGTTTTTATTTATTTGGGAATATGTGTTTTATTTAAACTCCTCCCTGCAGTGAGGACAAACAGTGAGGCTGGTTTACATTTGCTGGGGGTCTGGTCAACTTATTCCATCCCAAATCCCACCTGCCCCTGCTCCCTGCAAGCAAATAACTTCACAGTGTTAAAAACTACACACAACTGTGTAGAGGAAAGGGTCCTGAAAGTGGCTTAGCCAGAAAATCAGCTCTTTTAAGTCTTTTGTTAACTAAGGGATGGTTCCCCAGCTGCCCAGCTCTTCTGGCTCCAAGGCAACTTTGCCTGGGCCTTATCTTCACACTAAATTTGGAAATCTGGGTTGGATGTCCATATGTTACTTCTGCTCCAGCTCCAGCCTGCTGCAGGGTTGGATCCTTCCCCCTTGGAAATCAGAGCCAGTGTTGTCAGACTTGTCTGGATTATTCCTGATGTTTTCATTTCTTTGATGCTTGCTTTGCTTTATTTAGATAAGTTCTGGTGAAATGATTCACCTGTGTGTAGAAGTATGAATGGCAGATTGAGTGCTTGGGAAGCTTGACTTCCAGAGCATTTTAAGGAGTTGATTGACTTCTATAATATGGTAGCTGGTAAAAGATTATACCTTTCAGAGCTGTGTTACCTGAACTTGATCAACATCACACGAGGGTTTAAATATTGTGAAGTGCATCTCCGGCAGCCAGGGCTGCATCGGGCTGAGCGCTCTCGGTGCTTTCAGCAGAATGTAAATACCAGGAGAGGAATGGTTTGTCTTTGTCTCTGACAGCTGCTGAGGGGTAACGGGGAAGGAGGAAAGCAGGATGGAGTTGGATATTTCTGTCTGTTTGAGGTCACGTCAGTTGGAGTGAAGTGTAACATCCAGAATAATTCTCTGGGGTGATGGAAGTGCATTAAACCTCCTCTGGGATGAGGAGAGCAGCAGCATGAGCAGAACTTGTTACAGGGGGCTGGAAACAGCCTCTTGGGACCAGGATCCCACAGCCAGGGAAGATCAGTCAGGACTTCCCTGCACTTCACCATGAGCAGGATCACACTGTAAATTTTACTTCCTCGTAAATGCTCGCTGAGCAGTGCTGTGTGTGGATGTTATTTCCCTGCTCATTTCTCATCCAGCTTTTACAGAAAATCCTTATTAACTCACTTAGAAAGAACATTTTGAGGGAGGCAGGGCTCATTTAATGTCTTTTGATAGCAGGAGGGTTTACGAATTCACAGGAGAGCTGTCACTCTCCCCTGGAAGGAAGGGCTGGCTGTGCACGGAGAGCTGCATGTGCAGCTCTGAGCTGGAATCAGCTCCTGTTTCCAGGCACTGCCACGGCCCTTGAAAGCACAGGCACTGCTGTGATTCTGGGCTCAGCAGTGGCAGTAACTGAGACAGTCGTTTCTAAGAGCAGTTAAGTGGAAGTGCTTTGAAAACCAGGAGCTGAAATATTCATATTTTACAGAAACGCTTGTAATGCTTTCAATGGAACTGATTTTTTCATAATTATGGGATCTTTCAGCCTGGCCATATAGAACAGCCTCTTGCTTTGGGGTTACACAGCCAGAATTATTGCTGGGCTCCAGGTAGAAGCTGGGGCTGATTTCTGAGAATTATACCCAGCAATATTGTGTGTGCTGATGCTCTCCATGCATTGGTGAGGACGATTTGTTTTCATTGCATTGCCAGGGTTGTTTTCTTTGCTCGAGCATTTCTTAAGTGGGCAGGGTATTTGCTTTGCTTCCAATCTGGGGACAAGTTAGAGAATCTTTGAACAGGGAATATCAGCTGGTTCTTTCCAAAGCTGGATGTGTTTTTCCATAGCAAAAAGGGGTGACACAGAATGTTCTCATTCCATGGCCATGACCCTGCATCCCCATGCTACAGAACATAAATAATTCACAGATGTAGTACTGCTCCATGACCCCTGTATAGCCTCAGCAGCAGCACTCTGTGCTGAGCTGGGAATGCACAGATTGGAACCTGGATTTGGTCTGCAGCTCAGGATTGAAATATCCCAAGTTCTTCCCACTGGCCAGCCAGAGCCAGAGGGCCACAGTGGCACTGCTGGCCCTGGGGCACTGCTGGGAGCCCAGCTGCTCTCTTGGGAAGCAGCACCAGGATTTTTCCCAGCAAACCAGCTCAGTATCCTGCTAAAAGGCCTTCCCTGGCCTTGCATGGAGTGTGTCTGAGGGATGTGAAAGGGATATCTGAGGGAAGCAGGCACTGTGTGCTTGACTTCACCCTCCTCCCACAGCATCTGAGTTGCAGCAAAGAGGGAAGATCTTTGTGTTCCTCTTCTGTTTGGCCTCTGCCTTTGCATCTCCAGCTCTGTGAATGATAACTGACAGCTTTTGTAAAGGAACGTCCTTTCCCCATGTAGAGACCACAGTTAAATTGATCCACTCCTTGTCATTTCTGCTCCACAGCTCTGAATTCCAACAGGAACCAGAGGCACTGGATCTGTTTGCCCACAGATCCGAGGAGCCTGCTGCTCTGTGTGAGCCTAACTTGAAATACAGGAGGATTTCTGTTCCTGCAGGCTGCATCTCACCACAGCTCAGGGCCCTGTGCTTGCTGAGGGGTTGCTGGAGGGGAGCTGCTTTCAGGTGTGAAGGTTGTGAGCAGTGCCTTTCTCCAGCCCTGCTGTTTGAGATGTGATCACAGGCAGCTCCTTCAGCTCTGCTCTCTGCTGCCGAGTGCTGCTGGGGCCAAACAATCAAACTCCATCCATCCCCAGGGCAGGGAGGGAGTGCTCTGAACACACCTGGCCACGGGGACTCTACAGAAGATTTTCTTTCTTGGATGCTGTTCCTGCTTTCGGGCTCTTTGCACTGATGTGTTTTTATGCTCTGCCTTTTTTCACTCCCCTCAGACTCACTCGGGTGCCTTTCAGCTGCTCTTTGCCCTGCTTTGTATTGTTTAATGCTGGTGCTTTCTGAGCCTCTTCTCTGAAGTGCCTTGTCCCTCTCACAGGCACAGAATACAGGGCCACAGGCACGGGTCAGACTTCATTGAGGCAAACCAGAGAAAGGGGCAGCCATAAAATTACAGAATCTCAGAATGGATTGGGTTGGAAGGAACCTTAAAGATCATCTCATTCCACCTCTGCCATGGGCAGGGACACCTCCCACTTGTGACCTCAGAGAAGTTCCTCAGAACTAGTTCTGTTTCAAACCAACCCTGCACCTTGCTGGATTGGGTAACTCCTGAGCAGGGAGAACACCTGGATCTCGTCCTGTTTGCAGGGTGAATTGTCCAGATCCAGACCCAGCTGGCCAAATCCAGCCCAGGTGTGTCTTAGTGTGTATGTACCTGTACGAAATATTTTTCCTTTTCTTTCACTTCTGTGTGCTGGGAGAGCTCCAGTCTGGAGCTCTGGTTTGCAGTTTGGTAACTGGGAGTTTTGCTATGTTTTCCTCTCTGAGTCTATTTTATCAAGAGATTGACTCTGTGAGAGCACAGAGGCTGCCTGGCCACTGATTTCCTCTGGATGCTTCTGGGTCTTCTCCTTTCCCTTTGAACTTCTCCCATTATGAGAGGCCAGGCTCAGAAACCATGCTGCCTCCACCAAATCTTTTCAGTGTCTCTAATTCCCATTTATTTGATATTTTCCTGCTTGCTAATTAACTTTTTCTATTAGTCCAACTCCATCATAAGGTGTCAAGGGAATCCAGTGTAGCTCTGAACTTCTATTTCTTTTAGTTTTGTAATTTTTTATATCCTTAAGTAGCAGTTGATCTCTGTGCCTTTGGAGATCAGATGCCTTTTAAAATTTCTGTTTCACATAAGATCTGAATTTTCTCAGGAAGATGAGATCAGGGTTCTTTTTGTTTGCCTTTGCCACCACTCATGTGGGCTGGCTGTGTTTCCTTAGATCTGAGTGCACTGCATTGCTTGGAGGGCTCAGATATCTCCTTCCCCAGGCAGATAAACACGGAATTCTTCCACAATAGATGCTGTGCTGTGGTTCAGCTCTCAGCACAACCTCCTTTGTTGCGAGGGCTCTTCAGGGTTAGGGCTCTTCAGAGAGAGCGCAGCTTTCTCCAGCGAGTTCAAAGTCCCTTAATTGTGCTCCCAACAGAGGATTTGGTGTAAAACCAGTCACTTTGTGCACAAACCTTCCCTGGTGTGCAGCCATGTGCTCTCAGAGCTGCGTGAGCACCGAGTGCTGTCGCTGTGTTTGTGCCTGAGGAGGTTTGTGCCCAAACAGGACAGGCTAAGGAGCTGGACCAGCAGAGCAGCATTCCCACAGCCTCTCGTGCCTGTGGAATACTCAGCAAGACCTGCTGGTTTTATTTTCTCTCCTTTCTGTGGTCCAGATGGGTGCTCTGTTCCTTTTCTGCACAGCTTCCCGTTCTCCCCAGCACCCCTGATGTCTTTCCTGGGTGCATCTCTTTCCAGGGAGCCTCCCATTTGCTCTGGGAAGAGAAGGGGCTGGAGCTGGGTGGGTGAAGGTGGGAGCTGGGGCAGGGGGGCACAGGGGCTGCTCTCTCCTGCAGTCAGCCTGAGCCTCAGTGGCACCTGGAGGTACCAACTCCCTCCTGCCACTCACTGTCCCCAACAGCCTGACCATGGTCCAGGTGCAGGTCTTGCCCTTGCTGAGGACACTTTTTGCTCAGGGTAACATCTCTGCAGAGAAACATCCCTTGGAAAGGTTCATTTTAAGCTTTTAAGTACCAAATCAGTAACAGTTTCATTTTCCTCCAGCCTGCTGTGCTCAAAGGAACTGGTGTTGCCCATTGTGAGCTCAGTCCCTGCAGTGAATTCCTTGCCCACATCACAGCAATAGCAAGAGTTTATTCCATTTGTACATCGGTGGGAGATGTGTGAAGTGGCTGTGGGAGATGTGCAGCCCAAGCCCTGCTGCTGTTTCCTGCTCTGGAAGTTCCTGGCCCAAAGGCAGGAGCTTCATTGCTCAGTTCTGATTCCACCTCAGTCATAGAGACAGGGGAGGTGATGAGCTCCCAGCCACAGCTGTTCCCCTGTTATTTATCAGTGTAACACCTGTTTTATTTCTAGTTCAGCTGAAATGCTCTTTCACATACCTGCATTCACCAACGGCTGTGTATCTATAATGTGTTTATGTCACCTTTGTGTTTGTTTTGGGTTCCCCAGGAAAGCTGCCAGCCTCATCCTGCTGCCACAGTCTGGGTTAATAATCTGACTCTTAGTACACCTGGAATTAAGTTTTCATTGAAATTTGTCATTAGAGCCAGATTAAATTCCAGGAGCTTCCCAAATGATTCTTCTATTTGACATTAAGATTTTTCAGAAGACATCTGATTTTTCCTTGCAGTGTTTATCTTTAAGAAGGAATATTGCCTCATTTATGCTGGGTGCAAATGCTTCACTCTTGGAAAGGTGTCCCACAGTGTTTAGTGTTTTCCCTTCTTAACTCCATGAGGTGAATTCACCTCTTCTTGTACACACACACACAGAGGCATGGAATCATGGAGTCATGGAATATCCTGAGTTGGAAGGGACCCACAAGGACCATTAAAGTCCAACTGCTGGCCCTGCTCTCCAGGATAACCCCAGCAATCCCACTCTGTGCCTGAGAGCATTGTTCAAAATGCTCCTTGAGCTCTGCCAGGCATCACCACCCGTCTGTCCATGCATGTGAGGAGCCATTCCCAGTGTTCCTCACTGGAATTCCTGCTCTGAAGGACTGACTGCTGTCGTGCCTGGCACTGCAGAGCCCAGGGATGTCTCTTCTGCTGACCTGGGACTGCTGCAGCCCTGGCTCTGCTGAGCCCCTGCACTTCCCCAAACAAAGCTCTGCTTTGGCAGCCTCTGCCAGCCGGAGCCTCCCGGAGCAGCAGCAGCAGCAGCAATTCCCTGCTGGCTCAGTTTGCTGAGTGTTTGGGTGATCAGTTCACACCCCATCCTTGCGTGCTGAGCCCTGGGCACGGTCAGGGTGTAGGGGGATGGCTGAGGGCACCTGTGCCCTGCCAGCTGCTGTGTGACAAACCCGGGCATGCCATGGGCAGCCCCTGGAATGCGGGATTCTCCCGGGACTGAGCAGCCCCAGGCGTGGTCAGCGTTTGGAGCTCCCCGAGGCTGAGCAGGTGTGGGGACAGGAGCCAAACCGAGCCATGAATAATGCACGGCCACCCTCTGTGAGAGCGCTGCTGACCGAAATCCTGTCCCTCGGAGAGAGCTGGCCCTTCCAGGTGAGCTGGCTCCGGGCTGGATAAATCCATCTGCCAGAATAACTGCCTCTTCCTTCCCGAGTTGCTAACAGAGCATAGGGGAGTCTTTAACCTCGCTTTTTAAAAAGAACTTGTAGTGAAATCCTGGCTGTGCTGAAGTGATTGGAGTTCTGCCACCAACTCCATCCCAGCTCTGCTTTTAGCAGCTTCAGCTCAGCCAGGCACTGCTCTTTTCACTGTGCTCTGCCAGACCCATTTGGTCATTCTCCTTCCGTTCTTTCCCAAATTTGTAGGGACTTGGAACAGGAAATTCTGTCTTCCAGCACCCTGTTTGTAAGGTTTCCACAAGAGGGGATTTTCAGAAGGTAAATCAGTGAAGTTTTGAGTGTGCTCACCCTGTACCACTGGAAATGGGCAGCTCTTCCCAGTGCCTTTCCCATCCCTCACCTACAGACCCCTCCACTCCAATCTTGTTTCCCACAGGCCACATGCCAGCCTGGTGGAGCTGTCACCAAAACCCCCTTGCCTTCAGCAGAAGGGACACCTGTGCCCACACTCAGACTATCAGTTAGTGTTGAAAATCTGTGGACATTGGGAAAATGGGACAATGCTTTCCCAAAAAGGCTGTGGGGAGGACAGCACTGCTCCAGCTGCTGTTCCCCCATGGATAACTCGGGGAGCAGGTTCAGGATCTGGGCTGGGTTAGAGGGACAGGGTGAGCTTCAGTGAGTTGGTCCCTCACAGCCCTGCAGCTTCACTTTTCCCTAGCTACAAAGCCACATTTTGGGATCAAAATCAGTCATTTCCCCTTCCAGCACCAGGCCCCAGCTGATGCCCAGCCTTGCTGCCTTGCTGCTACCACCCACCCCCTTGGTTCTTTTGGGTTTACACCAAGACCTTTTGATTTTTCCTTCTGCAAATGGCCACAGCTCCTCCTTTGCATCATGGCCATGTTCATCCTGCTGGATTTCTCCCCAAAGGGCTCAATTTGTCTAGAGTCCCACGAGAGCCATCCCTGGGAGCAGAACCTGGCTGGAGCTGTCCTGCCCTGGGACACATCCCCAGCTTTCTCTCCCACCCTGCCAGCCCAGCCCTCTGGAGCAGCAGCATCCCTGCTGCCCTGTGGCTATTCTGGGCTCAGGTGGAAGGAAGCTCCGGCGCTGTCACGGAGATGACGTGGGTGACAAAGGTGTCACAAACCCTTATCTGCGCAGGGACTCTGCTCCATCCGCCGCCACGGCTGGCACGTTCCAGCCAGGGAGGTTTGTTTTGCTCAGATAAGAGGTGTGTCGTCACAGGAAGATTTCTGGAGTGTCTCATATCCTTATGCAGGTGATTAGGATGCTGGTGACATCAGTGGGACTAATTGTACCCAAATGGCTGCACACAAGGACCCAAATATTCCAGTGACTGTGTTCTCCTGGAGCTTTGCAGTGGGCAATGAGCCAGCTGGACCCAAGGGACTTTCACCAACCAAATCCTTCCTCACTTGAGTGGGACTGACCTTCCACCACCTGAGGGCTTTATGGAAATAAACTGGATCCCACACAGCAACGGGATTGAATTGGCACGGAATGAACCAGCTCCATCCAAGCTGGACTTTCTCCTCCACCTTTAATGTTTTGTTCTGCTGCTTCTGAACAGTCTTTCCCCCCTCTGTTAGACATGAGGAGGATGAGGAGGGAGCACTCAGGACACCCAGACTGGGGTGTTTAGGGGATGAGAAGGTGACACCTCCAGCATTGCTGAGCCCACATAGCTTTAGTCCCACACACAAATGAGCCAGGGCTGCTTTGGACAGTTTTGTCCAATTTATCTCATGCAACTTATCTCAGACATCACTTTCTTGGGATTTCTTCACTATGTCTGGGTGTAAAAGTCTCCTTCCTTCCACGTGTCTGGCACCCAAAATAATTTTCTTGTTGTGACCAGCAACCAACCCAGAGAGTGGCTCTTGTTGTTCCCATCCCTTCAGGATGAAAACCAAAAAAGGGTTTAAATTTGTTCTTATCAGATACCTCAGCTGTGGTTTTCTTTGTGATGAAGATCAAAAACTGAAATCTTCTGGGCTTGCAGTTTTGTCCTCTCTGAGGGCAGCAGGCTCCAGGTTGAGCTCTCAGTAGGGAATGTCTGAGAGGACTCAGACTCTCACTTCTCACCAGCTTCAGTTGTTCCAGGGAATATTCACTCGAATTATCTTAAATATTTTTAGTGAAGGAAGGCTAACTGTCCATGCAGGAGACAGGGAAGGTGTTCTTACAGGGCTGCACCCAACCCCATTCAGAGAGTAATAATCCCAGGAGAAAAGCAGCAGAATGAGGAGAAGCAGCCTGACCTGCAGTGTAAGGTGGTCCTGACTCAGTGGGAGCAGAAATCAGGTTGGAAGGGACCTCTGGAGGTCCTCATGCTGCTTAGAGCAAGGCCAGCTTCAATCAAGGGGACTGTTCAGGGCCTTTTCAAGCTCTGAGATCCCTCAGCCTCCCTGTTCCAGTGTTTTGCTGTCCCACTGTGGCTTTTTCCTGTTAAACCTCAAGCCTTTTGTCTCCTTTGCCTCAGAGCTCCACGAACAGCCCTGCTCTGTCCCCTCTGGTGGGATGTAGGGTCTCTGAACACCTCAGCTTCGAACAGAACTGGTTTGCACTCTCCCATTTCCATCCCCAAGAACTTCCAGCTCCACATCTCTGTGTGTTCCCCATCCCAGCCTGCCCTCTCCGAGTCCTTGCCCTGCCTGTTCCTGCCCAGCTGGCTCCATTAAAATCACTGGAATGGAGTGTTTTGGTGTTATCCACCCTGCTTTAGTGTTATCCTCTGCTCCCTGAGTGATTGCACTCTTGACACTCGGAGTGTCTTGGACAAGTGCTCAAAATGAGCCCAAACCACTGTGGGCCAGTAAATAATGGTCCTAATGCAATGTGCGTGATTGAAAAATGGCTCTCAGTGTTTCTGTACTGCAGATGCCATTAAATGCTCATCTGATGCTTAATATATCTTGGAGATGCGTAGCAAGGGCTCTGTTCTGCCAACCTGCTGTCTGTGACAAATGGGATGTCTCAACAGGATGTGCTGGGGTGGTGCCAGACTGACAGAGCTCCTTGGCCTCCCCAGGCAGCAGGGTCTGAGGCAGTGGGGAAGTGCTGAAAATCCTGGAAAAGCCAGGATTATGGGGTGAATGGTCCTCTCCTCAGGAGAGAACTGTGTGGTGTCCTGGTGTCACTGAGGACCAGCTTCGAGTTGGTCCACTCAGGACCTTGTTCTGTCACTCACATTCTCCATGACCTTGGGCCAGGAGCCAAAATGTCAATTGTGTCCTGTAGGTTGGGGATGAGTTACAGATACCTCAGGTATGGCTGGACACGGTGGGAAGCACCCACAGCTCTGCGCCAGCCGGGGGGAAGGAATCCAGCAGCTTTGGGAGAACACCAAACACCAGTTCCACACCAAGCTCACACCAGTTCCTCACCAAACACACACCAGTTCCTCTTTTCCTTAGGGGCAAACAAAGGCAGTCCTGCCCTGGGACAAGGCTCAGCATCCCTCTCTGACTGCTGCCACCTTCACCTCTCTCTGAGCCTGGCTTGGCACAATCTGTTCTCTCCTTGCAAACAACAGTCCCTTCCCTCCTCAAGGATCAGTCTGTTGCACTCACAGATGTCCCATGGTTGGTTATAGCCTCCAGGTCTGCTCTCTCCACAATCAATAAATAATCAAAAAAAGGGTAAAAATATCCGGATTCTGTACAGGATGGTGCTGAACTAATGTAATCCTCCTTGGGAGCCTCTGAGATCCTCCAAGAGTTCCTTCTGTGGAGCACATTAGTATTGCAATCCATTATGCACAGGGACAGGAGTCTGGAGAGGAAATGATTTGGAAAATGGAACGGACTCAGGTCCCAAACTATTTCTCATCTGAAAGCCCAGAACTGTGGCATTTAAGGGATGCCAGTGGATATGAGCAACACCAGCATCCTTCTCGTTAATATGCAGGGAAGGGATATCTCCTCCTGACATCTCCTCCCCTGCTACCCGAGGGGACACCAGACATGTTCCCTGAGCCAGGAGAAAAGAGCCTTTCAAACCCCATCAGCTTTCAAGTGCCACTGTCCCTTACAACCCACACAAGCCACCCTTCCTGCTTTTCCTGGGGGTCAAGAGAGAGCTTGTGGCTGCCCTAGGAAAATCAGGGCGTTTCACTCTGTAATTATCCCGCTGTGTCCATGATATTCACAGAGTGGGGAAAAATCATGGAGTGTCCAGAGGGAAAACACTGGCTGCAGCTGAACTGTGTGACATTGCTTTTTCCTGGGAATAGCAGGGAGACCTCAGCCTTTAAAGCAATCCCTGATGAGCACAAAGCTCAAGGCAGGCTCATCAACCCCTGGAAGTTGTTTAATCCATTTTCTCTGGCTCATGGTTCTCCTTTAAGAAACACTCCCAGCACTGCTGGGGTTTGAGCTTTGTGCAGGAAAAGCAGGGATTTCAGGATGTGGGGACCACACTCCTGGCCTGAGTCAGTTTTAAAGGAGTTTGGCTGGGGCAGGGCAGTTTTGGTGGCACTTTTAGGAGGTGCTATGGCTAGCAGTGGCTCCTGATAGAGGCAGTGCTTGATGTGCCAGGAGCAGTTTGTCTGCGCTGGAAAATGATGGAGAGGGACATAACCCTGGGCTGAAGTGAATTAGAGGGAGCAGATGAGAAACCAAACAATAGCCAGGCAAGCCTGGAAATACTTGCAGCAGACTCACAGAAAGAAACAGAGCTTTTAAGCCATTTTTAAAAATTTTATTATTATTAGTATTGTTGCTTTTTTTTTTTCTTTGTTTATCGTAGAAATCCAACTGCTTCTGGATTCATGGACTATGCAAGTACACTTACTGAATTCTAGCTGCTGTGTGAAAATAAGTTTTTTTTCCTTTTTCTTCTGTCTCCCCAGGGCTCTGGCTGACATCCTAAGGCAGCAGGGACCAATCCCAATCGGACACTGTGAAAGAGAGACAATCTCGGCCATAGATACCTCCCCCAAAGAAAACACCCCAGTCAGGACCTCTTCCAAAAACCATTACACCCCAGTCAGGACCTCCAAGAGCAACCCAGGTAAGTGCTGCTCTCTCTCTCTCTCTGCTCAGAGCTGTGTTAGGAGCCAGCAGAACATCACCCTGAACAGCAGCAGGCTCTGTAAACCTAAAATTAGGATGGCAAATGGCTTTAAAAGGCAATCAGGCAGAGCAGGGGAGTGCAGGGATCAGTGGTGATGATTCTTTCAGGTTTCTGCTGAGCAGAGCGGCTCTCCTCTCCGGGCATTTTAAAAATTCACAAGCACTGAGGTGTAAATACAGGTTGTACCTGGAGCTGGTGTTGAGCTGTGTGTTTCCTACAAAACACATGTGCTGTGAGGCATTTCCAGGCTCTCTGTGCACAGCAGCTGAGGACAGAGAATTCCAGAGGACTGGGGCTGCTGTGTTCATGCAGGTGAACTGCAGGAATGCACTGGGACAGTGCAGGAGGTGACCTAGAGGCATCCCAGGACCTCCAAAAAGTGATCCAGGAGCACTGGCCCGGGAATTAGGGCACCTGTCGGGTTGTTTTCAGCTTCTTTTGGTCAAAAAAGTTGGCTTCTTTTTGCCTTGATTTCCCCAGTGGCCCAGGGATTGCAGCCTCCTAGCTGCAGATGTTGTTCTGATTGATTTAATGCTCCGTGGATGGATAATCCCTAATCCTGGATCATTGTCCCTGCAGTGGCTGCTGCCCTTTGCTCAGGCAGGTGTGGATGTGGTTGGACTGGATGTGGGACTCTCCTGCACAAAGATATGCTCAGCCTCACCTGGGAGGTTCTGGTGGCACTTGCTGCCCTGTGTCACCTGGTTCTGCTCATGGTCCCTGCTGGGGAAGGTTCTGGGGAAGGTCTGTGGGCTCAGCTGGGAGGGAAAGGACCCCTGGCTGAGGCAGGGCTGGTTTGTGGCTGTTTGAAGGGTGTTGGTGCAATGTCCTCACCCTGTGGAGACAGGCCCAGGTGACAATGTCCTGGAAGCCTCCCGTGCTGCTGGGTACAAAACACTGCCCCTGAGAACTGAGAAGGATTCCTTTGCTTTCCCATTTTCACCCCAAAGGCAGTGAGCCCTGGGATTTTGTGTGTAAATTTGGATCTGTGAGATAAAGCCTTGGTCTGGAGAACAGCTCCTGAGGTAAATTGTCTGGATGAGGGAGATGCTTCTGCATATTTAAGGCTTGGGACTGGCTCTGGAGAGGATTTGTGGTTCTGCCCCAGGATAGAAACACAAGGAATGAGGGAATGTGGGCAGTGCATGGGGACAGGCAGGATTGGGGACAGCTGAGACATCAGCTTTAGGGTCACAAGGGTCCAGAGAATGAGTCCTGTGAGGGGAGCTGAGGGGAGCTCAGCCTGGAGCAAAGGAGGCTCAGGGGGACCTTGTGGCTCTGCACAGCTCCTGACAGGAGGGGACAGCCAGGGGGTCAGGCTGTGCTCCAGGGAACAGGGACAGCAGGAGAGGGAACAGCCTCAGGCTGGGCCAGGGGAGGCTCAGCTTGGCCAGCAGCAGGAATTTCTCCATGGAAAGGGTGCTCAGGCCTTGGCAGGAGCTGCCCAGGGAGGTTTGCAGTGCCCATCCCTGCAGGTGTCCCAGGAAGGCCTGGAGGTGGCACTGAGTGCTCTGGGCTGGGGACAAGGTGGGCATTGTGCACAGCTTGGACTGGATGGGCTGGGAAGGATTTTCCAGCCTGAATGATCCTGGGATTCTGTGCCATTAAAACCTTCTGAAGACACTCTGTCTCTCCCCACTGGCTCCCGTTGCTCAGTCAGAGCAGACAATCCAGAAGGAAGGTGCAGAAGGAATTCTTTGCTCACAGCTGAAGGGACCAGCTGGGTGCTGGAAGTCTGGCTTAGGTGTTGTGTCAAATCTGAGAAAAGGGAAATGGGAATGTTTGGAGGAGAATTGCTGATTGCAGAATTCCTGCCTGCTGCCTGTGAGGAGCTGAGGATTCCAAGAGATATTTCTAAGACTTCCTAGTGTGGAAGTGAAGGCACAGATGGATGCAAGGAGCAGAGCACAGGCTGTGTGACCTAATGGCCACATTCCAGAGTGACAGCACCCAGTGAGGAGCTGCTGGTCCTTGCTGAGGACTGCGATGTGAGATCAAGGCCAAGAGGCTCAGCAGGGAAAGGCAGGATGTTAACAGGACTCAGCTCTGCTTGGATGATGTCTGCCCAGGCTGTGGGAGGGGGAAAAGCCACCACAGTCCAGCCAGGGCTGGAACAGGCAGGAACACACCTCAGATATTCCCAAATCCAGCCACAAAGCAGAGCTCTCCCAGCACACCTCCCTGGCAGCTGCAGGGGTTGGACCCTTCAGTTGGACTGAACCTCTCACCAGCCCCTGCCAGAGCTGGGGAGGAACAACTTGCCCAAAAGAGCTTGTTCCTGGCTCAGCTGTGGCCACCATTGGCAGCTCCTCATAGATCATATCAGACAGAAAATTGATCACTTACAGAGATCATGAACTCATAAAACAGCTTTACAGGTCATGTTTTCTTGTAATGTTTTCTTGTAAAGTTTTATGGTCAAACGGGGTGATGCTCTGCTGTGTCTGTATTCGGTCACTCAGCTGGACTTCAGGTTATTGTGGGAATCAGGAAATTGTGGAAGTGGATCCTAAAATCTTTCTGTTGGGAAGGAAGCAAAAATTGGAAAACTAGTATGTGTCCTAGCTTGTTAAATAGAATAAGGCTGCTCAGCCCTGGTGTGGAATAGAAAATCACTAATATTTTTTTGGGGGAGAGAAGGGGAAGAAAAAAAATAAAAAGAACAAAATAGAGACAGCTGGAAGAAAGAGGCAGTAATATGGAATACCAGCATCCAGGCAAGGCACTGCTCGCTGGTGCTGCAAATTGGCTCAAGGAGCCTCCAGCTGTAGGGTTTTTGTGGGATGGTGCAAAGCAGCAGGGCTGTGGCTGTGGCTTGTCTGAGGAGCCCAGAGGAGGAGAGGTTAAGTAGCCAGAAAGGATTGTCCTTGCTGCACAGCGGCTGATTGAGTTTTGTGTTTGTTTGACTTGGAAGTTTTGTTTCCAAACTTATAATTGGAAGGCTGCCCCTAAGTCTTGCTAAATAAACCTTGGCTTCATTTTTCCACGAGGCTGGTCTGGTGTCAGTGAACAGGATGATTGCAGGTGACAGTGACAAATGGGGCTGGGCTGGGCTGAGGCTGCAGAGTCCCTGCAAGGCTGAGGGCAGAGCTGCAGCCCTGAAATGCCTGGGAGGGAATTCCTCAGGGAAGGGTGGAGAGGAGTCCACGTCCCACTGCCAGCTGCTGCTCCGACAGAATCCCAGAGGGGGTTGGGTTGGGATGGATCTTACAAACCTTCTTTTCCACCCCTGCCAGGAGCAGGGACACCTTCCACCATCCCAGGCTGCTCCAGGTTCCATCCATCCCAGCCTTGAACACTTCCAGGATCCAGGGGCAGCCACAGCTTCTCTGGGCACCCTGTGCCAGGGCTTCCTCACCTTCACAGGGTCTAATTCTTGTCTAAAGGGAAAAGAGCTGTGACTGTCCCTGCCCTCGACATGGAGACTGTTGTTGTTCTTCAGAGAAAGCCCCTGGTTTGGAGAAGGCTTCAGCCTCCTCCTTTGCAAGGTCCCCTTCCCCTGGCCTGTGGGAGAGGCAGGATCCCCTTCCCACCCTGGGATCTGCAGGGCCTGAGCACCCCAAGTGGCTGCAGAGCATCTCTCCAGAGGTTATTGCCACTTTCAAGTATCAAATTCACTCTGGGAATCAGGCTCTGCCCTTTTGGAATGGCAGGACAGTCCTTGTTCCCTCCCACCCCGCTCACTTCCATGGACATTTCTGTTCCTGGTTTCATGCAGTGCAGCTCAGGTCAGGTGTGGGCTCAGGTCAGAGCACAGCTCCAGCTGTGCTCCAGCTGTGCTCCAGCTGTGCACCCCTTGATCAGTGTGAGCCACAGCAGATCCTGTGCCTCTCCAGCCCACAGGGCTCAGGTTAGGTCAGTGTTTGTGTTGTGAGCAACAGGTCAAAGCTGATGAATCTGGGATTACACAAAATCCATCTCATCTCCACTGGCACTTTTAATTCTCCATCCCAGCAGGGCTTTCTGGGGGTGTTGGAAGGGAAGCTCTGAGCTCATTTCCCCTGCCTTTCCTCCTTGGCCATGTTATCTGTGCTGACATCTGCTCTGAAGGTCAGTGCCACTCGTGTGCTCAGAGGCAGCCAACCCAGGCAGGGCTGGGGGGATGGCAGAAAGGTCAGAGCTTCCCACGGGTGGGGGACAGTCACACACAGCAGCACTGAGCTCATGTGGAGGCAGGTGCTGCGTTTGGCACAGGACACAGAGCTGGGGCCACAGGCAGCTCCCCTGCACACCCACAGTCAACTGCAGGGTCAGGAAGGGCGAGGGCACTGCTGTCACAGTGATGCTGAGGGACAGCAGCAGGGCAGACAGTCAGACTGCCTTCTCATCAGGATCACTGCCTCCCACAGCATCCGTGGGGCACAGAATCCTGGGATGGTTTGGGTTGGGAAGGACCTTAAAGCCCATCCAGTGCCACCCCAGCATGGCAGGGACACCTTCCACTGTCCCAGGTTGCTCCAAGCCCCAGTGTCCAGCCTGGCCTTGGACACTGCCAGGGATCCAGGGGCAGCCACAGCTTCTCTGGGCACCCTGTGCCAGGGCCTGCCCACCCTCACAGGGAGGAATTCCTTCGTTAGGCATCTGATCTAAACCTACCCTCCTTCAGCTTAAGGTCATTCCCCCTTGTCCTGTCACTCCAGGCCCTTGGAAACAATCCCCCTCTATCTTTCTTGTAGCTCCTTTCAGGTCCTGGAAGGCCACAATGAGGTCACCCCGAAGCTTCTCTTCTCCAGGCTGAACACCCTCAGCTCTTTCAGCCTGCAAATGTTTTTGAAGGCCTTCTGGCTTTCAAAATACTTGAAATATTTCTGGCCTCCAAAGGATATTTGAATGCCTTTTGGAACTCAAATGCAAAGAGTTGGTTTGCTTTTCTGGAAATGTGGCAAAGCAAAGCACCTGCAAGCTTCCAGATCTGGTCCCATGGGTGTTTTCTGAGTGCCCCAGAAATAAAGGGGTGGCCAGCTCAGGACTGGCAGACATTCAGGGTCATCTCATTATTGTTTTCCAAGCCACAGATGACCCCAAGTAAGGATTTGGTGTTTTTCTGGTGTAAATCAGTGTTCTGTCATAGTGCTGGGACATGGGCTGGCTTTGGGAAATCCTTATGGATCAAGGGGACTCAAATCCTGCCCCACAGCTGGTACAAATCTCTGATCCTCCAGCACAGCATGTGTCTGAAATGTTCCTTTATTCTCAGCCTCCTCCTGGCTCTTCCACACCGACTCTTTTCCATAGAGCTTCCCCTGGTATCAATCCCAGCCTGGGAGAAAAGAGATATTCAGGACCATGAGCCTGATGTGGGAAGCTGTGTGGGAGGAGGATTTCTCCAAATCTGTTCAGGACACGGATGTCCCTGTCATGCCTGTGAAATGCTTTAGCAGTGAAGGGTCCCCAGGTGTCCCTACTTGAGCAGGGAGGTAAAATCTGTGCCTGGAATTCTGCAATTCTGACCACCTGCAGGAGCAGCAGGCTGTAAGGACAAGGACAAGACTCTCTTCTGCTGGAGAAAAGGCTCTGGCCTAGTTTTTATTCAGTTGACCTCTTCATTCTCAGGATATCCAATTGCCTCCCCAAGGGAATGCACTGGTCTGAATCCAGCTGCAGAGGTGCCAGGGAAGGGCTGACCACAGGAGACTTTTCCCAGTGTTAAAAATCTGCTCTTCACCTGTGCTGGGGGACCTGCAGGTGTGAAAAACAGCTCATTGACAGGATCTCCACTTGGAATGCAGCAAAAAACCCAGGCCAGTGCTCTGATTAGCCTGATCTATCTGGGGAAGGCTTTTAATTAGCCATTTGAGTCAGGACGTTGCAGAGATGGATGCATTCAAAGTGCAGCTTTCAGCAGTGCCTTGCACCCAGAGGCACATTCAGAGCTCGTTCTGAACGTGAACAAATGCAGGAGAGGCCTTTAAGCTCGATGGGAATGGCAGAAACACCTCCAGCCGAGGCCAGGGAGAGCAGCATGGGGCAACCTCCACCCTGGGCATCACATCGGGAGGGGCTCTGCCCTGCCCTGCTGCCCCTGGGCTCAGCAGGGGCTCAGCCCTTTCCTAAAGCCCAGGGGATCCCAGTTCCCTCCAGGTTATCAATGTCTTCCCCTAAAGCCTGGGGAGATCCAGATTCACTCCAGGTTATCAATATCTTCCCCCAAACCCAGGGAGATCCAGATTCACTCCAGGTTACCAACACCTTCCCCTAAACCCAGGGAGATCCAGATTCACTCCAGGTTATCAATATCTTCCCCCAAACCCAGGGAGATCCAGATTCCCTCCAGGTTCTCGACTCCTTCCCCTCACCCATCCTTCCCCTTTCCCCTCTCTCCCATCCCCCGAATCAGCTGGGCTGTGCTTCAAATTGCTTCCTTTCTTCATTGACCGAATTAGCGAGCTTCTCCCCCAAATCCCCAGCAACTATTTGAATTAATTTGCCGAGGATCAGCGCAGGAACGTGTGTGGAAGGCGTTCCAATGCCTGCTGTTCGCAGTTTGTGTTGTCATTTACAGCTGTTCAGGGGAACACAAAGCAGGTGTAAAACGATCCCCCGGTCGTTTTCCAGCCCCTGCACTCTGCTGAAAGAAACTACTTAAGGTGCAGGTGGGTGAAGAATTAGGGAAACCACATGGAAAACACCAGGAGTGTTCTAGGAACGGGGTTTTGCTTTTTTCCATGCTCCCTTTGCCATTCCCTGACATTTGAAAAGAAAGGAACAGGACCAGCTTTGAAACCTGGAGGATTTGTAGGAGTTAAGGCAAGTCAGTGCCACTCCATCTGCTTCTCCTGCCAGCACATCCCATGGTATGGAAAGCCCCAATGCCTTCCCTCCCAGGAAAATCCCAAATGGGTTAATAATGCATTTTCTGAGCCACCCGAAAATGTCAGATTTTCTGTCTCAGAACATTTCCAAGGGAAGAGTTACTCAGTGTCCTGGCATCAAAAATATCATTGCCAAGAGGAGGATCAGTCCAGCAGAGTGGGGAGAGGTGGATGCTGCTGGGATGGGGGAGCTGAGAGAGCACCAGCTGCTCCCCTCTGTGGAGTGAAGGATTTAGGATCCTCCCTTTGGACACCAGCTGCTCTCTCCTGTGGGGTGGAGGAGTTAGGATCTTCCCTTTGGACACCAGCTGCTCTCCTGTGGGATGGAGGATTTAGGATCCTCACTCATGCATGCCCTGTTACTCTGCCCAGGGCTGGATGCTGTCAGTACTCTCCCAACATGCACTGGAAAGCAAAAACTTTGTCCCAAACAGTTTCACAGCCCAGAAACACAGGAGAAGGGATGGCTTGACAAGCCAGGAGAAGGAGCTGGAATGCAGAGAGCTTGCTTAACTGCCCTGATTCCAAATGGATCTGTTTAATGGAGAGATATTTCTTTGCTTATCTTTTCCTAATCTTGCTGCTTTGGACAACCATCCTTCCTCTCTGGATGTTGGGGCATATCCAGCTGTGAAAGGTTTGGCTGCCCAGGGGCACTGCCAGGCACAGCCTGAGCTCCCACAGCCTCCTCCTTCCCAGGGCCACACCGGCTGCTGCCTCTGGATATTGGTTTATTCTGCTCTCCTGAGCCTTTTCCTGAGCTGTGAAGTTTTAGGGTAATCTGTGTAAAAGGACCTCTGGGAAAACTCTGCCCCACTAACAAGATGCAGGAGACAACAAAATATCCCCAGTGCAAATTTATTTCCCAGTGAATTTCGTGGGGATGGAAAAGCAGAAATATTTGTGGTGGTTTCTGGTGTCTCACACCCAGATATCTGCTGTGGCTGATAGCAGGGTTTGTGTGTTAAAGCAGCTAACCAGTGACAAATCTGAAAAAAAAAAAGATTAAAAAAATAAACCAGAAAGTCTGGCTGTTGTGGGGAAACAAGGAGGAGGTGGGGGGTGTGAGTTGTGTACACAGAGAGGATAATGACACTCACAGGATCCACGCATCCAGAGCCACGGGATAAACACCAGGTGCCTGCTGCAAGGGGTTTGGGGGAATTCAGCATTCCTTGGGCAGTGCAGGACCAGAGCCACGAGGCCAGCACGGTGCTTATCAGCTGGGTGATATCTGCAAACTGGGGGTTACTATGGCAACAGCTTTTCAAATTTTATTTTATTTTTTTTCTGAAGCCAGACTAATGGAAGTTGTGAGCAGGAGGGAGGACTAAGCTGACAGATATACTTTGGAACAAAACCTCCTTGTGCAACTCAGCCTGCTGAGAGCTCCACACCAAAACACAGGGATAATGTGGAAGTGCACTGAAGCAGGATTTTCTGGCATGGTGCTCCAGAGGAGAATGGGCACTGATGTGGAAAGAGTCAGGGAATCCTGAGCAGGCTGTACCCAACACGATGGAGGGACTGAGGGGCTCTGGGGACACTGAGTGATCCCAAATCACCCCAGAGCAGCTCCCAGCCCCTCTGCACCCCCAGCACTGGGAGCACCAGGGCTGATTCCCAGAGCCAGGCTTTGGCACCACAGCATCCCAGAGTGGCCTGGGTGGGAAGGGACCTTAAATATCATCCAGTGCCACCCCTGCCATGGCAGGGACACCTTCCACTATCCCAGGGTGCCACAATGTCCAACCTGGCCTTGGACACTGCCAGGGATCCAGGAGCAGCCACAGCTTCTCTGGGCACCCTGTGCCAGGGCCTCACAACCTCACAGGGAGGAATTTCTTCCTGATATCCAGTCTAAATCTCTCCCCTTGTAGTTTAAAACCATCCCCCTTGTTCTACAACTGTCTGCCAGGTATTTTTAACAGCTGCTGGGTTTAGGAGCAAATCCTGGGCTGATGGGCTGATGGGCTAATGGGATCCTGGGAAGTGGGATGGGTGGATGCAGGAGTCACAGGAACACTGACAGGGAGCAGTGGGATGGAGGTAGGGAGGATGGAGGCTCTGTGTGTGTAGGAGGTCCAACCTGATACATTTGGCTGCTTTCCCAGTTCCTGGATCTGTACAGTGGGATTGGGATTGGCACAGAAATGCTGCTCTCAAAGCACACAGCAGCAGAAATGGGAACAGTTCTGGACCATAACACCTAAAGGGGGAAGGTCAGGTGCCCTTGTCCTGTCCTGCAGTGTCACACTTGCCAAGCTCCAGTTTCCCAGGAGCTTTTGTCAGACCCGTGATGGAACTGAGGGCTCCTTCCCCTCCCTCTCACACCTCTGCCATGGCCACTCCTCTCCTGACTCCGGAGCTCTCACATTCCTCCATCAGATGGTTTAACTCATTCACCAGCAAAACCAGCTCAGGAGGAGGAGGTGAGATGCTGAAATGTGGGAGTGCAGTCAGGAGCAGGGCTGAGAGGGATGGCCCTGCTCAGGGAGGGCTGCTTGGTGCCACAGAGCCGAGTCCCTCACACTTGAGCAGAGGTTTTAGGGTTTCCTCTGAGAAAGCCCACATGTTTAGATGCTCTGGGGATCTGATGTCCAACTGGGATTGACTCTCAGCATCTTCAAGGCACTGGGAGACGTGGGCTGAGGCTCAGGCCAGCAGGTTCGGGATTTTCCAGGGCTCAGGTTTGACACCATGGTGGCAATTTACAGTCAAACCCCTTCTGCCTGCAGATGAGGTACTTCAGTTAAAGCTGCTCAGAGTTTCCTCAGGGAACAAACCCAACCAAGCCCACGTTCTAACCAGCTGCTCTGTCCTGTGCCATTCTTCTGTGGATGGGGAAAATCATTCCTGCAGCAGGTTTGACTCTCCCTGTTTGCCTCTCCGTGTCTTGCCGGATCAATTATTGTTTGTTACCTCCGTTAGATCTTCAGAAGAAAGGCAGAAACACAATCTTTTTCTTCCATTAATCAGGGCAGTTTACAGAAAACATCAATTTAAAATGTTAAGGCCAATTTGCAACTGGTATTGACAACAATTAAATTGGCCTCCAGAAAGTTGCTTTTGACACTGTGAAGAATGAAATCTTTATAAGCACATTCTGCGTGCTGAGCCTCTCCTGGTTCCTGATTGCTGATCCTATCACTCTCCATGGAAGTGTAAACAGAGGTGAGGAGCTGCAAGCAATGCTCCATTAAGAGCGTGCCAGAATCAGTAAACTTCCCTTCCCCTCCTGTTGGACCCCTGCCCAGATATTGCAACTCAATCTACGCTCTGCTTCCATCACTATCAGCTTCCTTTAGCTCCCAGTTGGGTCTTTTTTACTTTAAACTACACAAAAATGCACTGGAACAAAGGTTCTCTGCTTTATTCTTGGCGTTGCTGCCTGGGGCAGTGAGCTCCAGAGCTGCCTGCTGGCCAAAGCCCCCATGAGAGCAGTGACCACAGGCTCTGCAAAGCTCTGAGTGCCCCTTGCAGCCTTCCCATGGCAAACCAGCTCAGATTCCACGTGGGTGAGGGTGCAGGTGGGGCTGGAAACGTGACCTGGTTAAATTCCAGTGAGCCAGACCTTGGGTGTGTGAGGAGTGCCTCAGCTGACACCAGCCAGGAGCTTCCACACACCTTGCAGGACCCTGGCTAGGGGAAGTGGGAATGTTTACCAGCAGAATACACCACTGAAGCCTCTGAAAACCCCATTGGTGATGCTCTGGTCTAACACCTACATCCCCAAGGGCTCAGTGCCTCTCCCTGGCTGCTCTCAGGCTCTGCTCAGCCCCAGCAAACCCCAGCCTTGCCCTTCCAGCCCATATCTCCAGGCCATTCCCTCCTGCTGGGATGTGCCAAGGGTGTCTTCTGGTGGCTTTCAGAAGGTTTTTTTCTAGGCTGACACACAGCAGGAAGGTTTGGCTCATGCTGAAGACCTGAGGATGATTTTATTGTTGCCTGCAAACAGCTTTTATCCTTGGTGCAGGCCCTGCTCCTCCTGGCCCTTCAGCCACGGGAGTGCTTTGGGAATTTAGTGCCTCTTGCCTCACTTCCCCTTCTCTGAAGCTTTATTACCTCAGACCATCTGACTCGTTATGGGCACCTGAAGGGCTCCCCTGGGGTTATTTATGTAAGCAGCCCTAAGCAGGAACGATGCCCTCCTCCAGAAAAGGACACATCCAACTGCTCTTGCTGTTTGATTTAAAATATTTGAGGAGGAAGGGAAAGGGAGTACATCTGTCACAATCTCACTTACAATCAGTGAAGTTAATGGAAAGATTCCTTCTGACTCTCCTGGGCTTTGGACAAGGCTCTGTGCTGCAACATTAGCAAATAATGAAGTTCACATCTCATCAAATCCTCCTCAGGAAAATAATTCTAAAATATGTGGCTGGCCTTTTGCAGTTCTCTCCCCAGATCTGCCCTGGTTTGTCAGCTGTGCCAACACCTCTGTCTCTGGTGTTAAGTCACTTCTGGGGATAAGAGTTGCTGTCTAAAAGGACCCCACAGATGTTCCATCACTGCCAGTCCAGAGCTCTGCCCCAGGGCTCAGGGTGGCCTCTCCCCAAAGCACTGAGATAAATATTAAATCTCCAGAGTGTTGCTTTCTACCCAGAGTTTGCCAACTGCAGGAATGCACAGAACCAGAGAATGGCCTGAGCTGGAAGGAACCATAAGGATCATGGATTCTAACTCCTGGCCCTGCCCAGACACCCTAACAATCCCACCCTGTGCATCCCTGGCAGTGCTGTCCAAACACTCCTGGAGCTCTGGCAGCCTCAGGCTGTGCCCATTCCCTGGGGAGCCTGGGCAGTGCCAGCACCCTCTGGGGGAAGAACCTTTCCTGATCTCCAGCCTGACCTGCCCTGGCACAGCTCCAGCCATTCCCTGTCCTGTCCCTGTCCCAGGGAGCAGAGATCAGAGCTGTCCTTGGGAGGAGCTGCAGCCCCCACTGCATCCCAGCCATGCTGCCCTGGCAGACCCAGCAGCACAGTCAGTGATGTTCTCTCTCTCTGAGCTGCTCTCTCTGTGTTTCTCCTTGGTGACCATCTGAGAGGCTCAGGAGTGACCCCAGAGGACTCCAGGTGTGGCACAGCTGGAGGAGCTGGGCTGGAAGAGCTTTCCTGTCACACTGACACTGCTGGCTGTCCTTTGTGTCCCCAGTGCCTGTGCTGGGGACAAGGGCAGCACGAGGAGCTGGAGGTTCCACTCAGCTCTCCACTTGTCCCCACCTGCCTGACAGGATTCTGAGGGCATTTATCCATCAAAGGACTCAGGACAAAGGGTCAGTGTGGGATCTGACCAGTGCTGAATGTTCTCAGCCTGGTGGAAGGGAGAGCTGGAGTGGAGCTTGGACAGGTTGAGTTGCTGTGGAACATTCTGGAAGGCAGGGGAGTGGCTGTGTAGCACTGTGGCTGTCACTCCACATCTGTGAGGTCACATCCCTGACATCCCTCAGGAGGCTGTTGGTGACCCAGGACAGTGTCCTGTGCCAGCCCTGGGGAGCAGCCCCAGCACTGCTGTCCTGGCACACAACCCATGGGGGCTGCATCTGCATCTGGATCATTCCCAGGCTGTAAGATCTGGACTGGCACAGAAGCAAAGCAGCTCTGTGTCCCCATGGCTGGGGAGGGCAGCAGGAGCAGCAGCAGGAGCTCCCAAAGCCCTGGGGATGCTGGGCTGTGCAGAGCCAGCCTGGGAAACTCCCACTGCTCCTGTCTGCAGGGACAGGGCAGGAGCAGCAGAGCATCCCTCAAAGCCTCCTGCAGACACAGCTGCAACTTCCCAGCAAGGAACAGCTGCTTCCCCCAGGATCCTGGGCTGTTTTTAGGAGGCAAAGTGTCACACATCTAAAACAGGGGCAGACCTTGGCTTTGGAGAGCATCCTGGGGTGTTTGACACAACCAACACCTTCAGTTTGGCTTGGTTTGGTAATTTTAGCCTCAAGATTGGAGGGAATTCCAGGTTTCTCTGAGCTCTTTGGTCCTTTGCAGTCCAAGACTATCTCCCTACTTTGTTTTTGTCTTCTGAAGTCAAGTTCCACCTCAATTCTGGCTGCAATGTCTTTGGAAGTTCTGCAGTCCCAGGCAGCACAAGCTCTGGTGAGCCCCTAGCTGCTGGAGGGATTTGTCAGCTGGTACAGGCAGAAATAGCAGGGCTTTGCTGTTTTTTCTTGGTATTTCTTTGGCTTGGGGGTGGAAGCCAAACTGTCCCCCAGCGATGAAGGTCTCAGTGGTGGATGGCTGAGAACTTGACACAGATTTCTGTTGGAACCTGTGTCCCACTGGGCACGTTTGCAGTGAGCACCAGGTCCTGTGGTAACCTCGTGCTCTTTTCTCCATGGGTTTGGAGCAGACATTTATTTATTTATTTATTTATTTATTGTTAATCTGGGCTGATGTTTTAAACTTATTTGGGTTTTTTCCTGAGAAAATTGAATGTTCTCTCTCCCCCAGCACTCAGCGCCACTCCCACCTTCCTTTCTGCCTCTGCTGAAGAACACACAGTTTTATTTCCCAGCAGTGTTCCTGCTCCAGCCTTCCTGGGGCTCCTGTAGTGCCCAGTTGTAGATCCCACACTAGAATCCAAATTCTGCTTGCTTTTAGCCAAAAACTCTGGCAAAACCATCTCTTTCAGCCCCTCCTGACTTTCAGCCCCTTTTGGCACACTTCTAATAGTGTGTATCTCATCAAATTTCTTCTCCATCCTCTCTATTCTTGGTGCATTCATTTCACTGCTGCCTCCTCATATGCCATTGTGGCACCTTCTCTGCCTCTCTCTGCTTCTCTAATTTTGAACGGGTGCACTGCAAAAAAATCAACATTTTGTGCAGAATCCCCACAATGCTCAGCTGAGGATTCCTGAGCACCCTCAGGCTCAGGGGCAATACAACTGGAGAGTATGGAATGCAAATTCCTGAGGCAGGGCAGAGGATGGGCAGCAGTGCCAGTGACCAGCATGGAGGAGTGAGAACTGAGAACACCACCAGGACCTTCTCCCTTTCAAGTTGTGCAGCTCAGGAGCCAGAAGAACAAAGGTTCTGATTCCTTCTCCAAAAATCTTGAGACATTTGGTCCTCCCATGCTTGGGCTTCTTCAGCGTTCACGAGTTCAAAGTGAATCATGGAATTAACGTTGGAAAAGACCTCCAAGATCCTCAATCCAACCCTCCAAGACCCTCAATCCAAACCCTCCAAGACCCTCAATCCAACCTCCAAGACCCTCAATCCAACCCTCTCAGATCCTCAATGCAACCCTCCAAGATCCTCAGTCCAGCCTCCCCCAAGGAGCTGCTTTTCTGCCCGTGGTGCTCAGTGAGACTCTGGCAGTTTGGGGAGTGCTGAGTTCTCCCCACAAGCACAAATTCTGCTCCCTGGGCTCCTGCTCTCCCCTCTGGGCTGTGCTGCTGCTCTCCCACCTCCTCATGTGCCCAGGCTGTGTCTCCAGGAGCTCCCAGGTGCCCACTGTCCTGTCACTCCGTGGGGACTCACTCTGCTGGCACAGCCCCAGCCTCGGGTTTGGTCACAGGTGACACCTGTGAACATCCCTTTAACATAATTGTCAGAGTGATACTTGGTGGAGCTGATGAAATATTTACCTTGGAGCAGCTGTCAGGCCATTAATGTTTCACTGGCTGCTGCCAGCCTGCTTGTGATTTACTCTCCTGAATTGTTTATGAGGCTTAATTGCACTGCTCTTCTTCAATCAGGGCTTTGCTGGGGCACTTGTAATTAGCAACAACTCATCTGCCCTGCTCCCCAGGGCCACACTGACCCTCCAGCAGCCCTCCCAGATGTCGCCATCCCACCCTCTCAGTGCTGCTGGGGTCCCCAGTGCCACCCTGCTGTGTGCCAGGAGCTCAGGGCACTGCTGTGGTGCTGTGGCCAAGCTCACACCTTGGGGACTCTGCATTCAGCCTGGGGACAGCAGCAGTGTTCAGAGGGTGACTCCCTTCATCCTGGCACTGATCTCTTGGCATGCAGGTGTCTCACTGAGGGGTGCTGGCTCAGCTCAGGGTGGGCAGAGACAGGACAGAGTGCAGGTGTTGGTTTTGGAGGAAGGGAATCCTGCCCAGGACTAGGCTAAACTCAGAATGGACATCAAGCCCAAGGGAGCTCCTGTTCCTGTGCTTTCCAGCAGAGCATTAAAGACCAGGGCTAACCTCAGTTTGGGCTGGAATCTGTTTTCCTTCTCTCCCAGCCATGGAATGTCTGACTTCCATAGGTTTGGGAAGATTTTGCTTTTGCTCATGGTTTTTTGTTGGCAATTTTTGCCAATTCCTTTATCATAGCTAAAGAAATGGATTTGAAAACAACCATGCAAACAACAAAATTCCTTTATACTATCAGAGTTGCAGAGGCTCAAATCTAGAGTTGCCTGGAGTTTTTTTGGACAAAGCCAAGCTCTCTCTCCCAGATGTGCTTCAGGAATCTCTTCTGTTGAGAAGAGATCCATCCAGAGAATCATCACAAGATGAAAGGAGATTTTGCAACAGAAAAAATGTTGTATTTTTCTTGTGTAATCTGATGTCTTGATCTGAAGGAGGGAAACCTTTTAGGCAGAGATTGCTCGAAAGTGATGGCAAAGTGTGTCTTCAGAATGTGAGGATGCTCAGGGAAGACAAACCCCTAACTTTTTAATCTTTGCACTGTTAATCCCTGTAGAGGGGGAGGACAGGAGATTGCTGTGCAGTGGAGGGGCTGTTTGTGATGAGCTTCCTGAAACTGAAGAACCAGTGAAGTTTTGTATAAAATCTTATCAACCAAATGGTAAAAAGTAACCTGGGCTAGACAATATTCAGTGGAGGGGTTTGAAAGCAGAGCTGCTCCACCCATTTCATCAGCCTCTGTGAGTGAAGGAGGCAATGCTCACCTTTAGGGAGGCTCTGGAGATGGAGCTGGGGCTGTGAGAGATGAGCTGCTGAGCAGATGCACCATGAGGGATTGCAGTAAAATGAAGTGGGAGAGGCTTTTGGAAAGGAGGGCTCCCTGTGGCTGCTGTGGGATGGAGTGAAGCTGTTGAGGCAGTGCAGTCATTTTTCTTTGGGAATTGCCAGCAAGGTCTTTCATCAGCAGTGCTGGAGAGCAGCATGGGCTGAGAGGAAAGGTCTGCTCAAGAGCTGATACCAAATTAAATGGCAGGAGGCAATGGATGAGAACAAACAATTGGGTTTGGCAGGGGATGGATGATCAGAGTCCTGCAGGATCTGTTTTGGGCCATGGCTGCTCAATGTACTCCTGAATGATCCAGCAAGGATGCACAGGGAGGTGCCAAAGGTTGTGTGTGATGTGCAATTATCCCAAACTCCCAAACCTGAGGCTGACATCATGGACTTAACTGTGTGAGGATCACAGTCTGGTGAGAAGCTTTCCAAGGCCAGCCAGATGGAGGTCAGCAAGCTGTCCTTCTGAGAATCCAGGGCAGCTTCTATCAACCAGGTTTCCTCTAAACCTTGGGGTGCTGAGGCTGATGGGCAGATCCATGCAGAGGCTGAGGGTATCCCTGTAAAAGCAATGTGCTCCTGAAGGATGAGTGACTCAGAGCACTCAGAACCAGGGCAGAGAACTCCTGGGAGATGTTTGCAGCCGCCCCAGAGCACAGAGCACCCAAAAGGGCAGCCTGGGCTGAATCTGCACTGCAAACAGCCCTGGAGCCCAGCCCTGGCCCTGCACCTCCCCAGGGCTCTGCAGAAGCTCAGGGCAGCAGCTCCTGCTCCTAAGGTACGTTGCTCTCTCCTTGACCTATTTGCTTGTTACCTCCACAAATGTGATTTCAATTAAGGAATTTTCCTAAGTAATTACTCTGGCATTAGCAATTCAGCCAAACAGAAAATAGTCCAAAAAGCAAGGTGGCCTGGTGGATGCCCTGAAGGCTCTTTGCTGGCTGGCAGGGAGGGGAGCAAAGCCAGCCCTGGAGGGCAGCTGGACACAGCTTTGTCCAGTGAGGGCCAAAGCCACGGGCAGATGGACAGAGCTTTGTCTGCCCACGAGGGCTCAGGGTCCTGCAGGTGCTGTCCCAGCTCTGTGTGAGGGTTGTGCTGCTCATCACATTTTGGGAAAAGTTCTCACAGACTCAGGGGTTAAACCTTCTCACTCCCAGTGGTTGCTCATGTTAAAAGGCTGCTGAGCTCTGGTTTGGGGCAGCAGGAGAAGAAGGTATTGCAGCCCTCACTGCCAGGGAACAGGCTGAGTGCAAGGGGTGGCAATGGCACATCCCAGCCTGCATGACATCCCTGTCACATCCCTGCCAGGACACCCTGCCTGGACAGCCTGCCCAGGGCCTGCCCCAAGGAGCTGCTAAAGCTCTGATCACCACTGGCCTGGGCATCCTTCCTGGCACTGCAGGGATGGTACTGAGCCACCACCAAGCCTTGGAAAGGGTTTGGTACCAAGAAACTCTGCCAGAGCTTTTTCTGACAGAACACAACCAAAATCACACGTAGAAGTGGCCCAGGACTAGAAAAAGACAGGTTCAGAGTGACTCAGAGTAGGTTTAGATTGGATGGTAGGGAGAAATTCTTCATTGTGAGAGTATAGAGGTCCTAGCACAGGGTGCCCAGAGCAGCTGTGGCTGTCCCTGGATCCCTGAAGTGTCCAAGGCCAGGTTGGACACTGGGGCTTGGAGCAACCTCGGATAGTGGAAGGTGTGCCTGCCCATGGCAAGGGGGGAACAGGATGGGCTTTAAAGTCCTTCCAATGCAACCCATTCCATGATTCTGTGATTCTATGATTCTATGATTCCACATTTCTATGATTCCATGGTTCTATGACTCTATGATTCTCTGATTCCATGTTTCTATGGTTTTGTGATTCCATGGTTCTATGACTCTATGATTCCGTGATTCTATGACTCTATGATTCAATGATTCTATGTTTCTGTGACTCTATGATTCCATGTTTCTATGGTTTTGTGATTCCATGATTCTATGATTCCATGATTCTATGACTCTAAGATTCTATGACTGTATGATTCCATGACTATATGACTCTATGACTCAGACTGAGCAATCAGCCCCACAGTAGACATGCCTGCAGGAGGGGCCAAGGCTGAGCCCACTGTCACTCAAGAGAGGCACAAAACCAATGGTGTCACCTTTAAGATGAAAGCAACTGGCTGAGTTCCTCCCTGTGAGAGTAACTCCCTTGTAAACAAAGCCAGCACTCCTTTCTGCAGCATCTGCCTCAGCCCTCAGCAGCTCTGGGGGAGAGCTGCCAAACACAGAGGGACTCATTCCAAGGCTTGGGCAGGGAAAATATAAATATCCCTCCTGGTAATTTTGGGTGCCATAATCCATCAGTGGCTGTCTTGTGCGATTTAGCTCCTTGCCACCTCCTGACAGCATGGGCAGGGAAGCATTCCCATGGCAGTGGCAGACAGGCAGGGCCTGGGGCATTTTGTTTCCAGCTGCCCATTCAGGTGAAGGAAAGGGTGGTGAGACCATCTGGGGGACAGGAGCTCCCTGGAGCAGTCCCTGCTGGGCTGGCTGTGTGGGATCTGAGTGCAGACAGGGACAGGCAGAGCTGCAGGGCACTTGGGGATCTCTGCTTTGGGATCCTGGAAGGGCTGGGAAGCACCTCTGCAGTCTGCAAGGATCATCCACTGCCCTCCCAGTGAAGGATGGAGCTGTTTTCACAGGTCAGCTGCAGAGCACTCCAGCTCCAGGAACCCAGGGAAGCATGAAAATATAATCGCTAAAGGAATCTCTGATAATCACGCAGGACCTGCATGCCTGTTATTCCAGAGCCATTTTTAAAGCAGTCTTGACTTTCCCTCCAGAACAAACCTCCCCTGCTTTTAAGGGATGGTGGAGAGAATCAAAATCAACAATTTCTGGGGAAACTGAGTCAGGAGGAGGTTGTGCAACAATCCCTAGATTCAAGGAGCCATCATGGGGACAAACCAGAACCAAGAGACAGTTCTGAGTTCTTTGGGAATGTGCACCATCAGCTGCTGAGTTGGGAACAAGGGCAGGGACAAAGTCAAGGATAAGGTCAAGGACAAGGGCAGGGACAAGGGCAGGGACAAAGTCAAGGAGAAACAAGGGCAGGGACAACTGCTGCTCAGGACACAGTGGGTGGGAAGAGGCAAAAGACAACCAGGAGGATTCCCAGAAGGTAATCCAAAGGTAACCTACTCCAGTGTCACAGGAGTGGGTAAGATCCCAAGAGATTCTGAGTCTCTGAGCATGGTGTCCCCTCTTGAAAAGTTTTAAGAAAGGATCTGGACACTTCAGCACTTTATAAACTCCAACAGGCACCATCTCCATCTTTAGGAACATGAAGTACCTACAAGAGCCTTTCCCTGCCTTTCCTGACGTCAGCAGGATTTGCCCCTTAAGTCCTGGCTTTTCTTTCCTAATTGCATCTCCCTTTGAGATGAGAGTTTTTGAAGTTGCTCTTCCCAAATCCTTTGCTTCCAGAGGAAAGCAGGAACCATAAATGACTCCGTTTGAGGGTGTGAAACAGAACAACTTGCATCCTTGGACTGTGAATTCCATACACCCATTTATTTACTCACAATTATAAACAGAGCACTTCATAAATATTTATGAGGAGACTCCCAAGGCCCAGCTGAGAAAATCAGTTTTATCACCCTTTCCCAGTTCTCAGACTGAAGCACAGGCAGAGACACAATTTATCCAACAAAACCAGGCAGGCTGACACCACAGAATCCCAGGGTGGCTGGGGTTGGAAGGACCTCTGGAGATCATCTACTCCAAGCCCTCTGCCCCAGCAGGGTCACCTGGAGCTCAGGATCCCATCCAGGTGGGTTTGGATATCCCCAGGCAAGGAGCCCCACAGCCTCTCTGGGCAGCCTGGCCCAGGGCTCTGTCACCTCCTGGAGGAGAAGTTTCTCCTCAAGCTCACCAGAAGCTCCTGGGGTCACTTTGTGCCCAGGGTGTGTCCTGTCTCTGGGCACTGCTGGGGTCAGTCCAGCCCTGCTCTGCCCCTGAGGTGTTTGTGCTCATGGAAAAGTCCCCTCTGGGTTGGCTCTTCTCCAGGAGGAGCAGCCCCAGCTCCCTCAGCCCTTCCTCAGTCCCCTCATCATCTTCATGTCCTCACTGGACTCTCCAGTGGTTCCCTGTCACTGCTGAGCTGGGGAGCCCAGGGCTGGACAGAGCTCCAGAGCAGAGCAGAGGGACAGAGTCACTCCTGACCAGGGAATGCTCCTCCTCCTGTTCCCAGAATCCCCCTGGCCCCAGGGCACTCTGCTGGCTCAGGTTATGAGAGATGAATGGCAGAACTGCTCTTGTCCCACTCTTTCAGGAGCTAAACTATGCCCTGGAAGAATCACAGCTTCTTGCCATCCAGGCATTCCTATTTAATCCACCCAGAACCTTGTCTGCAGCTCAGCAGAACAAAGGGATGTGGTGTCCCCAGTTTGGGACCTGCCCAGATCACCTCTGGTGCTCTGGGCAGGCAACCACTGGAGGATGCAGCCACAGGGAGCATCCCTGAGCCCAGAGAGACCAGGCACAGGCAGGGATTTGGGGAATGAAGGAATCTGCCCTCCCAGGGCATAGCAGGATGTGCCAGGTGAGCTTTTCACCCAGACACACCTGGAGTTTCTAAGGGCAAATTCATTTACCAGAGCTTCCCACAGCACTTGGCATTGGTCAGACCACGGCATCCATTTGGGAATGACAAAGTGTTCCTGCTTTCCTTGAGGCTGGATCTTCAGAGCCTCATCCAGAGACCCTTCAGAGCTTGCTGAGGTCTCTCAGCACAGCACTGACATCAGACCTTGGCAAGCTATTTTAGGTTGCCCTTTCTTAATGCCTGGGAAGAAGTGTGAGCATCACATCAGAAATCCAATGGAAATTTTGAATCTTCCTTCTCAATGACATTTTGGCATCTTTAGGAATTTGCCAGGTGTCTTCCTGGGCTTCAAAAGAGAGCTGTGTTGGATTTTGAGAGGTTTGAATGATAGCACAGAAGTCCTGAGGCAGACAAGTGACTCAGTGTTCCCATTATCCCAGGTGTGAGGCACCTGTGGAGTTCAGCATTCCAGCTCCATCTGCAGAAATAACTGCTGCAAACAGAGCTGGGTCTGCTTGTGCAACAGAGGAATGCAGTGCCAGGGTGGATTGCTACAAGAAACTGGCAGCTTCTTGGAAAAAAATCTGTTCTTTCCTAAAAACAGAAGGGGAAATCGTCACTGTGTCTGAGATGGAAAGGTTTTGGTGCAAACACCTGTCCCAGATTCTGAGTGGTGCAGGCTTTAAAAATCCCAATGTGGTCCATGTGGACATTGAATTGCCTCCTCCTGGAAACATTCCTGCTCTTCTGCTCTTACCACCATGACAACAGAAATCTTGGACAGCTTCTGACCAACCCAAACCATTTCCACTTCCACACACCCTGAGGATACGAATGGGAAAGCTTTTGGGGTGTGACATTTCCCATAATTTCCCATTCCCACCTTTGCCCAGTGCTGTCAGTGATGTACCTTTCTCACCTGAGAACTATGAGATGTCCCTTCTCCTTGCCCTGTTCCCTTCAGGAATGCCCAGGGCAGTCTGAAATCTGATGTGAGCGGTTAGAGGTGCTCCTGGGAAGGAGTTTTGGTTAAATCAATAGAAACATATCTAATATCCCATCTCTCCCTGCCCTCTGGCAGTCTGAAGCCATTCCCTGTGTCCTGTCCCTCCATCTCTGGTAAAGAGTCTCTCTCCATCCTTCTTGAGGCTCCTTCATGTCCTGGAAGGTCACAATTCAGTCACCTCAGAGCTTCTCCTCTCCGGGCTGAACAATCCCAGCTCTCCCAGCCTTTCCTCCCAGCAGAGCTGCTCCATCCCTCTGATCATCCTGGAGCCTCCTCTGGACTCTCCATCAGCTCCAGCTCCTTCCTGTGCTGGGGCAGCTCTGTAGGTTGGGTCTTGTGATTAGAGGGGCAGAATCACCTCCCTCGATCTGCTGCTTCCATCTCCTTCACTTTCTTACCTTCATCTCTTTGTCCCCTTTCCTCCTTCTCCCTTCTCCTTTCTCCCATCCCTCCCAAGTCTCACCCTCCGTTCTCTTTCCTACTCATCCCTGGCTCTGGGTTGGAAATGGGAGGAAAGAACCATGCAAACCTGCTCTGTGCTCTGCCAAGATCCAGCCTGAAAAGTCAGAGAATCTCCTGGAAATATTTGATGGTCTATGCCTGAAACTGAGGAATTAGGGCAGGGCAGTGCCACCCCACTGGACTGAGACCTTGGGGACAACATTGGAGTAACCCCAGCAGCACACACAGCTCACCTCTCTGGCTGCATCCAGGTGTATCCAGGTGTATCCAGCTGCATCCAGCTGTCCCTGCTGGGTCCCATTGCTCCAGGTCCATTGCCTGCTCTGAGTGACAGGAAGCAGAACACCCAGAGTGAGCAGCTTTGTCCCTAGGAAGGGAATATTTCCCATTAGGATCTGAAAGCACACTGTGATACTGACTGCTGTCCCTGGAAAGGTTTGGGCTCCCCAGGGTCTCATTCCCTCCCTCCTGCATTCCAGGGGCAATGGAATCCCTGCAGAGGCTGTAGCAGAGCAGAGACCTGCCCAGAGCTCCCAGCTCTTCCTTTGCTTCTGAGACAATTGTGATGATGATGACGATGATGATGATGATATCTCCAGCTCCAATTAGTTCACGTTTTGGGGGTTAATCAATGGCTTGCACCAGCTGCATGTCCAAGTGCAGGGTGTGAGACCCACAGCTCTGTGATGTGTGTGACCTCTGGCCCTGGGCTCTCAACATTTACAGCTGAGCAGCACTTGCACATTAATGCCTTGAATATCCAATTCCATAGGTCTGGAATACCCAATTCCATAGGCCTGGAATGCCCAATTCCATAGGCCTGCAATACCCAATTCCATGTCTTTCCTCTCCTTCAAGTATTTCCTCTCCTTCCAGTAACACACAGAAGTCAAGAGGCACAAATTCAAGAAGTTCAGCAACACAAAAGCTCCCACCAGGAAGTGAGTGGGATGGAGGATCTCCTGCAGTTTGTGGTCCCCATGAGCCTTGGATTTAGAGCCTTTGGAGGTCATTCCCCACCCCACAGTGCCATGGATATGGGCAGGAGCATTTTCCAGGAGTGCAGCTCACAACATGATTGCCACCATTGGCACTGCAGCTCAGGCACAGCCCAAATTCCCCATGGACATGAATTCCCAGCCTGAGGAATGGGCTGGGCAGGTGAACCTCCCCTGGGCCACCCACAGGTCACACAGTGCTTGTGACGAGTCTGTGACAGAGCTGCAGATCAAATGGGGATTCCCATTTTTCCCTGGTGGATTCCCAATCCCACCAGGACCATTGGAACCTCCAGCCTGCCCAGATCTGTGCTCTGGTCCCAGGTGTGACCCTGGCAGTGACCAGCTGCTCCTTCCCGGGGAGATGTCACAGTGAGAGTGACCTCTCTGGGAAAAACAGGCCGTTTTGGTGTATTTGTGTTTCTTGAGGTTCCTTTTTAACATCCTGGTGTATTTAATGTTGAGTTCCTCCAAATGAAAGAGACACAGTTCCTGCTCAAAACAAGTTGGGACTTCAACAAGCTCTCACCTAAAAATAGGATAAAATAATAGGAGTCCAGACTGAAGTGTTTGACTGGACTGTGGGATTCTTTTATTTTCTTTCTTATCATCAGGCAACAAATCCATAGAATTGTAGAATATCCCGGGTTGGAAGGGAACCACAAGGATCATCAAAGTCCAACCCCTAGCCCTGCACAGATATCCCAACAATCCCACCCTGTGCATCCCTCAGAGCTGTGTCCACTTCCTTTTTGCGCCATTTCAGCCCCAGTTTCCAGCCAGCTTTGCAGGAGCCCCCAAAGCTGGAATTAAAGAGCAAGGTGTTGATGTCTGTTCCCTTTTCCTCGCAGGTCAGGCCCAGAGAGGCAAATCTGACCCAGTCAGCAGCTGGAAGTCCCTTAAAGCCAGCAGAGATGGAGACAGCAGAGTCTCCAATAGCTGGACTTTGATGTTGCCCTCACTGCCAGTTCCCTGAGCACAGGGGGTGTTGCTGTGGGGTGACACAGGGTGGGAGCAATTCCACAGCTCTGAAAGGGAAGGATTGCATTTGGGGTTGGGCTGTGTGAGCTCAGAAGAGCCTCAGGACTGCATGGGTAGAAAATAAAGCCATGAGGATGAGTGACATTGCCACAACCAGCCCAGAAACCCCTGATTTCCTCCTAAAACCTGCCTTAACTTTAGGAAAAAATTCCCCAAACCAAACTGGAGCCTAAATTGCTTCTTCCTTCCAAACAGTTCATCTATTTCTCTCTATACTCAATTTCATTCACCTTTTTACAAGATACTCAGCAAGGGAGGCCAGGCACAGGCACTCTGGGGGGGTTCCCTAGTGACCAGAGTTCATTGTTGGTCATTAGTGTCACCCCTGTCAGAGCTGTGACAGGACTGTCATGTTCACGAGGCCACCAGCCCTAAAACCAGCAAAATAAACAAACAAACAGCAAACTCAACCCAGGAAGCAGCAAAACGAATGTCTAGCTCAGACTAGACAGCTCAATGTGCCATTAGCAATCATTACCAAATCTGGCTGTTTTAATTAGTTTGGGATCTCTTTCAGTTTTGAATCCACTCAGTGTTTTTCCTTCTCAGGCTTCCCAGTTTGCCACATTGTCCCCATTTCACAATTCCCTCCCAGGATAGCAAGTTCATTGCATTAAGCTCTGGTGCACAAATCCAAAATCCAAATTTCAGATACTGGAACAGACCAAAGCAGTCCATGCTGGGGGTGGAATCAGCGACCATTCCCATGGCAAGGAAAAGCCAATGAGCCACACCTTGGCTACAGAGTGAGGAACATTCATGGAATCATGGAATGATTGGGGTTGGAAGAGACTTAAACCCCAGCCATGGCAGGGACACCTTCCACTGTCCCAGGCTGCTCCAAGCCCTGTCCAGCCTGGCCTTGGACACTGCCAGGGATCCAGGGGCAGCACAGCTTCTCTGGGCACCCTGTGCCAGGGCCTGCCCACCCTCACAGGGAACAATTCCTTCCCAATATCCCATCCATCCCTGCCCTCTGGCAGTGGGAAGCCATTCCCTGTGTCCTGTCCCTCCATCCCTTGTCCCCAGTCCCTGTCCAGCTCTCCTGGAGCCCCTTTAGGCTCTGGAAGGGCTCTGAGATCACCCAGAGCCTTCTCTTCTCCAAGGGAACACCCCCAGCTCTCCCAGCCTGGCTCCAGAGCAGAGCTGCTCCATCCCTTGGATCATCCTGGTGCCTCCTCTGGACTCTCTCCAGCAGCTCCAGCTCCTTCTGATGTTGTTCCCCAGTGCTGGGGCAGCTCTGCAGGTTGGGTCTCACCTGAGTGGGACACAGGGGCAGAATCCCCCTTCCCCTCCCTGCTGCCCACACTGGGGCTCAGCCCAGGGCATGGGGGATTTCTGGGTCCCAGCTCTGCCCCACAACACCCCAAATCCTTCTCCCAGGGCTGCTCCCTCTGCTCATGCCCAGCCTGTGTTGGCACTTGGGATTGCCCTGACACATGTGCAACCCTTTTCACGTGGCCTTGTTGAACTCCATGAGGTTCATGAGCCTCTTGAACTTCACCTTGAACTTCAGCACAGCCTCACCTCCCAGCCTGCCCAGCTGCTGCTCCAGCCTGGCCAAGGCTGCACCATCACAGAGCTCCTGAGGCCTTGGGGAAGTCTGGAGAGATCATTTATTGATCAATCAAAGGTGGTTTTGGGAGACAGAGCTGTGTGTTGTGGCAGAGCTGGCTCTGAGTGCTCCCATCAGCTCCTCAGTCAGACAGAGGTGATCAGTGACACAAGGGGCTCTGGGGCTGTCCTGCTCTGGCTCCTCACTCAGGGAAAGTCTCCATCTGTATCACTGCCCTGGGGAGCTCGTTAGCCCCCAGGCAGCTGCTGTTAATGATCCCTGAGCAGGGCAGGGACAGGGATCTCCCCACCAGCCAAGGGCTCTGTGCAGTCCCTGAGCTCCCTGCTCTGTGCTGGGAACACTATCAGCTCCTGCCCTGCTCCCCTCAGCCCTGGCTGCCCCATTCCCGAGGGAGGAGTTGTTTCCTGAGCAGAACCAGGTCTGTGTGTTGGCCCTGGGAAGCTTTTCCCTGGGATGTGGCAGGAGCTTTGCACAGCTGGCTTGAGGCAAAGGGGTTGGATGGGATTTTCTGCTGTTTGTGGTGGTTTTAGGACTCAGGTGGATGGTGAGTTCTGGTGGGAATGGACAGCCCAGCCACTCCCCAGGAGATCCTGGACCTGCAGCCTTTCCCACATCCCCAGGGTGCCTTCCCAGGAGGGTGTTCCAGACTGGGAACAGACATTCCTGGTGTCCTTCCTGCTGTCCTTTCCTGTCCCTCAGCCTGTCCTGGCCCAGGCAGTGCCTCTGGGGGCTGCAGGCACTCCTGCCACAGTGGAGTTATTCCTTTGGGTGCCTCTGGATCACCTGGGATCCCAGGCCACCTCTCACCCCACATTTCAGAGCCCAAACAGGACATGCTGGCACCTCCTGAACATCAGGGCTGCTCAGTACCTTGGAATGCAGGATGTGCCTGGGAAGGACTTTGCTTTTCCCAGCCTGGTCACTCACTGTGGTTGGATACCTTCAGTTCAGTGATGAGAGCACTTCCTAGGAGTGGAACTCCATGTTTTCCTGGGATCACTTCTTCCTCTTCCTCACTTTGCTCTCTCTTTCCTTAGCCACCCTTTTATGGAATTCCAATACTTTTCCCTGGATAAGAGTTATTTCTCTGCCCTGGAGTAGAGATTTGCATGGCTGTGGTGCCCAGACACTGCTGGAATTGTGCAGTTTTACAGAATTCCTTTGAAGTTTGGCCCAAGAGCCTCCATTCCTGCATTCCCTTCATGTTTAGCAGCTTGGGCATCTCAGCTCTCCCCCTGAGCACTGGGATATGGGATCCCAGCCTCTGGATCAAGCTGATCCTGGCAGAGATCAGGAATAAGACCCCTTGATTCAGCTTGCTGGGGATGCTTCCCCTGCTGCCTGCTCTCCATTCAGGAGCACTCAGCTCCCAAGGGAATCCAAGAGCATCTGAATCCAGAGCTCCACGCAGGGCCAGGGGTGATGTGCAGACCTAATTTCCCTGGAATGATATCTGAGCAGATCTGGACAGCTTTAGTCAGACCCAGCTGACCCTTGCAAAGGCATTTGACATCAGGAAATGTTTATCTCCAACCTTCAATCCCTGCTGGGACATTCACTCCTCAATGCTTCCCCTCCACCAGGGAAAAGCAGGTTCTGCCTCCCCTCTGCTGATACCCTTGAAGCCTGTGAGGTGTGATCAGCTCTCCCTCTGCCCTTAATCACTTCCCTTAGCCTATATAATTAAATTCCATCAGGTATTGCAGCTAATTTTTGAGGAGCTCCCAAAGAACAAAAGGCAGCTCGGTCGCAGGCAAAGAGAACAAATTAATTAGGAGGGGAATATTAGGCCCTGTCGAAATGAGATCAGCAAAGCTCCAGCAGAAGCAGCACAGCTTGCCTGGCTGTGATGCTCCCCAGCCCTGAGCAGCTGCTCAGCTCCAGGGGTACAGAGTGTTCGGGGACAGCAGGGCAAGGGGACAGGGCTGGGAACAGCCCTGCTGAGAGCCACTCCCGGGAGTCATCCCAAAGCAGGACACAGGGAGTTGCTGCTGCTGAGGCTCATTACCAACAGCACAGGCTGGGCCACCAGATTCCTTCAGTGTGATCTGGGAGTGGCTCCCTGTCCTATCCCTGCAGATCTGACCCCGATAAAAGTGGGTGTTACTTGAGTGTTCAGCATTCCAGGGATCCAGGGACAGCCACAGCTTCTCTGGGCAACTCTGCCAGTGCTTCCCCCACCTTCATGGGGAGGAATTCCTTCCCAATATCCACTCTAACCCTGTCCTCCTTCACCTTAAGGCCTTCCCCCTTGTCCTGTCACTGCCCTTGTGAAAAATCCCTCTCCACCCTTCCTTCCTGAAATCCCCTTGGGGGCTGAAGGGCTCAGGGCAGGAATGTCTGGGTGTTGGTTATCTGCAGCTCTGCCAAAGCCTCACTGCTCCCTGCTGAGCTGAGGAGCTTTCCACACCTGTGTGCCCTGGGAAGCCCTGGGCTGGGGACATGTCCAGGTGTCCCCTCTGGCTGGGGACATGTCCAGGTGACCCCTGGTGCACAGCCAGAGCTGTAGTCCCCCCGTGTCAATGGAATTGCTGCTGCTGGGAGCTGGCAGAGGGGAGGCAACAGCCAGGCAGCTCCTCCTGATCCCTGCATGGAACCCTCAGCCTCCCTCCCCTTCTGTCATGAAGACAAAAAGCAGCAGCACCAGAAGGCTCATGAGCACTTCAGAACCATTCCAGACAGGAATCCTCAGGAATTCGCTGCTCTCTGTCTGTTCAATGCCTCCTTTGCCACTTTTCCCCAGGCTGCTCTTCCCCACAGCATTAAGGGTGTGGCTGGGCTCAGAGGAGATCCAGGATAGATAAAGGGTTGATTTCTCTGTGGTTCTGCAAGAAAAGGAACTCTTTCCCTTTGCTCTTCCACCTGCAAAGAGGGAAGTCCTTCATCACTCCCATCACCTGCTCAGCCACCTTGCCTGCCTCATGAATTCTTGTTTCCATTGCCTCACTAAGTTCTATTCTCTTCTGTCTTTCAAAAGAAAGTTTTCTCCCATCTTAACCGGAAATAAAAAAGCAAATATTAATAGCCAAACCTCATTTTTATTGACAAACCTGTGTTTTTCCATCCTGTGCCCCTCCTGCTCCTCATGGTGGGATCAGTCCCTTCAGAAGATGACTAAGACATACTCACAGTCATTTCCTCTCCTTTTATCCCTGTTTTTTCCAGACATTTCCTGAGCTCCTGTGCTTTAAACTCAGCTCTGCAGAGTGAACCAAGGCAGCAGCAGGTCCATCCCCTTTTACTCCCCTACCCAGAAGGAAAATTCAGTTGTCATCATCCTTCTCCCCTGAAAGTCATCCCACTTCAGGCTGCAGTCAATGTGCACATGGACCGTGTATTCCTAAAAATTCTGTTTGTTGAGGCGTAATTTCATGAGCCAGATGCGTTTGGGGAGTGTAGCTGAGGTTTTGTAGCTTCTTCAAGAAGACGAATGTGAATGTGGAAATGTTCAGCACTTCTGAAATTAATATCTCCAGCTTGAATTAAAAGTGCAGCTTTAAAGGCAGTTAAGGATGCAGGGATGAAGCAGCTTCCCTCAGTTATCTCAGGAGATGTTATTACTTGGAAACGAAGGGCTGGAGTTGCACAAAATCCCAACACCAGACTCACAGGTCCTGTGTTTGATCCTTTTCCCTGGAGACTTCCCCTTTTCAGGACTGGAGGTGCCACTGGAATCTCCCAGCTGAAATAAAGAAAAACCCCACAGCAGTGAGTGGGTGTGCAGCTCTGTCCTGTTTGTCCCCTGGCCACTGGAAATGAGCCAAAATCTTCCAGAGAGGGAATGTGACAATCAAATTGTAGAAATAAATAGGTAAATTATATAACAACAACAACAATAATAGTAGGGGCAGTTGCCCCAGGTTAGAACAGGACCGTGAAAAAATATATAATACTAGTGATAATAATAATAATAATAATAATAATATTATTATTATTATTTTCAGGGTCCTATTCTGACCTACAGTAGTAGTAGAAGTAGTATTCTTCTTCTTTCTTCTTCTTCTTTCTTCTTTTCTTCTTTCTTCTTCTTCTTCTTCTTCTTTTATTATTATTATTATTATTATTATTATTATTCAGGAGCAGTGGCCCCAGGTCAGAACAGGATTCTGGAAGAACAAAAAAGAAAAAAAATAATAATGCTGCAGGTCAAATTAGGACCTTTCTCTTCCCAAATGACTGAGCTGTGGCTGCCTCTAGGTCCCTTGAGGTCCCTGGAGTCCCCCAAGGTCACCTTGGCTCTGCCACCACTGTTGGTCACCTCGGAGCAAAGCAGAGCACAGGATGTGTTCTTTGGAGCTGGGACTTCCCAAAGTCCCATTTCTTGTGGGAAGCTCAAATGTGTAAAAACAGCAGTGCTTGCTGCTGCCCTGACATGGACAGAAATCCAAGAGGAACAGCCTCAGGCTGGGCCAGGGGAGGCTCAGCTTGGCCAGCAGCAGGAATTTCTCCATGGAAAGGGTGCTCAGGCCTTGGCAGGAGCTGCCCAGGGAGGTTTGCAGTCCCCATCCCTGCAGGTGTCCCAGGAAGGCCTGGAGGTGGCACTGAGTGCTCTGGGCTGGGGACAAGGTGGGCATTGGGCACAGCTTGGATGGGCTTGGAGGGATTTTCCAACCTCAGTGATTTGGGATTCTGTGATGGCTTTGAGCATAAATAGGGCAAGAGACTCTGAGTTCCCCACGGAGAGGAGGAGAGGGAGGACTGGAGGTGTCCCAGCAAGTGGAGTTTCAGCTCTGTGAGGCAGAAATGCAGTCAGAGTGAGCCCTGGGCAGTGCCACCTCCAGCATGGCACAACCAGGGGCACTGGGAGCTGCCAGCAGAGCAGCAGCACCAGCAGAGGCTCAGCCCTCACCTGCTGGGATAGCTCATGGGGCAGCAAATCCAACAGTGCCGCAGGAAAAGCAGCCAAGATATTCATGAGATAATTAATTAATATGGTTTCTCTAAATGTGTCAACCAAAAGGCTTTATGTGTATTGAAGCTGGCATTTGCTCTGCCTGGAAACTTTTTAATTTCTTCCTTACTGATCTGGGAATTAGGGCTGGGAGAAGGGAAGCAGATTTATGACCAGGCTGTATGGATAGAGCTCTGCACATCCTCCAGAGCCAAAGGAGCTCACCTTTGGTGTGGAGCTGAGTGTTTATTGTTAATTAATGTTTTAATGTTCTCATCAAAGCACTAGAAATAGTTAACAGAGCTCACAGTTCAAATTAATATGGAAAGACTCACTTATTCCACCCTTTAAATGGATCTGTAAAGTTTATTTACTGGCCTTGGGGCTCTGGAATTGTGCTCATTCCTGCCATGTTGGGTCATCCCTTTGTCACCACCTGGCTTGGTAAGGCTGGTGTCACCTCTGTCCCCGAGGGAGCCAGCCGGGGTGGGTGACACTGTGGGGATGTCACAGCAACCAGAGCAGCCCATCCCATCCCATCCCAACCCATCCCAGCCCAGCCCATCCCAGCCCATCCCAACCCAGCTCAGCCCAACCCAGCCCAGCTCAGCCCCACAGCCAGGGGCAGTGCAGGGCTGGGGATCTCCCTGGAAACAGCACCAGCCCCACTCAGCACCAGGGGCTGTGCCTGGCAGGGACAGAACCACCCAGGGCTGTCCCAGAGCCACCCAGGGCTGTCACAGAGTCACCCAGAACAGTCACAGAGTCACCCAGAGCAGTCACAAAGCCACCTAGGGCAGTCACAGCACCCAAGGCTGTCATAGAGCCACCCAGGGCAATCTCAGAGCCACCAAGAACAGTCACAGAGTCACCCAGGGCAGTCTCAGCCCCCAGAGCCACCCAGGGCTGTGGTTCTGCCAAGACACCTCGGAGCTCATGGCTGCTTTGATGCTTCTCCCACCATCAGCTCTGTCACAGCCCTGCAACTGCTCCCTGGAGATTTCTGCCAGGGAACTGCTGCCTCTGCCTTTCTTCTTTTTCTTTTTTCTTTTCTTTTTCTTCTGCGTTTCTTTTATTTTCCCGTTTTTCTGTTTCTTTCCCTTCCCTGCTGTTCAGTAAGCAGGGAGGATGGCTAAGGACCACTCCCAGCAGCCCAGCAGACATTCCTGCCCTGGAGCCTGACAGGAATCCCCTGTCAGCTGGGATGGGTTTAAATACAAATGAATTCTGAGGTCACCAAACCCCCCTGGTGCCCAGCCGTGCCAGCACAGGGGATGTGGGACAATGACACTCTGTGGATGTCACCGCTGCCTTTGTGGGGCCACATGGATAAAGGATGGGCCATGGGCACTCCAAAGCTCCCTGGGCAGCTCCTGCCAAGGCCTGAGCACCCTTTCCATGGAGAAATTCCTGCTGCTGGCCAAGCTGAGCCTCCCCTGGCCCAGCCTGAGGCTGTTCCTCTTGGATTCAGTCCATGTCAGGGCAGCAGCAAGCACTGCTGTTTTTACCCATTTGAGCTTCCCACAAGAAATGGGACTTTGGGAAGTCCCAGCTCCAAAGCCCCAGCCTGGTGTTTAACAGTCTGCCAGGAGGGAAGAGTGGCCTGGAGTTGGCAGAAAGGAGTTCAAGCTGACTCTTCTGAGGGCTGAGATGGCCTGGAGGCACTGAGCTGGGTGAAGCTGTGTGCACAGGGCTGGAAAGCTGCAGCAGTTAGTGGTGACTGATATTCTCTGTCCAGAACACCTTAAATCAACCTGCAGGGATTGCTGCCTTCCCCAGGATGACACAACACTCCTCAGCCTCTGGTTTAGACTTTCCCTGAGGTTGTGAAGTATATGTGAGTGCTGAAGGTGAGAGAAGGAGCTCAGGGCCTGAGAAAGGAACCAGAAGGAGAATTTTTCTCGTTCCACTGAGTCACAGAATCCCAGAATGGTTTGGGTTGAAAGGGACCTTGAAACTCATCTTCTTCCAACCCCAGCCATGGCAGGGACACCTTCCACTGTCCCAGGCTGCTCCAAGCCCTGTCCAACCTGGCCTTGGACACTGCTAGGGATCCAGGGATTCTCTGGGCATCCTGTGCCAGGGCATCCCATAAAATGTACTGAAAGTGCAAACAAATCAAAGCTATGAAATATCTCTACAGAATCACAGACCCACAGAATTTCTGGGTTGGAAGGAACCCACAGGGATCATCCAGTCCAACTCCTAGCCCTGCACAGACACCCCAATAAAACAGTTTTGCAGAAGTGGCTTCCCACTGCCAGAGGGCAGGTTAGATGGGATGTTGGGAAGGAATTTTTGGCTGTGAGGGTGGGCAGGCCCTGGCACAGGGTGCCCAGAGAAGCTGTGGCTGCCCCTGGATCCCTGGCAGTGTCCAAGGCCAGGTTGGACATTGGGACTTGGAGCAGCCTGGGACAGTGGAAGGTGTCCCTGCCATGGCAGGGGTGGCACTGGAGGGGCTTTAAGGTCATTCCAACCCAAACTACACTGGGATTCTGTGAAGGGCAACATCCACAGGGCTCCTTCCTCCTGCTGTGCTGCAGAGCAAAGGGGTGACTTTTAGTGACTTTAGGGGCTTTTAGGTTTGCCTTTTGGGAAGCTTTAGAGCTCCAAACCACTCATGTATCCCTGGGGAGAAGCAGCCCATGGGAGCAGGGCTGTCCCAGCCCTTCAGTGGGTTTTGTGCTGCCCAGAATACTCCAGCTTTTGGAGAGCTGCAGAGGGGCTGTGTTTTATTTTCTTACCCATTTAATCCCCTCCTTCTGAAAGTGCTTTTATCCGAGCAGAGTATGAGCTCATGACTGTATTTCTGTCAGCCCACATTGCTGGGGAGACCCTCGAGCGCTGCACTCCTGGGCTTTGCTTTCACAGAGTCATTTTTTAAAGTTAACACAACCTAAAAGTGCTGTTTCCTGAAGCCTCTTCCAGCCTTTTCCAGCACACAGGAGGGTTCAAAGTCAAGGACAGCTGCTGTAGTTAATGGAGTAAACAATTAACAAAGGAGATGTTCCCTGGGCCACTGCAGCCAGCACAGCTTTTAGCTTCACTTTCTCCAGCTTTTCCAGTGCCAGGCAGATCCAGGAGTCCAAGCTGGCCTGGTGCAGCTCAGTGCTCTGGGTTTGGCTGGCTCTGCTGGGCAGTAAGTGGGCATATTCCTGGCAGGGCTGCCCGTTTGGACTGCTCCACAGCCTGTGCCAGGGAACTGTTCCCCATCCTCGTGTTGGGAACTCTTCCAGGATGCGTCATTTTCCATAAAGCCCAGCTCCTGGCCAATAATTTGAGTTGAAAGTTCCAGGATTCAGTTGTGAACAGGGAGCTTTTACCTGGCCTGGTTGCAAGGAAGGGTGGAAGAAGTGATGCAAATGCCCCCTGAAGGCTGATAATGCAAAAGTCACACTGAAATAAATCAAAAGGCAAAGTAAGGATCTCTCAGTTTTCCAGCTGGAATGATCCTCTTGCTCTATTTTGAACCCAAATTCCCTCTTGGCTGGGGAGTGATCCTGGCCTGAGCTGTTCCTGTGTTTCCTGAGGCAGTTATGCAAGGGGAGCCCAGCCAGCCCTGGGGCACAGGAACACTCCAACCCCTGGGAACCTGCAGGGATCAGAGCTCCTTTGCCCCAGCAGAGCTTTCCCAGGTGCCCTGGGCAGAGATCCAGGAATGGGATGGACAAAGCCAGCCCAACCTCTGTCCAGCACTGACCATAGCCATGTGTCCCCATGGGGTGATTTCAGCAGAGTTTGGGCTCAGCACTCCCCTGGCATGGAGACGAACCTGGACGAAGCAGGAAGGGATGTTCCAAGGGCTTGGCAGGAGGGAAAGGGGCATAAGGGAAGAAATGCTTTTGAAAGAGGGTGAAATGATGGGTTGTCACATTTACTGCTCTCCACAATCCCTGAGAGGAGGGTGCAGCCAGGGGGCTCTGCTCCCAGGGAACAACAGGACAGGAGGAAAAGGCATCAAGTTGTGCCAAGGGAGGTTAAGATTGGATAACAGGGAAAATTTCTTCATGGGAAGGGTTGCAAAGCCCCAGAACAGCATGCCCAGGGGGGTCAGCAAATGCAGGTGTGGCACTTGAGGCCATAGTTTAAATGGTGAAAATGGTTAGTGGTTGGACTTGGTGATCACAGAGGTTTATTCCAACCTTAATATTCCTGTGATTCTGTAATTCCTGGGACAGGGAACTTGGCTGTCGTTAGTCTCCCAGTGTGATTTAAGCTAGAGAATATCTGTAGGACACGGAAAAATCTGATATTCCCTGCACTGATTTGGACTTCATCCTGTTCATGTCTGGCTGTGCAACACTGACAGCTCACCCCAAGTACCACTGAACTCCTTCCAGCTGCTTTTTTGTGCACATGTTCCTGCCCTGGACAGGCAGCAATGCCAGAAGGATGGTGTTAAACAGGCAAAACTCAATGGTGGAGCCCTTGCTGTGTTGTTTTCTGACAAGTGTGAGAGGTGCCAGCTGGCTTCTGCTTTTTGGGCTGTTTGGAGAAGGAAAACGGGGATGTTTGATGTCTCAGTGACATCCCTGGGATGTCCCTTATCTCTGTAATCTCTGTTAAACTGCGGCCCAAGAGGAACCCCAAGGTGCCTGAGCTGGCTGCAAACACTTCCTTTAGTCCTGTAGGAGTGTCTGACACTCACAGATTCCTGAGACTTCCCCCATATTGGATGGGAGGTGCTGCTGCCTGCCCTGGGCACCTCTCGGGCAGGAATTCATCGGTTTGGATTTGGAGCTGAGCCTCCCTCACATTCCAAGGTCCCCCCGGGTGAGTGGCAGGACAGAGGGTGGTGCAGAGCACCCTGCAAACACCTCCTGCCCTTTTGGCAGCTCCTGCCCTCGGTCTAGGGCTGTTTCCTGTGTAAAACAGCTCCAAAGGATCACTCCTGCTCTGTTATGTGGGAAACAACCCCGAAAGGATCACTCCAGTAGGAATGAGCAGCATCCAGAATCAGGGAGGCTGTGAATCCTCCATCCAACCCCCCAAAATAAAAGGATTTTTTCTTTTCCAACAGAGATCTGTCTGACAACAATAATGAGGAGCTGGATGTAAGGACTCCTCCCTGGCTGCAGGGCTTTTTCCCCAAGGCAATTTGTGAGGAGGCTGAGGTCAGACCTCTGTGCATCTTGCAAAAGTCTGTCCATGCCAGTCCCTGTCTGCCCTTCTCGGGGTGATGTAATCTGTGCTCAGTAATAACATTTCCAAGAGGTGGATAACAGCATTTTAGTTCAGCTCTAATAATTCTGTTAAAGCAGGGCTGGGGTTGTAATTGCAGTTTGTGGCTGAGGTTGTTCCATATGTGTGTTCTGTAGGATGCCATTGTAATGAAATGTTCCCTCGCTGCTCAGTGCCCTGAAGAATTTGCCTTCATTGTGTGACAGGCAGAGCACTCTGCTCTCTGCCTTGGCTGTGCCTTGCAAACTCAGCAGAGGGGGGAAGAAGTGAAATTTCACCTTGTTTCAATCTCTGCTGGGAATCTGAAGTTGTGTAAGTGTTCAGCTAGGTTTGCTTTGTGTCACAGCTCTGCTCTTTTCCTGGGAGCATGTGCTGAGTCCAGGGCCTTGCAGGCATTGGAGCACATGGAGCTGAGCCTGAGCCAGAGCAGGGAGCAGAAGAGTAGGAACAGCCTCTTCCAGAAGGTCACACACAGTGCTCTGGAGCAGCACTTTAAATGTGATCCTAGCCAGGAGAAACAGAGATACAAAATCTGTGTGCACAGGGAGTGCTGTGGGATCAGGCAGGGGTGGCTGCTGTGCTTTGGGAACAGATTTGGCTGTGGGATCCCATCAGGGGCAGTTCTGGGGCAGGGGATTCATTCCCAAACCCCTCAAAATGTGCAGGCAGGGACTCCTGGGAGAACAAGGACATGGAGGGGCCATGGCTGCTGCACTGGGGGGTGACAGGATGGGGACACTGCTGGGGATGAGCAGAGGGAGCAGCCCTGGGAGAAAGATCTGGGGTGCTGTGGGGCAGAGCTGGGATCCAGAACCCCCCTGTGCCTCGGGCTGAGCCCCAGAGTGGGCAGCAGGGAGGGGAGGGAGGATTCTGCCCCTGTGCTCAGGTGAGACCCCACCTGCAGAGCTGCCCCAGCACAGGGAGGAGCTGGAGCTGCTGGAGAGAGTCCAGAGGAGGCACCAGGATGTTCACAGGGATGGAGCAGCTCTGCTGGGAGGAAAGGGTGGGAGAGTTGGGATTGTTCAGACCGGAGAGGAGAAGCTTTGGGGTGACCTCATTGTGGCCTGAAGGAGCCTAAGGGGAGCTTTCAAAAAAGATGGAGAGAGATTGTTTCCAAGGGATGGAGTGACAGGACACAGGGAATGGCTTCAGACTGACAGAGAACAGATTTAGATTGGAGAGTGGGAAGGAATTGTTCCCTGTGAGGGTGGGCAGGCCCTGGCACAGGGTGCCCAGAGAAGCTGTGCTGCCCCTGGATCCCTGGCAGTGTCCAAGGTCAGGCTGGACAGGGCTTGGAGCAGCCTGGGACAGTGGGAGGTGTCCCCAGGGGTGGGGCTGGAAGACCTTTAAGGTCCCTTCCAATCCAAACTATTTTGTTTCCATGAAAAATCCCTGAAGTATGAAAGAAAATGAAAACCACTCAGTTTACAGCAGTTTTCTGAGGAATTCAGCATTTTTTAGCTCTCTCACCGTAGGGCAGAGTGTAAATCCGAGGTTCAGCCCCGTCAGGGTGAACATTTTGGATCAGTTCCAGGAGCTGCTTCCCAGCCCGTGGGACAGGCAGCTCTCAGCTCTCTCAGCTCTCTCAGCTCTGGGCTGAGCCCTCTCTGGCAGCGCTGATCTCACTCCAGCAGCTCCAAAGGACTTTCAGCACCTTGGAGAGAGCACGGCTGGAGGCAGAAAGGAGGCGAACAGCCCCAGTGGAAAAGGAAACAGGGAATTTCCTGGTGTGGCAAAGCCCTGTCTGTGCTCCCACTGCTCTGCCGGGCACCTGCTCTTGGGTTTGCTCCAAGGGACTCTTCACTGCCAGTAGGAAATATCCTGCTCAGGATGGGATTATGGCAAATAAATTGAATAACAACACCTGGATTTGGCCCTCCAGCAGCCCCCAAGGCACTTTGGTAAGGAAAGGGAAGGAAAAGCTGTGTCCCAGAATTTTGCAAAGCTGAGAGAAATGATTACAAGTGAGCAGGAATTAAAAAAAAACAAAAACCAAACAACCAAAAAACCAAAAAGCAGACATAGCATCCTATAATATATCCGTGAAAAGGGAAAAGTCATGCTACTTGAAGTCTGCAAATTCAAGTTTCTCCTGGGAAAATGTAACTCCTGTTCAAATGCTAATGGCTCGTTATCACAGGGATGTTTTAATTGAACTACAATGTTCCATAAGCAGGGGCAGAACAAGGTTCAGAGAGCAAATGGCTGATGAACAATCTTCAATCTGCCAGTAAATGTTTGCTTTTTTTATAAACTTCCCCTTCTTGATCTCTGTCTTAAGCAGATTCTCCGAAGGGACTTGTCAAAGACAGCTGATTTCAGCTGGAGGTAGCAGCAATATTTGTGTGGCTTTTTTATCCTGCTTTAAACCAGGAAATTTATGGCAGTCGCCAGAGTAGCTGGCCCTGAGTGCACAGAAATTCCTGGGATTCCAGCAAAGATTGGCTCATTGGGAAGCAAAGGTGCAGAATATTTTGGAAGAGTGGTAAAGAAAAGGAAATCCAATTGGGAATTGCAGCCTCAGAGCTCTGCCACCCTTTTCCAGGAATCCATAATCCAGAGTTTGCAGGAGGGAGGTAGGAAGAAAAGACAAAGAGCCCATGATGTTTCCCATTGAAGTTGAAAATCCTTCTTTACTTTTTCTGGAAACTCTTCTCATGGAATTTCTGAGGGATGCCTCCACATTTGGAGGGTTTTGCCACCACCTCGCATTGCCACAGCTGTAAGGAGAAAACTGGGAGGTGCCATCACTCCCAAAGCTGTGCAAACACTTTGTGTGTGTTTGGTGACATTTCCAGGGAGCACTTGGCTGACCTTGACCAGAAAAAGAAATGTGTGGGAAGGGAGGGGGATGGCTTTTCTATTAGACAGGAATAAACATTTGTCAGAAATGTCAGCATCTCCTGCCTGCCCTGGGAGGTCCCTCTGAGGCTCTCCAGCACCATTCCAGGCATGGCAGAGCCTGTGCCAACCTCTCCTGGCCTGGCACTGCTGAGGACAGGAACTGGAGCTGCTGAGACCCACTGGGGCAGACTCAGGTGAGACCCAACCTACAGAGCTGACCCAGCACAGGGAGGAGCTGGAGCTGCTGGAGAGTCCAGAGGAGACACCAGGATGATCCAAAGGATGGAGCAGCTCTGCTGGGAGGAAAGGCTGGGAGAGCTGGGATTGTTCAGCTGGAGAGGAGAAGCTTTGGGGTGACCTCACTGTGGCCTTGCAGTGACCTGAAAGGAGCTGACAGGAAAGATAGGGGGAGAGTATTTACAAGGGATGGAGGGACAGGACACAGGGAATGGCTTCCCACTGCCAGAGGGCAGGGATGGATGGGATATTGGGAAGGAATTCCTCCCTGTGAGGATGGGCAGGCCCTGGCACAGGGTGCCCAGAGAAGCTGTGGCTGCCCCTGGATCCCTGGAAGTGTCCAAGGCCAGGCTGGACACTGGGGCTTGGAGCAACCTGGGATAGTGGGAGGTGTCTCTGTCCTTGGCAGGGGTGGCACTGGATGATATTTAAGGTCCTTTCCAGCCCAACCATTCCATGATTCCATGACATTTGGGGACGTTGGGGAGCAGCTGGTGTTTCCCCTCAGGCTATTCAGGGACCAGGAGGATTCTGCTGCCAGCAGCAATGCCCTGCAGAGCCACTGCCCACTGCTGGGTGCTGGGAGAGACAGACTCTCTCCAGAGGAAAGAGGGAAACTTCCCAGACTGAGGAGATCCCAAAGTATCTCTTGATTTACACGGAGTTGCCAGAGAGCCTGAAACTGGGTGGGAGCAACCAGCAATTGGTGTCAGTGTTTGGAAAGCAGAGCAGGGCTGTGGTATCTGTGAGAGGCAGCTGAGCCAGGCAGGACAGAGCCCCAGGCTGTTCCCACCTGGATCCTGGATGCTCTCCTGCTCTGCCCACAGCTGCCTGACCCAGCTCTGCTCCAGCCCAGCCTCTGGACCATCTGCCACCACAGCTCGGGCAGGAAATCAGGGAGAAGTGGAATTTCACAGGGACTGAGCTGCATTCCTGGCCCCCGAGGCCACCTCCCTTCCCTCCCCCTGCACCTATCTTATCTCTGCCTCGCCCTGAAATAACAGGAACAGAAAAATTAACAACATGGAAAAGGGAGGGGATGATAAAGAGTATCTGAAAAATTATCTGTGTCCTCATTTCAGAGCTTTGCATGGTAACAGGGAGGCAGGAGGGTTTTTTCTTTATTAGTGTATTAAAATATTAAAAAGCTGGGTGTCTCTTGAATCTACTGTGTTGTCGGGGCTGAGAAAGCTCTGAGGAAGTCTTTTGAGGAGTCTATTGCACTTGAGGAACTACCCAGGGATGCCATGCATGGAGCAGAGTGAATCAAAGCTAAAATCAAAGTTTGCTGTCCTGCTGCTCATGGGGCTGTTGGGTAGGGGTGACATTGGCACCTTGGGACAAAATCTCTGCCGCCAGGATGCTCTCAGGGGTCTGGCTGGAATCTCTTCTGATTTCCTTTATCTCCTTAATCCTGAATGTCTGAGTGACACCAGGCCCTTGGGAGAGCAAACCTGGATCTGAGCCAGGGATGAGCCAATTTCCTGAAGATTGAGCTGTTTGATTTGGCACTTTGGTGCTTCCCCTCTCAGATTCTGTTCATTCCTCAGCAATTTCCAAAACACGCAGTTGTTGTTCTTCATAAATTCTTGCCAACAAAGAATTAAGGCTTTGACGTTGCCATAGGAATTGTTTTCTGTGACACCCTCGGGGTGAAATTAATAATGTAACTTGTGGTACATTTGTGAGTGTGGCAGCAGGGCTGTATGGCACATGTATATATAAATATATGTATATCCACACGTACAGACTGACTAAAGGCGGCTTTGTTTCCTTCTCCCTGGCAGGTCACTATGGAAAGGATATTTATCGCAGCGGAGGACCAGATCTCCATAATTTCATCTCCTCCGGGTTTGTCACGTTAGGAAGAGGACACACGAAGGGTACAGTGGAAACCATTTTTTGCTAAATCGAAAGATTGTTTTAAATCCAAAGCTGTGAGCTGCCAGTGCCCCGAGCTGGCAGTGCTGGCCTGTGGGTCAGCCCAGGAGATGTCAGTGCTGGGCTGGGGCAGCACCTTTGGGATGCTGGCAGGGAGGGGCAGGGCAGGGTGGATCCACTCTGGATTTGCAGAGGGACTGTTCTACAGCTTTGTGTTTTCCTGGCTGCACGGGTGCAACCCCCATCCTGTGCTGTGCTCCCAAAGGGAAGGGAAGGAATGTCCAGCTGTCCCAGGGCAGGCAGTGACCACTTCCAGACTGTGGGTCTGGAGTTCTTCTCCTTGAGTTCTGGGCTTTTTTTTTCTTTTTTTTTTTCTTTTTTTTTTTTTTTGGATGGGGGGTATGATGAATATTTTATAAAATTATTTCTTCGTAGGTCCTAAAGCCTATCTTTTATGTGTTCCTATAATCTGTGATATAATGTACAAACATGAAAACACAAAAATATACATATACTGCTCTGTGTATGTTCTGTGTATATGTACTGTATATAAATATATGTGGAGAGACAGTTGTAGCTCTTTAAGACAACTACCAAACATCCCAGGAGCTCTGGTGACACCAAAGCTGTGTCCTGGTGACACCAGAACCCCGGGGATGGTCACTGATGACGCTGTGCCTATTTGGTGAGTTTTTCTAGTGTACAGTGAGATGTGTTTGGAGTGTCCTTCTGTCCCCCCTGCCCCAGCCCCACCGGTGCCCTGGCTGTGACCCTGGGGGGTGCATGTGCCATCCCAGTGCCCTTTTGTGTCCTCCTGCCCCACACTGCTGTACCCTATAGACACAATGTATGTGGAGATCCCTCTGTAGACCAATGGACTGTATGTGCAGCTGTGTCCTCGTGCTCGCCTGGTTGAACTCCTCTGTTGTTTCTGTGGATGACCATAACTCACAAATGATTAAAAGACCTGGTTTTTCCTACATTTCCTGCACTTTTTGCAATTCTCCACGAGTGTCATCCAAAGCAGTGTTGGTCCTGTAGAACTGTCAGAGAAGAAACAAATATATGTATATTGTCTGTGTATGTCTGTGTGTGCTTAAATAAAGTTTACTGAGGCTGAGGCAGCACCCGTGGGACTTGTAATCCAATACCCTGCAGTTCCAGACTTCTAATCCAATACCCTGCAATCCCAGATTTGTAATCCAATACCCTGCAATCCTAGTCCTGTAATCCAATATCCTGCAATCCCAGATTTTGAATGCAATACCCTACAATTCCAGACTTCTAATCCAATACCTTGCAATCCTAGTCCTGTAATCCAGTACCCTGCAATGCCAGATTTATAATCCAATACCCTGAATCCCATATTTCTAATCCCACACCCTGCAATCCCACTCCTGTAATCCAACACCCCACAATCCCAGTCGGGCTCTGCCCAGGGGGAAGGGAAGCAGAGGAATCCACCTTCCAACCTCAGGTGGGCTGGGAGCTGCAATGGTTCAAGGAAGGACCCGTGGGTGGCATGTCACACAAGGTGTCCCCATCCCAAAGGCGTTTTACAGTCATGTCCTGTCACAGAGGAGTGTGTTTAGGGTCAGGTAGCAAATGCACCTCAGGAGAGATGGTCCATGGAGTGGGGTGACCTGAGATGCTGCACCCAGCCCATGGATAACCCTGAGCAGGGCTGTCAATCTGGCTCTTGGTCTCAGACAGGTGAATTAGACATCAGACACCTCAGTCACCTCCCAGCAGTTTGCTGGACAAAAGGCTTTTCCCAGTTCCTCCCCGGATGAGAACAAAACCTCCTTTCCTTCTTTAGCTGCAAAGTCTCGGGGGCTCTGCACTCCTGGAGGTGGGCCAGTGGTTTCCACACCTTTTCCAGAGCACATTTCCTGTCCCTGGGAAGGTGGGAGAGTGGGCAGAGGGAGTTCAGAGTGTTTATACACCACAGCAACCAGACAGGGGTGCTTCCCAAAGTGAATAAAAGGCTCTTGTTCTCTGAAGAAATTAAACAATATCTCAGCTATTTATAGACATCAGAATGGACTGGCCTTGCAATTTACCTTTCAGCTAAAATCACCTGGTTTTCAAGAGTGCTCTAATGTTCATTTCTAATTTCTTCATGGCAAATTCCCCCACGGCCAAGTGGTGAGAGTGATGAACATCTCACACCTGCTGCAGGAGCTGCCTATGCTCATGTGTGGCTTTGTCTTTGTCTGTGACACAATCTGATTGTCTGTTTGTGCTGTGACAGTGGGGACTTCAGGTGGCACAAAGGACTGAGGGGTTCTGTCATTAGGATTGTGCCCCAAATGGCTGGATTTTTGGAAATACTGTGTGACAGTTTTCCTGTGTTCAGCTTGGTGTGACCACCCAGTACCTGTAAGGAGGGGTGAGAGCTTCAGCCAGGGCTTTAGATGAGTAGGTTTTGTTCTATTTTGTTCCATTCCTATTAAGATGAGCAGGTTCTGTTCTATTTCAGTTCCAGTCCTTGTGTTCCAACCTCCACTTCAGCCAAATAACCTCACCCTGCCTTGTTGTTCCACCACCATGCACAGAGTTCTGCCCACGGACTGAACAAAGCCAGTGAAGTTTCTCTCAATATTTCTTTGCACTGGGAGACACATTTTTGGTGTTTTCTCAACTGTCTTCTGTGGTATGGCAGAACTCCAAGTGCTGAGTAATATTTAAGAGCTCATCTATTTTGGGCAGAAGACAAAGATGTGAGACATGCCAAAGTACCATGGATACCAAATCAGCATATTCACATGTCTGACATGCCCAGGCTCCTGCAGGATGGGGATTTATGGCTTTTCTCTGACATTCCACCAGGCAATGCATCACTGCCTGGCATTCAAAGGCTATAAAGTCATTACAACGTGTGTTCTCCCAACCATGGGCAGTCATGCTGTCAGTCTGTCAGGATGATGATGCAGGGATGGATCTCAGCTCTTTAGGCCATGGAAGTCCCTGTGGTGAGGCACACGGCAGGGCTGATCTCATCTAACGTTAGGTAGGTGGAACTTGGGTGGTTCATTCTGAGGTAGCAGCTTTTAATTCCGTGTAGAAGCTCCTGGAGGCACCTCTGATGGGTTCACTGGGTGGGCATGGGGCACCTCTGCCCCCTCCAGCCAGAGAGGGTCTTTCAGCCCTCAGAGAAGAAGGATGGATCCCACCTTCTGCTCCCAGTGCTGTGGGAGGTGCTGGGAGGGTTCAGTGCTCCAGGGACACACGTGGGTGACAGGAGCCAGCTCACCCCCCTGTGCCCTAACCTGATTGAAAGCCCAGCTTCTTCAGCCCATTCCGAGCATCTTGGCACTCTCAGGCATCCCAGCCTGGCCTGGGCTGTGCCCTCAGTGCTGCCAGGGCTCCCCAGAGCTCTGCACAGTCACCCAGGCTGGAGGGGATTGACACAGCTGCACCCCCAGGGAGGGAACAAGGCTGGAAGAGCAGCACATTCACTCCACATTGCCTACTCCACATCATAGTGCTGAGTTTTCAGGTAAAAATGTGATTTTTATTTTGGTTTTGGGGTTTTTTTTACTCTCAGAGTCAGACCTTGAAGATTGTTTCTGATTGGAATTGAACTCCTTGAGTTTCAGCAGTCTGGAACAGCAGCAGAAATTCTGTAGAGCAGATGATAATCTCTGTTCGTCACTGAACAACCTCTTCATTTTCCTGGTTGCTCTGCAAGAGTGTGAAAAATAGGGAGGTTATTGTCTGGAAAAATCATAATTTCCCAGTTGAACTGAGTGCAAGGGGTTGGGAACAGTGAAGTAGGAGGAATAGGGGGTTTTAGGCTCTTCTAAGCCTTACAGGGTCATCCCATTGGGAAAAGCAGAACTGTTCCTACAGTGTTAGTTCCTTGTAAGCTTATACCAGATCCTTGAGGAGCTGCAGAGGCAGAGCTCTGGGGAAAACTCAGGAAGAGTCCAATGTCCCCAGAGCCTGGCCAACAACACTTCCAGAAATGGAACCTCTCACTCTTGGTTCAGGGCTGTGCCTGGACTCACTGGGAGGTGTGCTCTGAGTCAGGCCATCTGCAGGAAGCCCTTTGCTTGGAGTATCCCACTAAAATTTGCTCTGGGGATGTTCTCCTGCAGTGCCAGCGGGCAGGAAAGGGAGGGAAGGATGAGCCACGTGTTTGGGGTTGTGGCTGTGGCTGTGCAGCCCCAGCTCTGTGTGCTGGCATCACCCTCAGTGTGGGCAAGGTGCAAACCTGCCGGGCAGAGCAGAGCTGAGCCGAGCAGCCAGCCTGGTGACTGAGCAGGAAAAGCTCCCCCAGCACATCTGATCTTGTGATTCTCTGTGCAGCTACGGCAGATTTGCAGCCTGACTGCGGGATTTGCCTGCTGGGCCTCTGCTCTCACTCCTCTTGTGCCTCGTGCACGGGCACAAGGCTCAGGGCACTGCTTTGGGGCACAGCCCTGCAGGGGAGGGCTGGATTTGTGCCTGCTGGGTGGGAACGTGGTGTTTGTCCTCTAGCAGGACCTTACAGCCAGCTAGGAAGCAGTCCTCAGAGCCAGCATCAGCCCTGGCATCTCCTGAGGAACATCTCCCTCCCTGGTTTTGTGTGTATTCAAAAGGAGAAAAGTGTTCTTGATCTCACCCCATCTTAGAAACAGATCATTTTCCCTGGACATGAGGGCAGAGAGACCATCTGTTCCTGGAGCCAGAGCAGTGGAAGGTGGCTGCCTCGTGGGGTCAGGGTTTGGGAGCTGCAGGAATTTGTGAGAGGACAGAAGACGCAGCCAGGCTGGAAGGGAGGGTGGCTGGTGTGAGGGGGCAGCTGAGTCTTGTGGCTTCCCTCCTTGCTCGTCTGTCAGTGGCTCTGAAATGCTGAGGGAAACACCTCCTCTCTGAGCTGGCACCTTGGCCAACCTGCACCCTACAGCTTCCTGGAGAGTCAGATGCCATGGGCAGTACTGGGATGTGGGGTCCAGGTGTTGTTGTGGAGCAGAAAGACCTTGCAAAGTGAGGGCTTTGCTGCCCTTGTAAAATCCTTGCTCACTTCAGTTACTTTGGCTAACTAGAAAAGCATTCTGGGAATGACTCAGCTAAACTAGAGGTGAAAAACAAGTTCCATAATTGTAAAACAATGATTAGAACCAGTCAGTACTCACACCATGGGGCTGGAGTTGGTTCACACCTGATGTTCCTATAGTGGTCTGTGGTGCTGGTTAAGCACATTTGTTGTGCCTCACAAGTATGGAAACCCCTAACAAACTAACAGGGTGTCTGAAGGGTCACTCAGGCAGAGCCAGGGGTGAAGCAGCAGCTTCATCTGCCAGTTCAGCTTCTAGGCTTGGACATCAAAAAGCTCCTCCAAAGGCAGCCATGGACAGGCAAAGGCAGCTCTAGATCACGCTTAGCAATCAGATCTTCCTGCGCTGCTCTGGTGTCTCCAGCTGAGCTCCAGACAGCTCCATTGTCTCATCCCTTCCTACTCTGGAAGATCAGGAGTTTTCCCAACCCCATGGCTCAGCTGCTCTCTCTGGAAGCAATGCCTTGGCTGTGTGTGGAGAGAGGAAGCACAGAGCGAGTGACTCAGGGCTGAGGCTGTGTTTGCCCAGCCAGCAGCGCTGGGCTGTGTTTGTGTGACTCTCAGAACAGCTTGTCACTGACGGCAGGGCTGGGGACATCCTGTGTCAACACGAGGAGCAGGTCATTTCCTCCCTGAGATGTTTTGATCTCCCCATCCATTGTGCTCTCTCATCTGCACATCCTTCACTGGATTTTCTGCAGGCTGAGGAGTGTCTCTGACAGGCTCTGTATTTCAGCAATGACAGATCTGTATGCAAACTAAGCTCGGTGCAGACACCTCAGCTGATTTATAACATTGGGCTGCTGCAGGCTGTGCATTCCCACTGAACGTGAGACGGTGGGAGAGAGGGGGATGGGACACTGGGGCTGCCACCACTTCCTCCCTCTGCACACACACTGCCCCTCTGACACACCCCTGCTGCTCTGGGACACCCAAACTGAGCCCCTTTTACAGCCACCAGCTCAGGACCAGCACTGTTGCTGCTCCACTGGCATGTAAATACAATTCAGAGATGAATGGGAGGAAAGAGATTTATTAATTTGCTCCTCATTAGCACTTTGAGAGTTCTGATTCCTCCCTCCAACACTGCCCTGGTTCCCTGCTGTCACGGTTGGTTCCCCGTTGCTTGGCTTGCAGCTTTGCGTTCCAGTTTCTTTCCCAAAGTGCTGGTTAATACCCTCACTTTGTTATTTTGGGGTCTTATATTACATCTGTCACAACTTCCTCGGCCCAGCGCAGCTACAAAACACGCAGTGAATCAGCTCCAAGCTGGAATTTACTGCCTGCCCCCATCATTAGTAATCCACACTTGCAGCAGACTCATTAATACAGGCGAAAGCAGAACTTAAAGGATCATTTTTTTCCATACCTGCACCTGTAACTTGCCGTGAATAGATTTGCAAAAATTGCGGGTTAGGTGTGTTGGGTCTTTGCTCATTAAACACTTGTTAGACATCCCATCAATGGAGAGCTGTGGAGCCCGAGCCCGCTGCATCCCAATGAATCACTTTGTGTTTATCCTGGATAATATCGGATGATTTTGATGGTGTCTTGCAGCGCCTGTGCTAAAGATCGCTCGCATTCTGATTCCAGATTAATTCCAACTGCTGCATATTCCGACGCTTAATTGTATTGACTCGAAAATAGGATCATTGGGATGTGGAAGGGGCCTCGGAGCTCTGCAGAAAGATTCCATTACGCAATAGGACATTTCAAGCCGCTGTGAATTATTTAATCACCCTCAGACATGGCCGGTCCATTTCTCAGCAGAGTCTGGACAGCTCCGGTTTTTATAGCCCTCGGAATAGCCGGGTGGGAGGAGAGGGGAGGGCGTGGAAAACATTCCAATGGCTGCAGCTGCTGTGGGCAAGGGATGGGGGGACACCAGCAAAACTCCCTCAGTGCCCAGTGCCGCCTTCTGCAGTGGGAACTGAAATAGCAGAGGTGAAGTGCTCATGTCCTTCGTCTGGCACGGCAAGAATAGAGGTGAAGGGCTCCTGTCCTCTGTCTCCAGCCTGGGCAGGAAGCTGCAGGGAGTGGTGGTGGATGTGGCTTCTCAAGGCAGAGTGTCCCACACTGTCAGCCAGGAGCACAGGGACTGGCAGCTGATCTGAGAGCTTCCCTCATGCTTGTTGTCCCTTGGAACAGCAGGGAAATGGCCTCAAGCTGGGCAGGGAGCACACAGATCCCTGCTGAACCTGGAGATCCAGGAGATTCCTGGGACAGGGAGCCCTTGGCTGCTCCAGAGCCAGCTGTGCTCTGGGAACTGCTGTCTGCAGCAGGGAAGGAGCCTTTCCCACGGGCAGCCTGCCTGGGGAGGGCAGGAGACACTGTCATTTGGAGATCCCATTGCTCACCCATCCATTGATTTTGGCATTTTTAACCTGGCCTGGTCAAAGGGGCTTCCTGAGGCACAAGGACAGGGCTGGGGTTGTCTCTTCTTTCCCTCTTAGAGACGTTGAAAGCCAGACTGCTGTGTTTGAGGCAGGGAAAGGCATCCTGGACCTTTCTGTGTGTGCACACCCAGGGATTAGCCAGGTGTTTTGGCAGCTGAGAGGTCCCGGGGCATCCCTGGCTTTGTGTGTGGTCCCTGTGACAGACCCAGAGTTTGGGACTCTCCTTCCCCACTGCCACTGCTGAGGAACTCCTGTTTCCATGACAAGGTAAATCCCAGAAGTTATCACTCCACTGATCCTCCATCTGCAGCCAAAGCTGCTGCCCAGCCCTACAAACTGCATCCAGCTCTCTGCTGGGTTCCATGGATGGGTTTCAATAACCTGGAACTCCAGGATGGATCCCTCTTCTTTCTGCTGTGCGTTAACAGGATAACAAAATAAATGACAATGGCTGAGAGGAGAAGAAAGCAGCCCTGCCTATTATTGGCCACCCTTTCACAGCGAGTCTGTCGACTCTCGGGATGTTTTGGCAGATACCTTTGAAAGCTGAGCTGAGAGCTGGGGAAGAGCTGGCAGGTACAGCCCAGCTGTCTGTGAAAGTGGAGCTGCAGCTGCTTGCCACAAGCTCCTCTTTGAAGAACGTGTTTTTTCGCTATTTATGATCAAGAACTGATGTATAAAAAGCTCTTATGATTTCTCGCTGTGGTGTCATTGAGTATCTGAGGCTGGTTCTGTCCCCAAATGGGGAATTTAACCCAAATGAAGGCTCATCCTAGAGCTGGATTGATGTGCTTTTGGCAGGGCTGCATTCACTCTTAATTCTGCTTGCCAGATGTAAATAAGAAATTCAAATATTGTGAAAAGAACTGGAGGCTTTCGGGAGCAGATAGGGAACTTTGCAGAGGGATCTGTGGTTCTGAAGCATCTGTGATCTCTCCACTACAACATGGTCAGGGTTTGGCAGATGGAGAGCTTGAGCACTCCCAAAAATCTACTGCTAGAGCAAATCCAGTGTGTTCTGTACAGTTAATCTGCTAAAGTTCCTTGGGAGGGACTCCTTGGGATGAACTCATCATCAGAGAAGTGTCTGTGGAGACACAGAGCTCAGGTTTGCCTTCCAAATGGAATTTCTAGGTATGGTGCTCATTCCCAGGGGGATTATTTGGTCTTAGGAGCTTCTTTTTATCCTTCAGTAGTCAGGATAAGACTGGACACTGCAGGGATGTACCCAGCAAATGCCACAGAGGTGGCTGCAGACAGTTCCTGGGAGCCAGACTTGAAAATACTGATTGGTTTTATTCTGACACAGATTCATCTCCATCTCTGTGCAGCACGTGGGGCCCTGGCTATGACCAGTGTGTGTTTTGGTAGTGTTTGAAGGCCACAGGTTGAAGATGGGAACCATGATCCCTGGAATCATAGAATCCCAGACTGATTTGTGTTCCAGGATCCAGGGAGACCTCAGAGCCTCTTCCAGTGCTTAAAGGAGCTACAAGAGAGCTGGAGAGGGACTGGGGACAAGGGATGGAGTGACAGGACACAGGGAATGGCTTCAGACTGCCAGAGGGCAGGGATGGATGGGATATTGGGAAGGAATTCCTAGCTCTGAGGGTGGGGAGGCCCTGGCACAGGGAAGTGTCCAAGGCCAGGTTGGACAGGGCTTGGAGCAGCCTGGGATGGTGGAAGGTGTCCCTGCCATGGCAGGGGTGGCACTGGATGAGCTTTGCGGACCCTCCCAACCCAAACCATTCCATGATTCTCTTTCACCCCCCTGATGTCACAGGGCCACCAGCAGGGCCACGGTGGCCACTGCCCTCCTGCTGTCCAGGAAGTGTCAGGATCCCCCTGGAGTGCTGCAGTCTCGGGCTGTGGGAGGCTCAGTGCCCACGGCTCTGCTGGCCTGGATGGGCTCAGCGGATGCTGGAGGAGCAGTTTGGAAGCAGAGCCCTGGTTTTCACTCCAAGAAGGAGCAGATTCTCTCTGGCACACCGGGGAAAGCAGTGGCTTTATCCAGAAGTTATTCCCAGTGTTTGAGTTGCTCCTTGTGGGTTCAAGGAGAGACAGAGCTCAGCAATTCCCCCTGCCAGAGCGACATTGCTGGGATTGAGCTCTGGGTCTGAAATCAGAGTGGAGCAGATCTGCTTTAGAGGGGAGGGAAGCCTGGGCAGTGCAACATTTGCTCCTGGTCTCCATGAACCCAAAGTGCAGGATTCCCAAAGCAGGGAGAACAGAAAGGGAGGAACTGAATGAAGTCCTTTGTAAGGGCTTGGAGGCTGCCATGGATTCATTCCCCTGGGAATTCCCCTGGGGCAGGAATTGCTCCTGCTGCCCCCACAGTGGGTGGGCATGGAGCCAAAGCCCCACAGGCCCTCAGGATTGAGGAGAAGGAATGTGCAGCCCTCAGCTGTGATTCCCCTGCAGATGGAGATGATTTGCAACCCAGAGGCTCTCCAGAGATGGAGGCTGTTGGGCTCTCCAAGAGAGTGCTGGATGTGAGGAAGGGCTGGGGACTGAAAGATGAGTGGAATATGTCCCTGTTGGACTTCCCAAAGGCAGCCCTGCACTCTGCCCCTCTGCCAGCCATCCTGTGTTGGGAAGGATCCACCCAGGGGAGCTGCACTGGGACCCCCAGAGCCAGAGCCACCCTTTGAGAGGGCTGAGCCTTTCCCCTGCTCAGCTCCTGATGCTGCTGGCACAACTCTTTCCATCCTGACGTCATCTTCATCCCTCCCACAACTGGACTAAGCCCATTCCACACTCTTCAGGCAGTGCTTTTCAAACTCCCCACTGGAATCCCTCATGCAGTGCCCATCACACTCCTGGAAAACACATCCCTGGTCTCTTATCCCTCATTCCTTAGGTAAAGACTATCAGGATCAGTTCTCCAAAGCCTCTCCTGGATGAGAGTATCCCTGGCAGGCAGTGCCTCGAGGCTGTGCTGGGCTCCTGGAGCAGAGCTGCCAGGACCTGGAGCTGGGGCAGTCTGGGGCTTGGATTGAAGCTGGGATTTTCTGTCTGGCAGGTGGAGACAAGGAGCAGCTCTTTGCCACTGCTCTCGTTCTCAATGAGTGGCTGCACAGCAGGGAGCAGCATTCCAGCCCGTGGAAAGAGGATCCATGGAGCAGGGAGCCTTTGGCCAGGGACAGATCTTTTCATGGCAGTTCTTCTGCCTCTTGGAGAGTCCTGCCAGTGAGTGAATGAGCAGAGAGCTGGGGGGCTGCCAGTGACTCCTGTGGCTGCCACAGCCCCTGGAGCACAGCCCAGCTCCTCAAGCTCAGAGCTGAGCCCAAGCCCATTTCCTGCCAATAGCTGGGAGTTTGTGATGGATTTCAATGGCACTGCCTTGGATCTGCTGCAGAAAAGGAACTTGGGTGTGCAATGCAGAGCAGCCCACGGTGCTGCTGCACAGCTGCCCCTGGGGAAAAGGGGGTTTGCATCTCCCCTCTGAACCAGGAATGCATTAAAGAAACATTAGAGCTTCTTTTCTTTTTCCTCTCCTCTCCTCTCCTCTCCTCTCCTCTCCTCTCCTCTCCTCTCCTCTCCTCTCCTCTCCTCTCCTCTCCTCTCCTCTCCTCTCCTCTCCTCTCCTCTCCTCTCCTCTCCTCTCCTCTCCTCTCCTCTCCTCTTCCTCTTCCTTTTCCTTTTCCTTTTCCTTTTCTTCCCTAGTTTCTGTCCCCAGAAGAAATGCATGTCCAATGTGCCCCAAAGGGATGTGCTTGCAGGGTGATAACTGCTCCCTGGCTCCAGGATTTTGCTGGTGGGAGTTTTTTCAAATGCTGTGGGATCAGTGCAGGACACAGAGTGAGCTCGGGGATCACCTTCCAGCTGCGATAAGAAAAATGTTTGTGTAGCCAGAGAGCTGCAGATCTGCTGAGTAAAGCTGTCCTTCAAACCCCATTTCTGAGCAGGGCTGAGCTTTGTGTGTGGCCAATTCCTGGATTGCTCTTTGGAAACACAGCTCTTCAACATTTTCCTAAGATGCTCCACTCTTATCTCTTTTTTGTCTGTCATCACACTGCCTCTATTGTTTGAAATGTAGCACCACGTTTTATTCCAAGGTATAAGTAACTGGTATTAATTTAAGATCTGCTCAGATAGCAGGAGTGCACAGTCTATAAAAGGCATGTCCTCATCTTCATTTTAAAGCAGGAAACTAAAAATAGAGCCAGTTCAAATATAGGTGATGAGAACAACCTGAGGTTTGCATGAGGTGGTAGAATAGGAGTTAAGACTTTAAAAGTGCCTGGTGAGGTGTCTCTGCTTGGAGGGAGCTGTGGATAAAAGTTTGGAGCAGATTAGGGCCAGAGAGGGCAGTTTGGGGAGTGCTGCTCCTCCTCTCTGTGTGCAGGGCAGCGATTGGAAAATGCTGCATTCAGAAGGGAGAGCAGGCAGTGCTTTTGGCTCAGGAGGAGCATCAGCCATGGATGTCACTGTCCCAGGGTGCTGTGGGGTCAGGAGTGTGCAGGACACAGAGCACAGCTCCCGGTGCTTCTGTGGAGAGGGAGACAGGCAAAGTCACTGCCAGAGTTACCAGAGGAGTGAGGGAAGCCAGTTCAGTGCTGAGGATGAAGTGCTTCAGTCTCCTGGGACTGGAGGAACCTCCCTGAGCTCCTGCCATCCCTCAGCTCCAGGGCAGGGCTTTATCCCGAGGAGCAGCTCCTGCTGAGCACCCACGGGCTGCCAGAAATACCCTCAGCTTGCTCGAGTTTGCTGTGAGCTGAGGGAAAATGGGACATGGACAGGGGGGAGCAGGAACTGCATGGGGAGAGGTTGGGAACAAACTGCCTGTGGCCTGGGCTGGGGCACAGCTGACCCCACAGCTCCCTGAGGCTCTGGGGAGTGTCACAGCTCTGATACTGAGCTTGGTGACCTCAGCCTCTCCTTCCTGGGGCTCCCTGACCTCCCTGCAGCTCAAGAGCCACAACTCACCTAGGTCCAGCTCTGTGCTGTGCCCCACATGAGTCCAGAGCTGTGGCTGCTGAGAGCTCTCAGCTCAGAGCACAGCGAGTCAGGGGTGCTGAGGGTGTAGAGCTGAGCCCAGACTGAGCCCATGGTGGTCCCTGGTGGCCACAGTGGCTCAGCAGGGAGGTGTTTGCTTGCTGCAGGCTCCAGATCATGGCTCCAGCAGCTGCAGTTGGGAACAGGCACAGGGCAGCAAGGAAAGGAGTCTGAGCAGGTCAGGAGGGAGAGGATAAATGGGTGACACCCCTGCAGTGCCACACGGAACCCACAGGAACAATGAACCCACAGAACCCACAGCACCTCATCTGCAGCACCCACGCTGCTCCTCTTGCTCTCAGATGTTTAATCCCTGTGTGGGCTCTGAGCTCTGCCCACTGCAAATGAGATTTCTCACAGGGGGGAGCAGAGCTCATGGCATTCCAGGCTGCTGCCCTCCCATCCACGCCTCTGGACAAGGGCCTGGAGGGACAGGAAAAGGAGGAATGGCTTCAAACTGACAGCCAGTGGGTTTAGATTGGATATTGGGAAGGAATTGTTCCCTGGGAGGGTGGGCAGGCCCTGGCACAGGGTGCCCAGAGAAGCTGTGGTGCCCCTGGATCCCTGGCAGTGTCCAAGGCTGGGCTGGACATTGGGGCTTGGAGCAACCTGGGATGGTGGGAGGTGTCTTTAAAGTCCCTTCCAGCCCACAGGAAGGAGTGAACTTCCCTCCTTCAGGAGGCTGCTGAGGGCTGCTTCAGATTTTAGGACAGAAAGCCTTCTGTTCCAGCCCTCTGGAATGCGGGAACAGTGCTGATGAGGCTGAGATTTGGCAATAATGACCTTTTTTACCAGGGATTCCCCAGCAAATGTTGAGCAGCACTTGAAAATGAGTGAGAGAGCATGAGCAGGGTTACCCTGTGCTCTTCAGATTCCTGTTCCTCATCCTGCAGGATGTGGATGAGAATTGAAAAAACTGAAAATTCCCAGCAGCAGCCCCAGGTCTGCAGAAGTGCAGCGATATTTATCAGCAGAAATTTAGCAGTGTCCATATCTTCAGCCTGCAGTGAACCAAGGCTGGAGCTCGGGGTGGAGCTGGGGGTTAGGATCCCTTCTGCTCCATGGAGTGGGAATTGCTGCATTCTTGCTGGGAGAGGAGCCCACAGTCAGGGCACATGCTGCTCATGGAGCTTTCCCAGGCACAGAGGAGTTCCAGCAGATATTCCTCCTTTCCTTCCCTTCTTCCCGAGGCAGGCAGCACAGACCAAACACAGCCAGAGGCCACCCACGGTGACTTTGCTCTTCAGTGTCCCCTGGAGCCACAGGCCCTGCTGTGGGGCACATCCTGATCCCAGAGAATTCCAGAGGAGACTCAACTATGTCTGACTCCTCCACCACCTACCAGGGTGATTTACCCAAAGGGGGACCTCTTGAGTGCCTCCAGCTGGAGGATCCTCAGCTCCTTAAAAATTCACTGCCTTTATCACACACCCTGCAGCCCTCAGGCTGGATATCAACCATCCACCAGGGAACAGACAGAAGGCATAAAAATTGGTGTCTTTAGCTCTTTCTAGATAAGGAATCACCCAGAAGAGGTGCAGGAGACACAGAAGTTTCTCTTCCTCTGCTCCATTCAAGGGAGATTAATTCATCCTGCAGCAGAACTGGGCTGCAAAGAGGATTTTTTGGGAAGGGCTTGTGCTGCTGGACAGTTCAGCTTTTTTAGCCCAGAAAAGGAGGACTGGGAGACGTGGGATCATCCTGCATCACTGTGGAGGCTCAACATCTGGGAGGGGAGGTCACAGGCAAAGTGAAGGACAACACCAGCACAAGCCAAGAGTGTGGGGTTTTGTCCTGGACGGACCCAGGGAGGGAGGTGGGAAGGTCTGAGCTGGAATTTCTTTGGAAATTTTCTGAAATTCTGGAATTTCAGCAGTCTCCTCTCAGTGCAGGCACAGCAGCTCTGTAGCACAGACTGGTCATTCCCCAGAGGAACACTCTGTCCCAGCAGTTCTGCCACAAGGAGGGGAGGATGCATACCTTTTCCTCCCTTGGCACTCTCTGAGGAGCTCTGGAGCCCAGCAGGGACAATGTTTCTGTAATAAACCTGTTCCAGCAACCCTGAGTGCCTGACGGGGAGCAGAATAAAGGACAATTTCCCAGAGAAGCTGGATTTATTTGTGCCTTTGTAGTTCTGTTCTGAAAGCACAAATAATATCCCTCAAGAAGGAGCTGCTGTAGCTCTGAGTCCATCAGCTTCCAGCTGCTCAGCCCTTCCCTGAGCTGTGTCTGTTCCCATCCTCGTTCTGCAGGAATTGATTTACTCACAGATAAACAGATCAGGCCATTGCTTTTCTCTCCTCTAAACCCTCTGATTTTCTGGCAAGGGTAGGTCCTGTGCTTCAAATGTCAGACCTCCAGAGCTCTCCAGAGAGGGGAGAAAATCCTGTCAGGAAACAAAGGGGAGGGCAGCCCACACCTGGGACTGCCCCACGTCACCCTCCTTGCCCAGGTGATCCCATCCCTCGCAAGGCAAGGCTCACAACTCACACATGGGTCACAGAGATGGGGTTCATCTCAGCTTGATTAGCATCTAAAAATGGGGCTTTGAGTCTGAGTCATTTGGCTTTTAGTCATTTGGGCTCTCCAGGGAAGGGTCAGGGAGTGTTTTTACAGTGGCTCAGCTCACCCTAAGACAGGTGAGTTCCTGGGTGTGGATAAGAACTGAGGTGACACACTGGAATTTGGGCACCAGGTGTGCAGTCAAAAACAGGGGTTTGGGTGTAGTTAAAAATGTCATCCCCAAAGCTAGAGCCAGGAGAGGGAGTTTTCCTCTCTCAGGGCACCTTCCCTGCTCCAGCCACTGCTGTGCCCACACAGTGAGAGAGAGGAGCCATTCAGCTAAAAAATTTGCACACTTTTCCTCTCCCATGCCTTTTCCTTAGGAAGGATGGCACCATGGATGTGGCTGGAGGCACTTTTGCCTGAACTGTAAGGATTTTTACACTTTTACACCCTGCACACTCCAGGCCAGCTCCTGAAACCCTGCAGGGCTGCTCAGGGAGTCACAAACACCCACTGATGACAAACAGTGTCACCACCCAGTGCCAGCAGAGCTCAGGAGAAACCCAGGGTGGTACTTGGCATGTCTGTAAGACAGAACTGAGCCCTCTGATGAGCTCCTCTGGTGTCCATGAGCTGCAAAATGTTCAAGGCAGCAACACCAAAGGAAAGGCTGGAGAAAACAACAGATGTCCCATCAGCACCACTGGGAGGGATGATTCCTCCCTGGCAAAGGCTGCCATGGAATGAAGCACTACTCTCCCTTCTTAAATAGGATGAGGCCAATGCAGGCATTTCTTCTAGCAAGAACAGCCTGGGCCAGGTAGCATTTTCCTGCCTGGAGGGAGGCAAACAGATTCCAGCTGGTTTTGGCAAAGAGGTTCAGCTTTCCAGAAGAGGCTGAGGCCCATTCCAGCCTCGTGCTGCTTTAACCAAAGTGAGCAAGGCAAATATCGGGATAAAATGGACAAGTCCATGAGCTGCAGGTTGGAAAAACTGGAGGGGGTTGTAGTTTTTTGGTGGGTTTTTTTTTTCCTTTTTTGTCACCAGGGAAACAGAAGCAGAAATGACAAATGCTTTCAATTTGTCAACATTTCCCACAGATATTTTTGGTCTAATGGTGAAACACAAAGCATTTAAGTTCCAAACTATCTGATTACCTTTCCAAACTGAAGGTGGGAATGCTGGCACAGGGCTGAAGGCACAAGTGGGGGATCTTACAGATGGACTTGTCCCTTTGCACTTGTCCTTGCTCCCCTCCCCTTGGGCAGAGCCACCAGGATGTGTCACAACAGCCGTTGTGTCACCTAGAAGGGCACTGGAGTTCCACTTTATAACAAAGAGAATTATTTATTCCTGTCGAGAGGACAGGTGTCTTTGTAGGGAAAAAGGGTTTGGAGGAAGAATATCACAGAATCCCAGAGTGGGCTGGGTTAGAAGGGAACTTAAAACTCATCCTATTCCACACCTTCCATTATCCCAGGTTGCTCCAAGCCCTGTCCAGCCTGATCTTGGACACTTCCAGGATCCAGGGGCAGCACAGCTTCTCTGGGCACCCTGTGCCAGGGCCTGCCCATCCTCACAGGGAAGAATTCCTTCCCATGTTTTTTGCAATATTTTAAAGAGGAAAAATACAGAATTTCCTTCTCTTTTGATTTGCAAAGTGAACCTGGAAGGAAGGGAATTGAGGAGCTGGGACTTGCCGGGAGTTCCCCTAGCCACGTTTCAGGAGCTCATGTTTAGCTGGACAGATAAACCCTGCTGGGATGTCTGTGGAAGTGTCTTGTGCAGAGCAAAGCTCTTTGATTATCCTGTTGCTATTTGTCAAATGCAAAGGACCGTGTAAAAAATCATTTTCAGCCTTCAGAACTACTCTCCTCTTGCTCTGCTTTTGATGTCTGAAGAGAAAATAGCCCTGTGAAGCAACTCGATTTCTTCAGAGCTATTAACAAGTCTTTCAGGGTCCCAGGGTGACATAACAGGTCTGGTCTGACTCATTCAATTTAAGAGTGTCTCCTGCCAGACAGAAATAGCTCAGTGTGCAGCCATAAAAAACATGAATCAATTAATGTCTTCTATTAACTAGAAATGCAGATAAATCTCCTCAGTCGTGGGAATGCAAATTCCTGGCTCCTGTTCCTTCTCCCTCCCCCTGCTCTTTGTTTTTGGCTCCTTCCTTAATTGATCTTTTCTGGATGTTGACTCCAGGTCCAGGTGGTTATTTTTGCAGCTGATCTGGGGAACCCTAGGCTGCAGAAAGTTGAGTCAAAGAGCTCCTGGATCCAGGAGCTCTTTATCCTGCTGGGGGAATAAGGAATCTAAAAATGACATCGGGGAGCACCGAGTTCACGAGGAGCGTGGGCTGGGCTGGGAGAGGGAGGCAGAGGGAATGGTTTGCTGTGGAGCAGGGAGGGTGGGGTGCAGGGGGAGCTCATGGAACACAGCAGATCCAGGTGGGGCAGGGCTGTTCCTATGGAAAACCTCATGGAACACAGCTGACCCAGGTGGGGCAGGGCTGTTCCTATGGAAAACCTCATGGAACACAGCTGATCCAGGTGGGGCAGGGCTGTTCCCATGGAAAACCTCATGGAACACAGCTGATCCAGGTGGGGCAGGGCTGTTCCCATGGAAAACCTCATGGAACACAGCAGATCCAGGTGGGGCAGGGCTGTTCCCATGGAAAACCTCATGGAACACAGCAGATCCAGGTGGGGCAGAGCTGTTCCCATGGAAAACCTCAGCTCGCTGCTCTCGGGGCTGCAGCCTCCAGCCTTGCCCTGTTCCGAGGAACAGAAGGAAGCAAAGAGTTTTGTTTCCTGCCCCCTGTGCCAGCACTCTGTGCTCCTGGGACCCCTGGGACCACTGTCCCCATCCTGGCAACCCCCCCAGCTCCAGAGCCATCCCTGTGTCCCCTGTGTCCTGTGGAGCCCAGGGAGTGCCAGCTTGGGTTGGATTGGCTTTGGCAATTGGATTGGCTTTGGCAATGCACTGCTGCATTTTGGCTGTGGTTTTCTTGGTTTAAGATGCATCTTCTAATTTACAAAGGCCTGATAATATGGGTGAGGATCTGTAGTGGTCTGAAGGACCACAGTGCTGAAGGAAGGCAGGGTTAGAATGGATTTTAGGAAGGAATTCTTTAAGAGTGGTGTGGCCATGGCACAGGACGAGGATTTCCCATCCCTGGCAGTGTTCAAGACCAGGCTGGATGGGGCTTGGAGCAGTCTGGCACAGTGGAAGGTGTCCCTGCCATGGCAAGGGGAAAACTGGGATGAGATTTGAGGTCCCTCCCAACCCAAACCATTCCATGATTCTGTCATTCTATTTCCATTGCACTTTCTCCTGCAGTGGTCAAACATGACCAGCAAGCAGCACCCAAGGGATTTGAGCATCTGGTTTTTTTGCTAAGATGGGAGCAACCACTGGCCATCCACAGAGAAAAGGCTCAGCCCCAAAACCTGCCCGCTGCTATTTTTAAAAGGCAAAAATCCACCTTATTTCCACAATCTCTACGTGAAAATAGGTCTGTGAGTCAGAATGCACACCGAGGAGGAGGCAAGAAGGCTTTAAATAATAGGATTCATTTAGCTAAAGCACCTAATCACCCCTGAGAACGAAAGATTAGTTAAAACAAAAGCCTTTTTATCCAGGAAAGTGAAGGGGGAATCTGAGTTTGTTGGATCCCTCACATGGAGAGTGCAGAGAGTTTGTGTTTAATACTGAGAGGCTCCAGCAGCCCCCGGGGTGGAAACAGAGCCACAAGTTAGGAATTCCTGCAAAAAGATCTTCCCGCCCTTTTCTTCCTCTGGAGCTGCTTTCCAGGTGGATGAATCCAGAGGGAGCAGCAGAGGAAGCTCAGTCCTGCTGCACATCTGGAATGAAATGGTGCAATCCAGAACGGATGGCTCAGTGGAAGGATTTTAAATCAAGTACAAACAGCCTCCACTGAACTGTGCACATAGAGGGCTGAAGTGGGAATTTGAGGCAGAAGAATATTTAGAAAAAATTAATTTTACTCCTTAAAAAAAAACCCTGAACCTGCTGTGCACTAAAAGGTAATATTAGTCAAGGAAATTTGTTTTAATGAAAAACAAAACTCAAACCTGGTTATTGCTAACAGGCTTTAAAAGGATTTTTGCTCTGATCTGTTCTTTCAAACTTGAGTTTTAGCCTGGTATGCCTTAAAATGATTAATATTAATTATTTCAGACTTCATTTAGTGCCTGACCATGCTAAAGATGTGACTGGAGCCTCTGATCTGTGCTGACACTCAGTGCAAACCTCAGATTTATTTTGCTTTTCTCAGGTGTGTGAACTTTTAGGACAGGGTGATGCTGCAGAATTGGGAGGCAGGAGGGAGAGAGGAGGAGGAAGAAAGTTTACACAAAGAAAATTTATACAAAAAGCTGGCATCAAGCTTCCCTTTGGGGGGCTGGAATTTTCTTAGAGCTGGTTTGATTGCCCCTGTTATGGGGCAGCCATGGAGAAATAGGGATCTCTTAGACTATACTCAAAGTAAAAATCTTAATTGTTATTACTGTCATCATCATGGTTATTATCATTATCATCAACCAGATAAGGAGAATATCTCTGGTGGTAAGGGCAGGTGGGGAGATACTGGTGGAGAAATTTGGTTTGCTGAGTCTCTGTTCCCTAGGGGAAGAGACAATTCCCAGCCCTGTGTGTGTTTGCCCAGTGGATTTGGGTCTCATGCACCTGGTGTGTCAGCAGAGTTGGCTGGTCAGGATTCCACACCTCTGCCAGCCCTGGGGAACAGCCACGGCAACCAGAATTTACAGGAAAAATGGTGGGAAATCTATGCTTTTATGGAAGGTACAGAAGAGTCTTAGAGGATAAAGAAAGACCTTCAAAAGCCAAATTGCACCCAGCAGAGAGATGTTCTGCTGATGAAATGCTGGAATTTTGGGCACAAAGATGAGTGAGACCAGGCTTTTCCCTCCCTCAGGGTGAGGAGCAACCATAAAACCCCATCAGTCCCTTGCAGCTCTGCCCAAGTGGGATCAGAGTCTGCCTTGATTTCAGCTGCATGTTTCTCAACATTCCAGGCTGGAGAAATCCTTCATACAATTAATTCAAATTGTCTTGGAGATGAGTGCTGACTGGGAAGAGCTAAAGCTGGGCTTTTGCCAGATAATGATCTTATCACCAGGTAATGATCTGCAGGAGTTCAGATCAGAAGGAGCTGCAAAAAAACTGCTACAAAGTGCCAGCACTGGCTCCCTTCTCCTCTCCCAATGCCATGAACCATCCCAGGAGGGCAGGCCATGAGTTAATGAAATCCACCCCAAAATCTGGGGGCAGAAATTGGACTTTGGCCTCATTTCTGGGGTAAAGACTCAACAGGTCTTGTTTCTCATCATGCTTTGAAGGCTCCTGTCAAATCCTGCTTTATGAATCCTTGAGGAGCTTTCTGGAGTTGCTGGATAAGATCCTTTGGCAGGGAATGGGAGAGGCAGGTCCTGCTGAGGACAGAGCTCAGCCTTGAGCCAATTGTTCTCCCAGCTGCAGGACTCTGAGGGGACCTCCAGCATCTCAGACCTCAAAGCTGCTAAACCATCCCTGCCTTCCTGGCCTTTCCAGAACACAGAATTGTCATGGTTGGAGGAGACCTTCAAGACCATCAAGCCAAGCCATCCACCCAAGATCACCACAATCACCCCTAAATCACACCTCAAGTGCCTCCTGAACACTTCCAGAGGTGGTGACTCCACCATGGCCTTTGGTGAGGCATGGACTGGGCACAGCTGGTGACACCAGAGCCACGTAGGGGTTCAGTTGTGCTGCTACAGAGAAGGTGCCACTGGTGCCACTGCCACGTCCTCATTTCAGACACCTCCTCAGCAGAGCCCGGGGAACTGCTGGGATTTGTGTCTCCATGCACAGGCAGGGAATGAGCTCGTGGTGTGGGCAGGAGCTGGGAAAGGACTCCTGCAGGCTCCACCAACCCAGCCACGCTCACCCCTGGGCTGCAGGGGGAGATTCAGTGGGCATTGCACTCCAGCCAAGTCTGCCAAGCCCCCACTGATCCCAGCTGAGACACCCTAGGATGTTCTCAGGGCAGTATTGGAGAGATGGAGCCCAGGGCACAGTCACAGGACATGTCCCATATGTCATGCCCAAAGAGGGTGGTAGAAACCCCGGGTTGAGCAGTGCTGAGAGTAATCTGAGACCCCTCTGCATCACAGGGATTTTTGCAAGAGATCCCAACAGCTTAAGTTGCCCTGTGAAAAGCTCACGGAGCAAACACAGCCTCCAGAATGCCTGGATCAGGAATCAGGGCAAAAAAAAAAAGCCAGTAGGGCTCAGGCTCTGTGTGTTCCACCAGTCTGACCCCAGCTCAGGAGCACTCTTTGTGGAGAAGCCACCCAGCTCTTTAGTGACCACCCTAGGGGGTGAAGAAAAGTGGAACATCACTGACAGATTTCCAGGGCTGAAAGCCCAGCAGCAGCTCACAAATGGTGGTTCTCGCTCATTAGCAAGGCTGAGTGATGACTGTACACGTGTTGGGCTTCTTGAACAATAAATGTCATATTTACATAACGTATAGGCTGATACAGGCAAATGTAAGCAGGAAATACATTCAATTAGGAAAGAAAAATTTGGGCTGGAAAGCAGGAAAATAAAAGATTGCTGGTGCCTGCTGTAGGCAAAGGCAGTGTGGAGGAATTTCAGGAGATTTCTGTTCTCTGGCTCCCCGTGCTCTCAGCGGCAGTCAGGGGGTTTTGAGTCCCCCAGACACCTCTGGAATTATCACATTTCAGCTAAATTGAGACCAGCTGTACTCCAAGGGCTGCCCTGTTTTGCTGCAGGGGAAGGAATTGTGTAGTTCTGATGTTGTAACTTTGGGATTTGCTTTCAAGAATAAATATTGTATGAGTGCAAAATCCCTTTTATGAGGTATCACTTGTCCCAGGAGAGCAGAGATAATCCATTCTGGGTGCTGCCATCCCTGTTATCCCAGTGCTGTTATCAGCATTGTCTCAGATAACAAACCTGCAGTACACAGAAATCATAGGAGGTCATCTAATAAATAAACAAGTCAGAAAGGCTCCCAACACAATTCCCAGTGATTGAGCAGCTATTCAGGCTAATAAAGCCTCCTGGAGTGAGGATGGAGTTATGGTGTGTCCCAACAGCAGCTTCTGCTCGTTCTGGAGTTGATTTATCCCCAGCTCCAGCTGAGCAGAGGGATGGAATAAGCCCCATCCTGATGGGACTTCCAGGGCAGCTCCATGAGGGGACAGATGAGTGAAGAGTGTGAGCCCAGGACCTGCAGCTACCCAGGACACAGCTGCAGCTGGAATGGTGCACCCAGCCCTCCTGCACAGCCCTGACGATGGCACTGGCACTGCCACGAGACAGAGAACAGAGATCAGAGCCACTGCCCTTTGGAGGTGTCCCAGTTCAATGTCATGGAGCTCCAGAGGAGCCACAGAGCTGTGGGGATGGAAATGAACCCTGAGCCATGCAGGGGCTGCAGTGCCCCACAGCAGGCTGGCACAGGACATGAGGAGCTGCAGGAGCTGTGTTCAGTGAGATCTCTGAGCAAACACAGAGGTTCTGTGAGGTTGGTGTGCAGGAGGGAGCAGGACTGTGGCAGAGGAGGGAGGGCAGCTGTGCACAGAGCAGAATCCTCTGGGGCATGGGCACCAAAGAATCACAGAATCCCGGGATGGGTTGGGTTAGAAGGATCTTAAATCCATCCAGTGCCACCCCTGCCATGGGCAGGGACACCTTCAACCATCCCAGGCTGCTCCAAGCCCCAATGTCCAACCTGGCCTTGGACACTGCCAGGGATCCAGGGGCAGCACAGCTTCTCTGGGCACCCTGTGCCAGGGCCTGCCCACCCTCACAGGGAACAATGTCATCCAAACATCCAATCTAAATCTCCCCTCCTTCAGTTTAATGCCATTCCCCATATCCCCTTTGTCTTTCACCCCTTTCTTCAAGCAGTGCCACAAGACAAGAAAAGCTGAAAACCCAAACACGCCTTCCCCGCTCCCGTCAGGGGACAGTCACAGCCCTCTGAGCCACCTGTGCCCAGCAGCAGTGCTCAGCTTTGGGGGACAGAGCTGTGAAAGTCCCCCAGTCCCTCTGGGACCTCCTTGGTGCCACTGCAGAAGTGGCTTTATTCCTGAGCTGACATGTGCAGCACCCAGAGGGATTCAGAGCACTGCTAAGGCCACCAGCATGTCCCTGGTGTTGGCTGTGGCCTCGGAGGTGCTGTAGCAGAGGCTTGGCCCTTATCTCAGCTTCAGCAACCTCAAATACCTGGGATTAAAAGCAATAAATACAGCTGGCTTAAAGCACTCCAATCCTTAACACATTTGGCAGCTGAAAGTGCAAAGAGCTTTCGGCTGCAGGTTCAGAGCACTGCTGAAAATTTCACTGGGTGCTTTTTAGTTACTCAGGAGATGTCAAAGGGTGACTTTTATTGCATTTGATGGTTAAATCAACACTTTTTTGCTAATATCATCACTCAAGAGTGACAAGATTACAGCAAGACTCTTGGCCAGCCTCACTGACAGCTTCAGTAGAGGGGAAGGCAGTGGGGGAGAGTGGCCTCAGTCATCTTCTTGTCAGTGATTTCCCCTCTCTGTTCCCCCATGACACCCCAGCAGGGACATTCCCAACCTTTGCTAAGTTTACTCAACAAGGAAAATACTGCCAAGGTTCAATACTGCTCCTGGCAAATGCAATTACTGACAAAACAATCCCAGAGAAGTCTGGGGCATGGGAATAGGGGAAGCCTGTCCTGGTGGGTTTTACCTTCAGGACTGATCTCACACAAGGACAGCACCTGGGTTATTGTCACACTTCATCCTCTGAAGAGGGGGAAACCTTCCCATTGCTTTTCTTGTGCAAGAAGACACCCCCAGAAAGTCAAAGAGATCCTGTTTGAGATCTTCTTCCTGCTCTCCCAAAATCCAGTGTGGCAGAGACAGCTTGCTGCAGCAAGATCTGGGCTTGGGCTGAGCATGAGAAGGGACAATGAAATGCTTGGAATTAGCTCCTGTGTGTTGGAAATGCAAAGGAGAGGTCTCAGAAGGCTCCAGCAGGGCCTGGGGGAGGGTTGGCCTGGCTCAGTTTGGGAACTCAGGTATAAATCGTTCCTAGAAACAAAACCTGAAACTGGGATTGCCATAAAGTGGCCCAGATGTCCCAACCTTGTCAGCACAGCAGGTCAGGGGGACCTTCAGGATGTGTCCAGTTTTGGGTCCCTTGTGACCAGAAGGACTCGGAGGGGCTGGAGATGTCCAGGGAAGGGAACAGAGCTGGGAAGGGGCTGGAGAGCCAGGAGAGGCTGAGGGAGCTGGGAAGGAGCTCAGCCTGGAGCAAAGGAGGCTCAGGGGGACCTTGTGGCTCTGCACAGCTCCTGACAGGAGGGGACAGCCGGGGGGTCAGGCTGTGCTCCAGGGAACAGGGACAGCAGGAGAGGGAACAGCCTCAGGCTGGGCCAGGGGAGGCTCAGCTTGGCCAGCAGCAGGAATTTCTCCATGGAAAGGGTGCTCAGGCCTTGGCAGGAGCTGCCCAGGGAGGTTTGCAGTGCCCATCCCTGGAAGGATGTAAGATGTTCAGACGTGGTGACTGGGCAAGTTTTGGTGCTGCAATGACACAAGACTGGATTATCCCAGGGGTCTTTTCCAGCCTCAATGATTCTACATTTCTGTGGTTCCCAGTTTTTCAAACCAGCCAGCATTACCCACGTGCAGTCTGTGTTGTGAAACCAGGCAAAGGTGCACTGAACATGTAATTTTTTCATCCTAAACTTGCTGGATTAAAGGAATATCAAGGATACATCTCCAAGTGAGGGTGACAGAACTCAGGTAACTACGTTGGGCTCATTGACATTCACATCTTCTGCCTGAGGTTTTACATGATTGCCCCCACAGCTCTGCTCCCATCCTGCTCCTAATTCCACAACATCTCCATGTGCTCCTGGTGCCAGACGTGATTTGCTGTCTCCTGTCCCAGTTCTGCTGCAATCACAGAAATATCAATTTCCTCCTGCTTCTTTCTGTGTAGGATGTTTATTAATCCTCTCATAACACTCTTAACTTTCTCTCACACCATTTTTAGGAGGAGAATTGCTATTTTTATTGCAACCAGGTAACTGTGCTAAGATTAAAGCCCAAGTTGTCAGTATAACCAATTTACTAATGCCAGATTATTATTCCTGTGCCTCTTTTATCAGTTGAATTCCCTGCATTGAGTCCTTTCTTTATACTGTCAAATATTCCAAAATTCTTCTTGTACCTTTTCTGGCACTTCTTGTGCTCAGAAGTGCTCATCCTCATTTCCTTCAGCTGTCCTGGAATTTCAAATCTGCTTGGAGTCTATGCAGAGCTCACTTTTCACTGGATAAGGCAGAGAATCCCTCTCAAAATTGATGTGCTGCTTGCAAGAGAAGATGATGGCATGAAGGAAATGCAGAAGAGCAGCAGCTTGGTTTTGCAGAGGCCTAATTTTGGTATCTTGGCTTGACAACTCAATTGCAACTTTACTGGAGTTCTGGGTTTGGGGTCACAGCGCAATTGAGAGACAACAAACAACCTGGAAAATGTCTCTTCCGTCCTGTAGGGTGTTCTTTGTTCTACAGAGGCCAGCAGCAGCTATGGGACCTTTGGGTTCCCAGAGGATCACCAGGAAAGAGGCTTTGGGTGCTCAGTCCCTATGGCACCCTAGGGAGCAGACACACCCTTGTAGGCTCAGCAAACAGTCCTGTTAAAATCTGAGGCTTGGAGGATCAGTTCTGGATTTCTGCATTGTTCTGGGGAGTTCTGAGCCTTCCCCTCTTCCCACTGATCTCAGGTTTCCTTCTGCTCTGTCTCCAGTTGCTGCCCTCCTGCTCCTCTCTTCAACCAATTCCCAGACCTTGTTCTCCTGCCAGCCCAGGGCTTTTCTCCTCTTGTTTCCCCTGTACTTCTCCTAATCCCATCTCCAATGGACAGGAATGTTCCATCATCCCAAGGAATTTGATCTTTCCTACCTTCCCATCTTAAATGTCTTTCTTGTCTCTCTCTGCCTGAGCTCTACTCAGCTCATTTTCCTCTTCTCTCAATTTGTGTCTGACCCCTCCTTTTCTCTCTGGGTTTTTTTGGTTTTTTTTTTTTTTTTTTTTTTGTGACAAACTTCAGTTTTTGAGTGTTCATGGCAAGAAAGGCAGTTCCTGCCATGGGGAGCCCAGGACAGGTGACAGAGATCTGGTGACACAGCCCTGGGAGCCAACAGCCTCATCCCTGTGACACCCAGCTCAGGCCACATAGAGGTGACAGCCTGGCCATGGAGGGGCCTGAGGGACACAGAGCATCCCTAGGACAGAGAACAGCCTTAGGGAATCCAGTGATACACTCTAAAGAGTTTTACTGAGCAAGTTTTGGACGTTCAGAGCTTTTGCAGTTTGGTCTAAGACTAAAAGTTACAAGAAAATAAGACTTATTCACGCCCTAGGCGCCCTACCAAACCCTGCTTTAAAACAATTAAATAGTTAATAAAGTACAGGCAAATCCTTTCCTTGCTATTTCTTACTTGGAAAAGGATGAATTTTTTTTCCCCTGAATATCAGAAAAGTAAAAATCAAAAATCCACCTTGAGAGATACAAAAGGCACAGAAGGGTTCAGCCTAATTAATTCTGTTTTTCAAGTCATTATCACCTAGCAGCAGGTGAAGAGGAGCTGCTAGACAGACTGATATGAGGCTTTGGTGTTTAAACTGACCCTAAAGACTACTGAAATCTCCTCTCCGAGAATTCCCCCCCCCAGCACATGGAGAAGCAGGGGAGGAAATTATTTTATGCCCTGGGTTCAATTCTGCCCCACAGTTTTGCTGTGTTAATTTGCTGTGTGCACAGTTACTGTCTGTGACACTGGGGGCTGCAAATGCCACTGGAATTCTCCTTTTCCAGATCTACCTCACACAGATGGCAACACTTCACTTGTTGCGTGGATTTTTTCCTTCCAGTACCTAAAGGAGCTACGAGGATGATGGAGAGAGATTATTCACAAGGGATGGAGGGAGAGGACAAGGGGAAATGATTTTAAATTGAAGGAGGGCAGGGATGGATGGGATATTGGGAAGGAATTGTTCCCTGTGAGGGTGGGCAGGCCCTGGCACAGGGTGCCCAGAGAAGCTGTGGCTGCCCCTGGATCCCTGGCAGTGTCCAAGGCCAGGTTGGACACTGGGGCTTGGAGCAACCTGGAACAGTGGAAGGTGTCCCTGCCATGGCAGAGGTGGCACTGGATGAGCTTTAAGGTCCCTTCCAACCCAAACCATTCTGGGATTCTGTGATTCCCTGATTCTCTGTCTGACAGCAGCCTTTGGGTTTGGATGTGCTGTTGCCTGTGGCTGTCACTGACACCTGGCTGTCACTGTCTCCATCCTCATTTCTGGGCTCATTTGACACTTTTCTCTCTGTTGGCAGAGTCGAGCACATTAAACCCGAATTCCTTTCAAGCCCATGCATCAAACCCTGCCCTGATATCCAGCTCCACTCCCCCAGGGCTTTTGTTCCTGAGATACTGCTCAAGTAGTCTGAATCATGATCTCATCAGAGACAATAAAATGCTGAAGAGGGTTCTTAAGTGCTCAGTTTAAGCTGCTGTCAGGGAATGTGGCTGCTAACATAACTAATACATTCTCCATTTTCACAGACATCATTCAATTTAGTCCCAAAGTTACCCTTGGTCTGTATTAATTTGGGGTCAGACCAATCCAGCATTGAGGGAAAACACATTTATGCCAAAATTAGAGGATTACAAAGGAGGTTGAGAGTAATGAACAATCCCACTTAGAAAACATCTATTATTCATGCATGCACATGTGCACTCACACACAAAACACTTTTCTGAACAAAAATACAAAGGCAGAAGACATGGGGGATAAAACCACAGAAATAGCAACAAGTTCAGAATAAAAAAATTCCACTTTTCCCTTGAAAATATCATTTACATAAAAATGTGTGACTTTCATCTAAGTCTCAATTTTCTTTTGGAGGAAACATTGCCTATCACATTATTCCTGCATCAGAAAGGAGTTGATTTCCCAGGCTGCCAATGAAGCTCATGTTACAGAGCCACATCACAAGCTCCTTGTTTACCCTGATTCCGAGGAGGAATAACTGGCACAGCTTCAGTTTTACTGCTGATGGTCTCCAAAACAACCCTGGGAGTTTTGTTGCCTCGGTCTGTGGTCAGTGGAGTTCACTTGAGGCAAAACCAGACGAGGGAAGCAGCTGAGGCTGAGCTGTGCACTGTCTGGGTCAGCAATGGCACCAGAGGAACGGCAGGGACTGAGCCCAGGGAGCTCCACTGCACAGGAGGCACAACTTCTTCCCTGGGCAATGCCAGCCCTGAACAGAGCCCAGAGAGGGCTGCAGTCTCCTCCCTGGGATATTCCAGAGCTGCCTGGACACAATGCTGTGCCCTGAGCTCTGGGATGGCCCTGCTGGAGCAGGGAGGTGGCACCTGGTGACCTACTGAGGTCCCTCCAGCCTGACCCATCCTGGGACTCTGGGATTCACTGGGTTAAAATTTAAAGAAGATTAAAAATTTGGCCCCTAAAAGTAACTCTTTCAGAGAAATATGCAGGTCATGAAGATGAGAGGTTGGTCCAGGTCAGGCCCCCAGGGGTGGATGCTCCCCAGCCAGGTCCGAGACGATTCAATCCAAGTGCCCCAGTCACAGCCCTCTGGGGACAGTGACACTGGGCAATGGCACCATTCCACCTGCAGCCACTCCCATTTGATCCAGGAAAGGGCAAGTGCTAAAGCAAGGTTTTGGAAGGTCTGGTCAGAAAAAGGAGGTTCCATATCCCCACCCTCCTACAGTGAGCTGCATGCAGCTCCCTGATTTCACTGCAGGGACAGTGAGGAGTCCCAAACTCCAGAGTGCCCTGAGTCACTGGGCAGAGTCCCCTGGATCACTCTGGTGGTCCCCAGGAGAATCACTCCTCAGCTAAAGATCCTAAACATCAGCAGGAGTGAAGCTGTGCCTGGCTGCACTTGCACTGGACATTCCTCCCTGGCTTTCTCTGTTTCCAGCAGTTCAGCATCATTCAGTCCCTTCCCAAGGGGAAATATCTCAGGAGAACTCCCATCCCTCTTCTCTGTATTGGGACATTGCTCCAGGGCAGTGATTGCCACAAGAGGAGTTTTAGAAATCCACTTTCAGTTCCAAACTTCCCAGCTAGACCAGGGTTAGTGCTGTACCCATAGTGGGATGCAGTGCCAGCTGACTTCTGACATATATCATGGATACAAATTGCAGCTGACTGATATCCCAGGCAGTGTTATCTGCCTGGGAGACATTATTCAACAGAAACCAGAGATTGGGATTGCTCAGGACTTGTCTAAGGAAGACTACCCCATCCCTGGCAGTGTCCAAGGCCAGGCTGGACAGGGCTTGGAGCAGCCTGGGATAGTGGAAGGTGTCCCTGCCCATGGCAGGGGTGGAATGGCATGAGCTCTGAAGTCCCTTCCAACCCAAATCATCCTGTGATTCTATGATTCATTTGTAATTATTATTATTATTGAGTAATGGAACTTCAGCAGGACCTCCAGAACCCAAGTGAGATCAGAGGTTTCTTGTACCAGCATTATGTGGCTTCAGCAAAAAACAGTTGTTCCTCTCAGTGCTGAGGATTTCAGTGGTGATGGCACAGGAAGTGTTGTTACACCAAATTTGAGCACATGAGAGCTGAAATGGCCCCAAGTCTGAGCTCAGACACTGCTCAGGGTGGGATGGATTGAAATTGGCCAATTCCCCTTCACCAGCACCAAAGAAACTGGAGTGACTGGTTTAGATGGGGCTGCTCATGCTCAGAGAGGTACTGTGGGCAGGGAAATTCCTCCCAGAGGAGCAGTTTCAGTGACCTCCTCCTCCACCCCAGCCATGAGCTGTGACCCCAGCTGAGCTTCCTGTCTTCCCACCCACAAACACTGCAGCTGCTGGGACATTTGGGGACACTGCAGCCTCCAGAGCCACCACCTCCTGCAGGGCTCCTTGTTCCCACAGGGGTGATGGGACCTGTTCTCTTGGGGCTCCTTCCCCTTCTGATCTGAGCCCTCTGCTCAGCTCTGCTCAGACAACCACAATTAATACCACAGCTGTAATTATTGCTATTATCATATTACTGGTATTATTCTTGTTCCAACACAGCATTTTTGTCTCCTTATTATGCTGTTTCTGTTTTGACCATTATTCAGCTAACAAAGCCAGATGCTCTGCCTTGCTTCAGAGCTCCCTTGTGCTGGTTGCTGCCACATCCCCTGTGAAAAGTCAGTCCTCACCCCGAAGCACTTAAAAACCTAATTAGAGCAGACAGACCAGCATCATCTTCGTCTACCAGCAGCTTCAGGAGCAAACCCCTGTTCTTCAGGATATTCAAGGTTACTTTGCCCGATTTCCCGAAGATTTGGGAGAACTCCCAACATTCCCAATGCCTGTTATCCCAGTGTTGTTTTCCTAATTCCTCCTGAGCTACACATGCAGAGCCAGGCAGGTGTTTACCCTGTTTATTCCTGTCCATCCTACACATCATCTCCCTGACATGTCTCCTTTCACTTAAATGCAATTTTTTAAAATCCCAGGCCATAAATAAATGGCTTAAGAAGAAAGACATTGAGAATAAGAGACATTGAGGGGCTGGAGATGTCCAGGGAAGGGAACAGAGCTGGGAAGGGTTTGGAGCACCAGGAGAGGCTGAGGGAGCTGGGAAAGGAGCTCAGGCTGGAGCAAAGGAGGCTCAGGGGGACCTTGTGGCTCTGCACAGCTGCTGACAGGAGGGGACAGCCGGGGGGTCAGGCTGTGCTCCCAGGGAACAGGATAAGAGCAAATGGCTTCAAACTGTGCCAGGGGAGGTTCAGAGTAGATATGAGGAAAATTTCTTCACAGAAAATATGGCCAGGAACTGGAACAAGCTGCCCAGGGAGGTTTGGAGTCCCCATCCCTGGGAGTGTTCCAAAAATGTGTGGATGTGGCACTTGAGAACATGATTAGTGGTCACCATGGAGGTGGGGTGGGGTTGATGGTTGGACTTGGTGATTTTATAGGCTTTTTCCAACCTTCTGTGATTCCATGATTCCAAACTGCTGCTGGAAATGAAAAGCTCTTCTAGGCATTGCAATTTCTGGGAAGTACCTGCATTCCACAGTGCTGGCACAGGGATCCATGGCTGGCCAGGGCTCCCATCCCACTGCCTGGGGGTGCAGGGTCCCCTGGCTGAGCTCACCCTACTCAAGTCCTGCCTCCAAGCCCTCCTCCCTCCCCTTCCCAGAGAGCCAGGCTCATCCAGAGGGGCTTTAACACTTGTCTGGAGCTCCTCTTTAGCCCAAACCCATCCCTGCCTCTCTGATTTCTCTGCAAGTTCATCCAATAACTCCCACGTGATTAAACACCAGCATTGAAGCCTCCATTGATTTTGCTGTTTCCCATCTTTTCCAAAAGGTGAATGTTTAAAATGACGGATGAGCCAAGAGCTGTAGTGCTCATTTATGCCTTCAGTGAAGCTTTTCCGTGACTGGAACACTGTGGACATAGATGATGCAGGTCTGCTGCACAGCCCTATCCCCAGTGTCACTAGGAGCTTGTACCCAAGTTGTTCCAGAGCCTTGTCCAGGTGAATTGGCTGTGAGCAGTGAGTGCTCAGCTGCTGCTGCCACAGCCTCAGGTCTGAGGAGCAAAGTCTGGGAAGGCTTGGTTTCACCTCAATATCCAATTCTGACATGGATAAAACTGCTGAAAGCCTGCCGAGGAGAGATGTGGCATTGCCTCCAGAAAGGATCCCATGGGGACACCCAGTGCAGGGCCAGGATGTGAGGGAGAGCTCTGCAAGGGACCTCAGGTGTGATGGATGCTCACCTTTGGGGATTCTGGGAATGCTGATGGTAGAATCATGGAATCCCAGAATGGTTTGGGTTGGAAGGAGCCTCAAAGCCCATCCAGTGCCACCCCTGCCATGGCAGGGACACCTTCCACTGTCCCAGGGTGCTCCAAGCCCCAGTGTCCAACCTGGCCTTGGACACTTAGAGCTTCTCTGGGCACCCTGTGCCAGGGCCTCCCCACCCTCACAGGGAACAATTCCTTCCCAATATCCAACCTAAATGTCCCCTCTGTCAGTCTGAACCCATTCCCCTTGTCCTGTCACCCCAGTTCCTGATGAACAATCCCTCTCCAGCTTCCCTGGAGCTCCTTCAGCCCCTGGCAGGTGCTCTGAGCTCTCCACACAACCTTCTCCTCCCCAGGCTGAACATTCCCAGCTCTCCCAGCCTGGCTCCACAGGGAAACTGCTCCAGGCCCTTTATCCACTTCATGGGCTCCTCTGGACTCACTCCAACAGTTCCTTGTCCTTCTTCTGTTGAGGACACCAGAACTGGGCACTGTTCCAGGTGGGGTCTCAGCAGAGAGACAATCCCCTCCCTGGCCCTGCTGCCCACACTCCTTTGGATGTTCCAGCACATCCCTGCAGTGTGAGATCCTGGGACCACTAATCCCATGTTTTCCCTGCTGGAGTCAGCAGTACAGTTGATACTGGTTTTAGTAAGAGCAGAATTAGGCTGAATGTTTAAAAAGGACCATCTAATTCTCCATCTGGATCCCTCTGGAGCAGATGCAGCACTTGGAGTGGCCGTTTGCAGTCTAATACAACGGAGATGGAATTATTGTTCCCTGAAATCCATATATATTCTCCAAATCTGCCACTTTCTATTAGAATGCTGCAGAAGCCCTGGGAGAATGACGACATTTTTATCCAAAAGGTTAAGCAAAACATAATGAATGGAAAAGATGAGCTGTGACAGAACTGAAACAGGAATTTTCAACTTTTGAAAAACATCCAGATATTTAAGGCCTTTTAAATGAACTTGAGATGTTGAGTGAAATCCATTCGGTATGGAAACACTGAAATACACTTTTTAAATTCCAAGTAAACCAACCTTTTAAAAAACATTCCACCAATATTTTTCAAAAGTCAGTGCACTGTGTCTGAAAAATGCTCCTGCAAAATCAAAACTTGGCCAATCTTGTTGGCCTGTAGCTCCCTCCCTTCCTTTCCTTCTGGGAGCAGGATGGGATGAGCTGCTCCTGGGGCAAATGTGGACACACAGGATCCCAAGGGATGTTCCTTCATAACCTCACACCTCTCCCTGTGCTGTGGGAGGTCATTTCCCTGCTCAGCACTTGCTGGGGTAACAGGGAATATCCTTCAGCTGTGTTTTTTGGATATCACATCTTGCTCACTTTTAAGCTGCTTCTTGCCAAGGGGGCATTTCATGCAATCCCATCGTTTTCCCACATCTAAAGAAAAACCAGTCTGGGGATCCTGATCAGAAGGCAGGAGATCCTGTCCCCTGTTTGCACTTGGCAGTCACAGGGAGAAAGTTCATTCCTCCTCCCGCAGCACCATTATTTCAACAATGTAACTTTTCACTGATGAAAATTGAAATGTCTCCTCCATGGGAAAGCTCCAATTTTTCTTTCATAGGGAAAACACAGGTCTCAATTGCAGAGATCACTCTGAGGGATCTGCACCTTATTTTGGGGAATGTGGGGACTTTTCAAACCTGCCAGGAAGTGCTGAGGGTCACAGGATCAGAATTCACCCAGACTTTGACTTTCCCCATTGTTGACTTTTCCAGAGGAGCAGATGGTTTAATTTTGTCCTTCCTTTAGATGCAGGGCTGGCCCAGGCTGCTGCCCTCCCTGTTTCTGTGGGTGCAAAGAGATCCTTGGGAACAGCACAAAGAGGAACTGGGAGTTTGTGGGGTGATGCTGTTCTACCTCTCCCAGTATGGCCAGAGCCTTCCCACCAGGGCCTGGCAAGAGGGAGCAGTGAGGATGATGATGATGTTTCCCTGTTTCACAGCTTCTCAAAGCCCCAGTCTTATTGCAATTCCAACTCTAAGCCTCCCAAGAAATCTGCCAGGTCCTCCTGGAGAGGTTTTGGAGGATGTGGAATGTGTGATGAAGTGGCCCTAGAACAGAGTCAGGCCATGTCCATGAAGCTGCTTGACATTTTCCCCTTATTTCTCCATTTGAGAGAGGGAGGGAGGTCACCTCACCCAACCTCAGCCACCTCATCTCCTCACAAGTCCCTGGGAAAAAGCCACCTAAAGTGCCTAAAATGCACAGAATGAACCACAAGTCCCCTGAATAAGGGAGTCCAGGCAAGTGGGTGAGAGCAGGGATGAAATAATCCCGGTGCTGTGCAAGCAGGAGCAGCTGGATGTGGTGGGATTGGTCTCTGGCTGCATCCCTGGCATCCATTCTCACTCCTGTTTCCATGCAGGTGACAGCAGCCATGCAATAAATGCCACTTCACGTCCCACAGTCACCAAAACCTGCAGGAGGGTGGTAAATTTGGCTAAGCTGCAGCACAGATGGGGCTCTGAGCAACCTGGGCTAGTGGGAGGTGTCTGTGCCCACGGCAGGAGGTGGAACAAGATGAGCTTTAAGGTCCCTTCCAACCCAAATCATTCCATGAATCCATGATCCCATGCCTTCCTGGCTGCATTATGGGAATTTTGTGGGGCTGGGGCCTCAGAACCAGTCTGGAGGGACACAGATACTTCCAGAAATGAACCTGGTGCCCATGGAGATGCTGTGCTGAGCTGTGATTCACCATGAGCTGTGACAGCACCACGGGTTGTGACAGCAGCTGGCAAAGACGCCCCATGACACTGGTCAGGGAGAAATGCTGGCACAGCAAAATGCCCAAATTTCTTTTGAAGTCATCATTTGGTACAATTTCTCCAAAACCCCACCCTATACTCATGAAAAAAATGCCATTTGAGCTGTGTTTACACCTCCATGGGGCCTCACAGAGGACCGCTCTGGGTGATCCCTGTTTATCCCTCAGGACAGCTCATGCTCCCCTTTCCCAACAAAACCTGCAGATCCTTGTGAGGATCCAATGTCCTTCCATGCTCTGTCCCCAGCAGGGACACAGGGCACTCCAGGAGCAGCTGCTCACAGCTGGAGAGCAGCCACGAGCAGCTATTTCTTCGCTGGTTACAGGGAAACATTTGGTGTGATATCCCAGAAAAATCTGCTCGTGCCAGACTTATCCATGGAGGGAAGAGCCGTGGGCTGACCTCACCAGGGAGCTGTGGATTGCCCATGGAATCACAGAGCCATTCAGGTGGAAAAGACCTCCAAGATGAGCCAGTCTGAGCTTTGACTGAATCCCACTGTGCCACCAAAGCACGTGGGACAAACCTGGGGAAGGAACGAGTCCAGGTGGGAAGAGAACTGGAAGCTGACATAGCTGACAAGCTCTCAGCAGGGTTTGTGCAGCAGCACAAGGGGCTTTGCCAGGGTAAGTGGAGGGAAGGAGGGATGTCCCAGTGCCCTTCTCCCTCCGTGGAGGGAGCACACAGCAGGAATCAGCCCTGGAAAAGGAGCTGATCCAAGTGCGTTGAGCTCCTGCTGATCCACAGGAGAGCACACCTCAAATGGTGGTGGGCCAAGGCCTGGCTGTGTCCCTCACACCCACCTCCCTCAGGAACTGCACTTTGGGTGGCTTTGGCTCCAGGACAGACAGACACCAGCAGCTGTCACCTGGCCTTGGGTCCCGCAGCTCCCCAAGGCTCTGCCTCGCCCACCAGTACAACCAGTTTGTCCTGGCACCCGGCAGTGCTGTGGCTGCCACACAGCCCCTTCCCTTGGAGGCTCTCATCTTTCAGGGAGGGTGAATGGCTCCGTGAGTGCCCCAGATCCAGCAGAGTCATGTGGCTCCTGCTTTATTTGCTGTTATTGCTGCTTTCAAGTGGAAAATTGATATAATAGCAGTCCTTTCTCGGCACACAGCAGTCTGCACATTTGTACAATGTTCTTTGAGGACGATCAGCAGCCACTGGCATAGAAAAGTGACAGATGCTGTCTGCAAATAATGAGCTGAAGCAGTTTCCTTTGGAAGGGAACTTAGGCAAAGTCCCTTTGAGTTTGAAAAGCCAAAGAGGTTCCCACATTTCTCAGAAGCTGCTCGGAAAAGGCACTTTCTAGTGGCTCATGTGGCATAATTATTTTTTAACTGTTTCTCTCACACCAACTTCTCTGGAGAGAGGGAATGACCCAGTTCCTGTTTACTGAGCATTTCCTACTGGGGACAGGCATGAAAGAGAATGAAGTTTATGGCTTATTCTGCTCCCTCCTCTAGTGCTCCATATCTGCACAAATCACAGGGATAAGGAGCATAATCATGGATACAGCACATCCCACACCTCTGGGAGCCTCGCATTTATTCTTGGCAACTCACACCAAAATTGTTTCAGCCCCCGAGGTCTGTGAGGAGTCTCACACTTGTGAGATTGAAGGAGGACCATTGGGATGCTTCATCCCGAGCCTTTGATCCTCTCTCCTTGCTCCCTGCTTTTATCTAACACAGACACAGTCGTGTGCCAGACGTGCTTTTCCTGATGGAGCTCAGTCAGGGGTTCAGATTCCTCCCATCACCTCAGAGTGCTACAAGAAGTAAGCCCAAATTACTGAAAATGAAGGATTCAAAGTTTCCTAGCCAGAGATTTCCAACCCTGTCAGCGAACTGCAGACAGTTTGACTTTAATGATGGAAATCTTGTGTCTCTTGGAATATGGACATTTCTGCACTTGATATTTTCTGATTATTGCCACAGTCCTGAATCCTGAGGATGAAATCAGGCTCTGGAAGCCTTTGCTCTTGAGGTCTTAGAGAGATCTTGTATCTTTCCACACCTCTGTGGGGATGTGAACCCACAAAAGGTACCAGATGGGGTTTCTCTCCAGTAAAAATAACTCCTGATAAACTGTCCCTCTCATTAGAGGCTTTAGAAAGTCTCTAGGAATTGGTTTTCTTCCAGCCTGACCTGTTCTCTTGGGCTCCTTTAGCAGTGAAATTCCAAGCAAATCCAAGGTAGAATGCTGTAATTCCCCCCACATTAGCTGGGATTAATGGTGGGAGCTGTGCTCCACAGCACATTAAATCACAAATGGATCAAAATAACGAGACATCATCCCTCAAGGCATCAGGGGGTAGAGCTGAGGCACAGCCTCAACCTTCATTCTGTTTCTTGTTTTTAAAGGCATCATTTGCAAAACTCTTTGTGGCATTTCTCCCTGGATTCATTTTGCCTCTTTCCTTTCTGTCTCCTTCTGCACATCTATAGATGAGAAACATTTCTGGGCAAATTTAGAATGGTACGATGTGGTGCGGAATTAATTAATACTGATAATTATTGATGGATTCTGTAATGAAACACATATAACAAAGGAGATTTAAATTAAGGGATTCTACTTAATTGTGGCCCTCCAGTGCCTGGAGGGAGCTACAAGAAGGATAGAGAGAGAGTTTACGAGGGATGGAGTGACAGGACAAGAGGGAATGGCTTCAAACTGAAATAGAGCAAGTTTTGATTGGATGGGAGGAAAACATTCTTAGTTCAGAGGGTGGAGAGACCCTGGCACAGGGTGCCCAGAGAAGCTGTGCTGCCCCTGGATCCCTGGAAGTATCCAAGGCCAGGTTGGACATTGGGGCTTGGAGCAACCTGGGACAGTGGAAGGTGTCTCTGCCCATAGCAGGGCTAGTGGGACTGGATGGGCTTTAAGATCCTTCCAACCCAAACAATTCTGGGATTCTTGTATGATTCCAAGTTCTCTCACTATAATTCCCTGCTCTGGACTCGAAAGCTGAACAGAGGTTTTGTTCAGGGTTGGGGTTTCTTTGGTTTCTTTGGTCAGGCTGGTTTTGCTCTTGGCTGTTCAGGGGTAGTTTTTTGCTGATGTCATTATTTGTTGACTGGGGCTGTAGGTTTTTCTGAGCTCTGTGATGTTCAATGAACTGTACTCTGTGAGATGGAGAACCCTGGCACTGAAGGGATAATCATTTAGTGACAGCAAAGGACAATAGGGCTGCAGAGCAGATAGTGAAAAATCCCCATCCCCAAAGTGACAGAGCAGTGACAATCCATCTCTCTGCCTCAGCTGGCAGGGAAGGAGTTGTTTCACTGGGGAGCAGCCTGCATGGTTCAGGGGAAAAATCAGCAACTGCAAGGAAAATATTCATCCCATCCTGTCTCTGGAATAGTTTGGGTAAAAACAAAACCTCACACAATAGAGCTGTGAGCGCTAAAGATTCTGCAAATGAAGCTGCAGGTGCCAAGAGCTGAAAAAAGGGAAAACAAGTGACCATGTGGGGATGGGGTGAGGATTCATCTGACTTTATGTAGGAATCAGGCCTGGAGAAAGGCTCCAGGTCTGGAGAGCAGCTCCTCAAACACAAGCCCATCATTGTCTCCCTGCACTCCCTGCATCTGTTATTATCCTCCTTCAAACTTCCAGCACAAATGGAAGAGACATCTCCCAGCCACAGTGACCCCAAGCAGGGGGAGGACACGGAGCAGCCCTGTTTCCTGGGGCACTGTGTGCCCATGGAATCCAAACCTGCCCTCTCCAGCAGCTGCACAGAGGCCTCAGGACCTGCAGGGCACACATTTCCCCCCAGAAGAAATTATATGGAACCGAGTGAGAACAGGAGGAGGCTGACCCAGAGCACGGAGAGGCTTAACCCTTCCCCGGCCGTGGAGAGGGGAGAGGCTCCAGTAGGACATGGATAATGAGCTACAAAACATCCTTGCAGGGAGGGAAGCAGATCAAAGGGACAGGGACTGGCCCTGGAGGACAGTTCCCCATGTGCAGATGGAAGGTCAAGGGAGGAGCTGGAGCAGCCTGTGAAGCCCTAAAAAGCAGCTCTGAGGACAGGCAGGGACAGGGGCTTGGCCCCGGCCTCAGGCAGGGACAAACAGCTCCCCTGCATTGTCTTGGGTTGTTTTTGTCTCTACTTTGCTGCTTCTAAAGGAAGGCTGAACTCCCCTGCTGTCACAGGAGCCATGAGCTGCGTTTGCCTTCTTTTCTCTGTACAATTTTGCAGATGAACAAGCAAACGGGGGCTTTGGGAAGGAAGTCCCATGGGAAAAGCAGCCTCCAGGAGCTCTGTCCCTGTGTTCCCCTTTCTCTGTGGGGCTGCAGCACAGGGAGAGGGATGTTGGGTACTTCAGGTGACCATCAGGCCAAGGGTCCCTGTCCTGTGGGCCTCAGAGTGGCCGTGTCCTGCTGTGCCCACGGGGACTCTGGGTGGGTTCCCAGGGGATGGTGAGCCCAGCTTGGGGCCCGTGGTCCCCATCTGCGTAGGGAATTGGCTCCTGATTCAGGCAGACAGATGGGGCAGAGGTTTGCAAACATCCCCGAGGGCATCAGAGCTGGATGGAGGAGAGCTGGGGGGCTGGGAGGGAGCATGCAGCGTGCACAGGCTGGAGAGCTCAAGCTGAGACAGAGCACGGCGGGAGGAGGCAGAGCAGGATGGATTGCCTGGCGTCCCCCCGACAGCATCCCTGCATCCTCCCACGGCAGCATCACATCCTCCCCTCCTGCAGCTCCCTGCGCCTGCAGAGGCCTCTGCTTCCTCCAGCACAGAGCCACCTCCTCCTGCCTCACTGCCCAGCCCAGAATAACGGGAATTGTGCCTTACCTTGCCTGTACGAGCTCCGGGGGTCGTGGGGCCTGAGCGGAGCTGAGGCCCTGTGGGCCCTGGGCAGGGCAGCTGCGATGTCCTGGTGTTCCGGCGGCAGGGACACGGTCACAGGCTGGCAGAGCAGCAGCAGCAGGGACACTGTCACTGCCACAGGCTGGCAGAGGAGCAGCAGGTTGCAGACACACAGCAGACACACAGCCAGGCACGGCTGCTGGCTCCACACGGGGAGCATGGGCACTGAGAGGGCTCAGGGCAGCATGGCTGGGGTGGCGACAAGCACGGAGCTCCCAGGAACGAAACCCACCCGGTCCCAGCTCCTGTGCTCCTGCTCAGTGCCTCGTGGCTGACTGCAGCACAGCCCTGCCTGCCTGCTGCCAGAACAGCTGGCTGCCAGCGATGTACGGAGTGATCGATATGTTTGGCTTTTCATCCATCGTCTGCATCTGCTTTCATGCTTGCAGGATGGCAATGAGATTGGAGGGCAGATCTGAACTTTGTTCTCGTGTCATTCACCGTCTGGGGCTTGAATCCAGAGTCCAGGCAGCCTCCTGCTGCTAGCTGGCCCTCTGGAGAGCAGGGTTAATGACAGCCCCTCCCTGTCTCTCCCCCAAAAAAGCGCCAGGTTTAGAATCCGAAAAATCCGCCCAGCGCAGCCGGGCACTCTCCTCCACAGACAGACAAGGCTCTGGAGTGAAAGCCAGAGGAAAAACAGAGCTCCCAGTTTGTTTACTACCTCTTGGCACACATCCATCCCCAGCTTTTTATATCCCATCGGCAGGCTCTGCAGCCTGGCTGAGCAGGATGAGCTCTGCCCCAGCTCCAGAGGGACATCCTGGGCTGCTCCCAGGACCCTGCTGTGCTGAGATCTGCGGGTGTGGAGCTGGAGCTGCACAGGGAGCTCCGGATCTGTAAATACAGCAGTGTGAGAGTGTGTGTGGTGGGGCGGGATAAGGCATTTCAGCCCAAGCTGCTCTGGAAAAAGCTCTTTTCTGGGTTTCTGAGCTATCATGGGAAGCAAAGCTGATGTCATTTCAAAGCAGGAAATTTGTGTTTCTGGATAGTGGAGGGAGAGAAAGGCTAATCCAGAAGCACTGATATGCAGGATGAGTTTTAGATGTAAACCAAAGCTCACAAGAGGTGTTCTGGCAAAGACCTTCATTCCCTGGATAAAGGGAGCAGCCAGTTAAAAACCCCCACAATCCTATGACCCTTTTTTACCTGACAGTAGGGAAAATGGGACCATAATGCTGTTTTCAACTAGAACATAATTCCAAAATAGGTAACAATAAAAAGAAAGAAAGAAAATATAAAACACTCATCAATCTAAAACCAGGTTCATGAAGGACTGACTCCAGCCCTTTCCTGGGGGCACTGACACTGCCAGGACAAGGCCAGGTTGGATGGGGCTTGGAACAGCCTGGGAGAGTGGGAGGTGTCCCTGCCCATGGCAGGGGTGGAAATGGATGAGATTTAAGGTCTCTTCTAACCCAAACCCTTCTGGGATTCCATGATTCTATGGTGTCACTGCCATCCAAGCTCTCCATGCTGTCCCTTCCCCAGTGTTGGCTCCTGGGTTCCTCCTGTGCAGCAGAAGCTGTTTTCCCTCTGGAAGCATCACAGGATTGATGGAAGCACTTCCCCTACCCTACCTCTCCACCCTTCTCCCCCTTGGACTTCAGAGCTCCCCACAAACCCCTGCTGTCTGTGCTGGGTGCAACGAGGGACAGTGTCACCTCCATTAGGTGACAATCCCAACACCTGAGTGGTTCCTGGTTCCCCAGCCAGGCAGGATGAGTGGGAATTCTCTTTCCAGCACTCAAAGGAATTATTTCAAGTGAAGGAGGCAAACCCATGGGTTTTTGTGGTGGAGGTTTTGGTTGGGGTGTGGTCGAGGTTCTTGATTCACGTTCAGATCAGTCACTGTAATAAATGGAGTAAAGAATCTGGGAGCTGGAAGGAAACAGGGTTAATCCAAATAATCAGCTTGCCTGGGATGGGAATGGCCTGGATCCTGCTGCACACGAGGCTGGAAGCTGCAGCACCATCCTGGCCGTGGGTGTGTGTGGCATTAGCAGGAACAGTGGCACAGACACTGCGCAGGAAGGTGCCTGCACGTGTCAGCTCATTCCTGCTGTGTTTTCATTTCCCTGCCTTTCTCTCTTTACTGGGAACAAGGGAAAAATATCCTTGAGACCCTTTTGAAAGAGTCTCATGCATCCAAGTGATGCTTTAACCGCAGCCTCAAGGGCAAGTTTAGAGGTCAAGTATGGCCAAAGCATTTCCAGGGTCCAGCACAGGAAGGAGCTGGAGCTGCTGGAGAGTCCAGAGGAGGCTCCAGGATGATCAGAGAGATGGAGCAGCTCTGCTGGGAGGAAAGGCTGGGAGAGCTGGGATTGTTCAGCTGGAGAGGAGAAGCTCTGGGGTGACATAACTGTGGCCTTCCAGTGCCTGAAGGAGCTGACAGGAAAGATGGAAAGAGACCCTTTACAGGGGATGGAGGGACAGGACACAGGGAATGGCTTCAGACTGCCAGAGGGCAGGGAGAGATGGGATATTGGGCAGAAATCCTTCCCTGTGAGGATGGGGAGGCCCTGGCACAGGGTGCCCAGAGAAGCTGTGGCTGCCCCTGGATCCCTGGAAGTATCCAAGGCCAGGGTGGACATTAGGGCTTGGAGCAACCTGGGATAGTGGAAGGTGTCCCTGCCCATGGTAGGGGGTGGGAAGGTTGGGATGAGATGGGGTTTAAGGTCCCTCCCAACCCAGGCCTGCAATTTCATGATTCTGTGGTTCTCTTATCTTTGGGATGTGTCAGAAGTGACCTGAAAAGAAATCCCACAGGGACAGGAACAGCTGCCTCCATCCATCCATCCTGCCTGCCTGGCCTTGGAATGTTAAATCATGGCAGGTATTGGACAAACCCCAAATCTCAGGGTGGAAACACCCCTGTGGGGTTTGCTGGAGGACCTGGTGTGTTTGAGGCACCAATGGATGTGCCACAAGGTCCTGGGTTGGAGGGTTCCTGGGAGAGGATGGATTCAGGTTCCTGTGATAGGATAGATTCAAGGTCCTGGGAGAGGATTCAGGCTCTGGATTCAGGCTCTGCAATGGCTCCCAACAGCCCTGCAGCCCGTGAAGGGTTTGTTAAGGTTTTTTTCCTGTTCCTCACAGCCATTCTCAGAGCAATGCCTGGCATTCTTAGAACTGCTCTTAAACCATTACCATATTTATAAGTAATGCCCTAATTTGAAGGGATATCGAGTTCTTTTGGATGTAAGTAGTTATTAATTACAATGCAACAGGAAAATTCATTAGGGAATAGAATCAAACTTTCAATTAATGTCATTTTTATCCGGGAACATTAGATGAGCTGCTTTTTTTTCCCTTGCCTTTAACAAGGATCTGGAAACATTTGCTAATTTCCAACTATTATAGTTCCTTCTATGAAATAATGTGAGCTCTCATTTGCATATAAGAAAACATTTTCTGTATTCACTGTGACTCTGAGCTGCCCTATTTATATCAGGAAATTGAGCTGAAGACTCCCTGTGCATTTCAAGGCGAGGCTTTTCTCCTGCAGAAGAGCAGAACATTTTTCCAGGCCCACTGTGAACTCAGGGCATTATTTTGGGGGGCTCTGACTCTGGGATCTGCACGAGGCTTAGCAGAGGGGCTGAGCAAAAGCTCGGGGGGTTTCTTGCTGACTCTTCCACAAACATTTCCCTTGGTTTTTTTTTTGGAAGTGCTCTCTGTGCTTCTTGTTCCAAATCTTCTACTTTCAATTTCGTTTTCAGTCTCAAAGCCAAAGATGCTTGATACAACAAAGAGCCTTCAGGTATCAGGTGTGAATTCCTTATCACCTCAAACAGAACAAATCAGACACCTCCAGACTCCTTTGGCAGGGAACTTATTTTCCTTTCTGATCTGTGAACATTTTCAGGTTCAGGTTTGGTTTTGTTCTGCTGTTTCTATATCTAAGAGGTGATTCCACACATCCCCACCTGCAAGTCCACAGAAAATGGATCTTTAGTGCAGAGCACTGACCCTGTGCTATTCCATGTCCATCCAAGCTCTGAATGGTTGATTTTGGTTATATCTGTGTTCTCCTGCTGAATCCTGAACAGCCACAGGAGAAAGAAATAAAGCTTGCAAAGACTCTCTTTGCTCCCTCCTTGAGAGGCTCTGATCCACATCTTTTGTCTCCCAGGTTTCCATGTTTGTTGTTGCTGCACACATCAGATAAATCACCTGCACAAAAAGAAATAATAAAAGCAGCAGTAGCAGTAATTACCATTGCATTTCTGATCTAAATGCTGAGGGCAGAACAAGGCAGATATTCCCCTGTCAGGAATCAGGAGTCAGGAAATCTCTGGAGCTGGGGATTGCAGCAGTGGGAAAATCAGGAGTCCTGGTGCTCACTGTGACCAGGGACTCCTTCAGTCCTGCTTCACTGGACAGCCCTGAGGAGCCCAAAGCTGAAACTGTGGGGAAAGGTCTTTCATTGAATCATGGAATCACTGAATGGTTGGGCAGGGAGTGACCTCAAAGCTCATCCCATCCAGAGCCACCCCCTGCCAAGGACAGGGACACCTTCCACTATCCCAGGCTGCTCCAAGCCCCAGTGTCCAACCTGGCCTTGGACACTGCCAGGGGTCCAGGGGCAGCACAGCTTCTCTGGGCACCCTGTGCCAGGGCCTGATCACCCTCACAGGGAACAATTCCTTCCCAATATCCCATCTAGCCCTGCCCTCTGGCAGAGGGAAGACATTTCTGAAAAACTGTTTTAATGGAATAAAATATCAATGGTCAGGCAAAAGTCAGATTGGGGCAGAAGGGAGGGAACTGTTAAAAAAAACAGGTGAAAATGTTTTGTTTTGCAGATTTGAATTTCAGTTTTTCAGTTTTTCCATTGGAAATGTGCTTCCATTTGAAATGCTTCCATCTCAACTTAATTTCAAACTTTAAAGCAGAAAAAACCATCACTTTCATTTGATCCCAGACAGCTTTATTTTGATTTTATATTCCAAAAAAAAGTTTCAGATCCTTCCAAAATAACTTTATTGTTAATTTTGTCCTGAGCTTTTTTCACTGATAAAAAAAAATTCGCAGTTAAAAAATCCCTCTTCACTTGCCCCATTATCTCATGAGGACAGGAACCCCAGGCCATGGGATAAATGAGAACAAAAAGAGGCTTTAGGTAAGGCTTGTGTTGGAAAGCAGGGAGAAGGATTTCTCAGAGAAGTCCCTTTTTGATAAAACCTTTTGATATCTAAGCCCCGAGTTCAGCTGTCAGAGCCATCCCCCTTTCCCACTGAGGGCATTAAAATGAGCTTGCAAAGGCTTTGCAGCCCCAGAACGGCTCTGACCTTGGCAAAGTGTCCCTGAGCCAGGGAACAGTGAGGGAAATGTCAGGGAGGAAATGTCCTGTCAGCCTCTGAGGGAGGAGATTCCCGAGGGATGGATGGCTCCAGTGGGCACCCCAAAACCCATCTCCCCAAAATCCATCTCTCCAAAATCCATCTCCCCAAAACCCAGCTCCCCTGGGATAGGGTTAGGCTACAGCATCCCAAAAGCGCCGGGAGCTGTGCAGGACTCCCAGCATGACCTGGGCAGCTCCTTGCTCTCCCCATGCCTTTCTCTTGCCCTTCAGCTTCGCTCCAGTCACTTCTCCTCTCCCTGTGCCAGCCTGTTCCAGGCTTTTGTTCCTTTGTTGGATGGAAACTTCCTTCAGTTTTCCACTTGCAATTTATTCATGGCTAGTGCCTACTTTTTGTTCTTGTGCCAAGTTTGTCTGTTAGATCTTCTCCCTCCCCAGCACTTTCCCTGCCCACATTTATTTATAGAAAGCAATCTTTTCCTTTTTTTTTTCTTCTTTCCTTCTTCTTAATTTTTTTCCCCCACAGAACCCTTTAAGCTCTTCCTTACTGTAGCAAAGCCTGGCTTTGGGGCAGCTGTCCAGCCCTTTAGAGCTGTGCTCCTCAGCTCTGCCTGCACTTGGATGTTCCTTGGGGCGAGCAGGAGTTGTCAGCAGCTTGTTTTTCTCGGCGAGCCTCGGCAGAGCCTCTCAGCTGTCTCTGAGCCCTGTGTTTTTCTTGTCAGTGTAATGTGCTTAGTAACAACACCTACCACTTTCCCATGTCACACTCTGCACTCCTCCGTCAGGCACGCCGTGAGTGGCACGGCAACACAAAGAAATTGCATTTAACCAGCGAGGGGAAGTGTTGCTTTCTTAAATAACCTCTGCCTCCTCCAGGTACCTCTGCAGGTCACAGGATTGTAGTGCTTGGGTGACTCACAGCTCTCCCACCTGGCAATTATTAGCTCAAAACAATTACTGAAGGCTTAAACAAACTTTTTTTTTGCCGTGCAGGAGCCTCAGTGACATCTTGCCAGTGAGGGCAGGTCTGCTGGAGTCACTGCTGCTTGGTAAAATTGCTGTGGCTTGAAGTGACAAAAGTATAAATAGAGATTTTAATATAACTCCGTAATACATCACTGATATTTTACAGACGAGGAGGGATAAGGTATTGTGATAATATAATAACAGTTCCTGGGAAAAGTGTATTTTTGGATGAAAAGTGAGAAAAAAAAAAGTGTTTTGAGAATTAAAAAATGTTTCAAGTTTTCAAAACACGAAACCCAACAGGGGGATATTTCAAAAGGAATTTAGTTGTTCAAGGGAAATGTTTGTCCCTTTTGAAAAGATTATTTCCCTTCCAAAACTGGTTTTGGGCAGCCCTGTCCAGCTGGTTGTGGCTGAAAGAAAAACCAAAGGAGGTTCAGGAAGGGGAGCTGGGCTGTTCCTGAGCATAGCACAGCCTGGGAGTGTTCCTGTTTCAAGCTGGCTGTGGGAATATTCCCATTTTTATGCTAAAACTGCATCTGCTGGGTACCAAGCTGGAGCTCCACCTCTGGAACATCCCTGGGTTTTGTGGTCTCAGCTTGGCACTCCTGGGATGTGGATCATCTTCTCCTGGAGCTGGAAAGCTCAAGGGTTTTGAAGCTTTTGGGTTTTTTTCCTAGAAATGCAGGTCTGGGGAGAGTTTGGGAAACTGGGAGCCAAAATGACCTTGAAATGCTGGGAAGTGGCAGCACTGTGACCAGAGGGAGGTCCAGAGGAGTTCAGTGTCTTCCCTAAATTCACACAGGGACTCCAAGGAAGCGCTGAGAGTATTCTCAGCTCTCTCCTCACCATGAATCCAGACAGGACAGGCTGGTGTTCCCTGGGATGGGGAACAGGGAATGGAGGCACAGGCTGCCCACGGAGCAGAGTGAAGAAAGGTGCTCACTGCTGGAATGTCTCCTGGCACAAAACCTGGACAGCCAAGGAAGCTTTTCCATGACTCCAGGCTGGGCCAGCAGTGCAGGATGCAAAATGGCACCCAGATAATCAGCCCTAATCACTGCTTACCTGAAAATGGCAGGTTGTGTCAAACGGGAGGGGAAATGTAGCATCTTCCTTAAGCCAGATGAGTACTGGGAGATGTTAGCACAGAGATTTTGATACTCAACTAATTTAAAAAAGGCCATCTCTCCCACTCCCGGGGGATTTGATTCCTTTTTTCTGAAGGCTGGAGGTATCACAGCATTTTCAGATGATGTAATTAACCTGACCTATTTGGTGGCTCCATATTAATGTTTCTTTGTGATGGATTTACAACAAAGCCTCATTATTAAAGACTTCAGAACAAGATTTATCATCATCTTGTTTCTCCTCATCCATTATTTCCTTCTCCTCAGCTGGAACTGAGTCAGGACCCCTGGGCACTTTTCCCGTGGCTGCTCTGGAGGAGCCTGCCTGGCCTGACCTCCTTGCTTTGCCATTTCCTGCCCTGCAAAGTGGGGGCAGAGCTCGGAGCACTCCAGAGTTGCACCAGGCTTACGTAATTGAGCACAGAGAGCCGGAGCGAGCGAAGGGCCGCGAATTCTGCAGCTGCTACAGATTGTTATTCATGGGCATCTTTCTTCTGGCAGCTCCAATCCCAAACCCACAGCTCCCACTGCCTGCAGTTCACTGGAACATTTTCAAAGGCACCACGTCGGGCTGGCACCCGGGAGGCTCTGAGGGCAGCGAGAGGTTGTTCATTAATCCCCATTTGTATCGGCGAGAAAAACCTGCCAAATCCCCGAGCTGAGCGCTGCTTTCAGCTGTAAGGGGTTTTTTTGGACTACAATAGGTTTAGAGAGAATTCTGTATCAGAATCAGAGCATAACATTCAAACTTTTTTTTCCTCCCCTAGAACAAACTGTTACAGAGGGAACTGCAGACAGATTTCTATACCTGACTTAACTTCAAAGGGTAGAACTCGGCCCAAACCCCACGGCAGACTTGGTTTCATTGATTGCCAAGGGCAGAACATTCTTAATGCATTGGTATTAAATAAACAGATGGGAAAATAACCCGAGATTTAAATTTCTGTTGAGATAATGTCGAAAGTTTATTGTCCCAAGGGTGCTGGTGATTGAGTTACTGTTCCACATCAATAGCTGTGGCCAGGCCTTTTGTAGGATGCTGAAGAACGGGCTCAATATTTTGATGCCTCAATTGGAAGTAAATGCTAAGACCTAACAGCAAATGTGCTTTATTTGTTCCACTGGGAACCTGGTTTTGGATGCAGATTTAGATCCAGTTAAGCCCCTGGTTTGCTCCAGCACAGTGTCCAGCCATGAGGACAGGGCAGGGAATGTTCCAGGTGGTGCCAAGGACCAAATTCCAGTCTTTCTGAGCCCAGGGAGGAGGGATGCTGAACAGGGCAAAGGGTGCCACACAAAACTCCAGTTTAACAAGCAGAAATTGTTCTCAGAGTCTGGCTGGGTCCTTCCTGGCAGCAGCATCTCTCTGCTAGACAAAGCCGTCCTTCCAGGGCAGAGCTGTCCCTCTGTGTTATGCCTGTGGAATGGGAACTCTTCCTGTCACTGGACACAGGAGATTTATTGAAGAGATGAGGAGGCCCTGGAACACCATAACTGCAGTAATTAATTGGCCACTGCTGTAAAGCACAGCAGCAACATTTTGAGAGACATTATCTGCTGTCCTGCTTGGATTAAGAATTCATAAGGGCAGAAATCATTCCAGGGCTTTATTTTGCTTTAAGTTATACTCTATACAAATTATCTGAGGAGAGAGGCTGATTAATGGCAGAGAAAGAGTGAGCTCAGAAGACATTCTATCTCTTCTCTATCTCATCTCTCCCACCTTCCAGCCTGCAGGACAGCGCAGTGAGAGTGAAGCAAACTCTCCAGCTCCTGCCTGGGGCTCCTTTCCTGTTTCCTGTGTCTCGCTGGAGTTGCAATAAATACAGATTTCTGTAAGAAGCTGTCAGAGCTGAGGCCAGGGGACACGAACTGTCACCCCCAGCACCATCTCTATCGTGCTCAGTGCTTGTACCACGGCAGGAGCCTGCTGTGCCATGTCCTGATCACCTGGCACCTGCTCCAGGTACCCACTGGATTTCGAGCACTGAGAGGGATGTGATTGCCTTGTCTGTATCCTGCAAACCATTATATAACTGAGTTTTATGTCACATGCCCCCACCTTTAGGATTTCAGGTGCTATCCCAGCATTCCAAGCATAGTGATGGTGATAGTGGCTGGAGCAAGCTGGAGCAGTGATGGGACAGAGATGGCATGAGGGTGACACTGGCATTTTCCAGATTAATTAGATCCTTTGTTTCAGTATTTCCAAGGCCACACGTGTCTTCCCAGCTCTGTTGGACTAGGCTGTGCTCTGCATCTCCCACACAGCTCGAATGCAGCTCCATACAAACGTCACCTGCACCTTCCCAAGCCCCTCCTGGGTGTCCCCAGAGGGAGGCAGCAGGATCAGATGTGCCCAGAGCCTTGCCCAGGCTCACACTGCAGCCCAAGGCCCTCTCTGGTGCAGATCCTTGCCTTCCAAAGGGCTGTGCCTTGCTGCAGCTTTCCCTTGGCTCTCACTTGGACCAGCACGTCTGGAATTTGGAGCAGTGGCTCCCAGGCCAGCTGCTGACCCCAAGGCAGAAGGAGCTGAGGCTTTTACCAAACCTGTTTCTGCTGCCCTGCTCCCAGTGCTGTTGGCAGGGCAGCAGGGAAGTTGCTGGGATGAGCTCTGGACAACCCTCAGGGTCCTTCTCCAGCCTGCAGGGAACCAGAGAGGGAATCAATGAAACCAGGGAGAAGGAAAGTGTGGCTGCAGATGGAAGTGCTCTGCCCTGGGGTCAGCCTGGAGCCTCAGCCTGGCACTGCAGGGCTTGGTTTGGAGAGAGGGATGAGCCACAGCACCCCCGGAGCAGGCAGAGCTTTGGGGTGTGGGAAAGGAGCCCCTGAGCCATTCTGGAGGGGTTCCCAAGGCCTTTGGCATGGCCAGAGGGAACAGGAAGTTAAAACCTATCCCAAAGCATCCTGCAGCTTGGCAGGGAAGGACAACAGTCTCTCCATGTTCTGTGGGTCATGTCCAGTGACCCAGCCTGGAGCACTGCGTGGAGATCCCCCATCCCAGCAGATGTCCCTGCTCGTCCTGCTCCAGCCTGGCCTGCTTTGCCTGCTGAGGATCAGCAGGACCACAGAGACCCCGTGCTCTGCTCTGGCTGCACAATGAGCTACAGACAATGAACTCCAGTTCAATTAAGCTCAGAAAATGAGCTTTTCAGTGGAACAGAGGAAAGCTGCAGGGACTGCAATTAGACCAGGCCAAAAGTGTCAAGGGAAGGGGCAGGCTGAACTTAAAATGTGCAGAACTTAAAATGAAATCACAACATTCCAGAGCTGCCACGAGGATCAGAGCTGCAGCCTCTGACCCACGAAGTACAAAGGCATTTTGCCACCATTCCAGGTAGCTGGAGAACTGGGATTGGGGATATCAGTATGCAGGAAGGAATCAAAGCAATGAATCTGCTAACAAATGAGAATTGCAAGAATAATTGATTCTGAAGGAGGAACACAGCAAACAAAGTCCAACAAATTTCTTTCTGCAGAACACTCTTACTTCCGAAAACACCATTTGGAAACCCCATTTCATAAAAAAGGGGAGAGGAGACGTGACTGGGATGGTGTGACCTCAGCTAAGACCTTGACTTTGTATCTGTAGAGGAGCTGGCAAAAATTCCATGAGATTCTTCCCTGTGAGGGTGGGCAGGCCCTGGCACAGGGTGCCCAGAGAAGCTGTGCTGCCCCTGGATCCCTGGCAGTGTCCAAGGAGGCTGGACATTGGGGCTTGGAGAGCCTGGGATAGTGGAAGGTGTCCCTGCCATGGCAGGGGTGGAATGAGAGGAGTTTTAATGTCCCTTCCAACCCAAACCATTCTGGGATTCTGTGACTTGGGGGCAGAATGTGGGATGTGGTTTTTGAGAGATTGAGGTGGAAAAACAGCAGGAGAAGGAGGTGGAGGGAGCTGCAGACCTGCAACCACCCTGAGATGGAGAAGGGCCAAAGTTGCAGTGCAGACAGCAAGAGAATCTTGAGGAAGGTCAGAAAATGATGGAGGGGAGAGAGAAAGCAGGAGAGGATTCCAGAAAACAGAGCCAGTGGGTCAGGCCATGTTTACTGCAAAGGGTGGGAGTTGGCCTGCAGACACTGAGAACAGGGCAGAAGGGTCTGTGGGGCTGTAAAGGTCACAACCTCCAAACGGGGAAACTGAGGCTCTGCACACCCTGTAGGGCTCTGCCAAACCTCTGCCTTCACAGTGCCCCCTGAGCCCCACATTACCCTTTGAAATGCTGCATCACCTCCAGCCTTGTGGGGAAAGGGCAGCTGATGTTCTCTACACAGGGTGGCTGAATTACCTACAAAACAGAAAAATCTGATCTTTGCAGCTCAGAGGCAGCGACTGAATGACCACAAGGGAAACCAGAGTCAGATATTAGCTCTCTGATTTAAAATTAAAACAATTGATCAATTGTCCTTGCTAGAATTAATAGCAAAACAAATAAGCCTGCAATATTAAACTGAAATTCATTGCCTGGATCTGGCCAGATCCAAATGTATGGGGTCTCTCAGGACAATCCTGGATATTTATTATGGCTGAATGAATTGCATTTTCGTACATAAAATGCAGATATTGGGCAATTTTTAAAGTAAAGGTCATTCTGAAAAGAATGGGATTTTTTCGATTTATTTTTTGTGAAGTGTGTGAATCTGGAGCTTCCAGAGCTGGTCAAGCAAATGGCATATGCAGGAATGGCAGTAGTGTCTGGAGGGAAGGAGGTGGAATTTCAGGCATTTTTATATTGCAATTAAGGAAACTGCAGCTTCTGTGCTCTGGGAGGCAGAGGGGCTGGGAGGTGTTGGGGGTGATCAGCACCTCATGGGCTTGGCTGAGCCTTGGTGGGAGAACTGATTGGGATTTGGGGTTGAACTGGGATTGAATTTCTCCTGCTGGTTCCTGAGTGAATCTGTGCTCCCTGGGGAGCTTGTGGTTACCTGGCTGAGCCCACATTCCAGTCACTCCCCATCCTCCCAGGGAACAATTCCTTCCCAATATCCCATCCAACCTGCCCTCTGGCAGTGGGAAGCCATTCCCTGTGTCCTGTCCCTCCATCCCTTGGAAAACATGGATCTCACATGGAAATGGCACCAAAATGCCTTTGGAGTGACCAGCAATGGGAACTTCAGGGAAATGTTTGGGTTCAGTAAAATAAAAAGCAGCAGAATGTCCCTGCAGAGCCTTTGAATGAAGTCAGATCAGGAGGAATTAATAGGCCAAGCCTGGCTTATTCAGGTGTCCCACCTTTGTCACTGCTGGGTGCAATTCCCTGCTGGATTTAACCCTTCCTTGGATCCTGCTGTGTCCTTCAAGCCTGGCTGTTGAACCCTGTGGTTCTTGCTGGCTGTCAGCACTCAGGAGATATCCCTGGATTGGCAATTCCTGGGCTGTGGGTGCAGAACAGAGCTCCAGCAGGAGCTGAGTGCTGGGCTGGGCTGGGCTGGTTGAAATCAGCTCCTCCTTCCAGTTGGGAGACTTTTGGTTTGTGTTTAACAATGTGTTTCATTGTAAATTCCGTGTTTTTCTTTAAATGACAATTGAAAGATGTTTCATAATGAGTTAGCTCTGAATGAAAATATAAATGACTTCCCCTGAAGGACCTCAATATAAAACATTTCATCTGGAGTGGAGGGAATCATTTATTTGCTTTTCTTTGCCTTAAACAGATCAGCAAAATGAGGATGAGTTAATAAAATGGTTTTGATTCTGCCATTTTTTTTAGTAAAAAATTCAGGCATTTGCAAGATGCTGCAAACATCCCAGCTCCACTGCATTTAACAAAGACACTTCCTAAGGATTTTTAAATTCCAGATGCATTTCCTCCTTCCTGCTCCTCAACTCCACAACTCCAGTTCCTCTGCCACCTCTCAGAGCTCCTTCTTGGTGACTTGGAAGAGTTCCAGGGAGGAGCGTTCCCTGTGTGCCATGGTGTGGGAAAAGTGGGTTTGCATGCAGGACAAGTTCCATTTGGAGTTGTACCCAGCAGAGAATTATGAGATGGGGCAGATGTGTGGCCAAGGTTCCCCTGGCTGATGTGCACTTCCCTGCAGAGGGAGGAGGATCATCCTATACCAGTATAAATCAGGGATTTCTCCTTAGCAGTGATGATTTTACACTTGTCCAATCCTTCCAGCCAGTAAGACTGGGAAAAAAGACCCAGGGAGAGATTTTTGAAAGGCTCTTTCTTGGGGTTTTATATTGTTTGATCATCTGTAGGGAAGAGGAAACTCAGTGAAGGAACAGTTTTTAAAGGATGGTGAGGAATCAAATCTGCTAAGGGAATTGGGCTTGCTCACTGCCCCATCTCCCTGTGGTTTGAAGCTGGAGGGAGCTGCCAGAGCTGCCAGTGCCACCAGGCTGGGGACAGCACAGCCACCATGGCACCAATGTGTCCAGGTTGTCACCTGGCATCAGGTGAAGCTCCCACCTACACCCACCCCACTGCTCTGAGCATCTAAACCAGATTGTACAGCCCCATGGGGGTGGAGGGTTCATGGAAACACAGAATCCCAGACTGCTTTGGGTTGGAAGGGACAGTAAAGCTCATCCAGTGCCACACCTGCCATGGGCAGGGACATCTCCCACTATCCCAGGCTGCTCCAGACTCCATTGTCCAACCTTTCCTACTGCTCTGCTCCAGTTGTGGTGATCAAGTGGAGGGTTACCCACCAGGTGCCCTTGGGCAGAATCAATCTCATCATATCTTTTTTGGTTTTTCTCATTTCCTGATTATTCTTTCTGTTACCCTCATATTGCAGCACCTCCACCCCAGCCTCATCTCAAATAAAAAGTTTCTCTTTCCCCATTTGTGTCAGTTTTTCAACACATGCACCAAAATCTAGTATTTCTGGGACAGGTGTGAGTAGGCTGACCTTATATAATTTTACAAATATGGTTCTGCAGATGTTGTTGGTCTGGCCAAGCTGAGCTCTCCAAAAATCCCCCAAGACTCCCTGCAGGTTCCCTGGCAAGCCTGGCCATTCCTTCTGTCATTCCCCCTTAAACATCCCTGGAATCCAACCATCCTTCACAGGATTATTTGCCCACCTTACCCAGCAGTGGCAGTGGCTGCCCTGGGACCTGGTGGAGTCACCATCCCTGGACATTCAGAGCCCAAGTGGCTGTGGCTCTCCACACCATGGTGCAGTGTGCATGGTGGGGTTGGGCTGTGTCTTGGTGCTCTTTTCCAGCCCTGCAGATTCTGTGATTTTTTGCCCAGCTCTTTTCCAAGCCCTGTTCAGGTGGTGTCAGCAGAGCCCAGCCTGCAGCCCAACAGCTTCCCCTTGGGCTGGTGGAGCAGAGGGACAGCTGGTCAGGAAGCACACCAGGGACAAAGGCTTTCTGGCAGGTCCTGAGCAGAATGTGAATAAAAACTCTGTGGTGGATGCAGAAAGCAGCCTGGCACCTTCCTGTGGTGGTTTGAGGTCATCCTTGGGTGTTTAACAGGCACTTTAGACCAGGGGACACCTCTTCCAACCAGGACACAGTGCAGGACCTTGTCCTTGCTGGAACGTGGGACACCTGGCATCCCTGGGGCTGTGGGGAAGGCTGAAGATGCCACACCTTGCAGTGACCTCGGGAAGGAGAAATAATTAGAAAGAACTGTCCTTCTACCCCAGAGGCCCCAAGTGCTGCTGGGGAGGACACCCCATGCTGGGAGCCCGGAGAGCCGCGAGCAATGATTGCTCCTCAGTTCAAAGTGCACAGCCAGCGCCTCAGGGGAGCACATGAAATATTCAATCCAACACTTCAAAGCTCCTTCCTGTGCTCCTTGCAGAAAGCTCAGCAGCATCATCAGGCTGTCCTCGAGCCACCAGGGCTGGGAGAGCTGTGCTGGGAACTGACTCTTCCCAGCCCTGCAGCTGGAGCTGTGCTGGATCAGCATTTCCAGGCACTGCTGGGAGCCACAGGGACCACAGTGACTCCTCAATCTGAAATCTTGCATTCAGACTCTCCTTACAGCCCTGCAGCAGTGCTGGGGTTCTGCTGGAGTGAGGGTGCTGCTCTGGAAAGATATCTTACAAATATTTCTGCAGAATAGGCTGGAGAGGAAGTTTGGATCAGGGCCTGAGGGACAGGGCAAAGGGGAGCATCTTTGAGCTGAAGAAGGGTAGATTTAGATTAGGAAGGGATTGTTCCCTGTGAGGGTGGGCAGGCCCTGGCACAGGGTGCCCAGAGAAGCTGTGCTGCCCCTGGATCCCTGGCAGTGTCCAAGGCCAGGCTGGACATTGGGGCTTGGAGCAGCCTGGGACAGTGGAAGGTGTCCCTGCTCATGGCTGGGATGACACTGGCTAATCTTTAACATTCCTTCCAAACCAAACAATTCAGATTTTCTAATCTGGGTTTAATTTAGAGGTTTCATCTGCTGGAGACCCAACACCATGCCCAGATTATTTATTCCAGCCGGGAGTCTCCTTCACTTGTGTGTATTTGCACCACACTTGTGGGAACACATCTGGTCCCACATTCAGCTCCTCCTCATGGGCAGTCTTCTCCTATTTGACAAAAGCACATCCCCATTCTCAAGCTCTCCTCGCTGTAGGAGTCTGTAGATTCCATTTGTCTCATAGCAAATCTTCTTTTTTGATAAATTCAATGATTCAGCTCCCATTTCTCACCTGAATTGTGAAATTCAACTGAATTTCCCATGGCCCCCCAGACCATGAGTAGGCTGTGCTGCCCAGGACCCTTTGCCAAGAGAGGAACACGGATGGAGCAGGAGATTGCTGCTTCTCCTCCCTCCATCTTCCTGGCATTTCGAGAAGCTTTTCTGTTGTGCTCGAATCACTCTTCTAACCATCAATGAAACTCACAGGATATTTGGAGAATTTGTGTGATTTCTCATACGTAAGTTGAATTTATGAGAGGAAGAAACTATTATGGGGTATAAACTATTGAGGGAATGGATTTGTCTACTTAGAGCTATCTGGTTTCACTATAAATTGCCTAAATGGACAGGAAGGAGGTGTTATGCAGCACCTTTGGAATGATTTTTCCCTCTTCTGCTTTGGGACTTGTGTAAGCAAAATGCTGTTCCAAGGTGTAGGGAGGGGACATTAAATAAATAAAGCACCAATTTCCAAGATCTGGAGATTGAAAGTGTTTACACAAAATAACTCAAAAGCTCTCCAGGGGCTGACTTACACAGCCTGGCAGAGCTGAGCTGGAGGAAACTCTGATATTCCAGAACACTCAGGGAACATTTTTCAGGACAACTTGTGCTGATGGGCTTTAAACAAGGGTGTTTAAAGGCCTGTCCTGAGAATGTACCCCAAATCTGGCACCAAAGTCCAGGTAGGATGGGGCTTGGAGCAGCCTGGGATAGTGGAAGGTGTCCCTGCCATGGCAGGAGGTGGGATGAGATGAGCTTTAAGGTCCCTTCCAACCCAAACTATTCTGGGATTCTGTGATTCCATGAAAGACCATCCTAGGAATTGCTGCACACACCTGGACACACCTGGGGAGTTTGAAATCACAGACAGAGCAGTGTCACACTCAAAGATTGCAATGGGCAAAAGACCTTGCTATATTTTATATACACAGGACTCAGAATTCAGTGTATGAATTTAAATATCTAGTTGTCCAAAATGACAAAATGGTAGAGAAAACCCTAGTAGAGAAAAAAATTAATAAAACAATTTAAACTGTCATAGAGAAGCTGTCTGATATGCACTTGTCAGTCTTCTCCCAGGTAACACATGGAAACAGCCTCAGTTTGCACCAGGGAAGGTTTACATTGGGTATGAGGACAAATTCCTTTACTGAAAGGCTGCCCAGGGCAGTGGTGGAGTCCCCATCCCTGGAGGGATTTTAAACACAAGTGGATGTGGCACTGGGCACACAGTTGGTGGTGGCCTTGGCAGTGCTGGGGGAATGGCTGGACTTGATGAGCATGGAGGTCTTTTCCAGTCTTAATGAATTTGTGATTCTGTGATCAACCCAGACCAGTCTGAGATCAAAAGAAAGATTTTCACTGGTAATGGGAAGAAATGTATTTCCTGGCTTCTGGTCAGGAAGGTCTGACAGGCCTCCCTTCAGCTCTTTTCTAGCAGTTTCTGTGCTCTCACTGGCAGGAGAGCTCCAAACCCTGACTGTCTGCAGAGCTTGGGCTGGCAGTGCTCATCCTGCCCAGCCCTGCTGGGATGAACACACCCAGCCCTGCATTTTTGGGCAGAGTAGGAAGCCCTGCAGGTCAGAGATCTGGGTTGTCTGGGAGGGTGCAGGAGCTGCAGCTTGGGAGTGGATTGTCACAGGGTAAATAACTCAGGTATTTCACATAACAGATCAGCTCTGTCCATCCCTGGGGTGTCCTGGCTGCTTCTGTCCTGTGGGCACCATGAGTTCATATCCTACTCACCCTTCCCTTGCTGCTGCTGAAGCCAAAGCTCTGAATTTGGTGTCCCATGGAAAAAATCTAAGAAAAGAAAGAAAAAAACCCAAGCTGGACCATTGCAGACTGAGTTTATCCAGCCTTCCTCAGGCAGCAGACATGGGACTGGCCTGAGGCAGAGTTTGGGCTGGATCAGTGAGGAAAGGTTTCATGGTGACAAACCAGCAGCACTCCGTAAAACTTGCACAACATCTGGCCCTGCTGCCCTGTTTGTTAGCCATGGGATGGGTTGTTCTGCACTTCTCTCTCACTGCAGCATCACCCTGAGCCCCCAACAACTCCAGGGAGAGCTGTTCTGAGCACTGCCATGGATGGAGGAGATTTAAACAGGCTGCCTGTGCCCCAAATGCAATTGATGGATGAGCTGGGGTCTGCCTGTGCAGCCCAGCTGTAAAGTCTGGGTGACCTCCTGATGTCAGTGAGAACAACCCATCCAGCAAGGTTAAAGGACTGGATTTAGATTAATTCAAGAGCTTGTCCAATAAGATAAAGCAGTGTAGTGAAGGTAAATATTTGCAGCTTTATTTGCTGGGAGATTAATGTAATTGGTTTGGATTCCTTCACATCCTCCAGCCTCTTCATAAACACTGCACACTGTTAAATGCTGCAATAATGAAGGCATTTTGTCTTCATCATACTGGAGGGCAAGAGGCAGGGGAGAGCTATTCTTGCAAAATATTAGCCCAGTTTTGCACACCCCAGAGGATCTATTAATTTAGGTTAGAGTCTCTGCAAGGGCTGAGCTTGGTAAGCATGGGAAGCTTTCCACAACCCCACCTCCTCCTCCTCTGGGGCTTTTCTCCCCTTTCTTTCTTTTTTTTTAATATTTTTCCCATACAGCCAGTGCAGAACCCGGGCACAGAGTAACCCAGAGTGATCCAGTTTGTCTGGATTCTGTCCCCAGAGGCTGCCAAGTAGGGCTTGGACTGCTTGGAAAATTCCACAGCTCTCTTGTGTGGCATCACTGCTAGGAGAGATCCTGGATCTCAGCTGTCAGGTGATAAAGGGAGCAACTGATCTTAAGGAACTGGGAGATAAAAGGGGAGGGAGGGATTGATCCTAGTCCAGCCCCAGTAACCAAAGCCATTTCCCTCTGCTCCAGAAATGCGACAGGAGAACGTGGCTTTTCTGGCAGAATGTGAGGTTCAGGGACTGGATGTGCTCTGGTTTAGTTGTCACAGTGGGGTTTGGTCACAGCCTGGACTCAATGATCTCGGAGATCTTTTCCAACCTGAGTGATTCTGGGATTCTATTCCATAACCTCAGCCTCACTGGGAACAGAGACCCCTCTGGAGATCACCCAGTGCCACCCAGCTCAGTGCAGGTTCACCTCACCCTGACTGGCCAGGTCTGTGCCCAGATGGCTTTAGGATACAGCAAGAGAAAAGCTTTTCTGTGTTTAAATGGAATTTATATTGCGTTTCAGTTTTGTATTCACTTTTCGGTGTCCTTTGAGCACTGATGAGAAGAGCCTGGTTCCATCTCTTTCCCTCACCTCCATCCCTGCTGAGTCTCCACAGCCACAGGGATTTCTTTCTTTGGAAGAAAGAGGGAAGAAACTCAGGACAAGGCCCTCCCAGTTTCCTCTGATGCAGGTGGCAATGGAAATAGATTTCAGTTCTGTTCTTCAGAATGTTTGGCTCCCACCGATCCCCTGTGCTCCCTGCCTCTCCCCAGTCCAGGGAGCAGCTCAGCACCAGCACAGGGAATCTGCACCAATCTGTGCAAAATCAACCCCAATTCACATTTCCAATGTGGTACACACCAGGGATGGGAGCCTGCTGGTGTTTCCTCAGCCCTAATTACTCACTGCTTGTCCTTAAACCCATCCATTCAAGGGCTGGTTCGGTGCTCAGAGCCTGCTAAGGACTTTGGGGACTCTTTTAAAGATCCACTTGTCTGTCCCTCTGCTCTGTGATTTCCTCTCCAGCCTGCAGACATTCATTAGTGCTGTGCCTCATGGAATTCACACACATCCCATGATTATTGTGATCAAAATGACACCAGCCACGTCAGCCTGGACAGCAGCAGCAACAATCCAGGGCCTGACGAGCTCCTAAAGCAATTCCCAGCCAGCTATTGATCAGGTGGTTCTGGCTCAGCTATTGAATAGCAAAAGCTGGTTATTGCAAGTATCCCATCGTACATCATCCAGCAGCTCTCACCTGGGAAAGCAGAGTTATCCCTCTGATTTTCCTCTCTCCTGCGAGTGAAAGCCAAGTGCAGGGGATGTGGGGAGCTTGTGGGGCTGGAGGGGAGATGAGTTTGTGGGGCTGGAGGGGATGTGGGGACTCAGTGGGGCTGGAGGGAATATGAGGAGTTTATGGGACTAGAGGGGATGTGGGGATCTTGTGGGGTTGGAAGGTTGTTTGACAAAGGACAGGACAGTGTAAGCCCCAGCTGGGGAAGGTCTGGTGTCCACAGGGGTCACCACCATCCGCTGCCCTCACCAACCTTTCCACAATCTCATTTCTGGAATAACATCCAGCTCTCCCACACTATGATTGAGTGGATTTTGTGTGCCCAAATTCCAGGCTGGTTAGGAGGCCGGAGCACTCAGAAGGATTTTATGGCCTCAGTGATACCTGGATGAGATGATTTATGACAAATCCAAACCTGGGACAGACAACGTTGTCCAAAGGGCACTTTGTCCCTGCCTGTGCCCCTGTCCCTGCTGGGAGCGGGGCTGGGTGAGGGCTGTGGGGCAGACCTGGTGTGGAGCTGCTGTCTCTCAGCAGTGACTTCCAGCTCTAAAAGTCTCTACTCAGCCCACAAATGGGTGTCAAGACACAATCATCACATTACTGTTTCTACAAGCTCCCTGTAGGTGACTCTTCCAACTGCAGTGTGGATCAAAAATATGCCAGAATGTGAACAGAAGGTAATTTTAGGTCTGTGATTTCTTTATGGGGATTATCATCAAATTTAGATCTGTTGCTGTCAGCACAAACCACCCACCCAGAGACCTGGTTTTCCTGAGTTATTGCAGACAGCATTTCCCTTTTTCTGAGCTCTCTGGATGCCCCACTTCCTACTAGCCCTGGTTTGCCTTGGTCAGGAAACTGCCATGGACTCATCCAGTCCCATGCAGCCCCACAGCTCCCCTTGGAGAGGAGAGACTCAGGAAAAAAGGTCCATGAAAGCACAGAATTCTCTTTCCCATCTCCTCCTAGCCCTCTCACAAGGCATTGAGAGATTCCTACACCTGACATTGCACCTGGACTCTCATGTCATTACTTGCCTGTCTGATCTGCTTTTCAATTCCCTGCACTTTTCATGCCTTTCTTTAAATTTTCCCTTTCCACAGCAGTGAGTTTCACAGTTTAATCAGGCATTGCTTGAGAAAATGCTTCCTTCTGTGTTCTTTAAACTCTCAGCACTGATCCCTGCCTTGGGTGGCCTCTCACGCCTGCCTTTGACAAAGTGTGAATAATCTGTCTTCACTCCTTCCTCTGTCATTTACCATTTTAGAGCCCCTGCTCCTGCCTCCCCAGGGCAGGCCCATGCAGAGAACTTCTTGCAACGTAGCTTCCCAATCAGCCTCATAAATCACAACTTGGGAGCTGGAGAACATCATCTGTTATGTGCTAATGCCACAGTGAGTCAGGAAACGGAGCTGTGGGGACACACAGAGACAGGAGCTGGGCCTTGGAGTCATGGGGGTTTGGGACAGGGCTGGAAGGTTGGGCAGCAGCCCAGCCTGGGCCAGGGATGCAGCCTGGGGCTCCAGCTGTGGGTTTGTGCAGCACTGTCTGCTGGACATCAACATCTCCTGGCAATGGGATGGACTGGACTGGTGTGATTCCCACTGGAGTGAGTCAGGGATTGAGGACAAACCCTCCTGGTCAGGACAGCCCTTAACCAGGGCTGGTCCTGCTGCCCTGGGCACCTGAGCAGCACTGAGAGGGTCACAGCCACCAAACCCTCGTGGCAATGAGTGCCAGCATCTGCTCCCAGCATGCAGAGAGACTCTGGGTGTCCACTGATATGAACAGGGGCTTTAATTAGGGGGTTAATTAGTTCTGCCCTGCCCACACTGCTGAGCACAGGAAGTGCAGCCCCTGTTGCCTGTCCCCTGCTGCTGGCAGGAAGGGACAGCCGTGGCTGAGGTGACAGTGCCACATCACAGAGGGCAGCGCTGGGTCAGTGCCAGCTGTGGAGAGAGCTGCAAGGAAGGTTGCAGGGATCAGGCAGTGGAAGGTGGGGTTAACACCCTGAGGGACCCCTGGAATGCCAGTCAGCATCATTCCCTGTCCCTGCTGCATCCCGAGAGCAGCCAGCCCAGGATTCTCCAGGCTCGTCCTGGAGAAGCAGCCTGGACACTGCTGCTGGTGAGAAATGAGTGCTCAGTGAGGAGGGGCTTTGAGGAACCTCTAAAGCCTCTGTTTCTCTCTCTGCCTCATCCCAGGCAGCCTTTCATTGCGTCAGTAATTACAGGGCTGGAGGAAGTCAGGTGAACAATTAGCAGTGCCATCTGCTAATTACCCACCCAGTGTTTGCCCGTCTGCAAACACCACATTTCTGGTCACTTTTGGGGAAAACTCTTTTCCTTCCTCTTCACCAAGTCCTCCTTGCTCTGTGTCTGTCCCAGAGGTACCTCAGCAGGTGGCTTGGCAGAGCAGCATCCCCACTGGCTCTGGGGAACAGGGCTGTGATCACAGGAGAAACATCTTCAAACTTCCCAAAAACCCAGGCAGAGGAAAATGTTTGGGCCACAAGGAGAAGGAAACACTGCAGATGTGAGTTAAAGTAATTTTCCAGGAGAGCCTTCATGCTTCAGTGGGCTGAGCCACACCAGCTCCAGCAAGGAGAGCAATGGAGAGAGCTGGGAGTCAATCTCTGGTCACACTGGGAGGATCTTCCAGGGGGTTCAACAAGCCCGAGAGGTGCTGAAGACACGGGAGGGGAAAAGGTGAAGGTGACGGCTGCAAAAGCAGCCCCAGCTGTCTGTGTGCACATGGCCCTGGTGACACAAGGGCACAGAGCCCATGGGGACATGGCCAGTGAGCTCCTGCTCAGCACAGCCCTGTGGGACATCCCAGGCATCACCCACAGGGTGGCAAATGCCCAAAACTCTGATGATGGACAGAGGGAAAGGCAAGGGAAGTGTCTGAATTTCCTTACCCAGTGCTGAGTCCTCAGAGCTGAAAGGAGACTGCTGTCATATATTGGGAAATGGTTCCTCTTCAAAGCTGGGAAAAGCAGGATCAGAGCAGGAGTGTTTGGGGAAACCTTGGTCACCTGGAGGTCAGCAGGGGTGGGAGAAGGGACTCCAGGAGGGAGGTGGAAGCATCTCTGGCTGCAGTGTCCAGCCCAGTGGAGATGGCCAAGCCATGTGTCCTGCTGCCTGTGGGTCTGGGGAGGTCACAGCCACAGCTGGGGCAAAGCAGCAGCTCCTGGAGGCCTTTCAGGGGGAGAAAGATGAAGAAATACTTCAAAAATTGGATGAGGAATAGATTTGGGAGCTTGTACCAAAGGGCACCATCAGACTTGACCTGCTGGCAGCAACCAAAGCATGATGAGGTCCCAGGGCAGGAGATGAAACCTCCCAGCTCCTTGTCCTGAGTTCCTTCTGCCCTAAGTCCCTTCTAACAGTTTGCACTATTGCCATGTGTGGATTTGGCCATGAGACCCCTCTAGTGCTTCTTTCTGGCCATGGAGCTTCATTCTCTCCCCTTTTCTAACCCCAAACACTGTTTTCCTCATGCTTTCCTTCTCTGGGGTTTCCCTTCCCAAGCCAAAGCAGTTTTCAAATCACTCCATCCCCTGGGGTTGCTACTGGAAATCAGGAAGGTCCCCAAAATTTTCCTTTCTTATTGAAAGTCCTGCTTTCCCCCCGAGTGCTCTGTCACCCCCAGGGACTGTCCCTGCTCCCAGCACAGCCCTGAACTGGCTGTCCCTTGTCTTGTGCAGTACTCACACTCCTCCCTTGCCTGAAGCTGGAATGCCTGGGATTTAGCAGGAGATTCAGGAAATTTAATACAAGTAGCTTACAAAACATTGAATTCAGTCTCAGAGTTATTGTGGCTGAAGTCCCCTGAATCACAAAGTGGTGACACTTTCCTTTCTAAAGGAAAACCATCATGTGATCTACTTAGTAATGGCTTTATCATTCTTTAATTGCTGCTTTTGTTTTTAAAGAAAAAAAATAGGCATGCAAAGAAACCAAGAAAAGTATATATTTACATAAAAGCAATTGAGATCCATGAATGAAAGGAAATGAACCAATTTAACAGGCAGGAAAGGTTAAAGATGATTACATGGATTAAAATCTGTGCAATCTCTTTGCAGCACTACTCTTTCTAGACCATGGCTACTGGAACAGAAATAGTCCTGTATTTTATATCACTAAAAGAAGGAGTTTTAATGCACTAGGTGGAGATGGTGGGAGCTGGCCAAGCTCTCCCGTGGCAGACAGGAGACTTCTGTCACTGGGATCTTTGATCTTGGCATCTCACAGTTTTCCTGCATGGCATTCCTCCCTCCCATTTCTGTCTCCTCAGCAAAGCCCTCCCAGATTTCCTTCCTCAGTTTTGTCTCCCACTCAAGTCTTCAGTGCTCTCCCAGGCTGCTCTCAGTGGTGGCTCAAGAGCTTTTCCGTATTTCTCCTTGAATTCAAATCCCCATTTAAGAACTCCTCGTGCCAAGCTGGACTTGATGCTCTTGGAGCTCTTTTCCAGCCTCGATGATCCTGTGATTTTCATGCCCACTGCTCATTTCTGAGACGTTTCCTGTGTTGTGGGAATGCCTCAGGCATTCTCCTTTACTACTTCACCTCAAAACAGGACAAATGGAAATGATCCACGGAAATTCAGGCTTCCCTTTCAGTGGAGAGCAGTTCACACATTTCGGAGAGGAGATTTCAGAAGTGCAAATGTTTCTGTAGTACACTGAAAAATATGAATGAAAAGGAACATGCTGGAGCTTCAAAATAGCCTGGGGTGAGATTTTTTCTGATGAGGAGGAGAGGTAGCGAATAAAAAAACCCCAAGATAATTTTATGCACAACCCAAGATGGAGCAGGGAGCCTTTTTCATGTCAAAAATGGATCATCCTATTTTTGAAACAATGCCTGGTTTTGGTCTCCACGAAGCCATCCCAGCGAGGGAGCACTGGAGCTGAACTGTTCCCTTTTCCATTCCCTCACAAATCCGCGTGTGTTGTTTCTGCATGTGCCAGGGTGCTCAAGAAGGGCAGAAAATGAGAATTCAAGTCAGAGCCACCAAGAGGAAACTCCCCAGGCAGCAGGAGTGGTTCTTCCTTTGCTGGAATCATCCTGGAAGGTTCTGAGAAGGTCATTTGGGATGTGTTAGAGCAGCAGTGGCCAGGCTGTATTTTCAGTCAGTTCCAGGGCAGCACCAACTGCACTTTAATTCCTGGAAAGTCCCTTTTTTCCTGGTCTCTGAGGCTCAGGTGTGCAGTCTGGCCCTGGTCTCTCCCAGACCCCTCCTGCCTGCTGTTTCTCCTGTCCCTGCCCTTCTCTCCAGGTGGCTTTGCAAAGCCCCAGAGGTCACTTACTCATAGGGAGGGAAAAACTTCTGTCTTTGCAAGGCCCATCCATGGTGACTTTGTGTGCAGCAGAAGGGAATTATGAATGGGCAGATTTCTGTGCACTGTGTTTAATAACACTGCACACAGGGGCACAGAGGGATCCCACTGCCTCCTCCAGGGTGGGAAGGACCATGAAAACAATGGTGGAACAGACAGAGAAATGTATAAAAGTAGAAATAAGACTGAGAGGTGATAATTCTGTATTTGCCTCCAAAGGCAACCCCTTCCTTTGAGATCTGTGCTCTGGACCCTTCCACAGTGATCAGATCAGACCCACACAGCTGGGAATTGCCACATGGAGCTGCATGGAGGAGAAGCTCTGGGGAAGTCTCAGAGCTGAGCTCCCATTGAGGACAAACCTGCCCTTGGAGCCAGGCCAGGGACTTAGAGAAAAACAACCAAACATTAAAGGCATGTGGCTTGGAGAAAGGGATCTTGCATGTTGTGGTTTAAATTATGGCAGAAGGCTAAACAGGGAATTATTTCAATAAAACCACGAGGTGTTCTGTCCTCCTCCATACCTGGCACCCAGAAATGTTGGAAGCATGAATGTATCCTGCTGGGTATAGAAGAAAAACTATATCTTGTGGAGTCTGAGGAGAAACTGAGTCCCACAAGTTTGTGGGGAGCCTGGAGAAGTTTTGTGAGAGCCTGGTTTGGTCCTGGAGGTTCTGGTTAGAATTAAAGCCTGGCTCTAGTCCTGAGTCATGCTGGAAACCAGAGCAATGATCTGCTTCGTTACATGAACAAGAGACTCCAAATCACTCTTTTGATAATCAGAGATGCTTTCTTTAGATTTATCCTACCTGCTCAGCCTCCCCAGCTGCACTTCTCTTACGAGTGCAGGAAAAATTTCCATCCACTTCTGCTCCAAGGGTTTTTTACTATAGCAGCAGCAGCAGCAGCAGCATTTCCTATGAGCTCAGGAGTTATGGCACTGGGGAAGGTGAGCACATCTGGTGCCCTCGTTGCTGGGATTTAATTATCAACATAACCAATCCTGCAGGAGTTCTCCCTCCATCCTGCAGCTCTGGGGGTGATTCCTGCACAGCCTCCCATCGCTGGGCACTCACAATGCCCTGAAGCTGCTGTGTCAGAACAGCCTCGTTGCTGAGCACAGGGCAAACCCCAGCCTGGAGCTGCACAAGAATTGCTGAAGAGCAGGGAACACGGGCTGGTCATTCCTGTGAGCCATTCACAGGGGATCCAGCACCATCAGCTCGACAGGCAGGCAGCAAACCAGTGAAAAGTTGGTTAAAAATATTACAAACTGATGGCACAAAGCTCAGGCAGTGCATGAAGCTGCAGAAGATCATTTAACCAGGCAGGGAACAGCAGGAGCACCGAGCACCACAAGGTGTTAAATGACAGAGCAGTGATAATGCTGTGATTGATTAGTCTCTGCCACAGCATCGAGGAACTCTGAAGCAAACACACAATCTGGGGAGCTTCCTCCACACAGTGCTGGGCAGAGGTGTCAGGTTTGGCTGCTGTTTGTCAGGAGCCAGGTTTGTGTGCAGCTGGGGCTGCGGCACAGGGAGCAATCCATGAGGAATTGCTTCCTGAGGGATGGGGGGATACTGCTCACCAGAGATGGGGGTCAGAGGGTCAGAGAAACACAGCATGGCCTGGGATCATCCAGTGCAACAGCAGTGCTGTGTCTGCTCATCCTGGGGAGTCAGAACAGAGAAGGGAGCACAGGAACCTCCTGCTCCTCTGAAGGCAGCAGAGAATCCCAGAATGGTTTGGGTTCAGAGGCATCTTAAAGATCAGCCAGTCCCACCCCTGCCATGGGCAGGGACACCTCCCACTATCCCAGGCTGCTCCAAGCCCCAGTGTCCAACCTGGCCTTGGACACTGCCAGGGATCCAGGGGCAGCACAGCTTCTCTGGGCACCCTGTGCCAGGGCCTGCCCACCCTCACAGGGAACAATTCCTTCCCAATATCCCATCTCTCCTTGCCCTCTGGCAGTGGGAAACCATTCCCCCTTTTCCTGTCCCTCCATCCCTTGTAAGGAGTCTCTCTCCATCTTCCCTGTTAGTTCCATTCAGGTCCTGGAAGGCCACAATTCAGTCACCCCAAAGCTTCTCCTCTCCAGGCTGAACAATCCCAGCTCTCCCAGCCTTTCCTCCCAGCAGAGCTGCTCCATCCCTGTGATCATCCTGGAGCCTCCTCTGGACTCTCCAGCAGCTCCAGCTCCTTCCTGTGCTGGGGCAGCTCTGCAGGTTGGGTCTCACCTGAGCACAGGGGCAGAATACCCCTCCCCTCCCAGCCCAGGGTTGGGGTTTCTGGGCTGGCTCATGTCCAGCTCACCCCCAAACCCTTGTCCCCAGGGCTGCTCCATCTGCTCCTTGATCCCAGGGGTGCCCAGATCCACATGCAGCCCCTTCCCCCGTGTTAATCCTGTTTATCATGGGGGTGCCAGGTCACCACCTGTGTTTGCATCCTCAGCACTTGGTCAGGGTTGGATGTCTCTCCTCCCAGTCCCACCTTGGTTTCCTTAGCAGGCACAAAGCTCTACTTGTCTCTTCCCACCTTATTTTATTTTTCCTTTGGAGGAACAGGAACATCTGTACTTTCATGTCTTTGTATGTTCTTAGCCTTGTTCCACTTCTCCAGACCTTTGCCTACTTGGCTTGCGCTCTGAGTACCAGGAGTAAAACATATATTTATGGAATAAGTAATTTTAAAATTTGTTCTTGCTAATTATTACCTTCATTACAGCTCGATCCCAAGGGAGCGCTTGACGTTTTGAGAGCTTTCTAATCAAATTGTTCTAAAGCTCATTTTGAGGTTCGTTAAAACATGGGAGGATCTTTCATCTTTATATAACTTTTGAAACTGCTAATGGTCTTAAATAAAATAGAAGCCTTGTGAAAAAATACAGCACAGCACCAAATATACCAGGGAGGCTTTCGAAGAAAGGAGTGAGAGGGTGATAATTTAAAAGCATTCATGAAGAAAGTTTTCCAGATTAGTTAAAGAAAACCAAGTGGAAAAAGTTTTGTGGGTTCAGCACAGAGCAAAATTAGCTCGTGGGCTAAGGTAAAGAGGGAACCTTCTGGGAATTCTAACAAAGGGATAGCATAAAGCCCTAAGGCCAGAGCTACAAAATCGTGGCTGAACCTCATCACTGCATCCAGCCTGAGGAGGATCAGCATTCCATGGATAGGTCAGTGAAGGAAAACATGCCAGAAAGGAACAAGGTCAGTTATAGTTCCACTTTCTTTGTTCCTAAAATGCTGCCTTAGTTGCTGGGGGTGGAATGCTGAGAACCAACTTTCTTCCATTGCAAGTACACCCTGCACATCTCCAGCTATTTAATAGCCTCTAGCCATAAGGGAATCAGGACCATATTTTTCCCCTTAATTTACAAGATTGTTTGCACACTGGGACGCCAGATGGCCTGAACTTTAAGTTAGGAGAAAATGTAGTCAAATACCAGCCTCCCATCCTGAGAGGAGCAAAGAAAATCCCTCTGAAGAGGCAGCTTCTTGCTGAGTGCTCACAAACATCTCCAGCGAGGGTTCCAAGCCTCTGCAGGGGCAGCAGCCACAGCAGCAGCTTCAGACATCCCTGCATGGCTTCAGGCTGTTGGGGAGAGGAGCAGCTGCAGCTCCTGCTCTGGGATACAAAGTCAGAGAATCACAGAGTCATGGAAAATCCTGAGCTGGAAGGACCCACAGGATCATCCAATGCAGCTCCTGTCCCTGCCCAGACACCCCAACAACCCCACCCTGGGCATCCCTGGCAGTGCTGTCCAAACACTCCTGGAGCTCTGGCAGCCTCAGGCTGTGCCCATTGCCTGGGGAGCCTGGGCAGTGCCAGCACCCTCTGGGGGAAGAACCTTTCCCTGATATCCAACCTAAACATTCCTGACACAGCTCCAGCCATTCCCTCGTGCTGTCCCTGTCACAGAGGGCAGAGATCAGAGCTGCCCCTCCTCTCCCCCTCACAAGAAAGTTGTAACTGATGAGTTTCCCCTCAGTCTCCTCTTCTCCAGCTGAACATCCCCAGTGCCCTCAGCTGCTCCTCATATGGCCCCTCCAGACCTTCCCCATCTTTGTGTCCCTCCTTTGGACACTCTAATAGTTTAGGTCTTTCTTGTATCGTGGTGCCCAAAACTTCACACAACATTCAAGGTGAGGTTGCCCCAGCCCAGAGCAGAGCAGGACAATCCCCTCCCTTGCCTGGACAGCCATGCTGGGCCTGATGCCCCCAAAACACCGTGGCTCTTAGGGGCTGACTCAGATCCAGCTTTCCATCAACCAGGATCCAGAGCTGGGCACAGCACTGCAGAGCTGCTCCAGGGCTGGGCACAGGGCAGGATCAGTGCAGAGCTGCTCCAGGGCTGGGCACAGGGCAGGATCAGTGCAGAGCTGCTCCAGGGCTGGGCACAGGGCAGCATCACTCCTGACCTGCTGGGAATGCTCTTCCTCATGTCCCCCTTCAGTGGACCTGGTTCAGTGACTCCACTGCAAGGGAGGGTCATCACCATCTCCAGACTCATCTTGCGCTTTTTTCTCTTTTCTTTTTCCATTGCTGCAGTTATGATTTGCTTTTCAGCAACATTCAGTTCTCTTTATGGGGAAACGATTGGCACTAATTGATAAAATGCTTTCATTTACTTGGTGACAGAATTATTAGAGGTTGATAATTGATGGAATGATATCACACAGCTTTTTTCCGATGATCACATTAATTATATATCCCTCCTGCTTTCTTGTCTACAGCACTGTTGCTCCCATTCATGTTCATTTAACTTGATCATGCATTTCATTAGAAAACAATAAAGTGTGATTGTACAGAGCCAGAATCCCAGCCAGAAACAGTGGCCTGAACGCCACAATTTAACATGAGTGAGGCAATCATTTTTTTGGAGTGGCTTTTGGAGGAGTATTTGCTTCATTTGTTCCCTGAGAGGCTGGTCCAGAGGCCGCTGAACTCGGGAAGCCATCCTGTCATTTCCTGGGGATGTGGATCTGCATGAGAATGAGGCGATCACAGCCCCAGGGCAGCAGCAGGTGTTTCAAAGCCTTGCAGCTCTTTTTAATGCAGATGAAGTGAGAGCTCGGGCTGGGGAAGACACCCTGTGAACACGGAGGATTCCTGTTAGAGGACAAGACCCTGGAGAAGGGGCTGGGTGAGAGCACTGCAGTCTCTTGTTAGAGTTCTTAGATAATTCTTTTCTGGAAATCAGGATTCAGTGGCTGAACTGAGATTGCAGAAGGAGAAAATTACTGCTGTTAGTCACAGAATCATGGAATGGTTTGGGTAGGGAGGATCTTAAATCCATACAGCCCCACCCCAGCCATGGCAGGGACACCTTCCACTATCCCAGGCTGCTCCAAGCCCTGTCCAACCTGGCCTTGGACACTTCCAGGGATCCAGGGGCAGCCACAGCTTCTCTGGGCACCCTGAGCCAGGGCCTGCCCACCCTCACAGGGAGGAATTCCTTCCCACTATCCCATCTCTCCCTGCCCCCTGGCAGTGGGAAGCCATTCCCTGTGTCCTGTCCCTCCATCCCTTGTAAAGAGTCTCTCTCCATCTTTTCTGCAGCTCCTTCAGGTCCTGCAAGGCCACAATTCAGTCACCCCAAAGCTTCTCCTCTCCAGGCTGAACAATCCCAGCTCTCCCAGCCTTTCCTCCCAGCAGAGCTGCTCCATCCCTGTGATCATCCTGCTGAGCCTTAATGCCAAGCCCTGTCCCAGAGCTCATTTCACTCAGGACTGTACCATGTACCCCCATTTTCCTGATTTTTGTGCCATTTCAAGGCCCAGGTTACCCATGAGGGAGTAACTGTGAACAGAAGACACATTGTGGGGTTTGCAGTGTGAACTCACAGCCAGAGATCTCTGAGCATGGACAGGCTGTGTGGTAGGGTTTGTTCACCCAGGAATATTGAGCCCCTGGAGGTTGGTGGCACCAGCTGAGGGCCATGTCCTGCTCCCTGAGCAACTCCAGCCCTGCTCCTGCTGCACTGCTGGCTCATCCCTTCCTGATCCTGTTGTCTAATATTAAAAGGTACAACTCTAGCAACAGTATTAAAACACAGAATTTTAAAGGTTGGAAAAAACCTTTGGGATCATCAAGTGCAACCACCAAGCCAGCCCCAGCACCTCGTCCTCAAGTGCCACATCCACACATTGTGGGAACACTTCCAGGGATGGTGACCCAACCCCTGCCCTGGGCAGCCCCTGCCAGGGTTGGCAACCAAACCCTCCTGTGATTCTGAGACATAACCCAGCCTGGGCTGAGCTGCAGCTCCCCAATGAAGTGTCCTGTGTGGTACAGGAAAAGTCACACCACTTCTCTCCCTCCTTTCCTGGAAAAAACTTTCCCCAACCTGAGCCTCCCCTGGCCCAGCCTGAGGCTGTTCCCTCTCCTGCTGTCCCTGTTCCCTGGAGCACAGCCTGACCCCCCGGCTGTCCCCTCCTGTCAGCAGCTGTGCAGAGCCACAAGGTCCCCCTGAGCCTCCTTTGCTCCAGGCTGAGCTCCTTTCCCAGCTCCCTCAGCCACTCCTGGAACTCCAGGCTCTTTCCCAGCTCTGTTCCCTTCCCTGGGCATCTCCAGCCCCTCAATGTCTGTGTCACCATGAGTACCCAGAGCTGCACCCGTCTCTGCAGCACAGTGTGGAGCAGCCCCATCTATCCAGCTCCCCACATACCAGGCATTTTCTTGGGTTCCACAGGGATGTTCACCCCATTGTGGCATTGCTGGTTCATTTTGCTCTCTGCTGAGCCAGGCCTGACACTTCCTTAGTGCCAGGGAACAAACTCATGCCTTCCACACAGTTCCTGAGCCTCCCTGATTTCCTTCCACAGTCCCTGCATTCTCCCTGATTTCCCTGCATTTTCCCTAATTTCCATGCTCTATCCTGTTAGACACGCCGCCCTGCTAACTCGATTTAGCATAAATAAAAGCTTGGATAAAGCAGAAATTAAACACAAATTCTACTGTACAAATCTTCCCTTCTATCTGCAGGCTCTGGTTCCCTTTCAAAGCTGCACTCCTGCTCTAACCTTTTTAGTTCTAATGTTTGCTTCTCTGGAACTGCTTCGCTCTGCTTCAGCCACAAATATTCAGGCAATATTTTGCAGAGGCAAAATACTGCATTTACAAACCAACCCCACCTATTCAGCAGCAGCGTGAGGGCAGCTTGGTTGTGAAATGAAAATTTAAATTCCTTGTGCATGTAGTCTTTTATCTGCACTGTCTGAAGGAGGCCCTGAAGTTGTGAATCAAGGAGGGACTGGGAGTGGCAAAGGCTCCCTTGTGTGAGTTGGTGATGGGGAGCCAGGGAGAGACAGCAGAAAGGAGGCTGGGAAAGGTGCAGGGTGTGGTATATCCTGAGCAGAGCTGAGCTGTGGTGGGGATTTGGGGGCAGGAGAAGGGAAAATGTAGTGCAGAGGAAGCTGAGCTGCCTGGGCAGGAGTGGAGCTCACCCTGCTCACATCTCTTCACAAATGTGTTCTGATTTTCTGGAGCAAAGGAGGCTCAGGGGGACCTTGTGGCTCTGCACAACTGCTGACAGGAGGGGACAGCCAGAGGGTCAGGCTGTGCTCCAGGGAACAGGGACAGGAGGAGAGGGAATAGCCTCAGGCTGGGCCGGGGGAGGCTCAGCTTGGACAGCAGCAGGAATTTCTCCATGGAGATGGTGGTTAGACATTGGCAGAGGCTGCCCAGGGAGGTTTGCAGTCCCCATCCCTGCAGGTGTCACCTGGCTGTGGCACTGAGTGCTCTGGGCTGGTGGTGATCAGTTCACAGGCTGGACTGGATGATCCTGAAAATCTTTTCCAGCCTCAAGGATTCTGTGATTCTCTTCTCTGATTCCCTGAAGAGCCTCTTGACCTTGGCCAGCCAAGCCCTGGGTGCAGCTCCTGCTCTCTTTAACACACACCAGGTTTGCTCCTCTCACTGCTGATTTGCAGTTTCCCCTCACTCTGGCTTTGCTCTCCTTGATCTGTGAGTTCTTTAAGACAGGAGTGACTCTCAGCACCCAGCACAAAGGATTATCCAGGAGTGCCAAGGCACAAAACTGAAGGAATTAAATACATTCCAGCATTGCTTCCATCAGCAGCATTTTGCTGCTGCTCTGGCTTGGGAGCCAAACATATGGCCCTGTGTGTGCTGGGAGCAGGGGCTCCCCTGACACTTATCACTGACATAAGAGACAGGACAAGCTCTAATTTGCTCTCCCCTGGCAGCAGGAAGCATCTGTGGTGCTGGGAGCACTGGGACAGGGCAGGAAAACTACAAGGGAAAGGGCGTCCTAGTGAGGGGAAGAGAAAAACTGTTAATTGGCATTGAAAATAAACCTGGGACTCAGTGTGAAGGAAGGGAAGCTCCAGTGCCAGGTAAAGCTGTGGAGGTTTCACTAAAAATGCAGAAAAACAGCTAAAGGAGAGTGGCTGGAAGAAAGGCCCCTCTGAGGGATGAGGTGGGTGTTTGCCCCTCGGCCCCTGAAGGTGGGCATTGGTGGGGATTCCAAAACACCAGTTTGACAAAAATGGCACAGAAATGCCCTGCCTGGGTCAGCTACAGAGAGGGCTTGGCTGGGGAGTGGTGACAGAGGGGACAGTGTCTGTGCAGGGAGGGCAGTGCAGGGAAAACCCAATGTCTTACCCTGGGCTCTTCCTATTGTAGCTCTGGAGGAATATTGGGGTGTGACCATTGCCAAGGGAGCAAACAGGGCTGGAGAGGCAAATCTAAGGGACCTGAGCTCCTCCCAAAGGTCTGAGGAGGTTTGGGAGGTTTGAACAGCCCCAGACGAGCCCCTGCTGCTGGAGCTCTGTGCTTGAACTGCTCCTGCAGCTCTGCTTGGGACAGACAGAGCACTCCTGGGTCCAGGGAAGGTCTGGGTGTGCAGTGAGACACAAAGGCAAAGCTTCAGGAGAAAGGAGCAATTCCCAGAGCCAGGGGATGACAGAGCAGAGATTTCTGTCCAGAAAACACCACAGGTCTGTGCTGAGATCCCTTTGCCATCAATCCCCTCCCAGGGTGGCACATGGCAGTCACAGCAAGCCCAGGGCCATGGATCACATCCTGCTCTGTCCCTGTGAACAGCCTGGGGCTGGAGAGTCCCACGGAGTGGCAGGGAGGCAGATTCCCACATGGTTTACTGCCTTTATGTAGCACAAGGTGCTGGGGATGCAGCAGGGCCCTGGGACAGGGGAGGCAGAACAGCTCCCTCAGGGCTGTGAAGGGACAAAAGGACCATCCTGGGAGAGTTTCTGTGCCAAGAACAGAAGGATTGAGAGTAAGAGCTGTGGATTGTACAATGTGCCACAGTGCCATGGCCACTGCACAGCTCCTGGCCCAGCCTTTGGGGCTGAGAGGAGGCTGAAGCCACAGACACAGTGTCCCCAGAGGGCTCAGAGACAGAGAGAGAACATCCCAAAGGCTGCAGAGGACAAGGATGTTCTCCACCCCATGTCCTGCGTGTGTGTTCACTCTCCGGTTCACATTTCAGCTCCATCACTTTGGGCTGCAAAAACCTTCAAGTACAACCTGTGCTTGGGATGATTCCCACAAGGTCACAGTGGAATGACCTCTCCTGATAGCAAGGAGAATTGGATTAGCTGGACATTGGATATTGGGAAGGAATTGTTCCCTGTGAGGGTGGGCAGGCCCTGGCACAGGGTGCCCAGAGAAGCTGTGCTGCCCCTGGATCCCTGGCAGTGTCCAAGGCCAGGTAGGACATTGGGGCTTGGAGCAACCTGGGATAGTGGAAGGTGTCCCTGCCCATGGCAGAGGTGGCACTGGATGGTTTTTAAAGTCCCTCCCAACCCAAACCATCCCATGCTCTGTGACATGACCCTGGGTGGGCACAGCTTCAGTTCCCAACGAGTGGCACAGAAGCCAAGTCACTCCTGTCCCTCCATTCCTTGGCAGTGCAATGGCAAACTCAATTCAGGACTTTGTTTCTGGGTTAAGCAGCTCAGGCTGTAGGGCTGGAGCAGGGAGAAAGCCAGAGCAGGAGAAATGAAGGAACAACATGAAATTATTGGATCTTTCTGTTATCGCTTAGCCCAGCATTAGGACATCAAAAAACTGCTCTCCAAAACTCATGAAATTGTAAAATATTTGGCGTTCACTGTGTAAATCTGCTGCATTTGTGCATATTGCCATCTCTCTCCAGCCATCAGGACTGCAAACTTTTATTTGTTAATAAAGCTGAGCTGCTCGGGGAGGCTGGCAAATGGAGTATTGGAAAGCAGCAGGAAATAACGCTGCATTTCACTGGGAAGAATCAATGGATTCAATACCATTCCTGTTATTTGTTGAACTCCTGAGCTGTCTGCAATAGGCAGCATCCCTCTCCCTGTGCCTGACAATCCCAAACTGCTATTACTTAAAGGCAGAGAAAACACTGGAGCTGGGAAGTCTCAGAATTGGCCTTTGTGCTTCCATTTATTGAAACTTCTATTTCATCACTCACGAGAGACATGAAAAATCAATTTCACCAGACATATTTTTTAAAGCAACATCTAATTGCTTGCAAATAGGGGCTCAGAGCAGAAGTGCCTCCTTCAATTATAAAGCAGCAGCATGGCAGGGGAAGAACACGCTGTCTATTACTTTTTTGATAAATCAATAAAAAAATAAACAAACAGTGGCAGATTGGTCCCATGGGGATGCCAAGTCCACTCCCAGGATGAATTTTATAGGCCTTATAAAAACAGAGTTTGTATTATGGCATCTTAATTAGAGAAGAGCTTCCAGTGCTGCTGAGTATTTATGTAAACTCCTGCCCATGGTCCAGCAAGGCTGGAATTGCTGCTCTTCCTGGGGCTCACTGTTAGAGCCACAAACCTCCTCCTGGAGCTCATTTCTTGCAATTTTGGCTGCTTTCAGAGAAAATGAGACAGGAAACTGAAGCTATGAGTGAAGTTTTGATGAGAAATGCTGATATTTTGATGTCTTATTTTTCCTTTCTGAAAACAGAAGGAAGAAAAGATATTTAAAAATATAGACTCTGATAACAAATTTGGGACAGATCTCGCAAAGCTTCCTTTTCGCTTTCAATCTTTGAAGATTTCTGTTGTAGACTGTAAATGAAGTTTTGAAACAAATGTCATTTAGAATAAAATATAAAAGAATAAAAAAATAAAAACAAAACAAAAAAACACCCTGATCACAGATAGTTTTCAAAATCTGAAGAGACATTTGAAAAATTTATGGTGATTTACCTTTAAATGTGTGATCTAGATTTGTCCAGTTTGTCATGGAATCATTATGGAATGGGTTGGGTTGGAAGGGACCTTAAAGCTCATCTCATCCTGCCATGGGCAGGGACACCTTCCACTATCCCAGGTTCTTCTAATAAATAATTATTCCTTCAGGACATTTTTACTTGTCACCTCCAGCAAATAATGAGAGAGGAATTTGGAATCACTGAATATTATCCCTAAATTGTTAAAACTTAACAAGTTATAATTGGTGTATATGGAATTCTTTATCTGGAATTTGTAACCCAAACTTTATAAATCCTTGTAATCTGTTACATTCACTGGAAATAAATTACTATTTCCTAAAAAAAAAAAAAATATATATATATAGTTCTAGTTCTAACCTTCAACCATGTGCCTGGGAAGAGCTGAGACACTTCTTTGGCCAACCTGGTAACCCAGAGGGTTGGAATGTTTGTCCAGAATAAATATTTTAACTCCAGGCAGCAAGTTAGCATTGTTCACTGAGTTTGTAGAGAGGAAGAAATTGGAAAAGGGCTCTGGATAAGTGACTCTCATTAAGAGTTCCTGTTCCTTCAGCAGTTTCTGCTCCCCTGCAGGGTCAGACCTGCAGAGCAATCTGATTTTTTTGGGATTTTTGATCCCCAAAATCCCCACCTGCTGCTGCCCAGGCTGGAACGTTGTTTCCCAGGAGACAAACAGGTGGATGGGCAAAGACCCACAGAATCCCAAATCACTGAGGCTGGAAAATCCCTCCCAGCCCATCCAGTCCCAGCTGTGCCCAATGCCCAGCTTGTCCCCAGCCCAGAGCACTCAGTGTCACAGCCAGAGATGGGGACTGCAAAGCTGCCAAGACCTGAAATGCATTCCAGTGCTGGTGTGATCCAGGGAGGATCAAAGATGTGACTGCAGTGATGATCTGGTGGTGAGGAGAGTTCAAATGTCTCTGTGTGCCACCAGTCCCAGAAATGTGCAGTCTGCTCCTGACTGGATGTGCACAGTGCCCAGGTTTGCTCAGATCTGCCCATTTTGTTGTGAAATTTGGGTTCCCTGACCTTGGCAATCTCCACTGATGGGTCTCAGTCCAGCTGCCTCAGCCGCCCTGATGCTGAGGATGAGCTCCATGCTCAGAGGGAGGGCATGCTGGGGGAGCTGGTGGCTCTGATGGAGTCACCAAGGTGTCCCCTGCAGACACACAGTGTGCCCTGGGAAGCCCCAGGCAGGATGAACTTGGGCCACACTGGGAGAGGGGACAAGGAATGGGATAATCCAGCCAAAGTGCAGGGCCTGGGCAGGCTGTGAGCCCTGGCAGCATCACTGGGACCCCACACTGCCCCAGACACCCCAAAGCCCTTTGCTGGGTGTCACTGTGCTGTGGCAGAAATCTCTCAGAGCCCCTTTGGGGTCACTCTTCCCCCTGGCAGGGATTTCCTCCTGCTGAGAGCTCTTCCCTGGATGTGCTGTCCCTCCTTCCCCTGGCACTGAGACAGCCCTGGTGGCCAGCAGCTCCTTCAGGCTGCCAAGGGGTGCTGGAAACACCCAACACTGCCCCTGCAGCCTCCTGTGGCACTGGGAATGCTCTGCTCTTCTCCCCCAGCCTCTCCAGTTCCTCCCCCTGCATCCCCTGGGATCCAAGGGCCTTTCCCTGGAAGTGCAAAGTGCAGAGTTCCCTCCTGCCTGTGCCTCTCCTGCAGTGAAGGTTGATTTCCAGGCTGGTTGTGTAACAGCCAAGGTGCAGATTTAAATGTACAAATACCTAGACAGGCAGAAATCTCACAATATTTGATTAACCTGAATTATTTGCTTTCATAAACAAGTAGGTTTTGAAGATCTCTCCAGGACTGCAAATGATTTTGGCAATTATCTCGGAGAGATAATTACAGATTTCAAAGGAGGATGCTCTAACAGGGAGAGGGGAGGAGACAAGGTGACCTACTGCAGTAATCCACCATGAAGAGTAGGGAGGAAGACATCAAAAGGAGCTGGGTTTATTAATGCAATTTCTACTAACAGGATTAGTGGTGAGAGCAGAGGAAAACTGCCCTGGACAGGAGACATTTCTCCTCAGAGGCCTGAAAACAACAGTTGTGCATCCTGGGCTGGACAAGGCTGGGTCACCCTTGGGTGCTGCTGGGGTGACATGGGGATGCTGTGGGCTCCACACCCAGGAGATGCAGGTGGGACTTGGCTCCATCCTGGTCCTTTTTGCACCCCAAGGGAAAGGAGAGGTCCTGGGGCACTGCTCTTGTCAGGCCACCTGAGGGGATGCAAAGGTTGGGTTCTCTCTGGGATGGGAAGTTATTTTATTTCTGTTCTTTGCTAGGAGAAATGGAAAACTAGAGGAGAAGAGGGGGAGGATTCCACATTTCTCTAAAACCTGGGCAGAATCTGGTAGTTAGAATCATGGAATGGTTTGGGTTGGAATGGACATTAAAGATCATCCCATTCCACCCCCTGCCATGGCAGGGACACCTTCCACTGTCCCAGGGTGATCCAAGCCCCAGTGTCCAACCTGGCCATCCCTGGCAGTGTCCAAGGCCAGGCTGGACAGGGCTGGGAGCAACCTGGGCTAGTGGAAGGTGTCCCTGCCCATGGGGGTGGAATAAACTGAGTTTTGAGGTCTCTTCCAACCCAAACCAGTCTGGGATTATATGATTTTTTTTTTTTTTAACTCAGAATGCGTAATTTTAGCTAAGAGCTCTAAGATTCTCTTGATTCCTCCAAACACTGAGTTACAAAAAAACCCCAAACCACTTGCCCAGCTGGAGATGCCAAAATGGGACTTCTTGAAAATTTAGAGATTTTTTTTTTTGTAACTGTTCATACTAAATATTTTCTAGTGACTGGAATGGTAGGGTTTTTTTATTATTATTTTTTTTCAGTCTAGGATAGCTCCTTTTTTACCAATAATTGCATTTCTGTCCCACTACAATACTCAAAAACATCTGATAAAACTCATGACTCATTCTTGCTTTGGATTGTGGATCCCCCAAGCCGCCCGTGGTTGGGGTGAGGGGGATGGAATGCTGTGCTCAGAGTCTCTGATTAAATTTCTAGATTGCAAAGCTGGAATGTAAATGATAGATGGTGACAGGTAAAGGTGTCACCGAGGCAGATGCTCAGACATTTATCCAAGCAGCCTTATGTGGAGGGGAAATTGAATTTCCAACCAGCAAAAAAAATTCAGAAATTGAAAAAAAAGTATTATTGAAAATTCTTTGGACTTCCATTTTCTTCTATTTTTTTTTCCCCCTGATTTTCCTGGAGGAAAACTCAGTTTCTGCAAGGAAAAGGCTACCTCTTCCAACCTGCTTTCCCTTTAAAACACTGCTCTGGCTTGGGTATCTTGGCCAATCAGACCCAGATAATTCTGTCAAGTTAAAAACAGACATAAAATTTGCCTCCCAAGTTCCTGTTTTCAAGAAAGTGTTCATTTGATGTAACACAACAACACAGAGAAGTTCACTCCTTCCAAATATCACCAAAATCACTGAAACAAAAAGAGTTTGAGTTGAATAACCTGAGGAATGAGGAACCTCAGGGTCTGAAATGCTGAGTGCACCCTGAGCCTCCAGCACAGAGGGAGCTGCTGGGTTTGTCCTCCCCAGGTGCAGGAGGAATCCACGAGCTGGGATTTGGGAGCATTAAACACAGCAAATAACCTGCCTCTGCTCCTGGAGCAGCTGAGGGTCTCCATCTGTGCCAGGGAGTGGCTGGAGCTGTGCCAGGGCAGGGGCAGGGAGAGGTTCTTCACCCCCTGCCAGAAACAAGGGGACAGTGAAATGGATTTGGGGTCTCAGGCTGGCCTTGCTGATCTCTGATTCCCCAGCCCAGGGCTGGGTGGGAATGGCTGTGAGGCTTCTCTGTCCCAAAGGAGCTGCTCAGGACTTCTCCTTAGGGCCCTTGGGATGAGAAGTCAGGGGTCCAACACCCAAAATGCACATGCAGGGTGTAAATAACCCTGCCCAGGTGAGCAGCGAGTCCTTCAGCTGCAGGATTGGCTCCTCTTGAGAAGGGAACCAATGTCCCAAGGCAAGGAGCAGCCTGTGAACTTCCCTCCCTCAGCTCCCTGCCCTGCTCCCTGCAGGGATCCTGTTGGAATCAGGAATTCAGAAAATGCAGCTCCTACACCATCCCCTTTCCTGAAGCCTCTCCTCTCCTGAGGACACACGACAAAGATGTTCCTATTTGTCACTGTGACCCTTTCCAGGCAGTCCTCACTCAGACTTTTCCCCCTCTCAGCTCAGTCCACATCCCAGCTCCTCCTGCATCCCTCATGCACTCAGGTGCATTCCAGAGTGGCAAAGGAGCAGTTAAAAACACTCCCCTGGCTCCAGGGCAGAGCTGGGTCACACCTGCAGTGGCATCTTCTCCCTGCAGTGACCCCACTGCCCTCCCACCCCTCCCAGGCCAGCCCAGCACTGCTTCCCTCTCACCGATGTGGAACATGCTGAATAATTGATGACCTGCTTTGCTGACTGAACCAGAAAATGGGATTTTTGGGTCAATCCAAAATGAAAAAATGAAATGCTTCACTTTTTTTTTTTTTTTCCTCCTTCCCCACAACCCTAGAACTGAAAAAGAAACACCCAGACAAGCCCACTGAAGGGTGAATGAAACATTCTGTTTTGAAGTCCAGTTCAAGCTGTTTTCTGTGTCCTCTGAGGTCAAGATAGGCAGAGGAAAGATGGGAATTGCACAGGTTATGTCACTGAAAGCTGCAGTTCCATGCTCAGCTACCCACAGACAGGGCTATGCCAGTGACCTTCTGGGTGTGCAGTGTCCCAGCAAACAGGAGGCAAAGTTGAGCTCCCCCAGCATCACCCATGGTGGCTGAAAATCCCTGCAAAGCCTTGTGAGAGTGACCTTCTCTGCTGGGGAGCATGGGCTGAAGAGCCAGGAGGGAAATGAGACATTAAAATAGAAAAAAAAACCCGAATGTAGAAGAACAGCAGCAAAACTTTAAATATTTTAAATTATACATAGAATAGAATAGATAGAATATACAGAATATACAACAATATAATAAATATAATAAATATATTCTATATTATATATGATAGAATATGATAGAATGTGATAGAATATGATATTATATGATGCTATATGATATGGTATAATAATCATGTGGATTCCTGTTGAAAAGCTGAAAATGAGAGGCTTCTTTTGAAAGCTGTTTTCCTGGGCAAAAAGCAAATGTCCCTCTTTTTTTTTGGTCAGAAGATTGACATTGCAAAGAAGGAAAGATTTTAAAGAGGAAAATATTTCATCCCCATTCACAATCCTGCCTTGCTTCTCATTTACACCCCATTTTAGAAGGGCCAAAGGAGCAAATCCTAGCATGATGTGCCTTCTGCAGGATGCTGGGAGCAGAGTCTGGGATCAGAGTCTTTCCATGGCCATCAATATCTGATGATTTGGAATATTTGGAAATAAATTTAACATTTACAATTAACCCTCTCACCTGAGCATTCACTGCTCTGTCCAGTGCCTTTTGTGTTTCATGGATCGAAGGAACTACAAGGGAATCCTGGTAGAAAACGCAGGATTTGGGTCATTCCAGACTCCCAGTGCCAGACAGATCATGGTGCTCCATCCTTCTTGCCTGGCTGTGCAAAAACTCCCCAATATTCCCTCAAGGATTTTCCAAGTGATGGAAGCTCCTTCCTTGCTTCTGAGAAGAATGCTTGGAAAGGCTTTGCTTGTCTCACCCTGAGACAGTTCAGACTCCAAGTTCAGACAGGAGGTGAACACAGAATTCAAGGTAGTAAAGGAAAATAATCATAAAAATTGCACAACCAATGCAAAATAATTTAAAAAGGAGAAAAGGTTTAGGAGGGACCTTCTCGCTCTCTGCTATGAGGTGACAGGAGGGTGCAGCAGGAGGGATTTGGGATCTTCTCCCAGGTAACAAGTGGGCAATGGCCTTGAGTTGCACCAGGAGAAGTTCAGGAAGATTTTCTTTGCTAAAAGAGTGGGTGAATATTGAAACAACTGCCTGGGGTGGAGTCACCATCCCTGGAAGTGTTCAAAGCCCAGGCAGCCGTGGTTGATGATATCGTGCATGATGTGGTTCAGTGGGCACAGCAGTGTTGATCCAAGGCTGGATTCGATCATCTTGGAGATCTTTTCCAACCCTCCTGGCTGTGTGCTGCTGGGAGGAGGAGAACTTGCCCAGCAGAGCTCTCTGTTCTCTGCATTACCCTGCTCAGCCTCCCGCAGAGTTGATGCTGCACAAATCCATGCCCAGCAGCTCCTTGATTTCAGAGCTCGCGGTTATTGAGCCCCGAGCCGCGCTGGAATGGCAGGAATATTGACAGCACTGAGGTAAACATCCAGCTTTATTGACCAAGGGGTAGCACTTAGCCAGGTTTACAGAACCAGAAGGAATAGCAAATCATGTTTCATGAGCCGGGCTGTCAATACAGCCTGTTATCACTTCCTGCTGCAAATGCCAGGATTTCACGGCGAGAGAGCTCGTTCCCACTCCTGGGAGAGCACATTCCCAGGTGGAGCCGTGCTGGCCCCAGCTGAGCCCATTCTCCCTCACTGACTCATCACAAGGCTTGCAGATGGTGTGTTTTCATCAGAAGAGACAAGAGAAAAGCTTCCCAGGAAATTGTGCTATGAACGATTCCCATGCAAACCACCTAATGTGGGGTAACAGTGAACAGAAAATTCAGGACAGAGAAAGGAAATAGCATTCACTTCCCAATTCCTGCAAGTGCCACAAAGTGGCAATTAGGGGAACCTGAGTGACTTCCATTGTCCAGCAGCTCACATTCCATGGGATATCTGTGCTTCCCATGTATGTTGTGTGCCCATTATTTATTTTTTTTATTTGTTAGACTACCTTGGGAAGCTTATGTAAGCTCCACCTGACACACATGGGAGGCGTTTCTGGGTCATGCTCTGTTATCTCTCAGAGCTCAAGCCAAGTCCAAATAACTGGTGCAGCTCCAAGAGAACATTTCCCTCAGGCACTTTATTTGATAATTATCCACCACGGGGTTCCTCAGCTGTTCCTGGCCCTGGTTTGGACAGGAAGCCAAGCTGGAGGGAGTCCTGCTGTAATCAGGTCTAGTGATTTCAGATAATGGAGGTCCTCCATGATCACCATTCCTGGAGGAAAAGATGTTCCTGTTTGCCACCATGACCCTTTCCAGGCAGTCCTGACTGGGACTTTTCCTTTGCTCAGAGGGAGACTTGGCTCAGCCCACATCCCAACACCTCCTGTATCCCTCATCCCTCTTTTCCTGCACACCAAAATATGAATCTTCTGAGAGGTTCCTGTTTCACTGGGGATCTTTCCTTTCTGTGGAGGTGGAAGTGAACCCAAGGGTGAGGATCTTTTATTTTGCACATCAGTTCCCCCCTGTCACCCAACACTGCAGCTTCCTGGCCATGAATAACCACATGAGACTCATAGTGGTGGAAACTCAGTGATTTCACTTCCACCAGGTTCTGGTGATGGATTGATCAATATGGAAACCCTTCCAGCCTCCTTCCTTCACCTTCTGGTAGAGATTCTCACTGTCTGTTTGCCATAGGACAGAGATTCAAGATGGTCTGAGAGCTCTGGGGCTGCTGGAGAGAGAAAAGAGAGGACACTCACACTGCTGAGACAGCTCCACTGCCTCACAGACACTCCCAGCACACATCCAGCCTCTTTCAAGGGAAAAACTTCTCCTGGATTAATGCAAATTTGGGGAGGGCAGTGAATATTCAGTTGTCTCCAAAAAGGGAAGAGGGAGGCACAATGAAACTTCAGGCTGAATATTAAGCAACAATTTGTATTAATTAAAATTAGACTTCAAGAATCTGAGCAGAGATCACAGTCAGGAGTAGGAGATGGAGCTGAATGAATATTCAGCACCTCCTGTTCCTGGGATTCTAATCTCACTGAGCTGTGGAATATTCTGGCTCTCTGCTGGCCAGGGCAGTCTGAATTGGAAATAGATGATGAGCTTCATAGAGTGTCATTATTGCTAAAACATATCCTGGCTGATAAAGTGCTTTGTTGCAGCAAAATAGGCTCCAGAATCACTTGATTATTGGTTTGCAGAATGTTTTACATTTTGTTTAGTTTGTTGCCCACATTTTTATTTTTCTGTTGAGGTGCCTTAGCCACTGATTTTGCAAATGACTGGGCTTGTCACCAAATTAATTGGTCATAATCTAGGGAGGTGGTCTGGCAAAATAAAGGCTCTCTGTTAACAGTAGGATTTACTCAAGAAAACACTGGATTGTATTGAAGCATCTGCGTCAGTGCCAGGCTGAAAACCACCCCAAAGAGCAGAAATTATCAAATCCTCTCAGCCATGCAGCCAAAGGGCATTGAGCACAGGGTTTGTAGCCCCCATGGGCACACCTGGGACTCACAGGCACCCTCAGCCTCATGGCTCCTGGTGTACATTGGCATTGCTATTACCATCAACATGGATATTTTATTTATTTTTTTACATTTTTGCACCCTCCCCACGTGAACTGTTATTATTCCTCCCCACACTTGTTATTAAACCTGTTATGAAATCCAGTGATGTAATGTCTGGGACAGACGCTGTAGGGAGGACAGGGTCACACCTCTTCTGTTCAAATTTCTCCTTCAGCAAATATTAATAAATATGTATGACATAGGAATTCTGTGTCACAGTAGGTCATGCCTTCCCTACCAACAGTGGTGTGTAGGTCTGAGGTCCAGTTTGCCATTTCAGTTGTTCAGCTCTTAGAAAGCCATAAAATATTCCGAGTTTCCTTGATGTTGCTGTAATATTTTGGATGCTCACTTTTGCCCTGCAGCTACCATGACCTCTGGCTTCAAATTCCCTGCAAGGACCTGGTAGGAAAAGTCCTTGAACTGAGAGGATTTAAGCAAAACCCTTTTAGATAGTTCAAATTGTACCTGTATTATGAATTTGAGAGGGTGAGACATGGACCAGAGCACTCCCAGCTCCCCTGGCCCCTGTACAGCAGCACAGGTGAGACCCAGGCTGAGCATTAAAGCTGCTCTGGAGTGGACATGCCTTGAAGGATGCAGATGTCAGATCTCAGATTCCTGCCCTGCTCAACTCTAAACTCAGCCTGTTGGTCTGTGATCCCAGCCCAGGGCTGGCTGACTCCACTGGACAGGTGACACTGGGGTGTGACTCTGAATAAACGAATTTTTCAGTCACATTTTGCATGTTTTCCCTTTTCTTCCACACCACCAGACCGGATCTCAGGCATGGAACCAATGCAAGGACTGGTGCTGGATTTGCATCCACATCCATGAGGACAGTCAGGGTTAATTCCAGTGCAGCCCCAGGGCACCTGAGGCACCTCAGTGCAGGGACAATTCCCATTGCTCTGACTCCTGTGCAAACACCTGCCTCACATCCCTGTAACTGTATTTATATAACTGTATTTTCTCCATGACTTCTGGGCAAAGCACCTGGTTCGAGATGTTTGACCTTGGCCAACTCCTGGCTTTGAAAATCTGTCTAGCCCCAGTGTTTTGACAAGTTAGTTATAGCAGTGCAATTAGCATTCCAGGGGTGATGCAGGGTCCCGCTCTCGCTGTGAAAGGTTCTGACTTCCTCCTCGGTGAATTAATCCTTTTATTCCCGGGTTTGAACTTGCTCATTCTGTGGAATGACCCCAAACCTCTTCAGGGGTTTTCATTAAACACACACAGCTCCTCCTTGAAAAAGCCTGCTCTTCCTGCGGTGAGCAATGCTCAGATGTTGCAGCTTTGTTTCAGCAGTTTGTGGTCCCCCCAGGGAGCACAGCCCAGTGACAGAGAGCTCATTCAGAGCAGCACAAGTGGCCCAGCAGTCCCTGCAGTGAGGGACCCTGCGGTCACAGCTGCTCAGAGATGCACATCCACCCCCTGAACTCGTCTGCTGCGACTCCCACTCAAAAGGCTCAAAAGGCAGAGCATCCTGAAAGCTTTTGTGAGCTGGTTAAGATCAAAGAAATCTGGTTGCATAAATCTGGAATACTAAACTGGAATGAAAGGAAGCTGGCATTGCAAATGGAGGGAAATATAAATTCAGAGCGTGGAACAATTTTCCCCAATGGACCTGTCTTGATCTTGCTGACCTCAGCCTCCAAATGAGCTGGCAAGGGTTGTTCTCACTTTGGACACAAATGGGGGTGCAGTGCTGAGGAAGTTCCTGATTTCTGGGAATCCCATGGGGCTGGCAGAAACCCCTGTTGAGCCTGAACTGTGCAGTGGCACACTGATATCCCTGTGGAGAAGGTGACAGAGCCTTTGGGGCTGATTTACTGCTTGACATGTTGACTGCTATCCCAAATCTCCAAAACTTTACTGGGGCAGATGAAAGAATGACAGATGGCCCCTGGCTGAAGGTGGAGCTGGAAGCCAGGAGTGGTCAGTGCTGGGGGAGTTAAAGCACCACACTCCTGTAACACCCCAGAGCTGCAGCCTGGGCTGGTGACCTTCCCAAGCTGCTTGGGAGGGATGAGCTCTGCTCCCTCCTGGCAGCCCCAGGGAGCCTCTGGAGAGCACAGGGTGGCTTTGCAGAAAGGGGTGTGAGAGTCACTAGGGGCAACAAGCTGAAGGTGAGCAAACACTGTGCAGTGAGGAAAGGTAAAGGCATCCTGGAGTGGGTTCTGAGTATGGACAGCAGGGGAGGGAGGGAATCTGCATAAACATCCTGGATCCAGGGCTGGAGTCCCAATGGCTAGACAGGGATACACTGGTGTGAGTGCAGAGCAAGGCAGTGAAGATGAGGCAGGGACTGCAGTATCTGTGCTGTGGGGAGAGGCTGGAGTATCTGGGAGGGTTCAGCCTGGAGGAGTCCCAGGGGCACCTCAGCCATGGGGGAGGACACAGCCAGACTCTTCCCCCTGTTAGCCAGTGTCAGGACAAAAGGGAAAAGGCACAAACTGAAATACAGGGAACCAGAACAAGAAAAAACATTTTTTTCCTGTGGGTGTGTTCAAGCACTGCAATGAGTTACCCAGGCAGGCTGTGGAGTCCCAGTCCTTGGAGCTGTGGAAAACCCAGCTGGTCCCTGGGCAACCTGCTCCAGCTGATCCTGCTTTCTGAAGGGACTAGGATGCCTCCAGCATCTGCAGTTCCAGGATTCTGTGATGCTTCCAACACTGAGATTTAGATTGCTGTTTTGTGGGGCTGACAAGAACATTAAAGGTTCTTGTCTTGTCTAAGCTTTGTGCTTCCAGTAGGATAAACCTGGACCAATTCAAACTAGCTTCCCAGGAAATCCTCACTGCTGGGATTCCATGGGCAGGGCATGAATTCACCAGCATGGCCTAGCTGTGTTCTGCATCCTCTTGTCACCGCAGCAGATGACAATAATGCCATTTCTATAAGACTTGACAGCAAGCAATTAACTCCAGAGCTCTCTTTGATTGGTATTTCCAGGAGATAACAGGGAAGCCATGGAGCAGAGCAGGAGATTACAATGGGAAAAAGGGTATAATTAATCCCAGATGTAGCACCTTTGATTTACCTGACAAATCACTTCACATCACTATTTTGAACACCACTTAAAAGCAAAAACTATCCCAAGCAAAGCCAAGTCTTTTACCTCTACATTAAAAAGAACTTAAATATTTGAAAAATCAGTGTTCTGCTTAAGAAATGAGGCTGTTTTATACTGAGTTTATCCACAAAGGGTCCAAGAGAATTATCCTGAGTGTGTAAGTATGAGCTGAAACCATGGAGTGAGGATTTCTTTAACAAACCAGTCCCTCTGTCTAATCATTTCTAAAAAGGAAGTTTACTCCTTATTCCCTGCAGCACTAGGCTGTCTCTGCACATTCCTATGAGAGCCAATCAGACTCTCTCCCTGTCTGAACTGATCCAGAAATATTCCTGTGGCAGGACAAAACCAAAGACTCCAGGATGGAGTCGTTGGTACCTGTGGGGCTCCTGTTGTATCTCAGGGGGGAGGCCACACTTCAGCAAGCAGCTGGAGAGAAAAAATGTCTTAAAAATACCTTCAAGGCTCCAGCCATGGATCCTGAGCAGCAGTTCCTGCTGGGATGGGGCAGCAGGACTGACCTGGAGCCTGCAGGACTGACCTGCATGTCCCACCCAGGGTGAATGTCCTCACCACAAGTCCAAGTCCCAGCTCTCTGCTTCCCTCTGACTCCTGGCTAGAAGTTCCATGGAGGTGCCAAGAGGGTTTCCCAGTTAGGAATGTGTTGACACTGCTACATTGCCACCAGCAGCAGCACTTTGAAGACATCCACATGTTTGGAGGAAAAGCTGTTTCTGGGGAGGCTCACTCCCCTGCTGTGATCCCACACCAGCCTGGAGCTATCTGGGGGACATTTCCTCCCACGGGCTGAGCCAGAGCAGCCCTGTGCTCCACACTGCCTCCAGCACTGAGCCCTGTGCCCAGCTCTGGCCACAAGGAGCTCTGAAGTGCCACCAGCTGCTCCCCTGCCTGTCCCTGGTGGATCCCTGGTGGATCAGGGCTTCCATTTGGTCTGTCTCCCATGGTCTCACTGCTGATTTTCTCTGCACAAAGATTCATTGGCAGGGAAATACATGACTTTATTGATGAAAACCCAGCAGACAGGCTGAGAGCTGGGGCTGTTCATCCTGGAGAAGAGAAGGTTGTGGGGAGACCTCAGAGCTCTTCCAGGGTTTGAAGGAGCTACCGGGAAATGGGAGAGGGATTGTTCATCAGGAACTGGGATGACATGACAAGGGGGAATGGGTTCAGACTGACAGAGAGACGGTTTAGATTGGATATACAGAATAAATTCTTGGCTGTGAGGGTGATGATGCCCTGGCACAGGGTGCCCAGAGAAGCTGTGCTGCCCCTGGATCCCTGGCAGTGTCCAAGGCCAGGTTGGACATTGGGGCTTGGAGCAGCCTGGGATAGTGGGAGGTGTTCAGAAGGACAGACTGAAAGACTCAAACATGTTCCAGGTAATAACACCAAAAGAAATCACACTTGTGCTCTGAATAAACATTGCACAGGGAGGAGTGCAGCCACTTAAATCCCTCCTCAGTGTGCAAATTAAATTCTTCTCCATGCCTTGAGTGAAACAGATATTTCACATGTTCAAACATGCTAAGGCTGAACCAAGTCAGATTTATTTGTCTTATCTAGAAAACCATCTTTGGGATTTGGTGAGGTGCAGCATGTTCCATCCTCTTGATGTAGTGCAGAGCTCAGCGTTGGACAGGTGTCCTGTGATCTGGGAAGACCTCAGTGTGCTTTTGTTGAAGTTTGGGTGCCCAACCTGAGAGCCTGGGCTCCCCCTGCTCAGGGAAAGCTGCACGGAGCCAGAGGGGTTGGCAGATGACCATTCACACTCTGCCCACCTGGACACCAACACTCACAGGGAATTTGATGCCGTAACTGCTAAGACAGTGCTGGATTTTGAGGATGCATTTCCTGCTGTTCAGATGTCAAGTGATACTTTTGAGATAATTGTTTTATGCCTGAGTTGTGGTCTTCCCCACTTCTTCAGGGGGCAGAGGCAGGTTACAGCAGGACTGGAGAAAGCACTTCCAGATGCCCTGTCCAAACAGGCAAGGTGACAGTAATTTGGGAAAGAAGGAAGAAAATTTTGCAGCTCCCAAGATCTGTGAGTCTCCATCAGGGAGCATCAGGAGACACCAGACTGAAGGACAGTCCCTTCCCATGGAATCAATGCAGCCAAGAGACAATGAACCTACAGCACCAAAGGGAAATTCTTTAGCCTGGAGCAAAGGAGGCTCAGGGGGACCTTGTGGCTCTGCACAGCTGCTGACAGGAGGGGACAGCCGGGGGGTCAGGCTGTGCTCCAGGGAACAGGGACAGCAGGAGAGGGAACAGCCTCAGGCTGGGCAGGGGAGGCTCAGCTTGGCCAGCAGCAGGAATTTCTCCATGGAAAGGGTGCTCAGGCCTTGGCAGGAGCTGCCCAGGGAGGTTTGCAGTCCCCATCCCTGCAGGTGTCCCAGGAAGGCCTGGAGGTGGCACTGAGTGCTCTGGGCTGGGGACAAGGTGGGCATTGGGCACAGCTTGGACTGGATGGGCTGGAGGGATTTTCCAACCTCAGTGATTTGGGATTCTGGGATTCTGAAGGATGTGGTCTAGCCTGAGAAGAGGCTTCTCAGTGCTGGGCTGACTGCCCCTTGGCATCTGTAAAAGATGTTTTTTTCATTTCTCTGGCACCATTTTAACCAATGGATCAGTGTGTTCCTCCCTCCTAAACCCACACAGGCAGCACCACTGGCTTCTCCTTCTCAAGAAATTGGTTTTGATCGACATTGATCAAAACTTTGACAGAATTGCCTCCCACAGTGTTGTTCATCAAGTTATTTTCTGCAGATATTAATGATAGACTTGATCTTATTTCTCTCACCAATTAGCAAAGTTAAATGCAGTGGTCTGTTATTTCCCAAACTCTTGGCTCTCTCTTTCCTGATTGGTTCTCACCTGAGTTGATGCCAGGGAGTCCAGCATTCAGCCTTTCCCTTCCATGTTTAGGAGGTCATTTCCTCCTTCTCATCAGCAAGAGGTTCTCCCTTACTTCACTCCAGGTTGTTTAATGTGGATCTTTGAGCTGCACAAAGGATCACTTTTTCCTTTTCCCACAGATGTGACACAACTAAATACCTCTCTAACCCCTGTTAAACCCCTGTTAAGGATACATAATCCTAGTCTTTTCTTTTTTAAATGAAAATATCAATGAAATCATTTTTGCAGTGGAAAATAGTTGATACTAAAATGTTCCACCAGTTTAGAGGGTCAGTTTGGACAGGGCTTGGAGCAGCCTGGGATAGTGGAAGGTGTCCCTGCCTGTGCCATAGGGTGGAACAAGATGAGCTTTAAGGTCCTTCTCAACCCAAACCTTGTGTGATTCTGTAGGTCTGTGATTTAGGGATATGAAGGAACATGAGTGATGGAGAGTGGAGAGATTTATGAGGAGGGGATAAAATGGAGGGTGACGTTATTGGGACTGCAAAGCAACAACAACAACGAGAAAATCATTAAAATTCTGTATTTCCTTGCCTAGTTTAATACGCAGCTGTATTTTTGCTCTCTCATCTTCACTTTTCCAACCCAGAGAACAACCCAGGATCTGTCATTTCCCAGAGACTGGCAGGTCCTTTATCTCCCAAGATATTTTCCATCAGCCAGGCTGCAGAACCACAGGAATCTTGGGTCAGGATCAGCCTTGCCGAGCACACAGGAATAAAGACAGTTTTCTCTGCCTATAACTCATTCATCTGAAGGCACAGAGGTGTGGCAGGGCACAAGAGCAGCCCTGTCCTTTGGGGGGACACAGTGCTGGCTTTGGATGTCACCCTCAGACTGCAGGTGACATCACTGTGAGGGACAGCAGCCATGCCTGGCGGGGACACAGGGACACCATGAGCTAAAGGCTGTTTATAGGGGATCTGCAGACATGAGTCACAGCTCTGGAGCCACAGCCACCTTCAGGAGGGGACAACTGTGCCTTTGGTCTGCTAGGTCCTGGTGATGTGACGTGGATCCCACAGGGACTGTGCCTGCAGAGCTCTGAGTGAGCTGGGGATGTCCATCAAACACGAGTGACCTGAGCCAGATGTTCAGCCACATCAGCAGCTGTTTGCTTCGACCTTTCAAGGTCCAGCCCTGGTCTGAATGCAGATTGAATTGATGATGTGACCCAGAATGGCTCGAGTTTCTGTGCCATGAGTGTGGCTCTCTAGTGAGCTGGGGTCAGTCTTGTCTGAGGCCAGAAATGTTTGGTTCACAGGCAAGTTATGATGCTCAGGATAAAAAATAGCATTTCCTAACTTGAATCCATCCATTTCTTGACTTGAAGTGCCAGTGCACTCTGTGCTGGGCCAGGATCAACTGGAATAGAGTGGAGAAACAGCACAGTTTTGCCAGGAGTGATCCCACATTAATTAGCACATTCAAACCTTAACTTCCTTCCCACCGAGTATTGAAGAACCTTTGGAGTTTTCTCCACTGGGGCTGCAGGCCAAGCATGAGAATTTAGGAAGATTTTAGTTAAACCTACTGAGGCTGATGTTCACTCTGTACTTTTCTTCTGTTGTGGTTTTTTTTTTTTTTTTGGCAGAAAATGACTCAGGAGCAGCTAGAATGAGAGGTTAACCTTGGGGAACTCAGCACTGATCCACAGAGGAGGAGAGGTTTGAGGATATCCCTTGAGGTTAGCTTGAGATAAGGTTATCTTGGAAGACTTTTCTTAAGGCTTTTGGTACCCTCTCCCCTGGAAAAAGCCACCTGGTCCAGGAATGTCCCCTTTCATGTCTATTTTAATAAAATGCTCTGATTATTCACCCCATCTGCTGCAGCCTCTCTGTGTCCCAATGGTCACTGAGAGGATTCACAGCATCTTTGTCATGATCTCATAGAAAATCAGGACACACTGCAATGACCAGTGCTCATTTCTCTGTGAATCTTGCTCTGTCTGAAAGATTTGGGGATTATCTGAAGAGTTTGAGATTTCTTAACACAACAGTGCTTTATCCTCCCAAGAAGAAGACAGTAATATGGATGCTGCTGGAATCCTGTTGATAATGTGGTTTATGTCCTGCAGGATCTAAGAATAAGACAACAAAGTTATTCCCTTACATAAGCTTCAAAAGTTGTCCAAGCTAACTCGAACTTCATGGAAAACTTTGTATGTTTGGAAAGTGTGACCACACCTCCCAGGAGGAATTCCAGTCCTCTTCAGACCAGGCAGATGAAAGCCAGGCTGGCACTTAGCTCAGGGAGCAATGACAGACAACAGCAAAGTGCCTGCAGGTATTTATTTGAACTGCTGAATTAAAATTCTTTGGCTGTACTCATGACAACACTTTTCTGTAGTTTCCCAGGTGTTGTTGTTACCTGCCTTTTATCAGCTGAAGTTACAGGAAGGTAGTTTTAAGAATTTGTTTTTGAGTATTGGACAGGAAGCTAAACAAGGAACAGTGTTTGAACAGACATCAAAATTGATTGCTGAATTTCAGGTACCCCAATGCTGACAAAAACTTGTTTCATTTGCAGTTTTGAAGTGGTGCATCAGGAGATGTGTGCAAACAACCCCCATGAGATAGCACAGCTCTGCTCTGAATTTAAACCAATCAGCCATGAAGGAAGAGAAAATTGTGAATATAAGAGTTGAATAATTTCTTGATTTGAGAAAATTTGCTTTTATTCCACAAAGAAATCAGGGATTCAGACAGCACTAGATATACTGAATATAAAGAGAGCAGACAGGTATCAGGTGAGCTGAGCTGAGCTGAGCTGACAGATCTAATAAAGAGGTTCTTTAGCTAAGCCCAGGCAGACAGAGAAAAATCAGCTCAGCTCAGCTCAGGAAAGCACCACAGAATTCCAGAATGGCTTGGATTGGAATGAACCTTACAAACCATCCCATCACACCCCTGCCATGGCAGGGACACCTTCCACTATCCCAGGTTGCTCCAAGCCCCAGTGTCCAACCTGGCCTTGGACACTGCCAGGGATCCAGGGGCAGCACAGCTTCTCTGGGCACCCTGTGCCAGGGCCTGCCCACCCTCACAGGGAACAATTCCTTCCCAATATCCCATCTAACCTTGGTCTCCTCCAGCTCAGGGCCATTCCCCCTTGTTCTGTCACTCCAGGCCCTTGTGAAAAGCTCCTCTCTGGCCCCTTTAGGTACTGGAATGGCAGGTATATAATAAATTAATAAATAAATACAATTAAAAAAAAACCCTAACATGACCAATAGAGTCCAGAGTTCCTCCAGCCCTGGAGGCTTTCAAGACAAAGCCAGAATTAATACATAAATCAGCTGCTACAGCCACAGCTGGGCAGGAATCAGGGCTCAGGGTCTGACTGATCACCACAGAACTTCAGCAATTTGCCCAATGTGCCTAATTTTCAGCCTTGTGTGAATCAGGAGCCAAGGTGCCTCCTTCAGGGAGGAGATAAAACCAGGACATTTATCTAATCATTGCTGGCAGCTGGAGGAGGCTGTAAGGAGAACATCCCCTCCTGCTTTTCTGATAGCCAATATTTGGTGATGTGCATCCCTTCTGAGCCTCATCCCAGCTGTGCAGTATGTATTGATGGAAGGTGCAGTATTTATTGCTGGAATGTGCTGAGAGCAGAATTTTGCCCAGGTTTCCCTCTGCCTCCTCGCCCTGGGAGCTGAGCACACTCCTCTGCAATGTCCCAGCTGCTGGTGATAGCAGGCTAATCTTTTAATGAGATTTTTGAAGACTTTACTGCTAGTTTTACATAAGGAGTCCAGAATCCCAGTGTCAGGAGCTTAATAAGTAACATTTGTTGGTCTGGGGAATTCCACAGATCTGGAGCAAAAATTACAAGAGAATTTACTCACCCACTAGGCTGTCTAATAGTCAGGAGCTTATTCTTCTGCACAGTCATTGAAGAGAAAGGAGCTCCTCTCTTTAGCAATTCAGATCTCAGATGGAGAATAATTTCTGTGTGATCAGCACTTCTTGGAGTGTGTTAAACCTTTAGCACCACTTCAGCACAGAGACATTGGAAGCCAAACCAGTGCACCCCTTTTTCCATTATTATATAGAACAAATGAGCTCCATATAACAATAAAAGTCATGCTTATTAAATATTATAATCATCTATAGATAGATCATAGATTTATAGATCATAAATATTATAATCATATTATAATAAAATATTATAATCATATAATCAGCTGTAGCAACTTAATGGAATGAAGTTTTAGGCTTGGGTGGATGATTACCTGGCAGGATTTGTTACCTGCTCACTCTAACTCCTCAGGGATAACTTGGGAAGGTCTCCAGAATGCAAATTCTTCATGAAGTACCCTCAGTTTTCTCTGCCTGTTTTTTTATCAAGCCTTTACATTTGTCAGGTGAAATGGGAACTGCATGAAAAGCAGCTTCAGAGATTTGGGAGTTACTGGCAATATCTATTTATTCACAGAAGAGATTACTTGGGTTTATTGGGAGGCCATTTCCACAGCAGTAAGTGAAAGCAAGCTCATGTGAGAGGGACTGCAAGGGAAAACTGAAGGTTCATTTCCATTTTTCTCAATAAATTATGCATCAAAAGTGGGAATTGTATTAAAACTGCTGGCTCTGCGCTGTCAGGTGGAGCTGAGCACAAGCCAAGGATGGTTTCATTAGGAAGACAGGGCTAAATGGCAGCAGCCCCTCTCGAGGATTTCAGCTGCTGAGCAGCAGCAGCTGCTGGATTGTTTGTTTAAACTCTGCTCTTGCACTTCCTAAGCTTTCCAGGAACTGCAGTTTGCGAGAGAGAACTTCCTTGGCAGCAGAGAGCTTCTGTGGGCAGCTGCACATGAGGAGCTGCTGAGCTGTGCAGGACTCACATGGTGCCCTGGGCTGCTCCTCACTCTGCTCCTCACCCTGTCAGTGATCCCATTGTGCTGCACTGTCCCCACCCTTCCATCCTGCCCCGATTTTGCAATATTGCTTAATTCTGGCCTGAATTGAAATAGGTGATTATTCCCAATGAATTGTTTGGGGTGATTCCAACTTTCTTCACTCGTTTCCTGCCCATGTCTTTGATCCTTTGATATTATTTCTCCCTCTTTCTTGTGTTTGGGTTGCCTCTCCATGCAGCTCCCCTGTGAATTTAACCCAGGGGTGATGGCAGAGGGAGGAGGAACAGCAGACACGATGTGACACAACAGATTCTGTCCCACACACACAGTTTGGTGCATTTCTGTCCCTCCCTGTCCTTCTCCTGATCCGTTATTCACATTGCCCGTGAATTTTCCCGTGCAGAGTTGGGATGTCACCTGGACTGCCATCCCTGCGGCTCCAGGAAGGTCCCCAGAGAGCTCTCCAGGCTCTCACCCTGGACAAGGCTCAAGACACCAGCACTCAGCACTGCCCTCCTGGGCTGCCTTTGACATTTAGGTCCTAAATCTCCTTTTTAAAACAGGGAACTTTACTGCTAAACTGGAAGGTTTCTCTCCCAGGTGCAGTCTAAAGATCCCAACAGCTGGGTGAGGCACATCTGGGCATCAAGGGGAGCAGAGCAGCATCACCTTTGAAATATTCTTTTGAAGAAGCACGGTGAACATCCCCAGCAAATCCTCACTTCTTGGCTTCCCTCTGACTTCTTCCCTTTTTCTCCCTCCCCCTCACCCCCTCACCCTTCTCCTTTTTGCTTTCCAGGAGATTATACCCAAGGTTGACAAAGTGCTAATCTTGCTGAGGATTACGCACGAGGAATCTCTATTGATTTCCCGTTTTTTCTTTTACAGAAATAATAAAAGGCTGCATTGCAGGGGTTTGGGAGCTGCTGGGGATGAGAGCGCACTTTTTGCTAACATTAACTTTAAGGGTTTTGCTTGCATAAAACATTGATTTATTAGAGAACCTACAAATAATATACTTAGTAGAGAACATGTTACATTTCTACAACTGCAAGTCCTCATTAGCGTATATACAAGCTGAGACAGAATAATGCAGGCAGAGAATGCTGGTGGTATTTTTATTACTATTTTTATATGGTGCTGTGAGTTGATGCTGTGCTACACTAACAGTCTGTGTAGTCAGTAAGACACTGTGCACTGTATCTGTCCTCTCAGGCAAGGACTGGATTTCTAGCAATTGGATATCATTCTGTGGCAATTTCATTCTTTTTCCAAGGAATTTTCATGAGTCTTGGACTAGTTTGAATGGAAAATTTGTCCCAGCACCTCTCCTGGATAGGAGAGATTGTGTCTGGAAGAAAGAGATTCTCCCACAAGCATTGGGTTCACACTGCCTGGGTGAGAAGGATGAGCTCCTGACACACAAAATGTAAAACAACGGCAGGAAACAACCCTGGGAAGGCCCTGGCTTCAGCCCATTTATTTACCTTGGTGGCCAGAATTCCATGTGTTGATGCTGCAGCTGCAGGATCCAGGTGGATCCCTCTGGATGTGTCTCAAAACCTGAAGCCTTTGTTCCCAAGTGGCACATGGGGACCTCTCCTTGGCAGAGGGACAGTGTCTCTGGAGGCACGTGGGTGTGGGCTGGGCTGGAGCTGCTGTTGTCCCCAGGAGCTGCTGCTGTCCCCAGGAGCTGCTGCTGTCCCCAGGAGCTGCCCCAGGCTGGGTTTGGGGCTGGGCTGGGCAGTGCTGGTCACTGGGAGGGTCAGTCCTGCTGAGCAGCAAAGACATGGCCAAGGGAGCAGGCTGGGGGGACAAGGAGCTGTCCCAGCTGACCCCACTGACCCCATGGAATCACACCACTGTTAAGGCTGGAAAAGACCTTTAGGGTCATCAAGTCCAACCACCAGCCCAGCCTCACCACCGTGCTCACCACTGAGCCTTGTCCCCAAGTGCCACATCCACACAGTTCTGAACACTTCCAGGGCTGGTGGCTCCACCACTGTCCTGGGCAGCTCCTTGCAGTGCTTGGCAATAGGAGGTCATTTTTGTTCAGCAGTAAAAGCAGGGAGGAGTTGGAGGAGAGGCTGTGCTGGGGCTGGCTGGGCATCTGCTGGTTGGTGATGAGCAACTGCTTTCATTTGGGTTTTATTGCCCTCTCTTCATTATTTTCCTTTTCATTGTAATTTATTATCACATTTTATTTCTTTCATTAACTGTCTTTATGCACAACTTTTCTCACTTTTACCCTCCCAATTCCCTCCCACATCCTGTTGGCTGTGTGAGGTTGAGTTCCCAGCTGGGAAAGGACAGAGCAGGGATACAGAAATGAGGGATTTGTTGCCCAGCACAGCCCAGCTGGGCTGGCTGGTAGGGTCTCCTGGCAGTGGTGTCCAGTGGAAGCAGAACTGCACTCAGGAGAAGGGGGAAGCCATTTCTGCAGTACAAAAGCTGTGGTGGAAGTGTCACACTGGCTGTCCCCAGGCTCCTGGGGGAGGCAGCAGGCTGCAGTCCCAGAGAGGAGCCTGAAGAGCCCCCTGAGCTTGGCTTTTCCAAAATTCAGGATAAGTGGGGAGGAAGGATGTTCCAGTGTCCGTGGGTGGTACATCTAATAAAGGCCAGCAGTGAGGGTGAGGCCTGGAGCCATCTCATGGTGCTGCCCAGGAGCAAAACAAATGTTCATCCCCCAGACAGGGGCATGGCCAGCACAGAGCCTGCCTTCATCTCTTCACTGCCTGTGGAAGAAGCCACAGCTTGCTGAGGAAAATGAGCTGATATTTCCTTTCATTGCCTTGGCAGAAGGTTTAGCAACAGGCAAATCCTCCTCTCAGTCCCTCCCCTCGGGGCACAGGCAGGACCTGGTGCCTGCTGTCAGAGATTCATCACGAGTAAAGAGCAAAGATGAGGCTGTTCCCACTGACTCCTGCTAATCCTCCTCCTGACACAGCCTGGGGTCATTGTGTGCTGCTTGCTATTGATTTATTTAGATTTTTCCAGAATAATCAGGAGTGCTCCTCTGTGTGCTGCAAGGACATGTGAAGGTCTCCAAAGCCAGGCAGATCCCCAACCCTCTGCTCCCTCCTTGCCATGGAGCTTCTCCCAACAGAGCTTGGACAAGAAGCAGTGAAATGGGATAATTCTTTCCCTCCTGCCCTTCCTTCCCAGAGTGAGCACAGGCACTGGGCTTTCAGAAAGGGTTGAGTGCAGCATTCTGAGGTCATTTCCCTCCTGTGACAGCCCTGGTCACAGCAAGGGCTTGTTCTGGGAAGTGCCCTCCACAGGACATTGGTTTTGAAGGGTTGATGGGTTTGTCAAATCCTTCTGTAAAGGCACAACCAGTTAAAAAAATTCATGGTTGCTAGTCCAGAGCCCAGTGTGTCCATCCTGGGTGTGAGGAGAGTTAAAATGAGCTCAGGTCCTTCAAGGACTGTAAGTGCAGGGTTGGTGCCTCACATCCCCAGCCTGGCTCTGAGCACACAGGACTTTGGGGAGTGTCAAGCTGTGCCTGATGTCTCTGTCCCTGCTGTGCCAGCTGTTCCATCTGTAGCTGCAAGCTTTACGACTCCATAACATTTTTATTCCCCCTCATTTCAATTAAAAGATTCCCAGTCACCTCTGTGGGAGAAAACACCTTGTCATTTGGAAGCTGAGAACATCCTGAATACTTCCAGCTCCTGGGATGCTCAATATCATTGGGCAGTCATTTTCCCAGGAGTTTTGGCAGCTCTTCCTTCAGATGTTTCCTCAGAGCAGACTCCAGACTGTCTCATTCCAATGAAATGGAAAGCCTGGATCATGTCTTTTGCTCCAATAATAGATTATTTCTCCGGGATGACCACAGAGAACTAAGGGTGAAAGCTCACACCACTAATCCCACTCCAGCTGTTATCACTCTCTTTAACTCCCCATTAATTAGGTTTCCTTCCTATCAGCAGTTCCAGAGGCTGAGTCCAGCCAGCTGAAAGTCACATTTGCCTCAGTGAATGAAGTGGGCTTGAAATTCAGCTTTAGTTTTCAAGGGGACTTTCCCAACCACTGCAGCAGGGTAACAGTCAGCAGATTATTGGGAGAGATTTGCTGTTTACTGCTGGAATTGCTCACCACTTTCAAGACTAATCAGTAATTGTGAGAGCTATCAACACAGTTATGAGGCTGTCACAACCTTAACTCCAGGAGAAATTGGCCATCCAAAGAGCTTCTGAAGCAGTTAACTCATAGTTTAGGGAATACAGGAGAAAATAGTTTCTATTGGGGCATTATTAGAAGTACTTACCACTACAGCTAAATTTAGATACCTCTTTAAACTCAGCTCATTCCCCAAAATTTATAACTTACTTAAATAAACAGATCCCATTTACCTGAAACTCTTGAAATCAAACAAAATGGAGGTGCAATCAGTACTCAAAATCTGTTTGTCATGGAGATGCAGCAGAGAGATATAATTTGTCTCTTAATTTCCACACAGAAATTTGTGCTGAGTCCCAGAAACGCAGCAATCAAACACATTTAGATCTTTAGCAACTGTCACAACTCCTTTATGGCCTCTCCACTGCAGGGAATCAAAGTCTGTGCTGACTTCATGTCACCTACCCAGAGGTCACAGAATTTCATTAAGAAATGAGATAAGAAATGAATGAGAGAATTTCCCACGTGTGTAAAGAAATGCTGGCTTCAACTCCAGGCTTCAGCTGTCCTTCCAGTGGCAGGATGCAGGACTTCAGCCACTGTGCTGTGACCAGGAGCTGGACACCTCCAGGAGGTGACATCCCCAGGCTTTCCTTGCTGCGCTGTGGAAATACCTCTCTTTTTCCTTGTATGGTGGGAGGAACCCAGAAATCCAGCTTGAGACACCTCATTTTTAGATGGCAAAACATAGGGATGAAGCCCAGGCTGTCCTCACACGAGGTTGGGTCTAGGAGGACCCAAGAACAGGAGCAGACCCTGGCAGAGGCAGTTTCTGATGGGCTGGATGGTGCCTCACCTTGGGCTCAACTCAAAGCCACAGTGCTCTTCCATGTTTCCTCAAACACAAAAACATGGAAGTATACTTAAGGATAACATTTCCTTATTAAGGAATGAGTTGAAGTTCAGTTATATTTTGAGATTAGAGAGTGTGCTACAGATCCCAGAATCCCAGGATGGGTCAGGCTGGAGGCACCTCAGTAGGTCCCATCTGTGCCACCTCCCTGCTCCAGCAGGGCCATCCCAGAGCTCAGGGCACAGCATTGTGTCCAGGCAGCTCTGGAATATCCCAGGGAGGAGACTGCAGCCCTCTCTGGGCTCTGTTCAGGGCTGGCACTGCCCAGGGAAGAAGCTGTGCCTCCTGTGCAGTGGAGCTCCCTGGGCTCAGTCCCTGCCGTTCCTCTGGTGCCATTGCTGCCCCTGGAGCAGAGCCTGGCCCTGTCTGAGCTCCCTGCAGCCAGGGCCAGCCAGGGCCAGCCAGGGCCAGCCAGGGCTGAGGGCTCCTCTCAGCTGGGCTCCTCTGGAGGCTGAGCAGCCCCAGCTCCCTCAACCTTTGCTGGGCACCGAGATGCTCCAGGCCTTGCTGAGCTGCACAGCCTCTGCTGGCCCTGCTGGGAGCTCCCTGTGCTGCTGGGCTGAGGATCCAGAGCTGCACACAGCACTGCAGAGCTGCTCCAGGGCTGGGCACAGGGCAGGATCACTGCAGAACTGCTCCAGGGCTGGGCACAGGGCAGGATCACCCCAGAGGTGCCTCACAGCCCACCTTAGGAAAAGGTGTTTGTTGGAACAAATGATTTCCTGTTCTGGCCTTTAGATACAATAAGCCCATAAGGGCAGCACAGACATCTGTGACACAGCAGAGCATGGACAGACCCTGCTCAGCCTGCTGGGATTTTTGGATGGTACAGTTCACACTGACATTCCCTGAGTGCCACTGGAATCAGCAGGACTGTTCCATGACTTGCCAACACAAACCCAGACCTTGCACATCGCAGCCAGAAATGAGTGAGTCAGGCTCCTGGCTGCATTTGTTTACCTGGGACTGAGTCTGTATCCTGACATTGCTCTGCATTTCTGGGACACTTTGAAGATAAAAGCAGTCTGAGGGCAAACCTAAAAAAGCCTGTCAGGGATGGGAAAGAAGAAACACATTTGGGTCCTATTTTGTCAGTCTTTCCATAGATAAATCAAAAAGTGAACCCAGATGTCAGCACATGTCTTGGTTGTATTATCTTAGGATGGATTTCTACCAAATACACAGATAAATCCATTTTTTTAAGTCAGCTGCTAAGATGACTGCATAATGTTATTGACATTTAAAGACTTTTCTATTCATTTAAAGTATGAGGGAAACCATTCTCCCATTTAATATCCCTTTAACAGACTGATTTACTTATCTAATGTGTTCTATTAGCAAACATCAATACATCATCATTTTTCCTCCAAGTCAAATCTTGGAAGGGTGAGATTTTCCAGATAATTGATGGACCATTTAAAAGCTGTGATGAAGAAGAGGACAAAGTGAATTCATGCTGGAACAGAGCAAGGCTAGGTGTGTTCTGGACCCTTTCTGGGATAGAGGACTTGGGTGATGTTTCTTTATCAAGCCCTTGCTTCTTGTCAGTTGAGTGGAACCCATTCCACCCAAAATTGGATTTGTCCTTTGGAGACAAATCTTATCCTTTACTGGCTGCACAGGGCCCTGGTGTTCCCACTCTGATGTCATAATCATAGAATTCCAGAATGGTTTGGGTTGGAAAGGACCTCAAAGCCCATCACCTTCCACTGTCCCAGGTTCCTCCAAGCCCCATCCAACCTGGCCTTGGACACTTCCAGGGATCCAGGGGCAGCCTCAGGCTGTGCCCATTGCCTGGGGAGCCTGGGCAGTGCCAGCACCCTCTGGGGGAAGAACCTTTCCTGATGTCCAGCCTGACCTCCCCTGGCACAGCTCCAGCTCCTGTCCCTGTCCCAGGGAGATGTTTCAAGCACATTCCAAGCTTGTTCTGTGGGAACACATTGAAGGGGAGATTATTTCTGTGTGCTCCTTTACCTAAAACACATCATCCCTCTGGCAGCCACCAGCTAGCTGTCAAAGACAAGATAGGAACAGAGGGGCAGATCCTTGGATGTAGAGGAAAAGGAGGAAAATGGGGGGGAAATGGCAAATTCCCTGGATTTTGGAAAAGGAAAAGGAGGAAAAGAGAGGGGAAATGGCAAAGTCTCTGGATAACACTGAAAACAGCTGCTCCAGCTGTGTGTGGAGATGACATGCAGTGTGATCTGTCACAAACTTGCCAGAATTGGGGGCAGAGTCATCCCGAGAAATAACCAGTTCTGATGGATCTAATCCCATTTCCAGGTGTTTGATTGTGTCCTAGGACAGGGAAAGCACTGTCAGGTTGCTCCTCTGAGAGCAGGAGGGTGGGAGCAGTGTCTGCCCTGGCAGTGAATGCTGGATGGCTCAGTGGTGTCTCTCTGGAGCTTGGCTTTGCCCAGGGAGTGCAGTGAGGTGATCTCTGAAGGTCCTTCCAACCCACACCATTCCATGGTTCCACAAATGGTGGTGAAGATGTTCTCCTCAGAGCCACAGGAACTTTTTGGACTGGATGAGTGTGGAGATTCAGGCAGACCTCTGGTGATCCATTGCTCCATGATCCCTGCAGCTTCCCTGCCTCCCTGGCTGAGCTGGGGCAATTAATCTGAGACAGTGAGATCTTCACTGAAGGCCTGAAGGGAAAATGTCCTTTGGGAAGCCACTCTGTTCATCATTTCACATATCTTCTACTTAATATCTTGTGACTAATTTCATCCCTCGCCTGAAGAATATTCACACAAATATTGATTTTCCATGAACCCCACGTAGATTTCGATCAGCAGGGTGATGCATATGGTAACTCAGATTTATTCCCAGGGAAGGCTGGGAATTATTGATGTGGTTAGACAGGAGTAAAAGCTTTCTCTTCCCAACCCAGGCTGTGGTTTCTCCCATAGCTGGGAGTTCTGTTGTGTGATTTGGAGCTGATCCAGGGGGTTGCTCAGGGTAAGGAACACCCCAAAGCAGGAAGAAAGGCCAACCTTTTCTGTACTTATTTGTTTAGACTGTTTTAGAAGGGGGAAAATTGAAAAAGAAGGGAGGTTATAAAGGGATTGATTGTAAAAACTCCTGGATGGTGACTGCTTGAATCTGAGCTAGGCTTGGCAAGGCAGTGAGGAACCTCTGACCTTGCCCAGGTTTCTTCTTTTATTTTAGATCCTAAAGAATCTGTTCTCCTTTGATGGAAATGATGATTAATTACCCTGTAAGACAAGGACTATTTTTTGCCAACAAGAAATTCCTCCTATTTGAGAGTATTGACTTGATTCCTCCAGTGAAAATTGCCTGTGTGAGAGTTGCTCCCAGAAATGACCAGGGGATAAATGATGTGTGTTCATCATCTCTAAATCAAAGCATGTGGTGTGACTCACCCTTGGCCAGCTTTGTCGTTGTTCTTATTATAGGATCTCCTCCAAAGGTCACATTTAACTACTAAAAATAAACCCACAGCCCAAAAACCCTTCGTTCCTCAGCAAACACTTGGAGCAAATATAGGCTACTCCTGTATTAAAAGTACAGATCCAGGTCACTGAGCTGACCTACTTAGGGGATATTTTAGGGCTTCCCAAAAGATTTCACGTCCTCCAAATGTCAATCTTATTTCAACTCCACACATCAGCATAAGTCTTCTTCCTTCAGAGGGGACTCTTATTTAGATGTAGATTTTATCAAAGTTTAACTGGCTTAGTATTTCTTATGTGAAACTCGGAGAAAGTTGAGGTGAACTTGACTCCTGTGTTGGCAGCAGGAGCAGGACGTGAGTAAAACCTTATTTTAGTCCCAAACGATACAACTGATTCCCAGCTTAGTGCCTTTGACAGTGATGTGTGATTCCACCAAAACCAGAGGGCAGAGACCTTGATTTAAATGCTGCTGGTGGTGCTGTTTGGAGAGCAATGTCTGAACTCAGACAGGGAGAGAACCCCCCAAACAACCTCATTTTCAACCTCATTTCCAGCTCACACAATGATGTTTTCTCTAGAAATGAGTGTCCTTAGCCTCTGCCTCCCAGGGAGAATGATGGTTTAACCACCTCTCCAGCATTTCCTGCTGGGCACCCCAGGGAGGTGTCTGCCCTGTGCTGCTGTCTCTGTGTGCTTCTGTCTCGAGGTGCTGAACCTTCTGTCCCTTGGGCAGCAAGTCTGACTGCCTTGACACCCTGAGCTCCATGTTCTCCTGGTTCTCCTGCCAGCCAAGAAATCAGTCCTCCCGCAGCTGTCCTTGGTACAAATAACCAGCTAACTCTTACCAGGGGCCTTTCAAACACCCTGTCAAACCTAGGGGATGCATTTAGATACAACCAAATCTGATCTGGTCAACCCCTGTGCCAAACTAACCCATCTTACAGCAGGGAGGACAGGACAGAGTTATCCCTCTTCCCAAGAGAGATGTGAGGATCCATCAGTGGGGTGTTTGAGCTCAGAGCCTCTCCTGTGGGAGCTGCTCAGGGTGCAGATCCAGTCAGACAGAGCATGGAATCCATGAGTTGTTAGGAGATTCCATGGAATCATGATGTTGTTAGGAGATTATGGAATCCATGACGTTGTTCCAGGAGATTCCATGGAATCCATGATGTTGTTCCAGGAGATTCCATGGAATCCATGACGTTGTTCCAGCAGAACAGAGCTCCCTGCAGGGCTCTGCCCAGCCCTTCTCCAGCTGAGGGATGGGCAGGGGCTGCTCAGGCTCTGATCTGCTGATCACACCTTGCCTCCTGTTTGCCTCACAAACACCTCAGGATTTCCAGGAGTGCATTTTCCCTGTTGGCAACACCTCATCCTTTCCCAGTGTTCTGTGCCCCATGAAGAACCAGGAGCATCACTCTGAAAACTCAGATTTATGACTGTTTGTGCTTCCAAGTGACAGCTGTGGCCCTGCTAAGCCTGAAGTGCATCCTCTGAGAGAAATCAGTATTTTTGGGACAATATCCACGAATGAGTAGAGCCAGGTGGCAGTTTGAGGTGTGAGACACTGGGGTGGTGTCTGCTGGTGGGAGTGAACGATAGCACAGCCATGATCCCAAGGGATCCTAATTAACCAGTGATGTTATGAGAGCAAGACCATTAAACCCAGCCTTGTGCATTTCATTCTAATCACATCTGCAGATAGAATAATACTTTAATAAGCCTTAAGCTGGAATTGATTTTTTTTTTCACACCAGGAACTGAAATCAAGGCAAAAATGGCTGGAAATTATTTAGAAGTTACTAAGAATTAAGGAAAAACCCTTTATTGTTAATCAAAGTGGATTAATTTCTTTTTATTGTTATTACTGAGGAGTTATAATGTGTTTTCCTCAGCTGAGGAGAGGGTTGCTGGCATGGTTGTGGTTGGAGGTGGGGGTTGCTGTAGGACTGTCCACCTGCCCATGTCCCTGATGTCCCTGGTGGCTCCAGGGTGTGACACCACAGTGCAGGAGATGCCACCAGCACTGAACAAAGGAAATGTGTTCATAGACAGGTCTGGATGGTCCAGAACTCCACAGCCTGTGTGCACAGGAACACTCCAGATGCCTGTTATCCATGGATTGCTGGGCTTTGGGACTCTGGAGGTCACTGTCTGCACATCACAGGTCTGAATGAGCCTGGGTACAGCAGCAGGAGCTGCCCTGGGACACCCTCAGTCCCAGCTCAGCAGCTCAGTGTTGATCCAGCCTGGGGAAGACAAGGCTCTGGGGAGATATCACAGCACCTCCTGGTGCCTGAAGGGGCTCCAGGAGAGAGGGACTTTTCCAAAGGACAAGGACAAGGGGAATGGGTTTGAGCTGAAGGAGAGCAGATTTAGATCAGATATTAGGAAGAAATTCCTCCCTGTGAGGGTGCTGAGGGTGCCCAGAGAAGCTGTGGCTGCCCCTGGATCCCTGGCAGTGTCCAAGCCCAGGCTGGACATTGGGGTTTGGAGCAGCCTGGGATAGTGGAAGGTGTCCCTGCCATGGCAGGCGTGGCACTGGATGGTTTTTAAGGTCCCTTCCAACCCAAACCATTCTGTGATTCCGTGATTCTCTGACAAGCACCTGCAGCCTCATGTCCAGCAGGCTGTTTGGAGATTCTGGTCTCCTAGAACCCCCCAGGTCATATCCAGTGTGTCCATGCTGTGTCCATCACCATGCAGTATTCCTGGTTCCCCTTCAGGTCCAGCTGAGTGCTGTCTTGAGGCACTTACTGCTCTCAGATTTTGCTGCAATTGGCCCAAGCTCTTGGACATCCTCTCAGATGAATCCTCCTGGACAGCCAGAGCCATGGGCCCCTTCTTCCCTGGGCTCTTGCCCATTGATGCTGACCTTGGCATGGAGACTCCACTGATGAAGAAAGACAAAGCCTTTATTAACCACATTGTCTATGTCCACAAGAATTCCTGGAGTTATTTCACTCCTCAGATCCCCAAAATGTTACTGTAAATCCAGCTTCACTCCAGACTGTTTTCCCAAAGGGAGCCCCCAGTGTGCCCCAGGCATTGGTCACTGTGCAGCCCAGCACAGATCTGCACAAGGCAGACTTCCCCCAGCAATGCCAGGGACTCTCCTGGTCTGAGGCTCCCCATTCTGAACCCCTTTGCCTATGGAAAAGCCTGTCTGGAATCCCACATGTGCAAAACACACATCCCTCAGCTGCTGGCTCTGCTTGTCCATCCCTAACTCCTCCCTCTGCCTCTGCTGACAGTGGAACCTCTTAGGAAATTTGATTTACAGTTGTTGCTGCCCAGGTTTCCTGGAGGGATAAGGACCAAACTGGTTTTCCCTCAGGGACACACAGACTGAGATCTCCTATCCTGGGATTTCCTGCATGGCTCCTGATGGTGAGACTGTAATTGGAATCTCAGAAAGGATAAAGCTCCGTGTCTGCTATCACACTGCTCTGATAATTAGTCTCTATTAGTAATTAGGGTTGGAGGAATGGCAGAGCTGTGAAATCAACTTTCACATGCACTTTGGTGGAGTTGCTCAATGGCCCAAAAGTCTGTCTTGGGTGTAGGAATGGAGAATTGTCCTGCCAGGACCAGACCTCAGCCTGGAGCCAGGACTTCCCACAACAGATATGGGTAGGGGTTTTCTTCACCTCTACCTGGATGACTGGAAGGAGTTGGAAAACTTTCTCCAGTTGCACTTCTTGATCAATGTGGATTCTTTGGGAAGTTTTGGACGTTGGCTTTGCTGGGGAAGAAAGAAAACAGGAAGGGTGAAAATGGAAAATCCCAACATGGCTTTTCTCTGTTTTGTGCAGCAGATTCAGCAGGAGGGCTGAGGGCTGAGGCTGCTCTCTCCTGTCTGTTAGCTGAGGGGTTTGGCTGCCTCACAGCACCAAGGGGAAGAGGGAAGAGTGGGAATCCTTTACTCTGAAATTCCTGGTTCAGGGAGTTGCTGACAGGTCTCAGCCTTGCTCCAGTTCTCATTCACTGCCATTCTGGGCACAAACAGGCTTGTCTTGAGCACAGGCAGAGGAGGGGACAGCTCTCCAGAGAGCCTGGAAACCATCAACACTGTGCTGTGGGGTCATGAGAGTTGTGGGGAATCTGCAACAGGGATTTCCAGGAGGGCAAATTTGAGCACAGACCTGTTGTTCTGCCTCCAGTGCCTAAATCTTTACAAAATCAGGATTTTGGGACCTGGACAAAACAGCATCCAGCTTTTGGAGCAGCACATCCACTGCCACACCAGGCACTGATTCATTTCTGTGTTTACACAGGTCTAGATGGATCTAGATTTAAGCCTAACTATTGGTGTTGTTTTCTGATTTCCTTAAGTGGAATATTTTTATATAAACTCACCATGAGCAGAGGTGACCTTTGTGTCACCCCACTATCCCTGCCCCTTTGCTGAAGGGCTGAGGAATCCCTCTGCAGGCTGATTTGCTCTTCAGGGCTTCTTCTCATCAGTCCCTTCAGCTCCCATCCCCAAATTTATTTCTGCTTCATTTACTCTTCCTACTGTAAACTCAGACCAAAATAAATGCAATATTTTGGTGGCTCCTTATGAGAAATACAGCCCTGTGAAGTGCACCAATAACAGCTGAGGGCTCTGCATGTGTTGCTGAAAATCATGTTGGCCACTTTTGATTCTCTTCCACATTCCAAACTTTATTGCAAACTTAATCAAACATTTGGAAAAATACTAACCCAGTGTAAATAGAGATTGACAGAAAACTATCTTGGAATAAATAGAGCTGCTGGAAAATATACAGAATTTTAGATTAGGGGGGAATGGCGATGTCACAAGGAGACAGTTTCACCAAAAAGGCTGCCATGAGGGAATAAATATATGTGTAATTATTTGTGTAGACTGGAAATGGAAACAATCACTGCAAATTGGGTGCAAAAAATATGGCAATGCATAGGGCAAATTGAGATGGCTCAAGTGGAGCAGAATCAAACTGCAGAAGGAAGAGGCTCCTTACTTTTTCATTTCCTGTGGGAAACACCCTGGAAATACAGGGAAATGTCCATGAAAGCTGTGTGTGTTCCTGGTGCTGCCTGTGCCACCCAGCACTGCTGCTTCCCCTGCTCCCAGCAGTGGTCAGCTGTCGCTGCTGAGCCGCTAGCAGAGAAAGCAGACCTGGATTCTCAGCGTGGCATAAAAAAGAGAGCTTTATTATTTAATTCCAACTTATATAGACTTTTCAGAGGTCACCCAGATTGGTCAGTCAGAAACCTCCCCCTAGGCCTGATTGGCCAGGCCTGAACTGTCCACATCTCGAGACACTGTTTTTAATAACATCCAAACTTCATCTTTGTTTATAAAACACAGGAAAAAATTCTCATGGGAAAGACCTGTGCTAGCCACAGTCAGCAGCCTCAGAACAGCCAGAATTCCCAACAACTCCACAGGTCATGTGGGGAGAGGAGCTGTGGAGATCTTGCATAAAACCAGATCCCTCCTAAGATCCATCAGGTGTTCCAACCTGTGAAATGATCAGATTAATTCACACCTGACTAACACTAATTAGCATCCTGTCATCAGTGAGCTCCCAGCAGTGGAAACCCCTGACTCAGGTGCTGTGGGAGGTGCCAGGTGCCTCCTTCTCCTGCTTTGAGCACAATATTGGGTACAAAACCAGGATCAGTGATATTGATTGTCCCAGCATGTTCCCCTTCCCTCCTGCAGCTGCCTCAGCACACTGAGGTACAGCACTGAGATCCTGGTGGCACAGTCACCGTGACAGCCAGCAGGGTAAAGGGTGTTAGGGAGGATTCACCACGGAACACTAATTAACAGCCAATTTATCAACTGTAATCAGGGTGCCCAAACAGTGCCCCAAACAGTGCCCCAGGACCTCCCTTCGGCCACGCCCTGAATAAGGGTTACCAGCCAACCTGACACAAGAAAAAACAATTTCTGAACAATTTCCTGAGCTATTTCGAAACAATTTCTAACAATTACTGGCATTTCTGGAGAGAATAAAAGCTCAGGATGTTTGGTTATTCCCTTCAGTCATAGACAGCAGCTTCCAGGCACTGAGGGAAAGGGGAACAAATGGGAGGAGAAGGAGAGGAACATGTGCTGCTGGTGTTGGGTGCCCAATATCCAAATTCTGCCTTCCCCTCTCTCCCCTGGTGCTCTGCCCACCCCTCTGACCTCACCTGTCTGGGGAAGATCTCTGGTGTGGCTTGAGGGGTTTAGTTCTGCTCAGGGTTTATCTCACACAATGTTGAAATCACAGAATCACAGGGATAGAGAGGCTGGAAAAGACCTCCCAGAGCAGCAAGTCCAACCTTTGCCCAAACGAGAGCCATGTGGGGCTGGCACTGCAGGAATTGCACCTCTGCTGTGAGTGCAGCTGGAGTGCCTCCTGCTCCTCAGGAATGGCCCTGGGTGCACACGGCTGTCCTGAGCAGGGGATGCTCTGGGGCTGGGCTGGAAGGGTGCAGGCAGAGACTCAGGATTGCACCACCTTGGGACTCTCTGGAGCATCCTCTGGGACTCTGGGAAATTCTGGGCTCACCAGGCACAGCTAACCTCTGCTTCTGGCTGTCCTGGTCTGACCTGGCCAACACCATCCCTGTTCTTCTGTAGAAGAGACCATTCTTTCAGATTAGTGGAAATAAGGATTTTAAAGAAAAATGAGAAAATATCCATAAACCTGTAGAGAGTGAAAGCCTGGAGGCTCCAGAGCAATCAGTCTGGGCTTCAGTTATAGCAGATGTTAAGGATAATGGGAAGTAACAGAATCCCACTGGAGTACTGTATTATACATCATTCTTTGGGGCTGAGTTAGACTTGATGATCTTGGGTGTATTTTGTAACCTTAATGATTCTGTGATGGATGATTCATCCCGAGCAGAAGCCAGAAGATTGGAGCTGGGCTGAGCTGGGTGGAACCCCTCCCCTTTGGTGACAGCCTGAGTGCAGAGTCATCAGAGCTCAGAGAGGGGGACGAAGGGGAACACTGGGGACAGCTGTACAGCAGCAATAGCAAAATATTGGTGAGCTCGTGCTGCTTACTCTGATCTCTACTCTTAAGCATAAAAAAATGAAATAAAAAGGGAATGATAGCAACTGTTCCTGTGAGTCATCAAAGGATTTCAGGGAACACATGCAGCAGCCCAGTGAGCTAATTTGAATTGGAACTGAGTATCTCAGTCCCTGTTGTAAATGTCCCAGTAAAATAAAGCCTTGCAGAAGGAATCAAATAATTAACTGATCCACCAGCATTCCATTCGACACTCTGGAGCAGAACAAGCCTTGGCAGGAGCCCAGTGGTTCCAGGAATCCTGGCTGTCCAGCTCAGGGTGATCTGCAGCTCCTCAAAGAACAGGGCAGAAGGGAGTGTATTGTAGTGGGAACTCAGACAATCCTTCCTCTCTCAGGGGTCACCCCAGGCGCTCTAACACCCACAAGGAGCTCAGTCCATTGCTGGAAGATTTTATTTATTCCAGGGACTGTGTGTCCCAAGCCTCAGCTCTGCATTTCCAATTCCTGTTCCAGGATTCATCAGCTACTCAGGGGCTGAAGTGTTGGGCAAGTAGGTCCAGGAGCCTGGATTTACCTGGAGATGCTGAGCAGGGAATCCAAGGGGGAATTGGACATTTCTGTGCTTCACTGCAGCTCCCATCAATTCCACTGAGCAGCTCCTGGGCCCAAACCTTGGTTTGTAACACCCCAAGTTATTGTAGCCAAAGTGAAATTTTCTCAGAATTCCTGGTTTGCAAAGCAGTGCTTCAGCAAGAAACCAAATTTTGAAACAACGTTTCCTTTCAAGTGTAGGCCATGGGTTACAGGCTGCTCTTCCTGAGGTTTTGTAGACCACATTTGTGCACATTTTTGTTGTGACCAAGAATTTCTGGACATCAGTTTCGTGTTTTGTTTTCAGTCTGGTCTGTGCATCTGTGGCTGTCTGACAAGTTAAAATGCTGTCTTTTCACCAAAAAAAATTGAGAGCTGAGGCTTCTCTCTCATCTCTGAAAGAAAAACCACTTGTTTTGAACTTTTCAGTGCAGGCACAGATGCTCCAGCCTCTCTGGAATGTGTATAAACTCCCCAGAGCTCCCTGTGAAAGGCACGAGGTGTCCCAGTATGCCCAGCAGGAGAGCCTGGGGAAGGAGGGAGCTGATTCCCACCTCCAGAGGGAAGAGGGCTGAGTGTCCTCCTGCCTTTCAGCTCCATCCAGCACCTCCTGCCAGCTCTGTTGTCATCAATCTCCTTTTCTCTCCGGGCAGCTGTTTCTTCACAGCATTAGCAAGGTCCCTGCTCCTGCCTCTCTCACCCAGCTTGTGCACAGCAGGAGCTGCTTCAGAGGAATCCTCGGGATTTCAGCCTCCTGTTAGTGCTCCAGACAGCATTTCCAGAGCAACAGGACTGGCTCAGCACTGAGGTGTTTGCTGCTTCAGGGGCACTTTGGCCTGAGCTGCCCTGAACCCTCAATCCCACAGACAACAGGCTGGAGTTGATGTCTGATGGGAAAGCAGAGGTTTTGCTCCCTGTTTATGAAGGGTGAGATGTGGAGGGAGCACCTCAGCATCCAGGGCTTGCAGAATGTGCACTGGGGAGCCTCCAGATTATCAGAGCCCAAGGTCATTGCCCTTCCTCTGAGCTGCTTTCATGGGGAAGGACGTTGTGACTTAGAGAGTGAGCTCAATCCTTCACCTTCATTTTGTGTCAGGGCAGTGACAATAGGAAGAGAGGAAGAACTCAAATTGCACCACCAAGAGTGGTGCTCTGGGACACCCAGGAGAAGATGGAAACCAGGAGAAGTGGCAGAGGGAGGCACAGGGGGAGGCAGCAGATTCTCCCCTCACTAAACAGTGAATGTCACCTGCTCTGCCAGACTCTTCAGGTCACATCAGTGTGGCACCTGCATGGCAGAGCCACATCCTGTGACATATCCTCCCGAGGAAATGGGGAAAAATGAACCCTGGCTCAGCAATGCAGCCCAAGCCCAGCCCTGCTCACCTGAGAAATCCCCAAGGGGCTCTGAGTGCCCTCAGGGGTATTTACAGAGCACACAGCCCCACACAGCCCCACACTGTCCTTCCCCTCCGTGCTTCCCCACTGCATCCCACGGGAGCAGCTGCTGATCCAGCTGCCCTGAGTGACCCTTCAGCACTCAGGCTGTCCCTTCAGCTCTCAGATTGTCCCCTCTGCTTGTCAGCAGATGTCTCCCAGAAGCCACCCTACAGCCTGCAGCTGCTGATAAGCACTCTGCCAGATGTTCCCTGCAGCTTGGCACGAACCATGTCCATAACCTGAGATTTCCTAGTTCATCCTGGAGCCCAGCAGCCCTGGAAGTCACCTGTAGAGGGGGGTTAATTGCTTTCAGGCAAACATCGTCCCTCCAGCTGTACTTGCTCAAAACAGCAAGTGAAATCTTGCAGGAGTTTATCTGTGTTACGAGGAAGATTCGGTTCCTGGTTACAAAATTGGAAGTACAGTTGTAAAAGAGAGAAGTAATAAGTAAAAAATGCAACCCTAGAGCCTCCCCTCCACTCAGAGCTCCTGTCCCCATGGGTTTCTGCAATCAGATCAGGGGTGTAGGAGGCAAGGCCAGCTCTGAAGGCTGAGCTCTGCCCTGCCCAGGCATTTTCAGGGTTTTCTTGCTGCTGATGAATGCAAATAAAGTTTCAAAGAGGATGGGAAGAGATGTCTCTCCCCTCCCTGGCTCTCTCTCCATGAGGGAATCTGGCCAGGCTTCAGTGGCTGTGAATTCTCACTGTCTGAGGCTGGGCATGAAGCATCCTTCAGCTCCTCTGCATGAGTGTCCTTTGATGTTTAAAAGGTTTTGAGCAATGTTGACTCCTCATTTCTGTTCACCTTTCTTCCCTCAGGAAGACAATTGACTTGTAGCCATATCTGCTTCCCCGGTGAAATCCCTGGATTCAGAGCCCTGTGAAAGCTCCAGATCACAAACTTGCCAAGGAGGGCTTTGCTGTTCCCTGAGGTGGCACATGGAACATTCCCCAGGGCTTGAGCTGAGGGGCTGGAGGTGTCCAGGGAAGGGAACAGAGCTGGGAAGGGGCTGGAGCACCAGGAGAGGCTGAGGGAGCTGGGAAAGGAGCTCAGCCTGGAGCAAAGGAGGCTCAGGGGGACCTTGTGGCTCTGCACAGCTCCTGACAGGAGGGGACAGCCAGGGGGTCAGGCTGTGCTCCAGGGAACAGGGACAGGAGGAGAGGGAACAGCCTCAGGCTGGGCCAGGGGAGGCTCAGCTTGGCCAGCAGCAGGAATTTCTCCATGGAAAGGGTGCTCAGGCCTTGGCAGGAGCTGCTCAGGGAGGTTTGCAGTACTCATCCCTGAGACAGGCTTACCTAAAACAGAGGCTAGACAAAGTTAAGAGAATAAAAAGCAATTAAATTTATTGAAGACCTTCAGGTTCATTTAGGGCAGTCACAGCCCACCCAGGGGCTACCCAAAATGGATGATGGGTCACAGGGTTTTCATACTTTATAAGTTTTTTCCTTTTGCATATCAGGTTTAATCCTCCAATTACAGCTTCGGGTAATGAAGTCAATTACTCCAAGTTTGCTCCCCCCAATTCACTGCTGTTTGCATATCTTGGGGCCTGAGACCATAAGATGTCCTTGAATTTCGAGCTTAGAGAGGAAATGATTTGTCAAAAAATGAGAGAACAGTAACTCAACACCCTATAAGGAGTCTAGAGTTATACACTAAACGAATTACAGGATTACAGATACATGAAAAGATATAGAAGCTAAAATTCTAAGCCATCAGAGGTGTCCCAGGAAGGCCTGGAGGTGGCACTGAGTGCTCTGGGCTGGGGACAAGGTGGGCATTGGGCACAGCTTGGACTGGATGGTCCTGGAGGGATTTTCCAACCTCAGTGATCTGGGATTCTCTGAGCTTCTTCAGCACTACTATTTCAGAAGTTGGTTATTGTTTCATAGTTAGTTAATTCTCCAAGTTAGTTAGAGACTCCATTGCCGAGGTTCATCCTGCAGGACCCTGAGGAGTGCAGCTCCTTTCCTGCTCTCCACAGGCTCATTTCGAGGCACTGGCAGCAGAACCCATGGGACTCTTTGCACCAAACCATCCTCCCTGGCATTCCAGAGACCTTCACACACACGAGATAGGATTCCAAAGTTATTCTAAATCTAGAGGATTTCCCAAGCTCTGCAGAACAATTGCATAATGATGAAAGAGCTTATAAACCCCTCAAAGGTTTCTTTTTTTCTCTGAGGCCATAAAATGAGATATTTTATTCACATCTGCACTCTCATGGGTTCTGTTTCTCTAATAAGAGATGCACAAGTGAAACTCTTACACCAGCATTGGATTAGAGTATTTTGTCATTAAACTGCTTAGAATTGTTTTCAGTCTTTTGCTTTAACTTGGATAAATTGGTTCATCATTAGTTTTCACAGTGAAATTTCCATTTTCCTTTGTCTGTGCTTGATCCCAATGTGCTTCAAAGCAGCTTTCCTGGTGAGATACAGTATCAGGGAGGAGATGCTGTCCCCAAACACGGCTGCCTTTCTTCTCTTAAGCAAACAAAACCACCAAGATAGTTCCAGAGAAAAACATTGTTGTGTTTTATTGGGCATGTTTATCATCTAATAGCAATGCCAACAAGTGTTAATGCTGGAGATGTGTTTTATTCTAACAGGAATTATAATTTTTTTGTGTTTTATTCTAACTAGGGTTATAATTTTTGGTGTGTGCTCTATGAATTAGGATAATTCTGAGCTCTCCCTGGCACGTTTGCCTTGCTCAGCAGCAGCCTGAGGCAGGGTGGTGACAGCAAGCTTTCAGCCCTGGTGACAACCTGAACATCCCCATGTCCCACCTGTGCCTGCAGCACCTGGGCAGGCAGGAGAGAGCCTGAGGGTCACCTTGCCAAGGGGCTGTGGTGGAGGCTCTCAGCCCAATCTCAGCCTCTCCTCCTTTCCATGGAAAAGCTCTCCCTGTTCTCCTCCTGGGTCTGTATTGCACACATCCCCCATGAGGCAGAGAGGCACCAAGGGCTCTCCATCCATTTCCAGCTTTTAGCTGAAGTGTCTCCCTCTAGGTTGATCTCCTGTTGGCTGTGAGGTGCTGAGGTTCCTCTTTATTCAGGGAACACAAATTGGCACTTCCAGGAGAGCAAGGAAATCCTCCTGCAAATGCCCACCAGGCCTGGCCTGAGCAGAAATGGAGCACTGAGGGCTCAGTGTTGGGCTGCCAGGGTCAGCACTGCTGGACAGCCAGCCAGAAATGTCTTCACACAACTGAGTGTCTGAGAACAACTCACTGGGGAGAGATGAGGTTTTTAGCCTCCTGTTTTTAGGAACAGGGTTGGATTGTCTCTCTCATGGAGTCCCAGACTGGTTTGGGTGGAAAGAGACCATAAAGCCCATCCAGTGCCACCCCCTGCCTGGCAGGGACACCTTGCACTGTCCCAGGGTATTCCCAGCCCTGGCCAGCCTGGCCTTGGACACTGCCAGGGATCCAGGGGCAGCCACAGCTTCTCTGAGCAATGTTTTAGGTGACTCCCTGTGCCTCTGTCCCTGGCATCATGGGGGAATAAGGTCTGATGTAAACACATCTAAGGCTCTGCAGGCTCCTTCCACCTCTGGGGACAGTGCAGGGATGATGTTGTGGCTGACCATGCTCTTCCCACTGAGGGACACAGGGTGGGCACAACACCATGGGTGAGCATCCCAGAGTCAGCTGGAGTGCAGAGGTCTGTGGGAAAGGGGTGCTTGCTCAGTGCCTTTCACCAGATCACAGACACAGGTGAAGTAGCTGGGGAGAAAAGGAAGAGATTTTAGTTCTTGTTTTGCAAGGCTGCAGGGAGGGGTAGCTGGGATGTTTTCCTAATTATTGGAATCCCATTTCCCAAGGCAAGTTTGCAAAATGCTGTGTGGAGAAATCCTGATTCTCCCTTGAGGAGTTAAGCCTGCCCAAAAGCCTGAGAGGATTCTTTGGCTCCAATCTGCTCTTCGTGTCCATGCTGTGAAGGGGATCTGTGTGTGGCTGGTTCAGAGCAGGCTGGCAGCACCCAGACAGCTGGAACAGCTGGAACAGCTGGAACAGCTGGAAGAGCTGCTCTGTGCAGCTGAGCCAGGACACTCTGGGCTGGGCTGACCCTGGCAGCAGCACAGCCAGGGGGGAAGGTGACCTTCACACTCCTCCTGTGCAGTGCAGTTCCTCACTCTGTGGAGGAGAACTGCTGTTTTTGTGACAACCACTGCTTCTTCCACTGTGGAAATTAACCCTTTTATTGGATTTACTGCCTCACTAGTGCCATTTCCTTCTCCCTGTTTGTGTGCCAGTGGGCTTTGCCTTTTTCCATCATTGCCTTCAGTGAAAAGCTGGTACAGAACACCCCTGGGAAAGAACACCAGTTGCTCCATCACCCATGAGGGAGGGTCTGTGGGATCCTGTCGCTGTTGAGCCGCTAGAGAGAAGGAAAACCCGGATTCTCAGCATGGCATAGAAAAAGCACTTTATTATTTGAATCCAACATATATATAGACTTTTCAGAGGTCACTCAGATTGGTCAGTCAGAAACCTCCCCCTAGGCCTGATTGGCCAGGCCTGAACTGTCCAAATCTCGAGACACTGTTTTTAATAACATCCAAACTTTATCTTTGTTTATAAAACACAAAAGAAATTCTCATGGGAAAGACCGTGCTAGCCACAGGATCCCAGTTTGGATGCTGCTGGTCTGGCAGCACCCACAGCCCAGGAGAGGTGTCCTGCTAACCCAGGAGAGCCTCACAAACCTCAGGCAGCCTGGGCTGAGGCAGAAGGGAAGGCATGACAAGGGTGAAAATGTCCCAGCTAGGCTTGTGCTTTGATCCATACAGGAGCCTAAGGCATGAGAACTTATCCTGAGGGACAGGCTGAGCATCCCCGTGGGTCATTCCACAGTGACCTTGGGTGGAATGAGCACAAAAGGCTTGAGATGAATTGAAATAGCAGGACAAAGGATGGATCTGTGGGTAAATTTCTTCAGTTCAAAAAGGAAAGCTCTTACAAACTCAGGGAAGTGTTTAACAAGTGTTTAGCACAATTCCCCTGGCTCTGGCACCAGGAAATTTGCTGTGTCCATTGCCCTGGTGTGCCAGGGAGAGCAGAGACAGAGATCAGGGAACAGCCAAGAGTAGCAGTGTGGGCAGTGGCCACAGCCATGACCTCCAGTGAGGAAGGGACATCAAACACCCTGGTGAATTTAACCTCTGTGTCCATCAGAAAAGCAGCCTGGGGTGTGGTGTGTGTTAAACACATCTGGGGATGCAGCAGTGCATCCCAACAACTGCAAGGGCTGGGGGATACAGCCTCTGGCAGAACCCAAACGTTTTGCTGATTGCAGACATAAACAATAAAAGCCCCTTGGAGATTTATAATGAAAGTGAGCAGAAAATACAACCCAGTGGTACAATTTTCAATCAGTAGCCAAAGCTGTGTGTGTGCCTGGTTCCCAGTCATGCTTTTAGCATATATTTATTAATGGTAATTAGCACAAGTTGTTCCAATGTGTCTGCTAGAAGGCAACATCAGCATATCTTCCACTGCTGCATTCCCAGGGAGGGCTCAGTGCAATACCTGAGAACAGTCCTGCTGCTTCTGTAATCAGATCTTTATTATTCTAATAATTATCATGGATGGGAATAATATTTTACACTTAGAAAGAAAGCTTATTCTGAAAGGATCCCCACAGGCCTTCCAACCCTCCTCAGTGCAGAGCACATCCTGCAAAGGCCAATGACTCAGGCTGGCTCTGCATGCACTGCTCAGACAGTGGAGCCCAGGACATTTTACCCCTCCAAAGGGGAAAAGGACCTTTTATTGCCATTCCTGCAGCTTTCTAGAGAGCAGGGATTACTGTGAATCATCATAAAATTGTATTTATGCATGTATTTCACAAAGAATCCTCCATCCCTGGGGCATTCCAGCTCTGCCCATACCACAGCAGACACACCAGGGCTGGCTCCCTGCTGCTGTGTTGGTGATATCGAGACAATTCAGCCCAGCCATGTTCTGAAAACCTTCCCTGCTCTGCACACAAAGGAGCCTCCACTGATGGGATGAACAAAACATCTGATGGATGAACAAAACATCAGCACCACTGCTCCCAGAGCAGAGCTGGCACCTGTGCCTTGGGCAGAGCACCCTCGTCCCTCTGAATGTTCTCCAGCATTTTGCCAAGTTTTCAATAATTGCATTTCCACCCCCCTTCAGAAACCCAGCATTAAGCAGTACTGGAGTTTTTCTTAGAAAACTTTTCTCCTGTGCAGTCTCCATTTTCCATTATCAGCCTCACCTTTTAACTTCAGGCTGTTCCTTATCAGACCACACTAAACAGTTTTCCTCCTTGCCTGGCTACTTAATCACTGCTTGCCCGAGCCATGCATAATTTAATTCCTTTAATCTTTCCTATTTAGCTTGTCCTTCAATCATTTCAGGGCTGTTCTGAAGGCTCTCTGCTTCCCCTGTGAGCTTGTGGTGCTGACACACTAGACCTGCTGCACTGCCCAGGGTGAGCAGGGCTCCTGCTCCCTCTGTTTCCTACAGGGCGGGCCGATCTATAGGGTGATCCCAAATCTTTAGGGTGATTCTTTCTTGAGGCCCATATGTATTAAATTTGCTGTGCCCTTCTCCTCCCAGCTCTGCTCACCCATAATCACTGCACATCTTTCACTTCATAACAAGTGTTTGCAACCTGGCCTGTTTCCTTTGAGGTTCTGGAAATATTTTCCCAAATTTCCTCCTCCTTCCTGTCTCTCCAGCTCTCCTTGACTCTTTGCATTCTCTCCCTTTCATTCTCAGGCCTGAGCAATAACCACTGATTCAGCTGGAAACTTGTGTTTTATAAATATCTTGCCTTTTTTAATGAATCTTTCGGACAATGCTGAAGTCAGGACAAACTTCCCCTTCCTGGGCAATCTTGTATCTCTTGGATCTGAATAAGAAATGGAGCATCTTCCAGAAAAAAGCTGAAAGCTGTGATGCAATCAACGCTGGCTGAATTTCCCCGGCTAAGATGGAGAGGAAAGGGTGTGAAAGTTAGGAATATCCTGCTGAACCTTTCAGAGTTTCAGATGTTTAAACACAGACTTTGGCAGGTGTGGAGCAGAGCCTTCCACAAGGAGAAAATCTGCCTTGCAGGGTCCTGCACAGTGAGAAGGTGTCTGAGAAGCTCCTCTGCCCTATGAGGCTTCCAGCTGGGAGAAGAGCTCTGAAAATAAGGACATGAGGACTTCCTTCACACATTTTTAACAGAAACCCTGTGAAGGTGTTGTCCCTGCAGGGCAGTGCCTCTTGGAGAGCACAGGAGCTCTGCCAGGTCCCTCCTGTCCACCCCGTGGAGAGAGGCAGTGGGACAGGGCTGAGTCCTACACTGGCTTGGTAGTCAGGGTGGTTGGAATGGGAGCTGTGCAGTGCATGAGGAGTGGGAAAGGCTTGTGGACACAGGAGGCAAGAGGAACAAACCCTAGACAGGGCTTGCCTGGGCTATCCCCACACAGAGGGGAGGCTTCTTGTGCTTCCTTCTCATGCTGCACTGCAATTCTCTGCTCTTCCTGCACAGGGCTGAGGCCCCTGATCCCCAATCCCTGGGTGATCTGTCCCTGTCTGGCTGTTGTGGGAAGCATCCAGAAGCTTCCCCATGAGCCTGGTGAGGTGTCAGGCAGCCCCTCAGCCCAGCCCCAGCTCCACCCCACGCTGCCAGCACTGAAACAGCTCCAGCTAAACACAAACATTTAATGGGATGTAATTACCATCTGCTGCTTCCCCAGGCTGCACACCCCAATTACCAATTGGGAAATAATTACAGCCCACAAGTCTCCAGCACAAGGGCCTCAGCTTCCCTCCCCAATCCACATCAGTTCCCAGTTTCTCCCAAGCTGCAGCCCTGCTGCACATCTCCCGCCTCTCTTCAGCTGCTGAGTGCACCAAACACCAGGAAAGCGTTTGTTGGAGGAGTTAAAGTGAAATCCATTCTCTGAGGGCTTGTCTTGTATCTGCCAGAGGCATTTCAGAATCACTTGATGTTACTCATCTCGTAAGCAAAGGTTCAAAGCTGGGAGAGAAGGCAGGGAGGTACAAACCCAGCTCCTGCTTGCTGCTCTCGGGAATTTTAGCACCTATTTCAAAAACTGAAGCAAAGAAAGGGAAGTTCCTTGCAGCAGGCTCCTCCAGGGCTGAGCTCCACAACAGCAAAGCCTCTGCACAAAAGATGTGTGGGCACATCTGCCCACAGGAGATCTCAGGTGGAAACCCTGGGTGTAAATTAGGCAAATTTATATGAAAAATGGACTTTGTTGGTTTGCTTTGCTTTGCCTGGCCCTTCCTCCAGCCTGGCAGCAAAGGGTGCCCAGCACTGCTGGCTGTGATGGGTGTTCAGGGAGTCTCCTTGTCCCCCAGCAGCTCCACAGAGGGGGTTTCAGGGTGCCTGAGCCTCCCCAGCCACTGGCTGAGCATCCCAAGGGAGGTGGAGAGAGCAGCTTCTGATGTGTGCACTGATAACACAGCAATTACCGAGGCTGGCTCAGGTTCTCACTCTGATCCAGGGTAAAGGCTTCATTAGCCCCAGTGACAGTGCTAATATCTGGTGCTTACTTGTACAGCGATTTTAACTCTCTGAGGGGAAAAGGATTTTTTATTGCCATTCCAGCAGCTCTCTAGAGAACAGGGATTACTATGAATCATCATAAAATTGTATTTATGCTGCTCTCCTGTGTCCCTGTGTCAGTAGTCCCAGATTTCAGGGAGGTTGGGAAGTTCTTCCTAGGGAATGGCTGCAGTGGGGAGAGACTTTGCAGTCCAAATCCCATTTTCACTTGATGCACAAGTTACACTCTCCCAGGTCCAGGCTCTGCAAGGCTGGGTTTTGGGAGCACTGTTTGGAGACAAATGCCCTCCATAAAGCTGTGAGCAATGGAAGAACATCTTTGCCTGATGACTGAATAACTCAAGGCTTTGCCACATGGTGCAGTTTGATTGCCAGAGTCAGGTCCCATCACTTTCCCAGAATGAGACAATTCCTTTTAGATTAAGTCCTCAGAAGTCAGGATTGCCATGGAATGTGGCAATGCCTTTTACTAGAAACTGGTTTTTTCAGGTTTTTTTCCCTGTAGTTTACAGTGTATTGGTGTAGCCTTTCTGTTGTGTTCCCTTCAATTTACAGACCTTTTTCCATACAGAATGGAAAAGGCTCTGCCATGACCCAAATCCAGATGGTTGTGCTGGAATTGTTCCCAGTGGGAAAAGGCCACTCCTGTGAGATTGCAGGATGTGTTATTGGTGAATTATTTTATGGAAAACTGAGCACTAAGGCATAGACCAGCCAAAACAACAAGTTAAGGCTGGCACTGGAAGAAAAGTTTGCGAAGTCAAACAGTTGAAGAACTTCAGGAAGTCTGTATTCCATGGATTAAAGCAAAAAAGGCAAGGCAGTGGTGGTGGATTAAAGCCATATTAGTGTCCAGAAAAACTGTAGCACTAGAAAGGAGGCACTGGACACATCTTGCTCTTGGGCAGCTCTCCAAGGTCAAACACACACTGAGCTGGTGAAAGACAAGGGATGCAAAAAAACAGACAGGGAAATAAAAAATGGATACATTTAAAATGGAAATGACAGGTTAGAAATGATTGTCCAAGAAAGCCCAAATTTGCATGAGGTTATCAGGAGAATTTGGAGGCCACATAGAAGAGGAAGAGGCCAGATGTTGGTAAAGAGATCTAAGGAATTGAATTGCTGCAGCAATGAATATGCAAAAGAGTTCAGCACAGATGGAGATGAGGTGGAGCAGGGAGAAGCTCCTCATCCTTCAAAATAAAGGGGGACAGTGAGAGTAAGAGGACTTGGTGTCCAAGCAAAACAGGGCAGGAAAATGAAATGGGAGAGAAGAAAGGAGACTGTTCCCAGGCAGGACACAAAGGGAGAAGACTGGGAACGAGCAGAAAGATCCCTGTGGTCAGAGAGTCTGTGTTAAGAATTTCTTGTCAGGGAAAGGAGGTGCAGTGATGAAAGGAAAGGACAAACACAAGCCAGCAGGAGCGTGAAGAGGAGTGAAAACCTGTCAGAGCACCTAAATGGGTCATGGTAAAAGGCTTGGGGCAACAGTAGCAACATCACCAGCAGCAACAAAATAATCTGGAGATGTGAAGGAGCTGAGGGAGTTAAAGGAGAGGGAGTGGTTGAGGCTGGCCCTGGGGTGTGCAGCCTTCAAGGGCTGTTCAGGTGGGGTGAAAACGTGATGGAATGAGGAGAAAATCAAGAAGACCATGGCAACAAGTGTGTCATGGCCACTCTCAGTCTGGGACAGAATGGTAACAGAGGTTCTGCCGGAGGAGTGTTTATAATGAGCTATATGTTTGCAGGTTGGAGCTGGAAATGGGTAAACACAGCAAAATTAGTGTTAGTGGAGGAATTTTGTCATTGTGGGGGTTTTAATTCCCTAGAAAATAACAGTTTACAGAACGAGAACAGCTCCCAGCTCTCTCTGGTGCCTTGGACATGGTGTCTCATGAATTTCTTTCCCCAGCAGCCACTCGATAAACAAGAGGCACCATTTACACTGAGGAGCCTTCACAAAATGTGTGTGAGACACAAAGACCTTGGGTGGAATGAGCACAAAAGGCTTGAGATGAATTGAAATACCAGGACAAAGAATGGATCTGTGGGTAAACTTCTTCAGTTCAAAAAGGAAAGCTCTTACAAACTCAGGGAAGTGTTTAGCAAAGCCTGAGAAGCTCAAGGACTTTGGTTCAGAAGCAGCATCTCAAATTCCAGGTGTAAAACTGTTAGGAGTCTGTATTTTCAAAATTTTCAAGGGAGGGGGTACCACAAATAACTGAATTTAGAAAAGTCATGTTCAGAATAAGCAGAGGGAGGGAGGAAGGAAGGAAGGAAGGACGGAAGGAAGAGCAGCTTATTCCTTAAGCAGTGCAAGCAGGAATATGGGTTTGGTTAGGGATGTGTTGTGTTTCCTGCACTCCAGTTACCCCCAAAACCCCACAAAACAGCAACAGAGACCCCAAGCTCAAACCCTGAAGTCTCCCCCAGCTCTTCCCTGATCCCATGGGAGCTGGGGGAGCCTGGAGGCTCCTGCAGGCAGAGCTGGCTGCAGACTGGTGCTGACTGACAAAGAGGAGCTGCCAAGGGGAATCTATAATGGTTTGGAGATGCTTCCTTTTCCCTCAGTGCAGCCACTAATTTGAATCTCTCTCATCTACTCAGCTGCCAATTTTTGAAAAAAAACTTGCAGAATCTTTATTATCACAGGTGCTTCTGCTCTCCTTTCAGGTGGGGTTGGAATTGGCCATTGGGTTTTAAAGTCACTGCAGGAGAAGTAGTGAAGGAATGAAAAAGTGGTTGGATTTTTTTTTCCCTTGGGAAACCAAGCTAAAGAGATTGATCAGCAAAAGAGTACAACATAGAGGTCAAGAAGTGCAGCGATGAAGGGAGAACTGTCAAGTGTCACAGTGAGTTACATGTTAAAGCAAAGAGAAAAAGCTCTTTGGTTATGTAAATGAAATGAGGAGGAGAAGAGAGCAAGTGAGACTACTGCGAAATGAGGGGGATGTGAAATTACAGCCATCCTCAGTAGGACTCCAAAATAAAAGGAGGACTTGTGTTCCATTTTTAATGATGTGGATGTTGACCAGGATATCAGAAGGACAGAGACAGAGCAATGCTCCAGGGCATACTCCAGGAGCTGAGGCCACAGCCACAGGTCTGGGATCAGCAGCAGCACTTCAGGCTGCAGGGATTCTGGATGTCCCACACTGGGGAATGGCCATTTATTGCTGGGTTCCCTACACATCCCCAGCTCTCAGGTGGATCTCCTCAGACAAACAGCTTTCCAACCAACAAAACTGGGTTTCATTTGAGCCTGAATTGGGCAGGGAGGTCCATTCAGTCAGACCTGAGAGAAGTGGCAACTTCAGAGTCCCTGAAGAGATCCTAAAACTCTTGTCATGGTGCAAAAGCTGAGATGACTGTGAGCCTGTTTCCAGCAGTCCAGCTGCCCAATGGGCCAGAAAATCTTCCTGTGAGGAGTTCCTAAACCCCTGGGAGGTTGGATCTCCCCTCTGACTCCAAGCCCACAGCCCAGGAGGGAGAGCATCCCACTCAGCCATTCCCTTGCTGGGACAAACCATCTGCCACAGGCCAAGGGCTCTGATAAGGAATGGCAAACAGTGGGGTTTGGAGCCTGAAAGAGGAGCTCAGCTTGATGCAAGCTTTGAAATAGATTTTGGAGGCAGAAGTAATTAAAGCCATGGCTCTAAGTGGGAAATAGGCTGGAATGAAGCATGGCTTTATCCAAGGGAGATTGTGGCAGGCTAATCCGATATCTTTCTCTGATAAGGTAATGGAGTTTTTAGACAAAGGGAACAAGCTCGATAGCATCTCTGGGGGCTGTGAGGGAGCATTCGACACGGTGTCACATGAGGGACTCATTAGCCATGCCGAGGAAAACGAGGATTACAGGAGAATTAAAAGGGGGAGGGAGGAAGCACAGGAAGACAAGACAGAAAAGATCTTGTGTTAAAGGGAAGAGTCAGGCTGGGAGGAGTTGCCAGAGCTCCTAAATGGCTACACCTAAGGCCAATATTGTTCAACATTTTTATGGAAAATCTTAATGAAAATATGTAATGTGCTAATAACTCATGGCTGGAGAGCACTGTAGGGAAATTCAGCCCAAACCTAGCTCGTGGGGCAAATAGCAGACAACCTTGAGGACTAGAGGAATTAAAACTGGAAGAAACATTTTTCCAAGGAAAATTGGAGCAGAATCTTGTTGTGGAGGTGCCCTGGTGACCCAGGAGTCTCTCTGTGTCCAGGTCCTTTCTTGGGTGTAGCTCCTACCTTGGACTTTTCCAAGAGTGACATTTAGCTTGGTTTGCTGGAATGCTCACTGCTTCTCACCTCGGGGTTAAGCTTTGTGAACTCCTCCATTCAGGTGGTTTTTTTCCCCTTAATGAGCTCCCTGTAGATATTTTCAAATTTATCAGCAAGTTAATTAGTTTTGTAGATCAGGATACCCTACAGTTTTCATTTACATGCAGCGAACACTGTAAAATTCCTGGAACTTTATTGAGGATTGACAAGCATGAGAGCATTGCCTCCACTTTTAGCACAAACTGCTCAGGATCCAAAGTGTGGAGGGTGAACTTTGTGGTTGTGTTTGGCCCCTGGGGCTCAATGGCTCTGACACAACCCTTTGCCTGAAGCACCATCAGCTTTTGGAAGGAGAAAGTTCCATGGAACTACACAAACCTCAGGAATATCAATTGCATGATCAAGAGTGTCAGAAATACTTTATTCACTTTTCCTTGTGTTCTGTAGAAAAAAAGCTTCACGTTGGTCCAAATGCCTGCAGTTCTGGGGACCTCTTGGAGTTTGTTCAGTCTGCCCTCTCAGTTACAGGGACACCCAGGCAGATTTCCAGGAAGGAAAAACTCTGCTGAAGATGGATCAGCACAATCAGATTTTCAATTTACCAAACTGCCAAGCTTTGTGCCAGACTCTCCTTTCTCTCTGGTCCATGGGAGTGCTGGATTTGAGGTGGCAACCTCTGCAGGAATTACCTGAGGTGCTTCTTTTCCCTCTGAATACAAAAGTGTGATTGCTCTCTGCAGCAACAGCTTGTTTTCCTTCCTCCTCCCTCCCTCTTTCCTGGCGTTCACATGGAAACAAACACAGATGTGTTTAAAGCATTTAATCCTAAATATCTCTTGAAATCTGTATGATTGGGTGTCCTGTACCTTCCTCTCTTCAACAGGATTTACAACAAACAAACAAAAAAATCATTATCTGGAATTCTGCATGTGGTGGAAATCCCATTTTTTTCCCCATGGTTTAGGATTTTCAGTCTGGCCTGGGCCACATGGGAATCATTTCAGCACTGGGTCCTGGACAGTTCCACCCTGACAACCTCAAGGTTCCATTTGGACACGTGTCCCCTTTTTTGGTCTGTTTTCTGTACAAAAGGCTGGTGCCCAGGGATTTTCCTCCTCAGGGGCAGGAGCTGCACCTCTGAGCTTAGAGCCACTAAGAGCAGCTGATCAGTGCAGTGAGCATGAGCCACATGCAGATATCTTCATGCAGGACAATCCCTCCAGGCTCTCCTCAGAGCACTGGCATGAAACAGGAATTTTTCAGGTACAGTTCACCTCACACCTCTGACAGAGCAGCTTCCCTGCCTGCAAAGGGAGGCTGAGCAGCCCAGCTCCGAGGGAGATGTCTGCATCAGAGGTGTCAGAAAGCACAGCCTCGGGAGTCAGGGCTCGTTTCACCCAAATTCCAAGTGTCACGATGCTGAAAGAGCCTCTTGCTGGAAAAAGGTCAGTTCCTCTATTCCTCGTTATTCATTATCTTTTCATCTCCCTTTACCATCAGCTGTTTGAAAAGCTATTACTGCAGGACGTTCAGTGGTGAAATGGATGAAGTTCTCTTCTCCCCCCCTGCTGTGACCTCTGTGACGGCTGTGAATAAAACTAATGACAATAAATTACAGAGGTGTTGCTGGATATTGCCAGAGGAGTGATAGAATGTGATGGCAGTTAATAGAGCATGTTGAAAAGACACAAGGCAACTGTTGTCTACCCAGAGACACCCAGATGAATTCGTAAAGAGAGAGAAGTGGCATCCTGGTGCTCAGGGCCAGAGCACTCAGGAGCTCCCTGTGGTTTTTAGCTGTAACCTCCTCCAGGCTCTGTGCTCTGTGCTCTTGCAGGGGGGATCTTGCAGGCAGGTGTGGCAGAGCAGTGCCTCTGCTCTGGGGGAATCCCAGCCCAGCCCAGACTGGGGCTCCAGCAGCAGGGTGGGCAGGCAGGGCAGTGTTGGTGCTGCACAGGTGAGCTCTCACCTTGCCAACCCCTGTGCCAGCAGCAGGTCCTTGTGCCCCTCTGCAAGCCAGCCCAGAGCTGCTGTCCTCCAGCAGCAGAGCAGCAGGCAGGGTGTCCCTGTGCCCAGCTCTGATCACTCCTGTCCTGGTGCCTGACAGAGTGCCATGAGCTTCCCATTAGTCCCTGTCACACACTGTGGCCTTTCTGGGGCTAGCTGGTGTGAGGGAGATATTGCCCCAGCAGTGAGGATGCTGTGAGGACACGTCTGCCTTGGCAGGAACAGCGTGGGAGGACAACATGTTTGGCTGCTCCAGACAAACACAGCAATAACAGAGGGGTTTAGGAGCTCCTGGATGTCGTTCTGCTTTTGTACAACGAATCCCAGCGGTACCAGCAGAGCTCTGCCACGGCGCAGGGAGAGTGAAGCAGACTGCTCCTGACAGATCGCTGCTCCCGTGTTTGGTTTGTCAGAGCATGTACAAACTCCCTGTCTGCAGAGATGAGATAATCACAGGCTGCTGGGGGATTTGAGTAGCTCTGAGTATGTTCAACAAACATCAAGGACAGCAGAGCTGGGATGCTAGGAAAAAGGCTCATCAGCATATCCTGTTCACTACTGATCCCACTCGAGGGTGGAGTGCAAAGTGCAGGCAGTGCCTGACCTCTTGGCAAGCTGAGATTACCCTGAGGCTTCAGTGGTCCTTCATACCACTCTGTAGGTCTTGTCACGCTCTGCATGGGTGAGGAGCTCAGGTACTTGTGATTTCTGCCTCTGGCTTTAAGCCATCCTCCCTCAGTCCCCTTAATCCCTCCACTGACCTGGGGTTGCAGAGCACAGCTCACAACTGGTCTCCTGTGAGCAGGGATTGCCCCAGCTCATTCTCCACTGTGCTCTGCTCTAACCACTGATGTCAGATGTCTTAGGCTGGACTTTCTCAAGGAATGACCTCCCTTTAAGTCTACCCCAAATTTGGGAAGGTTGAGACATTTCTGTCAGTCATTTCTGTCAAATTAACCTCCTGTTCCTTTTATCTCTTCCACCCTCTTGCCTTCCTTTGGAAGAGCAACATTGTGGGAGTGCTGTGGCTGAGCACCTTGGGGGGCTCACAGGGATTGTCAGATGCAGAGTAAATCACAGCAGAGACTGAGGGATGGCCGTGGTGTTGTGTGAGAAACATCCCAGGGCAGGGCAGGGCAGCCCAGAACAGTGCCCTGCACGTTCTGTGAGGGACTGCAGGTGAGATCCAACTCCTGAACAAGATCCCACTCCTGCACAAGAAGGAGTGGGATCGCTCCTGCTGGGGAAGCAGAAGGAAGGGTAAATAAAGCACAGCAGAACTCATCTCCCATTCCAAAGAGCAGCAGCCCAGAGGCTGCGATCGCTAATTAAACAATATCTCCCATGAACGCAGGGAATGAGGGTGACATTTACCTCTTGTAGGCTATAAATACCCAGCCATAAGCAAACATTTCTAATCAGTGATTATGGGTGAGGTTATTTTCCCTGACGTTATAAGTGATTGTTTGTTTATGCAGAGTTAATGGGCAAGATCATGCTGGAGGTGCTGGCCAAGGATCCTGAGCTGGTGCTGCACCAGTGCTTTGGCACCACACTGAACTGGGTCAGCAGGCTGGGGAGGGCATCCCAGAGCCTCCAGGACAACCCACAGCTGAGCCCTGCAGGGCTTTTTGCAGGGTCACTGAGGCAAAGAGCAGAGTGGTGATGGTTGTGCTCGGGGCTGTGTGTTGCCTCCTTCTCTCAGCAGATCCTGAGCCAGACACAGAGGCTCTGCCTGGGCTCTGGGGTGAGCAGAGCATGGAGCACTGCTGCCCAGCTTGCTGAGGGCCTCCCACCTCTCAGGTGGGGTGAAATCTTGGGGGGATAGAGCTGGGACAAGTGCTGACAGAATGGAGGAGAAGAGGCCTTTGCCCAGACCACGTTCAACCCCGCCAGAGGCAGAGACCATGCCAAAGCCCTCTTTTTGGCAAGGCCCTCTCTTCCTGCAGACTTCTGTGTAGAGATGAGGGCAGAACCAGTGGGGAATTAGCCTTGTCACAGGTTCTGGGGAGGGAGAGCTGTTTTCCCCAGCACCAGCCTTTCCCACTGCAGTGAACATCCCCAGCCCAGCCCACGCTGTGCCCTCAGTGGCTGCACAGAGCACAGGCAGGCAAATCCAAAGGGGCTGCTGGGCAGGCTGCTGCCTACTACCCAGCAGTGCCCAGAGCCCTGAGAGGGGTGCAGGCAGGTCTGGAGAAGCAGCTGCTGTAATGCTTTGTGACAGCTCCTGTGTGTCCCCAGGGAGTGACACACTCCAGCGTGTGTGCAGCGTGTGGAAGCAAACCCAGCAAAGCTGGGAGAGCTGGGAGCCAGCAGAGCTCAGGGAACTCCTGTGCCCACAGCATCTTTGCTGATGTGTCTATATTTTATTCAATATGTTTTTTCCTCCTAAAAGTAGAAAGCTGGAGGGACTGAGACAATGCCCTTTTCAGAGACGTGGCACTAAAATGTCTGGGCTCATCCCTCCTGGCTAGGCAGGGCTGCTGCTCCCTGCTGCAGCCTGGGTGGTGACCCAGCAAAGCAGCTGCTGGGCTCAGCACTCAGAAAGGTTTTCTGATCTGCTGACATCCTCATTGCTCAGCTCCCCATCATCTGCAGCACCAGTTCAGGCTGGAAGGTTGGTACAGCACAGTGCTGGCATTTGCTGGTGGCTTTTTGTGCTGAGGTTGTAACTAATCCCTGTTTCACTGCACAGGGCAATGGGGGGCTCATCCCACACACCTCCACTCTCCTGGAAAAGAGATGGCTCCTGGACATGGCTCTTCTCAGGGGCAGTGATGCTGATGGAAAGTGTTGGTGGCAAAAAGGTCCAGCTCTGGTACCCTGGTGGCACAGGTGACCACCATAGGGTCAGAGACCAACCCACAGCTGCCTTTGGGCTGTGAGGACCTGGGAGAGTCTGTTCCTAACCCTTCTCCCAGGGACCTTGCTGGCTGTGCTCCCTTTGCAGCATGGATTGTCACTGATCAGGAGCTGACAACTCAGCTATCACATCACTAGGCCTGACTTCCTCACAAGTCTTCCAGGACAATCAACAGAAAAGGTGAAGAACTTGAATTTCAGCATTAAATATCCCAAATAAAACAGTGATGACTGAGTTGGAAACACACAAATAGCATGCAGGCTGGAGATTTTTAATTTTTTCTCTGCCTGTAGCTTGGTTTAGCTGTGCTGAGAGAGGTGGTGCCCTTGGAGGGAGATCAGCAGCTCGAAGGTGTGTTTCCCCACACCTGGAAACAGGTGTGCCTTTACAGTCCCCATGCCTTGGGTGTGCACTGAGCTAGTAAAAGTATTCTTAACACTGTTTTTGTTGGAAGCTGAACTCCCAGCAAAGGGAAATTTACCATGAAAAGTGTCTGATGCTGCCCAGGGAAAGTGCTGAGGCTCCTGCTGAAAACAGAGTGCCTCTGGAATCAAAAATTCCTGGTGCCTTGCCAAACCACACAGCCACAGCCGCCTGTGATAGGCACTCCTGCTCAGTGAGAGGGAGGGAGGAAGCAGTGAGGAGTCCAGGCAGAAAGTCCTCACACAACCCCACAGGCAGAGCTGAGATGAGCTCCAGCCCTGGTCAGAGCTGAGTGTGGCAGCAGAGCTGGGGATTTGTGCAGGCAAGAAACTGAGGCTGAGCAGGGACTTTAATAGTGGAAAATCAACTGAGAGAGCAGCACAGGAAGCTCTTCTCATCCCTGCATGGTTGCAGGTGAATTCCATGGCTGGAGATGGATGTGGCAAAATGTTGCACACAGCACAAGCTACCTTTGATGGCTTCCTTTGCCAAGTCAGCTGTGTCCAGTGCTCTTCCTTAGGGTCATTTCTTCTCACTTCTTCCTTGGAGGCCACAGTGGGGCCTCCAGCTCCGTTTGGAGGGCAGCATGGGGAGCACCCTAAAGACCAGAATCCTCTAAAAGTTATCTGCTATAACACAGCAGTCTGGAGTATGTGTGGGCTGAGTAACTCTGATTTCAGATGGGCTTGTCTCTCTCTTGTCTCTCTTCTCTGTTTTCTCTTTTCTCTTTTCTCTTTTCTCTCTTTTCTCTTTTCTCTTTTCTCTTTTCTCTTTTCTCTTTTCTCTTTTCTCTTTTCTCTTTTTTCTCTTTTCTCTTTTCTCTCTTTTCTCTTTTCTCTCTTTTCTCTCTTTTCTCTCTTTTCTCTCTTTTCTCTCTTTTCTCTTTCCTCTTTTCTCCCCTCTCCCTTCTCCATTCTCCCCTCTCCCCAGCCCACCACCTTTTACTCCCATGACAAGGCCACCTGCCTTAAGGTGACATTAAACAGGAGAGAACCATCTTTGGATCCCAGCAGCCCAGCTGTTCTCCATCTTCCCAATCTCCTCTGGGCTCTGGCTGCAGAAACTTAGCATATATATTGCTGCATAATAATATCACTGCTTTCTATCCAAAGCCAACGTCTCCATCCCAAGAGTTATTTCCCTCGATCAGCCAGTGAATAGCAGTGCTGTTAAAGAGGTAATGAGAAGATAAATTGTGCAAGGCAGCTGACAGCAAGAGCATGAAATTATGTCTCTGAGGCTTGTTGTCCTCAGGGAAAGAGGTCCCGATTGCTGGTGCTGATTGCAGCCTAACTGGGCTGGGGGAGTGCTGGGATTGCCCTCCTGGAATCATCCCTGCACTTCCCAGGGAGGGATGGAGGGAAGTTCAGCAGGGACTGATGGATCTCCTCTTTGGAAGTGCTCTGCAAGAGGTCCAGAGAGGGCAATGAGGAGCAGAGAGCACTGTGCTCAGGGCTCAGGAGCAGCTCAGGTTTTTACAGAGCAGTAAAATCTGGCTGGGTTTTTGCAACATTGACTCCATGCCTCGGAAATGAGTCCCCAGCTGATGATGAGTGTAAGGAAAACTAAGCAGGTTTGGGCCATGGAGTCCTGGGATGCAGCTGGTGACACCTTTTGATTTTTAGAATGTGGATATCTGAAGAAAACATTGAAAATCCCCATGACAAAACAGTGATTATAGGGGGACACAGCTGTGCATCTTTTCCTAGGGAACAAGGGGATGCACTCAGAGTGCCAATTCCCAGCTGTTCCTATGCAGTGGTTGGGGCCAGCCTGGAGCTCCTGGGCTGTGCTGGGCAGGATCCTTTGCATGTTCAGGTCTTGGGTGCTTTCAGGACCCTGGAGATGAGTTCGGCTGTGCCCTGCAGAGCAGTTCAGCTTCCTGGTCTCCAGCATTCCCATTGCTGGGAATGCTGTAATCTGCTGGAATTCCTGTTTATCTGCTGGAAATGCTGTTATCTGCTGGCACCTGAGCAGGACTAGCCTTGTAATCCAGCTGCAAATGACAGAGCTGCAGGAACATTTGTCCCTCTGTCCTGGAGGGATCATGGCTAGAAATGCAGCTCTCCATGTCTTGGCTTTGACCTTCTTCAACTTTAACTTGCCCAAAGGCAGAGAGACCTAGATTGGGTATTAAGAGGAATTTCTCCATGGAAAGGGTGCTCAGGCCTTGACAGGGGCTGCCCAGGGAGGTTTGGAGTGCCCAACCCTGGAGGTGTCACCTGGCAGTGGCACTGAGTGCTCTGGGCTGGGGACAAGGTGGGCATTGGGCACAGCTTGGACTGGATGGCCTGGGAGGGATTTTCCAACCTCAGTGATTTGGGATTCTGTGACCTTCCTAAACACATGTGGTGAAAAAATGGTGTGGGAAGGGGTGCAAGAAGACATCAGGTGCTTCAGGGATCTGAACAGGACATGTCTGGAGAGTCAGCAAGGGCCAAAACTGTGGATGGTGTGACAGGTGGCACATGGCAGTGTCTCAGGAGATCCATCCCAAGCAGCCTGGGCCGTGCTGTGTGGGAAGGGATGGGAATACCATGGGCAGCAGTGTATGAACTGAGGGAATGCTGTGAACAGGCCATGAACAGGGGCTGTGGGACTGACCAGCTCTGGGGACAGAGCTGCAATCCCCCAGGGACCTGGGACCAAACCAGCAGGGCTCACATGGCTCACAGAGCTCTGGAGAGCCCAGCAGAGGAGGATTTGTCAGAGAACAACTTTCCAATAATGCTGACTGCCCGATGGGCCCAAGCCATGTCCCTGCTGTCACCTGAACTCTGTAGACTCCACTCTGCTCTCCCTGCTCATGATTCATCCAGCTAGAGGGATGCACGGAGAGCAGCAGGGAGAGTTCATGGAGAGCCTGCATTAGCAGCTCTGAAATATTGATGTGCCTGTGCCCTGCATCCACTGTCCCTCCTCCCCAAAAAGCAGGGCTGAGTGGCTCAGGGGGAGGGAGGGAGGTGTGGGCAGAACTTGCCTCAGCACTGAGGATCAGGAGATGCAACTCTGCAGTGTGCAAAGTGCAGGAAGGACTTGGAATTCACCAGTGACAGACAGAGGCAGGAGAGGCTGTGGCTGAGAGATGGGAATTGCCATGGGACTCTGAAATACAGAGTTCACCAAGGATCTGCTTCTGCACCCCTGGGAGCTGACAGCAGCAGCACAGAGGGGGAACAGAGCCCATCCAGCTCGGGTGGGAGCTGCTGGGTCCTGGCAGTGGGAGACCCCTTCAGGGGCACTGCACCCCTTTGCACAGCCCAAGAGACAAGGGTTGGGTTTTCCAGGGCTATCCCATCACTGGCAGGAGGGAACAGCTCGTTGGAATGTGCTGGGCAGGGCTGAGGGGTGAATGGCACAGCTTTGAAGTGCAGCAAGGAGCTCATGGTGACAGTGACAGGGAAAGCAGCTCCAGGAGCCCAAGGTGCTGCTCTGAGCAGCCAGGGAGGTGCTGTGGGTGACCTCCATGGGAAGATGCTCATGCATGGAGACTCCATCTTCCATGGGGAAATCCCAAGGAGTCTCCCTGGGGTTTGGTTTGACACAAAAGGATTGTTCTGAGCCCTGGAACTGCCCTGCAGGGATGGAAGAGCCAGACTGGGACTGTTTGTCACCTCGTGGCACACTCTGAACTAATCCTTGGAGCCTCCATCCACAGCCTGGGCACAGGGCTGCCTTTTTCCCAGTTCAAAAAGCATCCACACCAATAAACCCTTTTGGTTTCCAAACTCCATGGAGCTCCAGTTCAGAAATCCCAGGAGAACGAGCTCTGTTAGGAAGTGCCTGGTGCCTGAGGACCCCTGCACAGGAGGAGGTTCACATCTCCAGAGCCTTTAGCCCAAAGCAGGTGCTCAGTGGGGCTGCTGCTTCCCAGGTCCCTTCAGGCAGTGCTGGGAGCTCTGTGCTGCTGCCAGCCCCTGGATCAGCCCAGAGCCCATGCTGGGTGTGCAGCACTTGCTGCAATGGTCCCTCATGGCCAAGGACCCTGTCCCAGTGAGAGCTGCAGGGATGACTTGGTGCTTTCCAGGAATCCTTCCCTGGAGACCTTCCCTGCACACCAGAGCTGCTGCAGCAGACTGAGCACTCAGCCAGGAGCAGCCTGGGCAGGGATGCTGCAGGAAATTGTGAGCAGGGGAGGATTCAGGCCTTACTTTGATTTTGGGTTTAGGTTGTTGGTTTATTTTCCTTTTGGAAGATTCAGTCACTCACTTGAGAGAGCTTTTCCAGAGCAGTTTTTCCTGAAAGTGGCTGCCCCACCAGTGCTGCCCCTCTGCACTCCCAGGCCATCCCAGGAGGTGACATCCCTGAATGTCTGTAGGAAACTCATCCCCTATCGGGAACAAAAGCCAATTTTGAAAAACTCAAATATTTCCAAGAACAGTTGTTCTCTGCCCACCTCATGGGAATTCTGGGAATATGAACAGTTTAATGTCAGCCTTGAGCTGGGACACTGCAAATGCTCCAGCAGCTCCAGGAGAGAGGAGAGGAGAGGAGAGGAGAGGAGAGGAGAGGAGAGGAGAGGAGAGGAGAGGAGAGGAGAGGAGAGGAGAGGAGAGGAGAGGAGAGGAGAGGAGAGGAGAGGAGAGGAGAGGAGAGGAGAGAGGAGAGGAGAGGAGAGGAGAGGAGAGGAGAGGAGAGGAGAGGAGAGGAGAGGAGAGGAGAGGAGAGGAGAGGAGAGGAGAGGAGAGGAGAGGAGAGGAGAGGAGAGGAGAGGGAGAGGAGAGGAGAGGAGAGGAGAGGGAGAGGAGAGGAGAGGAGAGGAGAGGAGAGGAGAGGAGAGGAGAGGAGAGGAGAGGAGAGGAGAGGAGAGGAGAGGAGAGGAGAGGGAGAGGAGAGGAGAGGAGAGGAGAGGAGAGGAGAGGAGAGGAGAGGAGAGGAGAGGAGAGAGGTCCTGGCAGCTACATCTCAGCCCAAGTGGGACTATCAGCCTCCAGCCTCTCTTCCCTGCTCTTCTCCCCATTGCCTGCAATCCCTGTTATGCTGGACAAAATCTGCCAAGTGGGAGGGAGATGAGAGCAGAGGGAGGTGAGAGCAGGGAGAGAAAGCCCAGATGAAATCTTCCAGGCCTCTAAACCACCCTGGTTATGTTCCTGCATGAAAAACTCTTGTCTAAGGCATCATTCTCAGTGTGATTTGCAAATGCTGCTCTTAGTCCATATCACAATCCTGTCTCCCAGCAGTCCAGGGAATTGCTGCCTGCAGAGACACGCCAGCAGTTGTGTCCTGGAGCAAAGCAGCCTCACAGTTCCCATTCCCCACTCAGGCATTTCCAGCAGTGTCAGGAATTGTTCCACCCCAGAGCAGCTGTGTTTCACTGCTGGCTGCTAAACATTTAAAGCACTGTTTTTCCAAGTGTGTTAAAATCCTCTGTCAGGTGCCATGTTCACTCACAGTTTATCAGCTCCCACCCTGCAAATGTGGAAACGTCTGCCTGTGAGAACTTACAGAGCTATGGGGAGTTCTGGGAAGCAGTGAGATGTTTCTGGGAAGCAGTGGGAAGCTCTGAGAAGCAGTGGGGAGCCCTGGGAAGTTCCTGGGAAGCAATGTGGTGTTCCTGGGAAGAAGTGGGATGTTCCTGAGAAGTAGTGGGATGTTCCTGAGATGTTCTGTGAAGCAGTGTGTAGTTCCTGGGAAGCAGTGTGAAGCTCTGGGAAGCAGTAGAATGTTTCTGGGAAGCAGTGGGAAGCTCTGGAAAGCAGTGAGATGTTCCTGGGAAGAAGTGAGGAGCCCTGAGAAGCAGTGTGGTGTTCCTGGGAACCAATGTGGTGTTCCTGGGGAGAAGTGGGAAGCTATGGGAAGCAGTGGGATGTTCCTGGGAAGAAGTGTGGTTCTCTTGGGAAGCAGTGGGAAGCTCTGGGAAGCATGGGGAGCTCTGGGAAGCAGTGGGGTGTTCCTGGGATATTCCTGGGAAGAAGGGCAGCCTTGTACCCCAGCCCTGCACAGCTCTGTTATGGATGGATGGATGGATGGATGGATGGAGCAGCTCCATGGAATTGTGGTGCCTTCATGCCCCACCTTTATCTGAGCCAACCCCAGCCTTTGCATCCCAGTCAGGAGCTAAGGAATCACCATCCATTGCTTCCCTCGTGGAGCGCAGAATATCCCACTGGAAAAGAAGAAAAGTGGAAAACTGGGAAAAAGACACAGGAAAAAAAATACCAGGTCCTGCTGGGGAGCCTGGCTCAGCCTCCCCCACCAGTGTGTGACACTGAGGCCACCACAAACTGCTATCCACTGTCCCTTCTCTGCCTGCCCTGTGCCACTTCAAACCCATTGCTTTCCTCTCTCCTGGTGGGCTCCAGGACATCTTCAGCACCCTCTCCTCATTTCCAGACTGACCAGATTTGTGATCAGATAAGATCTGTTTGATCTTGTATCTCTCCTTGCTTACTGCTCCTTAGCCCAACAAGAGCCATTTATTAACATTAAGAGGGAAGAATGTAAATCCCTTGTTCTTTTTCTCAAAACTGTGTAAAATCCACAAGCTGGGAAGCCAAAAGTTAGTTGAGATTTTAAAAAATTATACTAATGACAAGAATCTACAAGGTCTGTGGAGATTAATAAATAGCAATAACTTACTAAATTAATAACTTCGTAATTGCCTCTAAAAATTGAGAGGCATATAAAATTTGTACATATAAAACTAAGTGCAGACATCAGCAGTGCCCAAGTTCCTGACACCAGGCCTGAATGGGGGAAGAGAATTCCCCTTTGGGAAGTGCTGGCTGGGGGGGAGAACCTGAGGGATTTTTGTGTCTGTAGTGTCCCTCTGCCATCTCTCCAGGTGCCTGGAATGGCAGCACAGCTTTCTCCCTGCAAGGCTTTCCTGCTCCTCACGGTGTCCTGTGAGCAGGAAAAGGAGCCATGGCTCCCTGCTGATTGTCTGCTGCCTTCCCATGGATGTTTCCCTCTCCTCGTCCTGTTGTCACTGAAACTGCAGGGAAAACAAAAATGCTCCAACAACATTTTTAGTATTAGAAAATCGAGGCATTGCTTTATTCTGGCCAGGATGTGCAATAGGAATAATTTCATCCACACGTTGCCCACGTTGTGCAGATAAAATCATTCCATGACACATGAATTTTACAAGTTTTTCCACATACTTATACAGTCAAAACCCAGAGAAATTCACTGGTTCAATGTTCATTGGTCCCAAGTTACACAGCTCTTAGTATTTGGCTTCCTCTTGGTTATCGATCCCTTCATCTTAGATGTTAATTAGGTTTTCATTCTTTGCTCTCTTATCTCTCTTTTCCCAGACTGAGGTGTCTCTGACCCTGCCAGGGGTTTGATGCTCATTTATCTCTTGTGCATCCTCTGGCAGCTCCCAGTCCATTGAGATGTTAAGCTCATGAATGGTGAAACATTCCCCTGAAAAGAATCTTCAATTCCCCTCCCCGGGGCAAAGGCGAACAAAACCCCTGACTAAAGTGATATTTAAAAAATTAAACTTGATACAATTTCCCTCGGCACTCTCGAAGGGAAGCTCTGGCAGCTGCCAGGCTGCTGGCAAAGCTGGGAGCAGCGGGGAGAGCAGGAAACAGGGAACCTTCCTAGCTGTCTGTGTGCAGGTGGGACAGGCAGGAGAGATTCCCAAATCGCCGTGAGTCACTGCCGGAGCCTCTCCCAGGAGAGAAACCTGATCAAAATGTTAAACTGCAGGAAAACTCGGTGGCACTTGAAGCAAGAACTGGAAGCTGCAGGCTGTGGATGCAGAGGGTGGGAGGTGGCTCTGTGAACTCTTGGAAAATCTTCTCCCAGCCCATGTGAGACAGGCGGCTGGGCGAGGGTTTGTGGGGTTATCCTGCAGCCTGGCACAGCAAGGGTTTGTGGGGTTATCCTGTAGCCTGGCACAGAGGGTTTGTGGGGTTATCCTGCAGCCTGGCACAGAGGGTTTGTGGGGTTATCCTGCAGCCTGGCACAACCAGGGTTTGTGGGGTTATCCTGCAGCCTGGCACGGTGAAGGTTTGTGGGGTTATCCTGCAGCCTGGCACAGCAAGGGTTTGTGGGGTTATCCTAGAGCCTGGCACGACCAGGGTTTGTGGGGTTATCCTAGAGCCTGGCACAGCGGGGCAGGGGGATCCAGGAGCCTTCTGTGGGAATGAGAACCACTATTCCACACAGAAATTTTGTCGCAGGACCACTGATCCAACCCGAAACTCCTTTGCTCCAGCCCTGGCTCCAGGCAGGATCTCTCCCGTGGCCCTGCTGGGCTCAGCTCAGCCCCTGGGCACTGCCTGGGCACAGTCCCGGGGTGCAGCTGCAGATCAGGGGCTCTGGCACAGCCTGAGTGCTGTGGAGGGACTGCTCCACGCTGGGAACTCGTTCCTGGGTGTCAGGGCTGCAGATGTCCTCAGTGTCCCTCCTGGGGACGATGTGTGACAAGGACAGGGAGATGAGATCAGACTTGCAATGGATTTCCCTGGTGGAAAAGGCAAAGCAGTGACTCCAGCCTTTTGGAATTGAGCTCCTGCTCAGCAGGGCAGGGCTGTGTCCATCAGGTGCAGGGGACAGCACTGCCCAGTGCCTTGTCTTGGGGACAAGGTGGTGAGAAGAGTCCCCAGAGACCCCTGCCCACCTCTGCAGCTGCCAGAGCATCCTCCTGGCTCTTGGGCCATGCAGAGAGCACCACAGGGTGGGATTGCTCTGCCTGGAGAGCTGCTGGGAGACAGCAGTGCTCGGTGCCCTGCAGCACTGGGGCCAGCAGGCCCTGGGAGCCCCTGGCTGGGCTGAGCTGGGCATTCCTGGATGGATTTCCAAGGATTCAGAGGGTTGGATGACAAGCAGCACAGTTTCCCAGGAAGGGAACAGCCCATGGGGTGGGCTGAGCCTGGGAAATGCACTCTGGGTGTCCCAAGTTGTCGCTGTTGAGCGCTAGAGAGAAAGCAGACCCGGATTCTCAGTGTGGCATAAAAAAGAGAGCTTTATTATTTAATTCCAACTTATATAGATTTTTAGAGGTCACTCAGATTGGTCAGTCAGAAACCTCCCCCTAGGCCTGATTGGCCAGGCCTGAACTGTCCAAATCTCGAGACACTGTTTTTGATAACATCCAAACTTTATCTCTGTTTATAAAACACAGGAAAAAATTCTCATGGGAAAGACTTTACACACCAAGTGAGAAATGTCCCTGCAGGAGGGACGCCCAGCTCCTGGCATGCTGGCAGAGGTGGCCTGGCAGCTCCCAGAGGAGCAGGGCTGGCAGTGCCCAGGGGAGCCCAGCCTGCAGGGGTTGCACAGTCGCTGCTCTCAGCTCAAGCTTGCACCCAATCTGAGCCCAGAAACCACAGAGCAGATGGGGAGCAGCTCTCAGAGCCCAGAGCCTCTCCCTGCCATAGGTGCTGGCTCAGACCAGGGCAGCCCCTTCCCTTCAGGGATGCTGATTTTACACTTCTATCCAAATATTTCCTGCTGTGTAACCCCTGGAAGGATTTTTATCCATGCCACCCCTGGTGCTGTGAAGTCTGCTCTCCCCAGAGCTGTGCCCTGAGGCAGCAGCAGGGCACACACCTGGCTGGGCAGTGTCCCCTGGCAGGGACAGGGCTGTGCTCTGCACCTGCAGCTGGGCTGGCACAGCTCTGCACCACAAACCAACCACCTGCGGCAGGAGGACACCAGCCCAGCAGCCATCAGACACGAGCACAGCTGAAATATGGTTTTTATGACAGCAAATGACATCAGGTGGATCTGCTGAGCTCTTGGTGAGCTGATTTCAGCTGCCAGCCATCTGTTCAGCCTCGTTTTTCTGAGCCTGGGGGCTTTCAGTGCTTCGTGCAGCACGTGCAGCCTCAGCATTGCCTTTCACCCCCTTGGCACCACGCTGGTGCTGTCCTGTGTCAGCCAAAATGTGGGAAGGATGCAGCTTGGGAAAAGCTTGGGCTGGTCAGTGCCCCAGTTTAGCTCAGTTCCCCACGCCCTGGCTCAGCATTAGCAAGCAGGGAGAGATGCAGAGAGAAAAGGAGGCAGCAGTGCCTCCCAGCATGACTGCAATCCAGTCCCTCCAGACAGGGAGAATCCACATTGCCCCACCACCCCCAGTGCTGGGTGTCACTGGGATTCACAGGATGAATGGCAGACAGCATTTGTCACATCATTTGTCACATCATTTCCCACATTTACACAACAGCAGACATAACCTACCATAGAGTCTCAGCCCTTTAAGTGCATTTCTCCCAGAAGCTGCATTTCTCTGGTGGAATTTAAAGCTGCAGCTGGACATGATCTGGGTTAAGAAATCAGAATACATAGCTATGATGCTAAAGAAATGTAGTGTTCAAGGGAGGGGAGCCTGGGTATGGAACTGGGAAATGGCTACATGAAATGAGACCTAGAGTTTCCCCAGCCTGATTTTGGAGGAATAAATCTCTTCCTTCAAAGGGAAATGCCCCAGAAAAGAGCCTGGGGAAGGAAAGTGCAAGGGAAAAAGTTGTCCCCAATTTATCTGTTCCTTGTTCCTGGCTGGCAGCACTGGGCACAGCACTGGGCACACAGTGTTGCCTTTTGCACAGTGTTGCCTTTCAGCTGCTATTAGAGTTATGAGGTGACACAGTTAAAGGGGTAAAAGGGTTTTACTTCAGGATTTTAATAGGATCCTGGGTGCACAGCTCTTCAAAGATAGAACACACTGAGATGCACACTCCTTATAATGCATATTCATTTTTTATACACCTTGCAAATTAGCATATCTGTCTAGGATTCCCTAATAAGAAGTTTAATAAAGGAAGTAATGTCTCCCTATTCCAAAGAAACCTTCTCCAAATGAGGCTAGAGCTCAGTTTATAAAATATGTTTTAGAGTGGTTTCAATTGAGGTTAAAACCTTGAGGTTTGAGGTAGCACAGAGCTCTCTGGCTTCTTACTGTGAGTGTTTGGTTTTTCTGCCTTGCAGAACCCCAAAACTAAACTAGAATTTCAGACTGCAAAAATTACAATGTATAGGCTAAGGGTTCAAAGAATGTATAAAGGGTATATAAAATATAGAAAGGGTATATAAAATATATAAAAGGGTATATAAAAAAGAAAAGGCAGAAATCATCAGGCATCAGCAGCATGGCATTGCTGTCACAAGACAGGAGGTGTGAGGAAGTCAGGGTCTCCTCAGGGTGCCAGGGAAGTGCCAGTGGCTACCAGCACTCTGAATTCCCAACACTTTGCACAAGGAGAGCAGCTGGAATGAATGGCTCACAGAGCAGGAGCTTTCCAAGCCCTGAGACTGGGGAGGACCTTGTGAAGAAGGGAGTGGAGGAAGGTCTCAGAGAGATCCCCAGAGGGTCTGGGGGAGCTGTGGCTCTGTCCCTAGCTGTGTGTCAGTGCAGGGTGACACCTGCCTCATTCAGGGGGCTGGAGAGCAGGGCTGGCACAGGACAGTGTCACCTGGCTGTACTGCAGCACACCCATGGGTGCTGTAGGGAACACTGGGTGTGAGCAGTGCCAAGGGTGCCCCAGTCCCTCACTGCTCACCCCGAGCCCCTCACACTTCCCCCAGCAGCTTCACACCCTCAGGGCTTTCAGGACCTGCAGCTGTTTTGTCTTTGACAAAGACCTGAGGTAACAGTTCAGTATTTGGGGTTTGAATTTTGAATTTTCCAAAACAGCTGTAGATCCTGTAGAGGAGTTTTATCTGACACCATCTCCTGCCCAGGCTGCTCCTCACCGAGCCAAGGAGTCTAGGAGCCAAAGCCTCTCTTCCAGAAGTGCAAAAAAGGGAACCCCTCCCCAGGAAGGTTTGCAGCTCCTGGTGCAGAAGGAGTCACCCTCCTCAGGGGACAGGTTTGCATCTGGGCTGAGGGCACTGCAGTGTGTCAGCACCATCTGGACAGAGCTCACCACAGCACTGCACAGGGAGCAGGTGGAGGGAAGAACAGGGGAAAGGGAGGAGAAAAAACACTTTCTCTGCATTGGGAAATGCCCTGCACATCTTTATTGTATCTTCAAGAACCACTCGTTCAGGGAACTTCTCCCCTTCTTGCCTCCACTTTTTCATTCTGAAAAACAGGTGAGGGATTTTGCCCAAGCTCTGGGGGTCTTTCAGAGCCAGCAGGGAGGAAGAAGGATGTCCACACACCTGCAGCTGGCCTTGGTGGTGTGCTGTGTGTCTCAGAGGAGCAGCATGGGCTCACAGTATGTCTCTGGGGACCTTGCAAGGAGCCCAGACCAGCATGGGGAGACACATTTTGTGTGTAATTATCTCTCCAGGTGTCTGTCCATGAGATTACTCCATGTAAATGTGCTTTCATTTCAATTTCACTCCAAACCTTAACCCCCTGCACTCTCATTTTCCTAGTGAATGCTGGAGAGAGTGCCTTGCACAGGGTGATGTGGTGAGCCTGGGTTTGCCCCCAGCCCTTGGCAGTGCTGCATCCCACACATCTTGCTTGGCTTCACCTGTAGCTCACCTTCCTGTGCCTTTTGCTACTGTCCCCTCCCCAGAGACAGCAAGGCCACACAGACCTTGGCCCCAAGGCTGTCCCCAGCAGTGTTTGCCACGTGCAGAAGGATGTGGTCACACTCTGTGGCTCCAGCTGGGCCTGCCTTTCCCTCCAGCAGTGCTCCTCGAGGGGTGACTGAACTCGAGGGCTTTGCAGGTTTCAGAGAACAGGGTTGGGAGGTTGGAGGAGCTGCCCAGCTTGGGCAAACCTCACTGCTCTGCTTGAGATGCAGCTGTGATCTTTACCCTGAGGGCACAGGCCAGGTGCTCATGGGAGTTTTGTTCCTGGAGCAGCTTCACACTGGGACCAGGATTCCTGAAGTAAACCAGAAACTGAGCTAACCACCCACCTTCCCTGTGAGGGGAGCACCACTCACCTCTGAAAGGGGCAGCTGCATCCCCATCCCATCCCATCCCATTATCCCATCCCATTACCCCATCCCATTATCCCATCCCCATCTCCATCCCCATCCCATCCCATCAATCCCATCCCATCAATCCCATCCCATCAATCCCATCCCCATCCCCATCCCCATCCCCATCCCATTCCCATCTGCTCACTCTGCCTCCCACCGTTGCACCAAAAGTGAGATCAGGAACCCAATCTGGCTAAAACCAGACAAATGAAAAAGCAGAGAGAATTTCCTGCAAGATCCTATGAAAACCAGGCACAAGGGAGGATGGGAATAATTTCCCTGAGGGCTGAGGATGGAGCAGGACAATTCTCCAGTCCCATCACCCCTGACCCCCAGTTAATCTGACCTCACAACTGCTGTGCTTGGCCGTGGTGAGTTTGGTGCAGAAATAAAATGAAATAAACCCTGAGAAAACCCAATAAAAGCTGTGTTCCTGCAAGCAGAGCTGAGGAGCAAATCTGCTAACGTAACTATTCCCATGGAAGGCAGGGAGTGAGTAAATAACTGGGAATTGCTTTGCCTGCAGGAGAGAGCTCACTCTGCTGTAAATCCTGGCCTCTGCCAGTTCCCCAGCTTTCCATACAGGAAGGCAGTAAATATTCCATGAGGTATCTGGGGGGTTTCAACCACACATGGTGAGGAAACCACAAATGAGATTGGAAAAAAACCCTGAGGTTGAACCTAAACCCACAGGTTCAAGATAAATAAATGTTTTTGTCTTTTGTTTGCCTTTTGCCTTGAGGAGCTGCCAAGAGCCCTCTCTGCCTCTTCAGTACCAAAGAGAGGCAGTGATCTCCCTTTAATTAAAGCTCAGTGAAATTCCCACCTAAGCAAAGGATTCGAGAACCTGGGGCTTGAAAGGTTTATAATTTCACTTTCAAAACTGGGACAACTGGACATCCAAGCAGTTGTCCAGGAGATGCTCATTTTCCATGGAAAGGGACAGCAGGATGCCACAACTAGTGGTGCTATTTTTAAGGATGGTTAATATCAGTAGTTATTGCAGAATATTCCCAAATGAGACCTGTTTGAGCAAACCTAAATAATGATAAATATTGTAACTTATTGTCACTAGAGACAGACTCATTATTGAGAGATGTTGACTGTGCCAGGCAATTTGGGACACTGAAATCAAGGCAGCTTTCCTGGAATAGCTGGACTTTAAACTGTGCTTTTTATTCCCCTTTAGCAGTAATCCAATTTTTGCAATATATTTCCCTGGTCTGAGGCTCACAAACATGAAAAATTTATATTATTTTTTTAAAAAGTAGTGTAATTTCAGCTGGTTTTGAGTTGGCCAAACAGAAAATTTCTAGTCACAACATATGGAAAGGAGCTTTTAATTAAATATTTACTTTAAAAGTAATAAGAATGTATAAAATACCCCAGAATCTGTGCTTCATACCAGGAACATACTCTCTGCTGGAGGTCAGAGTTAGGACATCTTGGGAAGGCCAAGAAAATTGGGATTGTACAGCCTGGAGAAGAGAAGGCTCTGGAATGACTTTGTTGTGGCTTTCCAGTACATGAAAGGAGCCTTCAAAAAAGATGGAGAGGGACAATTTACAAGGGATGGAGGGACAGAACAAGGGGGAATGGTTCCCACTGCCAAAGGGCAGGTTGGATGGGATTTTGGGAATGGATTTTTGGCTGTGAGGATGGTCAGGCCCTGGCACAGGGTGCCCAGAGAAGCTGTGCTGCCCCTGGATCCCTGGCAGTGTCCAAGGCCAGGCTGGACATTGGGGCTTGGAGCAACCTGGGATAGTGGAAGGTGTCCCTGGGCATGGCAGAGATGGGATAGGATGGGTTTTAAGGTTCCTCCCAGCCCAAACAGGTCTGGGAATCCATGATCTCTCCCCAGTTCCTTCAAAGAATCTGCACCACCATCTCCCTCTTGCTGGAACTGAAGCACTGCCAGAACAGAGGAAGGAATTCTCAGTAAAAAAGCAAGATTTTGTCACTGTCACACACAGATCTTTCCATAGAATCGCTATTTTGAAAGCCACTCTTTAATGTGACTTAGTTAGACTTAAGCAGATGCTTAAAGTTAACCATCTGCTTAATTGCTGATAGGATTAGGATTTAAATAGAGCTCTTGGTTCTTCCCTAACACAGAGCCACTTTCTTTGTGCCTTAATAAAGCACTTAAGGCCATGGCTCATTTTGATGGCTTGATTAGTGCTGGTGACTTCTTTATATGCTTAAAGATAAGACTGTGATCAGTGTTAGATTGCATCTGGATGTTAATTGTGCTGAGCCACTGGCCCAAAGCCATGTTTAGCAGTTGACAGGCATGCAAACAAGGGGAAAGGAAAACAGGGAAAAGGAAACGCCAGGAATCAGCAAAAGGGTGGAATGAATTCCAAACCATCCCAACAGACACATTCCCAGCCCCTCACAGGCACTGGTGGCTGTGCCACATAGAGAGGAGAGCTTTGCTTCTCTGCCCAGACACCTCCAGGCTGGCCAGGCCTAGGTGACAAATGAGCAGCAGGTGAATTTCCATGGCTTTAGAGTGATTTAAAACCAGTTAAGGAGTTCAGTGTATTTATCTCGAGCATGGTGTTGCTTCTATCACCACACATTTCTCACTCCTGAGGCTGGGCAAGCCCTGCTGGGCAAGCTGGGAGTTCACCATCCTCTCCAGAGTCCTGTATCCTCCTGCAAGGACCTGGTGACAGGACAAGGACCAACCCAGTTTTGTTCCAAATAAGAATGTTTTTCCTGGGGTTATGCTTGGAGTGTAGCAGGCAAGGGTTTTAGTTCTCTGCTAATTCATGTCTCTTCAGTCTAAAGGGTCAGAAAAGACAGCCAGACCTTGGTGTTTCCTGAGGGAAAGCAATGAGCAGGGCTTGGACTTCTGTCCTCCCAGTGGATCTGAGCTCCAGCACCCCTAGACTCACTGGAGAGCCCTTCTCACAGAGATTCACCCTCAACTTTTATTTCTCTTCATACTTCGTGGAAGAGGGAAAAACAAGAGGAGGACTTTGTGTTCCCCACCCTTCTCCTTCCTGCCAATACCATGGGGCTAAAAAGCACTGTGTGTTACTTCCAAAGGTATTTGCATAATTATCTCTGCACTGGGGATGTGCAAGAGCTGGCTGTGTTCCACCAAAGATTGCATTTAACTAATCCTGCTTTAGGAACCCAGACTATTTATACCTTCTCAAATCAACCCCATCTTCAGAAATGCCCTTTAAAGGACACGTTTTGTTCTCTCCTGACCATATGTTTTCACTGCAAACATGAGCTGCATGTTCTGAATGTTTTCCCGAAGGTTGCCATCCAGGGCTGCTCCCCCAGCTGCTGTTTGTGCACTGCTGCCTAATGTTAGTCATGCAGCCTGCTCAGCTGTTGGAGTTTTGAGGAAACCAGTCCAGATTTATCCAATTTCCAAGGCAGTGTGAGGTTCTCAGACACAGAGGGGATCCCAGGCACTTGTTGTCAACACCAGCCACATCTGTGCCCCGGGCTTTGCAGAACTTTCTCTCCCAGAAAGGAAGTCCTTGTTCTTTCTCTTCGTCTGGAATTCTTCTTGTCCTTCATCCACTTTTTTCTCCTGATTTATTCTGGAACACGTGAGAAAGGGCAGCAATGGGTTAGCTGCAAGCAAAGAAAAGCAGAATAAACAAAATAGGAAATGCTATGTAGGGATGCTGACCTGCAGCCCCAGGTGAGCTCAGACATTCCCGTTGTGCTGAGGGCACTGTGCTTGCTGCTCTCTGAAACAGAGGCATTGCTGAGGGGATCCCCAGGCAGGATGTGTCTCTTTTCCAAAACCTCCTGCTGCTGAGCCAGCCAGGCTCTGGAAACAGCAGGAAAAGCTGCCCTTTTGACAGACCTCACCTTCCACTGTCCATGAGGAGGAAAAAACATTTCTTCTTCAAGCCAACAGCCTTTCCAAAGGTGCTCCAGAAGGCATCAGCTTCCTTGGAGAGAGAGAGAGTGATTTGATGCTCTGTGTGACCTTTATCTTCACTGCGGTTGTTGCTGTTTTAAAAATATCATTTTAAAGCCAAGATTGGGAAATATTTTTCTTGTGGCTTTGTTTTTCTTCAAGTGCCCTTTTTAGCTGCAGTTTCCTGAAAACAGAAGTTGTATTTTCCTCCTGCCAAGCTCTTCCCTGCAGTTTGCTTTGGCACTTTGGCACTGGGAAGGAGATGGGGAGGAGCTGCAGGGATGTGCTGGGAGGGAGACATATGTTGGTGTGTAGGGAGCTGTGAGTGGGCTTGGTTTCCATGTTCCATCGTGGATACGAGGGCTGTGTGGGAGGAGGAGAATCCACTGTGAATGAGTGTGTGATTTGTGCAGCTTTCCAGCACAGGAGACAGATTTTTGTGAGTGAACTCCAAGCCCTGTTGTACGAGAACATCCTCCTCACACGCCCATTTTTACTCAGATATTGGAGGGAGAAGGATTATTTTCCACCTCTCATCTCAGTGGGCTTTGTTGGCTTTCTAATTTTTTTCTTTATTTTCCTGAGCTGTAACCTCCAGAACTTCAGCAGCCAAGTGTTCCATTGCAGCCAAGGGTTTCCACCTGCAGCTGTACCTTGTGAAGCTGTGTCAGGAGAGGGTTTAGGTTGGATTTTGGGAAAGGTTCTTCCCCCAGAGGGTGCTGGGCACTACCCAGGCTCCCCAGGCAATGGGCACAGCCTGAGGCTGCCAGAGCTCCAGGAGAGTTTGGACAGCTCTGCCAGGGATGCACAGGGTGGCATTGTTGGGGTGTCTGTGCAGGGCTGGGGTTGATCCCTATGGTTCCCTTCCACCTCAGGATGTTTTTCCTGATTCTATGATTCACCTCCCACTTGATTTCTTAGAGTTCATTTGAGCCCTCATTTCCCATAGCCTTAAAATAAGGAATAAACACAACCCAAGCTGGAAAAAAGAGAGGTTCAAAAAGCAGCAAATGACTGAGCTGAAGTCTCCAGTGAAATGTTAACTCACACAGCCTTGAGGTACTCAGTGGATGTTTTTCAAGTAAAATACCTGCCCTGAGCACTGCTGGGACAGGGCAGTGAAGGGTCAGGGCTTGTAGCAGTCCCAAGATGTGAGAAGCACCAAGTGCCACCTGCAGGGGTGGGCAGGGGAAGCACTGGAGTGATGTCCAGCTGACCCTGACTCCTCTTTGGCACTGCCAGGGAGTTCCTGCAGCCAAATCCAGAGTGAAAATCCTGCTGATGAGTCTGCAGTGGCTCCAGGTGGGAGAGACACCAACCTCCTGTGTGACCTTGCTGGGTCAGCACCTCCCAGAGCACCCTGGCAGGCTCTGCTGATGGGGCTGGACAGCAGGGTCTGCTCAGGGACAGGCCTGGGGGAGGCTGAGTTATCAGAGCCTTTCAAAGTCCCTTTGGTTTCTGTCTCACTCAAGTTCCAAACAGCTGGGCATGGTTTTCCAAGGTGTTGAGCTCCAGAGGGCTGCCACAGCCTCAATCATAGAAACACCGAATCGTGGAGTCATTCAGGTTGGAAAATAAAATCCCCAAATTGCACCACCACCCCAGCACCTTGTTCACCACTAAACCATGGCCTCAGTGCCATACGGTTTTACACTTCCAGGGATGGGACTCCACCACTTCCCTGGGCAGCCCCTGCCAATGCCTGACCACCCTTTCTGTGAAGAAATATTCCCAAATGTCCAATCTCAACCTCCCCTGGCCCAGCCTGAGGCTGTTCCCTCTCCTGCTGTCCCTGTTCCCTGGAGCACAGCCTGACCCCCCGGCTGTCCCCTCCTGTCAGGAGCTGTGCAGAGCCACAAGGTCCCCCTGAGCCTCCTTTGCTCCAGGCTGAGCTCCTTTCCCAGCTCCCTCAACTGCTCCTCACCACCAGAGCTGTGCTCCATCCCTGCCCCTCACTGCAGTGGTTAGCAGGGCTGTGATGGAGAGTGACAGACTTGGGGTTCAACTGGGCTGGGGGAGCATTTTCAGTTCTCCTCCTCTTATTGTGTGGCCAGTGATTCTTCCTGCCTCCATTATTTCCCCCCCAGGTAAACCAGGAACTGCTCCAGCTGCCTTTCCTCCCCCACAAAACGGGCAAGATTAATTAGCAGCTGATTTGTGCTTGCAAAATCCTATTAAAAATCCCCTGTGTGCAATGAAAAATCGGACCTGAGTGTTGCAGGGCTGTTCCTCAACAAAACAAAGCAGGGCAGGTGTGAGCACACCTGTTCTGGGGCTCAGGTAAAACCTGGGCTGGCAGCTCCCACTCTACCTGCCACGGGAGTCTGGGAGCTGTTTGTGAGGCTTGGATGGGTGTGGAGGAAAGCCTTCATGGAAAATAACAGTTCCATAATCAGTGCAGGATTTGGATAGCGTGGGATACTAAAGAACAGGGCCATTCACCGCTTAATGAGGATTAAAATAACTCCTGAATAGCTGCCTTATTCCCTGAGCATCCTGTTCAATGAATGAGTCACAGGATTACAGTTGAAAAATAGGTTGGAATGGTAGAACAAAAACCTGACATAATGAATATCAAAAGGAGGGTTTGGGGACAGCCTTTCATTTGGCATTTCCAGCCCTTCTAATGACTGACATGCTGACTCTACCAGCAGCTTAACTCTTGGTTTTGTCTTGCTGGCCCCTTGCCACAGGCCATTTTTGGGGGTCAGTGTGCTTGGGGATGGTCAGGCAGGTGCAGAAACACTCTGCAAGCAGGATGTTCACAGCACAGAAGTATAAAGTAATTAGCTCTTGGCTCGTTTACACCAAAGGCAGCTGGGGTTTAACGATCTATTAGGCTGAATATGCATGTGCTCATCACCTCTGAGTCCTGCCTGGGCACACCCGGCTCAGGAGGGACCCTGAGCTTCACTGCCCCATTGCTGGGCTGCACTTTGCCCCTCTCACTGCTCAGATTCATGGGGAAAGGGCTGGTGCTGATGGCCTGCTGCCCTTCCCTGCTGCCCTTCCCTGCTGCCCTTCCCTGCTGCCCTTCCCTGCTGCCCTTCCCTGCTGCCCTTCCCTGCTGCCCTTCCCTGCTGCCCTTCCCTGCTCCCCTTCCCTGCTGCCCTTCCCTGCTCCCCTTCCCTGCTGCCCTTCCCTCTCCCCCTCTGCTTGACCATTCCCGCCAGCAGCTGAAGGACGTTTGCTCAAGGCTTCCCCTCCGGAATACAAATTGTGAACAGGAAATGCCAGAGGGGGCAGGTGGGTGAGAAATGAGGAGCTTTGTGCTGAAGGTATTTCCATCCTCCTCAGCAGGTTTTGGGCTGCTTTCCTCCCTGCCTCTGGGCTTTGCATTTCCCTCACTTCCTAAAGCCTCGAGTGATTGGGAGGATCAGCCCTGGAAAAGGATTTTTCTCTTCATTGGAAAGAAATTTCTAATGAATTCTAAAATTCTCTTAATTCTCTTCATTTTTGCATATATCAAGGAGGTATCTTGTCATCAGAACAACAACTGCATGTTCCATCCTGCTCTGGAAATCTCAGCTGGGGAATAGGGCTGGGATGGGCAAGTGCTGAGGCTGTGGGAAAGACCAGAGGGGCAGAAGGCAAAGAACTGTTTTTCATGAAATCATTTAGGTTAGAAAAGGCCTCTAAGTGTCCAACCACTGCTCCATGTCCCCAAGTGCTCCATGTCCCCAAGTGCCACATCCACCTGTCTGTTAAATCCCTCCAGGGATGGGAACCACACCACTGCCCTGGGTGCCTTCAAGGCTCCTTTTTAGGGCATTTCTTTTGTCCTGTTGCCTATAGATTCCAGAGCAGTTCCTAGTGCTTTCATAAATACTGTAAAATGAATGCAAAATATTGCATCACTGTCAGAATGATCATATATCTGTAATAGAGTTACAGATATATCTGTAATTCAGTTGGCATATATTTAAAATATCCTTGCTTTGCAGTTTTTATAAGGAACTTTATTAGGAAAGACAGGCTGGAAAATAGAGCATTTCCTTTTCATATTCTGACACCTGATTTTTGTTCCATTATAGAACACAATAAATCAAGTTTTTATTACTAATATTCCCATACGAAATACCTGAGACTGAAACAAATAGGCTCTGGAGAAGACTAAAACCAAGTACCAAAGGAAAGGTTAAATCTGTGCAAAAAGGTTGATCTCTTAAGAGGATTTCCTCACTAGGAAGTGCAATGGGAACTCTTTGGGGTCTAGTTACAGTGTTCTTTAAGAGTTGCTCAGAGTTTTGCACCTTGGTGCAGACAATTCAGGTGGCCACTGTGGTTTCACCCCAGCTCAGCCCCACACAGCCAACAGGATGCAGGGGAGAATGGGAAGGGTAAAAGTGAGAAAACTTGTGGATAAAGAAAGTTTAATAAAAGAAATTAACAAATGAATTGTAATAAATTGAAAAGGAAAATAATGAAGAGAGGGCAATAAAACCCAAATGAAAGCAGTTGCTCATCACCAACCAGCAGATGCCCAGCCAGCCCCAGCACAGCCTCTCCTCCATCTCCTCCCTGCTTTTGCTGCTGAACAAAATGACCTCCTATTGCCAAGCACTGCAAGGAGCTGCCCAGGACAGTGGTGGAGCCACCAGCCCTGGAAGTGTTCAGAACTGTGTGGATGTGGCACTTGGGGACAAGGCTCAGTGGTGAGCACGGTGGTGAGGCTGGGCTGGTGGTTGGACTTGATGACCCTAAAGGTGTTTTCCAGCCTTAACGGTGGTGTGATTCCATGGGGTCAGTGGGGTCAGCTGGGACAGCTCCCCAGGCAATGGGCACAGCCTGAGGCTGCCAGAGCTCCAGGAGTGTTTGGACAGCACTGCCAGGGATGCACAGGGTGGGGTTGCTGGGGTGTCTGTGCAGGGCCAAGAGTTGGACGGAGTGATCCCTGTGGATCCTTTCCACTCAGGATATTCTGGGATTCTTTTCCAAAACACATGTGTCTTCTCTTCAAAACATCAGGAATCCATAGAGAGATCCTCCCTCTCCATCTTCAAACACAGGCTGGGGACAATAAGGACAGAAGCTCTTGGGGAAGTTTAGGAGATCCTGAGCCCCTGTGGTGCAGCTGCCTGAGCCCTCAGCCCAGGCACAGCAGAGTCCCTTCTCCCTGCAGGACACACCCCCTCCACCGTGCTGGGCTGCCAGGCCACCTGAGTGTCACCTCGTGTGACACAGAGAAGTGTGAGGCAGCAACAGGGACAGGAGAGACAGCAGGGAGTTGGTGGTGCACAGGCTCAGCTGCTCCCTCAGTGCTGAATGTGGGAGATTTCTCCTTTTCAGGGTGCAAGGTGTCCCTGCCACCAGCAGGGTTGGGCTGCTGGGATCAGGGTTGGTCACTGCACTGTGCACCTTCAGCCGTGTCCCCAGGGCCTGTGGGACAGCTGGCCAGGCAGGGACGTGGGCAGGGCAGGGGCTGGGGCTGCCCTGTCCCTCAGCCCAGCCTACCTTTGGGTGGTTTCCCTGCACCCTGAGCTAACAGAGGCACTCCAGGGGCACAGAGAGCCCTGGGACACTGCTGGGACAGGTTGGTGTCTGCAGCAGAAGTGCCACCCCAGCATGGCAGCAAGGCCATCTCAGGCAGACATTTGTCCCTTAGTGCTCCTCAGCACCTGCAGGCTTCTCTTTCTTCCTCCAACAGCACCTCTCCTCCTCCTTCTTTCAGTGTCCCCATCACCTCCCCATCCCCACGTGGGTGAAGAGTTTATTTCCCAAAGCAGTGGTTACTGAGTTCAGAAATAACCACAGATGTGACTGTGTGGGATGCAGCATTTTGTCCTGTCCTTTTCATGTGGCCTCATTTACTTTGGAGAAAACCTAAAGCCCTTAAAACCCTTCTCTGGGCACGTGTCTCCCCTGTTTGCAAAGGATTGGGAGCACTGGTTTGCTTTTTTCCACTGAAACATCTCATTCTTTCTGCTGGTTATTTTATCTGATTGCTACTCCAGCTGCTCTCAGAAATTTCCTATTGTGGTCTGGCAATTCAGAGCCCTGCGGATCCTTTCTTTCCCTAGTGGAGTTTCCTGGTAAATAGCTTTGAACTGAGATCCTTGTCTCAACAATAGATAAGCTTCTGCCTAACTGGCACTTCACAATTAACAGCATTATCTTGTTAAACCTGAAGAGGTGTAGGAAGGCTCAGCCATCATTTTAAAGCATTTTATTGCTTGGAAAGTGTTTACAAAGGGCTACAGAAGTGGTAAATGAAGCCCCGTGCTGCATTCAGATGCTTGATTAGCTCAGCCACATCAAAATGCCAATAATTCAGGTTCTGCCTGCGTTGGATGTCATTGCTTCAGCAGTAGCCTCAAAACACCTGAGTTTTAGAGAGGAAATAAAAAAGGGAAAGGAAGGGGAAAGGGAAGGGGAGGAAAGGGAAGGAAAGGAAAGGAAAGGAAAGGAAAGGAAAGGGAAGAGGAAAGGAAAGGAAAGGAAAGGAAAGGAAAGGAAAGGAAAGGAAAGGAAAGGAAAGGAAAGGAAAGGAAAGGAAAGGAAAGGAAAGGAAAGGAAAGGAAAGGAAAGGAAAGGAAAGGAAAGGAAAGGAAAGGAAAGGATAGGATTTGGGGTGAAATGAGAAGTTGCTCAAAATCAGACGATGGTTCCTATTCAGGTGCAGCTGTCCTCAGTGAAGACCCAATTTCCCCCAGGAGCGAGGCTGTGGGGATAAGTGACCCGTGAGTGTTTGCAGGAGAGACAAACCTCTGCTGTTTCCCTTCTGGAACAATTGTTGTGCTTGGCTTGTGTCCATTCCTGTTCCGAACGCCGGCATTTCACACCTCGAGTGTTCCCATCCCTGTGTCCCCCTTCACCTGCCAGCTCCTGCAGCGTGTGAGCAACACCAGCCAGGAACAGCACCCACAGCTCGGGGCTTTGGGTGTTTCCCGCAGCTCGGTCTGTACATGAGCTTTGCTGGAGCCAGGCTGGTGCTCTCCTTAGCGTGACTGCAGCCACGTCTGGCTGGAGCCCAGAGGGATGGGCAGAGGAACCACAGGCTCCTCGGAAAGCTTGTGGAAGGATGGAGACCTCCTGGGGAAATGCATCACTTCCCAAGGCTGGCGGGAGGGAGGGAAGTGTCTGTCGAGCAATTTAGTCATGCTCAATGAACTCATCAGCTGCAAATGTCAAGGAGAGGTCATCGAGACATGCAGCAGGCTCATTGCTCACTACCTGGTTTGCGACCTCAAAAATAGATCGAGTAACTTATAAATAAGGTAATAAATGGGGGGTAAAATAATGGCTGGGATCCGTGCTGGGTGCAGGTCGAAGATGAGGGAGCGATGCGCCCTTGTGGCAAAGGAGATGGCAGCATCCCGGGATGCACCCCGGGAATGGGAATGGGAATGGGAATGGGGCCGGTGGGTCATGAGGGGATCCTGTGCATCCAGCAGCTCTGCGACCAACATCTGCAGTGCTGGTGATGCCTTAAAGCTGGTAAAGATATCAGGCAGACACAGCAGTATGGGGAAAAGGGTATTACCTGGGTTTTAATAGGTTCCTGGTTGCACACTCGTCAAAGGTGGAAACACACCGAGGAGCACTCTGTATACAATTTTATGGACCTTGCCAATTAGCATATCTACCGAAAATCCTCCAATCAGAAACTTAACAAATGAAGTTATTGTTCTCCTATTCTAATTACTCTCCCCCAAGTGAGACTACTGCCTAGTTTACAAAAACATATTTCAGAGAGGAGGCCCTGTCCAAGGTTGGAGCCTCTAGTTTTGAGATAGTTATGAATGTTTCATCTTCACCCCAGAGATTCCCCAAACTAAGCTAAATATCAGACTATGAGAGTTATAAACGTGTGGGGCTAAGGTACAAGGAGTGTTTGTGAAGGGTACAAGGAGAGGGAAAGGGTATAAAAATGTATAAAAAGGGTATAAAAAGAAAGGACAAAAAGCCATCAGGCATCACTGGGAGCAGGGACAGCATCAGGACAGCAGAGCCACAGCCAGGGTGGAGCAGGTCCAGCAAAGGGCCAGGAGGATGGGGAAGGGACTGGAGAGTGGGGGAGGCTGGGTTGGGGCTTCTCAGGCTGGGGAAGAGGAGGCTCAGGGGGATCTGGGCAGTGCCTGGGATTGACTGACTGCGGGGTGACAAAGCAGGTGGAGCCATCCCTCCCCAGGGCTGCCCAGGGCAAGAGGCAAAGAGCACAAACCATGATGCACAAACCCCACCTCAGCACCAGAAAAACCTCCCTTCTTGTGAGAGTGGTTGGACGCTGGAAAAGCATTTGGAGAGAGGATACAGTGTCCATCCTCAGAGCCCATGGAGTCACAGTCACCACTGTTCAGCTTGAAAAGACCTTTAAGCTCATCAGGTCCAACCACCAACCCAGCAGCAGCTCCACGTTCACTAAACCATGACCTCAAGTGCCAAATCCACACATTTTTTGAACACTTCCAGGGATGGGGACTCCAAACCTCCCTGGGCAGCTCCTGCTAAGGCCTGGCCACCCTTTCCATGGAGAAATTCCTGCTGATGTCCACCCTGTCCCCTCCTGTCAGGAGCTGTGCAGAGCCACAAGGTCCCCCTGAGCCTCCTTTGCTCCTGGCTGTCCTTGGGGATATTCCAAACCCTAATGAAAATGGTGCTGATCACCCATTCCAGCTGCCCCTGCTTTGGGCAGAGGTGGACTAGGAGGTCTCCAGAGTTCCCTGCAGCCTCAGGATTCTGGGATTTTTGAACCTGACAGCAGAAAACCAAAACCAGCCATAAGAGAGAAACAGGGCAACCAAAGGATTTTAGGATTTTTGCAACAAAAATCCGAAAATTTCTTCACAGAAGATCCTGCCCCAGAGCCATGTTTGGCAGCTCAAGCATCTCATTGCCAGAAGGATCAAACCCCATTCTAACAGTGATATTCAAACTACACTTCTGCCTAACAATGCCATGGATCAAAGCTGAGGAATTCTGCACATGCAGAATTCCCCCACAGCTTTCCAGAGGCATGGAATAGTCAGATTATCTAAGAGAAATGTCAAGTTGATGATTGGCAAACCTCATGGCCTAGAAATATCTACACACAGGAGAGCTTTCTAATAATAAATTGTTTTCTTAGTCTCACCATTAAAAAAAAAAAAAAAGAAAAGAAAAAAAATATTTACAGATGAAGTATTTTTTGAATTTTGGTGACAAAGACTGAAATCACTGCAGTTATTTCTAAAGATATGTTATTTCTGAGGTTAACCATCACATATTGCTTTTTAAAATTCTCACTGAAAAGGTCTCTGTGAATCCAGAAACAATTAAAAGCTAATGTAGGTACTAACGAGCTGGGGTATGCATCGTGCTTACTGGGAACTGGGTGAAAATGAACCCATCTGGTCCCACATCTCCAAATATCCCTCCAGACAATGACAGGGATTCAGGAATATCCAGTTTCTTATTTGTCTCACCCATCCTCTAGTCCAGTTTTCACATTACTGAAATTTGACTGCATGGAGGAACAGAAACTGAAGCAGAGTCACAAAATGAGTTCCTGCAGGATTTGTCCTTGCTGAAAGCAACCAAGAGTGGAGGATCCAAATGAAAATTCAAATTTAGGAAACCTGTAGGTCACTTGTTCAAGGGCACTTAAGGCATCCCTGTGGACCTGGACTCCTCTCAAGGTTTGCTCATCTCATGCTAGCAGCCAGGATAAAATCCTTTCATTTCTCCATCTGTCTGGGATATAAGGAGTGCCTGGTCTCTGGATGGAGCAGGAAGCAGGTGAAGATGCCCAGTTTGTTGTTACCTGAATAAATAAACCCTGATTTTAATCCTGGTTGCACCCAGACACTCCCCACACTCTGCAGGGAGAGCAGCTCCACCTGAGATAAGCTCAGAAACAAATCATGGCAACTTAACCTTATTTTGATTTTTTTACTGTATTTTATGGCCAGGGAGGAATAATTCTTATTCAGGATCGTGACCTCAGCAAGATTTCCAGCAGTTTTGAGGAAAGCAACGTGAGATTAATTGGAGAAGCAGGTTGTTAATGAAGCTGTCTGGGGTAGAGGCCAGGAGGGCTGAGTGACCATGCAGGGATCAAACATCAGGGGAAGGATGGACTGATGTGGTTCTGGATTTGGTCTCTTTGTTCCTGGTGGAAAAGGAATTTGCTTATTAAATTTGCAGGTGATATGAAGCTTGCATGGCCATAAGTCTATTAGAGAACAGGATTAGAATTTAAAATGTTCTTGACAAATTGGATAAATAGCCTGAAAATAAATTGATTAAATGGAGAAAAATGAGATGCCTCAGGCTGAAGCAGGAATACTAAAAAGCCTTGTCTGTGTTGGAGAACAATTGGAGAGTTCCATGGAAAAGCAATAAAGGATCACAAAATTTACATGAACCAGGAAAAGAAAAATGTCACAAGTTTGTGTGAAAAGGGAAGCTGACCTGGGACAATCCAGGCACTCACTCTGTCCTGTTAGAGCTCTCAGAAACACACCCCAGACTTGAGAAGGATCTGGGTCAGCTGGAGCACAGGGTGCTGGAATGACAGGAATCCAAGGCAAAGCAGGTTTTCCAGGGAAACATAACAGAAATGGTGTTAGCATGAAGGATAAAGCCAAAGGAGCACACTGCAACAGTGTTGTCATAAACAGCTGGGGCAGAAATAAGGGAAATTCTCTCCATGTCCATGGAGTGTAGGAAAGAAGGAACTGGTCTGAAAAGTAGAAGGAAAGACCCAGTGAAACAGATCTTGGGAGGAAGTGAGATATCCATGAAAGGTTTAGGACTAGCAGAGTAGACATTGGAGTAGCCCCCTGCACCAGCAGAGCAGGACAGGAAAGATTGCTAGAGATCTCCTCTCCTCTGTGCTGTAAAGATCTGTACAAGGAGCTCACTCCTTACTGGAGTGTGTGTGGAAACTAAAGGCCATGGAGGTTTATCAGGAGTCCTTTATCTGATTATTTCATTACAGTGAGAAGGAGACAGAGTTGTTTTCCACCCCAAAGGGCATTGCCAGCCCCAATTCCAGCAGTGTCTCTGCTGTGTGTTGTGTCCCCTGCCCTGGGAGCATCAGTCTCAGGATTCCCACTGCAATGCTCCTGAGGTTGATCCATCATCAGTCTCAGGATTCCCACTTCCTGGGGAGGGATGCACAGTTTAACCCTGCCAAGCCACACCTTTGATTCCTGTCTGCACTCACACAGAGCCTGGTGCTTGTGGTCACAGTGGGACACTCTGGGTTTGGGTGGTTGGGTCTCACAGCCTGAAAACCTCCAAAGCTCCACAGCTCCTGCCAGGATGGGGCTGGAGCAGTGGGATGGGGTGTGTGGGGCCCCAGCAGCCCCAGGAACACCATGGGGTTCTGTGGGCCCAGCTGGGTGTGCTCTGTCTGGACCTGTCTCTTACCTTTGCAGAGAACCCTCATTTGCAGGCTCAGCAGAAGGGGAGCAGATTCCCATTATCGTGTTCTCCTTGCATCTGGAATTTTAAGTGAACTGCATAACAGAATCTTCTGCTTTCTTAAGCATTTCCTTCTCCTTTCTTTAATCATGCTGAGATTTCCTGTGATACTGCGAGCTGTAATTATCATCTGCAGATCAGTGGCAATGCTAAGCTGGTTCTTAAAGGGATTCTTTTTTTCTGTGAATTTCAGATGACCAAGAACAAAATTATAATCACCTGATACTAAACAGTGCCACCCAGACACCTACACATGGTAAGAGAAAGCGAAGAGCAAAATTACACACGTTGTAACTTTCCTCTGCCAGCCAGTAAGGTTTACTGGCACCAAAGTGTGTTTAATGTTAATGGAAATATTCCTCTGGTGATGCTGCATGGCTGATGGTTTCCATTAACATTAAACACAGGACCATATTTTCAATAGTGTGCACAGTGAAATATGGCCCAGTCTTTTCTAACTGTGCTGATCATCCTTGTGTGTAATTCCAAGATATTCCTTTATTTCCCACTTTGTTTCCCCCATCTCGTCCCAGCCTGGAGATGTTTCTGTACTTCCTCCATGGCCAGAATGCTGTCCCTCTCTGCTCAGCCCTGTCCCCCAACCCTTCTGTCCCCTCCTGTGGGTTTCCCTGGCCCCAGAGCAGCACTGGAGCCTGGGCTGTGTCCAACCTCCCTCAGAGCCACCACAGACCAGTCCAACCCAGCAGCTCCCAGCTCCATCCAACCCCAGGCCAATCCCTGCACCCAAAGCCGTGGGCTCTGTGCAATCAGACCAACCTCTGATTGATCCCTCAGGTCCCTTCTGCTTTCTTCCCTCTTCTGCTGCTGCCTTGCCTTGGTCTTGTCTGTGTTCTTCCCTTGCCTTTGGAATGTGATCCATTCCTCCAGTGTTTGCAGCTGGAACCTTCCTCCTCAGCAAATCTCAAACACTTCAGGCAGCACTGAATCTCTGTATTTGCTACTCTTTTTGTCCTGGTGTTTGCTTTGAACTCCAAAATCTCATCCTGACTATTGTGGAGCAGATTTATTGCAAGTTGTGTTCATGTATAGAGATCTCCCTGCTGCTAAGGAGAGTGAGAGAACAATTGCCCTTGGAAAGATCACCTAAAACTTTTGGGGTTTCTCCCTCCTAGAGGAGTCAGGCAGCTCTTCAGCCTGCAAGTTGCTTCCAGTGGTAAGACTGTGTTATTAGGGCTTCATTTTCTGTCTTCCAAAAACTCCAGAAGGAACAGTGTCAGCTTTAAACTCAGCAGTATCCATTGAGCCTGAACTGACAGTCTCCAATGTTCCTCAGACTACTTATTCTGTTTACTTTTTTACCTTCCTGAGGAAATAAAAAGAAAAAAAAAAAAGATAGAAAAAGTGGAGAAAGAGGGTTGAAAGTGTTGTCATCTCCTTGGTCTTGACACTTCTTCTCAAAAGCCAGCCCATGCTGAGTTCTGAGCTGCCCTTAGCCTGTGTCTGCCCAGGAGACTTGATGCAGCTCCACCATCAGGTTCCCATTGCATCCAAGAACTCAAGGGAATGGGCTAAAACAATTCAACTTCCCCCTGGCCCTAACAGATGCTTTGTTATGTACTTAAGAGACAAAAAACCAAAGGCATATACACTCATAATCTTGGATTCCTTGTGCTTCCTGTGTCTTAATAATTTGGTTGTTCTGAGTGACTTGGATGAGCTGACTACAAATAACTGTGTGATTCAGAGGCATCTTTTCCCTGAGTTTTCCATCTGGTCACGGATGCTTTGTTCCTTATATTCATGTGTGCTGTTGTTGGTGAGCCATTGCTTGGCAAGCCTGAAAAGATATTTGGACCTTTCAAGCAAGACATCAAAAAAGCTTGCAGGATTCAGAATTCCTGCTGCAATTGTGACCAAGCCCAGCAGCACCTCAGGTTTAATTCAATTCCCTTCCTGTCTGGGAAGAGATGCTCTCCATGGGTGTGAAGGGTGAGCTGTTGAATGCTGGAATTCCTGTCAGGATGAGAGCTCAGCTGCTGTGGGCTGGACATGCCTCTCCTTTCTCCCACCACCACAGGAACTTCTCAGTCTTTTGCCTTCACCTGTAACTCCCTGAGTCTCCAAGCTCTCTCCCTCTTGGGACTGGGCAGCAGAGGATTCCCACACCAGCTGAGGAGCCTGGGGCTCTGCAGGAGAGCTCCTGGTGGGGAAGGAAGGAAAGCCAAGTTTCTTTTCCTCTTCCTGCACTGGCTGGGCCTTGGGAAAAGCAGAGCCAAATGCACCAACCCGTGGGTTTTCCCAAAGGTCTTGGGAATCACAGCAGGATCTCAGCATCTGGCAGTGATCCAGATGTGCAGTGGGACAGCCATCCCCTCTTTTGGGAACCATAACAGGATCTCAGTGTGCAGGAACGATCCAGATGTGCAATGGGGCAGCTGTTCTGCCAAACAGCATTCTGGGAGCATCCTGCTGCATCCCTGACAGGGCCAGTGCTCGGCTGAGAAAGGCAGAGGGTGGCCAACATCTGTTTCCACAGCAGATTCTCTCCAGCTCCTTATGTCCTGCTGCCTTCAGTTGCCACAAAGAAACAAATTCCAGGGGATAAGGACAATCCATCCCACAAGGAATGAGGAAAACAAAGAAAAAAGCAGATTTGACCTTAGGTGTTGGGGCTGTTCTGCTCCAACTGCAGGTTCCCAGCTAAAGCCCTGGGTCTCTGGTTTAACCTGGCACAGGGTGCCACTCTTGGGGCACAACCTCTGAGTGCCAATTCTCTGCCCACCACAGAGCTGGCATTGCCCTGAGCTCTTCCCATGCAGGAAGGAATGAGCACTAATGAAGGTGGGCTCAGGTTTGATCTGTGCTGCCAGGCTGCTCTCACCTCGTTAGCACAGCGCTCTTCCCAGCTCTGTCAGCACAGGCTGAGGGCAAATCTCCCTTTCCTCCCTGCCTGGCTGGCACAGAGGGCTGGAATGTGTGCTGGGAAATGTGAATGGTGGGGAAGACAATTCCCAGCGGGATCAGAAGTGACCACAGGCAGGTGAGTCAAAGGAAGTGTCCAAGGCCAGGTTGGATGAGGCTTGGAGTCCCTGGAAGGTGTTCCTGCCCATGGCAGGGTGGCACTGGATGAGCTTTAGGGTTCCTTCCAACCCAACCCATCCTGGGACTCCACAGTTCCATGACTCTCCCAACCCAGGATTTTAATTCTGCTGTTGTTGAGGGCTCTGAATTAACCACTGTGACTTTGAGCACCCTACATCTTCCAGAAATCCCTGGATTTTTTTTTTTTTTTTTTCTGCTGTACTGTTCCTGCCCCTAATTCCCTCCCAGGACACCAAATGTCCCAATACAGAAATACCTACAGTCCTTTAGAAACCTCAGCCTGAATTCTGCTTTCCTGCCAGACTTCAGACCCCAGTTCCACTGAAATCAGAATTTTCATGTGCGTTTCCTTAACTCTAGACTTTATTTCTACCTCAGCTGCAGATTTGAGCTGCAAATGAAGAACTCTACAGCACTTTTAGGAAATGTAGTGATTTGTATGTAAAATGTGAGTGGGAGGGAGCAAGTATTAGGCTCTAAGCACAACCAAGTTTTACATATGAAATGCAGCTAAATCTTTTGATACATTAATTTATCTTGCTTAGATATTCAGGCTTCACACAAAATAAGCACATAAAATGATTTTCCCATAAAAACATTAAAATGTGAAGGAAAAAAACCAAGCTGGGGGCACAAAAGAGAACTGAGCATCAGCTATAACAGAAATACACATTGACTGCCTGGGCTCAGTTTCTGTACAGCTTATTGCTTTATTTTTTACTGCTACTGAAGTTTCATCTCATTATATTTAGTGCATATATAATTATCCTAACCTAAAGAGTACCTAATAAACTTTTTTTTTTGCATCTTTATAAATACCAAGCGCATTTCCAAATAATATGGTTAGAAGGAAGTTCATACCACGATTTTTATGTCAGTTAATTGCATTCGACAATCATCTCAAGAAATACTTGGTAAACCACCACAAGCAGCCAATTACTTCAAGATTTTAATTTGGCCAAGTGCTTTTCCACAGATGATGCCTGAGATGGCTCTGATGGAGGCAAATTTCATTTTATAGCTGTACTTGTGTGAACTTCTATCAGATTCCTCTATGTATACTCATGAACATTTGTGTCTTTTTTATATTCCTTTCCTTTCCTTTCCTTTCCTTTCCTTTCCTTTCCTTTCCTTTCCTTTCCTTTCCTTTCCTTTCCTTTCCTTTCCTTTCCTTTCCTTTCCTTTCCTTTCCTTTCCTTTCCTTTCCTTTCCTTTCCTTTCCTTTCCTTTCCTTTCCTTTCCTTTCCTTTCCTTTCCTTTCCTTTCCTTTCCTTTCCTTTCCTTTCCTTTCCTTTCCTTTCCTTTCCTTTCCTTTCCTCCTCTTCCTCTGTTCCTCCCTCCCTCCCTCCCTCCCTCTTTTCTTCTCTTTATTCTCTTCTCATTTTCCTTTTTTTTTTTCTTTTCCTTCCTTCTTTTCCTCCTTCTTTCTCTTTTCTTCATTTCAAAAATCCAGGGCATCTTCCTTCCCACACACTAATAGGGCTTTGGGGGATATATTGCTGAAAAAATCCTTGCATCAATTTTCTAACATCAGACCAGAAGCTTCAATTTGGGGCAATCCCAGAAGATATGAAAATGATTCCCTATTCTGTCACATCTCCTCCAGCAATTTGTTGAGAGTTTTGTGTCTATTGTGTTTAAGACACTGTTTACAAAATCACAACAATTAAGGACTGTTTAAATTAGCTTTATCCCCAGCAGAAATATATGGGGGAAAATGAGGAGCTAATCAGATGTGCAGCACATAACCTCCAGAACAAATATGTGATGTGCTGACCTCCTGCAGGGCAGCAGGGCTGGAATGGCAGTGGGAAGGAGAGGATCCAGGTGTGGCAGGACACAGCAGCAGCTCCTTGTGCATCCCTGCTGCCCTTTGGGGTGCCAGGCACTGAGCCCTGCTCTGCCCAGCAGCTCTGACAGCACCATGCACAGATTGCTGCTGTGCAAAACAGCTTCAGCTCCGGAATCAGAGCTCACTGGAGTGAAATTGCTGGAGAATGAGGGCCACATCCACAGCCACATCCACCTGCTGTGCCCTGAGAGCTCACTGGCCACCACGTCCCACAGTGCAGAGCCACCCTCTGGGCTGGGGCTGCTGGTGTGTTGGAGCTGTGGTTGGGCTGAGGGAGGTTGGAGTCACCCCTGATGACATGTGTGCTGCTCTTCCTTTAGTGACAGTCATGGAAACCTGGCATGGTGTGGCTGGAAGGGACCTTAAAGCCATTGAGGTCCAGCCAGACCACAAGCTGTGGCTGCCCCTGGATCCCTGGAAGTGTCCAAGGCCAGGCTGGACACTGGGGCTTGGACCAACCTGGGACAGTGGGAGGTGTCCCTGCCATGGCAGAGGTGGGACTGAGTGGTCTTTATGATCCAAACCAAACCAGACCATTCCATGACTGTGTGACTTCCCCTTTGGAATCAGCTCCCTCTCTCTGCACTGAGGAGCTCTGGGCATGAGGGCCTTGCAGAGGTGGAAGGAGTCAGCAGTTTGCAAGGTCTCAAACCCAGCAAGAACAGCCCCAGCTCTGCACAGCCCTGGTGTTGGCAGCTCTGGGGTCACAGCCAGCCGCTGAGTTCTGCATCCTCAGGCAAAGGCAGCAAACTCCAGGAGAATGAGCAGAGCCTTTGCTCCAATTGCTCAGGGAAATTCTCATTTCTGAGTTCTCCCTTTCACTGTTGCTCCTCTCAGCCTGGCTGTGGGGTGGAGCTGCAATGCCCAGGGAAGCACTCTGTGTACTCAGGAGCATTTCCATGCCAATCCCGCAGGTGACAGCATTCAGGGATATCATCACTGTCAGACCCAAGGACATCACCCTGCAGGCTGTGGTTCATCCTTTGCACCTTCCTCCTTCAGGCTGCTGCTCAGTTCTCAGCCAGGAGCCCTGAAAGACCCAATCCTAGACCCATCCTGATAGGCAGAGAGGTTTTCTCACTGGCTGAATTTCAAATCCTCCATCTCCAGCTCTTGTAAATGAGGGCAGCTACTCACTGGAGAGCTCTGATTTACACCACAGAGGATCTGACCTGGAAATGTAGAAACCTCCTAGAGATTAGTCATGAGAAATGCAAAGGACTATTAATAACAGTGTTTGTAACATGAAAAACAGAAGTGTGAAAACACAAACACTGAAGATATATGTTATAAATTTTAATCTGAGTCTGTGAACATCAGTTCTTTGCCTGCTCTGACAGTGTGTCACTTCAGGATGGCCTGGGAGGTCTGAGTGCTGGCACAGAAGGCTCCAGAACGTCATCAGTGCCACCAGATCTTCCCGAGGAGTGAGGCCCTTTGTGAGAACTTGCGTCAGAACCCAGGACTTTGCGTCTGAGCCTTCAGAGGGCTGAGCAGAAGGCAGTGCTGGGGGAGCAGGGAGTGCTTTGACAGAGGGCTGGAGCTGTGCTGAGCTGAAGCTGAGCAGCAGAAGGCTGGGTTGTAGCAGCTTCTCCTAGGTGACATTGTTTGCTTTCTCTGGGTGAATGTTTTAAAAGGCATCTGTTGAAATGTCTTGCAGAATTCGCACAACATATGTGCAGACTCAAATTCAGATCTGCAGCACATCCCTTTTGCCACTTGAGCTTTGTTCAAAACTTTGCCATCAGTTCACTTTTTTTTTTTTTTTTTTTTTTTTTTTTTTGCATTGGGTATCATCTGCTCCTGTCCTTGAACATGAAAGGTTTTGTGCCTCATGTAAACACACTTTGAAACTGTCTTCCAACAACATGGGCAGAGCAAGATGTGACAAGAAGACTTCAGGTCTAATCTCCACAGCTCTAGAAATCCCAAGACTTCTTCTGAGCCCCGAGCTCACAGGAAGTTTGCAAAAAGCACTGGCAGAGAAAGCTTCAGCTTTCAGCACTGGCAGAGAAAGCTTCTTCCTCAGCTCAGAGGGACTTAGTTTCCCTCTTACATTAAGTAGCTGAGGGCCTGAGTCCAGCAGAGCAGTGAATCCTTGTGTCCACCTTCACTGCAATCCCCCAGGCACAGCAGCACTGCAGGACTCACACCCTCGTGGGTGCCACGCCAAAGCCAGGCCATTTTGCTGCTGGGATGAGGATGGAGCAGGAGCACAGACAGTGCTCCCTGCCCTCCTCCAGGGCAGCCCCTTCCCCAGCCTCAGTGCAAGGCTGTGAGCAGAGCAGGAGCCTCTCAGAGCCTGGCTGAGGGATCCTCTGCTTCCCACAGAAATACAGCAGGGTTGGGAGTGCCCTGACAGTTCTGGCTCGTGAAGGAGAAGAAATGCACCCACCTTGCCTGGTAGGGCTCCAGGAGGAGAGACAAGAGCTCCACAGAGTTTCTGCTCCCTTCCTGAGCTCCTTGTGCCAGCCTGGTGAGTTCTGGGCTGTGCCAGGGCTGGAGCATCCCTGCCCAGAGTGCTGTGCCACCCCTGCTGCCTGGAAGGTGAGGAAATGCTGCAGAGCTGAGCCCTCTCCTGCTGAATCAATCAGAGACATCGGCAGAATTTTAAAACATTGCACTGGCTGTACCAAGGTGGGGTTGTTCCAAGTCTGTAGCAAAGGGAATTTAGAGCCCAAGAGAAATGGCATTGCTGGGTGAGGTTCCCATGGCTGCTGTGTGTTCTCTGTGCTGGGTGAGCTCCACCTCCTGCCTTTTGCTCTGCAAATTGCTGTGCCAGAGTGGATGGTGTGTCAGAGGGGCACAAAATGGCACAGAGCTGCAGGATGGTGGTGAGGAAAATGAGGGATAACGCTGGCTTTCAAAGGTAATCCCAATAACCATGGACAGAGCTTATTTTCCAGTGGTCATCTCCAGCTGCCTGGCATGTAGAGCTGGACTGGGATGAGTGGGAATGCTGGGGAACACAGCAGGGTGCAACCTTAGCTACCTTGCAGGGAATGGGAGACCTTTTTATTTACATCCTGATTATTGATTATGCCCTGCAGCTCCCATAGGAGCCACAAACACCACAAACAAAGAGGAGAGAGACCAGAGACAAGCATGACTCAAATATATTGCAGGAGTGAAAACCTGCTGAGAAACATGTGCTGAACTGGCCTCAGAATATAAATTGCACAAGATATTTCTCCTTACTAGAGTGCCTCAGTTCTCTGATCTCCCCCTCAAACTACATTATGCAAAAGACATCTGAAATTAGCTTTGGTCATTTCAGTTTATCCCTTATTTTGCTGAATGATGGGCAGTGGATTTCAAGGTGACTTCTCATTTGCCAAAATCATTACGGTCTGCTCCTGACAGACTGGATGGAAAAAGCAGTAAGGAGATGAAGTGATTCTGCACCAGCCCATCAGATAAATGTGTGGCACCTAATTTCACACACCTCATGCAAGCAGTCAATTAATGCTCCTGCTTTGGCACCGAGCACAAGCTCCATACATATGACTGGGCTTACTGCAGCATGTCCAAACCTCCATGAAAATGGAGATTAGCTACAGGTTCTGGCTGAGGAATTTGCAAAGAGATGTTACCCCAGGGTCCTTGCCACACAAGCACGAGTAGGAGTAGGAACATGGTTTCAATGCTGATACAGTCTCTGTTTACTGGATAATATCTAATCAATTGTTTCCAGCCCCCTGATGAATACGATGCGCTCCCTAATCCTGCAGTCAGTCTATTAGACATGGATTGAAGTCATCAGCAAGGAAATGATGTTCTCTGAGAGATGACACTCCAGCTCGCTTGGCTCTGTGCTCTTTCTGCCAAGACCAGAGCCCTGTTCCAGGAGTGCAGAGAGGAACAGGAGCAATGGGAAAGGAGAGTTTATCAGCCAGGGTGGTTATTGCATTGTTAAGAGGAATTTTTCACCAAGGATAAATTCTATAAGGAAGTGTCTCACTCTGGGAATTCACAGTCAGGTCTGTGCTGGAAGTCAGGACTGCCTCAGCCTGTCTTTGGCACTGCAGAGCTGAGGAGGGGTGACAGGAGGTTTAAAATACCCAGGGGAAGTCACAGTGGGACAAAGTTGTGGAAGCAGCTCTGGATCCCCATGCACAGACACAGTGGGGAAGTGCTGGGGTCATTTCCAGGCAGCAGGAGCACCGAGGACACAGTGAAATGCAAAATGCAGAGAGGAGGCAAATGTTCCGCTGCCCAACAAACAGGGAGAAAGGCCACAGGGAAGGAGATGAGCTGACTCTCTAGAGATTTTTTTTTTTAAGGAAACAGGGGTTTAGACTAGACTCAGGTCTAGAAAATTATCTGTGAAATATCTGCACTTGGGTGGATTTTTTTTTCTTAATTTTTTTCTGGGAAATGGGAGAAGTCAGCAAATGTATGGACACTGCACAAAGCCAACACATTTTCCAAGAGAAATTCCCCTGGTGCTCTGTCATTTTTGGGCAGAATCTGTGCTTTCATCCACTGTGCAGAGGAAGCAAGAGGGCTTGGGGCAGGTGAGTGCACACTGACCATGCATTGCTCTTCGTGGGGACACCTCAGGGATGTACAACAGGAATTGTGTGAACCCAAGGCTTGAACATTCTGCTGCTCCTGCAGAGAATTTAGCTTTCTCATTTCATTTTCAGATCATACTTGCAGTGGTCATCTCCTTGTTCTTTTGCCTCAGCTACTGAACCCCAGCACTGCTCTGGGATCCCACAGAGCCCATAGTGTCAGTTCCAACTCTGCTTCCAATAATTGAAGTTTCTGCTTTGTTAAATACTTTCATATCTGCCCATTTAAATATCTGAACAGCTGGGAGTTATAACTGCAATTCAACAGGTTTCTGTCCCTTGGCTGGGCTGATGAAAGAGCATTTTCCAGCTTGCAGCAAAGGAGAAAGGTTTGAAAACTCTGCGGATAGTCTGGACTTCAATTTTACCGTCTGGGCTCAGTGCTAATCTTTATTGACAACATTACAATCCTGATAACATAAACATCCTGAGGGTGTTTAGACACTGCCTGGGGACTCCCTCAGTGACCAGCAAAATGAACATCTGTAGAGGGGCATCCTCCACCCCTCAGGATAGAGATTTCCTGCCTCAGGAACCTCTCAAACACCTTGCCTTGTCCTCTGAGTGCCCCAGATGTGTCCCCACAGCCCCACTTCCCACTCTCCTGAGTGCAGGGGGAGCAGGAAGGTTTCCATAGCCCCACAGCCCCAGAGCCATGCACCAGCACTGCCCAGGAGCCTCCAGGCTCAGAGCACTAGTGAGGAATCCAGGAGGAGAGGGCAGTCAGATCATCAGCCCCAGTTAAAAGAACCCCCAGAGTGGTTTGTGTGTCCCTGAGGGTGGGGAGAGCACAGTTTGGGGGTGAAGCTGAGTGGTGCTGCCTGAGCTCAGCCCTGCAGGGCCAGTCCAGCCCCATCCCACTGGGAGAACAGCTCCAGGTGACTGTGAGGCAGCACTTTGCTTCTCTCCGTAATCACTGTGGACAAGGAAACAACACCCCAGGATCCATTTCTCACTGATCTGCCGCTGCCACTTTGAATCATGTCCCAGCGGCTGTCGCTGAGGCTGGCTGGGATCCAGCTTTGCTCCCTGCTGGAGCCCGTGGGAATGGTTTGCCTCTCTCCATGCTTTGGGGCACACTGTAGACCTGCCTCTCTCTGTTGTTTTTTTTGCAGACAAACCGCGAATGAACAACATCCTCACTTCAGCCACCGAGCCCTACGACCTGTCCTTCTCCCGCTCCTTCCAGAACCTCTCCCACCTCCCGCCATCCTACGAGTCTGCAGTCAAGACAAACCCGAGTAAATATTCATCTCTGAAGAGACTAAGTAGGTGTCAGCTCGTTTCCCTCCCTCTGTATCTCTGTATCTCGGGCCGCGGTGGGCACGGCGTTAAGGCAATAAGCCTCGTCGCTCCGCCGTGGCACTCCCGAGTTGGCATCTCCTGGTAATGATTCCTTTGGCTGTCGCTTCCCATCAGGGATGAGTGTGGAGTCATTTCATTACTGGGAGAGTACATGTGGTTGTTTGCTTCCTGACCTCCTTGCTGTGCTGCCTCCCACTCCTCCACTCGGATCTGCTCCTGACAGAGCCATCTGAGAATTCTTTTATCCTCTCTGCTGGAGTCGAGCTGAGCCTGGCTGGGTGCTCAGAGCTGTCCTTGGCACAGCCAGGGCAGGGATCTCAGCAGCCACGGGGGCAGCTGGAACCAAATCACAGCAGAAAGCTGCTAAGGTGGTTGGGGACAGCTTTTCCAGGGGGAGTCCTGCCTGCCGTGGGCAGTGCTGTGATCTGTGTGTTCCACAGGGTGTGTCCAGACCTCGTCCTGACCTGTCCCTTACTCACATCCACAGGGTGCTTTGGATATTCCAACAGGTTTGCCCTATTCACACCTGTTAGTATCTCTCCTTTCCTGCTATTTCATGGATTGTATTGTTCTGCCAATGCTCCCACAATGCTCCAGCTCACCCCCTTTGCTGATCTCAAACCCTTCAGCTTCAGTGGGATTCTGAAACAAGTGATTTTTGTGCAGGAAATGCTCTCTCCAGACTCATCCTGGGTCTGCATTTTCCATGAGCAGTTTCTGGATGCAGCCATGGAGTCACACGTGCCTGTAATTTTAGAGAAATAACTCAGGTGTTTACACTTTCAATGGATCACTGAGGAAGAGAAGCAGATCTGACTTATTCTATATAAAACCTACATTCCCATTTTAGCCAGCTAAGGGAGACACACCAAATTAAGTGGCAGGGAAGCCCTTGGATTGTCCATAAGAAATATCTGTGGAAGATCTTTCAGAAGAGACAATGAAATGGAATTTAGTACCCAAAAAAAAAAAAAAAAGTCTCCACTCTTTGGCACTTCAATGTGGGACTTCTGTACTTGTCTTATATGAAGGCAAATTCACTTGATGTGCTTAAAAGTAACAATATGCTGAACTGTATTGGAGACCAGAGCAGAGGTATTTGGGGATTGGAGCCTCTTTCCTGTTCCATATGCCATGTGCACAGCTCTGCTTCTGCCATGAGCTTTATTAACTGCAAACACTTGGATCTCACACTCCCAACCAAAAGAATTTTCCCCTCACAGCATCCCAGTGATGAACTTTCCATGTTCATGAGTAGCTTGGAGGATGCTGTCTGATATTGGAAACCCCTTGAAATCACAGCATTGTAACATTTCTGTTTGACATTGTCCCCATTTTGAGGTGATCAAAAGGAGAATTTCTCAGCACACAAAATACACCCTCTGGAGACCCTGGCACAGGGTGCCCAGAGAAGCTGTGCTGCCCCTGGATCCCTGGCAGTGTCCAAGGCCAGGTTGGACATTGGGGCTTGGAGCAGCCTGGGATAGTGGAAGGTGTCCCTGCCCATGGCAGGGGTGGCTCTGGATGAGTTTTAAGGTCCCTTCCAACCCAAACCATCTGGGATTCTACAATATGATTCTAAGATTTCTGAGGTATTTGTCTAAAATGGCAAAAATAAGTTTGTGTTAAGGTGCCAGGATTAAATGTTGTGAATGTAATCAGTGCTCCTGGAGCATTTTCTGTCCCCCTGGGCTGTCTCTGTCCCAGCCAGTGGATACCTGTGTGTCCCCAGGAACCCAAGGACACTGAGCTTGCCTTTGGCCCTTGGCTGGAGTGGGGTTCAGTCAAGCCCTTGAATATCCACACCCCCAACCCCAGCAGGGCATCCCTGCTCTCTGCAAGGCAAATCCCACCTATTTACCCACCCAGGGCAGCTCTAGACAGACCTCAGTGATCTCTGCAAGGCACCAGCCCAGCCTCTGGCACAGCACCTGGCAAATGCCAGAGCAACTTGACTCTGTGTTTTTGAGTAGCCAAACAATCTCAGCTCTGGAAGTGCCAAGCCCTCCCTGCTCCCACTGGGACTGAATACACTCAGCACCTCCAGAATCACTGAATCACTTTCTTACAGCTGCTCTACTCCAGAGCCAAAGCAAAAGAGGCACCCAGCTCCCAAACCTCCCCTTGCAAAATGCCAGCAAGATAATTGTCTTGTTCTGTATGAAGGAGCTAAAGGCAACGCAAAAAACCTGCAATATCTGAAAGCTGGAGTTTGAAAATTATTTATTGGGCCTTCAGTTTTCTTATTTAAAATTACTTCTTTCCAATGGACTCCCTGTCATGCTTAAGGGAAAAAAAGTTATGAAGAGCTCATTAACAAATATAACATTTTTATTTGAGCAAAATAAAAAGCATTAGATATTTTTTTTAAATCTATGTTCCAGCTGCTTGTCTGGGTTTCTTTGGCCTTGCCAGGCAGGGAAAGGTTACTTATTTTCCTCCAGTTAGCAGAGACAGATCGTGAAAGACAGTTTCTGCCTGAGAATATCTAAATTTAATAACCAAAGCTTATCCAAGAGGAAATAATATTAAATATCTTGTTGCCAGAGATAAGGAGACAGAGTGAACATGGGCAGGGTCAGCTCCACCTCCCCTCACCTTGTCCCCACAGAGCCATCAGCCATCCCCTGTGTGCTCCATGGTCTGTAATCAGGGGGGACAATCTGGGACCTCTGGGAAGCTCCCAGGCTCTTGGTGACACCTGAGGTGCCCTGGTGACTCCTTTTGGGTACCAACCCTTGTCTGTGATGCCCAGAGCTCAGTACATCCCACTTCAGGAGACTCCAGGGAGGGAATTCCTGCTGCATCCTGAGTGTGGCTGGGCTGGGGTGGAATTCCTCACCTGGATTCATTCGAAGGAAGGGCACTCACCTGGCCTGGCCTTTGAGAAAGCAGCACTGGGGCTCTTTCTTTTTCCAAATTAAGGGCTTGAAGGGGATGCAGAGCCTTCAGGAGCAGTAGGAAACACGCTGGAAGGCAGTCAGAACCAAGTCCCACATAAACAGGGAGCTTCTGCTTCCAGGGCTCTTTATCTCCCTGGCTTTTCCTTCAGGGCACAGACAGCAGGGAACCCACCTGGGCTGTTACCTGTGTGCTGGGAGGGTCTCTGAGGGGCTGGGTACCCCCTGGCAGGTAGGAATGGCACTGATGGGATGGTGTGGGAATGCAGCTGAGCAAGAGCAGCTGGATGAATTCCACCCTGAGCATCCAGATTAATTCCGTCCTGAGCAGCCAGATTAATTCCATCCTGCCCAGTGCTCCAGGGAATGGCTCTTTCCAGCTAAGTGAGAAAGGTCAGTCAGGAAGGAAACTCGTATTTTCAGGCATATTAAACCACTTGGTACCAGCTGGAGAATCATCACAAATGACTGGGCAGTTTGGAAATGTTAAAGGCAATTAAAACAAGGAGAGACAAGTCCAGAGAGGAAACCTGCTGGAGCTGGAGAGAAAGAAATCCAGGGAAATTACCTTTAGGAAAAGCAGAGGAATTATTGTGAGTGCCTCACATGCACACACATATGCACCTATTCTAACCAGGAGAAACAGGGAGAAAAACTGACCTTGGCTTTTCCATGTTCTCTTCCCAGAACATCACAGATGTGCCTCTTTTCTATAAAACCAGTGCCAGAGGAGCTCTGCTCTGCCTTTCTGCAGTGGCATCTTAGGTGGAGGTGGAATGTGTGAGCAATAGCATTAATTTGGGGATCTCCCTCCAACTGGGGCAAAACCAAAACCCAACATACAAAAAAATCCCAAATCAGTTTATCCTAAAGCCAAGGCAGTTGAAGCACCCAAGCATTCCTGAAGTTTTGTGAGATCAGCCCTGGTCAATGTTCTAGAAACTGCCAAAGGAGGAAAGAAAGGGCAGAAAAAAACCCCAACCAAAACCTATGAAGAAAGCCCAGAAATTGTGCAGAAAGCATGATTTCCAGTAATTTCACTTCCAAATGTTTGAAAAACACAAGTGAAGACCCAGGACTGATTTAAAAGTAGAAAAATTTCTCTCAAGCAATTACACCAGTGATTTCTTTTTGTCTGCTCACAGTTTCTGGTCCTTTGGAACCCTCTTAGGACAAATTTTCGAATTTCTATGCACATCCTTGATGGAGAAACATACTGGATTGGAGTTTTATTTGGTTAAAATAAATTTTATTTGGGTTAAAATTGTGCATGTCCGCTCTCCTAAGAGCATCAGTGACAAGGTAAGGGGCAGGGTGATCAGAGCCCCACTGCCCCAGGGATTGTGCTGCTGTGATGAGGGTGAGAGGAATCAGCCTGGGAGGTTTCCCTGCCCATGGCAGGGGTTGTGATGATGAACAGGGCTTACCTGAAACAGAGGCTAGGCAAAAGCAGAAAAAGCTATTGAAGGCCTTCAGGTGCATTCAGGGCAGACAGAGCCTTCTTGAGAGGCTACACCCAAAATGGACAAAAAGTCACAAGCTCTTCACATTTTATAAATTCTGTCTATTAACATATCAGCCTTCATCCCCCAATTACACCTTCAGGTGATGATGTCAACCACCCCAAATCTGCTCCCCCCCAATTCACTGTTGTTTACATATTTTGGGGCTCTGAGGCAGTGAAGTGTCCTTGGATTTTCCAGCTGAGAAGAATTGTTCTGTCGAAAATGCTGGGAACAGAGGTTTTTAGCACTTTATATGGAGCCTAGAGCTTCATACCAAAACTACAGACACAGGAAAAATAGAAGCTAAAAATCCTTAGTGCATCAGTTGGAACTTGAAGATCTCTTTAAGATCTCTTCCAACCCAAACCATTCTGTGATTCCAAGATTTCAGTTCCCAGAAGAACTTTGGTTTTGCCCAGCTGTGCAACCAGATCTCCACAGTTCCCACTCAGTGGCTGAAGCTCCTGGAGCTCCACTCCCCCAAGCGTGGAGCTGGAATTGTTTCCCTGCTGTTCCTGGGTGTAGGAATTCTGTGGTGGCAGAGCTGTGCTGAGCTCTCCCTTGGCTCGAGGCACGTGTGTGATGCAGCACATTTCTGTCAGGCTTCATTCTCCATCCCTGGCTCAGGCTGACACCCCCTCAGAGCCAACAGCCTGGAAAATGTCTGTCTGGTGCTGCCTAGAGCAGCTTGCTGGGTGTGACACGCGGCTGTTCCAGCTCTTCTGATTGCTTTGAGATGGAGATGAGAAGTTTTTCTCCACGTGGAAATGTTCCTCCTCCGTGTGTCCCTCAGCACCACGGGGGGCACAGCTGGAGTGAGCTTAGGAATTAAAACCTTGGAAATGAAATCAGCTCCCTGAAAAGTTAACCATGGCCAGCAAAAGGCTGCACAGACTTGTGCAAGGGTCACAGGGTGGGAGAGGGAAGGAAAAGGTGTTTTTAATGCTCCTAATGGACAAAATGTTTGAAAGTGTAGAGCATGCAGCATTTTAAATCAAAATTAGCAAGGAACAACTTCAAACCACTTTTAATCAGCTGGTTGTGCCACCTCTCTGGCAGACTCAGGGCTGTAAACCTCACGTAAGCTGGTTTAGCTCCTGCTGGCAATTACCACAGCCAGGTGTGAGCATCCAAGCACATCTCCATTTGGGATGTTCTGTGCTCTAATTACATCTATTTAGAGTCACTTGGGCAAATCCAGTGGAAGTCCTCTCATCCAGAGCAGACGCCAAGTGCCAGAGTGCTAATTGCTTCATTCCCACTCTGCAGCCAGCCTGGAGCGTCGTTACTGAGCCTGTGCACACCCTGGGTGGCATTTCTAGCTATGGGCACAGTATAGAATGAAAATGCCTACAATTCCTGGGGCCATATGGAATTTCCCCAGCCCTCAGGCTTCCTAGAAGGTGGTTTTAAAGACAGGAGAGCTCGAGGCCAGGAGAGCTGCTGTCTGACATTTGCAGTGAGACATCCTTCCAAGAAGTGTTGGATTGCGAAAAACAAAGACTCATTCCTCCAGTGTGTGCTCTGGAGAGCAAATCCCACGAGCAGGAAGTGAGCACAGGGGATCTGTGGGTGCCCTCAGATGGGGCTGTGTGGGCTGTGAGGAAGGGGCTGGCAGCAGCCATGGTGCCAGCAGGCCATGGCACAGATGTTCTCAGCTCCTTCTTCTGGATGGGAGACAGGGAATCAATCCCTGCATCTCATGGCTCTCCTGGGCTATGCAGAGAGCCATGGGGGGCAGGGAAGGGAAAGTGTGGGAGAGGGGACAAGGACATGAGTGAGGGACATGGTCCAGCACAGCTCTGCAGGGTTTGGCTGAAGGTTTTATCCTCAAATTTCACCTTCAGGTGATGAGGTCAACCACCCCAAGCTTGGTTCCCCCAGTTCAGTGTTGTTTACATATTTTGGGGCTCTGAGGCAGCAAAGTGTCCTTAGATTTTCCAACTGAAAGGAGTTGTTTTGTCTAAAATGTGGATCTGATACCTTGTGAGTAAAGCTCTGGGATGCTATCAGAACCCATCACATGAGCTCTGGCCAAGCAGTCAATTGTTTTCAACTCTCAGCCAATGTGGTGCACAAAACCTGCAGACTGATGGCTGTGTCAGAAGAAAGAGGAAATTTCCACCCATATTTAACTGCCAGGCTGTTGAAGGCCTACAGGAAGAGGGAGCACCTTCCTCACCTGCCTCATGATTGCCCTGACTGTCCTGCAGCAGAGCTTTGCTCTTTTATCACTGAAACATCCTCAGAATCTCCATGCATGAGAAATTTTCCTCTTCCACCATGATATTTTCCTATCTTACATCACCTCCCATGGACTGAAATACTGGAGCTCAGAAAATAAATGAGACTCCTCTGTATTATCATTATCATAGATCTTCATCATATTTGTCTTATAAGAAAGTGACTTTCCAAAGGAATTTTATGTCAGGTCCCAGGAGCTGGCCAAGGCCATGTAGGAGAGGACATCTTTGCCCATCAGCACTTGGCTCAAGCCTGGGAGGAAAAGTCCATGCTGGTCCTGTGTGTGTTCCCAGCTCTGGGGACTCCATGCCAGGCTGTTCCCATGAGGTTACTTTGCAGCAAGCCTTGTTTCCTCTGTAAGGTGGAGAAATTTCCTCTGCCTTTACAGGAGGAATCCCCTTCCTGCACACCAGGGCTGTCTTCTGCAAGGAGAGGAAGGGCCCTGCCAGGTGTCTGGGGTGGGTCTCACTCTGAGGTGCTCTGAAGTCACTGATGAGCCAGAAGGGAAGTGGGATGTGTTTGGACACATCCAGAAAACAGAGAGAGAACTGGGGGAGAAGGCTCACAGGGATGACCAGTGTGGAGCATTAAATGTGACTCCATCCCCTGACCTACGGAGGCCAGAGCTGTGCTCTCCCCCTTGTGACAGTGGAATTTTGGGGAGGGATGGCATTCTGGGCTTTGCAGCCACACACAGCAGGGCAGCTCAGGCTGCCCAGGGACTGCCAAGCCTCCTTCCAGGTAAGTGATCCCAGCACCCCAGTTATGGCATATGAACATCAAATGGGTTAACCAGAAAGTTTTTGTGTTTCTGCTGTTGATTTTTTAAAAATCTCAAACAATTGAGGAGTTGCTTCTTCAAGTGATGAGTTGGTTGAACCAGGTCATTGCAGCTGCAGTAGAATTCCAGGGATCTATCACGATACAGCTGCAGTAGAATTCCAGGGATCTATCACGATACAGCTGCACTAGCCAACATCCTCTCTGAGTCTGCAGCGTCTCTATCAATGCCAAAAAAGGAGGGTGAGTGTGTGTGGGGTGTGTGCTGCATTTCAGAGCAACAGAGATATCATTTGAGATGCAGGAGCAGCAAAATGAGCTCAAAATGTTCCATGGGATAAATTCCATTATATCAACCAAGGGTGATTGAAAAAAATAGGAAATGAATCCTTAGGCAGGTGATCCAGTGTCTCAGAGACCATCCCATGACCACCAAACCTGTTTTGTTATCACATGTACAAATATTTAAATATGGTAATTGAAGTGTGATGAGGTCAGTCATGGACTCCAGGGAATACCTGTGTCTAAGGCCAGGGGTGAGATGTGCATTTCCTCAAATGGGAAAATGAGGAAATTCCTTGCCTGCTCAGCTCACCTGCCCTGTTCTTTCCTGTGAAGGAGACATTTGAGAATTTCTCTGTAACTCACCTTTTGTGTAAATCACATGGTGCCACAGTCTGGCCTCAACAGCAAAGGGGGTGAGTTGTCCCCTGGTGCAGGAGGGTGTGAAACTGCCCAGGGACTGACCCTGACCCCATGTATTTCCCCCTCCTCTCTCTGCCATAAGCCCTGGGTGACACAGCACACACTCTCTCTGGCAGGGATGTCCATGCCTTTGGCCCCTCAGGTGTCCCCAGGGGCAGCTCCAGGGCTGAGTGCTGAGCACAGCCCCTTCTCACCCTGTCGACAGCACTCTGACATCTCTGACCTCTCCCTCTCCCTTCCCACAGCTGACAAAGAGGCTGACGAGTACTACATGAGGAGGAGACACCTGCCCGACCTGGCAGCCCGGGGCACGCTGCCCATCAACGTCATCAAAATGTCCCAGCAGAGCAACCACAGGGACAGGCCCCGCCGTCCCATCAGGGCCATGTCCCAGGACAGAGTGCTGTCCCCAGAGAGGATCATGCCCGAGGAGTTCAGCATGTCCTATGAACGGATCCTGTCAGACGAGCAGCTCCTGTCGGCAGAGCGCCTGCACTCCCAGGACCCGCTGCTGTCCCCGGAGCGCTCAGGGTACCCCGAGCAGTCCATGTCGAGGGCATTGTCACACACAGATGTCTTTGTGTCAACACCGGTCTTGGATCGCTACAGGATGTCAAAAATGCACTCCCATCCCAGTGCCTCAAATAACTTGTACAATACCTTGAGTATGAACCCCACCTCGGCCAAGCGCCAAGCGTTCCGCCTCGCGCCGGCACAACACGGTGGAACAGCTGCATTACATCCCCGGCCACCACCACCACTACCGCACCGCCAGCAAAACTGAGGTGACTGTTTGACACGACCCAGTGCATTGTAGATACTCCTTAAGGACTGGGGTGGCCACAGCACCCTGTTCTGCAGTGGCCTTATAGGCCAAGATAACCTCTACTAACTCAGTGTCTGCAAAGACTTCTCTGACAGTCCCATCCACGTTGTTTTTAAAGCCACCCCTTCATCAGTGACACAGGAAGAACCGAAGCAAGCAGTCAGACACTAGTGAGGGATAACAGAGGAAATTTCCTGATGTGCATCAGTTTCTGTCAAAGAAAGCCATAGTAATCGATGGCTCCTTCCAAGGGCTCACCTGCATTATCCCATTGTTTCCATGAATTCAGGACTTTTCAGTTGCTCCAAGGAGAAGCAGCCTGAGATAGGGAGGAGGAAATGCAGCCCCCCATCCTGGCAGGAAGGGGCCTCATTCTTGGTCCTCCTGTTAGGTCTTTCTGTAGCAAGCAGGGAAGTTCTGGCTGCTGGGGTCAGCCCCAGGCTGCTCCACACCCGTCAGCACCCACATATCTGTTCTTTGTCACCCTTGGAGCAAGTTCAAGGGCAGACTTTCCTACGGGACTGGCAGATCTAGGGACAAGAATAGCCTGGCTGAGAAATAAAGTTTTAGTTTATATTAAATATACTCATAAGATAAAAACATACTAGTGCCTACAAATCGCCTGCTCTCTCAGTGTAGGAAGTAGTGGGGTTGATGTGTTCAATAAGCACAAATATGCTGAAATGCTTGTTAGACCCTTTTCTCCACTCATTCTAGTATCTTGGTGTCTCCAACATGTAAATAGGAAGGAGGAAGAGGGTTTCTCTTCCTCCAGCTTCTTGCCACTGCTGAAGCTAAAGCACCAGACCCTGTTCAGCTCCACACTGCTGACCTGTGCTGGGGGAGGTCCTGACCCCACCGCGACCCCCCAGGCAAGGCTGCCACACCTGGATTTCACCCCAGAAGTTTCTTTTCCTGATAGCATTTTCCATGGCCCACTTGCCCTGTTTCTGAACGTTTTCTCCTCCCATTTGCAGCCTAGAACTCCATATGTAGCAAATCTTTTTCCAGCCCTTAGCAGAGGCACAAAGCTGAGGGTGTCTGTTTACCGAAAAGCAGGTCGGTAACTTTCCGTGGTTTTCTCTCCCTGCAATGGCCTCCCAGAAAACCTTCCAAATTCCAATTCCACTGAGTCCCAATCCTAACCATGAAGACAGTTACATTTCATGCATATAAATTATATATCCAGCATAATTATAATTAATGGGCATGTTGTATATCTGATATAACGCTAATTAGATACTGTATATTTGTAAAATCTTTGAAACATAGACTCGTGGGTCCAGAATTTGTGAGGGTTTTACCTTTGGCTTTCCAGACAGATTGGGCTTTGCTTTGGTTTTTTGTTGGATTTGGGTTTGTTTTTTCTTTTATTTTTTTTTTCCCTTTGATTTGTGTTCCTACCAAATTCTGTAGAACCAACTCCCACCAGAACACACTTCTGTGGCCAGGAAAGGGTCCTAGAGGGTTGGAAGGCCAGCCAGAGCCAGGGCTGTAGCTGTGGGTGCTGGACACCATCCCTGGTGTGCCCTTGAGGCCCCACCACATGCACACACCCCATGGATCCAGGCAGGCACTCTCCCTCCTCCGGCTGAGATGACGACTGACTTCAGGCTGTGAGCACATCCCTGTGCACTTCTCTTCATGTCCCACATTCCCATGCTGACTCCTGCCCTACGTGGCTCTTCGTTAGGCTTCACTGAGCTTTGCTCTGCCCTTCTCCCTCCCCTCAAATACCTCCCACCTCCTGGCCTTAATGACATTCCCAGCCCACCCTGTCCAGTCCTGTAGCAAACAACAATTGTAGGTAGTGAGGGTGAGTCTCCTGTGGAGGCTTTGGTGCAGCACCAGGATTTTCTGGTGCAGGGTAGGTGGGAGGAGCACGTGTCCTTACCCCAGTGGCACTTACAGGTGGGTCTCAGTGGGGTGTCCAGGTGGCCTTTCTCTTTCCCAGCTTGTCCTCTATCTGGTCCTATTTCCAGAGCTTTATCCTGCCCTGTCTGATGGAGTCTGTGTTGAGAAGGACTCCATCAGTGAGAGGTTACTGGGGCTTTGTTTGACGGAAACTGAAATGGGAAGGAATGAACAAATAACAGTCTCCAGGGTCAGATCCTGCAGCCTTGGGCAAAATCCCTCTGGGCAACAACCAGAACTGTCTATGGATCAGGGTGGCAGTTCATGGCATGTGAGGGATGAGAGAGAACAGGCTCACACCTCATCATGCCCCCTCCCTTGATGGACATTACTCTCCCCTGACTACCTCCAAGCTCCTCAGCTCAGTCCCTGGATATTTCCTCCCAGAAGACAATCCCTGTGAAAACATTGCCCTTGCTGACCTTCCCACAGGATGAAGTTTGTGACTCTTGTGAAGAGAAGAGAAACTCTCACAGCTCATGGGGAGGCAGCCCCTGCTGAGGTTCTGGGGCTCTTCCGTTCTGTCTTGGCCCAAGCAAAGCCAGGGAGATCTGAACACTGTGGGAGAGCAGCGTCCACTGTAGACTCTCCAGGAGCTGTGGTGGCAGAGCTGGAGAAGAGGTGACGGTGGGAGGCCGTGGGTAGGTGAACACTCCTCTCTTTCCATGTCCATAGCTGTGTGTCTCAAGCTCTAGTCTTCATCTATATGTTCCATTTGTGAACTAAGAAGTTGCTGGACCAGATGCAAATTTGGAAATTTTTCCTTCAAGTAGCCCGTGCAGATGCTGAGCTGTGCTTGGGCCATTTGACCTGTGTGTCTTCTCCTAGTCTGGCTAACAAATATCACAGGCCCTCTGCTGCCATGTCCTACCTGGGCAAGAATCCTCCAGAGAAATCTTAGCCTCATTTCCTTATCTTTTTTCCACCCACTCAACTGTTTCAAGCAGATGTGTCCCACAAGGAGCCTTTTTAGGCCAAATCTCTTCAGGGACTCTGCCACCACCACAGAAAACATTCAGCAAATTTCCTCGGGAAGGAACCATGCCCTGGATACCACCTGGGCACCATGTGTTCCCACAGCTTGCTCTGTGTGCTGGAATGGGTTGGTAGATGGGGCAATGGCATTTCAGCACACACAGGTGTCCTTAGGTCATTTTTCTTCCCTTTTTCCTCCTTTTGAGAGCTTGTCACTGAATGAAAACTTGGTCTGGGACTGAGTGTCATGACCCACAGCCTGGCCCCAAGCACTTCAGTTCCCCATGGTCCACAGGTGATGAAAATGGGAATTTCCAATCCTATGGAGGGATCAGACCATAATGTCTGTGAAGTGCTTTGAGACCCTCTGGCAGCAGAAACTGTAGAGCAGCAAAGTGTTTTTGTTGATCTTGTTTGTCATTGTCCTGACACATCGTGTGTGATGTGTCACAATCCTGCCCAGAATGAGAGTGCCAGGCTGGGATCACCCAGATTCCCACTGCTCTCCCTCTGGTCAGGGTCCTGGCAGGCAGCAGCTCTAAGGGATGCTGTTCCTGCTCTGTGACCTTCCTGCTTCCTTCTCCTCATGTCCGAGTCACCCCAACATCCTGCACTCAGGAGAAAAGCGGGAAGCAGCCACATTCCTCTGTACAGTAAGATATAACCTGCCTTGATTAATCTCATATCCTCTGAAGAATTGATCTGTCTTTTTCTCCACCCACAGGTGCAAACACACACCTGGGGAGTGTCCAGTTCCCAGAGTGCATGTGCAGGGACTGGGGGAGGGGGATGTAGAAAAGTTTATATTAATTTCCTACAAGCTGATAATAATTTGCATTCCCTGAGCAGCCACACATCCTGGATGGCTGCTCTGGGTTTTATACAACTCCCTGGTTGTGTATGTGTATATAGATACAAAAATATATATACATACATACTGTAAAATGCAATCAGTGCGTTCTGACTGACCCTGTACCTATCTAAGCTTCCAAACTGTGTTGAATCATTCTTTGAAACATGGAAAACTATTTTTAATGAACCACACACAGCACCACATGGAACAGAAACTTTGTCATAAAAAGCCTTCTAATGCCAGTGAATCGTGTTTTAAGGAAAATAATGAAATATTTTTCAATGTTTTAATGTTCCTTTTATAAATGATGATCTGTTACTTGGGGATGGGTGTGGGTGGGAAGAAACAGAGACAGTTGTCCAGGAGTAAGCCCTCCTTCCCTGGCCTGGATTTAATTTCTGTCTGCTGAGCCTGGCTGGCTGCAAAGCTGCTCCCAGGAACCTGAGCTTCCCACATGCACATATCTGTTCTCTCAGAAGCATTCCCACCAGGAATCTGCAGGAGCTTGGCATCAGGTTTTTGTAAAAGATGGTTAGTTCCTGATGGCTGGGAAGACATCCTCATCTTCTTCCACCACCACAAGCAAAGTCACCACGAAACAGTGTAACTTTAATTGTGTTTGAAGTATGTGTTCTCTTTGTGATCAATTTGTCATCTTCAGCTCATGGAGAAATAGCTTGTCTTCTTTTTTTTTCAGATTTAGTGCTTAATCTGGAAGGAGGGGCTCTGCTGAAATATCTTTAACACGAACAGATTTCATGTTCAGGTGTATTTCAGCTGAGTGAAGAGTAAAGAAGGGAAACGTGTGAGAAAGGGGCTTAAACATTTTCCTAGTGAGTGTTGTTAGCAATAAGCCCACGTTGGGGCTGCTCCTGAGGGAACAGCCACTTCTGTGCAGGTGGGAGAAGGGATCACTCCCAGCTCTCTGTTGTGAGAGGTGCCCTCCCCGAGCCAAAATCCCAGCTGGGAAAAGCCAACTGTGCTTCCCCAGGGTGAGGGGAGAGTTGGATGGAGCTGTCCGAGTGTGTCAGTGTAAATCTGAAAGAGATCTCTGCTCCCAGCACCCCGGGTCTCCACCGTGGCCACGTGATGTCCGGGAGGTCTCCATCCCAGGAGATCTTCATGCTTGGAGGTCTCCATCCCAGGAGGTCTATCTCCATCCTGGGAAATCTCTCTCCATCCCAGGAGATCTCCATGCCCGGAGGTCTCCATCCTGGGACGTCTCTCTCCATCTCTGGAGGTCTGCATCCCAGGAGGTCTCTGTCCATCCCAGAAGGTCTCCATCCCAGGAGATCTCCATCCCAGGAGGTCTCCATCCTGGGAAATCACTCTCCATCCCAGGAGGTCTCTCCCCATCCTGGGAAATCTCTCTCCATCCCAGGAGGTTTCTCTCTATCCCAGGAGGTCTCTCCCCATCCCAGGAGGTCTATCTCCATCCTGGGAAATCTCTCTCCATCCCAGGAGGTCTCTCTCCATCCCAGGAGGTCTCCATCCCACCCCGCTGCTGGGAGGAGCTGCTCCCCCTGCCCCTCTGCTCCGCCGCCGCTCCCGCCCGCCTGCAACCCCCTGAGACATTTTTGTAGCAAGAATTTCTTGGCTCTGAGAAAGACACTTCTTACTGTAATATTTTTAGTTTGGGGGACAATATTTCCTAAGAGGGGTTAAGTGGATATTTTTGTGCTTTAGCCCAGTTTATGGATTCCATGTTTATTATACAGTAGTACTGAAGAGGAAGTACATTTGTATCTGTAACTTTGCACAGACTCTTGGTTAACCATTAAACAAGCTTCAAGATGAGCAGTATTTGACTGTTTTTCTCTGTATTATTCTTGTTGTTATACTTACCTGTAAAAGCACATTCTGTATGTACTGTAAACAAAAATATTATCAGTTTAGTAAAATTTAGAGTCTTAAGGATTTTTCCACTTTTGTCAGTAACAACTATTTATGGATTAAAAAATAAAGGCAATTTCAACATATAAATTGTTTCTTTTTGATATCTATTGGGGGGAAATAAAAGCCATTTTGTTGGCAGCCTTCCCAATCTTTGTAACCAGCATTTGAAAGGTAGATATCTGTGATTCTGTGTGTAGTTAAATAGCATCTATTAAAATGAATGCTGCAAGGTCTGGAAGACTCATTATTTTTATGTATTTATTTACTGCATTTCATCATCTTGCCAGGAAAAAGCAAGGGGAGGAGAGAGACATTACCACTTGCTGTAAAATGTTGTCTCACAAGCCTAGATGATTTTATTTTAAAGCTGCCCTTCTTTAAGTTTGCCTCCATAATCCATGATATTTTCTCCATCGAGAAAGCCTTGAATTGCAAAGTTGGAACCTGTGGAATGTCCCACGGTGGTGAGGCTTCCACAGGGGCTTTGCTTTTGCCCTTGGCAGTGGAGCACAAACACCCACAGGGCTTTCCCCATCACCCACCTGTCGCTGTTGAGCGGCTAGCTGAGGACTGACCCAAGTTCTCAGACAAGCGAAGAGAGGAGAAAGAGGGACTTTATTGTTTTTGAATTCCATATATATAGAGTCTACAGAAGTGCCCCAGATTGGTCAGCCCGAGACCTCCCCCTAGGCACAATTGGCCAGGCCCGAACTCACTCAATCCGGAGAAACTGTTTGCAAAACATCCAAACTTTATCTTGTTTATGAAATATAGCAAAATGTTCCCACGGGAAGAACCTGTGCTAGCCACACCCACCCAGGATGTGAAAGTGCCAAGGAGGTCAGGGTGGGTCTGACTGAGCAGCTCCTCTGCCACCACAGAGGGGTCAACCTGCATTTTCATTTCTACCAGCTCTGAGTCTGAGCTTCCTCACCACTCTGTCCAGCTGGGTTCTTTTATTGCCTTCTGTGAAGGAAATGTAAAATTTCCTATTTCCATATTCATTTGCCTTCAGCATCATGCAAATTTGCTTACATTAAGAACTGTGAGAGCTGGGCAGAGTTGGTGAGGTGTCAGTGCCCTTCCAGAGCACAGCCCTGGGGTGCAGGGAGGACAGGGAATGCTCTCCTCCCAGCCTGGCGCTGCTGCCAGCCCATCCTTGGACTGCAGGGCTTTGGGAGAAGCTCTCCTCACCCAAATCTCTGCCCCTGTCCCTGCTCTGCCACCTGTCAGCTCTGGCACTGAGCTCCAGAGGAGCCCTGCTGGTGCCCAGGGATCCTTCCCACTGCTGCCTGGTGTGGAGCACAGATTGTCACATCTCCACCACTCACTCACCAAGCCCCAAGTTCTGCTTTCTCGGTCTTTGCTGAGGCACATTGGGATTGTTCAGCCTGGGGAAAAAAAAAAGGCTTCAGGATGACCTGACTTGGCCTTTCAGTGCCTGAATGGAGCCAACAAGAAAGATGAAGAGAAATTATTTACAAGGGATAGAGTGACAGGACAAGGGGGAATGGCTTCACACTAAGAGAGGAGGGTTAGATGGGATATTGGGAAGAAATTACTCCACTCAGTGAGGGTGGTGAGGCCCTGGCACAGGGTGCCCAGAGAAGCTGTGCTGCCCCTGGATCCCTGGCAGTGTCCAAGGCCAGGCTGGACACTGGGGCTTGGAGCAACCTGGGATAGTGGAAGGGGTAGGGGTGGGGCTGGATGATCATTCAAGTGCCTTCTAACCTAATCCAGTCTGTAATTCAATGATCTTTCTGTTTGGTGTTCCACTTTAGTAGATTCAACTTTAGTAGATCAAACAAGCTTTGAGGCATGACACCCCACCCTCATCTTCCAGGGTAGGTCCAGAGGGAAGACAAGGCACTTTTGCAGCCCTTTGGCCAAGCTTGTGGTCTCCTGTCTCCTTGTGAGCAGAGCTCAGTCAGTGAGGCCCAACCAGCACTTCCCAGGGAGCACATGAACCCAGCAGAGGTAATTAAAATGCATTTTTAAGGGAGAAGTTTTGTTTTGCCTGGCAGTTCTACTCATAATTACCCAGTTCTGTGTAGCACTAATAAGTGGGGATGGAGCAATGGGGAATTAGTTATTTTTTCCATTTCCCATAAAAGGTACTGAGGAGAACATCAGGATTTGAGGTGTTGAGAGCAAGTGGTGACTGAGATGAGGTTGGGACCAATTATTAGCTCAAAAGCCAATAAATCTCTCTGTTCCCAATCCCAGTTGGAATTGCTATCACCATGTAGGTGCAGAGCTCACTCTTTGCTGAGCAGCCTTCACTCCAGCCACCTCCACTGGCCTCACTGTGTCACCCCAGCTTCTCTGACCTGCAGTGTGTGTCCCTGTCACCCAAACATGGCCAGGGAGGGTTTTCTGCTCATCTTGCTGCCTCTCCTTGCTGGACACAAGGCTACATCAGGTCAGAAATCAACTCAGAGCTGACTCCCTGGCCTTTCAGCTTCCCTGGGGGTGGCCCAAAGTGGTTCTGGTTCTGGGCAGCCTGGCACCATCCCAATGAGGGTAGAACATCCCCTGTGTGACTGGAGAGACACTTTGGTGTCTGTCCCCAGCCAGGAGGAGCCCCTGGCCAGCCCCAGTGCAGCTGTGTCCCTGCTGGTGTCCTTTGCTGGGTGGTGCAGTGGGATCTGCCCAGGCTGAGTCAGAACTGCTCATCCCCACAGTCTGGGGAGAATCCACATCCCCTCCCTGGGGAATGGGCACAGGGCAGTCCTGAGCAGAGGGACAGGTGAGCAGGTCCTTGTGACCCAGCAGGGACATCACTGTCACCCAGAGCTGACAGAACAGGGCCAGCTGATGGACCTTTATCCAGAAGGGAATGATGGGATGGGTGTGGAGTCACCTGAGGAACCACAAGGCTGGATTTTTGTCCATTCTCCTCGGTGGAGCAGCTCAGTCACAGGTCACTCCTGCAGCAGGGCCCTGGTGTCACCTTGTCACATCAGTGCTGGCACAGAGCCAGAGCTGCAGGGAGGCAAAACATCCATTAGCAAACAGCAATTCTTCCATCTGGGGAGGCTTAGGATCCTCACACATGAGAAAAGACAGGACTGTGTCCACTCCTTGAAAGGCAAAATCCAGTGAAACTGCTGGGAGGCCCCAGAGGAGCTGTTGGGGTCTGAACAAGGACAGAAGTGACAGTGGCCACTCCATCCATCACATATTCCCAGCAGCTCTCCCACTCTCCCTGAGCCCCAGAAAAACACATGGAAATGTTTCCCAAACCTCAGGATTAGCACTGCTCCCAGTTGCCTCAGAAAGATGCTGGGAAATGATGAAGAAATGAAGGACTACATGATAATTAACACCTGTCAGCATGGGTTTAAAAAAAGCAGATCTTGTCAAACAAACTCAAATCAATTCTCTAAAGTTCTTACAGCTGGGGCTGGCAGGATGATGGGGAAGTGCAAAGAGTTTCACCTTTCCCACAGCACTGGATAATCGGAGGGAGGATTTTGTCACTGCACATCCTCGAGGGAGTGGTGTGAAAGGGCTGCAGCAGAGAGGGACTGGAGGAGCTCCAAGAGGAGGTTTCACCCTCTGAAGTGCCACCTCAAGTGGTGTTTGGCAGAGCTCAGGGCAAGGCCACCCACACTTTACAACACTGAGCCCAGCAATCCAGAATTAAGGATGAAATTGTCACTGCTGAAAGTTTCAGGAGACACAAAGGGTTTGGGATGCAAAGAGCAACAAAAGAGGGAAATTCTGAGTTGGGGTGGGCTGGGTCCTTTGAAGGGAAGGTGTCCTAATGCCACCAGCTCTCTCAGACCTGCAGGAACCAGAGCAGGGCTGCTGGGGTGGATGTAGATATCCGAGTGGAAAATCATTCCAGCTCAAAACTGAGTTGGGGAAATGCTTTTCAGTGAGGTTCTTACAAAGCTCATTTATTGCAAAATTTTAATTCCAAGTGAGATGCTGAGGTGACAGGGTCACTGCATATAAGCACTTTTAGGGGGTGAAAAGTGTAGGGTGTTAAGTAACTCTTAAATCCAGGCTCAGAAGGACCAGCTGAGGCCAGATCCTCTGCCATGGAGCAAACTGTCCAGGAGACACGGAATGGGGGATGCTTCCCAACAAATGCTGGATGGCTGGCAGCACTGCCTTGTTGCCACAGTCATTCTCTGAGCAGCAATCTACCTTTCTCTCAGCTATCTTCAGAGTCAGAAGCTTCAGCTCAGAGAGTCCTTCTGGGAGCTGGAGCTCCCTTCACACCTGGGAGGGTTTTCTGCCCATGGAGGAGAGATTTGTGTCCACAAGGTGTTTCTTCCCCAGCAGTCACACACTTCAAGGCATTTAATAATGAATGGGGCTTGGAAGAGCTTTCAGGAGCATTACCATTCCCTGCAGAGCTGAGAGGACACTGGAAGGAGAGACCTTCGGAAGTGACTCATGCCAGGCACAGAGTGAGTCAGGAGCTCCCTGGGAATACGATGCAGTTTCCCCTCTCCTTCCTTGTCCAAATGCCAGGTAGCAGCTCTTCTGTTCTGCCTCCAGCTTTGGGAAGCACTTTTTATTTATTTTAATTTGAATTTCAGGGCTGCCGACAAAGCTCTGCCACTGCCAGAAGAGCTTCAGCTCTGCAGTGACCACGGGGCTGCTGTGGGGATTGAGGGGAGGACAGAGGGCAGATCTCACGCCCTCTGTCAGGTGACCTGCAGTGTGTGTCCCTGTCACCCAAACATGGCCAGGAAGGGTTTTCTGCTCATCTTGCTGCCTCTCCTTGCTGGACACAAGGCTACATCAGGTCAGAAATCAACTTCCTGGCCTTTCAGATGATTTAGTGTCACACTGCTGCCTCTGAGCTCCTTAGGAGCTGGAGGTGCTCAGGGACTGTGCAGAGTGATATGGCAGTGCCTGCAGTGACCAAAACAAAGCTCAGGAGCTGCCTCAGCCCTCTCAGGCCAGGATTCCCCAGGATTCCCCAGGACTCTGCCCCACCTCAAGAGCTGAACATTGGATGTCTTGGTGCAGCTGTGACAGGTTTAATACCAGTTGCCCTCTGGGGAGACACAGAGAGGGATTTTTTTTAAATTGTGGAATCTAATTCTGACATATTTAAAAAGTGAAGGACAACTGCACTGTCCAAGCTTCCACCAGCAGTCTCCAGGTCTGTACCTTCTCCCTGGCTGGGTGGATTACCCAGGCATCCTGATCCCACAGGTTTCCCCAGCAAGGAGAGGTTCTACTTCAGCTGCCAGGTCTGCACCACCAAGCTGTCCTGAGAACACTGGGCCTGGTGTTCCCCAAGACTTAGACTTCACCCACTGTGGTGGTGGGTGAAGCAGGAGACTGAATCAGAGCTCACAGAATCACAGAATCACAGAATTACAGAATTAACCAGGCTGGAAAAGACCTTTGAGATCATTGAGTCCAACCTGTGACCTAACAGCACCTTGTCACCCAGACCATGGCACTGAGTGCCACATCCAGTCTGCTCTGAAACACCTCCAGGGACAGTGACTCCACCACCTCCCTGGGCAGCTCATTCCAATGTCCGATCACTCCTTCTGTGAAGAAATTCCTCCTGTTGTCCAAGCTAAACCTCCCTTGGTGCAGCTTAAGTTGCTGTGAGAACAGCAGAGATCTGCATGGTGACCTTGGGCTGTCACTGCTCCTGCCACCACAAGAAGTGATGGAGCCCAGGGAGGCCCTGGCTCAGGCAGAGCTCTGGGATTTGTAGATCCTTCATGGTGCTGGCATGTCAGGAGGGTCTGTGCTGCTGCAGGTGGATCAGCCAGGAGCTGAGCTCCGAGGAGAGTGAAATACTGCACTGAGCTTTGTGTGCCATGCTGCAGTGGGAAATGGCAGAAGAGAAAGTTTGGGCTGTGTTTACAAGACAGGGAGGGTTTTATCTCCCCACACAAGCACCTAAAATCCTCTTTGACCCTTCCAACCAACCTGCTGCTGTGCTGGCTCCCAGGTCCTGCACTGAGCACAGCTGTACCACACACTCAGCCAGATGGTCCATGACTAACTAAGTCCAGCATTCAGGTTTTTCTACCTCATTCTTGGCCTTTGACGAGATGGGGATTGCTCTGGTGCCCTCAGCTTTCCAGGGCAGCAGAGGAGTGTCCCTGCTGTGGCACAGACAGTGCCACAGCACACTCTCACTGACCAACCTCCCACCAGGGAACTAGAGTGTCTCCAGTACAGGAGACAGCCATGAAATCTGGGAATTGTTTAGGCTGGAAAAGGCTTTTGAGATCATCAAGTCCAGCTGTTCCCCCAGCACTGCCAAGGCCACCACTAAACCACATCCCATGTGCCACCCTGGCTTTTAAACCTCTGCAGGGATGGGGACTCCACCACTGCCCTGGGCAGCCTCTTGCAATGTCTGACCACATATTCTGTGAAGAATTATTTCCTAATATCCAACCTAAATCTTGCCTAATGCAAACTGAAGCCATTTCTCTCAGCCTATCACTTCACACGTGGGAGTAGAGCCCAATTCCCCCTGGCTGTCAGCAGTTGTGCAGAGCCACAAGGTCCCCCTGAGCCTCCTTTGCTCCAGGCTGAGCTCCTTTCCCAGCTCCCTCAGCCTCTCCTGGTGCTCCAGCCCCTTCCCAGCTCTGTTCCCTTCCCTGGACATCTCCAGCCCCTCCATGCCCCTCTTGTCCTGAGGGTCCCAGAGCTGCCCCAGCACTGGAGGTGCCCCAGCAGTGCCAGCACAGGGGACAGGCACTGCCCTGGCCCTGCTGCCACCCCAGTGCTGGGACAGCCCAGGTGCCCTTGGCCTCCTGCCCACCTGGGCACACCTTGGGCTCATGTCCAGCCTCTGTCACCAGCACCTCTGTTGGCTGCAATCCTTGGTGCCTGAGCTGTTCTCTGTCCCTCTGAGGGCACTGCTGAGTCCATGGGGCAGAGGCACCTCTTGGAACCCAATAATGCTGCTGGGGACCTCCCTTATCTCAAATGGTGGGGCTGTGCTTCCTGAGCTGAGGTCTCTGAGCTGATGCTCTGTCTGTCTCTGAAGCCCTGGCAAGGAGAGCCCTGGCTCCCCCTCCCTCCAGCTCAGCTCCGTGACTGAGTCACTGTCACTGTCACTGTCTGTCAGGGACTGGCTGCTCTCTGGGGGAGCAAATACCATCCATTGTTGTCCTCCTTCGCTGACCAGCCTGCTATTCACAGCAGATGAGAGACAAATTCCCAGCCCTGGTCCCGAGGGAGGATGCCTTTTCAAGTGTCCACATTCCAGGGATGACTCATTTCCAGAGGCCTTTTCTGTGCCATTCATCACGGGCAGGGATGAGGCTGTGCAGAGCCAAGTTTACCTCCAGACACCCAGATGAAGAGCCCGTGTTATCCTCATTGTACAAAGAACTGAGGCTCGGGAAGGCAAGAGCCAATGTGCTGGTGCTTTCTGAGGGCTGCCTTTCTGAATGGAACAGATTTTTAGAAGGTTTAGTGTTAGACAGCACCTTTGGGCTTACAGGAAAAGCCTCTGCTGCAGCTCTGAATTTGGAGAATTCCTCCAAATCTCCTTCACCAGAAAATGGGGCACACAAGGAACAGTGCTTTTGTGTGTGAATATCCAGTCAGGGCTTGGAGGCACAGAGCTGAACTCCCAGGCAGCATCCTGCCCACGACCCCATCCAACATCAGCCTGCAGCTCTTCCCTTCTCCTTGCCCAAAACTGCTCCTGAATTTGGGGTTGGGCTCTGCAGGAACAGAATCCCTGCAGCACCCAGCCCAGGGCTGCCCTGGAGAAGCTCTGGTTGTGCAGGGAGTGAGATGGAGCCACAACAAATGTGAGCTGCAATCACAGGATGGATCCTCGGGTGCACCACTGCCTCTGTGTTGGTATTCCCAAAATGTTCTGGAGCTCCGTGCAATCACAGGAAATCACTGCATCTTCCAATCCTCCCCTATTTTTCTCACGTCAGCTCTCAATTTTTCAGTTTGATGCAGAAGCTTTCCTGAAAAAATGTCACCCTGAGTGAAGTTTGGGAAATGTCTAACAGCTGGAGGGGGATCTCTCCATTCAGGAATGCCAGGATCCCACATCTGCCCCCAGCCCTGCCTGCCTTGACACCAACAGAGTACAAAGCAGGCAAAGCAGCACAGAAACTGAGGGAGCTTTAAATCCTGGGATATCACTGCTGTAAACCAGCACCTCATTAGTGACAAAAACCCCACACTGCTCACCCAGTCACTGTCCTGGCCAGGAGCCATCGCTCTGTTCCAATTACTGTGCCCTCAATTATGGGATCTTCTGCCAGGAACTTTCTTGTTAAAGCAGCCACCTTTGATATGGGGCTGCTCTGCTCCACCTCCTTTGAAGCCCATTATAAATATTAATTTAGGATTCTTTGGATCCCTGACTGCAATTCTCTAACAGGACATATCTCAGGCAGGAGGGCTGGAATTAACCTGTTGTGCTGTGCTCAGGTCAGGGCTGGAGGCAACTTCTTTCCTATATTCATTCCTCTGTGCAGCACAACCAACAACTGCAGGAAATGAAGTTCTCACAAAGATTCAGGTATGCCCTTTTGGGTGTAGAGGGAGGCAGATAAACCAGTCCAGTGGGCTGAGAACAGAGGGATTGTCAGTGGAGCCCCTTGCCTGGTCTGTGGTAAAGGATGCATTTATATCCCATATTTGTGAGGTGGGGTTGGACAGCAGGTTGGGAGAGAAGTCCCAGCTGCTTTCTTATTTGCAAGTCTTTATTTTTATATTTTGAGCAGGTTTTGGACCAACAAATACTATTTTTACTTGAGTGGGCCATCTGAAGATGCAAACAGAGATACCTCTGAAATGCCCTTTGGTGGTTATTTGAATGGCTGAAAGCCCTGCTCAGCTCACCCCCACACTCACCCTGAGGCTGTGCCTGTGGGGTTAATGAGAGAATGCTGCCCTGGATTTGCAGAATGCTCCTCAAACATTCATTAGCAACTCCCCAGGAACCTCCAGGCAGCATTCCCACAGGGATTTGTCCCAAAGCCTGTGATTTTGGACAGACAAAACCACAGAGACTGTGAAGCTGATCAAGCCCTGCTGCAGATCTACCCCAGGGCTCTGATCCCAGCTCTGCCCCTTGGATCTGGAGCAGGCAGAGCTCTCAGAGCAGGGCTGTGCTTCAGTCCCTGGGGCGTGGGACATCCCAGATGTGCTCCAGCTGCAGTGTCACAGGGCATGGACAGGAGGGAAACAAACTCACGTCACCGTGGGCAGCAAGATCTTCCTTTCCATCTCCAGGTCCTGTTTTCATATCCCACCCCTGGGCACGAGAAGAATTCACAGGAAATTTTGCCTTTGTGAGCAGAAAAGTGAAAGGAATAGGGGAGTGTCTTAACAAACCAAAGGCTGGTAAGATAACACCTGACTCTGCTGGTAAGATAAGACAATACTGAGACATAGAAGAAACAATGGGAAGGATTTCCATAGGAATTCCCCTAATTTGACTTACCCAAGTCTGTGTTAATGAACTACAAGAACACAGACACAAGAAAAAGAAGAAAGGGAGAATGTATATTAGAGGGGGGTCTGTATTAGGCATTCTGAGAAGTCTGTACCTCTCAAGTACCTCAGCCACAGAGGAAAGAGAGAGGGAAATGCCGCCAGGAAATTAGGATAAAAAGGAGGCTGCGTCCTCTAACAGTTTGAGAGACCCCAGGGGAAATGCCCATGACCTCTCCCTTTATTAATGAATAAAGTTACAGGCCTCCTCTTGGAGTCTTTTTGGACATAAACCTCTGGAGTTTGTGGATTAATTTCCCTGCCAAAAGGGTCTCAATATTCCTTGCTGAGGATGAGCCCCCAGCTCACGTTTGCCAATGCTGCTCCTCTGCAGACTCAGGGATCCACAGAAACTCTTTCTTTACCGAGGCTGAGAAACACATGGAGGAGGAGGAGGAAAACCTTAGGGGAGGAAGAGGAAGTGAAGAGAACAGATTGCTTGTCCCTCAGCCTGCAGGGCCACTGTTGTCTCTGCCACACGAAAGCACAGGGCTGGTGACCACACCCCAAAGGCCACTGTCCACCTGTGGAAGCCACCAGGCAGGGAGCAGTGGCCAGGCCAGGGTCCCAGCTGGTCTCTCCTCTGTCAGCAGCCTGTGCCCACCCACGGCTGAGCAGCCAAACTCTGTCACTGTGCAGTGAGCTGAGGGTGGAATGTGTTCACCCGGGGAGAGACAATCGCTGTCCCTGTGCCGTGTCCTGGCTCTGTGTCACACTGAGCTGCTGACCTGCCTCTTCTGCTGGGTCACCTGGTCACAGTGTCCACCCGGAGCAGCCACTGAGGCAGTGCTTGGCACAGGCTGTTAGCTGAGTATCCGAGCTCTGCATGCAACCAGTGAGTCCAGAATAATTGCTCTGAGTGATAGCAGAGAGCGTGTTAGTGTTCATTAGAGACAAATTGAGCTGCCTGCTGTGAGCAAAATAAAGAGGCATTTACCCAGGCTTCCTTAGCGCTGTGTTTGCACAGAAACATCCCCTCCATGGGGCTGGAGAGCTGCTTGTGGAGTCTGCAAGGATGGAGTGGGTAAATGAGGACTGCCTGGCATGGGGGATGGGATGGGATGGGATGGGATGGGATGGGATGGGATGGGATGGGATGGGATGGGATGGGATGGGATGGGATGGGATGGGATGGGATGGGATGGGATGGGATGGGGGGTGGGGATGTCCCTCTGTTCTGGCCATATTTGAAGGAGGTTGGCCTGGGGACATGCAGAGCTGGCTTTCAATGTAAAGGGTCAGCCAACCGTGATGGAAAAGCTTTACCACCTGGGGAATCTGGCTTAGATCTTGGCTTAATCTCCTGCACTAACTCAGCCCCCTCAGGCTGTTTACATGCTGGAGTCAGTCCACTGCAGCGAGGTCACCCAGCAGCTCTCCCTGTCCCTCCAGGCTGGGCTGCTTCCAGAGCACAGCCAGCTCAGTGCCACCTCTGTGTCCAAGGCTGGTGGCAGGAAAACAGCACATCCCTGCTTTGGGTGAACTGGGAGAGAAGCCAAAGTTTCTTAGCACCTGGCTGAGTTCAGCTGCCTCTGACTGGCAGTTTCCCTTCCCATCCCAGCTCCCAGGACAGCTGTTGAAAGGCATAAGCTGGACACAGATGGGGATCTTGATTTGGTGACCAAAAAGCCTGCACTGGAGCAATGATCCCATCACTGCCCTGTCTGTGCAGTCATTCCCACCCCAGCAGCACTCCCAGAGACTCCAGGATTTTCCTTCACACTGGAGTGATTTTGCTGCTGGCTATTCAAGCCCCTGGAGTATCTTCCTCCTGCACCTTCTCTCCTCTCCCAGCAGCACAGAACAGCTTCTAACCCAAGTAAGAGACATTTCAAGGCCAGGTTGGACAGAGCTTGGAGCAACCTGGGACAGTGGAGGGTGTCCCTGCCCATGGCAGGGGGTGGATGGGATGAGCTTTGAGCTCCCTCCCAACCCAAACCATTCCATGATTCTCTGGAATTCACTCCCAGTATGATGGCACACTCAGATCCACTCATTGCAGCTGTGCAATGCTCACACTTCAGGACCCTGTCAGGGCTGTGGTGACTTGGGTGTCCCCTGGAGCTGTTTGTGTTGTTTGGCACTGCTGGGGTGACCTTCAGGAGCAGCAATTGCTCCATCTCCACCAGCTGACTGACCCAGCTCTGAGCACTGGAGGTGCTAATTCATGGTTTTCACCCACCCCTGTTACATGGGAAGGTATTTTTCCAAGGCAGCCTGGTAGCAGCTAATTGGAGAGATCAAAGAGTTCAAGAAAGAGATTTAGTCAAATGTTGGATTATCTGATTAATTGCCTTCCACTTCACGTATTTTTCCCAAGGTAAATTCAAGTTAGCACCTGTTGAAGAGCCTATTAGTCACTGTCTGGGCTCTGCTGCATTGGAATTCAAAAGCTTTCCGTGCTGGAATTCAAAGGCTCTCCATGTAAAATGGGACAATTTCTCATTGTCTCAGCTGGCAGCCACCTACCTGCTTTGTGATTAAACAAACACTACATGGCCAAAACACGCAGTCACCCCATCCAGGTGTGTCCCCAGGCCTGAACAGCCTGCCCTGCTCTCCAGGACGTGGTGGCTTCATCTCCCCATCAGCCACGGGTGTGGTACACATCCTTGGGTATCAGAGCAGGCACTGCCCCCACTGAAGGGCTCTTTTGAACAGAGTAGCCCTGAACTACACAATAAAGGATTTTGGCAGGGGATAGTCAGACAGTGGTGATGCTGTGGGAATGGTCATGTCACCCCTGGAAGCTCAGGCTGGACACATTCCCAAGCCCAGGCACACCTGGGCACAGCTGAACCAGGCACAGCTGGAGTTCTCCCCAAATGAGTGAATGAATCCAGATTCTTGTCCTGGGTAATTTGTCCTAGACTTTGAATCAAATTCCCAGTAACTCTCCAAAGCCCGACTGCTATGAGGCTCTTTTTAAAAGGAGGTTCGTGTAAAATGTTTATCATCCCAGAGGACAGTGGCAGAAAGACAAAATGGGCCCAAACTGCACCACAGAAGGCTCAGGTTGGATATCAGGGGGAATTTTTTCACTGAAAGGGTGCTCAGGCCTTGGCAGTGGCTACCCAGGGAGGTTTGGAGTCCCCATCCCTGCAGGTGTCCCAGGAAGGATGGATGTGGCACTGAGTGCTCTGGGCTGGGGACAAGGTGGGCATTGGGCACAGGTTGGTCTTGGAGGTCTTTTTCACCCTGAATGATTGTGTGATTCCATGTGGACAGCCCTGGAGGGACATCCCTAAAGGCTGCAGGACATGAGCTCCTCTGTGCTGGGTGTGGGGAGGTGGCAGCAGTGCTGAGAGCACCCCAGGGGTTGTGGTGTCACCTCAAGGGTGACACAGGGCCATGTCCTGCCAGGCTGTTCAGCAGAATGGCAGCTCCCAGGACAGGCCATGGGCAGCAGGGCTCTGCTCCCTGAGGAGTGGGAAGGTCTCCAGGTCTGTGATCATGGCAGCTCCAGCATCCCTGGGGTGCCTTTAGAGGAAGTGACCGAAGGAGGTGACTTCATGGCACATACCACACCTGGCTGGACAGAGAGCTGAGAGTGCTGCACACAATTCCTGCACTTTATCTGTGTCTCTAGAGCATTTGTTCTTCTCTAATTCCTGCCAAGAAAACCTCCCAGGAGCCCTGCTGATCAGTGTTGGACAGAGGCAGCAGCACATTGCTGTCTGTGTGCTCAGAGCCTGCAGGAAAGCAGCAGGGCAGGTGTTCTGCAGGGTCAGCTGTGGGTGTGGAAGGGCACAGAGATAGCAAAGGCAGGACAAAACCATGGGAAAGGCAATTCTGTCCTTCCAGCCTGCAGCCCTCCCTCTCTGCTCTCCTTGCAGAGCCAGAAGCACATCCCTGCCCAGCCAGTCAATCGATGTGGAACAAACAGGCCAGGGAAGGATGGAACAGGCTGTCCCTTGTCCTCTGGCAGCACAGCAGCCAGGGCTGGGCTGGGGAGAGTCCGTGCTGGGAGCAGCAGGTCACTGGGCACCTTGGGGTCTGTAGGGACTGTGGCAGGCTGTCTGGGGGTTTGTGTCTCCTGCAGAAGCCAGGACACTGCAGGGTGCTCTGGGGGTGATGACTGCTGTGCCCAAGCTGAGAATGGCAGTGACAACCTCGGGGAGCAGTGGGATTGCCAAGCAGAGGGTAAGAGCACATGGAGCAAACCAGAACGACTGTTCTCAAAGGCGGTGAGCGCAGGGAAGATCCAACTGACATCTCACCCAGGCTTTTCCCATTTCAGTGTTGCAGAGAGGTCTGGCAGGGCTTTGAGCTGATGCAGCCCTGACTGAGGCTGATCCCAAAAATACCAGCACTGACCTGGATTTAGGGGTCAGAGCAGCTCAGGAATCAGCGTGACTCAGCAGCAAGGAAGCCAACACTGCTCTTAGGTGTTCCAACAGAGGTCCAGGGTGGGGAGGTGACTCCAGCCCCTGGGGATGATGGGCTGAGGCCATCCACACACTTTAGAGGGATGATAAAAAGGGAATGAGTGCAAAAAAGAGCCATAAAAATGATTTGAGGGTGGAAGAGAACACTTTGAAGTGAAGGATTTAAAACCTCAACCTGTTCAGCTAATTGAGGAGACACTTGAAAGACAATGTGCTCACAACACAGAGCAGCTTAATGTGGAAAAACACCAACTTCTGAAAGGCTCCTCAATAAACTGGGGAAAGCAACAGGAGCAGGGTCTGGGAGCTGAAGCCAGGCATATTCAGAGCAGGAAAAGATGTGCAGTTCTTTCCCAGGAAGGACAAAACAGGAACAAGCACACACAGAACTAATAACTCTCCAGCTCTTAATTATTTAAAGGTATCTCTTTTTTTCAAGTTGTGTCCCTGGTTTGGTGTGGTTTCACCCACCACTCTCTGCAGCAGCCCCAGAGCACTGCCAGAGCATCCTCAGCTCCCCAACAGGTCTTGCAGAGAGAGATATTTGTGCTTCTACTCCAGCTGACTCCCCATGTGCTGCAGGAGTTCATTCACACATTGTTCTGACCACTCTTTCCAAGGGGAGGTTGATTTCCTGTGGAATCTAAAATACTGGGTAAGCAAGTGCAGCAATGACCTGGGGAAGCACCAAAATCCTCTCTAGAGCTTTGCACATGGTCTGCACCCATTTCCTGGCAGCTCTGCACCCCCAGAGGCTCTCCCAGTGAGCAGAGCCTTCCTCTGGATCTGCCAGCCAGCACACATCCTGCTCCTTCCCAGCACAAATGGCTCTTTGGAAGATCTCTCTGTGCTGCCCTTTTCCTCGTGTCCTGCTGATCCACCTCTCTGAAATCCAGGTCCTCCTGCTGCAGGTTTAACCAACAGAGCCATTTTCCAGCAGGACTGAAAGCATTTGCTTGCTGGCTTGTTTGAGGATGGATGTGGGCAATGGACTGCCTCAGGCTGTTCTCCTTTCCAGGGCAGATCCGGATGCATCTCTATTTCCCAGTACAACCCTTTTGGCTGCCATGATGTCTCTGAGATCATACATTATTAAAGTAATTATAAATATTTCTTACGCATGCATTGTGTACAACACAAGGGAGAGCTGGAAAGGCTCAGCATGGGTTTGAGGATGAGGCCACAAGGAATGTTTGGAGGAACCCTGGTGCTTGTCGTGCTGTGATCTGATCATCATGAGCTCAGGGATGGATGAACAAGCAGAGGTGATGGCTAGGATGGGGGAAACTCCCACTCACAGCAATCTCAGCCTATTCAGCCACAGTTTAACACTAAACCAGACAAAAAGTGTGCATGTGGAGACTGAGGGGGAAGAGATGGCTCCTGATAAAGCACTTCTTCACTCTCATCCTTTGTCAGTGTTAATAGAGGTGTTTTATTGTTATCTGCATCAGCTCATAGCAATCACTCCATCCTCCTGCCTCCTGGCACTGCTCCCAGATGCAGAGGTCACCTGCAGTCGAGTAGATCCCAGCTGGCACTCCAATGTCTCATTAATTTGCAGAGATGCTGCTCTTGCTTCCCCCCACACGGAGCAGTGAGGCTGACACTTTGCTCCAGCTCTGTCACATGCCACAGGTCCCTGTCCCTGCTGTCCCACCAGCCCAGCCTGAGCCAGCAGCAGATGCTGTCCCTGCCTCAGCCCAGATGCTCCTGAACCAAACAAGCTGGGGACAAATGACTCCCAAGGGGTGGCAGATGAGGAAGGTGGCTGGGATGATGGGAGCAGGGTCAGGATCAGGGACTTTGGGTAGGCAGAGCTGACAGCTGGGCTTGCTGAACACCAGGCCATGCTGGCTCTGTGATCTCTGAGTGCAGCCACGATTGGTTCCTCTAATTAGCCTTGGAAGACTCTTCCCTGAGGAGTCATTGCCCCTTGGGCTGCAGCAGAGGAGGCAGAGCACTGAGGGAAGCACTCACAGCCCTGATGGGGGGAGTTTGTCTCTGGAAATCACCCTGTGAGGATGACTTATCTCAAAGATAAGGAGCAGAACCGAAGACAATCTCTCAGCTCTCCCTGTGCCTGCAGGGATGGGGAGCTCTCAGCTCTTCTCTGAGTCATGAACTAAACACGGGGGCTGTGCAGCAGCCCTGGAGCAGGGCTGGGCACTCAGGAGTCTCATCCAAAAAAGACCTGTTCCCAGCTCAGTGCTGAGCTCTGGACATCTTTTTCCATCCATTTCCAGGTAGGTGTTGGCAGCACCAGTCAGATCTGCTCCCACTGGGAGGGCACAGCAGGTCATGATTGATCCCTGAGCAAGTCCTTCCTCTCCATATGTCAGGCAGCCATCCCCACCCACTTTGCATTTCCCAAAGGAAACTTTTATTAACATACTATGCATTATTAAATGAAATGCCTCCCCTGGACTAACCCCATTATGCAGTTACCTTTGTCAGCCCACCATTTGTTTGTTTGACAAGACCCAAGTCCCACAAAGCCTCAGATTCTGGCAGCAGTTGCATTGCTGGTCTTTAATCCAGCTTTAGAGGGATTCCACGTGGCCTTTCATTCATGTCCTCTTCTAAGCACTTCATCTACCTTGGTTGTCCCATGTGGCCTTTCCATCTGGGGCTTTGGAAATTCCCAGGTATTCAGGGCAGCTCTCAGGGAGCCATGGGCACACCAGCATGGAGCCCAGGGGATCTCCACACCCTGGTGGCTGCAGAGGGAGGCATTCATTCCCCTGCTTTAGGGAGCACAGACAAATGTACTCCCAACATGCAAAGTTTCCCCAGAACCACCAGACTGGGGTGTCCATCTGTCCAAAGCAGCGAGTAGAGCTGAGCACATGCCGTGGCTCCCTGTTGGCTTCCTCCTAACCAAACAGGAGCAGGGTGGGGGAGTTACCTGGAGTCTGTCTTGATCATCCCTTGACCCAGGGCCAGGATGCTCTTCCACATCTGATCCATGAAACAGCTGGGATAAACCTGGGCACGAGTCAGCCCTGGAGGTGGTTGTGTGCACTCAGTCCCCAAACTCAGGTCCAGGCTGAGCAGCACTGAGCTGAACAAGTCCATCTGACCTTCACCTGCCTGCCTGCTGTCCTCCTGCATTCCTGCCAGGAGTCTTCCTCACTCCTGGATGTGGAGTGAGGAAGGAACCCCCTGACTGTAATTTTGCCTGTTACAGCTTCTCTCCCACTGTTTTCAGCTTCCCTTAGCAATTTCCCACATCTCCCAGTTCTGCTTTGTGAAGAATTCTTTTTTTTCCCTTTGCAGTTGTTCTCCATTCAGTTGCTAACTCCATCCACCCTCCAGGCTTTTTGTCAGAATTGCCTCTCTGCTTGTGGCTTTTTACTCCCCAATACCTTTCTTTAGAGAATGTTTCACTTTTGTTCATTTGCACTTCCCCCTCTACAATTTTCTATTCCTAATTATCATTAACTTGGAGAACTTGGTCCTTTTGAAGAGCAGATAATTAATTTCCAGGGCTGACATCTTTCTCCACTGTAATCAGATCCACATCTACATTCCCTCATGCTGCCTTTTGTGCTGGGAAGTGAGGGTTGATCTCCTGAGGCTCTCAGCTCGTGGCCCCCAGCACGTCTCCTGGCAGTGCTGCTGTGCCAGCTCCTCTCCTCTCCTCTCCTCTCCTCTCCTCTCCTCTCCTCTCCTCTCCTCTCCTCTCCTCTCCTCTCCTCTCCTCTCCTCTCCTCTCCTCTCCTCTCCTCTCCTCTCCTCTCCTCTCCTCTCCTCTCCTCTCCTCTCCTCTCCTCTCTCTCTCCTCTCCTCTCCTCTCCTCTCCTCTCCTCTCCTCTCCTCTCCTCTCCTCTCCTCTCCTCTCCTCTCCTCTCCTCTCCTCTCCTCTCCTCTCCTCTCCTCTCCTCTCCTCTCCTCTCCTCTCTCCCTGTGATTTATGCACACAGCAGTAGGAAATGCTCCCTGGAAGGGAGGAACTCACAGGGAAGGGCATGAAGTGAGATTAGGGGGCAGGAGTGGCAGTTTGGGGTGTGGAGCCTCCCCATTTTGGTAACAAATGAAAGGAAAATGTCAATAAGAAGCTCATTTATTGGTGAATAACTCACAGATCTCACACTCTCAGTGTGACCCAAGCATGGACCAGACTAAGGTTGGATTTGATGATCTCAGAGGTCTTTTTGCACCTTAATAATTCTCTGATTCTATTAGATAAACCTTAGAATGGATCCAAAGTAGCCACAGGTTGCTTATGAGAGTGTCACAGAGTTGGTAAAGGAAGGCACAGAGGGAATGCCCTCAGCTCCTCCCTAGAGATGTGCCTGGAAACATCACATCCCTGAGCCTCAGGGGTTCCCTGAGCTCCTCCCAGAGCTGAGCTGTGCATGGGGAGCATCTTCCTCCTCAGCACCTCACTCTGCCCCAGGGCAGCTCTGGTTTCTGTGGGTCCTGGGGGAGCAGGGAGGGTGACACAGCTGGGGCAGGGCTGTCTTGTGCCCTTCAGCACATGGCAACTTCCTCAGGAGGGAGAAGTTCCTCTTCCCTGAGAAGGGGTTTTGGGGACATCCCCAACGAGAAGGGTTGGGGACACCCCTCTGCTTCTGGCTGCACTTCTGCCAGTGCAAGCCTCTGCTGCCTCAGACTGCAGGTGTGACCCCAGGGCAGGACATCCACCGTGGCAGGGTGATCTCCTCCTCTGGCTGGAGCAGGGATGGACCATCCTTCATCCCCCATGGCCCTTCATTCCCCATGGACTGTTCCCTTCTGCTGCCCTCACCGGTGCAAATGGGATCTCCCAGCTCAGAGGACACAAATCTGAGGATCTCCCATCACCCTGTCTTTCCAGTTTGGGCCTGGAAGAGAGTTAGCACCACCCAAGTTCCCTGAACACAGAGCAGGTGCTTCCTGCAAGCTGGCTCTGCCCTGGGATGCAGAGTGGGCAGGCAGGGATGGCCCTGGCAGGATGCACCAGACCCCACTCCACCTTCCCCTGTGCTGTGCAGCCTCCTTGGAGGGCTGGTGGTGCAGCCAGTGCAGGCTGTGGATGTGACTGAGCCCAGATGGGACACCAGCTGGAGGTTGGTGTGAGAGCAGGAATGTTTGGGGGCACAGGCAGGAACATGTCCTGTGCTCATGCTGCTCAGGTCATCCCAGCTTCCCAAGGAAACATTCCCACTGGGACACTCATCACCTCAGCTTTTTGGATGGAGTCAGAAGGTATTTACCCCCAGAACCTTCTCCCTGCTCTGTGCAAACCCCAACACTCCACACAGCCTCCACCTCCCCTGGAGAGGGACAAACCAACCTCTCCCTGTGCAGCCAGACCCCTCAGACAGACAGCAACTCACAGCTCAGCATCTGAGCATTCTCCTCCTCTCTGCTGCCTCTTCACAATAATAACACCACAGTAATTAATTGACACACTCGTTAAGTAGCCAGAGCACAGTCCATGTGCAGGCAGTGCTGTAACAATCCCATTCCATACAAAGTACCCAGCAACAGCAGATGGGAAGCAGGGCAGGATTTCCAAAGATGGTTTTGTTCAGATTTCTCTTGTCTCTGTTCTGACAAACAAGGGACACACCAAGCCAAATAATCTGCCAGTCTGCAGTTAAAAAACCTCTTATTTCCTTTCAACAATTACGCATTCGCTGCATCATTTTCTCAGCCCTTTGAACCCCACCTGTCTCTTAGAATCATTTCCCCATTTCTGGATTCCCATGTGTATTCCCATCATTCCCAGGGTTTGATGATTGTCCAGGAGGATTGTGCAGTAAAACCTCTGTTAAGCAGAGGGGATGGAGAATCTCTCACTTGGGTTTTTCTGCAGCAGGAATCCTGGTGAGCCCCAGGCAGCTGCAGGTCAGCACTCCATTCCTGATCCCAACACCATGCAGAGTCCCAAGATGGATTGAGGAAATGGCCTCAGGCTGGGCCAGGGGAGGACAGCAGCAGGAATTTCTCCATGGAAAGGGTGCTCAGGCCTTGGCAGGAGCTGCCCAGGGAGGTTTGCAGTTCCCATCCCTGCAGGTGTCCAGGGAATTCTTGGATGTGGCACTGAGTGCTCTGGGTTGGGGACAAGGTGGACATTGGGCACAGCTTGGACTCCATGGCCTGGGAGGACTTTTCCAACCTCAATGATTCTGTAATTCTGTGATTCTCTGTGATTATCATGCAAATGAATGTGCCAAGGTCTCTAGAGCCACTGATCTGGACTAAACTTCCCTCATGGACATGAGCAACTTTTCCTCATGTGGATTTCATCAAACCTCACACAGCATTACAAATATTCTGTTTTTTCCAAGGCAGCATTTTCAGCAGTGAGACTGAAAGAGCCCTTCCCAGGAACCAGAGAGGTTCAGGCACTGGAGCTGTCACAGCTGACAGCTCCTCATCCCAACTCCCCACAGATTCTCAGAAACATTAAACCAAGACACTGAACTCAGGCTCAGGTTTCACCTCATGGCTTTTGCCCCTGATAGAAATGAATGTTTTAGGGGTTTCCTAGAAGTCAGCCCTAAAGTCTGCACACATACATGGGTTTCAAGGCCTTTGGACAAGGTGTTTAGAGCCTCAGACCTCCCTCTGCACTCACAGGAACACCAGCATTCCAATTAGAGGGGCTGCTTATAACTCCATGAACGCCTTGTACAGTCTGAAAGCTTTTTAAATGAGACTCGCAGCCATGAACAAGGTAAATACATTTGTAGATTTGTTTGGGCAATTACAGTCATTTAAAAAACAATGCATAATAACAGACATGAATCTAATAAGCCATTGCTAATTAAATGTATTAATGCCACGTTGTAAAATGCATGCATCTTGCTGATGTGTTAGAGCTACTTTTGTGCTGTAAATACTTGAGCAGTGACACGGGCAGAATTTGCATCCCTGGGCAGTGCCAGTGCCCAATAATAGTGGCAATTAATTTGCCCCAGTGGAGCCAATCTCCTGCCCACCCACCAGGCTCTCCTTTCATGTGTCTACTCCACATTTTCCTTTGCTCTGTGAGCAACAGTTGCAGTAAAATGGAGCTGGTTAACCCCAAAATGTGGGACAGCATTACAAAGCATTTGTGAAGACTCTGCTTTGAACTGTGCTCTTCTGCCAATTATAATTTGCAGCAGGTACAACATTCCCAGGCTATGGAAAAGCCATTTCTCTGTCCTGGGAGAGTTCAGTCAATTTTGCCTGACATTAAGTGTTCAATAGCACAATTTTCCTTCTCTCACTTTCATCTCTTTGGAAAATGTCACCAATCTGGAGTTAACTAATTGACCACAGACCTTTGGAGGAGTCAGACCCAAAGCAGCCCCATGGATACAGAGCAAGGCAGAGAGCCAGGCTGGGATCCCCTGGGCATCCAGGACATGGCCTTGGATATAAACTCAAGGGATGAGGGTCTGGATGAACTCCTGGGACAGGGCAAAGCAAAGGACACATGGGCTTGGCCTTAACTGTAAGGAAGCTCAGTGTCTCACCCCGACCTGGTGACTCCAAGGCTCCCTGGGCAGCTGGTGAAGAGATGTGGGGCAATTTGGCAGATCCTGAGCTCAGACCTCTCTGGGACTGCAGCTTCTCCTGAGGGCAGTTCTGATCTCTGCTCTCTGTGACAGGGACAGGACCAGGGAATGGCTGGAGCTGTGCCAGGGCAGGTCAGGCTGGAGATCAGGAAAGGTTCTTCCCCCAGAGGGTGGGCACTGCCCAGGCTCCCCAGGTAATGGACACAGCCCCAAGCCCACTGGAAAACTGGTGGTCACAGGGCTCCTCTGCCTTCAGGGGCAACAGTCTGCTTGCAAGAGGCATTTCTTTGGCCCAGAAACATTGACCTGCTCATTTAAAACTTTGTTTGCTCAGGTTGGCCAGTGCTGGGCTGAAGGAAGGGTTGGGGCTCAGCAGGCCTGGTGAAGGTGGAGTGAAGGAGTGGGGTTAGGATGGAGGGGGTTGTAGGGCAGGAGAGAAGCCTTGGAGCTGTGCCTGGACAATGGGCTTGTGAGACTTGTTCCAGTGCTGGAAAAGTCACTTGCCAGGGTCTCCAGATTTATGTAAAAGTGAGCAACCACATCTTCCCTGTTGCCAAACTGCCTGAAAGTCACACAATCTCACAATGGTTTGGGTTGGAGGAAACTCAAAGCCCATCCACACCCACCCCTGCCATGGCAGGGACACCTTCCACTATCCCAGGGTGCCAACCCCAATGTCCAGCCTGGCCTTGGACACTGCCAGGGATCCAGGGGCAGCACAGCTTCTCTGGGCACCCTGTGCCAGGGCCTGACATCCTCACAGCCAGGTATTCCTTCCCACTATCCCATCCAACCTTCCTTCTGGCAGTGTGAAGCCATTCCCCCTTGTCCTGTCCCTCCATCCCTTGTCAACTGTCTCTCTCCATCTCTCCCACAGCTCCCTCAAGCACTGCAAGGCCACAATTAGGACATCCCAAAGCTTCTCCTCTCCAGGCTGAACAATCCCAGCCTTTCCTCCCAGCAGAGCTGCTCCATCCCTCTGCCCATCCTGGTGCCTCCTCTGGACTCCAGCAGCTCCACATCCTTCCTCTGTTGGGATCCTCCACCCAGCCAGGAGAGCAGGAGGAAGGTGCCCATGGCAGTGCCAAGTGGGCAGCTGTCTCCAAGAGCTCATGGACAGAAAACATTGACCTTTGACTAATGAATCACTCCTAATGAAAAGCCTGTCCAGCTGGATTTAATTGCCTGGTTTGGGCAGATATGGCTGGAAAATCTCACGCCTGTCAGATTTTTTTCCACCCCCTAAAGCATCAAATTATTCACCATCCTTTGTAGCATTTTGCAGCCAACTCTTTCCTGTGATGATTTTCAAAGGATGAAGAATGAGCACCCTGGTGACATTTCTAGTATCTATAAATATCTCCCCACTACCCTGCCTGCCCAACTAGTGAATTATGCAGGGAGATATATATAATAAAACAATCGGATCCATTTTGTTGTCAACAGACCATTCTTCTTGAGCTGACAAGAGGACAGCCCAGGCTGTGGCTCTGGAAGGAGCAGGCAGTGCCTGGGGAATTACTGAGCCTCTCCTTTCCCATGTGTAAGGGGCATCTTGGAGGGCAACACTGAGCAGGGAGAGGCTCTGGTATGCTGGAAAAAGGGGGACAGGTTTGGAAAGAGAAGAATGAAGTTTAGGATAATAGTCTCCAGAATGGCAGGAAATCCCACATACAGGACACTGAGAATCATACACAGATTCATTCAGGTTGGAAAAGCTCTCTAAGCCCATCCAGTCCAAGCTGTGCCCAATGCCCACCTTGTCCCCAGCCCAGAGCACTCAGTGCCACCTCCAGGCCTTCCTGGGACACCTGCAGGGATGGGCACTGCAAACCTCCCTGGGCAGCTCCTGCCAAGGCCTGAGCACCCTTTCCATGGAGAAATTCCTGCTGCTGGCCAAGCTGAGCCTCCCCTGGCCCAGCCTGAGGCTGTTCCCTCTCCTCCTGTCCCTGTTCCCTGGAGCACAGCCTGACCCCCAGCTGTCCCCTCCTGGCAGGAGCTGTGCAGAGCCACAAGGTCCCCCTGGTAAAAGGAGCCTTGAAGAAATCCCAGTGAAGGACTAATCCAACATGATGGATTACTTGGAGCACAATGTACTTACTGTACATTCTGGTCTTTTTGTGTTTAATTCAGCAGTGCTGTGTTTATGTATCTAAATCTCCAGCATGGTGAAATACTTAATGTGCACAACTTTGCAAAGCTGTGGGAAGTGACCAGTTTACATTTCATATCTAATTGGCAGGTTTTAATTTAAATTGGGAGGGATTTAATTTAATAGCAAAGCTTTCCCCAGCTAACAGCCCTCTTCTAGCAGGTACTCATTATGTGGGATACTCTACAGACTCTGTTACCTCATTTATGGGTGAGAGACAGTTTTAAAAAGCCAGCTTAAGACAGCTCCCTCCCTTCCATCAGATATTTGCAGATGTCTTTTGCTAAGCCTTAACTAGCTCCTCCATCATTAATGTTTTGGGGCTGTGCCTTGGAGACATTGCCTGGCAATTAAACAAAGTTCTTACCAAAGAGCTGTCCCTCCTTACCTTCATCCAGAAGTTTGTTGCTCTCCAGGACTTCAAGGACAAGGATTTTGGATGTTCTCATTCCTGCAGGAAGAGAGCTGCTGTGCTGCTCAGGGCAGGAGAGTTCCTGTGGATCTCCTGCAAACCCTGAGCACTTCACCCTCCTGGCTGACCCTCAGTTGGGAACAAAGCTGATCCCCTGCACTGGCAGAGTTGACCACATCTTCTGCTGTGTGCTGAAGCCACCCAGAAACCACTCAGTTTGAGATGAGGCTCTGAGAAACCAAACACTGCCCACAGAAATGCTCTCCTGCTTTAACCCCAGTAGCAGCCAAGCCCCTGGCTGCCTCCTCCCAGTGGGATGGAGAGAGGTGGAAGGGGAAAGGTGTGAAAACTCACAGCTTGGGGTAAAGGCAGTTTGATAGCTAAAGCCATAAGGGAATGGTGCTTCCAGACACTGCAAGATACGAGCACAGCAGGGCTTGGAGAGGGACGACAGCACTGCTGCTTCCTGGATTTTGTCTGTCTGCTAGGAGATTTCACATGGAGCCACCTCTTCAGGATGCTCTGGCTGAGGAACAGTCTGCTGGAAGCTCCTGTTCATGGTGAGCTTTGCTGCAGAGCTCTCCAGTGGTGCTGCTGGGCTGCTGCTCACTGAGGGAGCCCAGCTTCCAGAAGGGTCAGTCCTGCAGTGGCCAGGGTGGGCTTGGTGACCTATGGAGACCTCAGAGTGGGCTCAGTGAGATACACAGACAATCTCCAGACATCCTCTGTGCTCTGAGCCTCTCACCTGCCCTCCTCCTGTGATCCAGGCCCCATCCTGAGCAGGGCACACCCTGCACAGCTGCATTCCTGACAGACCATCTGCTGCTGCTGCTGCTTGTCCCAAACACATGGCTGGGTGACCCAGAAGACAAGGTACATGAGACCTTTTCCACCCTGTGCTCTCTCCTGCCTACTGCTGTGCAAGGGCTCTGATGCTGAGCTCCAAACTCAGCTGGGAAGCATCATATCTAACCTGGAAGCAGATCCTTGTCCCATGGTTGCATTGCTTGTGCCACAGGCAGATCGAGCCCAGCTCACCTCATTTAAGGAGTCTAAAAGTCAAACATCTTGGTCTGAGCCACTCTGTTTCTCCCCAGAGAGCACAGGGAGCTTTGAAAATCCTTGCAGGGTGATGTGGGAGGATCAGATCCCTCAGGGATTATCAGGGTAGCCTGAGGTGACTCACTCGGGTTTGCAGGTCTCTTCAGGCTGCAAACTCCCACCATATGAACCCCACAGCTCCCTGGAAACACAATTCTGGAGGTTTCCATGCCACCATGTGAACAGTTGGAGCAGCACTGGCTGGTGATCCTCCCCTTTCCCCAGCTGGTGCTCAACACCTGAGCCCATTCAGGGCTAGAGCTGGCAAGTGGGGACCTCCTCTCCTCTCCCTCTCCTCTCCTCTCCTCTCCTCTCCTCTCCTCTCCTCTCCTCTCCTCTCCTCTCCTCTCCTCTCCTCTCCTCTCCTCTCTCCTCTCCTCTCCTCTCTCCTCTCCCTCTCCCTCTCCCTCTCCCTCTCCCTCTCCCTCTCCCTCTCCCTCTCCCTCTCCCTCTCCCTCTCCCTCTCCCTCTCCCTCTCCTCTCCCTCCCCTCCCCTCCCCTCCCCTCTCCTCTCCTCCCTCCGTGGTGTTTGTTGAGGTGCTTCCTGACTTTGGGGGTTTATCCAAGTGACAGGGTTTGTGGTGTCCCCAATGGAGGGTCACAGTCCCTGCTGGAGACCCAAGTCTGACGGTGAGATTGCACCCTGGCTCTGGGTCAGGGTGGGAGGGTCTGGGGTGCCCATTGATGCTGATGCTGAATCCAAGCCCTCTGCACCCCTGGCACCTTCCCCTCCCTCCTGCCAGGCTCCCTGGGACCTGCCATGAGCTCAGAGGTGGCAGCAAAGCCCTGGTGAAAACCCAGGGCTGCTCATGAGGGCTGGGAGGATGAGGAGAGGAGCAGCAAATGTTGCACAGAGGTCCTGTGTGTTTCTCCAAGCACAGACAGCATGGCAGAACCCCATTTCCCTGGAACCAACCCAGCCCTCCCATTCCCAGCTCCATTCTCAGCCATGCTCTGCCTGCCTGGCACTCAGACAATGCCCACCCAGCCACCCTCTGTGCTCTCTGCACCAGAGCTCATCACTTCTCACTTCTCTCCCATTCCAGTGGAAACTGAACTCTCAGTGACCCACACAGGTTCCTCCCACCTGACCCCCTGTGCTCTCCACACTGTTAGTAAACGTACAGATTCCAGAGACTATTGCAGGAGCAATTACTTTTATTAGTAAGCATCTATCATCATGACATATTCCTCTTAAATAATCCCTGTGCCGTACTTTCACTGTCAATTCCATTAAGCACTTTGGATATTAACACTATTTTCAATGTTTCTAAGATTTACAGGAGTGTTAGCAAGACACAGTTTATAACCACAACGTCTGCTTACCTCCCAGCTTTCAACATTACACACACGACAAAGAAACACTCACGGAGGGGAAAAAAATAAATTCTGGAGAATTTCACAAGTCATTGGACTATTTAAGTGTTTTGGAGAAAGCCACTGATTTTAAAACTACTTTTAAAACTACATGAAGAGAAATAAAAATTAGACTTGAGCTCAGCACTCTGTGGGTGTGGTATATCAGGCTGTGGGCTGGGATCTTCCAGTGCAGCAATGTAAGAATTAGGGGATTGATTTCCAGCAGCCAGAAACCTGGTCCATGTGCCACCTCTGTCACCTCCTCACAGGCTCTGTCCCCAGGGCTCAGAAACAATCCTGGGTACACAACCTGAGAGTCCACCAGAGAGGTGGAGCTTGGGCTAAACTCAGCATTTAATTATTTAAATAGTGTGACAAAGGCATGGTGAGGGATCAGCAGGGGCTGTGCTGGTGCCTCAGACCTGCAGCAGCAAGGCCACACCAGCCAGCACCCACTTGGAGGGATTCTCCTTCGTTTTGAGGTTCAAAGTCCACACGTAGGTTGGCCCTCTCTGGCGAGTTCTGTACAGGGGACACGGGTACATGCTGCGGGTGTCCTGTTTGTCATCGGGAATGGCCTTGAGCAACACGACAGGCATGGCTGGGGTGAGCTCCTTGAGCCTGGCATCTGTGATTATCCCAGCCTGCAGAGCAAGGGAGACAAAGGCTTGGTCAGATTTCCAAGGTGTCATTCAGCTGCCCTCTGATGTTCCCAAGCTCTTCATTCAAGCTGCTCCTCCTGGGAAAGTGCAAACAGCTTTCCTGGTCAAGGGGCTGGATGTCTCTTTGAGGAAGGAGGGTCAGGATCAAACACCTCACTGGATCACCACAGCCTCCCTCAATGGAGATCCTCTCAAGGGTCCAGGCTCCTGCACTCTCACCAGATCCTCAAACCCTCACATCTGAGCTGGGCTTTGTGTGGGAACAACATTCCTAGCCCTGTCCAGCCATGCTAGGAACAAAGTTTCACTTCTCTTGTCCTGGTTTCTCCTGTGGTGCAGTTTGAGCTCATTTCTCTTGTCCTATTGCCAGGCAGCCAGCAGCAGCACAAGAGGAACAGCCTCAGGCTGGGCAGGGGAGGCTCAGCTTGGCCAGCAGCAGGAATTTCTGCATGGAAAGGGTGCTCAGGCCTTGGCAGGAGCTGCCCAGGGAGGTTTGCAGTCCCCATCCCTGCAGGTGTCCCAGGAAGGCCTGGAGGTGGCACTGAGTGCTCTGGGCTGGGGACAAGGTGGGCATTGGGCACAGCTGGGACTGGATGGGCTGGATGGGCTGGAGGGATTTTCCAACCTCAGTGATCTGGGATTATTCTGATGCAGCTCTTTCTCAGAGTTTTGCCAGACCAGAATCACCTTGTGGGAGGTGTTGCTCATGATGGGAGCGAGGATGAACACCTGAACCACTGAGATGGAGAACAAACCTCACTTGAGACGAGCCTGAAAGTCACCAAGAAATGTCCCACACAGCACCACAGTGTGAGCATGACATGGGACATGCCTGTCTGGGCAGTGAATGCACACAGTGCTTGTGTGGCCCCAAGAGGCACCACAGCCTTGCTTCCACTCTCATGGATGCAACCAAGAGGATTCAAAAGGACTTTTCTGAGGGAATATCATCACTGAGTATCAATTCCCCATTATCCTTCTCCAAGCAATGTCCTGCCCAGCAGGCTGCCCAGCCCAGCAGAGGGAGAGAACCCTGCCAGGACAAGAAATCAAGTTTGTTTCTCTAATTTGGGTCTCTCTGGCATCTTCTGTCTCTCTTCTTGACAATAAAATGCCCTGCATATCAATCCATTTCCAGGGAAAATTGCCTCATAGGGGCTAGAGAGACCAAATGAAAACAAATAGGGAAATGGAAACGAAACTTTTCAGTGCTAAAGAAACTGCCTTTCGCTGCAGCTGAGCTTCACTTATCATCATTATTTCAAATGCTCTTGGATCAGAGTTGTGGGTGAGATTCAACCTCTCCAGTAGTTTATTTAGTTCTGCAAATGAGCGAAGAAAAATCATCCCTCTTGCCACACACCGTGGTTTAATTGTACTAATGCCATCTGTTATACTGAGCTGTGATAAATCCAACTCCCATTTAGGATTTTGTATTTCCAACGTGCTGAACAAACATTAAATAATTCTTATAATACCTTGCAAAGTAGAATTTATTAAACATTATTATGCACTCTTCTTAAATCCACGCCTTTAATTTCTGAGACTGGGTTTTGATCAGGTCTTTTTCTCATTTTTTTTACTTCTGAGAATACTTCAAATGAAATTGCCAAGAGATATTCTACCTGTTTCTGGGTTAACAAGAGCTGAAATCTTCCCGAGGTACCTCTATGTAAGATATCATTTTGTTATGTCTGGGCTGATTCTCATTTGCATTTTTTATCGCTCTCATCATCAGAAATTAATTCTGCTCCGAAAGCAATTTCTCCTGACTACCAGCACAGCACTCCTGGTGAAAAACCACTGTTCTGTGCCTGGAGAGCTCAGGCTCAGATCCTAAAGAATCCTTCAGTTCTGCTTGTCCCAGGTTCCCAGCAGGTGGCTGAGCGTGGCTGTGTGGCAGTGCCACGTGTCACCAGGGCTGAGGGCACACAGAGCTGCCACAAGCCAGGGAGTGACAGATGGGCCAAACCCTGTGACCCACAGCCCCTTTGGGGTGCACTGGCCCAGGGACCCCCAGCATGGCTTGGCTGTCTTGTGACAGGGGAGGGGACATGGAGCCAGCAGGGATTACTCCAAGGTGGTCCCAGAGGGATTGGGTTTGTGGCTCCAGCTGAACAAGGGGAATGGGAAAGGTCTCTTCCCTGCGAGGGTGGTGAGCCCCTGGCACAGGGTGCCCAGAGAAGCTGTGCTGCCCCTGGATCCCTGGCAGTGTCCAAGGCCAGGCTGGATGTGGCTTGGAGCAGCCTGGGACAGTGGAAGGTGTCCCTGCCCATGGCAGGGTGCAATGGGATGATTTAAGGTCCCTTCCAGCCCAACCCAGCTGTGATTCTGTGATTCTATGCCAGGAGCTGTGCTGTCCATAGCTGGCAAAGCTCCATGGAGCACACATGGTGTTAAACCCTCCCCTCCCCTTCTCCCACCACACTGCAGTCCACCTGGGGAGGGGCAGAGCATACACTTGGCATCAAACTCTCCATTGCTGGGTGCAAGAAAGCCTAAAATCACCTTGCCATGGCTTGAGACAAAATGTCAGTGTCCCCAGCCACAGCATCCTTCTGACTGTCACTGAGTCCCACTGACTTTAACAGGGCTGCAGCAAGAGATCATTTGCACCCAAAATAATCTGCTTAGTTTCATTTCATCTAATAGCTGCCTGCTGTTTTGTAATAAATGTTTCATAAATTTAAGATACCCAAGGGCAAACATAAATGTTTAAATAAATAGAAAAATGTGAGTAGCAGAACACAGAAGGACTCTTTCCTTTTTTTGGAGGCACAACCTAAATGTGAAATATTCTTTTAAAAGTGGAGGTGTTCCCCAGAGGAATTCTTCCAAACGTGGCCTGCCATTTTTATCAGAGGATTAATTTGCAAGGAGTACACAACCCAAAAGAACTGTGCACCTGGTTTAAAAGCTCTGCATCCATTAATACACGCTGGTACTCACTGGATTATAGGTAAAATGAATAGTTCCACTAGGGGGAAAAGATATTTCAGTGTGAGCAGCAACCCATGAAAATATCCTTTTCCTTTCTGAAATAAATTGAAGCATGATACCCAGAGATTATGAATGGCTCCATAAATGTAATTGCTCAGTATCTTTCAATCACAAGGAGAATGTAATCAGAAAAACACATTTACTGGACTTGGGATGGTCTCTGAAGACAAATCCCATTGCTGGATGCAATCACCCATAGCAGTTATTGGAGGGAGGCAGAGGGGAGAAGCCAAGTATTTCCCAAAATTTCTGTCTTTGCACTACCAAAACCTCTTACCCTTCCCTCCAGCATTGCCTGGATCTGGGTAAAACCAGGGCAGAACTCACCTTCTAGTAATGGTTGCAAAGAAAACATAACAGCAGGCACTGGAATGTTCTTAAATGGACTGTTTGATATGCAAGACCAGGAAGTTCTTAAACACTCTGTTCTGTTGTGTCCAGCTGGTTTCTGTCAGGTTTTCAGGGCAGCAGAAATCCAATGCTCCCTGTGCAAAGGGGCTGTGATGTCCCAGGGGTTGTGCACTGCAGCCCCAGCAGAGGCTTGGAGAAGGGAATAGCCAGGGGACTGTGGGGGCAGAGCTGGGAAATGGACAGGGATGGTTCCTGTTCTGTCACTTGTGCTGTGAGCAGAGCCAAAACCACGAGAGCAGGAGATCTGACCTGACCCACATGAGATCCTCACTGCAATCTTCCAACAAAGCCTTTGCCAATGTTCCTGACTGCCTGGGGCTCCCAGACCCAATTCAGGCCATTTCCAGAGCAAAAAACAGCCTGGAGCTTTGAACTCCCCAAGGATGTGGGATGAAATGACATCCACCAAGGAGGTCACAGCTTTGCCTGATTTCCTATCCTTCATGGAAAACAATTGCAGAGAGGGAGATGACAAATAAGTGGAGAGTGTTAGATCAGAATTGCGAGGTCAGGCTGGATTTGGTGTGTGACAGGCACAGCCTCATGCACCCAGCAGCACATCCCACAGCAGATAACCAGGATCTCCAAGGCTGGCTTAGAGCCTGAAGAGCTGGGGATGGCTACAGAGCTGGTTTTGGCATAAAAACCTCTTCTTGTGAGGGGGTAAACTCGACCCAGATACAGAAGGTCTGGGTGACCCACTTTGGGGAATGTTGGCTCTCATGGGTCAGCAGGAGCAGAGCATGGGCTGACCACAGGAAGAGCTGCACAAACCCCTGTCCTTGAATTCCCACACAGCACAAACTGGGAGCCATGGCACAAACTGGGAGCCATGGCACAAACTGGGAGTCACTGCATAAACTGGGAGCCACTCATAAAGGGAGGTGGCACTAACTGGGAGCCACAGCACAAACTGGGAGCCATGGCACAAACTGGGAGCCATGGCAGCACAGGCCAGGCAGCCCAGAGGTCCAAGCCCAATGGGTCATCAGCCTGAGTCCACACGGACTCTACAGGTTGGAGCTTCATCAAGCTTTATTTAAGGGATAGCTAAAGGATGGGATTAGTTGTTGGTCACAGCCTCTCCCCATGCAGATGGCATCCTGCAGCACCTGACAGTGCCCTGGGGTTGGCACATCCCACCCACCCAGCTCTGAGGATGGGAGCATACAGGAAATGAGAGTCCCCTCCCTTCTCCCCGCTGCTGCCAAACAGGCAACTGAGTGACCCCATGAAATCTGCCGTGTCACTTCTGGAGGCAGCAGTGAAACCACACCCGTGCAGAGGTGTGGGGACAGTGCAGCCCTGTGAGGATCTCATGTCCTGTGTCTGTAGCAGTACCTCGAGTGGTGGCTGAACAGTGGGACTGAGATTTCCCTGCTATAAAGGGGATGTACCAGTCGAGGCTGAGCACCCTGAGCACCCTGCAGAGCCATGGAACAGACAGCTCCAAGGGGTGATTCCTCTGACGCCTTGGACAGCTGCTCAGACTGCACAGGACAGGCCCACATCTCCTGCCTCTCAAAGAGGCAGCTCAGGTGACTGTTTCAGATGAGCTCCTGTTCCCTGGAATACCCCACCTGCTGCTTCTCTCTCAAGCCCAGAGCCGTGCAGATCTCACCTGAGCATCCCAGCGTGCTCCCTCCATGAACAGCCCATGCACATAAGCCCCTTCACGAGGAGCACTGGCAAAATCCTCTCTGCTCTTCTTTGTCACATCACACTGCAGCGTCATCTTGTCCAGAGGCCACTTGTTCTTCCTGGCTGTGGTCTGCATGATGGCTGTCAGGATGGACTGGGGGTTGAAGAAGCCTCCCAGCCACAGTGTGGAGGGCAAGGAGAAGTCCCTGGTCCAGGCCTCGAGCTCGTTGATGCGAGCCAGCAGGTCAGCAAACCAGGAGCCCAGGCTGGCCGTGGAAGGGTAAGATCTCTTCAGCCAGGATTCAGGCACCGTGTCCAGGAAGAGGGAGTTCTGCAAGTTCTCCATGTTGCTGGTCATGGTCAGCTCTCCCTGGTGACAAAGGGCACAGTCAGCACTGACAGCTGCCCAGCAGAGCTTGTTTGGAAGCAGAGCTGGGCCAGGACATGAGGAGGAGCACAGCACCCCACAGAGTCACTGCTGGCCACGTGCTGGGAGTGACTTCATGAGTTTGGGGTTTTCCTGCACACTTTCTATTGCATACTCCTGCACCTTCATCCTCCCTGCTGTAAAAGTACTACCAGGAGGAAAAGCTGTGCAACAGGGACAGCAGCAGGGGTGTCCCTCAGTTGTCCCAGAGTTTTTTCTGTTTTCTCTCATGGGCTGAAGATCTTTACAGGGCAGATTTTCAGGGGTGTAAAGCTGTTCTCACTCACTGCCAGGGCAGGATACTGGAGTCTCTGATGACCTGCTCTAAAACTGTCCAAATATTTGTTATGTCACATCCTATCCCCTCCTCTCCTCCACTCCCCTCCCCATTTATTGCTTTGCAGTGCAAGATTTTCTTTTTGACTTCACGTGTTGTCTGCAAATGTAATCACAGCTCCTTCCACAGCAGGGAAACACACAACAAAGTAAGATATGATTCAGCCAAGTGAGATAAGAAGAGAGGTTTGACTTTTCCTTTATGCAGCAATTAATTAGTTTTAAAGCTTTTAGAAACCTGTATCAGTTCTGCCAGAAGAGCTGCAACATCATTTCATGGCCAAAAAAGGGTTTGGCACATCAACAGCTGCATCCCCCTTGAACCCATGGTACTCTGTAGAGGGGTCCCAGGGTCTTCTACACTAAAATGAAGAAAATTCCTGCTGTATCCAGCTGAAATTACAGTGAATCTAAGTGAGGGATGCCTGGATGCTAGCAAGGCTGAAAGGGCAGCTGGGAGGGGCTGTTAAGAGCAGGTTTTGCTGCAGGTTTTGCTGCAGGTTTTGCTGCAGGTTTTTCAGCAGGTTGCACCAAGGGATGCACAGATGGGGCTCACCAGCTCTGCTGAGGATGTTGCACACCTGCCTGGCAGGGCTGGTGACATGCCAGGAGTCATTGTCCCCACCTGGAGCAACTGTCCCTGGCACAGCAGAGGCCTCAGCTCAGCCCAAGCTGCCGAGAGAGGCTGCAGCTCATCCTGTCAGGGACTGCAGGCAGTGCCTGCAGCCTCCCTGAGCCTGGGGTGAGCTGGGGGAGCAGCTCCTTGTCCATAGGATGTGTGTGTTGAGGGAAGATCTTTGTCTACCAAGGAAAGGATGTCAGGAGGAGGTCACAAAACTGTTTTGCATCAAGGATTAGCCATGCCCATGGCAAGGGGTTGGAATTAGAAGATTCTTTAAGATCTGTTCCAACCCAAACCATTCCATGATTCTCTGTTTCTGTGACTCTGTGATTATGAGAACAACAGCAACTGAATCTTATGTGAGACTGTGCAGCTTCGAGGGAGACCTTCGAGCCTCTTCCAGTGCCTGAAGGGGCTACAAGAGAGCTGGAGAGGGACATCAGACAAGGGTCTGGAGGGACAGGGCAAGAGGAAATGGATTTAAATTGAAGGAGGACTGGTTTAGGTTGGGTATTAGGAAAAAATTGTTTATTTATAGAGTGGTGAGGCCCTGGCACAGGGTGCCCAGAGAAGCTGTGGCTGCCCCTGGATCCCTGGCAGTGTCAAAGGCCAGGCTGGACATTGGGGCTTGGAGCAACCTGGGATAGTGGAAGGTGTCCCTGGAGTGGAACAAGATGAGCTCTCAGGTCCCTTCCAACCCAAACCATTCTGTGATTCCATGATACCCAAAATGCTGCCACTCAGAGGGACCTGGGCAGGCTGGAGAATTGAGCTGAGAGGAATTTCAACAGAGGGAAATGCCAAGTCTTGCACATGAGGAGGAGTAACCCAAGCTCTGGTGGGAGCCCACTGCCTGCAGAGCAGCTGCAGAGAGGCTCTGGGAGCTGCTGGCCAAGCAGCTGAGCCCAGGCCAGAGCCAGTGACCATCAGTGGGCAGGGCAGTGTGAGCAGCAGTGCCAGCAGCTCCATGGCAGCTCTCTGCTCACCACTGGTGAGGCCACACTGGGAGGACTGGGGAGGACTCAGCCTCAGGAAGAGATGGCTCAGGGGGGATCCTTCCAACACCAATCAACATCTGACAGTGGGAAGCAAAGGACAAGGAGCCAGACCCTTCTCAGCTGTGTCCAATGACTGGGCAAGAGGCAGCAGGAACTGTCTGAACTCCAGGATATTCCATGGAAATACACTGTGAGGGTGGCTGAACGCTGGAACAGGTTGTCCCCAGAGGCTGTGGAGTCCCCATTCTTGGAAATGTTCAAAACCCACCAGGCCACGGTCCAAAACAAGCTGCTCTCCCTGTCCCTGCTCTGGGATGGGGTTGGGCCAGACAAGGTGCTGAACATCTCCTCTGTGATTCTAGCTCACTCAAGGCAAGCAGGAGGCAAAGGGAAAACCTGCAAACACCAGCTTGGCTTCCCTGGTATGGAATGATCTCCACAATTCCAATCTCTGCACACTCTGTGCTCAGCTGGAGTGGCACAACACCCCCCAGCACTTTGGAGACCTACAGATAATGTCCATCACTGGTTTCCATTATTCCTTTTGCTCCCTTATCATTTTGCCAAAATTTATCTGATTTAAAATTTCTCTTTGCCTCGGGCTAAGTGTTTTTGGAAAGATTAACTGGAATCAGTTGAGCCATTGCTGAGAACAAGGGTGAGGGAATTGGGTCAGTCTATTCACATTAAAAGATTCCAACTGTTCTTTCACAGGACTTCAGTGCCTCCAGCCGTGAGGTCAGCAGAGGTGCCCTTTGCTGGGGCCACAGAAATCTGTGAAGCTTTAGCAAAAGTTGAAATCTGCTTAAAGCAACCCCCACAGTTGTTTAGCAATGCTTGTCAGAGCCCAGCAGTTAAACATCTCTGCAGTTTGTTCCTGTGCTGACCATGCCCTGCAGGTCACACTGACAGCTGGATCCCAACCAGAGCAGGGAGAGCAGGAATGGTGATGATCCATGTGCATCCAACACCAACAAGGGCAAGTGGGCTCACTGCACAGTGATTAACACTTAGAGCCACAGAATCATGGAATGGTGAGGCTGAAAAAGACCTTTAATGGCACCAAGTCCAGTCATATGATTGTGACTTGGACAATGTGTGGCAATTAGATTTAATGTGGGGAAGAATGTGCTGTTTAATATTGGCAGGGGGACAAGGGGGTGCATGGCCTTAAATAAACCACAAACAAAAGAAACCACAGCAATCAGCAACACAGGCTGCAAACCTCCCCAAAACCTGCCACAATTCATGGCAGGGAAGGAGATGGGATCTGCAGAAAAGGCTCCTCCAAGGACTGAGCTGGGATTCAGGGACACCCAGGGCTGGGACTGGAGGAGAACTGCAGAGCAGAGGAGCAGCAGCATTTGGCATTTCTTCATCTGCTCTTTGCTGCAGAGACACATCTGAAGGCTCTGAGAGACCATCAGTGGGCAATTGGAAGAACCATGGAGTCCTTAAGGCTGGAAAAGACCTTGAAGATCACCAAACCCAACCATCAGCCCATCAGCAGCACCCTGCTCACCACTAAACCCTGGACTCAAGTGCCACATCCACGTGGTTTTTGAACACTTCCAGGAATGGTGACTCCCTCCAAGCTTGCCCTTGGCAGCCTGTGCTGATGCTTGACAACCCTTTCCATGAAGAACTTTCTCCTAATTAACACAGTGGGGGGTCATCCACCACCACACCTAATATCCAATCTTGGTGCCACATGATGCTGTTTCCCCTTGTCCTTTCACTTGGTACCTGGGAGAACAGACTGGCACCCAGCTGGCTGCAAACTCCTGAGAGCAAACCAGGCCTGCTCTGGGGTCAGCAAACCTTCCTCCAAGGAAGTGCCCTGAAAAGAGACCAGAGCCTCCCCACCTTGGCAGACAACTGTCATCAGGACAGGAATCCTCTCAGGGAACCAGGAATGCTCTGAGGTGACCATGCTGTGCCAAACGCAGCCCTGGGAGCTGCTGGATGGGCCTGGACACACAGCTGCCCCATCCACTGTGTCCAGCACAGAGTGCAAGGGTGAAGCTGAATTCAGGCCCTGGAAATGTCCACTTGAGCACTTCTGATTTTCAGAACTTGACTTACAGCCCTTAGCTTTTTTTTTTTTCTTTTTCTTTTTCTTCTTTTTCTTTTTTTTTTTTTTTTTTTTTGCTCCTGTGAAAATTTCTAAACATTGACAATAAAATTGATTTTCTCTGGCAATAGGAAAGGGCAGGACTTCAAGGAGAAGTCCCCAGCATCCCCCAGTTCCAATGGGAGCTGAGAACTTTTTGGTACTGCCCTGTGCCTGGAAGGCACTGCAGCCCAGAGATCTCCATTGTGAGTCCTCCTCCCTCCCAAATTCTGTGGATTCCCATCCCAAAATCCCCTCCCTGGGAAATGTTAATCTCTCAACAGGATGGACTGGTGCAAGGCAAGATTAAACCTCTGCTCCAGACATGACTTGCTAAATGCAGCAAGGTTTTAAAGGCAGAAGTATCTGAACCTGCTGGGTTTCCCCATGGAGTGCAGATTGCTGGTGGATAGAGAAAATCCTGAGTACAAAGGGTTTAAGATGAGTTTCGAGGCTAAAACAGCAAACAAGGTTAAATGAAAAGGTGGAAGCAGAAGAATGTGCAATTAGTACTAAAATATGAGGAACAACCTTCCAAAACCCAATATCCCCTGTGCCATTTCAGCTGAACAGGGATCAGGTGAGTCTCTGCCATCTCATGATTTCTGTCCAAGGGTTTTACATGAATGGGGAATCTCAGAATGATGGGATACCTGGCCAAAGGGCTTTAAAGTGCAGGGTAGTTCCAAACACAAGGGTTAAACACAAATGAAAGGAGTCTCATGCTGGTGTTTGCCATGAAGTGACAGAAACACAAAGGCAGTGCAGACTCCAGGGGTTTCCTCTTGGGCACCTGAGCTGTTTCTCTCTCTGCAATACCCTTTAAGGCAATTTACTGACCCACAGTCCAAGTTCACCCCACAGAAAATCAGAGGGGCTGGCAGAGCTTCACCAGGCTCTCACAATGGCTCTGTCATTGCACACCTTCTGCTGGCCACAAACAGAAACACCACGGTGATTCCTGCATAGCCCATGGGTCAGGATCTCCCTCCTCAGGAGATGCTCCTCAAAGAGGAACTATCAATGGGCTGGGCTAAAGCCATAGCAAAATCACACAGGAAAATAAAGCCTGAGGGACAAAGTCCAGCTCTGGCCACAGCAGGACACTGGAACTGGAGAGGATTGCACTCCTGGAAGTGTTTTACTGTGGGTGAGAACGTTGCAGAATGTGTGCAAGCAGCCAAATTGATTTAAAGACAGCCCCCCCTCCAATCATATATCATGTCTAGTTTTACTTTCAGGAAACAAATGAATTAGCAAATGTAATTCTCAGCAAGGCTTGAGAAAAGCAATTTTTAAAGCCTGCGCACTCAAGCATGCTTTGAGTCTCCTGTGAGGGTTCAAAGCATCTACAGCAGCAATCTCATAGAGTTGTCCAAACACAATTATGCATAAATTTGCATTTCAGATGCTGAATACTAAAGTGCATCAGAAATTATTCAAGTTACTTTTGAAATTTTTTTTTTTTCCCAAACGCTGGGACTAATTTTCATTTAAAGACACCCTTGAAGGAAATCCTAATCAGCCTGCAGCCGTTCCCTTAAGATGAGCACACTATTGGCACAAATTGTTTTCTCAGTTCAGGTTATTTTCACTTGATACCCAGCTTGCCTATCAAAATTTGGTCTTTGTTATTTTATAATATATATTATCCTCATTTTGGAGGCTCATCCTTCACCCAAATTGCAAACTAGAGGATCTGCTTGCAGAAAATGAGGCTGGTACACCATTAACATGCAAGTGCTTCAGCCCAGCCTCTGGTCCCACCCGAGCCAGCCAGAACAAAGGGCTTTGAAATACAACATGCCAGTTATTTTTGATGGCTACCAGTCTATTGCAATTTCTCTTCCTCCTAATGGGATGTCTCCTATTTTTGGTCCAAACAATCACTTTCCGCTACAACGACACCATGAATTATTCAGAAATTCAAATTAGGCATGACATTTCCAAATCGCCTTCTTTTGGCAGATAGTCAGTTAAAAACAATAAGCCTTGTTTTCTCTGGGCTTTATTTATTCTCTGCTGAGCTCTGTGGGGCCTGGTTTGTAAACTCTTCTCCTCTGAGCACTGTCAGTGCAGATCCCCAGCCCCAGAGCCTTAGCAGCTCTCACAGGAAGGAACAATTAAAGAACAATTTCTTCCCCAAGCTGAGTGTAAAGCGCAGAAGTCAAGTCAGGGCATCAGCAGAAAGAGCCATCAGCACCCTCTGGCTGTTTTGTGGTCCCCAAGGATGTGACAGGGGGGACACTGAGCAGTGTTTTGGGTCATGCACAAGGTCTAATTCAGCTCTGCAGGGACACACAGGCAACCCTTGGCTGCAGACACAGAAGAACTGGGCTCAAGTTGTGCCAGGGGAGAGCTGGTTTGGATATCAGGAAAGCTTTCTTCAGGCAATGGGTTGTAAAGCACTGGAAGAGGCTGCCCAGGGCAGTGCTGGAGTTACCAACCACACACTGACAGAGTATTCCCAGCTGGAAGGACCCACAAGGATCATTGAGTCCAACTCTTATCCTGTACAGGGACTGAACCCACAACCTTGGTGGTGTCAGCAGCAGGCTCTGACCAGCTGAGCCAATGCACCCTGGAAGTGTTCAAAAACTACGTGGATGTGGCACTTGAGGCCAGGGTTTAGTGGTGAGCAGGTTGCTGCTGATGGGCTGATGGTTGGGTTTGCTGATCTTCAAGGTCTTTTCCAGCCTTAAGGACTCCATGAGTCTTCCAATTGCCCACTGATGGTCTCTCAGAGCCTTCAGATGTGTCTCTGAGAGACATCAGCAAAGAGCAGATGAAGAAATGCCAAATGCTGCTGCTCCTCTGCTCTGCAGTTCTCCTCCAGTCCCAGCCCTGGGTGTCCCTGAATCCCAGCTCAGTCCTTGGAGGAGCCTTTTCTGCAGATCCCATCTCCTTCCCTGCCATGAATTGTGGCAGGTTTTGGGGAGGTTTGCAGCCTGTGTTGCTGATTGCTGTGGTTTCTTTTGTTTGTGGTTTATTTAAGGCCATGCATCCCCTTGTTCCCCTGCCAATATTAAACAGCACATTCTTCCCCACATTAAATCTAATTGCCACACATTGTTCAAGTCACAATTATATCTTGTTTGGGGCTCTGGGATTGAAACATTAAATCACTTCTGTTTACCTGTCTCAGGAAACAGAATTTTCAATTCCGCTGCCTTATGCTCAAAAATAAGAGAAATCTGTTTATGATAATTGACTGCATAAATATCAGCTTATTTCAGAATGGGCTGTACACACTGACCCACCACAAGTGCCTGAGATATGTCTCTCCTTTAATTGAGACAACAAGCACCAGCAGCAAATGCAGTGCAGACACATCTGCAGCTGCTGGTGCAGGGTGCAGTGGGATTTGGGAGCAGCTCAGTCCCATCCCTGCTGCTGCCTAAATCCCCAGCCAAGCTTGTCTCAGGAAGGGCAGCTGGAGAAGGCTCTTCCCAGCTGCCCCTGGCAGAGGTTTGGGATGTTATTCCATCTCAGGCAGGCGCTCCTTGCTCACCCTCAGCTCTTCCCATGAAGGGGTTGAGTCAAACGCAGACCCTTCAGCCATGGTGATCCCAACGCTCTGCAAACCAGCTGGGGAAGCTGAGCATTGCAGTGGGATGGGGTAACAAGCTGTCAGTGCAGGAAGGATGGAGCAGCGAATGCCCACAGACTGATGGCCTTAGCCTCTCCTTACACCTGGAGATCCCCCAGGCCCAGCAGTGTGTGCAGGATGAGGCAGGGCAGGCAGCAGGGCAGTGCTGAAGCTCCAGCCTGCATTCCCTAGGCCTTCCCAAGGGAACAACAGCACCTGGCTATGGGGAAGAGCCCTTGGGGGTGACAAGGTGAAGGGGCAGTGCTGTTCCTGAGCACCAGGACTGGCCAGGCAGCTCCTCTCTCCCTGGCAGTGCAGCCTGATCCCTGCTGCTTCATCCCCTAATGGACACTCAGAGCCTTTTCTATTTTGTCCCACTGAGTGCCTGGGATGCAGCATCAATTACAGCCCTCCCTCACAGCCTGCTGAACCCAGAAATCTGCATCCTAACTGGTGTGGCAAAGCCAGCAGCCAGGGGACACGGACATTTCCCTCCTGGGGGAGTCTCCTTTCACACCAGGGTGGAGAAGCAGCTGCAGTGGAGCCCCATGGATGGTGACTCCCCAGGGAAAGTGAGCTCCTCCCCTCCTCCAGCAGCTCGTACCAGCAAGGGCAGTTGGAGTTCTTCCAAAACTTTTGTGGTTTCAGCCTTTTTCTCTTACAGTTCTGGACATTTTGTGCCTTCACACAAAACCAAGCTTTGATTTCAGCTCAGCCTCTTCCTCTGAGACACTTTGTTCCAAGTTCCCCCCATTCGTGGACATTTTATGAACAGGTGGGATTTTTGTCTCACCTCTAAGTAGGCCATGTCTCAATTTGTGACTGACCTGCCATTGCTGTGCCACAATCTGGGGTGGCCAGCAGTGCTTGGCCTCTGTTCCCAAAAGGCAGACACTGCTGTGTGTGCCTGGAACTCCTCCCTGTGCCACAGGAAATCCATCTGTGAGGTCCTGTGGAGCCAGACTGGCTCTGCAGCCAGCAGCAAATTATTCCCTGTGACCCCTTGCACTTCCTGATGGTCTCTCAGGAATAAATCCCTCTGGGATTTTCCAGGTCTCCTACCTTCAGGCCCAGCTCCAGCTCCATCAGTGAGCGCCTGATTTCAGCAGTGAGGACATTCATGCGCTCACACTCCTGGAGAGCAACCACCGTGTAGGGTGTCCTCTCCTCCACCTTTGCCATCAGCTCTGCCATGTTGAACTCATCTGTGAGCTTCTCCAGCATCTCTTCCAGCAGGATTTTCACCTGTGCCAAAGGGAGAAGAGAGGGGGATGCTGGTGAGTGATCTCTTCACTCACAGCTGCCTGAACTGTGAAAACTCAATCTGCCTGTCAGTGTCTCCAAGACCATCCCTGTCAGCAGCCTTCCAAAGAGTTTGCCCCATCCTATTAATGTCCAAATGCTCACAGAAGTTAATGTCAGATGAGCAGCTTTCAAAATGCTGGTTTAAAAATGTCCCTGTGACATGTGGCAGCCTCCTCTCTTCTTGGCTCTCTTATTTCTCCTGAGGTCACACTCACAAGGAGATGGATGGGGCTGGAGCCTCAGCTGAGCCTCAGGACAACGGAGCTTATGAGCTGGTTTTCTCTGGTGTATTGATGGAGAGAGGTCATTATATAAAATTGAATTTTAACCTGAATTTGGCATTCTGGACTAAGAGAGTCGTGGAAGAAAAGCATAATGAAACAAAATTATTTTCTGGTCACCATCACAGCTTCTTCGGAACTCTAAGTACTGAACAGGGAAAGCTCCAATGCAACAGGATCTTTGTAGTGTTTAAAAAATAAATAAAATAGACAAACCTCTTGCTGACAATGAGGCATGAAGCCACTCCTGGGGATCCGTGGGATCAGCTGCATTTCCTAGGTTTACATGAGCAGCTGGCTGTGGGAGTATCTCACTGAAAGCTTTGCTTTATTTCTCAGCTGGAACCTGAGCAACACTTCTGTTTCTGAGGACTTTTTGGGTGCACACAATGCAGTTAAAGTTCTATGATCCAAAGTGCCAAACCTGGCATGCAGGGCCAGTGCCAGCTGCCAGCCAGGGCAGGGTCATTTTGCTGCCACGGCCACCAACATCCATATTTTGGACTCTGTACTCCAATTTCCTCCCGTTGCTGCCCTTCCAAACCCTCCCTCCCGTCAGCAGTGACCATGTGGGCTGTTATTGCAGCACACAGGTGGCTAAAGCTGGAAAAGCTCCTTGGCTGCACCTCGGGTGCAGTACAGAAATATCTGCTAATTTGAAATTGCCCTGCAAGTCCCTTTGGCTCTGATTCCTTCACAACAATTACAGCTCGGTTGCTGTAATGTGACCTCAGAAATCTGTGGGAGTAACCAGACTTGTCAGAGCCTCGGGGAAATGACAGGCTCACATTTTGCCTGGAAGCTCTCTAAAATCACCTCAGCCGAACCAGGGGCTGGATATCCAGTGGATAACTCCAGTGGAGGAGTTAAGAGACAAGGCTTTACTCACTCCCATCCAAGGAGCAAGGGGAAGGGACAGCTTGGATAATGACAGAGATCACCTTGGCAGGAAAATGAGCTGTGGGATTGTGTCCCCAGGCGTGACACAGTGCATTGAGGTCACACTCTGCTTGCTCGCAGGCAGATTTTATTCCCAGACAGAGCCATGAGGAGTTCTGTGCTCCTGTGAGAATCTGCTTGACTGTCACCAGGAGTTTGCAGGGTGGCCATGACCTGTGACACCACTCTGGGGCACTCACTGGTCATTGTGAGTTGAGGAGTTTATTTGTATTTCCATAACAAAAGGAATGGCAGGGGAGAAGAGGCACTCAGTTGCTATCTCTGAGCATCTTGTTTGGCTTTGCTGCCTCTGGATTATTCCCCTCACCTCCAAATTCCAGTATGAACTGAAAATTGACCGTGCTGGGCACTTCTAGGAGCCTCTTAGAGGAAGGCAGCCAGCTACCCAACCCCACACCAAACCACCAAAGGAAGCTCGTGTGAAACCACAGGTTTCATATCAGCTGCCTGTTAGCCATTCATTAATTTGCAAAGCTTCAAACACAGAGCTGGCACCTTAAGAAGGCAGCAGTAAAAACCTGAGCATGTGTTGGCTGATTGCAGATGCTGTTAGGGATGCCTGGGCCATGTTTTAATGAGCTGTGAGTTTCCACAGGGAGGGCTGAGATCAGCCCAGGACACAGGCATAGCAGAGGAGTTCAGCTGGAAATAAGGAATTACAAGGCCCTTGGGAGCTGGGGAGGTGGTGGGACGTGGTGGCAGCAGTAAGGGGAGGGCTGAGCTCTGGGTGGTACGTTGTGGGTGTGCCCAGGGCCCATTGCTATGCCAGTCACAGGGGTGCACAGGGACTGCTGGCTCACAGCAGGTTTATCTGCATCACCTCAGGAGGATGATAATGAAAGCACTGCAGTGCATGGGATAATTAAGAGGCACTGTCCTGTTCCTGCCAATACTCAGTTACATCTCACCACGTTGATGTTCTGCACAAATCCAGGCTTCAGCAGGCAAAGGCAGAACACAGAACAATGGCCAAGCCTGAGCTGGACAGGACTGATGGATGAGACAGGAATCAAAACCCAGCAGCTCCTCCCTCTGCACTCTCACCGTTTCCTCCCTGGTCCCCATTGCTCCTTCTCCAGCACTGCTGTCCCGGGGCTGCAGCTCCAGCACCGTGCGCAGCAGCTGCTCTGAGCTCTGCGTGAGGAAGCCAATCTCGGCGTTGGGATGGAGGCCATACAGGTAGGGAGACTCTGGAGGCAGGACATCATCTATGTACTGCACAGAGAGATCCAGGAGCAGGTTAGAAACAGGCCAGGGTGCTTTGCCTGCAGAGCTCCCAGCACTGGCATCATCCCCCCAAATAGGTCAGCCTGCACTGACCCAGCTCTGCCTGTGGCTGAAACACTGGGGAAGGGATGGAGGAAGGGGAGCACAAATGTTTACAGAACTGCTTCTACTCCTGCTGGGAAAATTCTGTAATTGCTGGAGTTTGGCTTGGCTCCATGTCTCAGACTGGACCTTCTCTAGCAATTATCTGCTGTGCATTTCAGCATCAACATCCTGAAATCTCTTGTGGGAATTGAGCTTCCAGTAGTTAAGTTTTATGAACAAAACCAGCCTAATACGCCTCTCTGCTGCTGCATTTGTGTACAAAGAACAGATGAGATCCGTAAGTAGATCAACAAGACCCTTCAGTGATTCTCATCAACACTGATGATAAAAGGAGCTTGAAAGGGCCGTTTTAGCAAACAGTGTGTGGATGTAATTTTCCAGGAGCCCTGCTTAAGTCTCAAGCACCAATACAGTTGTTCTATTCATGCATGAACAGAATGAGCCCATGATGAAGTAGCAAATTACCATTAGACTTGGTTCATCCAGGGGAATGCTGAAACATCCACAGCAACAGAACATAATGGGAAATAAGAGGAAAAGTGCAGGAACACTGCAGCCCTATTCCTGCCTCCTAAGGCAGATTATGGGGCAGTTAAGGAAGACATGTATAAATAATGCCAGCAAACAAAGAGCTTACCTGATGATAGCCATTATAATCCATATTCCCTGGGAGGGGAAATCCTGGAGCAAGGCAGAGTTCTCCCTCCATCATTTCTGGCTTGATAAACTCTTCCAGATAGGTTTTGCAGAGCCGCCTGTCCCAGTCGTCCGTGATGTGACCTCCATACATGATGTCACCCACAAGGTAGCGCAGGTCATCGTAGGGGACCTGGCCATGGAGCAGGGAGAGCTCGGGGAGCTCTGGGAGCTGCAGGCTGAGCCCAGGCACTGCCCTGCACCCTCAAGGCTCCCACCTCACTGCTTCATTTTGCTCAGCAAACAAACATCAGGCAGGAGTTAAATCCTGCCCTGGGCAAGTGGGTCACAGCACAGTGCAGTTTCCCACTGAGCCAGTGGCACTGAGGCCTCCCATCTCCTCTCATCTCCTCCCATCTCCTCCCCAAACTATCAAGCTCTGAACCCAAAGACACCAAGGAAACAACTTTCAGGACACTTTCCCTGAGCTTCAGCACAAGCCAGGCCACCGCTGGTGGTCCAAAGCCAGCAGACAGCCCCCTTGGTGCCCCACCTTGGAGCTGGCCTGCAGGTAGTTGTGGAGCACGCTGACGGAGATGGTGAGGTCACCCGTGTTGAAGGGATACGAGCGATTCCAGCCCTGCGCGCCAAACTTGCGCCTTTCCGCCACCACCGCGTGGAAATAGCAGAGGGCGAAGAGGATGCTCCTGAACTCCTTCTCCTGGCTGCACATCTCCAGGGTGTCCTGCAACACAGGCACAGCCCTGCCTCAGACCCAGAGACTCCCAGGGAACCCAAACACAGTGGACTTCAGACAGGGGTGAATCACCGAGTCCAAGGCTGGAAAGTATCCCCAAATCATCAAGTTCAACATTTAACCCAACACCCCCATGCCCAATTAACCATACTGTGAAGCACCACTGCTCATTTTCTGAACACTTCCAAGGATAGTGCCCCTACCACTTCTCTGGGCAGCCTGTTCCAGTGCTTAGCCACTCCTCCAGTTTAGAAATTTTTCCTGACATCCAATCTCAACCTCCCCTGGTGATGCTTGTTGTCATTGCTCCTTGTTACCTGGGAGAAGAGGCCAATCAAATTGTCCTCCAGTTCATATTTGCATCATACACACATGTGCTAATTTTCAAAGTCAGTGGCTTTGCATTGCAAATTTATTGGCAAATTCTAACAAATATTTTCTGACTTAATATTTACTGTTTCCAGCTCTGAGTGGCTTTGCACAGGAACACACACAGTGAAGGAAGGACACCTGCAGCCACTCAATGCCCCATCACCTGCATGTGCTCAACATCCCTCACCAGAAAGATGGAGAACCACAGAATTCTCTGTTGGAAGGGACCTTAAAATCCATGTTGTTCCAGCCACTCTGCCAGCAGCAGGGACGCCTTCCACTATCCCAGGCTGCTCCAAGCCCCAGTGTCCAACCTGGCCTTGGACACTGCCAGGGATCCAGGGGCAGCCACAGCTTCTCTGGGCACCCTGTGCCAGGGCCTGCCCACCCTCACAGTCAGGAATTCCTTCCCACTATCCCACCTATCCCTGCCCTCTGGCAGTGGGAAGCCATTCCCTCTTGCTCTATCATTGCATGATCTTGTAAAAAAAAAAATCCTCTTCAGTTCTCATCAGGCCCCTTCAGGTCTGCAATTAAGTAACTCCAGAGCTCCAGAGCCTTCTCTTCTCCAGGCTGAACAATCCCAATCCTCTCAGCCTTTTCTCATAGCAGAGGTGCTCCAATCCTTGGAACATCTTGGTGCCTCCTCTGGACTCTCTCCAGCAGCTCCATGTCACCACCCTGGGCAGGTGTGGCAGCACCAGGGCTGGGATTGTGACCCTTGGCAGAGTTCCTGCCCAGGAGGTAAAAGGGCAGGAGCCTGAATCATTTAATCAAGGAAAATGAGCAGGGAAACTGATCTCCAGAGAGCTCTGTGTGTGCTGGGATGGGCACAAGGGAAGCCTGGGCAGCCCTGCCTGTTCCCAGCAGCAGAGCTGCAGGAGAGCAGAGCAGCTGTAGGGATGCAGTGCTGGGGCAGAAGGGATGGAGGGATGGGGCAGGAGGAATGGAGGGCTGGGACTGAAGGGATGGGGCTGAAGGGATGGGGCAGGAGGGATGATGAAGGGCTGGGGCTGAAGGGATGGTGCGATGGGGCAGGAGGGATGAAGGGCATGAGGCTGGAGCTGGGCTCTCCTGGGGAAAGCTGAACCTCCTTCATGGGGCTGAAGCCAGGAGAAGGCTTGCCCAGCTCTGGCCCCATGGCAGGCTCCTGATAGACCAACAGCACAGATCCCCCCAGACCCAGGAGATGAACACTTTGGGAAGGGTTTCTCTGTAAACCCTCCTCGGGAATAGCATATCCAGCAGGCTCTGACCTGCACAGCTGAGCAAGCAGCTGAGTAAGGAGGGAGTAGCTCCACCAGCCCCTCCATCCTCCCTACCCAGCCCCTTGAAGTTCACTCGGCTATGTGACAAAGATGGCAAAAGGGCACCCATGTAACCTCATTTATCTTCAAAAAATGCCATGTTAGACCTCTAATCTGCTGAGAGCATGGCAGGGCTCAGGGTCTGTGCAGAAAAGGGGGAATTCATTACTCTAAGGAGTGCAAGATGTTGACCAAGTGCATGTGATGACCCAAGAACAGCCCTGTTTTTCTCCTTCATTAGGGAGCATTTTAAGCTCCCTTTATTATCAGAAATGAGATGAACTGCTTCAAATATGTTGAGAGCAGTTCAAATATGCAGAGCACCTTTCTCATTTTAGGAAACATCCCCAGACATCAAGAGGATGAACACTGAGGGAGAGCCCAGTTCACTCTCATTCAGCCTCTCTTCAGTTGTGAATTTTTGTTCAGCTACAAAGCAGAACAATATCCCCTGCACAGAATAAAGGGCCTTCTTTGTAGCCTTCAGCTGAAAGCTAAATTTGAACATCTCTTCTGTATAAAGCAGGGAAATGAGGTGTAAAAGGGACCCCACCCACTCGCTCCAGGATTTCTGGCAAGAGATGTTTTATAATCCTCCAGCAATTTAGAAAATGCTAATTACTATTGATTGAAATGAGCAGAGGCAGGATGAAAATGTTACTTGGGGTGAAGGCTCCCCCCTCCCTTGTTCTCCAGGACATTTTGTGGAGTTCAAGATGATGAATAACAGTAGATAAAAATGGAATAATTTTCCCTGACCACTTACATTAATCGTTGCATGGTGCCTCCCTCCACACCTGCTCAGCAATGTTCCCTCCTGCTCTTGAGATTCTCTCCACACCAACATCTAAGTGCAAAACCAGCTGTGAGCTGCCCCATCGCCCTGCCCCATCACCCAGGGCCTAGGGTCCACATTTGCCTGGGGCTGCTGTTGCCTTATCCCAAACAAGAAGAGGCTTTATGGAGAGAATCCCAGAATGGATTGTGTTGGAAGGGACCTCAAAGCCCATCCAATGCCACCCCTGTTGTGGGCAGGGACACCTTCCACTATCCCAGGCTGCTCCAAACCCCATCCAACCTGGACTTGGACACTGCCAGGGATCCAGGGGCAGCCACAGTTTCTCTGGGCACCCTGTGCCAGGGCCTGCCCACCCTCACAGGGAACAATTCCTTCCTAATATCCAATCTCAATCTACCCTCCTTCAATTTAAAACCATTCTCCCTCGTCCTGTCCTTCCAGGCCCTTTTCCAAAGTCCCTCTCCAGCTCTCTTGGAGCCCCTTTAGGGTCTGGAAGGGGTTTTAAGGTCTCTCTGGAGTTTTCTCTCCTCCAGGCTCAACAACCCCAGCTCTCTCTGCCTCCCTCCTCAGCAGAGGTTCCCCAGCCCTCTGATCACCTTACTGGCCTCCTCTGGATTTGGGGCCCCAGAGTGGGTCTCAGCACTGCAGGTTTTCACAAAAGCAAAGCAGAGATATCTCCCAAGAGAAGGCAATCCTCCAAGATGTGCCATCTTCTGAACGGAGAGGCTGTAATGATGTCAGCACCAGTGATCCTAAAAGGCAGCTCGAGGGCTGGGAGATCTCAGACTGTGCTGGTTGGGGTCCTGCTGTGAAAGCTGGGTGTGCCAAGGCAGGGGTGGTGTGTGACTGAGTGCCAGGGTGGCAGGACATGGCACTCAGTGTCCCTGGGACAGGAATCTAACTGCTTGTTATTCTCTTAACTTTGTCTAGCCTCCGTTATAGGTAAGCCCAACAAGGCATCACTGTGGCCTGCTGCAGAAAAGAGGTCTCTCAGGATCACCTGAACCCTCTCTTGGGAAAATCAGTGCTTGGAAAGAGATCTGTGCTGGCTTGTGGAGCAGAGCAGAGGAAGTGTTGGATCCAGAGGCTACAAGGGCACTGGAGAGGCAAAGTCCATCATGCTCCACAGAGCTCCAGCACATGTCCCATCGTGTTCCTACCTGGCTGAAGTTGTCCAGGGCCTTGTGCAGGTTGGCTTGCATCCCCGTGGGAGGCTCGCTGGTGATTTTGATGGAGTTCTCCAGGATGCCCTGGGGGATGATGTGGCTCTCAGGGCACGGCGCTGGCTCTGCGCTGATGAACACACGGAAATCCTGGTGGCTTCCCTCGCTGTGCTGCTCCAGCTTCTTCTCCAGACAGCTCAGCCACTTGGCCACCAGGTGGATGTTCTGGCAGGGACAAAGAGGACAAGGCTTGCTCAGTGCTCCCATTACAACCCCATGTGCTGAGCAGGCACCAAATCCATGCCACCATGGAATTTTTACAAATTCCACTCTGGAATTTGAGTCTCTTCCCAGGAGTGCCTCTGTGCAGCTCCCAGCCCCAAAGATCCACGTGCACCAAGAACATTTTTAAATTCAAAATAATTAATATAAATCAGCACCAGAACAGCAAGTCACAGCTGGGCTGGTTGGGCTCTCAGTGCTGGAATTCTCCTCATTTTAGCAGTACCAGCTGATGTTATTCCTGGGGGGCAGAGTTGTTATTCCTCCCCCCAGCCCCACCAAGCTCAAATGAAAACATTTGTTCATTTTTCTCAGAATTACAGTGAGGACCCTCAATAGCAGTTCCTGGGCAAAGAAGTCAAGCAGGTGATTCCACAAAATCCTGTAAGATGAAGGATTTATTTATTCATGCAACTAATTGGACACATCTCACAGAAGATTAAGCAGAATTGTGGGGAGATGGTGAAATGGATGAAGCCAAGCCCCAGTTTTTCCCCTAGACTCCTACACAATGTTATAGTTTTCCAGGCAGGAAAACAGCTTTTTGTTGTATTAGGAATGGGATTTGTGGGCTAAACTACCCTTGTTTTAAAGGCAGGTGTGCAATCCAAACTGGCTGTGTTCACAGGCACTTGGGATGGTGATTTATCCCACCCAAAGAGAGGACGAGGAACTTGCTAAACCTAAATTAAAAGCAGCCGCCAGCAAGATGAACTGCTTGGAGGTGGCAAAGAAATTACATAAAGGAACCATATTAGAGGCTGAGAATAAATATATATCACCTATAAATGGTGTCAGAAAGGAGCTCTCATGGTTAAATAGCAGAGTAATGGAGATTATTAGGAGTAAAATTACATTCTTCGGAAAGTGGAAATTTTGTCCAAATGAGAAAAACAGAAAAGAGCACAAAACCCAGCCATGGTAAGGTCAAAAAATACTACAAGAAGCAGTATTTTGAAAACCATAAAAGCTAATAATAAAGCCTTTTCCAGAAACCAGTAACCTACCAGAGAGTCTATAAAACAGGATGATCAAGGTCTGCAGGGAGTGCCTGTTAAAGGCCAGACCACCCCCAAAGCAGCCCCTATTTGCAGGAATATTCCCTGCAGAGCCTGGGGAGGCTCTCACTGTTACAGCCTGGTGGAATCACTCAAACACTGAGGCTGGAGATGCCCCTGGAGATCATCCATCCCACCCTCCTGCTCCGAGCAGATTCACTGTGTCCAGCTGAGCTTCTGAGTATCTGCAAGGCTGAAGTCTCCACAGCCTGTCTGGGCAATATGTGCCACTGTTCAACCACACTCACAATAAAAAGAGAAATTGAAGAATAGTATAATATAGTGAAATGCTTCTTCATAGTATAATATATGTATAATAGTATAATATAGTGAAATGCTTCTTCTTAAACTGAAGCAGCAGATGAAGAGCTGCTCAGAGAAGTTGAGGAGGTAATAAATGATTAGAGGAGCAGCTGGTTTACACCCAGAACCCCAGCTGTGGACAGTGTGCAGGAGGCACCAGGCAGGAGCTCCAGCAGGCTGGATGTCACAGCCCAGTGGTGTGAGTTAGGAAAAACCAGGAATCTCAAAGTTCCAGCCAGTTTAGAGAGATGAACTGAGGCTATCAAAGCCTGAGCTGGTGTGTGGCTGGGGCTGGGCTGGAGCTGCTGTTGTCCCCAGGAGCTGCTGTTGTCCCCAGGAGCTGCTGCTGTCCCCAGGAGCTGCCCCAGGCTGGGTTTGGGACTGGGCTGGGCAGTGCTGGTCACTGGGAGGGTCAGTCCCTGTTGACATGGCCAAGGGAGCAGGCTGGGGGGACAAGGAGCTGTCCCAGCTGACCCTACTGACCCCAGAGATGTCCCAACCATATGGAATCCTGCTCAGCACAGGGCAGGGGAAGCAGCAATGGAGGAATGTTGGGAGTGATGGCCTTTGCCTTCCCCAGTCACCCCGCCCCCAGGGGTGTGACAGAGCCCCTGCCCACCCAGGGAAACAGGGAATGAATTCCTTGGTTTGCTTCCTTGCCTGGGCAGCTTTGGCTTTCCCTATTAAAATGTCTGGATCTCAACCCATGAATTTTCTCTCCTATAACCCCACATTCTGCCCCCATCCCAGCCCTGGGCAGTGAGGGAGCAGCATGAGGGGCTCAGATGCCATCTGGGGTTAAACACAGCACCTCATCCCCATGGATTCCTTTCTCAGGGGCTGGAGAGGGGAGTTCCCCAGGCATCCCCACCCCAGCACCAGGCATGGCCCTGCAGGAGGAGGGATTGCCTCTGTGGGGTCAGTGTGTCCCCAGGCTTGGGTTTTCATCAATAGCAGCTATTAATCTTCCCACTGTCAGCACTGGTGCAGGTAAAAGGGAAGGTCTCATAGGCTACCAACCAGTTAAAACACAGGTAACAGGGGTAGGAAACTACTGATGGAGTTTCAGCTTCTCACCATATCAAAAGCCATCTGAAAGAGCAAATGATTAGTGAGCTGACAAAATTACTCATAAGACAAAGCCATTTCCAGTCCTGAAAATAAAGGCTGCTGGTGAAGAACTGCAGGAGGATGCCATCATTCTAAGTGACTGGCAATGACACTGCAGGAGAAATTCAGTGGTGATAGATGCAAAGTAATGCACTCTGGAAAACAACCCCAGCTACAGATACACACACTGATGTGTTCAAAATTAACTATTATCACTCAGGGAAGAGATCTCAGAGCCCTCACAGTTATTTCCTGCAAATAACAGTTCAATGCTTAACAATGCAAAAGCAATCAAACGCCAGCAAAGGAACCGAATAAAACTGCAAACATTATTTTGCCACTCCATAAATCCATGGTGGGCCTTCATCTGGTAAACAGCACCCAGTTCCCACTCCTCTTCAATCCAGAAGGATTTAACTCCCACAAAAGGAGACACTCCATCAATAAGGAGTCACTCCTCTGGAGAGAGCAGAGGTTGAGGTGGAGGGAGGGAGGGAGGGAGGGAGTGAAGGCTGAACAGAGCAGACTGCAAGCTTTGAAAGAATAGTGGAAGGGCATTTTCACATGACGCAACTAAACTGCCAATTTACTGCTTCAGGGTGTTTTGGGAGTTGAGAGAATCACACACTGGAGCTGAGCTTACAGTCACAGAAACACAGAGTCGTTAATGCTGGAAAAACTCCTTTAAAATCACCAAATCCAACCAGCACTACCACCATCAAACCATGTCCCCAGGTGCCACAGCCACAGTTTTTGAACACTTCTGGGGATGGTGATTCCATGACTGCCCTGTTCCAACATCCCTGCACATCTGCACCATTTCTACCCCTTTCCCTGAGGCTGTGGATATGCAGTATCAGGCAGGAGCTGGGCTGGCAGCATTTTGGGTTGTCTATGGACTGGTGCCACAGAGGGACACCCCAGGAGCTCCCTCATGGCAGCACAGAAACCTCTTCTGGCTTTTCAGGTGCCTCTGGTGAGGTTTCAGGTGCCTCTGGTGAGCTCCACATGGAGAGATCCCATCTGGGGCTGGAGAAGAGGATGAACATCATGGAAAGGAAGAGCTGAGCTCCTTTAGGCACTGGGACAGGGTGGTGACTGCCGTCACTGACTCCTACCAGGATCTGAACCTGCTGGAGGGACAGGTCAGCCCTCAGATGGACCAAGGGGTGTGAGTCAAGAGAACTGTTGTTTGGGGAAGCCATGGGCACTTTGCTGCCTCTGGTTCTGTTGTCCCAAATCTGATTCACATGGCTGGGAGCAATATTTGTTATTGAGAACTGCAGAAATTCAGTCTCCTGAATCCCTGCAATGATTTAGGTTTGTGCTCACATTACGGGGATGAAATGGATTCTGGGGTGTGGGGGGAGGTGAGGAGGAGATGCCTGGGCAAAGGGATTGTGTTCTGGGGTTGTTTTCTCACCAACAAGGACTGTGTGAGGAGCAGTAGCCAAAATGCAATTACACCTGAGTGCTGCTGCAGCAGTGCTGCCCTGATGCACTCAGGATTTCAGCATTTCAGGAGATGAGATCATCCCCAGGGTCCAGACAGCCTACTCACTCTACAAACACCAGTCAAACACAATCAGGTAGGAGTGGACTGAAACCTGCAACCAAAGTGCTTCCAACACCACAGAGATTTAATAAAACAGGGAAAGAGCTCAACAAAATATCAAAAGAAAAATCGTGCATTAAGTATGAGTTTAATCATAGTCTGCATATCTGACCTTAAGTGTTTTCATCTCTAATTGGTAGTTTCTTCCTGCATCTGCTTTGGTGGTGTTAGATGGCTCAAAAATAATTGCTTTTGCTTGTGTTGACATGACACTAGTGATCATTATTTGTGATACCACTGCCTGCTAACAGCCAACTTAGGGAATATTTCCAGTCCAGTGATAATTGAGTGCATTTATATCCCGTTCTTTTGTGATAGAAGGGATGAAAGAGAGGAATATGTGCAGCAAAACATGGGCTGGTCCTGAGGATTCATGATTCAAATGAATATATCTGCCCAGGCCAGACAGAGATGCTGTGGAAGGGATTCACAGGTTTGAAGGAAACTTTGAAAATTAATTCTCAGCAGTCAGATAACAAAACCTGAGAGAACACAGCTAATGAGGACCCACATGGTCACAGTAATTGAGTGATGTGTCAATTATCAATAACGAGCTAACACAGACAGTGCTGCCTGAACACCAAGCACAGCTGAGCCACAGGTCCATCAAAAAACCACTTTTTCTTGCTTGTTTCAGACCCCACCTCCCACCAATGCCATGGGCCACCTCCAGACCCTGTTGAGGGGAAAGAGGGGTTAACCAGCCTGTCCAGCACTTTTGCTCAGGGCGTCCTGCCCTCCCTAAACCTGCTGCAGCCTCACACCCTCCCCATTCCACAACCCACCAGGACACACCAAAGCCATATATTGCTTTATTACAGTATTTCCTTAGCCAGAAAATCTGAACTCTGAGCAGGTGCTGTGCCTCCTCCCCAGCACCCCTGGGCTTTCCCATCTCACACCCAGGGCTGGGGCAGCAACAGGCAATGCTAAATCCATCCATGCTGCACCAGGGGAGGCTGCGGGCCAAAGGCTGCTGTGAAAAAAGCAACCTGAAACACTGCCCTGCACTCTGACCAACCACAGTGACCACCCCTTGCACTCTGATCATCCACACTGACCATCCCCTACACACTGACCATCCACACTGTCCCTTGTACACCGATTATTCCACTGACCATCCACTCTGCCCATCCCCTGCACTCTGACCCTGCACACTGACCATCCACACTGACCATTCACTGACCATTCCCTGAATTTTGACCATCCACACTGACCATTCCCAGCGCTCTGACCACCCACACTGCCCATCCCCTGTGCCATTTCCCTGCTCCATCCCGGGGTGGCTCAGAGTGCTGCAGGATGAGTGTCTGTGGGAAGAGCTGGGTGCACATGCAGGAACATGGGAGCACCAGAGGCTTTTCTTTGGGAGCTCACTCGCAAGCACCTCTGTGTGTTTGTACCTCACAAGGCAGAACATATAGCACTGGATGCAAGCATTGCCATGGCAACCATCAGAAATAGCACCACATGTACATAAAGCAGCACACGCTGCCCTCCCTGTGCTGGCAGTGACTGGGGATCCTCCCCATCTCTGAAAGTGCCCCTCTCCTTCAGGCCTGGTCACAAATCACCTCCTGGAACAAGGAGAACTGGTTGTTTTTACAGAGTCTCATTCTCTGGTGAGATCTCTTGGAAAACATTCCCTGTTGTTCCATCACTCTGCCAGCCAGGCTACACAGCCAGAGCCAGCCCAGCCCTCCCTGTGCTCACTGCACTGTGCTGGGGGACACAAAGGGACAGGGAAAGGCACTGCTCTTCCCAGGTCATGGGGTGGGGAAGAGATGTAACAGCATGGCCTGGGATGTGGTGTAGAATCACAGAATCATGGAATGGTTTGGGTTGGAAGGAACCTGAAAGATCATCCAATTCCATCCCCTTGCCACGGCAGGGACACCTTCCACTGGTGCTCCAAGCCCTGGTGCTCCAAGCCCTGTCCAGCCTGGCCTTGGACAGGTCCAGAGATCCAGGGGCAGCCACAGCTTCTCTGGGCACCCTGTGCCAGAGCCTCCCACCCTCACAGCCAGGAATTCCTTCCTACCATCTACTCTAACCATGCCCTCTGCCAGTTTAAAACCATTGCCCCATGTCCTGCCACTGTCTGCCCCTATAAAGAGTCTCTTTCCCTCCCTCCCTCCCCAGTCAGGGGCGAGAACCCAGCAGACAAGAGCAAATAGAAATAACTCATCCTTGAGTTCCTCTTGTCCTGCCCATGAAGTTCCCACTCCCTTGTGCTGGGCCAGGCTGACAGCTCTGCCCCACAAACAGCCCTTCTCTGCTCCTCCTCCAAGTGAGGTACGTGTCTCCAGGAGAGCACATGGAAGGAGATGGCCTTCCAGGCCATTCCAGGGAGTGTCAGATTAAATACTCTGGGAAAAAAATCACTGGAAGAGTGGTCAGGCACTGGAATAAGTTTCCAGTGAGGTGGTGGAGTCGCTGTCTCTGGAAGTGCTCAAGGGGCTGCTGGATGTGCAGACAAGGCTTAGGGGTGATGATGGAGGTTCTGGGGCCACAGTGGGACTGGATGATCATAAAGATCTCTTTCAACCTGGATGATTCTGTGCATGTGTTCAAAAATCCTGAATGAGCTCTGGAGGTCAGGTGTGCATTTCTCCTTCCATTTTTTTAGGAATGAGAAGATGCTGGGGCTGGAAGGGAAATGGGTATGCTCTGCACTGGGTCAGAGGCTCAGTGCCAGCTGCTGGTGTGTGCTGTGCATAGGCAATGTGACACATGGGACATCCCAAAACAGCCCTGGGAAGCAGCACAGGCTGGGCTGACGCTGGAGCAGCTCTGAGGGGCAGGACCTGGGGGCCTGGGGGACAGTGAGGGGGGCCTGGGGGACAGTGAGCTGTCCCTGTGCTAGCACAGTGCCCTGGGGCCAGGTGGATCCTGGGAACAGGAGGAGGAGCATTCCCTGGTCAGGAGTGACTCTGTCCCTCTACTCTGCTCTGGAGCTCTGTCCAGCCCTGGGCTCCCCAGCTCAGCAGTGACAGGGAACCACTGGAGAGTCCAGCGAGGACATGAAGATGATGAGGGGACTGAGGAAGGGCTGAGGGAGCTGGGGCTGCTCCTCCTGGAGAAGAGACAAGCCAGAGGGGACTTTTCCATGAGCACAAACACCTCAGGGGCAGAGCAGGGCTGGACTGACCCCAGCAGTGCCCAGAGACAGGACACACCCTGGGCACAAAGTGACCCCAGGAGCTTCTGGTGAGCTTGAGGAGAAACTTCTCCTCTGGGAGGTGACAGAGCCCTGGGCCAGGCTGCCCAGAGAGGCTGTGGGGCTCCTTGCCTGGGGATATCCAAACCCACCTGGATGGGATCCTGAGCTCCAGGTGACCCTGCTGGGGCAGAGGGCTTGGAGCAGATGATCTCCAGAGGTCCTTCCAACCCCAGCCATCCTGGGATTCTGTGATTTATGATACAGTGATGAATCTCACACAGTTTTGCTCCAGGAACTCACTGTTATTCAATTTAATACGTGAACCTGACTCAGTGAAGCAGCAACCTAGGAAAATGGAAAGATGCTCAAGAATTAAATTAACTTGATCACAAAGAGAGGGAAGTGACATTTTGGCTAATGGATGAAGACTACAATTAAATTGGGAATATCTAATGTCTGAACTCTTCCCTGCATCAGTGCATCTGAACAAATATAAACAAATTTCACTGTGTCGTTGCTATTAAGCTGATAAACCCCCTTTGGTGACTGTGATGGCCACTGGATCAGCAAAAGGCTTCTGAGAGGGAAACAGAGCAGACACAGTTTGTGCTAACTTGGAGCTTAGTGCTCCCTGGAGTGCAAAACTCCTTCCTCCCTGCACAGAGGAGACTGCAGGCATTAGAAAAACCATATCCATGGATAACTTGGCATAGGAAAGCAGAGATCACAGAGCCACTGAGGCTGGAGACACCTCTGGCATCACCCAGGCCCAGCCCTCTGCTCAAAGCAGGGTCAGGCAGTGCCTGTGAGGAACATGCTCAGGTGCCTTTTGGATGCATCCTAGGATGAAAATGCCACAAACTCTGTGGGCAACTCATCCAGTGTTTGGCCATTCATATGGCATAAAAAAGATTGTATTTATGTTTCAATGTAATTTCCTGGATTTCAAGTTGTCCCCATTGCCCCTTGTCCTGTCACCATCCAGTGTGATGGTTGATGGAACCCCCAAGTTCACAGGACAGACATGGATGCTTTTGTCTTTGTTTTGCCTCCTGCTGTGTCAGAAAACAACAGGACTGAGAGGAACTGGCTGGAGGACAGCAGCCCTTCCTGCACAGCAGGGATCCTGCTATCCTGCAATCCAGTAAGAACCTCCCAACTGCCTCAATATCCTTTAACTCCCACAAACCTAATTCCCCAACTCATTAGTGCTCCAAGTGCTCCACTCTCATTATGTCTGGTCTCAATCAAGGGCCAGTCAGGAGCCACCCAGACATCACCTCAAGTGTTTGTCCTGGAGAGTGAGTGGATGAGCTCAGAGGCAATTCAGGGGATGGAAGGGAAGCTCTGCTCCACATGAGCTGCGCTGTTGGTCAGGGGACAGCAAAATACAGAAGCAAAACTAACAGTTGCTTTTTGTCTGCCCAAAAACTAATGGGAAGCCTGGGTACAACTGTCCTGTGGGTGGGATACAGCCTTCAATCAATGAGTTTAATTAATCTGGGTAGAATTACCCTGAGTGCCTCTTGAGAGCTGCTCTGTCCTCTCTTTTATTATGATCCACAAACGCAATGATCCACAAATCCTGGGACACTTTTGTAAATTGAGTTGTCTGTGTCATTCCAGATCTCATACAAACAATCCTGGAACTGTTTGTGAGGTATTTGTCACCAAAAGCCTTGCAGGAAAGATCTTGCTGGATAAACCATATGGCAAATATTGCTCTGATCCACCTCTGACTGTGATGGCAGGAGAATCCTTTGTGGCACCTCTCCTCACTGATCCCACTGGGATGAGTCTGGATCCTGACTTTGCCAAAGGTCAGATTGTCAGCCTTGAGAAAGTGGTTTGTCCAACCTTCTAAACCCCAGTTTGTGCAGAGGCTGCTTTCATGCCATGGCAGTCTGCTGACCCTAAAGGAGTTTGGTGTGGCCTGTCAATGCAGGGGACACAGCTTTAGCCCCTCAGGCTGCTCTCCTCCTTCTCCTGTTCCATGATGCTCCAGCCTGGGGAGGAGTTGGGAACACAAAGTGAGATGCAGAGACAGGCGCTGGAGCTGAGCAGCCTGGCCAGCCTCAGTGACAGTGATGTCCCTTTGCTTTGCTGTCACTCCACAGGCCTGATCCAGGCACCAAATGGTGAAACTGGTGCTGCCTGCCCCAAATCTCTGCCCCAAACCCTGCTGGATGTGCCCAGGGCTGTTCCCAGAGGGACTCCAGCTCCTGTTGGGGAGCAATCCTCACTGCTGGAGTGAGGAGTCTGGGATTAGACACCAAGGCAGAAAGAGCTCTGAGCCCTGTGTTGAGTCACTCTTGCCATACATCCCATTCTTCCAAACCAAGCACAGCCCAGAAGTGGAATATTTGCATGTATGAAGTGTTATCAGCTCTGTGACTATGCCAGAGGAAATCCCAGGTGTCTGACTGACCCTGACCCAGCACTGGCACCTGGAATATTGTCCCCAGGGCCACTGAGGACTGCTGAGCTTGCCCCATGCATTAGAGCATGCTGACCCTAACCCAGCTGGGTCAGGCTCCTCTCCTAGCTCAGGGGGAAATCTGCTCTGGGCCACCAGAGACAGTCAGAGCTGGCAGGTGTTGCTGGAAAACCAGCCAGCCCAACCACCAATATTGTTCTTTCACAGAAATCTAATTTCTGCAGCTCTTCTGATTTAGTCATAGAATCATAAAATCATGGAATGGTTTGGGTTGGAAGGAACCTTAAAGCTCATCTTGTGCCACCCCTGCCAGGGACACCTTCCACTATCCCAGGGTGCAGCCCCAATGTCCAACCTGGCCTTGGACACTTCCAGGGATCCAGGGGCAGCCACAGCTTCTCTGGGCACCCTGTGCCAGGGCCTCAGAACCCTCACAGGGAGGAATTTCTCCTGATTTAACCTTCAGTGTCTGCTGAGACCTCTTACTCATTTCTCTGACCACCAGAGAAGATAGGAATGGATGTAATAAAAATCCTTCAGACCCCCAGTGCTTGTCTGTTAGCACTGAAACACATCCTTTGCAGCAGCACAAGCATGCCAGCATTGTAGAAAATAACTCCTCACTTTGTATTACTGAATGGCTCAAAAAGCTGCATATTTCCTTCTGCACCACCTCAAAGGCAGACGCCAGGATTGCAGGCCTCTGTATATTAAAAGCTCTGGAGAAGCTCAGCATTGTTTACTTTAGAGGGAGCTTGCAAAAAAAAAAAAAAAAAGCAAAAATTAAGATCAAAATATCAAGGGTATTTAATTTCAACTCATAACCAGGCCTGCGGGCTCAGATCAGGACTCAGAGCTTTGTCTTAATCTAATTTTATGCAAACAATTCAGTGATAATAAAAGTTTATATAACCCACATCAAGGAAATCAGAGGGGTTCCCAAAACCTGTAATGAGAGCTGACATCACCAAGTGCACATTAGCAAACCCAAACACTCACTAAATGAGTGGCTCCAGAGAGCACTTGACAGAGACAGAGCTCCTCCACACCCTCCCAGCCTCTGAAGCGTTTTGTGGAGCTGTGATAAGAGCTTGCAGCATTTCCCTGGCTTGGGATGCCCAGAGGAGTCATCCCCACTGCAGAGCCTCTCCCCACTCCCTGCTCATTGAGATACAGAGGGAGTTCTGGGCAGCTGGCAGAGCATGAGGCCAGTGGCTCTAAGAACAGAGCTCTTCATTTATTCATGAGGCAAATAAGGACACAGGAAAGTGTAGCACAACCTCCCCTCGGAGGCTCCTGCACATGGACACCCCACAGCCAGCTCCAGCAGGAGAAACCCAAACTGACAGAGCCTGAGCAAAGTAAGGGAGTGATGGAGTGAGGGATAGCTGCTTTGCACACACAGGTGGCACCATGTCCCCTGGCAGGAATGGCAGGCTGTCCCCATGGAGGGATCACCGTGGGACAAGCTGGGAGAAGGGCAGCACTGGCCAATGACTCCATACCTGAAGGATGACCCAGTGACCCTCCTTTGCAGCCAGATCCAGAGCTTGCTCAGCAACCACCTCTTGGCCTTGTCCGAGGGAAACGTTGTGCAGGTTCCTGTTGTTGAAGGTGTAGCCCAGTTTCTTCCCTAGGAGAAAACCAGGAGTGAGTTCAGCACCCCAGCACAGTGAGGCTGAGTTCCCTCATACCAAACCCTCACAGGTGAGCTATCCCACTCCTGGTATCAGCTCTCTTGTCTCATTCTCTTGGCTCTCTCCCACTCCTTGCCCAAGTGCTCAAACAGCAGCAGCTTCTCCCAAACTCTTTTAATTACAGTGCAGCATCCACACAAAGGTATGTTATTACAAAGTGCTTCTTGTTTAAAGAACATTATTCCCCTGCAACCTTGTGTAAAAACTCATTTTACAGTGATAAGAAATTAAAATCTTTTCTTGCTGATTAACCAGGCTTTGAACACCCACACTGGGTGGGGAGAAGCCCCTGCAATGCAGGCTGGGTGCAGCAGCACAGCTGGGAACCAGCTCAGTTTGGAGAGAGCAGCTGGAATGAAATCCATGGGAGCTTCCTGGGGCCCCAAGCACAGCCTCCCAGGTGTCTGGGACCTGCAGAGCAGTGAGCCCTCCAGATTCTTCATGGAACATCACTGGAGTTGCCTCCATGTGGGAAAGTCCCATAGGAGTCAGCAAAGCCCACTGAGACCCCTCCAGTGCCCCTGCTCCATCTCTGCCCCTCAGGGATGCTGGGAGCCCAAGCTCCTGTCACTCACTGCCCTGCTCTGGAGGAAGGAGGACAGCTCTTCAGTGTCCCTTCATGCAGTCTGTGATGATCCTTTGGTCTCTCTGCACCATCCCAGTGGCTCAGATCATTTCTGTGCTCATGGCTGCAAATCTCCTGGCCAGGTTTTGGATCTGTCATCCAAAGACAGAGCACAGCCTTTGCTGCTCCTCTCACAGGAGAACCAGCTGCCTGGAACCCGCTCTCCCTGCTGTGTGCTCCTCAGAAGACAAACCCCAGTGTGTGATGCTGGAGGAAACAGCCCCACAAACATCCCCCAGGATGGACTGGGCTCAGCCAGGAGTCAGTGCTCATCCCCACTGGCTGATCCCTGGGGATTGCCTACTCTTATCTCTGCATGCAGGTTTGCCTTCCTGCAGATGGTGCACACTTAATTCCCCATTCCTGCAAAAAGCAGGCAAGTTTTACAGTGAAACAAGGAAAAGATTTGTCTTTCAAGGCTTAGAAACCATCTCGTGGTACAAGACAGGAACCAGATGGCCATAAGGAGAACAAACACCCAAACTCCAGCTCTCTGCTGAGCCTCACCACAGCTTCCCCTGGGATACAGCTCTCCCCACATTTTAGAGTTTCCAGCTCTCTTTCCCACCATCTGTGGCTGCTGCCAGCTTTGAAAGCTGCTGATCTTCTCCTCTGCCTACAAAATTCACCATGCTAAGAGGGGATGGGGCAAATCACAGAAGCAGGGCACTGCCCCAAACCAGGTGATTAACGATCAATGAGTATCAGTTGTTATTTCCACTTCCCGGCACTGCAGAGGGGTGACAGTGAGCCTGTCCTGGCAATGCCAGCCCTGCTCCCTCCTTGCTGGCTGCAGAAGGGAGGGGATGGACACTCAGGGAGGGCACAGAGCTCTTCCAGCCCACCAGTTTTTGCTGCAGAGCCCTCCCTGGGACGCCTAGAAAAGGTCCCATGAGTAGAGCATCTGCAAGGAGCTGACTTCCATTCACAGGAATTATCTTGCTCTTTAATAAAACCTAATGAAGGACAGAGAAAATATCAATAATGAGCCAAATCCAGCCCCAGTGAGGGAGTGAAGGCCAGTGAAGGCCAGTGCAGCTGCTCTGTAGCAATGATTTTATTTCATTACTTCTTTTTTCGCTTTTTCTCGCTGTAAGTTTCTGGCTGACTGACCCCAGGTGCTCAGCTACACTCATCTTTACAATTCCAATTAAACCACTCATGGTTTGATTTTAGTGCTTCATTTCCCGAACAAGAAAATAACAGTGAGAGACAGGATCACCAAAGTGGCTCCAAAGGGAAGCCAGGCACATGACAGGAGCTTCCTTGGGGGAAAGGTCCCTTCAGTAATGACACCTCATTTTAGGGCACAAAGAGCCTGAATTGCGAAGCAAAACCCAAGAATTCCCCACAATGAGCTGCCTGGGGCTGAGGCTGCACCAGGTTTAACAGCTCTGACAGGGAATGTGGGTAAAGGCTCACTCAAATATTATTTTGGGATGACCCAGAAGGTGCAATGGGGAGGAAAAAGAACCCACAGGTCACTGTTCTCCTGCCACTGGACTGGTGATGGCTGAGCTGGGGGTGACTGCTCTGTGCCAGCCTGGATGATGTTTAGTCCTGGGACTGCCCCAGCCCAGGCAGCAGCTCTGCTGTGCACTGAGGTGTGGATTCACACAGTTTAAATGTACCCTGTCCCCCACAGTACCTGGGATCAAATCATGGTCTGGGTTATGTGAGGAGTACATTGCTGGGGAAGGAGAAAAAACCTCTGATGAGCAGAATGGCAATATGGAGCAGCCCAGTGTCCAAAGGCATCACACTGCTCTGCTCCAGAGGGATGTTCAGGCTGAAAATGGGAATTTTTTCACAGAGGAGCTGAGCCCCAGAGCAAATTATACAAGAGCAGCTTTGGAGCACAGCAGAGGCTGCAGCCATTGGTGCACAAGGGGATCAGTGCCTTCTCAAGGGAGGCATCTCACAGAAGCCCCTTTGGCTTTGGAGCCAGCTGACAGCTCCACATCTGACCATCCACATGGAAATCTGCGCAGGAATAATGGGAAGAAAAATGGGAAACTTTGCCATAAAGCAGCAATCTGTTACGGGGAGCTGCTGCTTATTTTTAGTTATCATAAAACCATAGAATAGCAGGTTGGAAGGGACCTCAAGGGTCCTCTGGTTCAACCTCTCTTGGCAACAAGCATCTGACAGCATCTGAGATATCTCTGACGTAAATTACAGGTTGTGCACAAACCCAACTCGGAGATCGTTGCAGTGTGAACCACACTGGGAATCCAGGCAGTGCGGGAAAGAGACAAGTTTAATTTAAACTTGAGATGAAAATCCAAAAAACTTTAAGAAAAACAATAAAACCAAACCAAAATCCCATCACATCCTCTTACAATTATCTATTTTTAACGTATTGCTTCATTATCTACAAAGAGATGAGAAAAAAAAAACCCAAACAAAACAGGCATGTCGTGCTAAGATAATTATGCAGCAGATAAATAGCAATGCTGTGGTGTGCCTGGAGACAGGATTTATTTACCATGTTTCTCCACATCCTTCAGTGGGTCCACTCCTGGGGAGAGGATAAAAAACATTGGGGTTGCAGGCCCTGATTCTTCAAAGGTTGTTGCAAAATCCAGGGATCTCCCGACCACGTATTTGCTGCCCAGCTTTTCTTCTACAAAATCTCTGCCAGAGAGAAAAAGCTTTTGTCAGTTTGTTCAGAAAAGGCAGATTCCCCCTGCAAATAATCAATTAATTATCACGGTATCCCAGAAGCATTGAGGTTTGAGAAGACTTTCAAGATATCAAATCTCACCATTATCAAGCACCACCATGTTCACCTTTAAACCATGTCCTTACATGTCCCATCCACAGGTTTTTTGAACACTTCCAGGGATGGTGCCAGGGCTTGAGAACCTTTCAGCTGGAAAGGTTTTCCCTAATATCCAATCTAAACCTCCCCTGGCCCAGCCTGAGGCTGTTCCCTCTCCTCCTGTCCCTGTTCCCTGGAGCACAGCCTGACCCCCCTGAGCCTCCTTTGCTCCAGGCTGAGCTCCTTTCCCAGCTCCCTCCGCCTCTCCTCACATAACTTGTCCTCCAATTAGTTTTCATTTTGATGATTCAAACGAATTAGAAGCTGAATTAGGAAAATGAGCATGAAATAATTGTGGAGAGGATCTGCAGGCTGGGTTATCCCTCAGGACATCCCTGGGTTACCCCTGGCACTCTGCACAGGGTGGATGCCACAGGAGACCCCAGCTCCTGACAGACCAAGGGAAGTGAGAGGGGAGAGCAGTGGGAGCTGCCAGCCCAAGGCTGCATTCAGAACTACAACTCAAGCACTGGCTTGATTCTGACTCAGGAATCTCAGGAGAAAAGAAATCAGTTCAGATACAGGAACCTGCCACATGTTTTGCAATCCAAGCAGCCTTCCAGAGGAAGCACCAATCCATAGAAAGTCCAGATGATTTACACAATTACTTTGATCTGGAGGGTTAAAAGGGAAGAGCTCAAAGAACATCTGGTGCATGGAGCCTTGGCATGGGAGTGACAAGGAAAAACACAAAGCAGTGAACAGGAAAAGGCTCAGCTCCACAGCAGCTGCCTGAACAGAATAGAGAGCGTGGAGAATGTTCTGCTGGATTCCCCCAAGGTGAGCTTCTGACATCGCTGCTTTACAAAAAAGAGATACACTGAACACTGATTCAAAGGTAGGAATGTTATATTCAAACCCCAGGAATGCTGCTGGAGCTTAGATGGATTACTCAGGCCTTTTGAAGGCAGCCAAATTCTTTCTAAGAGAGCTGAGAACCTCCTTCAAGGACTGGTGAAAGGCAGTTGGAATAGAAATGCCTAAGGGATTGAAAAAAAAAAAAAAAAAAAGCTTCCACATTTTTGGTCGCTCCTTCAAGGAGATTTTTCTGTTCAGGGTCAAGATTTGCTAAATTGCTGTTGGAAAGCTTTAGGTCACAACATTTAACACAGACCATCAGATCAGAGATCACAACACTTGTTTTAGCTCACATCTCAGCTCTTTGAAACAGTGCCTTGGGGGCTCAGGAACACAGCTCAGGTGAGAGGGAGGCTCCCAGGTGGGAATCCATGTGGAGGAGAGGGAATGCTGCCCTCAGACAGGGCTGGAGGAGACCCTAATGTGGGGTCTTTAAAACCAGAGGATGTCCAGGGGGCTGAGTCACCATATCAGCAGCAGGACCTCAGAAACAGTGCCAGAACAAAAATAAAAATATACCCTGCAAGACAAGGGACTGGCTGAGAGCTGATCTGTGCTCTGTGGGGTCACAGCAGTGCCCTGTGCTCTGTGGGGTCACAGCGGCCCCAGTGCCCTGTGCTCTGTGGGGCTCCCAGGAACACTGGCTGTGTCACCCTCAATCCAAGGAGAGCTCTTCCTCCTGACAGAGCACCACACCTCACTGACCACCAGGACTGATGAGCAGATTGCTGTATTTTCCAGTGATCTCTCAGCAACAGCAAATCCTTCCCTAAGGAAGGAGGATCCACCCCAGCCAGGCAGCTCTGAGGACTCTGACACCACCCAGGACCCAGGAAGCCAAACCCATTTGGCCTGTCTTTGTCTTTGCTTTTCAGGTCTGAGATTTCTCTTCTGAAGTCTTTTGGGCCTTCTGTCTGACTGCCCTGTATTTCAAGAAGAGTCTCCAAAGTCCTGGGGAAGGCTCAGTGAACTGTTAGTGTTTGAACATGTTTGTGTTCTAACCTACTTCGAGATAAGAAACAACACAAAACTATACAAAACAAAATTTAAATACTCCTGTGCAAACAGAAAAGCTTGACGTGCCCAGACCCTAAAAATACCCAGCCAAGCTTTTGAACTTGGATTCCCTTTTCATAAAAGAGAGATATGAAAGGGGCTGAAATTTGATGTTCCAGTTATTTCTGAGCTGTGTGAGTAAGAAAGAAATGAATTATAGTTGCTTAAATGAAATATGCACCTGAAATTTCAGACAGACAAGAGCTTATTTTACTCAAGCTAAACAACAACAGGAAAATCAATATTTTCAGCTGACAGACACATGGAGAATCCAGCTGTAAGAGCAAGGAATGAAAAAGGAAGACGACTTAGAGTACTATGATTATGATAAATTCTAGTATTTATTCTAATAAAACATAATAATATTGACCATGGGGAGACTTCATTCAGTCTTGTCTTTTTTTTTTTTGTGAACTTTAAAGCATGAACAGGTCTAGTTCATACACTGAGTGATACACCCTGCATCATGCACAGGTCAGGTGGTGCAGGAATATAAAATACTGGAGAAGCAGGAGCATGAGAAACACCACTGAAATGTCAAAACATAGGGCAGAGGAGGCAAGTCCAAGTCCTAAAGGAGTGAAAGACCTTTAGCTTGTCTGGAACAAGCCAGTTGCTTCTGCATAACTTCAGGAAGTTTAGCCTCACCCAGTTACCTCCACTACATAATTTACCACTACAACTTTCAGAACCAGCAGCTCATAAATTTTGCATATTACAGGAAAAAAAGAAAAAGAGAGAAAAACTCTGTAAGACTTTACTTCTACTCTTTATTCTGGTGTCTAAGAAGCAGCCAAAACTGATCCAGTAACTAAAGTTATTGAACTCTAAATATGATCACCCAGAGTCCAGCAGGTGTGACACTGCATGGTGATGCTCATTTCTGACTTGGCAGCTCTGCTCCTCACCCAGAGCCTCTTACACTGCTCCAGCCCTGCTGCTGGTGGGGCTTTGATCCCCCATAAGCAAGAAATTCTACTCCAATACAATGTGTTCGCTGTGGCAAGCACAGACTCTTTCCCATGGGAATTTTTCTCTTCTTCCTCCTGTGTTCTATAAATAAAGTTTAGATGTTATTGAAACGGTCTCTGGAAAGATAGGCAGTTCAAGCCTGACCAATCGGCCTAGGGGGAGGTTTTGAATTGACCCAATCCAGACGATCTTTGAAAGTCTATATAAGTTTTAGAATTAACTAATAAAATTCAGAATTTTTGCCACATTCGACCAGCTTGGTTCTTCACTCTGCTAGCCGTTCAACAGCAACAGTTCATTGTCTTGCAGGGTTCAGAGATCATTGAATCACAGAACAGTCTGGGTTAGAAGAGACCTTAAAGCTCATCCAGTGCCACCCCTGCCATGGCAGGGACACCTTCCACTGTCCCAGGGTGCCACAATGTCCAACCTGGCCTTGGACACTGCCAGGGATCCAGGGGCAGCACAGCTTCTCTGGGCACCCTGTGCCAGGGCCTGCCCACCCTCATGGTTCATTCACCATTCCTTGATAGGAAAATCACATTGCAGAACTCACATCCTCAAAACGAGCTCACATTCCCAACTCCACACACATTCCTGCACTCCTCCTGCTCCCCACAAAGCCAGCCCCAGAGCTGCCCCACCTGATGGCACAGGGCACTCGGTCAGGCCGCAGGGCTCTCAGGATGCACAGGCGCTGCAGAGCTGACTTGTTCTTCCAGTCCTGAGGGAACCTCTCCTTTTCGGGACACTCCGACTCCACAAACTTCTTCCACCGTTTTGCAGACCCTTCGATATCCCTGTCCAGGTTTCTGAATTCCTCCATGGATGAGAGGGCCTGGGAAAATGCAAGGAAGGTCAGGAAGAGCAACCCTATAGTGACTCTGTGCCATTTTCCCAACATTACTCACTGCTCATGTTTTGCTCCACCAGGGAGCTGGAGCCTGGCAAGCACAGCCAGAAACCCAGCAGGACCACACTTTGTCCCCTCTCTTTAGCAGGCACAGTACAGGGAAGGATGAAAGATTTTGGCATCAGCCAGCATACCCTGTTCATTACCCAAAGAGGGAAGAACTCTCCGCTCCTGCTTGGAAACCAGATGTGAAAAATCTCTGTGACAAAGACTTGCTGCTGTCACTTATCCCAGAAATGACTGTTTTGGATGAGAGCCGGAAATCTGGAGCCCATGTCTGATAGGAGAGTACATTGCTGGCATTCTCATGAGCTGCATGATCTCCTTACTGATTCCACAGAAACGAGGAGAATTGTGCAGCAAATCCCACAACAGCTGCTGAAAAACTGTGCTGAACAAAGACTCAGACATGCCATGCTCAACAAAACTGGTTTTTAAAGGGATTTCACAGTTGGAATATTAATTGTCTTCACTGAAGCACTGAATGGGTTGGATTGGAAGGGATATTGAAAATCATCTTGTTCCAACTCCCCTGCCATGGTTGGGTGATTTCATACACACACAGCTGGTTTTCTCTCCCTGTCCCCCAGTGCACATCCCTCTGGTGCAGACCCTCTGTGAAACCACAACACTGAGCCTTCCCACTGATTTCATGGTGACCATGGAGCCAGGAATCTCCCCAAACACAGGGCCAGTGTAAAGAGGTAGGTGCTTTCTCTCTTCAAGCATTCAGCCCATCCAGGATCGTGATGAAAACCAAATCATTGGGTTTCTACCTCCCAAATGCACACAAAGATTAACTCCTTGGTGCTCTGAGTCTGTAGCAGAAACAGGCAGCTGAAGAAAGCCCCAAAAAACAGCCAAGCAAGGCATTAAATAAATTAGAATTGCAAAGAAATTGTAGTTGGATTTTGTCGTTAGAAAGTGGCAACTATAAATGTTATGCAGACAAGTGAAGAATCCAAATTCTCTTTCAAACAAGTGGTGACAGAACACATTGCAGAGCTCGTAAGGCTCTTCTGGATTCGAATAGAACTCTCACTGAAACAAACATCTTCATTTTGCATAATCTGGAGATGTGAGTGGCTGAACACGAAATGGAAAAGACAAGTGAAGGATAAAAGACAAGTGAAGGAAAACAGACAGTGAATGAGCTGTTTTCTATAGAAAGAGAAGTGTCAGAGAGAAGCAGGAGCTTCTTGATGAGCAGAGGTGTTCCCCACACCAGTGCTCCAGCTCCCATCCCACACAGCTTCACTGTGGGAAGCACCTGAGGAAACTCTCTGAGAAATGCTGTTTTCACACCTTGTTCAGATGAACTGGAAAGATCCACCCTTGCACAGGGCTTGGAAACTCACAAAAGGGCCCTGGCAGATGGTGCTGTTGCAAACAAGGAAGAAGACCCTGAGGATCAAACTGTTTTAAAAACCCCACTTTACCTCTGGAAAGGCTTCGCAACAGGAAGACAAGAGCAGTGTAAAACTTCAGTCTTTCTAATAAATTGAATTTAGTCCCAGAGAGCGAAGAGAGGGGAGGCAGATGTCAGAAAAGTGGCCTTCTGATAACAACTGTCTTCACATCTTTAGCAGTGGGAATTACAGCATCACAGAATGGCTTGGGTTGGAAGGGACCTGGAAGATCACCTCATTTCAAATCCCTGTCGTGGGCAGGGACAAATTCCACCATCCCAGACTGCTCCAAGCCCTGGCCAACCTGGCCTTGGACACTGCCAGGGATCCAGGGGCAGCCACAGCTTCTCTGGGAATCTGTGCCATGACAGAGAGAAAGAGGTTATGGGGCTGTTCCCAGAGGGTGCCATGACCCAGGACATTTGCTGTACGTCCACTCACAGCATCGCAGAAGCAATGGTTTGGAAGAAACCCCTGAAGCAGCCCAGGCCAAGCTGCTGTTTAGGCTGGGTCTGGCCATGGCTGTGTCCACCAAAACTCTGCCCTCCAAGGTGAAGCTCCCAGCCCCTCTGGGTGCCCTGCTGAGAGCTGCACTGTCCTTACAGTAAAGGAGATGATTTTTGAAAAGATATATTCAAGCAGAACCTCCCAAGGTGCAGTTTGTCACAGCTGATCCTTATGACATATGCCAGGAACATGGAACATTTGTCCTCTTGTAGCTGGACAAATCCCCCACCTTCCTTCCCAGGCTGTGTTCCAGAGTCAGAACCAGAGCTCTGGGCAGAGAAGGACATGCAGATACCACTGTAAATTCCTGTGCAACAACCCCAGCCTTGCCCAAAGGCACCATTCCATCAACACCTCCAGCCAAGGCACAGGGAAGAGCAGAGTGTTTGCAGTGCCACAGCACAGGCTGGCTCAGCTCTCCACTGACATCCCCATGCCAGTGCCCAGGGATCCAGAGAATTCCATGAACACTGTGAGCAAAGTGATTCAACAGCTGCTGTTTCCATGTGTGGATTTGCACTAACAAGGAGAAGTGTCAGCGACAGAAGGACTTGCTCCAATTCAGCACCATACTCTGCTTTCTGTGAAAAAACAGACACCAGAGCACAGAACATGAGAAACTGAGATTCCCAGGAATGATGCCACAAATTCTGATCTGCCAAACCCTGGTTCTTGCAGCAATAAATGTATTCAGTGCACCTCTCGTGGCTAAGCATAATACAATGGTAAATGTTGAATTCGGGGAATTCTCAGTGCAAGTGCTTATATAAAACATCGTCTCACTGTTGACTTTTGACGTGATTTGCTTAAAATATCACTTCAGAACTTCGGCTGCTGCAGCTTCGAGAAGTCTCTTGGTTGATGTTAACAAGGGAGACTTGGAAAAATTGCTTTTTTCTTACTAAATGACAGACACGTAATCAGGAATGATAGTCTCCCTCTCTCCCTGAACAACGTACTGCAGAATCAAGAAAGCTCTAATTGCAAATAAAAAGTCTGTATTATATAAATTAACACTAAAATTTTCATTAGTCAACAATTTTAATAGCATTTATTAGGAATGACGGTATTAATGGGAGATGTTTCTATTTAAAAGCCAGTGGAGCAAAAGCTCCCTCAATCAGTGATCTTTCTGTGAACATTAAATGCTTTTCAATACCTCTGTTGTGAACTTTTCCAAGAGACTTAGTCCAGCACTAACACATCCCTGTTCCCAGGCAGGAGTGGTACACTGGGGCAGCAGATGGGAACTGCACATCAACCTGTGCAGGGTATCTATTTTTGTCCACATAATGAAAAGTACATTTGTCACTTAGAGTTGTCATGGAAATTGAGAGGGACAGAAAATATTGGTCAAAATAGAAAATGATACAAAGGGCTGGAGGACTTGAGCTCTTGTGTCTGCAATCCACACTGTGATCATTTCTGATGGCAGCAAACAGGAGGGGCTTGAGTTTATACCTCAAAATGAGACTTTTTCAACAAAACAGAACTCTTCACACCATGTCAAGGCGAGGATCATCGTCTTCTCAGAGCAAATGGTTTTCCATTCACTGAATCACAGACAAGTTGCTTTATCACTCATGTTTCCCTGACAGTTCCTTGTCTAAGTCAGAAGCAGCATTGCTGAGGAGCTGGTGTGTCAGCAGCTCCGTGGGTTTCACACTCTCACAGATGCAGAGCTCTCTCATTCCCCCTCAGCTGTAGGAAACCCAGCATGGAGCAGCCCCTGGCTCAGGGACAGGAATGCTGCATGCCATGGCAGAGCAGCGCTGGTGAGCCCAGCAGTGTCCTCCACACAGCCCAGAGCCAGCCAAGCATCCCAGGGAACAGGGGGACCTTGGTGGGGACAACATCTGGGGGACCTTTGTGGTGACAACATCTGGGGACAGGGAGGAGAGCCACGGAGGAAACCCTCAGAATCCACAGGAGACAAAAGAACAACTGCAAAGGGCTGCTGTCACTGCTGCTGCACACGAGTTATCTCCCAGTGCCAGACACAGCACAACAAGTTTTGTACATTTATTAGAGGGAACACTTGCTCTGATCACTAAAGGCAACTGTGCTAAGGAAACCATCTGCTCAAACTGGCCTCAAGTTTACGTGTTGCTTCATAAGATGTCATAAAACCTAAAAAAAACCCAAACAAACCCCAAACACTTATATTATTGCCATGTTTTCTTCCCCTCAATTCCAAAAGGAACTATCCTTTAAAAAAAAACCAAAAGATTGGTTTGCATTTTAAAATATTTCTATAATTTAAAACAGCCCTCCTCAGAGTCACCTGATTTGAGAACAGCTCTGGGGCAAGGCAGGACAAAATCACCTCACTGTGAAAATAATACAGAGCCAGTAAAGGCAGTGCTGCCAGAACACTCCTAACACCCAGTTACCCACCTCCTCAGCAGCCAAGAGACTGTGTTTTAACAGACAAAAGGAAATCAAAATAAAGGAATTTGAGGGTTTTTGTAAAAGCTATCATTATCTTTCAAGGCTTCAGGTTATATCTGGTTTTTACTTTCAATTTTAACTTATATATCTTGCTTTTCTTTAAAAAAAATTAAGCTTCTGCCTAAAAGAATTATGTTCTGTAGGGAACACACTGAACATCAAACATCTCTCTAAAAATCACATAACTTGACAACACTGGAAAGATTTAATATTCTCACAGTTTTAATAATCTGTGCGATGATTAAATCCTGATGATTAGTCACGATTTCGCTTGCACAGTTAAGGAGCTGTGGCTTTATGAATTGTGTTACGCAGTTTTTAACAGAGATCCACAATGAGAAGCTCAGAGTGCTCAGTGGTTGTGTCACTGAGCCTGAGCTGATCTGGGACAGCAGTGCCACCTGCTCCAAGGGGTCCTGCAGTCCTCTGTGGTCTTGAGGGGTTTGAAGTGGGTGAACTTTGGGTTTAGTGACCATGGTGGGACTCAGGTTGGTCAAAGTTTGGACTCGAGGATCATGAATGTCTTTTCCAACCCTAACAACTCTACAATTCCGTGATCCCCCAAAGCACTTTGTAAAGGTCTGACACTGTCCATGGGCACAGCTTAAATAGGTGTCAGTGAATATTCATAATTTCTTTCTTTCATTTTCTGCAGCTGGCCCAGAAGTCTTTAGGAAAACCAGCATCCCCACAGCTGGAAATTGACAGCTCCTGGAAGAATGGCAAAGTCAGACCTGCACCTGGCTTCAATTGATAGATTGGATCATTCAGGAAAAAGACATACAGGCAGATGAATTGTTCCATTTAAATACTACTGTTAACTGGAGGAATTAATGTTGCAGATGATGGATTATTTGCAATCTCTCCCATCCTAGGGTTTGGGTTGTATTATTCATACACTGAAGGTGTTATTTTCTGTTTAGCCACAGTACCTGAATAATTTAACTCATAAGAAAAATCTCTAGCAAAGGTGAAAATAAAGATTTGATGGGTTTGTCAAGCTTCAATCACCTTTCAACACAAAAATGTTATTTTAACCCTCCTTATTTCCTTCATAAAAGCTGACTGACAAGCTCAAGGCACTGCATGCTCCTGTCTCCCTTCCAACTCCTCCTTGCTGCTTCTACATTTAAATGGGGACAGAAGGTGTGCAGAGCCACAACACATCCCTGTACAAAACCCCCCTGGTTATGAGTGATGGGTCAGATTTCGCTACCTTCCCTTGGAAATTTCCAGTGAAACCTGTATCATGGATTAGGGAACAATGGCTTCAGCACTCATCTCCTTCCTACCAGTGCGTGCTTAGAGCCAGCTCCACTTGACAGGAAAGGTCATTAACAGGAATGAGACTTAGTCACAATCTTTGTATTCTCATTGCTTATTACACCCACTGTATTTTCCTCATTTTGCCTGAGATGTCTCCCAGATGGGTTCATGTTGACATTTTCGCTGCATTTCCTAAGGAGCTTGTTCAAGTGGGTTTGAGAATGGGCCTTGCAAAGTGAGGCTGCTCCCCCAAGCCACACTCTCCATCTTCCCTCTTCCCAGCAAATTGGGAACACACAGCCAGAACCAGAAGCTGGGCATGGGTCCCTCAGGACAGCTGAACCACCACTGCCAGGGAAAGGAAACAGGGAAAGGGTTCTGTCACACTATGAGGAGCTCCAGCAGATCCTTTATCACAGAATCAGTGAATTGTTTAGGTTAAATAGGATGTCTAAGATCACCAAGTCCCACCATCAACCCAGCACCACCATGTGCTCTAATGCCACATCCACATGGCTCTTTCCTTTCATCCCTTCCCTCATTCCCTGGCAGCACAGCCTGACCCCCTGGCTGTCCCCTCCTGTCAGCAGCTGTGCAGAGCCACAAGGTCCCCCTGAGCCTCCTTTGCTCCAGGCTGAGCTCCTTTACCAGCTCCCTCAGCCTCTCCTGGTGCTCCAGACCCTTCCCAGCTCTGTTCCCTTCCCTGGACATCTCCAGCCCCTCCATGTCCCTCTTGTCCTGAGGGTCCCAGAGCTGCCCCAGCACTGGAGGTGCCCCAGCAGTGCCAGCACAGGGGACAGGCACTGCCCTGGCCCTGCTGCCACCCCAGAGCTGGGACAGCCCAGGTGCCCTTGGCCTCCTGCCCACCTGGGCACACCAGGGATCATCTCCAGCCTGTCACCAGCATTTCCCAACTTTCAGCCCCTCTGCCCCAGCCTGGTGTTGGTGTGACCCAAGGGCAGGATGAAGTCATTACTTCCCTCTCCCTCTAAACAGAGGGTGAAGGAGCTTTTACATTCCAAATGCTCAGCTGCCAGCAGGCTTTGTGTCAGGGCGGATTGAGAGGGAAAGACAGAGGCTGTAGAACCTCCAGAAAAACTCAATTTCCACCCTGCAATCAAACCGACAAAGCGCGTCCTTAAATATTTGATGTGATTGCAATCTCTGTTGTATTTTAGATAAGCATCAGATCGTTAGCCAGCAGGTTAAAAAAGAGAAGGGGGAAAAAAGGTAAAACGTTCTCAAGTAGCATTTCTGTGAGACATTGGTAATATTTCTCTGAGACTTGATACAGAGGACAGAAGAATGTCCTTAGAAAACTTCTAGATGAGAGCAGATAAATGTCCATTGAAGTGTCACAATCAATGTTTTCTATCAAAGATGCTCTAAAAGGCTGTACATTTGAAGAACTGAGCTAATGGAAGATATTTAATTAAGACTATGATTTTCTGGCATAATCATAATTCTGAATGTAGAAGGGAAGCTGTGAGCTGCGAGCCTTTCCTGTCTGACCAGCCTGATCAAAGGACATTGCATGTGCACAGAGAGCACAATGTATGCAGCAGATTGTGTCACAATGGATCTTGGAGGAGAATAAAAAATTTCCTCATCTAAAAAGTGCAAGAAGTGAAAGTTGGAAGAGAGATTTCTGTTCTTTTGTCCAAAAAAATCCAGTTTTCTTAAATGCAAAATATATGATTTGGTATTTTATCTCATAAGCCACACACGCAATCTTATCATCTGCATTCTGCAAAATTATAAATATGGAGTTAATATACGACTTTGTCTAGGGCTGTTCTCCTCCTCGAAAGCTGAATTCAGTATTTAGAGCTCATTATTCAACATCACATTTATTAAACAATGCCCTTTCAGTGGCGTTTTCATATCTACATAATGAAAATTCTTCCTCTTCAGAAAAAGATGAGGGAAATGATTGGGATAAGAAGTAATCCAAGCTGGCCAGGTGTACTCCTGCTGTGTATTAACTTGCTGCACTTATCCTGTGGGACACATCTGCATTCAGCACTGAAGAGGCACTGCAGGAAATATCACAAAGGAAATCAAGCTTGGGAAATGTGCATCCCAAGCGAGGCTCTGGTGCTGCTGGCACCCAGCCTGGGAACAGCTGGACATGGGGACAGCCACGTGCTCCACAGGGCAGCAGGGACACAGCTCCCCACGGCATGGAGGAGCTGGAGTTTGGGGGAACTCGGCAGCTGGGGTGACTGGGGGGTCAGGGATCCCCACTGAGCCCTCCTGCAGCTGGGCTGTGTGGCTGGAGAACAACCCTCACCTTCTCCAAGGGACTGCTTTTGGCTAAGGCAACCCTGACCATGAGGGCACAGCCCCTGGCTCCATCAGCAGTGGCTGAGAAGGTTGAGAAGAGCCCAGCTTGGTCCAGGGGATGCTCAGATGATCTCTGCCAGGCACACACAGTGCTGTGCTGCACCCCTGGGAACACCAGCCTGGGCTGAACAGAAACTGTGGCTGTGCCATGTCAGGCTGTGCCTGAGCCACTGGTGGCTGAATGGGCCTTTCCTGTTCCCCCTGTGCTTCATCACAATTGGCCTCACTACCCAGTGAAGTTGGTTCAGTGCCAGCTCAGGGGCATAAACAGCAGAATGAACAGAAACCCCCAGTCCATCACCCCTCAGGCTTTATTCTTGCTTCACTCCTGCCCAGAGGGGCAGCTCTGATCTCTGCTAAAACTATACTCAGAGCCAAACCCACACAGCCCAGGGCTGCTCCAGGGGGAGACTGGGGAGGGGAGAGGGAGAGGGAGAGGGAGAGGGAGAGGGAGAGGGAGAGGGAGAGGGAGAGGGAGAGGGAGAGTCAGGTGCTGCTAACCATTTTACTGGTTAGTCTGGACACAGCCTGAAAAACCAAACAACTCTAACACCCAGTGATGTAATTTCTATCCCCATGGACAGAGAAGAGCCATGACAGGAGCTGTGTGCTCTTGCCCTGAGGATAACCAAGAATAGCTCAGCAGGGCAGCCTGGGCTTCACACAGGGTTCAAGGGACCACAGAGCATCAATTCAGAGATCAGCTCAGAGAATGCTCACCCTGCAGAGGACAATCTCTACATGGATTCTGTGTTAATTTAATCACACTGTGGGAATTTCCAAATGGCTATTTGCACCTGGCTGTGGCCACAGCTCCAGCAGCAGCAGCACAGTGGTCTAAGGTGTGCCCACACGTTTACTGGTGAGGAAACCTCCAGCCAAGTCAGGAGAAGCAGCCAACCTTGCATGGACACAGAAAATGTTTGCAGAAGTACCAACAGAGATAAAAACTTTCAGGGCAGACACTGGGAACACAGAGGGGGAGAGCAGTACAACAGGCTGTAATAAAGGAAATTGAAAAGAGACAGGAAACCTCATTAGGAGTTAAGAGCACTTTTCCCTTCTCAAGGGATCACTGCTAAGCCCCTGCAAATGAGAGGCCTTAGGACTGAAATGACCAACTCTACTGAGCACCAAAGCCAGGCACTCAGCAAAGGCACTGCTTTAGTTAAACGACACAGTTCTGTCCCCTTCCTGCTCTTAGCTACCCCTCAACAACCCAGAGGCAGGATTTGCACTGATGCTGATGGCTGTGCCCTTTGCTAACATCTCCCCTGCTCCAGAGCCAAGGAATGCTCCTCCACAGGTACCATTCCCTCCCACACAGCCTGACTGATGAACAGAACCCAGCCAAGCTCAGAGCAGCTTTTCTCAGCCTTTATTTAGCTTGAATTCAAACCCTGTTTCAGGTTTAAAGAAGCAACAAAGAGCCTGAAATGTACCTATTTTCCCAAGTCTATCAGCAGATCTAATAAAAGGTATTGCCTTTCCCTACAAACTATGTCCTTCTGGCCAGGGTTTTCTTCATCCAGGGGTAAATACTGACCTTCCCTGGCACACACATTACAGCAAAAAGCTCTGTGAAACTTTGCACTGAGCTTGAAAGAAGCTGGAAAACTAAATCATAAATGAGTGTTTCCTAAGTGAGATGCTCCAGCACCACGAGCTGCAAACAGCCACACAGCTGCAAAGGATTATTGGCCTATATATATTATTAATCAACCCCCAACAATAAATAATAAGCCAAGTCACACAAGGCCAGTTGCATGCCCAGAGTCCTCAACATTTAATGAGGTTTCCTTGGAAGTTAATGTGCCCAAAGTGGGAGGCTCAGAACGGGCCACAAATATCAATATTGATTTCTTTTGGCACTATCTTGGCCAGAACCCCCTGGCAAGAGCAGCCCTTTGGGCTGGAGCATTTTCAGCATTTCTGTGAAAAATCAGCAGAATGCTAAATTTCACTTTGAATTTGAAATATAAATCTGAAATGTACTTTGCTCAAGCTTTGTTGAAGAAACAATTTATTATAGCACTTAATCTTCTTGATATAAGAAAAGGAGATTTTAGCCTCTTAATAAGCTGTGTAGAAGCCATGACTAATTAACCTAATTATAGCAGTCTGTGACAAAATATGATTGTACTAAACCCATGCCTCAAGTAACTGGAATTGCCAAAAACTCAAAGGCCAATAAACCAACAGACATCAACAGAACATAAACACTAATAAAGTTGATGCCAACCATATTATTTATAGTAAAATCAATAGTACAATCGTCACAAAAGACAATCTGAAGGGTATTCAGTATCTGATAATGCAGAATTCACTATCAGAAAACCCTGAAATTCCTAAGATTAGTGCAGATTACTGGGCAGTGACTGCAGCTCTTGGAGATGTGAATTTCCTGGGGCCATTGGGTGCAGGCTGAGGCTGAGGACACCTGAGGGGTGCAGCACACCTGGAAAGCTTTCTGGAAAGCTTTCTGGACATCACAGTTTCAACCTCAACCACAAAGCCGCTTCAGTGGGGAAGAGGAAGCTGAGTGGGAAGGGAATCACCAGGGAAGGGACTTGAGGTGACAGCCTACCCTCAATTCCTGCCTCCAGAATAAACCTCCAGCTGCTCCCCCCACACAGTGACCCCATGATAGACACCCAACATCCATTCTGGGCTGGCCCAGGGGGACAGAGTGCAGGCTGCACATCCAGGGATGGAATGGGAATTTCAGCAGCTGATGGAAGAGGAGAAGCCCTGTTCAATGACAACAGGGTCTGAGCTCTGAGGAGCAGCTCCCTGCTGGTGGCACAGCAGCTCTGACAGCACAGATGCACTTGGGCACTGCCTGTTCTCCTGGCTGTGTCATGGATCACACAGTCATGGAATCTCCTGAGCTGGAAGGAACCACAGGGATCATCCAGTGCAGCTCTGTCCCTGCCCAGACACCCCAACAATCCCACCCTGTGCATCCCTGGCAGTGCTGTCCAAACTCTCCTGGAGCTCTGGCAGCCTCAGGCTGTGCCCATTGCCTGGGGAGCCTGGGCAGTGCCAGCACCCTCTGGGCGAAGAACCTTTCCTGATCTCCAGCCTGACCTGCCCTGGCACAGCTCCAGCCATTCCCTGGTCCTGTCCCTGTCCCAGAGAGCAGAGATCAGAGCTGCCCCTCTGGGCAGGAGTGAAGCAAGAAGAAAGCCTGAGGGGTGAACTGACTGGGAGTTTCTGTTCATTCTGCTGTTTATGCCCCTGAGCTGGCACTGAACCAACTTCACTGAGCAGTGAGACCATTGCAACAATTGTGATGAAGCACAGGGGGAACAGGAAAGGCCAATTTAGCCACATGGAGTGGGACTGGCAGCACTGGAGGGATGACCTCACAAAGAAAACTCACTGCAAGCATAGATGGTGCTTGTTTGTAGACTGTACCACCTGCAGGCTGGTGGCAAAGGCATCCTTGGGCACTGCTGGAGTAATAGAGAATCATAGAATCATAAAGGTTGGAAAAGACCTCTAAGATCACCAAGACCAACCATCAACCAGCATTAAACCATGTCCTCAAGTGCCAGAAAACATATGTGTTTGCTAAGATGCATAAAAGTATTCCCAAAATGAGAACTGGGGTCTGAAACCTCTCAATCCCATGGCAGAAGGAAGGTCTTGTTCCAGAGGAAGCTCAAAGGACTGAAGCAGAAAGAAGTTTTGCAATGCAGGACAGTCCTAGGCAGTGCAGAATGAGAACTCAGAGGGACTCCAGAGGACTAAAAGGCACCTTCCAACCCACATTTTCCCAGGCTGAACCTGGGCAGGGACACAGCAGAGTTGAGAAAACCTGTGATGTCAAGCAATGGTGTGTGTGCACACCCACAATCCATACAGACTGCACATCAGTCCTCCTGATTACCCAAAAAACTAAAGCTGCTGCTGTCTGAACAGCAAAGTGCCACCACTAAATAGAGGGTGATTAAGGAAAAGGTGGAGGATTTTTTTTAATTCCTTCATTATTATGGAAATAGACCTTTTAGAGGCTGAACAGAGCTGGTTTAGTGAGAAGTTCCAAGCTTATTCTGTAGCTGAAAATGTGATTGTGACATTTTAACATGAGCTGAATCATGCAGAATGAGGCAGAGGCTCCATCCTCACTGCCAGAGAAGAGATGGAGATGACATCTCCTGCTCAGGGCAGCCACATCTGCCATGAATTGTTCCATGTTGCCATTTGGCATCACTGTGGGTGACCTGTGTTAGAGACATCGACTTCCTTTGGCTCCTGAGCTGCAGCCTGGAGCTGAGCTCTGTGTTTCCTGAGGGACAGGGCTTGCCCAGGGAGCTCAGCCCAAGGCATGTGGCACCACAAGCTAGATGTCCTGCACAGCTCTGGAAAGCCCCACAAAACAGAGAGGCAGAGAATACCAGAGATGTTTTGGGCCTGGATGAAGATTTTCTGTCTGGTCCCCCTCCAGGAACCACATACATTCTCCATTCAGCAGATGGAAAAGAGAGAAAGGGAAAATCCAATATCCCAGGTGAAAATTTGAGATCTATCCCAGTGAAACTGGGAAATCCTCACTCCCTGCTTCGCAGCACCAGGAAAATGTCCCACAGAGGCAACATGCTGTAAATAAAACTGATCCTTACATGACAACAGCTGCCAGAGACTGATCAGCACCACAATCCCAGCTCCAGCAAGGTGGCAATGAACAGGCCAAAGGTGGAGAATATTTTGACCCTTTCCAGAAAGCAAATCCCACCCTGCTGAACCAGGCCCAACCCGAGCACAATTCACATTTGTTGACAAATAGGAACAAGTGTGGGATAACTCTCATCTCTTTGGGATGCTCTGCCTCCCCTCTCACTCCAAACCCCTGGCAGGTGCCAGAGCTGCTCCTTCCCATGACAATATTTTCCTGGCAGCTGTCACAGCTCCAGCCTCAGCACATCTCTGCAGAAATTCCCTCTCCTTCCCAAATCCAGGGACATCTCCATGTCCTTTACAAACCACAGCCACAAAGCTCTGAGGGGATTCTCAGCCTGGTCTAACAGGGGGAAGCCTAAATCTCAGAGGGAAAAATCACCTTCTCAGGGACATACATGAGGGTACAGAAAGAGCCCCAAAAATTGTTGTAGGACCTGCAAAACTCTCCATGTCTGTGGCCTTTTTGTGCTGCTCCTCATGTATGGCAGATTTTTGTTCACCAAATGCCACAAGGAGCCACTTGAAGGGCTGAAGGGCTTTTAGAGGAGACAAGGGGAGCTGATTTCCCATGGTTCAGGTACCTTGATGCCTCCCCAGGAATGATCAGACAGGAACTCCACAGGGCTCGTGACTCCGGGCTCTGCTGGGTATCTGAGCAGGAAATCCAGCTCTGCTGGGTTGATTTCTTTATTCATCAGAAGTATCTGTAATTCCAAACAAACAAACAAGATATCCTTGAGCAGCCAGGATCCAGAGCAGCAACAAACTCCAGCAGAATAATTATTCAACTAATGTACACACCAGATGTGTGACTAAAATGTGCAGGGTGTTGGAGGGGTGTGATGGACACACCATGTAGGTGCTCTGGGCCTCCCAAAAGAGGTCTTGCTCATAATTCTCTCAACCTTTGTCAGCGTAATTCAAATCCAAACACAGCACTGTGCCTGTCATCCATGGGAATAAATCCTATGAGGAGCAGCTGAGGGAGCTGGGAAAGGAGCTCAGCCTGGAGCAAAGGAGGCTCAGGGGGACCTTGTGGCTCTGCACAACTGCTGACAGGAGGGGACAGCCGGGGGGTCAGGCTGTGCTCCAGGGAACAGGGACAGGAGGAGAGGGAACAGCCTCAGGCTGGGCCAGAGGAGGCTCAGCTTGGCCAGCAGCAGGAATTTCTCCATGGAAAGGGTGCTCAGGCCTTGGCAGGAGCTGCCCAGGGAGGTTTGCAGTCCCCATCCCTGCAGGTGTCCCAGGAAGGCCTGGAGGTGGCACTGAGTGCTCTGGGCTGGGGACAAGGTGGGCATTGGGCACAGCTGGGACTGGATAGTCTTGGAAGGATTTTCCAGCCTGAATGATTCTGGGATTCTGTGATTCTAAGAGTGGCAGAGAAGACAGTCAAGCCCCCAGCTCTGTCTGTGCTGCTCTGGCACTGAGCCCTGTCCCACAGGCTGCCCAAGGTTACCTGGAAGGTGAGCTGGGCACTGAAGGTCAGTTTGTCAGCCTCGAAGAGCCCTCGGGCTGTGTACTGGAACACTGAGAAGGTGATGCTGTCAGTGAGGCTCAGCACCCTCTCTGCCAGGCTCTCAGCAGGAGCTGCCCTCTCCATGGCCTTCTGGAACACCATGTGGAACGCCTGGGACGAGAGACACAGTGAGAATGGGGAGTGGGAAATGCCCTTTGCCTGGCCCTGGGTGCCCCTGGGGTGTCACAGTGAGTGATGCCAGCTCAGGTGCTGCATCCCAGCTCCACAGGGCAGGTAACACACAGAGAGCAGTCCCTGGGCCTGCTGTGGCTGCTCTGCAGGGACACAGAGCCTGGCAGAGGTGACATTCCCTGGGACATGGTGCTCCCTGGAGCCCCAGGAGGCAGCATGGATGGGGCAGAGGGAACTCAGGCTCAAGGCACACAGGAAATTAAGGACATTTCTCTGCCCAATGTGCTCCCACTGGGACATCCAGACCACCTTCTCTGCAAATGCTGAGCCAGCAGATAGTGGAGTTCCCAGAGGAAACATAAACTCCAGAATGGTTTCCATGGAAAAAAAATCCAACACAAGCTCATCCAATTCCACCCCCTGCCGTTGGCACTTTCCACTATCCCAAGCTGCTCCAAGCTTTGTCCAGCCTGGCCTTGGACACTGCCAGGGGCAGCCACACCTTCTCTGGGCACCCTGTGCCAGGGCCTGCCCACCCTCCCAGCCAGGAATTCCTTCCCAATATCCCATTTATCCCTGCCCCCTGGCAGTGGGAAGCCATTCCCTGTGTCCTGTCCCTCCACCCCTTGTCCCAGGTTCCTCTCCAGATCTCCTGGAGCCCCTTTAGACCCTGGCAGGGACTCTGAGGTCTCCCTGGATCCTTCTCCTCTCCAGGTGAACACCCCAGCTCTCCCAGCCTGGCTCCAGAGCAGAGGGGCTCCAGCTCTTGGATCATATCCATGGCCTCCTCTGGACCTGCTCAACCATGTCCCCATCTTTCCTGTGCTGAGGACCCCAGACCTGGACACTGCCCCAGGCAGAGCCTCACCAGAGCAGAGCAGAGGAGAAAAGCACACTTATTGCACAAACATTTCAACGTGGAGAAGAGAAATTCCCATAAATAATAATAATTTTTAAAAGTCCTGTGAGTATTTTACTGTGTGGATCCAGCAAAGCACTGGCTGAGGAGGGCTGAAGCAGCCAGTGAAATCCCCCTCAAGTGTGGGTGTCTGCAGAGAGAACAGCCCTCTTATAGAAGAGATTAAGGATTCCTGCAACAACATTTCTGATCTAAATGAGAAAAGACAAAAAACTTTCAGAGTTGTCCGAATTAAAAACATGAGCAAATTATCAAATGCAACTGGAAAAAGGAAATTCACAAGAACATAAAACCCAAGTAAGTCCTGCTTAGCAATGCAAAGGCTCCATGTGCTGAGCCCAGCTAAAGGAAATAACCAGGCCAATACACATTGATGGCACCAAATGGACAAGGCATGACTGTGTTGGCAGCCTTATTTTTAGGGTTTTACAAAAGAAAAATGATGCCTCAACAAATTAAAGTAACATTGATACCTAATGCATTATTAAATAATTGCAGAATGCATTTCCCTGCTTAACATTTCTTTAAATTGTGTTAAAACATGCTGCAGAGCAGCACATAAATCTTTGTGTTCTAATTTATAATGGGCTCCCAGCTGTGTGGCAAGTATTCTAAAATCATCTCTGTGCATCTTTACACAATGTTTTATGATCTGTCATCAAAATTTATTAGATAAAAACATTTCACCCAATAATTTTCTGTGTATTTATACACACTGCTAATGCTAACTGGAAAACATAAAACAAACTAACTATGGAAGACACAGATTAAAGGTGAAACCTCAGGAACCCCTGTATCTATTATGTATGTGTAAAGGATGAATCTTTCAAAAGGCACAAAAGATATTCTGTACATTTTTCTGATAAATTTACTTCAACAAACGAGTCAGAGATATCAAAAAGAAAAGCTTCTTTGTGGATGAGGCTCAACATATTGTAGTCTCCTCTCAATTCCTTTTTCCAGGTCACTTGTCAAGGTAAGAAATCATTTGGAAGAAGTTGTAGACCAGGATGCTCATTTAACCCTCCATCCCCCAAAATAGCTTTCTTATATGATGAAAAAAGGTCTTCCATTTATTAAAACATTAAAACTGTGACTCTTTCTAGTCAGGGCTTGGAGCAATCTGTGATGGTGGAATGTGGAATGAGGTAGGCTTGGCAGGGGTGGAATGAGGTGGGCTTTAAGCCCCTTCCAACCCCAACCATTCTGGGATTTGTGACTCTGTGATCCTGTGATGATTTTATTGACCCCACGGAGGGCAGCAGCCCCACCAGTGTCCCCAGGAGGGCAGCTACCTTCAGGGAGAACTGGTACATGGGGTGGATGGCGTGCAGCTCGTTCATGGTGAAGTAGAGCAGGGAGGCGCGGCAGGCTGCAGCTCTGTAGTGCTCTCTGGCCTCGTTGATCTTGGCTTCTGTCACCTTGAACTCCTGCACCTGCAGGGACACACAGAAGGGATTCCTGTGAGAACAGCCCTGTGCAGTGAGGGCAGCCCAGGGAAGGGGACATCAGCCACAAAGTCACCAGGACAGCCCCCAGGTGAGCACCATGGGACCTCTGCTGCACAGCCACAGAGCAGCCAGTCTGGAGCTGCCCTCCCCACCATCCTGCCCCTCTGGAACCTTCCATTTCACTGCATTTTCCACCCAGTTGCCCAATCCCCTGTTTTCCCAGGTCTCCTCCAGACTCCTCCCTTGGATCTCTGCTCTTTGCTAACTGCAATTGATTTTCTCATCAATGAGTTTCTCCTGTTAATTGTCCCCCTCCCGTGCAGGTCATTAACAGCCCTGGGTTGACCAGCCCTAGTGCTGCTCTCAGGCAGCTTCCCCAGAGCTCAGAGATGCTAATTTATAACAGCTCTTTGCTGCCTGTCCTCAGCAGCACCAAACTCCCCACCTCACTCTGCAGCTGCTGGGAGGGACATGTGCAAATCCTCCTGGCAGATACACCAGCCCATCATCACCTCAGGCCTGTTTGTTCTTTCCTTCCACCTCAGCAGTGTGAAGTGACATCCCTGAGCCCCCTGGGCTTTATTTGAGACTCTGGCTGAGGACAGACATGTCTCACACCATGGCCAGGAGCTGCTGAGACACTGCTGACCCAGCCAGCTCAGCAAACCATGCAATGGCATCACAGAATCCCAGAATGGTTTGGGACCTCAAAGCTCTTCTCATTCCACCCCTGCCATGGCAGGGACACCTTTCACTAGCCCAGGCTGCTCCAAGCCCTGTCCAACCTGGCCTTGGACACTTCCAGGGATCCAGGGGCAGCCACAGCTTCTCTGGGCACCCTGTGCCAGGGCCTCAGCACCCTCACAGCCAAGAATTTCTTCCTGACATCTGCTCTAAATCTACCCATTTTCAGCTTGAAGCCATTCCCCCTTGTCCTATCACTGCAAAAAGTCCTTCTCCAGCCCTTCCTAGGCTTTCTGTGGCAAAACAAGCAAGCACAGCATCACACAGTCCCTGCTGATACAACACAGGGTCTCCTGTGCTGTCACCTGAGCTGCTGTGAGCACATCTGGCTGGGGCACCCCAACCCTTCCCAAGGAAGCCCAGGCTAAGCCTTACTCTGCTGAGTGCAGCACTGTCTGCTGGGATCCGTGGGATGAGACTATTTGCATATCCCCAGGGCACTGCTAGACTCATTAACAGCTCTGGTAAACTCAGAGCCACAGGGGGGGCACAGATGCTTTCCATATGTAGAGCAGGGAGGACTTCAACAGGAAGGAAGATGTTGGCTGAACGCATTTATTTGGGTAGACAGATCAAGAAGAGAGTGAGGTTTGGCTTAAACCTCTAACAGGGCTCTGCCACAGCCTTCCAGAGGGGAAAAACTCACAAAATGCAAGTGCAAACTCTAAAATTCCTCCCCTGTTGGCACTGCTGGCAGTGACCAGCTGTACAGCAGAGCTGGTTTAGAAGGTGAAGCACTTGAAGAACACCTAGGTCCAAAAAATCCCTTTGGGGGTTCAAGAAACTCCTCCCCAGGGAGCTAAATGCACCCTGAGCTGGTGCACCATGAATAAATGCTGATTTATACTCTGAGGAATGGAAGGTGTGAAATACCCAAGTACCTGCAGATTTACTCAAGATCACAAACTCACCACATTCCAGTCCCTGGTCAGTACTAAAATCCAGCCTAATTGAGGCAGTGTGATGTACTCAGGATTATGCTGAACAGTTTAAAGCTGCCTTGATACAGTGTGTAAATTTTATTGTCTTTACATCAGGCGCCGATGTTTTCTCTTGGTCTTAAATAGGTCATTTAACACAAAAAAACCTCCGAAGAACTAAATGGCCTGAAGCTCTCCAGAATGGAGAGCATTTACAATTTATACCAATTTCTATTCCCTGCTCAGCAGAAGGAGCAGAGGTGGGCAGAGCAGAGGTTACATTCCACCCAAAAATCCCTAAAGACAGCACCACAGACACGCTTTTCTCCAGGCTATCTCTGTCTTTCTACCTTGTCCACAATCTCTGCAGCTGTCCTTTTAGTGGTCTCCAGGTTCTCCACCAGCGCTGTGTCTCCCAGGAAATTCCCAGATGCTGATGACAGTCGAGAGAGCAAGTTGTCCTCCAATGTTTTCAAGGTGATCTTGAATCCATTCTGTTGCTTTGTGAGATCTGACTGCAAGTAATAAATTGGGAACGTTTTAGCCACGAAAGATGTGCTTAAATAAGGATTAACCACCTCACATGGGAACAGGCTTCCCACTGACAATTGCCATGGTCCAGTAGTGCTTGTTCCTGCTCTCTGCAGCTCCTGGGAAAGGACAGAGTTCTGGGATCTGGGATCACTCCTTATCCACAGCCTATTAACTCAGAGAAACCTGGAATGGCACAGAAAGCACCAGAGAACTCAGCCCTATCACTAGGAACAGAGGAAAATGCTGGAAATGAATCAGGAAGAAAAGATTATCACCATCTCAAACACATATCCTGTATCTTTGTACCTCATTTCTTGGGCTCAAGTCAGCCTGGAGAGTCCCTGCTGCTCCTCACCCCTGCTGCTGAACCTCTGCTCCTGCCACTCCTCACCAGCACCAGTCACACCAGTAATGGGGGCCATGGGGCTAAAATCTGATGGCAAAACCAGCAGCAAAGTCCCTCAGGTCCCAAGGGGAGCACGATGAGATCTCAGGCTCAGAACTGAGGGTGAAGCCACAGCCTCTCCTGCCCTGCTCTCATTTGTATCCTGGCCTCGAGGTCCCACTGGCACCAGTGTTTTACTGGGCTAAAGCTGGACCTGCACAAAGTCCCCCTGCCAGAGGATTTGCAAACTCAGCACAAAGATGGGCAGGCAGATTCAGGCCAATAAGACCACCCTGTGCCATGGGCAGATTGCTGATTTACAGAGCAAATTCTTCCCATGGCTCTGAAGTGCCCCCTCCATTCACTGGTCCCACCTCCCTCACCAGTCATTTACACTGTTCATGGTGGAGACAAAGGCTCTCATCTGGCTCCTTTCTGAACTGCTCCTCCAGGACAGGCTTTCTCCCCTGAAATGTGATTGCCCTATTCTGTGTCTTTGCTTGAAGAAAACTCCTGGCTCTCAGGTTTATTGTGGCATCCCACAATATGTCCCTATTGTGAACACCTATTTTTAGAGTTATCACAGAAAATACCCTGTGGGAAAGCTGTGCCTCTGATTGGGATGCTGGTCTAAGCCTGGTGAAGTCAGTGCTGACACCTGCTATGGAAAACACTGCTGGCTAATGCTCATTTTAAACCCTCAGACTGTGCTGAAGTGACACAACCAAGAAATTCAGGAACTTGCAAAGGAGTGTTTTATAGCCCTGCAAAACAGCAGACATGGGGCATGTGGAACTGAGACAAGTCCTGGGTACATGATAGACTCAGTGTCCTAAGCCAAGGGATCCAATGCTCCAAAGAGAGTTTTGGGAAAATCTGTCCCCCTGTAGGGTCTGGAGGAGCCCCAGGAAAGAGAAATGTGAAACCCTATGCAGAAGGGAGCCTGTAGGATTTGCTCTGTTGCCAGAGATTTTTCAGCAGATTAAGGGACTCTTTCATTAATAACTCATCTTTCAATATTTGGGCTGAAATTCCGTGCTCTTGCTGTGCTCACCCTCATTCCAGGTTAATGGCAGCTCTGCCAGACAAGCACTGAAGTGTCTGCTTTGATATTTCAGCTGCCAAGGGCTGTTTTAAAGGCCTCTTCTCCAGGCTTTACACACAGGAATTTGCTCCTGGTGGTGAATATTTCACAAGTCTTGAACCAGAAAACTAACATGGCTAATTTCGTGCACTCCTGTCATTCAAGCATGGCATGCCTTGAAAAATGACATTTTGCAAGCTCTTGTTGCACCCCATGGACTGTGAGCCCTGCAGTTATTAATGAGGAGGGGGTGGATTTCTGCTCCAATGGTCTGTAATCCCCACACAGGTTCAGGGAGCACCCTCAGCAGCCCAGACACCACGGGCTGCCCCCAGCACCTGAGGCTGCTGCAGCTTCCTCCTGCCATGCTTTGCAGCACAGCAAGGTCACCATTCCTGATTTCGGTAGAGCAGCTCATTAGCTGCTATTTCACAGCTGATAGATACAAGTGCTACTCCTGGGAAACAGGTTACTCCCAGAGCCTTCCAAACTTCATTCCATGGAAAAATAGTTCACCAGAGCTCCTGGTCAACTCTGCAGGATTCACTGCCAGAGCCTTCCAAGCTCAGCCACAGCAGCCACTTTTCCTTTTCCCTTCTGCTGGTTTTGTTGTGCTATTTTAACATCACAAACCAGATGGGAAAATTTTCCCTGTGTGTTCACATCAGGTTTGGACTGACCTGAGAGGGAAGGTCTTGGGGTTTGGCTTTGCTTGCCTTAACCCAACGTGGTTTGAGCTTCTCTCAGCTGTGACTGTCTCACAGCCCGGCTCCTGCTGCCTCCCCTGGTCCAACCTGCCTTTAATGTGGAGTCAGAGCAAGGAGTTGTCCTGGACACATTGTCCCTAGACCTGTGCTGTCCCTAGAACCAAAGCATGGCAGAGTCTCAGACTCTGCACAGAGATCTGCAACCACATGAAGCAGGAAAAGAGCTTAAAAGTAAGGAGGAACAGAAAGGCTGAACAACTGGGCATAACTGGGAGTCAATGAAGAAAAAGATGATGGAAACAGACTGTGCTGAGAAAACGTTTTTTAAAGGTGAGTGTTATGAGAATTAGATTATAATAGCTACCTGATGAATTTGATTAGGTTATTAGCAATAAATTCTGGGCTCCACATAGAGAGTGTGCTTTGAATTCAGTAACTGCTGCACAGTGCTTTGGGTGTCATCTCCATCCACCCTCAAACCAGAACTCCAAACCTTCCCTGGACACCAAATACCTGTCCCTTCAGCCCCAGGGTCCAGAGGATGGACTAACACACACCTGGAGAGGTGACCTCTCCTGTGGGGAATCCAAACACTCCCATCTGGGTTTCCAAGGAGCTCTCCAGTGACCAGACCCAGCCCTGGGCGCAGAAGGTGCTGAGCTCCTGGCCAGAGCCTGGTCACAGGTGCCACTGGCAGCCCCTCACTGTGCCCAAGGAGACAGAGCTCTGCTCCTAGTCCAGCAGGGAACAGGGTTTTATGACTGCCTGCTCCCCTTCCAGCAGAACATCTGCAATGCCAGGCTGGTTTTCTCCTCCCTGAGACAGCAGGGCTGTAGCAGGGTGGAATTGGGTGAGAGGGAGGAGAGCTGATGGCTCTGGTGTTATCTTGCTGTGGTCATAGAGAGAAATAATTAAATATTCTTCAAGGTAAGAAAAATACCATCCCACAGGAATTGTGTCAGCCCAGCACCGAGTCGGTGCAGGGGGGACTGAGTTTGTGTCCCTGGTGGTCCCAGCACAACACCCCAGGCTCACCCATTAAATCAGCTCAGTGGGCATTTTGGATGCCATCCTTTGGCTCATTAGCACATGAGCCTGGTTCAGACTCGATGCATCATTAAGGCTGCCCAGTTAAGGTGCTTCAGAACCTCATTAAGTGGGAAGATTATTACAGAACTGGCCTGGCCTGACTGAACATGTGCAGTAAATTTGCTCCCACTCAGAAAATGTTCAGTATTCTAGATATTTGTTACATTGTTAAAGGTGTCATTAGAATAGAGGATTTTCTTTATAAAATTATCGTGAAATTAAAGCCATACTTATTAAAAGAGAGAGAGAGAGAATATTTTGGCCTGTTACAAAGAAGTGGGAGGAAGAATCAGAACAGAAAAATATCATTACCAGCCTCACAATATTTACAGAGAGAACCCTTTACCATAAATGCTGGAAATTAGGTGAGATTAATCCTGCCTCCAAAATTAAATCTGCAAAGTCCAGAAAAGACCTGATGTAATGAGAATCTTAGCTTTCAGTCACAAGAGGAGAAGAAAAACAAAGAATTTTTGGGAGAAAAATCTTGAAAATGCAGTACAAATGCTCTCAAAATACCGAGAAAAGAGAAGACTGAAGGGAAAAAAACCCCTCAATATTTGTCATAGAAGGGAAATCTTCTGATTTTATGACAAGCTTAGCAATCTCTGCAAGCTGGCTTGTCAAATGTTGTTTGTTCTAAATTACAACCACCATAATAATAATAATAATATTAAGGATGAAGATTGTAACACTTGCTACCAGTGAAAATTCCCAGGTGGTGATCTTCAGTTCTTCCAGGTCAGACTTCTTGGTGTAGACACAACAATAGTAATAACAATAACAATAATACAGTACCACCATAATAATAATAATAATAACAATAACAATAATAATAATAATGCTACTGATGATTTCTACTTGCTCCCAGTGTAAACCCCCAGGTTCTGACCTTCAGTTCCTCCAGGTCAGGCTTCTTGGTGTAGACCAACAACAATAGTAATAACAATAATAACACCACCACCACCACCACCACCATAATAATAATAATAATAATAATAATAATAATAATAGTGATGATGTCTCCTTGCTCCCAGTGTAAACCTCCAGGTTCTGACCTTCAGCTCCTCCAGGTCTGGCTCTCTAGGTGTAGACCAACAATAGTAATAACAATAAAAATAATACAACCACCACCACAATAGCCATAATAATAATAATAATAATAACAATAACAATAATAAAAAATGCTACTGATGATTTCTGCTTGCTCCCAGAGTAAACCTCCAGGTTCTGACCTTCAGCTTCTCCAGGTCTGGTCTCTTGGTGTAGACCAACAACAACAGTAATAACAATAACACCACCACCACCACCCCAATAATAACAATAATAATAATAATAATAATAATAATAATAATAATGCTAGTGATGATGTCTCCTAGCTCCCAGTGTGACCCCCAGTTCCTCCAGGTCAGAATTCTTGGTGTAGACCAACAACAATAGTAATAACAATAAAAATAATACCACCACCACCACCACCACCATAATAATAATAATAATAATAATAATGATGATGCTGCTCCTGATGATGTCTCCTAGCTCCCAGTGTACCCCCAGGCGCTGACCTTCAGCTCCTCCAGGTCAGGTCTCTCCATGCGCACCACGGCCGCCAGCAGCTGCTCCTCGAGGCCATGGCGGGTGACAGTGAAGTTGATGAGGGTGCACTGGGCCTGCAGCTCGGGCTGGAAGTGAGGGTTTGCCAGCTTGGTGTGCAGGATCAGGCGGAAGGAAGGGTGGAAGGCACACTCCTTGTCCCCAATCTTGATGTACCTGGAATTCGACAAAAGGAGCATCAGCCAGGACCTGTCAGCACAGGACAGGAGTGCCTCAGTCAATGGCAGCTCCAAGGACTTGGCACTCCTCACAGAAATCACTGTTAAAGCCAAGTGTTTAATACCAGACACACTTGAATCACTCCTGATTTAGGGTAAAAAACCCAGAGTCTTCCCTGAATTTTGGATCCTGTTTAAGGAGGCTCAAAGTTTCCGGCAGCAGCATGGCCAGTCCAACCATGAACCCTGCTGGCTTTGGACAGAGGCTGGGTTCTGCCTAAAAACTGGAGTTACAGGGATGAAAAGCCTCTCAGCATTGAGCTTTTCACCAGTCACAGCTAAAATTTCCCAGTGTGTTGGCTCTGACCAGCTCACCTCTGCAGCTGCACTGAGCTTGAGCAGTGAAGCCACATTTGGAGAGTGGTGGCTGCCATTCCTGGGAGGTGACAGCAGCCAGGAAAACCCAGCATCCTCCTGGTCTGCATTGCTGACATGAAGTCTAAAGCTCAGAGACCTCAGGAATCAACATATTCTGAACCCAGGTTTAACCCAGCCCAGAAATCCAACCATGCCCTGGGTTGCAGCCAAAGGAGTGTGGGCAGCAGGGCCAGGGAGGGGATTGTCTCTCTGCTGAGACCCCACCTGAAACAGTGCCCAGTCTGGTGTCCCCAACAGAAGGACAAGGAACTGCTGGAGTGAGTCCAGAGGAGCCCATGAAGTGGATAAAGGGCCTGGAGCAGCTTCCCTATGGAGCCAGGCTGGGAGAGCTGGGAATGTTCAGCCTGGAGAAGAGAAGGTTGTGTGGAGAGCTCAGAGCACCTGCCAGGGGCTGAAGGAGCTCCAGAAAAAATAGGAGAGGGACCTTCATCAGGAACTGGGGTGACAAGACAAGGGGGAATGGGTTCAGAGTGACAGAGAGTGGGTTTAGATTGGATATTAAGAAGAAATTCCTCCCTGTGAGGGTGGGCAGGCCCTGGCACAGGGTGCCCAGAGAAGCTGTGCTGCCCCTGGATCCCTGGCAGTGTCCAAGGCCAGGCTGGACACTGGGGCTTGGAGCAGCCTGGGATAGTGGAAGGTGTCCCTGCCATGGCAGGGGGTGGCACTGGATGATATTAAAGTCCCATCCAACCCAAACCATTTAATGATTCTATATTAACAAAACCCATGGGAGTCAGAGACAAAGAGAAAACAGAAATGCTTTCAGGGACACACGGGGACTGTTGTGGGAATGGTGATGTTCTCACAGGACTTTGAATACACTTCCCAGTCAATCATCGCTCACTGGGTGTCCTCCTGGCTCCCTCAACTGCTTTTAGAGCTGTTAATCCCCCAGCACAGGCAGCTCACAGCAGCAGCAGAGATCCTGCCAGACCCCACAGCAAAACCATTCCTGCTCTGGGATGGACAGAACCTGCCCTGAGGTCTGGGCTTAGGGCCTGGAAACACGAAACCCAGGGACTTTCTTTGTGATTTATGACTTACTTTCCCCCTGTTAGGAAACACATGATCTCCCAGGGAGTTTTGAGAGCAGAGATGTACAGCCCCAAAAGGGGATGAACAGGAGTTCTGCTGGAGGGTGGCTCAGGATTGTCTCTCTGCTGCACTCCCACTCAACATTCCCCAGATATTTCCATCCTGCACTGGGACCAGTCCTGTCCCTCCATCCTGCACCCAAACCCATGCTCAGCCACCCTTCCCAGGATGTTTCCCCTTATAAACTTTGCAGACAGCTTGCCTTGCCCACCAGTTTACAACACTCTGGGACATTTTAGGCAAGCAAGGAAATAATCCTCAAGAACTTAAGGAAAAAACAAACTCCCTCACTGCCCTTCTTGCTAACCTCCTCTGGGCTGGAGGTAACCATCAGCTGCCATGAGAACCTGACCTCATTAAGAAACACTTGATATCCTTGCTGCTGAAACCTGTAGCTCTATTACTAAATGCTGTGCAGTATTTGCTGAAATTCAAGGCTACTTTTACTTCACAAGAACAGCAGCTATTTTGGTAATAATTCTGTGTCAGAACAGCCAATTACAGACCCCAAGGTCAAGGTACAATGGGAGAATTACAGGTCTCCCTTTTAGATGAGGTTTGAATGATGCTGTGAAGTGAAATGAGAAATCCAGGTTGATTTCCCAGCCGTCCTATGGCTGAATTACCCGTGATTGCCTGATTCAAAATGCCCTCACCCATGAAGGCAGGGTGTTGATGCTGCAGGATGTGAACATTTGCAGCACAACAGCCCCAAATCCCCACCCAGCTGTGCCCCCAAGCCCCCCCCAAGCTCACCTGCCTTTCTTGATTGTTTCTCGCCCCAGCAATGGCCCCAGCACTGGATCCACAGATTCCTCCAGGTTTTCAATCAAAACCAGCTCTCCTGCAGCCATGGCTTGTTCCAGTGTGTCCAGATACCTGTGGGAAACAGCACTGGTGCCTCCTGCAGCACAGCAGGATGTGACACTGTCAGTGTCAGGGGACAGAGGGGACCCTTGCTGCAGTGGCAGCTACAGGCAGGTGCCAGCATTTGGAGAGAGAGAGGGGTAAGGTGGTGTCAAAGCCTGGTGCAGAAAGTGGCACTGGCAGAGTCCTGGCTGTCCAACAAAGAGAATGAGGTCCCAAATCTTCCAAGGGCAAGGAATAATCATTGAGTCTGTCCCAAGAACAGCCTGGGCAGCTGTGAGCAAAGCCGGGACAGCCTGGAGCTGTTTTCATCAAAGACTTTGTTTCCTCCACAACCCACTGGTGCAGTTCATCTTGCATAAAAGCACGGAGGAAGAGCAGCTTTCAGCTCCATTTTGCCCAGGGTTTAGGGTCATGCTTAGGAAAACTTCTTTCCTCACAAGGAAGTGGAACCCTTTGCCCAGTGCCCAGCTGTGAAATGGGGATGCTCTGCTCTGGGATGTCTTGTACCAGGAAGGGCAGGGCCAGGTGCCTGGGCTGTGTCCTCCAGGGCTGCTCTGCACTTCACACAACCCCTCAGCCAAGAGGACCTTGGGCACCAGGGGAGGATGCTCCAGGTGCTTTTCCACCATCCCTGACACACTGAATCTCCTCAGCTACCTCCAGCTACCTCCCCTGGTCAAAATTCACCCTCCTCATCTAATCCAGAGCACGTGGGACCTCAAGAGGTAACAAATGGATGTGAAGCAAAAGTTTAGAGTGACTTTAAGGCCTGACTTTTAGAGGAATATGCCTACCCAGTGCAACCCCCACTCCTGACAAGCAGCCTCCATTTTTCTGAGTCCAGGAGTATTTTATACAAACAAAGTCAGAGGGAATGACAGAGCTGCCCCAGTGCTGCTCATGGCCCTTCCTGAAGGTGAGCCCTCTGTGTGGGTTTAGACCTCTTTCAGCAGTTGAAAGTAAAAAGCTCCATCTCCCAGATGGTGAAACATTCCCTGAATTACTGTAATGGAGCACTGATGATGCTTTCAGTCCTCAGCTCTGAGACATCACAGCAACACACTAAATTCCCCTCCTAAAGCCCCTGTCAGCCCAGAGTGTGACCACAGAGGAGGAAAATGGATGTTGTATTTGCACAGCAAGCTGTGATGGCAGGGATGTTACAGGGTCTGTTCCTCTGATTCCATCCTGCAGGGTCAGATTTAGGTGCCCCTTCTGGGATCCTTGCTGTTCCACAGACTGCTTTGAATAACTGCAAGGCATGATGGCCCAGGTGGCTGGGAAACAGAAACCTACTCCAGTGAAAAATGAGCCTTATTTTGACCCTACATGAGAGCAGATCCAGTCACTCATTGCTATTTTCTGTGAGGAAAGCACAAGAGGCACCAGCAAAACAACCTGGGTGACCACAGAGGAGGCACCAGTGAAACATGGGCAATCCAAGGCATCTCCAAATCTATTGGAATTTGCAAGCACCATGCTTGGGTCACTCTAGCCTGTTGCCAGAGCTTTGCTCTGTATTCAGAAAACAACGTCACTGCTCACACATCTCCACAGGGATCTCACTCAAGCTGCCCCATCCCAGCTGGGGCTCCCCAGTGGGTAGAGATGGGTGCAAGGTGACACAGCAGAAGACCTGTCTGTCTGACTGGAGATGAGAGAAGGAGTGGAAAAGCCTTTCCATTAAAGATTTATCCAGGTCCATGTGATTTATCCAGTTGCTGCAATGGACATGTCCAGCTGATGGGAGCTGATCTACAGCACATGGTGACCCTCATGGTGTCCTGGCTCTCCATGCCCAAGCCCTCTCTCTCTCTCTCCAGGAGGTAGGAAGCCCTGGTCATCCTCCTGGGTGAGACTAAACCAGGACATGACACCTACAGGAGTCCAATGGAGGATGCCACAGTCCTACACAGGCCCATTGTCCAGAGAAGCTGTGGCTGCCCCATTCCTGGAAATGTTTGAGGCCAGGTTGGAAGAGCTTGGCATAGTGGAAGGTGTCCCTACCCATGGCAGGGCTGGAATGGGATGATCTTTAAGGTCCTTTCCAACCCAAGGCAGTCTGAGACTCTGTGCTACTCAAGCTCAGCCTCAGCACACAGCTCCGCTCCATCACCAGCTTAGAGGAGTTTCTATGGTAACTGAGCCAAGCACTAAGCAGACCCTTGATCTAATAAGAAATCTCTATCATTTGGGTAATGAACAAGCAAGCAGATGATGTGAGCAAATACAGTGACAGCTTTGCCTCGGTGTGACTGCCTCAGACGGCTGCAGCTGAGTGCCCACTGCTGCACCAAACCCACCAGCCAGGCACACTGCCAGGGTCACAGCGTGAGAAGGATGACTTTACCCCTTCTGCCCCACTCGGATCACCCGGAGCTCCTCGCCGTGGGTGCTTTTGATCCACTTGCTGCCCTGCAGCTGGGGATCCACCAGGAGGGGCCAGCGCTCGCAGCTGCTCAGGATGGTGGCATTCTCCGTGGACATGCGGTCAGCCGGCAGGCCCTGGTTCTGCCACGCCGCCACGGCCGCCTCGTCCGCCAGCAGGGACAGCGGGTCCAGCCCTGGAGTCACGGGAATTGGCACCTGGGAGCAAAGCAGAAAGGCTTCCTAGGGGGTGAAGTGATTCCACGCGATTCCAAGTTCCCTACGGATTCCAAGAAAAGTTAGTTTAATTAAGAAGTGATAAGTTGTATTTATCTGCGTCACCAGCAGTGTGACCAGGGTGTTGAGGGAGGGGATTCTGCCCCTCTGCCCCGCTCAGGTGAGACCCCACCTGCAGAGCTGCCCCCAGCCCTGAAGACACCAACATCAGAAGGGTGTGGAGCTGCTGGAGAGCGTCCAGAGGAGACCATGGAGATGGTCCAAGGGCTGGAGTTCCTCTGGAGCCAGGCTGGGAGAGTTGGGGGTGTTCACCTGGAGAGGACAAGGCTCCAGGGAGAGCTCAGAGCTCCTGCCAGTGCCTAAAGTGGCTCTAAGAGAACTGGAGGGGGACTTGGGACAAGGCATGAAGGGACAAGACACAGGGAATGGCTTCCCACTGCCAGAGGGCAGGGAGAGATGGGATATTGGGAAGGAATCCTTGGCTGTGAGGATGGTGAGGCCCTGGCACAGGTTTCCCAGAACAGCTGTGGCTGCCCCATCCCTGCAAGGGGAGGTTCATGATCATACAGAATGCTCAAAGTGTTCAAGGCCAGGTTGGATGGAGTCTAGTGGGAAGTGTCCCTGCCCATGACAAGGGAGTTGGAATGAGGTGATCCAGCACAAGCCATTCTGTGATTCCATCATTTGTCAGTGGTTTCCCATTCTACAAGGTGCTTTCAATCTAGTTTTGTTTCCCACTCCTGTTGTGAACAAACACAACCTGTACAAGCAATCCCAGGGGTTTTGCCTCCCCAGCCCAGCCCCACTGCTGGGATCACAGCCTGCCCTGTTCAGCTCCCTGAGACAGCATGGAAGGACACAATTATCCTCCTGCTAAGGCTGCTGTTGTAATGCAAACCAGCATTAGCAACACATTGCTGTGTTGCAAACCTGCATTAGCAGGTCCAGAAACACTGCTCTGACAGGGGAGGCCATTTCTGGATGTGACAACCAGAGCTACCTGTGCCAGGTGTCTGAGCAGAATGGGCCTTTCACTTCCACTGGAATTACAGGCACTTCCCTGACATTTCTAATTGCAGAGTCAAGTCATTTTTGGAACAATATTGCATCTCTTAACTAAGTTTCTGGCTCAGTATTAAGAAATGCAGAATGAAGTTTCTCCTCTCAGCCTAAGGAACTGTCTGCTTTGGTCAGCCCTTTGATTTGGGCATCTCTGCCCCACTGGGACCTTATTTAAAAGCTTCTTGGCATCATTTGTATGAGAGGAACCTGTTAAAATTAGTGACATATTAAACAAGTTTCAAGCACAATGATCTCCATCTGGTCCTAACAGCAAGACATAGATAAAACCAGCTGAGAGGCATGGCCAGCATGACCAGAGCTTGTGTCCAGAATGAAAAAAACACCTGGAGTTTTTCCAAGCCTACTGGAGAGCTGGCAGTGAGCTCTGCCTCCTCAAAGTAATTCCTTCACCATATTCCCCCCTCCTTCATGGCCATGGCTGTTTTCCTGGACAAAAGTGCAGAGCTGGGCTCTGTGTTTGGGATTTTCCTGTGTACATGGAGCAAGGACACCACGTTTTCCCCAGAGAGGAGCAAATGGCCATGTCCTGGTCCTCAGTCCAACTTGGTGAGGACTCAGTGATGTCCCTCATTTGAGAGAGCCCCTCCCTTGGGGGATCCCCTGTGGGCATCAGGATTTATGGCCACATTAATCCCAGGAAAAAAGGCTTCTCAGAGGAATCAGGACTTACTTTTAGCTGGTGCAAATAAGGCCTCCAGATGCCATCCAGGAGGTCCTGGCGGTATTTCCTGGTGAAGTAGCCCAGGTAGGAGATGAAGGCTGAGCTCAGCAGGACATCTCCACACAAGGTGCTCTGCTGCTGTCTGAAGTCCTGCACGGCCTCAGCCCATCGCACGTTCTCGGAGGCAAGTCCTCCAACCTGCAAATTCCCACATCAAACTGATCACTCACACAGTCATGGCATGGCTTGGGTTGGAAAGGACCTTAAAAATCATCCCATGCCACCCCCTGCCATGGCAGGGACACCTTCCATTAGCACAGGCTGCTCCAAGCCCCAATGTCCAGCCTGGCCTTGGACACTGCCAGGGATCCAGGGGCAGCACAGCTTCTCTGGGCACCCTGTGCCAGGGCCTCACAACCTCACAGAGAAGGACTACAGAGGTATTTAAGCAATGCTTCTTCCTGACCTCAGCTGTCATTTGCTAAACTTTAGAACCTGGGGAACCCCATTCCGTGGCAGAGCTGTCCTGCAGCCAAACTCAGCTCTCTGCATCCAGGGAAGATCCATCACTTTCCCAGGAGGAACTCACATAAAGATACCTGCACAGGGATTTCTGGGACTGCCCATCACCTGTTAATTGCCTTAATGCCACAGATTCCCACCTCATTACATCCCCTCCCACACGGAGCACTCCTGTCCACAGCCTTCAGTATTTCACAAAATTTATTATCACACCAGGTACATGAAATTTTGATCACAATTCCCTTCAGATTCTGTCAAAAAAAGGTTTCCTTGGACCTATTTTTCATCAGCACCCAATGCCCAGACAGTCCAGCTGGGGCTTTGAAGAGAGTTCAGCATCTATAAAATAAGACATCTCTACACACACAACTCACTTATTTGATCATCAGTACTTTTTGGGGTACCATTGGAAACAGGAATGGAATGCAGCCTTCAGCTCACAAGCTAGAAATACCCAACCCAGTTTTGAGTTGACCTCATGGATTTGAGATGGAGAATGCCAGATTTTATGGTGAAATTCACAGTCAGTCTCCTGCTGCCAAGGCGAAGCTAATCTCCATGGACTTGCTCTGGGCACATCCACACCGGGCACAGCTCCCCTCTGCTCACAGCTCTGTCACCAGGGCCAACCAGCACCTTCTAGTTTTCTTCCTCAGTCTACAGTCCACATGAGCTTATGGCTATTATTTCTTCATATTTCTCATTTTTACAAAAATTCCTCTATATGCTTCTCTTTTGCAATTCCAGGTACGGAATACTGATGGGACACTGTCCCTTTCTCTAGGTCCCTGTTCAATGTTAAACAGGCCCAGCTCTGACACTTAGCCCTGTGACAAGCCTTATGAACACCTTCAATAACTCCTTCCCCTGAACTGGGCTATTTTGCCATTTTAAACTGCTCTGCAGACACAGATCCCCAGGATGGGAAGGCAACACCTGCAGAGCCTCACTGAATTTCACTGTCACACCTTCCAAGCTGACCAAGGCCTGTTTCCAGCAGAATTTCACTGCTTCCTGAGGGTCAGAACCACCTTCCCATTCCCAACACAAACTCACTCCCATTTCTATGGCATTGGTTCTCCTGCAGATGAAACAGCTCCCCTTCCACGCTGTGTGCCTCCACATCCTCTGACAGCCAGTCAGTATCCTCTAGAGAACACACTGTGCCTGCCTAAGCCAACAAGTTGTTGGATTCCCCTCTGAAAGCTCTCAGCACAGGACCAGCTCTGCAGGGCAGAGCCACAGGCCACCTCCTGCAGCTGGCAGCAGCTCTGGTCCTGGGAATGCTGTATGCACAAGCACAGCTCTGGACACAAATTCCAGCTTCCCACCACTGCAGACTTCAGGACCTTCTGACCCACAGCTTATATCCTTGTGTTTAACAGCCATTGATGATTTTTGACTTCATGACTGAGCCTAAGCTGCTGTGGATATCAACCCAACTTTTGGCATCTACAGCATCCCATGGGCAGGAGATCCACACTTCAGCTGTGCCTTCTGTGAAAAAGTACATCCTTTGATGTGCTGCCTGAACTTTTCAATTGCTAAAACGTTTGTCCAGTGCAAAACCAGGGAACAATCCTGCTGGCACCAGCTTCTCTGCAGCACTCAGGACTGCAAGCCCTCGGTACCCCTCTGCTGTCTCCTTTTCAGGTTGAAGAGCTTTAGCCTCTTCAATAATTCCTCACACAGAAGCAGCCTTTTGATTTGCTTTGCAATCTTTATCTGTACCGAATGATGCAATCTTTATTATCCGGTTCCTTTTATTGTTGCTGTCTCTGCACCATTTCCCATTCTCCTCCAGCCTTTGAGGTGCAGCAGAGGGGGCGACGGTAATGCTGCACATTCAAGATTTATTTAGAAGGTATTCATAGAGCAAGATGGGGATTTTTTTCTGTTTTGTTCTCCCTTCTTTTCCTAATAAACCCTAATATCCGGTTTCAGATGGGCTTTGGGTTTGGAGAGGGCTTTTTGCTTCTGGGAGCACAGAGCTCACAGAACTCTTAACTCCATCCTTTCACTCCTGAGTGATAACAATCAGCTCAGCATCACTTACAGGGCATATGAAGTAAAACCTAATTTTGCCAATATACTTTACATTACATTTATCTACCTGGTGTTTCATGCCTCTATCACTTGGGATCATTTTTGCAACTCTTTATAGACAGTTGACATCATCACTGCAGAGCCATGCAATCTCCTACACACCAGCTCATCTAGCTCGTTTATGATTCATGGAGTCACAGATTCACAGACTGGTTTGGCTTAGAGGGACTGTAAAGCCCATCCAGTGTCACCCCAGCCATGGGCAGGGACACCTTCCACTATCCCAGGGTGCTACAAGCCCCATCCAGCCTGGCCTTGGACACTGTCAGGGATCCAGGGGCAGCCACAGACAATCAGTTTATTCTGATGAGCACAAGAACTAACAGACACCTGCAATGACACCTCTGATGGCCTCTCTGCCCTGCCAAAACTGCCCCTCTGGATCAGGGAAAACTGCCTCTGGGAGCTTTGACCCCTCCCAGGAGCAGAAAGAGCAGCCTCAGGTTTTCCTTGCACCACCCAACCTCAGAGCTGTCCCTAAATCTGCCCCGGATGAGTTGCTCTGCACAAACATGAGCCACCACCCTCCTCACAGAGCTGCAGAGGTTCCCCAGTGCCTACTGCTGGTCTCAAACTGTGCTGATGTCCCCTTAGCCTTGCTAGAATGCCACTCAGGATAGAATTAGGACCACAGCTGCCTTTCTTAGGGCTGCACAGCATGTAGGGCAAAGCCTGACTGAACACATTCCAATGGTACTCACTGGCTGCTGCACTGGGCTACTGGTTTAGAGGTGAACAATGTGTTATCAGTCCATGGTTACAGCTCTGAACTGCATCCCATTCCTGTGGTTCCCATATGCAGACCATCCAGTTATTTTATCTACAGCAATGCTTCCTCTTTACATGGGGGAATTCCCAGTTTTATGTTCTCAGTCTTGTCAGTTTGTCTTATCATGCAAACTCCTATTTCTGACAGTGGGATGAAGGCTGGAAAACATCACCTTTCAATCAAACAATCAATCAGGCAGCACAGGCTGTACCTGCCCTGCTCCTCCTCTGTTCTGGAGTCATCTGAGCTGGATATGTCCTGCTCTCAGCCCATATATCTCCTCTTATCCTACCTCTTGGAAAAGAAGCAGAGCACTACTTTTAAGTTATTGGTCACTTTTAAGGATCATACATAAATGATCCTTAATCTCAACTACAGTTACAGTGCACAGAGTCCAGTTCTTCCATCTTTCCTTTGCAGTTTTTATAAATGAAATATCTATAGGTCTTCCCTGTGGTCTCCTTGAGATCAACTACCATATTACTCCCACAGCCCCTCTAAGACCAAGAAGTCTTTATTGATCTCATTTTCCTGGTACTCAGAGGTGCTTCCATACTCCTAATTAATTTTTTCACGTTACTTTTTATCTACTTAGGTCCTAGACGTCTTTTTTTCTCCTTTGCTTGGATTACACACCACTGCCAGTTTTAATGTGTTCAGGACATCCCAGGTGTCTCCCACCTCAGATCCTAGAAGTCATTAGAATTTTTTTTATTTAGTAAGTAGCAAATTAAAAGCTACTCATTTGATTACCTTTGGCTCTTTGATAATGACAGGGAGTGAACAACAATTCCCCATCCACCTTCTGCACACCAGTCATGAGGCTGCACACCATTTTAGAGGCTTCTGCCACATCCATCCCCTCTACACCTCTTCCAAAATGAAGAGCCCTAATGTATTCCCTCTCATATGGAAGTGCTTATATACTTTATTGTAGCTTGCCCAGGTTGCTCACAGCCTTCTTAGACAGGATCATCTCATGTGGGATGTAGGCACTGACAGACCCAATACAATGATGCTTAACTTCAGTTTCCTGAGCTTTTTTCCTACCAATTAGTAATATTCAATTTGTCTTTTTTCCTCCTGTCAAGTGCCACATTGCTGTTCCTGAGAACTCTCTGCAACAACTCCAAGAGCTCTTCTGTGAGTGATAATAGTGCAATTAGGCCCTATCCATGTAACTGCATGATTACAGTTTGTTTTCCCTGCACACGTTATTTAGCATTTGTCATCACTAAATTTCCTCCTCTGCATTAGCACACCCCCACTCACAAACAGCACTCATCAGCCAGCCTCCCTTTCTGGTGCACAGATCCTGCTCCTGTCCCCTGGATCCTGGAGCATCTTCCTCAGGTCACCTGGAGTTCATGAGATGCCAATCTGGCACTGCAAGAGCTGTGCTCGCCTCAATCCCCCAGGTTCATTTGTCAATCCAAAGCATCACTCTCCATGTTCACTTACATTCTTCATACAACCTCAAACATGTTTGTTTCAAAGTCTGGGAAATGATTTCTACCCACAGCCACACCAGTGGCATTTCTTGAAAGTCAAATAAACTGCACATCAGTGAGGGCTATCAGGTTCTATTCCTAGATCAAAGCCAGGAGGACACATGAGTTGGTGTGCAGTGCACAACAGGAGTTCCTTGCCTACACTGCACAAATGAAGAATTTTTGATAGTATAGAATCATAGAATTGCTGAGGTTAGAGGCTGTTCCTAAGTCATGGAGTGGGGAAGAGATGTAACCAGCATGGCCTGGGATGTGGTGTCACAGAATCATAAACCATGGAATGGTTTTGCTTGGAAAGGACTTTAATGATCATCTCATTTCACCCCCTGCCATAGCAGGGACACCTTCCACTACCCAGGTTGCTCCAAGCCCTGTCCAGCCTGGCCTTGGACACTTCCCGTGATCCAGGGGCAGCCACAGCTTCTCTGAGCACTCTGTGCCAGGGCCTGCCCACCCTCACAGGGAACAATTTCTTCTCTATATCTGAATTAAATTTCCCCTCTTTCAGTCTGAACCCATTCCCCCTTGTTCTGTCTTTACAGCTCCTTATGCAAAGTCCCTCTCCAGTTCCTTGCAGCTCCTTCAGGTACTGGAAGGGTTTGTGAGGTCTCCAGAAACCTTTTCTTCTCCAGCCTGAACAGTCCCAGCTTTCTCAGCCTGTCAAATATGGAGTACATCATCAATTTCTGTGTCTCTGCTCCTCCAGCATTTCTCTACCCTATGGAAATGGGGAATAGGAAACCCTCTAAGGAATGGGTTTTCTATTAACCCACAACACAACTGCTGCAGCTCCTACCCCAGCCACAGGCTCAGTTTCCAAGCTCAAGGGCTTGGAGGGCTTGCAACAAGAAGTTGCATTGAACTCCAATAACTTCCCCCCAGACTTTGAAACCTTCCTGATCCTAATCATTTCCCTGGCAATTCTGCCTCTCCTTGTGCTGCAGCACCCTGGCAGCGTGAGAAGCCCCTGCAAGAGGGCCACTGGAACCCTCAGTGTGGCAATAAGAGATGGAAACCTTCCAGGAAAGTCATCCCAGCTCTGAGCCCCAGCTGGGCAAGCCAAAGGTGAGAGTCCTTCACCTCCATCCTGCCCCATGCCAGCAGCCTGGGAGGGTCTCTGCAGGAAGCACTGTCCATGGGGCAGCACTACTAAAGGAGCTCCTAGGTATTTCCATCTTTTCCAGGGTTTTTTTGGCACAGCTGTGTAGCCTCAAGAGGGCTGCAGGTGAGGGCAGCCGAAAATTAATTTATGATCCTAATTGCAGCATTAGGAGAGCTCCAAGTATCACTTTCCAAATCTTTGTTCTGAAAGGCATGGCAGCAGCAGCAGCCACAAATGTCTGGGTTTCTTCCCTTGTTTGCTGTGACAAAATGTTCCTGCTCAGCCTGTGCATTGTTTGGAGCAGCAGGAGACTCTCAAGGGTGCTCTGGGTGGTTGGGTGTAGGTGTGTAAATTCATCTCCCAGCAAGGCAGAGATTACAGCTCAACACAAACAACCCCACTCCATCCTTCTTCTCTTTGTAAGAGCCCAGGGTTGACATCAGCTTCCCCAAGGTCTCAGGCTCTCTTCTCTCATTGGCACTTGTGACTGTCAGGCTGAAAAATGTACCCAGCAGCAGCGTTTGAGATCCTAGAGATCAATAGAAACACAACACCTTTTTCTAGCAGAATCCAGGGCACTGCCCAGACTCATCTTCCTCAGCACTGCCAAGGCTGTGCCAGTCATGTGGTGCTTCAGTTCTGGGTGATCCCAGAGGCAGGAGCAGAGATTTGCTTCCACCTGGCTCTGCCTGTTCTCTAAGGATGAAAGGGAAAGGTGTCCCAGCCTGGGGTGCAGACTCCACCCTGGCCCATGGAGCCTGCAGGGGGTTTCTATGGAGAAAACAAGGTTCAGCCTGTCCCACCTGTGCACACAGACAGCTGCAGCATGGGAGACTCTCCCTGCTTCCAAACACAGAGCAAACCCCTTTCCAGCCTCCCTGGCCATCACCTTTGTGAGCACAGGGAGGACAGGGCTGGTCACAGTCCCCACTGTGTGCCTGAGCACACTCCAAAGCCAATCTAAATTAAAATGGCTCAGAAACCCCAGCAGGGACTGACAGGACTGGAAAACAACAATCATTCAAAGAGGAAAGCTTATCCATTAATGTTGTCCTTTATCTGCCCCCAAAAAATCCAAGCTCCCTCCTCCCCCAGGTCTCTGGATACACAGACCAGACTGGTCACAAACCCATCCTGCTCTGGCCTTGGAGCACTTGGGGTTCCCTTCAATGAGGGATTGAAACCCAGACACATAAATATTCCCATCTTAAGTCCATATAACAGCCTAATGGAGCCAGTCCAGAGGAGGCAGCAGGGTGATCAGAGTTCTGGAGAGCACTTGGATGCCCCCACTAAATGCACCCTTTTTCTTCTGCCCATGAAAACCCACTTGGAAACTAAACAGGTCTGAAAATCCAGGCTAAAGCCCTTTGATGAAGGCCACCTAAGGAGGTTTGAGAACAGTCTCACCGAGTCACAGAATGCCCTGGGCTGGAGGGGACCTTAAAGATCATCTTGTTTCAACCCCTCTGCCATGGGCAGGGACACCTTCCACTGGACCAGGCTGCTCCAAGCCCCCTTCAAACTGGTCCTGAACTTCCAGAAAAATAAGAAATGGAGAAAAATTAAGAACTGAGCCCAGTTCTCTGTGTCCCAAACAAAAATCTATCCCTTTTACTATCTTCCTCTTCTCCTTCTACATTGAGATAGATACAAACAGACATTTTACACACAAATTACAGTCTAACAAGGTGGTAAAACAAACAAAGACCTGCACCCAGCATCACATCTCTAAATACCTTTGTATTCTGACTTGGAGGAGACTGAGGCTTTTAGAGAGCTTTTCACCCTAATTCCTGTCATTTCAAAGCCTGCAAAGCTACAGAAGTGTTCCCACCTTTGTTTTTATGATACCATTTTTGAGTCATACACTTTTGGCCCATCAGTACCTGATCACACATTTAAGCTCCAAGAAGGAGGTGAGAGCTGTGACGGCAGCAGAGCCAGGAACTTTAACAAGCAGAACTGCCCTGGTGCATGAAAACAGCCAGTGCAAAAGCATTCTCATGACTGAAACTTGCTGCAGAACAGGAAACATACTCCAAAAACATGAGAAGATGTAACGTGCTGTGTGCACAGGGTTCATCCCAGCCCCTGGTCCCTCCCTCTGGTGCCACCAGAGCTGCCCCTGCTGCACTCACCAGGCGGTTGGCGAGGGCAATGGTACAGGCTGTAGCTTCAGCTTCTTGCTGACACTTGAGTTTGTCTGCAGTGGCCTTCTCAAACTTGGCTGTGAGCTTGCCCAGGTTCTCGTTGAGGTGCTGCACATGAAAAGCAGGAGAAGTTAGGAACAGCACTGTTTTAATACAAGAACAATGTGGAGCTGTTGGAGTGAGTTCAAAAGAGACCATGGAGATGCTCTGAGGGCTGGAGCCCCTCTGGCTCTGGGGCCAGGCTGGGAGAGCTGGGATGTTCACCTGGGGAAGGGAAGGATCCAGGGAGACCTCAGAGCTCCTGCCAGTGCCTAAAGGGGCTCAAGGAGAGGGACTTGGGACAGGGCCTGGAGTGCCAGGACACAGGGAATGGCTTCCCACTGCCAGAGGGCAGGGAGAGATGGGATAATGGGAAGGAATTCCTGGCTGTGAGGGTGGGGAGGCCCTGGCACAGGGTGCCCAGAGAAGCTGTGGCTGCCCCTGGATCCCTGGAAGTGTCCAAGGCCAGGTTGGACACTGGGGCTTGGAGCAGCCTGGGACAGTGGAAGGTGTCCCTGCCATGGCAGGGGGTGGCACTGAGTGGACTTTGTGATCCCTTCCAGCCCAAACCATCCTGGCATCCTAGGATCCTAAGGCAAACCCTTCTCCAGAGCTGCCCTGCCCTGTGGCAGGGCTGGCCAAGCTCCAGCCCAGCTCATCCAGCCCAGCTCATCCAGCCAGGCCTTGGCACCAGGAGCCAGCACAGAGCAGCTGGGCTGGGCTGGGTCATTGCTTGGAACTCACACCCCTGGCACAGGCCAGAGGCAAAGGACACACAAAATGAACTTAACTGGGGCTTCTGGCTGAGCCCTGATGATGAGTGCTTGTGTGGCTGAACAATGAGCATGCAGCTGAGGAACCCAAACTGATATTTCCTGATGCTCCAGCCCCTTGACTCTGACCACTCCTTGAGGCTCTGCTGATTCCCCAAGCCAAGCGCAAATCCCCAGGGTGCTCCTGGAGTTCTGCCTGAACCACCTGCAGTCCAAACCCTCCCACTGTGTCCAGCAGGAATACAACAAATAAGTCAATAACATTGTTCTGCTCTGCAGGAGCAGTGTGCCAGGAGCCCCAGTGAGGTGGCACCATGTCCCAGGCAGGTCACTGGGCTGGGAGGGGCAGCAAGAGGCCAAAGTACCTGCAGAAGAAGCTGGAGAGCCCTTTGCTTGGACAGAGCTGCTCACACTCCCATCTAAACCAAACCAACAGCTCCCACAAGCACTTGGAGCATTTCACTTCTGATAAGAGAAGTAATAATTGATTTTATCTGCACCCAGTGCAGACTGCTTAAGGCTAAACTGCTTGTAAATCACTTTAACACTGAGCTACACACTAGAAACAAACCCGAAAATGAAAAAGGATTATATTGGAGATCTCTGCAGCTCTCCTGGATACCAGCAAACACAAAGCAGCCTCTCCTTGACCGGCCTTGGAACAATAACACAAAAAGTTTCTGTCCCTGTGTGCATATGGATCTGTGAGCCTACAAAGGCTCATATAAATCATATCCCACTGTACAAGCATGATCTGATAATTGAGCATCTATAGAATACATACATACATTTGATCTGAAGAACAGAGCAGGCCTGCAGGGCCCCACCAGGCACACTGCAGTGACACACAAATACAGCTGTGTGCAGCTGTGAACACACCTCTCACTTCTACCTAGGTGCAGAGCACTTAATTCCCAGGCAGGCAGAGGAGGAGAAAAGGTACTTAACGTTTTGGACAATCTGAATTTTCTCATTTATTAATAAAAATGAGTATGTAACAGCTTGGGGCCCAGCTGTGAGCAGGTATGAATCACCACACAGCAGTAAAGCTAGCCAAGATATCCCAGCTTGATAAGCAAGGATATACCTCCACATCCATCCCACGCTCCCGTGCATCATTCCCATCTGCAGGGAGGAAAAGGCCCCTAAACCAGGCAGTTTTGTAAGTGCATGCCAGAGGAGCACCAGTAATCTCCCCAAAGATTGCAATTTTCTTTAACAAAATCCCACTCCTTTAAAAAAATTAAAAAGCTCAGGCATAAAAAGCTTTGGAAAAGAGCAGCATAAAGGGATGAAAAAAAGTTTCTCAGCGCTGTATTGCACATCTGAGGTGGGAGAATTAGACACCAAAGCCCTCTAAATCCATCCCTGCTTCAGGTGCTTCCTTTCATCTGCAGCAGGAAGGGGTGACCTGAGAGCTCAGCACCGTTTTTCTGTATTTTTAGTTAAAAAGTGTAGTAAGCATTTTAAGCACGATAAGCCCTTGAAAACATCAAAAGAGTGATGTGTTTGCTAAAGGGGTGATGAGCTGGTGGAAGGGAGAGCACTCGGGTGAGGGAGGAGAGGGAGCTGCTGGCCTTGGTCACTCAGTGGGACTCTGTGGCTCCAGCCCAACAGCCCAGCCACAGAGGGGATCCCAAAGAGATCCCACAGCCAAAGCACCCCAAAACCAGGCAGGTTCTGGAGCAGCTGCTTCCCACACCCTGTTCTTAGCAGGTATTGTGCCAGGAGGGAACAGGGAGAAAAGCAGGATGTGTTCTCACATAGAGATAATTTTCTGAAGGAAAATGATAAAGGCCTCACTCTACCCTCTGTGGAAATACACTTTTAATCACGCTGTAATTTCTTCTATTCAGAGAATTTTTTTTTTTAAGTAGCAAAAATCCAACTAACATCCAAGATGTGCTGCCAGGGAGCTGTGCTGTGACAAATGAGGCTCCTGCTAGGGCAGTTGCCATCCTGCAAAACCAGGCACTGAGTGTGGAGCCAGCCCAGCTCTGTGCTCCCAGCACTGGATCAGCCTCCAGTCCCTGTCCCCTGCCCTGTGCAGCACACTGGGACATAAACTGGTTTGAGATTATGAGTTTTCTGAGGAACCAGGAGTAGAGGGAAAATACCTTTAAAAAATTACGTGGGAATAATAAGAATTCATAATTAGCCTTCCTCTTCAGGTGCAAGCAAGATTGGACAGATGAATTTTAGAAAGCAGCAATATCCTGTCAGAAAATCACAGAACAGTTTGGGCTGGAAGGGACACTAAAGCTCATTCAATTCCACCTCCTGCCATGGGCAGGGACACCTTCCACTGTCCCAGGTTGCTCCAAGCCCTGTCCAGCCTGGCCTTGGACACTTCCAGGGATCCAGGGGCAGCCACAGCTTCTCTGGCCACCCTGTGCCAGGGCCTCCCCATCCTCACAGGGAAGAATCTCTTCCATATACCCAACCTAAATTTCCCCTCTTTCAGTTTGAAGCCATTCCCTCATGTCCTATGCCTCCATCCATTGTCCCAAGTCCCTCTCCAGCTCTCCTGGAGCCCCTTTAGGCACTGGCAGGGGCTCTAAGGTCTCCCTGGATCCTCCTCCTCTCCAGGTGAACACCCCCAGCTCTCCCAGCCTTTCCTCCCAGCAGAGCTGCTCCAGCCCTTGGATCATCCTGGTGCCTCCTCTGCAGTCTCTCTAGCAGCTCCAGGTCCTTCCTGTGCTGCCCCAGGGCTGGGTCAGCTCTGCAGGTCTGGTCTCACCTGAGCACAGGGGCAGAATCCCCCCTCCCCTTCCCTCCCCTTCCCTCCCCTCCCCTGAGCCCACTCTGGGGGCTCAGCCCAGCACAGGGCTGGATTTCTGGGCTGCCAGTGCAGCAGAAGGGAGAGAAAACCCTGCAATCCCCCAAACCTTTGCCTTCCCACTCCCCGCTTAAGAACTCGAGTGACAAGCAGCAGCTCTCCCCAAAGGAGAGGATTTCTCCCTAGGCAGGGATGAGTAGGACAGGTCCCCCCAAGGGTACTCACAGCGATTTTGGCCTTGGCAGAGGCCAGCTTGTCCTGGGCAGCTGCCAGCTCAGCGTTGGCCCTGTGCAGAGCCTGCCTCTTGGGCTGCACGTGGCAGAAGACGCGGTGGAAGCGCTCGATGTTCAGCACCCACGAGCACAGCCCTGCCGCCGCCAACGACTTGGTGGCCACGAACTCGGGGTTGAACTTGGGGTCTTGCAAATAGGGCTGGAGGGCTTTGAGGCAGTTCTCATGGATGTTCTCCTTGTTGAAGTTGATCAAGGAGTCCAGGAAGGCATCGACCCTGGCCATGGCCACCCTGGCTGCTTTCCAGCTCCTGTCCTTGGGGATCTTCCCTCCCGGGGCCGTCAGCACCATCACGGCTGCGGTGACATTGCTGACAGCAGAAGGAGGTGACCCAAAGGACCTCAGCTCCGTCAGATTGGTCTGAAAAGGGGAAAACAAGGTTGTTAGATAAAAATGAATGGGCTTTCTCTTCATCTTTGCCACTAATAGAGTCAGGCTCTCAGGCCATCAATCTGATAAATTGGGCTCCTCTCAGCCCCAGCAGCGCTGCCTTTAGATCACTGCTCGGCATGTTTGCAGCACACCTGCTCCATTCCCTGCTCCTGACATCCCACTGGGGCCAGCACAGCACACTGCTCCTCCCCACACTCCCACCTTTTCCCTGCTGCCTGGGGGAGCAGGAGGCTTTATGACCTCTCAAAGGATTGGGATACAGAAGGAAACCTATAGAAGCAGCCCCCAGGCCCTCTAAACCAGCATTCAGAGCTTCCCTTCATGCTCCCACCTACCCAAGGTGAGATGACAATGCCAAAGCCATCCTCTGATTCCTTCAGCACTCAGGGTTCAGGGAATGCAGCTGCTGAGAAGGAGCCCAGGCACCCTCACAGGGCAAGCAGCCAAACTGCACTGGAGGAGCCAACAGGGCATTTTTGTTTCTAACCCCTGTCTCTATCCCCTGATTTCCCAAGTTTTCAAACTTGCTATCACATCTGGCTTTGCAGTTTTTTGTTTTGGAGGTGTTCTGCACTGGAACCCACATGCTATTCATCATGGTCCATATAATAATCACCTTAATAATCTTCCATCTACATGTAATTATCTCATCTGTGTATAGACTTATCTCTCCATAACACTTTAAACAGCTTGTCAGTTTGCTCCAGTCACTCTCACTGCCACCAGCCCCTGCAAAAGGCATTACCACTACAGCAGGGGACAGAAGGGCTGCAGCAGGTCCCACCCACACAGCCAAAGCCAGGCTGAGCCAGCCCACTGTCACTTCTTGGCTCACATGGGAAAAAAAGGACAAGGAAAGTTTAAACTGCCAAGAACACAGAGAGAATTAACCCTGTCAAGGCTGAGCAGAGCCAGCTCTTCTGAGAGCAGTGTGGGTATGGAGGGTTCTGGAGGCACCAAAAGGTTAAAGCATCAGAAGGATAATCCTCTGACCACAAACACAGGAGCAGAAATCAAGGTGGGTTCAAGTTGCAGCTGATGAGGAGGAAATGCACATGGTGGGGTCACTTCACCTGGTCAGATGCTGACCAAGGGAAGTATTTATACCTGAGGGCATGGCTGGAGCTGTGCCAGGGCAGGTCAGGCTGGAGATCAGGAAAGGTTCTTCCCCCAGAGGGTGCTGGACACTGCCCAGGCTCCCCAGGGAATGGGCACAGCCTGAGGCTGCCAGAGCTCCAGGAGTGTTTGGACAGCACTGCCAGGGATGCACAGGGTGGGGTTGTTGGGGTGTCTGTGCAGGGCCAGGGGTTGGACTCCATGATCCTTGTGGGTCCCTTCCAGTTCAGGCTATTCTATGATTCTATGATTTCCAGTTTTCCTGGAATAGTTTGCACACCAAAAAACACCCCAGACCCTTGTTCCTTGTCCCTTGCCCCATGAGCAGGGCCTGCTCTGGTCACAGCAGTGATGGGTAAAAAGTGCATGGGTTCAGCAGGGCTCAGGTGTTCCTCCCCAAAAACACAGAGCTCTGCACCAGCAGCCAGGGAGGAGGGGATGGCTGGGAACCCCAGTGGACCCCAGCCCTGTGTTCTGTGATCTCCCATGGCATGGCCAGGTGTCCCCAGCAGCAGCAGTATGTCCCCACTGCACCAGCCACCCACCAGGCAGCCCCAGGGAATTGCCATGAGGGAATTCACAGGGGGAGAAACTGCTGGGATGCTCATGAGGGAGGGTGACAGCTCCTGACTGACCCCTGCCTGGCTTTGCCCCAAGGGCTCCATCTCTCTGAAAGAAACATCCAGCTATGGCTGGCCAATGTTCCTTCACTCCTCACACTACCCCGTGCTCTCCCTGCTGCAAACCCCAGGCACATCTCTGACCTGCCAGAGACTCTAATCCCTCAGGTTACTGCCCTTGGGGTGCTGGGAATGAAACAAAACCTCCCTGGCCCATTCACCTGTGTGGACCTTGGGTGTCTTCTCATGATGCCCAGTCAGGCTGGGTGCCAGCTCTGGTGCCAGCCCAGTGTCACACAGCAGTGGCAGGGGCTTGTGGCCTTTGAGGATGTGTTAACTCATCCCACTGAGGGCCACTGGCTGCTGCTGCTGACCCACATCCCTGCTCCTTTCCCTGGGATTAGTGCTAAGGCATCTGCTCTCACTCCATCTCCACACAGCCTGGACATGTCCCAGTGGCCATGGCTGCTCTTCTTTTGCACTGGCAGGTGACACTGTCACAGAAATGTCCACATATCCACATCCTCACTGACTATATGGATTTATTACTGGATTCTACTCAACAGCTTTTCTCACTGTTTTCCTTGTTAATGTTGCATATAACACTGCAGTCCAAGTAAGATGACTGAGATAATTGGGCAGAAACTATACAAACACATATAAACATTGTTGATTATTCATGTCAGTGAGCAGGTCGGGCCCTCTGACACATTTCCAATCAGAAGGTAAAGGAGACCATGGCTTCCACTGCTCTGCTACTGCTGCTTTACAGTTCCCTGGAGAAAATCCCAGCATTGCCCCCTTCTTTGCCTAATGAGAGATTCTACAGCTCCAGCACAAAACTGCAACTAATGGAGAAACGATTTTTTTCCTTTTACACAGTCATTTCCCTCCCATGAAGAAAAGCCAGAGCACACATGTCTGCAGCAAAACTACCTCCCTCCCAAAAACTAATCCAACAGAAACCCCATCCTAGATCACTCCAAATTGCTTTCCTGTCCCCCAGCAGGGCTATGATTGAGCCATGGGTTGATGCCCTATTGTGATCATGGGAATAGCTGTGGTTTTCCAGCTGCATGCAGTGGAGGCTGCTGCTCCAGGCCACTGCATGAACTGCAGACCAGACTAAATTGCAGGTCCATCTCTCAGGCACATCTCCAAGTCTCAGACTCCAAACAGGAGCCCCTGGAATACCCTTGAAAGCTTCCAAGGTATAAAAAAATCTTCCCAAAACCAATCTCCTGCAATCAGAGCAATGCTTATCTCCTGATTTCAAGTTTTCCCAGTGGCATCTTCCTTTGGACCAGCTTTGTCTGCCCCTCTCTGTGGTGGTGAGTGAAGGGGAACATGGTGCAGCCTCATGGGTGCTCTGAGTTCCACCTGGAATCCCATATCACAGAATCACAGGATTAACCAGGCTGGAAAAGACCTTTGAGATCATCAAGTCCAACCTATGACCTAACACCACCTTATCAACTAAGCCATGGCACTGAGTGCCACATCCACTCTTTTTTTATAACACTTATGCACCAGCAGGGAGGCAGCTGGAGGAGCAACAAACAATGCCCAAAACTTGGGCCATCAGATGACACAGCTCCTCTCCCTCAGTGCAGAGGAAAAGCATTGAGTTCCCATGGGAATCCTCACCCTACCCTGTTGAGGGTGTTGAGAGCAGCCTGGGCAGCTACCAGGGCAGGCTCAGCCTTGGCCAGGTCCTCCTCACAGTCCTTCTGCTTCTGCTCGACCTCCTGGGTGATGAGTGCCACCTTCCGCTCCTCCTCATCGGCCATCGCCTTCTTCCTGCTCACCTTCTCCGTCTCCACCCCCACCACCTGGATCAGCTTGTCAGCATCCTCGTTCTTCTGCTTCAGCTCCACCTCCTGGGCTGCCAGCTTGGCCTGGAGCTCATCCACCTGCAGGGAAGAGACACAGGTGGGAGCTGGGCTGCCCAGCCTGCTCCTCACTGCCCAGCACAGGGTCACACTGCAGCAGGACCGAGAGCAGGGAGGGCCTGGCTGTCAGGCATTGTCCTGGCAGTGCAGGGAAGGAACATTTCCAGCTGCTGGCAAGAGCCTGCTGCTCCCTGTGCTTGTGAGGAGCCCAGTCCTTGAGCCCAGCTCCAGCAGCATGCACGGCTCCAGGAGCTGTCCCACCCCCTGCTCCCAGAGGGACCAAGGCCACATGGACACTGCTCTGGGCAGGATCCAGTGGGAAGTAGGAGGAAGCATATTTCAAGTAATCTTGAGATGATTTCATATAGATCAGGATTCCCATCCCACACCAGGCACTTGCAGGGAGCTTCTGTCACTGTAAAACCCAAGCCATCAGCTTTGGACACAAGCTCTGATGTCACATCCCCTGAACAGAGCTGTGCAGCTGCTGTGCCTTGCTGGGCAGATCACAAGGCCTTCAGTTCAGCCACACTTGAGCTTCTCAAGCTTGTCACCAGCAAACCCAGGCTCAGGGTGGTTTGGAGGAGAACTGAGCCCCAGGAACTCCCCAAGCCTCCTGCTCTCCCTGGCCCTCCCTGCCCCTCCAGCCAGCAGCAGCACCTGCTCTGCAACCATCAGTCCTATGGGCTTGTGGCAGGAATCACAAACCCATGGTATAGTTTGGGTTGGAAGGGACCTTAAATATCATCTCATCCCACCCCCTGCCACAGCAGGGACACCTTCCACTGTCCCAGGTTGCTCCAAGCCCCAATGTCCAACCTGGCCTTGGACACTGCCAGGGATCCAGGGGCAACCACAGCTTCTCTGGGCACCCTGTGCCAGGGTCTGCCCACCCTCACAGGGAAGAATTTCTTCCTAACATCGTTTTTCACCCCAGAAAGATTGCAGTTGAGATCTGCTGACAGGTCCAGCCCTTGGCAGAGCTCCGAGGCTCAAGGGGCTTTAAATGCCATGTCAGATGAGCTTGAGAAGGGACGTCCCCTTGAGCTGGCAGCCAGGAGGCCACCACCATGGCCATGGTGGCAGCTCCTCACACACTCCTCACACACAGGATCCCTCACCAGCACTTGCACAGGGGAAGCTCACACAGGCTGTCACTTGCAGGCAGAAAATCTCCTGCTAAAATCCCCATTGCAGTGACTTTACTCAGACTCTGGGCAGACCACAGAGGCATTCACTGCCTGATCTCAGGCTCATAAAGGTTCACTTAGAGCTCCTGGGGCATATCTTTACCTACACAAAAATACTCACAGGAGGGGAAACCCGGCTCTTGTTTTGGTGATACCCATTTTGATACCAGAAGGGAGAGCACAATCTGCAATCTATAAACTGAAGCTATTGGCATTTGGCATCGGCTCCATGCGGAGAGCAGTTTTTCAGGACTCTCCACATGCCCTCCATCCATCAGCATCCCCTGCTGCCTGGCACTGTGGGACTGCTCTCAGCAGGACAAAGGCATGGCTGTAAATCCAGCCTCACACCAGCACATAATCCCTTCATGTGACAAACCCAGCGGCAGCTCCTTGTTCAGCGCCGCGTCTTCGGGGGCTGCAGGAAATTGAAGTGGGCTCTGCTGATGACAGATATGGCTGTGACCTTCTGCACAGAAATCAGCCTTTGTGTGCTGGTTACACACACAAACGGGAGCTTCAGGGCTTTACACAGCCAGGACAAAACAAGCAGGGGATTAAAATCCACAGGCACTCAACAGCACTACAAAGACCAGGTGTAAGCTCAGCCCAAGGGAACAGACAATGCCCTGCCAAAAACACGCAGAGATGGAAGGGGAAATGATGGGAGACATGGGCAGGATTTTTAAAAAGCAAGGACACTGGAAAGGAACTATTTGCAAGGGCCTGCAGTGATAGGACAAAGGGGAATGACTTTAACCTGAAAGAGGGCAGGGTTAGATGAGATATCAGGATGAAATCCTTCCCTGTGAGGGTGGGCAGGCCCTGGCACAGGGTGCCCAGAGAAGCTGTGGCTGCCCCTGGATCCCTGGCAGTGTCCAAGGCCAGGCTGGACATTGGGGCTTGGAGCAACCTGGGATAGTGGAAGGTGTCCCTGCCATGGCAGGGGGTGGAATGAGATGACATTTAAGGTCCCTTCCAACACAAACCGTTCTGTGATTCCATGATTCTATGAGAAACCTGTGAGCAGCTTCCTGAGTGCAGAACAATCTGATAAGCAATTAGTAATGTGAGGTGGAAAGGGAAAGAGCAAAGCAAATGAGAGATTCAAGGGTAATGTGCTGTGACTTCATCAGGGAAAGGAAGGGAGAAGCCCTTGCCTACCACCAGAACAGCATGAGAAAAATTATTAAAGAGAAGAAAACCTGGAGGGCAGCCTCCCAGAAGACTCATTTTATCTGATTGTCCCTGCCTTGTTTCAAGAACAGAAAAATACATCAAAAGGTCAGCGATTAATTGATAGCACCAGCCAGACTCAAATCTGAAATCCAGTGATGCAATATTAAGCAAAGCCATCCTCAGAATTACTCAGCAATGGGCGCTGACCTCTTCGTGGCACACAGCACTCTGAAAAACAAGTGACTCATCCCACACATCTTCCCAATCCATTATGTCCTAATAGGAAGGAGGCTTCAGCTTCCCTGAGTACTGAGGATGCTGCTGTCTGCAGGGAGAGATGCTTGCAAACTGATGGAAAACATTGCTGCAGGAGGAAAGTTGGTCAACAGCATCAAGGCGTCCAAATCTCCACAGAAAAAAAAATGGGTAGGGGGGGAACAGTAAAAGCAGGCAGAGAGGTTGTTTTGACACTGGAACAGCAAAGTCAAAAACACCTGCATCTCCTGGCACAACAGCCCCTCGTGCTGAGGCCACTCTGAGCCCACAGAAACACACAAACTTCTTCCTTAACTTGTCATGGCAGCTGAGGAGCAGCACCCTGGGGAATGCCAGTGATCAGCGCCAGTCCTCAGAGCTAAGGCACCACCAGGTGATACCCAGGGATCACAATCCTCCACCTTTACTTTGAAAATACCACCCTCCCACCCCAGCACATCACTTCCAAGCACCAGGAGCACAACCTGCAGATGACACAGCTGAGTGAGAGGACTCATCTTCCTCAGCCCCAAGACCAGGCATTTCCCTGGGTGAATGTAAAGTTCAGCCTTTTAAATCCATTTTCAAGACTGAACATGCTGGTACGATTTCCAATACCGATAAATATCCACACTCCAGGTTCAAATCAACAGCAGTTTTGACTATTGCGCATATCTGGTAATTTAGGTGTTTAATTTTAGGCCCCCAGTGCTAATTTTAGACTTGAATTTGACATATTTGTCCTCACTGCTTTGCATCTTAATTACCTGCACAAGCAGGCACCTCTCACCCCAGCCTCACTCCAACCAGACACACACCTTGTGCTCTTTCACCCTTCTTGGGATTTGATTTTCCCATCCTTCCCATTGCCTCCAAGTCCTCCACCACTTCCCAGCCACTGCTTTGTGGCTCATCAGAGAACCCTGCCCACACAGCACCCACTGAAGAGAAGCCTGAAGAATCCAGAAGGATTCCCATGTGTCACAACAGACACAGGGACTTGTTCTCTGAAGATTCATTTCATATTAGTTGCTCCCAATAAAAAATAAACCTAATCCATCTTATCCACCACTGGGAAATCCTCAAAAACAGCAGCACACCAGAGGTCATGAGAATTATTTCCTGCATGGGGAGGTGAAGGGAGGTGAGGTGAAGGAGGGGAGATGTGCTGGGCAGTGAGGGCACAGCCTCATTGCTCTGGTGGGTGCCACGGGTGCCCTCTGCTTACAAAGGAGATGCTGAAACCTGCCCAGGGGACATGGCATGTCCTCACCCCTCCTGTGTTCCCCCAGCCCTGCCCTGCTCGGTGAGCAGAGGCTGTTTGAAGGGAGATGGAGATATCAGCACTGAGAGGCACCAAGCCAGCCCATCCATCACCCTCCAGGCAGCCGTGTGTCCCCTCGAGTGTGACAGACGTGATTGATGTCCCCAGCACTACCTAGAGCAGATGTGTGGAAGGGGATGGAGCTGCCAGTCCTTCATTCTCATCAACTCCCCTGCATCCCTCCAGAGCAGCTTCAGGAGAGCCCCACTTGCCACTGCAGAAGTTTTGTGAGTAAACATTTGTAAGAGTTAATAGAATAGGAAATGGAGAGAAAAATGGGGAGTGCAGAAACAGATGTAGGTGTCACTGCAGAGAGGTTTGGGAAATACCCAGAACACTTCCAGTCTTTACCTGAGGAGAGTGCCAGTGTGAGTCTTTAGCAGGGGGATTTTGGGATGACTAATGTGCATTTCAGACAGGTATTACCTTTCCTTAAAGGTGGATAACATAACTGAAGGAAAAATGAACTTTAGCCTCATTTTAAGAGCATGCACTATTTAGTTTGAAAGAGTCTTGCTGAAGTTATTGTAGATTTCCTGGATGCAACTCCAAAAATCAGTGACTGTCCTGTATTTTCTAAGCTGTTTTGTCACCACAGCTGAAATTTAACCATTAAAAGAGGATGACAGAGCCAGCTGGATCCCAATCTCATTTTACCTACTGTGATCTTTCAGTTACCTCCCAAACAGGAGAGATTGGACACACATTCTCCATTCTCCTTTCCAGTGCAGAGCATCATTTCTGCTCCTCCAGGAACCCAGCTCAAGCCAGACCAGAGCCAGGATCCAGGACTAATTTTTCCCTGTAAAGTTCTCCCTCAAACCAGACAAAAGAAACAAGCAAACCCAACCCCTTCGAACCCCAAAAGCTTTTTACCTGTGCAGAAGTGCTCTTGAGCTTCTCCAGGCCATTCTCCAGCCGCTCCATCTTTGCCTTTAAATCCTTGTCCTTTCTCAGCAGCAAGTTCTGGTAGAGTTTGATTTGCTCCAGGAAGGACTTGGGGGTGGTGTAGTTGTAGCGGCGCTCGTTGCTCAGGTACAGCCGCGACACCTCGTTGACACTGATGTGGACGTGGGCCATAAATTTGCTTATTGAGTCTTTCACTGAGTCCTAAAGGTAAGATGGGAAGATAGGGAGAAACTATTTTAAATAGAAAACTATATATAACACAGGTCTGTGCTGAATATAAAGGGATTGGGTAACTTTTCATTCTGCTGCAGCACAATCCAGGATGTAACACCTAAGCTGATCCCTTTTCACTCTTATCTCTAAAATAACTTTGTTGCTTTAGGTGTACTTTATACCTCTTTTCATATCTTTTTATCTCACATGTTATCTTATTCCAAGCAATTTCTTTACAAAATAGCAGCTCTTTTAAGTATAAATTTGGGCTTTTCTCCTGTACAAATGGGAAAAGTGCACACTCCTAAAAAGAAACGCTGTAGACTTTATTCTTCCTAAATCCTGCCCAGGAAAACTAAATAAACAGAAATGAATCTCTATTCTAGTAGCAGGTTGTCATCACTGAGAACCTGACCTATTTTTGCCCTTGAGAATTCCAGAGGCTCCGACACAAATGGGGAGAGCAGAGAGTGTGTTCCCATGTGTACTCTCAGGAGCACCAGGGTATTTCCTGGGTGAGTTTGGGGCTGTCCCTGTGCTGGCAGAGCTGTCCTTTCCCTGGCAGTGCCATCAGCACCCTGTCACACATCAGCTCCCAGCACACAGCGTGGTGCTTGTGGCTCTGCTGCCGAGGTCCATGGCTCTCTCCAAAACACCTGGAATGTGCCTCAGGAATGGCTTGGTTGAGTTTAATGCACTTCAGTGGTACCAGTGATGCCCTCTGGACAGATATGGGCTGTTCTGGATGTGTTGGAGCAATCCAACCCTCCCTGCAGTAGTGCCTGTTGTGGAGCAGAAAGGCCTTGCAAACTGAGGGCTTTGCTGCCCTTGTGAAATCCTGGCTTGCTTCTGTTACTTTGGCTAACTAGAAAAGCATTCTGGGAATGACTCAGCTAAACTAGAGGTGGAAAACAAGTTACATAAATGTAAAACAATTATTAGAACCAATCAGTGCTCACACTGTGGGGCTGTGGTTGGTCACACCTGATGTTCCTATCATGGTCTATGGTGGTTAGTTAAGCACATTTGTTGTGCCTCACAGGTATGTAAACTCATAACAAAGTAACAGCTTAAGAACCCTGGATTTTTGCAATAAAGTGTCTTCACCATACTATCGTAGTGTGCCCTTAAAGAGCACCACAGTGCCCAGCTGGTGAGGGGCACAGAGCCACTCCTGGCTGTGTCCAGCCCTGTCCCCTGGCTGTGCCCGGCTCTGTCCCCTGGCTGGGCTGCCCCTGGCTGTGCCCAGCCCTGTCCCCTGGCTCTCACCTGCAGGGTGCCCATGTCCCGCAGGAAGCAGAGGCTGACAGACTCCAGGGCGTCCCGAGGCCATTGCTGGAAGCAGTCGATGGTGGTGCAGCTGACCAGGGCTGGGAACCTCCTGCTGCGGAGGCGCAGCCTGGGGCCCACGGGGGAGAAGCACAGCGCGACCTGCGGAGCATGGCAGGGGACAGGAGAGGAGGCAGGGCTGAGAGCAGGGCTGGCATCTGCTCCTGCAGCCCACCTTGGCTCCAGCAGCCCCTGCCCAGGGAGCAGCCCACCCCAGCAGCTCAGGGAGCAGCAGCCTCTGTGCTGCACCCACTGTGCTTCCTCAAGGCCCCAAGTGATGACACAGACAGTGTGTCCCACACTGTAGTGCACCTTCATGGCAGGAGCAGGGAGTAAAACCTGTCAGGCTGCAGCCCAGAGCATCCCCATGGGGCAGCCCAGAGCATCCCCACCCCACACACCTGCTGTGGAGCAGAAAGGCCTTGCAAAGTGAGGGCCTTGCTGCCCTTGTAAAATCCTTTCTCACTTCTGTTACTTTGGCTAACTAGAAAAGCATTCTGGGAATGACTCAGCTAAACTAGAGGTGAAAAATAAGTTACAGAATTGTAAAACAATTATTAGAACCAATCAGTGCTCACACCGTGGGGCTGGGGTTGGTCACACCTGATGCTGTTCCTATTGTGGTCTGTGGTGGCTGGTTAAGCACATTTGTTGTGCCTCACGAGTATGGAAACTCGTAACAAACTAACAATTTTAAAACCCTAAATATTTACAATAAAGTGTCTTCACCATACCATCCTAGAGTCCATGTGTGCCCCTAAAGAACACCCCACACACCTGCCCCACGCTGGGAGGGGAGCAGCAGCTCCTCCTGCTCCATCTCACCTTCAGCTGCCGCCGAACACGCTCGATGAAAAACCTCCAGCAATTCTCCCTGGAGTCCACCAGCCCCCGGCCTCTGACTTCATTCCTCACACTGCTGATGATGTTTTCAACTTCATCGTCAGGGAAGAGATCCGGGATTTCCCCTGGGAGAAGAGGGCACATTTGGGTTTACAGGGCTGGCTGTTGCTGTAGAGCAAAGGGAAGCTGCTGCCTCCCTCTTCAGGGACTCAGGGGAGTCCTTTCCTCAGATAAAACCACTGCACCAGGTGCCCCTGGGCCCCAGCAGCACCAAAGGGGCACAGAATGTCATTTTGCTGAAAAATAAACACCTGTGAGAACAAACTTCCTCATAAAACATAAGGGTAAGGAACACAGAATAGAGTCAAAGTACAGAAAATCCAATTTTTTTTTAGCTCTACAGTCTAATCAGATTACAAAAGAAATATTCAAATCCCTAAGATGCTATACATGATATAAAATGATTGTAGTTTTGCAAATGCATTAATTACACGTAAAATTTCTGCAGCTGTTCAGGGCCATTTCCGGCAGGAACCAAATAATTCTCAGATCACCAAAACATTTTAAAAGTTAAAAATCTTGAAAACACTTTCAAAAGTTAATAGTTAAGTGGTTGGTTGCCAAAAATGCATCCAACCAAGTCTCTTTGTAGCGTTTCCTAATTTGTCACATATTCACTTCCTTTCTGGCTTCTGATTTGATTAAAATCATCATTGAGTCAGATACTTTCAACATGAGCACTAATCACTTAGGGAAATACATTAATCAGAAATCTGCTTGTTTATAAAAAAGATTAAAAGGTATAGTTTGCTCTAGCTTTCTAGATGATGATAACAAGTGAAACAAGTAAGAGAGAAGGAAAGCCAGGCTGCAGAGCAGAGCAGCCAGAGCCATTTGCCAGCACTCACCGGGGAGCACTTGCTCACCTCAGGGGGAATCTCAGCCTCCTACATTGCCTCTACCAGCTTAAAGCCATTTCCCCCGGTCCTGGCACTCCATCCCTTGTCCCAAGTCCTTCTCCAGCTCTCCAGTAGTCCCTCTGGCACTCTAAGGTCTCCCCAGAGCCTTCTCTTCTTCAGGATGAAGAACCTCAGCTCTCTCCTGAGTTTCACCTTCAGTCATCAGGTGTTTGTGCATCTCCACCACACACAGGAGTTGGTGGGAGCTCCTTCCCACCCTCCACAACAACTTGTCCTTGCTCCTGTTACAAAATCATCACAGGCAGGGCTTGTTTTCTACTGAAGCCACCTGGCCACCAATTTATAGCCACATATGTCACCTCTGGAGCTATTCACAAACATTTATGCTGCTGATTCCTCACCTCTCCCCATCCCTGGAGGGACCTGACCCAGCTGGTACCTTCCCCACCTGGCAAAAAGTGGCAGGCAGGCAGACAGTGGCAGGGATTTGCCAGAAAAAGGTGGACATGCCCACTCCAGGTGTCCTCCCGTGGTCCTGGTGCCACCACCTGCACTCCCAGGTGCCCAGGAACTGCAGCACACCTGGCATAAGGAATGCTCATCCACACACAGCTGTGCTGTGATCTGCAGGAAAACAGCACTGCCAGGGACACTGACTGCTCTGCAATGGCTTGGGTGAGCAGCAACTCAAAAACCTAAATGCATCTGGAAAAACAACAGGGAAAGGACTGGAATGGGACAAGCAGCCAGGTCACACACAGACACTGTCACTCAACAGGCTTTGCTTCATCAAACAGCTTGCAGACACTCCAGTCAAATCCTCTATCTAGAAACAAACCTGGTTTATGAGGTGGATGCATGAGATCCACAGGTGAAACTCCTCACCCGGTCATACATTCCTTTGGCTCTTTCCCCAGCTGCAACATCCCAACAGACATGTCCCATAACAACTATGTGCAGAATCCCATGACACATGGAAAAACAGCTACAAGGCATGAGGGAAAGACAAGAAATCTCCCAGCTGATGGAGTGTTCCTCCCCAGGGAGGCCTCAGCATGGCTTTTTCTCGAGAGCTCAACCCATGTAACTTCCAGCTCATTTCATCATTATATATGGAATTCCAGGTGCTACCAGGAATTCCATTGGAGAGGGGGAGAGGAGGAAGCAGAGCACAAAGGCTGTACCTGATGCCAAGAAGTCGTTGACCAGCACCAGGAACTGCTCGTCTGCCACCTGCGCGTCGCTCAGCAGGAACACGGAGCCCACGTTCTTCAGCCCTGCCTTCAGGTACAGGTTAGCCAGGTCTGCCTGCAGGTGGGAAACCAGGAGGGCTTACATCTCCATTCTGCAAAGCATGAACTACCAGTGGGATAATTCAGAACATTCCCAGTCGCTGGGAACAAAACAATTGCAATATATTAGCAGGAAACTGAATGTTGGCCAATCTCCACCCTCGTGGCTGAGCCCTCTGGGCCAATGGGGCAGTTCATGGCAGTTGTCATTGTCAGATGTCACCAAGTCAGACTTGACATCATGGCCAGGTCTGTCTAACATAGAAATTAGGAGAATGTCCTGGCCAGCACTGCAATGTCTGTGGCTGAACCACTAAGAGGTCAGCAGGGATGTGGCTGAAGACTCAATGCAATCCCTGGCTGTGGACACTGGGGCTGTCCACATTCCCTTGCCTGCTCACCTGGAAATGCTGTTTAATTTCAGAGGCAACACCATCCTCCTGATGGAGGACACCATCTTTTTGAAATCCAAACTGTTCATGAGATAAATCATCATAGAACAGTTTGGGTTGGAATAGGATGTTCATCCAACTGAGCCTCCATCCTTTCCTTCCTGCCCCTCCAAGCAAGGTACCAGGCATGTGGGGGGTGGATCCTGAAGGAATGTTCTGGACAATGGTTCAGAAACTCTCTTAGAAATTCAGCAACCACACCTGCATGTTCCAAAAGAATAATTTGCTACTTTAATTACTGGAAATTTGGATGAGATCAGTGATAGCAGAGGGAAGGGCCAACAGCAGACAGGGAAATCTGTCACTATCTTGCTCTTCATAGCCAAGAAAAGAAAAACATCTGTATTTCATCTTAGGAAGAGAGTCCTGACTGTGAGGATGGGGAGGCCCTGGTACAGAGTGCCCAGAAAAGCTGTGGCTGCCCCTGGATCCCTGGCAGTGTCCAAGGCCAGGTTGGACAGGGCTTGGAGCAGCCTGGGACAGTGGAAGGTGTCCCTGCCATGGCAGGGGGTGAAATGAGATGAGCTTTAAGGTCCATTCCAAACCAAACCATTCTGGGATTCTATGCTTCATAAATTCATTGAAAATTAATACAGAGGGAAGGGAAAACCAACTTATCTCCCACCTGCACAGACAGAGAAGCAAAGAGATGCTTTGAAAACAAGTGTATTAATGCCTGCAGTGAGCTCTATTCCTTGCTGGGGGCACAAGCTAGGAATATGGGCAGTAAATAGACAGGTAGGGGCTAGAAAATCCCAGGAGCTCGGCTGAAAATACCCAACAGATGGTGGGACAGGTTTTGTGACGTGGGGGACACGACACAACCACAGGTCACTTCAGGTCGTGCCTCTGGTGGGGAAGGAACTCGGGAGCATCAGTCATCACATCTCCCAGACAGAACAGAGTGAAGTGACTGTGACTGTGATTTGCACAACATTTGTGCTACAGAGCATTTTGTCAGCAGCTAAAATACTTTAAAACCCTTTCAGTGATTTTCCAAATTGTTAATTTACAATTCTTAAGCTCACTAGCCTGTGCAGAAATATCAGCGCAGGCAGATGTTGTCTGTAGTGAAGCATCTCCCATCCACTCAGTCCCTTCCACACACAAAAAACCAGAGGAAGAACTGCATATCATTTGGGAACTCTCCTACTCTCTCCTGCTCCTTTTCCACCTCCAAATCACTCCACAACAGGCACTTCATAGATGAGCTAATTACCATGTCTTGGTTTAATTAGAAATAACTGGGGTTCATCAGCACAGCTGAGGCTGACACTCAGGGCTAGGCTGGGATGTTCTCAGGCCTGGCCAGCTCAGATCTCTGCCAGGACACCCCAGCTCTGGCTGCAGCCCTGTGCAGACACACTCCAGCAAAGCATTTGCTCCTCTCCACAGCACCATGACATGTCTGGAGTGTTTCAGTATCTCAGGATCACAGAATTATTTAGGTTGCAAGAGCTCTCCAAGGTCATCATGTCTAACTGTTCCCCCAGAGTTGCCAAGGCTACCATTAACCCATGTCCCCAAGTGCCACATCTACATGGCTTTTAAATCCCTCCAGGGATGGGGACTTCAACACTTCCATGAGCAGTGGCAGGGCTAACAGCCCTTCCAGTGAAGAAATATTCCCCAATATCCACCCTGAGCCTCCCCTGGCCCAGCCTGAGGCTGTTCCCTCTCCTCCTGTCCCTGTTCCCTGGCAGCACAGCCTGACCCCCCAGCTGTCCCCTCCTGTCAGCAGCTGTGCAGAGCCACAAGGTCCCCCCTGAGCCTCCTTTGCTCCAGGCTGAGCTCCTTTCCCAGCTCCCTCAGCCGCTCCTGGTGCTCCAGACCCTTCCCAGCTCTGTTCCCTTCCCTGGACATCTCCAGCCCCTCCATGCCCCTCTTGTCCTGAGGGTCCCAGAGCTGCCCCAGCACTGGAGGTGCCCCAGCAGTGCCAGCACAGGGGACAGGCACTGCCCTGGCCCTGCTGCCACCCCAGTGCTGGGACAGCCCAGGTGCCCTTGGCCTCCTGCCCACCTGGGCACACCTGGACTCAGGGTCATCTCTTCGATTCTGTCCCTCAATATGCAACACATTTTCAGAGCAATTCTGCTCTTTATTTCCTTCCCCTCCACCTCAGCCTCTCAAGTCACCCACCTTCAGGTCAGGGATGCTGTAGCCTTTCCTCAGAGTGATCTGGAAGACCTCCAGGGAGCTGAGGAAGGCTGCCAGCCGGGTCAGGCTCTGCTTCCCACTGCCCCCCACGCCGACCAGCAGTGCGTTCCCCCGGGGCGACTCCAGGATACGGTTGATGCGGCAGCTAAATTGAAGCATACACAAGCTCTCATTAATAGGAGTATTTTCCTATTTCTCTGCCCACTGCTTTTCAATACATATTTTATTCACTAGGAAATTGTATTCTGAGCGGGATGCAGAATGTCAGTCCAGGAGACGTGGCAGCAATCGATGCCCATCTCTGCTGAGAGCTGTCCAGAGGACAATGCTGATGAAAAAATCCCCAGTTTGGTGGCAATTCAGATTGTGCCCAGTTTTTTTCTACCTGCCAAGTCCTGCTGGACAGAACTGTGTTTAAGTGAAGGGCTGGACATCTTTGCAGGAGGGCAGGAGGAAAGGGACATTTGCAGTGAGAGCAAAACTCAAGGCTCTGACCCACATTCCCAGGAAAGGCCTCTCCCTTCTCAGGTGTTTGGGATTCCTGCACAGGTGAGGAGCCCTGCTGTGCATTACAGCACATTCCCCCATGGCTGGAATGGCACAAACCCTACCTGGAAAACACAGTCCCTGTTCCTCAGTTATCCATCCACACCACCACCATGTAAGAGTGAGATTTTCCCACTCTGACAATGAACTTGCTGTTATTTCCCAGGTCTGCTCACCTGTCCTGTCTGAGAGCCCTGTGGTGAACTCTGTCTGCCTCCCCTTTATCCTCTTTCAGCAAATGCTGACACCCCCACATTACCCTCCAGGTGAGGGGGTTCAGAGGATCCCACCTGTGGAACCCTCACTGTCCTGTCTGAAACACAAGCCCTGTTCTCTTCTTCACAGCATTGCCTTTATTCAGCTCCCTTCATGATTTTCCTAGATTGATCTAATTATTTCTCAAATAAGACTGTGAGAAACACTGCACTGCTTTATTACAACTCGAGTATTTTATAATCTATGCAGAGACTCCAACTGATTTTTTATAATTTTATAGCTGTAATTTGATAATTTCTATGAAATTATTTCCATAAAAGCAATCCAGTCTGTGAGGAGAGCTTTAGCATTCCTGCTCTGAATTCCCCAGGCCAGCTCTGCCCATGGTCCCTGCCTTGATGTGCTCTCCAGGGCTCTGTGCTGTGACACAGCCCTGGATGAGGTGACTGACAGGTATCCCCCATGGCCCTCCATCTATTAAGTCATCAAACTTCTCTTTTTCTTCTTTTTTTCTCCCAATTGAAAATCTTCTGCAAATTCAAGATGACAGCAGAAGCTGTTTGAGATGGAGAAACTTGTGTATTTTAGCCAAATGCAATTTCCAAATGCAATGAACAGAATTCACTCAGCTCCACTGAAATGGTGCTGGATCCTCAAACCTTGCCTTCCTGATTATTCTCAGTATGAACTGGAGGGACAGTGTCGTGTTTTGTCACAAATACCAATTTATGTAAAGTGCTAGAGGAGCACAGAGTTAATATTCCTGTGACCATTCTGCAGGCAGTGCAAGCAGAAACACACATGGACAACAGGTTGTATAGGAACCATTAATACAGAAGAGGAAATGCCAGACTGTCAGGGAAAATTTGCCCCAGCCCAGTGGCCAAGAAGGCAGGTTGGGAGCTCTTGGAACAGACAAAGTTTGTTAATGGGAGTAGTATTTACATATATAGATACATAGACATATCCATATATATATATATATATCCATTTTATCTCTCTCTCTCTCTATATATATATATATCCATTTTATATATATATATATATATATATATAAAATTAGGCTGCCAGAGTGAGAATTGAAAGCACCCACCCTGGTGTGCAGCAGGTCAGGGCTTCCTTCCAGCTCAGAGTCCCAAATCTGCATCTCTTGAGACAACATTTCCATATAAAATCAGTTAAAGCTCTGACTGCCAGGGTAGGTCCACCTCCTGAAGCCATCTGAGGCCAGCTGTGCATCTCAGCACCCAGCAGTGACTCTGTCTCTGCTGGGATTCCCCCAGACTGTGTGGGAAAGCTGGAGGTCTCCCCAAGGCATGTAAACATAATGATCATAATGATCAGGGAGAAGCTTATCTTCATATAGTCCCTCATGTCCAATTTCCAACAGCAATCCATCTGCACCTCCAGGCATCCACATGCAAGCAGGTTTTCCAGAGGATCAAAGCAGTTTAAGTGCCTCCATCCTTTAAAAGCAGTAGCCTGAATGCACATAATCTTACTTTACACAGAGCATAATCCCAGTCAGGGGCTGTGTAAATGTGGCTCTAAAGCAGCTGTCAGCATTTAGGGAAACCCCAGAACAACCAGTTCTGTTGCCAGCTGTCAAGGGAAGACAACAAAGTGCCTGAATGTTGTCACATCTGATAAATGTCTGTGCCATATGCAGAGCACCAAGGGCCAAAGATTTCATGACAGAAACCAGACCAAAAAAACACCAGCATGCAGAGCCTCTGGCTGGAAGCCCCAGAGTTTTGGACATTCCCTCCAAACACCAGTTTGGAGCAGTGCAGTCTTTGTGTTGGACACAACACCTGGGCAGGTGAAGCTTTGGCTCCCCTGCAGCTGCACAGCTGTAATTCTCACAGAATCATGGAATCCTTACGGCTGGAAAAGATCATCAGGTCCAACTGTCCACCATGTTCACCACTAAACCACATCCTCAGGTGTCCTAGCTACGTGGTTTTTGAACATTTTTAGGGATGGGGACTCCACCACTTCCCTGGGCAGCTGTGCCAAGGCTGGACAGCCCTTTCAGTGAAGAAATATTCCCTAATATCCAATCTAAACCTTGCTGCAACTTAAGACCACTCCCTCTCCTCCTGTCCCTGTTCCCTGGAGCACAGCCTGACCCCCCAGCTGTCCCCTCCTGTCAGCAGTTGTGCAGAGCCACAAGGTCCCCCTGAGCCTCCTTTGCTCCAGGCTGAGCTCCTTTCCCAGCTCCCTCAGCCTCTCCTGGTGCTCCAGCCCCTTCCCAGCTCTGTTCCCTTCCCTGGACATCTCCAGCCCCTCCATGTCCCTCTTGCCCTGAGGGTCCCAGAGCTGCCCCAGCACTGGAGGTGCCCCAGCAGTGCCAGCACAGGGGACAGGCACTGCCCTGGCCCTGCTGCCACCCCAGGGCTGTCACCAGCTCCCTCAGGGCCTCTTCCAGGAGATGCTTTCCAGACTGTGGCATTCCATGGGGTTGTTGTGCCCCAAGTGCAGGACCTGGCACTTGGCCCTGTTTAACCACAGATTATTGACCTCAGCCCATGGATCCACCTTCCCACGTCCTCCAGGAAACTCCACAAACAATCTGCACAGACAAATGCTGAGAGCACAAAGGCAGAAAATGCCCTTACACATGGCACATGGCATCCTCAAACAGCACCAGGTTCATGGCAGCGTTGACTTCATTGTAGTTGTCCAAGGCCTCCATGAGGATCTGGTTCAGCTCCTCCCAGGTTGGAACTGGCCTGTAGCCAGGTTCCCCAGGGCCTTTGGCAAAATGGCAATAAACATTCATGTGCTTGGCCTGCTCTAAAGTGTCCTCAATGTCCTGCAAAAGAGAAAAAAATAGTGTAGAACAAGTATGGGAAAACCCACTGCAGCTCTGAGCTACCTTCCAAGGGAGCTATGGTGTTCCAGCCTTTTTATTGTCCCTATAGTTGCACCTGCATGTTGGAAAATGGAATGAGTTTGAAGAGAGAAGGAGTAGGGAAGGAAAATCACTGACTTCCCTTCCAGTAAACCCATTCTGTTCTGTTGTCATCAGAGCTAGACCTCATCAGACCCCAACACTTACCTCATAGCACTTCTTCACCATCTCCCACTGGATTTTGTCAAAAGTTTCGTAATCCATTTCTTCAACCAACTTATCCCGGTACACCCGGTTGGACTCATGCAGGTAGAGCTTCACAAGGTCCTGGGGTTGCTTCAGACATTCAGGGGTAGAGAACAGAAGGCCCTGTGGAGAGCAAAAACAGTAAGGAAACCCTGAGAGACCTCACTGCAGCACCCACCATGCTGAGTACCCCTTAGAGCAACCTGCAGCTGAGCTTCTGAGCAAACCCACAGCAAACTGCCCCAGGGACCATGGAATTGTTAACCCAAAACTCCCAAAGCTGCTTTTCAACCCAGACTGGTTTGGGTGGGAAGGGATCTTAAATATCATCCCATCCCATCCCACCCCCTGCCATGGCAGGGACACATCCCACTATCCCAGGTTGCTCCAAGCCTTAGCCAACCTGGCCTTGGACACTGCCAGGGATCCAGAGGCAGCCACAGCTTCTCTGGGCACCCTGTGCCAGGGCGTCCCCACCCTCACAGGGAAGGATTTCATCCTGATATCCCATCTAAACCTACTCTCTGGCAGTGGGAAGCCATTCCCCCTTGCCCTGTTACTCCATCCCTTCTCCAAAGTCCCTCTCCAGCTCTCTTGGAGCCCTTCAGGCACTGAAAGGCCACAGTGAGGTCACCCCAGAGCAATCCTCAGACTTAACAACCCCAGTTCTCTCAGCCTTTCTTCACAGCAGAGCTGTCCCATCCCTCTGATCGTCTTGCTGTCCCCTCTGGACTCACTCCAGCAGCTCCATGTCCTTGTGCTGGGACCTCTGAGCTGAACAAGAGCTCCAGCTGGGGTCTGACAAAGCAGAGTAGAGGGGTAGAATCACCTCCCTCAATCTGCTGCCCACACCCCTGGGAATACCTCTTTCCCACATTCTTTTGAAGGTTTATACTCCTTATACCCATTCTGATCCCATCCAGCCTCCCCTGGGCAGGCTGGAGATTCTGCTCTCAGCAGGTGGGACTCTGCAGAGCCAGGCAGCAGATGTGCAGCTTTTCCATCCCCACCCCATGCCATGGGCGCTTTGTCAAGAAGGAAAAATAGTTTGGAAATGTTAGTGGTGGAGATTTTTTAAAATCAATTAATTTTAATTAGGTGCATTCTGCCTGCAGGAAATATCAGTTGCTGTCTGCTTAGCACAGTATGTTTACCATGAACTCTATTAAAATGCATAAAAGAATTATATTTCAAAGATGTGTCGCCTATACTAAGCCTATCAAGAGCTCACAGGGTTTTCAGTGGTATGAATTAAACAGACAGCTTTTATTCCTAACATCTAATTATTTATACATTAACTATTAAATGCATTGAAAGCAATGTAAAGCAGGCCCTCTCAGCTCACTGGTCCATGGCTCAGATTGTTTGGGTTTCACATCTGTCATTACAGCTGTCAAATTATTTTATTTATTCCAGAAAAAAAATTGGTGAGGAAAGCTGACAACTAAAAGAGAGGAAGGAGAAACACATCAGATCCTAAACTGGTTAAAATAAAATTCAAAATCACTCAATCCCTCTAAATAAAGGAACTGAGTCTGAAGACCCCCACAGCACAAAAGCTGTTGTGTTTTTGATGCAAGCACACATGGGGGGAAGGAAATCCCCACCTCACAGACCTGAAATCACTTATTCACTGAACATCCCCCCTGTTCTTACCCTGCAAACCCATCCTCCTCACCCTAGAGCAACCAGGCCCCTCCACCAACAGCCAGCTGCATCCCTGAGGAGCAGTAGCATCCTCCTGGGGAGGTTGAGCTACCAGGAGGAGCAGTGGCATCTCTGGCTGGGATGCATGAGGGACACATGGCCTTGGGTCACTGCATCTGGGAAGGGTGTGGGGCCAACATTAAAAAGAAACAAACAGAAAAAGAGGATGGAGAATCCCTGGAATGGAGAATGAGGAGCATTCTTGTCACTGCTCCTGCCCTCTGGCTCAGCATCAGGATCTGGCAGGATGTTTTCTAATACCCCCAGCCTTGGCACATCCAGCAGTTCAAATTAAAGCTTCCCATTGAAATGCTTCTGTTCTCTGCCTGTGCCTCTCAAAGCCCAGATTAACTGGAAGGCAGGATTTAACATGACCCACATCTCACATTGGAGCTGCTGATGTTCAGCTGAGCACAAGTGACAGGCCTGATTCCTTCCTGACACAATGGATGTTATTAACTTGCTCAAGGTCCTGTTCCTGGATTTCCCTGTCCTGTCACTCCTTCAGCTCTTGTCTGATGGGCAGACACAAAGCACTGAACTTCCATGTACCTACTTTGTATAACAGATGTTAACAAGGACAGTGACAAATTACCAGCTGGGGGTTTAGAACAGGTTATGGTGCTGACCCTCAGTTTGGCTGCTGAGAAATTTATCAAATTTTATTAACCAGCCTGAAACTCTGAAAGGCTCTTTGAGCAGCAACACCAACTGCTTCAAAGCGTAAGATTGCTGGGAAAACAGAACAACAAAATCTCACCAACAATGGAAGAAAACATTTCTGAAGCTGAACAACTTCCCTTTGGTACAGTGGCTGGTAATTCAGTCCCAGTGATAAAATCAGAGCTGGTTTTGATGGATTTATCAGCTCTTTCAATACCATCCTGCATGCACAAAGCTGAGCACCTGAGAGGACATGCTGGTACAGGCCACCCAGCTGTCCTGGCTCTGGCACAGCAGCTCAACCAGTGACTGCTCTCCTCAGGGCCAGCAGCCCACAGAGCATCCACCTCCTGCCCCATGCAGTTAGAGCTTCCCTGTGGGGTGGGGTGGTGCCATTGACCCCACACTCACATGGGTGGGGTGGGGCTCACCAAGACAAGCCCAGCTCCATCCCACTCACAACAGCCACTGCATGAAGGATTGGGGTCAGGAGCCCAAAGCTCTCTCCAGCTGGTCCTCTTCCAGCCAAAGGACACAAATCCCTCAAAATCTGCACCTCCTTCTGGACCTGTGCATCCCTCCCCACTGGCCAGAGGAGGCTGGAAAGTAAATAAATAAGATTTTAACTGATTTTGCCCAAAGTCATGGGTGGTGGCTCTGGAATCCATTCAAAACCAATCAGGAGTTATGGAAAGGCCCAAGGTCACCCCCTTGGCTCATGGGACACACATGCTGTGTCATTAGCGGGTGGGACACTGTTTTGCTCACCAAGGGCCAGAGGGACACAGGTCCTCAGCTGCCTGTGACATCAGGACAAACTGCAAGTGCCACAGCACAGGAGCTGCACTTACTTGGAAGATATTGGAGAAGTCTCTCAGGTTGAAAACGTAGTGGAACTTGACAGCTGTCGGCAGGAAAGTGGCAGCCACCTTCCGATGCAGCCCCAGGGCGAGGGCAATGAGCTGCTGGGCTGATTTCTGCACAGCCTCGGGGAAATTCCCACTTGCCAGGTGCTGCTCTAAAATGGTGCTGTAGATCCTGGACAAGGCATCCTGATCAGGGTTGGAGAGAGCGAAGACACAGAAGTGACGCTGAGGAAGAGAAAGTGAGACATGGAAGGGTCAGAGAGATGGGCAACCACATCCCAGCTCAATGTCCTTTGGGGATTTGCTGTGGTTGGACACAGCACAGTAGAAACAGCATGGATCCGTGAAGTGACTGTAATTCCTGATGGAGAGGCAGAAGACTTGCTGCCTTTCTCCCTTCTTTGTGTTTCCTCTCATTTTGCTGCTCAGCAGGAGGAAGAAGTCACAAGTTCCCAGCTAGCTGGACTCCCACTCTCAAGAGAACTTCTGGTTCAGACAGGAACCAGAACCTTCCCAGGAAAGGTTGGCCCAGATGATCTTTCAAGGTGATTTCCAACCTGGGATGCTTTATGATCCCATGACTTGCAGTCCACCAGAACCATCTCCCCTTTCCAGTTTCCCAGCAGAAGACAGTGAAGAGGTGACCCCTTTTGCTGGCTGAACAAGGGATTTTCAATGGCATTTCACAGGGGAAGCTCAGTCCATTGAGGAGCTGTAAGGTCTGAGGGTCCCACTGACCCTGATGAAGCCCAGTCCTGTCTCTGGTAGGAGCAGCCCCTGGAAGGTGCCACCTCCCAGAAGATCCTTTATGATTCGGAGTTTGCAAAGAAAGAGATCACAGAATGGCTAAGGTTGGAGAAGAGCTCCAAAATCATCAAACCCAACCTTTGACCAAATCCCATGTGCTAACTAAACCATACTGTGAAGTGCCACATCCACTGGTTTTTGAACACTTCCAGGGACAGTGAGTCCCTGGGCAGCCAGTTCCAATGCCTGACCACCAAAAGAATTTAATCAACTATGATCCAGCAGTAAATAGCAGTTAAAGGAAGGTAAAATCTGCCTGTCTGAACCAGAAGTTTTCCTGAGAGTCCAACTGGCTGGGAATTTGTGACTTCTTCCTCCTGCTGAGCAGGAAAATAAGAGGAAACACAAAGAAGGGAGAAAGGCAGCAAGTCTTCTGCCTCTCCATCAGGAATTACAGTCACTTCATGGATCCATACTGTTTCTACTGATTGAATGACAGCAGGATCTGCCCCAGGTTCTCCAGGAGCCTTGTGCCTGAGCAATCCACCCCAAAATAAAGGCAGGGCTGTGCCTGCTATGGTGCAGGGCTTTACCTGGAGCCGAGGGTTGATGGTGAAGCTCCCTGCAGTTGGGTTCATGCAGGACACATACTGCACATTGCTGATCTCCTTCAGGGACAGCCTGGTCCTGTCGTACCTTGGGGCACAGCAAAAGCCACAGATGGTGACCACAGCTGGGACAGCCACTGCTGCTGTCCCTTGAGCGTGTCTGTGGGCTGCCAGGACCCTTTGGCTTCAGGGGGTCACGTTCTGCCCCTCTCCAGGGCAGGGTCCAGGCTGCTGCACATCTGCACAAGGCCCAGCACACAGGGTTGTGCTCCTGGGGAAATCCTGGAGCTGACATTTCCATCAGCTGGTAACAAGTTCTGACCAAAACATTCAGGTCAGACCCCACACTGGCATGGAAATTGTGGAAATCAGAGGAGTGACTGGTTTGGGCCAGCCTGGGGTAGGGACAGGGAGGATGCCTGCAGGGAAGGATGGGGGGCTGCTGGCAGTGCCAGAATGCAGCAGAGCCCCTGGGTCACCTGGGGCAGCCTGAGGGTACAGGAGCTGTGCCACTCTCCCTCCTCTGGGCTGAGCAGGAGCACCTAGGGTGCAACCCCCCAGAGGTGCTGCTGAGAGCAGGGCAGGGAGCCTGGACCTGCCTGGGAGGGGACAGGTGGCACATGGTGTCCCCACCACATGGCATTGCTCCCACACACCCCCAGAGCCCTCTTTATGCCCAACCTCCCCAAAACCCACAGCCCTGAATTTCTGCTTTCACCCCACTGTCCCCAGGCTGGGAAGCTTTTGCTCAAGTCCAGCACACACAGCTGAGGAGACTGAGAATGGCTCAGGGTCTGTGCCTTGTTTTCCCTGGGGGAGAGCTGTGAGTATCTCTGTCCCACACAGCACTGCTGGCTGCAGTGTACAACACTCTAATCTCCTTTCAAAACACTGCCACTGGTTTTCCTACAAATTACTTCTGCATGTTTGCTGCTGCCTGACTGAAAACAGCACCAGGTGCTCACAGCAGGGGCAGCTCATCCCAGCTGAGGCCAATTCCTTCCTCCCTCCATGCTCAGCATGGAAGCTCCCCTCAGCCAGGGAACTGTGTGCTGGGGACATGGGACACCCCAGGGTGCACAATGCTCTCTTCACCCAGAGCCTCCTAGCCAGCTCCAGCCCAGCAATTGGGGATAGGAAGAGGAATTTGCACTGTGACTTCATCTCAAACCCCATTCCCAGCAGCAGAGCTGGACAAAAAGGTCTCAGCCCAGCCCCAGCAGCCTCCTACCAGTGGCCATAGTCCAGGTGCTGCCTGAGCAGTGTGTGGGGCTGCACTGTCCCATATGCATCCACCTCAGGCATGTTCAGGTCATCGATGAAGTACACGAGTCTCTTGGTCCCTGGAGGGCCATAGTTCCTGCCAGCCTTCTTGTCCAGAGGCTTCTCCAGCACACCTGTGTGGGCAGAAGTGACTGGAGATGACTGCTCAGCCCTCTGCCCACTGGGAGCAGCTCCTGCTGCCCTGGGGAGCCCCAGCACTGTCAGCTCCACCTGGGATGGTCATGGCTTTTCAGGAAGGAAGAGCTGCTCTTGGCACAGCACGCTGCTCCCCAGCAGGACAGTGGCTGTTCCCAAGCCAGGCTGTCCCCAGGCTGTGGCTGGGAGCCCTGCAGGGCCCCTTGAGTAGATTTTTGCTCTGACTGAACCCAAATCACAACGTTCTCAATGCCTCCTTGCAAACAAAACACAGCAAAATGCATTTGCAGCAAACTCTGCTACAAGGCAGGTTTGCTTCAGAGCAAACACAACCTTTTCATGCAAGATAAAGCCTTTCACAAACTTTCTGCATGTTTGCTTAAAGTCACTCCTCCTGGCTGAGATTATTCTGATCCATAGCCCAGCACAGTGAGTCCCCTCCCCAGAATTACCCAAATGCCCAGATAACCCAACAAGACTCAATTCCAACATGAGCCATCCCATTCCCACCCAGTTTTAAGCACAGTCCCAAAACCTCTCATTTGGAAGCTCTGGAAAATTCCCATTTCTTTTAGCAGAAGGCTGAGGTTATACGTTGCTCTAGACCAGCATATTGGGAATATTTACAATGCTGGAATGATATTTAACGCAAATCACCCCACACTGCTGCACAAAATGTTTTATAGGTTATTGATTCCTTTCGCTGCAGCCTGAGCAACCTTTACTGCCTCAGTAAGTGGCAAAGCAAACAGCAGCAGCTTTCCTCTGCCTGGATCCTGGGATGATTTTTCTCCCAGGGTCTTTCTTGGAGACCATCCTCACCCCTAGGTGTTCTCAGCTCTCCTGGAGATGGAGCAGAATTTGTTTCACTGACACACTTTGGGGTTATCACCAGCCCTGTAAGCAGCAGCATGGCAAGGAGCAGATCTTTGCAATAAGGGATGACTGGGAATTTTGATAAAAAATTTGTGCAAATGTACACTTCAGCCATTCCTTATCAAGGCCAAAAGTTATTAAGGAAAATTTATATTCTGGGGGTTTTTTTTCAGACCACAAATCTTTTAAAGCCCCATTTGTTTCCTGCTTGGGTGCCCTGCAGACAGCCTGGTTACCCACTAACAATTCAGCTGTTTCCTTGCTGTAGACACTTCTGCACAAAGGCATGAATTGTGCTTAGAAAAATGATAGATTTTTCCTCAGTGGAGTCTCTCTCCCCCTTCAATAAAACCACAATATTTGAAATTTCTGGTAGCAAGTCAGATTAAGTGTTTCAAATAAGCATTTAATTTAAATTTAATTAGGCCTTAATTAACATATAAAATCAGCCCTTTTCGAGGTTAAACAAGGATGCAGGAGATTCATCATAGTGAAATGCAATTACTGGGGATGAAGTGACACGTTTGTGGAAGTTGCATTTTAATTCAAAGCCTATCCCACAATAATCCTTAAGGGTCCCTGCTCTGGGCTCCTGACACATCCCTGTCAGCCTCTCAAACACACCAGACTTGGCAAATGGGGCTCCTCTCACCCTGATGGCCAAGGGGGAGAAGTTACACAACCCCAGAAGTACAGTATTTATTGTCATTTGCTCAAGGCAGATGTGCAGTGGAAGGTGTGGAATGAGGACAGGGCTGTAGCTGATGGAGGAGCACAGGTCCAAGGGGGCATGAAGCAGCACACCAGAGATCCAGGGTCCACAGGCAGTGGGATTTGGTCACAATACACCAAAGAAAATCCCCAAACTGCCCAGGTTTGGGCACAGGCAATGTCTGGCTCCTTCTAGTCCCTACACACATGAAATTATGTAAACCACAGGACCACAAGGATGGTTTGAACCACATCCCTGTGCTTCCCCTGAAGAGTGCAGCTCTGCACCTTAAAAATCCATCCCAACAGGCACTTTGGCTAAGAATTCCTGGCTTTCAGGTTTGCTCCTTCTAAAGCAAATAAAAAATTAAAATCCCAAACCGCTTTGGATTCACATTTTACAAATCTAAAGAGGCACCTGCTGGGGAAAAAAAAAAAGCAGCCAACTGACAAACTGCACAAAAAGGGACAAATTAAGTCTAAAAAATGAGCAGTAGGGAAGGATGCCAAGCAGTACAAATCCCACTTCCCCGTGATGAAGACGTGCTCAGCTCTGCAGAGGAAGGAAGGGGAGGGTGCAGCCCTGAGCTCAGGGTGACAGGGACACCCTGTACCTGTGCCACACCTGCCCAGCCTCACCTGTGCAGCTGGGGGAAAACAGGACAGATCCCCCAGCAGCTGAGCACACACACAGCTCAGCCCCACTCCAACCCAGGGGCACTTCCCACAGCAGGGGGAAAGGAAAAAGAGAGGCTGCAACCATCACACTGCCCATGGCTGCCAGACTGGCCAGAAGTGGAGGGTTTACCCATTTGTTGCTTGAAGAACGAGCAGCCCAAATAATTTGCTGCGTGCAGAGGCACCAGCAAGCCCAGAAACTCTCCCAGCCTGCCCCAGAGAGTGGATGTGGTTCCACAACATGGCCCCAGAGCATGGCCTGGGCCTGTGCTGTCACCTCTCTGTGAGCAGATCAGCCCCAGAGAGCAATTTTAAACCACAAAACCCTTCTGAAAATGTTTGCAGTGTTGGGAGGCTGGCAGAGCAGGGATGAAGCTGTGAACACTGCCTGCCTTCAGCATCAATCCATCTTGGGATTGTGTCCCCAGCCACAAAAAACCCAAAGAGGGAAGGTTAATCCTTGGTCTCCCCAGTGCTCCACAGGTCATCATGGAATGGGTTGGGTTGGAAGACCTTAAAGATCATCTCATTTCAACCCCTTTACCATGACAGGGACACCTTCCACTATCCCAGGCTGCTCCAAGCCCCAATGTCCAGCCTGGCCTTGGACACTGCCAGGGATCCAGGGACAGCCACAGCTTCTCTGGGGAAGTAGAAGGAGATGAGCTCTGTTGGCCAGAGCATGGTGCTGACAAAGCCAAGGTTGTGCATTTGCTCCCTTGGAGGGGCCATACCCTTAAGAGTTGGACTTGATGACCCTTGTGGGTCCCTTCCAACTCAGAATATTCTGTGATTTCAGGACATTAAGCTTAAATCAAGCTGCGTAAAGGAAGTGATTTGGTTTTACAGTGACCCACAGTTGTTATTCAACTCAAAACAAACCAGGTTGCTTTGTTACTTAATAAATACATGTAAAATTATTTCATCTCTCTTTGGGCACCATTCCAAAATGAGACACCTTTCAAGAATTTCCTCCCTTTTCTTCATCTCTGAAGACACTGCACAGCAAAACTGACCTTAGCTCAGTCTCAAACTTAATTTTTCACTGATCCCCTAAGTCCTCATCAGCAATATTCTTATGAACTGCCCTGGGGCCAGAAATTCCTTGGGGATCTGAGCCCCCCAAACCTGCAAGCTCTGTGCTCCTGGGGAGAGGGGTGTGGGATCTGCTCCATGGGACACACTGGGCTGTGGCAGGACAAGAGGACAGCCCCAGGAAGCAGCCCTGGCTTACAGCCTGCACATATCCATTAGCACCATCCTCACTGCTAATTGGGATGCAATTCCCATCATTGCACCCTGAGGACAGTTTGGATCCTCTCCAAGAAACCCATCTATTCAGCACAGGCTTACATTCCAGCATATTAAAGACACACTTCAAGTCAAATACAAGCCATAAAAACTGCAGCAGATTGAAGCTTGGGCTTTGGCACAGCCCTGAACACAGAGTGGTGGGGTTGAGAATGCAAATTCTCAGCTTGGAAAATGTCATCTCCACAAAAGCAGGGTGCTGCTGAGCAGAGTTCCACTGTGGGACTGTGGGTTTGCCCACAAATGGCACAGCCAGCTCACCCATGGGTCTTTCCTTGGGCTTCCCAGTGCACATCCACCTCCAAACCCCAATGGATGCCCCAGGAATGTCACAGAATCCTCACACAGAATCACAGAACTAACCAGGTTGGAAAAGATTTTTGAGATCATTGAGTCCAACCTGTGACCCAACACCACCTTGTCACCCAGACCATGGCACTGAGTGCCACATCCAGTCTGTTCTGAAACACCTTCAGGGACAGTGACTCCACCACCTCCCTGGGCAGCTCATTCCAATGCCCAATCACTCTTTCTGTGAAGAAATTCCTCCTGTTGTCCAACCTAAACCTCCCTTGGTGCAGCTTAACAGTCAGCCAGTGCCTTACCTTGCAGCATGGCAGAGGTGGTGTAGTAGTTAAGGGGCACCTTCTTCACCAGGTACAGGTCAGTGTCCAGGGAGCAGAGCGTGTCCCCCAGCAGCACTGACTTGCCCGTGCCAGCCGTGCCCACCAGCATCACGGGGCGCCGGCGCTGCAGCAGTTTGGCCACCAGGAACCTCACACGAACCGTCTCGGCCGTGGGCACCAGGCAGGCCTGGGGGCACAGCAGCCACGTCAGTGTCCCCAGCCCTGCCACCACCCCACAGCCACCTCCTGGGAGAGCTGGGAATGTCTAAGGTGACCCCAGCCTAGGGAAGGAATGGCACACTGTTGCCATTAAATTCACCTTTGCAGGGGAACCCTGACAGCTGGGTGCTAGGAGCAGCATCTGCATCTCCCCACAAACACACCTCACTAAAGCAGTGAGGATTTTCACAAGTCACCTGCTCACTCTGGCACTTCTAAAAGGACAGAGAAGTGCAACTGGCAACCCCAATTCACTACCTGAGAAACTCTTTTTGGCCCAAACATAAACCCATCTCCATTTCCAGCCATGTAGAGTGACAACACGTCTCAGTGGTTGTGTCTCAGGGGCTTTGTCCTGTCCTGAGGGTCTCTCATGGTGTCTCAGGGGCTTTGTCCTGTCTGAGGGCCTCTCATGGTGTCTCAGGGGCTTTGTCCCTGCCCTGTCTCACACCACTTCTCTCTGCAGCCCAGTTCCCCCCACCCTGCACCCTGGGCACAGCAGCTCCCTGCCTCTGCTGTACATCACTTATATTTGGAAGATGGATGGAGGTTGTGCTGTTACACTCAAAGCACAGTAAAAAAATGGGTAATTTAGTTGTATCCCATAAAGAATTCCATCAGAGCCTAACCTTTCACCAGACTTCATTGAAACACCCACATGCAGTCACTTAAACACAGGAACTCCTACAGCCAAACAGCCTGCCAGGGTCACCTACCTGCAGTGGCATCTCTGGATCAAATTCAAACTGGGGAATAAGTTTAGACCAAGGCTCAAACTTCTTTGTTTCTGGATCAATGTAAAAGTCAAAGACTGTGCCCTGAGAAGGAAACTTGATTGTCTTGAATTCTGCCACCCACCACTTGCTGAACTCCACTCTGTAGTCCACGAGCTGCAAGACAAAGAGAGGAGAAAATAGGCAAATCTGGAGAAATTCATTAGAGATGGAAAATGTTATTTATTCCAGTCCACCAGAGTGGGATTAGTCCTTAAAATACATTCCACAGCATAATATCCTTTTTCCTATTATTGTCTAATTCTTCATTTTCTTCATTTTTTCTCATCACTCCTATTTATTCCCCTAAATATTTCATCCTCTGTGTTGATCACTCCTAGTATGCCTGAGATTAGACAGATGGATCAATTTGAAAAAGAGAAATACGTGCCTATGACTAAACAGACACTTGATTGATTTTTGGTGCCTACTTCTTCCAACAGACAAGGACACCACATCCATCTCCATCCATGGCCATGGACAGTCAGAGCATGCATACCAAATCTCTTCCTCATAAATCACACTGCCCTGCAAACACTTGGTGGTTGTTTTCTGGCCTCTTTTCAAGCAGGAGCAGCAGGACTGCAGGCAGCAGTGCAGCAAAGCATGGGAGAGGGGCAGTGCTCCTGTAGCTCAGTTGTTTCCATGCTGCCATAGAGCTCCTGCTTTCATGCCTTTCCCCATTCTATCTCTCCATGCATGGAGATTTTGAAGCCTCTGAACTTTTGTTGAGAGCTGGGTTGACAGTTTTTGCTTTAGATACCGAGTCAGGATTTGCAGAATGTGCTTAGTCCCCTTCCCTGCCTCAGGTCTCCTGTGTGAAACTGGGCCAGTCGCTGTCTGAACCCTTCCCACGCAGAGCACAGGGACTGCAGCCTTCAGCCCTGGGGAGAAACGGGGGGGAAGGAGGGGAAAAGTGCTGCTAAAAAGATGTCTGGGACAGAGCAGATGCATCACTGAGCCAATTTTAGCAGCAGTTTATTCCTGGGGTATCTGCAGGTCTCTCTTCCCCACAGCCACCCCACAGGCTTTCCTGGGACCAGGTGGGACCATGGACTGCTCAGGCTCCATCAGGAAACCTGGCTTTGAACGGAGTGTCCTCTGCAAAGCTCCCCAAGCCACCATACATCAAAAAACCAGAGGATTTGAAAAACACATTATTAGCATTCAGGATTTTGCAGTCTCGTGCTACCCAGAGAGGCAGAATGACTGTAATTCCCATTCTCCTGTTGTCACAACTCCTCAGCCCGGCAGCAGAGCAGAGATGTGCAGCACTGCTAAAAGCTTTCTGGCAGTGGTGCCTCGCCCTGCTCACAGCACTGGGAGGGGCTGAGCCCTTAAGTGGAGCAGCCCCAGCCCCAGCTCTACTGCCAGAATGGTGTAGAGCTCAAACTGCTTCCTTAACAAAAACCCCATATGGATTTTTGCTAATTTCAGAGCCTGGAAATGGCAAATCTATCATCTGTTTTTATAGAGGGGCTCCGCTCCCCACCAACAAACGCTGAGCAGTGGGAAGCCTTCCAGCCTGTTTCTCCTGACATTTCGGCAGCAAAAGGTCACCACGAAGGGCACCTTCAGCAGGGAGCAATAAACAGCTTTTATATTGGATCATTTTTCATCAGGCTCCCCCTCGCTCGGACGCTGTGTACTCACGCTCTCCTCGCTGACATTTACAGAGCAGCACAGGCAGCAACGCCCAGCTCGGCTTCCGCGGCAGCATGCTCCCTGCGGGATGCTGAGCCTCCTGCCACACAGCCAGCTCCTCCTGCCACTCCTGCCAGCTGTGCCCAGGCCCTGCCATGCCAGCACCGACTGCTGTGGCATGGGAACGCCGTGTCCACAATGCCGGAGTGATTTTGCCTTTTTTCTTTTCTATATTTGTGACTTTACCAGTAGTTTCCCTACCCTTTTCCCCAGCTAGAAGCACCAAACACATTGCAGAGCTCCAAGGCCTGGGGGGCACGAGGCCCCTCTCCTGTCTTAGTTCTTTCTGGAAACCAAGGTTGACAGCAAGGTCTTTGGGACACACTGTCATCAACAAGTCCAACTAGTGACAGGGGTGGGGGGCTCCAGAGAAGGGGTTTGACCTGGGGGGAATAGCATCACCACTTGTCCTGATTGATCCTCACAGTCCAAGGGGGTGTCTGTCTCTGGATCTCTCAGGGTCATGCCTCCAGCACATCCTGGACTGTGGACATCCATCCCTCAACAGCCTGACTGAGCCCAGCACCTCCCCCAAGAGCCCCCTGAGCTGCCTGCCCAGAGGAGAGGTCACCTGAGTGCCACAAGCACCCCTCAGCACCCCCCAAGCCAAGACTGTTCCACTTCAAGGGAAGCACATGATCCCCAAACCCCATCCTGCCCTGCTGACCACCCCTTTCTTGTGTAATTCCACCAGAAATCGAGGACAGACAACTCTCAACATCCCCCTGTGTTTAATAACAGCCTGTGGTGACAGAGCTGGTTGGTGCCATAGAGCCCAGCATCTACCTGCACAGTCTGCAGAATGCTCCACTGATGGATTCACCTGATAAATCCATCTTCATTTGATGGATTATGCATATTCACAAATGTCTATAAATTAACCTCCCCAGTGAAATGTTTCTGCATATATGCAAACACCCTCCACCCCATGACCCCCCAGCCATTCTCCCATGTTACCCCCTGGATAATGAGGTCTTTCATGAAAGGGATTGTTTAGTTCAGGTTTCCAGGTCAAACAGCACCACTGACACAGCACTAGGTGTGGGGAAGTAGAAAAAAGTATAAATAAAGGCAATAAAAGGCCTCTTGAAAGATGCTAATGTGGCACCTCCCTCCTTACCTGGTCCTGAAACATGGATCCACCAAAAGCCCAGACAGCAGCAAAGACAAAATAAAGTTCATAAAGCTCCTTGGGACAGTCAGGAGGTGTGTTCTCCTCTGTCAGGAGGCATTCCAGGAGGTAACACAGCATCTGAACCATGCTCTGCTCAGGAATGGGAATAATCTTCTTAAATCTGAGGGATGGAAATTGTAAACATGGGAAATATAATTGGGTGAAGCACCAGGGTTGCTCCCAGCCCAGGAAAACAAGGCAGGAATGCTTTGTCAGAATATTTTCCTTGTCAGCAGCAAGTGTCTCATTCCCTGGAAAAGCACAAAGGAGAACACCCATCCTCTGCCTGGACCCGCTGGCACTGGCACAGTCACATGTAATAACAGTAATCAGAAGTTTCAAGCACTTAAAAACTTTGATCCTCTTGAAAGAAGTAAAATGGAGGAGTTGCTAAAGGCGATGATTTCTTGGGAGCATGAGGAGTTCAAAAGCGGTCAAATAGAGGAGTAATAAAATAAAACCTTTCATCTTGCCATTTTACATTCGTTTAAGCTACACTTACAGAATTCCAAACTAATATTGTAGCAGCACTGAAGTCCTCCATAAAGTAATTAGAGCTATTTGAAAGGTTGGTTCTACAATTTCTGAATTAAGCAAGCTACCAAAATACTCAGCTCGGGGCTGGTGCAGCCAATCCTGGGGATTTCACGGTCTGACAGTTGTTGAGCAGAGAGGGTTGCAGATGCTCAATGGGCTTTGCTGCCAACAGCTATAAAGTCTGGGCACCCAGAGAGCAGCTCCTGAGCAAGATTCCCAACTCCCACTCCAAGGAGCAGTACTTGTACTAAAGCACCTCCTCCTGACAACTCCCTGTTGAGGCTGACAGTGCTCAGATTCAGTTGTACATTGACTGTTCTTTTTGTCTTTTAAATGAAAATGCAGCTATAGGGAGCAAGCAGAGGATAGAGAATCATAGGGTCCTAGAGTAGGTTGGGTTAGAAGGGACCTTTTAAAGGTCATCTACTCCAACTCCCTGCCATGGCAGGGACACCTCCCACTGTCCCAGGCTGCTCCAAGCCCCATCCAGCCTGGCCTTGGACACTGCCAGGGATCTAGGGGCAGCCACAGCTTCTCTGGGCAACCTGTGCCAGGGCCTCACATCCTCACAGGAAAGAATTTCTTCCTAATACCTAATCTAAATTTCCCCTTGTTCAGTTTAAAACCATCACTCCTTGTCCTATTTTTCATGTTCAGTCTGGTGTCCAGCCATGAAACATGCCCAGGCTGGATGCCCACACAGAGCAGCTCAGCTGTGCTCAAATGCTCTGGGGTAGAAATCCAAGAGACGACTGCCTCTAGAGCAATCCCACCCTCACACAAACACCAACTTCCTCCTCATCCCCAAGGAGCAGGAAAAGAAGTGAGGAGAGGACTAAAGAGGATCTGCTCAGCCCATCTTCCACACTTTCTTTCAGCAATGGTCTGAAATATGCTCTACTGAAATGGCTTGTGAACTCGGGTCTGGCCTGACACATCAGGAGACTGGAAAGACTTCCTCTTTAGGATCTCCTGGATTTATTTTCCAAGAGATACAGAACTGATACAAGTACAGGAACCACCAAATCAATATCCAAGGAGAACCAGATCAGACCAACCCAGGATGGATAGGAGTGTCAGCTGCCCCCTCACCCTGCTGTTCTTTGGAGCTGAAGCCAACAGCACTCAGGGCTCCTGGGGACAAGGAGGACACTGGCCAGCCCTGGAGCACAACCCCAGCACAGCTGGAAAGTGGTGAGTGACCCCCTGCCCTCAGCAGTGGAGACACAACCACCCTTCAATGGTACCTTGTTCTGAGGGTGTCCAGGCACACTGGCAGGTACTTGTCAAACAGAATGGTCAGGTTGGCTCTCTCAGACTGCACCTCGCGCCGGTCAATCCAGCTGCTCACCGGGGGATTCCAGCCCAGATCCGAGGGATTGATGTACAGGATCCCTTTAGGGCCAGGAGAAGAGAGAACAGTAAGGGCACAGCAGAGACTCTCCCTTTTTCCACCAGCAATTTTCAGCTACTCTCACACAACTGAAACCCTGTCAAATACACCTGGAGCCCTATTACCTGCCCCACTGCAGAGCAGAAGCAATAACAGTGAAGAGATGTAAGTCAAGAAAACAGGACACTTCTCGTGACCCTGTCCCAAATCCAGAACATGGTATTGTGGGGTGTTAAAACACATGATCTCCACGATGGTTATGGCAAAGATGCTTTATTGCAAAAATTCAGGGTTCTTAAACTGTTAGTTTGTTATGAGTTTCTATACTTGTGAGGCACAACAAATGTGCTTAACCAACACCACAGACCAGGACAGGAACATCAGGTGTAACCAACCACAGCCCCACAGTGTGAGCACTGATTGGTTCCAATAATTGTTTTACAACTATGTAACTTGTTTTTCACCTCTAGTTTACCTGAGTTATTCCCAGAATGCTTTTCTAGTTAGCCAAAGTAACAGAAGTGAGCAAGGATTTTACAAGGATAGCAAGGCTCTCCCTTTGCAAGGTCTTTCTACTCCTCAACAGTGTTGCCTGAGCCATGTTATTGCTCTGGGCCCCAGACACCAGGGGACACCTTCCTTCCCTGTTCCCATGTGCTGCTCCAAAAGATCAGCTATTTGGGATCCAGACTGGCTCTGTCCTCATCAGGCCCACACAGCCATGATCCCACATCAGCAGTAGGAACACCCCAACTACACCTCCAAGGTGATGACAGACCCCACGTGGGCCTGGGCTCAGGATCCTCAATGTGCTTCAGGAACACACCCTGCACACCCAGGGCAGCTGTGCTACCAGGCTGGGAGCTTTCAAAGGCACCAAGCTGGCCAACAAAAGACTGATTAACATCACCAATGCCACTTGCTGCCAGGTGAGCTCAGGCAGGACTCACCCGCCCGGGACACGGTGGCTGGGGTGGCAGTGCGCAGGTGGCTGATCTCAAAGAGCAGCCTCATCGTGGGGTTCAGAGGGATCCTCTCATTGCTGGCCAGGGTCAGCACCTGTGTGTGCACAGACAGACAGCCTAAAGCTCTCCCAGAACAGGAATAAAGAGCATTCAGCACTGGCACTGCTGGGCTTGGCTGCTCAGCCCAGCTCCTCGAGGCACAGCAGCTCTGGGGCAAAGGGCTGAGAACCAGTGTGGACAGCAGGATGAGGGGATTCTGCCCCTGTGCTCAGGTGAGACCCCACCTGCAGAGCTGCCCCAGCACAGGAAGGACCTGGAGCTGCTGGAGAGTCCAGAGGAGGTACCAGGATGATCCGAGGGATGGAGCAGCTCTGTTAGTTCTCAGACAGGCTGAGAGAATTGGGGTTCTTCAACCTAAAGAAGGACCTGGGGTGACCTTACTGTGGCCTTTTGGTACCTGAAAGGGCTCCAGGAGAGCTGGAGAGAGACTTCAGAAAAGGACCTGGAGTGACAGGACAAGGGGCAATGGCTTCCCACTGCCAGAGGGCAGGTTAGATGGGATATTGGAAAGGAATCCTTCCCTGTGAGGGTGGTGAGCCCTGGCACAGGGTGCCCAGAGAAGCTGTGGCTGTCCCTGGATCCCTGGCAGTGTCCAAGGCCAGCTTGGACAGGGCTTGGAGCAGCCTGGGACAGTGGAAGGTGTCCCTGCCCATGGCAGGGGTGGAATGGGATGAGCTTTGAGATCCCTCCCAACTCAAATCATTCTGCGATGCCATGACATGATTTCTAACTGGCACTAGAGTGATTCTTCTCTCTTCCACATCCCAGAATCCAAAGCACTCCCTTGGTGTGAGGAAAGGTACAGAATTATGTCCCTACCCTATTTCTAAAGGGCCTGAAGTTATGATCAGGACATTAGTGATTACTCATGAGCACGACTCTCCAGAAAAGAGAAATTCCAATGAAAACAAGCTCTGAGCTATTTCCCTCATGCACCATTGCCTTTATGCAATATTGTTTGGCTTGTCTGAAGAAACACAATTGCATTATTCCAGGAGGTGTTATTTCAGCATCTGCATTTCTCCCAGGCTGACTCACACCCGACAAGGAACACCTGTTTCTTTACCTTATACCCATTACCTTATTATCATCCATCACAGTGTTAAGAGATTCAATCCACATCGGATCAATATCTCCATCTAGTACCATCCACTTGGGACCATCATGGGAGATGTTGGCCAGCTCTCTCATGATTGATGAAAACAGTCCTGGGAGGGTGACATGAATATGTTGATGAACCTTGAAGTTGTCACCTGCTCTAACATTTTTCTAGCACCCTTCTAAAAATTATGCTTTCCTCATAAATGTTCACAACTCTTTGCATCTGGACATAAATAATACTATATAATGATATCTGCTTTGAAGAAAAAAAACATTATCAGTTTTTATCACTGAGAATGACTGTGGACTTACATGAGCTTCATTCCTACTGAAGATCATAAGAAAAATAAAGAGCAGATACTCAGAGAAAAAAAAATACACAAATTACACAATGCAGAGAAAACAATCTGAATATGCCTTGGGAACTCTCCTAATTTCCTTTTTTTCTGTGGCTTGAAGTATATCAGGGAAATCAAGATGCTTTAAACGCTGGGTCACAGCTTTAGTGAGACTGAGGGGAGAACAAGCCCAGACTGACATTGAGTGACAGAACAAAATGTCAGTAAAATCAAGGAGACAGAGAGGATACAGAGTCTCAAGGGGAGTAAATAATGAATGCTAAGAAGAGCGAGAAGCTGGGAACAGAGCATAAGTACTGCAGGGCAAATGAGAGCTCCACAAAACCATCACTCTCCTCCACATGAGGAAATACCTAGGGAAAGGCTGGTCTGCATGAAGGAACATCAGGCACACATTAAAAACAGCCTCTCTTCTGGTCAACTGTGACAGGCATGTCTTTTTTTTCTCCAGGACAAGCTATTCCCTTGTGATCCAGGTCAGGAATGGCCAGTGGCATTGTATGACCGAAACAAAGCTTGAGCTCAACAAACCCGCTGACACAGGTACGAGATGGGATCAGAAATAACACTTCTCTGCCTCTGCCTGCACACATCTTGGCAATCACTCCAGCACCATCAGTGTCAGCAGCAGCCCCTGCCTGAGAGCATCAGTGCTTCCCTCACACACACCATGACAGCAGCTGGAGGGAAGTGCTCCTCTCCCAGCCTTGGGCAGCCAAACCACAGGGCGGTCTTGGGATTTGAAAGACGAGTTTGGTTCTCCAAATAACACTTTTAGGATTCCCTTGTGGAACCTTTTCCCACCTAACATGTACAAATTTTCCAACTGGTGGCTGGGAAATGAGTGACAGGATGAACTTGGGAAGAGCAAAAGGAGGAGCTGATCCTTAAGGGAACACATCCTCTCTTGTCAGGCTGTGGTGAAAATGGCCTGGCTCGTCTGACACCAAGAAACAACCTTTTCAGGAATGGTTAATGCAGAAATATCTGCCTTGAGCCCTCAGGGAAAAGTCCTGTAAGTTCTCTTGAAACATTAGAGGATTGAGAACACTGGACAGTCACCTGCCAGTGTCCCTCCTGCTGTCCAGTGCCACCCACAGTCCCTGATCTGCAGTTCTCTCTGCAGGGTTCTGGCTGTATCCCACACTTCCCTCTGTCATTTTGATTTAGGGTCCCCAATTACAACTAAAAAGAAATTAACCCTGGCACTGGAGCAAAGCAGGGGGCAGGAGGGGTCATGGCAGGGCCAGGGGAGGTGGTGGCAGCTCATCTCCTGGAGACCTCTGGCTGAGCATGATTTATGGAGCTGTCCTCCCCCACCTCCCCCACGGCTCCCAAAACAGCACTCGGAAATCAAAGCTGCCTTTCTGGATTAGTCACAACCCAACGTTCTCACTCCACATCTCTGTAATCTTTCAGCAGGTTTTAAATGCTCATCTTATCCTCCTCAGGAGCAATCAGGATCAACAGCCCGGCAAACACTGTGTGCTAGAGATCAGGCACTGATATTTAGTGGAAAAACACCTCTCAGAGGCTACTGTGAGTGTCCAGCTAAGGAAACCTGGCAGTGGCACATTCTGGGGGACCACAGTGCACATCACAGAGCAGGAGGGAGCTCTATTCCATCACCAGCCCAGCCCCAAAAAAGTGGGAGGTGTTGGTGTTAATGGGCATAATTATCCTCACGGCAAAAGGATAAATTCCCATTTGAAGACCAAAAAGCTGTGACATCCTGCATGTCCTTCCAACAGCAAACCCTCACATGGCTGGCAGCAGCACCTGGGCTGTGAGATCTGCACATAAAGAACCATCATACTGCTGTCCCTCTGGAGCTTCATTAAAAATACCATTTTTATCTCCAAATTCAGGCATGAAAAGATATTTACCATCTTTCCATTCTCTTGTTGCTGGGTTAATGATGCCAAAAAGCTCGTCGTTGGTGACTGCTTTGGGGTTGAGGTCTGTCCAGACAGGGCGGCACTTCATTCTCTGGTAGGTCCTGTGCAGGGACCTCAGCACCTGGGACTTGCCTGTGCCTGCAGAACCCACCACGAACACTGAGTGCCGGACACCCAGCAGCTCCTCCAGCTGCACCACCTGGGGAAACAGCCCAGAGCTCAGACAAAGATGCCAAACTGAAGCTCAAATCTGCAAAACCTGGTCTAGTGGAAGGAGTCCCTGCCCATGGCAGGGGGCTGGAATGAGATGCTCTTTAAGGTCTCTTCCCACCCAAACCATTCTGTGATTCTGTGAATCCTCCTCTTTAGAAAGTTGTGACCCAGAGACACGGAGGGATTTGACCCATAGTTGGGTCTGACCACTCTAACTGTGATGGGTGAAATCCTGAGCAGGCAGACAAACCTCCTCCAGCAGTGTTCACATCTGACAGCCACCAGCCAAGGAGGCTGTGCTGTCCAGGGGCCACATGTGCATGAGCCTACAAGAGTCAGTCTCTTTGTAAATCCAGGCAAGAGGCAGCGCTGGCTTTAGAAGCAGCAGCAGCTGCATCAGACCCAGCAGAGCTGGGTGTTCTGGTCTGTCTGCAAGGGGAATACTGAGGCTGCCCCATCCCTGACAGTGTCCAAGGCAAGGTGGACAGGGCTTAGGAGCAACCTGGTCTAATGGAAGGTGGCCCCACCCATGGCAGGGGGTGGAAGCAGATGGGCTTTAAGCTTCCAACACACACCATTCTATGAATCTGTGATTGTGCAGAGCCCTCTTTGAAGAAGCAAAGACGGTTGAGAAAACCCAACTGAGCTGATGATGGTGTACGTAGGGAAGAGCATCCCTTGCTCTTACTTTGAGTACAAAGTTGTCCTCAGGCTGCAGCCGGAGCTCCAGCACAGCCTCCTTCACCAGCGCCTCAAAATCCAGGTCACGCTTCCGAGGCACATCCAGCGCAGGGAACAGGTCCCCAATCAGCCCCAGGAACACTGGCACATCATCTGTCACGATCTTGGGGATGTTAAAGTCACGGAGGGAGCGCATCAGGACCTGCTCTTCGGGTCGGTCTGGGTCTGCACGTTTGAGGGAGCCAGCGACCACCAGCACTGACTTGATGGCCCGCAGACCCCAGTCGTAGTGATCCTACATGGAGGGGCAGGAAGAAATAAAATCAGGGGTGAGTTGATGCCTAGACAGTATCAGCAGGCAGGGATTAGAACCAGGAATCACAGTTGCCAGACCAGTCAGCAGTGGAAAGGCATCTGAATCCATTATCTGTGTCATGGCCAGAGACTTCCACCAGCCTGAGCTACCTGCTCTCCATCCCAGCAGGGACAGAATCAAAGAGTTGAATAATGCAGCTGTTCATGCCATCACATGGCCTCAGAGCTGGCACTGTCAGCAGTAGGACTTGCACTCTGGAGACATGAGCAATTTCTTCCCCTAGACCCTAAAGCAGTTTGCTTGGCCTTTGTGCAGGTAAAGCAAGGCCAGCCAGAGCCCTGGATCTTCAGGAGCTCCTGAGGTGAAAGGCTTGTTAGTCCATTCTGAGACCTCAGATACCCAAATTTCTTGATCCTGCCCATCACCAGGTTACCAGACACATTTGGTCCTAGGGACAGTCCACCAAGCAGGGGCAGGGAGGACACTGCTGAAAAGCAATCCTAAAGAGACACAGGAGGAACTCTCAAGCCAACATGCAACTCCTATTTCTGCTCCATTAAGAGCCTGCAGAGCACAGCCCAACAGCTTGACTGCTTCATGTGAGAGACCACAGCTCCCCCAGGCCTCCAGGTGCACTGCTCAGAGTTTCTGTGGCAAGGCAGAAACCCAGCCAAGCTCATGCTGGCACAGCTGAGATCAGGTTTTCCATCTGGAGTCCTCATTCAATTCACCACTGGCCCCAGCTTTGATCCATGCAGATGATGACAAGTTAAGATCTGATTAACCAGAGTTTTGCACTGAAAGTGACCCTACATGGTCAACACTTGACATGAAAGAGAAGTATTTAGTCGGACTAAGAGAGGGACAGTCCTCATTAACTCCTTACAGGCAGGAGAATCAATGGGAGCAAAGAGACTGGAAAGCAAAGGGTCACTGAATACTACCCCAGCCCTGGTGGCATTTGAACCCTTTGAAAAATCGCTCTCACTAATGGAGCTGGCCAAGTGCCTTTGTCCCTGCAGATCCCCCAGGAAAGCAGTTTGAAAATGTCATTGCTCTGATGATCCCAAGCCTTCCCTTCTCCCAGCAGCTGCCACAAAGGCAGTCAGTAAAAAAAAGCTGTGAAGCTTCAGCCATGGAGGTGTGTGGCAGAGTGTCACATTCCTGACTTGGGGGATCCAGAGCACAGCAGAGGGCTCACCTGCTTGGACAGGAGCTCCTTGCAGAGCTGGTAGAGCGTGATGAACTTCCTGGCTAAGGCCCGGGCCTGGAGGAACCCCTCAGCCACCAACATAATCTCACAGATCAGCTCAAAGTCTGGCACCACCATCGCACAGGGCCTAGGGAGACAGGCAGGAAAGGACTGCAGAGCAAGTATTGACTACAGAGCTCAAGGGCAGTGCATTTGTAGCTTATCTTCCAGGTCTTCTCCAGTGAGCTACTGGGGACTTTCCCAGTCTGCCCACACTGCCTTTACCCATGGCTCAGGACAGAGCTCCTTTGCCCTCCCTGTGCATTCCCTGATCCAGGCTCAGTGCACAAGGCTCTGTGAATCCCCAGTGTGAGTGAATATCCCAAGAAAATGAAGCCAAACCTGGATGTTACAAAAGACAATTTCTGCCATTCTTATAACACAGGTCACAAAGCCTGACCTCGACTCACCTGAAGAGAGCTTTTAAATTCTCAGGTAGCTCAGTTCGCCCTGCATAACCAGGGTTCATGGTGATGAAAATCCCAACTGAGGGGACTAAGTTAATGTCCTCTCCAAGAAAATTGAAGGATTTCTTCTTCTCCCGGATTGCATCCTGCACACTCTTCACCTAGGAACCAAGGCAGTGCTCAGTGCTGGTGTTCAGGTATGAAAACCCCAGAGAGAGGTGCTGCCTTCTCTACACTTGGCCCATGATGACTGGGGCTTACCACTGCTCTGGTTTGGGTTTTTACTGACCATATAAAGCTTTAAACACTGTTTGGGGTAAATCTGTATGTCTCCCATCACAATCCAAGTCGGACAAAGCAGAAATGAGCTGAAGAGACTAGGCAGTCAAACTGAAAGGAGTTGCAAGAATTTGCTTCATAAGACACTGATGGATGTGGGTGAAGGGAGAAGGAAAGGCCTCCAAAGCTGCCTGTGTCTCACCTTGTCTTACATCACCTGTGGGTCTCACAGAAAAACCTCACCAAAGGCTAAACCAGCTCTTCAACTTCCCAGCCTCACAGGAGGCCAGAGCTGGAGAGGAGAGGCAGGGCTGTGCAGGAACCACGGCAAACCAACAGCCACAGCAGTCCCAAGAGTCTGCCCTGATTCCCCTGATCCCCCTTCACCCCTCCTCACACACTGCCCTTCATGACAGCCCAAACCTCCTGTGCCAGGTCTTTTCCCTGAGCAGGCCCAGAAAAGGAGCATTGCCCATAAAACTTGGCCTCAGCTCAATTGCAAACAGATCACTTGATGTTGCTTTTAAAGATTTGGGGACATCAGATGCTTACTTTAAACTGAAACCCTCAAGGCAGAAGCTGGAAGATTTCCCCTGATACCTTCAATCATTGGTATTGGCTGGTCTTTCCTATTTGCCTGATTGCAGCTTTGTTCTTCTCATCCCCCACTTTCCAAAGGGAGCAAATTCACTACAGCCAGATCACCTCATTCCCACTCTTCCATTCCAATGGAGTGAGTCCCTTACAGACAGATCACCTCATTCCCAACCTTCCCAAGGCAGCAGTTCCTCTCAGCCAGCTCACCTCCTTGATAGCACCACTTCAGCGAGTGAGGAACCTCTCTCTGTTCACTGCCCTAAACTTACTCCTATTTGCCATCTTGAAGCAAAGCAATTAATCGAGTTTCTCTGTGTAAGGACCCACATCGACACGAGCTGCATGACTAAGGCAGCCAATTAACCATCGCCATGGTTACCCTCTAATAGCAGCCAGGAGAGGCGATGATGGAGAGACAGCCCTGCTCAGACACTGCTCCAGCCAGGAGCCAGGGAATCATTAGCAGTTGAGTCATATCTGGGCTTCTTTTGTTCAGCTTCCCTTTTTGTTTTAAGATCCTCAAAGACGTTTTTCAATGGCAACTTTAAACTAGAACCTGATGGAAGGGAAATGGAGAGGGAACAACACACAGACTCCTGTACCTGCCTGGGACTTCTTTGGGACATCAGCTGAGGTACAATGATGAGAGAAAGAGATGAGAGTGAGGAGTTCGTGGAGAGGCTCAGAACAATTCCTTTGACCAAAACATTTACAGAAGCGTAGAAACTTCTGGGCTCTAGATCTTTATTTCTACAATGCCAAGCCCCAGCATGAGTCTAGGAAGAATTCAGTGCCTCAGTCAAGCTTTGGGATCCCAAAACCTGCACTCACAGCTGGCATTTGGGACCAGAAGAACTTCGATATTTTGGCAGTTTTTTTACCTTGTTGGAATCAAACAAAAGAAATAAATCCACATCTAATTTAGGGGTAGTTACAAAATGACAAAGATCAGTACTAGCTGGATTTTGGTTGAAGCTGCCATGCAAAGTGGCTGTTCAGCTCCTCCTGAGGGTGGCCAGGTTCAGGATGGAGGTGTTGAAGGGTTTCCTTGGCCATTGATGCTGGGGAACCAGAGGATGGCCCCAATTTGCAGAACGGCAGCATAACCCCCTAATTTCTGTACAATTAATTGGTCCAAAAACCTGGTGTTGTGAATTTCCATATTTCAAGCTCTTTTTGGTCACAGGCACAAGACTTCAGTGGAGCTCACCACTGATCCTGCACTTTACTCAGAATGATTTAATTCTGAAATTAGGAATGTGACAAATTCCCACTTAAAGTATAAGGGAATGTTGTTCTTCCATCCCCAGCTCCACAGCTCTACTTGGTGTCAGTTTGGCATCTCAGAGACAGCCAGAAGTATGGGGTCATGGGGACTTCAAGCAGTGTAGCCAGGTCAGCCCTGTTTCCCAGCTGTATTCCCTATGGAATGACCCTCATTGCCCAATCCATAGGGAATAAGTTGATGAAGCAAAGACTTCAAAAATGGGCAGAGCAAGGGGTGCTGGGTTGGTTATGGTGGGATTTGGGGTGTAGGGAATAAGAGACAGGGTAAAGTTATAGCAGGGAAGGAGGGAAGCAAGGAGGGAAGGGAGGAAGGCAGGAAGGCAGGCTGCACAGCCTTGGGAACCAGTAAGTATTAATGGCTCTTGTATTCCCATTTGTTGAACACGACCCGCAACCTGTGCCTGACTGGAGGCCATAAGTAAGCCCCAAAAGTCCTGTGACCCACAGATCTGCCCCACATCCCACCCTGCCCTCCATGGAAGTGATTTCCCAGCAGTCAGGGCAGCTCTGCTCCCTGCAATGACACACTGAGTTATCATTAATGCCCGAGAGTCTTGCTCAGGAGGAGCAGGTACAGAGCTGTACCTGTGGGTGCTGAGCTGGGAAAAGGAGCTGTAAAGAATTGCCTCTACACAAATGCTCTAACTGGGGGAAGAAAAAAATTACAAAAAGAGTTTGCAGGACGTCACTGCTGCATTTTGTCCTTGCTGTGATGCTCATGAGATTTATCTTGGTATATAGACCCTCACCTGCCCACACATGAACTGACACTGCAACATGCACTTTCCATATTTACCCTGGCTGTGAATGCTGCAGCATGGCTCTGCCTTGTTTGTATTTATCCACAAGCTTTTCTCCACTTACCTGTACAGCAACCACAGAAAGGACCTCGACTGAGATCCTGTTAAATTCATCAAAACAGCCCCAGGCTCCTGTCTGGGAAAGGCCTTTGTAAATATTCCCACAAGACTGAAAAGAAAAAAATAAAATAAAATTACAAGAGTGAAATCAAAAATGGAATCAACTCCAGCAAAAAATGGATTTGATTTCCCAGCCTGTTTATTTATAGCAATTTGCAGTCTATTGTGGGTATTTAGAAAAGTGCACGGGAGCAGCAGGCACAACTCAATTATAATATTTATAGCTCTGCACAGTTTGCCTCTTGATTTGCTAATTGCACTCTCTTGACATCTCTGCACTCTGGTTCCATTTAAAGGTCACCTGGGCTGAGTTACTGATGGCCCTGCTTCCATGAGAGACCTCAGCTGGATAAAATATGATCCAAGGCCACCAAACCCAGTGCCCTGTGGAGATCCAGCCTTGGCCTTACCCCAGGAGGATCCTGAGAAACCAGGAGAGGTTCCTCCCCATGCCAGGCCAGGCAGCCTCTGGGTGTGCCAAGAGGGAACAGATCAGCCCAGCCTGGGTCTTGACTGAACAGGCCAGAATTTGTGAAGTATTTCCTATGGAATCTAACTCCAGGAGGGAAGAGAAAGGTGGAACAGGGCAGGGAGCACAGTTTGGGTCTCTTCTTTCTGAAGAACCTCGTGCAAGTCTTAGAGAAGAAGAGGCAGGAGGAGAAAAAGCTGTTCATCTGGAAGGGATGCAGCAGGGATGTGAGGAGAGGGGATGGATCAGAGGAAGCCCAGCTGGATAACTCCCATCCTGCAGCTCCACCGAGCCCTGAGCACCCCAGAATGGGCCCTGAGCAGTACCTTGTGGTCCATCTGCTCAGAGCAGTTGAACACGTACACCATGATGCCCAGGGCACGGCCCAGATCCTTGGTGGTCTCCGTCTTGCCGGTGCCAGCAGGGCCTGCAGGAGCTCCACTCATGGTGAGGTGCAGAGACTGGGTCAGGGTGATGTAACACCTGCTCAGGGGAGGGAAAAGGGACACAGACTGAGGCTGGGACTCTCCAGCTCTGCGGGGGTGTGGACACCTCATGCCCAGGCAGGCACCCACCATGGGCATCACCACCTGGGAGCTGCATCCCAGCCTGGGATCTGAGGCACAGACACCCCAGAGAGCAACACTGTAAAATCCCAAACCGAGTGAGAGTTGGAGCTTTGCCACCGGATTAACAGGGGAAAACAATCCCAAATAAATCCTGTTTGCCTGGCAGCTCTGTGTCCAGCTGCCTGGCACAGCCCAGCTGTGAGGGAGCTCCCCAGGTCTCACCTGTCGGTCAGGGGGGTGATCACCAGCCGAGGGGTGTTGCCCAGGTATTCGTAGGAGTAGAGGAACTGAGCGTCACAGATGTTGGCAAAGCAGTGCCGCTCCTCATCTGACCAGCGGTGCCGCAGCTGGGACAGCCACAGGAACGCCTGGGCATTGTCCACCTGCAATGTGCCACCAGCACCGTCACAGGAGGGCAGGGGCTGCCAGGGACACGCAGCTCGGGGACCTGAGGGGGACTGTGGGACAGTTGTCACCAGCTATGGACTGGTCACTGCAAGGGCAGGGGTGGAGGAGTGGCACCTCCCCATCTCCCAGAGGTTGAGACCAAATGAGCCAGAAAGCTGTGCTCAGCCTGGCTGCACCCCAGAAACACAGGAGAGGGTAAAGCCACAACCCAGCACACCCAGGGCACCTTCCCAACCGCCTGCAGGGCAGGATGTGACACAGCATCAAGGACAGAGTGATTAGAGGGAGCCCCTCAGCTCTGGAGCCAGGCTGGGAGAGCTGGGAATGTTCACCTGGAGAGAGAAGGCTGCAGGGAGACCTCGGAGCCCCTGCCAGGGCCTGAAGGGGCTCCAGGAGAGCTGGAGAGGGACTGGGGACAAGGGATGGAGGGACAGGACACAGGGAATGGCTTCCCACTGCCAGAGGGCAGGGTTAGATGGGATACTGGGAAGGAATTCCTGGCTGTGAGGGTGGGGAGGCCCTGGCACAGGGTGCCCAGAGAAGCTGTGGCTGCCCCTGGATCCCTGGAAGTGTCCAAGGCCAGGTTGGACTGGGACTTGGAGCAGCCTGGGATAGTGGAAGGTGTCCCTGACCATGGCAGGTGGGTTGGAATGAGAAGAGCTTTGAGGTCCTTTCCAACCCAAACCATTCTGTGAGTATATGATGACAGGGCAGTGGTGTGGGAGAGGTGTGAGACAGAAAAGAGAGTCCCAAGGGATTCCCTGTGGCCCCAGCCAGAGCAAGAAAGCTACAGAAGGAAAAGCCCAAATGCTTTTCCTTATGGCCATGTGTGCCCTGCTGAGCCAGGCATTGATCCCAGTTCCTGTGCCTGGTCTGTCACCCTGTAATCTCCCATCAATTCCCATCAATGGCCCACACTGAGCTGTGAACACCAACCTTCTGTGCAATCATCTTTGCCACCACGTCCCGAGCATGCACATCGATGGTGCAGATGGTCATGATCTTCTGCCTGTCGCCCTTGGAGAGCTGCCCGAGCAGCATCGTCACCAGGGTGTTCAGCTGGGCCACTTGCTTCTTGTGGTACTCCCTCATGGCCTTCTCATAGCCTTCCTTCATCCTGGAGAAGGCCATCCCCACCTCAGCTGTCCACCAGATCTGGGTGCAGCAGAGAGCCACCTGGGGAAACAGACTGGCTCAGTAGCAGGGAAACACCGGGGCTTCCTTACATTTGAGAGTGTCTGATCCACAGGGAGATCAAAGATGAAGCATCCCTGACATTAATTTAAGTATTCTGTACGTCCAGTACAAAATACAGTGTCACAGCAGGCAGGAGAGCAGGGATCTGCTCGGTGATATCCACTACAATCCCATCCCAGACACATTTAGCAGCTGCTCACCAGTAAATGAGCCCCTGAGGCTCCTCCAGGTCCTGACCACACAGGAGGCCGAGCTGGAGACCATGAGGCTGCCAGAGGGACATCCAAGGGGCTCCTTCTTCTATCCTCACCAGTTTGTTCTCTCACCTCTCTGGCTGTAGGGGCTTCCTGTGACCCCTGCATGCCCAAGTCCCCAGGATGCATCCTGCCTGGAGCTCCAGTCAGAGCACAGAGCTCAGCCTGAATCCATCAGGAGATTGCCAGAAGAAAGGAGAACTCTCCCTTCCTCCCTCCTGGACAGCACAGCCAGAAACATCCCCGTGCACAGCCAGTCCCCACTGGAAGCAGGGAAGGGCAGGAGGGCAAGGGAAGCCCAGGTGGCCCTGGGAGCAGGGACAGTACCTGGGCAGGGTGGTCAAAGAGCCACTGGTCCCTTGGCTTGTCCTCATATGCTGCCACAGCTGCTGTCAGCCCATCCCTCACCGTGGCCCTCATGGTGTCCAGCAGGTGATTGAGCCACACCTCCACCTGCAGAAGAGATTCAACCCCAGGAACACTCCTGCTCCTCATCAGCAAGGAGGGATGGCAGGGAGTGGGAAAAGCAGCTCAGCTTTCCAGTCAAACCAGCCTCAAGCCTCCTCCAAACTGGGGGACTCAGCCATTTCTGGCCCTGCAGGATCAACATCTCTCTCCAGACAGCAAGGCAGGTTTTTGTGGAACTCCAGCTATAGGAGGAACCAAACTGAACTCCACTGAGGAGCAATTTAGTTCAGAGTGTTCCAGCTCCAGGCCATGACAGAGTCACCTGTGGGACCTGAGCACAATCTGCCAGCAGCAAGAGAATGCTGGGAACACAATTCCTGCTGAATTTAGTATTTCACAGGCGAAGTCCTCACTGAGAGGAGAGTTTAAATGCCAAACACCATCACCAGGGAGCTCAGAGCTGGTATTAGATACTTTAGCTTCCTATAATAGCCCATGGAGAAAAGTGCAGCTACAGGGACAGAAAAGCTGAGCAGTAATTTGATTCTTAAATTTTGTACTTCAGCTCATCTTATGAAGGAATGAAGATTTGGAAAACAGGGGAAAAAAGCCTTCTCTTTCCAAGGGTACCTGTGTAAAGGTACTACTGAATAACTTCATCTATTTTTAATCTGCATCTACTTCCCCACTGGGAGGGTAAGAATAACCTTTAAAATGTCTTTCAATAATTAAAATTTAAAAACCTAGTAAGGAAAAGGCCACAGCCCTTCCTCACACCATGGGCTGTCAGGACCCATCCAGAGGAGGACTAGAGCTGTGGTGTAAGCAAGGATTAAGTTCCACACAACCTCTTCAAGCTTTTCTCATTCAGGCAGTGCAGTGAAGCTCTACAAGATCTTGGCCAGGGAGAGCAGGTTCAGGGGGCAGTTTGGATAGACAAGGTCTTCCCTCTCACCTGCCCGCTGCAGTCACAGGGTTCACTGAACTGGACATATTCCTCCTCTCTACTGTACATTCCCAGCCCAACCTTGGTTGTCTTTTGCTCAGAGTCCACCTGAAATTTCAGCTTGGCCAAGTTGTCAAAGAGTTTGGGAAGGTGACGCTGCACCTGCAAAAGGGATTGTAGAAATAAAGTGATGGAGACAGAGCAGGCAGAACAGAGATCAGCAGAGGTGTGACAGGAACAATCCTGCTCACAAAGCATGACTTGGACATCTTGGCAGCACCACATCTTCTCCCTCACAGCCAGGATGCTGCCAACACAAGCCTCTTGCTGTCCTTCTCAGTATTTCCACCTACTTGTACCTCATTTAGAACACAGACAGGCATAATAAATCCTGAAATCCCACACACAGGGCAAAAGCACAGAAACCATCCAAGCACTGCATGGCCCCCTAGCCCAATTTCCCTGCATGTAGTACTGAGAGGTTTCCAGTCACTGCTCCACCTGGTCCTGCTCTCAGCACTGGGGAGTTTCCCTCGCTAGGAACCTTTCTGTTTTTTACCTTCCAGAAGTCAATTTTGTGCCAAAGAAAATCCTGAATTTTCCTCCATGGGGAAGCCAGATTTTTATTTCTGCCTGAGACCCAGGATAAACAGCTCAACAACCTGAACAAAACCCCCATCTTGACCAAAAATACTTTTCCAGAAGGAGCAGAATGACAACTGAGACAGGGAAATGGCCAAACTCCGTGGTCAGGATGGGAAAAGAGAACAGCCTGGAATGCCTGGTGCTCTCCTGCTTTCAGGGAAAGCTGGGAGCACTGGGAAATGAGAGGCTGGAAAGCAGTGCCACAGAAAGGGACCTGGGGGTCCTTGTCGATGGCAAGTTGGGTATGAGCCAGCAGTGCCCTGGCAGCCCAAATGGCCATTGTGTCCTGGGGGGAATGGGGTCCATCACTGCTGGCCAGGGGAGGGAAAGGATCGTCCTGCTCAGCTCTGGGCTGGAGCAGCCTCACCTCCACTGCTGGGGGCACTTTGGGCACCACAATTTAAAAAGACAATAAACCATTAGAGTGTCCAGAGGAGGGACATGAAGATGGTGAAGGCCCTGAGGAGCCCTGTGGAGTGGCTGAGAGCACTTTGTTCAGAGGAGCAGAGCAGACTGAGCTCAGACCTCCCTGGGACTGCAGCTCCTCCCAAGGACAGCTCTGATCTCTGCTCTGGGACAGGGACAGGACAGGGAATGGCTGGAGCTGTGCCAGGGCAGGTCAGGCTGGAGATCAGGAAAGGTTCTTCCCCCAGAGGGTGCTGGCACTGCCCAGGCTCCCCAGGCAATGGGCACAGCCTGAGGCTGCCAGAGCTCCAGCAGTGTTTGGACAGCACTGCCAGGGATGCCCAGGGTGGGGCTGTTGGGGTGTCTGTGCAGGGCCAGGAGCTGCACTGAGTGATCCTGTGGATTCTTTCCACTCAGGACATCCTACAATCCTATGGACTTTCTGTGCAGTTCTGACTCCCTGTCCCACAGGGGATTCCAACCCCTCCTCACAAGCTGTCCCACAGGTGGCCACAGCTCATCACTTTCTTACCTGTGTTCAAGCAGAGCCAAATCCCAGGAGGTGCCAAGTGGACCAAGAAGCAATGGACACTCAGCTTCTCCACCAGATAAGCACATCTCCTTTCAAGTCTTACATAAACCATGCAATCCTATTCTTACACCTGTAAGTGGACATGCTCAGCAATCCCCACTGTCCACTCCCAGCCCCTGGGCACTCTGCAGGGCCTTGGCTGTGCTCCAGCACTCGATACAATTCTGCCACCAGAGCCCAGAATGCACCTGAGTCTGCTCCAGTTCGATATCCAGTTCAAGTGGATAATATCATTGTCTATTTAATCCTCCTTTAGGAATTATCAGGCTTTGAAACTACAGTGGAAAGGCTGAGAGCGTATCCATGTGTGATCCTGCCTGACATTTACTTTGATTTTACTGCAAATAGTTTTGAATAACAGAAAGCACCAGGAATTTCTCCTTACTCCATGGAGCATTTCAACACAGCAGCTTTTCTCTGCTTCCTGTGCTTTCTTTCCCTCTCTCCATTTTAAGCATCAATCAGCTGTGTATTTACGACACTCTGTGGGCTGAAATCACCCAGCAGCAGCAAATAGATCCAAGCAGAGCTAAAGGTTAGTGGCAACAAGAGCATTTCCAAGCCTGCCCCATCCACGTGCTCACATGAATGCTGAAAATGAGGAAAAGCTTAAGGAAGGTGAGATTGCTCACTGCTAAAAGGTGGAATAAGGAATTGATTCCTCACCCAACAGTCTCCATTTGCTGTGAATGAGTTGATTTGGTTTACATACCAACCTGAGGATAAGGGATGCCTCCCAAGCCAGGCTGGTCAGGGCATGGCATTGCCAGGGAAGGTGGCTGAGGTTTCCTGCCAGCAGCTCCAGCAGCACAAGGATCCACCCACACCACTGCCATGATCCACAGGGAAAAGGACTGAATCCTCTGAACTCACAGGGGATAGAGGGGTCTGACCCCTAGGAATGGGGGGAAGGGCACTGGGAAGCCATTTCTTACACCAGGAAGGTTCCTGCTAGCTCCTCCCCGGGATGATCCAGCAATCCTCCAAGCCAGCAGGAGGAATGGTGACTTTGGGAAGATTCCCCAGCATTCAGACACCATCCCAGAAGCTCAGTGCAGGGCCAGAGACCCCAGCCTGGGCCACAGCCACTGTCTGACCAGCAGCTGCTCACCTCTTGCAGGCTGTGCTCTTCCCTGCCCTACAGTCAGCACATCCCAAAGGCTTTGCACAGGGGAAGGAAGAAGAACTTACTGGCAAATGCTTCTTCTGCCTGAAAAAAGGAACCTCTAAAGCCACCAGTGGCTAACATTTCCATGCTGGAATGACCAGTCTATGGCTCATTCAGCAGCAGATGCTGTTTGGTGGCATCCCAGCTTGGGATCCAAAGTCAGCAACAAATTTTGGATGAGATCCTCAAGAAAGTTAGTTTCCTGCAACCTCACTGTACTCCAGCAGAAACAAACCCACGTTTTCATGGCACAGAACCCATGGAGGTGCTCTCTGAACCTGCCACAATCACCACCAGGGTTAGATCACACAACAGCCAGTGCAGAGGTGCCTGTCAGCAATGACAGATGAAGATCAGCTGTGAAAGTTAATAATCCACATAGAGTGGGAGAAAATCACTGCAGAAAGGACACTAAGGACAGTCCCAGGACAACAGCTTCCATTGTGACACTACTGACAGCTGGAAAATGCAGAGGTGATGCAGCAGAAGCCTTACCAGATGTGGGTTGGTGCCGTTGGAAAGAATATCCAGTAAATCTGCAGAAGAAATGAAGTAAAATCTGGGAAAGGCCAACCTTTTCATGTCCAAATATTCAGCCAAAGCCTTCTCACACAGAGACAACCTGGGGAGACAAAACAGAGCCCAGGGCAGGTGGGTAAATACTCTGCCAGGCTTCATGCTGCCCTTTGGCAGATTGTCCCCACCATGGGGAAATGCCAGGCAGGAGCTGAGCCTGCAGGCTGGTCCTTCCAACATCCCTGAATAGATCCACAAAGCACAAGGTAACTCACAGCTCACTCTCTACTCCAGGGGTCAAACACCCAAGAGTCAGGGCAGCCTCATAACAAGGCAGAAACACAAGTGGAAGAAGAGGTTGGAAAGGTTTGCAGTCTGACCTACTGTTTTAGACAAGCTCGTAGCTGCCACAGGTGGTGGCATCCACTGGGATGAACATTTCCAGAACTGCTTTTATTCTAATGAGCCACATTTTAAAGTCTGATTCCAACCAACTCAGCTTTTTGTGTTTGCAAAGCATGAAAGGAAACTTGTTTGCTCCGATCTAAAATGAATCTTGCAGTGTTCACATGCTAAACTGCTGCTGAGCTTACAAAGTTCCTAAATAACATTCTCTGTGAGGAACATTGGCCTTGTTCGATTGAAAATAAAATCAAATCTTTATTTGAAATGGAGAGCTGCTACTGACACAACAGCTTAACGTGAACTTTGAAGTGTTTTTGAGGCAGATTCATATGTTAAATCAGAAATGTCTCCATCTCAGGACACTCAGGTCTGTCTCAGGGAGCTGTGTTTTGCCTTGTGTCAAGGGTACACAGGGATAATTTTGTAAATTACAGAAATGGGGCTCAGCTCTGCTGCAGATTTCACAGAATCATGGAATGATTTGGGTTGGAAGGGACCTTGAAGCCCCTCCTGTCCCACCTCTGACATGGGCAGGGACATCTTCCACCATCCCAGGTTGCTCCAAGCCCTGTCCAACCTGGCCTTGGACTCTGCCAGGGATCCAGGGGCAGCACAGCTTCTCTGGGCACCCTGTGCCAGGGCCTGCCCACCTCACAGGGAGGGATTCCTTCCCAATATCTCATCTAAAGTTATCCCTGCTCACAGCACTCTACAGCTATTTCAGACATCATTTTGGGGTGGCATTGAGGCCATGGGCTGCTGAGCCCAGCTGAATGCCTGGCCCTTTACAATGTGCACAAATCAATATTCAGGATGAGATTGTGCCACACTCCACTCAGGACCTTCAGGGTGATGGGTCACAAATACAAAGACTTGAGAAGGATCAGAAGAGCTGTGATTTGTGAGTGCAGAGGATGCACAGCCTCAGAGAAAGCCTTGGAGCACAGGTTCAACCAACTTCTTAGTCTCTAACAAAATCCTGGGACTGATGCTCTACCTACCTATTCTGGATGTCCTCCAGTTTTTGGGACAGACCTGGTTTATTGGTGGCCTCAACCACATTTGGGGTTTTCTGAATTTCATAAGCCAGTTCTTTAAAATCCACATCAATCCCTTCAAAGCATTTGGAGTCCTACAGAGGGACACAAAGGACATGGTCACAGTAATGCTCTAATTGTGTGCTGAAAGATCCCAGCCTTTGAGAGCTGTCTCTGGGGTGGAGGGAATGTCCTTCTGCCCAGTGCAGAGGGGGATCCTCCTCCAGTCCCACAGGGCTCTCCCACCCTCGTGCCTGGCACAAGTCTCCAGGTTGAACAGCCCCAGCTCTCCCAGCCAGGTTGGGATGTGCATCCCATGCCCTGTCAGCATATCCTCCCCAGCCCTGGATGCATCCTGAGGAGGATCAGCATCCAGAAGGTCTGAGCTTGCTCCCTCCTGCTGGGGGAGAGGCTGCTGACCCTTGGCACCTGCCAGGGGGTGTTGAGGTGCAGGTTGCCCCTTTGGATGCAGATTAAATCATGATGCAGTTTCTGACTCACCACCAGCTGCTGGAGGTGACACAATGCTGGCACAGGGGACAGTGCTCAGGGCTCTGGGGAGCAGCACTCACAGCCAGCCCAGCTGTGCCCAGGGCTCACCAGAGCAGCCCAGAGGGAAGGATGGGCATGGGTGGGGCACTGTCCAGGTGGGACAATGCCCACCCTCGCTGGGGCCAGAGCCTGCAGCGCTATCAGTGACACTGCCCAGGGACAGCAGGGACACTGCAGCTGCAGCTCCCTCACCAGGGAGAGGCACGTTCCTCCTCAGCACAGCTGTGAGTCTGCAATAACACTGGGAGTGGGCTGAAGGCACCCTGAGCAGGCACCCTGAGCAGGTCCCCAGGGCCAGCTGTGCTCCATTCCCCAGAGCAGGAGAGGCAGAAGAGCTGCTCCCCCCCAGCACCAGTGTGGAAGGTCAGGAAGGGGATGCTGCCAAAGCTGCCTGGGTCAGCTCTGTTCGATGATTTGCACTGTCTGAGTAATTATCTCAGTCCTCTCTCCTCCGAGGGAAAAGGGAACATGCCTGCAGCACTGAAGGCAGGCAGCAGCTCCTGCTCTGCCCCCAGAAACTCTGTGTTTGCCACGCAGTGGTGGAAGGGAGATCAGCCCCTCAGCATGGCTCAAGCACAGCCTGGGGTACAAAAACATCCTGGGACAGCCCTGGGGGAAGAACCACAACCTGCCTCCAGAGAAATGAGGCAGCAGGAGAAAAGCCCTGCTTTGGGGAACTTGGCACTACAGATAACCCCATTTAATAATGGAGACTGTCCTTCAACACTTTCCAAAGAGGAAGCCCAGGATTTGGGGTTTCACACCTGGGGAAGCTGTGCCCGGATATCTTCTGAGCCGATGAATATGCTCTCCAGGTGAGACCAGGTGCGCTGCACCTCGAACCAGAGGGAGAGGACAGAGTCAGCAGTGGAGAGCTTCCTCTGCCAGGCAGACACCTCCTCCAGGAAGAAAGCAATGTATTTGGATGACATCAGATTCTGCAGCTGCACCTGGTTGTCTTCTAGAGTTTCAATGAGCTCCTCATCTGACTTCAGCAAGGGGGTGTTGGTGCGGGGGTGAGGCTCATACTGGAACTGCCTGGAGCTCCAGGTCATCCTCAGCTCCTTCAGCACCTTCTCCATGCTCATTTCTCGCACTGCTTTGTCCACGATGCCATGGACCTCCCCCTCAAATCTGTGCAGGTTGAGCTTGAGGAGGTCAGCCAGGGTGGTGTCTGAGTCCATCACAAACCTCACCCCTGTCACCTGCATCAGCTGGTTCCAGTGCCTTTCCCTGATGGCAGGATTTTGAAGTTCTGCCACAGCCTTCAGGGCTGTCAGCATGTTCTTCACCTTGCTGTCCAGCCCACTGAAAGCATCCCACCCCCTCATCTCCTTATCCAAATTCCGAATCTCTCTTGCAAACTTCTTGCACTCCAGATCCATGTTTTCCACACTAATATCCACCCATTTGGTGCTCTGCCAGCCATCGAGGCTGGTGCTCACCAGGGAGATCATATCCCAGAGCTCTTTGAGAAGACACAGCTCCTTCCTGCACTGCTTCAGTTGTTTATACTCTGGCACCATGACTTCAAACAGACCAGCTGATTCATAAATCGAGGTCATGGCTGACTCCATCTGTTTAATCTCCATGTGCTTTGCATCCAGAAGTTGATAAGGCTTTTCGGTGTCAAACCTAGAAAGAAATGTTTATTCTCCATAAGTGATACTGAAACAACTTCTAAAGAACCTGTAAAACAAACAGTGCCTCTGAGAGCCACAGGAGAGATGAAAGGTCTCTACTACACCACGTGGAACTGCTGACACCACCTTAAAGTGGCACCAAACCCAGCCTCTTCCCAGGGACACAACACAACACAAAGGGCTGTGAGCAGGTAGGAGACCTGTGGATCCCCAGGATGTGCAGGGATGAGTCCTTAAAGCTTTTTTCTCTCCAGGGTTGTGCTGCTGAAACCTGTGGGTACCTGAAGGGAGCCTCTCTCCTGAAGCTCTCCCTGAGCTGGAGCTGTTGGGCGTCGAAGGCGGCGCAGCTCTGGCGCAGGGCTGTCACCTCGCTGGCCTGCAGAGGAGCCACCTGCTGCTTCACAGCCAGAGCCAGCTTCTTCACCTGGTTCCACTTCTCTGGCAGCTCCTGTGGGGACAACAGCACTGCTGGGGGGCAGGAGGGGCTGTGAGGGGTGAGATCTGCTCATGGATAAACACAGAATGGGAAAAGCAGCAGATCCTGGGTCTAAAACTGCAAGGGAGTTTGGTTGGGATGCCTGAAGTTGTGCCTGGGGAGGTTTAGAGTGGATATTACAAAAAAAAGCTCACAGGAAGGGTTGTAAAGCATTGGAACAGGCTGTCCAGGGCAGTGGTGGAGTCAGCCAAGAGTTCAAAAAACATGTGGATGTGGCACTTGGGGACATGGTTTAATGGTGACCGTAGCGGTGGTGCTGGGTGCATGGTGAGATTTTACAATCCTTAGAGGTCTTTTCCAACCCTGACAATTCTCTGATTGCCAAGGGCTCTGCTGTCCCCAAGTTCCCTCTTCAGTTCAATCCCACAGGAAAGACTTTGGGTTTCTTTCCATCCCAGTTCACATTCTTGAGGAGATTAATGGAGACCCAGCAGCACCATGGAAAGAAGGGAAATAGCTGGAGGCAGCTCTGAGGCAGCAGAAATGGCCAGGACAGGGTCAGCCCCTCCTGAGGAGGCTCTTCCTGCCACTTTTATTACAGTCTCCATAGAAATCACTCTCCATGACCACAGCAGGGCACACATGGAGCTGCTTCATTCTTTTCCTACTAACCAGCAGCTCCATCCATCTCCACAGCCATAGAGGGAGAGCTCCCTAAAGGAACTTCTGGCTTTCCCACCCTGTACAGGAGGGAATGAATCATTCACACACAAATGCTGTTGTCACTTGCCAGAAAGAACAACTCTTTTGCTATCTCCTGCATCTGGATGGCTGCTCGACATCCTCATTTCTTCTAGCAGGGAAATAAATCAGTAATTTGAAGGTATTTGCACAAGCAGGCACACACCAGCAGCTCCCAAGCAGAGGGGTTAGTGGAGCCAGGTTCCCCACAGGACTGGGCTTTATGGTGGATGAAGACTGGAGCACCCATGCAATGCAGCTCTCCTAGGACCCTGGATATCTTTAGGACCCTGAATTATTCCAGATTTGGTGACTGACCACCCACGGATCATGGCTGCACAAGCAGAAAATCCAGGCATTGCTGAACACCCCTCAGCTCCACCTGAGCCTGCAGCAGGGAATGGGAGCAGAGCTCATCCCCAGCAGGTCCTGCTTTATCCCTGTGTCCTGCCCAGCCCGCTCTGCCCACAGGGCACCCACCAGCAGGTACCCACACCCTTCTCCTTGCACCCCCTTGGCTGCTGGCAGTGCTTGTCTCTGTCCCTCAACACTGGTCAGGCACCTCCCCCATCTCTTAGAACCTTCATCTCACAGTGCCCTTGCAGAAATGAAAGGAATTCCCACAAGAAAACTGACTCATGACAGCCAGATGTGGAAAGGTGCCAAAATACTTTCACAACCTCCTCCCAGTGACATCCTCTGGGTAAAAAGCAGCTCTGGTGGTCTGATCCAGAGGAGGACTGAAGTCCTGTGAGAAGGCAACTCCTCTGCCAACATTATCCTTCCCATCTCCATAGCTGCCAAGAACCAGCGTATTAAAAAATAATTATAATTCAACCTAATTAACAGATGGATTTGAAAGTGCATTAATTTTTTTTTCCAGAGTAATCGCTGGGAGTTGGAGCAGGCAATTCTATGTTTTTCATACATAACAAAAGGCTTAATCTCTGCTTTAAAAGAAAAATCTCAATATAACTCCAAAATTTAGAGCTACTAAGGCACATCCTGCAAAAGACTACCCGCTGAGGCCCTCTAATGACAGGGAGCAGGGGCTTGAATATCCCTGAGATGCTGCTCCACTCCTGCTCCCTTTGCCTTCTGCTCCTGGGCAAATTGCTGTGTCCACCACCAGTGCTCACCCACCTCCAGCTGCTGGTGGACTTCCTCGGGCAGCTCCTGCTCGTAGGCCCTCAGCAGCTCGATGGTTTCCCTCAGGGGCTCAAACATGGCATCAGTGGCACTGTGACGCTCCTTCACAGCCAGCAGGTGACCCATGACCTCCACCAAGCCGCCATAATCGCCCTTCTCCACCTTTCTGCTCAGACCTTTCTCGGCAGTTTGGATGAACTCGTCCAGGTCAGCCAAGCTGGAGGGCACAAAGCAGGGAAGCACAGGGTGAGAGCAGCTCTTCTGGAATTAATATCCAGCCTCACAACTGAAATTCATGCTCAAAGGTATCCCTGGATGGGGTGCAGCTTCCTTCAAGGAACAGAAGGACAGGTTGGGACTTCTCAAGCTGGATAGAGGGTACCTGAACAGGAGTGTAGCAGACAGTGAGCTCAGGAGGGCTCTGGAGGGAGTGTCTTTGAGAGGTCAGTTTTTTCTGTGAGGGTGGGCAGGCCCTGGCACAGAGTGCCCAGAGAAGCTGTGGCTGCCCCTGGATCCCTGGCAGTGTCCAAGGCCAGGCTGGACAGGGCTTGGAGCAGCCTGGGATAGTGGGAGGTGTCCCTGCCTGTGGCAGAGGTGGGACTGGATGATCTGTAAGGTCCCTTCCAACCCAAATCATTCTGGGATTCTATGACAGTTTTCACCCCATCTCTTCCACTACAAGAAGCCAAACTCTCCAGGTGAACCTGACACACTGTAAAGCTCTAACAAACAGGGATTCTCCTTCATGTACTGCCTCACTCCACAGGGCAGCTCCCTCCTGCAGGTGATTCAAACTCACAGCAGTTCAGAAAAGCAACTGCACATATGTGGAGGGAAAAAATCCTTCCAGGTCTTTAGAAATAAAGTCGTGGTTCCTGTCTCTCAAAGCCCTTGAGCCACAAACCATCACAGACAAGGAGAGTGTTTGGGGCTCTTTTCCTCACCTCCTTGTCCTGTTCTTAACCTCACCAGCTGCAGGGCACTTTCAGCAGAGGAACAATGGGCTCCTGGGTCTCCAGTTCTTCCCAGCACATCCACTCTCCACCTCTCAAAACACTTACTTTTTAAGTGCCTGCTTAAATTCTCTGGATACTGCTGGGCCTAAAAGTATCCTTAAATACTTCACCTAATAAAGACTAAACTGCTGAGTCAGGGACTTGCAATAGCAACTCCTAAATGCTTGTACTTTGCTACACAAAACCTCTTTGCAAAGAAATTATCTGACAGAATTATGGTGCTGAAAAGCACACAAGAGATCATATCACCACCCCACGCAGCAGCCTCCTCTTCAGATGTTTGTGAACACTTCCCTGGGAGCATCCAAGACCTGAGACACCCTTCAGTGGTGACTAAGTTGTGACCAATAAATCACCTGAGGCATTGCCCTGCACAGAGCTGAGCAGTTCTTCAGAGCAAGGAACACATGTTAATGCAATAGCTGGAGCCCAAACTGCTCCTTTTTGTAGACTGAAGACTCTCCCCATGACTGCTTTTACCTGAATCATGGGCTTTTAGAAGCAGAGCAAGTACCTCAGAATATTAATGGAGTTTTACTGATGGCCAACACCAAACCCAGCAAAGCGAGCCCAGAGCCCTGGCAGAGATGGGATTATTTGGCTTGGGATGAGTGGGCAAACACACCCTATCAAACAAACACCACACATCAGGCTGCAGGGGCATCAGCTCAGGGATGTCAGCAGTACCAAAGAATGTCATCATCCCCAGCTCACACACCAGCAGAGACCAGGGCATGAAGGACCCAGGGTGTGATGGAGCTGGGGTGCAGCACAGGCCCTTCTCTTGCTCCTGTGTTGCCTGTGGAAGTTGTCACAGCCCCAAAGCTGCCAGAGCTCCAGGAGCACTTGGACAAGGGATGCACAGGGTGGGATTGTTGGGGTGTCTAGGCAGGGCCAGCAGCTGGGCTTGATGGTCCTTGTGGATCCCTTCCAGCTTGGGAGATTCCATGATTTTATAACTGACTTGGTTATCAGTGTGAAACGATCCAGCCCAGCCAAGACAAGAGCAATCCCAGTGCAGTCCCAGCAGCAGGGGCAGGACCAGCTCTCACCTGTGCGTGACGTGGTCCAGGAGATGCTGCTTGAACACCAAGCTCCACCTTTTAATCTCATTGAGCAAGGCTGCCTTGAAAGGCCTCGCATCCACCCTCATCCAGCCCTGGAAGGTGCTGATGGGCTGCAAGTTAGCCACCTCCTCGTAGAGCCTCTCGTAGGAGTCGATGTGCTCCCTGAACTGCTGCAGCGTGGGTGGCGCCTCGGGGACACCGTCGTCACCGTGGGCCTCGATGTCGGCAGCCGTGAGGATTCTCCCATAGAGCAGGAACTGCCGGCACAGCTCCTTCCTGTCCTCCCCGTACAGGTGGGAGTAGCGCTCCAGCCCAGCCCGCTGCGCGCAGCACTCGCCAACCACTGACTGCACGCGGCTCAGCAGCTCCTGGCGCTCCTCCGACAGGACTGCCATGTCCTCCAGGTCAGCCTGCACCAGGGACACGGGGAAGAGATGAGAAAGGAGAGAGGAAAGAGAGGAGAAAAGAGAGGGGAGAGGGGATAGAGAGTGGAGAGATTAGAGGGGATAGAGAGAAAAAGAGGATAGACAAGAGAGGAGAAAGGAAAGAGAGCAGAGGGGAAAGAGGAGAGAAAAGAGAGCAGAGGGGAAGAGGAGAGAAAAGAGAGCAGAGGGGAAAGAGGAGAGAAAAGAGAGCAGAGGGGAAAGAGGAGAGAAAAGAGAGCAGAGGGGAAAGAGGAGAGAAAAGAGAGCAGAGGGGAGAGAAAGGGGAGATGGGGGAGGGAAAAGAGGAGAGAAAATGGAAGAGGAAGAGGAAGAGGAAGAGGAAGAGGAAGAGGAAGAGGAAGAGGAAGAGGAAGAGGAAGAGGAAGAGGAAAGCACAGTGACGTGGGAGCACATGGCTCCTCCTCAGTGCCACCCAGCCCAGGAAAGCTCCCCAGCACACACCTGGTAGTGGCAGAAGCCACTGTGTGTGGCCAGACGAGGCACCAGTGAGGAGATGTGGTAGATGCCATTGAGAAGACTTTCCACCATGTCATAGAAGCCATCATTGGTGCCAGGGTCCAAGGGTGGGTGAAATACCAAATCTGGGATCACCAAATCCAGCTGCACCTCAAACAGGGGAGCGAGCCCTGCCTTGGCATCTGCAAAGAAGAGAGAAGTCCTGATTCTCCTCTTTTTCAAGGGGAAAAAAGCAACCTTGAGCCTACTGCAACATCCTACTGCAACATCTTGAGCCTACTGCAACATCTTGAGCCTACTGCAACAAGGTACCACAAGTCCCACAGGGACAGCAGGAGGATGTGGTCGCAAACCCACACTCACTGGTGTCTGCACAACCCCTGGAGATGTTGGCAAAGCAGCTGTGTTGTGGTACCCACCAAAGACAGTGGGGGACAGATGAGACACAAGTGGTTTGAGGAGGAAAGGCTTGAGGAGACCAGGCTCTTCAGCTCATGCAAAGGAAGTCTGAGAGCTGAACAATGACAGCACAGAAGTGCTTGCAGAGGAGAAAAACAACAGGAACCAAGAGGCTCTTTAATTTAGTCGTGAAAGGCATGGGGAAAAAAAAAACCTCAGCAACCAGAAACTGGAGCCAGATGCAAATGTGACAACATATGCAAGTTTTTAACGAGACAGTGAAGAACTGGATGCAATTCTCTGACTCATTGTGCCTCCACATCCAAAAGGAAAGCATTCCTGGAGATGTGCTTTAGCTGGACACAGGCTGCTCTCAGCAGGAGTGAACCTCCCTGGTGGCTGTGGGCAGGAGAGCTGGTCTGGCAACTCCTGAACCCAGCTCACCTCTGCCCAGGACTAATGCTCAGGGGCTGAGGGTTTTATTTGTGCCTTTCAGGAGCAGAACTGGCTCTTGAGACTCCCCACAGAGGAAATATGGTGCCACATTAATGTTTTGAGCATGGGAGGGTGGGAGGTGACTGATGGCCAAGCACAGACTTGGGAGGATGCCTCAATTTCCTCTGTTCCATTAATCCTGGCAAACAGTGCACAGTCACCTCCATCCCTCACTCTGAGCAATCCAGTGACAGTGATGGAGCCACCCTCCCTTCCTGGAGGCCTCTGTGCCACAGGAAAGCCAGGAAGAAGAGAACAACCCTTGAGTATCAGGGAGAACAAGAAGAGATGTCCCCTTGGAGAGGCTGAGCAGCCACTGCAGCCAGGAGACAGCAACCAGGTGTCACCTGTGTTCTCCAGGAGGTACTTGAGTGAGCACTCAATGGCAGTGAAGAATCCATCCAGGACTATCTCATCCACATAATCCAAATAGGCCTTCCAGGCATCAGATGCTGGGTCTGCAAGGAAGAGGCTCTGGTTTTCCTGGAAGAGAAAGAAGATGCCTTCACACACAGCAGGGTGAGTCTGTCCTGAGGAGAGCTGCCCATAGATCAGGACTGATGCTGGAGAACATGAGTGTCAGACTTAGGGAAGGATGGGAAAGATGGACCTTCCTGCAGGTGGCATGGCCACGATTTGCTCCTGTCAAGGGCTGCTTGGTCTCCAGGAATAATTCAAGGTGAAAATGGAGGGCAGAAGAGCCTTAGCAGCTCTGCCATGTTTGCCTCCCTTTTCTCTGAGGCCACAGGACTTGAGGCTGCTTTGCACCCCTGGGCAGGGAGCACTGGGGGTCTCAAAGGCTCATCCTGATGAACCCAGCTGGGTCTCCTCAGAGTCCAAGCCCAGTGACCCTCAGGAGAGGGCTGTGCCCAAAACCCATCTCCCTCCAGGCCAGGGGCTGTCCCTGACATGCACAACACCTGGCTCCAGGCAGGTGAGGAGCAGAGCTTTGGTCCTTCTCCTGGCCTGCAGAGGACTCTGAGCTCAGGAAAAGCTGCTGGGAAACACCAAGGTTTGGGACAGCAACTTTTCTCCTGTCACTCAGCTTCTCCCTGGATGGTCAGCATCACCTCCTGCTCCACAGAGGGACATCAAGCCTGAAACCCAAGGGTCAGTCCCAGCCTCTGTTCTCAAGTAAACATCGCAGAGACGATTTTTCCTTGGAGCAGTATCCCAAACCCGATGCTCCACCCCCCTCTAGTGGCTTTCCAGCAGCCAGAGTTGGAGCCAAACCTTTCCCAGAGCTCCAGCTGCTGCCAGCCCTGCCCCCAGCTGGGAGCCCAGCAGTGAGAGCCCCACACCCCCATTCCAGCCCACCCCTCAGAGCAAACATTAATGAACCCCGGGTAAGGCTTCCAAATGAGTTAAGGGAGTCCTTTAAAGGTGAAACAGCTCTGGGCATTTTCACTGTTGCAGGGACACATGGAGCCTATGAGGAGCCACCCACCCCCAGGAAGGTCCCCCCTCACCTTCACCAGAGAGTGGATCCTCTCCCCAGACTCCCTGACAAGGCTGTAGCGCTTTTCCAGGCGCTCCTGACACTCCTCCAGGCTCAGCACTGACTCCTTTTTGGAATCCTTCCTCTCGAATACAGGTGACCCCCATGAGTGCACAATGCTCTGGATCTCCTCCACGTTGTCCTTGGCTTTCTGCACCCTCTGCTTGAGGCCATGGATATCACCCATCACCCCAGAGAGGTGATCCAAGACTCCTAAGGAAAATGATATGATTGATTATCTGTTTTCAGAGCTGCTGGCCCCACCTCCAGTGCTCCCCACTTCAGACCTTTTCTTTGTAGTCTCCTGTATTTCTCATTCATCCTTAAGACAAGAGATTCACCACCTCGAGCAGCAGAGCAGCCTCTAGCTCCCTCCTACCCCCAAAAGGCACAGCAGAGACCAGCAGAGCCTCTTCTCCCCAGAGCCTGGGCTGAACCTGAGGGGAGCAGGATCCTGTCCACAGCCCCAGTGGATCGAGGGAAAGGAGCAGGCAAGCTGGGGGCTGCTCCTCATCTCCCCAGTGCTGGCTCTGCTGGAGAGTGCCCTGTCCTGCTGGGAACTGCCACTGGGAACCAGGGAACAGAGCCTGGGGCAATACCAGGAGACCCAGGTGTCACACAGAGCCAGCTCACCCTCCATCTTCCAGGTCAGTGTTTCCTCTGCCTCTTTCAGCTTGAAGTCGATGTCCTGCAGCTGCCCCTGCACCAAAGGATATTCCACCTCCAGCACTGTTCTCAGCACCTTGTTGTAGCTGTTTCCCATCAGCTCCAAGCTGGCCACCAGCTGCCGGAAGGATTCCTTGCAGGAATAGATCTCAGCTGCCTCCGGGGGGATAACTGCTGCCTGGCTGCCCCTCAGGTAGCTCACCTCCCTCAGCACTGACACCAGCTGGGGGAGCAAAGCACAGAGCTGAGCACAGCACAATCCTCCCAGCCCCTGGCAGACTCTACAATCCGTTCTCAACACCACACAGCTTTCCTCCTGGTTTATTCCCAAAGCAGCACGCTGGAAGTGGCCTGGACTCCTCCTGGTCTGTACCACCTGCTTCCCATTGGTCTCTGACTCTGGATTTCTGCCCAGCCAAGGGCAGACAGCTCTGTTAAATACCAACCAGCCAACCCTAGGCAGCCTCTAAAAGCCACAATCACCTCTGGTCCTCTCAGCCATCCATGTGGATCCCTTCTCAGATGGAGGCTGACCCACATCACAACTCAGCAGTACTGTGCCTGCAAGTGGAGCTCGGCCATTATCTAAGTGAAAGATAAGATGGCTCCAGTTCTCTTGGTTTGCTGGCCTGGCTGGCATAAAAAATAATAATAAAAAAATAGCACCATGGCCTCAAACGCAGTGACTCAACTCCTTCTGGTGCCACCTTCCATCAGAGGTTTCTGGAGTCACAAAACAAACCCTCCCTGGGTTTTTTACACCCTCCCGTTCAGAAGCTCGGATTTCAGGCACACATAACCAACATGCTTCAGGAGATGATGTCCCATCACTCCCCTCACCAGTATCAACCCTGCTCTGGACATGCTGACACCAGTTACACATCTGGTTCCTGAAGGACTTTCTGCCACTGGTTTGAAGCAGAATTTGCTCTGCTCAAACTGTAACCCTGGTATTTAGGCAGAGCAGTTCTGTGGTACATCCTTGTCACCCAGCACCAGAGGGATTCCACAGACCACAGAGAATACATCCAGATCCAACCCCACCAGATGTCCCCCAGAGCTGGGGACAGTGCCCCAGGAGGCAGGAGAGGCCAAGGGGCAGCAGCTCTTACCTGGGGATCAAAATTGACCGTGATCAGTTTGGTTTCTGGGTCTCGCCGGATGAGAGGTTGAGTGAGGTTGTACTGGGATTTTTCTGAGACTGTCTGGGACCACTCCAAGTACAGCTTTTCCTGATACCTGCCAGAAAGGAGAAACATCCACCACGTAGTTACCAAGCCAGCTGGCTGCAGATGTACCTGAATGCAAGGCAAGGCCACTCTGAGGACTGAAGGACATGAAGGAATGTGCAAAGCCCATCCATGCCATCTCCATAAACAACGGGGCTTCCAAGACAGCCACCCAAAATCCAGCAGCAGCACCAAGTCAGGAGGGCAAAGCTCTCTCAAGTTCCAGTTTTAGCAGAGGATTCAGATTTGGAGACAGACTTTTCAAAGCATTTAGCCTAAAGTGAGGTATCAGCAGCTGGGAGTTTCCGAAGTGCCTAAAGGCACAGGGATGCTGGGGGTGGCTGAAGCTGACCCCACTTGTCTCACAGTGACAATGACACTGCTGGGATGGCAGCACAGAGGGCAGAATAGGGGCCCTGCCATCTCACAAGTCATGGACAGTCCCAACCTTCCAAGTGACTCCCAAGTTTCATTGAATCACCTGGGCACTCCGGAAAATGTCACCCAGAAAGCAGCACCTTGAGGTGCTCACCCAGACTGTCTGTAGGGCTGCTCCTCTCTGAAAGGCTGTGCCAAATGATCCAGCCTTGTTTTGGTAATGGGAACAGAGCTCTCTCCTCCCACCCTGCAGGATCCAGCCCAGGGTCTCAGCTCCCTTCACTGCCAATGAGGAGCAGCCCCTGCAGGGATCTCCTTCCTGGGGGAAAAGGCTGCTCTCAAGGGACAGCCCAGAGCAGCCAGGTTTAACATCAGATGTTGAGATGCCAAGTCCTGGGCAATGGCCCCCACCCCAAACTGTGGAATATACACATTACAGCCTCTGTGAACACAGCCAGTGAATGGGCATGAGAGGAGAGAGACTTCAGCCCAGCCCAGGCTTTCCACCCAGCAGCTCCTCCACCCCACAGCAGCTCCTGCTGATGCTCCTGCTGGACTGCAGAGCCCCTATTCCTCCTGCAGGACTCTCATTTGAATCCATCCCAGCAAACCTGTGGTACCCAGGGAGAAGATCCCTCCTCCTCTCCCAGCAGCAAATTCCCATGGGCTAGAAAGGGACATTCCTAGGCCCTGGGCTGCCAAATGTGCTGGCAGGTGGCTTGGGGGAGGAGAATGTTTTCTCCTACAGCTACAGTCCTGCCTGAGCCCCACATACCTGTCGAGCAGCTGAATCATTTCTTCATATTTCTGCACCACCATTCTTCCATGGGCAGAGTCTAAGCTCCTGGCAGCACAACAGACAAGGGTTACCTTTAGTTCTGGGGGTTGAGGTCTGCATTTACCCTTCCCAAGATCCCCCTACAGTCTGCAGGCAGACTCTGAAGGGGGAACCTTGGATAGATCCCTTCCCTACCCAACCCTGTGCTCTCTCTCAGGTGTTTGCACGCTGACCTGCAAAATGGGGACAAGAACCTGGGACGGGAGTAGGACTTAGAGCTTCTGGAAAAATCAGTTACCAAAACATCAGTTTTAAACATTTTATCCTTGGCAGTTTTGTTCCCCAGTTGTGCTCCACTAGATGCAGGTCACTGCAGTGTGAACAACTGCTTATATAATGTATAGAAAAAATATTTTACATATATATATATACATACACATATATACACAAACACATATATATAAAATATATATGCATATAACAATATATAATACATAACATATATCTGTGTATGCTCTATACCAGTTATTATGCGTGTACACACACACACACACACATATATATATGTTCTCTTGAGTGATGCCAAGAAATAGAACAAGAGGAATGGGCAGGGACTGAGCCCAGGGAGGTTTGCAGTCCCCACCCCTGGAGGTGTCCAAGGAAGGCCTGGATGTGGCACTGAGTGCTCTGGGCTGGGGACAAGGTGGGCATTGGGCACAGCTTGGACTGGATGGCCTGGGAGGTGTTTTTCAACCTCAGTGGTCCTGTGATTCTATAAGGCCTTTAAGCAAAACCATCTTCATTTTTCCTTTTTAATCCTTTCTCCCTTTCAAGCTGCATGTGGGAAAGAACCTCACACCACCCTGCTGCAGGACAAGCCAATAACTGCTCTAAACAGAGGGGTAAAATCAGTGCTAAATGCAGGGACACACATCTCCCAGATGACTCATAATAACAAGGATTTGGGTGGTGAGAATTCCAGCCCTGGTATGTTTTCTTGATCTTGGGAGATTTTTTCCTTTGTTTAATGCTGAGGAAGTTGTCTTCTGCCAATACCCAGGAGCTGGGTTGATCCCAAGAAGGTCCTGGAAGACCATGCTGAGAGGAATTGCAGCGGGAAAGGTTCCAATACCTATTTTAATTGCAACCTAGGGCTATGTTAAAAGCTGAAGAGCCCATCTTCAATCCCAATGTGCCTCATAACCACTTCAAAACCAATCCAATTAACGAGCATCTCTTAGCAAACAAAGATGGCAGGGAAATGAATGGCACCAGAGCACCCACTTCTCACCTCTTCACTAAAGATTGTTTCAGCTACAGCCACTGGATAACATTCAACACAGGAAGAACATCAAAAGATTGATTAGAGACAGCATTTCCAGATGGTCACAAAGCAACTTATCTGGAGCAGACACTCACAGATGTGGGATGTGCCTGAGGTGCTCAAAGAGCCCCTGGACTCGAGCTTGCAGCTCCTGCGCCCAGCTCAGTGCTCCAGCCACGGGAGGGACGTTCTTGTGCAGGGGGGGGAAACCCTGGCAGGGCACAGGGGAACAGCATTTTGTGAGCACAGCAACCCCAGAGACACCCACGGCAACTCAGCTCCACTAAACTGCCCTGGTTCCCTGCCTTCTGCCCTGAAATCCAAGCTCTGTCACAAGACAGAGCTCTGGGACCAGGGCAAGTCCCCCTGTGCTTCTGGATTTGGAATAAAGGATCAGAGGAGAGGCCTGGCATGTGCTGGAAGCAGGGCTGCTCCAGAGGTGTGTTGTGCCTGGGGTGAATTCCCAAAGCGCTGAGGAAGGGATTTCTGGCTAGGAGCTGGTTGTGACCATCCCATCTCAGAGCCACAAAACAACACTCTCCAAAGTCTCAGCAAATGCTGGACTCATCCTCCATGAATCCCCACATTCCCTCTGTTAACCTGCACTGGTTCCAGCAGTGCTGCCTCTCCTGGACCTGCCAGACTCCAGAAAAGTCTTCCCGAGGCAAGGAAATGGGCTGCTGTTCAAGAAGACACTAATCCTCCTAATCTGACAGGAGTCTACCTATTCCCTTCTGTGCCAACGTTTCCAGGAAATAAGAAACCTGGGAAAAGCTGATGAAACCCTTAATTACCAGCTCCCCCTTGCATGCTCTGCATTTACAGCTCAGCACGTGCCTTCAATCCCACACACACACATTTAAAACAAGGATATTTCCCCCCAACAGAGTATTTGCTTTAATGCCAAGAACAAAGCATTCCCAGGCATTCCCCTTTCCACCAAGAACTATTGAAGCCAAAAACCTTTGCAATTTAGAAGTTCTGGTTTCCTTAGGAAAACCAAACTATTTTCCCCCTTAATTAATCTAAACCAAACTTCCTGTAAAATCAATTTTCCTCAGCACGTGGAACCCACCGAGCTGCAGCCCTGCCTGGGTGTGTCTGGTGTAGATGAGCCTGGTCTGGTCCAGGGCAGTGCTGAACATGCTGAGGAGGACAGGGACCTTGTCAGCAGCAACTGCAGCGATCACAGGGCGCTCCAGAAGGTTCTGGAACATGGCCAGCAGCTGTGCAGGGGAAGAAGCAGGGAAAGAACTGGGAAAAAATTCACCTCCCCTACAGAAAGTCCCACTGGGATTTTCCTCACTGATGCAGCTGCTTTATCTTTCTCAGTAGCTCAAGGATCTGCACTGATGGGCACTTTGGCAAAGGGGAGGTTTTTCCCTGCTTCCCCAAGCAGCCCCTCCCTTTCATGGAATCATTAAGGTTGGAAAAGACCTCCAAGATCATTAAGTCCAGCCTTTGACCAAATCCCACCACTAAACCATATCACAAAAAATGTCTCTGTTACAGATATGCTCAGACTTTCTCTGTGGGTGAACCATATTCCAACTGTTATTCTTCAAATGCTTCAAAATCTGCTATTAAAAAAAAAAAAAAACGACTCAGAAAGATAAATATTATCACTTACAATTTTCTACATTCCTTTTTACAATTACATTGAAATTTTACAGAAAATACCATTTGCTTTCTCTGCAGGATAGATTCATTGGTAAACAAACCAGCCTTGTTTCTAGAAAACCTTAAATTTCCAAGCTGAAATGCATCCATGTATCAACAATAGCAAAGAATTGATACTAACAGTGACCACCTGGTTTTAACAGCAGTTTTCACCAGGAAATCACAGAATCACAGAATGGTTTGGGGTGGAAGGGACCTTAAAGTCCAGCTTATTCTACCTCCTGCCATGGGCAGGGACACCTTCCACTATCCCAGGTTGTTTCAAGCCCCAGTGTCCAGCCTGGCCAAGAAAATCCTGCACAAAGCAGCCTTTCCTCCAGCTCCCAGAGAGACCAGTGGAACTCCTGCCATCCAACAGCCTCATTTGAGTCATTTCTTCGACTGCTTTTCCCCAAACTGAGCCAAGGCCTGTTCTGTTTGTGTCACAAGGGAAGAGCAGAACACTCCCAGCCACTCCAGGGCTGCACTGCTCACAAGGCACCCACAGGTCTGAGCACCACTGACTGAGTCCAGCCCAGCAGTGTCACTGTCCCACTGTCCACCCCATGGGCAAACCCATGTCCCTGTAGCTCCAGCACTGTCTGGGCTCTGCAGTGACTCCCTGAGAGGGAAGGGAGGGGCAGACAAACCTTGAAGATGTGCTGCAGGTCTGGGGCGTCGCTGAAGGCCTGGCTGAACACAGTGCCCAGCCGGAGGTCAATGTCCTCTGCCTTCTGCTGGAAACCCAGGGCATCCTGCTCAAACTCCTGTGGGGAGGGAACAGCCAGCCCTGAGCTGTGAGAAGGCACAGGGGGTACCTGCCACCTCCCCATCCAGAGAGATTTCCCCTCCTTGTTCACCAGGAATGAAACCATTCCTCTGGCCACCCTCCCGTCAAACCCCATGGAGTCAAGGACACTTCTGCACTGTCCCACGGCTGAGCTCATGGCCCTCCAGGATGGACCCACAGTCCCACAAGAACTAACTTCAGCCTGGAGGCAACATGGGTTATTTCCACACTCTCTTACCCTGAACCTGGCCTGAAGACCACACCACCACCCTGAAAACCCACAGATGCACTTGCTGAACCAGCAAGGTATGGTAGATATGGAGCTACAAGGACTCCCAAAGATCAGCAGGAAAGGCCAGCAGCTCCCTGCTCCCTACAGTGACAGATCAGACCATAACAGAGGAGGAAGGAGCTGGAAGGAGGAACCAGGGCTCCGTTGCAGAGGGAGCTGCTCTCTGGAAACAAGGATGTGCTGCTGGTGTCCCCACAGGCAGGTCCCACCTACCACATTGGCCAGGTCGAGGCAGTCGTAGGTTCTCTCTGAGAACACCTGGTAGCCCTCCTGGAACTCCTCATACATGTCCAGCACCTGCTGGCCCAGGGCCTTCCCTTTCATCCCCCCAAACTCAATCTTCTCCAGCTGTGTCAGGTCCAGGGCTGTGCTCAGGACACCCTGCAGAGGCAGAGGAGGCACACAGAGGTTCAGACACAAGCAGATGACAACAGTTAGCACAGCACAGAGCCTGTTTGCTGCTGGGCCAAAGCACCTCCCAGGCACAGCAAGACTGCTCAGGCTGAGTTGGGTCCAGATGATCTTTAAGGTCCCTTCCAACCCTACCCATTCTGTGATTCTACAATTATTGAGCAGTTTTAAAATAGCTGTCAGCCATCATGGTTTTCAGCACAGCTCATTAAAGAATGAGTAGAGTTACACAATGTGGTTAAACCAGTAAAACCTTCTGTTCCAGTGCAGAGAATGAGAATGAGAGGAGGAGAAAAACGACCCAGACCTTGCTTTGAACAGGCACACACTGCCTGGACAGTGCCCATCTGACCCACTGCTGGGAATGGAGCACCCACAAAAGAGATTCACTTCAGAATGATGTGAACAGCAGATGCAGTGAGCTGTTAGCCAGACTATCAGGAGAGCTCCCAGGGGAACACAGTGTCTGTACAGCAGGTACAGTGTGTGTAACAGGACAAACAGAGCCTCAGCCACACTGGGGCTGAGAGATGATGGCACTCATGGCACTCCCTGTCCCTGCCCCAGCTGACCATCTCAAGCCATGGCAAACAGGGACACCCCACAGCTGCCCAGCTGGACAGACTGCTGGGATGTGAAGGGATGGCCTGGTGAGGAATTTGGAGGGTGTCCCTACTCCTCCCCAGAGCCCCTGTCCAAGGCAGGGGATGCCCAGCTCTAGGGTGTCTCTGAGGGCACAGGAGGTCTGGGAGCTTGTCCTGGTTTATTTACAGCCACATCCCCTAGTTCCAACAAGAGCACGGAGTCCCAGAGGAGTCTTGGGAGCACTGACACACCCACCAGCCTGAGCAGGAGGACACAACAGCAAATCTGACACAGGCCCTGAGCAGGAGCTGCTCAAACAAGGTCCCTGCCCTGATGGAACAGGGGACAGCACAGCCCAGAGAGTGGCCCCATGCCCTGGCCCCAGGGGAAGCTCAGGCAGGGAAGATGCCAGCAAGTGACTCCATGGCTACAAAGCTCTCCTGATGGCTGCAATACCTTTCAGCACCAGAGTCTCACCTTCACCATCTCCAGTCTCCTCAGGAAGCTGTCCAGCCTTGCAAACACCAGCCTGCTGTGGAACTCCCACCTCCTGACCTCCTGGCCAGGCTCATAATACATGTGCAGATTTTCCCGTCGCTCCTCAAACTCCTCTTTGAAGGCAATCAGGATGTCAAACACTGTTTGCACCTTGCCCAGGCTCTCTTCCATCTCTCCTTTCAGAAGGTCTTCTGGAGACAGATACACCACAGCCTGGAAGAGCCAAATCACACCAGAGATGTCACTTCTGCTGTCACAGCAAAGGGTCACTTCTTGCACTGAACGTGTTTGACCCTTCCTCTCAAGATCAAAATCACTTTGCCAAGGAAGGACAGGGGAAAGGAGAAGAAGCTTTCATAGAAACCTTCCTGTGGCAAGCAAAGGTGCCACAGGCACACACCTGCTGAATGAGAAGGTTGCAGATTTCCTGGAGCAGCACCACGACCCGCAGGGGCATGCTGTAGTGCTTAGAGGTGACCCAGATCAAACACACCACGTGCAGCACAGGCACCAGGAGAGGCTTCACCTTGCTGAACTCAACAGCCTCTATGTCCTGCAGGGGCTGCTGGAGGGGTGTCAGGTGCAGGTCAATGTCCTGAGCTTCACTCAGAGCTGTGGGGAGAGAGGGGAGAAGGGGTGAGATGCATGGAGCTGCGGTGGTGGGGTCACAAGGTGGATGTTGGCACAGAGGGAAACAGACAGTCTGCTGAGCACAAAGCACTCACCCACGTGTGCTGGAGATCCATCACCATGATCCCTGCTCACCTACAGCACACCCAGCAGCAAACAGACATGGTGGCAAGGGAAGGACAGGGACTGAGGCCACAAGGGCCAAGCAGTGTCTGGCAGCACTGGAAATGCAACTCTGCATGGGCTGCAGGATCAGCAGGGTGGGTCTGAGCTCAGCTGAGCCCAGGTTTGGCTGTGCCAGACCCCTTGCCCAGAGGGAAGGTGACCACAGTCCCACCTGTCCTGACTGCACCAGTACAGAAATGAGTGCCTGACTAGAGGAGAAATCTTCAGTTTAACTTTGTACAGCTCTCTGGTTGGACCCTGAAGAACTACCCCAGAGTTAAAAAATTAATGTATTTTAATTAATGAAACCAGGACATCATTGTGCAACTAAACCTGTGGACCAACAAGAGAATCATCATCATATAATCATAAAATCATGGAGTGGTTTCCTTCCAGTGGTTGGAAGGGACCTTAGAGATCACCTTGTTCCAGCCCCTGCCATGGCAGGGACATCTTCCACTATCCTAGGGTGCTTCAAGTCCTGTCTAGCCTGGCCTTGGACACTGCCAGGGATCCAGGGGCAGCCACAGCTTCTCTGGGCACCCTGTGCCAGGGCCTCCCCACCCTCACAGGGAGGAATTCCTTCCCACTATCCCACCTAACCCTGCCCTCTGGTAATGTGGAGCCATTGCCCCCCTAGCCCTGCACTGCCAAACCCTTGTAAAAAATCCATCTCCAGCTCTCTTGGAGCCCCTTTAGGTACTGAAAGGCCAGAATAAGATCACTCCAGAGCCTTCTCTTCTCTGGACTGAACAATCCCAATTCTCTCAGCCTTTTGACAAGGGCCAGAAGTGCTCATGCAAATAACCCCAAAGCCTGAGAGCAAGGAAAAAGAAACTCTCACTACCGAGATCTCCCTCCCAGCACAGCCAACAGAAAACAGCCACCCTGTCACCCCAGCAGGGAGGGCACAGGGCACTGGGACCCCAGGCTATGAACAAAGGACAGAAGTCAGCACCATGGTGAAGCTGTCCCACTTTCTCACCTGCCTCAACATCCATGAGCATGCTTTGGAAGGCTGGGACGTAGATGCTCTGCACTCTCTCCAGCACCTCCACCAAGTTCCTGACCTTCCTGGATGTCAGCTGGTTGTAAATTCCTTCCAGATCCTCACACCTGCAGCAGCCACAACAGGTTACCAGCCCAGCTCAGGCATCACTCACTGTGCCCCAAAGCCCTGTTTGCCCTGGGGCTGATCCAGGATTTCCTGCAGTTACACAAGGACTGAGTCCCAGTGGTGACAGGACATGGGACCAACCCCACAGGAGAGTGCCAGGTTCAGGTGACAGCAGCTCTGCTGTGTGCAGGGCACTGCAGAAAGGAGCCAGGTGGAGTTCCTGCAGGCACTGGTAACAGCTCTGCAGGGCTCTGTCTCAAGTCAGCCTGAGCCAACAGAGCACAAAGAGCAGGGTGAAATTCCACACCCTGGCTCATCTAACTCCCCGTGGCACCAACAGCAGCCAGCTGAGGGCACAGAGAGTGTCCATCAGCTCTGCTCTGGAGCTGGTTCCTAGTGAACTGTGATGGAAAGAGCATTTCCAATAAAATTCCCTCCCGGTGTAGCCCTGAAGTGTGGTGGGGCCAAGTTAAACCCAGCCAACCACCCAGCACCTCCAGGCACCCCAAGATCATCATTATTTTGTGAGAGGAAATTGTTCCTTTTCCTTGGTTCAGGTCTCTGCATGACCCTGAGCAGCTGCTCCTGGCTCCCAGCACCAGCTCCCCCTCCACCCAAAGCAGCACCACCAGCCCCCCTTTGGGCACCTGTTCTTCCAGAACTCCAGCTCCACCTGCGGGTTTGGGTTGCTGCCTTGCAGGAGAGGCTCTGAGGACTCTTTCTTCAGCACTCTCTGGATCTGCTGGCTCCAGCCAATGATGGCTGACTCAGTGGCATGCACAAGGGATTTATTGATCAGCTCCAGGCTGCAGAAAGCACAGCACATGGGTCACTTTGCTTCCCACTTGTCCATGTGCTCAGTTGGATCTACCTCAATGGGCAGCTGGATTTTAGTCATGGTCCAGATCCATGTTTGAAAACCACAAAACAATCAAACCCATAAGAGAGACTATTTACAAAGGCAGTTAGTGACAAGATGTGGTGGTTTTGCTTAGCCCAGAAGGTAACAGAGGAGAAATGGTATTAAACTGAAAGAGAGTAGGTTTAAATTAGATGTTAGGAAGAAATTCTTCCCTGTGAGGGTGTGAGACCCTGGCACAGGGTGCCCAGAGAAGCTGTGGCTGTCCCTGGATCCCTGGAAGTGTCTAAGGCCAGGTTGGACATTGGGGCTTGGAGCAACCTGACTGCAGAGTTTGGAGTTTTCCCTCAGGGATTCAAGCAGTTCATTGCTTCTCTGCATGCCCACATCCCCTTCTACTTCCTCAGCTTTTCCTGCTTGTATCATTGCACAGTCCCCAAAGACAGAGCCCATGAACCAGACAGAGCAAAATACCCCTCCTTGGTAGTCTGATGAGCTACAGAGGACAAGGAGCAAGAACAGTCCCCATGTCTGACAGGGAGGATCCCCAAAAGACACAGCACATGCATCAGCAGAAGAAAACCCAGTGGAGAGCACGGGATGCTACTCACAATTTCTCATTTTTAGGATCAATGTCCTCGATTCCCTCTGATCCAGCTGGAAGAGGCAGCAAGGTCTTGCCTTTTACTTGGCCAACAACCTTGAAAACAGTACTTTTCAGGCTATGGACATGATGGATGATGTCTTGTGACACCACTCGTGGCCAGCCCTGATGGTTCTTCCGGTTGGTCAGGATGGGCACAATCACCTGCAGCAGGAGCCATGGAAAAGCAAAGAAGAGCTGAAGGAGGGCAGATTCAGATTTGATTTAGGAAGAAATCCTTCCCTGTGAGGGTGATGAGGCCCTGGCACAGGGTGCCCAGAGAAGCTGTGGCTGCCCCTGGATCCCTGGCAGGTTTAGCCTGGTCCAAGGCCAGGTTTAGCCAGGGCTTGGAGCAACCTAGGACAGTGGAAGGTGTCGCTGCCTGTGGCAGGAGGTGGAAAGAGGTGATCTCTAAGGTCCTTTCCAACCCAAACCATGCTGTGATTTGATGATTCTATGACAAAAAGTGCTGCAGGACATGGACGGCTCACCAGGCTCAGAGGTCCTGCCTTGGCCAAGCACAGAGATCCACATTCATCACTGTCCCAAGCAGTTCCCTGCCTGCCAGCCAAGGGCAGGTGATGATGACCAGGCCAGCAGGGCTGCGCTGAGCCTAGGGCTGTCCCTGCCCAGCCACCCCATGTGCAGAGGGAAGGTCCTCTGGTACCTCCTGGGATCTGCTGTTGGCGACAGTCTACTGCATACACACCCCAGCCGTACTGCTGTGTGAGCACAGCACAGCCACACTTTAGGTTATTTCCCAAAGCTGCAGCTCACTAAATCTGGTTCCTGTCTTTATCAGTGGAAGTTCCAGGCTCTGCACTGACCCAGCAGCTAGGACTCATGGCTGGGCTCAGCTTGCCTGGAGCTGAGCAGCTTCTGGCTCTTTTGTGCTGGGATAGCAACAGTGTCTGTCACCTACCCCGGGCTCAGGATCAGAGCCAGGTTGCCCCTGGTGATGAGCAGCCTTTAAGTGACCAGCCTTGGGCAAGGATGCAGGTATAAAACCAGCTACTAACAGACACGGAATTGAAAAGGAACAAAGCAGTCCAGCACCAGAGTGCCAGCCCAGGGTGCTGAAGGTTCTTTACACTGTGACTGAAGAGAACCAGCAGCAGCAACCACCATGTCCAGGGAGCTGGGGGAAGGGGAGCACAACCCCAGGGCACACAAACAGACACAGAGTTCACCTTCAGCAGTCTCAGCTGCTATAGTAGCAGGCTTTGTCTCCATTACTCAAATCACATGGACTGCTAATAATGTTATTACCACTCAAATCAGCTGTTCATTTTCTTTTGGATTGTTAAAATGACAACTGAGCCTCTAATGGGCCCCAACCCCACAGCACAGAAATATGTCCCCTGCAGCCATCAAGGAGAAGATGTGACAAGCAGATGAGCCAGAATTCACAGCTCATCTGTGCTTCCTCACCAAGCTCACACACAGTTTGGGGGGTCAGTTTCTGGTGTATCAGAAACTTTGACAAAAGTTCAGAATACAGAAAGCTTGATACCAAATATTTCACTGGAAAACTGAGTCTAAGATTGTTCTGAAAACTTCTGACAAAAAAAAAAAAAAAAAGAAAGGACAGCCTTTGATTTCCCTAGAAGAGCTTGCTCCATAGGCCACAGTGACTTCCCTGTCCCAGACTCAGGAAATTCAAGACCTTTTCTACCTTCATGCAAAACTACCTCAGCCCAGTGCCACCACTCTGTTTTCCATGAAGTTTAAGAGGGAAGTGTGCCCAACCCCAGGTGCTGAAGGCAGCCAGAAAGCAGGATCTGGCACAAAGCAGGATCTAGCAGGACCTGGGCAATATTCCTACCCCAGCACCTCCCTACAGCCAATGGTGTTTGCAGTGCCCACCACAGCTCCTGCCATCGCCCACAAAGCCACAATGCAGAAATTGCTGCTTGTGCTGACTTCCCAAGACCTGGGCTCATCCAAGCCCTCAGAAGAAGGGCTCCCTGTGTAGGTAACATTATCCCACAAAACCCTGACAGCCAGCCTGGTAGCCTGCTCCTGGGAATCCAGTATCTTAATGCACCTACAGCATCAGCTTCTCCACTTCCCCATTATAGCCTCATGCTGGGACTTCTCCAGATCAGGGGTCATTGGGAACAAACTGAGACAGCAGGCAGGAGAAAGTACTTGAATCTCTTGAAGATGTCTTTGGGAAAACATCAGCCCACGTGAGGTAACTGGGCACTGAAATAGAGGAGGCTCTTCTGAACATCAGGAAAAACCTTTTCCCAGTGAAGGTGACAGAGGTGGCACAGGCAGCCCAGGGAGGCTATGGAGTCTCCATCCATAGAGATACTGAAAAGTCACCTAGACATGGCCCTGGGCAGTTGGCTCTGGGTGGCTTGGTTTGAGCAGGGGCTTGGACCAGACGGCCCTGAGATGTCCCTTGCAGCACCAACTATCATTGAACCACAAAATGGTTTGGGTTGGAAGGGACCTTAAAGTTCACCTTGTTCCACCCCTGCCACGGGCAGGAACAACTTCCACTATCCCAGGTTGCTCCAAGCTCCATCCAACCTTCCAGGGATGGGGCAGCCACAGCTTCTAATTCCCAGGAATCCACGCTGTGATTCTGTACCGTGGGTCATCCCCCCACGGACATCACTGTGAGACATCCAGAGCCGACTCGGGTCAGGATTTATGAGGTTTCATTGAGCTCTACAAACCCCTTACCGCCTTTCCCCCTTACCTCCTCCACCAGCGCGGCGAAGTGGGGCAGAGGGTCAGCGGGCAGATCCCCGCACAGCAGCTCGGCGGGGCCGGGCTCAGCTCCGGGCGGGCGGAGGAAGAAGAGCGCCTTGGTGGCGCTGGGGGGCGGCGGGGGAGGCCCCGGGCTCAGCCCCAGCTCGCCCCCGGGCCCCGCCATGCGAGCAGCGCTGCTCCCGCCGCGCCCCGCACGAAGCCGCGCAGCTCCGCTCCTGCCGCGCCCTGCGCCCAGCGCCGCCAGCGCTCCGGGGGCACCGCCAGAGCCAGCGCCGCGCCCCGAGCCACCCGCGCTGCCCACGGCTCCTCCGGGGGCTCCTCCGGGGGCTCCTCCGAGCGCTCCGGCCCCGCCGCCCCGGGGTCCACCTCGGGCTCCATCCGCCCGGCTCCGCCGAGTGTTTGCGAGGAGCAGCCGCCGTTGCCCGGGGGACTCCCGGGAGCAGCTCCCGTGTCCCGCCGGGATTTGGGGGCGGTCCCAGCGCTGCCACCTCCTTCCTGCTGCTCCAGCCCGTTTCCCTCACCCCGGCACCGCTGTGGAACCCCAGAAGCGATTTCCCAGCGAGGCTCGCTCCGCGGGAAGCTCAGAGCACAGCCCGGGGGAATTTTTCCACATCGGCCACTGGCAGGTCCCGTCTGTGACCCTCGTGCTGTTCCCGACACCCCTGCACAAGCATTGGAAGCTGAAACTTGAGTGCTGTGGGCTCCTGCCAGTGCTGGATTTCCATTTCTTTAGTACCCTCTGTGAGAAGCAGTTCACTATTTTCCAAACAAAAGACCCTTCTTTACATCAATGAAAAGCAGCGCACAGATCCCGTGAAGTCCCAGAGCTGCCTGTGTCACCCCAACCTGGCTCCTGCCTCCACCTCTCCAGTAACAGGAACTTGCTCCAGTTTTCCCCAGTCCCCTGCTCTTCATAAAAGCCCAGCAGAGCTTTTTTTGTAGGACACAGATGTGTCCATTTCCCAGTCTTTGCTTTAGACAAATATAACATTAAAGCAGAGCTCATCAACAAAAGATGCTTTGCTGACAGTTTGTCTCTTAATTTTCCATTAACTTAAAATGAAGTCTTAAGTCTTATCTGCAAGTATCATCTCCTGAGTAGGGCTGAGTGACTTCAAGTCTCCAAAAATGAGCTCCTTAATTGAAACAGCACAGAGCTTCCCTCCTGCCTCCAAACACAGGCAGTGACAGCAGTGACAAAGAAGTTGATCCACAAAAATCCTTGGAAAAACTCCTCTTAACCACAGACCTATCCACTCTGTGCCTGCTGTGCCAGCTTTCCTGTTCCCTGCATCCAGAACTGGGATCTGCTCAGAGAAACTTCCAGTCATCTGATCCAGAGCCATTCAAGAGCCCATTAGTGCCAGCTGGGATTGACAAGCAAAGCTCCTGTCCAGAGGGCAATAGAGGCAGAGGATTGTGCTGGCCTGGAACTCAGTCATGAGGCTCCACCATGATCCAGACCTCATGAGCAAGATCTTGGTCTCTACCCCAGTGCTGAATCAGCCAGCCAAGGTCATTCTCCAGAGAAATCCAGGTTTTTGTTTCCTCATTAGTGATCCAGACACAGAAGTTTTCTGGAGGATGGCAAGTGGTTTATTCAGATTCTAAATAAAGGGTTTGGAAAACTGATCTTTTGAAACAAAAAGTCAGTGGAGAAAACCAAAATAAAATGGGAACACCGATGTACAGATGTATTCTCGCCTCTAATTTAACCTAAAACCCTAAAACTGGGTCCCATTTTACTGTTAATTTTCCTCCTATCACCTGGGTTCTGATAGCTGGTTATACCTCCCATCACTGAAACCTGCTCACCTTCTTCTGGCAAACCCACTGTTCCCTCCAGAGCCTCTCACACTTGATCTCTCTTGTAAAGGTCACAACTGCTGCTGTTACATTATCGATACCTTGTAGCATAAACCCCAAAATTAAAACAGTTCAGAGAGAAGGATTTTTGGTTAAAAGAAAAACGCCCCATGGACTGGTGAGCCCCCAGAACAGGAGCTATGTGGGCAGATCCTGTCTCCACAAGGACCAGCACTGCTGACAACCCACTGGAGCTGCAGCCCAGGGAGATCCATGATGACCAAGCAAACCCAGATGCCCAGGCCAGCCCCTTTCCCGTGGTGCCGGCAGCACTGTGCGCTCCTGAAGCCTGCGGAGAGCAAAGCTTCTCTCTCAGAGCAGAGCATTCCCAGCCTTGTCTCTCTCAGTTCGCTGTCTTAAGCTTCTTGTCTGGTAGTTCCTGATGGTTCTTGGCTTGTTTCCGTTTCTGGCACGCTGCTTCCATGTTCTTCTCCCCAGTCAGTTTGTCCAGGAGGAGGGCAGTTTCCTTCAGGAGCCGCATCTCCCGCTTCTCCTTCCGCTCCTCCATCTCCACTATGTCGTCTGCAAACAAAGCCTTCAGGGGTGGGATCAGCTTCGGGATGGCCGGGAAGTCACCAAAACGCACCTGAAACACAAGCACAGGAGCACCTGCAGGAGAACTGTTTGATTTCCTTTGCTTCCTTGCTGCCTTTGGCCTGTGCAGAAGAAGGGCACTGCCCTTTCCTGTGTGCAACACCTCCACCAAGCAGCCCTGACCTCGACATGTTCTGGCCATTTTTTCCACAGAAATGCTGAGAACCAGCACAAGTTCTCACTGACAGTGAGCTTCTCTCACTACCACAGGTACCTTCAGCCCAATGGCCACAGCTTTTGTCTCCCAGGTGTCTGCTACAGAAAGCCATTGGAGCAGCTCGTCAGTTGAGATGGGAATGGCAATAGAAGCAAAATTAGTTTTTTTTGGCTAGGAGCAGCAAGCACAGACTTGAGGTGACATGAGGCAAGTACCCACTGTGTTAAGAGTTGGATTCAAGAGGCATCAGCACCTGTCTCACCCTGAGCCCCATTCCCATTCTGGTGATATCTGATGACAGCAGTTAAAGGAGCTGTTTCATACACTGCTTTTTGGAAGATGGAGTATTGATACAGTACAAGAGGAGAATTTAATTCACGAGCAGCCATCCCAAAATAACACTGACACCATTCCCAGGCTGGCCCCAAGCTCCCCTTACCCTCATATGGTCGAAGGCAATCCCAACCTTCTCGCTGAAGTCTTCGCTGAAGAGAGGGATCTTGGCATACCTCTGACTGAAGTGGTTGAGCATGATGAACTCTGCATTCATCTTCATCCCAGTCTGGATGGCCTGCGACGTTGTGCTGCAAAAGGAACACGCCTTGGTCACACCCAAGCTGGTAGGTATTGCTGCTCTGCACCCAGGGTCACACCACACCCAGTGTGACACCACACCCAGTGACCTCGCATCTGCTGAGCACAAGGGTCCCTCTCCCTCGGGCAGCCTGCACTGGCAGCAAATCTCTGACTTCCACATAACTCTGAGTGCAGGAAAGCAGCTGTAATTTTGGAGCCTTGCACTTAAGAGCTCCACAAACCAGGGACAGGCACCTGTCCCAGGGGTACCAGCACACCCAGCTCTAGCACTGTGACTCACAGGGAATTCGGAGCAGCAGCTCTCCCACATTTGCTGGGGGCAGCACATGGAATCCCTGGCTGCAGTGCTCACTGGAATTTCAGTGAGCTGTGCAGGTAAGACAAATCTTCTACCCTCTGAGCTTAGTTCTAAGATGTAACCATGCAAAGGGCCTTGCCCTTGGGCTGGTCTATTTGTAGAGTTACCATGGTCTGCTTGAAAGCTTTCCCCATGTCTTTTGGGGGATGTTGAGAGGAGCTGTGGTGGTTTCAGAGCTGCTGCAATGAACAACCCACCATCTTTAGTGTACAAGAGCTCTACACACACCAGAACCTTTGACAGGACTTGGGCCCTTCACTGCTAGCTTCAAATGCTACACCCAGCAGATCACTTTCCCTTCCTAACAGAGACAGACAGCAGGACACACCCCACCTGTGGGTCTTCTCTATAGCTTCTTTTTCCATGCCATCTTCCAGCGTGGCTTCATGGATCAGCAGGTTGGCATTTTTACCTGTGTAAACAATCACATATTCAATTTTCAGCTGAAGAATGATCAGTCCCACTGCCTACAGGAGCCTCCCTGTCCCTCCTCAGCCCCTCGCTGTGTGGCAGACACAACACCAAGGGTTTTGGGCTGCCCACTTTGGATACTGACAGATGGAGACCTTTCTCCAAGAGATTCTTCAAGCAGAGGGTTTTGTTACCTACCCATTCGCACTAAGGCCATGCAGGGCATTGTATCACCAGAATAAACTACTTTCCAGCCAGACTTGTGGATCACTGAACACGCAAAAGCATTTTTACAGTGTTGGACTTCACAGGTCTGAAACTGAACAAGGATACAAGTGTTAGACCTCAGGTCCCCTCCAGTCACAGAGCCCCCATGCTCAGGAACTCACCTCAGCCAGGTCATAGCTCTCTAACAGAGAGTTCACAAACTCCTTGGCTTTGGGTCTGATGTTCTCACAGCCTTTCACAAGACACTGAGAAGGAATCATTCTGTGAGAGAGGGAAGAAGAGACAAATAAGGGCAAGGCACACATAATCTCTGTAACTAGCTGATTTCTCCTGTTTGTCATTCTCAGGTCAGTGCCTTTGTGCACCTTGGTGAGCTGCCTGTTTTACCCCTTGCTTTCACTGTTGTCCCAGTAACTCATCCAATCACTTCTTCCGCACTACCAAATACTATTTCTTCTACTTGCCCAACTCCATTTTCCTAGGAAGAAAAGGAGCCTGCAAGTAAGCACAACTGAATAACAGACCCTATCTTCCCCTCTGCAAACTGCACATCCTCATTCTACAGGCAGTGGAAGGAGTCAGAGTCATGTCCAGCAAAGGGGTGGGGGAATGGACAGGGGTTTGCCTTGAATGAGGACCAAGGACATTTCTCCACAGAGAGCACTCACTTGATGTCTCCAAGAATCTCCTCACAGTGGTTGTGGTACTCATGTAGCCAAGGCATGATCTGCTCAGGTGCTACCAGAAACAGAGGGCTGAAAGCCTGACCGAGGGCTGCCTGCAAAAGCAAAGATGGGAGAAAAAAATCAGTACTAGGTGTACACCAAATCAGAGAGAAGAAATGCTAGGGAAAGGCTGGTGCTTCTCCACTACTCCAAAGTTCTCCTCCCCTCACCCCAAGCCAAGTTCAGGAGCAGAGAAACACCAGTGCTACTTACAAAAGCTCTCCGCCGTTCCATCAGGATATTCACCAGCCCCTGCAAAGGGAACAGAGACAGAAAGTGTAGTCAGAAGTGTCTGCGGAGTAAGTGGCAACAGTGCTACCACAGCTCAGCAAGCACAGAGTCAGAACAAACAAGACCTCAGACAAGAAGGGAGAGGGGATTAGAAACAGACAGATTCAGCAGTGCCTGGGGAATGAATGCAGAGAGGAATGCAGAGCAGGGCAGCCCCCACTTATCAGCTGGAGCTACAGCTGAGTCCAACGTTCAGAGAACACCTGCACAGAGCCCCTTCCCCTTCCCCCAGCTCAACCCACCGAATGATGATCTGTGTGCATGTGGGACACAAACACAGCCACGAGGTTACACAGCACTTGGTCCACTTGCTCTCCATAGTGGCGGCAGAGCTGTCCAAAGGTTCCTTCTCCACAGTCCAGGAGCAGGGACCGGCTAGCACTAGTGAGAAGTGACAGAGATATTTAGCAGCCACTGTAAGAGCTCTCAGAAGGGCCATGCAGGGAGGGGGATCTTTGGGGTTGGAAGGCAGAGATCAGAGAGCACTGGGATTTACCTGGTATTCACCAGTGTGGAACTGACATTGCGGATTTTCATTGGAATTGCAGATCCTGTTCCCAAGAACACAATTTCAGGATAAGCATCCACATTTCCTAGAGAAAACAGATAACAAGGATATGTAAGCAAATGCTCTCCACACACGGCCCAGTCAGACATGATTTAGTTCACCAGCCCAGTAACTCCAGAGCTGCCATGTCCAGATCAGTCCTTTCTGCCCCCCTCAGCAGTAGGTTTACAACAGAAGGCAGAACAATCCCCACCTTTTCACAGCTTTATCAGCTCTAAAGCACTGTATCACCAAGAGGTCCTTTTTCCCATTACGCTGATCCAAGCCAAGTTGCTGGTCCATACCTGGTACAGCAGACAGGCTCTCTTTGCACTCCTTCACACGGGTCTGGAAGTCAGGGAGATCCAAGGCTTCACTAACAAAAGCATCAGGATCACAGACAGTCACAGCATCTCTGCAACAACAGGCCACCTCTCAGGATGGGGCAAGGTAGGAACTGAAATAGCCCTTTTCAGAGCAAAGTGTCAAATTCCTGTGACAAAACACCTTTAAAACAAGTGGGAAAATGCTCTTTCCATTTTGAAGGGTGGGAGAAGACACATCCACGAGTGTGGTGTGTGTAAAAAAGGCCTGGTTGGGCTGAGCCAGGCACAGAAATGATTATTCCACCAATGTGGAAAAGCTCCTGGAACAGCAGTACATCCCGATCCAGTGCTGCCAGGCACTAGAGGGCACTGCAAGGCAGCACAGAGGGTCCTGGAAGAGGAGCAGCCACCTAAGGGGATCCAGGTGCTGCTGAAAAGTGTAAGGGACCTGTGTACTGGGACTGCTTCAGAGCATGTGCAGTACTACAGGCCTTCAGACACCTTAACAGAGAGACTTAAACTTTTCTGGGCACAGGGATCCTCCTGTTGTGCCCATCAAAGCCAGAAATCTGAGCCATGGTGGCTGAAATCCCCTTGCCCCCTGTGCTCCCTGATCTTTAAAGTTCTCACTGAGCAGCTTCACCTATTTGCCCACCAGGCCAGCAAGAGCAAAGCCAGCAACTGTTTAACCACCTGGAGCTTTCAGCTCTGATGTCAAGCTTTCTAGGTCTTCAGAGGGTAAGAGTGTCACTGGGCTCCCCGAAAACTGTCTCCCTGCCTCCATCTGCTCTGCCACAGCCACAGCTGTGTGCACAGCATGAGTCAAAGCAGAGGACAAAGGACCACAAGGCTACAGAAACAAGGGACAGAAACAACACTCCAAACCACTGCCCAAGTGTTGTTTTCAGTGGTTCAATCATCCATGTACTAGTTTATCTGAAACTTAAGGGACAGGGCCACAGCCCTTGAGACAGTTCCCCCAGCATAACCACCAGAAAGGATCTGCAGGGGATCCTGACACACTGTCCTCCCTCACTGAAAAGCTGCTTCAAGCCAACATCCAAAACCTGGGAAGTAAAAGATTCCCACTGACCTCTGCCACTCCTGCTGTGGCCTGAGGTGGTATTTCAGGAGGCACTCCCCTCGAACGATGGGCACAGGGCACACAGCCTCTGCTTCCTGCAGGAAGAGGGTGACGTGAGACACAGCCTTTGCTCAGGGCATGAGGCACAGGGGGAGACAGGGCCTGGCCTACCTTGCTCTGGTAGGTGGTGAGCAGAGGGAAGATCTCTGGGTGGATGAGGTTCAGCTGAGTTTGGATCTTGTAGCTGCGTGGGTTGTGCACAGCAGAGGAGTTCTCATTGAGCACCAAGTGCTGAGTCCCAGGCCCAAATCTGTCAGAGGACAATAATGCACAGCACCTTCAGCCCCACACTGGAGTTGGGCACATGTGCACACCTGAGCTAAAATCTCACCTGAGCCAGCAGAGCCCTCTCTCTACAACTCTTTTACTTCTTGCACCACAAAACCAGGCTGCTGCCAACAGAGGAACCCAGGGACCACAGCACCACGTACCTTTCCAGCCACTGCTGGTAGCGGCTGTCTCGCAGCACTGACTCAGGAGTCATGTGAATAACCAAGGCCACCTGGTTCTCAGGAAGTCCCTCCTGGTACCTGGGACACATTCAAACACAAATAATATCCATGCTCCAGTCCATGTCCTTGGCATCCCCTCCTCTCTCCCCCTTTGGTGGTAGCAGCGATGCCCCCTGAGGCAGGCAGAGCAGGGATCTGCAGAGCACAGCCCCAGAGCTCCAGGCTCTGCATCACCACAGGCACAAGGCTCAGGCCCACCATTGGCTGACACCTCCACTGTCCCCCACAAGCCAGTTCCTCTCCTCCATAAGCAGTAACCTCTGCAGAGCCTCCAGGAGCCCAAATGCTTCTGCACAAGCCCTACAGAGTTATGTGCATGCAGGCCTCCAGCACCCAGGGAAGCCTCCTCTGCTCCCCAGGCACACACCAGTGCACATTTGTGCTCTGGACGCTCCTGAGAGAAAACAGGCCTGCGACACTCACAGAAGCCCACAGGGCCTGCCTTTCCCAAAAGCCTCAGAATGCACCACCAATCCTTTCTTGCATCTCAGACTCCTTAACAGCGCCAAAGAGCTCAGACATCAGCCATGAGGAACAGCATATCTAGCCTAGAACAAGAGCTTCTCTTGGGCAAAGCTCAGCACAGGTATCCTCCCCCAAAGACTCCGGGTGCTCCAGCCCTACCTTCGGAAGGTCTCATTTTCACAGACAGCATCCACAAAGCCTTCATGAGGACACTCCAGCACGAGGAACACTGGGCCAGGGTCAGTGGGGGTGCACAGCTCCTCAGGGAAGAGCTGCAGGCAGACACACAATGGTCACACCACAACCAGCCTGAACACACAGCCCTTCCTGCACCTGTGTGTGTGGCTCCTTCGGTCAGACAGATCCCAGCAGCCCCTCTCAATGCTCAGTACAACCAGCCAGGGCAGTTCTTGGGCTTTTTCTGCTCTCAATACACACATAAGCATTTTGCTGTGTAATAGTCAATCCCACCCCTGGCCTCAGAGCAAACCAGAGCCTGACCTGATGAGGGTAATTTTAGCACTATCTAGGTTCCCATGACAGATTCAGATGGTAGCAAAAGCATGCGTCAGGAAAAAAAGGCTTTATGAAATTCTTGTGACACAAAGATATGCTGATCGTGTCTCCCAGGTCAGGATCTTCACTTGCAGATCACCTGGGCCGTGGCCAGAGCTGGCTCTGCTTCTTACTTCAGTGTTTGAGAGATCTGGACTCTGTGCCCTGGAAATACTGAACAACTTCTGGTGTCAGAGGTGCACAGAGGTAGGGTGATGGCTATATAGGCATTCAATCTCCAGATTAAAAAAATGCAAGGATTAATTCCACTAACTCGCTCCTAGACCTGCATCAGCTTTGGGAAGGGGAGATGAAGCAACTCTGCCAAACAGCAAATACCCAGCCATACTCAAACAGGAATTCATCTCAGAGAGCACTTCACTAATTACCACCCCAGCAGCCCCAGACATGCCACATTCAGCAACAACCTGAAGCTGGAACAGTCCCAGGATCTACGGGCAGACAAAGCATTCTGTGCAAAAGCTGCTCACCCTGGGAGCCCAATGAAGGAGGGAGAGTGACAAAGCCACACAGAAGCACAGACACATCTTACCTCTTTGCCTTCAAAAGTGATGGTTTCCCCATTTTTGAGAGCTGTAATTATGGGAAGGATGGCTGGAGTTCCCCTGAGAGCAAAGCCACAGAAATATTTAGCTTGCCAACATCCAAATGCCTGCTGCTGCCCCATGCCCCAGGCTGGCCTCTCATACTCACACTGGCAGGCCCATCTCCTGGGCTTTAGCTGCTAGGAATTTCCCCTTCCTTGGGTGAACCTGGAAAAAGTAAAACAGAATTATCACCCAAAGAAAGAGGGATAGGAAACATGATTCACGTACTGCCAGGTTAAGAGCCCCAAGAGAGTATTTTTTCCCTTTTCAGTTCCACAGCCACTGCTCTAATTTACCCCAAAAACCTTTTCTACACTCTCTGGTTTCCAGGATCATGCTGCTGCTTCTTGCTCCCCTCTTTAGCCAAGCAAGCATGACAGCCTGCCCTCCCTGAGGGTTAAGCAAGAATGCAACCTGTATACTCATAAACACTGCTGTATGCTAAAAACACCTCCAGTTTTACATATTCCTACTCATGCTACAGCAACTCTGACATTTGAAATGCAGAAGCACATTATAGCTTCAAAGCCCTGCTTGAAAATGCTGTCTCCAGTTAAATCTCTGTAGCAAGATGACATTAGGAAGCATTTCCTTACAGAGGGTGGTCAATGCCCCAAGCCTGCCAGTGCTTAAGAGGTGTTTGGACATCCCTTAATAATATATTTTAAACTGTGGGCAGCCTGAAATGGCCAGGCAGTTGGACTGGATGGTTCAATTCTGGAAATGTCCAAGGCCAGGCTGGACAGGACTTGGAACAACCTGGTCTAGTGGAAGGTGTCCCTGTCCATGGCAGAATGAAATGATCTTTAAGGCTTCTTCCAACCCAAACCATGCTGTGGTTGTAGATGATCACTGTATGTCCCTTCCCCCTGAAATACTCAGTTCTATTCTCTAATCTGTTCTGTGTTGGTTTAGACTCTGTGCCCAAACTTACTTTACAAAGAAAAGCTGTCACCAGATCAGGATGCCTAGTTGCACGCTTCTGCTCATCACCTGTAAAAGAAAGCAAAACTACTAAAAAACACCACTCATTATTATTTTTCTTAAAAGCAAAACATGCCAAAATTTGCTAAAGCATTAACAGGAACATTATCCAGTTAACTTTGAGCCCAGCAACAAAATGTTATGAACACCCAAGGCCAGAGGGCTCACAGCTTCAGATACAAGAAACCAAACTAAAGGCCAAGACTGGAAAATAATCAGTCCAGCATCCACCTGTAATTGAATTACAAAGTCTGGGGCTTCCATTCCAACCAGAAGCAAACTACTATAAGGACTAATCACACCCAAGCAGCAATCATGTCTTATTTCTAGGTTTTTTAAGTTCTGTGCCAACTTCCAAAGTACCAGAACACTTTCTGCTCCATGGAATCATCCAGCTGAGCTTCTCTACAGACCTCACTTTCACAGACCAAATGGCTCAGAGCACAAATTTATATCCTAAATTTGGCTTCCTCTTTTAAAGTTGAAAAGGCCATTCCATGTGTTTCACCTGTTTTCTTTGGGCTTTCTTTTCCCTTTCCTTCCTCCAAGCTTTGCTGTGCAGCTCTTGGGGATCCAGGCCCTGTGTCTCCTTTAGGGGTATTTCCACCTTGGGGTGATGCTCCAGGACTCTGGGGAGATGTACTTTCAGCAGACAGTGGTTTTCCTGTCCCAAATCCAATGAAAGCAGAAAAAGATCACTCAGTCAAAAGCAACAAGATAAGAAAAGCAGGAGTAGCATTCCCCCTTCCACCAGTCAGGTTTAAACTGCACCAGAATACAGAGCTCCTCCCCCCAGCCCAGCCTGCACTTGCATGCTCCAGACACTTATTTTGAGTCATTCCTCATTCAAGTCCTTCTCCCCAAACTGTTAAACTCTGTCAAGTCTGTGCTGCACCCTCAGTATTCCAGTTTCCAGCAGGAAGAACTCAGCTGGCTGAGAAAGCCAAATCCAGGGATGTTTCACATGTCATTCTATCCACCCACACCTAAAGGAACCAGCCAAGGCCCTGACTCAGCAGGTCTTGTTATTTGAATGAGTTCTTTCTCCTGTGAAAAGCAATTAATGAACCTCTGCTTACTCAGGCTGGCAAACAGAAGCTGCTCCTTGAACCTTCATTGTGTTTACTGAGCACGTGCTTCCCCTGTCTCTCTGCAGCACCACATGCTCACCTGTCAGAGGTATTTGGTAGACAGTCATTGTCTCATCCTTGTACTCAGGCTCTGTGTGCAACTGCACAGCTGGGAAGAGATCAAAACCCACCATTAACAAGTGCATTAACAGAGATTCACACTCTTCAAGAATATAAAGCAGAAAAGTGTCTTTCTTTCTTAAACACTACCTGCTGAATGATCCCCTTCCCTTTCTCTGCCCAACTGCAAACCCTAATGAATAATTAAAGCTTTAAAAAGCCCATCATCCACAGGGAGCAGTCCATGATACCACAGTGAGCAAGTTCACTGGCAGACTCCAGAAGCAAACTGTCTTCAGAGTTTTCTAAAACCAAATGCTGTCTGTATCAGCCAGTCTGGTAGCCCCCGAGCAGAAACACAGCTGGAAACACTGTTGTGAGAGGTTTAACAGTGTATCAGAGCAAAACAAATGTTTAAAACTTCCTCTGAGTGGATCTAAACCCCAGGCATACATGCTGAAGCTATTACAGGACAATGCAGCCTTGGCTACAGATGAAACAAAAAGTTACAAAGTCCTTTGCTACACATCCCGGACCTACCTACCTAAATCCATCCTTTTCAGGGGACCTGGAAAGAGGCGAATGGCTTTCAAGTAGTTTTGCTGGAAAAGAGACAGTGTATCAGGAGGTGCCACAAGCAGTGCCACGACAATCCCAGCAGCTACAGGCACTTTTCAGTGAAGGCAAAGGTTGAACACCCAGTCAGACAAATCTGGGCAGCTCAGCCAGCCCTGGGCAGGTGTCCCACCTCTGGCAGGCACTGAGCCTTAGAAAGAGAAAGAACCGCTGTCCCCACCCCTTCCATCCATATAATTAGTCAGCAGAAACTGCAAGGAAATAAAACAATGCTGAGGATTGCAAATTTTCAGCCCAGACACGGCATTAGGCTGGCAAGGACTGCATTAAGCAGGAGATCAGAGACTGAGTTTCTATTAATATAAAATGGGGAGGGAGCAGAGAAGGGAACAAAGATCCTCCCTTCTCCCAAAAGCTGATTTATCAGGATGTAACTCTACAAGACAAGAGCAGAAGAATTCTGCTGTCCTGTAACTGAACAGATTTGGATTTCGAAGCAGTCCTTTGAGCTGACACAAACTCAGACCAGCATTTCAAACCAGCACAAAGATTCACTTTGCCACCAGCTCTCCCAATTCCAGGGTGAGCTTTATTATTTCAAGGGTTTGCTCACCCTTCTGCAACTTCCCATACTTACCAGCTTTGGTGGCCCCAGGAACATACACCTCTGAAGCCCTATAGCCTTCAGTGTGAGAATCATGCCTAAAAGCAAGCAGAGAAACAGCTTTATCATGGCCCCAGTAATCGCTGGTAGATCCCAAAGAAAGATCCCTCTCTGTTCAGGAGTGCTTGGCCTCTCCATGAAGGCCAGAACTGAACTTGGACCTAAATTCAGTTTTGCCTCAGCTTTGTGGCAGTTTCAACAAGTCACCTGCCTTGGCAGATAAAGAAAATAGCTACACATTATACTATGAATCTGGAGCAAGGTGCCTGAACAGATTGGCAATCCCCTCCTCTTTTTTTTTTTTGAGATTTCCAGAATTTTAATGGCCAAGATGCTAAACCATCCCTTCTAAGCTCATCCTGCTCTGAGGACAGTGGTGGCCTCAAACCAGCCTAATTCATGAACAGCTCCCTGCTGGCAACACTGGAGATTTTGGGAAGCTAAAGCCAGACATGCTGGATGGGCAGAGCCTGTCCCACCACGTGTCTGCACTATGGCAGAGCCCACTCAGCAGCTGGAAGCACCACAGAGCCCCACGTGCAGCCCAGCCCTCTGACAGCGATGTCGCTGTCCCCATCGCTGCCTAAAACAGGCTCCACACGCCACACCGGGCACCTCCCAAAGTGACGGCGTCCTGCCCGAGAGCTGCTGGCCGAGGCCGTGCCGGGCTCCCCCCACTCACCTGGCAGCCCCCCGACGTTGGCCCAGGACACGCGGCTGAGGAAGATGCTGTCCAGGTGGGAGATCTTCAGCCTGCGGGCAGAGGGGGGTGAGCAGGGGCCGATCCATGCCGGGCTGTCCCCCCCGCGCCGCCCCACTTACTTGTGCTCCTGCATGGCGCGCTGGATGCCCTCGCCGCAGTTGAACAGATACCTGGGGGGAAAGCGCCGTCAGGGAGGCCCGGGGAACAGAGCCGCCTCCGGCCGCGACCCCAGGCCCGCACTCACCGGTTGAACTCGGAGAACACGTACACGGCGGCCCCGGCGTCGCGGCTCCCGGCCGCCACCACCTGCACGTACACGGTGTTGGGCCCCGCCAGGCCCGTGCCCGCGTTCTTCCGCCGCTCGCGGGCCCACACGTGCCGGGGCACGTCCTTGGGCCGCCGCGCCGGCCGCGCCGCCGAGGGGCCCTCGGCCATGGCCCAGCCGCGGGAACCAGCCCTGACTGCGGTACCGCTCCCGGTGCCAGCCCTGACTGCGCTCCCGGTGCCGCTCCCCGCGCTCCGCCACACGAGCCCGCGGCCCGGCGGCAGCGCCCGCGCCAGCGCCCACATCCGCGTGCAGCCGCCCGCCGCCAATCGCCGTCAGCGCCCCCGCCCCCGGGGTGAGAGATAGCCAATGAGAGGTGAACAAGGCCCCCGGTCGGCCCGGCTCTGTATCATGTGGTCCGGACAGACCAATGGGAAGCGAGGATCCGCAGCAGCCGCCCCGCCCCGAGTCGCCGCTGTCCTGCCCGGCCGCTGTCACGTGACCGGGATCTGCCGGCCGCTCTTCCGGGGCTGCCAGCCCGGCCATTCCCGGGATCCCTGCCCGGCCATTCCCGGGATCCCTGCCCGGCCATTCCAGGGGTTCTCTGCATGGCCATCCCGGCCCGGCCATTCCCGGGGTTCTCCGCCCCGCCACTCCCGGCGCCGTTCACTGGTGCTGCTGGGCCCGCACCCCGCCCGCACTGCCCGAGGGCCCCGCTGGACTCCCCCGTTCTCAGTCAGACCCGCTCTCCTCTCCGCCGCCAGGGCAGGTTTCCGCCGGCAGTCTCGGATGTCTGGTCCCACAAAGCCATCGATTCCCGGCGCAGGCACGGACACAGCCCGGGCTGGTGGCGCCCCGAGCAGGGAACCCCCTGGTTTTATCCCCCTTTCTGCCAGTCTCCTCGCCCGCAACTCTGGCTCTTCCAGCCCTCGGCCCGCCGTGTCTGTGTCCTTGCCCGGACACAGCTCAGCCCCTCAGCACGGGCAGGGGAGAAGCAGCAAGTTCAAGTGCACGTTTCCTCGACTGCTTCTTGAGGAAACCTGTCCCAGTGTTTGATCTCCTTCTCTGTAAGGAAATGCTTCCTAATGATAGTAGGACGTTTCACCTTGCTAAGGAGATTTAATTAGAGACAGCCTTTCCAAGCAGGGCTTTGAAGCTATAATGTGCTTCTGCTTTTCAAATGTCAGACTTGCTGCAGCATGAGTAGGAATGTGTAAAACTGGAGGTGTTTTTAGCATACAGCAGTGTTTATGAGTATACAGGTTGCATTCTTGCTTAACCCTCAGAGTAGGGCAGGCTGTCGTGCTTGCTTGGCTAGAGAGTGGAGCAAGAAGCAGCAGCATGATCCTGGAAACCAGAGAGTGTAGAAAAGGTTTTTGGGGTAAATCAGAGCAGTGGCTGTGGAACTGAAAAGGGAAAAAATATTCTCTTGGCTTGTGGAGAAGCTCTTAACCTGGTAGTATGTGGGTCTTGTTTCCTGTCCCTTTTCTTTGGGTGATAATTCTGTTTTACTTTTTCCAGATTCACCCAAGGAAGGGGAAATTCCTAGCAGCTAAAGCCCAGGAGATGGGCCTGCCAGTGTGAGTATGAGAGGCCAGCCTGGGGCATGGGGCAGCAGCAGGCATTTGGATGTTGGCAAACTAAATATTTCTGTGGCTTTGCTCTCAGGGGAACTCCAGCCATCCTTCCCATGATTACAGCTCTCAAAGCCAGGCAGGGCTAAGCTGGGCCAGGCACCCACTCGGCTGTGCTGTCCCTCTCCTGGGCTGCTGCACCAGGCTGGACACAGCCCTGAGGACCCTGGCCTGACCTCAACCACGAGGCTGGGCCTCTCAGAACCCCAAACACCCTGTGATTCCCCAGGCTCCCCCGTTCCCTGCTGCTCCTCTCCCACAGGAGCCTGTTCAGGACCTGTGTACAAACACCAGGCTGAAGTTCTGTTTATTTTTGAGCTCTCTGAACCCAGTGTGAGCTCTCTGGGGCTTTTTGTTTGCTTCAAAAAGAGCCACTTGATGTTACTGTAACCAGATTATTCCAACATAAACAACCCTGACCATCAATATCCCTTGTCTTCCTGAGTTCCAAAGAAAAACCTTATCTTTCCCAGTGCTTTGCTTTCCAAACAGTCTCCCTTTATTCTTAGTGCCAATGTACTTCCCTTTCTCTTCCAGTGATCCTTTCAGTCAGGACCTCTCCAAAGCCCCAGATCTTGCCAAGGTGTTTACAGCTGTTCTGTCATCTTTCTTTAGACCTATAATTTGCTTACCATTCTCCTGACTCACATCACTTCACAACAGCTCAAATTAGCATGGTAGTTTTCCCTGGTTTTCCTCACTTTTGAATGAAATAAAAGGTTTGTTCCATTGAGTGGCAAACTCTTTTTTCACACACATTTCACATATTACAGTGCTGCAGCCTAAATCTCACTCATGGCACTTGGCTCTGCTCACCACATGACAAGGGAAACATTGGTTTAGATCTTAAACTCTGCCCTGGGGAGGCCTCACCCCGAGTCCTGGGGGCAGTCTGGGGCACCACAACATAAGATCTAAAGCTCTTAGACAGTGTCAGGGAGAAGGACACAAAGAAGATAGTGAAGGGACTTGAGGGGCAATACAGGGAGCAGCTGAGGGTACTTGGTCTGCTCAGCTGGAGCAGAGCAGACTGAGCTCAGACCTCCCCAAGGGCTGCAGCTTTTCCCAAAGGACAGCTCTGATCTCTGCTCCCTGGGACAGGGACAGGACTGGGGAATGGCTGGAGCTGTGCCAGGAATGTTTAGGTTGGATATCAGGGAAAGGTTCTTCCCCCAGAGGGTGCTGGCACTGCCCAGGCTCCCCAGGGAATGGGCACAGCCTGAGGCTGCCAGAGCTCCAGGAGAGTTTGGACAGCACTGCCAGGGATGCCCAGGGTGGGATTGTTGGGTGTCTGGGCAGGGACAGGAGGTGGACTGGATGATCCCTGTGGGTCCTTTCCCACCCAACAGACTGTGATTCTGTGGTTTTCAAATTGCTCCCAAATAAAAGCTGGAGTTACCAAAGGCAAGTGCTCTGCCTGTGCATTCCAGCCCCACTGCTGCTTCAATCCCTCCCCTGGAAATGTTTTTCTGGTCAGGTGAATTAGGAAGCATGAAAATACCTTTTTTTGCCCCTAATGCATTTTTAAAATACCTTTGTGAGAACAAGAGTTTTCTTAGGGCTCTGACCAGCTGGCATGGGGATTCCAGCCAATGTTTCTTTAGTGGGTGAAGTAACTAAGAAGGTGTGTGGTATTTTTCATCAAATGAACCCTGGCAATTCTGTGAGCCTTGCTGGCTTGGGTCTGTGTGCACAGGCAAGAATGGAGAGCTGTGACTTCGCTTCTGCAGACTGACAGAACTGCTTGTAATACCTCATCAGTCTTAGGAAGATTTCACTGTAAGTGCATAAAACTCCTGAACCTGATCAGAGGCTCAGGAGCACACCAGTGTCCTTTACTTTTTGGATTTTAGGGTACTCTGGCATCTCACAAAGGGGCAGGATTTTTGAAGACTGGGTCATGGTTCAGGAGTAAATGTGTTTTCTTTTGCAGTTTTGGGTGAGTGGTGTCCCATCCTAACAGATGGGTTGGTGGATGAGTAGAGAATCCCAGAGCTCAGTCCTGTGGTGCCTATAAAGGGAGTGACTGAGGGTGGCTTGTGCTCTGAGCAGGCAGCTGGTCCCGTTCTGCAGCTGCTGTGACAGTGCCATGAGCAGAGGCCCTGAGGGGACCTCCAGTGCAGGGAGGACATAGAGCTGCTGGAGAGAGTCCAGAGGAGGCCACCAAGATGATCAGAGGGATGAAGCACCTCTGGTGTGACAAAAGGCTGAGAGAATTGGGATTGTTCAGCCTGAAGAAGAGAAGCTTTGGGGTGACCTAACTGTGGCCTTTCAGTACCTGAAGGGACACTGCAAGAGAGATGGAGAGAGACTGTTTACAAGGGAGAATGACTTTAAAGACAATAGGTTTAGATTGGATGTTAGGAATAAATTCTTCCCTGTGAGGGTGGGCAGGCCCTGGCACAGGGTGCCCAGAGAAGCTGTGGCTGCCCCTGGATCCCTGGCAGTGTCCAAGGCCAGGTTGAACACTGGGGCTTGGAGCAACTTGGGATAGTGGAAGCTGTCCCTGCCATGGCAGGGGGTGAAATGAGATGAACTTTAAGGTCCCTTCCAACCCAACCATTCTGTTATTCTATGACACTGCTCCAGGAGCACATGCATCTCCTGGAACAGGTCTCCCAACCCTTTGATAGTAAACGCTAAATTACAGTCTAATTTCCCCTCAAAGCCTCACTCCCCGTTGCAGTGTGCAGAGATCACACACAATAACCACCCCTAACCTGGAGAGTCATCATAAATCCAGCACTGCCTCAGGGCTGCAGGGAACTGCTCCCATCTGGCCCAGTAATGCTCCAATAATACACAGCAATGCACAATTTGGGTAACTAACTCAGCTGGAGTGATAGCATCAGCCATGCCACAAGAGAGATTTGAAAGTAATATCCCAACAGACCCCATGAACAGACAAGGGAGGATCCTTATCTTTGGGACTTTCCCAAGGTGATACCAATGCTTCCCTGTTTTTCCACTGATTGTCATCATCCCCTGGAGTCTGGGCTTTATTAGAAGAGCAGGTTTATGTATAGATTAAAGACAACTCAGGACAATATGAAGAGTTTGGTGTGGCAGTGGTTCGTAGAGATAACTAGTCTGGTCAAGATAAGAAGCAAAATTAATGGAAAGCAGAAGTTCTTGAGGGCAAAGCAATAACCACAAGATGCTGGTCCCAGGCAGAGAGAATCCCCCAAAGACAGCAGGGATGAAGAGAGGACACTGTGAGGGACACTCTGGGAGCCAGCCAGAGGCTGCTCATGGCTTCTCAGAGATGGGGACATCACCCTGAGCCAGCAGGACATGCAGCTGGATCTGGGGCTCAGTGCACACTCCCTCTGTACAGAGCTGGAATAGCTGCAGAGCATGGGCAGCTCACAGCCTCTCCCTGCAGGTGCCTCAAGGCCTGGCCCACCACTGGACAGGACCCCGCCACTGAGGAGTGAGAGCAATGGTCAGCAGCACAACCTGAACATGGGAAGGACTTCCCTGTAGGCACAGCATGACCTTGGGGCATGGATACTCCAGAAGTCTGGCCCAGACCCCCTTTTCCACTGCTCTTTGGGCCAGATATATTGCTGCCCACCCTGCCAGCCCCTCAGAGGAAAGTCCAGCTCATGGAAACTGCACAAAATTGAATCCCAAATGGACTAATAGCTGGAACGTGGTGTCCAACATGAATGCATGCAGAGATGATCTGGGAACTGGTGTGGGTGTCCCTAAGACTTTCCTTGGAGCAAACTGTCTGTGCACACAACCTTCTATAGCCCCCAGAAGGGTGTGATGTTATTAAATTATCCCTAAGGCTTCTCCTCTAACATCCCTTGACATGGAATTGCATGTGAGCAAAGGTTCCCATGTGAGCCTTGCTTCCCATAAAACTTCCCAAACTCCCAAGTGACCAGTGTCAAAATCCCCAAATCTCCAGGTGGGCTGTGGTGAGCCTGCAAAAAGGGCTGCATGGGACAGCAGGAGGGTCTCACAGAGGGTCTCCTCTTGCTCAGCATTGCAACTTGCAGCTCCAAAAGCTCAAAGGATTTACCTTAAATCCTGCTGAGTTTGGCTCTGCAGAGCCCGGGGGTGGATTTACCCTGCAAACCTGTGGTTCCTGAGAGATACAGTAACTGCACTTACCAATGACATCAAGTAATGGGGAACAGACAGGGAATCCAGGAGGAGAAATCAATTTGACAATGCTTCTTTTGCCATAAACATGGGATTTGAACGGATGTCGTGAATAAGATTACCTTAAGAGGTGAGATTTGGGGTGGTTTATCCCTCATATTAGTGGCATTTTGCTGCAAAGTCTTGTTTCTCAGCAACAAATAATGGCAATACTTGGCAGAGAAGAGGGGAAATTTTCAAAAAAGTGGCACAGGACATGACAGGCACCGCCTTAGCCAGTAAAACCTTCAAAAAACCCAAAAATAAACATGCAAATCTATAGGCAGCTAAACAGGAAAGAGGAAAATTCATGAGGCCCCAGAAATACTTGGATTTAGAATGATTTCAGGGAGCCAACAGCAAGGTGTAACCCAGGGAGCTTCATTAAAGAAGAGTTTACTTTTCTTATCTACAATCTGCTGCAGCCCCCTGGTCCTGTGTCTGCCAGAGGATCAGATGTATGGATAAGCCTGGCTCCTGCAGAGCCCAGTCTCCCTCTCCCAGTCCTCCCAGTCTGGGGATATTGCTTTCTGCTCTTTCAATAAAAGAAAGGTAAACACCCCACACCCAGCTGCAGTGGTTTGTGATAATTTTCAGTATTGTGTATCAAAGTATAAATTAAATCAATTGCTGTTAGCTCAATGAGGCACACAGTCCTTCTCCCCATAATTTGCTCTTTGTCCCCTGTCCATGGCTCACACAAACCCAGTGTCATCCAGCTGAATGTCCCTGGTTTGAAGTGATTTCAGTGATACCCGAAATGTTTCCCCTCCCCTAGCAGGAGCTGGGGCAATTCAGATGGATGAACTGAGGCTTTTCCTACCTGCCATAAACTGCAACTGTGTGGTTGAGACCTGGGAGAGAGGGAGAGCATGAAACACTGCAGAAACAACCCTGTCAGGGCATGCTGTGTGTCACACTTGTGTCTGTCAGCTCAGGGATACACAGTAGGAAGCACCTTGTGCTCTCCCCTCCTCCAGGTCAAATCTTAATTAAATAGGACTGCAGTGAACAGCTCAGGCTGCAGAACAGAGCGAAAGACATAGAGGGGCCAATGGTAGAAACTGGGGTGATACCAGGATGTTTGCTGTTGAATCAATGCTAAGAAGATCCAAACACTTGGAAATACAACACCTGGGCAGGACATGCAGGCAGCCTCAGCTTCAGCCTCACTGGATCCTCCTCCTCCAGGCCCTTGCTGTCTAGTCCATCAGGCTGCCCCTGGACTCCATGTGCACAGGTCCAGCCCTTCAAAAGCTTTTCTCTGGACAGGATGTGGCAAACTGCCAGAATACAGAAACCAGCCCACATGTCTGGTTCAGGAGCGTTTATTGCTTCTGTCTCCTCAAGATGTGTCTGTACTCATTCCTGCCTGACCCAGGAGGTTGGTATCACCCCTCTGGAGGATTGATCCGGGCCTGATCATCCTGTGCAGAGCCAGCATGGTGACTTCCTGACTCAATTCCAGCCCTCTGACAGCCCTCACCAAACTGAAACCAATCTGAGGAGCACTTCAGGGCCAGCTGTCCAATAGTGAGTAAGGCTCAGTCTGCTCCGGACTGAAGGAGAGCTGGAGGTAGCATGGAGAAACCCCCAGCTGCATGGGCAGGGGGACTGCCTGAACTGCCAGGGACAGGCAGAAGGTGTCACAGCACAGCGAGGGGCCACAGATCAGCCTCATGTCCAGTCACTGCACTGTCGTCAACACCAGTGCACTCCTGGGAGGCCATGTGGGGACACTGACTCAAGATGTAGCATACACACCCTCAGCTTAGACACCAAGAGTCAAGAAAGGCCCAGCTGTGCTCTGGAGCTTTCTGCAAGATCTTCATTGCAAGGGCAGGACAGACTGAGCATTGGGACCTGCTGTGCCATTGCTGACCCACAAGCAGCCCTCTGGGGATACACTGGGAGGAGGTGGCTCCATCTCCTCCTGGGGACAGGATTCCCCAGTCCTCCTCGGACACCTCGGGCACTGCCAGGCGGGTGTTGGGCACAGTGGCCGGGACGCAGCTCCAGCTAGGCTGCACCGGCCGGGTTTCCCTGCACGCTGCCCGAGAGGCTACCCAACCCCTCCTCTGCCGGCAGGGACCCTGGTGCGGTTCGGCCCTGCGGGTTCGGGGTCAGCTCGTACCGAGTGACCGCGGGTCGTGCCTGCCCAGCGCAGCCGGGGCCGTCATCCCCCACAGCCCCGGGAGCAGCCCCGGCCGGGCTGGGCTCTGAGGCAGCAGGTGGATGCTGGGTTGTGGTGTCCGGGCACGGTTCCGCTCAGTCCCGCAGCTACTTCCCACAGCCCCGTCCCGCAACCCCGTCCCGCAACCCTGTCCCGCAACCCTGTCCCGCAGCCCCGTCGCTCAGCCCAGTCCCATAGCCATGTCCCTCAGCCCTGTCCCATAGCCCTGTCCCACAGCCCTGTCCCATAGCCCTGTCCCTCAGCCGTGTCCCATAGCCCTGTCCCAAACCGTGTCCCAAAGCCGTGTCCCTCAGCCCTGTGCCATAGCCCTGTCCCTCAGCCCTGTCGCTCATCCCGTCCCGCAGCCTCCGGCGCTGCAGCGGCCCCAGCTCGGCCCTAGATGGCACCGCGACTCCGCCGCCGCCGCGTCCCGCCGGGACCGAGCTGGGGTGAGCACGGGGCAGTCCCGGAGAGTCCCCGCAGCCGCCCGAGCCCCTCCGCCTCCCTCTGCCCAGCCCTGCCGCCCCGCTCCCCCCGGGCTGCCCCCAGGCTGCCCCGCCGCCACCTCCCACGCTGTCCCGCTGTCGCTGTGCTGCTCTGCTCCCCCCGGCTGCTCCTTGCGCTGCCTCATCCCCTCCGTGCTTCCCCCGAGCTGCCCCAGCACTTGCTGCTGCTCCGGGCTCAGCCCCAGCCGGACATCCTGGAGGCTCCATCCAACACGCAGAGCTCCCTCCCGCTGTCACCTGCCCTCGGTGCCACCTTTAGCACCCCCAGCACAAATCCTGCTGCAAGGCCATGTTCCCAGGGTCCCCTACCAGGGGAGCAGAGCCAGCTCCTGCACCTGCACAGGCAGGGCCTCTGCCCCATGGGGTGCTCTGTCCCCCTCCAGTGCAGCCATAACACTGCAGTCCAGCAGTCTGAGACATGGGACCCTGCCCCACTGGGGATGCCACGACACACAGGATCAGCCCCACTTCTCACCCTCACCCCTGCACCAGCTCGAGACATAGCTTGGACAGCCCAGGACCTTAAGTTGCTGCTGGGTTCTTGCCAGCTCACCCATCCTAGGACTCTCATCAGAGGGCCTTGAGGCTGGTGCTTGATGTGGGCAACTTCTGATAATTAAAGTGGAACATCCATGGAAAGTATACCCCTTTCCTTCCTGGGAGAGTGATTTCCCAAGGAGGAGCAGTGGGCTTTCCTCCACTCTGAATCTGCCTCGCTCCAGCCCTCTCCCCTTCCCACTGTTCACATGGTTTTTGTGCCACAAGAGCAGATCCCTTCAGGACCCAGTGCCCAGGACCTCTCTGCTCGTTACATGGATGACCCACTCTGTCACCTCCTCCAGAGATCAGACTTCAGGATTTATGCTAGGGTTTCACCAGCAGCTGAGATGTTCCTGGAGAGTGGGACAGCCCCAGAGCAGGTCTGTCCTGGCAGGATCAGCCCCTCTTGGTCCCCCTGGTGGACTCAGTGGTGCCAGACTCCCATGCAGAGAGGATGCCAGGATCCCTCCTCTGCTCAGTGTTCCCGAGGTACAAAGCTGCTTCCCCTCACTCCCAGTTATCCCATGAAACAAACTGGAGGGAGGACACGGTTCAGTGGGTGGCTGACAGTTCACCCCTTGACACAGAGCTCATTTCACTCCATCCCCCTCCTCATTTATTTATGGTCCTTCATCTCAGCATGGCTTCGCCCTGATGTGTTTGCACATGTTCCTCTTATCCAGAACATGGGGCTTTGCAGCCACTTCTCTATTTACTGTAATTTTTAGCTCAGACACAACCAGAACTCCCACCCTGTCTGGGCGTCTCAGTGCAGAAAACAAGACTAAACTATTTTGGGATGTTTTTCCCTTTTCCTCATACTTGGGTGCTTTCCCATGTGGCTAAGTCTTCGGAGCCTTGGGGAGGGTGAACCTGTTTCACACACCCCCGAGAGCTGCCTCTGACCCCTGCACACACTTTAACCCTCCTCTGACCATAGGCACCTCCCACACAAGGCAGCCTCATGCTCCACTTGGTGTTCTGATCTAGGAAATGCATCCAGTGTCAGGGATGAGCTGAGAGCACAGCCGATGGGAACGAGCCTCCCAGGCTCCATCCTCACCCTCCTCCTTGTCACCTTGTCTTGTCACACCTCCTCAGGGTGCCCAGAACACTGCGTGCTGCTGCCCCAAAACAAGGCAGGGACATGGGTTTGGCCCTGTTTGCCTGGCAAATGTGGAAAAGAGCCTAGAAAATGCCCCTTTGCCTCCATCACTCCCATTTTAGTCCCATTGCGTGGCACCCGCTGGGGAAAGGCCGGCAATGTGCAAAGCTCCCCCCTCCTACCTCTGTCACAGCCAAGGGTCTCTCCATTGAAGTTTACTTTAAGGTCTAATAAAATTTCCAAACTGGAAAAATCTTTATGCAGAGGTTTGCTTTGTTTAAAGGAAGAGGACCATAAAGATAAAGCCTCGCCTGCCCGCCGCTCCCCTCCTGCTGCCCGGGCGAGGGGCCGCGGCTCAGCCCTTCCCTCCCAGCCCGGCTGTGGCTGGAGGAAGAGCTTGTTTTCCTAACGAGAAGTTTGAAGATTAAAAGGGGAAAAAATCAGCCATTTGGAATCCTCTACTGACGCTGCAAATACCCTCGTTAATAGATATGTCTCGTTTTGTTACCTCATTTTAATTAATCACTAAACAAAGACAGCTGCCAAATTTTGGCTCTGGCTTTGAGCCTACAACTGACTTGGAGCCCTTGAAAAATAGACTATTTATGGTGCCTGGGCTTAAAGCTTAAATTTCTTGTATAAACTTTACCCCTCCTAAGAATAGCGTGGGGAGAGCATTGCCGGCCCCATACACAGTGCCCGTGTCCCCATCCCCAGTCTGGTGTGGGGGACAGTGGGGCCAGGAGGGATCAGGGTCCCTCGGGCTGCTGGCAGCCCCATCTCACTGCAGAGGAGCAGCTGCACCAGTTCCAGGGTGTCCCTCGACAAGTGCTGTCCCAGCCCTGTTATACTCCTACACAGACAGGTGCCATCGCCAAGGGAGATGCCCAATTCCCTTTGCCAGGTGAGAGTTATCCACAGGGCAGAGCATCCTGGTGCAGGAGAGCATCCCTGCATCCCTAGGCCTGGATAGATGCCTACGGGAAGTATTTGTGCCCCAGACATGCAGTGTGTGGGGTGAAGAAGTTGCTACATGTGTTAGGGCAGGACTGCTGCACCCAGCCCTGCCACTGCCCCTGCCTCTGTTTCATACACACCCCAAATGCCAGAGTCCTGGGGTTTTCAGTTGAGGTGGAGCTGCTCAGGATGCCCACAACAGGGACATGAAGCTTCTGTGTCTTCCCTTGGATGGTAGCTTGGGGCTTCACAGACTCTGAAAGGGAATTTTTATTCCTTTATGTATTTCTTGTTTCAGTTTAGAGTATCCTGAGGGAAGGCTTCAGCTTGTCCTTCCCCATCTCTTCAGATCACGGGCAGGGATGGAGCTTTCCTGGAGGACTGAGGCTTGGCATTGCAGGAGGAGCAGCCCCATGACAAACTTTAAGCTGGCAGGTCATTCTGCCCCCTGTGCCAGGTGACGTTCAGGGGGTGAATAGGCTGAACCAAGGGCTGTGATCCTGGGGTGCTGTGTGCCCTGGCATGTTGCTCTCATGGCATCCTGCTACAGAGCACACGGCCCTCGCTGCTGGCCCTGTGTGAGTCCCTGCACAGCCCACACCCTCACCTCAGAATTCCATGCAGATCAATCCACCACCTTGTATTGGTGTGCCATATTCAGTGTCATCCTGGGAGCTCCCTGAGCCCTCCCTGAGCCCTCCCTGAGCCCTCCCTCCTTGCACACGGGAAGGGCTGAAATATCTGTGTGGGATCCCAGCACTGCCAACTCGGCACTTCCCTCACCACGTCACACACCTCACACCGGTGACACGGTGGTTTGGGTAGTGCCACAGCTCCGGCAGGCCCTGTGCTTTGTCAGTGGGGTCACAGCATGGCTCCCGAGCCCCTTGTGGGATCCTGACCCGGGAGAGCTGCCCGGCTGCTGGGCTGGGCTGGGGGTGTCAGTGAGGCTGTGCCGAGATGATCCATAAACCAGGCTCCTGCAGCGAGCATCTACCTGTGCTCAGGGCACACAGTCAGGCCGGGTGCTGGGCAGAGGACATCTGAAGCAGCTGAGATATAAGGGCCGCGAGGAAAAATAGCCCTGCACGGCTGCTGAGCACATCCCTGAGCCGGGCAGCGTCGCTGAGGGTGGTGTTCCCCCGGAGCTCCGCACCGGCTGCCGCTGCCCTGCCCCGCCTGCCCCGGAGAGGGAACAGAGCCAGGCTGCAGGACGAGCTCCTCCAGCTGCAGCCGGGAACCCGCAGCTCATATTTCACCCCGCTAGCAGGTCTCCCACTCGGGTGACACCAAACGCGTGTCACACGCGCTGGAGGCACGGGCTGACGGCCCCCGCCCGCCCACACAGCCGCAGCCCCGGATCCCGCAGCCCCGATGGCTAAAGTAAACTGTCTGGTGCACAGCCGGCGCTGTGCTGCTCGGGGCTGAAGCGGCACGGAAATCCAGCCATGCACACGCAGAGCCACACACCCTGGTGCTGTCAGCAGCACCTGCCTGGCTCCGGGGCACTGACTGATCCAAACCCCACATCCTGCTTCCCTGTGTCAACACCCCGGGATACCCCCGGTGTCCCCACCCCGAGCAAAGCCTGAGCACCCATGAGTGTGCACAGGGACACAGCCACTGCCACGCTGCCACCCCCCTGGGGCACCGCGGCACCCACGGGCAGCAAGTGACCACCGTTGGCTGCTCAGTGGCATTGCCCAGTCTGTCTGCAGGCAGCACTGCCACCTCTGTGCCACCCAGGGGTGGTGCTAAGCCATCAACCCACTGGTCCAGGGCTGCCCAGCCCGGAGGGCAGAGCTGAGCCCCTCTGCTGTGGGTAATCTCAGCTCGCAGTTTTGATGGGATAAACTGGCACAGAGGAATTCCCCACTCTGCCCTGGGGTGCTACAGAGCACACAGGGCTCGCTCTGGAAGTCGCCTGTGAACTCACCCTGCAGAGCAGCCTCTCCTCCTCACCCTGGCCTGGCTGCAAGCACTGGGCCATGGCTCTGGTTGCTGCAGGAAGCTCCTGCCCCACCCGAGCTCTCGTGGCAAAACTGTGCTGAAAATCTTCCTCTGCAAGGACCTTCTGGCAAAAACTCAAATGTCCCCTGTGGGTTGGGGCAGTGGATGGACAGCAAACAGCTTGGAAGAAACCTGAGAGAAGTGTGAGTTGTTCCACTGCCCAGAGTGGACTGCAAACTCTGAGCTCAAAGGATGGCAGCCTGAATAACAACACAGGTGCTGCATTGGTACATAAATGTATTAATACAGAATATTATATAGAATATTACAGAATAGTATTACATAATGCAATATGTCACCTCTCCACCTCAGAAATGTCACTGTTTCCCTTTTTGCACCTGTCCTGCTTCTAAAGGACATTTTGTATGTACTGTAGCTGTGCCCTGTGCAAACACACCATGAGCAGACCTCTCCTGGGCAGTGTCTGGATGTGAGACTAAAGTGCCTTCCACAGGGACCATCATTTTCAGTGTGGGCCCTTTTGGGGCTCTGGCTCAGGTCTCTCCTAGACCAGGAGCTGCTTTGCCAAAAGGACTTCACTCCCAAGCTGCTATGTAAACAAACCCAGTGGGAGCTGGGGATTTATGGAAGAGCTGGATCTCTCTGGTGGAGATCCCCTTGCTCCATGTGTCTGCCCGGCCAGTGACTGCTGCTCAGACCAAAGGGACGTGTTTGTTAGTGTGAACAGCAGGTTCGCCAGCGGGTGAGTTTACAGCAGGATGGATATAAATAAATAGAAGGAAAAGGACTTTCCCTGCCCAGGGAGCATGTCCTGCCTGCCTGGGGAGGGCTGCCCTTGGCCGGGCTGCTGGTCGGAAGAGGGATTTGCTTCAAGGGACCTCACTGCTGGTGTAAAAAAATCTACAGGGATTTTTTTCCTTTTTTTTTTTGGGGGGGGGGGGAGGTGAGTGTGTGGTGTGAAAGTTGGGGAGAGAGAAGGGGACTGCCACCAGCACTGTCCCCAGCACCACAGTGGCACTGGGGGCACAGGTAAGTGGACATCATTCTGCTTGTTGTCAGTGAGGAGAAAGCACAGGGGGTGTGCCGGGCAGAGGCAGAGGAGGGAGGAGCACAGACAGGGAGCCTTCGGAGCTTGGTGTTACTGGGGGGAGGAGGTCCAGGCTGAGCAGAAGTTCCTGCTGCCTCCTGAGCTGTTCCTGTGCTCAGGAAACACTGGTGAGCCCAGATGGGAGACTCCATCCTGTTCCCTTCCCAACAGCAAGAGCCTGCAAACATCCAGGCTTCAGCCAGGTGCTGAGATCAAAAGGGAAAGGGGTGATTTAAGGAACAGCAAAGGGCTCCAAGATGCACTGGAGCAGCTCAGCCCAGAGGGATGGTCTAGGCTAGCCCAAGCCATGAAAAAGGGTTTATAGATGGGAAAGTGATATTTTTAGGGATTTGATGCATAGGTGAAGTCAAAGGGAATTCAGCACCAGTTCATTCTTCACTCACAAAGACCAAGCTTGGAGAAACCGAGTCCTCTGGGACCTGCTGGCCCAGCCAACATGATAAAGAGCAGCTCCACTCCCTAGGTCAGGCTGTGTCCCTGGGACGTGGGAGAGTAGGGTCCGCAAGTACCCCCTTCCCCTTTCCATTCCCATCCCTTTTCCTTTGCCCAGCCAGTGCTGCTCCCCAAAACTGTCTCTGCTACCCTTTCACCACAGCCTGGTGCTCCTGTGTGAATGGGAACAAGCATCTCATACCTGCCAGGGAAACCATGAATGCACCCCAAAAGACAGTAAAGAGGGACTGACCTTGGGGTCACAGGACCTGCCTGTCAGGAGAGCTCCTGGAGCACAGTTCTGCCTGTCCACCACCCGTGTCCTGAGTTTCACAGCCAGGACATGCCATGGTCAGCCTGCAGCAGGGACTGCTCTGCTCAAAGTGACAGCACCTCTGGGAATGCCAGGCAGAGCTCAATGACCCTCCAGAGCTCAGGTATGTCAGGAAACACCATCTGGTCCTGAGTGTACACTCAGGAGAGCACAATGCAAGAACTTGTGCCACCTCCCCCAGCCACCTGTGTGAGATCAACCCCTGTGACAGGCTGAGAGAAGTGGAGAGCAGAATGCTCCAGGGTGACCTTAAAGCCCCTTCCAGTGCCTAAAGGGGCTCCAAGACAGCTGGAGAGGGACTTTGGACAAGGGTCTAGAGGGTCAGGACAAGACAAGACAAGACAAGACAAGACAAGACAAGACAAGACAAGACAAGACAAGACAAGAGGGAATGGCTTTCCACTAGCCAGAGGCAGGGTTATATTCTTCCCTGTGAGGGTGGGGAGGCTCTGGCCCAGGGTGCCCAGAGAAGCTGTGGCTGCCCCATCCGTGAAAGTGTTGAATGCCAGGTTGGACATTGGGGCCTGGAGCAGCCTGGGATAGCAGAAGGTGTCCCTGCCCATGTCAGGGGGTGGCACTGGATGAGCTTTGAGGTCCCTTCCAACACAAACTTTCCTATGGTTCTCTGGGCCCCCTCTCCAGGTCACCACAGCCAGCACTCCCAGTTCCATCCAAGCACGGGCAGTGCCGAGGAGATCTGCTCCCTGCTCACCCAGACTGGCCTCCCTGGGCAGAGAGAAAAGCCCAACACACACTGAGGCAATGAGTCTGGCAGGGACTGACCCATAACTCCCAGCCCTGGCTCGTTCCCTGCCCCACTCCTGAGTGCCAGAGCACAACTCCCTCAGGTGTCTCTGCTCCCCTCTGCCGGTGCACAGACACCTTCTGGGGGTGCAGAGAGACTGGGGAGGACAGGGTCGTGCTGCCCCTCCCCATGCAGCCCCGGGACTGCCTGTGCCCAGGATGGGGCAGCCCCAGCCCCGGGGCTGTGCCAGAAGGGGGACAGAGCAGCAGAGGCACTCGGGCAGCTCTCCCAGGAGGCCCCGTCCCCCGCCCCTGCTCCGCGGGCTGCAAGAAGTTAATTTATTTTTGGAAAAGCAGCTCGCAGAGTTTGTCTAATTCCACCCGCACCAGCTCCGTTCACTCTATTTTAAACCAGTTCTTAGTGTGCTTCAAGTTTATAAAACACAATCAGTGCTCCCTGGTCAAAGCAGCCCTAACCCGCGGAGCAGGCGAGGAGTGGCAGAGCAGCATCTCCTCCAGGACGCTCTAGCTCAGCCGAAAAGCCCACAGGTAATTAATGCTTCCTACTTCATGTTTTTCTGTCCTCTGGCTGCTTTCTCCCGTGCGGGTTGGTTAGGGTGACACACGCACTGGCGCGTGGGGACAGCTTTAGGGAGACAAGCACAGCCGGGCATCGCCGCTGCCTGCTGCTGCTCCTGGGTTTTTGTGGGATCACGGTGGCACCTGGCAGGTCGTGGGTTACACAGACATCTGTGTGGAGAGTGACACTTCCTCAGGAACAGGCACAAGGTGCATTTGGCTAGTGAGGAGCTAGCCCTGCCGGAGCCTGGCAGGGAAATGTGTTGTGGAGGAAGAAGCTGCTGTGCACAGGGAGGGTGGTAGTGAAGGGCCGCTGAGGTTCCCAAAGATTCTTGCTTTGCTGCAGCCATTTGGAGGCTGCTCTGATGGTTTCTGTGGTGCCCCCATCCTAGCTGACACAGTGGGTCCTCCCCAGCAGCTCAGGCTGTGTGGTGGCACCCAGCTTTTATTCCTCTTGCTTTGCCATGAGTGGGTCACAGCTCCCTTAACTGTGGAGGGTCATTCTGGTTACACCAAATGCTCAGTGTTTAGTGCCATTTCTCAGTGACTCACCAGTGCAACCCACAAAAACTGTTTAGAAGAAGCTCTCGGCATCTCTCACACGCAGAAATCCAGGGCATTTATGGACCGCTTTGTTTCTATTACATGAATACTTTGCAAAACGCTGCCAGTCAGAATGCACTGATGTCATTTGTTGAGCACTGAAGCACTCGGGGGAGGCTTGTCAGCCTCGTGCTGAGCTCTCTGGTGTCTCAGGGTTAAAGCTTTCGAAAGCAGCGCCTTGGCAGCCCCAGCCCTGACATTTCCAGCACGGATGGTTGGACTGCCGAGCGGGAAGGGCGGCAGTGCTGCCAGGACTGGGCTGTGGCTGCTCCATTCCTCCCTGCAGGCTGCAAGACCCACTGCTGCTTGTGGGCATCCTCTGTCCTCACCAGAGTGGGCTCGGGATGGACAGGTGTTTTGGGAAAAAGGGGGAGGGTTCAGGGCTTAGCACTGTGCATTACAGCTGCTTCACTGGGATCCAACTGTATCCTGCTTTAGTGTTTCTTGTTGCCTCTCAGTGAAACACCAGCATTTCAGCTCTGAGTGGGTGAGAAAACACCCCAAAAGGCAGAAAAATTAGAGTGCATTTTTAGGATTGCGTGACCCAATCTCTCCTGTAAATCTCATTTGTCAGATGTCCCCAGGGACAGCAGCAGGCAGTAACCCCAGGTCCCCCTGTCCAATGCTGCTCTCTCTGGTGCTGCCTGTGGTGGTCCAGCTTGGAGGGGAAGGGAAATGCGGTTGTTGTGTGGAGTGTACAGGCTAAAAATAGTTTCCCTCTCGTGCTCCATCTGAATGGGCAGCCACATATGACTGTACATGGATTTGTCTGATAGTCCCGTTTCAGTGTAAGAGACAAAATATCTTAGTTATGGCTTTGTTCTTCAGCTAACAATGGGTAGCTAAAAATATCCGACTTTGTTCCACTCAATAAAGTTCTCTCAAGGGGAGACACTAACGTTACATTTTGCCAAATCCATGCAAAACACAGCCAAAGAAAATGCACATTTTTGCCAACAACTTTTCATAAAACATGTAACTAGCAGAAAACTCCATACTGTTCAGCGAGTGGAGCTGTGCTGTCTGCTGTGCAGCATCCCGGGACTCCTGGCTGCCTTGCTCCCCGGGAGCATCCGAGGAGGGTGAGGCACACAGGGCTTCCTCCCATCCTCACCCTCCTCTGGGCACACTCCAGCTGTGCCCCAAGCTGTCAGTGTGTTGGGCACAGGGAGAGGCTCTGCTCCCTGCTCGTGCCTGGCACAGGGCGATTGCCCCATCACTGCCTGTGCTGGCTGCTTGGTGGTCGCTGTGGTCTCTCTCCAGTTTCCCTATTTCCCGTTTTATGGCAGCCAGGGCTGGAGGCCAGCCAGGCCAGCCCCGTCCCGCTGTGCAAGAGCAGTGCTGGTGTTTGTGAGAGCCTGGCACGGCTGCTGCCGAGCACTCACAGCCTGACAGCCAAGAGGAAACCAGCAGAGACCTCACCGAGCTGGCACGGGCCCTGTGGGGAGGAAAGACATGGACTCTCCTGCTCTCATCCCCATCTCCACAGAGAATCTCTCCCTCCCCTCTGCTCTACCCGAGTCCCTGGTGCCTTTTCTCCAGCTGCACGGCTGGGATCTGCTCCCAAAAGGGTTCAGGGAGGCAGGAAAACATCCCATCCTGTCTGTCTGTGGGTCACAGCCCCTCCTGGGCAGAGCAGAGCTGGGTGACCCCAGCTGAGGGAGCCCCTGTTTCCATGGCAGGGGTGCTCTGCATGAGAGAGCAGCAACACCATTGGCATCAGGCACTTTGCTTTCCCATTGCAAGTGGTCTGGATCAGCTGGAGCTCAGTTTGATTTGGGCTGCACAGCTGCCCAGCAGGTGCTGTCTGAGTGAGACCAAGTCTTGTTTTACCTGTGCCCTGCATTGGGAAAAGTGGTTGGGCTTCTTCTGCCTTCCATGGTACTGGAGTTTCCCAGGTTTTTTTGTGTCTCAGTCATTCCCGTAGCGTTTCTCTGAACCCATTCCCATTTTCCAGCATCCCTCCTGTTGTGTAGGCACAATGACCAGCAATGATTTCTCTAATTCTGATGTCTCTCTCTGTGCTGTATTTGCTCTCCAAACCACAGTCTCAGGTCCAGAGCTCCAAATCCATCTGTTTCCACTGTGTGCCTTCCTGCAGCTTTGTCGCCTTGCTGCTTTTCTCCAGGGTCACTCCATTTTTCTTGTGTCCATATTAAAACCCATTGGAATTGAGGGAGAGACTTTTTACGAGAGCAGGGAGGGTTTGGGTGTTGTGGCAGAAGCAGTGTCCTGTGGCAAGGCCAGTGGGGTTGGTTTGATGCTGGTGAGCAGCTGTGGGTGCTGATGGAGGAGGGACACAGGCCAGGGGATGTTGTGTGGCTCTTCCACACCTCATGGCTGAATCAAAGCCTCCCTCTGCCTGGTGGTTATTCCTCTCCTCCACCACCCCTGGTGTGCAGGACCTGTCTCCTGCTGGAAAGGCTGAGCTCCAAAGGTGGGATGCCCACCCCAAGCGTGTCTTTTGGGAAGAAGATGCAGCCCGACGTGATTCATGCAGTGTTTGCTGCTGCAGCATTCCCGGAATGTACCTGCTTTATTTCTTGGCCTCCTTGCCTGTTATTGGAGAGGAGCTCAGCTCATGCACTGGGGTTTAGATGACAAAGAGATCCAGCTCTGCTGTCAGGCTCAGGGCTGCCTTGCACCAGGATAAAGCCCCCCAGGCTGGAGAGCAGGGACCTGCTGGGATGTTGTGCTGCCAGATGTGGCACATTTGTGGCAGGGCTGTGTGTCACCTCCCCACCTCTGAGCCCCCAGCAGGCTGGTTGTGCTGTCCTCCACCATAGGCTGGCTGTTGGGCACAGCTGGCAGGTGTCCCCTGTGCTGGGAAAGGGGACAAAGAGCACCCTGGGTCATGGTGGGCAGCTCCTTGCTCTTGGGGAGACTTGGAACAGCACGGTTGTGGTGAGTTACAGGCAGGGCCTTTCTGGAAGGAGACAGGAGAAAAGTTTATCATTTTATTGTCTGAGGAAACACAAGGATGTCACATTTCCCTGCTGAGTGCAGAGCCTGAGCCTTCCACCATGCTCTGTATCTCCTATAGAAGCACCTGTGTTTGAGATTGCTCAGATCACATGTGAGCTGCAAGGATGGCAGAGGCACCGACGCTCAGGAGTGACACTAACACTCCTCCCAGGGCACTGTGGCTCAGTGGCACAGGTGCCCAGTGCCAGCCCCGAGGTGTTTAGACAGGGCTGTGGGTCTCCCTGGGATGGCCCATCTGTCCCTGACTGGGCTGTAGGTTCTGATGGGTCTCCCTCAACCTATCCCCTGCCACTTCCCAGAGGAGTTGTTCCATCAGCTGCTTTCCTTGAAGGAGGGATGGATTCTCAGTAACCAGAAGTGCCAGTTCCACAGGCAGGCAGGGAGAGGCACCCTCCATCCTTGTCCTTCCTTCTGAGGCATCATAAATGGGAATGGTTCACCAGCCATGAGGGGATGCTTCTCTGGGATCTGCCAGCTGTGTGTTTGTATCTGCATGGCCCCAAGATGGGATCTCATGGCTGAAGGTTTATGCACAGGCCCTTGCCTGGCCTGCTGTGGTTATGTCCTGTCCTGCCTGCTCATCAGGTACTAATGGTTTACTTTAAACTGTGAGATATTTTCTGAGACTCTCCTGAGGAACCACACTGCCTGGATCTTCCAGTCTGTGCTCTGTGTGTGGCATTGTGGCTCCCTGGCCAGCACACCCTTCTCCTTGGCTTCCTGGAGCCCATGGGCAGTCCTGCCCCCAGATTGTCTCCTTGTACTCAGTGGTGTTTCACACATGGCTCTGAACCAGAACTGCCAGGTTCCTCCAGGATCCTCTGGCCATTGCACCCAGGCCCTGCCTGTGTCCATCATGCAGAGCGACCCAGACACAAGGCAGCCACCAGCCTGGGCTGTTGGCAGTGTCCTGCAGAAGGCACTAGGGAAGGGGACATGCTGTTGGGGCCTTTTCTGACTCACGTTGATTTATGGCCCGACCTCAAGCCAAAAATACACCCTGCCTGCACGGGCATTTTTGGAACTGATGCAGAGGGCTTATCAGTTGTCCCCAGGGATTTCCTGGCTCTGAACCCCACTGTGATGGTGTGACAGCCACGAGCAGCCTCAGGACACGGCTGTGACCCCCTCACAGCACTGGGGTGTGGGGTGTGCTGTGTCTCTGCAGTGGGACTGGGCCTGGAGGTGCTGTGCTGTGTGTCTTCTCTCCAGACAGAGCTCTGCCTGATGGGGAGCAGCCAGTCTCCCAGGAGGATTGGTTTTGGTAGGACATTTGCCCATCACCCAGCACTGTGACTCCTGGTGGGCCTGCAGGTGTGGGATGAAGGACCAGCAGTTGCCTTTGCAGAGTTGTGGAGGAGTGAAATGAACTAAAATAAAGTCCAGGCTGAAATGAGCAGGCTCTGCCACTCACCCCTCATGCTGAGCAGGGACCAACCCAGCCTGGTGCACCCCAAACCCCCTCCAGCCCCTGCTCTGCTCTGGCTCTGTCCCAGCACTCCCTGTAAGGCAGCAGGAGACCTTGGGGTGCCACGAGGCAGATATGGGATCTGCACAGGTCTGCACTGGCACCATGGGATGCTCAGTAGTGCTGTCAGTGCTGAGCAGGTGCCCAGAGAGCCTCCTCACCCTCTGTCTGTCCCTGGGGGCTCTGCTCACGAGGTGCCTGTCACTGTGTATCTCAGACAGCATCACCCAGCCCACAAGGAGGCTTTGGCCCCTGATGGGGAAGCTGGCCTGTGTCCTTTGGAACATCAGCAGCATGAAAGGTGTCCAGTCTGTCTGGTAGTCTCCACTCCCAGTAAATATCGAGGATCTCTCACCTGTGAGCTCACTGTACAATTACCTGCCATCCTGCAGTGCTCCCTGTAGCACAGCTCTGCCCTGCTAGATCTTCTGCAAAGCAAAGCCATTGCTGCTCTCTGATGTGCCAGTGTGGGGTCAGGAGCCCTCCTGTCTTCCCTGTGCACCCCAGCCTGGACACAGCCCTGCAAGCAGTGGGTGCTGAGGGCTGCCTGGGGAAGAGCTGCTGTGGCTGTGCCCTGTGAAAGGCTGAGCAAAGGCAGAAACCTGCAGCGTTTCACTCTGGCTGGTTCTGGTTTGGTGCTCCTGCCTTCCCCAGGGCTGTGCCCACACTCTCCTGAGCCCTCCAAGTTGTCACCCAAGTGCAGCATCTCATGCCCAGCGTCTGTGTCACCCTGGACCAGTCTCCAGAACTTTCTTCTCTTCTTACAGTCTTCCAATCCTTTTAACTGTGGGGCTGGTTTTATCTTTTATGTGATTTTTTTAGGCCTCCCAAGACCAATTCACCCCCATGTGCTGCTGTAGCCACTGGAGGGGAAGAAAACAGAGTGACTGTGGCTTATTAAGGGTGACATTCTGGGGTGCTCTCACTTCAAAAGCCTTCTCTGCACTTAGGTGGGTTTGTGAGCAAGGGGGTGATGCTGCTCCTACAGTGTAAGGACTGTCTGCAACTTTCCTGCATTTCTAGAAGCCAAACTGCTGCTGAGCAAGGGCAAAGATCAGGAAACAGGGCTGAGCAGCTCACCATAGGAGCTGGGTTTGAGGCATTCCCGCAGGGAATTGCTGAAATGCCGAGGGAGCTGGGGATGAAGAGCTGGTGAGAGCACGGGGACCCCGCAGGGTGTGGATCCCGCCTGACACACACGTGTGTGTTCCCTCTCTGCACGGCAGGCTGGGCAGTAAATCACAGCATCGGGGGAGCAGGTCATTCTGCAGGGCTCGGACATGGCCCAGCCAGCTGCTGGACGGGGCAGAGGCAGCTTGTTTAACTACCAGCAGCGGCACACACTGCCTTGGGTCCAACAGCTCATTTGCGGCGTGAGTAACAATAACATGCCTTTGCTGTTGACGGAGGGTTGCGATGCCATGTGGGATTCGCTCCCAGCTCAGGAAATGTTCCTGGGAAAGTCTTTTCCCTCCCAGTGCTAGCAGAAGAGGCACGAGTCCTTTCTGAAGTCTGACGATGAGTAACAGCTCCCCGGAGATGCGGCAAACGCTGCGGAACAGCCCCGCACGGCTGTGAGCTCCAGCTCAAAGGATCCCGCTGCGTTCTGTCCCTGGGAGGGGACAGGGCCCTATTTCTGCCCCACAAACAGCACGTAGGCATCTCCACGGTGGCTGTCATCGCCGCCCTGAGGAGCTGTCCCAGCACACAGCGCCGAGCCCTGGCCCCAGGGCTGACAGGCTGCTCCCTGCTCAGGGATCGCCCCTCGGTTCATCCCTGTGCCACACAGGCTTCCCTCCTCTGCATCCCTGTGCCACACGGCTTTCCCCGAGCTAGGTGAAGGGCAGGGCTGGGTGAGTGGAGTGCTGAGCTGCTGTCAGCACAGCCAGGCCTGCTGCTGCCTCCAGCCTCACTGCCGAGCACAGCTCAATGACAGGAATGCCCCTTTAGGTGGCTTTTCAGCTCGGTAAACGCCTTGCTACTCACACATCCAATGTCACTTTTCTGTCTCTTCCTCCAGGCCTGTGTCCCACCAGGCTCCAGCATCAAGCCCTGCAGAGCAGCCAGGGTTCCCAGGGCTGTGGGCATCCCCATCCCACTGCTGTCCTTCCCAGAAGGGAAAGACCCTCCCCTCTTTAGCAGTGCAGTAAAAACAGGCATAAGAAGGTGCCTAACTCCTTTACTCCCATCAGTACAGCAGTGTCAGAGCCCTCCTGGCAGGGACTGTCTCATGTCCAAGTGGCACCTGGTCCTGTGGTGCTTCCAGAGGACTCCCAGGGCCCAAGAGGTCAGATAACATTGCTGCACAGGACTCCCCACATCATCCCAGAGCTCTGTCCTGCTGTCAGGCTCCATCTTCAGGGCTGTTGTGGTTGTGAAAGGTGGGCACACAGCCCTCCAGAAGGGTTCCTAAACACACTCTTTAGTTCAGTTTGAGCAAGAAGGAGACCAAAAATGTATATCTTAAGAAGCAGTGCTAGCATTGGTTTCTTCCTGAGGAAACCCTGCTACTCCAGACCCTGCTCCAGGTGTTCAGAGCCACAGAGAGGGGCCACAGAGCAGAGGCAGAGGGCTGAGGGGCAGTGGAGCCCTCGACTGCTGCCTGAAGATGTACCTGCTACTGCTGTGTTCCACCTGAGACACCTCCCACCAGTCTTGTCTTAGATAAAGCTCAGTGAGCTTCTGAGCCCAAGCCTCTGGCTGAGGAGGGCTGAGCACAGGGAGATGAGAGGTCCTGGGCACAGCATGGTCAGGGCACCTGGGAAAGGGACAGGGCTGTCATTTGGGATCATGGCAGATGGTGTCCTTGTAGGGGAGGTGTGTTTGGCTCAGCCCTGGGTGCAGGAGGTGCTGGAGCACAGGGGACTGAAGCTGGGACATCAAGAGTGCTCTGAGGAGTGGTGCTCAGAGCAGTTAACCCATAGCACACAGCCAGGCCTGGGGGAACAGATAAGGGATGTCTAAGCCTGGAGTGGGAGGCAGCAGCTCCCTGGAGAAGTGTGGGATGCGCCAAGAGCCCTGGGTTTGTACTCTGAAGCTGTACAAGTCTTGACACAAAGCCCATGCTGGCTCTTCCGCTGGGGTCTGTGCCCTGTGCAGGGCTCGGTGGGATCTGCTCCCCTGCACTGCCCCCAGGGCCATGTGGCTGCAGCATGCACGCCCTGCCTGCCCAGCTCCACAGCCATTTGTCACCGAGAAATTTAACTTTCTGAAGTCTGCAAGCTTGCTAAGAATAAACTTAATAAATTAGTGAGCATTTTTAAAGTGCAGCACTGCTCGCTGATCTGGCATTTTAATCTACTCGTGAAACTATCCAGAGTGTTTGCTCAGCGTGTGGCCAAGTTCTGAAATATTTGCATGCTGCTATTGTCAGTACATCTTCTGACCCTTTGCAAAAGGATGGCAGGAGGAGTGAATTTATAAGAATCTTCCACTGGCTAAGGTAGCAGAGCCGTTCCTGCTAACACACTCCTAGAGTTATCTCCCTGAGATCATCTTCGCCTGTTGTTCCAATCCAGTGGATGAGATACTTTTAAACAATGCAGCTGTGGTTTATGTTCTCCAGGGCTACATATCCTCTTCAGTGACACACATTCCTTGCAGGTCAGTTGTAAAACATGTTGGATGTTGGCACACAGGCAGCCAGAGCCAGCCGAAGGCACTCTTTCCCCCTGGGAATGCCAGCAAGAGCTGCAGGTTAGTTGGCCTCTGCAGTGCCCTGCCCAAAACCTTCCTGCTGCTTCTCAGCAGCTGCAGGCAGGTGGGCAGAGGGAAGAGAATCTCCTGCAAGCCAGACGAGGGCAGAGCTGTGTGTAGGGCTTCAGGAGCTGCTTCTCCTCCTCTCATCCTCTCCACGAGGTGGCTTTTCTGTGAACCACCTTCTCCAGCAGCTCAGCAGTGTTTGCAGAGCCCCAATGAACAGGAGGAGGAAGCCCTTGGCTCTCTGTAGCCATAGCTGGGCTTCTTTCTGTGGCCATGGCCTTGCTCTGCTTGCACAAGGTGCAGCTCTGTCTCTGCAGTCCTCACACACCTCCTGGAGCTGTCTTCACTGTGAGCAGGATGGAGAGACTTCCAACTGCTGGGCAGAGCCATGGACCTCCCAGCTCTAAGGCACTGGAAAGGCTTCAGGGAACACAGGAGTCCTAGCCATTTTGGCATTTTCAGGTAGTGGAATAGCTGCTTTTATTTATCTATGGAGTGCAGGCTGGACTCCTTCCCAGTGCCACTCACCACCTATGAAGGTTTTACCTCTAACCCAGTGAGGACAGGGACAAAGCAGCATCTTCCCACAACAGCATGCCTCCCATTCTTGTCAGTTTTGAGAAGTCAGAGCCTCTGGAAAATAATTTTGCAAACAATTTCTGCCATGTCATGGAATATAGATGACAGCAGCTCCTGCCATGCTCAGGGTCCCAGCAGAGCCTTCAAAGCCTGGGCAGGTGACATCTCAGTCCCCTGCACATGGTGTTGGCAGGAGCAGCTTGGCTGGGTGCAGATGGCATGGTGTGAGCATCTGGGAAGCTGGGAAGGAGGGAGAGAGGGAGGAAGGGAGAGGAATGGCACATGGCAAATTCTGTCTCTCTCTGGGGTTCCAGCACAGGAAAGACCTGGAGCTGCTGCAGAGAGTCCAGAGGAGGAACCAGGATGATCAGAGGGATGGATCAGCTCTGCTGGGAGGAAAGGCTGGGAGAATTGGGATTGTTCAGCCTAGAGAAAGGGAGCTTTGGGATAACCTAATTTCAGTCTTCCAGTACCTGAAGGGAACCCACAAGGGCCTGGAGTGACAGGACAAGGGGGAACAGCTTCACACTGACAGAGAGTACGTTTTTACTGGATATACAAAAAAAATTCCTCCCTGTGAGGGTGGGGAGGCCCTGGCATAGGGTGCCCAGAGAAGCTGTGGCTGCCCCTGGATCCCTGGCAGTGTCCAAGGCCAGGCTGGACAGGGCTTGGAGCAACCTGGGATAGTGGGAGGTGTCCCTGCCCATGGCAGTGGGTGGAATGAGATGAACTTTAAGGTGCTTCCTAATCCAAGCCATTTTGTGATTCTGTTATTCTATGAAGTTAAGAGCTGGTTTGGGTCACTGTGAATCAGGTGTGTTCCTGAAGGACTCTCACTGCAGGTTTGGTTCTGTATATTCACCTTCCCAGCTTTTCCTCAGTCTGTCAACATCCTCATGCCCCGAGAGCAGCAGAGCCAGGGGCTGGGCAGCCTCAGGCACTCAGGTGCAGAGCTCTGGGATTTCCCTGCTGCCCTGGAAGTTGCTGTCCTGGTAATGCTCACCTTCACCTGTGAGGAGGTACAGCCTGCACAAGCCCTGCAGGACTCCCTGGGGTCCCACTGTCACCCCTCCCCAGGGAGGGGACACCCTGAGGTGTCTCTGTGACCCATAATCTGTCCCTGGATGTGTCACATGTTCTGACCTCCTCCACTTCTCTGGCTAGAAAAAACTGCGTACCACCACTTGGTTTTGAATTTCTTCTTAGGTATGTTATCACAGAGCATAACCAACCTCTCTAACTGGCCCAGCATTGGCCAGCAGCATGTCCATCACCTTCAGAGCCATCAGGGATTTGCTCTGCTGGACATGGTGGAAGCTTCCAGCAGTTTCTCACAAGAGCCACCTCTGTGACCTCCCTGCTGCCAAAACCCAGGTCATGTAAAACCAACGCACCCATTAACAGTGACCCAGGCCACTCTGCAGCAGTAATCTGGCAGCTTCTCCATTTGTTTGTCTCACCACCCCAGTGTCATCAGAGATGATTTGATATAATTCCAGATTATTGATAAGGCAGTTGAATAGCCCAGGGCCCAGCCCCGACCCCCAGGGAGCTCCCTTTCCCCTGCTGGGTGTGGAGTTCCCATTGACAATCACAGCTGGGACACCCCACAGCCAGCTTTTAATCTCTTAAATATGGCCCATGTTGACTGGCTATTGTTCTGCTTTCTTCATCAAAATGTAACCAAACCACGGCAATTGCCTTGCAGAAGTCTATTATACCACCAATATTATTTTTATCAATCAAACTTGTAATTTCAGGAAAAAGATGAATCTTAGTTTGACATGCTCTGTCTTCTGTAGCTTTAATCATATTTCTTGTACCCAAATCTGTCTGCTGCTGTCTGCAGCAGCCTTTGGAGGGGTCTGCCCAGAGCTGATGCCCAACCCCTCCAGTGCCTGATTCAGCCAAACACTCCCCTAACCACTGGTGAACAGCAGATTTCTTCTGCAGCTGCTGATTGCTCTGGTGCATCTATACAAAGTCTAACACAGCCTCACATGAGCTATAATTTTTCCCTTTACACTGACAGAAGTTGCTGCTCCTTCGCTCAGGTTTGCAGCCCAAATGTTGTCCTCAGCTCTTGGCTTTCCTTATCAGCTTTCTACAGTTTCTCACTTCTCATTCATTATTATCAGTTTCCACTTTCTTAAGTTAAATATGGTTTTCTTATTTTTCACAGTTGTCTTCACTTCCCTCACGAGCCAGAGTTGTCTATTTTTTTAACCAACGTTGCCTTCTCTCTCAATTGTGGGATTGTGGTTTTGGGGCAACGCGTAAAATGTTTTTCAACAATTCCCACTTAGCATTCACATTTTTCTGATTAAATTCCTTCTCCCAATTGATTTGGTTCATAATTGTTTCCAGCTCTGTGAAACTTAGCATTAAGTAGATATATTTTCAGAACAGAGCGTCTCTTTAAATATTCGCTTTATTGTCATTTTGCTTTTCAGTTAAATAAACTAAAGCCCTCTTAGAGACTTTTGGCATGCATTTTAGGGTCACAGAACTGGGAAATGGAAATTGTTCCTGAGAAAAGTTGTTTTCATGAAAAGTTTTTTGTCAACATATATATTAATTTGAATATACCAAGGCTTGTCTGAAATCTGGCAGTGTGAAGACGGCAATGTCCCTCCTTTGGCAGCTGAAAATTGAGACATTAGCTCCACTTTTTTTTTTTAATTCTCCAAATTTCCCCAACATTTTGCATTTGGCAATTAAAATCAGAAATCCTTCAATCACTTTGAGGTTGTACAGATTTCACTGGAAACCAAATTTCCTTTGTTTTGTTGGTTTTGGGTTTCTTTCTTTTTTTTTTTTTTTTTTTGTTGTTGTTGTTGTTGTTTGTTTTTTAGGTTTTTTGGGTTTTTTTGTTTTTTGGTAGGAAAAGTAAGTTTCTCTTTGAAATTGTGGATTTGATGTCCAAACTACCACATTTCATTGACAAGCATTTGAGGGAGCAGTGGTGACTCATTCTGGGGAGGATGCCCACAGCTGGAACATCTCCTCTGGGCCACCCAGCTCGTGGCTGGACTCCTCTGCCCCAGGCACATCTCCCACCCCTCACTCCCAATCCTGAGCAGTGGGTGATTGGTGTTTTTATCCTCAGCAGGACAGGGAGATCCTGTTGGGCAGCCTGTGCTGATCCAGCAGCCAAATCAGTGTGGTGCAGAGCTTGTGACCTCCTGTGAGAGGTGAGAGGACACCAGCTGGGGAGGGATTTCCAGATCTCCCTTTGCATGCCAGTGTGGTGTGTCCAGCAGTGCACACAGGGCAGAGGGAAAGTCCAAAGTGGCTGCTTTGTGAGGAGAAGGCAGGAGAAGGCAGGGGATGGCAGGGGAAAGTAGGGGAAGGCAGGGGAAAGCAGGGGAAGGCAGGGGAAAGCAGGGGAAGGCAGGGGAAAGTAGGGGATGGCAGGGGAAGGCAGGTGGCTGCAGATACATCTGGACAGGCAATTCTCTGCCCAAAACCCAAAGAGAACTGTGGGGAGCAGGAGAGAGGACTGGCTGCTCCCACCGTGGGGCTGAATCTCTGCTGACCCACAGATTTCCAGGTGAGCAGAGGAGGAGATCTCAGCACAAGACCTGCCTGTGCAGCTCCTGATCAGAACCCTGTGCTTGTAGGAGCCTTTGTGAATTCCACGTTTTCCTCCTGGCTCAGACACCTCATGGCACTGCCTCTGGATAGAGGATTACAGGAGTTAATGTGTCTTGTTCTCATGAGTCACTTTTTCATTCACACATTAAGTATCTGCAGAACCATTTACTGGCTTTCAAGGACAGAAGGGATCATCTGCTCTGACCTCTGCATAGCAGGCCAGGGACTCTCATCTGCTGGTTCTTGCATCCTGTCTGCAGTGTCTGGTCAGTAAAAAGAATTTCTTTTACAATGAGGTGCCCAGTTTTGAATGAAAGTCTTTTTGCTGAAAGCAAATCTGCTGCGTCCCCAGCCAAGTTGGCCCAATGGGTCAATCATCCTCTGTGCTAAAAGTGCACTGCATATTTCTGTGCAGAACCTGGGCTGTGCCTGCCAGAGGAAGGAGCACTCTGCCAGAGAGGTCTCCCTCCCACGCTGGCGCTGCTGGATAACTGGAGACACCCCTGCTTGCCGACAGAAAACAAAGCCCAATATTCCTAGGATTGCTTCTAGTTTTCTCCAGATCTTTCAAGCTCCTTTAACACTCCCAGAGCCCAAAGCAGCCCAGGTAGTCTTTTCCTCCAGCTCCCATCCTTCTATTCTTCTGCTTCTTACCCTGAGAGACCTACAAGATGTACTTGTAAGAGCAGGATTTCTTTGAGGATGCTTCCTCATGGCTTCCCTGCCCCAGTCCCTACCTGGGAGATTTCATTGACCTGTGCACAGTGGATATTCCCTCTTCAGCCACCTTGCCAAGTGTTGTTTTCCCCCAACATTGCCCCTGGGCTCAGCAGCAATAGGGCTGGTGATGGACAGACTTAGGGATCCTCTCACACTGGCCATTCCTCCATGTCACAGGGACTCTCCAGACCCCAAATGTGAGCTCTGCCTGCTCCTTCTGTGGGACAGCAGCTCCCTTGGGGCAGCCTGAAAGCAAAGGCAGAGCTGGAATGACATGGTCACTCCTGACTCCCTCATACCCCAAACTCAGGAGTCTCTTGGCTGACCCTAAAGAAGGAGAGTGTGAGACATTGTCCCAGGAGATCCCCCATCACGACATCCAGGTCTGCTTCCTCTCTCCCCCTCTCCTCACAGCCCTGGGTCACGTAACTCGTGCACAGCACAGCACAGGCCAGACAGACTCTCTGGCAGACTCTCTGGCATCGTTTTTTCAAGCTTGATAAATGGGGCCAACTCCTCCAGATTGAACTCAAGAAAATACCATTATCTGCTGCACAGTGACTCAGAGATTGCATTGCAACATCTCATTGGTAATGTCAGATCGCAGGCAACGATATTAAAAATGAGCATTTTACCCTGGACAGGGTATTAACTATGAAATTAAATCCGTATTTATTGCTTTTAGCCACGAGCATCCAGACCCTTCCAGAATAAATGTTTTCAGTTCTGTGCAGGAAGGTTCTGTCATGTTCAGGCCAGACATTTCCAGCCCATGTGCACCAGCAGGGTGAAGGGGTGCTGTGCCCTGTGATGTCATGGCAGACACCATGAGCTCACACCTCGTTTTGCTGGGCCAGTCTGACACACACAGACCTCCACAGCCTCTCGTTTCTGAATGAGTGCAAACACCAACAACATGCATCTCGTAGAATTGCAGAATCATGTAATATCCTGTGCTGGAAGGATCCACAGGGGTCATGGACATCCATCTTCTGACTCCACTAGAGTCCCCACCAGGTGCCTAAAAGCCTTGTCCAAACATTTCTTGAACTCCTTTGTCTTTGGCAAATGCCTGAGCAGAGCAGGACCCTGCAGCATGAGGGTGGAAGGGGTGCCTTTGGTGCCTTATCCACTGGTAAAAATATGAAGCAGACACAGCAATATAGGGAAAAAGAGTATTACCTTGGTTTTAATAGGATCCCAGGTGCACAACTCGTCAAAGGTGGAAACATGCTGAGGAGCACTTGATGTACAATGTGTATGCAATTTTATGGACCTCACAAATTAGCATATCTACCTAAAATGCTCCAATCAGAAATTTAACAAATGAAGTAATTGTCCCCCTATTCTAGTTATCATCCCCAAGTGAAACTACAGCCTAGTTTACAAAAACATGTTTCAGAGAGGAGGCTCCATCCAAGGTTGGAGCTTCTAGTTCTGAGATAGTAGGGATGTTTCATCTTCCCCCTGAAGAACCCCTAAACTAAGCTAAATATCAGACAACAAGAGTTATAAGCATGTAGGGCTAAGGTACAAGGAGTGTTTATGAAGGGTACAAGGAGAGGGAAAGGGTATAAAAATGTATAAAAAGGGTATAAAAAGAAAGGACAGAAAATCATCAGGCATCACCTTGGGATGAGCTCTGTCCCCAGGAACGTGGCACCAGCTGTGACAGGGCAGTGCAGGGCAGCCCTGGCCAGCAGCAGTACAGTCACTGTGTGTCACACACGGCAAGGGCCCTGTGATCCTGGCAGGGAGCGTTTGGCATCCCCCAGGACAGCAGTGAGCACGATTCCCCCAGCAGTGGGAAGGCTGTGAGACCCCCAGCTTTTCTCCATGCCAGCAGCACAGTTGGTCATGGAGTTCATTTTCCTGGGGAGAGAGTGAGATGACCATGACCCCACCCTATGCCATGGGAGAGATGCCTGGAGCCCCCAGGACCTTGTGCCAGCACTCAGCCACAGTCACAGCAGCCCTGTGTCCCTCTGGGCACAGCCTTGGGAGGGCACAGGCCAACGCTGGCTGAGCTGAACAGAGCAGGGAACAGAAGTCCTGCCACATCCAGCCTGGGGCAGCCAGGGCACCAGCTCTGAGATCCACTCTTCCTGAGCTGCAGGGTTTGATCCTCAACCTCCTCTTCCTCCTCTGCCTCTCAGTCCAGGAGCTTCTCTGCTGAACAAGAGGCTTGCACTGAAATGGGTTGTTTTGTACGGAAAAGGGTCTGTTCTTGGGGAAAAAATATCAGGTGAATGCAAGTGTCAGGATCAAAGCCAGGTGGCTTTGTCTGAGTGCAAGTGGTTTATCAGTAGCATTCTACATTTGGAAGCCAACAGACCTTTAAAAGAATGGTGAGAAGTGATGATGTTCAATTTGATTCAGACTGAAGTTCCCTGTGTGTGATTTATTTTCGCTTTTATTTTTTTTTAACAAATATTTGGAATGGCTCTTAGGTTGCATTGAGCTTTTGCTCTGGATGAGTTTCTCTTGGTGCATGACTCTCTCATCAATGTTCCCCAGGGTGTGTTTCCTGGAAGGAGGGAGCCATGTACAGCTGTGCAAGATATTTCCAAATACACCTGTAATTTCCACACTGGCAGTTCATTATGAAATTCAGCCAAATCAGCTCTTCCATGATGTTTCCAATGGTCCAGATTGGCCTGAAGGACAGCAAACACAGCCAGGTCCTCATTCAGATCTTAGCTCTGTGCTCATACTGGAAGGGGAAAGGAAATGAAACACTCCAAACTTTCTTCGAAAGTCAGCACAGTGTAGTTTGCACTCCCTGCTCATGGCAGCACAGCCTGGGATAGCAGCACTCCCAGGATGGGCTGGGACTGAGCCCACGGTGCTGCTTTAGGACTTGTCCCAGGGTGGCTGCAGTGAGGGAGCCCAGGCTGGCACCAGGAGCCCCATCCTGCACCCTGCAGGTTTGGCTGCTCCCCAGCCACCCTCTGGTGACACAGCAGGCTGCTCTGGGGTGACCAGGCTGGCCCTGCTGGGACAGTCCTGAGGCCATTCCCTGCCCCCTGACCCAGGTGGGGATCCCTGAGCCTGCCCGGCTGAGTCCAGGGCTTGCCTTGCTGCAGTACCAGTGTGTAACTCATCCCCCTCCCATTCCCACAACCCTCTCTGCCTTCCATCCCATCAGCAGGCTGAAGCCACAGCTCTTGGCTTGCATTCTCACCCTCCTTCCTCCCGTGCAGTTTGGGGTGTCTGCTGTCCCCTGGGATGAGAGCAGCTGTCCCCAGAACATCCCCCCCAGGCAGCAGCAGAGCACAGGCAGATTGTCACTCACACCCCCTGGGAGAGTGGATTTAAGGGCTTTTCCAGAAGGCACTCAGTCTAGAGAGCACATACTTGTTGTTAAACACAAGAATACTTAATTGTTGTCAAGTGTAAAAATCACTTTCTGTTGTGTTGTGCAAGCACACTGTGGCCTCACACAGAGCCTGCTGGCTCAGAGTGCTCTGACTGCTCTGCTGGGGCTGCCTGACCCCTGGGGGAGACAAAACACCAGCAGGATGCACACCCAGACCAGCCCTTCCAACAGGCCAGCATGCCCTGCTCAATGCATGGAGCTGGCAACATGCTTCCCAGCCCATCCCTGACTCCTGGGGACAGCTCAGTGCAGGTCCAGGGCAGGAAACAGTGATGGCCACCCTTGGGCCATGAAACCCTCAGACCTGCTGCTGCACCAAGGGCTGCTGGGGGCTGAGGATGATTGCCCAGGGCAGCCAGGAATGTGACCAAAAGGCCATTCTGGTCATTAAAAGTACCTAGCAGAGAAGGCTGACACTGTGGTAGCACCAGGAACATGGTGGTGATGAAGATGGTGAAGGGTCTGGAGGCTGAGAGAGCTGGGCTTGTTCAGGGGAGCAGAGCAGGCTGAGGTCAGAGCTCAGTGGGGACTGCAACAACTCTGGGATGTCCAGGAGGACACAACCCCTGGAGGTGATGGATCTGAGCATCCCAAAGGACCCTCATGTCTGCCCAGCCTGAATCCTAAAGAATTAGAGAATCACAGAATGGTTTGGGTTGGAAGGGACTTTAAAGACCCTCTAGTTCCAACCCCACAACCACAGGCAGTGGACAGAGGATCAGAAAGATGCCATCAGTCTTGTGAATGCTTCTCAGCCACTTGCTCAGGAGTGTGTTAAAGTACCACCAGGCCCATTTGGAACTGGGTGTATCCTTAATATTGGCCAGGCCTTTTAGGAGTTTAACCAGGGATTTCTTTTGCTTCAATGGCTGTTTGGGGAGTGAGTACTTCTGTCTCATACTTACTCTGAATTATTGGGATGTACTTTCAGTACTGCAGCACAGTGTGGCTTTTGTCTGATTTTCGTACTGATTAAAAAAATGTCATTGGAACATTAAACAAGAAAGGTGAAGGGAACATTCCTCCAGCAGGACATGTCCATGTGATGGTTTAACTTTCTGAAGCGATGAGTACAAAGTTTGCATTTCCAAAGTAGAGTGCATATGCAAATTTCATTGATCTCCTTGTCTTAGGGTCAGACCAGAGCAGCTCCCACATAGCCTGAATGCCAGTGAGGAGGAGGAGGACATGGGCAGGACCTGGAGTTTTCTGTAGGATGTCTCCTGCTGGTACAGGACATGGAAGGCTGTTCTTCTCACGCGGGGTCAAAGACCATGGCCTGGAGTGAAATGTCCCAGGAGGTGCCTCTGGCCTGCTTTGGCATCCTGGTGCAGTGAATGGCTGGGAAAACCAGACAGGAGGAGAGGTTTTAGCAGTCAGCTAGAGTGAACCAGTTGCTGCCAAACTTATCCCCATAAAAAAGAGACTCAGTGCTCCAGATCTGATACCAGCTCTTGATGTGTGGCTTGGAGCCAGGCATCTCTCAGGGCTGGCCTGAGCAGAGCTGAGAGCTGGGGGGAAAGGGCGAAGCAAGAAACCCCACCTGAACTGGCAGAGGGTCTGCAGAGACTCAAGTGACGAACGTGGCTGAGTATCAATGAGGGCTTCCAGGATAAACTTGCACTGAGCAAGCAAATAGTCACTCTGTTGGGGTTGGAGATCAGTGGAGGAGGCCAAAGACTCCCCAGAGCCTTGGAGTTTGCCACAGATCCCAAATCTTTTCTGGCAGAGACTCACCTGAAAGGGAGGGAGCTGTGAGGGAGGGAGATGGACACTGGTTGAGATATGGAACCAGTCTGTTATTAATGGCCAAACCCACACGTGGGTGCTGGCCAGGGAGTCCTTGAGCAATTAGGAGAAGTGATATGTCCTGTCTGTAAAGCAAGAGGACTGGCAAGAAGGCAAAAATTAGGAGAAGCCAAGGAGTTAGATGCTGGCACCTTCAAAACTCACCCTTTAAAGGCACTTTCTGGTTTGCAGGGCTGGTCCAAAGCTGATGGCTGAGCTGAGGGAGGACTGGCCTGGCCAAGGCTGGATCTTCCTGGCTCTTCCTGGGACCATCAGAGCTGTCTCCAGCCCAGGAACTGCTGCTGACAGGGCTGCTTTCAGTGAGGTGAAGAAAATATAAACCTGATCTCGTGTCCACACCCCACAGGCAAATCCTGCAGGTCGTTGCATGGGCACTCCCAAGGAGCAGCCTTGAGGACTCAAATGCTTTTCTGCCTCCACAGCCCAGAAACGTCACACTGGGAATTCTGGGGGTTTATAGACCCCATGGTGGGCGTAAATTTCTTCCTGGATTGATCTGGGCTTCCCACACAAAATATATCCTTAATTCCTGAGGGGGGCGAGGGTCTCTTTGCAGGGTTTGCAGTGGTTCCCTGAGAATTACAAGTTTCCAGCCATTCCAGCTGTTCCCCAGCCCCACATCCTGCTCAGTTTTCCATCAGATTGCTGCATCTGCTTGGCTTTCTCACCAGGTTTTTTCATGCCCTCTCCCCTCTTGTGCCCAGTGCTGCAGAGGTGGAAAGGGAAGGGAATCCTGGTGGCTGAGCAGAGGAGAAGGAGAGAAGGCAGGATCCAACATGCTCTGAGAGGTCAGTTTGCCTGTTTTCTCCTCCTCTCCTGCCTCTCAGTCCCTGAAGAGCAGAGCCATTGCTCCTCCTGCATCATCATCAGCATTTTGATTTTGCCCAAAGGACGGGGCTGTGGGAAAGCTGCATGTTAGGAAGAGTCAAACTGAAACAGGGAATGGGATGAGGGACTTGTTTGCCACTCAGCTGATGTACATTGGCCACCTTTGGGTAGTGCAGATCATCAAGAAGGTTTGAAGTCTACCCTGGAATTCCCATTGCTGCCTAGAAGGTGTCTAGGGAATAACCTGTACTCTGCCTGGAGCTCTCCTGCCTCATTTCTTGGAGGTGCTGTTCCTTCTCAGTCTAGGATGAATTGTCTCTGGCCCCAGAAGGCTCTCTGGTTCTGGCAGCTCAGCCCTTGTCCATCAGCCCAGCAGCCCTCAGCTCCAGCGGGAATTGTGAGGTGCCACAGGATGTGGCAGCAAGGCTGAGTCCACTCAACCATCCATTAATCCTGATCTTTGCCTTTTCCGCTGATCCACGTGGCTGCAATATTGAAGTCTTGACTTGCCATCTCGAAGGCGTTTGTCAAAGTGCATCACACCTCTGTTATGGCCTCTTATCTCCTCTCACTTATTTGGTTTCCCGTGTCCACCCGGCGGTGATTTACAGTGCCTCCCCCAGCTGTGTGGGGCGCTGGGCACGAGCTATGGTTAATAATAGCTTTCAAGCTGTCAAGATAATCCTGCATTCAGCTGAAATGGATCCGCATCGGCTCGAGCCAGGAACCACAAGGGACCTCCTGCAATTTCAGTGGGGTTTCAGCTTTCTCTGTTCCTCCCTCAGGCTGGCCCAGAGCAGGGTGTGCTGGAAAGAGGAGATGGCTTTCCAAGGGCCATCACATCTAGGAGGTGATGCAGAAGCTACCTGAGCCTCCCTGAAATGCTTTTCCCATCCCACCTCTCTCAAAACTCCTGGCCAGCACTGCTTGGCGCCTGGCAGAGCTTTGGTGCTGTGTCTGGGAATGTTCTGGGATTTTCACAGCACCCTGATCACTGTGCTGCTTCTCCTTCCTCCACCATCTCAGCCTGTAGCTAATTTTTCAGAGCACTTTTTGCTCCTGCTCTCTGGACAGGCTGCAGCATTCATCTGCCTGGGAGCAGCAGAGTAAAGCTGAGTCTAATTATCTATTAGAATTATCTATTAGAAGTATCTATTAGAATTATCCAGGCTGCAGCCTGGGCTCCCCACTCTGCCAAAAGCCCCACTGGACCTCAGCTAGAGCTGTTTACTCTTGCTTGGCACATCCAGTCAAGGTCCTGCTGGAGATCCCAGATCTTTCTGAACTGCCTGGCGTTGTGCTTTCCTGAGAGATGTGGAAATGCACTTTCTCTTCATTGTGCCAGGGAGACAGCTGCTCTCATGGCTGGAGTTATGGTGTGTTCTGGATGACCTCCCCTCTGCTCGGGAAAGACTTTGCCAACTATTTTTGGGGTGAACTGTTCCCTCTGGAAAATGTGCATCACAGCCCAGGGGTTCGTGCCACACACCCAAAGGTGGTTCACCTCTCTCCATATTTTCTCCTCAGCTTGTGCTTCTTTCAAGGATTCAGCTGAGGCAGGTGGTCCAGAGCCAGCAGTGAATTAGGGCCTTGTCTGTCACAGCAGTTGTAGTTTGGCAAAAAAGCCCAGCAGGGCTGCCCACAGCCAAACTGGGGCACAATCCCCCAGCTGTGTAAAGCCCTGGAGGGCAGCAGCAAACACTCAGGGTGCTTTTCCCTTGCTAGTGCTGAGCACAGGTACAGGGATGGTTTTCAAGCCTCTTCCCCCAGCACTTGCAAAGCAAACACTGTGTTTCCATGGAGGGGATGTGCTGCATGTGGCTGGGATGAGGATCCAGAGGAAAGCCCTCCTGTGTGCTCAGGGTGCTCAGGGTGCCTCTGCCCTGCTCCCCAGGCACACAATGGCCTGGCTACCCACTGCCAGAGCTGATCATTCCTCCTGTGCTGCAGCGACAGGAGCAGCTGGCAGCCACCTCCTGAGTGAGAAGGAGGAACTATAAAAACAAACCAAGCCAGCGTGGTGCAGTACCCAGGAGACTGGGCTGGCTGGGAGCACTGGGCTCAGTTCTGCCACCCAGTCTGGCCTGAGATCCATAGATCTGCAGTGCCCATTCCTTCCGAGCAGGCCTGTGTGGCAGCAGGGGGTGAGGTGCTGGGTGGTTTTGCTGCAGTGTGTGTCTGCACCAACCCTGTCCCTTGCAAAGAGCAGCACAGGCACCTCCTCAGCTGCAGGATGCTGGGGAGTTGCCAGAGGAGGCTGACAGAAGCAGCAAAGGTGGATGCTGTGCTGGCCAGCTCTCCTGCCTCACCTGGTGCTCAGCACATCCTGAGGTGCTCAGCACACCTCCGTGCTCAGCACAGCTCTGTGCTCAGCACAGCTCATGCAGGAGCACTGGCAGAGCTCTTCCTCTGGGTCAGAATCTGCTCACACTCATCTCCCCCATCAGGAACCCCAGGGAGCCATGGTCCCACTCCTGCCTGGAGCTCCAGGACAGTGGGAGCTGCAGCATGTGTGGGCAGCAGGACCCCCACATTCCCTCTGGAGGTTTGCAAGCGTGATGACTCCAAGATGCTCGTGATGATTTCCAGGATGAGGGGTGTGAGTGCTACTGAGCAGTGTGAGGAGTGCTGCAGGCACAGTTCTTCCACCAAACACCCACGTTGGGCTGTACCCTCTGCAGAGTCTGAGTTTTCAGATAGGAGGTGTTTGGTGTGCTCAGCAGCTTCCTTCCCTTCCTAACTGGAAGAGGGAATCCAGCTGAGGTGATCCCAGAGCTCACAAATATCACTGGAGGACCAGAACTAAGAGATCCAGGTAGCCCCATCCCTCCCACAACCCAGCCTCAGGGAGAGGGCCGGGCAGAAAAGCCAAGATCTTCAAAGCTGAAGGACACACTTTTGCCTGGTCCCGAACATCAGGTACGTGGGAAGGAGCTGTGAAGTGAGTTTCTTTCCATGCCCTGTTATTCCAGCGTCAGGCTGAGGTGTCCTGCAGATCGTGTGGCACCATGGCTGTGTCCTGCAGCTGTTGAGGGTCTGAGAAGCAGCTGATGGCAGTGGGTGTTCCTGGAGACAGGGGTGGAAGGAGACCATCTGTGTGAAGGTTAAGAGGAGTTGCCTCCTCAGGGAAAGCAAATCCAAATGTATAAGGCTACTGAAGGGTGCATTTATCAGAGTGGTTTTCCAGCCCTGCCGTGTGGTCAGGCTGTGCTGTGAGCCAAGCCAGGCCACATCCACAAGGACTTGGCCACCCACCCTCAGGACATATGCTTCCATCAGACTGCACGTTATTACACTGCCATGGGCTTTCAGAGTTTCCCTTGTTCCTGGAAAGATGCTGTGTTGTGCTAATTAGTGGGAACATTTGGAATCTACGTAGTTTGCAAGTCCTGCTGCTCGTGCCAGTCCCCATTTCTCAGCTTGATTTAAGGAGGGGGTATTCTAAATAACACCCGCTTCTCCCTGCCCGGAGCAGCTAAAGGCACTGAGGCAAAGTTGCATAACCCAGTGCTGCTGCTTGTGTACATGCTTGAGAAGAAACAGCCACGGAAAAATCCTGTAACATTCCTCGGCTGGTCCGTCTCTTGGTATCAAAGCGTTTCCTGCTGTGCTTTCACCTTTGAATCTTAATCCAACTGCTTTGGAGGAATGGAGAGAGGGGGTGGGCGAGGGCTCTGTGGAGCAAAAGACCCCTCTGAGGAGAGGGTGGGCAAAAGCTGAGTCACACTGTGTCCCCCAGAGGTGAAGAGAGCCCTGCTTTAGTGTCCCTGACAGGAGGAGATCTGTGCCCTGGGGTGAGATGGGCTGTGGGTCCTGGTTGCAGCCAGTGCAGATGTTGCTGCTCAGTCAGCCCTGGTTCCTTGGGGAGAACCCACAGCTCTGCTCCCCGTGTTCCCTGTGACCCTAACTCCTTCAGCAGCCAAAGGCAGTTCCCTGGCATCTCTGCAGAGGTACTCCCCAAACGAGCTTTTAGATCAGAACACATTTCCATCCTAATCTATCCAATAATTAACCACTCCTGCCCCTTGAGCCCCCAGCCCAGGTACAGCTGGCTGCACCACTTTGTAGTTAAAACCAAGTAATTTTGTTTTCTCTTGTGCTCCTCTGCTGTGTGACTGATGGTTGGCTTTTCCAGGGAAACAGCAGCACATGGAGACAAAGAGCAGATCTGTTTCCTTCCTGGCCTGGACTTGCAGCATCCAAACTGTCAGCACTTGGGGGAGGTGATGAGGTGCCCTCTTCCCATGATGGGCACCTTTTGCCCAAGTCCTCTTCCCAGGACAGCCTGTTTTCTGGGAAGATCTGGGCAGGGAAACTTGAGCAGAGCAGAGCTGAGATTTCCTATCCCAGGAAGAATGAGCGTCCCTTGCAGAGGTGCCAGTGCCTTTTCCTGATGCTGTCTGGGAGGGGAAGGAAAGCAGAATGGATGTTCACGTGGAGGGTATGAGTGGAGAACTCAGTGCCAGTTCTGCACCATGCCCAGGCTGCACTCAACCACCAGCAGCAAAGCCCTCCTGCCACCCCCAGGGCAGGTGAGTGCCAACCTCCCCTCCTGCACAGCTCTGGCTGACCAGGGGAGGAGGGAGGGCTGCTCCCACCACTGTCCGCTGGCATGGTGGTGTTTGGAGGGGTGGCTGGTGCCCAGCACAAAGCCTCCTGTACCCTGGGAAGCTGTGCTGCCTCTCCTAGTCCTGAGCCTTGCAAAGACAGCCATGGGCTTGTCTGAAGGCTTGCCCATGGCACAAGTTTTTTGTATCTGCCTGCCCTGGGGAGCACAGCCTGGTCAGATCAGCACTTTGTTCTCACTGCTCTGCCTGGTATGAGAGTTCTGGGGGTGCTAAAGGACAGCCCTGAGAGATCTGTGCTGGGGACACTTTCCCTGAAGCAGCAGTGTGATGTGGCAAAGGATAGGTGCAGGGAGCCCCAGGGACATAAAGCACAATAATGTCCTGGGGTCCTCTTCCTCCTCACCCTCAGCTAGCTCAGCAGCCCTTCCAGGACAAGGAGGAGGTGCAGTGTGCCTGCTGCCCACACAGGCAAGCTGGACACAGGCCTTCCATGACAAGACTCCATAGCCAAAGTGATTCATGCATGTCCCTGTCCCTCCCCAAAAAAGGTGAACAAATGGACACAACTGTCAGCAGGGGTGGCTCTGGACAATGAGTCTGAAGCAGCCCAGGAAGGAATGAGGCTTATTTTCCTGCTCTCTGACATTTCTGGCACCTCTCTGCCATGTGTGCAAGAGCTGCCTTCCCTTGCAAACAGCACAGACCTGTCCAAGGCCTTCCAGCCCCAAGTTAATCCACTGAGTGTTTGACACTGAACACGGGGAGCCTGACTGTGCTTCAGATGGAAACCCTGCTCAGCCCTGGCTGACAGCATCACCCCACAGCAGCTCCCACACCTGCTGATGTGCCAGTGCATGTAAGGGAATCCACAGCAGATCGATAAACTCCACATCCCTGCTGAATTAAGTAGGTGTGAGAAAGGTTCACTCATGTGCTCAGGTCCATGCCCAGCTCACGGGGATGTCTCTGAAGTGACAGTTCTCCTAAAGCAGACCCAGCTCCTTGGAGAGCAGAGATGGCTGTTTATTGCCTTGTACCTTGAGTGTGACATTTGGACATTGCCAGCCCTCACCCCCGAGCAGCACCTTGGCTCAATTGTATAGATTCACTTTATGACTCACCCTGCAACTTGATGCATTGTGTCCAGATAAAAGATACTTTATCCCTATGATAAAAACGGACAAAGATGATGTCAAAATAAAAGAATGTTTTCTCATCCGAATGAAAGTTGAAGCTGCCGTTCTTGGGGTTATTTTGCTTGAAAACCTCCAGAGAAAGCAAGACTTTGAGTTTTTACCATTTATAGTTAGTTTCAGAAAATTCAGCGTGCAAAGTTTGCTATCTGCCTTCCTCCCCTCGTTTGGAGAGCAGTGTCTCTGTGCTGGTTGATTGGGACACTGCTGTAAGATCCTGTTGGGGATGAGGGGGGAATGTGATGTCCCAGATGGACCCAAACCCCAGGAACACTCCTTGGGCAGGGAAGGGCTGTGAGGAGTGCTCATAGCTTCCTGCCAGGGCAGCTGTCCCACGTGTGACACCTGAGGAGCTGCAGCACAGCCTGCAAGAGTTCACCCTGCCCGTGAAGGACTGTCCCTGCCCATGCCACCACCCCAGCTTGGGCATTCCTGCAGCAGGACCATGGCCAAGCATGAGGGCAGCTGGTCTGAGGGAGAGCCCACGCCCTGGGGGAGCTGTGTCTTCCTGGCTGTGTTTCATTGAGCAGGGGTTTAATTTTAGCAAACAAAGCCAATTAGAGAGGGATTGTTCGATGGCTGCGTCTCAATGGAGAGCAAGAGCTGCTGGCACAGCTCTGAAGGACCCCATCTGTGGAGGGACCCTCCTGGGACAGGGGAGGGGACAGCTGAGCTCTGCTCTGTGGCTGCTTCAGCTTCTGGTTCTCCTGCTCTGAGGTCACCATCCCTGTTCCTGGAGCTGCAGAGACTGAGCTCACAGAGTGTCACCATGCTCTCCTGGGGAAGCTGGGCAGTGTCCTCTGGAGGCACTCAGTCTAGAAGCTGTAGCTGCCTTCACTCACAGATCTCAAAAGAGCCTGTGCCTCTGCCACTCATGTTTACTGCAGCTGGGGAGGATATTTGGGTGGGGTATTGGTGGGGGTGAAGGGCCAGAGAGGGCTGGGCAGATCCCTCTGCACTAGAATGAGACTGCAGCAGGAGGACTGGCAAAGTGCAGAAGAAATAAGCACAAGTAGGACTCATGTACAGGAATCACGTGCAGGACCATCCTCTGTTAATTCTCATTTCAGAGGTGAACTGATCCCATTGCTTCAGTTAAATTGTTTTTATAAATGGAATTAAACATTTTCTGGAGAAGGATCATGGATCACCTACATCCTGAGTGAATGCAACCATCAGACTGTGCCAAAGGAAAGTGCTCCATGGGAGCCTCAGGATGATGGTAGCAATCTTGGGGTACCCACAGCTTGTTGCTTTTGGTATTCCTCTGGCTGTAAAGACAAATTCAAGTTTGACCAGAATCAGTAAATTTGAGACCTTTGGCCCAAAGCTGTCCTTCAGAGAGTGCCCTGGAGACTGGGATAAAGGTGGTAGGACTGAGGAGACCTCAGAGAAGGTGAAGTTTTCTGAATGTGCCCAAACACTGAGCCCAACCAGACCATGTCCCCCTGAGAGGAACCAGACAATCACTCTTGCTGGCCAAAGGGATTTCTACCCCAGTGCTCACTGTGCATGGTGAACTGTGCCCAGCCTGCAGCTAATTTGCCAGTGAAACAACTTGTAAAAAAGGTGAAGAGAGACCACAAGGGGGAAAGGAATAGAATTACAGAGATGTCAAACTGCCTCATTTTGGGAATGAAAGCGCCTGTTGGCAATGGCAGAGCTTCACATGCTGAGCTGGAATCGCAACCCAGGGAAAAAGGGAATGGATTAAACAGAACAAGAACTGAGGGACTCTAAATGCTGTCTTCAACACGTCAGTAGAGGCCTCATAAATCTAGACAATTATGAGATGCACTTAGAGAAGCCCAACACTATTATGTTGGGGCAGGAGGGCGACTCTTTGGAAACAAAGAGTTTCTAAGGAGATCTAGCATGAGGGCATAGGAGAGCAATGTGACCTGTGTGACTCTTTAGTACCTGGGAGGGGAAGGCAGGATGAATGGAGTGGGCTGGAAACACCACGTTCATTAACTCATACAACACAGGACAAGACAAATGTTCCTTGGCTTCAGCCTCTTTCCTTTTTTGGATGCTTGTCTGAATCCCAAGTAGCCAGTCCTGGAGTCCCTTCTGGGTGCTGAGGGTCATGACTGGTGAGAGGCTGAGTCCCTCCAGGCAGCTGAGCTCTTGGTGCTGACTGATTTTCCATCACACTGGAAGGAGACTGGGTCTGCACAGGCGCTGCAGGAGGGAGCAGTGCCTGCCTGCCTTGCCCAGTTGTGCAGGAGCCTTTAAAGCAAAACTAGAAGAAATACATTTTAACACCCTGGTTTGCGTTCCTTTCCCCCCAGACTGTAGTAAAAGGAGCCCTTCCAGAGTGTCAGAGCACTGCTGTGCCGTGTGGCCCCATGGCAGGGGTTTACCATGAAGAGCTGGCTGGGGCAGCTGAGGCAGGGAGGGTTCTCCTGGGTGTGGTGGCTCCAGAGCAGTGCTGTGGGTGAAGTCAGTGTGCTCTGTGTGGGACCTCAGTGCTGCTGCAGTGCTAGGTGACCCTACACCTGCAGCAGGTAGGGGAGCACAGCCCCAGTGCAGGTGTAGGGCTGCCTCTGCTCCACCTGGGAATGCTGTTCCCTCCAGGCCTCCTCCAGCAGAAAGGCGGCACTGCCCTAGCACTGCCCATGGTGTCTCCTCACCTTGAAGTGAGGGTTTGGCACTTCCCCACTGTGTCTTCTCACAGCTCAACAGCATCTCTGTCCCAGAAACATGGCTGGGGAGGAAGGCTGTGCTGAGCAGGAGGCCCTGGACACTGAGGTGCTCAGGCTGACATCACAGAAAGCTCTGTTTTGGGATACAGTGGGGTGGGCAGTCACTGGACAGCACCACAGCTCCCAGTGGCCAGCAGAAGTGAGGTGTGTTGTGCCCTTTGTCGGCTCCTGCAGTGTCGCTGTGCCGGGAGGGACAGACAGGTGAAATGGGCAGAGCAACCCAGAGAGCTGCCAGGAGAGGGCTGGCAGAGCAGGCACGGCACATCCCCAGGCTCCACACAGAGCCTTGCCCTGCCCTGCAGCACTCAAACCACCCCCAGCACGCACAGAACAGTCCTGTGGGTGAGGATGGCCTCTGCCACCACCTCCTCTCTCTGCAGCTCGCTGTGCCTTGGCACCTCCTTTGCCAGCCCCTCCCCAGCCAGGGCCACACACTGCTGTGGTGCCACGGAGCAGCTCAGCTCTGGGATGCCCTGGATGTGTGTGAATATCCAGAGATTCCCCGGGATCCATTCCCAGCCTCATCATGCAGTCAGAGCGGATGAAGAAAGAGCTCCCTGGGTACTCACAGGGAAGAGAGTGTTTCCCTGCTTCCCTTCTGCGGGGAGGTGAATGAGCAGCTGCAGCAGAGGCCATTCATAAAGTGGATGTGGGCCAGGGGGACCTCGGGGGGCCACGGTGCCCTGTGTCACCCCAGCCCAGGCTGGGCAGGGTGGCAGGCACAGCCCCTTGGCAAGGACCTGCAGGGAGGGATGGGCTGTGTCTTTGCATGCATCTTGCTCACACCCCAGCTCCAAGAGCAAATCCAGAGGTATTTTATCCTCTGTACATTTGTTTAAGGAAGTTTAAAAGCAAATTTGGCCCCTGCCTTTGAATCCTCGCTCCTATAAATTCAAACACCTTGGACAGAGCATGTCTGTGCAGTCTTACATGTGACATTTAGCTAAAACCACTTACAAACAACTTGCATTACAAGTTTATTCATTCCCCACAGAATGTTGGCTCCGCCGAGTGTCTCACGAGCCATCTGCTGTGGGCGAGCTGCTTATCTTCGCTATCAGAGCCCTCTTCTAAATATTATGACCAAACAGAATTCCAAGAACAACATCCATCCCGCTGCACTGCAAATGCGCAAAGCTGATAAACTGTTTATATATTATCAGCTAAATAAGTTGAGTTTATCTGGAAGGGTTTGCAATAGAAAGTCTCTTGGGGTGCTCAGAAAGAATGCATTTTACAGGTGGTGCTGTGAGATGGGGAGTTCATTGGGACTCCCCTCGGCCTGCCTGTGCCCCAGGATGCCCATCATGACAGGGGGATGGGAGCCCACCAAGGTCAAGAGTGGACCCACCAAGAGTGGACCCAGGAGCCTGATTTTTCCTCCAGCAGTGGTTGAGAGCAGCTCCTTGCCCTGTGTTTGTCTGGCATCTGGGGCTGGGCTGAGCCTCTTCCCCCATCCCCAGCAATGGGGAAGAGCTCCCAGACCTCCTGATGCCTGCAATGCCAGGATCTGCCTGCTGCTTCTGCAGCTCTCCTGCCCACACCTGGCCCCTGCAGCTCCAGGGCACCCTTGGCCTGTCCTGCTGGATCACCTCAGCTGACTGGGCACTGGGAGGGACAATGTAGCTGTGTAACCTCCCTGCCTGGGACAGCAGCGGGGCCAGCTTACCCTGGCGCCTGGGACAGTGCCCAGAGCCCTAACCCCAGTGCCCCAGCATAAATTATCTAAAGGCTTGTGAAATCCACCCAAAGTGTCCCAGCCCTTCCCAGCCCAAATTGGGTATCACGGGCTGTGTTTATTCTTCCACACTGGGTTCTGTTCGTTGCCTTTCGGTGTCAAGAAACCTCGGGACAAGGCCATGAGCAGAGGTCAGCGTGGGCTGGCGCAGCAGACCCCGGCCATCCCAGCAGATGGAGAGCATTTATTTTCCCTGGGGGACTTCAGATTTAAGGACATTTTGTCTGCTGGCTGCCAGCAAGCACATCTCACGGCTCCAGCGGGTTCCTGCTGGCCCCAGCTGCCCTCTCTGGGAGCAGCCCTGCTGGAGCACGGCCGGTCTGGCAGTGTGGGGCATGGAGACCAGGCTGACCACAGCTCCTGTGGTGACCCCGGGGGCTGGGAGCAGCCAGGCACTGAGAAGAGGCTCTGTGGCAATGAACACCAGCAGATCTGTCCAGCCCCAGCTGCTGTGTGCTGTTTTAGGACCATGGGAAGTGAGGAGCTGTGGCTGGGCGGGGGAGCTGGTGGGCTCAATAAACCCCAGGGCAAGGACATCTCAGCCTGGCAGGAGGAAGGGGAGCTGTGATTTTATCAGGGATCCTGAAGCAGAGCAGGTCACTGTGGTGCAGAGCAGGGCTGTGAATGTGGCTGTGAATGGTCACTGCTCTGCTGGGGTGCCAGTGCTGCTCCAGCAGTGGAGCAGTGCTCCTTTTGCTAGTGCTTGCGGAGGATCAAAACTCCTCAAGAGGTGCATTGAAGGGTGGCTGTAGGGACTCAGACTGGGTCCCATGGCTCATCCAGAGAAGATTCATCATCCAGCAGCTAGAAATTTTCCTCCAGGTGGATTCAGAGCTTTGGGTTGTGCCAGCCAGAGGGAACAGGGACTTGGGTGAGGAGGTAGAGTGAATGCAAATGGCTATGGAGGGAGGGCTGGTGCCTGGATGGGGAGCAGAGCACTGAGGAGGAGCTGTGCTTTCTGCACAGTGTGGCAGGAATGTCCCTGTAGAGGGAATGTCATTCCCTGACCCAAGCCAGGGCTTCTCAGGGTGTCCCCAGTAGGGAGCAAAGTCACATATTGACTCCAAGGCTGAAGAACCTGCCTGGGGAGTTGTGTGGAGCTGGGTGATGCAGGGGAGCCCTGGGATGTGCAATGGGGAGCAACTTCTGAACAGGTGAGTGCACAGCCTGCCCTGGTGCCCCAAGCACTGTGGGAAGGGCAGTGACACCTGGAGCCAGGGGCACACATTTCCAGGGGACATGAGCAGTGCCTGGCAGCAAGAGATGGCAGCAGGGCCATGGCTGCAGCAGTGACAGGCTCTCCTTGGCTTTGGGCTAGTCTGGTGGGGGCTCAGTGTCTCTTTAGCAAGCTGGCACACCATGTCCCACTCAAGTGTCCTGTGTCTGTGGCACTGAGCAGTGAGATGTGGTACAGCACTGGGGATGGGGGACCCTTTGGTCACCTAAATCATTCTATTTATGTTTTATAAAACTCCTCACACTTTTATCCAGTGTCTTCAAACCACATTTAAGGACAGTAAGGAATCCAGCCAAGGCTGGGTGACAGAATCTCTCACAGCTCAGGGGCTGTTCAAGGGACAGGACTGTGGCTGAGGCCTCTTTCCAGCAGAGACCCCCAGTCATGGCAGGGCTGATCCCTTCCAGGGTTGTCAGAAGGTGAGGAACAATGTGGTTCCTGCTCATCAGCCATATGGGGGGTACTTCCAACCTCTTGTGGTTCCCTTCTGGCAAGCTCAACATATTGACCTTGAATGACTCTTTGCAATGGCATTTTATCCCCAGGTTGTTTTCATCTGAAGAGCAACTCATTGCTCCAGCCAAGGCTGGTGGAGTGAGTGCAGGGAGAGACCCTGGCTCTTGGTGGCACTTGTGACACTTGTAGACAAAGCATGTGCCTTGTTCTGTGTGTGCCCAGGATGGAGGCAGCAGGGGCAGGGACGAATCCAGAATCCCCTGGAGATGCCACCAGCCTCCATCTCTCCACTGCTCAGCTCTGCCCATGGCTGGGAGGATCCAAAGCAGAAAGATGTCACTGCCTCCTCTTGTAGCTGTGAAAATGGAGGCAAAAAAAGTTACAGGAAGCCTGTCAGGGAGTGATCCACCATTCATCCTTCCTTATTCTTTCATCCTTTCCTGCTTTGGCATACTACTTTTCATTTCTGGTAGAAAATCTAAGGGAGGGGGAGACAGTGATTAATTTTTTTTGCACTGGTAGCCAGCCATCAGGAGAAGTGCTGTCCTGGGGCACAGAGCACAGGGGACTCACTAAGGATAAAGCCAGAACAGTTGAGAGGGAAGCTGCATAAATGCCAAGTGTGCCAGGGCTGGGGAAGAGGAATGTTGTGGAAAGAACAGGTCTGTGAGCACTGAGGTGGGAGTGAGCTGTTCTGGGATGTCCAGGCCTCTCTGCCAACGCACTATTGGTGGCACTTTGGGGTCATTGCTGCTTTCTGCCACCCTCACTGAGGGCAAATTCCCTCTGCTCACTTCTCAGTAGCTCTGCAGGGACTCTGGCCATGCAATGTCCATCTGGAGCTTCACTGGAGGCAACAAGTTATTCCCAACCCACCTGCTGCTGGAGTGGGCACTCACCCTGCCATGCCCAGACTCCCTGGGAACTCCTGACCCCAGGAAAAGGCTGTCCTTTTCCAGGCTCCCTGCCATCAGGGTGGAGATGTTTCCCAAAGCAGACCTCCAGCACACAAAGGCACTCCTTGTCCTGGAGGTTCAGCCTGGCTCTGAGCCTCATCGTTCTGCATATCTTGTATATATGAAGCAACTCCTTTGCATAAAGATATGGAGTTTATTAGGAGACATTGGAGCTTAGGAGCTGTCAGAAGTGGAAGTCAATTCTGTTTCTGACACGCAAAGAGCCTTTTATAGGCTGGAATGGGCACAGCACCCCAGCCTCTCCCTTGGCACTCACTCACCCCTTCCCAGGCACAGCGCTGGCTGCAGCCTGATTCTTGCACTGCCTCACTTTGGGTTCAGTCCCCAACCCATGCCGTGAGAGATAACACCACAATCTATGGAATCTCTTGAGCTGAACTCATTTAAACACACCCACAGGCACACTGTACTCCCCCAGGCTCTCCTTCATGCTGATTAACCCTTGTCTCCTCTCCTGGAAGCTCAAGGAGGTGACAGGAGCCTCTGAGGCTGGCTGGCTGTGAGGAACCATGGGACACTGACCCTCTACCTCCTCTTCCCTGAAACTGCAGGACTGCAGGAGCAGCTCCTCTTCTGGGGCTCCTGTCAGACCTGCCAGGGTTTTCACATTCCCTGCACTGCTCGACAATCTCCCAGAGCTCCAAGGAGCCACATATTGGGCACTTTTCTGCCATATCCTCTCCTCATTCTCTCAGTCACTCTTACCATAAGCAATATTTGTTTTTCCATTACTTCTGTTCAGAGAGGGTTTTTGCATCTCTTAGGTCTCTCGTCCTGGTGTCATTCCCCAGGCTCCTCAGTCCCTTTAGTTATACAATGTCCTTGCACAATGCAGGTGTCTCTCCTTTTCTATCCTCTTCATGCTCTTCTATCCTCATGTTCAAGCCAGGCCTTGCTAACCTGGCTAAGAGAAATGAGTAAGTGATTTTTTACGAATTTTGTGGTCACAAGATTGCTTTCCTGTCCTGTGTCCAGGCCTCCTCCCAGGGAACACCTGGGACTGCTCTGTTTCTTCAGAAGTACTGGCCATGTCTTTCAGCAGTGAATCTCATCCAGGAGCAGTTTGGGGATGAAGCTCACTCAGGCTGAGGGTCCCTAGCTCAGCTTTCCCTCCAGATCCAGCTGCCCAGGTGTGACCCAGCTCCTGACTGCTGCAGGTGGTGAAGATGTCACCTCTTCCCAGCTGCTGGAGGTGGGAACAACGTTCAGGCATTTCCTCTAAGCCCTGGGAAAGACTTGCAATTTTTGAAATCTGCAAGGTGGAATAATGACCCCAAAGGAAGTCGTTTTCTGGACTATTTGAAAGGAAGGTGCCTTCTACCAGTGTTTAAAGCTTCAGCTGGAATTGCAGGTCCCCTGTCCCTGGCTGTCTGGCTGTCCCTGCCCAGTGGGCTGCAGTTTCTGTGCCAGGCAGGTGCCATCTCCCACCCTGACTCTCTGGAAGCACACTTCCCTCTGGGATGGCTTCTCCTAGGGATAGAGGTCAGTGACCGTGTGTCATCCAGCCCTGAGCCCTGGGCAGTCTTTGCAGAGCAGAGAAGACACTGGGAGCTAAAACCTCCTGCCAAAACTCCAACCAGCTCTCTGCTGCACGCTGCTCCCCGGAGACAGAGCCCTCTGAGCGCTGCGCCGTGGGCGGTGGGAGACTCCAGCAGAGCTGCAGACACGTCACTGGGAATCTCACTCATTTGTAGCTCATTCCAGTTGCACAGCTGTCTCCTTTAAACAAAGTTTACTCAGTGTTACTTAATGCTCAAGCCGTGCCTGTGCCAGGAGGATGTTCAGCTGCAGTGTGTGCGACTGCTACCCACCAAGCCACTTGGGGGATGCTGATCCCACAGGGCTTGGCTATGGATGGGGTTTGGAGCTCGATTGAGCTGTTGGGGACTTTGGCTGAGCTCTCCCACCACTCACACCCCCCAGAGACAGGGTTCACCACGCCAGCTTGTCCTGGGCTTTCCACAGGCTCCTCCTCACTCCATCCAAGCCATTTATTTTAAGCTCACATCCCTTAGTTCTTGCTCACCAGTGCTGCTCCAGGGGTGGTAAGAGGGGGCAGTGCTGTCCTAAACTTAGGTTTAGGCTACAGGTCCTGAGCACTCAGGGGTGCCTTGCTCTGTGTCCCATGGCAGCTCCCAGTGTCAGGGCACTGGGGTGAACCCTGACCCCAGTGGCACAAGGAAGAATTAGGAACAGGTTGTCACTCAAAGTCTGGCAAGATCCAGAGGAAGAAATTACCCTGGGCTGTGCCTCAGTTGCCCCACTTACAAAGAGGAGTGCTCTGAAAACTTCAGGAAAGCATGCTGGGTACCCACATCATCAGGGATGCACATGAGCCCTTCTCAGGGCCCCAAGGTGCTACTGAAGCTTCCCAGGTGCCCAGGAGAGGAGGCTTTAGGACATATTCCTGTAGGATCCTGCCAATGTTTCCAGACAGTCGATTCATAAGCCGTTTTGGACACCGAGCTCCCCATCAGACCGTGCTGGGGTTGCCTCCCTCTGTCCCAGCAGTGGTGGGAGTGCTGCACAGAGCAGCAGCCAGCAGATTTATAGCCTCAGTCTAGACCAGCTCTGCCCTGCCTGGGAGGACAGGTACATCCTGGTGAAAGGCAGCAGGGCTTCTGGCCCTTCATCTTAGAGCCAAGCAGAGGGAATTTGCCAAAAAGCATGTTGCAGCATTCCCCAGGGACATGAGGGGTTGTCCATCAGGCCACCCCACTGTGCTGCCTGCTGGGGACAGTGGAGTCCACCCGCTGGTAAACTCCCCCCTCTGCAGCACAGAGATGTGCTTAGGGTGGGATCCTGGCCTGGGAATGGGTCTGCAGGGAGCCTGATGCTGCTCCATCCTCAGCCCCACAGCAGCAGAGCTGGGCTGGATGCATGGGATGGGAAAAGTGTGGAAGGGCTGGAGCAGCCAAAACCCCCGGGCTGCCCACGTGCAGAGGGTACAAGAGACCAGCAGGGAGTGATTCCCTGCAAATGCACCCTAGGGAAAGGGAGGCAGCTTAGTCTGAGAGGACAGGGATGACCAGCTGAGATGCCCAGTGGTGCTGGGAGTGGTGGCAGAAGCAGGGGGGCATTTCTGTCCCATGAGGAGGTGAAAGCCAAAAGCCCAGGTACCAGCAGACCTCCTCTCCCTGCTGGGAGCTGGGTGTGATACCCCAGTGCTGCACAACGTGTTGGGCTAATCAGGGCAGCCATGGGGACATGGGAGCCTCTGGTGGAGGCTCAGAGGGGACAGGCCCTGCTGCAGCCAGGCTGTGCCTCAACCACTGGGCTGGTGATGGATGCAGCAGCACCAGGGCTGCTGTGTGGGGTGGGCGGTGATGCAGCTTTGCTGCTCACTTCCTCATTTTTGCCATTTTTCAGGGAATTTCTTCAGGCAGCACCTTTGGGAGTGAGAGGTGTGTGTGTCACCATGAAGATCTGTGTGTGCACATGCCTGATGATAAACATACAGATGTGAATGTGAGGGAAAATGTAAATAGATACGATAATGCTCCACAATTAAGAGATGTTTTAGAGCAGAAAAATTCCATTTTAGGCGTAGGAACATCAATTTTATAAATAAAAGATTTAAATAAACATTAGCATGGCTACATCAACACACACACACACACATACACACACATACACACATACACTCTCAAAAGTGCACTTTAAATAGGCTCCCACACTGTAATTTAAATAGTACAAAACAAATGAATTCTCCAAATATTGTTTAAACTGGCATGAGGGGTTATGATGTCATTTCTGTAATAATCATAAACTTGTTTTCCTGTAATAAATATGATTGCTTTTCCCTTTCAGTGTGTGCAAGGCCAGCCCTGGGCTGTGGCTGAGTTTGATGGCTGCAGGCTCCATCCTTGCCCTGCTCTCAACAGGCACGGAGACTTGGATTTTCTCATCCTTTTCCTCCTCGGAAATAAGGATCAGTGCCCAGCTTGGGAGCAGGATGGCAGTTGTGCAGCTTGTGGTGGGATTCTGCTGGCCCCAGCCTTTGGTGGGAGCAGGATGGAGCTGCAGGGAGGAGCCAGAGGGATGGGGGTGCAGAAGGAGCTGGGCTTGTGCTCCCCATGCCCTCAGCCAGAGCCCTCCCAGAGCTGGTGAGGAGGAGCCCAGCCCAGCCTGTGCCACCTCCCTGAGTCAAGGTGTCACCAGCCAAGCTGTGTCACAGCTGAGGTGCCTGTGTGTCCTGGGGGAGCATTCCCACAGCTCATGGGGGATGAGGGAATGAGCCCAAGGGCTTGCAGGACTCTGTGCTGGAGGGGGAGCTGCAGCCCCTTCCCCAGGGACAGAAAGAGTCAAACTGCCAGAGGGCAGGGTTAGATGGGATATCAGGATGAAATCCTTCCCTGTGAGGGTGGGGAGGCCCTGGCACAGGGTGTCCAGAGAAGCTGTGGCTGCCCCTGGATCCCTGGCAGTGTCCAAGGCCAGGTTGGACAGAGTTTAGAGCAGCCTGGGACAGTGGAAGGTGTCCCTGCCCATGGCAAGGGGGGTTGGAATGAGATGAGCTTTGAGGTCCCTTCCAGCCCAAACCATTCTGTGATTCCATGATGATTCTATGATCTCTGAGCAGGCAGAAGGTCCCAACCTCCCATCACAGCCTCAGGGCTGAGTGCCACTGCCCTTCCCTCTGCTTCTCTGCACAGCCCTGGAGGGAACACCTCCTGCACACATCACACTGCTCCTGGAGCTCTGTTCATTCACACTTACCAGCACCAGGACACGGTGTTTCTGAATGACTTAGAATAATATTTGGAAAAATCCATCTTAAGTATATTAGTCCACTAAGCCTTTAAGTCTTCACAAGGGCCTTAATTCCAAGGATGCTGGTGCATGCCTGTGCCAAGGATTTTGCAAGGCAGTGACACAGAGGCGGCCAGGCTTGTTCCACGCCCCATCCTGCAGCCTCCAAAATGGTTAACAAATGTCTTACTGCTGGAAATCTGTTTCTGCTTAGCTGGGAAGCAGTGGGGTTCTGAACCCTGCTTTGTAGCACCCTGCTGGCAGCTTTTGTCATTCCCAGGCTTGGCACATTATTGGAACTATTAAATGATGTTGCATTGCCTCATTGTATTTAGATTTTAAACATATTTGTAAGGCTTTGAAAAAAAAATTGTTCTCATTATTAAAGCAATGTACCAAATACCTTCTAGTAAATAATGTGTCCCAGAAGTGCTCTGCTCACCCAAAGTAGGTTGGAGAGCAATAAACCAGCAAAAGGGAAGAAAAAAACAGTCTGGATGTTACAGGGATGTAGAGGAATGAGAAGTGGGAAAGCACAGGATGATGCAGCTGCACTCCCTGTGAGCTTCTGTTCACAGGCACATCCACACTTCACAGGGCATCGCTGCCCAGCCTGGGGCCTGAGCAGGGTGGGCAGAGCCAGCTCCACACAGAGGGGATGGGATGAGTGGGTTGTGCCTTGTGCCACTGCCTCTGGCCATGCTGGGGTAGCCAGGGCTTGTGGCATGCAGAGTTTGGCAGGAGGGGAGTCAGACAGAGCTCAGGTCTCCCTACAGGCTGCTGGGGAGGCAGGAGCAGCCTGAGGAAACTCAGCACTCTGCTGCCTTTTCTCCTCAGTCCCCCTGTCCCAACAGCTGCCTGGACAGAAATCAAGAGCAGAAACCTTTGATTCTCCAAGCTACCAAGCTGTCTAAAACTAAGAGTCAGAGCCAACCTGTCTGCCCACCTGCACATCTCTCCATGGAGATGGAGATGGAGACACCTGTGTTTGGAAAAGTGTCTTTGCCAGGTCATTCTAGCAAGCTTCCCCTGCCACTGCCCCCACCTGCTTTACCCAGCCTGGCAAAACTCTTTTGTAGATGTTTTTCCAGAGTCTGACTGATTCCCTGGCACACCTGAACTTACACCTGCTGGCAAGTGTTTCTCTCCATGCATCTCACCAGATCAGACCCCCAAATGCAGAGTTCACCTGCCTACCCCCTCCCGCTCTGCTGCCAGCAGCCAAAGGGGCTCTGGGAGTGAGTGTGGGACACAGCAGGACAGCCACAGTGTGTCCCAGCTCCTGGCTCCCTCCCAGGAGGGGTGATCTGTGCTGGAGGAGGAATTGCAGGGCTGGGTGCTCACAGTTTACTCACAGTGCCACCCAGTCCCTGTGCCAGCATTCCCAGGCTCTAGCATGGCCATGGCACAGCTGTCCCCAGCCACCCCTGTCCCCAGCCACGAGCCTGCAGCACTTGAGCAGCAGAGCTCATTACCAGAGATCTGACTGACAGCACAGCCTGGGCCAAGGATATATTAGGTCAATCTCCTAGAAGCTGGGAAAGTACCAAAAAGCAAACAAAACCAAAACAACAACAGCACAACAAAAAGCCAGGAAGAAAGGCAAATAGCTGCGATGCTGTTGTGATGTCTGTGCATGAGTATTTTTGCAGCGAAGGAATGCAGATGCATTTTTGCTGGGTTACAGCACAGTTCTCGACAGACCAGCAATGATGCACTGTAAACAGACCATGCTAAAACACATAGTTCTCTCTAGATCTTTCTGCAGTATTTTCTCTAAATAGTTATTTAGTAATAGGCATTTTATTTGCTTTGCAGAGTCCCTAAATAGCATGAGCCCGAGTTCAGGAACATGCGTGTTCTGGCATTTATTTTCAAGTGCTTTTTATTTAGCAAACATTGCACCAAGAGATGTCCCCTGCCCACTGTGCCCTGCTCCTGCTGCCCAGCTGGGGTCCCTGATCCCCTGCAGGGCCCCAGAGCAGCCTCCTCCCCACAAAACCATCTCCCCTTACCCACAGGGGAAGGCAAGAGCAGAGCTGGTGTCTCTGTGTAACCACCAAAGGCTCTCCGGGTAGATTTTTCCTCCTCCAGTGCCCGGAAAAGGGACACAGAGGATGGGAAAAGCAGGCACATTAGAGCCCAAACTCACATGAATTGTTTCTTAGAGCACTGGGCTATGTGAGGAGGTAAAGCCAAATTCCTTGCTCTGCTGCCCTAATGCACTTCATGCCCAGAGAAAGTAGCCAAGGGCATTTCCCTCTCAATTATTCTGGAGGAAATGGGGCCTTTCTGGTATCTGATCTGCATCCAGGTGATTTGGTTCCGGAGATAACAGCCACAGGTGGAGGCAGGCAGGACACCCAGTGCAGGGCAGCTCGAGAAGCTCTGGAACCTCCCTCTCAGGCCTCAGTGGGTGGGACCAGGATTTAGCCATGGGAAGGGGGAGATGGTCCTGATGTTTGGAGAATGAAAGTCTCCTGTCACCTGTCTGCTGCTCCGTGCTGGCTGTGGGATGCCATGCAAGAGGAATTTGTAGTGGAGGGACCAGCTCTGGTCAGCACTGTCTGTCACTTGGCTGGAGGTGGGGCTGAGCCAGAGGGAGCTCCTGTGTCCTTGCTGAGGATTCCAGCATGTTGGAGTTCTGGACATCACCCAAGCTCTCCTGCCTCCCTGGGGCACAGCAAAGGCAGTCCTGTGCTGAGCAGCACAACAGTCAGTAGGATTTTTCCATGTCTCCCCAGTATTACCTTTATTTTTTTGTTTGTTTGTTTGTGAGGAATACACTTTCACAACTACCTTCTTTGAGACCTTGCAATCTATTTCTCAGTGGTTGCTCTTTAATTCTCCCTTCTCCCTTCAAATCTCCGTGTCACCAGCAGGAATTCCTTTTGGGTTTGTAGAAAACAAACTGCAAACAAACTACAAAATGTTTTCCCTTTGCAAAAATGGGGGTAGGGCAAACAAAAGTTAAATATAATTTTCTATAGTGGCCTCGTTTACAGTGCCAAGTTTTGCCCATTGTGTAAAATGCAGCCCAAGTACCCCAGGAGCAGAGCTGGAAAGCAGCACTGGGGCTGGGGGAAGCTGTTTGGGTTTGGAGATCACGCTATGTAATTGCATGGCAAAGGGGAGCCTGCCATTGTGGTTACCAGCTCCAAATGGGACTGGGATGAATAGCCAAACTTTTCATAGGCGTTGTAAATTGTCTTTCCACAAACCAACTTCCAGGAATAACAGCATGCTTTTCTAAACGATGCTTGTTTGCTCTCTGCACCCTTTCCAGCCCTCCCCCTCCTCTGCTCTGCTTTTTATTCTTTTTATTCATTCAAGTGATGAAAACTTAGGGAATATTTTGGTGACTTTCACAGACATTTGTGATTTTTCCTCCTGAACTGCCAAAGTAAAAGTTGGCCCAGACCAGCAAAGGCACTTCCACAGGGATTTGAGGATGGTAAATCAGAGAGAGGCAACAGCATAGTGAAACCTTGGTTAGGAATTACAATGCCATTTCCCCCTGCGCAGTGAACGGAAAGACAGAAATAACTGCAGGAAAGACTTTCCTGCCTCTGCAAAGCCTCTTGGAATCTGCAGCAAACCCAAAGCCTTTCTCCCCTTTCCCCCTTGCTCCACGTTTTGCTTGTTAGCGAGTCCCTGACACGAGACCTCGGCACTTTATCTGATAGGAGAAGCGGAGCAGCTGCTGGATGTGCCTTACAGGAACAGCCCACCTAAGTCGTGTGAAAACTGGGGCTCTGGCTGGGGGTGCAGCATCTTGTGGACTCTGGTTCTGAATCATCCCTGGAGCTGTTCCTGAGCAGGCCACACTCACACTGAGGCTGTTTGCAGCCCTGGCTCTGATCGGCCCAGAGCTGAAGGCTGTGGTTAGCAGCAGCTCAGCCCTGAGCTGCTGCCAGGACACTGCCATCCATCCCAGCACAGGGACAGCGTCTTTCTGAGGGGCTCCTGCACCTCCCTCCCAATGCTGGGGTGTTGGAGAAGGGTGTCCTGGTGGCTTGAGCCTCATTGTATGGGATTTGCCTGGGGACAATGACAGGAGATGCTCTAGAGCAACACTGGATGCTGACACCAGAGGTTTGTGTGGGGCAGGAGGTGGCAGCTGAGTAAGGGCTGGAACCTCCATCTTTTCCTGACTCTGCCATCTGCTGAAGGGAGCCTGGACAGGGCAATACTTTGTGGGTCTGGCTAGAAGAGACAAAGAGGTGCTGATAAGAGGAGTTTCATTTTGTAGAGAAATAATTGGTGGGATTACTCAAAAAGTGTTGAGATCTTATGCTCTGAATTTACTTTAAGTCATGGTTTTGCCACCAAAAGAGGAATCATTCTGGAGAAGTCTGCACTGAGTAAAAAGTCAAAAAAGTCTAAAAAGTGCTGTCAAAGCTCAAGAGGAACATCACCTCCCAGGAGGTGAGGGAGGAAGAGTCAGTCACTCCAGGTGGGACTGGGACACTCCAGGTGTGAAGGATTGTGAAGGGGATAAACTCTGGGTGGAGACAGAGCTACTGGAACTGCAGGACATGCTTGTCACAGGACAATCTAGCCATGAACATGAAAAGGTAGAAGGTGTTTTCCAGGCATCAAGCCAGGGAAATGTCAGAAAAGCTTCCAAAGGAGAGAAATAAGGAACAAAAAAAAAATCCCTGGTGCTACAAAGCTCGGGAACTGGACTCTGACCGAGTGCTGGGTGGACATCATATCCCATGAATGGCAGGACAGGGCAGGTGCTGTGCTCCAGAGGAATTGGAGCACAGGGCTGAGGCTGGGCTGTCACAGACACAACAGGTCACACTGGCTGTGCTGACCTAGGACAGTCCCTGTGGGCAGATGAACAGTGAACCAGCAGTCACATTGTCATGATACAAACACCCCACAAGCCTCTGCTGTGGGTCCAGAGGGTCTGGGTTACAGTGTCCCCTAAAGTCAGACCCTGATGAGCTGGACTGTCCTCCCTGATTAACCCTTTATTTCAGGGAGTTCAGGGGTAGGATAATGAGCTAAGATTTGCTGGAACCAGACCCAATCTGGGACCATGATGGTGGCTGAAAGGCCAGTGGGAACAATGGGACAAGTCTCACAAAGGAGCCCTTATAGGTGTGATTTTGAGCCATTCTTTGAAATTCAGAAACCAGGAAACTTACAGAGTTTAAGAGAAGCTGCTCTCATACTCACGGACCTTTGGCACATGGGACTTTATTTAAAGTCAGCTAAGACCAAACTGGGTGGTCAGAACCTTCTCACGAGGTGGGGATGGTGCCCATGACACCAGGTGCTGCCTGGGGCAGGGGCAGAGTCCATGAGAAGCCCAGCCCAGCAGTGTAGGGTGGTGGGTGAGGAGGATGTCTCTGCCCCCTGCACAGACCCCCAGCTCCCCAGCCACGTGCAGACACATCTCTCTCCCCTTTGCTGAACAAGGCAAGACATTGTCTGGGGACTGGGGACTGGCAACTTCCTATTCTCTGGTGAATTGCCCTGCCTGAAGATCCAGTCCTGTGCATGTTTCCATTTCTATACCCACTGGTATAACATCAGGTCCTGGGAATGCTCCCCCCTCCTGCACTCTTTCAGGGGGTATCGATGTTTCCAGTTAATGTGGGGTTTTTTGCCCTCACTAAAGAATTTTACAAATTGTTTGTTTATTGTGTCAATCTCTGCCTTTGTGAGCAGAAGAGGGAGCATCTGGAGAGTATCATGTACTCTTGGCATGGGTGCTCCTGGGAGGCTGAGCTCTCCCCAGCGTGAGAGCAGCAGCCCATCCCCACTCCCCAAACCCCCATCCCTCACATGGGGTCGTGCCTGAGCACATCGTTCTGCTCCCAGCTGTGCCAGGGTAGTGCCAGGCTGCAGGAACAACCACGATGGAGAATCATGTGCCCTGCCCTGGGCCACATCCCACGTGTGAATTCACCTGCCTGCTTCACAGCAGAGCAAAGTCTCCCAATGTCTGACTGCCCTGGAATCAGCCTGGCTGATGCAGGAGATAAAGACCCATCTCTCCATGTGTGCTACAGCGAGGCAAGGCTGTGCCCACCCACCCTGGGGATTCAGCAGAGCAGCAGCCAACAGCCACGGCACTGAGGCGAGCAGCAGCTTCACCTCTACGTCAGAATTTTCCATCACAATAGAGTTTCATTGGGGGAAAAAATGAACTAGCTGATTAATCAAGAGGAAAATGTCACACAGGAATGCACCAGCTTGAGTTAAAGTCTTATCTGAGAAGGTCAGGGGTGTAGGGGAGGGATTGTCTCCTGGAGGCTGGGGCAGACCACCCTGCAGTGGCCCATCACCTACTGGTCAGGTCACAGCTGGGAGGGACAGCAACGCAGAGACCCAACTCCAGTTCACTGTGAGCCAGGGGAGCACAGCACTCAGGACACCCCAGGACAAACACATGCCTTTCCTGTCCTGCTGGAGCTGCTCAATTGTATCTAGTTAATTAATATTCATTAAGTCAAAGGGAAAGTTGGACTGCAGTCTGCTCGTTAAGGTACTGACCTGGGCTCAAGTTCAAGTGATTATTCCTTTATTTATGCTGTGGAAAGTTGCAGTGGGACAGGCAGTACAAACACTCTGATCTAGAACTCAGCTGGGGTCTGGGACACTTCCAGCCAAGTCCCCCCTCTGCCAGCACTGGAGAAGACCTTGGTCCTCCTTCCCACACCCCAGCTGGTCTCATGCCATGACAATCCATTCGGGAGCGTCTTTGGTTTTTCATGGAAATGTCTCGAGTTTTTGGTTTGATCCTGGTGTGGGGTGGGAACATTTTCTGATGCTCTTAGAGGTTTTGTTGGAATGGTGAGGATATTCCCGCCCAGCACTGCAGGCAGGACAGGCTGCTGCTGGCTTGGCAGCCAAGGTGGTGCTCAGAGACCTCAGCTCCTCGTGTGACATTTGCTACAAGCAATGCCACAGCCTTGCAGCAACGCCTGACACTGCTGGGAGGCTCAGCCCTTCCTGGGACTGAGCTTGGGAGCTCAGCCGAGCTCAGGATGGCTCACACTGCAGCCAGACCCAGTGGTTGGGGTCACCTGGCTTGGAAGGTAGATCACAGAATGGGTTGGGTTGGAAAGGATCTCAAAGCTCATTTAGTTTCACCCCTGCCATAGGCATGGACAAATTCCACTATCCCAGGTTGTTCCCAGCCCCATCCAAACTGGCCTTGGACACTTGCAGGGATCCAGGGGCAGACACAGCTTCTCTGGGCACCCTGTGCCAGGGCCTCAGAGCCTCCCAGGGAACAATTCCTTCCCAATATTCCACCTAACCCTTCCCTCTGTCAGCGTAAACCCATTCTCTCTTGTCCTGTGACTCCATCCCTTCTCAACAGTCTCTCCCAGTATTTCTTGTAGCTCCCTTCAGGTCCTGGAAGGCCACAATTAGGTCACCCTGAAACTTCTCCAGGCTGAACAATCCCAGCTCTCCCAGCCTTTCCCCACAGGAGAGGTGCTCGATGTCCACAGAAGGATCCCCAGGGCTTGAGGAACAAGCACACCCTTCCTCTGCCCTGGGGCCTTGGGCTCAGCTCAGACTGGGAGCACTGGTTTGGCAGGGAGCAAGCTGCAAAGCCCATGGGCTCATTCCTGTGCCCCAGACTGACAGCAGGGATCTTCCCATGGGCAGGCAGAGATCAGGAGCAGCTGAACAAGCTCCCTGAGATGCTGCTCCAGTTTGAAGTCACGCAGTTGCAGGTGCTTTCTGGCTTGGTGTCTCCACATCCATCACACTGTACCCAGTGCCAGGCAGAGCTGCATGGAGAGCTCAAATTCCATCCCAGGCACGCAGGGATTTCCAGGTGGTGAATTGGAGGAACATCCTGGAGAAGGCAGGCGGGTGCCTGTGTGCCCTGAGGTGGGTTGTGCATCATTCCTCTGGGCACAGACAGCCTGTGCCCTGCCAGCAGAGCTGGTCACACTTTTCTGCCAATTCATCTCAATGGAAACTTTCCATAGTCTAAATTTGTTTAGAAAAAACATTGAAATGAAACATTCTGCTGATGTCAAGATATTTGGCTTTTGCATTAGCCGGTGAAATGCCCTGATTTTTTGTTTTGACTTTTTGTTTCTGTATCCTACTGACTTTATTATTCCAGTATATCTCATAAAAAATAAGAAGTAAAACAAAAAAAAAAATTCAAACTGAATTACTTAAGTTGGCTCTAGTGCCATTCTTCAAATTACACGTGACTGGCCGGTTGAAAATTTGTTGTTTTCATCCTGATTAGAGACAAAATCCAACCTCCAAATAGCAAAATTTTCTTTGGATTGGGATTATGATCCTGCCAGGTCAAACTGCTCAAGCACCTCATGTGCTGTGCCCCTGGAGCTGAGCTGGGAGGGAGCTGCATGGCCAGAGGGACCCCATGGGTCACTGCTGATGCTCTCAACAATCCCCCATCTCCTGCTGAAGCAACAACTGTGGGGGCAGAATAAATTGTCAGCTCCCTTGGTGTGCCATGAGGAGCCTCCATCCCCGGCAGCACAGATCCCACCCTGTGACCCCACCCAGTCCCCATGTCCCCTGAGCTCAGCGGTGACAGCTGACAGCCCTTTTTCACCCTCAGCCAATCTCCACTCCCTCATCCAGGTGTCAGCTGGTGTCATGTGCTGTGTCCCCCAGGAAGCCCCTGCCTCCTTTGGCCTCTCCTCGGGGAGCTCCTGTGCCAAGTGCAGTTTGGTAGACAGAGTATGAACAACTTGGAGCTGGAGCAGGGTCTGGAGAGTCAGTTCTGGGAGGAGTGGCTGAGGGAGCCAGGGGCACTCAGCCTGGAGGAAAGGAGGTTCCTTCTGCCTCTCCACAACTCCCTGACAGGAGGGGATAGCTGGGGGGGACTGATGTCTTCTCCCAGATAACAAGAAGCCAAGAGGGAACAGCCTCAGGCTGTGCCAGGGGAGGCTCAGGTTGGCTATCAGGAGGAATTTCTTCACTAAAGAAGTAGTTAAACATTGGCAGGGGCTGCCCAGGGAGGTTTGCAGTACCCATCCCTGCAGGTGTCCAAGGAAGGCCTGGACATGGCACTCAGTGCTCTGGGCTGGGGACAAGGTAGGGATCAGGCACAGCTTGGACTTGATCTTGGAGGTCTTTTCAACCTCTGTGATTCTGTGATTCTGTGGTTCTGCCTCAGCTGAGAAAGGCTTAGATCTGACAGACCATCCCTTCCAGCTACTGAGGCTGTGTCACTGCCATCCACAGACAGGCTCTGGTCCCAAGCCTGTCCCACCGGCTCCTCTCAGAGCTGCTTTCTGTCCACTGAGCAGAAGTCATGTGTGGTTTCCTCCCAGGAAGGCCCAGAGCCCACTGCCTTCCCCCAGCCTGCATTCATGCTGCTGTGGGGGAAACCCTTCCTGCCTGGAAGCACTGGATTTGGACTTGTGTTCTTCAGCAAAACACAGGCTTTGTTTACCCTCCGTCTGTCTGGGTGTCTTGGTGGCCCGCGGGGACAGCTGCTTCCAGAGGGCTTCAATTAGCCAGTTGACAAGTCCTGCATGCAAAAGCTGAAGGCTGATGACCCCTACAGTCAGCCTGGGAAATTCATTCCTGCTCCAGCAGCTCCCCCGGCAGCTCTCAGTGTCCACCCAGCCCCATCCCGGGGTGCTGTCTGGCCAAGCTGCACTTCCAGCCCTTCTTCACCTACAAAGAGCATCCTGGTCCAGCCCAGCCCTCCCATCTGAGTTGACTCCTCGGGATTTGGTGCAACTCAATCATTGCTGAGAGACTGAGAACAACCCACGGGGAGCCCTGGCCTGCCCTGGCTTTCCCTGGAAAGCAGAGTGACCCAGCTGCACAGCGCTGGCAGCACAGCTCCTGGTCACTGCAAGGCAGGACAGGTGCAGGAAAGGGAAAGAACACAGCAACTGCTCTTCACCCCCTCAGCACAGACCAGCCAAGAGGAGAGCCTGGAGGGTCCTGATCCCACACCAAGGGAGTGCAGAGAAGGAAGGAGGAACTCTGTGCTTGTGGCATTGCTGCAGGAGGTGCTCATCCTTCCCATACCCACAAAAGGGACATCTTCACTGCCCTGGGAGCACAGGAACCTCCCAGCAGCCAATGACCCCATGGAGACCAACTTGGTTTTATCTGGGAAGCGTTTGCTGGGGAGCCCCTGGTGTTACAAAAGCAGAGACCACACACCAGCCATCCTCCAGCATTTACATGTCTGCCAAAAAAACCCCTTTGCTCAGAGTTGTCTTCTTGTTGGAAGTAGCAGACCAGATCTGGGGGTAATTTTCTCATTAGCACAACAAGGAGCCCCATGTTCTGCTGTCTGCCACCCCAGCTCAGAGAAAGACATAGAAATCTCTGTAGTGCTCAGTGATCCTGTGACATTCTGCCAAGGGTTCACTCACTCTGTGCAGCACAGACGCTGATTTCTTGCACTACTATCTCTCCTTTTTAGTAGTATGGCTCAGATGGAATCAGAAGCAGCACATCCATCCCATCTGCAGCATGACTTTCATCCCACAGCCAGGGATTTCTGGGCTTTTCATCACTTTGTGCACTGTGTGTCTGTGTGTGCAAGCACACAGAAGTGTCTTTTTGGGAAAATGGTTTTGTCAGTTTTGGAGGCACCTGTAGAGCTTATTGCAGCATGGGAATGTTTAATCCAGGAGCCACTGGTGTGGTGCTGCCTGAGGGAATGCTGCTGTTGCTGATGCTGTGTGAGTGCAGCCAGAGCAATGCTGAGCCCTGTGAACCAGTGAGAGACAGGCCCTGCTCTGGACTGTGTCCCACACAAACAGGCTGGACAGACAGGACCATGGCTCTTACCTCATCTCTTAGGAGGGAACTGAAGGAAAGCAGGAAAAAAATCCTACATATAAAGAAAACATGCTCTGCAGAAATAATTGTTTTCCCATTAAATCTTTCCAATTTTTGATCAGAGTGTGAATGGGCTGGAGCTGCAGTTTGGCCCCTCATAGTGCATCTCCTGGCAGATCAACTGCTTGGACTTCCCTGTCCCCATCCCCATCCTCTAAGGGCTGTCCCTCTGGCCAGCCTCACCCACAAGGCTCCTTGGCCAAGGGCAGCACAAGAGCTGGAGCTTTTGGTCATCAATCCTTTCCTGGGAATCAGAACTTTGTGTGGGAATGAAGAAAAGACTTCAGGGTGTGTTCCTGAGGGCCAGGCCAGCTCACACAGGATCGTTTGACAGGAGCTGGCTCACCATGAGGGACACGTCAGGAGGTTTGGGAAAAGGTTGAGGTTGGGGCCAGGGCTCAGGTGGAGCAGGACAGAGCTGTAAAAGAGCCTGTTTGATGTGTGCTGCAGCTGTGGGCTCTGAACTTCAGGTACTTTGGGATCTCCTCCAGTCTGTGACCCCAAACCCCAGGTCAAGGTTATGAGAAGATCATTCCTCCCTCTCCAAGTGGTCCAACGCAGCAGGAAGCTCTGCCTGCTGGTGCCAGAGCTGAGGGTGGCCCTGGTCCCTTTCCATTGCAGACTGTCCAAGTCACAAGTGCTGTGCAAGCACAGCTTGGCTGGCTGGTGAGTGATCCCATTCCCAAGGAACATCCCTTTGGTTTGGAGGGATGGCACCAGCTGTATGGGGAGCAGCACTGCTGGGTGCTCCTGGGGTCCCCTGGCAGCTCCCTGTGGCTGGGGCACAGGGATATCTTGGCACGAGCACTGCAGGAACAATTTGCTGTCTCTGGTGTCATTGTCTGACATAGGGAGGATGGAAAGCAGCTCGTCAGGGTGGTGGCATCAATGTCCTTTAGCACAGGCTGTTTATGAGATAGGGATATGATCCCAGAGAGTTGGAAGGTTCACCTGGGGTGAAATCCCACCCAGCACCAGCAGCCACTGCCACACCCATGGGCACAGCCCTGGCACAAGGAACATGGGAACAGACCTGCCACCACTGCCCCCATCCACACTTGTGGGCCCACACCCCTGGCTCATCCCCTTCATGCTGGGATGGCCACAGGCAGAGCAGGGTCTCACTGAATCTGGCAGGGATTTTGCCCATGACATCAGCGCAGTGGAGACTTCGCATCGTTCTATTTGGAGAGATTATCTAGAGCAGCCCTTGGCAGCCCTGCACGGGTGGGATGCCAGATTTTTTCCCAAATTAGAGGTGAAATGTGCCAGTAGAAACGCAGTGAAAGCCAGGCTCTCTGCCTCCCGACAGGCAGGGTGCTGGCAAAGTGCTTATCAGGGTAATATCCATCACTCCAGGGGAGCAGGGAGCTGCTGACACCTCACCCAGCACCTCGCTCCTGGCCCTGCACCTGCTCTGGCACCTGCCAAACCCTCACACCTGTGCTGCCCTCAGAATCCCAAACACCCTCAGCACATCAGCATGGGTGCTGATGAAGGGTGTTCATCTTCATCACCTTTCCCAAGACCTGGGTGCAATGTTCTAAGGAAAAGGAGGGGAGTTGTGGGAACCAACTGATTAAAGTAAAAAAAAAAAAAAAAAAAAAAAAATTCAGTTAAATGTGCTGGGAAATGGGTCTGAGATTTTCAATGTCACCATAACTCTTCTCTCTTCAAGGTGTATTTTTTTCTCCCTTTAGATGTCTAGGGCAAGGAAAAGCTTGTGCTTTGGGACCATGTGGCCCAGGGGGACAGCTGGGTGCTCAGTGGGTCCTTGGTCTCAGGGCTCATCATGGGGCTTGAATTTTGGGTTGTGCATTTTCCCTTGGATGCTGCTGTGGAGAGCACACAGAACTGGCTGGGTTTCCATGCTCATTATTGTTACAAAAATGTCTAAATGAATAATTGAAGTTTGCATGCTTTCTATGCACAAGTAGATCATTAGAGGCACTTCAATGCAAAAGTGCTGTTTCATTAATTTGCTTTAATTTTATGGTTTGGGGTATTTTTATCCTATAGTATGACATTAGGTGTTACTGTATACAAGGCATCATGTTGTTACCTTTTATATAGTAATCAAACAATATGAAAGTTGCTTTTTCGCCTTTTGACCCAGTGAATGTTGAGACTTTTACACATTAATTTGATGAGAATCAGAAGAAACTTCTCAGTGTTGACATTTCTGATGGTGTTCTTGTGCTTGCCTTCTTGCAGCCTGATTTACTGGTGCTCTGATTTGCCAGCATATAAGTCATTAATCCCCACTGTAAATTAGTGTAGGGGAAGTTCTGAATCGACCTGTGCACATGTGTAAACCAGTGTCTCTTCCAAATGCCTGTTGGGCTAAACTCACTATTAACTCTTCCTTTTTCTCAACTATAAAGCAAGGCTTGTTTTGCAAGGAAAATGCTGAACACTCAGCCTGGAGCAGAGGATGGGAAGGTGCAAACCTCCTCCTTACAGATGTGAGAGCATCATCATTAGGTCCCCTCAGAAGGAGGAACCAGAACTCCCTAATCAAAAGCTGGAGAAGAAAAGCCCTGACAGGGATTTGGAAAGCATTCGTAGGAATCCTCTGCACAACCCTGCTGAGATCCCATCTCTTGTGAAAGCCAAACAAAATGATGAGGGGCTGACAAGCTTAAAGGGCAGAGGAGCTAAAAGTGGGAAAAACAACTGACCAGAAAGGTCACTGCAAATAGGCAAATGCTTGAAGAACCATGGAAGTGGAGGAGATGTAACTGCCTGGGGCAGCACAGCTGAGAGCCCCACAGTGAATTTAACTGGAGGAAAATGTGGGCTGAATATCAGCAAAATCCTGTCTTCCGGGCAGCAAGATCTATGGGAGCAGAGTGGTTTCCCAAGGGACAGAGCAAGCGCTCTATTGCTGGAGTAATTTAAAATTGGATGGGACAGAGTGCTTGGGAACAGGCTGCAGAGGCTAATTGTGGGGTTGGACTGTGCGAAAATCTGGCATGCATGGAAAATAAAAGTTTGCTGCAGAGGGATATATCTGTTGATCAGTCACTGGAACAAGGATGAGAGCATATAGAGCAAGGGAGAGGATTTGGGTCTGGGGGAAGTGAGCTGCATGGGGTGCTGGTCCTTGCTGAGCCCTAGGATCACAGAGAACCTGGCAGTGCCCTGGTGTAGTGGCCAAGAGGCTCCACTACTCCTTCTGCTGCCTTGGAGAGAAGGTCTTTGCAGTCCCTCCATTCCCCTCCTGGTGGGGTTTTGGTGTTTCTGTGCCAGGGAGGAGTTTGGAGATGTTTCATTACGCAGGCAGAAGGTGTGACCTCTGTCCAGAGCTCAGCCTCCACCCAGCCCTGGCAGCTGACGGACAGAGGGATGGCCACTCCACTTTCCTGGCTGGGGTGGCTGCTCTCTACAACATGCTGTCCCTCTGCTGTGATTAAAGTGCCCTGCCTGGCTCCTCCGGCCTCTGCTTTTCTCTTTCCAGCCACCATAACAAACAGCAGGGCTGGGAAGCACTGCAGGAGATGCGCTGGCAGGTGCTGGTGGTGGCTGAGCCCTGGCCCTGCCTGGGACCTGGTCATGGCATGAGCTGGAAGGTGAAGAGACCTTCCTGTGCCCTCCACCATGGCAGGGCTGTGTCTCTGTGTATGAAGCTGGGCTTTGTGTGGGCACTGGGATGGGGAAGTCACCTCTGTACCCCACACTGGCACCCTCTGGGTCATCCGTGGTGGGTTCTAACCATTGTATCCCAAGTGCTGGAAGGGGTTACCCTCACCCACAGGTAGTCTGTGTCATCGAGCTGAGACCCCTCATGGTCCTGCCTGCTCTGGGCTGGACACAAAGCTCTGCCATGGGGTCTCCCATCTGTGGTGCTCAGCAGCAGAGCACCACACCGCCTGTGCCCACATCTACCCCACCATCGAAACCCAAAAGGTCTTCTAGTGTCTGCCAGGACCGCAGAGCTTTGAGATTGTTGAGAGAGCTGGTAGCAGCAGACTGGCCTGGGCACAGCCCTGCTGCCCCCTGACATGCTCACAGCCCCCTGGGGTCACCCTGCCCAGCGACAGGCTGTGCAGTGACTTCCTCACCCCCTCTCCCTGCTAGACAATCCCTTTGCTAGGCCTAGCAGAGTTAAAAATAGAGCCTTGCTTATGGAAAGTTCATGTTGGATAAGAGACTTAGCAGGACGCCGCCGAGATCCTCGTCGGAACGTAAATCAATCGCTGCGCTCCGGGCGGGGCTGGTGGGCAGGAGCAGGACAAGCCCCCCCGCACAGGGCATGTCCCCTCAGATTAAAAAGAGACTCTTGGGTCTCTTTTGGTCTGTTCACTGATGAAGAGCAAGTAGACTGCTCTTCTTGCTCTTCATCAGAGGGAGGGTGGGGCAGCTGCCATGGCAGTCAGGCCAGTCAGGCCACCAGTGGGGGGACATGGCTACTAGAGCATTGTCCTCCTCCTGTCCCAGGGTGCAGGAGCCTGCCTGGGTAGGCTGTGGGTGTGACCCTGCTGCTGCTGGGCTCTGTGGGTACAGTGCCCAAAGCCAGACCATTGCAAGGTGGTTGAGCCTAGCAGTTGGGCCCTCGGATTTGTGCCCATGGGTTTCAGCATGGCTGGGGGGGAAAGAGTATTTGTGTCGCTGTGCCAAGTGCTGTGTCCTCTCTGTGTGACAGCGTGGGTGGCTGGGGTGCAGTGGGAGAGGGGTTAAAGCAGCCTCCGGTGTGCTGGGGGCGGGTGCTCCAGCCACTAACAAGGAATAGTAATGAATGGAAAAAGTGAAGTGTTTTTTCCCTAAAGCAAACAGCCCGGTCAGATTAGAAGCTCGGAGTGCGCTTTACCCAACTATTAATACATTCCTCGCTCATCTCAAACTAAACAGCCACACTGAGCTCCAAGTTCATAAAAACAGCATCAAATCCATGAGAGCACAGAACATTTATAGTGTCAGCCAGTAAAGCTGCCTGCTGGAGGTGATGGTGCTCTGGCTCCCTGCCTGCCGGGAGGGCCAAGCGGGAGAAAGGCTGGCAAAGGGACCCTCAGCCTCCTCAGCAGAACAGGAGGGAGCCAGGAGAAACCCCTGCCACTGCTGGAGTTGCCCTGCTTAGAAATGCTGTACCATGGCAAGCTGGCACTGCCAGGACATGGGGCTTGTGTTGGTGGCTGCCAGAACATGGAACCATCAGAGATGTTGAATGGGATCAGTCTTCCCAGTAAACACCCTGCAGATATCCCCCCAAACTACATGTTCTTCTCCTCTCCCTCTCACAGGCCCAGGAAGAGATACCGCAATGCAGGGCTAAGCCTGGGTGACATCCTTGTGTGGCATTGCCAGCAGATTGGCAGATTCACACTTCCCTGTGTCCCCTAACAGAGCAGAGGGAGCATCCCTGTAAAGGACCCTGCAGAGTGCTGGGGCAGGCAGCTGCTCCAGGGCCCTTGGAGCAAAGGAGATCCCGGCTCAGCTCTCCTTGCTGACAAGTGTGAGGCAGCCAGCTGCTTCCCAGATCCCCACAGCTGTGCAATCCATCTGCAGCACACGCCACTAGCTCTGCCGGCTGCAGCCCCGTGTGCTCTGGAGCAGAGGGAGGCTGCAGGGCAGGGCTGTGAATGGCAGCATCCCTTGTGCCCCCCGCAGTCTGGCAGGGCCAGGGCTCTGAGAACAGCCCAGCAACTGAAATGGGACACGGACAGCAGCCAGGGGGCTTTGCTGTGACCTTGGGCTGGGCAGGGTGTGCACTCAGGGCTGTGAGCTCTGCAGACACTCCTGTGCATTCCTGGCCTCTGTGCCAGCTGCTGCCAGGCAGATGCAGGTGTTTGATACCTGAGGTTTGGAGCAGAGGGGTCTGCAGGGACAAGCTGCAAAACCTTTCCATGTTTGGATGAATTCCAAAAAATGGTATCTAGTGGTGCTCTGCTTCTCACAGTGTCTTTCAGTTCAGGAAGAATTATTTCCCTGGAAAGTTGGTCAGGCCTTGGCAGGGGCTGCCCAGGGAGATGGTGGAGTCCCCATCCCTGGAGGTGTTCAAGGAACATCAGGATGTGGCACTCAGTGCTCTGGGCTGGTGACAAGGTGGGGATCAGGCACAGCTTGGACTTGACAATCTTGGAGGGCTTTTCCAACCACAATGATTCTGTGATTTCCACTGGGCTGGTCTATGCTCCATATTTTATCTGTTGGGCTGGGGTTGTTTAGGGTGACACTGCACTGGACATCCCTTGAGTCCTGTGGATATCCAGAGAGAGCCAAACAGAAAGTGTGCATGAGCCAGGATTATCCCAAACTCCCCTGAGGAGCACAGGGCTGTTGCTCCCACTGTGGTGTTGAGACATCCTCCTGTGGCAGCTGGAGCTGGGCAGAAGACTGCTAGTTGGAAGGAAGCTCTTATCCCTTATCCATTTGTCCTGCCTCAGTCTGAGAAAACAGAATGGTTCTCAAGGAGCTGGGGGCTTGCTGGCCAGAGGGCTCTGCCCTCATCTGCTCAGTGGCCACGTGGCTCCCATGAGTCTCATCCCATCTGCTCAGTGGCTCAAGCCCACCATGGGCAATGAGCCCAGCTGACTGGGCAGAACAAGAATGCCAAGGCTGCAGTGCAACAGCTGAAACAGATGCAGGGTTAATCCCAAACAGAATGGGAAAGAAAAAATGCCCTTGGAAAACTGTGATTTTGGTTTTACAGAGGAGCATTTTCCAGCAGAAAGAGGAAGACTGTGGCAGATAGCTGAGCTCACTTGTCCTGTGGAGGATTGAAATTTGCTCTGGTTTATTTTGTGCCCAGGGTCACATCTGCAGACCCAGGGTGAAGGACACTGAGGGCCTGGGGGGTCTCTGAGCATGATGGCCTAACACTTCTGGTGGCGGGCAGAGCTCAGCACAAACCCCTCCTGGCTGGTGACACTTGCCAGGGGGCTGTTTGGAAATCTCACCGTTTGCTTGTAACTGCCTGTGTTAGGGAACAAATGAGGCTTCTCCAATGACAATTTTATATACATTTCTGAGCAATAACAGTGCAGCTGCTTCACCTTGCCAGGGAATAGACCCACACTGCGAAGGTTTCTTCGTAAAGCTCTTTATACCTAAAACAGCTACACTGGAAAGATCCCATAAAATATGCCAGGACACAGGGCTCATTCCAGAAACTGTTGCTCATTAAATCACCAGGGTGGCAGAGGAAGAGGCTGATCAGAAATGGACCGATAAAGCGTGGCTCTGGGAGCTGCCTGACCTCGGTGTCATGTTCTGCCCTTTTTTATCTTTCCCACACATTGCAAAAAGGCCGAGTCTGAAGTGATGCTATATATACAGGCTGCTGTGCCAGCCATCTGGGCAGCACAAAGCTTGGGTTTACACGGATCTGTCTGGCATTAGAGGATCGAGAGGTTATGTTATTGGTACATTTCTGCACATCCCAACCATGAGTCATCATTTCCAGGAAGCCAAATACTTACTTAAAGAGCTGTGATGCAAATTGTGTTTCCCAAATATTTTATTCTTAATGCAGCCCTGGACATCAAATCTGGGCACACAGTTTATGAACAGCTGATCTACAGCAAGAGGTTGAGGCGAGGGGTCAAAGCTGCCTGTGAGTTTAGCCTGATTTATGGACAAAGTAATTTTGTTATGAAAAATAAGCATATAAAGTACTTGGATGTTGCAGTAAAACCAGAAACAGTGCACTTTGCCTTCTGCAGGCAAGAACTAATTGCAAGTATGCAGCAAACACGCTGAGAGATGCTTGCTTGTATTTTATACTGAGACAGCACTGCCAGTCCTTTATATTGCTAATTGTTGCTGTTATTATTATTATTATTATTATTATTGGTGAAATATATTTTGACTAGATGTGTTTTGAAACTCCCATGTCACCCTGTTCTCCAGCACTAAACATCAACATTGTTGCCCTAAGACGTGTGAGAAAAAGCTCCAAAAAAATCCAAATACAGCTACCCAAACAAATAAAAAATGGGCAAGCTTTCTCAGAAAACATGGAATTCCAATAAAATAGAAACATTTCCAGAGTGCCTGTTCACAGGCCTGGTGGCATGTCCATTTAGCTGGGCTCTTGGCTGTCATGGCAGCTGTCCCACTGCACTGAGGTGCTGCTGGCAGGGACAGGAGAGCTCAGGAGCTGAGCTCTCCCTTCCCGTGGAGGGTACAGCTCTGTCTGTGCTGGGCAGCAGAGCAGTGTCCCAGGGATGGCAGGGGAGCACAGCCTGACCCTGGGAAAGGGAGGAGTCCCTGCAATACTGATCACAGATCATGGAATCACAGAATGGGGGGATTGGAAGGGACCTTTCTCATTCCCTAGCAGGGACAGCTTCCACTATTCCAGGTTGCTCCAAGCCCCAGTGTCCAGCCTGGCCTTGGACACTTCCAGGGATCCAGGGGCAGCCACAGCTTCTCTGGGCACCTTGTGCCAGGGCCTGCCCACCCTCAGAGCCACGAATTCCTTCCCAGTATCCCATCTAGCCCTGCCCTCTGGCAGTGTGAAGCCATTCCCCCTCATCCCGTCCCTCCATCCCTTGTCCCAAGTCCCTCTCCAGCTCTCCTGGAGCCCCTTTAGGCACTGGAAGGGGCTCTGAGCTCTCCCTGGAGCCTTCTGTTCTCCAGGCTGGACACCCCCAGCTCTCTCAGCCTGTGGTACCTGAGTAGGAAATGCAGATGGGATGTGTCAAGGAGATTAAGGCCTTGTAGCTGAGACTTTCCAGTCTTTAAGCCAAGGGGACAAGATCTAGGCCCTCTTCCAAAAGCTTGTGTCTGTAATGCAGAGCTGGAAAGCCCTGAAGTTATTTTTTTTATTCTGGTTAAAGCTCATGGGAGCTGCCAGCTTGGTGATACTGTTTCTAACAAACATAAGAGCAGGACATCCTGGCTTTTAGCAGCCTGTGCATGGTGAGGTGACAGGCAACTCCCCTCCTCTGAGTGTCCCAGTGTGCACAAGGTGTGGCTGTGCTGGGGGAAAAGGGCTCTGTGTCCTTGCCAGGATCACCCAGGCTCTGGTTGTTTGCTGGGCAGGTAAGGGCCAGCAGCCCTGCTGAGCTGCAGCCAGCACCATGTGTCCATGGCTGTCTCCCAGCACAGTCCCCTCTCTGGGCAGTCTGGGGCCAAGCATGGGTGAGGGACACTTCCCAAAGGGTGGGACAGAAGAGACCCTGTGTTTTGAGAAAAAGAGTGTGTTGGAGCTGTCATGTGTGTAGACATAAACCCTGCAACTGCAGTGGTCAAAGAACAGCCCAGGAACTTTTATTTACTGTTTATCCAGTTCAGCAAATGTGACCAGCCGTCCAGACATCTCACCAGCCTCGTCCTCACCGGACATGTGGACAGACAGGCAGCTGGAGCAAAACCTGGCAGTGGCTGGGCTGATCTCTAATCACTGTGAGGAATAAATAACAACGGTGTGATGTCCAGCCTGCCCCTGCCAGGCTGCTGCTCCTCATTCCCACGCAGCAGCTCTGGGACTCGGCAGCCCAATGTTTCTCAGAGCTGAACTGAGCAGAGCTGACTGAGGGGGTGGATAAGCCTGTTCTGGGATCCTCCGTGGTATCTATTCTAAGGTTTGCTGTGGCAGACTCTGGGAATGGGCTGGGAGGCTGCCTCTCGTGCTGCCAGCAGCCCCTGGGGACCTGCTCTTCCCAGGTTGAGTGGCCATGGTCCATGATGGGGGAGATGCTGTTTGCTGGCACCTCTCGGCTGTCCTGAGGCTTTGGAAGGCAGGCTCAGGCTCTGTTGTCCAGCCTCCTGCCTGACTGGACATCACCTCCCAGCTGTGTAAGCTGGGTCCAGGGTCAGTGTGTGCAAGAAGGCTCCAGCAGCAGTGTGCGCACTGTTTCTCTGAGTTACTCATTGTCCCACTTACTCTAGGAGTGCAAAAGTCTGGAGCATGTTACTCCTTTCTTAAGACATAAGGCTGAGAGTTTCTGAGAGACATAAGTTTCTTTTTTTTCTCATGCCTGTTCTTTGAGGTCTTGTTAGCGAAGTTTTGCAGGGACTTTATGGTTGCATCTCTCATGGATCTACTGGACCACAATATCTGTGTGACTTCTGCAGTCACCCTTTGCTGGGCCTTGCTGGGCCCATGACCAAAGAGAACTTCACCCAAAGAGCCAAATCCTTTTAGGACTGGAAGAGGAGAAGAGAAAAAGAGAGGAGAGGAGAGGAGAGGGAGAGGAGAGGAGAGGGAGAGAGGAGAGGAGAGGAGAGGAGAGGAGAGGAGAGGAGAGGAGAGGAGAGGAGAGGAGAGGAGACCTAACCCAAAGTTTAAGAATGGGAACAAGATAAAAATACAAAAGTAGTTGAAAAGGAATTCAAAAGAAAAGCTAGAAGGGTAAAATATTTACAGAAGGCATAAAAACTGTTTAAAGACAAAGTATTAGAGTCTGTGAATAAATATATACAACTAATCTAGAATGTGCTAAAATATCCAGAAAAAAAAAATCTGCCATACTTTAGTAGTGAAAGAAGTTACAAGAAGAATGAGAGATTCATCAAAATTGAAATAATTTCCAAAGAAGGAAGATAGAATGGAGTACAAAGTATGTCTGTAAGATGTAATACCCATAATAAGGACAGGCCAAAAATATTTTTAGGAAAAACTTGCTAAAAGCATAAAAGCCAATAATAAAACATTTCTCAAAGAATAAATAGTAGGAAGCTCATCAGAAATTGTCCCTGGCTCACATCTGTGTAGGAAAAGACAGAAGAAGGTGAGTGTTGCAGTGTAAGAGCTAAAGAGCCAAACTGCTGCTCAGTGGGAGGGTGGGGAGAGATGTCTCACACTGTGCCCATCCTGGGCACAAAGCCCCATCCCACAGCCAAGGGATCCACAGGGTCAGTGACTGTTTCTGACAGAAATGTCCAACCTGGAAATGCTCTTGAGCATCAACTGGAGCTGAACCGAATGAAGCATTTGGGGAGATGGTGGGCCTGGAACCCAGCATCCCACAGTGAGGCACAGGCACTTGTATCCCCAGGGATCAGTGCAGCCATTTGTATCCCCAGGGATCATGAGCTCCCACCCTTCCCCATCCCTGTGCATCTCCCCACCTTAACGCCACTACTGCTGTGACAGCACTGTGGGCTTTACCTGGTGTGGAAGCTTCCTGCCCATCCTTGGTGACCACTGGCTCTGCACTTTGGTCAGTGTGGAACAGCCAGGCACTCTGTGATTCCCATTTTCCATACTGGAGGACTTGAATGCTGTTCCCAGCAAACCCTGTGGGTTCCCCATTCCCCAGGATGATCCTCTGGTTTATCTCGCTGTGTTTCCCTTTAGCTCCTGTCCCCAGTCCCACTGTCAGTGGTGCTGGCAAGGCATGGCAGAGCACAGCAAGGCAGTGTGCAGGCCAGGGACACAAGGAGAGCTGTGCTGGGATCGGAGAGGTGCCAAGGAGAGGGGGCAAGTGGAGGGCTCGTGCTGTGGGCACCTCATGTGACCCTGGGCTCATTTTGCACATAAACAGGTAATGAACTGCTGTTAGCCTGGCCTTGAACTGGAATATCTTCTGTCCCAGCTGAGCCCAAACTGGAACAGAATGAAAAACATGCAGTGGTTGGACTCCCTGCTAACTGAGCACTGGGCTCTGAATTAGCCATTACCGCTGGGGAAAGAAATCCGGGGTTCTTGGGCGAGATCATGGAAAACATCGGCTCAGTAGGGGGCAAGAAATGGAATCAGATTTTGGGAATGATGAGGAGAGGAACTGGGAACAAACCAGAAAATGCAGTTCTGCTGTGGAAAGTCCACAACAGCCCCACACTCCAAGCTGGCTAGTGTATCCATTCCTGTCTCCTGACCCTCAGGAGCGTTCAGAAAACCAGAAAAGGACTGAGCACAGGCATCTAATGGTGCCCGCAGGGACCATAAAATAGGCAAGGGCTTTTTTGCTTCAGCAGGAGATACCTGAGTGGGGTGAGAGGGCAGTGTAGCACAGCCTGGAGCCTCCTGTGAGTGGTTGGGCACTATCAGTCTCTGCTTCTTTCTGTTCAGGAACAAGGATGCACTCCATGGAATTGTCAGGTAGCAGATTTAAAGCAAACAAAAGGAAGTACTTTTCCACACAACTTGTAATTCATTGTGAATCTTGTTTCCATGGGACAGTGTAAGGCCAAAACTGTAACTGGCCTCAAAAAGCAATTACATTCATGAAGAAAAATCATTGAGACTATTAAACACAAGGACCTGGTGATAGCCTCCTGCTCCCCAAATCCAAGGGGTGGGAATTGCATAGACAAGCATCAGAGCAGAGATCCAACATCCATAACTGACCAGCAATGGAGAGGATACACTGGCACAGGGGGATATAGGGCTAGTACAGCACAGCTGTTTGTATGTTCTCTCCTATTCCAAGCCGTTCTTGCCTTCCTAACTCTCAGCCTGAGGAGAATTAATTTCAATCTTCTCCTTCAGCTTTGGTCTTTAAACATGCCACAGACAGCCATGCCCATCGGAGAGAAACAAGATTCCTTTGTCTGGGTGTACACATGCCCATGCCCCAGATCTCTGCAGAGGAGCTGGAAAACTTCATTTTGCCAAGGTTTTGCCTGACCTTTTGTGCAGCACAAACAGGATCTCCTTGGGCCCAGAATGTCTGTTAGGTGTACGGGAGTCATCCTCTCTCCTTAGCAACACATCTGTGAGGCCAAAACACAGATGCAGTCCCTTGCTGGGAGCTCATAAGCTGATGTTAGGAGCTTGTCTTAGGATCTTCCTTCTGAGGTTGATGTAGGAAGAGGAATTAATACCCAGAAGGATCCATTTTACCTTCCATGGCCATCAGGTGAGATGAGTCTCTCTGCTCGTGATGCCACTGACCAGCTCAGAACCCAGGCTGCAGGGAGCACCCAGAGAACTCAGGTTGGAAAAGACCTTGCAGGTCATCAAGTCCAACCATAAATATAACACCCAAGATGGCATCTGCTGCCCTTCCAGTGGGGCAAATGCCATTTTCCTGTCCTCTGACACAGGGCACTTTTGCTGGCATCACTTGGGCACACAGAAATGTGTGTGTTGGGCACACGGGGGATGCATTGGTGAGGCCATACCTCAAGTCTTGTGTCCAGTTCTGGGCCCCTTACTTCAAGAAATACATAGAGTTTCTGGAATACATCCAGAGAAGGGAATGGAGTTGGGGAAGGGGCTGGAGCACCAGGAGTAGCTGAGGGAGCTGGGGGGGCTCAGGCAGGAGCAAAGGAGGCTCAGGGGGACCTTGTGGCTCTGCACAACTGCTGACAGGAGGGGACAGCCAGGGGGTCAGGCTGTGCTCCAGGGAACAGGGACAGGAGGAGAGGGAACAGCCTCAGGCTGGGCCAGGGGAAGCTCAGGTTGGACATCAGCAGGAATTTCTCCATGGAAGGGGTGGTCAAGCACTGGAAGGGGCTGCCCAGAGAGACGGTGGAGTCCCCATCCCTGCAGGTGTCCCAGGAAGGCCTGGCTGTGGCACTGAGTGCTCTGGGCTGGGGAAAAGGTGGGGATTGGGCACAGCTTGGACTTGACAGTCTTGGAGATCTACTCCAATCTTAACAATTCTGGGATTCTGTGGTTGTTGGTGACTACAAGACACCAGGGGAACCACAGCAATCTTCACATGCACAGAACACACAGGAACACACAAGAACACATAGGAACATGCAGGAACACACAGGAACACATAGGAATATGCAGGACCACACAGGAACACATGCACCCCTCACACCTGCTCCAGGCCCTCTGAACAGGCTGCGAGCAGCGAGTCCCATGGGGTGGCAGGTGCCAGGGCAGCAGTGGCCCTGGGGCTGTCACCAGTGCTGTAACCACACGTGATCAGTGCAAACACAGACACGGCCAGGCACCCAGCTCCATGGTAACCAACACACACATCTTCCAAGGACATTCAGTTCACTGCCCTGTTTCCCATCCGCCCCCACATGGGTGAATATGTAAATAGAGGATATTCTTAGCAGAGAGGATTCCCAAGAAAATGCCATGTCTCCTTGATGCAAGCAAGGATTTAGCACACTGGCATGGGGAAACACTGAGGTCTTCCTAGCGACAGGAGAGCCAGAGTTTCTGACACTGCCCAGCCTTCCCAGGGATGGGGCAAAGGTTTGGGAATGTTTGCTCCACTCTCCTCTTCTCCACACTGGTGAAATTAAAAGGGGTGCAGATGGTGATGACATTTCTGAGCTAACCAGTGCTCAACTCATGGCACAATGTATCTGCTAGAGCTGGAGGGAATCTGGGGTCTGGTCCCAGCACTTCTTGCTCCTGCCTGGCATCAATGCTGCCTTGGGGACCATGGGAACTTCCCCCATGGAGCAGATCAGGGCTGCAAGCAGAGCCAAGACTCAGATTTAGGTGAGCAGCAGCCAGTATTCTCATTGTGACAACACTGCCAGCCTTCAGCACATCATTCCAGGTCCCCCCAGGTGTGATGGGGGACTGGAAAAGGAGAGGACTGTCTGCTCCTTTTCTCAGAAGGGCTGTCTGCTCCTTTTCTCAGCCCCCTCAGCCAGGCACAGCAGCGGGGTTAGCACAGGCCAGGCTGGGACAGAGATGGCTGAATTTCAATCCCCCAAAATAGGGACCTTTCTTTCCCTTGGGGCTGCCATGCAGGGAGCAGAGCAATAAATTCCCCAGGCAAAAGGCATAACATGGAAGCTGTGAAGTCTGGGCACAGTTTCTCTAAGCATGCCTGACAAAGATAGACACAAAACTCATACTTCTCTGATGTAACAGGGGCACAGCTGGGCTGCACAAGCACAGCAGCTTGTGGGGCACAAGGCATCCTGCCCTGCTTGGGGCTGTGTGCCTTGTTCCTGGCAGTGAGTGGGGCTGGCTGGGGTGTGGGTTGGGCCATCAGTGTGCAAGGAGGTGTGTGAGGTTGGGGTCAGAGAGGATTTTGAAGCACTATTTTTCAACCTCCAGCTCTCCCCACACCGGGATTTCTGCACTGAGCAGGTGTGTGCAGAGTCCACCCTGGGACTGAGCATGGCATGGAAATGCAGTCATGACCTGCATGTCCTTAAGGCAGCACAAGGTTCAGCTGGGGTTTAGTATAAAGTGCTTGACTGGCACATGAGATCACAAGAAATAAACAACATTGTTTTAACAGCATCTTTCTATTAATTCTGCCCTGGCAGAGCTGGGCACTGGGGTAATTTCCACCTCTGCTTTACTGGGATGCTCTGCCTCACACCTGCCCATCCCACCCTGCTCTGGCTGAGCTCTCTCCCACGTGCAGAGGTGGTTGTGGGGCAGGAGAGGCTGTGCCTGTGAGCTGCCTGTCCTGCCCTCGCAGGCAGTGCCTCAGCATGGCTGAGATGGCTCTGACATGTCACCCCTGTGTCCCACCTGAGCCCCTGAGCTTCACCAGCCCTCACCTCATGCCTCACCAGCTGTCCCATGCTGAACACTGATTGCAATATATGGGTCCATACAGCTCCATGTGTGCTGCTTTTCAACATCCTACGTAATGTTTAGTCACATTTAATAACAATAAAATTCTCCTTCACAGCTGCATTCTGGAAAATGGGGCTGATTTTACTAAAAACAATGAATGTGAATAGTTCATGGTCTTCTCGCATTACCCAGAGATTTATCACATCTCTTGCATAATTTAATCTCTACATCTGTGGGACACAAATGTTTTACATTTCTTACATTTATGGGCAGACATCGAAAACATCTGTGCAGACCCAACACACAAAAACATCTGGAAGACATCTCTGCCTTTTTATGACATACATCTCCTGATCTTTTGTCTGGAACAAGTGTGCAGCTATCAGTAGTAGCTTTATGTGTTGGTTACTGGGCTTCCCGTTTGGGCTGTGACAGGCACAGGGGAAAATGTGATCAGCTCTGAATTTCAGCCCATTTCAGCAAGTGGGGAAGCAATTCAGGGAGCTTCCCACCCACCCACGCTGTGAGAATTTGGACCAGGATGAGAACAAGGCAGCCAGGGTTTGCTGCTAAGCTTGTGGACAGGACTGTTTCCTGAAGGTTCAGGCTTGCTGAGCTGCTGCTTTCCTCTCTGGAGTATCCCAGGCTGGTGCAGTGCTCTCCCCAGGATCAGACACACTGCTCCTGCTGTTTGTATCCCAGACCCCTGGGAATGAGATAAGTACTTTGCGCAGGTGGGATGGGAAGAAATAATAGCATCTGGAGATCTTGTTTTCACTCTCCAGTTTCTGTACAGTTATAGCAGTGTGTCTGGGAGCATCTGGCTGTGGCCAGGTGAGTGAAGGGATCATGCCATGGCCTTGGGCAGTGAGCACACCTGGGCAGGGTGAGCTGGGGCTCATCAGCCTGTGCCCAGCTGTGGTGCAGCGCCTGTCACAGCCCAGCCACTCTGCCCAGTTTGAAGACAGGGAGCCTCTTCTGGGATGAAAAAATGTAGTCATCATTCCTAGAGATTTTAGGCCCTGTCATTTGGCCACGGGGCTGGGAATAGATCCTGGCTGGTTTTAGTTTAGGAGTAAGGATGGAGTGATTGTGACCCCAGGTGTGCTGGGGCTGTCACTATTTGCACTGGAGGTGTGAATGGGAACATGCTGTGGCGGATGTGGTGCAGAAGAGGAATCAAAAAGTTGTTCTTACCAGCATGGGCATGAGGCAGAGCAGAGGCTGATGGAAAGATCCAGAGGAGTGAATGAAGTGGTTTTGGGGCACTGAGTGGAGTAATCCCAAGGGTGATGGGCTGTGTGGGATGGAGCAGGAAGGTGGGTCCTAAAAAAGAGTAGCAAGGATCCAGTGTGATAATCTGAAGGGAGTGAATTAAACATGTGACTGCTGGCTGGTAAGGGGGAGGGAGAGCTCAGAAGGGCTTTGGACAGAAGCACCAGCAGCAGGGATGAGAGAAGAGAGCAGCACACAGGGGAATTATGGTGGCACGTGTGATGAGCTGCCAACAGTGGTCAGCTCTGCTGTGTTCAGTGGCAGAGCTGGTTTTTGCAGAACTGGCAACTTGGGGAAACCAACAATGAAACTCTTCTCAAGTCTCTGCTGTAGCTCAGATACACACCTGCCTGGTGCCTGTGCAGTCCCTCAGTGCTGTCCAGTGCTGCCTGGTCACTGGGGCTGGGCTGAGCCAAGGCAGCTGCCTTCTGCCTACATGGAGACCTGCTGGGGTAAACAAGCCCAGCTTGTGCAGCCAGCAACAAAATACTCATTTCTGAACCTCTTGCCTGTCCCAGGAAGGACTTCTAGTCACCTGCCCTGGGCTGCCAGTGGCATTTTTGCAGGGTGTGTGCCCCAGAGAGACACATGAGACTGTGGCAGAGGGGAGCAGTGTCCCACCTTCCACCTCCCCTCAGGCAGACAGGTGAGCCATGGTGTCCTCACAGCCAGCCTGAGGTCCTGTATAGAAGTTTCCAGAGCAGCACAGGCAGCCTGGAGGGGATGGGTGAGGTTAACTGTAGCAGGGACACATTTTCCTCTTGGACATTCATGGAAATCTGGGCCCATCCTGCACAGTGCTGAGCAGGGGAAGGTCCCTGGCTGTTGCGCCTGCTCAGGGTAGAGTGCAGCTCCTGGTGAGAAGCCCTAAGCACAATGTGCTCCCCTTTCTTGCATGCCCCACCCTCCACAGATCCATGTCCGTGTGACATCTTGGGCTGGTGGTCAGCCCTGAGCCACCCAGAGAGGAGAAGGTGGAAGAGAGCTCTGCACCACTGGGGCTTTGAAATCAGAGAGATGCCAAGAGTTGCTCTTGTCTTTGCAAGCTGTGAGAATCCCGGGGCAGCAGTGACACCCTGTCAGCAGCCATGACCCCCTGTCAGGGGCCATGAGCATCCCCTGGGTTTGTTTGGAAATTCCTGAACTCCTATCACGGCTGGCACAGGGTGGGGGAAGGCAGCCAGCTCCTCCAGCCTGTGAGCTCTCCCCTTGCTACTGCTGCCAACAGCCTGAGCATGGTGGATTCATCCCTAGAAGGGCTCCAGGCTGTGTGTGACAAAAGAGAAGAACCCCTTCTTCCCCTGTACAGAGCTACTGGGGGCTGCTGGCCCTCAAAACACCTGCCTGGCTCACATCAAACCAGTCTGAGAGTGTTCAGCCCAGCCTTGCAGAGGTTCATGCTGTGGCTCACCAGCCCCACACGCTGCTTGTAGAGCCCTCCCTGTGCTGGCAGGACCCATCTGTGGGGACAGGGGATGTGGTGAGGGCTGAGGGAAACCCCACCAATATCCCAAAGAACTCTAAATCTGTGAGTGAGCTGGATCCACATCTCCTAGGTCTGTGTCCTCCCAAATCCCAGCACACCCTGCTCACCCTTGGGCCAGGTTTCCCTCCTCAGTGTTGCTGCTGCTCCAAGCTGGAGCTCTCCATGCCCAGGCAGCTCCACCTCCCAGCTCCAGCTGGAATGGCTTTCCAGTCTTGGCTCAGACCCAGCCACTGCAGGGGTGCACAGCCCAGGGTATCTGCACTATTGCTTTGGGAATGTCCAAAGCAGCAGGAGCAGGACATCATCCCGAGATCACATCTTGTCTCTTTGGGTGGAACAAAGCAGGGACACCCAACACCTGTGCTCACAACTTCCTTACAACAAGACCGTGTGTGGGAACAGGGAAGGACAGGTGAACAAAGAGGCTGTGGGATGAAGATGAGATTTGGGTGCCACAGCACCCATCCATGGGCAAGGCTTTCACCACAGCTCAGCACCAAGAGGGCTTCTCCAGGTCTGCTGAACCAAAAAAGGACCATCCAGGTCTGCTGGACAGGTGACAAGCTGGAAGGTGGCTCTCCAGCATGTGTTCTCTTCTAACATTTACAAAATTTCTTCATGTTCCAAAGAAATAGTCAATATATCCTTTTTTGCTCACAGCTGTGCACTTCAAAAAATTGCTCAGCTCAGGACAGTAAAAACCTGAAGCTTCAGAAAATCAGAAATGCTTCACATGAGTTTGGGTCTTTTTTATAATTTAAAAAAACTCATAATGAAGCAATCTGAACCTTTAAACAACGTGTCATTGTGAGAAGAAAACCTGGGAAGGTTTTGCACAGTATAAATGGCAGTTCTCTCAACATCTTCAAATTTATACCTTTCTCATTTTTTTAGCAAGAAAATAACACCCAAAAAAAGGAAAGGCAGTGTGTTCTTGCAAGTTTAAATTTTAACAGATCTGCTTTTTCCAAAGCCAAAATGTTTTACTCAAATTTTGTGGATGAATTCCCAAACTTTTCAGATTGCCTGAGCAATTTCATTTGCCTGCACTCTGATACTATGTGGGATTACATGAACAGATGTTATTTTTCCATGGGATGTGATGTGGAAACCCAGAATTCTGGAGCATATAAATTGTTCAAATATCACTGAAATTTCCCAAAGATAACTGGATGGGAGCTCTTGCTCCAAAATGAAGTGGTTGAACTTCTGAATGGTGGCTTTGAAGAGTTTTCATCATGGATAAAGAAAAATATTTTTCCCAAAGTCTGTTTCAAGGAATCACTGACCTGTTTAAGCTGAGTCCTTGCAAAATCCTTGAGTGGAATCAGACATCCTGGCAGTCAAACCTGGGGTTTGGCAAACTCTAAGCCATGAAAGGTTTGAGCAAAGAATTGATTGACATTACCTGTCTGTGTTAATCACAGAGCTTATTTTCCACATTTTTTGGTGATGCTTTTGAATTCCAGAATGGAAATAAGAAATCAGCACAGTAGCTTTTTCCATCTTCCTCCACGAGTAGGGGGAGACAGAGCAAATCGTGACTTGGACAGTAAGGAGGTACTGACAGGGAAGGGAGAAGTGTCCATGCTGTGCATGGTTTCAAGATGTTTTGCAGGATTTAAGGCCAGGTTGGGCACTGCCAGGACAGGGAATGTGGTGAGGGAGAACCAGAGCAGCAGCGTGGGCCTGCTGCTGCTACTGCTGGGAGGCTACTGCTGATTGAGCCCACAGCTCACCACAGGATAATTCACCCTCACAAACACCACATTTGTTGATAGCAGCAGGATCAGAGCCCTGCTGGTACCAGGAGAGGCTGACTGGTGTGTCTCCTGGGCCTGGGCCTGTGCCCGTGGGCTGGAGCAGAGCCTGGAGCTTTGGCAGGCCTCGGCACTGAGCTGACTCCTGAATCGCAGCTGCAAGATGACAAAAATTTGCGGCCAAAATGCAGCCAAAGCCCAAATAACGCCCTCCGAATCCATGCACGGACAGGTCAGGGTGACAGGGCCAGCCTTCCTGTGCCCCTGCAGTGGGGGCTGTGGATGGGATTGTCCCCTGCTCCGAGGCACTGTGGGGAGCAGGAGGTTGGGGACATGGCCATCTCAGCCTCCTGCAGAGCTGGGGCCTCCAGGGCTTTGGGAGCTGGCAGGAGCAGAGCAGTCAGAACTGAGACTTGGCAGGAAAGGTCTGCAGGAGGAGGGCTCCCCGGGGGCAGCCACTGCTCCCCCCAGACACAATACTCCACTGCTTCCAAGCACATTTTTCTCAGGCAGAGCTGGATAATCTACGGGAATGTTAAACACCAAAATGAGTAACAAGCTTGGCTGGAATTTCTCTGCAGGACAAGCAATGATCTCGTGTTCCTCTCCAGGGGTAAGCAAAAGGGAGGTGGAAGAGGTCAGCATTCCCAAGTCACCCAAATGGCCCAACCCACAGTGAAAGTGCCTGGGACACTTTAGGAGTTGAATAGTCTGAGGGAGAGGGAACTGGCAATGTCACATCTGTGCTTGTCACTACCTTGCTTCCCTGTCAGGAGCAGCAGTTCTTCTGAAAGGTGTGAAGATTGTTGAGCCTGCGTTGCTAAGCTGCTCTGCAGCTAACAGCTCTGGAAAAGAGTTGCGTCCAAGTGACAGTAGTCTGTCCAGGGGACAGCCAGGCCCTGTGCAAGGATAGTGGGATCGTCAGCTGGAGGAGAGCAGGATCACAGAATCACAGAATCCCAGGATGGGTCAGGCTGGAGGGACCTCAGTAAGTCCCATCTGTGCCACCTCCCTGCTCCAGCAGGGCCATCCCAGAGCTCAGGGCACAGCATTGTGTCCAGGCAGCTCTGGAATATCCCAGGGAGGAGACTGCAGCCCTCTCTGGGCTCTGTTCAGGGCTGGCACTGCCCAGGGAAGAAGCTGTGCCTCCTGTGCAGTGGAGCTCCCTGGGCTCAGTCCCTGCCGTTCCTCTGGTGCCATTGCCGCCCTGGAGCAGAGCCTGGCCCTGTCTGAGCTCCCTGCAGCCAGGGACAGCCAGGGCCAGCCAGGGCCAGCCAGGGCTGAGGGCTCCTCTCAGCTGGGCTCCTCTGGAGGCTGAGCAGCCCCAGCTCCCTCAACCTTTGCTGGGCACCGAGATGCTCCAGGCCTTGCTGGGCTGCACAGCCTCTGCTGGCCCTGCTGGAAGCTCCCTGTGCTGCTGGGCTGAGGATCCAGAGCTGCACACAGCACTGCAGAGCTGCTCCAGGGCTGGGCACAGGGAGGTCACTGCAGAGCTGCTCCAGGGCTGGGCACAGGGCAGGATCACTGCAGAGGTGCCTCACATGGCTGAGTAGCAGGAACATCTAGTGGATGGAGGGCGTCACCTCTGGTACATGTCTTCTCAAAAAAAAAATAGTCCTCCTCTCCCAAGAGAGCAGAGGTTAGTCCTCCCAGCAAGATGGTTCCTATCCCCATCCTAACATCCATGAAGCTGGATAGGGACACTCCACATTCTGGATGCCAAAAAGTTTGGGACAGAGAACACCACCACAAGTCACTCAGAAATGACCAGTCTCTGCTGCCAAAGTCATAGCCACTGGTATTCCCTTTCCACACTGGGGTACAAGCAGTGTCTGATCTAGAGTGATGTCCCACTCAATGTCTTGGGGACATCCTCCCTCTCAGTGTCCCCAGGAGGGCATTTCTCCTGAAGCAAAGGCAGTGCTCACAGTACAGTGGGCAGCAGTGAGGAGTGCAGATCACACACCCCGTGCCACATGAGGCAGGTGAAGCAGTGCTTGTGCAAACAGAGCCCCTGGTTTCCACAAATCCTGTCCCCAGGGTGGTTCCTGGGTACCCCAGAGTCCCACGTGTGTCCACAGGACATGGTTGCAATACAGCTTCCAGCACTGCAGTGGGGAAATACATCACATCAAGGCCAAAAGCCTCTGGGGCTGTGGGGAAGTTGTGTGGAATTAATCTTTTCTTTCACAAAAACATAGTGTTTTCATCTTTATAATAAAGTGTTCCTGTTTGCATGGGAATGCAGCAAGGGTTGTTTATTTATTTGCTTTTAATAACTGAGAAATGTTTACTTCTGAAGTATTCTCCTGGTTTTCTTCCATAAAAATCCTCCCAGGAGGTCAAGGGAAGAAAGATGAGGTGTTTGTTTTTTCATTAGAATTTCTACTTTGGCAAAAACACCTCCCTCCAGTAAGGAACAAAATAAGTGCACAGAGCTGGGGATCAGTGCTGTGTGACAGATCTCTCCAGTGCCCAGAGGAGCTGCAGGCATTTGCAAATGAGCAACAATTCCCAGGTTGGGGACTTGTTCAGGGCACTGGGACCAGCATGTCGAGTTTGTTCATGTTCTGAGCCGTGCCAGGAAACCTCCCTCGGATTCTTGGCGCGGGTCTGGGCTCTGTGATCTGGCATTGACCCCCCAAAAGGCACATGGAGGCTCATTATCATTTGCTGACCCAACTCCTGTTTTCATTCCTCATGACAGAAATCTGCACAGTGTTTAATGCAAACAGAGGAAACACATTTATTGCCCTTTCTAAAAAATTCTGATGTTTCAAAGCCATGGTCAGAAAGCTGGAGTGACTAAATTCTTCTGTCTCTGCACACCCAGCTCTGAATACCTTTTGCTGTCTGCTTAGGAAAACATCTTACAAAATTCTGCCTAGGAGATATTTCTTTTACACGTACTGGACCTTCAGTGAGGGGCTGCAGGGCTCAATTTAAGGTCAGTTGTACTGTCTGCTTACAGGAGCAGCCAGTTCTGTGCAGGAAACTCTTTCTGCTGTAATTCTCCCCTGCAGAAGGCAGATTTGACAGTATCTTGATCTTCTCATGGCTTAGCCAGATGTGTGGGTCTCAGTTAACCTGCACGGCCATGGGGCAGTCCTCAGCCTCAACACCAGCAAATATGTGTTTTTCCATCTTTGAAAAGAAAAAATAATCATGACAGCACAACTGAAGAGAATTTAGTAGTGTACCAAACCTGGCCTCAGGGACAGGCTGGTGGTGGACCAGCTGAGCTGCTGTGGTGTGCAATGGGAATGGTCTTGGAGAGGCTTCAGGAAGAGATCTGGGATTGAGTGGGATTGAGTCTATCAGCAAGTTTGTGGATGACACCAAGCTGAGCGGTGTGGTTGAGTCTCTAGAAGGAAGAGTGGCCATCCAGAGGGACCCTGATGGTCTGAGATGGGTCCATGGAATCTTGGGAAGTTCAGCAAGGCCCAGTGCAATGTCCTGCACTTGGTAGGGTCAATCCCTAGCACAAGCACAGACGGGGCAGAGAATGGATGGAAAGCAGCCCTTGGGAGAAGGACTTGGGAGTACTGGTGGCTGAGATCAGGGACCCAGAAATCCCCTGTGCCCTGGGCTGAGCCCCCAGCGTGGGCACAGGGAGGGGAGGGGGGATTCTGTCCCTGTGCTCAGGTGAGACCCCACCTGCAAAGCTGCCCCAGCCCTAGGACCAGCAGCAGAAGGACCTGGAGCTGCTACAGAGAGTCCAGAGGAGGCCACGGAGATGCTCCCAAGGGCTACAGCTCCTCTGTTCTGGAGCCAGGCTGGGAGAGCTGGGGGTGTTCACCTGGAGAAGAGAAGGTCCCAGGGTGACCTCAGAGCCCTTCCAGAGCCTAAAGGGGCTCCAGGAGAGCTGGAGAGGGACTTGGAACAAGGGATGGAGGGACAGGGCAAGGGGGAATGGGTTTCAAATGACAGAGGGCAGGGTTAGATTAGAGATTAAGAAGGAATTCCTGCCTGTGAGAGTGGTGTAGCCCTGGCCCAGGGTGCCCAGAGAAGCTGTGCCTGCCCCTGGATCCCTGGCAGTGTCCAAGGCCAGATTGGATGGGGCTTGGAGCAGCCTGGGACAGTGGAAGGTGTCCCTGCCCATGGCAAGGGTGAAACGAGATGATCTTTAAGGTCTCTTAATGGGAGGGATGCTGTTCCAGAGTGCAAAATCTTCCAAAACAAGACTTCTCTTGTTTTTAAACACTAACAAAGTGGATCCAGCTCCAAACTTATACCAATTTTACTCTGATTTAATGCCACTCACCCATGTGGACTTAGACCTCATAGGCTCAGATGAGATCAGGATGTGATCCAGCCAACATGGACTGTGGGACATCTTCTGCCCTGGCCAGACTTCAGCCAAAGGGGACCCTGACCATAGTGTCATTTACCCTGCCATGTGCTGGTACAGACCTTGAGACCTGCCCCAGTGATTTGCAATCTGAGGCAGATGTGAAAGGAAAAGACTATTATTTTAATCAAATTAGAGCTCTGTGCATTGCTGCTTAGAGCAGGCTGAAGGATGACACATTGTTCTGAGGGCGCTTCACTGCCTTGAGTGCTGTGACCTGGTAAATCATGTCAGGAAATCCATTTTGAGCAGCTTCAAACACATCTGTCATCTTTCAGGGGTTTGTAATTTCCAGTTGATCACAGCACAGTGCTTTACACTTGCATCCTTGCAGAAACTGAGTGTCTGTTTACAAGAGCATGGAGTGACAGGACAAACTGGCAGAAAGTAGGTGTAAATTAGATATTGGGAAGAAATTCTTTGCTCTGAGCCTGGTGAGGCCCTGGCACAGGGTGCCCAGAGAAGCTGTGGCTGCCCCATTCCTGGAAGTGTTCAAGGTCAGGTTGGACATTGGGGCTTGGAGCAACCTGGGACAGTGGAAGGTGTCCCTGCCATGGCAGGGGGTGGAACGGGATGATCTTTATGGTCCCTTCCAACCCAAACCATTCCATGATTCTATGATTCTATAAAATACTATTTCAATATCCAGCACGTCAGTGCACCTCACATTTGCTGGAGCTGCAAGGGACACTCAGCCACTTCCTTGAATGCCACAGAATTGGGAACTTTGGCATTGATTTGGTGCCCCTGATAAATCCAGGCTGACACAGCTCTGCTTTGTGCTGTATAAATGAAATTCTAATGCAGAAGACAACAAGTTATAAATCAGATTAACAATGACTTTCTGTAGCTCCAAGATGTTTGCGGGACAGGGTGCAAGCAAAAACTCCCAATGGACACAGGTGTATTGCACAAAGATGCACTGCCCACCTCATTCCCAGCCACAGGAACATGCTCAGCACTCTGCCTTTTCTCCAGACCACCCCAATGCTCCTGTGTCTGCAGGATCCCCAGATGTTTGTAGGAGTTGTGTAAAGGCTCCCGTCTCAGTAGTCCAGGGCTATTTACTCTCCAGCTGACTCTCTGAGGGGCGGTCCGACAGTGATGGGCAGCACTTCTAGGCTGTGTTGCTTACAGAGCACACAGCTCAAAATCCCTGCTCTTCAGTTAAGTGAATTGTGTATCTTACCAGGACTGCAGATGAAATAAAGTGCTGTCATGCTGAGAATGGCTTCACAGTCTTACCCTGTCCTCAACATAAAGATTAAGAGAAGAAGTTCTGGTTCAAGTGTTTAAGTGAGTGCCTGTATAATTGAATTTCATGCTTGTTCATTCCCTCTGAAGTGGTGTACACAGGCAGTCACTTGAAAGGGGGAAAATCTTGCTCAAACCCTTTGTGAACTTTCCTACATTCAGCAAGATTTTTAACAATCTTGGGTGTTATCACAGCTACAGGATGGAGCCTGCCCAGTGTCCCTTTCCTCCATGCTGACATCATGGACTGCTTGTGTTCCTCAGGTTCAGAGTTGAGTGTTCTCCTGAAGAAAACACATTTCCCTCCAGCTGAAAGGTGACTTTGGGGCTTGGTATGTTTTGCTATGCCCAAAAAGAGAATGTGATGCAGCTAGAGGTAACAGGTAGCTCTGAGGCCTCCATCCCCTTTAGTGTGTGTTTGCATATTTATATATTTGTGCATGGATAAATATGTGTGTGTTGTATATCTGCAATCCATTTGAAGTTTCAGATCTCTCATCCTTTCTGGGTCTCCTCCACAGTCCAAGCTGATGCAGAGAGGTCCCTGTGTGCTCCAGTCTGTTTGCCACAGGAAGAGCTGCCACAGCCTGTTCCTGCTGTGTCACTTCGAGGCAGTAAGAGAAGCACTGGTTGCAGTGAGGATGGGGATGGTTACAGTGAACTGCTCCAGGGCAGATCCAGCTGCAGATCCAGCTGCACTTGTTCTGTAGGGCCCAAGGGAGACAGGGGAGCCCAAAGAACCTTCCTTGGCACACCCAGAGCATCTCAAGCAGCTCAGCAAGATTCAGTGTGCCCCCAGAAGATCATGTGGCTGGCAGTGCCCTGCTGGGTTACAGCCTCAGCATGTTTTGGTATACATCTCCCCTGTTCCTGCTGAGCCTGCAGGATCCTTCCTGATCTGATGCCTGTACTTTGTCCCGGCATGCCATTAACACCTCTCTTCCAGGTTGTTGAAGAACAAACAGTTTGGTTACATGCGTCACCTCTGAGTTTCTGTTCCTGTGAATGTTTGTCTCTAGGCTTTTGGTGAGTGGACAGATCTGGGTGTCTGTGAACGTGTGGGCATATGCCAAGAATTCTCCCCATAGGGGAAGGGTGTTAATGATGTGTGCAGGTCATGATGGACTTTGGGGCATGTGTTTGTGAAAGAACTATTTAGCAAAGTCTTTGCTCAGAGTGAATCATTACAAATAGACTGCCCTGGGCAGTGGTGGCATCACCATCCCTGGAATTGTTCAAGAAATCTGTGGATATGGCACTTGAGGACATGGTTTAGTGGTGAACATATTGGTTGTGGTGCTGAGTTGATAGTTGAACTTGATGACCTTAGAGGTGTTTTCTAACCATGATTCTGTGATTCTCTAATGCTTGCCTACAAGCTCCATAGCAGAGGTGACACCTTCCCTGACCTGCCCCTCTGCCCACTGGTGTTCCCACCCATCTATCATTTAGCTCATGCAGCAAAACCTGGATGAATCCATGAGAGACATGGGACTTGTGCCACACAGAGTTTTGGATAAGAGCTGTGCCTGACACCCAGACGCTGGAGTCAGTCACAACCAAGTGCAGACACAGACTCAGGGTGTCAGCCAGAAAGGTCAAAAGATGGGGCTGTTCCCAATAAAATGAAGCAAAAAAGGTTCCTTTTTGCCTATCATGGCATTTGGGCAGTAAGCAATAGTGAGGAATCCAGGGGACAGAGAGCTACAGGTGCTTTGTCAGGGAAGAGCATTTTGCTGTTGACAGAGCAAGACATTGGAGAGGAAAGGAACCATCCAGTGCTTCCTTCTGCAAACACGCTGGGGGAACTGGGAGACAGAGGTGTGTGGTGTTGATACTGGCCAGACACCAAGAGCTTTCCTGTTCCTTGGAGATCCCTTGTCAGCAAAGCACTGCTCTGCAGGCAGCGGCACAGGGAGGATGTGGCAGAGGGAGGATGTCCCACAGGGAGGGCTCTGCTCTCTGGGCAGCAGAAGAGGCTGAGTGGCTGCTGGCAGCAAAGTGCCTGGGCTGGGGGCTGGTCAGTGGTGGGTACTGCTGCAGGAGGTGAATGGAGGGAGGTGGCGCAGACAGGTTTCACTTTTCTGCTTGTTGTTTCACTGCCCTCCCCACGTTCTAGTCCCCAGTCTGTCCCCAGCATCACAGAAATAGGATGTTCCATTGGAGAAAGGAGCTAGTAAAACAAGAGTGCAGGGTCACAGGAGTGCCCTTCTCCCTTGTCCCCATCACCAACAAGACAGGCTGCAGCTGTAGCCCCAGGGCATCTTCCTGAGCCAACCTCTGGCTCCACAGTGCCTAGATGGGGCGAGGCCACTCTTCCTCACTCAAGGATATCTCAGCATCCAGAAGTGCCAGCAGCACCCATTGAAGAGCCCGGCAGGGTCAACGAGGGCCCAGCTGAAATCCATCCCTGCATCTCCCTGCACCCATGCCCACCCTAACAGCCCATTCCTGCCCCACCACCTGCATGGAGGGCAATCCCTGGGCACCAGTCCAGCGGTGGAGAAAGGCAGAGCTTCTCTGCTCAAAGCCGGGCAATGCTGAAGCGAGATTGAGAGCTGCATAGTCCTGTTGCCAGTAGAGATTTGACCAGCACCCCCACACATGACATTTGTTTGTTCAAATGTAACACAGTTCATGGGCTCTTGAGGAGCGTGCTGATGCTGTGACATTAAGCAGCCGATCACTCCTGTGCTTGGCAGGCGCTCAGTCCTGCTGAGATATGGCTCATGCCCAGCACCTTCCCCAGCAAAGTGTATTGGCATAAATATGTGAGTAATGCAGGTGACAGCCTCTGTGGCTCTGGCTGATTATCCCTTGCTTTTATGTAATTTATGCTCCAAAAGTAACTGTGCTCAATCTTGTCCATGAATTTGATTCCTTTCATGTGGTTTTCTGTGCTAACAAGATTAAATCAGTTTCAATAGGCACCGTTTTAATGGAGATGATAAACTTTTATTGAACTCAAGCACATTAAAATGAAATGTAAGCAATAGGTGACTTTAGCATTCGTCTAGAGTCTTTTCCAATCTGGATCAAGCCAGCATACCTTCCCTGTTAAGCAACAGCCAGCACCCCAGCACGTTTTATGAGCTTCTAAAAGAGCCGAGAAATCCTTCCCCCACGGCGTTCCCTGTTTCAGTGCAGCCGGAGGCTGAGGTGGAGCATTAATTGGAACAGCTCCGTGACCTGATGGTGCAGCCACAGAATGAGGCATAAACACTGCTAAGTACAGGACTTCACATCTCCTGAAAACAGGAAAGCAGGGGATGGGTAATTTGGTGTTTTACAGCAGCTTTGTCTGCTAATCTGTGATCTGTTTGGTCTGCCAGTAGGATTATTATGGTGGGTTTACTGAAGAAGTGCCAAAAATGATGTTAAATAAACTGTTTACACTATGTAACTAGAGGCTGAAAAGCTAAACAGAGAGTCCCAAACTCGGCCCCATTGCAGGTTTGAAGAAAAATAAACTCCTCAACACTTTCAACTGGACGCTGCTGCTCTACAGACGCTGCTCTGTTTGTTGAATATTAAAACATAAAATTAATGCTTTTCCCCCTCTTTCTGGGGCTCTTTCCAAAGGTCTCATGGTTGGAAACATGATCGGATCATTTTGAGCTCTTTGGCCGTCCTTGGAATTTGCTGTGATCATTTTAGTCGTTATAAAATATTCAAGTTTCAGAATGACTGCTAGAAAGCCCATCATTCTTTAGAAGTGGGTTGTGTAATGTTATTCCTGAGAGGACAGGAAGAGCCAGTGATTGGTTCTGTGTTCTCCAAGGGATTATGAGGGACACCTGGGGGCCAGAAGTCCCTGGTGGTCTCCTGTGTAGCACATGTGGAGGGTGGTCATACAAAATGTCATCTGCACCAGTGGGTGGGTGATGTGGGAGAGCTCTCCACCGATTTAAAGGACAATTTGAAGGCACACAGGAACTTTCATCCCTTTCCTCCATTTTGCCTGTCTTCTTCAAGGGTGTTTTGTTGCTGAAGAAGGCACTTGAAAGGAATTTAGAAAAATTAGAGGTGTCAGCTTTTTGGCTAAGGAATTGCATGGAAATCTCTCTTGAATTCTGAGTATTTCTGTTAGCCACAGCCTCCCCCCAGCAATCCAGACAGTTCCTGCAGCACATGGGATAAGCACGCAGTTTGTGCAGAGCCCATCAGTTACAGCCAGTGTTTTAGTCTTTATTTTAGTGCCTGAGGGTGCGGATTTGTTTTTTTTAACTATGGTGAGATCAACAGGGCATAATTGGCACTGGCAACAACTTCAGGGCCTCATCCAGGATGGGCCTTTGGTGCTTGTGTGGGGTTTCTGAGTAACAAATTCCGTAGAGATCAAGGAACCTCACGTGTGGTGGCTGTGGACAACAGAGTGGTAGGACAGCATGTGCCTGGCACCGCTTGCACAAAGGTTATGTTGATGTTCTCTGGGCATTTCAAAACAGTGGGCAAAGAGGAATCACTGACAAAACTTGCAATGGCTTTCAAAAGTCCTTTGTCAGAGGTGGCTGGCACAGCCAGGGTTCAAAACCTGCAGGCAGCATGGAAAATCAGACGGTTTTGTCCTGGTGCAGACCTACAACAGAGCTGCCAGGTTTCCTGCTGGGTTCTGTGCTGTCAGTTCTCTTCATGGATTTTTTTCTGAAATTAAGTGAGATGCTGTGAAGGTGCAGTGTAGAAATGCCATTTGAACATGCCTGTGTGGTTTTGCTTAGTCTGACATGTGTATGTTCCGTGAGAGAGCTTTAGGCATATGAAGACACAATTTATTTATTTTTTCTATAGGAACCAGCTTTACTAATTGCACAATCTTACTTTGTTCCCTGAGATCCTGTGGTTAGATAAAGCAAAGCTATGGTGACATTGCACACACAATCACGTAGACACTGCAGCACATGTTTATTGTGTTTAAAAGTGAGGGGGGAAAAAAATCAGTAATTAAATCCGATTTTTTTTTCCAAAAAGACTGTAAAAGCAGCATATCTGTCTTTAGAATGGTGCACAAAAGGTCACTGCAGAGTCAGTGTCCCAGACGTGGTATGGGCAAGGGTATCTCCTGCTGCAGCCTCAGCCACTTGCTGGCAGTAGAGGAATATGGAGACCTGGGAGCCAGGCACTGCAATGTCCCAGCACCAACAGCCTGGAGGGACAGTGTCCCTGCTATCCCAGGGACAACGTGACAACCTGGCACAGGGCTCGGGGGTCAGGGGCAAGGTGACATCTGCCGTGGGGGCAATAGGGGAGTGCCAGGGGCTGGGGCTGCAGCCTGGCCCCGCTGGGGTTGGTCTGGAGGGGAGGGGCAGTCACTGACTTGAGTCACAGCAGTTTCAGGGGACAGTTCTGCATCAGGGGGCTCAAGAAAACCTGCTTTTCAGACCCTTCTGTAACTGGGTGGATTTTTCATGAGACATGCGAGAGTGGAGACACAGACCTGAGACCAAAGACCCTTCCCCAAGTTGTCCTGAAAAGTTCTGAAGGAGAGGCTCCCCAGCAATGCCTCAGTAGGAAATCAAGTGTTTCCCCCTAATTTTGCTTCTCAGAAGGACTGGTTCTTGCTGAAGCTCTTCCAAGTTATTCAGCTCAAAGGGTTAACGTTTGGCAGTGTTGCAAGCAACCGAACAATGGGTCATATCATGGAAACTGTCAGGCAACCTTAAATATAGCTGTTATGATCTGCATAGTCTGCAATGCTCTGGAAACCAGGATGAGCAGCAAGGGGAAAAAATTCATAAAGCCCATGGAGTTGTTTAGGTTAGTCAGGAACAGAGAGCACTGCAGGGAGTGCAGAAAGCCAAAGGGCGCCCAGGGAAAGGGGCGGGTGGTGGGAGGGCAGGAGCAGGGAGAGGAGCTCATCAGGAGGAAGACTAGGATGAGCCAGGATGGAATAGTGCTGGGGAGGGGTGATGCTTCGTGTCTGGCTGGATTTGGAAGTTTGATGGGCTTATCTGACAGCAGCTGGTGACCCTCTTTCCCCCAGACCTTCTCATCTGCCCCATCTAACATGCCCAGACTAGAGAACTGGTTTAGTGTTTGCACAAACCAATCTGACAACGATCCAGGAGTCAGGGCCAGGCTCAGCACTGATGCAGGGGTCCCACATCCTCACAGTCACCCTTAGCACTCATGTGAATATCAGCTCCTTCCCTTGCAGCATCCCAAGTATCCCTTTTGAGATAGCCAGCAAGCATGGACTGAACTTGGATCCCAAGAGCTTCAAAGTGAGTCGGAAACTATTTTATCACGGCAAGATCAGTGCAGGCTGCGGTGCTGGAAGCGAGTGGGGTTGGGAAGCTCTCTTACGGGAAGCAGCTCTTACTGTGCTGTCTGGGTGCGAGCCTGGCACGGGGAGAGAGGCCTGAGGAGCACTGAGCTATGCAGGAGGTCACACCCGACATCACTCTGGCCTCCAGCTCTCCAGGCAGATGCTCAGCTGGACAGTGTTGTAGCCAGGGAGCCTGAGTGATTTATACCACTAGAAGAGTTTTTTGTTTCCCTTCTTCTGCCTTGGTGCCCTGCTCTCCTTCCTTATCCAACAGCACTGATGGGCAGCTGAAGGGCTGTGGGAGCATCCAAGTGCCCACCCAAACTGATGGCCCAGTTCAGACATGTCACAGGGAATGAACCTCACGGGACACTGCAGCCCTGCTGCCCCCTTGCAAGCACCAACATAGCAGTTTGTCTGCTGGCTCATGACCTGCCATTTGCTGGCCATGTCTTCAGAGCCTCCTGGGGACAAAATGCAGCTCTGGATGGGTATAGAGTGACCTTGGGAGGGAGTTTTCGCTCCTGTCCGTGTCCTTCCTGTCCATTCCTCCCAGAATCCTCACATGTCTCCCCATGAGGTGTGCTCATTGCCCCACAGGCTACTGTGACACCCCTGACACCCCTTTGTACCCATCTGCTCCCCTCGTCTCTAGCTGCCGTCATGGCTAAGATCAGTGTCCTGAATGCCAGGCACGGATAGGAGCTTCTCTTGGACAGACTCTCAGTCCTGAAATCATTGGAAAATTTGCAGGGACCATTTGGGGCAGGTCTGTGCCAGGGGAGGGCTCCAAGGCACGGAGGGACACCCCAGTGCTACATGGCACAGAGCTGACCTGAGTATTTCCACTGGCCTTTTCTTGACCATTTTTGGTCCCTTTCATTTGTTTTTGAATCTGTTCCTCCTCTTTGCCCAAGTTCTTTTGCACTAATTGGGAACTGGCTCCTCTCGGGGTGGGAGGTCTGTCAGGACCGCCTTATGACAGATTTACTTTGTCTCTCTGTCTCTGCATTTTGGCAGTTTGGTTCTTCTGCAATGTTCTGCATTTGGATTTTGCTTCTCAGTGCTGATATCCTCACAATAGGCAGCCTATGGATTGAATAAATTAAAACATAACGAGCTGGAATGCAACTGGCAGCTCTGCAAAATCCCCATCAGCACAGCGGGGCTTGTAAACGCACAGCTGAGCTGTGTCTCTGGGCAGGCACAAGCCCATGGCTGCAGCCTGGACAGATGGGTGAACCCAGGTGGGATGTAGGTCTGCTGGACAGTGTGCTGAATAGTGTCCCGAACCACAGCAAGGGACTGACGGGTGGGAAGTATCACCTAGTATCAATCAGGGGTGCAGGTTCAGAAGGAGGACAAGTCTAGAAGGTAGCCTTCACCCATACTGATCCTTGCACCCTGCATGCTCTGGGTTAATCAGTCCTCTGCTCCATGACTGGAGCCTCTCCTCCATCCCACTGCCATGCCAATGAGTGCCAGCAGAACCTTCTGCAGCTGGATTCCTCCTGCAGCCCAGTGGCTCTGTGTTCATGCCAGCCTTATCCCCTGGAGAGGAGTGTCTGTATCATTTTTCCTGCTCACTTCAGCTGTAGAGGATCCACACAGGGGGTGTATCTCTCTTTCCTGTGTCTGCTTCCCCTGCAAAACTTCTCCCTGTGTGAGCCCAAGCTCACCCAGGCTCATTTTCAAGCCAGAGGGGCTTTGCTAAACAGTTGCTAATGTGGCTGAGCCTGGCATGTCAGCAGATGCAATGACCTCGGAGAGCCCCATTCCTTGTCCTGTGGTGGAGGTGACACACAGAACACTCGGCTTGTGACAAGAAGCCAATGAATGGAAGAAAAGGAAACAGCGGGTGGCACTGAGTGTGGGAATCCATGGCCAGCATGGGATTGCAGGAATGTTCATCCCAGCTTGCAAGGCATCAGGAGGAGATCCAAACCCAGGGAAGGCCCTTGAGAAATGGATACCATGCGGTCTGAGGCCAGGACTGTGATGGGAACTCAGGCAGGGAGCAAATGGGAAATAGGGAAGCAGGGTGGGAAAGTGGTTTGCTCTCCCTCCTGAGGATGCTGCCGCTCACTGCAAGCCAAGACCCACGTGCTGTGGGCAGCTCTGACACCTCCCTGCTGCTCTGGCCAGCCCCTGGCAGCTGCCAGCGGGAAGTGCTGTGCAGTGCATGGCACAGGTACTGTTTGGTTTGGGTCACTCACATCCATCAGCAGCACAACAGGAAAGCGAATGTGACACACACACGTGTCAGAGCTCGCTCACGTTTCCTGACACAGCTCTGCCCAGCACCTGCTTTTCATTAGGGCACGCGTTTTCCCCAGTGCCTGTCTGCAGTCAGCAATAGCAGGAGAAAGACCAGCACATTAGAAAAATCCAGGACAAACAGAGGAGGGGTCTGGTTAAGGTCTGGTTAGGGAATGGTGAGAGAAGAAGATAGCCACACTCTCCTGGAAGGAGAACAAGCAGGCTGAGGATAAGGGGCATCTTGCATGGACAAGAGCTGGCAGGGTGAAGGGCAGGAGGGATTCAGAGGAGAGAGATGAAGAAACCACAGCAGAACAATTTGTCTGGGTCCCCGGGGTGTAACAGGGTATTTTCCTTCTTGTTTCTCCTGAGTGTCTCACAATTAGTGGATCCTACTGTTCTTTGGGATCTGGAAAAATGCTGTGTCCTCTCTCCCTGAGGTTTGGGTACTCACCTTGCTCATGGGAAGAGAATTTCTGCACAGAATCCTGTTCACCTCCAAAACCCATCATGCTTCTCTTCACAAAGTAGGACAATAGTAGGACCACAGCCAAAGTTTCCAAGATTGGTTTCCCATTTATTGACTGTGGGTTATATCTAGATCCTAACAGTGAAGCAGGGAACCATCAAACTTCACCAGTGCCCATATAACGCAAATTAATAACTGAAATAGGTAATTACGTAGAGCCAGAGGGATGGTTGAAGAGGGGGCTCAGAGATTCACTGCTGGTTAGTCCAAGAAGGGATGTCATCTGGCTTGTCTTCCTGCACAGAGCAGGCCAGGGCCTTTCCCCCCTTTCCCCCAGTGAGTACTAGCAGAGCACGTATTTTGGTGGTTGTTTTGTACTGGTTTTTGAGTTGGCAATAGGAGGGACTCCTCCCACAGCCCTGGTTGAGTTGTTCCAGTGCATTTCATTCTACATCAGATCTCCAAATTAACCTAATGATCAGCTTGATTAAATTATGGTAAATCAAGTAACGTATCCATGTCATCTTTCTGGAAAGACATCAGTCTTGTTCAGCTGCGAACCTCCCAAATCAGCACTCTTTTGACTAGCTGTGTCTCTTCCAATCCAACAGGGATTTGGGACTAGACACCCTGCTGAAGTCCCTCCAACCAACATTTCTTTTCTTCTATTAATAGCTTGTCATAGGAGAGTCAACCCTTTGCATGGGCTTCAGTTTCTTGGGGACCCCTCTGCTCAGCTCTGCTGCCTGCTGGTGCTATTTGTCCAGCACAGCACCCAGGACGGAATTGTCCAGCTATTCCCTTAAACCCAGCACTGTGCACACCAACCCCACCCAACCCCAAAGAGCAGAGGATGTCACAGTTCACCAATGACAGATCTGCATGAAAAAATGGTTTCTTATATTCATTAACATATAATTTGTTAGCTATGAACTACCTGTGTGAGTGAGACAGAAAAGCAAAAAGGCAGGATATGTTTCAGAGGGCAAAGCTCATGTGTTCCAGGTTAGTCCCAGCTGGCCAGGCTACGGCAGAAATCAGGACCCAGGGCTAAGGCTGAGGCAATGCTGTTGGATGATAGGGAGTAGGAAAAGAAGTATGATCCTGAATGTTGAATTCTGATTTGGTTCAGCCACGGGAGTGTGGCTGTTCAGAAGACTAGCAGGTGGTCTTGAAGGCCCTGCTTGTGCCAGCATGATCCCTGACCAACTGGAGATTCCTTGTGCCAGGATGGTGAATCAGTTTGTGTCAGCTGAGGGGTACCTGATGGCCACTTAGTGGTACGAGAATATAAGCACAGAGCTCTCCATCAGCTGTGCTGGCATCACAAAGCTCCATGGCTGCAACCAACATCCAGCCATGAACTGCCTGCTGCCTTCAAAGACTCTTCCTTTGCCCATTTTTGAGTCTTTGTCCAGAGATATCCCTCTGTCACATGTCCCTCAGTGGCTGCAGTGGGACACCCCTGCACTGAGGCCATGGGCATAACCCAGTGGATCTAGTTGAGTCTCATTTCTGCCATTAGGGGCGTATCTTTCCAGGATGCTAAAGTCCCTGGATCCAAAAATATTCCCAGTGCACAGGACTGTAATTCACAGAATCACACAATGACAGAATGGTTTGAGTTGGAAGGGACCTTAAAGCCCACCTTGTTCCAACCCCCTGCCACAGGCAGGGACAATTTCCATTTTCCCAGTTTGCTCCAAGCCCAATCCAGCCTGGCCTTGGACACTCCCAGGGATCCAGGGGCAGCCACAGTTTCCCTGGGCACCCTGTGCCAGGGCCTGCCCACCCTCACTGGGAAGAATTTCTTCCCATTATTGACACCTTTCAGGAAATGGGGCTCTCAGCCACCTTTACGAGCTGCTTTCAAATGATTAAAGCATGCAAATTTTGTATCATTTTCTGATTTCATCTCAACTTTTCACAGCCACATCTGGGAAACTTTTTCAAAGCAACACACTTAGTGTATCCCAGGTCCTGAGAGTTCCCTATTTGTTCTGTGCTTTGGCACCTCAGCACATTCACAAGCAGTGTGTGAACCAACAGCTAGCATCCACTGAATCCTGGTGGCTTGGATCTCCAGCTCCAACAGCTCTCATGGCAGCCTGTTCAGCTGGTGAAGCTGCCCCTGCTGCAGGTTAGAGAGGCTTTCCTGCCCCTCAGCATGTTCATCTTCCCCAAGCACCCTCACCTTCCCCTCATGGAGTGGCTGCCTGAGCAGACAGGAGTTGTGCCGGCTCCTGTACTTCTCATCCCTGAGCCAAGTGTGCACTGAGACTTTAGCCAGAGAAGGACTGGAAATCCTGCTGCTCTGCAGGGTATGCTCTGGCTGGGAGGACAGAAAAGAGAACGGGCACCTCACATCTCATCCATGTGGAAAATCGCCAGGGTTTGAGGAGAAAGAAGTCCCCAGAAGAGCCTTAGTTTCATGTGGCAATGTTTGCCTGACACCTCCTGCCCCAGCCCACCCCTGGCAGGCAGCAGGGCTGGGAAGCTGCTCTGGAAAACAGTGCAGTTTTCAGGAGTGTTACTCACACGAGCCTGATGAGCCCCGGGGGAACAGCAGCGTCCGGAGGGACGGAGGTGGGGCCATGACCTGGTGCTTATAGAGAAACGCAGCAGGAATTAGATCTGTTCCATAAAATAAACAGTGCAAGCCTCTAATTTCCAAACAAGCCCCAATGGCCCCTTTCACTGAGCTGTTCTGCTGTGACTAATCATACTGGTAGGTGTTGGGTCAAAATCAACAATGGTTCTCCACTAAGGTCACTCACTTTCTCTGTTTACACTGCTAATTTTATCACTGTTCAGAGTGGCTAATGGGATTATTTATACTTTTAGCAGTGATAAATGTTAAGGCTAAATAAAGGCTCCCTGGCACAGGCAGGTTAAGGGCTGATATGGCACATCCAGAACTTTATCATCAAAGGAATTAGCACTGTGGGTAAGAGCTTTCCTGGTTTTCTGCAAAGCTGAACATTTATGAATGGGGAATGGTGACAGCAATTAGCAATGGTGGTGGTAATAGCACTTATTAACAGTGGTGGCCTTTAAGAGCCTGGATTTTACACATCTCCACAGGAGGGCGAAGGGAAATCCCCCAGCTTGTTTTCCATGGTGAAAAGCTGCTCATAGCTGCAGGTGTGTAAAACAGGGGCTGTGGGTGAGCAGAGAAAGAGCTGCACCCCAGCAAACAGCCAGCCCTCTGTCTGGAAGCTGCTGGGAGCAGGAATGCACAGCCCAGGGCACCCGGGGTCACCCCCAGGGCTGGGCAGCCTGAGAAGCAGCATTGGGGTTATTGCAGTGCTCAGACAAGGCTTCTCATTCCTCTGGAAAAATGTTTACTTTCTAGTGAAAACCCACAGCCCACATTATTCCAGTGAAAACTGGCTAAAATCCAGGCAGTTTGACCAAGGGATGCCACTGAGGTGACTCAGTGAACTTGCAGATTTGGAAACTCCTGTCACTCATCCTGTCCAGATGACAGCCTTTTGTGCTTGGACTATATCACCCAGGATGCTCCATGAGGTCTTCCCTAGGAGCTGGGCTGATGCATGGTGAAAGCCCTTGGCTGCAGCCCAGCCTGTCTCAAACAACCATGAGGCCCTGATGTGTCTTTTCTAATTAAAAAACTCACCCTTTTCCAGTGAGAGAGATGATATTTTAAGAAACTTCTTGTGATATTTGATTCCATCTTGAGAGAAAACTCTTGGCCTTTTTTCATCTTGGAAAAGGACATGGGAGCACAAAAAGGGTCTCAGGGCCAGGGAATCAGGGAGATCTGTTATGGAGACATCATGACCATGGGCAGCAGAGGAGAGACAGCAGTTAATGTGGATTTTGGAGTGGAAAACCAAGCTGCTACCCCAGAGAAGTTGCATGGCAGGAAAGCAAGCAGAGAAAGAGAACAGAGGGGGCCACTGGGTAGGAATTGAACTGTACATCAAGACAGAGTCCATAGCTATTATGGGAAGGCTGGTGGATGTGCTCTCAGATCCCCATTCCTTGTACTGTCCGTAACTAATGTGCTGTGATGCCCTCAGCACCCCAAATCCAAAACTTCAGCATGCTAAGAATTCCTGGATCCTGATCTTCATTCAAACTGAAGTCACCTCATATAGACACTGCTTTCCCAGGTTAAATAAGTGTGAACACAAACCAATTTCAGCCCCTGCTTTGAGCCCCTGTGTTCTCTGCACATCTGCTTTCATTCCTGTCCTGCACATCCCACTCACAGTGTCTCATCTATGGTAGAATAGTGACAGCAGTTCTGCAGGTCTGTGGGCTGGAAAGGAGAGAGGGAGCAGAGCCTCTGTTGATGGAAGTGTATTTTTTCTAGAAACATCTGCTGGGATTAGGATGTGGTTCTGGGTGTGTCAAAGGGCCCAGGATTGGGATGTCTCACGGTGGATCTTGTCTCAGAGGAGGCTGGACCATGTGCAGTAACCCCTGTGTGTGCCATAGGTACAGCTCACAGCTGCTTCCAAATTCACTTCAGGGCAGCTGTGGGCCAGGGGAGCTGACCTGATGCCAAGGTGATTTGTGGCATGAACTCATCAAACTCCAGCCCAGTGCACCACAAAAGCATCTGTGGTTCTGCTGCTGTAGCAGCAGTGTGACCCCTCCACAGATCAGTCTGGATGTATCCTCATCCCCATAGATTTGTTCATGCCTCATGCCTGTTTCAATGAGGTCAGAATTAAACTGTCAAAGTCTGGTTTTAGTTCCAGAGCTCCCCTGGGTTAGATTTCCTCTACACAGGTTGCCTGCTGCTCCCAGTAGGATCTAGGGCCTGAATCACACAGTTTATTTGGTGCCACAGCCAGCATATGTTGGGAAATTTATCTTCTCTATCCACTGAGGCCTCCTGGGGCAGTGCTTCTGTCTGGCATCACAGATTTTGGATTAATTGAGAACCAGCCAATAGTTTTGGCACTAGACAGTTGAGCACACCCACCTCCTACCAGCCTTTGGGAAGACAGGACTTTCACATTCTCTGGAAGTTTCTCTTTCACTGCACTCCACAGCTCTCACAGAGGTTTCCATCTATTTTCCTGCCCATGTGACAAGACAGGAACAGGATCCTCTATGTATTGCCATGCCATGCCATTCCACATGTGCTTAGGGGCCACTCTCAGATTTGTGTAATGCTGCAATTTCAGAATAATTGATTTCCAGCTGTGAGAGGAGTAGCAGGGTTGCATTTGTGGGTTTCAAACAAGTGGCTGATGTCACTTTCTGAGCAGCTTTTCCTCTCTTACCACAATGAAGTCACTGCAGAGGATCTCTATTTATTTTCAAAATAGTGGATGCTTTGTGCCATTGAGCCTAGATAAGAGTTTTGGAGGGGATTGGGATACTTGTGTGTAGGGAACTACAGTTTTAAACCCAGGTGAAGAGACACCTGTTTTGGATGGTGATGCTTGGTGTTCCTTTCCTGGTGTGATGAGCAGGGTGGTGCTGGGCCAGGCAGCCTTGGTGTCCTCTGCCATGGGACACAGCGGGGTGCTAGGTTTGCCTGGGAGGTATTTTCTTGTATTCATAGGCTGTAATAACTGTTACCTGCTCCAGGTCACATACAGATTATTTCACTGTGGTGATAACAGAGCCTTCAGAGAGGATTGCTTGATGCTGTTCATGGGCCCCTTTCCCCTCAGGAAAGGTAGCCACATCATTGCCCTCAAAGCAGTAGTGGGGTGCATGGCAGTCTGGCACAGAGCTGGCTCAGCCCTTGTCTTGGGGCTTCATCCCAGTTAGGAGCAGGAGGAGAAGAGCTGGAGGAAGGTCAGTGTCATGGAACAGGAGGTCCTGCTCTGTCCAGCCCCCCCAGACTGTCCCTACAAACAGGGTCCAGTGTGGGCACTTCCTCTGTCGCCAAACACCTGAGAAAGTGCTCTGCCAGGTGGAGCTGCAGCCACAAGATAGCCCAAGCACCCCTTGTTTGCTGAACTCTTCCCCAGGCTAAACAGAGCCCAGCTGTGCTCAGGTCCTGTCCTCAGGGCTGGAGTCAGGAGCTATACATTGTGTTATGTGAGCCAGCACATGAATGTAAACAGCAGGCTCCAAAACAGTGGCAGGAGAATTAGCTGATGCTATATGCTGTTGCTTCATGTTTTCTTTGGAGTTGAGGAATAGGTTTTGGAGAGATTTTCCTCCCCATTTTCTACTCGTGCCCTTGGACACAGCTCTGTTATCCCCAGCTGACTTGCCTAAGCCTATAATCCCTGGTGCTCAAGAGAGTGAGAAGAAAATAGGATTCAGAGTCCAAACGCCTCATGTGTCGGCCTCTAGAAGATTCCTACCATCTGCTCTGGCCACCAAGCAAAGGGACTGAGCTCATTTTGCATCCTGTCAAGTAGTGCTGTTGTGCATGAGAAGCTGGAAGGGCCATGGAGGGATGTGTCTGTCACCAGTTTGGCATGTGAACCTGGGAATGCTGCACACCCCCAGGCAGAGCTGTCCCCATGCCCTGCAGTGTCTGATGAGCACCTGTGCCTCACCCCACAGAAACCTGACAGGCAGATCCTTGTTCCCACGTCAAGGAGAGATCTTGCTGTTTGAAAGCATTTCTCCTGCATGCTTGGAACTGAAAACGTGCCAGCAATCATTCTGCTGTTTGAGGTCAAGATAACAAATCACCCAGCACATTTACTCAGAGCAGCCACTGACATGCAAAGAAAGGGCCTCCAAGATCATACCCAGCTCTCTGCTTCTGGCCAGCCAGAGCTCAGAAGCATCCTGGTCTGCCAGGGGCACTGTGTTTTCTCCTCTGTGCAATGCCAGCTGCTGTCATTCCCTAGGAATGCCCAGCCAGGAAAATCCATCTGCCAGTTCTACCCTGTGTATTATTTCCACATCGTTCAAAAGCTGTCAAGTTGCAGTAGTAAGGGTGGATCCCTATTATTTTTGACAATTTGTGTTGGTTTCCATGCTTAGGTACAGCCTGTAAGCAGCCGTTGGCATGGTAGAAACACTTATTTATTGTCAGTTGAGATGAATCCTCTTGCCAATGAAGTCGGTTGCTGCCTTATATTGCAGCAAAAGATGAATTCACAGTCTTAATTTAAGATGCTGTCACATACCTGGACTCGGAGCAGCCAGTACTTCCCACAGCCTGCAAATCCAGCCATCGCTGCTGGGGTCTAATGCATCAGGGTTATGACTCCTCCAGATGCTTTCCAGCGTCACAGCACAGTTCCAGGGAACAGGCAGCACAACAAGTCTTTGCTTTCCAGGCCAGATTCACCATCCCTGGCTGCAAGTCAGGGGCAGCCAGGGGCAGGGATCATGCCCAGGGATGTCCCTGCGCTGTTCTCCAGCACTAGTTTGGTGGAAAATGGAATCCAGCCACACTCCCCAGGGAAAAGGAGAAGCCAGCAGAGCCCTGAGCCTGAGGCACTGGTTCTGTGAGTTGGACACCTCTGCTACAGCTGGCATCATCTCACTTCCACCAGCAGCCATAAGCCCTGTTCCTTGTTTTTCCACTAAATCAAAGATTCTTCTTGTAGAAATGTGGCCTTATAAACACTGTTCAGTCACTTCATCATATTTTCTTGGATAAGTTAAATTAATTGACCTACTTTAATCTCTCACTAAAACATGCCCTTTAGACATGATGTTTTTCTGTAGCTCATTTCAGAACCCTTTTATTTTTTCATTTTTCAGTATCTTGAAAGAAACTCATAAGGCTAAAAATGGGAAGACTCTTCCAGTGCTGCCTTATCAATGTCATAAACAGATAACTGACACTATTCTCAGAGTCAGTGTTACCCAGTCTCTGCAGGCCAGAGTGCATTCCCACGTGGAGACTGAGCATCACTCGGGCAATATTTGCTGATGTTGTCAGCAGTGACCCCGAAGTCACTTTTAAGGTCATGGCTTTTCAGGGTACAATGCATTGTCCTGCCTGTGACATCTTCATCTTCCTTCTTGAAAGTATAAAATTTATCTGGCTTCAATCCAGAGACAGGAACACAGTTGGGGAAGGTTCTGGAGGGTCGATCTTATGAGGAGCAGCTGAGGGAGCTGGGAAAGGAGCTCAGCCTGGAGCAAAGGAGGCTCAGGGGGGACCTTGTGGCTCTGCACAACTGCTGACAGGCGGGGACAGCTGGGGGGTCAGGCTGTGCTCCAGGGAACAGGGACAGGAGGAGAGGGAACAGCCTCAGGCTGGGCCAGGGGAGGCTCAGGTTGGACAGCAGCAGGAATTTCTTCACTAAAGAAGTCGCTAAACATTGGCAGGGGATGCCCAGGGAGGTTTGCAGTCCCCATCCCTGGAGGTGTCCAAGGAATGCCTGGAAGTGGCACTCAGTGCTCTGGGCTGGGGACAAGGTGGGGGTGGTCACAGCTTGGACTGAAAGATCTTGGAGGGCTTTTCCAACCTATGATTCTATATTAAAATGCACAGTCTGTAATGCCCAGCTAACCAAACCCTCAATTACCTCAACCTTTCAAATGCTGCGAGCACTAAACACTGATATTTTCCTACTACAACACATTTCTTCAGCTTTGAAAACCACAGCAGAAAATATGTTTCCCCAATAAGAAACATTCTCCCCAGATCACAGTCAAAGAGCTCATGTTGTGTGGGGTTTAGAGCAGGAGAGGAAGGTACCTCCCCCCATAAACTCCTGCACACCATCAGAAGATGACCATTAGTAGACAATTCAGGGTCTGACTGTTGGGCAGACTTAGATCCACTCAGCAGTGCAAATGTCATTTTTGGTCAATGAGAATTTCAAGAACAAAATATCACCAAGTTTCAGCCTTTGGGGAAGGCCAGGGTGTTTACAGACCAAACTCCATAAAATTATCTATTGAATTCATGCTTTAAGAGCAAAGACAGCTTTTGATTGTCTCTGAGTAGTCTTGTATCAGCTCACCACAATTTCAGCTGGGACTGATGTCAAGTTAAGAGGCTGACAGTTTATTCTATGCTCTGTAAATATTTGTACACTGTTGGCCTCTTCCAGTCCTTTGGAACAATATTCCAACTTTTGTTAAAAATAAACATGAATGGGGCGGAGCTCCAGGACCAATTCTTTATAAACTCTTGTGCTGATTTTCAGGTTCTAGCCATTTGTAAGGGAGACTCTGCTTTCCATGTCTCAGCTCCCCAGCCTGTGACATTGGACAGTGGTTGCATGAGTGGCTGCTGTTTCCTGCATGAAATTACCACCTCAGGGTGTGGGCAATAGTGAGGATGCAGCACATGAACCCCTGCTGCAGCTGAGAATCCTGACCCAAGAGACCTCTTTCCACTCTGAGGTTACTTTAAAGGTGTCAGCTTTCACAAAGAGACTGCCAAGAGCTGAGAGCTGCAGTCTGGGTCAGCATCAGACAAGGGGGAACCCCCAGAAGGTTGGTCAGAATATAGACAGGGCAGGAGGAACATCATCAGGCAGATATCATGGGGTCAAGAATGTGAGAGGTCTGGGATGTCAAATATGTGGGCAGGAGGAAAGTGTAGCCTCCAAAGCCATCAGAATTCAGGGCTGAGCTTTTCCCAACTTTGTCATTACTGGTTAGGATTTCATGCCGAAATTCAGAACTCGAGTTCTGCACAAATGCTGAGCAAGCCTGAGAAGCTAAGAAGGCATTCCCTCCATCTGGCCTAAGGTGTCTTCCTCAAGACTAAGTGCTGAGTTTTCCAGACTAGCAGAAAAACATGGGAATTCATATCCCTTTCTTCCCCACTGCTTGTTTATGGACTGTAATCCCCCCAAATAGTCAAGCTTGCTCCAAGTCTATTGGAACAACCCAAAGATGTAAAAGGGAAAGTGGAATGCTCTGCTCTGCAAGAGCAATCCTCTTCTGCCATGGACACCAGAACAGCAATCCCAGCTGAGGGAGGGACAGAGCTGGTCCAGGAGGTCAGTGCTTCTGCAGAGGGCATGGTGCAGCTGTTGGCTTGTGGGGGGTCAAGGTGCCCACTGGCCACCCCTTGTAAGGCACAAAACCTGGCCACAAGAGAACAGGGAACCTGGGGAAGCATGGGCACCTTGTAGAGACCCCTGAATGAGGGACTGGTTTGGTATGGGAGACTCGTCTTGGTTCTTTCTTGGCCTTCTCTGCAGTGTCTTCTGTCCTCATATCTGTGTTTGGCACCTCTGACCTCAGCAGGGTCATGCAGGGTGAATGGGAACACTGAGCTGCAGCTGGGGGTGTCCCTCCCCAGACCCAGAGGTGCCAACAGCATTCCCAGCACAGGCAAAGAGCACAGGCTCTGCCTGGCTGGAAAAGACTGACAGGGAATGAGGATAGGAAGGCAGGCATGCATCAAACCCCAGGGAAACACTGAGCAAATAGTTGAAGAGCCTGGTACTATTATTCATTATGTTTCTGGTATTATATAGTGGCATGAGGTTAAAATAACACACTCAAGGGAAGAAAAAAATGACCTACAAGATACCAAAGCAAACACATACAGAGAACAAGCATCTTTGGCTCTAAATCATCCAAAGGAGGCTTGATGGGGGAACCCTCCTCAGCTGCATCTCCCCAGGGGTTTCATGCAGTCCTGTTCTGGCTTTAACACGTGCAAAGCCAGTTGCAGGCATAAAACCATGCAAGTTTTGCAGGGGTGGGCAGGCAGGCAGGCAGCTGGGCTTGGAGGAGAGCAAGGAACCAAGTACAGAGCCACAAACTGAGGAAGGAGACATTTCAAGGGGAGCTGATTTTTGGTGCCCTGCACAGTCAGTCATCCCCCTCGCTGGGTTTTGTCAGGGCTCTGAGACATCCCAAGACAAGGCTCTCTACACAGACTGCTCTTTGGTCTGAGAGTGCTCAGCTGCTGGGAGCCAAAGACCCACTGCCATGGGGGCAGTGCTGCTGCTGGGAGTGTCAGCTCCTTCTGGGAAGGATTTATGAGATGTCTGAGGCGTCAACAGCCCCCCACCCTTGGCACTGCAAGGCATGGGCCACGCAGCTTGTGCCATAAATCTGGGCTGCCTTCCCAACCCGGTACAGCTGGATCCAGTCCTTGGTATGTGTGATCCACATCCAGGGCCAGCATATTTTCAGCAAGAGGCAGATGGGAGAGCAGGGAAACAAACATGCTGGGCATGATTGGGATTGTTACGGACAGCTCGTGTGGGGACTGCGGTCACGTTCCGTCACAGGCAGGACACGGCGGCAGGTTCATCCCTCAGCAGGGATGGCCGTGCTGTGCTCTGTGCCTGGCAGTGCCAGGAAGGCTTTCCCAGGGACACATTCCAGTCCCCTGGGTCATGGCAGCTCCCTTGGATGTTGTTTTGAAAAAGCTCCCGAGCGGATCTATGACAAAGGGCAGCCTGAAAAACAGCAAGTGAAACCCTCGCTCCCTTGAAGCCAATGGGGTTTCTGCCTCCCCAGTGTCATGGGGTGAGGATTTCTCCCAGCTTCCCCCACTCCCCCCTGGCTGTGGTCTCAGTAGGCACAGAACAGTGCCAACCCTTCAGGTCCACGATAATCTGGGGTGCATGGAGACCCCATAGAGATGAGACTGGATGGAAAAAGTGCAAGCAGCCATTCTCCAAATGCTCCCTTCTGGAACCAAGAGGGTTGCAATGGCACAACCTGCAGATCTGAGAAACGCCATGGTGCATCTTCCAGTGCAGAAAGGCACTGAGGATGGGAAAGTTCCCATGGCCACTGTAGAAGTCACTCCAAAAGGACTGGGGGGGGGCAGGATGGGAAATCACTGCCTCTCAGGTTGGACACTGGCTTAAATTCCACGTGGTACTTACTCCTCCAGACACCTCCATCTGCTCCTGGTGCCTGGGATGTTGTGGCCGTGGCAGAGTAGCTGTGCTGTGCCCATGCTGGCCCCTCCATGGCTCTCTGCAGCAGCTGAGACAGCACTGCCCTGTCACCTGTCCCACCACCGAGCACAGCTCAGCTCTCACAAGGGGATGGCAGCAGTGTCCCCTCACTGACCTCAGCTCACTCCAGAGAAAAATAACTCTGCCACAGGACCCGAGCACTCCCTGCCAGCTCTGTCACGGGTCTGCTCCCCATGTCACAGCTCTCCATGTCACAGCTCTCCATGTCACATGCTGAAATGCTCCCCCTGTCCTCTTTCTCCTTTTCCCCAGGGTAGGCAATTTTTTTTTTTTTTTGTCTCATTCCTGGATGGAAAATCTTCTACTGATGTATAAGATGAGGTGTAACTTCCACAAACCCTCCTTTCTTTAGTAGGAAATATCTCTCTGTCTCAAACTCTCCTTAGCTGGATGATCATTTATCTTTGGGTTTCCACTGGGTTCATGTTTCCTGTTTTCTTCTTCCAGATTGTGATCCCTAACTGGAGATATTTTACAGCTCTGCTTTGCTTTCCACATATCACTGCAGAGATAATCTCTGAGCAGACAGTTTCTTTTTCCTTGGAAGTTATTGGAAAAAAAAGTAACTGAGCTATCAAAACACGAGTGTGTCTTTGAAACCAAAAAAGCTCCTCTCTGACCGTGCATCCTCCTGGCCCCAGCACATCACCCAGTAATTGAGATTTCTGCCTTTCCAAGTATTTGCTTTCTGTCTGCTTCTCCTTTAAATTCCCAGGAGACTGCTGGCAGTGCAAGCAGTGCTGATCCCATTTTACCAGCCGAGAATGCCTTACACTCGGTTTTGTTGATTCCTTTAATCTAAACTAAGTCGTTCACCCAGAAAGTTCAAGGCTCTGCAAAGGTGACGCTCTGGGCCCTGTCCCAGGTGAATGTTCCCATTCCCTGCCAGCTCCCAGACGGGTAACGACTTCCCAGCTCCACAGGCCCAGCACTGCTGGAGTCAACTGTTATAAACCTGCCACAGGGGATGAGAGCTCATGAAAGGAAAAGGAGCCTCTTTATTGTCTGTCTACTTGCCTGCCTTTGGTGCTGCTTCCCATCAGTGCTGTTATCCCGGGACTCCCACATGAGATGTGTGGCAGCAGCAGCAGCAGCACAGAAATGCTCTTTTAGGAGCACAGAAATGCTCTTAGGGCAGCACAGAAATGCTCTTACAGCAGCTGGGCCCAGCCCATGACACTCAGCCTTGTCAGTGTCCCATCACAGCCAGTCCCAGGGACCTCCTTCCCCTCACTTTTGATTTCTCAGATATCGAGTGGAGACAAATTTCCTGGTGACACCTCTCCAGAAGGCAAGTCATGAGACACAGAAAGCTGTCGTGAATGCACCAAGGAAAGCAGTACAACTGGTGGCATTTTTCTGGAAGCTGAGCTCAGCTGCTGTGACACTGAGGTCTTTTCACTGTTTTTCCATCTACTTCTGCAGAGAACATAGCTGAGTGGGAGGTTTCTTCAGATTTCTATATTTTGCCCCAGAAAGTACCAGGGTGGATGGCAGGGAAGGTAGGGCATGTGGAGAGGAATGGGAGTGGGAGTGGGAGAAATCTGGTGTCAGATTATCTTTCCAAAATAAAAAATAAAGCAGTGGCTCTTTTCTTTAGGTAGTTCTGCTCCACCCCCAAGTCCTGGTCACATCTCTGCTGTTGGAGATGGAGAACCAGGATCCTGGTGCTGAGAACCAGTTATGATACTTTAGATGCTGGATTCACATTTTCAAAGAATTAGAGACCTTCACATGGTGTTGAAGGCATCTCACAGCACCTTTCTGGGAGCAGCCTAAGATATTTTGCAGACCAGGCCACCTTTTGGAATGGCTTTCATGGACACCTGCTGATGCAGTCCAGTCCTTGCTCTCTGGAGCAGTTCCTTGCTCACTGACTCAAGATCCATCATCCTCTCCAGAAGGTGTGAAGCCCCAGGACACACTGACAGCCACACTCTTGTGTCAGCCTCATTCCTCATGTGATGTGTATCCCTCATCTCCCTGTGGCATTTGATATTGACACAACTTGTTGGATTCACAGCTTTGATTTGGAAAGACTTCTTCAGTATTTTGGGACATAAGGGCTGGTACTTTCTGGGGTTTGGGAAGAAAGGCTGTGACACAGGTGTGGGCTGTGTATAGGATCCCCAAAACACTTGTCCAGACTTTTATTGTGAGTGAATTTCATGCCTGTCTATCATGTCACACCTAGCACCTCTCCTTGCTGTGCACAGATTTATTTTCCTAGCTCATTAGAAGGGCCTCACCTTCACAGGGCAGGCTTGCCAGCAAGGCCGAGCAGCAGCACTGGCAGTGTAGGTGAGGATGAGCTGCAACTTAGCCCTCTCCTGAGTCAGACACTGTCCCTCCTGCAGGGAAGCCTCAGCCCTGCTCAGGGCTCTAACATGTGCTGCCCTGAACCCCCTCTGTTGCTATATTGACATTTTAACAGGGCTCTAATTAACAAATTTATCTAACTAACATATTAGATATATTTGTCTAATTTTGTTTTGAACTGGTAATAGCACCTGTTTCTACAACCTCTCATGGCAGCCATGCTCAGATATTCACTAGTGGTTGTAAAAAGAAGTGATTTCTTATGCTGCTAATTGGTGCCCTGACAGGATCATCCTGGGGGAACAAAAGCATTTGGTGTTCCCATCACCCCCGTGAGTCTGTCAACCCTGCTGGCTCCTGCCACCACCTGTGACTCCCCAGGGCAGAAATCTGCTGACACAGCAGCAGTTTCATCCCATCTCTGTTTTGGTCACTGCTCTCCAGACCTTCTCTGACTCCACTGTGTCCTAAGGAGAATATTTCATGGGTTTTGGTCACCTTCTGTCCCATTCTCTGTGATGCCAGAGCTGTCCCAGGCTGGGGAGTGTGATTTGGAGTTCCCTGCAAAGCTTGGCTACACATGCAGGATCTGGGCTGGGACATCTCCAAGCTCTCCTTCCCGTGCCAGCCCCAGTGCCAACACACTGCCTGTCCCAATGTACCACCAGGCTGTCCCCAGGCAGTGTGGCCCCAGTGGCTCACCATCTCCTGAACTGGTGCTAGACCCCACAATAATCCGTGTTTCTCCCTTGTCCTGCTGCATGGAGGCAGCAGGGCAGCCAGGGATGCTGGATGGCTACTCCTCCCCAGTTCCAGCAGAATGGAGAGGCGTAACCCCAGTGGTGACCCTGATGTGCCCCTCCAGTTCCCTCTGCCCAGTGCCCTGGGCCAGAGCAGGCCATGCAGTGAGCACATGTGTGCCCTACAATGGAGCCAGGAGCATGCCTGAGCTGAGGCCTGTGTGGGACAGGCCTGGTGGAGGGCACAGCACATGCAGATGTATGGAGCAAAGCCCCAAATTCTTGGCAGGGCTGGCTTACACCTCCTCTATGATCATAGCCCTGCTGCAAAGCTGGAGCTGAAATTTCCACACATGGTACTTGTCGGCCTTGGGGAGCGTCTCTGCCGCCCGTCACGTAACTGTTTGCCTCGAGGAATGTGCTGGTGTTTCTTTTGGGGGATTACTAGGTCTTTCCTGTCCTGTTTTTCCTTGGAAAAGCCCTTTCTGTCTGCAGGGCCCAGGCAGGATCTCTGGGCTGTGTAAAGCTCTGCAGCACATGGCACAGGCAGGATGTCTGTAGCAGCAGAGGTGAGGAACACCTTGGCTCTGCAGAGGAACTCCGGTGGCTGCTGGTGCTGGCAAAGCCACCTGCTCAAGGTGTGTGATCTGTCCAGGAGGGCAGCTCACCCTGACTGACCACAGAGCACCCAGGAAAGCTCAGGGAGGCTCTCCCCATCCCCTGAGCTCCTCTTTGGGCCTGGAAGGTGGCCCTTGGCTCCCACAGAGCTGTGCAGGTGTGTCCCCTACGCCAGCAGCCCAGTGCCTAAAGCTGCTTGGGTTGGTGGTTGAGCTGGGATCATCATCCCACTGCTCATCATGGGATGTCCCCACACCTCATGGATATTGAAATATGGCTGGGAATGTACTTCCTGGCATGCTGCAGAGGGATAGCCTGGGAATTCAGAGTTTGCCCATCATAGGTCTAATGTTTAAACTCCTAGAGGATTTATTTTCTAATGTAAATAGCAGGAAGCACATAACCTGCCTTCTTCTCTAGATTTCTTCTAGTCAGGCTGTGTATCTGGAGCTCTCCTGGTCTCAACTGTGCAGCATCCACTGGGCTCAGCACCCATGGGGAGGAGCAGGAGAGGTCAGCATTTCAAAACTGCTGTGAAAGGAAACATTTTGCATTTCACTGTTCTACACATAGCCCTGGGGAAGTTGATGTGGGCCCCAGGTGGCAGTGCCACCAAGAGAGGCCATGAGGCCACCCTCAGAGGAAGGCAGAGCAGCATGGGAATGAGCAGTCAGTTCCAGGGCTGCTTCACTTTCACCTGGACAGGACACCTGCTCCTCTTTTCACAAGTCTTGGTGACTTTCATGGATTGTAAAGTCTCCAGTAATCACAGCTCCTCAAGCAGGAGCCCCTCAAACAGGCACCTTCCTGGAGAGGCCACAGTTGTGCTGAGAGATGTGGACATGTCACAGCAAGATCTGCAGGGCCATGAGAGGGATCTGTGCTGCCCAGCAAGGTCGGGCTCTGCACAGTTCACCCTGGCCAGAGGTGTCTACTGGGAGCACCTAAAATGCTCCCACCTCCAAATTCTGCAGCTCCTCAGACAGAGTTGTACACCTCAGGCTTTGGATTAATCCAAAACAAGCTCCTGTTTCCTCATGGGCTTGAGTATATACTCATTTTCCTGCAGGGTGACTATGCTGACTGCCAAAAGACCCTTCCAGTCACTCTTCCAAAGACTCCTTAGAAAATGTCTTTGTTGGAAGTAGGGTCAAAAAGTATTTAATGGCTTCAGTTTGCCTTACACATAGTGAGATGAATTTAGCCCTCCTGGATCACAGCAGGTTTCAGTGGAGCAAAGGGTCTAGATTTGCAGCCCCAGAGAAGGAGAGGAAATGCCCCACTTTGAGGGGGGAGTGAATCACAGCTTTCCTAGGGAAACCTGCCACTCCCTGAGTCCATTTTGGGCTGTCCATTGCCCATGTTTAGGAGCCCATGTTCTCTCTGCTCCTCCAGGCAGTACATTAAAGACTTCTGAAGTGATCTGAAGATGTTTCTCAGACTGGCCCAAGGGCACAGACCAGGCTGTGTGCTGGGCTTTCCCCAGGCTTCCCCTGCAGCTGCTGTGCCCAGGGTGAGGGGATGAGCAGGAGACATGGGTGTGCCAGTCTGCAGGTCACCAGCACAGTCTGGAGCCAGTGGGGGCATGCACAGGGATACTGCAGGTCCAGAAGGTCTGAGAGACACAAACATTTTCTGAAACAGCATTTCCTCTTATTGATTTCCTCCAGTCACCAGGGATGACTCTTCCTAGAAGCAAATCCTTCATCTAAGCTATCGCTGCATAAAATCCCCTGGAGGGTCAGCTGCTATCACTCCATTTATCCCATCTACTCCCTACCAGCACACTTTTAAGTGGATCTGCTTTCTGAGACCAGCACAGAGCTCCTGTCCCTGAAAATCCCCCGCACGCGGCTGCGGTCAGACAGACTGCAGGACAGCACAGCCCTGGCAGCAGTGAAGACTCTCACTGAAGAGGTTAAAGAGTTACCTTGAGCTGGGATCTGTATTTTGTTAAATTATTTGAAAGAACAGCATCTCTGCTGTTTCCTTCTCCAACATGCAGAAGAAAAATGACTGTATTATGGTTGTGTCTAGCGTAGTGCTTGGCACCAGGCCAGCAGGATTTACAATGGCTGGGTGAAAAGTCTAGAGGGAAGGCAGTCCGTTTAGCTGTGGACAGGACTTACAGGGTCTGCAAGGACCAATCTCACAGCACAGCAGGGGCCCAGGGAAGTGCCAAGAGGAAACCTGCCAGCAGAGAGCTGCTGGAGAAGCCATTTGTTCTGTCCATGAAACATGAGGTCAGCAGGACCCACCGCCTCCTGCCAGGGGTGATAAGAGGGGGAAGGCAGCAGAGTGAGACAGGCTTTGTCTATTCTGGATAAAAGATCGATTTTATTGCAGCTCTTTAGCATAAAATTTTTCATGCTGGAATTTTCTGGCTGGAAGAACATGTCTCTGATTCAGAATCATTTTCAGAAAGAAACACCTGGCCTCACTCCCTGGAGGGGAAGAAGCAGCTGAATATTGATTTCTAATACTCTGTATTAAACTCACATGCATTCTTGAACGAGATTTTACTCTAGAGGGAAGTACAGATGCCAGGACAGGCAGGTCTCTGTTCTGCTCTGGTTCCCATCACTGCAGGTACTGAGAACGTTCCTGCTCTGCTGGATTGCTGTGTCCTGCCTCGTTTGCTGTCTTCTCCTCACCAGAGAGAGAAGCTCCAGCAATGAAGAGTCCTGAGCAGGGTCTCAGTTTGGAGTGCAGATGTGGGCTGTGGCCCTGTGTGGATTTGTGTCTCAGCTGGGTGTGAGATGTTCACTGAACAGAGACTGTGAACAGTGGGGATCTGCCCTGTTGCTGCTGCAGAGAAGGGAGCACAGAGCTGGGAGTGCTCTGCTCTGAGCATGCAGAGCTGCTGGCAGTGCTGGGGCTGTGCTGCACCCAGCTCTGGGAATGGGGCAAGGGCTGGAGCCTTGAACTTCACCAGACACAAGGATGATGAGGGGCAAACTCGTGTAGGTGACAGGACTTGCAGCCTCATGTGCTCCAGGGCAGTGATCCCCACTGCTGAGGGCTCTGTGCCCAGGATATGCTGTGGCAGAAGCTCAGCAGGAGTGGCCAATGTTGGATGTTGCTGGGAGAGTTCAGGATCACAATACTGCTTCAAAACCACCTCAGGGTGTGTTTCCACCTGCCCCAGAGAAGCCCAAGCCCTGCTCATACCCTCTCTGCCTCCATCCTGCTCAGGATGAGGTAAAGTGTGTCCTCAGCCCAGCACAGTGGCAGGTCTGTTTGGGCAGTGCCACTTGGCACTGGCACTGAAGGTCTCTCCACTGCAGCTCATTTTGTGATTGCAGCAGTACTGGGTGGGACAGGAGACATAGTTTACAGAGAAAACAAGGCATAGTCTGGAAGTGGAAGACATCATTGATCTGGTTTATTGGTTTGCTCTGATCAGGTTGGACAATAGCTGGGACTGGAAGAGAGTTGTGTGCTCAGCTGGATTTCAGACCATCAAGGAAAGGTGAATTGCTTCTCTGAGGAAGGCCCTGGCTTTTGGAACAGACTGGCTCTGGGTGTTTGTAGCCTTAGCTGGTATGGATATCACAGACATTCCCAAACATTCATGGATATCATTGTGGTTACAGCAATCTGTCAGACCTCACAGGCACCACTCCATGCACCAGGGTGCTCTGTACCCTGAGCAGCAGCACTGGACCTCTGCACCAAGGCAGGGCCCTTCCTTGGGCTGAACACAGCATCTCTTTGAGTGGGGTGGAAGAGAGCCACCCATATCTTCTGCTGAACTGGCCAAACCATCACTGAGGTCCATTAAACTTCTGGCCAAAATCTTCCCCTCTGCTGAGGTAAGGCCTTCAGCTGGACACCTGGGCGGTTGAAACACACTTGCCCCACACCCTGGCCAGCAGGTTTCACATCTTGGAGGATCATTACAGCTGAGTGGTGTCCCTTCAGGAGGCACTGTGGGCTTGCTTTCCCAGGACAGGCTGTAGCAGGTCTGTACCTGACAGTGGCAGCAGATCCACAGGTTTCCTGTGACGAGAGGCTGAGCAGGCTGTAATGACTGACCAGGAACAAGCACTGCTTTACACAGCCAAATCCTCAGAAAGTTTTTTAGCAGTAGCCAGGTGTCTTTTAGCTGGTTCTCTGGTTATAAAGATATATTTTAAAAAACTGAAAGAGAGAATTGTTCTGGAAAATGTGCAGTAAAGATGAGTCCCTATGGACTGAGTTACACTGGGGAGACAGTGCTGCTGCTCCCCCTTGTCAATGTCAGAAGGCCAATGTCAGAAGAGCTGTCCTAAACCCACAGGCCAAGCCCTTGCAGCCAGGCTCTTTGTCCCCATCCAGCCTGCAAAACTCAGACTTTGTGTCAAGTCTCGGGAAATGAGCTGCACTCCTGTCATTTTTGTTGCATCATCTCAGATCCTGGTAACGTCCTGACTGGTGTGTGTGAACCCCACACTGATGGCTCCAGTGGGCCACCTCTGACACCAGCTGTCAGGACAGCCTACCACTGGACTTGCTATTGACAACCTGAGGTTTAGGATGGAGATCAGGAAAGGTTCTTCCCCCAGAGGGTGCTGGCACTGCCCAGGCTCCCCAGGCAATGGGCACAGCCTGAGGCTGCCAGAGCTCCAGGAGTGTTTGGACAGCACTGCCAGGGATGCACAGGGTGGGGTTGCTGGGGTGTCTGTGCAGGGCTGGAGTTGGACTGGATGATCCTGTGGGTCCCTTCAGCTCAGGACATTCTGCGATTCTGTGATTGTATGCAGACAAGACAGGCTGGTGATCTCTCCTTGCACACAGCATCTTACCTTCACTGGTGCTCCCCATCCCTTGGTGCAGGAAAAGGGAATGGTCAAAGGCAGGTCTGGTGGGGCTTAGCAGAGGGAGCAGGGAGCAGGCGTCGGGGCTCAGCTGTGTTGGTGAGTGTCTGCCTGAGCATGCAGCTGCCTAAATCCCAGAGATTACTCACAGCAACCTCAGCACAAGAGTTACTGCTGAAGGAAAAACTTCAATGTCAAGAGCATGAGTAATAACCAAGCTGGCACTTAACGGTTCAAACAGAAGATAAGAGCTAAGGCTGGATTCTCAGAGGGCCCGTTTTATCTCTTTTATATATGTCACAACTGAAGAAATGAAGAATATAAAAGTTATTTATTAGCGTTTCGTTCCTACAGTACTTTTATCATGTTGAGTGTGCATTGACCCCATGGTACCACAGAACTGGAGAAGGGATTAACAGATTAAGGGAATACTGTATCTCAGTAGGACCAGATTTGGGGGTGATCTTCACCCTCTGACCCCTTCACAGCTCTTCCCTGTTCGCTGGGGAAGCTGCGGTGCTACTCCTGCCCAGCTCTGAGCCTTCCCCTCAGGGTGAAGAACGCATTTTGACCCTCCAGGCAGGAGGCTGGAGGTGATCTGGTGCAGGAACTTGCACTGGCCCTGGGACAAGCTCTGCTTCCTGGAGGAGACCATCTCCAGGTTGCTCTTTCCCCACTCCTGCAACGCCAACTGGAGTGCTCGGAGGTCCTGCTGAGAGGACATGGTGCAAGAGCCAGCTGGAGCAGCCTGGGACTAACAGCAGAGGCACAGGAAGGTGAGAACTGGAAGGGCTGGAGAAATGAAATTTAAACAGGAAAATGTAAGATACCATCTCTGTGAAAATAATTAAGGTAGGAAAGAACACAAGAGAAAGGAGGGAAGCAACCAACTTCAGTAAGTACAAAATATATCTTCAGTTTCCTTGATTGTGTGATACGGATCTTGGCAATGCTGTGTGTGCTGTCCTTGGCTGGAAAATTATCCTCCCGTCCTAGCTGTGAATGAGGTGGCTCCAAAGTGGCAATTCCTGCCACTGGGAATGATCGATCTGAGCAACAGTGGCTGGGGAGAGCAGGTTGTGGTGCAGGGCTCAGCAGTGCCTGGGACAGCAGGGCAGAGAGCACTGCGGCTCCCTGAGTGCAGCAGGAAAAACTGAGTTGTACTCCAAGAAGTTTAGATTGGTGCAGAAACGCAAACCCTGGAGCGTTTTGAAACATGGCATGTCGGGCTGAGCTAAACAGCAATGAAAGGTGAGGCACTCCCAGTCTACACAGACCATCAGGGTGTTTACGTGGCGCAGGCAGAGGGATTGCTCCGGGGCTTCAGGCACAGGAAAGGTCAATAATTAATTATTGAACAGATGTGACAGTTTTGCCTGCATCTTCCTATAATCTGACTGTGACCAGGTGGTGACTGTCTTGAATCTGTCTGTGATCTGCAGTTAGTGTCTGTCACTGAATAATTCTTGACCCTTGAAATATTTGCATGCTGTAAATGTATGAGAAATCCAAGCCTGTGCCCTTTGACAGCACTCCAGGTAGGTCTGTGCACTCCGTCTGGTCTCACAGGCTGCGAGGGAAGCAGAGGATTTCTGGTCTCAGACAGGATGTGTGTGATATACCCTTGCAGAGTGAATTTTAAATATTATAGTTCAGTCCACCAGCTGCAGTGTGGGCTATACGGATGTTTAAGCTCAGAGATCACCTTTCTCAATTATTCCTGTTAGTGTTGTTCTTGTTCTGGCTCATTTATGGAAACCAAGTGAGAAATGGGTAGGAGTAGGCTGCTGGGGTAGGTGTGAATCTGCTTGAACATCTCAGTGGGCATCAGGGAATGCTTAGGAAGAACCATCATGTGCCAAGAACAATCCAAGTACTGTGATGTTCCTGGTCAAAATCACATGTGTTTGTTATTCTGACTAGCAGGACAAACTCCAGCTGGAAGAAGGAAGAGCCTTCCAGGAAAGAAGGATCGTCACAGGATGGGCAAAGGGCTGGCAAATACAGTTCTGGGTGTAGGCCTCCCTGGGCAGACCAAGTGTGCTCTCAATGGCACTTTAGAGAACTGTGTTTTGACAGCTTTAATTCCTCTGATCTCATCTTACACAAAATGTCCTGGATTTTGGCATCAGCATCACCCTTTTCAAAATGACTGGTACCTCTGAAGTAAACCAAATGTGAGTTCAGGGCAATTATAGCTTAAATTTAACAGTCAAAATTGAAGTGTGGCTTGTTGTTAATGACAGGCAAGTGAGCAATAATCTTTGTGGCTCGGGTCACTCAACACTTGTCATCTCAAGAGCCTCTTTTCATTTGTCAATAACTTTGATGAATGCCTGGGCCCAGGATTCCTCATGCCATGTATCTGTCTTGTCCTGGATTTGTTTATAACATCACACTGAAATCAGTGTAAGTTGCATCAGAGAAGGAGATTAGAGAAAATCAGTTGATTTTTCCCATTTTCCAAAATTCTTACGACTTTCATTTTGAGAAGCTCCAGCACATGCAGGCTGTGGAGCAGCACATGACATTTGGCAGAGGTGGTGGTGTGTATGTCAAGATGTGCCTCCTGCTATCCTAGAGAAAGGATGCCCAAATTTGGGAACATTAAAAGTGTTTGAAAAGCCCCAGTTCACACAGACTCAATGGGAACTAGCTGGAGTTTAGCACCTAAAATCATGCTGCAGCCCTGTTCAGTAGGTTGTTCTCCATGAGCCCTGCTGGGGACAGGCTTGGGACAGAACCAGGCTCTGGATGTGGCAGTCCTGGAAAACAAAAGATTCTGGAGGGCAGAGGAAGAACACACCAGAATGATCCTAGGGTGGAAATGGACTCAGGAGCCCAGGTGGGAATGACAGTAAAAAATACGGGGATCCAGGTGGGGAGACAGGTAGGATTGGTCTGACAAGTGATACTGGTGGAGAGGTAGAAAGGGAAACAAGGGACATGAGGCCCTTGGAACCTCAGAGCTGGAGGACCTGGAGGATGAGTGAAAGAGTGCCTGGAAAAAGGATAACAGGTCAATAACTAACATAATGTTGGGGATGACTGTGGATGGGCAGTCAAGGGGATGATGTACAATGTCTCTGGTTGTGTCTGATGCTCTGGCTCTGTACTGAAGGCACACAGGGCACCACTGCTTACTTCTCTCTCATGGAACAAGTTTCCTGCAGGGTCCCTTGGATGCAGCCAGTGCTTTGGTGACTGCTTGGCTAGCTGCAGACTTGGTCCCAGCATTAGGGGAGGGGAATTAGCAGGTTTAAGGGCAGCTGGCTCTCTCTATTCACTCTCATAATCTTCTCTGTACCCCCTGAGGTGGAAGTGGCTCCAAAAGCTGAAAATTTACAGTGAAACTGACAGCTTCACAGCAGTGACAAGGACCCTGGGATCTTGTGTTTCACCAGTAGTGCAGAATATCCCAGGAAGAAAAAGGCCCAAAGGCCAGACAAGTGCTGGAGCGCACTTTTTATGGGCCATCATCCACAATCTCCCTTGCTTGTGTCTCAACGCACACAGAAGGAGGTTGCACTTGAAACCCAGAGCCTCCCTCCCTCTCCACTGAGACCTCAACCATCTCCCAGAAGAGCCCAGGCAGCAACCAAAGAGGTCCCAAGTTGAGACCTTGCCCCCCTGCCATGGCATCTTCACTGTGCTGGGCCCTCAGCCTGAGAGGAGTTTTGTCTCCTGGAGTGCTGTGAAGGAAGAACTGCCATCCATGCTGGCACAGAGAGGGGAAGCACTCCTGTGTGTGCAGACAGCAGGTTTCAACAGAGAGAATGTACATCACTGGTTCTTTCTACCTTTGAGAAACGAAGACCCCACTCATGTGTATTTTCATTCCCCAAAAGCCACCAGTCCTTTAGCAGCTCCATAACCAGTGTCACTCCTGCCATGGGGATCAGGCTTTGTGCAGAGCCTTTAGGGAAGTCAGAGGGCTGGTGCTTCTGAGCCACTGCCTCCTCTGTGAACCAGCCAGGATCCCTGCCAGGATTGATGCTCTTCAAAAGCAAGCAGGCAGCAACTGCTCCATGCTTGCAGCTCTGGAACACCTCTCTGCAGGCACAGAGGAAGTGAAAAAACACAGCAGCCTTTTAACTACTGCGTGGTGTTGTCATTTCTAGGACAGCCAGCACCAACCCTGTGCTGAGCAGCAGATTGCATTGGGAACATAACTGGCCATGCTGTGCTGCAGTCCTGCACACCCTGCAGGCTCTGCAAGAGCTCAGCCCGGGGGACAGCTCCTGGCACAGCTGGTGCAACTGCCTCTGCAGCTGCTGGGACTCAGAAGAAGCTCTGTGTGATGCAGAGGGACTTGCTGCAGGCACAGGGACCCTGCCATGGCAGGAGGGCTCAGGCAGGGGTGGGTGACACTCACCATTCTCAGGACAGACCAGAGGAAGAAGGAACACAGTGAATGCACTGGAGGCTGGAAGAGTCTCCCACCTGGTCTCACCCATCTCCAGAGAACAGTGGGGTACTCAGTTACAGCATTGTGTGAATAGGTGGGATAAGGGACAGGAGAGGATAATGTGTCCCTTCCCTTCCGTGGGGCTGAGCTGTCTGCAAAATCTGTCATCAGATGCTGGCAGCCCACACAGCAGGAAAAGGGCTGAGACGTCAGCCAGCACATGGCTGCATGATCTCTAGGGCCTTCCCTAGATCTGCCAGGGCTCTACCTCTACACACCACTCCAGCAGGAGAGGTGGGATAGCCGGGAGACCTCCTGCACAGCAGTCAGGTCAAACAGTCAGCACAGAGATGTGAAAGGCCAGCTGGTATAGCTGCATGAAGGTAGCTGTCCCTTCAGATAAGAATGGGAAAAATAAGGGATCTTGCTGGGAAGAGAAGATGCTGCCCCTTGGCATCTCTGGAGCTCCCTGACACAGACAGGGCTCTCTTGTGCCATCAGCTGTCCACAAGGTAAACTCTGATGGCACATGGGACTGGCAGAGGGGAGAGGGACTTGCTCTGTCCCCACAGCTTGTGTCTGGGACAGTCTCAGTGATGCTGACAGGAAAGAGCAGCACAGGTTGTGCTCTGCTCAGACCAGCAAATAGCAGCATATTCCCAACTCCTTCCAGAGCAGCTTCAGCACAAAAGTCTTCACATGCTTGGTAATTTTCAGCTTGCAGCTCACCCAGCTGTGGGTGGCATTTAGGTGACCTGCAAGAGGCCCTTTGTTCCCCAGGCTCACAGACAAATACCAGTTTCCTCTTCCAACTTCTAGAGGTGAACAGGTGACAGGTGTCAGCTGTTCTCTTCTTCTGTTTAGAAGTAGCTGAGCTGATTTTTCTGAGATAATAGCAATTCTAGGAAATCTTAACCCTGACATTTGATTCCTGGCTAGGTTGATAGCTTGCTAAAAAAAAATAATACTAATAAAAAAATCTTATTTGCTTCTAAACACTGAAACTGCACTATTAGCAGATGTTTGTTTTCTGCTTCTGTTTTTTATTTTCATACAAATATTTGCAGAAAATCTTGTTAGGATATTTTCTTAGCATCTCAGCCAGTGCTATCATTGCTCCAGTGCTCTGTGTTTCCCAGGGAGGGCTCTCACGGGAGGCACAGGGCAGCACTAATGAGGGGCTCGCTGTGCTTCACTGCCCACAGCAGTCATGCTGAATCTTCCCTTATATGTCACTCTTCCCAGGGTCTCAACCTTTCCCACCACTTCCATGATCTTCAGTCTTTGCCTCAAGGCCACCACACTCAGCATGGATAGTCCTGTGTGATGCCTGTAGTGATGGAAATGCTGGAGTTCTGTACCAAAATATTACACAACGTCTCTGTTTCCCACCCTCCTGACACTCATCTGGTCTGTGTGCTGGGAGTATTCCATCTCCAGCTTCGGGGTCCATATTTCATGGGTGTCTTTAGGTCCAAGTAGGGAGCAGATGCTCTTGATTCCTGTTGTCCCCAAGGGATGGGAGAGATCCCTGCACGTCAGGCCATCGCAGCCTTACTGGGGTGACAGCCTGGCTTGCTGCTCCACACAGCCACAGAGTGGGAGAGGCTGAGAGCACCTTGCCTTCAGAAAGCCTCACCAGCTGCAGGACCCAGGAGCATTTCACTGTGAGGGAGCAGGCAGGGAACACTCCGACCCCAATGCTTTGGACAGAAGGTAGTCCTGGGAGAAGGCAGGAGGGTCTGGAGGTATGAGGAGCCTCCTGAGAAGTAGCTTCACATCTATCACAGAATTAGGGAAGCTCCCTGGAAAAGGGAGCACCATCTTCCCCACTCCTGGTGCAGTGGTTCCTCCTGGCTCTGGGCAGGACACCTCTGCCTGTCTTGCAGTGACCCCCCTCACTCTGCTGGGCTGCACAGCCAGGTGAGAAAACCCTCCAGACGCTGCTGTTCACAGCTGTAGCAGCCACAGTAACTGTGAGAAATGAGATTTGTGCCCAAGGATTTGTGCCTGTTGTCCTGCAGCTTGCAGGGGACTGACACTCACCACCCTTCCTGCACAAGGGCCCAGCTGCTACCTCCTCAATTCCCAATCCTCAGACAAGGCTGCTGTCATCCCTGTGTCCTGGCCTTGTGCTGGGTGGTGTTCTTGAACAGAAAGGGCACAAGACTGAGCTGTGCTATTCATAAAGACAGTGCAGGCACAGTGTTTGTGTGCAGCTGCCCCATGGGCAAGTTGGCTCTGCAAAGCCTTGGGACAGGATGTGACGGTGGGGCTGTGACCACAATACCCAGGTTGTTGTATAGTTACAGGCTGGGAGTCAGGGAATAGGGGTAGTGGTGTGGATAGGGAAGGGAAAAACAAACCTGGAAGAGCCTCAGGCTCAGATTCTGGGAACCTTTTACAACTTCCAACCCTCTGCAATCCAGTGAGGGTGAGGAGAGCCACAGGAGCAGCACCCAGACCTTGGGGTAGAGTGGGACCACCATGGGGAGAAGTGGCTGAGAGGACCCTGCCCATCACCATGGTCCCTCCCTCACCTCCTGCACCCACTGCAGTCTGCCAGGGCTTTTCCCTGCTTTCTTCAGGTCAGCTGCAGTTTCCTCTGAGTTAAAAAAGTTGCTGGGCAGGTGTAGTCCAAGGCAGGTCAAAGAAAGCAAGGGCTGCTTAGTACAGAGGGAAAGCCAACAACAGAGGGAATGGTGGGGCTGAAGAATTCAGCTTTCCCTGCTTCAGCTGTTCCTAGAGTGATTAACTTTAATGAAGTGATTAATGCAATTAGCTAACTACAAAGGGGAAGAAATGTGGATTGAATAAGAAAAGAATCAGTTTGAGAGTGCTTACATAAGTGAAATCCACTTATTTTCACCTCAGCTGGTTCTGCTGAAATTCTCCTGAAATGTCTCGCTCACTTAGGGAACTGGTGCCATCTCATACCTCCTGGCAGCTCTCTCTGAGAATGATGGCAGGGACAAGACTGTGTCTGTCCTCAGATGGACAAAAGGATCCAGATATAAGGAATAATCCACATCATGGCAATAACACTGTGAAATACTGGAACAAGTGACCAAATGTGCTATTTTCAGGCATCTCTTGTAGGCCACGATGAGGTGTAGCAGCCAACTGACATGTATTTGTCAAGAAAAATGCAATGTTGAAGTGTCTCCTTTCCTTTGTGCTAACTCCTATATTACAGGCAAAGAAAAGCAATAGCTCTCAAATAACTGGATGTGCAGAAATGTTGACATCCTTGTGGGCATGCTGACAGGAGAAGGTCTTGGTGGACTTGCTGAAGGTTGGTAGCAAGGGAGGGAGCAAGACTGTGAGTGGTCATTCCCATTCAGTGTCTGTCTGGAAGGCGGTGGGGAGGAAGGAGACAGCCAAGCTCTGTCCAGAGACTTCCGTGGACTAGCAGGCTGTGTTTACAGCTCCAGTGACTGACCATAGGCTGGGAAAAGAGGTTCTCAGCAGGACAGGATTAGTGTTCAGATGGGTTCAGAGCAACTGGCAAAGTGTGAGACAAGCAGGGACTTGTGCTGGTGGTGGCTCCCTGGGGGCAGGTGGGACATACCTGTCCTTGCCCCAGGGAACCACAGGATGGGGATTTCCTTCAGCCACCAGCAGAGTGCCAAACCCTCCGGGAGGGGATTGCTTTCTCCAGCCAGCTGCTGCCTCCTGCAGACCAGCCAGGGGGAGGAGAGCTTTGGGACTGTCCCTGCAGAGCTCCCAGATCACTGCCCACAGTCAGCTGAGCCTCCAGGGCACACACTGCTCTGCCCACAGTCATAAATTTTCCTTCAGAATCATTTTCCAGTGGAAAATTTACTAACTCAGTAGATTTTGTTGGGCAATCTGAAATGCCATCTGTCTGGCAGCTTCACCTCTGCCTTTGGGAAGAAAGCCCAGCTGGCAAGAGACTTTCAAACAATAATCCAGAGGCACCAAGCACCTCAGCCACAAGTTCCACGCAGGAACAGTCGTGGACAGACAAGTAAGGAACAGAAGACCTGAGGGCTTTGTAGCCAGCAGCTTTCTGAAGGAAACAGAAGTGGCTGCGTCTTTTGCTGAGGGCAGGGATCAGGCTCCCAATGACCTCATTTTTCCTCCTTGCCCCTGCCCTTAGGAACAGAGGATCCCCCAAGGGAGTTGACAGAAGGAGCCATTTTCAACTGACTTCCTATGGGGTGTCTCATCATCAGAGGTATTCAAGACTCCCCTGTACAAAGCTGTGACCTGATTTCATGTTGTCATTAGTCCTACTTCAGGCAGGAGTTTGGTTGTCTCCAGAGGTCTCTTCCACCAACTCACCTGTGACTGCACAACAGACAAGGGGAAACCCTCACTGGGATAGCCCCTACTGCATGTAATCCTCCCAGGCAGGAATTCTCCTGCTGCCTTTAAGGACTCCCCTGTTCTGTGTCTGACAATTGCACCTGCACCTCTTCCCCTCTCACAGCAGTGTTTACACCTCCTGGAGCCAAGGTGAACACAGAGGTGTCAGCACTGATAGTCAGAGGCCAAGATAAACAGCAGTGAATGTGTTTTCCTCTCTGCCCTGGCCCATGTTGAGATGGGAAAGTCAGATTTTCACAGCCTCTCATTCAAGTGGGGTGACTTTGCACAAGCCATTCATCCCTTCTCTCTGCATCTCACAGAGTCATACAGTCAGATAATGTCCTGATTTGATATGAGGGACACATAGGGATCACCCACTCCAGCTCATGGCCCTTTACAGGACACCCCAACAACCCCACCATGTGCCTGAGAGCCTTGTCCAAACATTCCTTCATCTCTGGCAGGTTTTGGGCTGTGACCACTGCCCTGGGGAGCCTGTTCAGTGCCCCAGGACCCTATGGGGGAAGAACCTTTGTGCTCTAAGCTGAGCCCACATTTTGAAAAAGAGTAGGAGAAAGATGCCAAGCTGGTTTATAGGTATTTGGTTGTTGGTTGGCTGTGACAAAAAGATGTATCTGAGAAACAGATGCAGTTCTTGCCTTTGTCAGGGTTGATCTTATGTAGGTAAGATAGGAATGCTGATGCTGTTGTGGAAGATACTAAAGAGGCCTTACCTGGAAGGCCAATGTAATTCGTGTCATTCTCTTCAAAAAAAGTTGAACTCGGAGTTAGATGTAGAAACTGGCTCATGGGATGATCAGACACCTGGCTGTGCCTGTGAACATTGTAGTGTAGTGTGGAAGGAACCATAACTCCTCCTTGGTGGAGAGCAGTGCTTGCTTGGTTCAGGGCCTCGTGTGGGGAGAGAAGCTGGGAGAGACAGGAGCTGGGAGTAGGCACCTTTCCACTCCACCCTCTGAGGGGATTCCCATGGCTCTTTATTCCTTGCCTGCCAGTAAGGACCTAAGAAAATTCCTGGCAGAGCCCAGGCTCTCCCCTGCCAGCTCAGGAGGTGACACCACGCTATGGACATGTGGCTGCTCCAGCGTGGGCATTAGGGCACCAAACAGTTCCTGCACTGGGGACAAACAACCTGGGGAAACCACAGGTGGGCAGAAGCAGCTTCACACTTCAGAGCAGTCAGATGGATAGAGAAGGGGCCCTGACCTTTTGTCTTCTCACAAAGTGGCACAGCCCACCTCTGTGTTTCAGCAGGGTTTGGGGGTGTCTGAGCCTTTTTGTGTGTGTCCAGGCATCCCAATGGCCCCTGACAGCCGAGTGGGGAGGCAGAGCCTTCTGCTGCTGGTCCACAGGATGCTGTAAATCTTGGGGAGCTGCTGCTGTGAAGCCCTTCACAGCACCAAGCCTGCTGTCTATTGAGAAAAGCCAATACCCTTCTGTCTGTCAGATGGCACTTAACTGCCGCTGTTATTCTAGATGAGTGAACACTTGTGTTATATTTTCCAATAGCAAAAACTGGGGTCAGCAGGGTGTCTGCTGTTTTAGCCAAATCCAGATGGGGTTTTCCTATAAACAAGTGCACACAGAATATTTATACAGGCGATGGCACCTGACGCCTTAACACTTAGGCCATCCTATTGAGTAGCCACTCATACTATAAGTCACTTCAGTGCATTAAGTAAATATTTTAATATAGCCATGTCACTGTTTATTATATAATGGCGGGGGCCCAAATCTTGCCTAATGCTTGGTTAAAAAGTCAGTTTACACCATCCTTTACAGTGAATCAAAGAATGCATAAACGGGGCTCTTTTGTTACTCAGAGCTCTGTTTACTTTACTTTTCTGTAAACCTTTCGAAACACTTGCTTATAAGAGCTGATAGAACCCAGATTTTCCCCAGGGGCTGAGGTGTTCATGATGTCGGGAAGGTACTGCACATAGTAATCAATGGAGTTTCCACTGAGCAGCCCCAAGCTCGTCCCTCACTATCTGTCCCTCGTTCTGGTTGGAAATCATCTTGAGGTGGCACAAAGGCTGCTTGTGCCAGGGAGAGAAGATCAGCAGCTCCTGCTGCAGCACAGGTGGCTCTGACACACCTGGGGCCAGGTGCAGGTGGCAGCAGCATCTTTGGAGGCAGAGGTTCAGCCTGCATCAGGAAAAGGTGTCTTTGGCTTGTTCTCCAGCTGAAGGACTGTTTGAGGTGGTGACCAGAGGGATGAATTCATGTCTTTTCTTTATTGTCTTCTTTCTTCACTTGCCTTTTCAGTCTCCCAGTGCAGCACTAGCACCACTGCCTCTCCCAGTGCACACTGTTCTCTGCTTCACTCTGCAGCATGCTGCTGAGCTCCTTGGGGTCAGGAGCCACGCATGGCTCTTACCTAAGTTTAGGGATCACAGAAACCCATGATACCATGAATTAGAGGTTGGGGACTTCAAAGGTCCATCACAGGTTCTGGCTCAGAAGGATTTGGGATGTTGCAGAGGATCATGTGGTGCTCTCAATGCTGCTCACCCCTGTGTACCCCACACCTCAGTTCTCTGGGTCCAGACCTATAGGAGGTGGGCAGGGGAGAAATTTGCCCTGAGTAGGACATACATGATTCTTGGGAGACACTAAGCAATGCAAGAGAGTCCCCCAGGGCAGTGCCCATCAGTTCCAGCTTGCCCTCAGCTTTTGGACTTCTCTCAAGACCCTGGGTGTCAGAAGAGCAGCCAAACCCCTGCAGACTGGAAGTGGGGTGAGTTTAGGACACGGGAAAAGCCCTTCTGTACCCAGCCTGGCTTTGCCCTGCAGTGACATGCAGATTGTCCCAGAGAAAGAAAAGGCTGGACAGGAAGATGACAGGGAGATTTGGGAAGGTTGTGCCTCCCTGTCCCTAATTCACCAGCTGTCCATGTGCTTGGAATAGACCATGAGTGCTCTGAGCTAGTGCAGAATTGTCATGGGGGGGATTGGGATTGCAGATTTTCCTGTAGAGGAGATGATGGCAGCAAAAGAGTACACAGAGCTGCTTTGCATTGCTTCCCCTTGCAGACAGACAATGTGGTTTGCAAAAAGATCATGGGGCAGTGCTGGTCTCAGGTCACCTGGGAAAGACAGGTAGGTGTTGCCAAGGAGAGGATAAGGGCCTGGGGGAGAAAATGGGTGGTCTGGCAGTGAATAACAGCTGAGCACACCCTTGTGACCTCTGTGTCCCCCTCTGAGCTCGTCCCTGGGAGTCCCTGGCTGTGGAGCACCACTGCTCCCCACAAAGCTTCAACTGCACCAAGCCTACCCCAGCCAGGGGAAGAAAGGCCTGCAGAGCATCAGGGAGGATGCAGGATGTGCTGTGTCACTGGGTCAGTCTGAAGGGACAAAGGGACCCAGAAAGAGGGGACAGGAGAGGGCCAGGCTGGTGGAGGCAGCAGGGCTCACGATGGCCCTGGCTGGCTGGCTCTGAACATGGCAGGATGCTTTAGGAAAGAAGGAAATCCCTTCTAAAGCGAGTTATTTGTGTGGCTGGGCTGTGAGCACCCATGGGGAGTCCTGATGCTTCTCACTGGCTGCTCCATCCAGCATCTGCTTTTGGTTACTCTGCCAAAACAACAAGCCTGTGAGTAATTGTAAAACATTGGTTCTGGGCCTGATAGGAATCAGAAAATTACCCCTCTGTGAGTTCCTAAGGTAACCAATGTCCAGATCCTGCTCTATGCCCTACTATAAGTGGTTACAGCACTTACCACCTTGGCTCCCTGGAAGGTGAATAGGAGGTTTGGGGATAGCCAGGCCTGGAGCTTGAGGCTCAGGTAGGCCCCAGAGCCCTTTTGGACAGGGAGGGGAAGGGTCTCAGCAGCCCTGGAGCAGCACAGGGCAGTGAGCTGCCCTCTCAGCTCAGTGTGGGCTTTGCTCCTCTCTCCAGAGCTCAGCCTGCCCTGTGCTGCTGCCCACGGCAGGGACATCACACCCTTGGGTCCTTCAGCCATCCCCAGAACGAGCTCTGGGCTCTGAGCTTCCCCCTTGGTGAGAGAAGTATCTTTCTCCAGTGCAAAATTTCCAAACCTCGTGGCTTCATTGATATTCCAGAGACTGTGAGGACCATTGTGAGTGGGAATAAAGCTCCCACCTAACTGCTGGGATGAGCAGAGTTCTGTAGCTGACACCCAGGACAATGAACATCTACCCTACACCCCATGGGGAGCCTCCTGTCTGTGTGCTGAGGTGGGCAGGCTGAGGAAGAGGAGGACCTCTGCACACACAATATGGAGGTGGAGCTGTTGCTCCCCGGGCCAAGGATGCAGAGCTGAGCTGACCACGGGACAGGGGACAGCGCAGAGCCCTGCCAGCACTGAGCCTCAGGGACCTCTGCCCAGCCATGAGCTGCTCCATGGGGCACAACAGCCCCAGACCTCCTGATCCCTGTCCAGAGCAGTGCAGGTGATGGGCAGCTGTGGCCTGGGTGCTGTGACAAGGTTGTGTGAGGGTCTCTGGTGACCATGGTGCACCTCAAACTCAGTGTGATGGACAGTCCCTGTCCTGTGGCCTTTTGAACTTTGTCACTACCCAGCACCTTTGACAAGCCTGGTAAAGCAGTAGTATATTTTATCTGAAAAATTGCTCCTATCTTCTGAGGATTTTGTGCAGCCCAGGCGTAGCCCTCAACCTCATTTTCAGAAGTCCTCAACCAGTGAAAGCTCTGCCACTGGCAGGGGATCAGGCTCTGGAACACCCATGACTTTCCCTTTGCCTACTGGACACTGGCTATCACACTCCCACTCCGCCCATGCCCCAGCCAGCTGTTTTCCAGCTGCTGATCAGCTACCAGCAGGAGAGAAGGAAGCAGTTTTTGCCATGGGGCACTGATTGCCAGGGAAGAGCAGCAGGATGAGGTCTACAGTACACACTTGATTAAGAACAATGGACATTGCAGCATCTGATAATTTGCTTTCTCACAGTACCTGTGCCATCCAGCACTGTCACCAGGCCTTGGATCCTAGGACTGAGGGATCACAAGGTAGTCGTTTGGAGACAAACATCTGTAAGTCTCTCCTGGGTGCATGGATATGCTGGCAAATGCTGGTGTGAAGGAACCAGGAACCCCTGAGTCTGGACACCTCCTGGTCCATTTAGGGGAGCCCATGGCTATTTTTCACTGAACTCATGTGCTCCAAAGTCTACTTTATGGTTCCTGTGAGGCCTAACAAGGTGTGTAATCCATGGGTTTGTAAAACCAGTGTGCACAGACATGTCTGCCTTTGGGAGGTGTCTGGGTCTCAGAGCTCATCTGTAACAGAGGAATATTTCCTGTTGCACACACACAAGGGCTCTGCTCAGGAGCAAACCCACAATTTGCCCACCTGTGGGTAGTCTCTCACCACTGTGAGAGCAGAGGATATTTACAAGACCAGATAGTACCAGTAGGTCAAAGAAGTTGGAGGATAGAGTCTCTGGGAATATACATACATTGGATACAAAAATCCTACAGAACCACTGCAGCATCCATAGTTTCCTGGGAAGCAGCTCAGCTTTGCACTCCCAGGGGGTGCATGCATATGCAGCCTGGCTGTGGAGAGCACAGAACTCACAGTTCCCTTGCAGACTAGCTCAGATTTTGTAGTTAAGCTAGCCTGGGGTAGTGGAGGGCTGAGCTACCATCTTTGAAGACAAAATGCTGCAAGTGATGCTGAGTTAGTGTTGTCCAAAGTACAGACAAGAACACCTTGCTGAGAGCCCTCCAAGGATGCTGCTCAGCACAGAGCAGCCTGGGCACAAAGCACCTGTGTCCCCTCCTGCTGCAGGTAGCCCACCTGAGTCCAAAGCTGTGCTCTTACACAGTGTGGCTGCTGTGGGCAGCAGTGTGAGTGTGAGACCTGGAGCACCAGCACCTGCCATGGCCCCGGGCAGCTCGCTCAGGTCTCTGTGCCCCAGGACAGAGATCACTCTGCCCCTGCAGCCATGCTGGGCAGGACAGCAGTGCCAGTCCTGCTACCCTGTAGCCACCCCCTGGCCCTGAGCCCACCTCAGCTTCCTTGTCAGCAGAAGCTTCAACACCCTCACTGACCTTCTTGTCCAGCTGCTGGGAGAACAGTCTGCCCAGCAGCACCCAGGGCTGGGTGAGGATGAGCTCTCACCCTGCTGCCTCCCTCCCCTGCCATGTGTGGACCACAGCAGGAGTAGTGGAGTGTGAATTCTGAATCCCCTGGGTCTCTGGCCCCTGTAATATATTGTTCTCCATTTCCCCCAGGGCAGCCTTGTTCCACTGGATAATTGGAAAGTATTTATCTGTGTCATATTAAGACCCATTTGGGATAATTGTGAAATTGGCAGCCCTGGCCCTCCTTTGTTTAGACCAGGGTATAATTTGGTTAATATTATTGTTTTTTTTAACTTTGCCACAAGAAGGCGGAAATTTAGATTCCATTATTTAGCAAGTAGCTCTGAGGAATGTCCTTTGGCAGCAGGAACCTGCAGTGGGGCCACAGAGCTCCTTGCAGCCTTGGAGCATTTGGTGGGTGCATTGAGTCTCAGCCAGGCCTCAAGGGCCTTTGCCACAAATCTCTATCCTTTCCTGATCCGTGTGTGTTCCTCCTCCCTGTCTGCTGCCCACTGTGCCACACACCAGACTGGAGAGGCTGTCACTGCAGCACATTCATTTGTGTGACACAGGGACTGTAACAGTGCCTTTACTGGGGTCAAAAGACAGGTCAGCCTGGTTGAGCACCTGGTCCCAACCACAGGGACATGGCTGGAGGAGAGCATGGAATGCTCAGGGACCCTTCTCACCATGAGTCTGTTTCTAACCCTCAGAGCCTCCTTGAGCCAGGCTGAGCATCTCCATGTTTAATCTCATGCTGTTCTTTCCTGAATGTATCTGAATGCCTTTGGAACCGTCCAGCCCTTTGGCATGAGCACCATCCTGCAGCAGAGAGCTAAGCAGTGTAACCATGGAGGGCGTGAGAAAATCTCTGCTTTTTTCTTTTTTAAATCTTAAAAATCTTAAGCACTTCCTTGGTTCTCCCTAGTTCCTGTATTGAACAATCATTTCTCATCGAGGCTGTTTGGACCACTCCTGACTGGACAGTCCTTCACACTGAGGTTTCCTGCCTCAGCCTTCTCCTTCCAAACTAAGGGTCCCAGCCCATTTCACTCTTTTTGGTCATTGTGGTTGGTCTTCTCTGTGGACTGCTTTTCCCCATAGCCATTACTTTTCATTTGCATTTTTATCCCTCTGCCACTCAGCATCAGAATAGCCTTCTGTAGCTTTCTATACGAGGCATTTTTTTCCTTGGAATCATAGAACCACAGAATCGTTTGGGTTAGAAGGAACCTTAAAGATCACCTCATTCCACCCCCTTCCACTAGACCAAATTGCTCCAAGCTCTGTCCAACCTGGTACTGAGTAATTGGACATTAATGGCAAAATTTCTCTGTCTCTCTGTCTTGATCATCATGTTGACCAGCACAAGCCCTAGTACTCTTTCCTGCCTTTTGCCTTCATTAAATGAACCTAACTTATGCTCCTTATGTCTAAATACTCATATTCTATCAGAGTCTTTTAGCAGCTTTTGGTGAGGAAGGTTCTTAGAAATGTTCTGAAAATCCAAGTTCACTCAAGTCACTTTTATCCAGGTGCCTTAAACTAGTTCTGAGGCATGAGGCACTGTGAAAGCCATTTGGACCACACACCTTCTAACTCTTCATTCCTGATGCCTCACCAAGTCCAGAGCTCTGAGCCACCTGTTCTGGCATTCTTCTCCCTTGATGAATCTGGCTGCACTGCTGATGTCTTTGGTGCTGAGATCCCATTTGGTGGTGCTTAAGGAAGGTGCAATATGTTGATGTGAGCTGTGGTGTGGGGATGAGAATCCATTGGTATAGTGCTGTTGCCTCAGAGAAAGCCATAGCTGATGAACTTCTGGGGAATTTGAGTAGACTGGGGAGATTTCCTCTCTCTCCCCTAAATACTGCAGCATTCTTGCCAGGATACAGGCAAAACCAGCAATGGAGACACTTCACCACATCCTGTCCTGTGTGTCCTTTCCAAGCAGCCTCAGCTCCTTCAGAAAGGATATTCCACCAGGAATCTAGATTCTGCATGGAAACACTGGGTATCTGTCCTTGTACAACTGTGGAATACCAATTATTTTCTTTTTCTGTCATCAGTGTTAAAAAGGAAAGAGGTCTGTAACTCCTGTGCAGCCTTACTGTGTCTCCTGATCCTTGCCCACACAGCCAGAGAAATGATTTCTTGGGTGTTTCAGAAAGTTGTGGCTCATGGTCAGTGAAATAAGAGGGACCAGTCGTGAGATATGCAACTGGACTTGGAGTCCCAGTTAATGCCAAGCCTTGCCTCTTGCATTAACCTTACCTGTACTTACCTAAACATGGCCCTTTTTGGTCACAGGCCTGGTGCTTTGAATCTGGGTGATTTAGCAGATAAATTTAGACTGCAGGTTATGTTAAAATTTCTAGCTAGTAGGACAGTGATTTTCTTGAACAGCCTTCCAAACCAGAAAGTAGGGGCAAGGAGCCTAGCTTGTTTGTAGATGAAACTTGATAAGTTAATGGAAGGGATTTCATGACACGACAGGAATGATCCCAGAGTGAAAAATTAAGTCATGGGATAATGGGCCTTGAATGTTTCATTTGTTCATATCTCTGGAAGCATGGTCAAAAAAAAAGAGCAGTTCTTCAGTTCTTGATATTCTTTATTGCACTATGATTATCATCCCAATCTACAAGTTGCCTAAAGGTACCACACATTTTCTTTCTTCCTGGTGCAGCCTTGGCTTTTGGGGTGGAGAGAAGGAGCTTGCTTTCTTTAACAGCATTTAGGCTAGAGATGGGACCTGGATCTGCTACACTGCTTCTGTCATGTCAGAGCTCTCCTGTGTGCCTGTGTGGGGCACCTTGCCTACAGTAAGATGCTCCTTGGGTCTGGAGCCTTCTGCTCTTGGCAGAACTGTCAGGTCCACCTGCATTTTTTCCTTCTTTTATGGGATGAAGTGGATGCTCATGTTGAGTTTCACTTTTAAAAGTGCTGTGGGTGCAAGGAGAACATATGGATGTTTAACTACTTTGGTCTCCGAGAGAAAAGGCTGAGAGGATTGGGGTTGTTCAGCCTGGGGAGGAGAAGCTTTGGGGTGACTTAATTGTGGCCTTCCAGCGCCTGAAGGGAACTGCAAGAGAGATAAACTATTTACAAGGGCCTGGAGTGACAGGACAAGGAGAAATGGCCTTAAACTGACAGAGAGTAGATTTAGATTGGATATTAGGAAGAAAAATCTTCCCTGTGAGGATGGTGAGGGTAGTTGCAGCAATGCATTTTTCAGAAAATGGACTGCTCTGGAGGACCCTGCAGCGCTCAGTGCTGATCCATGGCAGCAGCTGGGAAGCACTGACACTGCAGAGGGAATTCCCTAACAGCAAAGGTCCAATCCAGGTGAGCTCTGCAGTCAGTCCTGCTCCCAGCACTGCTGACCACAGTAGGCTTAGTGGAGAATGGATTGCTCTGGAGCAAAGTGCTGTGGAACACATCTGAAGGCTAAACTTCATATTGTCCCTTCTCGTTCCCTTTGGACCTGGCATGCAGCTATTGGCACTTTCTGTTGAGTCTTCGCTGTATCAAAGTGTATTTTGACATCCTCAATGAACACAAGCAGACAGGCTGTGCCCTGGCTTCCCTGTGGGAGTTTCCTATCAGAAGTTCTGACCTGGCAGCTCTGTCAGTGTGTGCTGTGGCAGTGGGTGGCACAGGATGCACACCAAAGCCATACCTTAACCTCCCTCACTTCTCACCTGGGCTTTTCTGCCCTGTCCATCTACTGCCTATGGCAACAGCTGAGGGCAAGAGACAGAGGTCTGGCTAAGAGCAGTTTCACTGGACTGTGAGCAAGGTGGTGACAGGTTCTACAGAGATCAGCAGCTGCTCTTACTTTCCTGGCCACTTGCTTTCTGGAGTAGCCAAAGGAAGGGAGGTTCTAAGTCACCAGCCTGAGATGCAGAGCTGGACATGACCCCTGTCACCAGATATGTTTTTATTCGGGGTTCAGACCCACAACCACTGGGCTGGAGAGGTGGCATTGCACACACACCCAATGCTTAGGACTGCTTCATAGTCTGGCTCAGGTTAGTCCCTGCTGCAGCAGGAACACACCCTGCGGGCACAAGTCCTCTGCCAGCCGTCTGGGACCTTTCCCAAAGCCCTACTGGGTCAGTCTGTGGCCTTTCCCACCCACTGAATGCTCCCTCTGCCAACTCAAGCTGGCGAGGCCCCTGTGCTGGGCAGTGGGACTGTCCGAGGCTGGAGAGCTCCTCTCCCATTTAAAACCCACCCTAACCACTTTATTAATAGTGTTTGTCGCTGTGCAGTTTGTTCCTTCCCCTCCTCTGGCATCTAATGAAGAGGCATGGGTCCAGTTTGCATTCATTTTCCATCTCAAATCTCTGCCATGTTTTCTTTCTTTTAGAAAGATTTTGTTTATTTCGTTTTTAAAATGTAACAAACTAGGGGAGACAAAGATCAGACATAACCACAAATGCTGCAAAATTTGGACACAGTTTAATGCCTCAGCCATAACTGAGGACATCAACAGGACCTACAAGAGAAGCCAATGTTTTTCTGCAGAAATGTGGGGAGGCAGCTGCTGGCAGGGGTGCAAGAGTCACCAGGGGAGCATTTGGGGGTGACCAGCCACGGCTCAACCTGCCTGGTGGCAGCAGAGCCACAACCCACATGCAGGAAGGACCTGAACTCAGAGCTGGGCTCCACAGCACTTTGTAGATTCCCCTGGGATGCACAGACAGAGCTGTGTACTGCCATGTGAGCAGGGCAAGCAGACCCTGGGATGGGACACAATCTGCCCTGCTCAACACCAAGCTGTAGAACTGCGTGGGCTGAGGGACCTCAGCTCGTGTCTCCTTTCAGGGCCCCCATAGGCAAAACAGCCTTGCAAGAGACATTACCACCTTCCTGGTGGAGGAACAGATTGATGAGTCCAGAACAGCTCTTCGTGTTAGTAATTTTGTTCTGAATCCAAGGCAATGCTATGAGAAAATTCAGCCTGGACTCTTTTAGACGTTTGTGCCCATGAGCTCAGGTATCTCAGAGGAGGATGGGGAAGCCTGTGGTAGGGCCTGGCCTCAAGAATCCTCCACACTTCATTAGGATGAGAAACCTGCTCCTTATGTAGCTGTCAGAACCACGACTTGGTGGTAAAAGCAGTGTCAGTGTCAATGGCAACAGTGATGCAACAGCGTGAAGTACCAGGGTCACTTCCAGAGACCAGGGATTCCCATCCCACTGGAAAAGTTAGAAACCATAAGTTTTTGACTGGGACTGGATTTAAACCGTTGAAAACAATGCAGTTCCTTTGAATAAGGAGCATGGTTTGTCCTGTGTAACCAGCCCCGGTTGCACTGCCACCAGCAAAACCAGCTCATTTATAAATGTTAAGCATTTATAAATTTAAAAAAAATCAAATAATAGTTGAGAAAAAAAGTGCTATTTCTCTCAGAAGCCTCAAGGCTGCTGGAGCAGGGCTGTCCCCAGGTGTGCAGGGCCCTGGTGTGATCCAAGCCCCACCAGGCCCAGCATGCAGCACACATGAGTCAGACCTGGAAAATTCACAAGATTAGCCTGAAAGCGGTTTTGCAAACAGAACAAGCAGCAAGAACAAATCTGAGGCTGATAACTGCTTTTTGAGCCTTTTCAGCATACTTAGAACATTACTGCTTATTTTAAAATTTTTAGGTTTATTTTAAGATTACTTTTAAAACTACAAGTATGGCCCAGATTCATAAGGAGGTGTTTTATCTAACTCAGAACTATCTGAATATGTTGTCCAGTAAAGTTTTAGCAGTATTTTTAGCAGACTGTTTCACCATGGAAATAACCCTGGGCACAAGAGCAGGGCTAAGGACTGGTGGCAAATGCTAGGTAGCCCATGAACTGCAATCCTTAAATGCTTCTAATCATCGAATAATGTAATCACAGAATGGTTTGTGTTGGAAGGGACCTTCCAGTTCCACCCCCTGCCATGGGCAGAGACATCTTCTGCTATCCCAGATTGCTCCAAACCCAGTCCAAGCTGGCCTTGGGCACTTCCAGGGATGGAGAAGTCTGGATAATCTGTGCCAGGTTTGAAGCCATTCCCCCTTGTCCTGTCACTCGAGGCTTTTGTAAGCAGTGTCCCTCCATCTTCTTGCAGGCTGCCTTAATCTTGAGCCAAAGGCAGAAACCACAGCCACAGCTGACAAAACTCAGCTTGCTGGTAGCCCAGGGGTGGCCCATGGGCAGGACAAAGGCTGTGGGTGACTGTGGAGGTTTGTGCCATGGCTCAGCTCCCAACCCACCCTTTCCATCCGTGCTACTGCAGTCCTGGGGATGTAGGGACTAGGGTTATAGCTTTGGCCTTCTGGGTGTTCCAGCTCTGCCTCAGCAGGGAAAGAGGTTGTGAATGGGAGAGCAGGCTGCCTGTAGAGACAAGGGACTGGCACAGGAGTCAGGGTGAAGCACAGGGCAATAGGGGATAGTGCTGGAGTCCTCACAGGGTCATGTCATGGGGCTTTATGTGACACGAAGCCTGTAGGAAGGCTGAAGCCCCTGCCCTGGGTCTGCCATTCATGCCTTCAGTGTTGTTGCCATGACCAGCCCTGGATAAATGCTCTACAAAGCAGGAGCTGAGACAGCTGGAGTGCTCAGGCTGCCTCATGTCAGCATGATGGCTTGTCCTCTGTCTTTGACATCCAGAAGGGAAACTTTATTCCCACAGTTCCTGCAGTCTCTCTGCCCAGTCAGGCTCTGCTCCTTGTCTCAAAGCTTCCACTTTCACCCTCTGTGGATGTCTGTGCTTTCCCCCTTTCGCTCTGGAGTGTTTGCTGTGTGTCTGGAGCAGTGTCTCAGCATTATCATGGCCATCCATCCCTTTCACCACCATCCATCACTCACACCATGCATGGGTTCTGCTCTCCCTGCATGGTGCCAGCAGCTGGGGCTGCTCTGTGCCAGCACAGAGCCTGTGCACAGGACAGTGGTGCCATGAGAGAAGGCACCAACACTTGAGGGCAATGTGTGTAAAAGAGGTCCCCTCTCCACTCTGTCTCTCCACAGAGCTCATCTCCTCTGCCTGCCAATACACCAAGTGCTGAGTAGGTGAGCTCTCTGAGTATGGTCCTGATCAGTCATTTGTGCAGATATTTTTCAAAATTCCCAGCTCTCTTGGACAGCATGACATACAAGAGCTCAGATTTTTACTCCCAGCCATGCCAGTGATGACAGTGTGCTCCTTCTGTTGTAGTGTGAGATGTGGGGAGGGCTTTGCTGGCTGTAAGGTGGTCAGGCCTGTGTTAAATACTGTTTGGAGCAAAGAAGTAATCTTTTCCCAAGTTTCTGTGAATGAAGAGAGTTCAAACAAAGCCAGGGCTGAACAGGGTTGAACACCCTAGAATAATCCCTGGAAGTCTACAGTGTCTCAGCTAATGCTACACTCTCAGTGTGAGTCCATCACTTTCTAGAGTCAGAGGCAAGGAATGTGTGCTTTAGGAAACAGATCATCTCACCTGCTCCTCTGCTCACAGACAGGCTCTAGAATCTCCTGTTCCACCCTGGTGAATGCACAAGGAGCTGAGTGCCAGGCTCTAGTGCCTGCACTTGTACTTCAACATGGTCAGAGGGATGCCAACCACAGAGAGAGCTCCGAGAGCTGCCCTGGGCTGCCCACCCAAGCCATGCTGTTCTGAGGCCCTGGATGTTCACTGGAGACTGCTGGTGCTCTGGGTCCCATCAGGCAGGCAGTGGGCACACCTCTGGATTTTGCGCAAATGTCAGCAAAGGGATTTGCTATAGCACAGGTCCCCTCCCAGTTGCCCGAGAAAGCTCATTGTTTAGTGAAGGTTTCAAGCTGTCACCTTTGGGGAGGTTAATGCTGAAAATCATGAGATCTTGCAGAAGCAGCAGGAACCACGGAGCAGGAGGAGTGCTTTGCCTTTTCCCTACAGTTCATCACTCAGAAATGTCCCCTGGGCTCATCTTAGATCCCATGCTGGATCTGCCAGCCATGTCCATACATCCCATAATCACAGGAATCTGCTAGCAAGGAAGGAGGTAGCAGTAGTGTTAATTCTGCAGCACCTCAGGCAGGAGGGTCAAGAGGGATGTCATCCTTCCTTGGGATGTCCTGGTGGTAGTCAGAGCCCATCAGCTGGATCACCCTCCAGGAAACATCTCCTGCCACAGGGTTAGACTCCAGCAACATCACTGTGCCCTGCAGCCTCATGCTCCTGTCACCATGTGCCATCATATCAAAACATAGTTCAGACTCGCTCCTAAAGTTCTGCTCAATTCTGATATTTTCATGGAATCACAGACTATTTGGATTGGAAGGGTCCTTAAAACTCATCCAGTGCCACCCCTGCCATGGCAGGAACACCTTCCATTATCCCAGGTTGCTCCAAGCCCCATCTAACCTGGCCTTGGACACTTCCAGGGATCCAGGGGCAGCCACAGCTTCTCTGGGCACCCTGTGCCAGGGCCTGCCCACCCTCACACCACCTCACATATTTGTCCCTATATCAAATCTAAATATACTCTCCTTCAGATTAAAGCCATTTCCCCTTGTCCTGTCCTTTCATCCCTTGTCCCCAGTCCCTCTCCAGCTCTCCTGGAGCCCCTTTAGGCAGTGGAAGGGGCTCTAAGGTGTCCCCAGAGCCTTCTCTTCTTCAAGAATTTTCTCTGTCTGTCTTGTCTCTCTATGACATGCACCACACCTGCAGTGTGGCAGGAACTCTCCACATTATCTTCTGGGCACTACCAGAATATAATAAATCACCTTGCAGAGCTCACAGCAGCCTGCCCATGCTCACAGTGCAGGATGGAGTACTTGTGCTGGAAGGGCCTTTGGGTGCCAGCAGATGCACCATGAACGTGGATGCACAAGCAGGGAATCAGTTCTTGAGGAGTTAACCTGAAAATCATTTATTTCAGAACCGCACAATTTGTCAGTCTGATTTTGTCCCAGATATTTTCATCCTATTTGAGTACTGACAGAGAGGTGGGCCTTTGGAGGGTCTGGGGTAATAACCCTGTTCCTGCTCACCATTTCCTCTACTATTTTCCACCACTTAAATCTCCTTTCTATGAAAAAAATGAAGGAGGAATCACTCCTTTTCAAAACAGCTCGATGGGATGGGGCTGAGGCCACAGCCGAGCTGCTCCCCTGAGAGCAGCCCCTAGCCCTCATCATCCATCCAGGCTGGAGGCCAGGAGCTGTCCTGGATGAACACAGCTGTCCCTTCCCACCAGTGGGCTCTTCACTGCTGTCTCAGGCCACATGGCCTGAGGGCGGCTTGGAGCAGATAATGCTGAGAGTTTGGAGGCTGGGAAGGAGATTCTATCCTAAAACGCCTGGGGGTGCAAAGAGCTGGCAAACCTCACTGAGCATGGGGATCACACTGTGACCAAACGCTGGGTGGGTTTGCTTTAAGTGAAGATTTTATGGTTCATGCAGCTCTGTTCACTGCCTCTTGGCACTGACCCCACCGAGGGGTTGCTCAAGAAGCCGCACGGAATAAATTGTTGGTGAAGGAGGGATCCAGGCATGTGGCAGGTTTCCTCAGATTGTTTCCTGTGCACTGGGAAAGCCCCATCCAGGCCTCCCCCTGCTCTGCAGCTCCTGTCATGGAGCTGAAGTGGTGAGCAGGTCACTTCTCCAGGGCATGGGAGGAATGTTCAGTCTGTGGGAAACAGCCTGCGGGCTCCATTGCCCTCAGCACCGTCACAGGATGGGGCTTTCTGCATCCCTGAGGAGGCAGGAGGGAGTCCAGTGTGGGGAATCATCCAGCAGGGACATGGCCTGCAAGGCAAGCCATGAGATAATAGCAGTGGTGCATGCCCTGGCAGTCCGGGGAGCTCTCAGAGGAGAAAAGGCCTCTTGTTCTGGGCCTGGGGGCAAGTGGTCAGAGTTGCCTTCTGCCTTGCCAAACCTGACACGGCTCTAAAGAGGAGCAGGCAGGATTCCTGCAGAGCTCCTACACAGCAGGACTTGATCAGCATTTGCAACAAGCCAGTGCAAATGTTCACGGAATATTTGCCCCCAGGAATCCAGAGCTACTCTTACTGCCTGAGCACTGTAAACACCAGCTAAAACACACCAAGTCCATGTTTAGCGAGATGGTTTTATCAGCAACATTCCTGCAAGCAGAAGCCCAGGAACACAAACACACCACAACAAACATGTGAAGAATTTGATAAGGCTGAACTGCATCTCTGAACATCTCTCTCCTGGTTTTTCTCTTTGTGTATTTAAAGTTTTATGGTGGGTCACGATTGCTTAAGAGATGCTGCACATGCATTAGTGCTAAATGTGTTTCTTTCCACTTCAACCTCCAAAGGAGCAAACAGCAAGGCAGGGGTGGATTTGGTGGATTCAGTATCTGAGGAAGTGTAAGCTCTGCTCATTCCCACCTCAGTGCATGCAGGAGAGGCACAGGGGAAAGGTGAGAAGGTGGAAGGGGAAGGTGAGATGTGTAGCCCATGCTGGGCTGCTCACTCCTGGAAACTTAAAAACAATCTTGATCCGGGACCTTGCTTGACACCTGATGTGTGAAGAGGATTGCTGAGACCTGGACAGTGAATTTTTCAGTTTAGGAGTTTTCCAGCAAAACAATTAGTTTTCTGGAAGATGAGCTGCTGAAGCCAAAATCGTTTCTCAGGGAGATAAAGTTTTTCCCCACTTCTAAAAATAATTTTTAATTTCAATGGTTCAGTTCATTTTTCCGAAGAAAAAGTTAAAAATGTCATAGAATAAAAATATTTTACAATGATCTTCCCTAGCAGGACAGACTCCAAGCAGTCTGTGGTGTCTGTGGGCACTCCACTGGCTGCCTTGGGGATGGGGGAGTGGGGTAAGGGGACATGGGGGGACATGGTAGGGGCTGAGGGGTAGCCTGTCTGGCTTTGCTGCACCATTACCTCCTCAGGAGGTAGAAGTGGGAGATAGGCAGCATCAAAGGGTGCCATTCCCTTGTGTCCTGTCCCCGTCACACGGAGCAGAGATCAGAGCTGTCCCTCAGGCGGAGCTGCAGCCCCCAGGTAGCTCTGACCTCAGTCTGCTGTGCTCCAGCTGAACAAGCCAAGTGCCCTCAGGCACTCCTTGTGTGACCCCTCAAGACCCTTCACCACCTTCGTGTCCCTCATCATATGCTCTCTTAAAGCTTTAGATCCTTCTTGGATTGTGGCACCCAAAACTGCCCCAGAACTCGAGGTGAGGCAGCTCCAGCCCACAGCAGAGCAGGACAATCCCCTCTCTCCCCTGGCAGGCGATGCTCAGCCTGATGCCCCCAGGACAGGGACAGTCCCTCCAGGCTGCCGGGCCCCTGCTGTCTCAGATCCAAATGGCCATGGACAACCCACAGGTCGCTTTCCACAGCTGCTCTCCAGCCTCTCCTCCTCTCATCTGTCCATCCATCCAGTGATGCCCCATTCCAGTGCAACTGGGCATTGTCTTTGTTAAACTTCATGTTTGGTAGAATCAACCAACCTGGGCCTTGGTGAGCAAGCGTAACTAGGGGGAAGGAGCCTGAGTCTCCTCCATGCTGCACTGCTTCCAGGACAGAAATCAAGGAGCCTTCTCCTTCAGAACCAGGCATCTCCTCCAGAGGATTTCCAGTGTCTTGCAACGAAGTACCGTGATGTACCAGGCTAGTCCAGCTTGATGGATTTAAAATGTACAGGCAGGGAAGGATGGAGCATGACCTGTACTGTGCACAGATTGATGTGTTGGCAGCAGTGGATGATGGGAGATGTGCTCTGAGGCTCAAAAGTGTGTCTAAGCTTTGTAAATACAATCAGTTCAGCCTAAACGAGGGAACAGTGTGGAATGTTTTGAGGCCAAATTTCACTTCAGAAAAAAAACACCATTGAGCCAGCGGTGCTTGAGTGTGCTGTGAAGTCTGTGTCTGCAGGGTCACAGCGTGACCTCCTGGCTCAGACATAAGGACCCCGGCACACTCACTGCAAATTAAAACGTTGCATATGCTCCGAGTGTAAAAAGAGATTGTACACAGAGCCTGCAAGAAGCCTTCCTGAAAGACTTTTGCCTCGGCTGGTGGTCTTGCAGCTTCGACACTGGATGTCTGGCTCACGCTCTCTATTTTTGAAAAACATTAATAATCATAATCCATATAAAACTGTCATATTGGTTCAACATGTACGTCACCAAAGCCCTGACTAATTTATCAAAGATTTAGTGTTCAGTTGAACAAAGTCTCATTTTTGTAAGCAGATGCAGTCTGCTGGATTGTTCTGTCATCACCCGCTGTTCCCACTGGAAAGATGCATCGTATCAGCAACTTCAAGAAGTTAAAAGAATCGTACATTTTCAAACAGCAATGTAAACACTTATTGAATGTTCCACGCTAGTCATGAATTAAATAGAGAGTTTGGGGGCTAATTCTGCTCGTGTCAGAGTGGGTCTGCAGCCCTACAGCCAGCAGGGGATGGATCATCACAGTGGGGATGGGGAGCTGCACAGTAGGCACAGCACTGGGAAGGAGATCATGAGCTGCTCAAGGGAGCTAAAAGGCTAAAGCAGACATGAAATCTGTTCAAAGATGCAGCACAGCATCTTTGTGCTGTTTTCATGGGCAGTGGCAGCACCTCAGGCTCTGGCAGGAATAGCTGGGCACAGGAGAAGAGCAAAGAGTGAGGAGGCAGTAATGGGAAGCACAGAGCAGAAGGGAAGGTCTGGTAGCAAAGGCTTGGTCTGCATTGTGTTTCTGAGCCCAGGCAGCAGGGCTGGGTACAGACACAGCCTGTCCTAGGCGATGCACATGGGCACAGCTTTGTGGGCCACCTGCAAAGGGATAAAGTGACACAGGAACCTCTGGGACCTCCTTCCTGGCCAGTGCAGCCACCCCATGGGCACCCTGTGTGAAATGTGCCAGCAGTGATACTCAGTGCAAGGCAGGACAGATGGACACAGGGGCTGAGCTGCAGCCATGGGACGGGAAAGGCTGGAGCAGGTGGGGCTGACAGTGAGGTGGATGAGAAAGCAGATGGCAAAATCCCTGCTGGTGCAGGGTAGGGAGAGGGGTGTGAGGGTCCTGGCTCACAGTGTGGAGGAGATGGTATCATGTACAATGCACTGTTCCTACTTCCTTATACAGTAAATTGGTAACTTTTTGTATTAAATCAGATTTTATCACTGAATCAATCTTACACTTTTCTATTCTTGTTCTCTACAAATGACCTTTTTTAGCTCTCCTCAGCTCTTTCCTGATGGGACTCATTAGGAGCTGGTGCTGATTCTTATAGGCATTCACTTTCACTCAGCATCTGGAGATTTTTCAGACAATGCTCTGTTGAAACGGTCCCTGCAGCTTTCCTCTGATGTGCTCAGTATCACAGCCCCTCCTGGACCATGTGCCTGCATCCCACAAACACGTTTGGTGTAAGCTGGATCCTTTCTGTCCATATTTCTGGTGAGATGGGAATGTCATCAAGCACCTCCCAGCCCAAAGATCTGTAGAAGCACGACCTGAATTTGCAGAATTTCTTACGAGTTTTTGTGAGGTATTTTGACCACAAGCCCCACATAAACCTTGGAGTAGAACAATGTGGTAAACAAACAACTCTTCTGTCCTTCAAAAACTCTCAACATCTTGTACCAAATGTGGTTGAATCCTTCATAAAGCCTTTAGGTCTGGTGGGTGCTAATCACAACTTTGATGTCAGAGTATAGGTTTGGCACATGCATTTTACTTTACAGGGTGTATGTACACTTCCTGGTGTAAAAGCTGACTGGTGTTTGCTCTTTTCATTTGCTGTCTGTATCACATAATTAGCAGCCTCCTCTGTGTTGTGTGGAATTATTCCTGTCACACAGTTTTCTCAGCAAACCAGAGTCTTATAAAGGAAGACTCTGCTCATTCATAGATCTCTAACACTTCAAGAGCTCGCTCGTGTGGGTTCTCTAGGACTGTGTGTTTTGAAGACAGACTTTCTGCACATGATCTGTGCCCGTGGGTGGAAAGTCCTCCAGCAAAGTAGCCAAGTAGTCAAGTGTCCAGAAGACAAGGGGAATCAAGCAGGCAATAGGCAACCCTGAGGTTTTCCTATGCAAACCGTCAGTATTCAGCTGTTTCTGGTCTGATCGCTTCACAAACGCCAGTCTTCATTCACTGTTCCCCAGACTGATTTGGGACTTTGTCCTTACCTGTTACTCTTCTCTTCCAGAAATCACTTTGGCGTCTGCTCCTCTCCCTGATCACCCAAAGTGGAGCAGCCAGAATCTGGGCCAGTCCCTCCAGGCACGGTGATGAATGGTGTGATCAAACAGGATCGCTCGGACCACAAGAGTGCACCAGCTGGAAATGAAGAGGAAAAGGCACCCAAGGACAAGTCTGGCAGTGAAGTGAGAGATGGCACCAAGCTCCAGCCCCCGCCCTTTGCGGAGCGGAAGAACGGTGAGTTCCTCGCTCGGTGGCGTCACGAGACAGGAATGGAGATTCCATTCCAATCAATGCTGGTTTAGTATCTCTTGCATGTGCTGGGTTTTTGGTTCATTGCTATTTTTACATGTGGCACTTTTGAGGGTGTTCACCAGCAAACATCTTGCCATCTGATGGCAAGATTTTAAGATTTAATGGAAGTGGGGCCTGATCTCAGTGTTTCTGGGATGGCCTTTAAGGCTGTTGTCACCTTTGCAGCCTGTTCTTTGCAATCCAAGTGTTTGGTATGATTTTGGGTGAAGTGTGGAATTTCAAGGTCTTAGGAAGAGCCTGGTGTTCTGATCACACCATTGGATTTTCTGGGGAATTAGGGTGATGTGAAGTTGATCAGTGGAGGAGGAACAGGAAGGGTATTTGGTTTGCCAAGCCCCTGATGGACTGCTCTGCTCTCACCAAGCACTGGGTGATCCAGAAATCCTGGTCTTCACAAAAATTGCTTCAGGTTGATGTAACAGAGAGCAAAATTTGGCCCAGGCAAGTGTCATTTGTGTGTTCATGGCCCCAGCAGCTACTCTTGCTGGCAGATATTGCTCCAAGTTTCAGTGGAGATCTGTTGGTGGAAAGCTGATGGACAGAAAACCCCACAACTGAGCCTGTGCAAAGCATGTTTAGGCTGAGGAGTTGTTTGCCATTTCTTTCAGGCAACTGTATAATATATGAAATGAAGAAAATTCCTTTTGTGCACTCTAAGGCTTTCAACATCAAGTCCTCAAAACATCATGCAATGTGAAAGTGCAGCCCAAAGGCACTATTTTTGCTTTGTGTCTTTGATTGTTTGCATTATTGTACAGGACCCAATTTTTCTCAATCGCTATAAATCAGAAATAATCCAAATGATGTCATCATGGCAATGTGCTGGTGTCAGACTGGAGTAACACAGCAGAGAGTCAGGCCCAGGGCCTGTCCATAGCCAAGCTCAGTCTCTCCAGAGAGGACTTTTCTTTCCTACAGTCCCAGATATCAAAGTGTACCTAAGATAATACAATAACAACAGAAACTTGAACAGGAGCAAACTGTTCAGCAACGTAAAAGAAAATCATATTTTCTCTGTAGCTTTCACACCCTTATTTTTTGTATAAATTTTCCACTTTTTTTTGGTGGGAGGAAAAAGAAAGAAACATCTCCAGGTGCCCACATGCTCCCAGCACAACCAGCAGATGTGCAGGTACCAACTGCCCTAAGCCCTGTAGCACTGCCAGCACCTGCCTGGCAGCTGTCCCTGCATCAGGAGTTCATGTCCCCCAGGGTTGGTGGCCCACAGGACATGGCTCCACCCCTACAGCCCCTCCACACTGGGCTGTTTGCCCTCTCTAAGTGAGAAGAGCCCCCCACAGTCTGGGCATCCCTCCAGCCCTTTGCTCTGCTCCATTTCCCTTTCTTTAGCACAGGGGCTCAGCTCTTCCTGACGTCCCCATTTGGGAACAGCAGGCTCCCTTCATCTCACATTGTCTCGGGAGCTGGCAGGCCTGCCAAGTGTCACACACGTCATGTGGCACCTGGGCCTGCCTTTGATGTCACGTTCTGTGGTGTGACAGCTCCCGCAGGGCCAGTAGAGCAGCCTGATGAAGTGGGAAGGGGACATCCCACAGCCCCCCAGGCTGCCCTCCACAGAGCCCTAAAGGAGATTTGTCCCTGCCAAGGACAGAGCCTCCCAGTCCCCCTCAGTGCCATCTGTTGGGGTGTCACAATAAGGACATTCTACCCTGTACCTTGTGGGGGGTCAGTAGTTGGGATTGACTTGGGGAAAAAACAAGCCATCAGTGTCTCCTCATAGCCCACCCTCATGAAGGGCACCCCCATGGGTGTGTTCAGCACTCCCACCTTCATCCCACACACAGAGGGGACAGCAGGGACCCCCAGCCAAGATTATGCCACTGAAGGAGACAGCGCCTGGGAATGAATTGGGTGAAATTGAAGAAGCTTCCATCTCTTGTCTTTAGGAATCTTCCAGGGTGTTAAGGAGAAGCAAGTGCAAGGTGTGTCACCCCCCCTCCTCCTCCTGCCCTGTTGCATCCCAACTCCTGAGGGCACAGGTGTGCTCAGCTCAGCCAGGCAGGGTATTCCCTTTGCTCTGTGCCCTTTCCACCCAAGGGCTGGTGATTTGGTTTGGTGGGCACTAGGCAGACACCCATCAGTCAAGGGCACAGCTCCTCAGTGAGGACCAGCTTCTGCCCAAGCCTGAACTTTCAAACTGCCTTCTTTATTTGACTTAACTTTGATTTAATAAAAACAGTCTAGCTAGAATATTTTTAAATAGGAAAATAGTCTTTTTAACTCTAGTATTACTCAAAAATGGCTGAGGGGATTTCATTTAAATTTGTAAAAATAAATCACCTTCGAGCAAGCAGAAAGCCCATTTGGCAGGACCTACAAAATCCTGGGACTGCATGCATAAGTCCTGGAAAATGGAGACTGTTACCTCTACAACAAGCAGGAATCCTGACCTCTGTCTGCCCAGCTGTACTGCCAGCCCCAGCCCTGTCCTGCCCCAGGATAGAACACACAGACTGCCCTTTTGCATGACTGTGCCCAATCCCACAGTGTTTATATGCCCAATGACAGCATCTCCTCATAAGTTCTGGTCTACACTGGCCTGAGCCAGGCAGAGCTGTGAACTACTGTCTCAGAAGAGCCTCAGGAGAGGCAAGCATGGCTCTGGGTCTTTCTAAAGTCACTAGTGATGCTGGGTTTGGAGATGAGGTCTAGACCCCCCCCCACTCCCCCTTGTGCATGACCTTTGCTGGGCACAGGATCCATGGGCTCTCTCATCCTGCCTTGACAGAGACTGGCACTTGGACCTCAGCATGGCCACTCCATCTCTCATCCCATTCCATCTCTCCATGCAGGGACAGTGTTGAGGCACAAGGTCAGCACATGGCACCCCTCAGAGCGAGGACACACCATGTCTTGCCCACCCTCTGCTCCTCCCTGGGCTGCTTTGGTTGCACACAAAGGCAGACACAAAAGCAATAAGGTAATTCTTGATGCAGTGGGCACAAGAGCCCGTGCAGCACATGGGATCACTCTGTGCTCCTGTGCCACCTCTCCGGGCCCCTCAGTCTGGGAACCACAAGGGACACTGCCTGCACTGCACAACATGAACCACAGTCCCATTGTGCAGGTGCCAAGGGCTCACGCCGTGATCCAGAGGTGTTTAGTACATGCATCCCTCACAGGCTCACTCCTCCACAGGCTCAGTGCTCTCTGAGTTTGAGGATCTCAGATCCATAAGGTGCTTGTAACGCCCAGATCCATCTGAAACCCTCCCAGATGTTGACACCAGGGCCAGCGGTTACACTCTGAAGCAACATCAGTGCTGCCAGGATCACTTTCTTCAGGTGGTAGCAGCTTTCATTCCATCCCAGCTCACCCCAGCTAATCCCACTGCAGCCCATCCCATCCCATCCCATGCCATTGTGCTGCACACCTGTATTTTATCTGTGTCAGCTGTGCCATGGAACAGCCGTAGAACATTTCACTTGTCTTGCATCAACGCTGTCTTTACCTTGGACATTCCCTGTGTGATTCATGAGGATCTCTCTGCACACCTCCCAGCAGTGGGGAAGGCAGTGAGGGTGCAGGCTCAGTGGGTGACTTTGCCCATGTGTCTTTCCCTGTGCCAATTTGGCCAGGTGGATTTCAGAAATAGCTTTATGATAACATTTGTAATCATGAGAAAGGGGCCAGAGGCCATGCAGGGACAAGCAGCTCCTCCAGAAGTGTCTCTGTAGGTGTGCTCAGTGTGAAGTGTGAGGCATCCTTTGGTACAGCCCAGAGACAGCAATGGCCCTTGTTCCCTGTGCTGGTACTCTGCGACAGATGAATTTCAATCATGGAACTATCAAAGTGTGAGACATCCTGTCTGACCTGATGAGGTTTCTGTGCCTAAGAAACTGCTCAGTATGAGCTCAGCGCACTCTGGAGGGCCCCATTTCTCTCCAGTGATTCTCAGAGTTTAAATGCCCAGCTCAGACCCAGGCAACCTTTGAAGAAGAGATTGATTTTACCCATTTGCCTCCACCCATGTGTCTCCAAGTCTGGATGTCAGCTCTGACTGCAGGTGAAGGCTCTGGTCCACAGGCACTGCCTGGCTCCTGCAGGTAGGAGACATGAAGGGCTCCCCTGTGCCTACACCACTCCACTAGCAGGTTTGCAAACTGCTCATAATGTTTCCACATAGGTTTCCCATTGCTGATTTTGGAAAATAATGTAGTTAAACTCTTCTGTTTATTTGTGTGGTGATACAGACCTTCTGACCACCAGCCCCTTTAGCCCACTGCAACAAAAGGGAGGATTTCCCAGTGCCCATCTGGTTTGTGTTTAATGTAATGTGCAGAAAGGTTGCACATTTTCAGGGCCTGTGTTCATAAGTAGTAGATTGTACAACAGTTTATTACACAAATGGAGCTTTATATTGCTGGGCTTTGTTGAGCTGCCAGTTGGGATAAAAAAAAGTAACGTGCTTCATAGACCCTATCAAGGAAAATTAGAAAGCATTAAATTCTGCTCAGACTATCCATCACTGGTGAGCTGGTAATCAAATCCAGAGAGGCTGGTGGGAAGTCAAGACTTTTGTGTTCTTGGTGTTTCTGAATCAATAACTACTATGAAAGACATGTAAGTGAAACCAAAAAAGAAGAGAGAGGGACATGTCTGAACTAGAAGCAAACACAAGATCGCAGTGCAGAGGCCAGAAGAGACCAGATACCTCCAGGTTTTGAGGAGAAAACCCCACAATCCCGACTCAGTTCTTGTGGTGAGCATGTGTTTTAGTTTAATTCTATATTGGAATGGTTATTAAATTACTATCTAGTCTCAGGCAAAATGTAGCCCTTGTTCCACACAGCCAGGTAAGAGGTGTATCTACAGGAAGATTTTCCAAATTACCTTTGGATCCAAATCAAATAAATATTGCAAACCCTGTATTGAACCCAGGTGATATCTAATCCACAGTGAAATATCAGCCTGCAGCCTCGGACTGCACAGCCCAGCTTTAATGCCACTTAAATCAGAATGTAAGAACTAAAGGAATTCCAGGAATCCAATGATATAAACTGTATTTTTAGAGCTGTGAGTGACTTGTGAGAGTGAAACAGTGCAGTGACTAAAGATAGCCCAAGCCAGGTTTTCCATGATTTATCACAGGAACGCTCACAGTAAGTTAAAGTCACTGAATGTTGTGATAGCAGCACCTACATGTTGGCATGTTTTCAAGACAAGTCATTCATAACATATTTGTCACAGAGGAAAATTTCCATAACAGAGCTCTGAGTTGTGCCTCACTTGCACAAGCACCACACACATCACTTTCCTATTAAAACACCGAGAGGTTCATTTGTTTCCTAGACCTATTTATTTGTTGAACCAGCTGGAGGGAAGAACCCCACTTTGCCTACTTATCTCAAACCTCTCCTAAGCTTTCAGTCTGTCTGAGCAATCAAAGAAGTGGTGGCAGAGGACAAAGACCCTCCCATGGGCCCAGCTCTGGCCCTGCTCCATTCCCTGCTGGCCATCTGGAGTTTAGTTATCATTTAATAGGAGTTCTTTGTGTGACCCATCATTCCTCCTTGGGGCTCTGTGCTCCTGTGTGCACCGAGAGGTTGGGTAGGACCTTTCTTTGCTGAGCAAAATGTCTACAGGGGTTATTTTAAGGATGAAGTCATGGCAAACATTTCCTGACACCTCATGATCGGCGTTGCTCTTGGCTCCTGGCCCTTGCTAGCTGCAGTTTGCAGGATAAAGGAACTGGCTTGTCAGGAGGGGGCTACACTACAGAACTGTTTTCTCCCAGTTTCTAACACACTGGGATGCATTCAGACAGAAATGGCAGAGAACCTGCAGAGAACTCAGCTCATGGGCATATTGGTCTTTGCCTTCTGCAGCCACATCCTGGGTAGCCTGAGAGTCACCTTGAATCTCATTTTCATAGAATCCCAGAATAGTCTGGGTTGGAAGGGACCTTAAAGATCATCTTGTTCCACTCTTTGCCACCGGCAGAGACACTTTCCACTATCCCAGGTTGCTCCAAGCCTCATCCAACCTGACCTTGGACACTGCCAGGGATCCAGGGGCAGCCACATCTTCTCTGGGCAACCTGTGCCAGGGCCTCCCCACCCTCACAGGGAAGATTTTTCTCATGTGTCAGTCAAGTTCAGCTTCCAGCACAGAAGCCCCCTGGCTGTGTAGGGCCCTGACCACTCTCCCCAGGCAGGGTTACATTCTCTACTGGATGGGGACATCACCTGCAGGGTGAGGATGGTGGCTGGCAGACTGCTCAGTTCCTCTCTTCCATCCCTTGGCTACTTCTGCTCTCGGTCCCATGGTGTTCCTGCCCAGCTGCTGAAGACCAAGGCTGTGCCCAACTCCATGTAATCACCTCCTATGGAGGCACAGGTGTGAGTCACTCCCATTTCTTTTTCAGGTATATTTTGAGAGGTTTCCAAGACCAACTTCCATCTCATTATGACTCTAAGCTGCTGTTTCGTGTCCTCTTTCAGAAACCAGATGGAAATGGGCACAAAACAGCTGTTTGTCATGATCCTTCTTGTTGTTCCATCTCCATGTGCCTTCAAGCAGGTCCTAGAATGCTCCCATTGTAGGAGCAATGACCCCATCCTGCTGCCTACTGCAGCCTGGGCACTGCAAACTGAGCAAACAGAGGAACCACTGTCTGCAGTGAGTTTGTTGCTGGGCAGGGTCTGAGCCCCACTGCTCCAGACCATTGCCCAGCACCCAGCAGGACTGACCCCCCACACTGGATCTCCTCACCTCACTGCCCATCCAGCCTTAGCACTACATATCCCAGCTCTGCCTGTTGTCCTTCCCTTGAAACCATGCCTGTGATTAAATAAACAGAGTGTGCCAGTGAGTATAAGCTTTCCTCTCCCTGCTGCACTGGGGAAAGAGCGCTCCTAGCTCCATGCGCAGTTTGAGTTTTTGGTTAATCTCGTTTACATTTGTGGTTATTTCTGTGTTTCTTTAATTATTTCCACATTCTTGAGGCCCTTGCTCACAGCACCTGCGGTCAGGTTGTGCTCAGCATCTCCCTATCTTTTGTAGCTGATTTTGAGAGGTAGCTAGTTCAAGGGTAAAGTTCAATCCAGGACACAGCTCTTAATTCAGGATCGAGCCTGATGAACAGCATGTGAGTGATATCTGGACACGTGAAACTTGGGGCTGAAACTGTGATCTGTGGTATGAAACCTGATAGCCCTGAAATGATAAAATGAAAACATCCTCTTGCGAGAATAACACCATGTTATCTCCATGAGCATTTAACCCTTAGGACCTGGTAGCATGTAAGGCTCGTTGGCACCAAAAAATCAGGATTCTAGAAAGAAGTTATTTCTGGAAGCTAATGGGAATATCCAAAACATCACAATGAGGAAGCATGTATGTATGCAAGCAGAGATTCTAACAGGGAAAGACACCTACTGCCTAGGTAAGATGGCCTAATAGAAGATGAAATGAAATGAAAAGAATAGAAAAGAAATGAAACTTAAATAGTTATTCAGGGTAATTTGTCTCTTAGGCCAGCTTATCTGGGGACTTTTTACAATCTCCAGCACTTTCAGTCTTTTAGGGGGGATGCACTTATTCCTGCAAAAGATATTTTGTTATATGAAAGAAAATCACACTTTTATGCAGAAACATCTAGGAAAGTTTCCCTGGCCTGCAGTTCATGCTCAGCTGCCTCAGTGCTCTCAGGTGGTGAGCAGCAAGCCCAGAGGGGTCACAGAAAGCTGTTGCAGAAGACACAAAGTACTGCAGGTTTCACTGCAGTCCAGTGCCAAGGCAGCCTGGCTCCACATCAGCAGGTTACACCCAATGCCTCACTGCTGATGCTGATAGCCTTGAAACCTCTGCTTTGGTAGTGTTGGGAAGAGGGGAAGAGGTGATGATTTGACACAGCATTTAGCTGGGTATCTCCAAGTTGTAAAGATTGGGAGCACTGAAGAGATGATCATAAATGGAGCCTTCTGTTCTTGAACAGAATGAATCTATGAGCAGACTGGAACACAAGATGTTTCCAGTTAATGCACCATCTGTGTTAGATCTGTCCATTCACAAAGAGGAAACATATTTTTGCTCTGAATGACTTTTTAAATTAGGAGACAACAAGGAAAGTGAGTACGTAGGATGCATGTGCGTGTCTGTGTGCGCAAACATTTGTGAGTGGGGAGGTTCTCGTGTGCCCCACAGGCACAGCTCTGAGCTGCCCGGCCTCTCTACAACTGGCAGAGAAACAGCACAGAAACCACATGGCACCCCATGACCACACCAATCCTCGACACATTCTCCAAGCTCTGTTTTTAACTAACTTCATGGAAAGTGTCATCAACAGAGGCAGGCTGGGGTGAAGTGCCTGGCGACTGCCTCTGCTGTGGGAAGGGAGAGTGGACTTGGACCAGAGGCTCCCCATGTGGACCAGGGTGAGGTTCTGGCTGCAAGGCTTCCTCAGGAAGCTGGGAGAGCACAGCCACAGGGTTCCAGGCTCCTCAAGGAGCCATCTCCACCCTCCATGGTGAGCCAGGAATGAGGGGGACTGGGGCTGGGCTCCACCTCGCTGCAGAGGGGATGGACCAGTGGTTCATGTGCCCTTCCACTGTGGTAGAAAAGCACTTTGCCACTTCAGTGGAAAAGCCCTGAGAGGTTTCAGCAATCAGAGTGAGATGCTGACTGCACTGGGGCTGGGAGGAGACAGTGCAGGACCCCATGATCCATTCCACTGCTCGGTCCTCACTTGTGTGCTGACAAAGCAGCCAGAGCCACCGACCTCATGGAGAGATGGGGAGCACAGGAGAGATGAGCCTGCTCCCAGGGCTAACCAGCAGCCAGGAAGTTCTCTGTGGGAGACCCACTGGTCATGTGGAGCTAGCTGGGGCTAACTCCTCCCTTCCTTTGACATTCCTGTCACAGCAGTTCTGTCTGCTCTCCCTTGTGTGCCCAGTTGCTGTGTTGGTGGGACAAGCAAAATCTCCCTGGGGACACACAGGCTGTGATCACAGCCCTTGTGCTCTGTTCCCACCAGAACAGAGTTTGTTGTAGATCCTGCTTTCTCAGGGCTGGTTCTGGGCAGGCTAATTGGGGTGGCACTTCCAGGAATCCATTTCCAGACCCACTGCTGCATTGCTGTCTGGTAACATCTGGCACAACGTGTTTGCACAGATGTTTAGTGCAGTGGCTGCTTCTCGGTAGTTTGCTGGAGTGGTGTGTGGAGAAGAGCTCCATGGATGAGAAAAGCTGCTCCATACTGGGGTTTTGTGAATCAGCTCATATATTTTAAAATGAGAAGAGAGGAAATTCACAGCTGTGCCTTTGTTATATGTGCATTTAGGGCCAAATCGGGCCTGTTTCTGGCATGGCCATAGAGAACGCTGCAGGGAGAGGTCTGTTCCTTCAGAGACTGCTGAGCAGCAGCAAAACCTCTCCAGAGCTACTGCTGCAACCCTGCGTCTGCATATGCCTAACTTCCCCTGCACTTCATCTCCCAGAAGATACAGAAAACCTCTGCTGCCTCATCCTCATTCCCCCATCCCATTAAGTCCTGCTGCCCAGGGACAGGCAGTACTGGAAGCTGAGAAGTGAGGGCGCAAGAGATGCACATGGCTGCAGCTGCCAGGGGCTTTTCCAGTCCCCTGGGGCTGGGCTAGAGCCTGTATTTTCCTTGCTGCATTGCTGAGGCTATGCTCTACAAACCCTTCTGCTCAGGCTGTGAGCTCCAGGGAGGGGCTCAGCTCTCTGTGCCTCTCACCCATCATGCCAGCTAGAGAGTTCCTGGGCTTTCCAAGTGGGGAACACTTGGGAAGATGGGCATAGAAAGTGGGAGGATAACAAAACTCACTGAGACAGAAATTGCTCCCCCAAATGAGTGTCCTAAGCACCAGTGGACAGGACAGGACAGGACACAAGAGCCTGGCTGCACAGGGTGGTGATTCCTGTCTGGTGTTAAAAATAGCCAAACGCTACGTCTCATCACTAACCACCATCACAGCCATGGCTGAAATTCCATACTGACCAGGCAGTCCCAGCACCTCTGAACACAAAGCCAGGCTCTCCCATCCTCCCTCTGTTCACTCTCTCCATCTTTCTGACGCTGCAGGGCTGGTTGTGGAGCTTCTAAGCACTTGTTAAACCTTCTGGAGGTCAGCAGCACCTACAGAGCTGCAGGGGCTGGAGCTGGAGATGGCTTCAGGGGTATAGCACACACTGCTGTGAGTAGTGAACATTAAACACCAATCAGCTCAGAGCACTGAACTTTGGTTTGCTCCTTTTATGGGTGCTTCTCCCAAAACCACAGCCCCACAAGTGCTGCTCTGGCCAGGATGCAGGACAATAGACATTGTCCTTGGTGGTCGTTTGGCAAGGAGGTCTGAACTGGTCAGGATGCAAGAGATGGTGCAGAAATGTGACACAAACCCTGAGCAGCATTGCTGAGACCAAAGTGCAGCTCCCAGCTACCCAGGAGAGGGAAAGAGGAGAAGAAAATGAAAGGCTGGGACATAAAGGCACTGTTATACATAAAGGCACCTCATCATTATGAGGTGGCATCAGAAGGGCCATGCACACCAAGCAATGAGCCTCTGTGTTTGTGAGGGACCAGGAGCAGGGAGTCCTGCAGGACCACGGAACAGGGCTGGAACAGGCTCTGGGCTGCTCCCAACCAGAGGAGCTCTGCCCAGCAGCAGGAGCACTGGGCTGCCAGCGCTCCTGTCGCCTGCAGCTACGAGCAGCCATGGTTTGCTGCACAGTGACAGGCATGGAGACCAGGCTGGGGGTGGATTTGTCACAGTGTTGGTGTCCAAATCGCTTACAGGAGAGACTAATGTGAAGCCAGCAGGAGAAGCACTGCACGTTCTGTACTCAGGAGTGCATTTGCAAACCAGCAGAGCAGTGCTCAGAAGAAATATGGTTGCTAGCAAAGATGTTATGAGCAGAAGAGGAATCGTAACATCAACATAAACATGGCAGGTCCCTTCCTGATGGATGCATGAAGACCATAAACTTCATTGTCACACCTGAGATCTTGCCAGGGATTCCTGAAGATGCTTTCAAGCATGCTGCAGCCTCGTCCTTGGGGTTCTTGGGGTTTCAGAGTTATGGCCATCTGTTTGCAATTGAGGCCATTTGGAAGCAGAAGAGAGAGCTGCCAAGAGACTCTTTGAACAATGAGTGCCTTCAGTCTCGCCAAGAAGTTCCCTTCGGCAGGTATTGGAATCACAGAATCACAGAAAGTTTTGGGTTGGAAGAGACCTTAAACTCATCTCATTCCCCTCCTGACACAGGCAGGGACACCTTCAGTTAGACAAGGGTGCTCCAAGCTCTGTCCAATCTGACCCTGAACACTCCCAGGGATGGGGCAGCCACAGCTTCTTTGGGCACCCTGTGCCAGAGCCTCATCACCCTCACATGGAAAAATTTCTTCCCAATATCCCATCTAACCTGCCCTCTGGCAGTGGGAAGCCATTGCCCCTTGTCCTGTCACTCCAGGCTGTTGTCCAGAGTCCCTCTCCAGCTCTCCTGAAGCCCCATTAGGCACTGGAAGGGGTTCTATGGTGTCCCCAGAGCCTTCTCCAGACTGAACACCCCCAGCTCTCCTAGCCTGGCTCCAGAACAAAGCATCTCTGTGACCTCCTCTGCACTTGTATGGCTCAGGAGGGTTCTGCATCATCCCAAGAGGATGTGGCAATCAAGCTCAATTAGAATGTCTGTGATGGGTGTGACACCAGGCTGGCACGTGGGCATGTGAATGTGATGATGACTGGACATTTTTCACATTCAAGCCCAGCCCTGCAAACATCTCCTGTCTGCTGTCCTGGCACAGACACTGCTCAAAATAAGAACTTCCAAGAGTGAGGCATTAAGCTGGCTTACAGAATTTGCAACTGCAACCCAGCTAATTGAAGCCTTGGCAGCTTATTTTAATTCTTACATTGCAGGAAGCTGGGCATTACAGTCTGTGGGCATGATTTAAGAGAGCCAGGCAAGTCAGCTCAGTTTCCTACAGTCCCTGCTGTGTGTTGTATAGGGACAAGGGTTGGGCACCTTGAAAGTGCTCTGCCATGCTGGTGAGCTCTGCACACCAAGGAAAGGAGGGAAACATGAAGTCTTTCCAGCAGGGAAGGAGATCAGAAGAGAGCAGCAGTGCTGGGAAGGTGAGAAATTTTGCCAGCCCTTGGATGCTTCTATTGAAGCCACAGAGGGTATGGTACAGAATCTGTCTGTGGTGTGGTTTGTCCAAGCATGGGCTGCATCCCACTGATTGTGCAGCCTCAGCACTCAGAGGGGATGATCAGCAGTGTTGCTGTACACCCAAAAATCCCCTGAGGGAGGCTGTCTGTCTTAGCACCACACCAGGGCCTGGAGCTGGGTTTAAATGTCAACCTGCCTTAAAAGCCCCAGGCATTCCCTGACATGTGTGGTGTGAACCTGTTCACTCAGTAGAGATTTGCTCTGCTGAAAACGAGCCTGAAAGTTGATAAGAGCCCCTGGTTAGGCCTGAAATAGCCCTTTGCAATGTGGGGCTGGCTGGAGTAGGTATCAGATGAAGAGCAACAGTCACAGCACAGCAGAAAGGAGGCTGAGATCATGCCTGCACTTGGGTCCAGCCACAGGTGCACTGGCTGCTCAGAGGGCTGTGCTCATGCTGTGCATCACCCACAACACCCACAGTGTTCTGGTGCTCTCTCTTCCTGAGATGGAACACCAAGGGAAAATATAGAACAAATAGAGAGACACTGGATGGGCAACTGCACTGGAAAAGGTGCAGTGGTGCTGTCTGGCAAGTGCCTAAGGAGACAGGATTCCCATCTCAGGCAGCTGCAGAGAAAGGCCAGAGGGTTCTGTTGAGTTACCTGTAGCTGGATGAAGTGCAGTGTTCCTGGTATGAACAGGATTCATTCCACTGCCCTCAACGGGGAAGGAAGGGCTATATTTTATTTTCAACCTCCGCTGGAGCTGTGCATGGGAAACACTGCTGGCACTGGGATTTCATTCTGTTGGGGTTTTGCTCTGTGCTGCAGATAAGACTCCTCTCTCCTTGGTCATTTTGTAGGACTAGAGAACATGCCTGGGCCTTCAAGCACACTTTGAAGTCAATCAAAACTGTCTTAAAGTATATTTTTCTGCTACAGAACATAAAAATATTATCCTTCTGGCACACCTCCATGAGAATATTAAAAATAGCTTACTGAGTTACTCTGTGAAAATCACTAATATAACAAGACTTTTGTGTCTTATTTCATTAATGAAGGAACTCTAATGCTGGGCTTGAATGTGATACTGCTGTAAATCAATAAAGAATATTTTTGGGAAAACGCAATCCTATTATTCCAAGATATTTTTGTAGGGTGAAGTTAGAAAGAAATATTTATTGGCATGACTTTTGTCCAACTCAATAAGCTATTTGCATCTGAAAACTTTAGTGCTAGTTAAATAAAAGCATGTTCTGTGCATGGGATGCCATTTGCTTTCCTGGTTTGTTTTACTGCTGTTTGTCCAGAATGGGGGAGAATCTGTTTGGCAGAGAAAGGCTTGGAGCTAAATCTTGTACTGACCCCTCACAGCAGAAACCCATGGCTCGCTCAGGAAAGGACAGGGCTCCTGGCTTTTTCTGAACAGCATCCAGAAAGCAGCAAGTCTGAGATGTGGCCTGACTCGGAGGCACAGGATTCTGTCCCATTTCCAGCTGCAATTGTTTATTAACAACCCCCTGGGTCTGTGGCCATCCCGGATGAATGTGCTGTGAATGCAGCCTGAGAACCCAGGGATGGTCCTGGCTGGGTCAGGGTTGAGGTTACTCCAGCTCATCCCCTGATCTACAGCACTGGGAGCCAAAAGAATGTGGAAAATCAGGGTACTCATACAGTAGCAATTCTCCCATCCAGCTACTGTTCTTTCCTTCCCCAAGAGAAAGGCTTTAGATTTAATGGCCTCAGTGGGTATTTCTTACATGGATTTGTCTGATTGCCTTTTGAACTCGTGCTAAAGAGGTGATTTGCTGCTTCCTCAGTGGCCTCCCAAAGGGTGTAAATCACAGCTCTGCTACAAGAACCACAGGAACAGGCAGCATTCCTCCCACAGCATCCCTGCTGCCTCTGGCAAACAGAGACCCCTCTCATTTTCTGTTGTTTACAAAGACTTCAGTGCAGGTCAGTGCTATGAGGCTGGAAATGGGGTTCTTACAGTGCCTGAGTTCCTGAGGTGCCTCTTGTTTGCCTCTGCCAGGGTTTCACAGTCACTTGCCTTTAAGCATCTCCACAGGGTGAGGAATGGCTCATGCAGCAGGAGCACAGAGCAGCTGAAGGGAAAGGCTCTTCTTAGTCAAGGATCAGTGTTCACCTGCTAAAACTGAGCTCATCTCTGGGAGCAGGTGACATGAAACACCACAGCATGTCATGAGCCTGGAACTAGGCATTGCACACCCCTCTAAATCCACACAAGCATGTGGCATGCTGAGTACACCTGGAGGAAAGCTCTGCTGCCCAAAAGACAAGACCACCTTTCCCTCACTCATTCCTGACAGAAATTTGTCCACCCTGTTCTTGAAAACCTTCTTTGGTTGGAGAAGATTCCAGCTCTTACCTAAACCATTTTCACTCCAGCTCCTCCCTGAAGTGCACATCCATCACTCCTAGTCCTACTCCATATGGATAGAGAGAATAAAACACTCTGTTTCTTTCCATGATATACTTCCTTATATTTCAAATCTGATCAGGGTTCCCCTCAGGCAATTTTTCATTAGATTGTCCCTCAGTCTTTGTGTTTTCCCTTGAGTGTCTATTTTCTAGACTTGTGGTGTCTCTTTCTGTGCTCTGGGCTCTCCTCTGTTGCCTCTCACCTTCCTTAGCATGGCACAGAGCAGCCAGCAATGCTCGAGGGGAGCAGAGCAGAGCTTGTGCTGCACTGAGCAGGCAGGTGAAGTGGTGTGGTCTGCAGCCTGCACTGCACAGCCCCTGCTCCCTTCTCACCCTCACTCACCACCATCGATGGCCCTGAGCTGGCTCACCATCCTGGTCTGTTGTCAGTGAACAGCTGCAGAACATTCTGCCCTGTACACTGTGTGTGTGCAAAGGGCCATCCCTGACTAATTCTCACTGGGTTTGTTTCTGTAATTGTCCTCACATCATCACTTCTTTTTAAAACTATTATCTAGCTGTAACCCTGCTCTGCTGCATGCATGTGCCCTCTTCCAACTTCACCTCCTAGTAAATAAAATAATTTTCTACTCCACTTTGTAGAAGACACATGGAAGACAAAGGGACACAGCGACCCACTGAGAGCTTCTCTCTGAGTATGCTTTTCTAAGTGTTCTGCACCACCTTGGGCAATTCACACCACGCTTTCCCAAAAATCTTTAGACAATGTCATGTCAGACGGTGTCAACAGCCTCGTTAAACACAAGATAGACGAGATGTACAGCTTATTCCCTATCCACAAGTGTCACAGAAGGATTAAATTTGACACATGCATAATGGCTTGGTTTTATTTCTTTTCCCTGATTTGTTTCAGTATTTGTTTGTTGGCTCGATTAGTTGTCCCAGTACTTTTCTGGAAATGGAAGTTAAACTAGATGCTCCATAATTTCCCTTTTTCAAAACCAGATATTCTGTTTACCATTTTTGAAAGCCATAAGGAGTATTACATCTCTATGCATGCCTTGTGTCTTTAAAAATCTGTTTAGGTTGCCAGTACTGCCGAGAACTTTTCAACAGATGCATATCTGCCAGTTATTGCATAGAAGGCAGAATTCTATTCATTTGTACCTTGGCTGATTGTTCCAAGGCTTACTCCTTCCTGGCTGGTTGGCTTGGCAGGCATGTCACAGCTGCTTAGGGACACCTTCTGCAAAAAGGGTGTCATCCAGAAATGAAACACACTGGTGGGAGACAGAGGACAGATCTGGGGGTTGCTGTGCTGGGCTGGAATTTTGGGTTTCCCCAGTGAAAGGAAAGTTAAATATTCCCATTGTGGAGGTGTTATTGGAAGGGTAGTATAAGAGCGTAAGGGTAGTGTAAGGGAGTGTAAACTCCCTCCTCACAGTGCAGAGGAGTTTATAGACCTGGCTCTGTCCATTGCATGGTGTTTCTGTGTGTGGCATGTGTGCTGCTCTTGAAGAAACACAATAATGGTTTGTCACAGAATCAGGCTGGAAAAGGCCTCTAAGATTATCAAGTCCAACTGTTAACCCAGCACTGCCAAGCCCACCATTAAACCATGTCCCCAGGTATCACATCATCAGATCTTTTACATCTCTTCAGGTATCACAACTCCACCACTGCCCTGGGCAGCCTGTTCCAATGTTTTATACCCAATCAGTGAAGTATTCCCTAATATCCAATTTAAACCTCCCCTGACACCACTTGGGACAATTCCTCTCATCCTGTCCCTTGTTCCCTGGCAGTAGAGCCTGACTCCCACCTGGCTGCACCCTCCTCTCAGGGAGTTGTGGAGAGTGAGGTCTCCCTGAGGAAGGAAGGATATGGATTTCACATACCCACACTCCACAAGGTCTCACTGCCCCCTCACAGGACCAGCAGGTGAGGAGCTCCAGGGCAAAGAGCACGGCTGGGTGTCAGGGGAAGAGAAGGAGCAGGTACCTAAAGCATGTCTAAGAAGAGCATGAGTATCACTAATGACCAAGGAAATACGAGAATCAGGAATGACATCTTTTTCTCCATCTGACCCAGGAACATGGTCCTGGTTTCTTTTTCTTCCCACCTTTTCTTTCTCTCTGTCTGTCTGTCTGTCTCTCTCCGTCATGCTGAGAGAGAGATCTTGGGAAGCATCAAACACAATGTTTCAGACTCTGTCTTGACCATACTGCAGTTTTTGGGAAAGATCAAGGCAATGGAAAATAGAGGTTAGCACTGCTCCTTGCTGGCTGCCAAGACCCCTGACAATGCCAGAACCAGCCTGGGCTCCTTTCAGGCTGTGAGCAGAAACACCACCGACACCGAGTGTCCTTCCACCGCCTCTGGTTCCCTTCACTCAGCCTCGGGCAGCTGCCTCCTGCCAGCACCTGTCCTGCTGGACAGAAAATAGGGAAAAGCCCAAAGATAGCACACTCAGTATCAGATGGAAAGCTTACACCTGCACAGACTGCACTCCCAGCACAAGGTGTAATCCCACACCAACTGCATCCCCAAAACAGAGTTGAAGCAATAACAGATTTCTGCAAGTTGTGGATGTAGGTCAGTTTGTTAACCATATATAGCATAGCCCACTACAGCTGCTGAGAGCATTTTAATTACTTTGAGCTTGTTTCCGTAAAAATAGAAGAAATCTGTAGTTTAATCTTCAATTCACTGAGAAAAAAAAATATAAGCTTGCTTCTTTGTGCCTCTCCAGTCCTTCACAGTTCATTGTTAGCAATATGTGCAAAACAAATGAATGTTACCTTGCTCAGAGGAAATCTTGTTTTCAGGTCTGAGTTTCTTTCTTTGTTTTGTTTTAGCGAGCTCCTCTCTCCCATCAATTCAGGAATGCTGTCTTGGCAATAATCTCTCCTGCATCTCCTTATCACAGAAACTGCATAGGCACTTCCCCTGTTTTGGTCCCCAAACTACCTGTGAGGAGCTGACAAAAGACAAAAGATTAACACTGCTCTTTGGGGAGAAGGGTCTACATGTACTCAGAGCAGGCATGAGAGTGGGATTTCTTGGTGCAAAAGTGGAATGTCCCCATGGCACCTCTCTTAGGGAACAGAGGGGAAGCCTTAACCAGCCTTGCCAGAGACACACCAAAGTGTCCTGTCCCACAGCAGGGCTGAAGTCAGCAAATATTTTATTAGTTTCATGTTGCTTTCTACTCATTTACCATTCCAAATTGTTTGGATTTGGCATCATTAGTTCCCTTCTGCCCACAGTCTTATTGTCTTCCCCTTGTCACAGAGAAGCCCCAAGTGCTGAGGGATTTCAACCTTCCAGAGGGGCAGGGAAGGGGAACAGGAACACCTGATTTCTTCATGGTTTCATGTGGGTGTTCTGCTTCAGAAAAACATCCCTGGCTGGGCAGCAGGGGAAAGGCTGCTGTTTGCCACATCCTGGCTCTTGTCCTTGGGGCAGGTGAAGCCCTGGGGAGTATGAGCAGAGAAGGAGAGACCATGGAGATGGGAGGAGAGAGGTGGGATACATGTTGGAGCAGACATGGGGAGTTCCTGAGGAGCAGGGAGCAGACACAAGAGCAGTCATAGGGTAATAGATATAAAGGTTTTATTCTCTGATCCCAGAGGAGACTGTGCAGAGCTTGGTGCCACTAAGAGAGGCACTGAAGGACTGAGGGTCAGAGGATACTGTGTCTGCAAAGCCACTGTGCACAGTGAACAGTGCACCAGGAGGGTTTCAGGCTTATGGGTTTTTTGATTTGGAGTAATCAAAAAACCTAAGGTTTTCTGTATCAAAGACATCTCAGCTGAAATTCATGAAAATCCCTTCTAGGAGAAAGTGAGATTTGGATCTTGTGGTCCTTGAAAATCACAGACCAAACCAGAGAGCAATCATGGGAATGGTCTAAAGGAAAGGCACAAGGCTGTGAGGATGATGATCACATTTTTCATGCAGCAAGGCCCCAGAATTAATGGGAGCAGCCTAAAGTCCTCACAGAATAGAAAGACTAACCAGAGATGATCTCTGCTGGGGCAAAATCCCAGGGCAGATTCTGTTGTTCATGGCAGTACAGCACTGCAGAGGTCAGCTGGGGTCCTGCAGCTCATGGGGAAGGACTGCCAAGGGCCAGGATCTTGGGAAGCTGGAGAGAGTCATTGTGGATAACCTTTGCTGGTGGATGGCCCATGCCCAGCTCAGCTGGTGGGGCAATGAGCCAGAGGGTTGTGTCTGTGCCTCTCAGCTGTCATGAGCTCATGGTTTACGGGAGCAGAGAGGGGGCAGGGAGGCTCCAGGTAGGGCTGCTGTGCCAGGCTGAGGGGTGCAGCTCCAGGAAAGCTCTGAAAAGTCAAAGGTCATTTGCCCCGAGTTGGAAGCCTGGGCCAGGATACTTGGATTATTGTCATTTACAGAAAAAAAATTCATCTATATTTCTGTAAAGAGACCAGACCTTTTGCCCTCCTTTCCAAGGAGGAGAAGCAGTGGCAGCCTTCAGTCCCTACTGAACCTGGTAACTCCCCAGGAGCACAAAACTCCCCCAGCCCATCTCATGCTGGGGATTCAGGGCTGCCAAGAGCTCACTCAGAGCAAGGCCATCAGAGGCCTTGGCAGTGCTGGGGCTCCTGTGTCTGCAGCAGCCCAGAGGACACAGCTGTCCTGCAAGCAGACACACTCTGGAAGCCATGGGATACCCTGGCAGCCGACCAGTCACTAGTACATCCAAACAATGTCTGGGTTTCCTTGTAAATTAATAAGAACTGGTGCATTTCCATGAAACATTTTGATGCCTATGAATCAGCATTTTCCAATAAAATGTTTCATCAGAAAATTCCCAGCGAGATCCAGCCCTGATAAGGTCCAGAGCGTTGGCTGCAGTCCAGCCCAGCCTCAGCCATGGGGCAGTTGTGGACAGTGATCTCTGGGCGATGACGATTCCTCCTGACCTTTCCTGCAGTGTGACTGTGTGGCCTGGGCATCTGAAATGTTATTTATAGGCAGGAGCAGCAAGTGCTGTGGAGACAGTCTCCAGCAGGCCCTCAAGGCCTTGGCATGCAAGAGCTGCTGAAAAGAAGCTTTTCCAGTGGAAAAGCCACTTTACAGAGACATGAATAGAAATAAACTCCCTTTTGGAGATAAATCATTCCTGCTGGGGGCTTGGTTTTGTGTAGGTACTTCTACAGGACCTGGGGACACTGCTGGCTGTGTGAAACCACAGGGAGATCTCCTCCTCTCGTTCCTCTCCTGGGGCTGCTGCCAGGGGAGGATTTGTTATAGCAAGGGGAAGCTCTGGTTTCGTGACGTGTCTCCAGCTCTGGGAAAATGTAGTTCCATGCATCTCAAACGATAAGAATTACTGGGGACAGGTTGCTGGTTGTGACTGTAGGGCTCATAGTGCAAGGAATGGAGAACTTTGTCTTCACCTGGAGCAATGAAATGAAATTACACCTCATCACAGCTTTTCTGGGAGTTTTCTGAACCTTCTGAGCTCTCTAAAGCCAGCAGTCCATATTGGTCCAATGTGAAGGAGGGTGCTGCAGAGCTGAGGACAAAATGGGCTATGTCAGGACATTCAGTTGCTCCAGTTTGCTCCAGGGGAAAAAAAAAGCCCAAATCAGTTTCTCCTTAATGAAACATTCAAATTTCCATCCCATTAAGAAGTTAAGTCGGGCATTCCCAGAGCTTCCATTATTTACCTGCCACATTCTGAAGAAGTCATTTTCTGCTCCTGACCCTGTTTATTTTCTTGTAAAATGAGGTCATTTCAATGTCCCTGTTGCTTCAAGTTCCAGACATTTGGTGATGGATTTCTCTCCTTGTGTGCAATAAAGCCAACAAGATAAAAAAAAGAAACCAAGGTGTATTTTCTGTTCAAGTCCCCTTCAGGCACCTGTTCAGAGGCCTCTGTGGACTGGTGGGACAATATATCATTGCAAGCTAACACCTGGTTTTGGCATAAGCTGTAACCCAGCTGGTGTGAAGCTGCTGCTGCTGCTGTGAGGGATGTGGTAGTAATCAACCCTCCAGAGCTAAAACAGAAAGGAATCTTCCAGAATTTCTTAGTTTATTTGAGAAAGCAACTGAAGAGGCTGACAATACCCTTCTGAAGAGAAGAAACCCCTCCAAGCACAGCTGCATCCCTGCAAGAGCCATCACCGTATCCATAGGTGAGAACATCAGAAGAGGTGCCTGGAGCACATCCTCCAGGGATCACAGTATGTGCAGGGGTTTCTCTCACACCCAGACTGATGTGGAGATGCTGTCACATCTGCTACATCCTGAAAAGTCAAGGGTATAACACTTGCAGAATATCCTTTTATTGGATTGTCACCTGAGACCAAAAGGGAGGGGATCAGAGGAGGGAATCAGAGGCTACAGTGGGACACAGGTGTGTGACAAAGGCTTGGGATGGAGTGGCACAACACTCAGGAAATTCCATGGTACAGTCTTAGGCTGAAGAAAAAAGAGAGTAGGAAAAGTGCTACTTGTGGCTTTGACATATTCATACAGATCACAGCGGAGCGAGGGTTGTCCTAAAGACTTCAGTTCAACAGTGAGATGCCAGTAGTCAGCTCTCATCCAAAACCAGCTCAAAAATCTTCCTGGGAAACATGCTGAACTGATGACTTTTGAAATAGTAAACCCTGGCTCTTTTAAAGCATAGACAGAGGTGTCTGAATATCTTCACTTTCTTATGGCTTCTCCCTGTGCATTGAAAAACAGCTCTGGGCAATTCCCATGTACAAGTATGCAGTGCATCAACTTGTGGGAACTTTAGGATCCATAAGTTATCATATTCCTATGCAAAGTTGCATTTCAGGTTTCATCAGAATATAGAACTGCTTTAAGGCTATGTGTAATGGCATCTCAGAAAATAATAGGAAGGGATTATATGTCCTTCAAAGAAAACTCTGCTTATCAACAAACAGGAACAAATCCTTTATTCTGTGTTGCAAAGTCAGGGACAGTGCAGAGACAGGTTTGTATCTGTGGTTTGATGCAATGTTATAACAATATGTATAATTATAGATTTACTCAGCAGGGACTTTTGTTTGAGTGTGTGCACTCTGAGTCCCTTTGGTGAAGAAAAATGTTTATTCTAACAGGACATATTGTGTTTCCAAGATGCACTGATTTGGGTTTTCATTCAGCAGTGGAGACTTGTGGCAAATTATTAGTATAAGCAGTACAAATAGACTTTCATTCTTTAAGCTGCACTTCTGTTCATGTAAATCAGCAGTAAGATTTGCAAACCAACCCTGTTACAATTCTATCAATTTTACTTTTTTTTTTTTTTGTTTCATATCTGGAATCTAATTTGAAATACACTGTTGTTGCAACAGTGCCTTCTGACAGAGGTCTTAGAGAAATGCAAGAATAAAATGGTAGAAGTAGGTAGAAAATTATATCCTGTTCCTCAAGTATCTACTCCAAGCAGTGAAAAAAATCTTCCAAGGGAGTAAGTGCACTTCAAAGAGAAATGGCTGCTTCTTTCACCAGCCTGCCCCTTCCTATTCATGCCATTAACACCCATGGCTATTGGGAACCTGCTAGGTCTCACCAAGAAGAGGTCTTTCCCTTGGAAAGAACATATCTGGACCCCTGCCCTTGTGAGGTGCAGCAGCCTGGTTGATCTGCATCTCAGTCATCAGAGGAGGCCCAGGACCTCTGGCTGGCCATGGGTCTACTAATTGCAAAGCCTTTGCTTCTCACCAGCCCTGTTCTTACACCTCTTGGGAAGCACAGCACAGAGCAGATCCTCCCATTTCTGCCCTGCCCTGTTGCACCTCAAAATGAGACTGCCATGCTCTGCCCATTTGCCCATGCCAAATGAGGCTCTGCCCATGGAGCAAGGAGCTGATCCAAACCCTGCTGTACAGACAGGCAAGGAGAGCAGCACAGACAGACAGCTGGAGGCAAAGGTGGGCTTGGAAGAGGCTTTGGGCAGAGGTGGGGCATGAGCAGGGAGAAGTGAGGGGTGGGCTGATACACAGCAAGCCTGTGACTTCTGTGATTAATTTCCTCTGCATCAATAACCTGCTCTTCCAGTCCCCACTCAATGACAATTACACAGCAGAACTGCAAACTTATACCATAATCACTTATGTCATGATTGATAGCACTCAGGAAAGAAAATACTGGTCACAGCTAAGCTGACATGGCAAATGTGTATTAACTCCCTGTGTGCATCCTCCCTTGACAGAGACAAGAACTCCTGCACCAAATGATACAGTGAAAAAAGATTGTGGAAAAAGCTTTGCTAGTGATACTAGAATAGGCAACTTGGACTAACTCTTTTTTGTCTTTGAGAGTTGTGCAATGACTTTTTGGCTTTTTTATTATCCCTAATATTTCTGCTGCTGCTTCTTGCTCTCCTCCTTCTTCCCAGCATTTTTTATTTGTGAGGGAACAATAACTTGAATAACTCATATTCAAGTTCATAGGCTCCATAATTTCAGAAGCATCACCCTCTGCAGTGTTCTTTCTCCACCCCACCAGAGTCAGAGATGGGCCCTAGCTATCTGATTCTAGCACAACAAAACAAATATGCTGGCCCAATGATCTTCTGACCATATATAGGCTGAAATAGCCTTTTGGAAGATATGGTTGATATCTGTGATCATCACAGGGCAATTAGGAGCCATTATGAAACAACCATCTTACCAGTAATTTATTGGGCAGTCTCAAACTATTTCCTTGGGTGGGGAGGGTGTCATCTTCAAGAACACCTCCTGCTCAGGAGAGGCCATGAATTAATTTTTATGGAAGATTTGATAGGGAGAATGCAGAGCTCAGAGCATGAACCTGAGCACAGAGTTACGTCTTGGAAATGCAATGTCCCAAAGGAAGGCAGGCAGGAGAGATTCAGTGTTGATATCGTTCTCAAGGCAGCTGCTTTCTGAGAGCTCCTTGACAGAGCAATCTCTCCTTTCCAACTGCCTCCCAAGAGCTGCTGTTCTCCTGTGCAAGAAGCAAACTTTACTACTAAATGCAGTGCCCCCCTTTGCAACAGTAGGAACAGACAGGATCAGGCTGGGATGTCAGAGCTGCTGCACTGTGGTGTGTGAGGTGGCTGAGGAGAGCTCAGCTCCAGGCTCCTGCTGCTTTTATTCACAGAGAAGCTGCCTTGCCTCTAGGGCCAAAGCATGGCCAAAGGGGTTATTGGGCAGACCTTTGTACTCCAGTGGCACAGGGACATGTACCACTGCAGAGCATCCTTTGCATCCACCAGAGAATCAGAGGATCTGATTTGAAGGTCCTTTCCAACCCACACTGGGTTGGATTGGAAAGGACCTTAAAGCTCATCTCATTTTACCCCCTGCCATGGCAGGGACACCTTCCACTATCCCAGGTTGCTCCAAGCCTGTCCAACCTGGCCTTGGACACTGCCAGGGATCCAGGAGCAGCCACAGCTTCTCTGGGTACCCTGTGCCAGGGCCTCCCCACCCTCACAGCCAGGAGTTACACCAGTTCAGTTATACTGGATTTCTCAAGATCTTGCTGAGGCATCATTTTTTTTGCCATGGGTACAGTGGGAAGAGGCAGAAAGGGAATTTCCAGGCCCAAACAAGCTGGGTTTGATGGTCTCATCATTTTTTAGTAACTGATGTAAAGCACAGAGCAAAGTGGGCAGCTGATGGTGGCTTCTGGGTGGGAAAGGGCTGGAGGAGAGGTTGGGGGGGTCAGGTGTGACAGGGGCATTGCAGGCAATAAAAGCAAATGCTGAACTGCAGACCTGCCTTTTCTCTGTAAATTCATCTATTGCTAAGAATAACCTGCCTGGACAGTGTCCTACAGCATGCTCCAACCTAAAGGGCATTTTGGTCTGACAAATGAAAACTAATAGAGTGAAGTTATTACCATATGAACATGTGGATTGAAAACATGTGTTGAGTGATTAAAGGTGAAGGCTTGATGACAGGCCCATACCGGAGATGGTGCATCTCGGGGAGGAGATTGCTGTTTGGGAAATGCCATATTTTACCATTGAGTTCATTAGTATTTGCCATAAGGAAAACAAGAAAGGTTGACTCCAGCAAAAAAAACTCCCTCTCAGATCCTATCACTGCACACACGATGTTTGCTTTGGAAACTCCTCGCTGGGGTTTCTGTCAGTCTGTTGCTCCACGAATGCTGTCTCATGGACAGTTTAGGATTTCACTCTGCCTGGGCTTGGACTGTGTCCCAGGAGTGTGCTCGGTGTCAGGAATTCAGGCTGGAAAAAGTGTGCATTCTGGAAGATTAGGCACTGCAGGCTGTCCCCGCAGTGCCCATGGAGTGGGCAGGTCAGAGCACACCAGGGTGGCTGCAGGGCTGCTAAATCCCCCCCAGCACTGCAGGGAGACACAGCAGAGCTGACAGGAAGTTTTGGGTTGATACATGTTTATTATAAATCATCTTCTGCTTGTCTGTTTACAAGAGTCTGACTTTCCTTAATGTTTTTAAGGTAATAACAGACCCTGTATTTTAACTTGACAGCAATATTTTTGAGTGAAAATATAATCGCACATCCTTGCTAATCATATTTTTGGATGAACTATTACCCAGAACTATGGGGCCATAGGACTCATCCCAAACATTGAAAACTGAAGAACAAGAAAAAATCAGTCACAAGGCACAAACTTTGCTAAATTTTGTGACAGTAACCAGTGTACCTGTGACTGGGTGCAAAGCACCTGGAGCAGATTAACATTTGACAGTCCTTAACAGTCACAGTCCTTGCTGAATTTCCATCAAAATATTGCATCAAGAACTGGTCCTTAAAACCAAACTGAATGAAATATTTAGGCTCCCCAAAGCACCTCAGTGTCCAGGCAGCACTGCAGTGCACAGCCCTGGGCACCAGAAGTGGGATCAGAGGAGCCTGCAGAAGCTCTCCTGCCAGTCAGCTCTCAAGACACTTCACTGAGATGAAACAGTCTGCAGGAAACTTCCAGCCAGGATAACTTCTTGCTTCATCACAGATTTCACCAGATGCTACATTGCTCCCACTGTCCTGCCAGTGCTGTGTTGTAGGCTGGGTTTGTGCTCTTCCATCATACTCACATCTCTAGAACTTGTAAAAGCCGGTTAAGGGATCGTTCAGATGTGTGGGTCTACTAATTACATATTGTTAAGTGTTTTAATTGCTATTAATTGCTATGGAGTGGGGTATCCTGTCCTTCTTGTCTGTTGAGTCTCATCCCAGTCCTCTCAGCAGTGCTTTTCTTCAGTGACATTTAATTGTACAAAATTTCATAAACTCAAAGACTGGTGAATGCGGGTGGGGAGGATTCATTTTCAGACTTGAAGGAAATCATGTTCCAATATCTTTTTGTCTTATATTTTTACATGGATTTAGAGATTAATATAAAAATTTTTAAAAAAACCAACCAAAAAAACCCAAACCAAAAACAAAAACAAACAAACAAACAAAAAACAAAACAAAAAAAAAAACCAAAAAAACCAAGGGGAAAAAAAACCAAAACCACACAGTGGTTGTGTTGGCAAAAGGGAAAGGCAGGCAAAGGGACTGAAAATTGCTATTGAAAATGCCTGTAATGGAAGAATAAGACCAAATTTCATTTTATTTATTTCTGGCAAAGTCAGCTCACGGTGGCTGGAAATCCAGAGTAATTAGAAACCTTTCTGCTTCTTGCATTCACTACTTGGTGTTTTTTGGGTAAAACAGTCAATTTTAGTTCAATTTCTTCATGGAGCCCCTCTGTTTCCTTTCCCCTTCCTTGGGAGCACAGATGGCAGCACAACATGGACATTCCACATGGCTTTTGATGACTCTCACAGTCTTTTGATTACTTTTTCACAGTCCCATTGATCTTTTGAGATTTCCAATGTATTTCTGGCTGTTCCCACTGGGAGAGTCCAGACAGATGTGGGCTGGGCAGATGCAGGTGTCCTGGGAGAAGGATGTGCCACATCTGGCAGGGCCACAGGAGGATCAATGTGCAGCTCCATGAACCTGTGTGCCAGGGGCTGGGCACAGGGACAGTCCTGCAGCACCCACCGTAGGGTCACTGTCCGTGGTGGCAGCAGGACATAAGTGAGCCAGGACATTTCATTCAGCATGTTGCAAATGTACATTCCAGGCTGGTGCAGCTCGTGATGTGCAGGAGTGCAGCGGTGGAGATACAAAAAGCTGTGATGTTTCTCAGGTGTCTCAGTTCGACAAGGGGTCTGCATGCTCTGTACAGCACTCTGCAATATGGAAAATAAATATGGGAAGTTGTGCTCATTCACCTCCCCTGTTCTTGTCTCTCCCGAGACCCAGATGAAAAACAATCCACAAAGAAAAACTGCATGCAGATGGCAGCTGGAGAATCTGGGGCTCCAGGGGATGGTGGGAATGGGGTCAGACACAGCCAAGGGACAGCCAAAAAATTAGAGAGGTCTCTGCTGCCAAACCTCCCCTGCCCTTTGCGAAAGGGCAGCAGGCACGGGGTGGCTGCAGGGATGAGGGCTGTCCCGGAGGATGCCAGCGTGCCTGCCGGAGGAGGGGAACCACCGCATCATTCCTGGCGGGCAGGCGTGGCTGGGCACAGAGCAGGTGGCACTTCCAAGTGGGCAGGGAGTCTGAGTGCAGGCAGGGAACACAGAGCTCCTGCCCGGCAGGTAGAGCTGCCTGTGGCAAGCGCAGAGGCTGCACTCCCAGGCAGACATTTACCAGCTGTCTCCAAAACAGATCTGAAATCCCTGTTTGATTCAGGTGGCCACGTCCAAAAGCCCGTGGGTTGCCCAAGCTGTAGGCAACAAAAAAATAGGCATTGTTTGGACAGAATAAAATATCTGTCCAAAAAATGGTCCAGGGTGCAGGTTTTATCGATCAAATCCTCGGACACACCGAGCTGTGCCCCCGCTAGAGCCCTCAGAGTGGCACGGACCGGGACAGGGTGAGGGAACAGCCCTGCGCTCATCCTGCACCACAAGCAGGATCTCTCCGACGAGCTTGCTGGAAGCAGCCTCTGGCGGCTCGTGTTTCCTGCCCTGCTGGGCTGCAGAAGGCTGGCAGATCCTACCTGCAGCCAGGGAGAGCACAGCTCCGTGCCGAGCGCAGGCAGAACAGTGCTGCCTGCACACTCACCCGGCCATGGCTCGACATGTAAAGCTCCCTTTCTGCCCTTCTGTGTTGGAACACATAAAACTGCTTTCTGTCTCATGGTATTAATAACTGCTTGGATGTCTTTGTTTAAAGTATTCCATTGGGAAGTGCTATTTTAAGGCTCCATTGAGTCAGGCGGAATGTGAAACCTCCTCCTGCCGGACACTTCACACTTGGTGCTTATCTGTGTGCGCGCTGGTATTTTGTCTAATACAACGTGGAGATTAGCTCCCCTTGCAATTTCACTTTCACAATTTACATTTCATGTGTTGGAGCAGCCACAACAGTCTGCAGCAGATCGTGTCCATATGTTCCCAGTGCACAGAGCTGTTGTTGAGTGTTGTGATGCCCTGGGAGAATCCGGCAGTCAGGTCCTGCAAGGTGCTTGCTGGGCAAACCCCAGAGCTGGCAAGCTGAGCCTGGAGTCATCGAGAAAATTCAGTTTGCTAACAATTCATCAAGTAGCTATGAACACTGTTTAGCTCTTTAGCTTGAGATAACACTCAACTGACTTCCTGCATATTGAGAAAGTATTTCTGGTGCTGAAGTGCCTGTAAGTTAAACTGTGACCCCTGTTTGCTGAATTGCTGTGGGAGAGGTCCTGGTGTCCACACTCCTGGACTGGACAGGAGCCACAGTGTGGCCACCAGCACATCACATCTGGACACTCAGCCTCACCCACACAAAAAGTGTTTTTCTTTACTTCTTTACTTTTTTAAACCTGTGCTGTTTTAGTGTGATTGTGGACTGAAGCTCCTTTCAGAAATAGCAGGGGGAAGCAGGGAAGGAAGTCCCTTTGGATAATAAAAAGTCTAAAAGCCATTGCTGAAAAAGAAAAGGTTTCAACAGAAGGTGAGAATAAAAAAATCTCTCCAAATAATGGTCCAGGGTGCAGGTTTTATAGAACAATCCTCATGAGATACAAGAAGGAGAGGTGGACTCTCAGAATAAGTGCTGTTGGAACCATTAAATTGTTTGCATAATGTGAACATAAAGAACCTGGGTATTACTGATGAGAAGGAAGGGCAAAATACAGAAATGCTGTACAAAAACCCTCAGAAATTCATGATTATAGAAATAACAGAAATGTTTTAATTCCTTGCTCTGGCTCTGCAGGAAGTGTAGCAATAGTGTAGCATAGCCATGGCCAAGACTAATGAGGACATGGGAAGTTTCAGTACTTGAGAATTTTGCAGGAAAGCTTTTCTTAGCCCAGTTCTCCTGAATGGCCTCCTGCACCTTTTGTCCTCCTCCTGGCGTAGAACTGAGTCAGGCACTAGATCTGAGGAGCTAACCAAGGCTATGTGGGAGCAGGGAAGTTTCTCTTCCTTTCTGTTTGTCTGTCCTCTGCCTCAGCCACATGACAATCTTGCAAGGGACAATGGAGAGGAATTGTCTCCAGCTCCTACTCCTCCAGTCAGTACCTGGGACAATCCCTTTTCTCTTCTTGAAACACCAGGCCTCCTGAGGGAATACACGGAGGCAATCACGTGAATGGTTTCTCCAGTCTTCTCTTATCCAACTCTGGAGAAGAAGAAGGAAACTCTGAAGAGATGAAGAACTTCTGTGGAGCAGATTTGATCTGCTCTGGTCCTTGAGATGGTGGGATCTAGGCTTGGGGGCATCCCAGTTGGCAGGTTCACAGGAGCAATCCCAAATACTTGAGAAATTGAGAAGAGAGTCCTGACTGGGCTAAACCAGATGTGCAACTCTGGCTCCTTGCTTTCCTTGTTTCATGATGATCTCAGGCTTTTGACTCTTTGCTTTGGCTTCAGCAGGCTGGGATACCATGGCTGGGTGATTCTTTTTTGGATGGGACTCTGTCAGATGATTGTTCCACTAGTTCCAGCCCTCCAGATAGTTTGAGAAAGGGACATTGGTCCAGGCAAAGCTTCACTGGACTGCATTCAAAAACCCTGACAGATTTTTTTAACTTACACGAACTATATTAATCTGATGGTGGGGTGTTTCTGTGATGCTGTCTCTCACTAGTTTGCTTGAGGAGAAGCAGAAAATATGCTTAAGACAAAAATAAGGGCTCCCACCTACAGCTTATGCCTCCAGGCCTTAGAGCAGCACTTGGAAGACATCCTTGTCCTTTCTCCAGGGTCCACTGGGGAAGCAGGGGTCTGTCCTCCCTGGCAGCAGCACAGAGATCCTGTGGAGCAGATCCAGCAGCAGAGCAGTGACTGTGTAGCTGTGCAGAGCAGGGACAGCCTGGCAGGAGCTCCCCCCTGCAGGGAAAACAAAGCCCTTTTGGAGAGGAGACACTTGCTGAGCACAGGGCTCAGCACTGCGTGTTACCCCTGGATATCAACAAAACATGGTCCTGCTTTACCCTTTGCAACCTCGCTTATAAATACCATGATCTCTGCTTTACCCGCAACTCAGAAGAACAAAGTTGATTTATTTTTGTTCTTTCAACTGTGGCTAATAATAAAGTGTGAACCCTGCACAAAGCTGAGCTCTGTGCTGGGGCTCTGTTGTTATGAGACCAGTGACTCCAAATACAGGGAGATGGGACATATTGAAGGAGTTGTCAAGGCATTTTTTACACTGCAAGGGCCAGCATGGGGCTGGGAACAGCTTTGTTTAAAGGCTCTGGGCTCCTTTGGCAGGTGGCAGGTGGTACCTCTTTCTCTAAGTGGCACAGGGAGCTCGAAATTATTTACAAGTCAGAAACAACTGCATGCCTGTGACGCTTTTGAAGCACATCTCTTTTCTTCTAAATAATTTTCAAGTACTTTTCTCTAGAAGCTGGAGCCCTGCTGAGGTGCACTGGCTCAGCCCTGCATTTCTCCCGTTTATGGATTCTCACACACAGGCAGTAAATGCCTCCACTTATTGGCCCTACATTTCCCTTGCCATCATAGGGCTGCCTTTGCAGAGGTCCAATCCTTGCTTCTGGCCTGGCAGCCTTTGCCAAATCACAGGGTTTCACATCCTGCACCTCAGGCATCACATATTCCCTTCAAATAAGCACTTTCAGTTCTTGCCTGGAAGCTCCTTAACTCCGACTCTGCTGGAAAACTCAGTGAGATGGGGAGGACTGCATTAAAAGAAGGTAAAAAACAACCAAATCCTCCTAGGCATGACATGGAAGGAAAATTAATATTTAAAATACATGTATGATGTAATGGAACTTAAAATAGTCTGTATCCTGGAAAAAAGAGATTAACTGCTTAAGGCAAACTAATGAAAAGGTCACTTGGACAATACTTGCAAAGCACTCCCTGTACTGCATCACGGACTTATCGGTTCTGTTTGACAGGGAGTCACACATGATCCCAAGCACTTATCTCTGTTTTATACTTTATGAAAAATTGATTGACTCCTTTTGCCCAAGAATTTGTGTTAAATAAGAAATAAAACATTGTTTATGGGCAACTTTCTCTTCCCATAATCAGCAGGGGCCAGCTTTATAAGAACAGGACATCAAATCTTAATACTGCAAAGTACCTGCATATTTGACATGGCAAAGTGAACTCTTCTGTTATTATCTCAGCTGGATCAGTTCCTAAAGCTAAACAGAAACAGCAGCGAACATTTTCCATTCTTTCTGCCTTTACCCAGCTTCCCACACCCTCTGGCACAGAGCACATCCTGTCTGGGTAGTGCCAGTCCTCCCAGACAGCCACTCAGAGGGGTGGAGTGGGGATCTCCATCCCCTGCCACCCCAGCGTGGGTGCAGCACTGGGATGTCTGAGCTCCTGCCTGCCAGGCTGTGGGTGCAGCAGACTTCCCAGGTGTGTTTTGCTGCCTACTGATTCCTTGTAGCAGCAAATCCCCTGTTCATCCACTGTCAGATGTCCACTGGCTAAGGAAGCTATCCAGCAGAGATGCCCAGAGTGATGAGAGAGCACTGTGGTGGATGTACAGCATTGCCACTGAATTTGGAAACTGGGTGGGCCCAAAGTGGGTCTGTGCATCTGCTTAAAATTTCAACCAGCAGCAGTTAGAGCACCCTTGCCTGGTACATCAGACACAACCATTGCATAACAACATACAAGGGAGAATCAAAACTTTCATGACAGTCCCTCAGCTGCATTGCTAGAGCTGAGGGCCACTATCTAGGAAGGTGTTCTCATCTCCTTCCACAGGCACCTGCTACTGATCACTGCCAGATCCTTGGCTAGATGGGCTGTAGTCACTCAGAATGTTTGTCTTCATGATTCCCTTTGGCTGATCATAGCTGGAGTTAAAGGCTCTGCCACCTTCCAGAACAGGCAGGGTGCAGAGACACTTCCTGGGCTGGCTGCTCTGACCTCTAGGATGGCTGTGCCAAGGGAGCTCCATCTGAACAGTGCTTGCTCTGCAATGCTGTGTTTCACCTTGGCTCTGCCCAGCCAAAAATAGGCTGCAGGGAGAGCTTTGCTAACATCCTTCCCCTGCCCAGGCCCATCACCAAGGGGCTGAGCAGCTGGGAAAGACCTGGGACCTGTGGTGGATCCAGGCTAGACATGGCCCAGCCATGCAGCCTTTTGTGAACAAGGCAAAGCACTCGTAGGAAGAGCTTGGCCAGCAAATTGAGGGTGTTTGCTGCCTTTTTCTGCTCCCTGCTGACGAAAGCACCCCAGGGGGAAGGTTTTCCATGCTGGGTCCCCTAGTGAGTGTGGATGGGAGAGGCTGGGGGTGGCACAGAGGAAAGCTCAAGTGCCTCACCACAAAGTGAGGTGGCAGGAGCTGCCCTTGTTTCACCTGGCAAGGAGGAGGCTCGGAGGAAATTGTACACAGACTGCAGCTATTTGAAGGGCAGAGCCAAAGGCAACTGTGTCCAACTATTCTCAGGAATGGGAGATAGCATAGGAAATGCCAAGAGCCACTCATGGTGGAAGTTCAGAATGGACATTAGGAAAAACTCCAGCAAGAGAGCAATGCAGCACTAGAACAGATCACCCAAACAAACTGTGAACTCTCCATCCTTGGGCATCTTGAAGACTCAGGAAGACAAGCCATGGCTGACCCGACCTGGTTTTGCTGCTAATTCCCTTTGGGGGAAGAGGGGGAATGACAGACTCTGACTGTCTCTTCCTGTTGACAGGCCTGTGATTCTGTGATTATTTTCTCTACTATATTTCAGGGGTACTGGTACAACACTGGTATGGAGAGGATATCATAGGAGAGTTGCTCCTTTTCAAACACTTATTTTCATAAAGGAAAGATTTTGCAATTAGCAAGCCTCCCCACCAGACTTTACCTGCTTTTCTCCACTGAAGCTTTATTCTCACAAGATTTCCTCAAGGAGTTATTGCTTTTCAGCAATGCCACACAGCTGCAGGGTGGAAATGTTTCTTGACCTCCTTTGGTGAAGAGCATGTGCTCTCTCTCTTGGAGATGGAGTCTGTTGTTCTTATTTCAGAATAGGACACACATCTATTCCCCAGGTGATGGGAATACAGCCCCCAAAAGGAATGTTACACAGTCATTCTTCTTAAAGATGGTTTTATTTTCCCTTCACCTTCAAAAATTTGCAAAATAACTCACATGCTGGGTGGTGCTGCAGCCAGTGCTGGCCAGAAAGTTCTACATCTCACAATCCCAGAAGCTGCAGCTCAGATTCAGGCAGCCCTCCAGAAATCCATGTTTTAATCTGGGAGGTATGAAAAATGGAGTTGCTGCTTCAGGGTCTTACATAGAGGCAACACCAAGCCTCATCCAAAGCTTGAGTCTGTTCACACATCAGCTCTGTCCTATCTCTGAAGTCGAAATTGCTGTTAAAATTTGGTCTGAAGTGAGCTGGGAACTAGGGTAGCCCCAAGTCTCCTCCCTTAGCCAGGTGGTTTTGCCATCACAGGATGTGGCAGAGCCCATGCAGCTGCAGAGCCTTTCTCCTCCCTCCAATGGGTCTGTGCCTGTGGGGTGTCACCACTGTGACCTGCATGGACAAGTGGCTGCAGAAGAAGCCTCCTCAAGGCTGTGCACACACCAAGCAGAGCAGGGGGAAAGGCCAAAAGCACTGGGAAACTGTGCCCAATGCAGAGACAATGTCACACTGAGGGAGATGGGCACAAGGGACCTGAGGGACAGGGCACAGGTGGGCTTTGAGTGGTGATGTGAATAGGCAAAGGGGGTGACAGCAGCATGTCCTGCCAGGAGCACAGTGGGGGAGAGGCTTCACAGTGCCAAAGCAGAGCATGGCCCTGAACAGGGTAGGACTCTGGCAGAAATGGTGTCTTGGACTGAAAACACACTCCAGCCTGTGCTGAACTCGCTTTCTGTTTGCTGGACTGCCCCAGGCTCTGCTGGATGAAAACAACCCTGGAGCAAGAAGGGTTGCTGCCTCCTGTGACCTGGGACAGCCCAGCTGGGCTGTGGGTGGCCCCTCTGCCCCGGGCTGAGGCCACCTGATCAGAGCAGCACAGAGCTGCTCCTTCCTCTAACTGCCTCATGACTTCCTGGGGGATCTCATGCTGTGATGTCACTTCTGCAGCACCTTTCACCAATGATAAATTCCTCCAGAAACAGAGAGAAAATGACCCAGAAACATCGTTACACATAAACCCCTCCATTATGCAAAGTCCTGCAAACATCAGATAAGACCATAACAGAAAAGGTCGCAGCAACACCAGCTATGTCGTGAATAGCAGCAACAAGTAGCAGCCAGTGCCTGATTCAGTCTAAGGCTAGAAAGATGAAAAGATAGAAATGTTGTTGGCTTTAATTCTTTTGTAGTGCGTTCCAGGCAGCTGTCAACTGCTGAACATTTGAACAACCAGGGCCTCCCAAAGGGAAATAACATCTTCGGAATGGCCAGACTCAAGAAAACACCACATCTTAGATGATGTATTGATGGGGGAAAATAAATTCAGAAGAGAATTTGGTACTTTGCCGAGCAATGTCCTGAAGATAAGCTTGTACCAGTTCTTCAGTCACGCACTAATGATCTTCAGTTCATTATATGTTATAAATCACTCTGATGGATACAGAAAAGGGTAATAAATGAATAAATAAATAGCAAACACTCTGTGGATAGTGCTGATCAGAGAAAGATGAATTAATCATAAACACTGCTTCCAAAGGCTGTGACACGAATGAGCATTCCTTTGATATCAGCCGTGCTCTTCTTCCCACCAACTTGTTCTCAAATAAACATCCCAGTAAATATTTGTCTCCTTGCTCCAGAATTGCAAATAAAATTAGAAAGGCCACATCCCTTCCCAGCCCATGGACAGCAATTCCCTTAGGGTGATGCTGGATTTCAGGTTGAGATTCACCTCAGCTCACTTCAGTCAGCTTCTATCTTGTCATCTCAGTCTAGATTGGGCTCTCTGGGCTCCATTCAGAACTGCCCTTCTGATTCACCACCATCCAGTACTTGCAATCTCTTTTATCTCTGTTGATCTGTTTTATGGCTTCACTGTCTGATGTCCCACCCTGGTGCTCTCTTCCCTAGAAGGTGTCCCAGGGAGTTTTTTGATGCCTCACTGCAGCCCAGCCTGCATTGGGAGCCTTTCCGGTGAAGTGATTTCCACCCTCGTGCAGCCTGAGCCCTGGCCCTGCCTGGTGCCCTCCTGCCCTGCTGTGCCACAGCACACCACAACCAGAGCCCTGGGAGTGGCAGCACAAAGCCCCAGCTCCTCTGGGATGATGCTCCAAGGCTCGTCATGGGCCATTGCAGGGAACAGGGGCTGCTTTGCTGCACTGTGCCCTGCCCTGCACCAGTGACTCACACAGGACTGAGTGAGGCAGGGAAGAGCCTTCTGGGATGATGGGATGGCTCTCTTGGACTCAGGACAAGCCTTCCTAATAAACTCAGGGCTGACTTCCTTTATCTGATATCATGTGATTGCAAACTCTAATTTCATTCTCTGGCCTGGTCTCCTTCCTAGGTGAAGTCCATTCATTATTTTTAACTGTATCCATAATTCTTCCTTATCTCTAAGCTCTGCTGTTCCTCCTGCACAGACTGATGACATGACTGCATGTGCTCTGTCTCCTGGTAGCTTCTCTGAGCACAAGCCCTCTTGCTGCTTCCTTTCCCCATTCCCATCTAAAGCTGCCAGGTGCTCTGAGGAGGCATTTCTGACACGTGGCTCTGCATTTGGTATCTCCTTCCCCAGGCTGCAGAGGGGTCTGCAGCCTGCCCTACTGACATCCACACCAAAACATCTTGCTTCCTGCAGCAATGTGTGGGGCTTGGCCATCTCTCACCTGCATTTGTCCTGCTCAGCCTTGGGAATTCCTGGGCAACTCCAGCCCACAAGCAGCCTGCAATGGACATCACACCTCAGCCTCATCTTCAAGCTGTTGCGCCCAGAATCAGCTTCATCTTTACCAGACTTGGAGCCTAAATTCTCATAGGTCAAAGCCAAATGCTGTCTCCAAGTTGCCCAAGCTCCTAGTCAGCTATTTTCTTGAAAGCAATAGGGTTCAGGCAGTTCAGGAGTGCTACTGCAGATCAATGGTGCTAAAAGGGTTTGGAATCCTCTGCTTGACCCAGAGTGTAAAAACCTGCATGAGCAATGCTTCTAAGCACAAAACCTGTGATGCTCTGCCACAAAAATCGACCTGGTTGCCTCCTTATGTGCAGTATTCCCTCTGCTTATGCTCCACGTTAGCAATGCCTTGAGATGGCAGGGATGGAGGATGGCTGATGGGAGACTGCACTGAGCAATTTGAGGCAATCAGCAAGTTCTCAGCTTTCCCTGCTGCTCAGCTTTCCTAGATTGGAAATGAAACACGGGTGGCAAAAGAACTGGAAGATGCTTTTAAGTGTGGTTCTGGCCTGCACAAATGGCTCTATAATGTGGATTTTGCTGTGTATTGTTTCTTAATAGGCCCCTCAATTAGTTCTGCTGAGTACAGCACAGTGGGAGAACTGGTTTTATCTCTCTGCCTCCAGCCTTGGTTTTAGCTCAGCCAGAGAGGGTTATCCACTGCTGTTTCCAGCACAGGGCTTGAGGAAGCACTGCTCCAGAGAAAGCACCCAGATCAGCACAGCTGCAGGAGGAGAGGATGGAGCAGCAGATGCAAATGGGCTCAGCTGACAAACACAGCCCTGTCTTCTCTGGCTGGCACTGCAGCTTGCCAGGCTGTAACAAACATGCTGGGCTCCTTCCAGATGAGATGCCACCATCAACAGACTTGCAGGACTTTGTGATGCTTGGGCTGAATCCCAGCCTCGGAGACGCCACCACAATCCCTCTGCTTTTGCTGTGACTTGCGAGATGCCTGGGTGGAGCATGGGGTGTCACAGGACAGCACATCCAGGGGTGGCTTCTGGAAGGTGATGAGGTTCTGTTTGGTGAATGCAGAAACCCTCTGGGCTGCAGGCTCAGCTCTGACCCCTGCACACTGAGGCCTGGAGCATCCCTGGCTGCTGTCATGCTCTCATTTGTGAGGAGGACAAAAGGGTGCTCTGATAAATGACTGCAACTGGGATTGCCCTTGTCTGTCCTCCCAGAATCGGGTGTCCTCCAGAATATACTTCCCCCTGCCCATCCAGAAAAGTGCTTTTACAAACAAGTGTTTTATGGTCTGGACTCCAGGCTGGACTTGTATTTTCAGGTTCTGGAGGCCAGATTGTCTTTTTCAGACCATCTCACCACCCTCAGTGGTTTTGGAGAGCAAGCACCCTGTTCATGTGTCTTGGCATGTGCCTCTTTGCTATGTTGTTCTCTAAATTAAACTCACAAACTAATAATAAAGCCATCTCTTAATACAGTATTGTCTTTCTTTCTGAAAAGAAATTACAAAGTAGAAGAATAAACGGACATATATGAGAAAGAAACAGCTTTAATGAGATTAATATTCAATAATGCCCTAATGGCTTCACACCGTGAAGTAGAAAGTATTGTAGGTGTTGGAAAATTATATGGCATCAGTCAAGAATGGAAGGAACCCAGCTAAACTTAGATCAGTCTGACAAGTGAATTTTTCAGCTGGTTTTGGCTAAGTTTTGCAATCAAAGGAATTATGTTTGCTGATCCCCAGTGGGAGATCCATGCAAAAGTGTAGTCAAAAGCAACCAAAAAAATGCTGCCGAGGATAGATGACCTTACCCTGCAGTAGACATGTAAAAGGCTGATGTGCATTCACCTGCTGTCCATCACTCACCTGACCTCAGAGGAGGATTTCATGGTGGTCAGGCCCTGGTACAGGCTGTCCAGAGAAGCTGTGGCTGCCCCCGGATCCCTGGCAGAGTCCGAGGCCAGGTTGGACATTGGTTTCTGATTAAGCCCAGAATCCCAGTGTAGAAGCCCACAATTCAGACTAGTCAGAGCCAATAGTGGGTTTCTGAGTGTCTTCCTCCAGAATCAGGATGTGGGGTGTGTTTACTTTCTTGGCATTGCACTCACCTCAGGTGATGGCTTTTCCAGTCTCCATTGCCCCACCCAGATGCCCTTAGGTTTGTTCTCCCAGGCAGATGTGGAACCCCTGGCCCTGGGCTCTGAGGTGTTGGAGTCTGCCCAAGGCCCAGGAGAATGTCTATGCTGTACAGCTCCAGCTCTGTCTCTTCAGGGCACTCCTGACAGATGCAGTCCATGGCCAGAGCAGAACACAGCATGAAAGTAAACAATAACACTACCAGTAAGTGTGAATCCAACTCCAAATCAGCAGTTAAGGAGGGCATCCATCCTGCCACGCGAGAGGTGGCTCCACAGAGTACACGAGGTCCTGCCAAGAGCTTTTTTTGGCTCTTTAGTCAAAACTTCCCTTTGCCTAAATTTCCATTGCTCCTGGGCACAGTATGTGCCTTCTTGGAGCACCCCAAATAACCCTCGCTCACTACCATCAAGTTATTGTTTCATTTAAATGATATTGGAAGCTCCTCCAGCCCCAGCCAGGGAGAAAGGCCTTCCCTCCTTGCCAGGAGACTATGTAATATGACAGATTTGTGCCAGAACCGCTCCGTGGGGGCCAGGAGAGAAGCAGGAGGGACATAATGTGCTTTCCATGAGGGAAGCCCATTCTACCAAGGTCTGCTCTGGGGCTTGCTCTGCTGCTGGCATGGTTGCCTCTCACAAGTTGTACAGGACTTGATAAAGTCAGACAGCTGGATGAAAGTGCATAAATACCCTAAACTTAAACATGCTATTGAGGAGCTGAAGGCAGGACATAAATAACTGCACTCTCGCTTTCATGTTTATCATACAATTGCAACAGGACCATATTTGGAATAAGTATCCCAATATTTGAATGCAACATGTGATTGGAGTTTATCTGTTGTCATGTTTTGAATAAATATTCAGAAAACTCATTATTTCGGACATCCCCCTCTTCTCACTTCTTCCCAGATGAGGTGGAGCTAGGCAGTTTGGACACTGCTCGAGCTGTCTTTCATGTTTTCAAAGCTCTAAGCCCTGGAACTGAGCTTAGCACTGCTCGTTCCTGAGCTGTCCAGGAGGCTAGATCCGTGCAGGGCGAGCCTTGGTCAGCAGCCAGCCCTGCTCCACACACCAGCCTGGGTATCCCTGTCCCTGAGGTATGGTCACTCCTCTCCGGAGGCCCTCGGTAGGTGTGTGACTGCAGGAGAGGACAGAGAGGCTTTCCCATGACAATGACAAGGGACCATGGCAACTGCTCCATCCAAAGGGGAGGGAGGCAGAGCACCCTGACTCGCTCTCTCGCCATGGACAGGCTCCTGCCTCTGCCTGCCTGTGGTTCACAGACAGATTTTCTCTGTCACAGGGTCAATCCCAGCCCTACCAGCTCTCAGGGACAAAAGGAAAATGGTGTCATTTTGCCCTTTGAGTTTCACTCAAGTGAAATATCAAGTGCAAGAGGCCCCCAGCACCACCAGCCATGATCAGGTGAAACATAAAAACCTGTCAAAAAATCTTTGAGAAGGACATAACAAAACCAAAGGATCAAGTCAACTACAAAGCTCTCTACCCTCAAAGCAGTGTTGCTTACTGTTTATTCTCGTTTGTAAGAAATTCAATCCTGTTACTGTGTGGAGGATGCACAGACTGGTGTGCACCAGCTCTGTGGACATGTACAGGGCAGAGCTGATGCTGTCATGGGAAAAACGCTGCTCAAAGGCAGTCTCTGGGTAACAGAGCTTTCACACACTGTGGAGGGCATCCCCACCAGCCAGGTAATGTGCTGATGTGAAGCTTTACTGTGCTGCAGCCAGCAACTGGTCCAGGGCTCTGCAGGAGCATGTGAGCCAGCAGAAGGGTCCTGCATGACAGTTCTGCTGCTGAGGATTGTTCCAGCCCTTACAAACAAAGCCCATTAGTGCTGTGGTACCTCGTTAGGACAATGTGGATTTGATCAGAGCTTGTACCCAAGGTTATCTTCTCTGGGAAATGCAGTGTTGCAAAGTAGCGTTTCCAGAACAATTCCCTTTATTTTTCCTTTCACTCTTACTCTTGCTAGATCAGATTTTGGCAGAGAACATTGTGCTTAATTCCATTTACTTCTATAAACATGAGTTCTGCAATTAATTTCATCTTTCTATTGTCTCAGAAATGTTGGTCAACAGGGAGAATAATTCTGGGCTGGATTTCTGATGTGTATCGGGGTAGGGCACCAAACCGTGCTGCCAGCTGACTGCCAGGCATGGGATGCATTAGGGAGGAAATGAAATCTGAGGACACTGCGTGTGGAAATGCAGGATGTCTGCCTTGCACGTTTACACAACCACCAGCACACATGTGCACAGAGCTGTGCCAAGGCTCTCAAACAAGCATTCACACCCTTCCACAGCCACAGCCACTGCAGCAGGACACAGGCATGAGCTCAGGCTGCCTGGGAGCTCCCAGGGCTGCTGACACCACGAGCCCTTGGCTCACACCCAGCTCACACCCAACTCACACCAGCACAGCCCCACTGTCACATGCCACTGCTGTATTTCTGCCTTCATGATTTGGGATTTACACAGATGGGCCACAGGGTGCTCTGAGTTCTTGGGACTGATGGAAATTTCATGTTTCCAGGGTTTGAACCACAAATCTTCATGGACCCTAATGCCTACTGAGCTGTAGGAAGCACAAGCTCTGGATGAACAAACAGTTCACAATCTTCTGTCATGAAGGGAGCCTACATGAAAGATGGAGGAGGGACAGGACAGGGGGGGATGGCTTCACACTGACTGAAAGGAGATTTAGATTAGATATTAGGGAGAAAGTCCTGACTGTGAGGGTGGTGAGGATGGGGAGGCCCTGGCTGCCCAGTACGCTGTGGCTGCCCCTGGATCCCTGGAAGTGTCCAAGGCCAGGTTGGACAGGGCTTGGAGCAACCTGGGATAGCAGAAACGGGAACTGGATGATCTTTAAAGTCCCTGTCAAACCAGGCCTTTCTGTGATGCTGTGGTTCCCTGTTTTTCTATCCTGCTTTCTGCCAGCTCCATTGGCTACACCTCTACTTGCTTTGCAACTGAGAACACCAGGCTACAGAAATCTGTCACGCCCTTCTCCCAAGTGCCATTGTCCTTTTGCCATGCAGAGGACACTGCAGACAGGACAGAGGTCCCTTCTTGCCAGAGAGTACTCTTGGACCTGGGCACAGTCTGTGCTTAGTCTCTTAGTGTGCAGGCTGGGGCCATGTGGAGCATTCATCCTCCATGGGTTAGATACCCATTCAAATTTACACAAGTTCCTAATATTTAGCTGCCCTTTTCTGAAACGCCACATCTGAAAAGAAGCACTATGAAGAGGGAAGCAGCCAGTGTGAACAGAAAGGATTGTGTCCCTGGTCTGTTTCTTTGCAATCTCCACTGAAAAGGTGTTCTGGTACATCTCCTTCATTGGTGAGATCCTGCACGGTGACTCAGCCCCTGCAGGTTCAAGCTGCTCCTAAACACTGAGCACCAGCTCAGCTCGTTTGCTTGGAGCAGCTAATGCAGAACAGGGGGTTGAATTTGTTGACACATCTCAGAGAGATCTCACTGATTAATGTGCTGAATCTCAAACACAGGCTAAGACCATGAAATCCCTAACAGGGGTTTAGATCAGAGATAACATAATAATACACAGAACTCTTGGAAACATTTTCAAACCATGTAATGTCTATATTCTTAGTGTTCCTGACAGTGCTAATGGAACCAGAAAGTTGACAAGATCTCCTCTGTATTCAATTCCCTGATTGCTTTTAAACCTCTTTTCATAGAGACATCATTCTTCCAGCATCACTTAAATCTTCCAAGCCTATAGGAACTGGGATCTCGAGCTTGGCAAGTCAATGTCATTTCTCCCCTCTCTGTGATCAGGGACAAGAGGCTGCAAAGGCTGCCCAGGAGGAGATGCCTTCACAAAGGGCAGGGAGGGATCAGCTTTACTGGTGATGCCTGAACTGGAAAGGAGGATGATACAGGCCAAGAAGAGGATGTGAGCTTTGTTTCTCAGCTTGTGTGTCTCTGTCCTGCTTGTCTGCAGTGTGGGGAGGGGAATGATGAAACGCTGTTCGAGTGTTCAAGGCAGGTCAGGGAATGCTTATCACTGTGCCTCATCCCACAGGGAAAGGCATACGAGAGCAGACCTTGCAGTGATTCATTAAAAAGCTCTGCTTCTCCCTGTCAGAGCCTTACATGGTGTACAGCTTACTCCTGCTGCCTTAATCCTTTGAAGATGCTGGGTCAGTTTTTCCTGCTCATCTGGCTTTAGCTGCACGTGCTCTCGGCGCATGGAGCCGCCAAAGTTTCCTGGGCTCTCCAAAGGGGCAACAGCAAAGCTTTAATTTATCTAATCTGTGTTTCATTCTTGATTTGTAAAGGGAGCAACAGAAGTGGAAATGGAGTCCCTGACTTTTCCCATCAAGCCCCACACGTGCCCATGCCATCATGTTTACTCTCTTGAGGATTCACAGGAGGCAGCTCTGGGATTTCATGCTGAAACAGTCAGGAATATTTTCTCTGGGTTTTGAGGCAGTGAGGGGGAAGGTTCCCAAGCCCCCCTCCGAGTTCTGGCACTGGTGCGATTGAATGAGCTGAAAAAGGGCCCTTCCCAGCAAGGGCTGTGCGTGTGCTCACAATGGCATGTGCTCTCAGGAAGGGAGAAGCCCCTATCCAAACCCCACACGCAGCTGGCTCCAGAGCATGCTTCACCTTCACCTGACTCATTGCTGGGTCTCCAGTCTCACTGATTTTATCTGCTTTACTTTGCTCGCTTCCTGCCCTCGGGCTATGATCGCCTTTGCTGATAGGGACGGAGACCTGCTGGCAGGGAAGGGCAGGGAAGCAGAGCGAGGGAGCGCAGACACTTCGGAGCAGCCTCCAGAGGGAGATGCCAGCCTGGCTCTGGCAGCAGCAGCCTCTCAGAGCGGAGCTGTGCTGCCCAGCTGTGCTCTGGCTCGCTGCGACATCACGGAGCTGTCACAGGTCCCCACGTGGAGGCACCCAGCAGCACCAGAGCCAGGCACGGAGCTTGGGGCAGCAGTGAGTGAGTCCGTGACGGTGCCAGGACCTGAGCCAGCTGCTCCATGAGGCAGCCCAGCAGCTCTGCAGGGAGGACAGGGAATCCAGGGACAGCCATCACCTCCTTGCACAGCCCTGTGGCACTGAGGAGAACCTACTGCCCCACCACATGCTGCCCACCCCAGCCACATCACAGTGCATCTGGCAGAGCCTGGAGGGTCCTTGAAGCTCACTGGTACCGAGGCAGAGCTCTGTCAGTGGTGCTGGGGTCAGGCAGACTCTGGCACTGACTCTACCTGCGCGTGCCTTGCTCACCTCCCCAGCCCCAGCCCAGCCTCCCTCCAGCCCCACAGCGACCTGCAGGCTGTCAGGGAGGTGGCTGGAGACACCTGACCCTGCCAGCAGCACCCTCTGTCATGTCCCATCCCGTGTCTGGCAGCCAGCAGGTCCAGCCCCACAAGCTGCCCCATGGCAAGCTCAGCCCCACCACCCCTGAGGGTTTCAGCACCTCTTCTCCACCCAAGGAGCACCCAGGGGAAAGGACAAAATGGGGTGGGAATTGTGTTCAGGATTTTCAGGGATACCTTGGAAACAGTTTGGATCTATCTGAAGAAGATAAATAACAGAGTTCTTCTGGGGCCAAAGGAAGAAAACCAGTTTACAAGCTCTTCGGTTGCACTACCTGCCTACGGTCCTCCAGGAGCAGCAATTGGTCTTTTGCAGCCTTATGGCTCCCTTTCCCACAAGTTTTCCCACAAGTTCTCTGCCACTTTCTATGCTAAAGCCTCGTTTAACCATAAAGTTTTGTTTATGCCAAACCTCATGTCTTTTGCAGTGTATTTAACAGCCAGTGGTTGGGGGTTTGACTCCTCAGGTGGTGAGTTTTCTGCATTACTGGCAGAGAACATTGTGGTTTCAATTTTTTCCAGTCTTAGGAAATTTTGGGGACTGCAGAGAATGGAAACTAAATTTGCTAGACCAGATAATTCTGTTTTCTCCTAGCAGAATAAGCACCATATAAAACATACCAGTGACAGTCTCCCAGCAATGCACTACATGGGTTCAGCAGCACATGACATTGGGGAACAGCCTTAGAGCAGGATTTGGACCTCAGCTTCTTCCTGCAGCTCTGAATGCTCTGCAAGACATTGCCCTGTTCAGCCAACATAGCAACAATTAATACAATTTATGAAACATTGGGTCCTGGGAGCAGTGCTGTTGCTGCTGTGGTGATGGTGTCAGCCATGGCAGGGGAGACCTTGGCAGAAATATCACTGTTGATCAGATGAATGGGATTGCATCTTAGATTTAGTTGATCTTGGAGTGCTGGAAATTGGCTGTGACATCCCAGCATGAATCATGCCCTCAGGAAAGTGGGCTTCTGCTCCATACTGGGAGTTCAGCTTCCATGGGGAAGGCTGGAGTGCATGAGTTTATCATAAGTATAACCCACTGAAGTCACCATGAAAGGGGCAAATGCAATGCCAGGATGCCTCAGGATGGCTCCTGCATGGATGACAGGGAGAAACTGATGCCAGGAGCTCCGGAGAGACCATGCCTGGAAAAGAGCATGCAGATCTGGTTGTCTGCTTCAAGAGAGACACTCATTGCTCTCTGGATGTGAATCTGGGGTAAATTCCAGGGATTAAGAAGATCTGTTCTTGACTCTTTAAGCTAAAGATCTTTGCTGGCAGAAGAACAAATGGGTATAAACTGGTTGCTATGAATTCAATCTGAAAATGAGGAAATGCAGTCTGAAGGTCAGGAGTGAGACACAGGAACAGCTTTCCCTACAAACGGTGGAGACTAATCAAATCCCTTTACAATGGAAATGATTCCCTGGAGAATAAGAGCACATGGCTGTGTGTAGGGGAAGGTCCAGCTCTGTGATCCCTTATTTGCAGAAGCAGCCCCATGTCTGGCTCATCTGCCTTGGGCACAGGGGATTACCAGCGCCAAGGAGCTGAGGAGAGCTGAAGCAGAAGCTCTGGTTATCAGCCCATCCTCTGAAATGGTGTGTTTGTTTTGCTCAGTCTTTCATCTCCCAGCACACACTGAAGTCCAGTTTTTTCCAGACCAGGAGTTTCTGGGTGCTGAGAAGAGGCAGCATGTAGCCAGATGGAGACAGTTTGCTAAATACTCACATTCTAGCTCTCTGTGCCTCAGAGGCAACAAATGATCCCTCAGAAGTTACCCCCAACCAATTTCTGTACCTCACAGTCACACAATGATCCTGCTTTGGGCAGACAGGGTTTGTGTGCCACATGCAGCTCCTGCAATTGGTCATCCTGGGCATTCCCTGGGCAGCCCAGCATGCACACCCCCTGGAAATCTCAGTTTCACTTCCAGGTGGGGAAAAGGGGCTGCATAAAGGGCTCAGTAATGGGTAGAGGGAGAGACAAACACAAGCCACATGGGAACTCAGTAAATACTTCTTATCACACATCTGGAGCAGAGAAGAGGCAGGAGCCTGCCGACATCTGAGTGAAGGGAAAGAAGGATGTGCTTGTGACACATTAGTGCAGGGTAGTGACAGCTTCTCTCATGCTGAGGAGCTTTTAACCCCCCTCTCCTGGTGAGACCCAGCAAGTCTCCTCACACAAGCACTTGGCAAGGGGGAGCTCAGAGACCCCACCGCCAGAATTCAAGCTGCTCCCCCAGAGCTCTGCCAATGTGCCCTTATTCACGAGCAAAGAGCTGAAACCACTATCCCTCAACTTGGCTGTTTGCTCGTGTTCACATCGTGTGACTGATAGTTTAAATCATCTGCCATTGTTTCTGTTCCCTGACTGGATGGCTTTTAGACAGGACACCCAAAAATACACTCTGGTAAGACTTTTCAGATGAATATTCACTTGGGATTGAATTTGCGTGTTTCTGCCTTGCAAACACTTGCCCCAGCGAGGAGCAGCCATGCACGTGCTCGCCAGGAACCTCAGCACTCCCAGAAATCCCAGCTAGCTGGACACCAAGCCATACTGAGCACACATCTTGGCAAAGCTCCTCTTCTTTACTGTGTGACTGGCTCCGGGGGGTGCTGAGCAACTGCTCTGAGCACCAGGGGGTGGAGTAGTCTCCAAAATCTGACCTGGTTTATTTATGAGATTTGTGATCTCTTCTGCACATCTTCCCATGGAATGAAGTGTTGCTGTGAGCTTTGTGCTGGAGCTGCTGCCATGACAACTCATGTCACTGTACTGTCACAGGCTGCCCAACATGCCTCTACACCTTTTTCCCCTGGACTGCCAAGGGAAGGTGGAAATCATGGATTTAGTAAAGCATTCTCAGTCCTGGCTCCTCCGTGGGCAGGTGAGCGCCGTGGCTGCAGCACTGTGCAGTGTGATGCATGGCACAGCTCTTGGCTCACAGCACCTGCATGTTGTGCCCCTGGCTGGGCCCAGGGTGCCCTGCACACCAGAGGAATGCAATGTCCTGGCTGCACCAGGACAGTGAGCAGTGACTGAGACCCCCACCCCACCCTATGCTGACCACCAGCTGGAGGGAGCAAAATAGGCATGGCTGGAAGGTGGAGTCATGGGGCAGAGACACTGCAAAGTGTGTGCCAGGCACCCACTCTCCTCACCACCCATCATCTTCATTTGGAAACATTCCAGTCTGTCTCTCCAGAGGCCTTCAGAGAGCAGGAGCTGCTACCTGCCGCAGTCCTTGGGGCCCTTGCAGGGAGAACAGGGAGCCAGACAGCACTGCATAAGCTTAAACAGGTGATAAATCCTGCATGCTTGGCAGGTGGGCAGTGGTGTGCTAATGGACCAGGCATGGCACTGAGCTCCTCTCCACGCAGGGCAAGGAAGCAGAGCAGGGCCAGCCTCAGGCATGCTGACTTTCCAAGGAAGTGTTGTGCAAGTTCCTGGGAATTGCTGTGGAATATCCTCAGGACAGGCTCTGCTCAAGTGGGGAGCGTGGCTGCCAGGCTGGCAGGGACAGTGACAGGACTGACATGGGCTGGTGAGGAAACCACACAAAGCTCCAACAGCATATCCAGGGACAGGAAACTCTTCTCAGGATCTTCCTAGAGCAGGATGGGAGTCCTGACCACCAGTTCTCATTGGTGGATATCTTCTTATTCAGAAGCACTTTGACCTTGAGATGGGTTTGAGCCAAGAAGGCTTTGAGTGAGAAGTGGTGAGTGAGGAGGGCAGGTAAGCACAGAGCCCTTGGCTGCCTGAGCACCACCGTGGGTTCAGCTGTGTGAGGCTCACTGGGCTGGACAGCTGCTGCTCCATTCACTCCTGATGTCCTAGCACCAGCAGGCACTTGCACGTCTGGGGGTCAGGACTGTTGGCAGAGTCAGCTGCTGTGGTTTATCCCAGTCCTGCTGAGGGTACTGCTGGGAAATACCCACCTTGCTGCCTGTGCATGAAGCTGCCTGCTTGCAAGGGACAGTATGTGCAAACCAGTGCCAGCTGAACTCCCAAGGCTGTAGGGCTAGAGGGAAGTTGCCCTTTAGCAGGAGCTACAGGAGCAGGTGGGTCTGGGCTGCCTCTGCCAACGTGGGATGTCCCAGGCAGCTGCTGCCCAGAGGGGCTGGAAGAGGGGCCATGACTCCCCACTTAAATCACTGTGTCATTTTACTTGGCACTCTGGGCTGACAGGGTTCCCACATTTCCATAGCCCAAATGCTGCTCAGGGGATCAGCACCTTGCAAACCTTGCCTGTGTTATCTGCCAAGGCAGGTTTCACTTGTCAGAAGATTCAGGGCAGACTTTGCATCCTGAGTAATGTTGGGGGGATTCAGGCAGCTGATTCCATCCCTGATACATCCACCCTGATGAGGTGGATGTATCTCTGTCAAAGGTGACAAGGCTGGCTGAGCATCCCACCTTGGAAACACAAGGGAAGAGTTTGTAGCAGAACAGTGCCAGGCCACAGTGGCTGGGTTTTTACTGCAGAGGTGAGATCCAATTCTGGTGTCAAATCACCTCCATAAGGGATTCAATCATCTCTTTCCTCTGAGTGTTTCACTCCCCCCTGGTAAGAGGGAAGGTCCCAAGGACCTTTGATGCTCCACAAGAGGGGCTGACCTATCTCAGTGCAGGAGAGGGCTCACAGCCAAGGGCCTGAAGCTACATTTGAAGGACAGGGTCAGACCCTGCCCCTTGCCCCAGCCTCTCCTGCTGCTGGTGGATGTCAGCAAGGAGGATGAGATCCAGATGGGCTAACAATGAGTCCTACATCATGGGACTCCTGAACTGTAAATCCTCCAAAGGCTTCTGGTTCACCACACAGCAAACTCTCCAAGATGGCATCATCAGCAGATGGCAGCTGAGAATGTGATGTGAATCTCAGAAAATCAGGGCAACACAAATATTTGGGATATTAGAAATAGTTACAAAAATATAGAGCAAAAGAAGACACGATTAGGAATATAATAAGAAATGCATTCCAGAGCTGCCACAGTGCCTTAGCTTGCTTGGGAAGCTGGCATCTTGGCCTCTGTCTTCCAGAGATGAAGGAGGGATGACGTGAAATGGAGAGGTCTCAGGAACTGATCCCCATCTGAACATCCCTTCTTCTGCCATGTAAAGGTTTCCCTTTGAAGAGCAAATCTGAGGAAGAGACCTCCCAGCCAGTCTCAGTGGGCCAAGGACATCTTGTTTGCAAAGTCTGATGATTTCCACTCTGTCTCACGTTGAATTTCCTGGCTTTATTTGAAATAATTTTATTTTTAAAGGTCCTTCATGGGCTATTCATGAAGAAAAGGGCAGCTTGGTACCTCTGTTGTCATGTGAGACCCTACCTGCAGAGCTGCCCCAGCCCTGGGCCCAGCACAGGAAGGACCTGGAACTGCTGGAGAGAGTCCAGAGGAGGCAGCAGGATGAGCAGAGGATAGAGCAACTCTGCTGGGAAGAAAGGCTGGGAGAGTTGGGATTGCTGGGAAAAAAAGAAGCTTCAGGGTGACCTAATTCTGGCCATCCAGTATCTGAAGGGAGCTACAGGAAATATGGAAAGAGGCTGTTTTACAAGGGCCTGGAGTGACAAGACAAGGGGGAATGGCTTTAAGCTGAAAGAAAGGAGATTTAGATTGGATATTAGGAAGAAATTCTTCCCTGTGAGGATGGTGAGCCCTGGCACAGGCTGCCCAGAGAAGCTGTGGCTGCCCCTGGATCCCTGGCAGTGTCCAAGGCCAGGTTGGACAGGGCTTGGAGCAATCTGGGATAGTGGAAGATGTCCCTGCCAGTGGCAGGAGGTTGGAATGAGATGATCTTTGAGGTCCCTTCTAGCCCCAACCATTTCATGATTGTATGAAATTCACTCCTTCAGGCTGCCATCACATGCCTGTTTATGTGGCTTGAACTTTCTGCACGGATTGTCACAGTGTCCCTGCTGCTGACATCGGGAGCTGCTCACAGACTATTGGGAAACTGACCTGAGGTGTGCAGGTGCTCTGCAAACACATAGCCAACCTTTTGGCAGCAGCACACACAGCTGGCAGCGCAGATTGCTGCCCGTGTGGTATGGACACAACAGGGGACACCACTCGATGGGCCTGCCCAGATTCCAGCAATCTGGAATTTTCTGATTCCACACTGGACTGGTGCAGGAGACAACCTCCTGCCACACCCCACCTCACCCAGACATGGGGTTCTTGTCATTCTGTGCAGCAGGTGACAATCACAGCCTCGTGCAAGGTGCTACCAATGGAGGTTTTCTGTAAGGATGAGGAATAAAGACTAGAGGTGCTTATCTGGGCAGCAGGCAGTGTGGCACATACAGGAGTGTCCATGCAGCAGCTGGGTCGGGCTGTGTCCATCTCTGTGTCACATTCCTGCTGGGAACTGCTGGGCTCCCCAGTGGGAATGTGGCTGAGTTGTCTGGAGCAGGTGGACACTCCTTCCTTGCTGACATCCTCATGCTGTCCTGCCAGAGTCAGAAAGCCCAGGGCACTCCTTCTCTCAGGGAGGTTTTCCTAAGCACTGCGTTTCTGGCTCCTGTTTCATGCATGTCTGGGTAATGCTGAGGCAAAAGCAAGAAGTGCAATAGCTGCACTGATTTGTCACCTTGCATGGAAAGCAGCAGCAGCCATGTAGGAGGTGACAATTTGTGACGGCAGGGCAAGGTCACCCTGGGCCAAACGTGACCCTGTCACTGAGGAGCACCATCATTCTTGGCCAGGCTTTCTGCTCTGAGCAGGAACAGTCCCTGCTGCCAGGAGCTGGCTGTTCCCAGACTGTGTCAGCAGCCTTGGAGACACCACTGCTGCATCCCAAAATAACGTGAGATGGCTCCTCCATGGGCCATGGGCCTCTTGTGCTAAAAGCTGTTAGATGCTAAGAAAAACCATAGACATGAAATTTTAGCTAAAATAAGGAATAGTGTTAATGGTTCTCTTAGACCTTTCCATGGTCTTTGGGATATTTAATGAAGTCACAAAGTTTTATGTTAGGCCAGAGATAAATAACCAGGCAAGAAGAACGTGTGTCAGTGGTTGAAGGTGAAAAGCTGTATTATCTTCTCAGAGCTAACCATAGGCAGCTGGTTCAGACAACCAGGCAGTGGCAAAACTCTGTTAAAGTTGGCTCATCTACCTAAAGGAAGGTGAGAAAAGCCTGCTTGCTATACTTGTACTCCAGCAGCTTCTCACTAATTCCTGAGGGGTATGAGAGGGGAGAGATTCCCCAAAAGCAGTCTCTTATCCATGCTGAAGCTCTGCTTTGCAGTGCAGCCCTGCATTGCACCTCAGGAGAAGGTTTTGACCTCTGGAGGCTGCCAGGGTGTGCTTTATACCTGAGAGGTAAAACCTGTGTGCTTGAAGCCTCCTTTCCTTCTCTTGGACTTCTAAACATTGTTCCACACATCTCTCTCATTTCTGAACTATCTGCATTGCATTATTCTTTATTTAATTGCTCCATGTACAATCTACCATCAAAATACTTCGAATCAATTGGTTTGGGAGGGGCAAGTTCCTTGAATTCCTCTCCACCCCAGCTCATGTCAAGATGCAGACACTGTCACAATCCTACAAAACCAAATCCCTTTCTTTTCTCCCAAGCTACAGCCCTGACTTTTTTCTTGGTGATTTGGTGTGCAGCCAGGCAGGGCTGGGAACTGTCCACCACTGCAACCCAGAGTGGTAATGCAGTTCTGTGCTTGCTGAAGGCAGTGATTGTATTCACCAGCAAGCTGAGAATCAAGCAGAGCTTTGGGTATTATTCAGGTGCTTTCAGGAGCTCTGCACTGCTTTTCATCAGACCTCACTGCTGCCTTCCCTGTGCCTTCCCAATGGAACTGCCTGCTACTGGACAACATCTGCCTGCATAGACTCTGGGGTGTATTCCAACTCTGGCACGCAGAATGGGAGCCTGTAGGTGCCAGGAGGTAGAATTGTGTGGATATATCCAGGATCTGGAGAAAGGAAAGCCAAAGGGATTGGTCATCCAGGACATGGAGGTGGGACTGAGGCAACAGCCAGCGAGGGGAGGGGTGGTGGGACATGCCTGACCTCTTGTGTTCCCAGAGTTTGCTGCTGCCAGGAATGCTCATGTGGCCAGTCCTACCTCATCTGCTGGGTGTCCCCTTGGTCACTGTGGAAACACCCAGCAAATCTGCTGACCCCACTGCTGACTGACAGCACTCTTTCCAAGCTGGAATCTCTTGTCTCCCCAGCCAGCCCATCCTCCCACCACAGCTCAGATATCAGTTCAGAGACATTAGTGAGTCTAATTGAGGGCAGCTTCACACAGTCCCTCTCAGCCAGTGGATTTCCTCTGGACAAAACCAATTCCTTTCTTCAAGGCCCTGGAGCTGAGTCCACTGTGCTGCAGTGAACCAATCTGCAGCATGGAAGCAAAGGTTCCCCTGTGAGCTCAGCTCTGTTTGCTCACAGAGCACCAGGACTGGGACCCTGCCAGTTCCCCTGCCAGCGCCTGCCCCTTCTCCTTGGCCCCACGCACCATCCTGGAGGAGCATATTTGCTTCTGTCAAGTTTTTCAGCATCCAGTTTAAAGACTGTCTCATTTTTCCTCATCATCCTCCCCAAGGGATTCACTTATCACATCCTTTAGGTGGCGTTTTTGTCACTTGCTTGCACCTTTGTGTGCACACACACACACACCCACACACACACTCAAATCAGAGTTAGTAATAAATAAAACTATTCCTTTCAAAACAGAAACTCATTCTTGTCAAGATTCCCATCTATAAATACCTCTGAAAAGGACAAGAAAGTTTAGTTTGGCATGAAAATGTGGGTACCATGAGGAATGCCATTTTTCAGTGCTACCAGAATGGGCCCCACAATACACACATGCCATGGATACAAATGTCCTGCCCAGAATACAATCGTCCTGCCTGGAATATATGCCTCTCTTGTGCCTGGCTGTGCACTGTGACCTATAGATTGGGCATGCCTGGGAAGCAAAAGTCTGCAGAAAGCTGCAGGGAGCTCCAGGCAGTCTGACTGGACAGGCAGCAGTTTGCAAATTCCAGAAAAATGCCTTCTACAATGAGGTAACAAGAATAGGAGTCAGACCATGACAAGGGACACCCCCATCGAGAGGAATTTAACATCTCAGTAAACCCCGTGTGGGAGAGGAAGCAGGCCAAGAAGTGACTTGCTGGAGTGGGACTTCCCTGAGCTAGTGGGTGACAAAGGCAGGTTCCCTGAGCATCTGTGCCAGCCACTGCTCTTTCTGCTAAAGTATTCTCCAACTTGAGGTGCCCCCACTGCCCCCAGAAGCTGGTGGCTCTACACATCTGCAATGACCTGTGTTGTTCTTGGCTGGTTTTTGATCTGCCCTCCAGCAGCCCTTGCCTTCTGCATGGGACCTTGCACCAGTGGTGGAAGAATCTACTCTCCACACTCTGATTCATCCCTTCCCACACCATATCCCACCTCCTCAGAACTCCACTGCTCCCCAGCCGTGCTCCCACACTCTGTATGCGTCCAGGACCAGGCTGGAGGTTTCAGGACACATCTGACTGGCAGGGCTGTGTTTGTGTAGTGGAAGTGCCTGTCTGACTGTTGATGTAGCTTCCACAGGCATGAGGATGCCCCACAAATCAGGTGACTTCTCAGTAACACAGCAAGAGTTCACCCAACTTCTCCAAAGGGATTACCACTTGCCCAGTGGCTGCCCTGATGCCAGTGTGTCTCTGGCACACTTTGGGAGTCAGAAAGCAGACTGCAAAGGACATTCTCATCCCCTGCACTCCACACACTAAACCAGGGTCTGTGGTGGCAGAACAGCCCCTCCTCCCTCTTATCAGCTCTTGGGAAGGACCCCATCCCTGGTGGCTGCTGGGGCTGCTGATAGTGAGGTCCTTAGGTCAGACCATTTCCGAATAAAGCCCCCTATCTCAACTCAAAATCCTTTCCCATTCTGGGCTGTAAAGCCATGTCTGGAGAGTCTGAGCACTCTGGGCAGGAGACACATTTGGCTAATCTCTGGCTGTGGCTGGCTGCTCAGGACACAGCTGACACCTGTCAAAATGATAGCAGAGGTGGCTTCCTAACGAGGCCTGTCCTCCAAATCCGCCAAGGCTCACAGCAAGAAGCCAGCACCCCTCAGCCTTTATCTCCCAGCTGTGCTGAGAGGATCCTGAGGTGTGTGAAGGCAGCTTTATCTCCCAAAGTGACAAAATGACTTGAATAAATAAGCTACCAGGTTGGGGAAGGTCCCAGACACATTTCTGGGACATGTTTTGAACCACCACAGCTCACCACTGAGCAGGGAGGAGCCGATGGAGGAGTGGTGTGTACTGCCAGGCAAACCTTCCTCACACCCCACAGAGTACCACAGAACCCATTGGAGGGCAAGGTGACACAGTCTCATCCAGAAGCTGTCACAAAGATGTTTGTCAGGAAGATGAGCCATGTCCTCCTGGGCTGGAGACCTCCATGCTCTGAGTGTCACCCAGAGATCTCTCAGGTATTTCCTTTTTGGTCAAATCCTGCCTGCTCCTCCTGTCCCGAGCATGAGAACTAGTCAGGTATCCCATGAGAGGGAACAGCTCCAGCACACACCTCTGCACAGAGATGTGGGCATTGCTGACCTGCTCACCAAGCTCTGCACTCTGAGGGTGATGAGCGTCAGCCCACGGAGGAATCCAACCACAGAGGACGGGCAGTACCATACCAGAGCAGTCATCTCCCTCTTTTAGCTCTCTCCCAGCTGCCTCCCTCCTTCTCCTGTACGAGGGAAACTGGTGACCAGAGCCCCAGGGTCAGGGCCATACTCAGAGGAGCAGGCAGTCCTGCCATGTCCTGATTATGTCATTGGAAGCCAGAAAGAAAACCAGGTTTTTTACATTTTTTCCCCAAATGTCATTTCCATTAGGTTGTCTGTTTCAGCCAATTTAAGCTCTCAGCAGAATTCCCACCAAATTTTATATCAACTATTTTAGGGTAGGGTTTAAAAAAGTGAAAGAGTTTGACTAATTTTAAACCCAGTGTTCCCAAGAGACACTTAACAAAACACACAATGTCTAAAAACCTTTGCCGTTTCAAGGAGTTCAAAATAACATTCCAGAAGGGATCTTTAGAAAAATGTTCCTGCACCGGTCCTGTTCCCGCCGCTGGGCTGGGCAGCCTCCCTTTAATATCCCACATTTGTTTTCCATTTAGTTATCAAATCTACATTAAAATAAAATCTCAGGGTAAATGAAATCAAACTAACCTGCCTCCTTTCATTTCCAGAATATTTAAGGCATATTAAAGGAGCAGAGCCTGTCTATTTTCATTGCCAGGAGGGCCAGGTAGCAGAGTTCACAGGCTGAGCTGTGGGGCCAGGGCTGAGCACACCTTTGCTTTCCCTCATCCCACAGCCCCATCTCTGCACCAATAGTCCTGAAACCACTCCAGAAGAGAAGTTGTGGGGCTCTCCCTGCCACCCCCACTGCAATATGAAGGCAGCCCAGCTGCCCCTCGCAGGGAACACATAAATCTCATTTTACACTAATCCAAAGATTCTGTGAAGCTCCCTCTGTACCTCTTGTCTGGAGAAACTGGATGTGTTTAGAGATGGTTTTATTAAAAGAGGCTTGGAAGGGGTTATTTAAATCACCCTGCTTGGCAACCTGACAAAATTACCTGTGCTGAGCCCAAAATAAAAACACCCTGTCATTTGCAGTGTCTCCTACCTTATATAAAAATCAAAATTCTTCCCTCACTTGACAAAAAATATGTGGGGTTTTTTTTTACTGCTCCCCTCACTCAGTATTGCCCCTTTCTCACCCCTTTGGCCAGGTTACCCAGTGCCAGTGCTGGGGTACTTGTCCCCAGCTTGGTGGCACGTGGCTTGTTTGGGGGTGAACACCTGAGATTCTGTGTGAGAATGAGCCTCAGATTTGTACCACATCACCAACACCATCCTGGTGATGGCAGACCTTTGCAAGTCAGTTTACATTGTCTTGATCTGTGTGATGGGGTGTGATAATGACAATATTGGATCTTTGGGAAAGAAGATTTATTTTGTCTAGTTTATTCCTAGTTTTCACGGCATGGATACCCTTCAATTCAAACATTTAATTTTTTAGCTTTTTTTATTCATAAAAGAAATAAAAATTGAGAATTTATATGTGTCAACATCTGCCCAGAGAGCATTTGCTAAAATATTAACTGTGCAAGTAGCTCAATACAAAGGCTTCCCTCTTTTCAAGAACAGCAGACGACATTTCTTTTTGTCAGCAAAGATATTTCAGATTTATTGAAGCATAGTAGGATAGTCTGTGTCCCAAACATACAAACAAAACTATAAATAGTTCAGGAAGATAAGAAAAGTATCTTACGTAAATACTCAGCCCAAAATGAATACAGAATCCAGGAATCCTTCCTTGCTCCCCAGTATATTTAACATTTCCAGATGTGTCTGGATGACCAGTTTGGGATTAGGGGTCTGAAGCTCCATGGCATGGGGCCCACTCTTCAGAGACAATAAGTTGGAATAAATGTCCTACAGCACATCTACTTTTCCACAGTCATCCCTGTCCTGAACAAGTATTTGCTATTTCATGAAAGAGACAGTTTTTACTGGATTTTGCCTGTCCTGCAGATCATCGCCAGGCAGTTTCTTCTTATTCCTGTGGCTTCAAACTCTTTTATCGCTTTGGACCACCTGGTCCTGTGGTCTTCCAGACTTCGATGTTGCAGAGGACCAAGGGCCTCATTGATCTTCACATTATCTTGTCCATGATCTTGGTCAGGAAAAATCTTGCAGTCTGTGACATAAAATGACACCATGTAGGTTGTAGGCAGAGTAAATATTGAAGGCTGGTGATGAGGCCATGCTGAGCCACCAGCAGGAATCCATCCCTCACACAGCCAGAGGAAGATGATGTTTGCCTTGCTGTCCCAGGTAACAGGTATGAGCTGGCAACAGATCCACATCTGAAGGTCTTGGGAAGTCACATTCTAAAACAGACAGATTTCATGGTTTTACCATGAACACCATAACTCCTTCATGTATCTACAGAAATCTGTCTGGTCAGCTGGGGAGGAGGTTAGAAGAGGAATGGAGAGATGGGACAGGCAGCACAGGGCTTGCTTCAACCTTCAGCCCTGCTTTGTTCCATCAGGATTTCCTGGCCATTTTGATGCTTTACAAAGTCAGCACTCACTACTGCCCATGTCTCTGTCTCCCACAAACCCAGATCTGGGGCTTGTGGCCACTGCACAGCTCTCACACCACCAGGAATCAGTTTGGCTCCCACATGTCCATTCCACTTACAGTCACCTTTCCATGCTGTCCAGTGGTCAACTGTCCTCTCTCTGTCCTTTGGCCTTGGCCACGTCTGGTGTGATTCATGTCCTCTCACAACAGTTATCTGAAAGTTAGAATCCTCAGCTGCCATCCAGGCTTCCTCTCTGCTTGATGGAAAGGGAGCTTTTGCTCCAAGGAGCAGCTCCTGCCAGTCAGAGCTCAGTATGGAAGAAATGCAGAGCAGGAAACCCTCTGCCAGCAGTTGCTCTTGTCCTCTGTCTCTGCAGGAGACCCAAAAGCTGAACTCCACATCTAATTTTTAGGCAGTGCATTCAGGAAGGATGAATGCAGCTCTCACAGAGCTTACAGCAGAGCAGGGGCTAAAGGCATCCCCTGCTTGTTCCAGGATTGTCACTCCTGCCTGCACAGGGAGGAAACACATCCTACAACCAGCATGGGTCAGGTATGGACTACTCAGAGAGTCTCTTCCTTCTCAACCAGAGATGTGAGGCTCTGAAAAAATCCCTTCATATTTTCAAGGAAAATGAAAAGGGAAAAAAATTAGTTAATTCCTAAAAATAAGTTTGTAAGAAATAAGAGATCATAAAACAGGCACATTTGGCTCATTTTTCCTCACAACTGAAAGGTTTTTTAGAGCAGTGTGTAAAGTGATTTTATTTCCAGGACTTTCCCCTTCATCTGCATTACAGTGGTAGGTCTGTGTTTACAGAGCATTTCAGAAACCTGTCCAAAGAACTTCCCTGTGTGTTCCCAAGCCAGCAGCAGGCAGCTCCTGTCCCCAGTGCTGTGATGTTTTCTGGTTGCAGAGCTCTGACCACAGGCACACGCAGCCTGTGTTTGCACTGCTCAGGCTCTAGCAGCACCTCTATTTCTCATCAGTCAGAAAAAAACCAAACATAAACATTACAAGGTTATATAGAGCACTGATTTCTATTTTCATCGTCTTTAAAATAGTAGGTAAGTCCCGTGGTCATATCCAAGTTGGCCCAGTTCCTCTTTTTGGGTGGGTTTTTTTGAGGTTTAATTATCTTGGAAGAAATTTGCTGGTGATTTTGGGTCTCTGCTGCAGTGCTGTGACAAAGTCTGTGCTCGGGTTTTCACTTCCAAGTCTGTGTTTTGCAAAGTTTGGCACCTCCACATCCCTCCCCATCAGGGAGAATTTCAAAGTCTCTGCTTTCTCTCCTGCTTGAGTAGCACAGGCTGAGGGGAGGCTTGGGGAGGCTGCTGGAAATGGGATAAAGCACCAGCTCTCCTGGCTCCACAGCAGCACAGCTCCCATTCCTGAGCAAACAGTGACTGGTGGAGGAAGACACTCAGATACCCCAGGAGAAAAGCTTGTCAAGGGGATTTTGGCAGCAAAAGGGCAGCTGCCCTGTGGAGAACTGCAGGGGGAATTGGATCCTGGGGAAGCTGGCAGCTCCCAGGCTGGAAAGGCAGATGCTGAACAGACCCGTGCATGAGCAGAGCTTACAGCAGGCGCTGCCGAGCAGCAAGCCAAGGTGCAGGACAGTAGCAGCCTGAAATTTTATAAATAAACAGTGTGTGCAGATGGCAACAAGCAGATTCCTGCTCCTGCCCTGGGTCTGTGTGGCTGTGCAGGATGAGCTGCTCCCCAAGGCTGCTGTGTGCTGTTAGCATCCATCTCCCCAGCAGCTCTGCTGGGTGCTCTTACCACAGCTCACCATCCTCTTGAGGAGGCAGAGCCCTGCAGAAGTGCAGATTCTCTGGTTTTCAGCATTGCCTAATGTCACGAGAAGAGGTGGGAGAACTGGGCTGGAGGAAGTCCATGTGTGAGGGAGCTGGCTCCTGTTCTGCCCGAAAGCACCATGGCCATGCTCATTATTCCTGCCAGAGCTGGGCTGAGGGGACACTGAGGGACAGCAGTGGCAGTTCTGGGCTCAGTATAAGGGCTAAAGATGGGAAGGGCAGGGCACTCAAAGCATCACCTCCAGGAGAACAGGGCCCAGGGAGACCAGAAGAAAATCCTGTCCTGAGAGCACCAGGTGGGATCACTGTCTGTGCATCCCTGTGCCTAAGGAACTCAGCTGAGTCCAGAGGTCACCTGGGTGCGGAGGGCTGGCAATGCTGCATGCACAGTCCTCCAGGAATCTGACAGTTTGATTGAAATTTGGGATCCATCTGCACCCTCTTCTGTGGCCAAGGCAGGCAAGCAATGGCATAAGATTCAGTGAAATAATGCATCTAATCCGCCTGAGTAATGCTAATGCAAGCCTCTTGATTAGTGTTTAGAAACCAGGCAAACAATTGATTTAAAATAATTGGTAAATTATGATTAAATAAAAACATTTATACAAAAGAGTTTGTCATTGATATGGTTAAATAAATATTTGTAGAAGTAACTTATACTTGGCCCAGTGCCTGGGCGATGAGCTCTCTTGGGCTGGCTGTGGTTTCATTTTAATAAAGACCAGAAGGCATTCCAGGAATACATAATGCTCCCAGCCCATCCGATGTATATCTGGGGCTTTAGCTCTGCTCGCCACTAACCCAGGCCCAGCTTTGCTTTATATCCCTCACTAGTGGTTGTCACACCCCTCCCCAAAACACACTCCTGGCTTAGGGCTGAGCCACCAAACAAGTGGCCGTGCCGAGGTGGCTCTGTGGGCAGGAGGGAGGGATGCAGATGGAAACATCAACATGTCACTGCTGTCCTGTGCTGGAAGCAGAGATAGGGCAGTGCAGGCTGTGCTGTAGGGAAGCCTCAAGCCCTGGAGCTGCTGCAGAGCTTAGAGCAACACAGCTCTTATCTGGCCCTGCTCGGTGGGAGATTTCCAAGGGCTTTACAGAGGGGTTAGCCTCATTACGGCCAGTCAGAGATAACGAAACTGAACGGAGACGTGACTTGTCCAAAGTCCTGCCGCAGAGGAACAGAAGCCAGGTGACCCCTGGCCAGGCCCTGCGGAGCCTCCTCAGCTCTCAGTGTGCTGCAGACTCATCCCTCATCCCCCTCGTGGGGTCTGCACTGCCTGGGCATCCAGCTGCTCCAGGGACCAAAGGGGTAGCTGGATGCCCCTCTGACACCTGCACTGCCAAGAGTCTCTGGAAACACCCACAGGGTGAGGGGTGAGGGGGGACACAGTCAGCAAAATGGGTTATCTGGGGTCTGGGGGTGATACTGGCACTGCCATTGCTTCTTCCCTCATTTCCAGCCACTGAGTCACCAGTGTTTAGAGCAGCCAGAACAGGCACAAAATCCTTCCTGCCTGCTCTGGCCACCCAGAGAGCAGCCAAGGGCTCATCACTGCTACAAAACACACCAGCTTGGCCTCGCACATTCCTCATTGCCCTCAGCATTGGTCCCGCAGCTGCTCTCACCAGTCCAGCTGGCTGGGAAGTTCTGCTTGAAGGGACATCTCCCTGGCCCCAGCCTCACCCTCCTCGTGCCCTAGCAGAGGCTCCAGAGCCTGGAGGGTGAGGACTGCCTGGAGGGGATGCACATTTGGCTGGCAGGAGAGCCAGGCAGCTCCTGCCCACAGCACCTGCACTTTCCCCAGGACAGACCTGCAGGAGCACACAGTCACCCTGCAGCCTGGGCAGCATTCAGTGTACCCAGCAGCACAGCCTGGGGGTGCAAAGGCATGCTTGGACCTTTGCTGGGGTGAGCAGTGAGGCTGGCTACAAGAGGAAGGACACAGGCAGCCAGCTCGAGGCTTCCATGCACAAGGCACTGATGGAGGGAGGAAGTCCCTGCTTTGCTGAGCTGCAGCTTTTGAAGCTTACCCCAGGCACCACTGGAAGGGGATCTCAGCACCTGGGAGCATCCTGCTTGTGGCCTGAGATATCAGCACAGCCGTGGGTGTGAGAGAAATCCCTTGAAGGGAGCAAGTCACCAGCTCCACTGGGAAACCACCCCCAGAATGTCATCTCCAGTGGATTATAATAGAAATTTTCCTGCTCCAGCTGCGAAACACAGAAATTCACAGTCCCACTCACTGTTCGCCTCCCTCAGTTGTGCCCACAGGGAATTCACAGAGCTTGACCCCAGTTCTCCCCACAGGGACAGGGGAACCAGACCCTCCACTGTCTGTGACTCCACACCAGGGCCATGCTCAGGGCACACGGTGCTGCTGTGCTGGACCTCCCACCGAGACCAGTGCCCTGACCTTGGTGTCCCACCACAACCATGAGTCAGGAGACAGCTCCTGGTATCTCCCATCCCACATCCCATGTCTCTGGTCAGTGTGGGCTGTGTCTGCCCTGGCCCTTCCCCCTGCTGTGCATGGGACAAGGAGGTCCCTGAGTGCCTTGAGCTCCTGCCAGCACAGCCCACTTGACCTGAGCACTGTGCTCCAGCCAGAGACCCATGGAGAGCATCACCCATCCCACTGACCTCCCTGGCCTCAAACCAATCTCAGACCTTGAGTCATTAACTCTTCCCTCACCTGCTCTGATCCCCTCTGCCCTCCATCCTGAGGCTCCTGGAGCTGATGGAGTGGCTGCAGCCCCACTGCTGAAGGGCTGGTCTGTGTGTCAGGAGTGAGCCCCCAGTCTGCCCAGAGCCAGGGAGTCAGGGATGAGTGCCAGTGCATCCACTGTCCCTGCAGCCTCGAGCACATGGAAGGAACAGGGACATGGGACAGCCTCCAGCACAGTGCCAGGCTGTGGCAGCTCTCTGTACTCACTGCACATCCCTGCTCGGTAAACACAACAGCCAGAGATTTACAATCAAATATTTATGCTAGTAAAAAACATTTTACATAATCTTTAAACAGCTATGTCATCTCCCTATTTTCATTCTCTGATCTTTCTGTTTTGAGTTGGGATTGGAGAATTTAGTGTATTTACAAAGAAATAAATATTATGATGAAAACATCAGGCAGCTTAATAGTAGCTTTAGCAAAGTGCAGAAGTATTTTTTTGTTCATGTTATCGATTGCATAATATCTTCTGGACCTTCATAAATTGAGGGACCTTGCTTGGATGCTTGCAACACTGGGATAAATTGTTCACAGCTCCAATTCAAGCGAGGCTGTCTGCTGTCAGAATGGGAAGAGCTCATGACATCTTTGCCATAAATTCATACCTTCAAGCTCTGTGAGGACATAGGGAGGGGACAGGCCACTCAAAAGCCTGGCAGACAGTGGCAAATTCAGGATAGTGGAATGCTGTTGTGATGGTGCTTACCAGGTGCTATCAGAAGTGAAGGGTCAGACCATCCCTGCTCATGGCTCCCTGACCAAAGAAAATACCATGCTCTGAGCATGTCCTGAGCTGGGACCCAGCCAGGATCTTTCTGAGCTAATCCCTAGAGTCCACTCCTGCTTCACAGTGGCACAGACACTGCTGCCTTGCTAGCTGCAGCTCAGAAAGCCTCTGTTTGTCCCAGGTCATGGAGAGGAATATCCTGACTGTTTGCCACGTGAGAGCCACAGGACCTCTTTTCTGTGCAGTTCACCCTGAGCTAAGTCTCAAGCATGCAAAGAGAAGCTCATTTCTCTTCAGGTTCCTAAAGGCCATGATCAGCAGCACAACTGGAGCTTTGCTGGAGCAGTCTCAGAGCAGGAGGTTCATGTCTGCCCTGAATTCAGACAACTGCAGTGATCCAATAATGGGCAGTTCACTTGGCCCATTGGAAAATTCTTTTTCAGGGAAAGATTTCTTCTTCCATTCTCTATCACCATGATGACATCCTGGCAGTAGGCATCTTCAAAGGATGTCCAGAGGTCCTTGCAAGCCTTGGCTGCTGGTTTCCCTGTGATACCTTCCCTTGGCTACTGCCCTATACTCAGTTTATCATTGCTGTATGGGGTATGAATGGAAGAATGCACTCCTCCTAAGCAACATATTTGTAAAGGCAACTCTTTTTCCAGCCTTCCCATCCTTCAGGATTCAGAGTTATGCCAGCCTGGGGACATTCAGCACAGAGCTCTGTGCCAGTACAGCTGTACCTCCCCATGGGATCTTGGACACCACAGCTGCACAAGTACACAGCAAATTATCACTACTCTACACACAGGATGGGGGAGTCAGGGTTGGGAATTCATACCATCAGATGTGTCTTTCCAGAGCATGCTGTCAGGATTCAAGAAATAAGGCCATGGCAGGAGGGTTCTTTTTCAAATGGAGCTGCCATGTGCTAGAGAAAAGACACTGTCACACACTGACCCCTCCAAGTCCCCAGAGGGGTTTCACTGAAACTTAAGCTCATTTAGTTCTTTTTCCCATAGTTGCAAATGTACATACAAACAAACAATCTTCTTTAAAATAAATCAGTCCCATAAACAATAGGGTGTGTTGGGAGATTAGAAGGGATGGCTTCCTGGGATCTGGTGAGCAGCACAGGGCTGATAGCCTTATAGCTCTGGGGTGTGACGTCTCAGTTCAAAGGAATTCCCTGCCATGACTAATTTATTCTGGTATTTAAGGCTCACTCCTTCACTCACTGCAGTCAATATGACTCCATTTACAACAGAGGTGCTTGTAGCAGAGCTGGGAACAGGGCAATGGGAAGCAGTAGAAGTCTCTGCAGCCTTTGGGACCTATGTGCCTGTATGACCTTCCAGAGAAAGGTGATGATGCAGCTGGTGAGGCCCTTTTCAGAGCTGAACAGAGACCATAGTGCAGACATGGCCAAGACACGAGGGCTGGGCAGTGAGAACTCTGGGAGCACAGAAGACATTGTCAGGATCATTTCTATTTCTGGGCTACCTTAGGCAGGCAGCAGCCAGGCAAATGGCTCAGTATCTGTGGTGGGATCTCAGTGCTTCGGGTCTGAGGTTTATGAGAGACAACTTTCCTCTGTTTCCTGAGGACATCAAGAGTACATGTGGTCAGGGCTGATTCTCATGTAATGACCATCACAGGGAAACACCAGCTCTGGACTGTGAAATTAGCAGTTGAGCAATTTGCTGAGATGAGTCAACAAATTAGAGGTAGTTAGAGGTTGTGTCACCTCCTAAGAAAGATGGATCTCCATCCCCCCACTGGTAACCCCTGGAGGAGGAAAAGGAGAGGGGGAGGAAGGGAAAAAGGGAGGGAAGGAGGGGAGAGGAGGAGAATAAAATATCTTTCAACTCTTCTGACCTCAGTCTGTGTCACTGGCATGGTTTCATAGGGTATAGTTTGTGGCTGTTAAGTTTCGGAGAGGGGAGAAAGGATGTCTAAGACCAGGTCCTGGAATCATCATCAAGGGACTTTGAATCTCCACCACCTCAGAAGGCTGGGGTCCATTGAAAACAGCCTTCCATGGGAGCCCAAGTGTGCCTGATCCCTCTCCAGCCCTGCCACAGCAGGGACAAGCAGCAGTTGCCAAGGCACAGGCACTGCTCCCCACTGAGGCACCCCTGGGGTCCAGCCCCTTGGTTGACACTTCAGCTTTCCTGCTCTTCCTTTTAATTTTTGGTGTCGTTCAGCAGAGTGCCAACACTGACTGTTGGGATTTGGGTGTTTTGGGGAAGGGCTATCAGTGGCCAACAGGCTGTAGCTGACAAGACAAAGGAAATAATGAACGGTGCAGCAGTCTCATCCATCCCCTCATGTACTTGTAATTGATGGAAAAGGAAACAAAATCATAACTCCATCAATCCTGCGAGCAAACCCTGGCACTGATAAACTCACACTGTGTGAGGGGATGTTTGGGTGCCTCACACAATTCAATGTCTGATGTACAAGTGCTCAGAGACAAACAGACTTTCTCTTTCATCTGACAGAGAACCACCTACACCTCCTGGGATGTGGCCAGTGCTAGTCTGACCTGTGCCCTCCAGGGGAACTGCTCAGGAATTGCCTGCAGGTTAATAAAAAGCCCTGAGAAAAGACTAGGGAGAAACAAAGGTTTCCCATCACAAAGGAGGCCAGGTCAGACAGGTGGGATGATACCACATCCATCCCTAGAAAACCCCCAAGCAGGATGTGCCTGCTAAATCACACCCCAGTCTGCATCAGCCTGGGTGAAGAGTCACCAGACCAGTAAGCAGAAAAGCTTTACTGGGAAGCACAGGCACCCTCTCATCCACTTCATCTCTGTACACACTCACAGTGACTCGAGCTCAAGGGGATTTTCACACAGCTCCAACTCCCAGACTCCTCTCCCTGGGGAGTTCAGGGTTCATCCTCCTTTCTGCCATGACAGTCAGGAATTTATCCACATCAAATCGTCTCCATCTGCTACCCACCCTGCTGGGGCAGGCCAGATGCCAATTTCTCAATCATTCTGGGATTTTACTAACCTGTTTACTTTTTCAGCTCCATGTTTTGCAGCCCCTGTCCTATCAAAAAAATAATAAATATAGCATTTGCCATTTTTGCCAGTTGCCCAGCCTTTCTACTTCATTTTCTTGTATATTCCTGATTTTGGCTCATTAAAATACTTTGCTTCCTGTTTTGGAGCAAGTACGAGTTTTCACTGCATTAGTGTAGGACCATGTGAAAAGAATTCTGGAAGTAAAAACCTGACTTTTAAATCTTTTTCTATTTTATTTTCTGCTTTAGCAGCATCTCCAGACTGCTCTGAAAATTGTTTCAGGACAGCAGTGACTGTGAGGTTAAGTCCATTAGAGAGGACATTTCAAATGCAGTGGACTAAACATTAGGAAAAATTAGTAAGGAACAAGACCCTGGCCACCTTGCTAGACAATACAGAAGAACTCTGTTTACTGGCTCAGCTCAGTGCTTGGAGATCAATTTATTTACATCATCTCTCCCTCACCAGTCATTAAGGAAAATCCACTTCATCAGATATAGTATGAGCAGGAAATCACATCCAGCCCAAGGTAAGCAGGAGCTCAGCTCAGGAGAGCCTCATTAACCTCAGCTGTCAGGTAACGAGCAGTAGGACAAAAGGAAATGGTCTGAAGTTGTGCCAGGATTTAGGAAAAATTTCTTCCCTGAAAGAGTATTCAGGCATTGCAACAGGCCACCCAGGGGAGTGATGGAATCACCATCCCTGGAAATGTTCAATAAAAGTGTACATTTGGTGCTTCGAGACATGGTTAGTGGTGTGCTTGACAGTGCTGGGTTGGCAGTTGGACTTGTTGATCTTCGAGGGCTTTTCCAACCTAAACGATTCTGTGCTTCTGTGGTTCTATCCCATGGACTACATGGGGGTAAGAGACACCAGGAGCTCTCTGCTCTATTGGGGCACTGATGAATCAGACCCTGTGGGACCATGAGTGTAGAAGCCCTAAAATTCCTGTCTCTGACCCAAACAGCTTAAGAGTGCTTCCCAGAAATCACGGGATTAAAATAAAGTGAAAAAACAACCAAACAAAAAACTCCAACAAAACCTCAAACCAGTTTTGAAGTATTTTTATGACCCAGAGGTAATTTAGGCAGCTTCCTAGGTGAGACCCATGTGTCAGGGAAGCTGAGATCTGTCCTTGACTTAGCTTGGCTTGTACCACTTATGTTACTTGGTAAAAGGTGCCACCAGTTCATTTTCTTCCACTACCTCAAGTGAACCAGATGTGGGCTTGGAGAAGGAGAGCCTCAAAAGGTGTGTTTCTCTTTATTTTGTGTGTTTGCAATAAACTTCTCTTCTCTGAGAGCGTGTTAGGTAGGACGGGAAGGCATCCTCCCTTGCAGTGGTGTCCTCAGCCTCCTTGGATTGCTGTGCTCAGCTGTGGCACAGGGAGCTTTGAGCCAAGGTTTAGCTCTGCCTCATATATCTCATGTCTGTGTGCCACAGCACAGTTCTGGGTGCCTGCAGCACATAAACCCAGAGCCACAGTGCACAGGAGCATCTCAGGTGGATAATCCCTTGGACACAACCGCACTGGCCACGGTGTGTGCTGAGCAGCACAGCTCTGGGCACAGCTGTGCGGCAGGAGGGACATGCAGGTGAAACACCTGAGCAGCCCCGTGCTCACTCCCTGATCCGTGAGAGTAGCACAGCAGCAGCAGCAGCCACAGCTCCGTGTGCCGGGCAGCTGACCCGGAGGGCATCCAAGGCAGCACCCAGGCGGAAGCACCTTCCCTAAGCCATCGTCTCACCGGGACACTTGTCCTGACCCCAGCCCTTCCCTCATCCCTGGGACACTCGGAGCCCCAGCCCCATGAGGAGCCGAAGTGCGAATCCCACCATGCTGCAAAGAGTTAAGCCCTGGCTCTGTTGATATTTCCAGCTCCCAAAGTCGGCTGAGACGGGGAGCGCCCGGATTGGCTGCGTACGGCCGGTAGTAATTAGTATCAGATATCAAACTTCTGTCTTTGCTGAGACCCTTTCCGATAGTCGCTGCTCCCCGCTAGACGATGACATCAGCCAGGACACCCAGCTGCTGGTAGTAAACTCCGGGCGGGAGGAGACTCCCGCTGGCTCCACGTTAATTAGTTCAACACAGCACAGGGGGAGCAGTTGGTGTCTGTGCAGGGTCAGTGCTGGATGGGACCAAATCTTACAAAGCCACTTGCTGCTTCTTGCCAGCCGGCTGTAAAAGCACCCAGAGAGTGCAGGAGAGCTGGATGAATCCTGAGCACCAGCCACGATCTGGTCGGCTTTACCCTGTGGAGGAAGTTAATGGTTTAAGTGAGGGGCGTCTGGATCTGGTCCCTGAGTCACCATGACACTCCTGGGGTCTGAGCACTCCTTGCTGATTCGGAGCAAGTTCAGATCAGGTAGGGAAAACCTTGAGATTTCTCTTAAAACTTCTCTCTCTGTCAAGCCGTAGCCACAGACTGTTTTGCGTTAAGTGTTCGGAAGCAGCATGTGAGCAAGAGATTGGACGGGTTGGTTGCAGAACTGTCACGGCTTTGCTCTCACAGAGGCTGTTCCACGAGTGAAGAGATGCATCTTCCTTCCTCTCTCTTGCTTTTTTTCCTCCTGTTTTTTCATTGTCTTTGATTTATGTCTGTGGTTTATTTTGGTAAAACTGCAGTTCCTGGTTCTCCTGCCCTGGCCCTGCTGCAAAGGATTTGGGCAGGGAACCAAAAAGGCATCTGGGATAAACAAGGTGCTTAATGCCGTCCATATATTCCAGGTGCTCTTGCGGGTCTTTCTGGGATAATCACGGAGAGGACGGGCCTGACACTCTCTCTGACAGGCAGGCAGCCGAGCTTGTTCCATTAAGTTGTGACTAATTGGAGAAAAATGAATTTGAAGAAATGCGTCATTTTTAGAAGTAAAAATAACAAATGGAACACGAAAAGTATTTAAAGTGACATCATCAGAGAAATAAAACCAGAGGCACACAATTGATTGCCACTCGCGGAGGGTTTGCGAGTAAAACATGCCTGCAGCTCGTAAGTCAGGGGAAGCACCGGGCAGGGGCTTGTCTGAGGACATTCACTGAGTGAAGGTGAGTGAAGGTGAACTATGGGACGGTCGCTTCTAGATCAGCCCCTCTGCTGGATGTTCATGCCTTTAGTCACTGGCTGCGTCTATAGTAAGTATACTCTCTTTGGGAGTGGGTATCCTGACTTGTGGCTTTTTTAATGATCATAACATACTGCAATTTTAACAGTAATGTCACAAAAATGTTCTCAAGGTGCTTTCTCTGACCTTCCTAGAGGTGAAGGAATATTATCTGTGAGGATGTGCAGGCAAATCAGCTGCGCGTGCTGTACGGGATGCTTTAAATGCGGACAGGGCAGTCACGTTGGAACATGCACCCGGTCTGGCATGTCACCCACACTCTGTGTGTTTTTGCCTCTTTATGCATTGTAGATAATGAAATGGGAGATTTATGATACTGATGGGAGACATGAGTGGTGTTATCAGGATCTCTTAAATAGCTGGGTGGTCAACTTAAACTTTGTTTTCTCAGCAAATACAAAGTTGGCAATTGGTTGAAAACCCCAGAGTGTGTGTGCAAACACAAGTGTCCTAGTCTGGCTGAATTATACAAAGCCTGGGTCCAGGTCTTTGGTGTGGTTTCCATATCGCTCTGATCTTACATTTCATTAGATTAAGTCATTCCTTAAATTTTGTTGGTATATTATGGTACACTGCTGTTCATTTGGAAAAAAATCTCAGTCTGCAACAATTCCTCCAGCATGTACAAAGCAACACTGCCACCTCCCTGAGGAGCGGAGGACGGGCTGTGCATTGTCCCTGCATTCTTTTCAAATGAACCAGGATTGTTTTTAAGGCTCATTTCTGGTTTATTTGTAAGCTGGCTTTATTATGGAACCAACAGTGGGCTCTCTAAACATATTTTTCAAATGATTCTCCAGGAAAAGTAAACTTTGTGGGTCTTTGCATCCATAAATTCTCATGCCTTTCAGCATTTCTAGGACAGTCAATTTGTGGGGCATTCTTTGGTTCATGATTTATTCCCACAACTGCTGTCCCTTGCTATGGCCTGGTGAAAGACAGGCTTCCCATTCAACAAGATTTCTCTGCCTGTTGATTTTTTTGAGTTGGGCTCACCAAAATCCCAAATATGTTTCTGCACCTGGCTGTCCCCACGGCTGTGACCGCTGGTATTGTGGGACATGGCCACAGCACAGCCCTGGTTGTCACAGGGTGTGAGGCAGTGGGAGGAGACCAGGATGCCGAGAAACCCAAATAAGTCAATAAAGCTGCTTTCAGTTTTTGCTGGATTTTTAATAACATGGGGAATAGAGAAGAAAAAGCTAGCATTCAATGGAATCTCTTTTATTTGCAAAGTCACTATGGGACAGTTTCCTATGGTGTCCCTGCTCTGTGCGCAGGCTTTGTCAGCTCTAAAGCCCCACAAGGATGGCAGGAGGTGCAGAGCTCCGATTTACCATCCTCCATTCGCTTGGAAGAGTGTTGAAACTCTCAGACAGCCCATGGCTGTGCCCACACCATCCTGCATGGCCCAGGGGCTGTGCCACGGGGCAGCAGCAGCTCCAGAGAGCTGTGTAGCTTGCACAGAGGCAGGATTTTGGGATCAGCCCCCGAAATGCCAAGCCCCAAGGCGCCACACTTAGCTATGCACCATCGCTTTGGAAACGCTCTTGAACCAGCAGGTGTGAGGCTTTGTTTGCTCCCCAGGTTTGGGAAGGATTAGCTGTGCTCCATGACTCATGATGAGTCTGAATCCCTTTTGAAGGATTCCAGGCCAATATTAAAGAGGGTTGAAGTAAATCTTAATAACTAAACTTTTGCTGTCTCTCCATGGCCTGCACACGCTGAGCAGCTGAAGGAGCTATGTGAGTGTGTTAAGGGGAGCTGGAGATAGATTACTTCTTGTTTCTTCATCCCAGAATCCCTTCAATCTCTGTGTTATGCATCAGACAGAAAGTGGAGTGAGGAGGTGGCAGCTAGAAGATGGTGGCACTGGTGTGGCTCCAAGGTCAACTCTCCAGTCTCTCACTTCCATCTAACAGCATCAGGAGCAAGCAAAAGTGTGTTTGTCCAGGAAAGGCTGTTGTGCTGGTGGCAGTGGCTTTTCACAGTGTGCCCAGCAATCATCCCTTGAGTACCACAGGGGTTTCTCCTGTTCTCATGTCCCCAGTGGTCCCAGTGAAGGACCAGCACAGCTGTGCCATGTGGAGGGACAGTGGCTATCCCAGTGCCAGGCACCAGAAGCCACTACAGAGGAGAGAGAGCAAATCACCATCACGCTGCAGTCTGGCAGGGTCCTGCTTCCCTTTCTCAAGGATCTGTGTGCCTCTTTATTTTGTCTGTTTGGCCAAAGATAAATATTCTGATCTGAGGTCATCCTGACAAATTTTGCAGGAATGATGATTCTTCAAGTGTGCCATGCTATCCCATACGATCCAACTATCAATGGGATTGCACTAAATCAACTAGGACATCTAAGTACTGTTCCAGAAACACATTTAACTCTTTCCAGAGATGATCATCTATGTGGTCTCTTGCTTTGAGTACAAACCAATTGTTCTCCAGCAGAGGAGAAGCATTGGCATCGGACAAAGCAAACAAAGCTGGAAACGCAGATTCAACCTTAACCCTGAGCTTTTTTTGCAGCTGCATGTAAAGAGTTTACAAGGCCAACATCTGCCTAACTTCAGTGGTAGTTCAGATAATTGGTGAGAAGTGAAAGTTTAACACTATAAATAAGGCTCTGCATGGCTTGGCATGGGGTACCAAGGGCTAATTGTGGACACATGGGTGTGGGTTTGCAGAGAACACTTGCCTGGCTCCATGAAGGAAAGGATTCATGCTTACACATAAGGGTTGAATGAAACTGAGATGGGAGAGGAATTTATTCTGTCTGCCTCCGGTGGCGAGAGTGATTTGGACCAAAATCAGCAGGTCAATAAAGGCAGAAGAGAATAGGTCTTGGTAGGGTGTTTGGCCAGGCGTTTTGGCAGAACCTTTATTTTGATTTTCCTGGTGTCCAAAGATAAAGCATGTGCCTGTGTTTCCTCTCAGATTGTGAACTCGTACAGGTCACAGTCAGTGTGTGTGTTCAAACCATGGCCTCGCTGTAACTGAGGAGCCTGTTTTGTGAAGTTTTTGTGAAGCACTGACTCAATGTAGATCAGTTTGTGCTTGGTTTCATTTTTCTGGCATCTTGTACCTCAGTGTTTTAGTGGGCAGTCAAATGTTTCTTTGTCAGTCAAGCATGTGTAGTAGCACAGATGGAAACATACCTCACTGTGCTTCAGGAGACATCTGTCTGGGCTGCTCAGGGGGATGCTGAAGGGGTGACTCCAAGCTGAGAGCCTGTTCTCAGGACCCTGGTGAGGTTGGGGTTGCATGTTTTGATGGACACAGCCCCCAGAGGGATTTCAGAGCTGGTTGTGCCCATTTGGTGGTCTGGGCTCCTGGCTGTGCTAGCCTAGTGTCTCTTCCAAGGTACTGAAGACCTGGGCTTTGGGTTAGAAATGTAGTTCTCACCAATGTAGAGATTTTTTAGTACAGTCTCCCAGGTAACACACACATTTGTAGCACATCTATCTGTTAGAAGTAAAATGCTCCCAGCTTGGAAGTGACATCACAGGCAGAGACAAAGCAGTGCCCACCTGGGAAAGGACTCACCAGGGCTGTCCATGGCTATCCTAGCTGAGCAGTGCCATTTCCAGCTCCATCACTGAGCTTCACCTCTTCTCACACAGGTCCTACATGTGGATAACACAGGCCTGGGGACATCATGTTACAGAGAAATCACATTGTGGCTCATGGCTATGGGCAGAGCAGATAGGCTGAGGTCCATGGAGGGGCTCAAGACAAAGTCTGGCCAGGGTGTTTTTGCACAACAGCAGCTCCAGTAAAGCGAGCCCTATGACTCTCAGCACCAAGGAGGCTGGCTGGCTTGCTTGTCACCCAGCTCAGAATCACTCCACATTGGAGTTTGATGCCAGCCTGCTGCTCAGCTGGGAAGGAGTTCCACAGTCCTTCCCATATCCTGCTTTGGGAACAGACTCCTGTTCCTGGTGCAGCTGCGAGGAACAGACACGGTCCTGAGAAGGCCATGAGCAACATGATTGAACCTCCAGAGTGCCAGCCCTGATCCTGCCCTGCTGGGACCTTGGGACAGTCAGAGGATTCCACAGGGCAGCTCCTCTCTCCCAACAGGCTCACACAATACCTGATGTTATATGGAAAGCCAGTCCAAAGCCCACAGCAGTCCTGCCTTTCAAGGGTAGCTGGCTCCAAAACAGGGCCAGGAGTTGGACCCAATGACCCTCGTGGGTCCCTTCCAATTCTGGATGTTCTGTGATTCTAGAGTCACTTTCTGCTAGTCTGTGTGTGAGCAGGGGCAGATCACCAGGCTCCTCTGCTACACTCCATGGTCATGGACAGACCTGTGTTTCACCTTTGCCCAGCTGCTGTTTGATGGGCAGCCAAACTGCTGCTGTTCTGAACAGGAGTCCCCCCTCCCCACTCCCAATTTTTTGGCAAATTCCCCCACCCCAGCAGAGCTGTCCCCATTCTGTGCACCACTGAGGTTCACTCACACACTCCAAACCCCAGCTCTGAGCCATGAAGGGCAGGAATGAGCTGCTGGTGGCAGAAGGGACAGTGCCTTGCTGCTGCTTTTTCAGTAGTCTCCTTCTTGCAGACAGACCAGCCCCAGCACTAGGTCAGGTTAGCCATGGCTTTGCCTGCCTGTCCTTGTCCTGAACCCTGTGAAGAGGACACTTCCCCCACTCCACGGGACACATGCCTGATGCTGCTCATCCGCTGTGCTGCTAAAGCCAATTCCCCAAGGAGAGGATGATGCTGGGAGTGCTCTGGCAAATACCCCAGTGTGGAGATGCTCTGGTGCAGGTGATAGAAGTCCCATCCCACCCTGACTGTCTGCTGAGCACCAGGCACAAAGTGTCCTCCCAGGCTGAAGCAGATGGCTGGATCTGCCTGTTCCTGGGGTGGAGAGAAGATCTGAACATGTCTTTTCTGTGTATCACCAGGCCCAAGCTGTCCTCTTAGCTTTCTACAGCTCTGAGGTCAGCTCCTACAGAGGAGAATGACTCATGACTGCAAGTCATGGGTAGTTGCTCAGAGCTTAGGCCACCAGAAGCAGCTGTGACTGATGCCAGGACGTCTTGTCTGTATCACTGACACAGCCCTACTGCACAGGACATTTCTGGAATCTGGGATCAGTAAGTGGGACTTGGTGCTAGCATAGAAGTGAGGAGTATTTCTAACAGAAAAAGTTGATGAGCAAACTCACTGGGATAGGTCTGCCATGCCTCTCATCACCCCGGGAGGATTTCTCAGGATTTCCCTCCACAGGAGGGAGCAGGGTTGCTGAAAGAAAGGCTGTTTTGCAGCTGGTGGTTGCACAGGATGGCAAGTGTGCATGGCTGCTCCTGGCTGGCACTTCTCACCATCCAAGCTGGTGCAGGCAGACAACAAGGATCCTGGGGAGTGGGACCAAGTTTGTCTGTTCAGTGCTCCAGCCACCACTCTTTGTATCATAAATGTTCATCAGAAGTGTTAGCAGAGCAGTTCCCTTGAAAAATAAGAATATTCATGAAAATTCAATTCCCATACATCGAGGGTGACAGCACTCAGAGCTCAGACTTCCAGACACGCAGCAAAAGAAGAAGACAGGAATGTAGCTGGTGTCAGACACAGCTTCAACAGATTGCAAGGAAAGAAGCAGCTAAGTGGTGGTTTGGATGGTGCCAGGGGCTCCTCCAGCACTGTTTTAAAGCACTGTTGGTTTTAAGGGAAAGGTGCAAGCCCTGAGCTGACAGCTGCCAAGCTGCAAACTACAGCACTGCCTTAGAGGCTGATTCCCTCTTGTGCACGGATATTCAGTATTATTGTCTGACACTGTCCACTAGGGTTCTTCACATGGTTTGCAACAGGTTTTGGAAGTTCATAGAGATATTTGAGAGTCAAGTCATGCATCCTACTGTGTGAGGAGGTCCAGGTTTGGATGAATATTTGGTGGCTGAAATAACTGTTTCAACCGTTGAGTGTGTGCTCCTGGAAATGGCTGGTGCTTGCACTGGCCTGTCCTCACATTTTTTGACAGCATGCCCTGAACAGACAAGGCTGGATAAAATTTTCCTCCTTGCCCTGTAGCTTAAGGATGGGCCAGACTTAAGGACGTTTGTAAGCTCAGCATGGCCCACAGCAAGCTCCATGTCTGGGGGAGCTGACCTGCCCATGGAATTGCTCAGCTGCCACACCAGAGCAGTGAGTGACATTGCTGGGTCACTGCCTTTCTACCCATCAGCACAAAAGCCACACTGAAGACCTTTTCTCCTTGCACAAAATTATCATTACATAGCTCCAGATTCCCTCTGTGACAGTCTCTCCACAGGGCAGGAGGCAAAGGAGGGGCTGTGAGCTGGAGCACACACCAGCTGCAGTGGGGTGGGATTCTCCAGACTGTGCCCTGCTCACTGGAAGGCAGTGGGATCTGGGAAATCTGGGTTCCCGAGTTCTGCCCTTGCAGCCAAGCAGAGGGAGAGCTGTGGCAGTGAAGACCACACGTTTTCATCACTTCTGGCATCAGGGCAGATGATGAATCTTATGCCCACCACACAGGAAATCATCATCACCTCCCAAGCTATGCTCCAAGGGAATTTGTACCCTCTCCTTTTTCTCCTCACCAGCCTAGCTGACAGCTGGCTGCTCCGTGGGGTTGGTGAATTGTTTGTTTGCTAGGAAGGGCTATGAAATAAGCAGAAGCAGCAGGGAATGTGGGCCTTGAATGCACAGAGTGTTAGAATCCCCCTTGCCAACGTGGATGTGGTACATCACTTGGTCTTGCTGTGTCGGAAGTTGGAGTGAAATGGTGCAAATAATTTGGCACACGTGGGAGCTGTGAAGGGAAGTGATGGAGGATCCTCACTCAGGATATTTTACAGCCTGGTAGAGCACTGCTGTGTCCTTGACAGGGTGGTGTATGTGACTCGAGAAGGCTTTGCAGTCTCTGATTCCTGTTAATGATGTGATGTTGTGTGTAAATTGCCGCAGTTGAAGGCAGGATGCTCTGATGCCTGGGATATTGGACCAGGACTGGGAGAGCAGAGAACCATTCTTGGGTGAGCGACAAATCGTTTTTATTCTTGAACAGTCTCTGAGCTCCCTTAGCTCCATTCCATAAAGATCCATCTCTTCCTCAGGGAAAGTGCCAAGCTCTGCACAGATCTTCAGTACTGTGAGCAGTCATGGAGAAGGTCCTACACAGAGAAACTCGGGTACAGCTCAGCCTGAGTAAGATACCAGCCATGAGCTTGTTACCTTTAAAGTGCCTGTATAGCCCAGGAGGAGAAACAGGCACTCCCAAAGCATGGGCTGTGTTGTTTGGTTTTGAGGGCCCCTGAGGGGGATGATTCTGCAAACGGGGTGCAGATAACTGGGTGCAATGTAGATACTCAGAGTGTGAGGGTCCAAATCTGTGCCCCCAGGCAGAACCAGCGCTGATTGGGGGTGTTGCCATGGGGCAGTGGAGGGCTACAGACTCCCCTGGCAGCAAGGTTTGCCAGTGACTTCAGCCATCAGTTTCACCCTGGCTTAAGAAGAGCAGCACACACACAGACTTTACCACATACTGAAGGCTACATTTTTCCCTCACAGCAAGAATCTATCTTTGGTGTCCAAAGAAGTGCTGGAATTTGGCAGGAGATCATTGTCCCACATGAGGCCTTCACTAAACATTTGCTCTGAATGTGAAACATGGATTGTACAGAGGACGTGGAAAAGTCACAAGCAATGGCATCTCAGGGAGCCTCATGCTTGGGGGACTGCTCTGGAAGGGATTGTTTTTCAGCTCCATCCCACATCCCAGGGAAGCTGCATTGTAGACATGAGCTGTTGGTAGAGCTCAGCAGGTTGCTCCCAAGACAAAAATGCTGTTCTTGCCTTTCTTTTCTTTCCAACCCCAGCTCATTCCAGGCAGCTCAGGGGAAGCAGCCTGGGGCTGTGCTGGTGAGCAGGGAATAAATGTGCAGTTATGTCACATCCTCGTGGCAAGCTGTACTGAGCCTCCAGCAGGAAAGCATGGAATTGAGTTTTGTGTTTTTACCTTGTGATGCAGATGTTCTCTTGATGACAAATTTGCAAAACCCAAGGTGTAGAATATGATACTAACTCAAAGTATAGGCATGGTTACCCAGGTGATGGGATGAGCTAACTTGTGCAGCCCTGGGCTATGCAGAGGTCTGTAGCCTTGCACAAGGCAGGCTGCAGGTGTGGTGAGCTATCATTACATGATTGTAAATATTGAGAGGTGCTTCTTTGCTGGATGCCTAATTGATGCTCTGTAGCTGAGCCTAAGCTGGCAATAAGCCACTCAGTGGGCCATTCCCATCTGTCAGCACATTGCTCCTAAAAGAAAGTTATATGGAAGATTGCAGGTCCTTGGAGCAGTGTGTTCACACAGATATGGTACTATTCATTCCTCACCACATTATCCCCTGGGTCCAGCAAGCATATCTGCATCCCCCTCAATGGGCTGAAAATGTGGAGGCCCCCAGAAGGCTGATGGACTTGGAAAGCTTGACTCAGCCCACAGTGCTGGGGTGAGGCAGAGCATCCCAGCTTCAGAGCTCCGAGCTCAGCAACAACGTGAGCTGAAGCCATGGTCATTGATGCCCCTATTGCAGGTGCCAAGCAGGGCTCAGCTTGTCCCAGGCACTGGGTGCTGCCTGTGCCAGAGCAGCCCAGCCCTGCTTCTCTCTGCAGAAGGCAGGGCAGGGTGGGTACAGCCTCTCAGCTCCTCCCTGGCAGCCCCTTGGCTTGGAGCACTCTGTTCACAAGGCTGGTCTAGCAGCAGCAGGGATCAGTGCCACACACAGACCCCACTCACTTTGTATTAGCACCTCAGTGCAATCCTGCCCCTTTCCCTGACACTCTCTCTCTCACAGTTTTACAGCTACGGCTCCAGCAGAGAAGGACCCGTGAGCAGCTGGCAGACCAAGGCATCATGCCACGTGAGTATCTTCTTCTGCCTTTTTCACTCTGGCTCAGAGGGCTGTGTTCATCCTGGGCACTGCTGGGGCATTGCCTGGCACCAGCTGCCCATTCAGACCCGCAGAGCTGGGAACAAAGTGCTACCTGGGGGACTTTGCTTCCTGCCCTGGTGCTGTACACTGCATTTATCACAGACTGATATATGCCCCTACTCAAACTGAAGTCAGGAGAGATGCTTACCTTACACCATCCAAAATTTCAGCTGCAGAGTTCCCCATCCCAGAGGTCACTGTAGCAGGACAAGCATATCCAACTCAAGCAGAGGACTCACAAAGCTGTTCACATAGACAAGGGCAGAGAATCTCCTGTCCTCCTATAAAAGCCAGGAACCTCTGTGACAGGACAAGGAGGATGAGAGGGCTGGAGGGGGAGGCAGCTCTGGGGAACTGCCCTGGCCCAGTGCAGACAGGCAGCCCCTGGAGGACTGAGGCACACCCGGATCTGTGCCCAGGCAGGACCCACAGGGCAGGGCTGGCACTGCACACCTGAGGCCAGTGAACCACCACAGGGGCTGCTTGCTGCAGAGTGACAAATGTGTTTCCTCTCTCACCCCATCCACCCCTGCTCACCTGGCATTTGAGCCTGAAGGACGAGCTTCAGGACAGCATTATCATGAAAGCATTCTGTTCCAGAAAGTCAGCTGCTAGAGCCCAAAAAGTCAGTGAATAAATACAATCCCCTTCTGCACCTGCAGGTGCATCACGAAACCTGTAGCACCACTGGAGAAAGGATGTTGGGAGCTCAGCCCTGCTCAGTGGAATACTCCATCCTGACCTAGCTCAGGCTCCATGTGCAAACCTGTGGTTACCTGGGACCCAGGTAGAGGATTATCCTTTCTTTCCCATCAAGGACCCCTTAGGTTCACTCCTAAGATCACAATTTTCCAGAGGCTGTGTCACTTCTGTCTCTTCTGGTTGCTCTTGAAGACTGTGATGGAGCTCTTGCCTAAACAGCAGACCACCACCTGTCTAAGAGCATGGCTCTAGCACTGCTTGCTGCACCCTGTCCATCCCCCTGCCCTTCTGGAGGATTGTGCCGAGCAACAGGTGCCTTCTCAGGACATTCTTTTCAGCATCAGCCATTAGGGAAACTCGAGCAGGATGACAAAAATCATGACATACCAAATGATCCACAGTTTTAAGACTGATAAATGCATTCTCTTTCCATTTTTCACCGGTTTATTTCTTTAAACATTCAGATTTTATGCTGCCTGCCACCAGAAGGCAGGCATTTTGATCACAAGACTCCAGGAGCTGAAGCTTTAAACAAAATACTGTGACATTTGTTAGAGGTCTGCAAGAACTAAGAGCACAGTCATTGGCCAAAAATACATCTAATCTCTCCCAAATTGCAAAGTGCGGCCAGTAAAGGTGGGGACACTGGGACAAGGTACAGGACACCCCACTGCACACACATGGGGCAGCAGTGCCTCCTGAGGGGCTTGGGCACCTGGGGCTGCTCTGAGAGGCTGTGCTGTCACACCCAACATCTCAAACCTTACACATTGCAAAGTATTAAGCCAAATTTATGTGATGGCAACTGAAGGGTATTTTCCTGTTACTTACAGCTTCTTTGCACTCTCAACTCCTAGGCTGACATTTTGCAGTCTGGCTTCTGTCCAAGAAGACCATTTTGGGAAACTTGAGCACAGTTCACTCACTGAAAGTAATAGAAGAAAAGGCACTTATGCCCTTATAAAAACAAACACGCAGAATTTAACTGCTGAATTTGACATCAGGAGGAAGTTTCAGATGTTAGCATTTAATACATGGGAGCCTCAGCCAGCTTCCCCATGGCTTGGGCATGTGCAGACACTCCTTATGGAAAACAAGTCTTTGTTAACTGTGTCTTCCTATGCCCTGTTGGTTCTGAGGAGCAGCAGGCGGGGTGGGCCCTGGGAGGTGCACCAGGACAGGATCTCACTTCACAGGTATTGCAGGAGAGTAAGAAGTGGATCCATATCCCTCTCACAGAGGGGTGGAGAATCTTCTGGAAAGAGAAAAGATTGGCATGGGTGGTCTCCATGGTGAGAGGCAGGTTTGGGCCCAGCTTGGAGCATGCACTCGGTCTCGCATGGCACAGCAGATTTTGCACAAGGATTGATTCCAACCCATTGCATGCACTTTCTGCTGATATAATCCCAGGACAGAGAGACTTTGTTTTTCTAACTCATCCATTTCAGACAGAGACAAGAAAGAGAGGTGGAAGGTCAGAGTGACAGAACCACATGTTGGATAAAAAACTTGAGGGTTTGTAGAAACCCTTGTAGAGAGAGAGATTTGCTGAGCACTCACAGAGCCTCCTCATCTGTTCAGCAGTGCAGCTATACACAGTGAGTGGGAAACACAGGAGAGAGTCCTAGAAATCTGGCTGGGTTTTGGTATCCAAGAGAATTGTGCAGGGAGAAGTATCAGTGTTACCTGAGCATAGCACAGTGAGATGAATGTCCTTACCTCAATCTGTGCTTGATTTGATCGGGAAAGATTAATGTCATTGCATATCTGAGCTTCGTTCACTCTTCTTTGGATGTTCCTTTAAGAAATGTGAAAGCTCAGATGGCTCCATCATTGAAGAAGGCAGGACCTTGCCTAAAGGAGGATGCTCAGCAGCAGTGGCACTGCACAAGACTTCAGGTTCAAAGCTGCACTAGTGGGCAGAGGTTGTCAGGCTGTAAATTGAACATTAAGCTGGCAAAACAAACAGAACTACTGAAACAGGCTCTACAAATTAAGACAGGCACAGACTGGTAGGCAACAGCAGCCTGTGAATTCGTTCAGCCCTGTGGCTCTGGATATGGAGGATCCTCTGAAAGCAAGGGGAGATCCAGGTTTGTTGGGACCCAGCCATGCTCCTGATGCACAGGAGTGCAGGTGAGAGCAGAGCCTGCTCCATTGCTCAGCCTCACTGAGTAGGAGGTTTCCAGTTCATGCACCAACATATGCAGCTGTTTTGTTCGAGTGAAACTGCTCCAGACCCAGCAAAAAGCACTGTAAATCAAAACCATGCAAGGTCACCTGCAGAAAGGCAGCTATAGCAATGAGCATGGGTAAATCCTCTCTAGACCTGCCCAGACACTTGTCCTGGGCCTGATCCACCTCACTTGCCTGAAGGGAAGAGGAGGCAGATTGCAGGATCGAGGATTCACCAATACAAGGTCCCTCCAACTATGATGGTCTACAAAAATAGCTGCACTTGAAGGCTCCTGCTGTACACAGCCACCACCTCATCCTCTCACTGCAACCTTAAAGCAACTGTCCCATGGTTATCAGTGCCACACACAGCAGCTCTGCCCCAGTGCCTCCAGACCCTCAGCCATTTCACACTGACATGTCATCCCCTGACAAATCCTCTGAACTAGCAGTGTTAGCCATGTCTTTATTTGTTTTGCACACTAATACAAGCTGCAGCACACACATAATCCCTCTAAAAATCTTGGTAAATTACTAAACTCTGCATCACTTTCCTCTTGAATAGCACGGCGCTTGGTCAGTGCCTGTAGGACACTGCCAACATCAGTACTTCACAGGAGCAGGGCTGGGAAAGTCATCTCTCTTGCTGACTTCATTTTCTCATGTGCACTATTTGATTTTGTTTCTGATTAAGCCAGCTGTCACCAGTGCTGGTGGCTGCTCACCAGAGCATGGCACAGCAACACCAGCTTGTCTGTCTGTCTGCTTTCCAAATGTCAGGAGTAGGAATATGCCTTCTGTGTTTTTTTTGTGATTCACTGGGTGTTTCAGGGGTTGCCTGAGTGCTGACTACCAAAAGTCTGTTCAGAGGACTCCCAAACCTTTCCTGTTATCTCCCCAGTCTTCTTTTCATCCTCCTCTAGACTGATGGAGGATAACAAGATCTGCGTGAAAATAGTCTCTGTCTTTATTGGATCCTGTTCAGAAGATGGAAAGAGAATTTCAGTTGCCAAAGAGTTGCAGCAGACTGTTTTTGTGGGTCAGGACACCTTCCCCTTCCTTGTCCCAATGGGAACAGTTAGTTTTGTCTGCTTACACAGACAGAAAAGAATTTTTGTAAGATGTGAGAAGTATTGACCCCTTCACCATGCAAATTCTGCCTTGATTTCTACTGAACCACAGTAAACAAGGAAATGTGCAAGGTTCTCCATGACTCCAAAACAGACTGCTCCATGGGACTGGTGTTCACTGGTCCAAGAGCCAGGGATTATTGGCCTTTTTTTTGGGACCACTTCTGGGTTAATCCTCCTTGGAGTCAGGAGATGCTGAGGACATGGTCTGCTGCCTGCCTGTCCAGGGAGGTCCCACAGAGCTGCTTCTGAGCAGGGGACAGGACAAATGTCCAGTCAGGGGCAGGGACAGAAGAGGGATAAAGGGTCATCTCGCAGTGCCCTCACTGGAGGCTGCACCACAGACCCCAAGAGCTAAGGCAGGAATTAGCTTTCCTGCTGACCTCAAGTCTGTCACCTGCAGGTTTTACTTTCAGGTGAGATCCCTCACAGGTGTTTGCTCTCCCCAGATCTGTCTTCTGGAGCTGTGGTGCCTTCCATGACCTGCAGGGAAATGACAGGGAAAAGATGTGTCTGCTCTCTGAGGTGTCCCACAGAGCACTGTGTTTCCAAGCCTGCACCCCTCCCTGCCCACGTGCCTCCTGCTCTCCCCATGCTCTCCATCCCCCCTGCTCTCTTGCTGTGGACTGGCTGAGAGCATGGGATTTCCCAGAGCTTTCCTGAGTTATTTTTAGTCAGCGCAATAAAGAGAACAGCTAGTTTGTGTTGCTATTTTTATAGCACTCATTAAAATGCTGTTGCTGAATATCCTGGTAGCTGCTTGCTTTCACTCCTGTGCTGACTGCTCCTCTTTCTTTCCTGTTGCAGCACTGAAAAGCCCATCTGCATTCCATGAACAGCGAAAAAGTCTGGAGCGAGCCAAGGTAACTCCTGCAGCCATCCTGATGAGGGAACACATGGGCTTGCTTTGCATGAGTCATGGGGTTTGAAAGCACCTTCCACCACTGTCCCCTCCTCTGGCACCCTCCATGCAGGCCTGGTGGCCAAGGATGATGAGCAGAGTGTCTGCCCTGCTTCCTGACATGCTGAGGCAAAGCCAGGGCTCACAAATGCTCTGGAGCATCCTTCTCTGAGCAGGGGAGGTTTAAAAAAAGGGCAGAGAGGGCATCTGTGCCCTGAGCTGTGGGGTTTTACAGCAGCCCCAGGTTCTACAAAAGGCCCTGGGCAGGGCATGGTTCAGCATGGCTTTGTCAGTCCTTCCAATAAACATCCAACCAGTGGAATTGCTGCTTCCCCCTCCAGGTCACATCCACAGCCTGTTCCTGCTGCTCTGGCTGCTCTGCACTCCTGTCAGCCAGGCCCGAGGGAACATAGTCAGCAAGTGTGCAGGGGGAATGCAGGTGTCACCTGGAGCAAATCCCCAGGGAACTCACACTTGTCACCAGGCAGGAGCTCTGGCTTTCAGCTCGGCAGTGCAGCTTGAGCATTGGGACACAACATCCAAGGGTAAATGGGCCAGGCTCCCACCCACCCCAATATCAGGTTTCCCTAAACACTGCCAAAGGCAGTAGCCATTTCCAGAACACACTGAAACTCTGTGATCTGATCACTTTTTGGGAAATCACATTGGTTTTCCAACAGCCCACAGCCCAAGCTGGTGGGATGATCCCAGGAAAGGGAGCAATTAGTCTTGCAGGTTTTGCTTGAACACAAGAGTTTGGTTCATTAATCTGCAAAACGTGCTTGCAGTCACATGGGAAAGGACCTTTGCAAGGAAAAATGATTGTGAAATACAGGGAAGTGCTCTTCTGAACTTAAACAAGCTCCAAATCACTTGCCCCAAGTCTCCTGTGATAATAAATGGCGAGTGTAAGAAACACAATATGACTCTGAAGAATTAGCATGCTTACAAAATTTCAAGCAATCCAAAGTATCCTTGAAGTGCCATATATTTTACAGTTAAAGTATACATTTGTGTCTCTTTCTTTTCAAAAGCTTTCACTGGCTAGTTGCCTGGAGAAAGGGGAAGGATGGTCTAGTCTAACCCAAACCACAGGCGTTTTTAGTGCTAATGAAGACACTGAGCACAGCCCATAACAAACATAATTCCCTTGCAAAGCTGCCCTGCTTAGACCTGGGACAGGGAAGATCAACAGATGTTTCCAGATAATTACTCAAAGGCATTTGCTGTTTAGCTGATATTCCTCCAAGCTGATGCTGTGCAAACAGAAAGCAGATAACTGTTTGTGCATTCTGGAAGCTCTTCTGCTTCAGCTGATGTTAAAAAAGCTCCCATGTGAAGTCTTCATCATTTGCACCCCAGAGACACAAATACAGCTTATTAACAGCCAGGGTCCCAAGGAACTGAAGTCACAGGAGAAACATGAGCGAAGCCACAGCTGTAGGACAGCGACTGGAACTGAGCCCAATTCAGGACCTGATCTAAGGATTAGTTGGAAATGCATTATGTGACTTTAATTGCACTCAGGTGCAGACACCAGCTTGCACTGTCCTGGCACAGGAACCAGGCAAACCTACACATAGTCCAAGCACAGGATTGTGTTGGTGGAAATAAGCTGGGAAAAAATATGGGGGGAAGGGTGAGGCGTTGTAAAGACTTCAGTAAATAAAATGTCTATTGTTTGTTTAAACATGTCACTGGCTATATTAGAGGCTGGCATCAGGCCAGCGCAGCAGACTTTGAAGTTGATGTCCTATAATAGATTTCTGGGGTGGAGGAAAGAGAGCAGGCTGTCTTTCCTGGGGCTGTCTGGCTCAGCAGGGTTTGAGCACTCACCCAGCACCCCAGCACAGAGGGGCTGCAGGGGTGCCTATCATGCCTCTGCCCCAGAGCAGAACAGCCCCACTGGGCCAGTCCTGAGTGATGTGTGAGCAACCACAGACACCCAGTGCCTGAAAACCTGCTGTGTGTGTGAGCACCCACAGACACCCAGTGCCCAAAAACCTGTGAGCACCCACAGACAGCCAGTGCCCAACAACCTGCTCTGATGTGTGAGCACCCACAGATACCCAGTGCCATGACCTGCTCTGGTGTTCTGACCTGTGCTGTGAGCCCATGGCCTCTGATTTCCAGCCCAAGCTGTTCTGATGAAGTGCACATGCAGAACTGTGTCTCTTTTTTCCTGCAGCACTTTTAAAAGCTGTTTTGCATCCTGTGTCCCAATAGCCATCTCACCTCTGGACTAACCAACCTCTCTTCCTCTCCCCTCAGCCCCCATCACTGATGATCACTGATCCCATCTCTGACTCAGTGGTGATGTCTGTAGCTGCCCAGACCCCTCCATGGACCCTTTCAGAACAGACCCCACCTGACACCCTGTGCTGTGTCTCCCTTGCTGGTTCGGTGTTGTGGTTCAGCTGGTGATCACTGGATTCTCCACAGCCTTTTCTACTTTTCCTATGCATAGAGTAACCAATTTCTGCCTAAGGCCCTGTCCAGTGACCACTGCAAGAGCATCTCTGGTGCATTAAGTCTTCATCCAAAGCGGTGCTTAATCAGCTGGTTTAGCTGTGTCTGTGACCTGAGCACAGTCCTTCCCAAATGTCCTTCTGGAAACTGTAGCACATGTATTTCAGATCATCTGTTGCTCCAAATCATGGTGCACTGTAATCTGGTAACCTTGAATGATTCAGAATTAAGGAGTATGTCTTCCGTCACTCAAGGCATTGATTCATATATTGGCTAGCAGGAAACATTGCTTTGTGACAGGATTTGTTATATTCTTCTGCTTAGACTGTGAGCCGTTTCCAATTCCTCTGGTGATCCACAGCTATGCTTCTTTATTATATTAGTCTTATCCAGACCAAATTTCTCTGGCTTGCATGTGAGAAAGCCATGGGAGATAAAGTCAAAATATGCTTCAAGTCAAGCTGCATGACATTCATTGTTTATTCCTGTAGCAGAAAACTGTCATCTCTCCATAGAAGGAATTTCAGTTTGTGTGATGCGATTTGTTCTTGATAAATTCATCTTGGCTGTTTCTCCCCTCCTTGCTATCTTCTAAATCCATTTATATAGATTGTTTGATTACTTGGTCCAATATCTTACTGTCTGCTTTATAATTTCGTGGTTTCTTCTCTCCATCTCTTTTAAAGCAAGAAATCATGCTCTCCTTTGCCCAGTTTCCTGGAGAACCACAGATAGTTGCTATTACTCTAGCCTCATGTGTCTCAAACTGTTTGGGAACATTTAACTCCTCTGAGTACACTCTAACCTGTTCTCCAACATGATAACTGAAGCTTCTTCTCTTTTGTTGCTGAAGGTTCTTGGTTGAGCCACCAGATTGATAAAGAACCATTTATCTTTTTAGTGAGGATGGTTTTAAAAGGCATTAAATCCTGCTGCCATCTCAGCAGTATGCACAATTATTCCTCCTGTTTATGGAACACAGACAGGACTTTCCATTGCTTGATCCTAGCTGCAGAAGTCCCTATAAGATCTTTTTCTCATGATCCTGTACATTTTGTACTGTAGATTTCCAGTTTTGCTCCAGCTGCTTGCACTATTCTTTTAGAAATCCTTAAGATTTTAACCTCTTTGAACTAAGTTACAATTTTTGTACTATTTCTTCTTGCAGCTCAGCTTAGCTAAGAGCTAGTAACTTGCCTAAGTTGAGGTCTAATTTTTCTTCACCAGGGGATAAGCTTATATTTGTGTTCTTGAGGTCATCTGCCCCCAAGGCTGACTTTCTTGGCCCTAATGGATGGTGTTCCTGTACCTCTGTGTGCCTCTCTGTTCCTAAAGCCATGAGGGAGTTGGCACAAGGCTCCGGGACTGTGTCCATCACAAGCTCAGCTGCAGTGACTGCAAAGCAGATCTTCCCACCCCCGTATCAAAGCTTAGGTGAGGAACCACAGAAGCACAGGAACTGCAAGTCTGCAGGAAGGTTAAGCCTCGTGGCTGACCTGGGTAGAGAGTCTGAGTGGCTTCATGACTTGCTCCTCCTGATATCTCACCCTGGAATGCTGGGCTTCCCACAAAAGCCACTGCTACCAGGACACTCCAGAGCTGCCTGGGTGCAGCTCTCAAAGGTGACATGGTGTGCAGGCCCAGCACTCTCAGAGAATAGGTCTCACCCTTCAGTCCTCATTTCAGGCATCAGAAGCCCAATAGTGGTTGCAAAGGACACAGCAGTGGGTACAGTGAATAGTCAGCAGCCACATGCACATTGCTCCCTTTCTGAAGAACTTCTGCCCAAGAACAAGCCAGCGCCTAAGTGATGAAAAATGTCACTTAGGAGCTTACTCAACCTAGCTTGTTATAAATCCAAAAGAATCATGGGATGGCACAGGGGCAGGTGCTCTCAGTACCCTATCACTGCTCTAGCCAGGTAACTTTGCATTTGTGTTCTGCAGACTGAAGATTATCTCAAGCACAAGATCAGAAGCAGGCCTGAGCGGTCAGACCTGGTCAATATGCACATTCTGCAAGGTAAGACTGCTCAAGATTCTCCCATGAACTCCTCATGTCTCCTGCCCTGGGACTTGTGTTCCTTCAGGAATCTCACTGCTGTTAACTTTGTCCCAGCTGCTCATGGGGGGCAGACTCAACTGGGACACGTTTTATGAAATTCTGTCCAGACCTGATGTTCAGGAAGCAAGGCACACATTTGTTCCCTGACAGACACAGTCCCTAGGCATCCAGTCTTTCTCCCATCTCCAGCAGTGGGAGAGTGTAAGATGCTCTAGGGGAACAGTGGGGTACAGAAAGCTGTGAGAGAGAACTCTCTTAGACACTGGTTCTGATGTCTGATCATGAAGAGCAAACCCAGGGCATTGTCCAGGGCACTGACATTCCTATAGCAGGTCATCGTAACACCTTCCCAAAGCTGGACATGTGCTGTGCTGCTATAATTCTGGATATTCTGTGTGACAGCCCATGCAGTCATTGATCCCAGCACAGCTGTATGAAAAGCCCTGCTATCAATCCATGAGCTACAGCAGCTCTCTCCTCTCCCATCCTGGTGTTCCCTCTCAGCCAGAGAGCTGGCAGGGCTGTATCCCATCACAGACAGCAGAGCACCACAGTGTCCCTCGTTATCTCCAGGGATAAGAAGATCCTTAGAGACAGAGAGGATGCACAGCCTCCCTCCCTCCCTCCCTCCTTGAGTCCTGTCTCTTGCCTGGAAGAAACAGATCACTCTCTGGCAGCTGTGAATGCTGCCCTCTGCTCTCAGCATGGATGCAATCTGTATTTCTTTATTCCTCTGGCAGGCAGGAGGGCTGAGTCAGGGTCCCATGCTGGATCAGTATTACTGCTTTGCATTTCCCTTGGGTTTCCATCCCTAAAATAAGCTAGCACCATTGCTTGTTTAGGAGTTGGAGAGCATCTTTCCCTTAGGTTAAATAATAGAAGCAATACGGACTGGAACTGGGGAGCTGTTACCAGATGTGGAGGCAGCTGCAGTCCCCAGGCATGGACAGGGGCAGGCAGAGCCAGCCAGGGGAGAGAGACTGCAGAGAACAGAGTGTGCTTGGCTGTGCTCTGAGCAAGATGCACATGCTGCCCCACACTGCCCTTACCTGCAGCCTCTGCTCACACTCTGTCCATCCTGCTCTGCATTTCATGGAGCTGTGTCTTGGCATATCATAGACTTACAAATCCATTTCTTTCATAACAGGACCTAGAGGTGATTGAAACTGGCCAGGTGAGACACTTTGCATCATTCAAGGGTTTCACAGGCACCCCTTCTGTTACTGTTCACCTCAAGGAGTTCATTTGTGTTCACTGGACTATATAACCTGAAGGCTAGAAATGGCCCTAGACCAGCTCTCCTCACCTCCTGCAGAGAATTCTCCATGGTATCAAGCCCTGTAGCTCATTTTGCCTACAGCAGCTCTTCCAGGCAGTGTCCAGTCTTTGAAGCTAGAACAACCTACATGCAGCTGTTCTTAGTTTAGACCCCCAAAGGTACAGAAATGGTCTAGTTTAGAATTCCACTCCCTCAGTACTCACACCTGTGCCAAGAGAGGAGCCAGAAAGCTTTGTTCAGGAAATCTTTCTGTTTAAGTTGCTATTCTTCTGTCACCCCTCAATACCTGGAATCTTCTCAGCTGACTTTCATAGGGCTGTAGTTTCCAGATCTACCTGCCTTTGCTCTTGTTCTCTCCAGCTCATTCTTCCCTGAAGGCATGGAGCACTGAAGTCCACAGCTCAAGACTCAGCAATCTTAATTCCCGTGTAAGCCATTTACTCCAGCTGTCAAGCACTGCCAATGATTCTATAGATGTAGGGATCCATCTGCGTGAGCCCACAAGGGGCCGGTGTGCTCCTGGCAGGCAGGAGCTGGAGACCCTCTCAGCCCTTGTTAGTGGCAGCTTGTTAATGAAGTTTCCGTCACAGATCACTCCTGGGCCTTGCAGAGAATGCTCCAGCTGCAGGCTGGGTTTGCAAGTCCAGGCTGGTAGACAGAGGCTCTTTTTTGGGAATGGAGAAGTTTGGCCTGAGGCTCAAAGAAGGACCCATGTCCCAAACCTCAGCAGCCCCATCCAGTGCAGCAGAGCAGATCCTGATAGTGCTGAGCCACGCTGAGGTGTTGGCCAGAGCCCCCAGAGGCTGTGCTGAAGGGCAGTATGTTCTCACTGAGTGCTGTGCCCACAGGAGACCCTGGTCCTGATGCTTCTCTTTGGCCTTCTAGACTCGGCTGCAGAGGGATCCATTCAGTCTACTCAAATGAAGCTGAAAAGGGCCCGACTGGCAGATGACCTCAATGAGAAGATCGCACTCAGGCCAGGTCCTTTGGAGCTGGTGGAGAAGAATATAATTCCCGTTGACTCGGCTGTGAAAGAGGCCATAAAAGGTAGTGACAGTGAATGTGTGTGTTGTGTGTGCGTGTGGAGCAGTGCAGGGGCTGCTGAGGGGACAAGGAGGTACCACAGTGACTGCAGGAAGGGTCCAACCTGGATGTCAGAGCTGCATTTATTGCTTAAATTTCATTATTTTCACAGTAACCAGCCCAGTCCTGCACAGCCTGTGAGCACAGAGCTGTCAGCGCAGTGACACTGAAACGCACACAATTGCTCAGCCACATTCCCTCAGAAAGAACCTCCCTTCCTACACCCCTTCCCTCCCCAAGGCTTTGAGCACAGAAGTGATGCAGTTGGAGACAGGACACTCCTTCCTGCAGCATGGGAGAGAACATGAGTGCACAGGTGTGGTTGTGAGACCAGCCCAGATTCTCCCCCTTGTGCCCTACCAAGCTCTCATATCCCAGTAAATGGGGGTGATATGGCCCTAGTTCAGCACGGCTGTGGTTCTCTCTTTATTTTTACCACTGGTGCTAGTGGAAAGCAGGACCCAACAGAGCAGGATGCTGCATCCCTGGGGTGTGGAAGCACCCTGGGGTGCTGAGTTGCTGGAGAATATGAGCAGGGCCTGCACCGCCAAACAGGGTACACTCCTTCCAGCTGGGACCCAGCACTTGCCTTATGCGTCAGCTTGGTTTTTCTCCATCACCTCCCCCCACCAGAGGAGGGAGGAAGAATCATCCACAATTATTTCCCCAACACTGCTGCAGGAAAGCTGGTGTGGGAGCCAACACAGAGCAAAAATGGTGACTCAAATTTCAGCAGGGCCCAGTGCCAGGACAGGGAGGTCCGAAAGCAGAGGAAGGAGCAGGAAAGCCAGCGGGGTCCTGCGGTGACAGGATAGCGACCCGTATTTTTGAAGCCTGGGGCCACCTCCACGTGTCCAAATTGGCGCTCAGGTCTCCAATGAGGCACTGAGAGCTGCTCTGCCCCTGGAAGCTGCTTGTTCTGTTGCTCATGGTTCTTCAAGTCATGGATCATTTACATTGGTATAATCCCATTTAAAGGATGTGTTCTGGAGCTCAGAGCAAGCTGGGGACAATGTCAGGGTTTTGGGACAGAAGGGGTCCTGGAATGACAGGATATACCAAAAATGAGAGTTGCAACAGGAAGCACTTTGACTTTCATTTCATCTCAGAAACCATCATAAATGACATGAAATATTCCAGGCTCAGGTGCTGCTCTGTCCTGCCCCACAACTGTTCCTGCTCTGGGTTTGGGGGCTGTGAAATGCAGGTTGTGTATGTACAGCAGCTTCTCCAGCCTGGCCCTGGAGCTGCTCCATTCCCAGCATGTCGCAGCTGTCCTCTTTGAAGGTGAAATGTTCCAGGACTCTTCCTGAAGGGGAATTTTTAAGGAGAGTTCAAGTAAAATCTCCCCAACCATTCACTGAAGGAGAGAACTGTGGGGGAAAAAAGTTTAAAAAATCTCCCCCCTTTATTATAAACTTTTGAGGCAGTTTGAGCATGACTTTATCCCCTGGAGCTGAGGTTTGGAGGCTGGGCAAATGAGCTTGAATCTTGAATAGAGCATCTCTCCAGCTGCCTTATCAGGAGCTCGTGGTAAACAGATTTACAGGACCAGACTATTAAAAACAAAAAGTCTGGCTTAAAAATGATTTGTTCAGTTTTAAATTTCTCCCTTTCACAATGCCCTTCTGTCACATTGCTGGGGAAAAACGTCTCCTTGTAAGCCAGTTTCATCCCATTTAGGGTGAAACACAACAGCACATTAGGGTCCAACATGAAGTTGTTTAGTACCATAGGGTGCCATGAGAAGAAGGTGGTGCAGCTGCACCAGGAATACCATCCCAGCCCTCAGGTTTCTGCAGAAGAAAGCCTCAAGCTGAAGAATCCTCAAGCTCATTTTTGGAGTCAAAGGCACCTCGTGATACTCACAGTTTGGGGCAAAGGGCTGAACACAGAGCAGAGATGAGCACTGGCACTTCTGAACGTTAAGCCTTTTGTTTTTGCAATACCAGAAAGATGACAGGGTTTAAAATCTTTTTACTTTAACCTTGGAATCTCAACTGTTTATACAGTGGAAAGTTCAGCTGACATGTTCCTCTAATCACCTCTGGCAGGGTGAGCAGAAAGTGCCAGACCCCAACCGAAAGCCCAAATGTCCCAGTGACAGGAGCCTGCCAGTGCCCTGCATAGTTGAACGGTGATACAAGAACTCTTTTTTACCAGGTCCTTGTCATCACTTTGTCCAATGCGCTCAAGAGGACAATACCCAGTGCATTAGAAACAGCCCAGAGCGAACACCATCCTGCCTGAGATTACAGCAGGGACACGGGATCAAGCAACAATACGCTCAGGCCGGGCTGGGTGAGAGCAGGACAGATAAGGGAAGCATTCCCCATTGGCACAGGCCTGTGGTATCAAGCAGCAGGATGCAGCACATTCCTGTCATGCTCTGGGCTGTTGCTGTGTCCTGAAGGTCCCTTAGGCTCCCAGCTTTGGCACCACTTCTCAACACACACTTCCCTGCCAGCCCAGCAGGAGCCCTGCAGATCCACAAGCCCCCTTGCCTGGAGTAATTTTTCCCAAGAGGGCATGTCCACGCTGGCTTGCAGGCATAGGAAGCAGCTCCCATGCAGCCCAGGTGAACCATGCAATGCTGCAGTTCCTCAGGGACATGTTTGGCTGCTGCCTCTGATGGAGAGGATGGAGAGGACACTCTACTTCCAGAGAGGCATGAAGAGAGCAAGTTGGACACAGCTGATCTCATTTCCCCAAGCCCATGTCTGGGCAGCAGCTCAGGCAAGGAGCCAGGGCTCTGTCCTCGCCCAGCCTGGCACCAGCAGCTGCAGGGAGTGGAGATAACCCTTATCTCTCAGATAGGGGCAGGGGTCAGAGAAGGAGGTGCGTGTCAGTGAGAAGGTGCACATTGCTAGACCAGCAGCAGGGACAGGTGGAAGCTTGTCCCCAGGCCCTTCCTATTTCCCCATTTGTCACCTCGCTATCAGTGTGCCAAGCTGCCTGACAAATGCCAGACATAAGCACGAGGAGATTACGAGTGTGGCCACGCTGCTCCTTCCTCTACCCCCACCTGCAGCTCTTCCGAGGCTCACATGAGATTTTTTTTCTCAGCACTTTATTTATCATCAAAACCTCGGGGTCAAGGGCCCTTGCCCATCTGACTAGCAGATAACAGTGCAGGAGCTGTGCAGGCGGAGCAGCCTGGGACTGGCAGGCAGGCAGGCAGCAGCCGTGGTTTGAACCATGTCCTGTGGGTGAAACCTGTGGACAGACAGGATGTGGGAGCCTCTGTGCACCTGCAGACACATCCACCCTTCTTGGCTCTTGTGCCACGAGCAGATGGATCACACTCTGAGCTGATTTCAACCTCAGTCCTGAGGACAGGGTCCCACGAGTGGTGTGGGAGTTCAGCTGGGGTGCTCATCTGAGGGAGGGCAGCTCTCACCCCTGTCCCACCTCAGCCCAGCGGAGGAGCAGGAGGGCAGAGCCCCTCCTGCACCGGTCCCACTCGATTGTTTGCCCCAGTGCTGCTGTGCTGGCCGGCCGGGCTCCTCCAACCCCTCCTGTCTCCCTGTCCCAAGGAACACGGTCCATGGTCCTGGCTCCTCACACTGCTCTTCTCTCCCAAAGGACCACTCTTCTCTCCGTGGTCCCGATTGCTCACGCCCTTCATCCCTCCCTGTCCCACAGAACATGGCCCATGGTCTCTGCTCCTCGTACCGCTCCTCTCTCCCTCTCCCAAACGCCCGTACCCATGGCCCCGTTGCTCTGCCCCAGCCGCGGCCGCGGGGCAGCAGGCCCGGGAGATGGCCGAGCTCCCCGGACACCGCCTGTGCCCCTCGGCCCGGCCGGGGAGGGGGCGCTGGGCGCGGGTTGAGCCACCAACCATCCGGCCCCTCCGTCCCTCCCCGATCCCCGCGGGCTCTCACCGTCGCCCCTCTGCCCCCGCAGGCACCCAGGGCGGCTTTCCCCGCCCGGCCGACGCCTTCGCCTTCGAGGAGGACAGCAGCAACGACGGGCTGTCCCCGGAGCGGCCCCGCAGCCGCGGCTCCCCGGGACTCGCCGAGCCGCCGCCCGGCTCCAAGGCCCCGGAGCCGCCCCCCCGCCGCCCCTGCCGGAGCCCCCCAGGTAGGACGAGCCGTCCTGGAGAGGAGGGGGACAGGGGAGACTCGGGCGAACGGGGGTGGCACAGGGGAGGGAGCACAGGAGGGACAGGAGCGACAGGGGGGCACAGGAGGGACACGCGAGGTCCCGGGCCGAGGAAGCGACTCCTCCTCAATACTTGACACTGGTTAGGCTGCACCCTGAGTGCTGTTCCAGTTCTGGGCGCCCCAATTTAGAAAGAATATGGAGATGCTGGAGCGTGTCCAGAGAAGGGCAACAAGACTGTGAAGGGTCTGGAACACAAGTGCTGTGAGGAGCAGCTGAGGAAACTGGGGGGGCTCAGCCTCGAGAAGAGAAGTCTTAGGGGGAGACCTCATCACTCTCTACACTCCCTGACAGGAGGGTGCAGCCAGGTGGGGGTTGGTCTTTTCTCCATGGCAGCGAGCAATAGGACAAGAGGACACAGCCTTAAGCTGCACCAAGGGAGGTTTAGGTTGGACATCAGGAAGAATTTCTTCACAGAGAGAGTGATCGGACATTGGAATGAGCTGCCCAGGGAGGTGGTGGAGTCACTGTCCCTGGAGGTGTTTCAGAACAGACTGGATGTGGCACTCAGTGCCATGGTCTGGGTGACAAGGTGGTGTTGGGTCACAGGTTGGACTCAGTGATCTCAAAGGTCTTTCCCAACCTGGTTAATTCTGTAATTCTGTGATTCTCTGGAATTCTGTGATTCTCTGGAATTCTGTGGTTCTCTGTGATTTTGTGAAACGCTCTGCGCAGGGCTGGCGCGCCCCCTGCCGGCCGGCACGGGCACTGCAGCGCCAGGGAGCGCCTGGCTGGAGCGAGGAACTGGGGGAACTGGGGGAACTGGGGTGAACTAGGAGGACTGGGGGGAACTGGGGGAGAATTGGGGGAATGTGGAGGCAGAGGGGAACGGGGAGACTTGGGGGAGCTGGAGTGGACTGAGACAGACTGGGGGGCTGGGATGGACGGAGGGGAGAGGAAGTGGGGCAGACTGGGGTGGGGGAAATCACAGAGTGATTGTGGCCACCCGCTGGTCACCTGGAGGACTGGGCTAGTCTGGGGGACACTGAGGGGCAAGCAGTGCCTCACGTATCAAGGATACAGGGCTTAGGTGAAACTGGGAGGGCTTGGAAACCAAGGAGGACTGTGGAGACAGAGGACTGGGAAAGGACTGCGATAGCCGGGGGCTGTGGCCGGGAGAGACATGAGGGAACTGGGATGCACTGAGGCATCCGTGGGGACTGGGAACAACATGGGATAAGGAAACAGAGTACCAGGTACCCCTGTCCAGGCTGGGCAGCTCTGGGTCCGGCCCTACAGCCCCTCTCACCTCTTGCTTGCAGGATCGTCCTCCCAGTGCCGATGGCCACGCTCCGGACACTGCCCCGGGGCAGGGCAGCCAGTGTGACAGCCCCAAGCAGACGGCAGGCCAGGAGAGCCCGACGCTGCCGGTGCCCTCCGCCGTGAAGGTAATGCCGGTGCCTCCAGGCTGCCCAGGAGAGGGACCAGCCCAGGGCACCCGGCTGCATCCAAGCCTGAAGTGTCCATGTGCTGCACCCCAAATGTGTGGGAGCTCTGGGTGCCTGGCCTTAAAGGCTTTGAATAATGCAGGCAGACAAACCTTGTGTCAAAAACTGATTTAATTCATTGTGAATTAATATTAATATTAATGGTACAGGATAGAGCAATACACCTTGCTAGAGGCCATTGCTTGAGTCCTGCACTGAAAACATCCCCTGGGGCCGGGAGCAGGAGGAGAAACAAGGCAACACTGGAATACCTTCCAGGCAGAGAGGGTCATTTTCCATCTCATGTGTTCTCCAGCACAGCTGAGATAGGATGCAGTGCTGAGGGAGTCACCCACATCCAGGCTCAGCAGCTCTTGGAGCTGGAGTGTCAGGGTGCCAGTATGAGCTGTCCTTGTTCTGTCCCATGCCTCTGAGGTCCCATGGGGGTGGCAGGAGCTCTTCTCACACCTAATTCCTTTCCTTCTTGGACCAACAGTCCAAATCATCCAATGACAGCAAGAACCGTCACAAAAAGCCCAAAGACACCAAGCCCAAAGTGAAGAAGCTCAAGTACCACCAGTACATCCCGCCAGACCAGAAAGCAGAGAAGTCCCCTCCACCCATGGATTCTGCATATGCCAGACTTCTCCAACAGCAGCAGCTCTTCCTGCAGCTCCAGATCCTCAGCCAGCAGCAGCAGCAGCAACAACAGCAGCAGCAGCAGCACTTCAGTTACCCCGGGATGCACCAAGGACAGTTGAAGTGAGTGGCACTGTACTAGCAGCAGGATTTAGTCCTGTCTCTCTCCAGACTTTCCCCCACTGTATCCATTTGTGCCAGCGCAGGGGGATAGAGGCATGCCAGTGAAACAGAAAAGCTTGGGAACAGCACAGACTCCTTCCAAGCCATTCTGGCTTTGTGCATTGGCTGGGGCACTTGTGACCTGTTGGTGGAACACCAGCAATCTTCTACATGCATGGTTTTTCTTGGTCATCCTTAAGTCTCATATGGAGACAGCAGCCCCAAGGGAGCAGAGGGATGGGATGCTGGGCACAAAGACCCTGGAGGGCCAGACAAGTTACCCCAAATCTCCTTTGTTATTGCAGGCAATCAAATGAGCAAATGGTCAAAAGTTCAAATTCTTCATCAGCTTCTGTCAACAACACCCCTCTTTCTCCAGTGAAAACCACCTTTTCAGGCCAGACTTGTGTCTCATCTATCAAGCCAGGCCCTCTGCCATCCAACTTGGATGATCTCAAAGTGAGTGCAAACTTCGTCACTGCAGGAGCAGACTGTCACAGCCTGAGTGTGCTATGCTGCCTCTGAGTGTGTCAGGGGAGTGCCACAGTCTGGGAGTGACCATGTCACAGATCAGCACACCTGAACCGCTGTGCTCTGAGCCACCCAGGAGTACAGCACAGACCCTGGGGCAGGGCTTGGTCACTGTTGAGGGTCTGAACGTGAGGGTTTGCTGCTCTGCAGGTGATGAGGGGGTGCACTGCTCCAGCCTGTATATCAGCAAACCAAAGGTGTAGCCTGGGGAGACTTCAGGTCAGGCTAAAGGGTGATCTGAGCTGCTGCTCCTGCAGCTCCAGACTCCATTGCTCTGTGGTTTTATGGTGGTGTTCTTTTATACTTTGCTAATGGACCCTTAGCCATGGGGAAGGCCAAATCCTTCTAGGAACAGAGACTTGGGGCCAGCCCAGAGTTAGAAATAACATGAGTTTGCCCCAGCACAGGTGACTGAATCATGTGCCTAAGCATAGAGCATGCTCCAAGGTATGTCACATTCTCTGAGCCATCAGCTGGGTCCTGGTCTGTGTCAAAGTCCTCTGTTCGTGGAGAAACCTACTGCTAGGAAGGGAATCTTGAGTTGCTGCCCTGACCCAAGGACCACTGCTGGTTCATGGAGAGGAGTCACAGTTCCTGGAGGAAGGAGGAAGGTTTTCCTGTTAGGCATGGTTCAGATTCTGCAGGATGTGCAGTGGTCAGGCCCATGCATGGTGATTCTGGTGACTGCAGGTGAGACAGGGAGCACCTAGGAGGTCAGAGCTTTAAAGCTTGAAACTGCAAGTGTGTGATCTGAGACTGCCAGTTGGAAGCACTGGGTTAGAAACCTTTAGAAAAAGGGCTTATGTGGCAGTGAGACTGATCACGAGTGACTTTCCTTCCAGGTGTCAGAGCTGAGGCAGCAGCTCCGAATACGAGGCCTGCCTGTGTCGGGAACCAAAACAGCGCTGATGGAGCGGCTGCGGCCCTTCCAGGAGTGCAGCAGCAACGCAGTCCCAAACTTCAGCGAGATCACCACTGTCACCTTCCCAGTCACTCCAGCAAGCACCCTGTCGAGTTACCAGTCACAGTCCTCCAGCAGCATGTTATCCAATGGCTTCTACCACTTCGGCAGCACCAGTTCCACCCCACCCATCTCGCCTGCCTCCTCTGACCTCTCTGTGAGCGGCTCTTTGCCAGACACCTTCAACGACGGGCCCATGTCTTCTCCACAGTTTGGTCTCCAGCCATCTCCAGTTCATGGCAGTGCCGAGGAAAGCCTCATGAGCAGCATGAATGGAGGGAGCATCCAGCTGGAACTGGAAGGAATAGACACCGAGAAAGACAAGATGCTGGTGGAGAAGCAGAAGGTCATCAATGAACTGACATGGAAGCTGCAGCAAGAGCAGAGGCAGGTGGAAGAGCTGCGGATGCAGCTGCAGAAGCGAAAGAGAAGCAACGGCCTTGAGGAGAAGCAGCAGCCTGCTCAGCATTTCTTTGGTGTCCCCATCAAACAAGAAAACACCGTGTCCAGCTGCCCCTTTGCATCCAAACAAATGGCCCTGAAAGGCCAGGCTGGCAGCTCGGATAAGCTGAGTAACTGTGGGGTGCCGCAGGTGCCCCACATTGTAAACAGCCACTGCTTGGAGCCCACAGGGCAAAGCACCATCACCTCCTCGACATTCCTGAGCCCGCAGTGCTCCCCCCAGCACTCTCCCCTGGGGGCTGCAAAGAGCCCCCAGCACATCAGCCTGCCACCGTCCCCCAACAGCCACTACCTGCTCCCGGTGTCCCCCGAGGCCCGCAGTGGGTCCCCTCCGGGCAGCAGCTGCCTCCGCACAGCTCCGGTGAGTGCCAGCCTGGACCCCGCAGGGTCACACCGACAGGGGGGAGGCCTTTCCTCTTGGCCCGGGGCTGCTGGCACCGGGGTGGGCACCCAGGGTCTGTGGCAGCTTGTGGGGCTGCCTGCAAGGGCAGTGAGTATTCCAGAGGGACAGTGGGTTAGCAGCTGGTAGCACTGCAGGGTCCTTTGGAGGGTATCTCCCGGGGAGCCCTACCACCCCAGCCAGTTGCCCTGGGGGGCACAGAACAGCTCCCGTGCCCCATGGAGCCCTGGCACAGCTCCTGCTGCCCTGGGGGAGCCCTGGCACAGCTCCCCTCTTCCGCAGGGGACCCCAGCACAGGTCTCTCTGCTCCTAGGTGAGCACTGGCGAAGCTCCCTGTGTCATGGGAGAGTCCTGGCAGAGCATCCTCTGCCCTATGGAGTTCTGGCACAGTTCCCTCTGCCCTGGGGAGCCCTGGCACAGTTCCCTCTGCCCTGGGGAGCCCTGGCATAGCTCCCTCTGCCCATGGAGGGGTCCTGGCACAACTCCTTCTTCCCTGGGGGAGCACTGGCACAGCTGCTTCTGCCCTAAAAGATCCCAAACCCAGCTGCCTCTCCCCTCAGGGGGAGTCCTGGCACAGCTTGCGCTGCACCTGGGGGAGTTCTGGCTCAGCTGCCCGTGCCCCATGGAGCCCTGGCACAGCTCTGTGCACACCAGGGAAGCACCAGCATGGATCCTTCAGCTCCTGGGAGAGCCCTGGCATAGTTCCTACACCCCTGGGAGAGCCCACTGCATGGCTGCAGGGCTTTCCAGCATCTTGCCAAGCCATTGTAGCTCCCAGCAGTGTGAGGGATTTTCACCACTGAGCTGGAGGAAAGCAGTTGCCCCAGGAAGCCTTTTCTCAGGAAGCTGGAACAGTGCTGGCAGATGGGTTCTGCAGTCAGAGCAAACTTGTGCCTCCCCACCAGGCCACCAGCCCAGCAGAGAGTTGTCTTCAGCAGCCACTTCTCACTCAGCCCCCTGGACAGGTGTGAATGTTTGGGGAGGGGGTTATGCTACCAGAACTAAACAGCACAAGGTTCTGCTGATTGCACCCTCAGTTCATCCAGTGCCCTCCCAGGGCTCCCCAGCAGCACCTTTCAGGGGCCTGTCCCATGCACAGGGGTGCAAGGTGTGCACACAGGTGTGCAGCAGGGGCAGGCTGGGTGTGCAGGGCAGCCAGAGCAGGGCCACTGTGAACCCACCTGTGGTGGCCCCAAGGAGGCACAAAGTGGGGCTCAGTGCTGCGTCCAGAGGATGGTGAGGTAGGTACCATGGGCAGTTGGCAAACAGCACGGCCAGTGAGGTGGGAAAGGGCAGCAATTTAGGGTGAGGAGGGGTAGAGACAGAGCTGCCAGTGGAATGGGCATGGAGGGCAGTGGGGTTGGGGTGAGGGAGGTAGTGGGGCTGGTACAGGGGTGAGGAAGGTGCTGTGAGCACTAGTTTGGATGAGCTGGGCAATGGGGAGCAGTGTCCTGGATGAGCTGGGCAATGGGGAGCAGAGAGCAGGGGATGCAGGGGTGACCCTGGCACTGGGGTGAACTGGGCCCTGGAGCAGAGCTGTGGGTGCAGTAGGCAGTGGGACACAGTGATGTGAGGTGATATCCAAGAGGGGCAGCAGGGCTGCTCTGGACAGCTGGGCAGTGGTCAGTAAGGATCAGAAAGGAGCAGTGACACTGTAGGGGTATCTCCAGCTCCTCTCTTGCTGCCCTAGAGCAGGTGTGTACAGAGGGGATGGTCCCATTGTGTCCTGCAGCTCATCCCAAGTCCAGCACCACCCATCCTGGGCATTCCTCTGCTGCCTGCAAGGGACTCCCAGGGGCAAGAGTACTTCTTCAGCAAGAATTCTTCTTCTGTGCCCACGAGCCAGAGGTAGTGTTCCTTCCAGCTGCTCTCCACAGAAAGGTGGCCAGGATGTGCATGGCCAGGCAGAGTGACCTCACTGCTGCCTTGGATCCACTCCTGGATCCAGCCCACCTGAACGGGCAATTCCCTGGTTTTTGTGGGACCAAAAGGCCACAGCCAGGCAGTGGGGAAGGACACACAAGGGCATACAGGTGATGGGGACAGCAGCTGGCAGGCACTGTCCTTCAAATGTGGTCCATCCTGGAAGGGGGACCTGGCAAAAAGTTGGCAAAGTTCCGCAGGTGTTTGGCACAGGCAGAGGTTTCCCTCTTTCCGGTGATCTTCCCTGGCCTGAGCTCTGTGAGAACCCCCAGGCAGGTGGTGATGGGGAGGGGCTGGGGGGCAGCTGGGGAAGTGACCCATCGCTGGCCAGGCACAGCCAAGCACCAGCAGCCCATCTCTGTCTTCCCTTTGTCCTGCATGTCCACAGCTGACGGAGCACCAGGATGCTCTGTGACACTGTGTCTGTGCTCTGGCAGTGACCAGAGGCCAGCCTGGCCCTGGGTCACAGAGCTAGGTCCGGGGGTGGTTTACCTGCCTCTATCCTGCTCAAAGGCCAGGCATTTTGTCTGAGTTTGTTTGACCCACAAAATCGTTATATTCCCTGGCACCACACCAACCTCAACAGGGATGAGAGAGCTGAGCCTCCTGCCGTGCATTGACTCCATTTCCCTGTATTTCCCCATGCAGATGGCTGTGCAGTCAGGCCAAAAGTTTTCTATTCCATCCCCAAGTTTTTGTAAGTCAAGCCCAGCCCTGTCAGAGGTAAAGCAGCCTCCACCCTATGAGGATGCAGTGAAGCAGGTAACTGCATGGTTTTTGTTTTCTACAGGGCAAGGGCTGCCTGTGATGTCCTTTTGCAGTTAGAGGGACTCAGCTGCAGGAGTTCCAACCCGTTCTGGGGTCTCTGGGTAGGACAGGCCTGTTTCCATGAGGAATGGGCTTTTTTTAAGGGTTAGTTGCTGACTGGCTGCCACAAAGCATCGGATACCCTGCCGGGCAGGATGGTGTCCCCTGTGCACCCAGGGGTCCTGGCACCCCCCAGGTCCCCTGGGGTGCCAGTGTACTCTCTTTGGGTGCTCAGAGCTATGTAAGAAACAGAGCCTTGAGCATTCCCAAGTCACCAGGAAACCTCATCCTGCTCTGTGCCATCTGCCTCCCTGAGCCATACCCTGAGTGTTTTTCCCACAGGGAGGACTGTGCATCGCCCAGGAACACCTTCCTTTCCATGAGAGCCTGGCAGCAGCCTCAGTGCTGGGAGTGATGGTGCCTTTAGGAAAGTGGTGTGATGCTGTTTGCAGGGATGAAAATGGGTTTATGCCATCTTGCAGGAGATCCTTCCAGGTTCCAGTCAGGCAGAGGAGGGAGACTGGGCAGTGCAGGGAGCAGGGAGGGCAGGCAGGCAGGTGCCAGTGTGAGGTGCTGGGGCCAAAATATTGGTGTGTCCTGTGGGCCCTGGGACAGGGCAGGCTGTGGAGCCACTGAGGAGAGGGTTGGCAGCAGGGAAGGGTGCTCTAGTCCTTGGATCCACCGTGATTGTCCCATGTCCCTGCAGTGCCCTGAATGCTGCTCCCAGCCCCGTGTTGGTATGGCCTCTCTTCTGCATGGGAGGAAGCCATCTGTGGGGTCTAGAGCCATCTTTTTTGGGGTCTAGAGCCATCTACCTGGCTTGTGGCTGGAGGGACTCTCCTCCTAACGCCATCTACTCTCCTCTTTGTCGTTTGCTGCAGCAGATGACACGAAGTCAGCAGATGGACGAGCTCCTGGACGTGCTGATTGAGAGTGGAGGTACGCTCTGCTTCCTTGTTCTCCTCCAGGGCTTCCCCTCCAGGCCAGCATGGGCCTGTGGGGCTCAGTGCATTCTGTGCACCCCAGCAGAGCTGCCTGAGTTGAGTACAGCTTTCACCTGCCCTCCCCGTGCCAGCAGCCACTGAAATTGAACCCCAAAGCACATTGGCCCTCCTGGAGCCTGCTCCTGCAGGTGCCAGCCCAGAAGGGACAGCAGGGCAGCAGCCCTGTGCACAGCACTGCCAGCCCCCTCCCCACACAGAGCCCCCAGTGTCCCCCCATTCCCAGTGCTGCCAGTGCCTTCTCCCACACAGAGCACTTCTGGTGCCCTCCCCTGTGCCAAGTGCCCTTTCCCAGCCCCTTAGGGACAACTGCTAGTGCTTGTGCCCTAGGGACTGTGTCTAAACCCAGGGGATCAATGTCAGAAAGCAGGAATGTGTGAGGCTTCCCACAGGGAGGGTGGACAAGCAATGCCAATGGGATTGAGTGGGGAGCGAGTCTCCTTAGGGATGCCCAAGGGGTCAGCTGGAGGGCTGTGGAGGTGCCCCTGTGCCCAGCAGTGGTGGGCACTGTCAGAGCACCTCAAACCCCTCTTATTCATTGACAGAAATCCCAGCCAATGCCAAGGAAGACCGGTCCTGCCTCCAGAAAGTACCTCAGATAATGGTGTCTACAGGGAACTCCAGCGGCTCTCTCCCCAAGGGCTCTGCCCCGTTCGAGTCGGTGTCCTCAGCAGCACTGCCCTTCGAGCACTGCCCGGGCAGCAGCGACACTCACCTCGAGGTGCTGCTCAATGCCCACAGCCCCCTGGGCAGGGTCAGTGACATGGCCCTGCTGAAGATGGGGGCAGAGGAGCCCCACTTCGAAGGGATGATGGAGGGCTTCTCCGGCAAAGCCGCAGATGAACTGCTCAACTCCCAGGAGATTTTACAGACTCCCCTGTCGCCCATGGAAACCCAGCTCTCCCCTTCCCCTGCTGAAGGCTCAGGTTTACAAATGAGTTTCACTGAGTCTCCATGGGAAACGATGGAGTGGCTGGACCTCACCCCCCCCAGCTCTGCCACCGGCTTCAGCTCGCTCACCCCTGCGGGCCCCAGCATCTTCAACATCGATTTCCTGGATGTTGCTGACCTCAACCTGAACACCAGCATGGACCTGCACCTGCAGCAGTGGTGAAGGGATGTGCTGAGGCAGGATGCTGTGAGCCTGCAGCAGGCAGTGCAGTGTTTCTGTCGTGCCAGAGAACATGCAGGGCTAACATGCCTCATCCAGGGGAAACTGGAGTAATTTTCCCAGCATATAAACTCGTTTGAATTTCCAGTCACTGAAAATTGACAACACAACAACTCTGGTACTTCGGTTTTCCTCCTTTGACACATCCCCACAGAGGGCACCAGTGCCTGAAACACTTTTTTTGATTGACAAGAACTTCAGTTTTCTTTCTTTAATCTTTCACCCCCAGTTTTAGCAGTCACTCTCGTGAGAACTGGAGCAGCTCATGACAAGACTGTGTGGTGAGGTGACCTCACCTGGGTGGCAACAGGAAATCATGGAGAGGGGAGCCTGCCGTTGCCTCCTCTCCTCTCCTCTCCTCTCCTCCTCTCCTCTCCTCTCCTCTCCTCTCCTCTCCTCTCCTCTCCTCTCCTCTCCTCTCCTCTCCTCTCCTCTCCTCTCCTCTCCTCTCCTCTCCTCTCCTCTCCTCTCTCCTCTCCTCTCCTCTCTCTCCTCTCCTCTCCTCTCCTCTCCTCTCCTCTCCTCTCCTCTCCTCTCCTCTCCTCTCCTCTCTCCTCTCCTCTCCTCTCCTCTCCTCTCCTCTCCTCTCCTCTCCTCTCCTCTCCTCTCCTCTCCTCTCCTCTCCTCTCCTCTCCTCTCCTCTCCTCCTCTCCTCTCCTCTCCTCTCCTCATCCAGTCCTTCAAGCAAACCTGTTGGGCTCATCTTGGCTGTGCCCATGCTAGGGTGAGGAGCAGGGGGCTATGCCCAGCCAGGTGCCAAGCACCCTTCTCTGGACAGCCAGGCTCTTGCTTCCCTCCTCCTGCCCAAAGCTGCAATGCCCCATCCCTGCACAGCTCTGCTCCAGGTGGATGAGAGATGGAGATCACCATGTTCATGGTGGCACCATGGCATGTCCTGAGGGGCTGAAAGCCCAGGAGCTGTCCTGGCTGCATTCTGAACTGGATCAGGCTGCAGCCTGTGACCTTGGAGCAGAAAGCTCTGGATGTTGGAGGCAGATGTTCAGCATGCAGGCATAGGAATGTCGGGGATGTGGCATCCCAGTGGAGCAGCTGTGTCCCTGCTAGCACGGTGCACACAAAGAGATGTGTGATGTGTTTTGGCCAAGGCAGGAGCAAGTTGTATGAAAGAACCAGCTGGGCTATGGAGGGGCTGTTCTCTGCACAGCCAGGTCAGGATGATCTCCAGCCCCTTGCATGATCCGGGAGCAGGGAGAGCCGGGCAGGGTCACTCAGCGACCACTCATGGCAGAGCCGAACGGGCTCTGGGTGTGGCTGCAGGTTTGTGTGAGCGCCTGCTTGTGCTGCCATCCTCCCCTCCATCCTTCTGCCCATACCTCCTCGATCCTCAGCAGCCATCCCTTCCTCCCTGAGTTTCCTCCAGCATCACTGCTCCCTCAGCCCAGAGCAAGGCTACCGGAGAACAGCTGTGAATCACCGAGCCTCGAGGAGCCCGTTCTCCCGAAGCCGGCAGAGAAGGAAGCTCTCCCGCAGTGATGCTCCCGTTTGGAATCACCAGCATTTCTCCTATGAGTCTCTGTGCAATATTCCTCCTCAGGCTCTAGCAAGAAGGAGCCTTTGCTTCTTGGCTTCCACCAAAGAACTTGCTGCAGACTGTGCGATGGACACGTCTGTTCATTGCAATTCTGGTTTTGCCAAAGTAAATATTGTTGCTGACAAAGATTGTTAAACTATTTACAGACTGAGTGTATTTAATATTTGTGTTACTGGAAGGACAGCACACGGAGAGGAAGCTGCTGGGAGGAGGTCCAGCCTGGCCGTGGCTCCCGTGGCGCTTCCCCAGGGATGCTGGAGCTGTCAGAGGCAGCTCTGCAGCCCCAGCAGTGTCCCCAGTCCCTGGCATTGTTGCATGCTGTATAAAGCACGTGGCAGTAGCTTTCAGGTCACTATTTAAAGCATCACTTTTCTATTGTACAAATGTCACAGGGCACTGCTAGGATAGACAATCACAGGTTGCATTTTTTAAAAAGAATTTCTTTTTCTAAGTGAGAGATTTTTCAAAGCCAGTCCGTGGAGAATAATCAGAGCACTTGAACCAGAGTAGTGTTAGCTGCTCCACTGCGGCCTTGTACAGAGCTTTCCAGGTAACTTTCTCCTCTCAGCAAGTGTATTTCCTTATTTAAAGGGATGCTGTCAGCTTCAAACCTGTAAGCAAGCACATTTCCTTACCTATGTTACCAGCAACACCTTCATTATTAAAACCCTTGTCTTGCCACTCTGTCTGCTCATAGTTTGCTGTTTGATTTCACCACTAGGACAGCCACAGTCATCCCAGGTGCCACCAGCTGGTACCAGCTCCATGCCCTGGGAGAGCTACAGTCCTTCAAGGCCAGAAGTATTTCATTTATGGCAGCAGCTTCTCCTGGAAGATTTCTGAACTCACCAGCCAGAGTCTCCTGTTTCTGCTGACTTTTTCTTGTGTTGGCTCTGGTTTTGCTTTGTTTTCCCACAGACCCCTCTCCTTGGGTCAGGTCCCCCTTGAAAGGCAGAGCTGACCCCCTGCCCAAGCCCCTTGGTACTTTTGTCAGCACTGGGCTGGTGGCTGCAGGGTGCTAGGTACAGGCAGAGCTCTCCCACTGTCCCCAGGTACAGCAGGCTGGGACCTCTCCTTGGGGGACCTTGGATCCTTCTCCACAGCAGCCTTAGTGTCTGTTTCCAGATTTGTCATCTTTCCTTTGATTATAAAAGGTTCCCTGGGTATTTGCCCACCTGGGTGCAAGGAGGGACTGCCCAGGTGGGCTAAAGGTGAAATGGTCCTGAGACATTGCTCAAGTGAATCTGAAAAGACATGGATGAACAAATAATCAGTTCCTGTGAACATCTTTTAATGTCTAACCCCCACCCTGCAGCCAGGTGAGCTGTGATAAACTGCCTGGGCTGAGCCAGGTCATGGTTACTCAGAGAATGAGGAGACAAAGCTCAGCCTAGGATTATTTCAGAAGTATCGATAGACTGGAGCACTCCCCTGCCGCATCTGCTTGCTGTTGTGCCAGGACAACAGGACACAACTGCCAGTGAGTCAGAGCAGTGTCTGGTGTCTAATGAGATGCTGGGTCACACAAGGCACCTTCTCCAATGGTTTTTAGTGTAGCTCTGATTCTGCACCCACAGGCCCAGCAAGGACATCCCCACAGATACCACAGGCTTTCCCACACAGCACACAGTCCTGCAAGCCAGCAAATCTTCTCAGTGTGAGTAGCTGCCTTCCTATACACAGCAAACCCTCACAGTCTTCTCAAACCTGTGTGCTTTTGGCTGTTGGCACAGCTACACCTGCAGGGTGACACCCCTGCACCCAGCTCTTCTGCTCACTTGCGCAGGGGTTTGCTCTTTGGACATGCCATGTTCTCCTGATGGGAGGCGTGGAATTTATGCCAAGACAAAAGCTGTCTAGCAGGTGCCCCCCGGAGAAGCCCACAGACTGCCCTGCTGCTCTATTTCCAACACAAGAGTGCTGTGTGTCTCCAGGAGAGGGAGTTTGTGCTTCATCCTGTTCTCCAAGCACTTGCTCAGCTTTAAACATAAAGAAAAAATACAACAGCTGTTTCCTTTTCTTATTCCTCAGAGCAGTCACTCCATCTTTCCCTGGGCCCTTACCATACTCATACTAATGATTACAAATGTGATTTGTGTCAGGAGTCAAAGGGAAAATGGAGTAGTTGTAAAGAGCAGCACCTATGTGTTGACAGAATCATGGAATCATTGAGGTTGGAAAATACCTTCAAGACCATCAAATCCAACCAGTGCTCAATGCCCACGGTGTCACTCAGCGCACAGCACTGAGTGCCACCTCCAGCCCTTCCTTGGGCACCTCCGGGGATGGGGACTGCAAACCTCCCTGTGCAGTTCTGAGGTCTGACCACCCCTTCCATGGAGAAATTCCTGCTGCTGTCCAAGCTGAGCCTCCCCTGGCCCAGCCTGAGGCTGTTCCCTCTCCTCCTGTCCCTGTTCCCTGGAGCACAGCCTGACCCCCCGGCTGTCCCCTCCTGTCAGGAGTTGTGCAGAGCCACAAGGTCCCCCTGAGCCTCCTTTGCTCCAGGCTGAGCTCCTTTCCCAGCTCCCTCAGCCTCTCCTGGTGCTCCAGCCCCTTCCCAGCTCTGTTCCCTTCTCTGGACATCTCCAGCCCCTCCATGTCTTGCCATGAGGGGCCCAGAAGTGTCCCCAGGCCTGGAGGTGCCTCAGCAGTGCCAGCACAGGGGAAACCTCCTGTAACACAGGCTTGAGCCCTTCATTTATACTTACCTGGCCCCCAAAGGAGAGACAGGGCTGGGATGAAGGCCAGGGGAAGCCATGCCAGAATATTAATAGAAATACAGCCCATGCAACTCAAAGTGCTCCTGACAGAACAGGTAATGGTGCACATCTGCACTCTGCCTGCTTGGGTCCAGGCAGGGATGGGTTTGAGCTCATCCAAACCTCAAAGCTGGTCCTGGAGCTTCCCAGACACATCATAACCATAACAGAGCACAGTGGGATTTTCTGGATGCTGTATGATGCTTGGCAAAGACCTAAGAAGCACCTCGGCCACGCCAGTGAGCACAAAGGTGTGAGGAATTTGTGTGAGGTGCCAGTGTGGGCCACTGAGCACAGACAGTGGCCAGTGGCTCCAAGTCTTCTGGGAGGCTCGTCCAAACCTTGGCTTCTGAGCCTTGGCACTGAGCAGGGAAACCAGGGCAGCCTCAGAGCCCATGGGCTGTCAGAGGGAGAGCCAAGATCGAGCCATGAGGACCTGGCCATGATGTCCAAAGGAAAACTCCCAGCCCCAGGGCTGGAGAAAGCCATCACACATCACTCAAGCAAGGAGTGTTGGAATTGTCCAAGGGTTCTCAGGAGCAAGTAGCAGTGGCCCTGTGCAGGAAGGGATCCTGTTGGAGACACCAGCAGCATCTGGGATGTGGTTGGAGTTTTTCTGTGCTGCCTCAGCAGTGACACGGGGATTCCCAGTGAAGGCAGGGAAGTGCCCACAGGCAGGAAAAGAGTCCAGAGGAAGAATGGAGCATGAGTTCAACAAGGAGCAGGTGAGAGGGACTCAAATGTCCACAAACACATTCCCCCCATCCACCACAGTCACAGGGGAACAGAGCTGAGAGGGATCCTCTCTCTCCTGCAGAGAATGGGACTAATCCAGTGCAGAGATGGGCAGATGGACTCACATGCAGCCACCAGAGCCTGTGAGCTCCTTCAGCTTCCTCAGGGCAAATCCCAGGATGCAAAGGCAGGTGACAGTGCCAAAGGAACAGAATCCCAGAGCATTCCCAGTTCATGGAACACAGGACTCTAAGGTGAAGAGCTGTGTTCTCTCATGGCTGCCCAGCCAGGAAGGACCCTCCCTGGTGTGTGCTCAGATTTTGTCTTCTTCCTTCACCAAATGAGGCATCTTGGATTCTGACTGAAGAGTGAGGATAGCAGGTGACCCAAAAAAGTCTGAAGTATTGTGCTGGCAACAAAAAGCTCCAGAAAAGGGCTTGGTGTGGTGGAAACACAGAATTTAGGCAAACTGACGGACTTGAGCTATGTGAACCTTCCACACTGTGGATCTCTTCACAGCACGACCTTCTTCAGCTCCATTTGCCTTCCCTGCCTTCCCATCTCTCAATTGTCACCCTTCAAGTGATGAGACCCTCCAAGAGCTGGTGTCCAGTCATCCACCCATTCCCAGCTATTTCTGAGCCTGAGCTATGCCATGACCAGTGATTCCTGCAGGATGCTCTGGCTCTCCCCTCTCCAGGCTGGGCACTCCTGGCACTGTGCCATGAACCCACTGGAGCAGGACAGGCCCTTTTCCCCAACATTCTCCTTTCCCGGTGGGGCTGCTGGGGTGCAGTTCTGCCCACTTTACTGGGCAGATTCCAAACCCTCCATGGCTTCCAGGCAGAAGAGAAACATCCCAGCACCAAGCTGTAGGAATTACCCAGGACTCTGGGATCATCTGGGTTTTGCAGACCTTGACTGCTCTTGCAAAACTAAAGAGCCATCACAGCTGGGAGCACCAGCTGCCCTTTCCCTGCAGTGTGGGCATGGCCACCTGCCCTCCTCACAGGGACAAGGTGTCCTGAGCCACCAGAGCCTCCCTGTGCTGCAAACAGTGCTCACCTGAGAGGGACCCAAACACACCGAGGGCCCAGCAGTTTTCCAGAGAGAGAAAATACATCCAGGGCTCCCTACATGTCTTTCATTTGGCACAAGCAGATTTGAAGGCTGCTTTCCTCTTCCACCTGGAGGACAGGCCTGGAACACAGGTATTCCACAGCTCTTAGTGAACCTTCCCATTCATGTCCGACCTTACAAAATGAAAATAACAAGGTCACAGTCGCATCTTAGTTTTATTACAACTGACCTGCAGGCAAAAGGATAGAACTATTACATAAACACTCTGATCCATGTATAATAGCTTAAATAGAGGAGGAAGTCAAACCAGGATACTGGATAAAATATTCGGAAGCTCTTTGAAGCAGTTATGTTCCTGAGCTTCGTTCTACAGACAATAAGGCAACATCCCTGCACATCAGCTTTTTGATATTTTTTATACATTTTTTCTATGGTACAAGAAAAAAAAATAACCAGGATTCACAATGTACAGTTCTTACACTATTTTCACAGCTTCTGAACACTATACACCTTTTTTCTTTTTTTTTTTAAATAAAGATACATTGCAATAAATGGTGCACTCATAATAATTTATAATAATCTATGTTGAATAGGCTAAACCTGTCCTGTACAGCCACCCAGACAACAGCACCTCACCCCTGTCTGTCACTGGCAGCTCAAAGCTTTTCATTTCCATTCCCAGCAAACTGGTCCTGCTGCTAGAGATGGGTTCAGCACTACAGCACAGACTCAGCCATCCTGACAGGGCAGAGCAAGGCAGTCATGTGTGTTTTGGGAGGATCCATCTGTGCTGGCCCTCTGAAAGGTTTTTGGGTTCCCTGTCACCAGGGAAAAGTGTCAGACTTTAACAAATGAAGGGAGCAGCAGCCCTTCCTGGATCTGGGTCTCTTCAGCCCCCCAGCCAGCACCCCTCATGACCTGCAGCATCTGTGGTCCCATTCTGGGGGCTGAAGGGTGGAGAGAGGAATCACAGGTCCCCGGGGATTTGCCTGAGAAAGGCCCTCAGGCTGGGGACAGAATGACTGCTTTAGACACACAGTGTATGGGTCTAACTGATCCTTCCACAAGATGCACCAGAGCTGTCAGGAATGAGCAGTTACTGCAGAAACCTCTGCCTTGGCTGTTTTGGGAAGACTTTGGTGGCTGCTGTGCCTGAGGAGCAGCCCAAGAGGAACACAATCCAGGAAGGGCAGGACCACAGGAGCCCATGGGCTCACACCAGTGCCAGCCTTGGTACCAGCAGGAGCAGCTCTGGCAGCCACCAGGATGTGTCACCTTTGCAGCCAACAAACCCCAGCTGTGTCCCAGAGCATGGCCTTGGCTCTCCTTCCCGGCTGGACATGCTGGTCTTCAGTGCTCTGCCTTGGTTTGCAGATGGTAGCTTTGGTTGGATGTGGGAAGCCATTTCCTGGGGATCCTGCCAGCACCACAGCATTTTCATTCCCACTGCATCCAGATCCAGGCTTGTGGCCGAGCTCTGGCAGGAGCTGCTCTAACGCTGATAAAATCCTACCAAACACCTAAACCAAACAGCTCAAAATGGAAAGCAGAGACCCTGCAGCCTCCATTTTATCCCTGGTGCACTACTAAACACCTCAAAACTGCAATATTTGGGAGAAAAAAAGTTTTCAGGAAAAATTAATCTTTGAAAAATATGTCAGTTAAACAAACAGAAAAGCCTGATGTGCTGTTTCACTTACAAATGGAGCAGAAGATGACAGTTTCCCTGGCCTTGCTGGGCAGGCTGAGGAGTTAGATGCTCCTTCATCTCCACCTCATCTCCTTCTGCACCCAACAGTCTCACAGAGGCTTGCTAAGGGTGCAGCACCAGGAGCTATGGAGGCCACAGAAGAGGTTCAATATCCAGGTGGTGGTGAATAATCTCCAGCAAGCTCAGCAGGGCGTGACAGGCACAGAGCCCCGTGGCAGCCAGGGCCACCCCTCCATCCTGCTTGCAGTGGTGACAAGGAAGAGCTGAGGTTTGATTCGTGAGGGACACGGGGCTGGGAGGGCTGGGCTGGGCCAAAGGCAGGAGCACCAGGGCTGGGGACAGCAGGAACATGAGAAACACTGGCCAGAACTCACAGCCAGCGGCTGGTGGACTATGAATGCAGCAGCAGCCTCTGGACGGCACTGGGTGAAGGCAAAGCAAAGCCAGTGGGTGGTGAGCACTGTGCACTATAAACCAGGTCAACAAGCAGGTTAAATTCAATCAAGTAGTTTAATAATTCTTCAGGTCAAAGGTCTTATCTTACCAGGTAACAATTTACAGGACACCTAGTTAAGAGTGAAGAGTGGCTGGCTTGGTAAAAGGAGGAAGAATACATTATGTCCCATCTCAATAGTTTAATGTTAGCCTCTTTCAACACAACATATTTTTGGTAAAGACATATTCACTATATTTAACATGATCTCTCTTTAACAGGAAGTTCAGCTGAGCACACTGTCCCCAGAAAGTACACTGCGACTGTAAAGCAACAGAATTTCATAGCAGTAAATCTATTGCACTTTGTGAAGAATAAAATTCTCCTTTGCCTTTCCAGCTCCAGAAGGCAAAGCATCTTGTTGGTTAAGCAAGTTCTTCTCCCTCCAGGCAAAGTCTCTTAATGTTCAGACAGACAACGCCTAACTTTTGTTTGTTTGCTTTTTATTATTACTTGAAACAACAATTGGAAGAGTTTGAGAGAAAAATCTTTCCAGTAGCTGCTGAGAAGTCTCCAAGTTTTGAGTCTAGAAATGAATTTTAGGTGCTATCCAATCACGGTCAACAAATAAATGTACTTATTTCCACATTTCATGAATATGTCCACAAAAGAGCAAGATGAGGTCTCTCTGTGACCAACACTAACACTGTGTGATCAGGTATTACAAGGATGCACTTTATATGTGACAACAGTATACAGACAGGATGGAAATAACACCAATATTATTGCACATGGTGTCTGGGCGAGCATTAAAAACACTGCAATATGTGATGAAAATCCTTTACAGCTTGTTTTCTCTCAGCCCTTTTTCTAGAGTTTGATGTAGCAGCAGTATCAATCCACGTACATTGGAGAGCTGGGAGTTGCTGGCATTTGATCCAGGATTTTACAAACATAGCATGCAACATCCACTGTGCGTTCCTCATACATCAGGATGAAGGGATGTTTCTGGAATCATAAAAAACAACAAAGTTATGGCCACTCTCCTGGCATGAGCTCGTCAGATAAAAGCTGAGCAGGTGAATTTGCCTGGTGCAAGAACACAGTTTGTGGTGGCTGTAGGACACCAGGACACAGCCTGGTCCATGGCTCTTCCACACTGGGAATCCATCTCTTTAACGTGGGGTGGAGGTGGGAGGTTACTGAGGTAGGACAGGACTCTTGAGTGTCAGAGCTGATGGGCAGGAGGCAGCGAGGGTGCAGAATCAGCAGCTCCTCTGTAGCACTGACATTTACTGAAATACTCAAGAGAGTTTTCATCATCAGCCTTGTCACAGTGGGGAGAGTGACAGGAGTGACAGGGGCTGGCTTGCAGAGGTCAAACCCAAGCCCCACTCTCCTGAGCCCTGACTCTCTGCCTTGCCCAGTAGGCAGCACTGGCCAGACCCAAATGAGAGCAGCTGGGATTTAACATCAGGGAGGTTCTGGAGAACACCAGGAAAGCTCCTTTAACATCAGGTGATGTGGAACCCCACCAGACCCAGGGCTGGTTATGGAACCACAGCCTCTGAAGAAGTGCCTTCCAGGTGCCCAGAACTCCTTGACGGTGCACAGTTGCTACATGTGACTGACCCAAGCCAAAAGCATTGCTGCCCTCTCTCCTTTAGCACCCCCACCACAGACAGGCCCTGCTGCTGCCCTACTCCAAGACTCTGGTCCTTCAGATCTCACTTCTGCCTTAGCCCAGCCCTGTGCAGGAGGCACTGACAGATGACAGTGCTGGACAGCAACCTGGCAGGGCTCTGGCATGGGATCAGGACCTCAAGCAAAGGGAGAATTTCCATGGTGCCACTGCACCACTGATCCACTGCCTCTGGGCACATCCCCTGCTGACTCCCTGCCTCGCTGTACAGACACCCACGATCTTGGCCATCACCACAGGCCAGCAGCAGTGGCATGGAGGTGGTGCTCCTCCAGCTGTGTGACCAGCAGAACCACCCAGCCAGTGCTGAGAACTCACCAGAAGCTCTTTGTACTTTGGCCTTTTGGACTCGTCCTTTGTAAGGCTAAAGAAAGCATAAAGAGAATTAGGAGAACGTGGGATCAGGGAAATTGTTACAGACATCAAAAACAAAGTTAGAGGACATGATCCTGTCACAGTGAGACTCACCACCTTTGGTTTTCTGGAAACCCCATCCCTGCCCTGTGAGTGAGCACAGGAATAACCTCCCTCCCTCCTTCCCTTGCAGCCATCCCAGCTGTGCAGGCAGTGGCTGAGGTTGTGCCTGACAGCAGACAGCCAAACCCCTCCTGGCTCACCCCCAGCACTGGTGGCACATCCAGCACCAAACAGGCCAGAGCCATTGGGAAGGGACCAGAGAGGTAACATGGCTGCCCAAGGGCAGCTGAAAGTGTCCCCTCCTGTGAGGCTCTGCTGGCACCTGGACACTCACTGATACCTGGCCCGGCACAGTGCAGGGACAGTGAGTGGCAGCAAAGGCCACCAAAGCCCTGTCACAGAGACATGGCAGGGGAGAGGAGACGGGCTGGGCGAGGGTGACACTGCAGCCCCTGCCCCGAGAGCCACTGGAAGAGAATGGGTGGATGTGGCACCTTTCCCAAACTAGGGGAGTTACTCTAACTCCCAACAGCTGCATTTCCATCCCCAGGGGCTCCAGCTGGGTCTTTCTCCAGCTCCAGTACCACCAGTGTGGCCTCCAGCCATCAGAGCAGCCAAGGTCAGCCCTGCCCATCACCTGCCCACAGAGCCTGCAGGGTAGAGAAAGCACAAACACTGTGACTGGGCACACACAGCCCTCTCCAGGCTTCTGCCACCCAACAGCAACTCCTGGTCCCAGTGAGGCTCTGTGGAGGATCCAATCTGCTCCTCCAATGTTTATAAGGCAACTAGGCAAGACTGGAGCTCACAGACAGAGCTCTGCTCTGAAATGCCAATTAATGCCTTCCTAAAACACTCCAAGAAATCCCTTGTTCCTATTCCAGTTCAACGTGAAGCCATATGCCTGGTGCAGCCACCAGCAGCACCAGGAGCCCTACAGCTCCTGTGTAGGAATTCTGGCTCCCAGGATCCTGGTGCTCAGGAGCTCAGGACTGACAGCTGGAGCCAGGCACAGCACTGGAGACACTGGAGCCAAAAGCTGAACCACTGTAAGCAGCAGCTCCAGGAAAGGGACTCCAGAGAAACTTCTAACATAGGAAGGCAGACTGAAGGGGAAAAATGTTCAACCGAGGCATACACAGCACTGAAAGAAATACCAGAAATTTTTTAACATTATTGACATGTTTAAATGTCTCTAGCCCAGAGAAGCTGTGGTGCTCCATCCCTGTAAGTGTCCAAGGCCAGGCTGGACAGGGCTTTGAGCAACCTGGGATAGCGGAAGGTGTCCCTGCCCATGACAGGGATGAGCTTTAAGGTCCCTTCCAACCCAAACCAGTCTGTGATTTTGTGACTGCCCTGAGCCCCTTGTGCAGCACCACACACTCTCCACCTGGGGCTGACTGTACTGCAGAGGTCCTGCCTGTGGGAAACCATATCCAGCCTTGATCTCAACATATGATTGATGCAAGACATGAAGCCAACAATTCAGCAAGCCACTGCCACAGGTCCTGGCAGTCTCTGTGCTGAGCAGCATTGGGCAAGAAGGCTCCTGGCCTCATCAGGAAAAAGGCAGGACAGTACAGATTGTCTCTGCCCAACCATGGGACAATACTGCCAGGTGTCTCTGGCTTCTGCCTGCGGAAGAAAGGGCAAACAGCAGGTCTGTTCCAAGCCTGTGTCACATCAAGGAATGGGATGCACAGGCCAGGCCCTTACACAGTCACACAAACTTCCTGCCGTGGAAACCCCATCCTTACCATGCCTCTCTCTAGCACAGCCTCTCAGAGGTTTTCTTCTAATTCCTTTCCTGAAGAGCAGTTTCCAAGGTGTGCCCTTCAGTCCCAACCCAGACAAAGCCCCCATCACCTCCAGGCCACTAAAATGTGAGAGGTCCTCACCGTTTTGCTTGTGCACAAACGTGAAAAGAAGCCAGGAAGTGCTGGGCACATGACCCTTGCTAAATACCACCCAACAAAATGAGCCAACTCCAAATGCTTTCAGCAGCACTTTCAGCACGCTTACCACAAGTTGACGAAGTTGATGAAACTTGGGGAAAACTCCCTTTCCTCTGAGTTACTCAGCTGTGGTGGGTCTCCTTTCACTACTTGTGTCAACTGGTCAAATACACTGTTCCACTTGGGGTAGGGGAATCGCCCCGTGGCCAACTCATACTGCAGGGAGACAGCAACAGCACCAGGCAAGTTTACATCAGGTAAGTTCAGTCAGGGCAAGAAAATGTCTGCAACGACCTTGAGCCCCACCCCCCGAAGGAAGACTGAGATGAGATTCTTCATCCTGTTCCCTATATGATTCTAAGCAAAGGGAAGGTTTTACCCAGCAATAAGTTCTGCAGCTTGTTTGAGGAGCATGGCCAAATTTACCCTGACCAGGCCATGTTTCCATGCTGGCCATGTCTGCTCCTCCACTGACTATAAAACAAACCAGTGTAGGAAAGTAAAATCCTCCAGGCCCTTCCCAAGCATCCTAACAATCACTAGAGAAAATGGATAATGAGAGTAACAGAAGCATGCAGTACCTCAAGTTGGAGAGGACCCTTAAGGATCTCCAAATCCAACTCCCTGCTCCTCACAGGATAATGAAAATGATTTTTTTTTAAACATCAGTGGTTAAAATAGAAGCTACTGGTTCATACTTATTGCTTCTACTTTCTCTTTTGCTTCACAGCCTGGAGAAAGTAAGAGCTTCTCAATGTAGCAATGTGTGCAGCTAGCATGGCTGTGATTACGCCAGTGAGGAATCAGAATTCCAGAATCCAGGGTTAACTAAAGTCTCTGTGCAGCCACAGCACAGCAGCTGCTAGGGCTGTCAGAGGCTTATTCACACTGGCAGGATGCTCTGCTCTGCATCCCTCCTCATCTCAGATTTTGAACACAATATTAATTTACAATCCAACTTCATTTACAGTCCTCTTCCCTGCTCACATCTTCGCTCTCTACAAAACACAGCTGCAGCCAAACCCATCTGCAGGAGCTCAGGACAATCATCTACCTGGAAAGCATTCAGATTGTTCCTGAGCCAGGGAGAGCCACATCAATCACAGCACACAAAGGAGCTGGGCTGTGCTGCCCACGTGTGACACCTCCACACTGCACAGTGCACCCAGGCAAAGCCCCTCACTTACCAATGTAATCCCCAAGCTCCAGACATCTGAGCGAACGTCGTAGCCTTGCCTGGATGCGCTGGGATCTATCCTTTCCGGCTGAAATGGCAAGAAGGACCAGTCAAGCTCTGTGCCATGCAGGAAGCAACGAGAAGCATCTGCAAATTTACTAAGAACTCTGAGTCTGTCCTGAGGGGCAGAGCCTGGCACAGCTCCAGAGGCAAACTTGTGGTCAGGGTAGCCATCCACCCCAGCAGAGAAACAGCTTGAGGTATCACTTAAAACACTGATTTTACAGAGGTATATATATACAGAGTTGCCAGAGAAATGGCAACTTATCACAGTCCAATGCTTCGGTTTTTTTTTTCCTTTTGCACAAACACCTTGAATAATTATGACCGTTTTATTTATTTAGTTTTGTTCCGCTTTGGGATCTCTTTAACTCAAAGTCTCGCTTTCTCTGTTTTCACAGCCAAATTGTTCCCAAGGGATCATAAGAAGTGGAATCAACATCTCATCCACCACCCTGGGGAAGTGAGGCTTAGTAGCATCTACCAGAACTGCTCTCCCCAACCAGCTGCTGACTGCCAAACCTAAGAAACTATTAAAAAAAAAGTGCTTTAAGAAAAGCTCCTCTTAACAAGGTTTTGGTCATCCCTTGAAGGCAACTATTATGTTACAAGGCTTTAAGATATCCAGAATGCCTTTCATAGAAAGCAATATTGAGCCAGACATGAGTGATTCAAACTTAAGAGCAACTTATCCAGAGAGATGAACCAGCAAAAAAAACCAAAAAACATCTTTATGTCTTGCAGGTCATCTTTACGAGAAACCTCAGTCTGCCTTCTTTAGTTAAAAATATAACAATTAATATGTCAAAAGAAACAGGGTCTCATTCAATTTTGACTACAACAATAATAAAGATACCTGAATTGCAATAAATTCCAAATTACAGGGAATACTCTGAAAGCCCTGGTTGCTTTGTAGGCTACATTTTAACACAATTTCATGGCAGATGCAGCTGGAAAGTGCCATGCAATGAACCTTCAGTGCAGCCTCAACACTCCAGTGGACCACCACACGGGCAGACTACCACATTCCCAGGGTACCTCCCAGTCCCCATGGGAATGCCTCAGGGCATTCCTGGTTACTCTGCCATGCTACCAGCTCTCCTCCTTGAAAACACCACCCACATGTGGCTGCCCAAGCTGTGGCTGCTTCCAGACCTCTCCCTTTCCCTCAGCCACCAGCACAAGCACCTTCTCCAAGGAAACTTGCCCAGGCCATGCAAGGCCTCTACAGACAGAAGGGAGAAGCTTCTGCCAAGCTTCCGTGGCTCTGAAGTTTCTTCTAGAGCCTCCCTGTGTCCATTACTCAATACATGGGATATCACCTTCCCAGGGAGACTAATAAGTTTTACCACACTCACTCTCAGTTACAATATCTGCTTTGAACCAAGGTGGCTTCCAAGGCCATACCCAGAACATTCTGCCTATCCCACCCTCCTAGCTCTGCCCTTTCCTTTGCTCTTTTATCCTTTGGTTGTGGTTTCCATTCAGCTTAAGCTCACACATTAGTTATTCCTCTCATGACTTGGATGGATGTCTCAATACTTCTGATGGGATGGGCAAAATAATAAAATTACTAAAATTCAACTCTCTTAAACCTACCATCAGCTCTTCACATGCTCTTCTTGTAACTCAGTCAAAAGCTATCACATCTGTAGGTCCACCTGTGCTGCTGCCTGCTCCCAGCCAGCTCCTGCCTTCACTGGGCTGTCCAGACTTCCCATACTGGGTACAAGAGACTGCCAGAGCAGCTGGGGAGGAATCAAGAGCTAATACAGCATCCATGCCTTTATATATGGGGAGCAGAAACACAATGACAACTTCCCCACAACTTTGCAGGAGGATCTGAATTGAAAATGTATATTCCCAGTCCCTGCTACTTGCTTATTTGAAGGAAAGATGGTTTGATAAGCAGCAAACACTCAGAATGTGAATGTCCTTGGATGTTTCAGGAGATTACTGGTCAACTCAGCAGCCTTGTTTGCCTACAGACTCGCCAACATTCCTGGGATTCAGGACCCAGATAATGGGGTTCTCTCCCTACCATTCTGCTGGGACTGCAGCCCTGCAACACCCATCCTGCCTCCCCTCAGGGCAGAGCTCTCAGTGCATCCTCACCTCCAGCCCCTCCTGCCAGGCATCAGCAGCTCCTCCTGCCTTCCTGGCTCCAGCAGCTCCTGGGTGTGGCACATGGAGCTACTTCTTCCAGCTCTGGGGCCCCAGCAAAAGTAGGGTGTGGAGCTGCTGGAGCGAGTCCAGAGAAGGGAACAGAAATTATTCAAGGCCTTGAGCCCCTCAGCTATGCAGACAGAGACCTGGGACTGTTCAGCCTGGAGAAGATTCTGGGGAGAATTTATTCTGGCCTTTCAGTATTTAAAAGGGGCTTAAGAAAGACAGAAAGACTGTTCAGCAGGGCCTGGAGTGACAGGACAAAGGGCAGTGGTTTTACCTGCCCAAAGGGACTGGTGGGATGGGTGGCACCAGTGAGACAGAGCTGGTTTGTCCCAGGCACCCATGAGGGGCACCCTGCTCCTGTGACTGAGCAGAGCAACAGTGATTTGGCCCTAGACCATGGTGGCACAGCTAAAGGGAAAGCAGGACAGACCAAAATAAATCCCATCTAAATACAGAGCAGGAAGAATGCTGAGAATTTTCCATGTAGATGACATGGGAGCAATTAACACCAACGTAGGAAGAGTCACCATGTCACACTCTGGGGACCTGGAGCGAGGGCTGCAGACAAAGCCTGGCTCAGGCCAGGTGCCCTTCTGATGCCAAGTGCAAGCAGGAAAGGAAATGGCTGAAGTGGAGACTCATACCTGGATGTGCTGATGGGGTGAAGAGACAGTCTATGGATGCATCAGAGAAGGGCACAGGCTGCCACAGGGCTTCTCTCTAGTTCAGTGCCTACCTGAGCACCAGTATATTGACTGAAAAATGAGCAGTGGGCAGCACAGATCCTCCCTCTCCACCAGACCCCAGCTACAAACACAGCCCGGGGTGTGACACAAGAATAACTCCCTGTATGCCTGAGCTGTTTCATGTTGCTAATGAGCCAAGTGGCATTTCAAAACACCCAATTCTTGAAGCTCAGATCTGAGTTATATATCAGTTATGTATCAGGCAATTTTATCCCACATGCACCGCAAATTCAAAACTGCCTCTACATGGCATTAAAATGTACATAACAAACTCTTCTTTGTTACTTAGGTCAATGCATCCCTAAACTAAAAAGAAAGTTTCAGAGGCAAGAGGAAAAAAATAAAATGTCCAACATATAGTAATATTCAGGGGCACCCAAGAGGATGAATTCAAACCCACAGCCTGCCTGCGCAGATAAATAACTGACTGAGCCTGATGAAAACCTGGACATTGGGTCAGGAATGCAAAGCTCAAACAGGCAGTGGCTCTGCTTGGGAAAAGGAGCCAGAGAACTCCTGCATCCCTACAGCCTTCCCCTCCAAGGCTGGGAGAGAGGGGTCAGAGCTGTCACCGTCACCTGCCTTATGAAAATTTCCTTTTCCATACATAGCCTGATCTCTGCCTGAACCATCTGAACAAGAGGACAACCAGTGGGCCTGACACCAATGCCAGCAGTGACTGTCCACCTTCACCAGGGAGAAGGGTTTTGCAGCCAGTGGCTCCAAGGCGACCTGGGAAAAGGACCTGACTGACCAAGGATGCTGGTGACACCCTCACATTCTGCTCCTGGAGGTCCTGAAGGAGCAGGGCAGGACATCCATCCTCCCACTGGCTATGTCTGCCCCTCCAGCCCTGCCTAAACCAAGCGCTTCCAGTCTCACCCTTCCTCTCTGACACAGGCACTGGGTGCACTTGAGCTTTCAGAAGGCAAAAAGCAGTAATGTCACAAAGGCCACCAGCTCCAGAGTGGCACACAGAGCCCTCTCTCAGCAGCACCCAGACAGCCAGAGGCAAGGTAGGGATCACACAGGGAGGATGCAGGGCTGGCCAAGAGCAACCTCAGCCCACTGCTGGGTGAAGGCTGTGGAACCTCACCTGGAGCAAACCCCCAGCACTGGCACCAGCACAGGGCATGGGTCAGGAGGCTCAGAACAGCCTGGGCTGCTCCAGGGGCCAGCAGCTGTCTGGGAACTCAGTCCTGCCTTTCTTTCCTTCAGAGAACACGAGGCACCAACACGTAGGCCTTTGCTCACTCTAACAATTGCTGGGGAACTGAAAGCCAAAAGCAAAACAACCTCTCAGCACTGCAGCTCCAAGGCTGAGGCGCCACTCACTGTGACAGCTCCAGAAATCTTAGTTCAAGCACACAGCATTGCTTGGCAGCTGGATGTGGCTCCTGCTGCCTCCTCAGACCCCTCACAGCCAGACTGGCTGACGTCCAGTGTCATTGTCACCAACTGCTATGTGGGGACCAGCCCCAGGGAACAGAGTGTTACAGCTTCCTTCAGGAGGCAAGTGCCATGGGGCTGGTGAGCCATGCAAAACAGGACACTGTCATCAGGGAGAAGCATCCAGCAGCCCTTAGCAGAGCCTCCCTGGCTGAACACAGCTACTATTCTTGGCCTATTTTACACTAAAAAAATACTGTTTTCCTTTTGAGAGGAGTGTGTTGGCCTGACTCCTTCCCAGGTATATCCAGCGTTGATCACATTATCCCTTCAGACATTTGCCCCTGCTGGCTTGAAGAAATAGCTGGCAGAAGTGCCTGCACACTGGGGACCTCTCCCCATTTCCCAGGCTTCCTGGTACGTGGAAATGCTCATGTACTTGGAAAGGAGTCACTGAGGCTGGAGAGCAGCAGGGAAGAGGCCAATCGTCTCCCACATCACTTGCCAGCTGCTGGCTGCCCCACAAACCCTGTGCCATGCCAAGGCTCTGAAAAACACAAACTGAACTGCAACACTTTTGCTCACTTGAAAGTCCACCCAAGTCTGGACCTGCTGATGGAGCTGCACAAATCACAGAGTGCCCGTGTACTGAAACACAGGAAAAAGGAAACCAAGGGGCTGTGGAAGCACTCACCCACCCACATCCCAGGGGAAAGGAAGCACTGCAGCTATCTACACACATCAGGAACTGTCATGGCATAACTATATCAACAGCCTGAGCAGAGCTAACCACCTACCCATGGCTCAAAGAAAAGGTGGGAACATTAATTCCTGTAATTATCACTCACTGAACTTGAGAGGGGAATAGGTGACAGCCATTTTTCAAGAGCTCTATTTCCAGACACGACACACACCTCAGAGCACAGGGAACAAGCAAGAACAGCCCTAAGTGCACAGAGTGATGCTATCCCAGTGCCTGTGGCCTGGGGTGCAAACACACAGCCTCAGTCAGACCAGCTCACACTGCTCTGGCTCCCACCCCTCCCTAGCACCCCTCTTGCTGCTGCCCTCAGCATCACCCACCCCATTAACATCCCAAACTGGGCAGCTCTAACCCAGCCTCTTTCCTGCAGGGAGCTCCAAGCACCTGCCAAGAGCACCAAGAGCAGACACATGCCTCTGCCTCCCCTCCAGCCTCACAAGGTCTTTATTTAACAAACTGCCCCATTTCACCATGTTTTGTGGGCCTGGGGCTTGCACAGAACTCCAAGAACAGATCTCATCCATACTATCCTGTTCAGCTCAGTAAGTAACTACCTCTGCTAGGAGGACAGTGAGAAGAAAAGGTCCAATGCTCTGAAATACAGACTCTATGCTTGCATGGATCAGAGTCAGGGCAGGCAGGTTTTGCCTTGGACACCACAGTCAGACAAAAGCCATCTGAGAGCCATGGCCAGGACCAGATGGGCACTGTACCTTAAAAGACAGATATTTTCCTTTTTTCTCCTCAGTGGTATATAAAAAAAAGAGTTCAGAAAACAGTGTTTTTCAGCATACAGAGCCATAAATATGTAACAAAAATTAAATACAGGCACTGAAGTTATATGAACAGCAGCAGGCACACAGCACAAGGTACCCTCAGTTCATGTGAGAGCAGAGATGCATTTTCAAAGTACTCTGAAGCACTTAAGTGTTTAAAACCCTCAGCTTCCAAAATCACCACTACAGCTTTTCTCTCTGGGAGGGGGAGGGCAGCAAACAAGCAGGACAGACTCCCAGGAGCCACAACTCAGCCCCAGCAATTTCCACACAGCTGCTCTGCTACTGCCGCTCTCCAGAATCACATTCTCCTGGAATGAAATTCTGGCACACTTTGGAATTAGAGTGGTTTACAAAAATCACTATAATTCTGCTCTGCAATAACTCCCGTGACATAATCTTAGCAGAGCAAATGGATTTCTTGCAGACCAAGACAAGCCCACACTCTGACAGCCCTTCTTCCCCTGGCGCTGGTTTTTTTGGAGCTTCTGGAAGCCACAGAGCTCCTCTCCACTCCAGCACCACAGCCCTGGCAGCAGCAGAGGGAGCCAGCAAAAGCAGGAATTCAGTCACTTTGCCACAGCAGCACTCGATCCAGAGCTCAGTTTCACCCAGGAAGGTGGTATTCATCCCACAGGAAACAGGCTGATGAGAAGCCTGCTGCAGAAGTGAGATCCCACAGAGCCCAGGGCTCATCCCACTCACCGCCATGTACGGCCGGCACCCCGCATCCCGCGTTTTGGCAATGGAGTCCACGAGCTGTCCGCTAATGCCAAAGTCACAGAGTTTAATATTTCCATTTCTGTCCAGAAGAATATTGGAAGGTTTGATGTCTGCAGGGGCAAGAAATGAAAACCAGTAAGTCATGGCTGGTTTCAGTTTCAAGCAGAGCAGCTGCAAGGATTGAGGCCGGCAATGCTGCGCCGTCGCCGTCACCCCTTGGCACTGGATCTTGCGAGGGAGCACGAAGGGACGGAGCCAGCCCTGGAGATGCCATGTGCCCAAAGGCAGAGGCAGATGCCCAACTGCCCTGAAATGACACTTAGGTGGATAAAGCACAGGCTGAAGGGGCAGCAGAACAGGCATTGGGGACACTTGTTCAAAACCTGCACTCAGACTCGTGCTATTTACACTTTGAGTGAAGCAAAGGCCACTAACGGTTCTTGCAATAATTTCAATACACAAGAAGAAGACATGAACTTAAGAAAAGACATGAAGAACTCACCTCTGTGAATGATTTTCAAGTTTTCTTTTAAGTGGTTTAGTGCTTTCACAGTCTAGGAAAGAAATACAGATGACAAATAAGCAGATGTCCTAAGAGTCCTGTGATTATTAAATACTTGGAACTCCAAGGACACGGGGAAAAAGCATTTAATACACTGAGATATCAATGCTGTAATATGCCACATAATAAAAGCACTTTTCTCTGAACCTTTCCTGCAAACAGAAAGTGATACAAGAGAGGGTATGTGTTTAAGTGGACACACATTCCCTGTGATCTGGAAAGATTACACTCTGGAAGAAGGGAGCAAGAGGTGGGGCAAAAGTAATCTCTGATGTTAATTATCCTGACAATAACTTATTTCAAGCCCTATGCTGTATTTTTTTCAGAAGGTCACAACTGTTTCAATTATGTGACTTTTCATTAGGCCAGAACTTCCAGGTTAAATCAAGAAAACGTCTGCCAGGTTCTCCAGTGCTTTTGAAAGCCTTTGCACAAGACTTTCAAAAGAAGCTTCTCTGGACTGGAGGGGCCTGGCATCCCCTGCAGAAATCCAATGTCCTGACAGTGTCCTGGTTTTTATGGGCAGCAGAAGGAGAGGTTACAGGACTCTTTCAACAGCCCTCCCTCCCCAGACCCAATCCACAAGACTGTTTTGCAGGGCCAGACCTCACTCTTGTGTTCAGCCAACCACGGGTTCATTTTGGCACACCTAAGGGTAATTTTACAGGGATCTTCAAAGGGAGAAAGTGAACTCCGTGTAGCAGGGCTGCACCTGGATACCCTGGGTGAGATTCCTCTCCCTTCACCACCTCAGGCACCAGGAGATGGGACCTCAGCCCCCACACAACCTGCTCCCTGTCACTTGAGAGTGAAGGTGGGCAACTGCTGCAACTGGAGACTGTAGAGCTCACCTGTCCTGGTTATAAATGCCCAATTCCTTGTTCCCTTTGCAAACAAGGGAAGGGGAGACAGTTCATCCCTTTTAGGCACCTTCCTAGGGAGAAGACAGGTGACTCCCAGTGATGGCAGCCCCAGCACACAATGCAATTCCTGCAGAGAGGGCTGGTTGTGCCCATGTTCAAGTAGACAGAGCAGGAAGCTAGACCTGGGGTCTCTTTATGAACTGATTATTGACCCCAGGACCTCCTTTTACACCATGCAACATACTGCTGAAAAGTCATGAGCGCCCTTAAGAACCATTCCCAGTGTGATGCAAACAGCAGCAGCAGTTCTGCATCACAGACCAACTAGCTTTTCACATGGACTTTGATCTGAACAAAGATTTGAACTTTTCAATTATCTTCAACAAAAAGGCTTAACAAAATACTCACAGCTAAAGTGATTTTGCCTAAGATTTCTTCTGGAATAACATCATCTAATACACTATATACATATTTGTAAAACTTATCAAACGAGGTAGACATGAGCTCCATACAGATCCAACAGTCACCCTGGAAAGAGAAAAGAATCTGTGTTACCACTGAGATAAAAAATGAGAAATACAAATCCAGAGAGCATACAGAGATCCCTTGAACCCAATGAAATACATTAACAGCAACATGCATTTGACAGAAATGATGGAATTCAGCTTCATAAGTTTTAGCAAAGAAAGACTGCCTGCTCCTAACTCCATTCACAGCAGAGGCATCTACCTGTCCAGCTCACACTCAACATTACAGTTCAGATGCTTGAACCTAGATGAATCCAAGCCTCACACACTGTTTTGCTCTCCAGAGGCTGCAGGCACAATGGAACGCCAGCAGGCACAGTAAGTAAAAAAAAAAAAAATCCCTTCAGTTTATGGCCACCCTGCAGAGGACAGAAGACATTCCACACAACATTTGGAGATAGCGGGCAGGCAAGAGAATAGGAAACTAAACCCAGCCATGGGGCAGGGGGTTGTTGTTGTTGATTTGCATCTAACAAGGTGCATCTTAAGCGCAAAAAATTGTAAAATATACCAGAATATGTGTTAAACCAAACCAAGCTGAGCTGCCAGAGGAGAATAATGTTTTTTCATCACTCTCCTGAGATCTGTAAATGAACCTGCTCACATGGATTTGCTGGGGATGGCAAATGGATCCCAACAACATAGGAGGACTTCACCTTTTGCTTTAGTGTGTATCTGCCCTATGTGACAGAGAGCCTAGCCATGAACTGATCAGAGTTATTTCCATTTTTTTAATATTTTAGCCCCATTGAGGAGAACAGGATACTTTCCATGAGCTATTTCTGTAGACTGTAGTGCACTTGAGGCAATTCTTCATTGCAGAAATACTAAACCACTAGAACTAGAGCTGCCCTCATCAGAAAGGCCACCCTCACACCTATCTCCTACAGACTAACACCACAGGGAGTGTCCAAACTGCATCAGCTGGCAAAAGCTATGTGCAGAACAGTCTGGGTACCCCATCCTGCCTAAAGAGCACCCACAAAACCACTGTGAGGAGCAGCAGTGTGCAGGCAGTGCTGCCAAGGGGCTGCTCAGGGCATGGGACAATGTGCCAGTTAGGACAACCTGCACACTCCTGTGATAAAAGCAACAAATAGAGGAGAAACATCCCCAAGTCATTATCCTATTGAAGGCAAAATTTTCCTGACCCAAGAAAACACAAACCAACCCAACTGTATGTTAATACATGGAAATAAAATTAGGAAAAAACCCTAGGAATTTTTCTGGAGGAGTAGCAGAGGCCCCTGCTGCATCCTGCACATATAAATGACTTTTGTGTGAAACAATCTCCTCAATCTCTCAAGTTCAGGAAAGTCAGGAGCAATTCTCCAGTTATATTTAGCTGGTGGAAAAGCTTGTAGAGACACATGTTTTAAGGCCAGAAAAGGCTTTCCTACCACTCAGAATGACCTCCTGTGCAACACACACCAACAAAGTGCACCTGCCAAGTTGCTCCAGCCCAAAGGTTTGGGTTAGGGGGAACACAGGTGTTCAGTAAAGGTGTTGCCAAACACCGTATGCTGGTGTGGGCAGAGGCAGCAGTGCCCCCCAGCTTGGCCTTGGGCTGCTCACACATGTGTAAGGTCCTTTCCAGCAAACCAACAGCAAACTCCAGGAAGGATCCCACATGCCACCAGTGTCACAGGTGCTGCTGCTCCAGCAGCAAATCCACCACTGCCTCCTGTGAGGCTGAGCCACCAGCGGGCTGTCTGGCTGGGGAAGAAGACCTTGGTTTAGAGCCACAGGCAGCTCCAGTTTACACTGCTCATTTGGCATCAGGCTTTTCCCACCAGCTCAAGGCAGAGCAGGAGCTGATGTCATCCACTCAAGGAAAACGGCTGCTACAAGCCTGAGCCCAGAAAACACTCATTTCACCCAAAAAAAGCAGAAAGGGACTGATGGAATAAGCACTGTGACACACATCACAGTGAAAGAGGGCAGAGCAGAGCAGCAAGAGAAGGGCATGATGAGCACTTCAGGAGACCTGGAAAAGGGTGAACTTGGGCTTATAGAGAGGTGAGGTTAGCTATGGAGGAAGCTGGCTACGGAACCTTTCAGGTTTAAACTAAAACAGAAATGAAATTGGGCAATACATGCAGAAAATTTCTCTTTTTCACACTAGCAACAAAGGCAAAGTGCAGTTGAAGCACTTCCACGTGATGAACAGGGGTTCAGAGCAAAAAACATAGCTCCAGGACCAGTGATGTGCATAAATCAAGAAAGAATGGAAGCCCAACAGAGCGTTACAAGCCATCTGTAGTGAGAGCAGTCTCTCTCTCATGGACTGGCTCTACTGGCCACAGGTTCATTCAAACACTTCTTCTGTTTTGATCAGCTTTTGGGACAGAGCTATATTCCTGGGCTATGGTACTGAGACTGTGGGGGACTGGACTGGTTCTAGAAAGGCAGAAGATCACTGACCACCTGTATTTATGTCCAGTTGCACCAGTACCATGAGTGGCTTCCATTGCCCAGGTTCCAACAGCTGGTGTTAGGACAGCAAAACAAACCAAGTGAGCAACACTTGAGCAGAGCTGTTATCGTAACAAAAGCTTCACATGTGTACTCTGTGCATCACAGAGTTGGGATGGTACTGAAACCTCAAGTAAGTACAACAAATTGCTATCCCATGGTAATTTTTCAGTGTAAAAAAACCTCTTCATATGATCAAAAACACCAAAGGAAAGACCTTGCTGAAGTAGGTGCCATACAGAACTCCTGAATGGGGGCATTTATTGATCTGGTATTATAAAAACCTACCTGACCTACATGAATTCATGTCAGCAAGATCAATGGAAAAAGGTAACAGGCCTTTTCCACTATGCAGCTTCATTAAGGCTGGTGGCAAGATCCAAAACTCTTCCTGGGACTTGGACAGCCTTACCTGTTGGCAAACTGGTGAATTTTAATGGGAAGAAAAAGTAAGACTGTCTGGGCAATGGGCACCCAGCCCCCTTCCTGACCAAATGCCAAGAAGTGCTGATGGGCATGGGTAAGTTATACTCCACTGTGAACTGTGAGGACAAAACCACCCTAATGAAAGTTTCACTTTAAATTTTGCTCTTAGGTCAGGTTGACTTCTGATTGCAAAATGACAAAAGAAGAGCTTTAATTTTCTCTTCCTGTTAGAGCTGTTCTTCTAAAGAACGTATTTTAGTCCTTACTGGGTATTAGATTCCCAGATGCTAAGGCACATCTGGTAGACATTAAAAAAAAAGTCCAGGACATCCTTTGCATTTAATTCAAAATATCCCTGCCCAGGACAGACACAAAAGCTGCTTCACCAGCAACTGAGATGCTTCAGCTTCTCAATGCAGAGAATTCCAATCAACAAGGGATTAGCTATCACAAAGATGTCATCAATCCAGAGTACAGCTCGCCAGGAAAGGACCTGTGGGTCTAGGTGAACACCAAGCTGAACATGAGCCAACAGTGCATCTTTGCTGAGCAGAAGAATCAGAGCATGAGGCAAAGCATCACCAGCAGGTGGAGAGAAGTGATCCTTCCCCTCTATCTGGCACTGGTGAGGCCACACCTGGAGTGCTGTGATCAGTGCTGGGCTCCCCAGTACAAGATGGATTCCAGCAAAGGGCCACTAAGATGACTGGGGAACAGGAGCATCCTTCCCATGAGAAAGGCTGATAAAGCCAGGACTGTTCAGCCTGGAGAAGGTTCAGGGAAATCTTATCAACATATGTAAGTACCTGAGGGGAAGCTGCACAGGGGATGGAGCCAGGCTCTTCTCAGTGGTGCCAAGAGACACAACCAGGGCACCACCTGACACGCAGGAGGTTCACTTTTTGTGAGGGTGATCAATCACTGGCACAGGTTCCCCTAGGAGACTGTGGAGACCCCAGCCCTGGAGATATTCAAAAGCTATTTGGACACAGTCCTGGTCAAGTGGCCCTGCTTGATCATGGGTGGAAAGGGTGACCTCAGAGGTCCCTTCCAACACCCACCACTCTGTGATACAAATGCTGAAGGTTTATCACATCTGCTCACTGCAAGAACAGCCAGCTCTTTATGCAAGTTGCAGCTACACTAGTGAGAGAGACTGATGAATTTGTCACCACCACCACCACGTATCCCTACATGGCATACAGCACACTTTTCCTACAGACCAGGAATTGACTACAGGGACAGATATGTTGAGAAATGGCACCACAGTCAAGGATTTCCATAGAAACAGGGTGAGATGCATCAGCAGCAAAGAGATCAAACAACTGAGCAAGGCTATGTCAAAAATTCACACCTGCACTGTGCTACCAACACATCCATCCCAGCTCTTCTCTCCTGCCAGGAGAAGTTCCCCACGGGCTTATTTACCCAGCTCCCCAGGCACATTCTGCAACTTGCAATGAATTTTTCATTGACCAATTTTATCAAGTATTGAACTTGTTGGTTTAAACTTGGCTCAGCTACACTTGTACTGTGTAGGAGTCACTCCTGAGATTCCAAGTCAGATAAGGCTTCTTTCCCTTTCCCCTCTCAAAAAGAAAAACAACAGAACAGATACTTTGAAGAGCCACTAGTGTGGTCATGGTAACTACCAAACATTGCCAGCCTTACAGGTACAGTTTCAAACCAGAGTGGCTGTAAAGCTTGTAGCAGACAGGCAAGAAAAGACTTTTTTTCTCAGACCTAAAACCCTTCTGAAACAGCTATGCCCAGGGCCAAAATCTTGGGGTCCCCTGTGCAGCCCTGCAGGTTCAGCCCACAGCTCCTCTCTTCTCACAAGCAAAGACTAAAGTGAAATGTTTGCAGAACCCCTGTTAATAATTTTTTTTTTCTTCCCTCACCTAGCAAGTAGAGCCTTGAGAGGAAAGACATGAGCATGAGTGACCATATCCTCTTCAATCAGATCTCTGATGGCCAATATGGACAGCTGTGTGTGCACTAGCAGGACTCCAGGCTCTCCTGGGTGCAGTATGGAAAAATCAGCTGGTCTCCTGGGGCCAGTGGGAATCTCACAAAGTTCAACAAGTGTAAGATCCTGCACATGGGTCAGGGCATTCACCAGTATAAATGATGATGAAACTAAGAGCAGCCCTGAGGAGAAGGGCTGCGGGATATTGGTGGATGAAAAATTGGACACGAGCTGGTAACATGTGCTTGCAGCCCAAAAGTCCAACCATGACATGGGCATAGTGCACTGAAGCCCCTAATTCTGTGCAAAGGCTGAAACACTGTCTTTTACTTTTTCAGGTTTGTTGGGTCACTGAGCAAGCCATTTACGCTCATCTAGCAGGTGCCAACAAGCTCAAACGAAGTCCTGTACCTGGCAATCAACTCGTGGTTTTTGCACTGTTACATGTTCCATCACATGCACAGACATACAGTAACAGAAGATGCCCCTTCTGACTGAAAAACATGCAACAAACAGTATGGGTTCAGGTGCTGCCTGCTGAGGGACAAGCAGGACCCAAAGCAGACTTTCCCTATCACAAAAAGCAGAACAAGCAAGACAAAATGTAACTATAGGGAGAAACATTCGTGTAGTAGTTTCTGCCTTTCCAAATCAAACTTCTGGTATTCAGAGGCTGCCACAGGAACTTGTGTTCACAGCTACTCCCCTGACTGCAAGCTGGGACACTTGTCTGGCTACAAAATAAGACCTTGCATAGTTTTGTCCAATTTGGTTTAGTATTCCCAAACTGTCAGGATCCTAGAGCTCAGCTCTGCCTCTCCACATCAAACACTCACTGTTGTGGAAAGCTGCCTGCCTTGCCTTCATGCCAGCTGCCCTGCTGCTTCTCCTGGAGCTGCTCGGATCCTGCCAACCCTCTGACTGCAAAAGCTGCCTATTCAGCATGTTAAACTCCTTGAAAGAGGCTCACATGGAAGTCTTTCACCTTTCAGGAGCAGGCAAAGAAGATTTCTCATCTGTCGCTCCATCCATACCCAGAGAACCTGAATCCCAGCTCAGAGTAGGTAATCCCAAAAGGATTTCCTTACTTTTCACCCTGAAATGCTGGAACAAAGAGCTTTGTTTAATATAGTTTGCCACAGATTTCCTGAAAGAGTTTTGGTCTTTAACAATGTCCTATGAACTCGTACACCCCAGGGGATGGTGCAGCAGTGACCTGGATTTTTCACAGTTATTTGGAAACAAATCTGATAAGCAGTGAGGGGGGGGGGTTAGACAGATCCAAACAGCCTGGTGAAATTCCTTTTTTCCCTTTCTGTGCTTCTCTGCTGTCATACTTTTCTACCTTTAAAAGATTAAAATTCTACTTAATATCGGAACATGTAATTAATAGGACAGACAGAAAACTTCATCCAATCCTCCCATCTTACCCTGTGTACCTGAGGTACATGACTTGGAACATCACCTAGGCAGTGAGGGACCAAGGAGAGGGGAAGGCTGCTTTCATCTCCAAAGCAAACACCACTTATGTTGAATAGGGAAAAGGGGATTTCACTCCAACAATGAAACCTTTCCCAGACAGAGCATGCTAGGAGCCATGGGAGCCCTGCCTGGCTGCAGGATGATGAGATTTTTGGACAAGACAAAGACTGCAGCCAAGCTGGCATCTGGGTGCTGATTAATGTAAGTTTTTATATTGTTTATGTACTTACATTTACATCCTGGGATGTGCCCAGAGCTGAAGGGAAGTGACAGGCTTGCACAGCTCTGAACATGTTGCTCATCGGCATCTGGCAAGACACTGTTTTGTCCACAGGCCTTTCCTCACACCAGCTGACAGCCTTGTCATCTATATTTCAGCAAAGCTGCAAATTTCCAGCCAAGCTGAGGCTCCACACATGGCAGGAGCTTGTACTGTGTGAACATGGACAATGCCTAGTGGCCCAAAACAGCTCTGTGTTCAAAAACATCAGAAAAAGCAAAGCAGGGGAAAAGGAAGGATTATTATGCTTATTTTAGAGAATGAGATTTAAAGCCAGAGGAGTGACCTGGCAAAATTACAGAGGCAGACTCTCTAGAAGCAGGAATTGAATATTCAGACACAGTTTTGGGTTTTAACACTGACGTTCTCTTTCTAAAATCTGCCCAGTAAAACCCCACAAGACTGCACAAGCTGCTAAGCCTGACAATCCCCAAGGACCACCTGCAGGCCTTAGGTATCTATTTTCCTTCTTCCCTTGAGCAGAGGCACTGGATTTGTGCTGAAGTCGTGGAAAACAGGCAAGAGTTCCATGTCTGTCCCCCTATACTGTGGCAGTTTCAACAATGGAGCAATTACAGGAGTAGGGATAATCCAAGCCTGCAGAAGAGCTACAAGGAGGTAGAAGAAGCAGCAATCAGGTTTCAACATTCATCTTCTCCAAAACTCCTGTTCTTGCAAAGGGACCAACCAAATGGTTGCTCAGCAGTGCTCTATGGCTCCTTTCCTGCCTGTACTGAACAGACTCAGCTCAGGGAAGTTCCTCTCAGAGAGAGCCATGGATGCAAAATGTACATGTATTCAAGGGGAAACTGAACACTTCCATGGAAAAGAAATCCAGTAAGAGTCACTGAGCACACAGACAGCACATGTTGATCAGAAGAAGCTCGGTTGCCTATGACTGGAGACTGAGGTGAAGTGTCACATTTCCTTCTGCAAGCAAACCCCAGGAGCCACTGCCAGAGACAGAACAGCCAGCCAGGGGTTTGATCAGAACCAGCACACCTGCCTTTGTTTTCTTACGTGTCTGTAGGTACAAACAGGACTTCAAGTCAGATGTGTGTCTGCTGAGAGCCTGACAGCCTGGATAATGTGTACACACACATCCCGCCTCAGGGAATGGGGGCTGAGAGTACCATCACAGCAACCATCCTCCTTCCCAGGGTACAGGCCTTCCCCACAGTGACATTTCACAGCCAGTGACATAACCCACACCTGGGGGAGCCAGGGAGCTCACCAGGAGAGAAGAAAAGTAGGGAAGGAGAGACTGGAATATGCAGAAACACATAACACATGGGAACAGCATGTGTGTGCTCTGCAGCACCAGGGCCTCCTGGCTAAATACCCTTGAGTGAAAGTGGAGAACCAAGAAACCTAACACAAATCAATTTTCTCCTCCTTAGCATGAGTTTGAAACTACAAAGGGAAAACAAAAAAAAAAAAAAAGTAAAACCCAAACTCTGCTACAAATGAAGCAAGTTTGGGGTGCCCACCTCTCTGAAGAGCGCGCCATAAAACTGAACAATATACGGGCAGTCACTGCTTCGCATCACTACATCAAGGTCCATCAGAAGCTGCTTCTGTTCCTTTTCATCCACTGTCGACCGAATTCTCTGAAAGAGGAAGAGTGGCAGAGACTTTATCACTTACGTGCCATTACTGTATCGTCAGCCCTGCTGGTGGGGACACATGACAGGGACCCAAACCCAAGCAGAGCAGGCAATCCCCCAGGCATGCCCAAAAACACTCTAGACAATCAAGCAGTGCTCTCAAGCAAGAAATATAACTGAATACTTCTACAGCTGTTTAATCAGACTATAAAACCCTCAGTCTTCACATAAGCACCAACGTTTTCAGATGAAATGTCAGAAAGAAATTAAAGAGCTGAAATTTCATTGAAAACTACAGCAAAACACCACATCCAGGCTTTCATTTCAAAACAAATTCCCACACAGTTCTTAGCCATGTTGGACAGGGCTTGAAGGCTGGTTTGAAATTTAACCAAGGAACATTATGTTTAAAATTTCTAAGCACAGAAGCCAAAAAGGCTTTTTCCACAGCCTCCCACCATGGCTGGGGAGAATGGACTGTCACATAATCCAGGGAACACATTTCTGGTAATGCTAATGATGGGCAGCAGTCCTGTGAGCTCTTCTCATGAAACTAACAATCTTTTACCTAGTACTGGCCTAGGGCACATTAACACTGTATAAAATACATTTTATATATATACTCCATGTGTATATAGAGATATATATGTATACACACACTATACTTTATATATACACTATATATTATGAAAAGTCTCATTTGGGCTTGAAAGAACAATGCACATTTGAAAACAGAAAACTGTACATCTTCAAACATGAAACTGGTTAAATGAAGGATGGAGATGACCATCCAGAATTTTTCATGTGATTTTACAGCTATATTTAAAATCTTGCAATAATTAATATATTCCCTGGATCACAAGTGGGGAAATCGTGATCCTGAAGCTGGGACTCATGTCGAAAAACCATTAAAAAAAAACATGAAAAAATATTTGGCAAGAAGTCCAAAGCAACATAGGTAGCCAGGACCCTCCTCAAGGACAAAAACTATTATCCAAGAAAGAAAAATTATTCAAGCTCATGGAAAAGATCTACAAGATACCAGCACCCATTTCACCAATACTATGGCCTCATGGGAAATTGCTGGTGCCATCAGGACCACACAGATCAGCCAGCACAGGTCAGGTGTATGAAGGTACTTTCAAGGCTGGCCATTCATGTGAATGTGCACCACGTGTGAAACACTGCACAGTTGTGTACTTTAGGACTTAATTTGTGATGACCCCCACAAAACAAGGACAGTATCAACACTATAATTTTCCTTACCTGCAGTGTATCCTGGTATTTTGGTATTTAAGCACTCATTCTTAATGTTTTAGTACCTCTGGTTTGGCCTAGACCAGTAAATGCTATGTTTATATTGCCCTTTTCCCACCCTGTGAATTCTAGAGCTGTTGAGGACCTGTCAGGAGACTTGTCCAGCACCCACAGTCTGCAATATCCATGATGTGCTGAGCAGGTGGGGTTCTGTGTCACCAACAGAGCAAGAAGCAGCTCAGCAGGCCAGGAACAGAACTAGAACACTTCACCTCCAGGTCACTGGTTCAGGTCTGTTTCACACAAGTTCAGACAGTCACTCTTTCCTACTCCTGTGCCCTCACCATATAAAGCTCTGCAATCCCCCCAAAGGCCAAGCAGAGCAAATGTCTCTCTCCAGGTGCCACACCAGCAGCGCTGTGTGAAATGGAAATGCCACTGCTCTGACCTCCACAGGATGTGATGGATGCAAAAGCCACCACAGTGAGACTTACAACCAATAGTTCAGTCTCTCACTGAGACATGACCCACACTGAAAAGGTCACCTCTTCGGTGAGGAACAAAAATTAGCTTTTCTCCATATTGTAAATTGTATCCCCCTTCTGTACCCTCTCCATGTCTGTCTCCAAAAAGCCTCTCTCTTGGTCATCTGAGAGTTGTCCCAGCCCAGCTCTGCATTCCCCTTGCACCTGCACAATCCTGTCACAGCAGCTTCCTCAAAGTTCCCAACTTCCCCTGAAAACACCTCTTCTCACCTCTGGCATTCCTCCTCTGCTGTTACTTCTCCAACTCCAGAAACCATGTGAAATATATGCTCTATGGTGGAAATGATTTCAATGGCACTCCAGAAAAGCACTGAACCCAAACACTCCTCAAACACAAGCTCCCCAGCAAGAAAGGGCAGGCAGAGGACTCAGAGCACAGACAGGGGGGCAGTTACAGGCCAGAGGTCCAGGCAGACACAGGAGCCAAAGAACACCTTGAGAAGCCAACATGGACACCCCAACAAATACTGCTTCAGGGAGTGAAGGGAATAATGTGATAGAATACTGGGAGGTCTCATACAACAGTACTGGAGACTGGCAGAGTCAAGAGAAGGGAGAACTCTGAGGAGCAGCATGCAGTACAGCACACAGATAGAGTCAGCCCAGGCTGGACAGGATGGCTCTGTCTGGCTGGAGTGTCCCAGGGAGCCTGCTGCAGCCCAGCACTCCCAGCTCACCAGCAGAACAGGGAAGATGAGTAAAGTCAGTAGCAGTCACTGCTCAAATAGCACATCAGCCATGATACAACCTGTTACCTACATCCAAGGCATAGTGCAAAGCACTGCAGCAGCTCCCACAGACACAGTGCCCCAAGAACGTGAGACATGGCAGGGAAGAAAGACACAAGGTGAGGCAGCTGCTTGAAGGCAGCATTTCAGACAGAGATGGACAGGGTCTGATGTCACTTCAGGCCTTACAGCTCTCAGCCCAGCCACCCTCCTGCAGGCAGTCACTGACAAGAGACCCCACGGCCAAACAAGCCACGGATGGAAAAAGGGGAATTTGTAGTCAAAGCTTATGGAGCCTTGCTTTCATTAATTCTTTGTTGGTCCCAAATTTAATGTGTATCATATCCTCTAGGAGAAAATTCTCCAGCCCTTTTAATTCAAACGCAGGTTAGGACAAAGCCTTCCAACACCACGAAGAACAGTTCTGAAGCCATGCTCTGAGCAGCATCAACAGCAAAAGGACAGTCTGTGCTGTGGATTGTGACATTCTGAAACCTAAAACCAGGCAGATTCCAGAAACTGGACCCAAAACAGAAGAGACATCATTCAGCCCAATATGCACACAGAAAGGTTCAGGTGCAATGTGAAGTGACTTGTTGGGGGGAGGGGGGAAGGAAAATAAGGGAAGAAAAAAAAGCTGTAAACATCAAACTGAAACTCAACTCCTTGAGCTGTGAGACAGCCCAGCACTGTTCTGAGCACAAAGCTCACCTGTGTCCTCAGCAGAAAGCTCAGCACAGCAGTGCCTGGCAGTGCCACCAAAGAAGTGGTGCTCCCATGGGACAGCAGGGATTTGGGACACTAAACCAACAGGAAAAAGAGGGTTTCTCCAGCCACTGCTGAGGATAGGAATATCTATATCCCCATCTGGAACACATTTACTGCTGACTGAAGTAGATCACAAATAGTTTCCCACCTCCTGTGATGAGGTTCTAACTTTCTCTCACTATTTGTTTTCAGCCCTTACTCATCCACTCCCTCCCCAGCTACCCCACCAGCAGGGCTGGGAGCACTGGTTTCCCCACCTCTCAGGCAGCAGACCAAAATAGATGACTGAAACAGAAAGTTCTGAAGTTGTTGATTTGTGAGAAGGAACCCAGTTGTGTGAAAAACTACAACAATGGTCTGGCAATAAAACCCCAAGACTTCTCTTCAGAAGTCATATGGGACATGGGAAAGACAGAGAAATTTGCCCCTGGATGGAGCTAAATACACTAATGTGTCATTCTGATGGGCCTGTATGGACTATCAGGCATCCAGGTAAGGATGGATCATGTATGTTATAAATAAATGTTACATTTCTGTTCTCAGGGATATTTGATACTTAGCAAGCTCCTTCAGCTGTGAGACTGCCATCAAGAAACCTGAGAAAGTCAGACAGGAACTTCTGGTTTAAAACTGTGGATGAGAGAACAAGAGCTGACCACAGGCAAAATGATGTACAAGAGACACTGTGTTGAGAAGAAGAAACAGTTCCACAGCTTACTGACATCTCCAGGAAGAACAGGGTTTGACACCTGCAATTACCCAACTGATCTTGAAATTGCTTCTGCTTTCCTTAGGACAAGTTTAGAGCAATAGAACACAACAAAAATATTGCTAAACTAAAGAGAAAACAGGAAACCAGCAACAATGGCTGAGAACACTGGCTGGAACTGGAGGCTGGACTAGGCAATACTGCAGAGTGGGACTAAACGAGCCAGGCTGAGGATATTTGAAGAGATAAAAAATTTTGGCATACAGTTGAAAAATCACTTTCTTTTGGGGTAGGGGAAAACTGAATTTTGTGGACGAAAACACCCTCTCCCCCAGCTGGGTTACTCTCCCAGCTATAACCACTTCTGACAGAAAAATAACACAACTAAAAAGAAGTGCAAGGTGTTTCCATGGGGCCATGACAAGAAGCTTGAAGGTCAACCAAAGCACAAACAGCTCCACTCATTTCTTGGTGATGTATTTCTCAGCCAGCTGAACTGGTTGAAATGAAACTGGCAGAAGCTGCTGATAGTGAACCCCAGATGTCTGAGGTGTTCCCTGCTGCAGGGCAGAAGAGGTGAGGAGCAGGAGGTGAGTATCTCCTGCCTGAGCCTGAGGCTCAGACATCACTGCCAGGAACATGAGTGGAGGCTCAGGACACCACAGCTGTGCTTGGGCTCCTGACCTGCACATAAGCCACCCAACACATCAAAGGTTGGCTATTTAAAGTATTTGCTTATTTATTTTATGAACTCTTCGGACTAGCAATTTTCCCAGACTTCCAGAGGCATTGTGAAGTATCTTGTCTAATAAAATCCACACCATGTATAGTATCTCAGGACAAAACAGAGCATCCTGCTTTACATGGAAGAATGCTCCCCAGCTTTCATTCCAGTTTGGGCTACTTTTTTTCTTATTCATTTATTTTTATATACATATTCCAGAGATCTTTTAAAGTATCCTTTTTGTGTGAACTATCACCAGGGCCAGAAGGAAACCTCAGGACAGGAATTACACCCCTCAGCAGCTGGGTAAGCTTCCCAAGAAAGTATTTCATCCAGATAAATGGGGTTTCTCCAATGTGTCTCCAGTGTTCCTCCAATTTCCTTCATGGAACAAGAGGCACAGTCCCTGCAGCAGCTGGGACAACACCATGTAGTGATGTTGGAGGGTAAATACAAAAAGGACTGGAGAATTGCACATACTGTGGAGCCTCTCAGCCAAAGCCAGGAGCAACAGCACTGGAGCAGATCCTGAGGAGGAACCAGGGCTCCCTGCAGAGTGGAGAAGCCCAGGACAATAGTCACAAGTCACTTATGGACTGCCACAGACTGGGAAAAACCAGAGCACCACAAAAACAAGAAACCAGAAGCAAAATTAAAGGATAGTGGGTAAAACTGGAAGCCCAACCAGGCAAGATCACAAAGAGCTGGTGCAGCAGACAAACACCAGCCAGGAAAAGAGAATTCTTCAAGGAAAATGAGGAGACAGGAAGAGACCTGATTAGGTGAGGATTTACCATACAAACCGGCCTTGCCAGTAATTCTTTGGTAATTCTTTGTTTGCATAGCCAGATCTAGCACTGAACAAAACTGGGCTGTTCTCTTTCCCACCTGGAAAAGTCTTGACCTCATATGCCAATAAATCCTCAAGAAAATGAAAAGGGTATTTTCAGTGACAGGAAGACTGCCCCATGGCAGCTGAGCCATAGCAAAAAGGTGCATCTCCAGGAAGATCTGAAAGGAAGGGACCTAAAGAATGAAGGGATTATTTTTTATTTGGAAACAAAAATTTGAAAGATTTGGAAACATAATGCAACATTTTCCAGAGGCAAAATGAGAAAGGTTTGAACACAAATCCTCTTTCCTTCACCCTCTTCCCCTCCTCCTGATAGCTCTAGAAAGAGGCTCTCTATGGCTGAAAGCACAAGGGATGCACAAACAATTGCAGATGGCAGCAACAAGAGCACCAGGTCCCTGCTCCTGCAGCCCAGTCCAGCCTTCAGCCTATTCCCAAAGAGGTACATAATGTCTTTTTGTCATTAAAATAGGTATTCACAGAGAATGACCAAGGCTAAAGGAGAGGGAAGAGCAGGACTGGGGACAAGAGCTCATCATCCCAGCCATGCTCCACCAGCTGAAGCTTAGCTGCAGTGGTTTTAGCCAAGAACACAACAAGGCTCTTTTCAGGCTCATTTTCCTCCTTTGCTACTGACTCTGGAGCACAGATGAAAAGCCTCCTCACTCACCCAGGGCCTGGCAGCCCTGCCCATGCCAGGAGACTCATTAAAGGTGCCAGGATTGAATCTGCCAGGACCCATGGGCTGATAGACCAAAATGCATAACATGGAAAAATGAAAGAAAACAGTGTCTCCACCTGCAGATCTCAAGTTATTTTGGTGATACTTCAGCCCTCAGGAATTATTTTCATTCAGTGGTAAGAAAAGCTGCCAGGACACACAGCAAAAAAAGGCTGTGCTGGGGGAGCCCTGGGAGCACAGGAACCCATGCACTGGTGCCACACACATCAAGCAGGGGAAAGCTTAGGAAGCCTCAAGGAACTGCTCCTTGGGCAAAAGCATGACAGGCTACAAAAAGCCAGAGAAAGAAGCTGGGAACACGTTTGAAGACATGCTCTGGCAGCCACACCTTTATGGGCTGAGGGGAGCAGGATGAGTGCCCAGAGGTGCCCAGCTGGCCCACAGGGGCTGCCTTCAGCCAAAGGAAGACTCCAGCAAGTGGAAAATGAGTGATGTTTCAAGCTGCACACTTGCAGAACTAGGAGTATTTGAATCTCCCTGTGGTAGAATGGGGTGACAAGCCTGGTCGTGGTAGCTGCAAACAGGACATGGCCCTTCCAGAAGTGGGGTAGGAATTTCCTGACTGCACTGGGAATTTGTAGCAACAGTAGTGGAAATCTGGGGAGCTGTGGAGAAGGATGGAAAAGCAGCTGGGACAGGCCTCTTATCCAATTTTCTCAGCATCTAGGGAACAGCTCAGAACAGCCAACTTTTGGCTTGCAGTCTCCATGAAGCTGTTTCCTTGTGCTGAATGTCTTTCCAGGGATTCTTGGCTTGCACAGGAGGGACAGCAGCCCAACCAAGCAGGCTTCACAATCCAGCTGTGAAGGATTGTGCTCCTCATGCCTGCCCCCAGCACAGTGCCACACCACAGTGCTGCAGGTGTCACAGAGATCACAGTCAAGACCTCACTAAACTGACACATTTTCACAAAACACCCTTTCCCTTTTCAAACTTCTCTTACAGAACAGCTTCATGCTGAAGGAGAACACACTGCTGAAGACAACAGCTCCACTGTCAAGAGACCACAGGTTTGAGACAAAGAGAAAGCAGGAGGGGAACAGCCCCTGACAGATTAAGATAGAGGAAGAGCAGGAAGATTAATGCACAAGCATGGCTGCCCCAAAAGCATCAGGAGTCTGAGAAAGGAAAGTCTGAAGAGTGTGGGATGAACTAGCCACTAGTCCAAGCTCAGCCCCATCCTGAAACCCCATCTCAAAGAACTGCACCATCTGATCTGGGAATTGCTGCAGCTGCCTTGGAGGTCTCACTGACTGTTCCACCCACAGCTCTTCCTTTGCTCAATTTCGTGTTTTCTCCCCACTGGGACAAACAGAACAGTCTCTTACCAGTAGCATTTTACAAGTGATGCTGCTGCCCAAACCCTCCAACCTTCCTTCCCCAGCAGGCCCATGTCCACCCAAAAGAAACAGGGTCAAAGAAAAGAAGATGGCACCAGCCCAGCCTGTAACTTTGACATTTCACAGTTTAGTCACTGTAAACAAATCAGATTTACTTGTTTAAAAGTGAGCCCCCAAGCCCAGCATCCCCCTGAGGCTCAGAATAGACCTCCTCCCTAGGCAAAGCCAGCTCAGCACACTGTGCCACGTCATCTCCAGCCATGTGCTTCAAGGACACACAACTGGTGCCTTCTGCCTCCCACACAGGAGCTATACCTGCACCTTGGGCCTTCAACACTGACAAGCTTCACCTACAATGTTGAAAAGCACTTGTGTAAACAGTCTGGGACAAGGGAATCCCTGTGCCAGCAGACACATTTTCTCCACGACATGAGCTAATCCAATAAAGTGCCCTTCTCTGCACGGCAGTAGCCACTGCAGAGCTCCAGGTGACAACCACTCAGCCCCTTCACACCCATGGCTACTCTGAGCAAAACTAGATACCCAGGTCATACACCCTGAGTTTGAGAAGATGGAGGTGTCCAGGAATCACTTCACTATACCAATGTTTTTCAACCTGTCATCTGCAAACTACATCTATGAGTTCCACCAAAGGCAGCTGAAAGAAACCAACCTTCAGCTACAGGCAACCTCTAGCTCCACTGGAGACTTTTAGGGTTGAAACCTAGGTTGAAACAGCACTAGGTTGAAACACTCATGAGACCCAAGCAGTGATCCCACCACTGTGAAGAAGTCAGTATTTACTGGAGAAGATCAAAGGATGGGGATTACTCCAGTAACCTGACACACTAGAAACAGGTACGAATTGTATTCAGAGTAGCTGGAGCTGGGGCTGAGACATGAGAGACCAGCAGGGGAAATTTTTCCAGATTAGATCAGGGAATATTCCAAAGAAGACAGAGACTTGGAAAAGACAGCAACATGGACTCCTACATAACTCACTTCTGCTTTTTCCTGGGAGCCATGAGAGCACTTACAGTTGATATCATCGACAGAGTTGAAAGACAGATGTCATTAGCAACCTGCAGTGAGCAAAGGAAAGGACCAGAGAGAGAGAGAACAGCTGCTGCCCACCTCCATGGACAAGCAGCTCTTCAAAGATGGCCAGTGAGCAGCACTGCTGTGGCAAGACAGAACAGCCTCCTGGGAGAGGAGGCTGTTCCTGGTTCTAAGGTGAGTTCTTGGGTAGCATTAAGTAGAAAATGGACAATCAAGAAAACTGCTACACTTGCCACCTCTAGGACAGTCTGACATGGTAAGAACACAACAGACACTCCATCATACATCAGCAAGAGCACAACATTCCTTAGAAGACATCCACTCCATCCCAGCTCCTGTTGGTGAGGCCGCACCATGGCACATGCTGACATAAATAGCTAATTTGAAGTCATCACCTTATTTCACAAAAGACACCAAGAAGCTATGAGATGTCAAGTTGTGACTACCACCAGCCTAGGCTGTACCTGAACCAGTGACCCAGAGGTGAAAGGCCCGTGCCCCATCATGAGTCTCCAGAGACGTGTGATCCCCTCAGAACAGCAGGTTCCTGATTGACATTTTGAAAAGGGCACATCAATTATGAGAACTTCACAAATCACCTGAAAACATGCCCATTATACACTGTATTTTCAGCAAACACCAGAAATAAATAGAACAGAGCAGTAGGTGGGTGCTAGATGGAAGAACCTTAATTCTCCATCACACTGCATCCCAACGGACTGAAGTACAAATGTAAGGATGGGCATCACCTACTTTAACTGCCATAATTTGCCCACTTGGTTTGTGGACCATTTTGTTGACAGAACCATAAGCGCCTCGTCCAATTTCTCCAAGGTCTTTCAAGTCCTCTGCTGTAAAATCCCAATGTTGTTCAGGGGAAATCTTCAATTTTCCTGATGATTCAATGCTGTGTGTTCTCAGTCTCTCTCTGTCAAAAATATTGGGAAGCAATTTTTCCACATTTTAAATAGTCTGTAAATGTCTCTTTTCAGCACTTGATTAAACATTAGAAGAGAGGGGTTCACAAAACTACAGCAACAATCTGATTCCACGAAGGATTTTGGTTGGGGTAGGGGGTGGAGGGGTGAGGGAAAATGTTAAATCAAAAATGACATACACTTGCCCACAGCTTCAATTAAAGATAAGTTTCTCCAGCTGCAGCATAAAATTCAATATGTCTCATAGAGTCATTCTAAGCACTCATTTACACAGTTCTTTCTACTTTGAACAAAATACATCAGGCTGTGAGCAGGATCTGGTAACATGCAGCACCAAGAGCCTGAAGAGCACTCCCAGCCCCATCTCCCCAAAGCTCCTGCTGCTCTACACCACCACATCCCAGCACCTGCCTCCCCTTCCAGCTGGGATTCTATCAATATAGGCAAAGCTCTTCTGGCTGAACCAGTGAGACTTTAGGAAAAGTTTGCCCTTAATGGAAAACTGCAAGTAAAAAAGAAAAAACCCAAACCACCAAACCCCAATACATTTAAATAAGCATTTAATTTATCCAAAACCACATAAAGAGCCAATCATTTATAAAAACCAAGACAAGTTCTTTGTGACACATGAAAACAAAATCTGCCTAAGTGCGTCTTCACCAAGCACCTAAATTAACTTTCTCAGGCAAACCCTGCTCCCACTGAAGGCACCAGGATTTGCCCAGGTAAGGAGCAGATGAATGTCCAAAATTTGTGAACAGAAGAGTTCAAAGGTGCCTCCAGTGGCTCATTCACATGCAGCAATGCTACCGCTCTATTAGTAGAAAATGCACAAGTATTTGCAACACTTTTTATCTTAAAATGCCATGCAAAATTTCAGTTTTTCATTAGTTAATTAGCTGATTCACACTTCTTGAGTCATAAAGTAAGCCAAAGGCCCAAGTTTTTCACGAGGCATTAAGAGCATTGCAGACAGGTCCCACTGCAGGGCACACTGATCTCACACAGATTTTAAAGCACACAAGTACTTGTGACCACTGTGTGTACAGGGGAGATCTATCAAACCCACTGGATATTTGATCTAGCCCCCCCTTGCCTGCCCAGGGCCTGGCCCAATGAGCAGAACACACTTGGAAGATGCGACCAAACACACGGAGCTTAGTGAGTTTATCAGTGAGGAATAAAGAGGTCACAGCTGATTCCACACTGATAAATCCCCTGTTGGTCACCAGCAGCTGCAAACACCACCCAGCCGGGGACCCAACCACAACCAGGTTTTATTGGAATCCCAGGTTCAGTGAGGACAAAAGGCCAATTGACTGGAGCAGCTACAGCTCAAATGGCTTCCTCTGCTGCGCTTCAGCCTCTCTGCAGCCCTTTGGGTTAGTGCTGCCCATGTTTGGAGCAGTTCGACCCATTTGATGAAAGCCTTTGGCAGCAGCTCCTCTCCCCACTGCTGGGCTGTGTCTGCCATGGTGTTTCCTGCTCTCTAACCTGCCCAGCTCAAGATTTTGATCTGCTGTTCCCTACAGTGCCCCTAGACTGCGCTTAGGAATAATTTGGGAAACCACCTGACAGTGCTACAACACAGCACAGGTGGGATGGACACAGCATCACAGAGCTTCTGTGCATGATAAACACTGCATCGAGTGGGGTTGTCCATGGCAGTTGCTTACGGAAAAGCAAGGAATGGAAAAAAAGGCAGCAAAATGACAAAAAAAGAAAAGAACAGAGGAAAAAAGAAATTTAAAAAAAAATTAAAGTAAACATGACCTCCACACATGCCAAGTGTCTCACAGACAGCTTCTGCTGGGAGCTCTTGAACTGGTTTCTGTCTAACTGCTCCACCATCCTGCTTTGTCAGTGCCATAAAAATAGCTCTTGTTTTGAGGGAGAAAGGGAGGTGAGAAGCCCCATGCCAAGGAGGCACAGGCAAATGGGCATTTCCTGCTTCACCTCCTGCCAGCTGGTGGGCACAAATGAGCACAATCTTTGAGAGCTAAATCCTCTTCGCAAAAGCAGAGGAAAAACAACACAAAGGTGAAATTTAACAGAGCGTGAAATTTTGAGTTTTGACTGACTGAGCTCCTTTTCCAGCTTTTGTTTGAAAATAACATTTCCTATCAAACTTCTCAGGGAGTTAAAAATTTTAAACATTGAGGTAATTTATTCAAATAAGCAATTAAACCCTTCTCCTCTCTTCCCCATTTTTCAGACTAGGAAACTTAGCTTTTCTAACTCTACATCAGAAGAGAAGGCGAATGGGAATTCATTATTTCCTTGTCACACAAGCAGCCTGTGTGTCCCCAGCTGTGGCATGAAAGCAGATCTGTGCCATTATTCCGCAGCTGCAGGATGGTGCCTCGAGCTGCTGGGAAGAAGGTGGGAGCTCAGGAATATCCCCTGCCCAGGGCTGCACCGAGGGCTCTGCAGCTCTCCAGGGGTTTGGATCGAGACAAACCATTACCATCCTCCCCCAAACCCTCCTGTCTTGGAGCTTGGCTTCATTTCCATTACATATTTATGATGCCATCTGCCTTGTCTCACAACCACAGCTCCTGCTTAGCTTTTCTCAAATACCCAGGGAAATGGTCAAATAACCAAATTACCAGTTTGACAGAGTGACAGATACTTGAATAGAGGTTTTGCTCACTTAGCTGATTTGCCATATATAAGCAGGGCAGTTTTCCTTTAAGCAGCATGGCCCACCTCAAGAGCTGTGACTGGAATGCAATGATTGCTTTTAATGTCAAAAAACTACACTTTGTATCAGGAATTTTTCAGTGTAAATCAAAATCTCAAGGGATTCCCAGGCCAAGAAAGCAGCTGAGAAATGCAAGTCTAGAACACAGGCTCTCTGCGTTGATCTAAATTGGGAATTTTTTGATGTAAATCCTGAGTGAGGCAATAAAAACTGAATCGCCAATGAGGGACATTTATCCATATGTTTATACTGCTGCAGATGTATGAGGACATAAATCCACAGGATGGACATGCCTTCAAATGCAAAAAAGCCTGCCTAAACCCTGCGCTACATGTTGGTGCTCTGGATACCACAGCAGCCTGCTTCTGAGAATAGCAGGACAATCACAAAGACCAGGGTCTAGTGAAGGTAAAAAGCAGTTAGCACCCAGTCCCTGGGATTAGTGCACATCAGAGTTTGCACAAAAGTGAGCAGACATGCGACTTCTCTTACCATTTTGTTTTTAAGCTGAGCAATCCAACCTTCTCTAAGGCTGAGAATGTAGGGAAAAATTTGACATACATTCTCCAAATGCTCAGGATGTGTAAGATGGACTTGTGGGGCTTCATACACAATTTTAAAAAATAATATAAAGAGCTAAAGTGGGCTGAATAGTCCTCAAACAGTTAAAAGGAGCATTTCCAAAAGCACCTTAGAGTGACTACAGCTCCTTACAACTCATCCAGGGCCTGAGCTTCCAACTCCCCATCTTTCTTTTGAAAATTTTTGAAAAGAGAAGAAGAAAGGGGCTGAGGAGGTGGTTGCACTTGAAAGGCACCAATGTGTCGGTCTCACTGCAGATGGTTACTATGCTTGTCACAGCAGTTATTCCAGGGATTAGGAGCACCAAGCAAGACAACAACTCCTCCAAACAGTTCTCCTTTGTCAGAGCTGTGTCCAGCTTGGCAGGAGGCAGGCAGGCACTGGCGCCAGGCACCGCCGAGCCCAGCACGGCCACGAGGCTGCTCGCCACAAGCTGCACAGCTGGTCATGTACAGGAAGGTCTGCCACAGCTAGAGGACCACAAAATCTCCAAGGGAGACCCACAGAGACCCTGGGAAGCTCCCAGACACACTGTGTAAGTTCCTCGAGCCCTGCTGTTAACACCCAACTGCAGGGAGGCCAAAACTTTTTGAAACAAGCATTTCCTTGGCATGAAAAAGGACTGTTGAGAGAAGCAGAGAAAAGTTGGTGGGTTTTTTAAAGCAAAATTGAAAACTAATAGACATGAAGCAAGGCCAGAAAGATGCTGCAGGTAGCTACCTATCTTCCTCTTTTACCTATATTCACTTTGTTCAGAGCTCTACAGGACTCAAAAAAGCCCAAAAGTTGGCATATTTGATGGTACAGCTGACATGAATAAAATCCGCAGAAGCAAAAAGATCCAAGCAAACCATCTCTGCTTCCCAAGCCTGCCTGGTGCTGGATTCTGCTCAGAAGTCTCTCAAAAAGCTTCTATTTACACTAGGGTTAGTGAGAGTATATTCTACTTCTCCACAGGTTTGGTAAAAAAGCTGGAATTTTAAAAACTGATTCATAGTTCATCAGTCAAAGCTAAAACATAAATCCTAACAAAAACACTTCCAGGCAAAACTGCAGGGTTCAAATGACACTATGCAACTTCAGAGTATAAACACTGTTTAGGACTGTGGCTGACACGTTCCTAGCAAGACTCTCAGACAGCCTGAAGAGCATCTAGAGAGCTTTGATTCTTCAATCTCAATGTCTGTGTCACTTCTAAAACTGTTTTCAGACCCTGCAGGCAAATGCTAATACCAGTATCAACCCTAGTTTGAGTTTCACTGGAAAAAGTCTCCACAAGAAATGTTCCATTTGTTTTTTCTAGAGGGCAGGAAATGCTGGGGCTGTCACAAAATTTTTGCATTCTCAAGAGGAGAAATTTTTGCTTTTCATAAACAAACAGCATCATTGCAAGAGGGGCAGAAGTAATCTGGGTTTGCGCTGACCCACGTGAGCTGTCCTGAGGTTTCCTTATATTCAGTAACAGATTCCTAGACATAAAGAAAAGATACAGAAAATGTAGCAAAGAAAGGAAATAGTTTTGCACCTGTGACCTACTGAGACTAAAACAAAGCACATTTGCCCCCTTTCCTTGTGACCAAGAGGCTGAAATTCTCCTTAGCACTGCTCTGGCTGTCTACGCTCCTCCAAAACTTTAAAATAAAGATAACAAAAAGTGGGAGATTTTATAGCCCTTCCACAGCCCACATGTCTCAGCCCAGCACATGCTCAAGGCTGCTAAGAGTCTCCCTGGCTTCAATAGGGCTTGGCTGAGGCTCTTAAAATGTCAGTATTTTGTATTAAGCTCCCCTGGTAAAGTACTGAGTTACAACGGATTTTAATTAACCCTGCCCTTGATATGAAGGAAACCTTTCTACCCATGGTGGTGAAGACTGAACTGAATTTAACTGAGCACATTGATCTCAAACTCATTTTGACTTGGCCATGAGCCAGACTGCAGCACAGTCACTGAACCCACCATAGCTGGGATTTTAAAGCTTACACTGGATTCAAGAATTTCAGGATAATACTGGAAAACCCTGAGCTAATTAATTTAAACAACCGTTCTGAGAATGCTGACTCTTTTTATTTCCTCTCTTGGGTCATGGGCAGCTCCCTGAGAGAGAAGAGCAAACAGAGACACAAGCACAGCCATAAGAATAACAAAATAACCTCAATACAGACCATAAATAGTTTGCAACATCATTATTACACAGCAATCACCCGATGGAATGACACTATTTCTGAGACAAGGTCATTACTTTAAGAGATGCCATTTTTGCAGGATGGAGAAGATTTGACAATGGCTAACAGACAGGAAAGCTTACTGTAGCCTGCTGGAAAGTTTCTGGATGAGGTCCGCTTCTCTCCTTTTGAAACTGAACGGGACAATGTGATTACTACTCAGGGTTGCTTGTGTGTCACTTCAGCGAGGAGAAGTTGTGGAAATGACAGGAAAACATGGTGCTGTTATCACATGACACAATAACGTACAACACAATACTCAGCTAGTCACACTGCCCACCGAGCATTGTCACAAATTAGTGAGCCAGACCTTTTCCTTCCAATTTCCACCTAAGCAACCTCCCCTCCTTGGGGGCAAAGCCACACCTGATGATTTTAATTCATTTTAACATATTAAGTCATAAGCAATTTGTTTTCTTACAGCAATGAGAATTATTTCCAACGGTATTACTACAATTAGAAACATGCATTAACTTATTAGCCAAATACCTGTATGTTAGTGACATGCTACCTCCTCGAGGCATATTGACCATCCCTGCTCTGCTTTTCTTGTGCTAAGGTAGATCTTACTAATGCTTTTTCCCTGAAAAAAAATAAAAATCGAGCTTCCATCCTGAATCCACCAATCTAGGACTGGTGGTCTCTCCTAGGTGGGCTTGCCATTCATCAGAACCCCTCTCCCAAATACGTTTGACTGAATTGAACAACTACATCCTTACTTATTCCCTCCAGAACCCTACAACTGACAAGAGTTAACCACCACTCTGCACTATGAGATTTCTCTAGGAACAGAAATTGTGTTCTGGATCTCCGAGTCCCTCAAGCTGTCCAGCTCTAGAAATCTTTCTCAACACAAGGATCTGTTATCTTGGAGCAATTTGAGGAGCTTGGGTGAGATTGGCTCCTGCTAAGCACTGTGTAGAGAACAAGCTCTAGATACTTGCACCACTGACCACTGCAGCCACAGACACATCAAAGGTCAGCAAAGGAACTGGGGGCTCTGCTCAGCTCCTGTGGGAACCACCTCAGAGGGGCAGATAATGAGCACTGCTAGTTCAACTACAAGAAATGGTTTAGTTTCAAATACCCTGAAGAAGTGATTTTTCTAATTTAAACTTCTGTAGCTCACAAAACTACAACTCTAGTCTGAAAAAATCTAACATCTCTTTTGGGATTTAAAAAAAAAAAATATAACTGAACAATATCCCACAGACCTTGGGCTGCATAACAGTCTGAAATAATCTGAAATTCACTGCCAAGAATGCACCTGGTCATGTATTGCTTTCTGCCTGGTGGCAGACCAGGACAGATGGGAGACACAGAAAGCACCTGACTCCAAGACAGAGATTGCTTATTCAGAGATGCAGCTACTTCAAATGTAGTGACTAAAAGAGCTTGTAACAAGACCAAGTAGACTCCTCTGTGATGGCTGCTGGGGCACAGTGCTCTCACTGGACCCTCAGAACCAAGGGCTGGTTAGAGTAAGCTCTCTAAGGACACTTACAGAAAACTAAGGATCTTTTAAGGAGTTAGACCAATGTTCCCAGAGAACCACCTTTCCCTTCTTTCACTGGTATGAAATACCCACCTAGAATCTCAGAGAGAAAACAACACAACCTGTGTTATAGCAAAGCCCCAATGCCCCTCAGACAGGACAACGACCTTCACACTACTGGAGCAAGAGATATCAGAAACAATCACTTCCAACTGATCCACACTTGTCTCTGCAAAGGCACCAGTTCTGCCAGGCATGAAGGACCATTTGCTCACCTGGATTTATTCCAAGCATATCCTAGGAAGGAAGGAAGGAATTAAAACAGGCTCGATAAAGACAATTGTTCAGTGTTGCCATAATCCACTGTAGACTGGTGTGGCCATTTAGGTTTAGCCTGGAGATCAGGAAAGGTTCTTCCCCCAGAGGGTGCTGGGCACTGAAGAGGCTGCCCAGGGAATGGGCACAGCCTGAGGCTGCTAGAGCTCTAGGAACATTTGGACACTTCCACACAAGAGGGTAGGATTCTTGCAGAGTGCAGGGCCAGGAGACTCAATGATCTTTGTGGGTCCTTTCCAACTCAGTTTATGCTGATTTTATTATTTGCTCTCTCTTTACTGAAGTTTCCCAAAATGGAGAGGTGTTCATGACATGAGGCAAGAACATCCACCTGCTATCATGGATGTCTGTACTTTTCACAGACACAGTACACCACAAACCCAGATAATTTAAGTCCCTTTCAGAAGTCTGTTCCCCAAACATGAAGAATACAAAACCAGTTCAGCCCCACAGGCCAACCCCCACCTCCATCACATCCATCCTGTCCACCACAAGGTACTTTGCATGACCACTTTGTACAGCAGCTGATTTTCCTGTAGATTCCCTGTGCATCCTGTAGATTCAGACTTGTTGTTCTCCATGGCACACACTGAAGTCACTCATTTGTGCAAAGAATGAGGACAGAAGTTGTCGACAAAGACCTGTGGGGTCAATCCAGGCTCTGAATCTGAAGACTCTTCTCTCTTTAGTCTCCAATCCTCGAAGCATACAGAAGATAAAAGCAGTAACTGATTCCTTCAGTTTGAATCCACTAAGCAGAAGAGTTGACTCACTTTTCCATAGCCAGGGGAAAACACAAGACATTTTACTACAAGGTGATGATTAAAGTCTAAAGAGATAAAGGATGTGCCTGTCCTGCTCTGATGAAATGCAGTGAGAGCCCAAGTAAACAGAGTAGCAACAAGCAGAGTTTACTCTGAAAGCTGCCAATGGCAGCTGTTTATAGAGGTTTCCTGCAGGAATGTGGTCTGCAAGGTTCCCATCTGGAGTCAAAGGGTTGGAGTCCAATCACAGATATGAACAGTGCTGGTCCATGTCTGACCCTTTCAGATTAACAGTGACACTGACATGGTCAGAAGCCAACTCCACCAGCTGCACAACACAGCAGAGCCGCACAGGCACCAAGCTCAGCTCAATGCATAAGCCATGTTCTACTTTGCTACTTGTAAATAATTATTGAACAAGATATTTATCCAAAAATGAGTAGAGACCAAACCTGTGTGAACACACTAGTATATTTATACACATGTATATCACATAAACATTCTGCTTCATCCCATTTTCCTCTCCAAACACCAGCATGGTCAGCATAGGAAGCCAGCAGCTATTGCATTTGCCCAAGGAGGAGATGGGAACATGGGGATATGGACTCTTCAGCCTGAGGACTCCATCCATGTGCCAGGACACCAGATACTCAGACATACAGCATGTGAGGATGGGACAATTATGGCCCCATTGACCTCGGATCAAAAAAAAAAACCAACTCAGAAAGCAGATTCATTGGGCAAGAAGAAAGGAACTACAGAAAGCCTCGAGGGCATGCCATGCTCTCAGGTGGTTTAAAAGGTGAGCAAAAGCATCTCCTGCTCCCTGCAAAAATTTAATGGCAATCAGTTCCATCCAACGGGTTTTCAGAGCCTGCCTTACAAACTGATGAGCTCAGACACAGCGATGCTCAGTGATCCCTCTTGGGCAGGACCAACAGCAATGCACTCAACTCAAATGATCCCTGGGACACCCTGAGATCATGGAAACTCATAGGTGGCTTGGGATCATTTTGATCAAAAAGTTCAAATCCCCAAGGACTGTTCACAGCAGGAAGGAGAAAGGGAGAAATTTTAGCAACTTCCAGCTGCCAAATGGAATTCTGGATCTCATCTGTACTTCTTAACCATAAAGTTACTGGTGAATGTAACCAATCAGACCATTTGAATGCTCAGAGATGGCATCACATCTCACCCTCTCTATAAAGTATGAAACGTGAGTTTTAGAACAGCTTACGGAAGTTTCCAGATAAAATGGCAAAGGACAAATTCACCAATCTTAAAATAGTCTGAAAATACAACAGATTCAGATGCTATTGAAAAGTCCCACACAAATGTAGCTGTGGTCTCCAACTTTCTCACGAGCCCTCCAGACAAGACTGAGGTATTTTGGTGTCCTGGAGGCTTTGAAAGTCTCCACACACCAAGACTTACAACCAGTTTGCCTAGAGCATGTACATGGCTGTCCTTGCTGGTGGGTGCAGCACCTCAAAATAAAGGAAAGGAAAGAAGGGGAGAAAATTTTGCTTCTGGTAACACAACAGCATGAAGGGAAGAGAAGAGCTGAAACCACCTCTCAAACTACTTCACCTACTTTCCCTGCTTAGACACAAGGACTGCAGAAGTTACATCTTGGTGTGAGTTATGCAGCTGTGCCAGGAGCAGATGTGTCCCCAGGACGTGTGAAGAGGGCTGCAGCTCAGGAGTCCCTGGGGTCTACTGCACACTAATGGGACAGTTCTGCTCCTGCCAGACCCAGTGATACCTCAGAACAATTGGGACATAACCAGCAGAGTTATATAAAGCCAAAACTCTTAAACCACACCAAATCCTCTGTAGCCTGAAACCCTGAACTGCTTTCAAAGGCAGTGCCATCCTTCATTTCATGTGCAGCAAGGAGAATGGGGGAAATTCCAATTCTTCATGGCCAGGATGACAGACTTCCCTAAATCCTCTTCCTCAGCAGACTACACAACGTATTATCAAAGCACTGACCTTGTATTCAGGTTTACAAACTTGTGATTTTGGAACCATGCTGACTAAGCAAGAAAAATCGTCACCCCCAGCTCTCCTCCAGGCTCTGGAGCATGACAGCCACCCCCACAGCAGCAACCTGGTCCTGCACAGGCTGAAAACACTGCGCTTTTGCCATGAGCGTGGGTGGAGTCAAGGATGATGTCTCGTATGTCTCAGGGAAGGACATGGCCAAGCACAGGTCACCCATGGAGCCTTGTAACTGGACAAAGGGAAGGCAACACAGCTCACCAAAAGCCAGGCATGAGAAGGAAAGTCTATAGGAAACTCCTATCCAAGGGAGACATCCCCAGCTTTGCTCTTCTGTCCAGACACTCTGTGTCCCAGCAGGCAGCCACACTAAGAGAGATCTCATGGTGAATGAAGTCAAATTCAGTCTGAAAATTAACATTTCCAGCTCATTTCTCTACCTTTCTCATTCCCACTGACCCAGAACACTTCACCCCCTCCACACCATTCAACTCAGTAGAAAAAATCTGGACAGCTCAAAACCACTGCTCTTCAGGGACTCACCCCAGACATCACCTTAGTGTCCCTGGAAAAGTGAGGACAACACTACTAAAAATACCTTCACAGGTAACACAGCTCTGCCACTACACCATCCCACCTTCCCTCACCCAACATGCCATGCAAAACAGCCCTGAGGAGGCAGCATGAGCATCTGCCATCACACCTTGAGTTAGAACTGCAGGACATGCATGCCTCGGTGTGTCAGACATCTGTGTCCCAGCTCAGTGGCCAAGGATAGCTGTGTTCATGTGGGGACTCACAGGCACAGAAGTCTCCAGCTGCTCCTGCCTTGGATAACCCAACCCCTCTGCCACCCCAGCACCCAGCTGTTGTCCCTGTCTGGGCAGGACAGGCTAGGTCTCAGTGCTTTGGAAGGTGAATTGCCACCATCACCATCCTCTCACAGCCTCTCACCCATTGTTGCTGTTCCCACCACAGAGCGAACAGGCCTCCCCAGAGCCCTGGGCAGGGGTTCCATTACACACCCTACCAAGAGGGTCAAGGCTGCAAGGTCCAAATTCTGCCCCCAAATGAGCAGCTCTGACCATGGCTGTGTGCACAAGAACAAGGACAGCAGCTCCCAGCAATGCCCAGATGGGACAGGTAACACCTGCAGATCACATACCAGAGATCCCTGCTGAACTCTCTATCACAAGCTTCTGGCCTAACCTTTACCTCTTCCAAAAGACAGTATGTCCCAGCTTCCCATCTGCAGGATGGAGAATGCAGAGATTTGTGCAACAATTTATGATTGCAAAGCTCAGTCACTCAGCACTCAGAACCCATGGGAGTCAGGTCATTACATAACATCAGGCTGGATTTAATTTAGACACTCAAGGGTGGGTCATTAGTTTCCAGAAGTTCTGAGGAGCCCAGGTCCCCACAGTATGGTAGGAAGGCAGGTGCTCAGCACCCTTGAAAAATCCATGTGAATTAGCTGAATGGAGATACACAAGGTCCAAATTTTGGTTCCAGACACAGAAGGCCTAAAGTCAGAAGCACAGTGCTGGGATATCAAACCCTCACAGAAGAAACAGTCCCACCATGGCAGAGAAGCTCCAAGGGATGTGGAAGATGCTAGAAAAGTTTAATTTGGGAGCTGCAGACAGCAAAAATCCTTTGCAGAGAGGATTTGCACCTAGTATCATATAGCAAATCTTAGAAAGTTTAAAAAAAAAAAAAAAAAGACAGACTTCAAGGCAGGACATTCAGTGAAAACCTGACACCAACTCGGGCAGCATGTTCTCTGAAGCAGTGACCTATTCAAAGCCAGAGATACTTGAGTGTTTTACAGACCACATCGTCTCTTTGTCATCCAGCCCTCAGAAATCACTGGCCAAATGAACTTGGAAGAAAGAGGAAGGTTAAATAACAAAGCAAAATTCATCAATTTGCAAAAAATGCTCCTGAAAAAAGTTACAGAAGAAACATTGTTTCAGCACTGAACCAACACTGATGTTTGTATGAAAAGTGAAAGCCTGGTTACCACAGGCTCCCTCAAACACTAAAATGTACTTGCTGGGCCCTTGGAGGTTCCATTCTACTTGTGCTGACTTGAAAATACAAGCAATTCCATCCAGATACTGCAGCTTTCAGGAAATGAGACAGATTCAGTCACAGAACACAATTCAAGTTCTTGGTACCTTTGACTGAATTCTGCCTCCAAGACTTCCAGGCAGCACTTCCTGCCATGGGAAGGCATTACAGCAGAAAGGTGGCAGAAATCAGTAATTATAAAGATGTGAAATGACAGTTACAGAAATAAGGAAGAGACAGAGAAATATTTACAGGAAAATTCACACCAGTAGTAGGAAACATGCCAATTTAGGATATTCCTCTTCGGGATTTAGTTTGTCTGGTTTTGTTTGGCTTTTTTTTAAATGGTAGGAACTCTCTCAGGTTACTTCCTGAAGAACTCCACCAGCTGCGGGTCCTGCAGCTACAGAGCCTTACACCACACGCCAGAAGGGTATGGAAAAGCCTAAGAGGAGATTAAAAGAGCAACAGACACCTCAGAGGGGCATTGGAACAGCCAGAAAAAACCTTTCCAGGAATAACAGTCCCTGAACTACACAGAAAAAAAGGAAGCAGCAGAGCCTGATGTGCAACTGGACGTCCATAGGGTTTTGAAGAATCCAGCTCTGATAGTTCACTAGAACATCTAACACACTCTTAGGGCAGCTCCCTGGAAGGTGTGACTCTCCCAGCTCTCACAAGGAGCTCTGGAAGCTTATGTCCCAGTGAATCCATGAAGACACTCACATGCTATAGGGAGATTGTGAAGTTCAACTGGACACCAGACACTCCAAACATCAAGTCTGAACACTAAGAAAGGTCAATTCACTTTGTCACCTCTCCAGGTGAAACTGCAATGCTCTGGTAATCAGGTTCTCAAGACGTAGCACCTCTGAGAGTCAAGAGACTTCCCAGCCAGCAAACAGAACGCTCAAGAAGCAACATGCTGTGAACCAGATGCCAAAAGACCATTCTCTGTGCATGCACATTTCCTAGCAGGTGGATCTAAATCCTCTAAGTCAACATCCAGGCATCACTGCACAAGAATACAAGCCTTTCCAGAAAACCAAAAATCTCATCTACAACCAAATGAACAACTTGGTTTCAAGAGCAATGGGCAGCACAGCCCAGCCAGAAATCCTGCTGTACACAGCCACAGTCACACCTCACCACATCACTCCTGTTAATATGATCTGAGCCTCCTTTCAGCAAAGGCCACCAGCTGCAAGCAGCTCTGTAAAGCTTCCACACAGATAACAGAGTAATCTAATTTTGTTTGTGACCTAAATCCTACTTGGACACAGGACAGATGAGGTAAAAGGTGGGATGCTTTCCAGTTGGTATAATGAGTTGGAATTTGAAGAGCTCACTCTAACCATGGCTTGTGTTCTCCAGCCTTTGCAACGTCTGCTGCAGAGAAAACAAAGTTAGCAGCTGTTAATCCAGTCTAAGTGACAAATTCAGCCTGAACTCACGAGAGACGTGGGCTAACCTGGCAGGTCTCCACAGCCTCGAATGCTCCCCAGCCTGCACAGCATGATAATCACAGACTCACTGACTCTGACCAGGCATCAGCCATCAGTGAAACACTTACATCTTCTCTAGATTGCATCCTTTCAAGTATGAATTATATTGCCCAAATACTGTCTGTACTTCAGGCTCCATTCAGGCCTTAACCTGTACAGGTCACATGTAAAATTATGTTTACAACTGTGCTTGATGCCCTACAGACAGGCAGGATACATCTCATGCCTAGACAAAAATCTCTTTGCACTTCTTGAGAAGATTTGGTGGCAGCAGCTTCAGCTGAACCAAACAAGACACATCTCCCTCCATCACATGCAGTCACAGAACCAGAATGGACCTTTCTTTCAAACCCCTGCCTCACTTCCTGCTGCTCAACACACCATCCCAGGGCTCTGCCCACCTGCCCCACATGATCTGCACACGAAAGCCATGGACAGTGCCTTTTAGTTGGAATAAGGGATGTCTCAGCCCTCACCTCCTCCACAAGGGGAGATTTCAGGGAACAGCCCAAATTCTAGAACTAGAAACGTACCTCCAGTTTCTAATCTCATTCAAAGTCACACTGAGTAGGTCTCCTCTTTTAAGGTCACATGTTCTAATCCAGAAAATGTTTAGGGCAAACTCCAAGCGGTACTGGAGATGTCAGGAGTCCTGTCCCTGGCTCCAGTCTGAGCAGCTGTAGTGTCTGCCCATCTCCTCCTTGCTTAGTTTCCTGAATATCTGTGACAAAGATGAGTTCTTCCAAGACATCCCAACACAGCTGGTACTAGTAAAGGTGAAGGAGGAACATATCCTGAGGCAGGGGCTCAGGGTGACATGGGCTGGACAGGGATGGGACAGGAGCAGCAAGGCCATACCATCCACTGCCACTTGGCCCTCAGCAGCTCTCAGATCCAATGCCTTCATGGAAATGGCACAGCAAAGCTCAGAGGTCCTGACCACTCACCAACTCCTGCTCCTGCATGTGATGTTGCATTCCTCCATGTGGCTCTGTATCCTGCCCTGGCTCCCACCTCCTGTGCTCCCTGTGCACAAGCGGCAGAACACTTGTACAGCCTGGAGGGATAAAGCCCCACCTGGACCCAAATTGCAACATAAGGCTCAAAACCTCTGCAAATGGGAAAGAAACGACAAAAGAGGGACAGGCAGAAGATGTGGAAACCCATCTACCAACTTTCTACATCCAGTAGTGTTGAATCTATACTGTTTTCTCCAGGACACAGTATTCCAGGGCACAGCCTATACATTAGCAAAAAGCCTCTACCCACAACAACCGTGAAGCTCTGGAAACAGCCTCCAGGCAGAAGCACAGCGGAAACAGAAGGTCTCTGCACCACAGGAGGCAAGGCAACTGGGAAGCACTGGGCGCAGTCCACAAGAATGTCACATTTCAGAACTGAGATTCCATGGCCTTGAAATTGTTCCTCTAGATAACATGCTATAAAAACAGAGGAACTAGCATGAATGGAGGGAGTCAGAAATCACACAAAGATCACCCGGGAAACCTCCCTGAGCAAACCACAGCTAGTCCTGTCCAGCCTGTGTGTGCATCACCCCTGCTGACTGAAGTTAAACTCCACCCGTGGCTTACAGCAATTCCCAAAATTGTTTCCTCCACACTCCCCAACTTCTTTTCCAACAGCCCTGAAGATCTTTCAGACTGAGAAACAAACCCTCAAAAGAAAGAAGAACACGCACCTTGGTAGGAAGGTGGGGTCTGTACCCACTTTATCCAACTACGGCTCCTTGGCACTGAGAAGGAGCCCAGTAGCCTAAAATTTGGAAGGCCACCTGTGGCATGACATGCCTCCCCTCCTCAACAGCCATGTTTCTGCTCCAGGGTGCAGTTTTTACAGAGGTTTCCTCCCTCCTGACACACACACACCAGCATGAGCTGCATTTGCTCCTTTACTTTCTGCCTATGCAGTAAGAAATCACACTCCTACCTGAAAATCCAATCCAGCCTGAGCAGTTTCCCAACAAAAACTTCTAATCAAGCGAAATACAGCTTACAGGCAATTCCCATCTGGCAGCTGCACATCACCCCTGGCTGCCTCCTCTCATGCCCAAACCAGAGCTCAGCACAGGCAAGACCTATTTAATGACAGGACCCTCTGCCCTCCTGCAGGCAGAAGCAGCAGGACACCTCTGGATCAGTGGATTCAAGCCACAGAACCCCAAATTTCATGTGAGAAATCAACCTCTCTGTATCTTCAGATCCACTCATCTGGACCAACAGGGCCTGCCCAGGACAATTCCCAGCAGTGTAGAGCCAGCTCATTTCGGGAGGATGCCTGGGCTGTTCCACTCCACCAGGCTGAGGAGAAGTGGCTGGGCAAATACAAATACACTGTGTCAGGAACACATCTGGGCCAGGAGGTCTGAAATATCCACTTCAAATCCAAAGTCTAGAAAAGGTTTCTAGCCTACTGAGGAAAAAGTCATTCCAGCATCTCAGGGAAGAACGCAAGAGACAGAGATACATCAGCTGCAAGACAAAACACTTAACAAAAGTGTGCAATTGGAAGATGTCAACACTGCTTTTGAGGAACAGCATCTGCTATGGACACATAAAGGACATGAAGACAATTTGCAGCATCCAAGGTCAGCCAGCCTCACCATGGAGAAAGCAACCAAACTAGCAGCCTCCATCTCTTTCAAACAGAAATGGCTATTACAGCTTGCAGCCTCCCAGGAATGCTTTAGCACAGACACATCACCATTCTGGCACTTGAACAGCTATCATATCCAACCCAAAACACTTGCAAGCCCTCAGAGCTAGGAGCACCATTAACCAACACAGGATCCAAACCCTGCCAACAACTGCAACTCCCACAGAGAAAAAGCAGCACCTGTCCTGGACAGTGTTGACAATCACTTGCACAAACATGAAACTTAAGAAGTCACTGACTAACAATGAAAGCTCTTCAATGCTAGACAGGAGCCACTGTGACTTCCAGTGAATCTTGAGACAGAAATCCACACAGAAACACAGAAAAGTCAAATCCCCATAGATGGCTGATGGTGAGAACTCACTAGCTGAGAACAAGTGCTTCATTTAATGGACTAACAAGGTCAGAGAGAGGAAAGAGCCCCAGAAGGGATTCTGCAGAAAATCTTTACAAGGGTTTGATGATGTGATGAGACACAAAAGGTGAATATCTAAATGCAAACTCTACAACAAATAAGAATACTCTATTTCAGAGAGGAAAAGTAAGACAAGGAAAGAGGAGGATTTGCTGGAAAGGTCACTCAAGATTTTAAGAAGAATCATCTAAAGAACTCTATAAAATTTCTCTATGTTGTAATTACCATCAAAAAACTCATCAGAAACATGCTCCTAACTCTATAAAGGCCTGTTTGAAAATCCCCAGCATAAAGAAACTCCCAGGAACAGAGCCCAGCAGGTATGTCCTGGGGAAGCAGAAGGCACTGAGCTCCAGGAGAGAGGCGGTGATATGCAGAGCCAAGCAGGAGCAGTCTATGACAGGGACACCCTGGAAAGCCCAGGCAGCAGGGAGGCTGCAAGTGCAGTTTCTGAGACTTCACACTGACAAAACTCCTGAGACCTTGGAGAAGAAAAATGGGGGACATCTTTTGCATGTTTGCTGCATCTGCCACAGGGACCAGCTGCACAACAGCACTGTCCAGCTAGATTGGTGGATCTGAGGATACAAAGCTGATCTTTTTGGTGCTGATGTACCCTGGTATTTACTAGTGTCAGGAACAGCTCTGTGCCATGCTTGCTCTCAGACTTTGGACAGGAATATCCTGAGGCTAAGCTGGCTAGAAAACTCATTGAGACCTAATTTCTGCATAACTCCCTGACATCTCCCTATTGGTAAAATGATAATCCTCAACCTTTGTCTATTTGAGTGCTGAAAACAATTCTATCACAGTTTTGGCTTTCACAAGTAACACAGAAACAAGAAATTCTAACAAAAAGTAATAGGCTTAATAAAGAGGTAGGAAAATAACAGTGAATCAGTCTGGACATTAATTATGGGTGTATCTACCATTATCAGCTACAATATCTCAATTCAATGAATTCTGGAAGGCATTAGCTCCAGTGTAAACCAGGAAGATCCCAATTTAACCTTTTTTTTTTTAAATTCTGGAAAAAAAACCCACCTACAGTGACTCAAACTGAGAGATTTAAGCAACCCACAAATAACTGGAGTAATCAAACTCCATCTAACTAACACCAGGTGTTGGCTAAATCATTTCAAAATTGTTTCACTAGTTGTGCCATTGACTGTATACTCACATGTGTGGATTTTGGAAAGGAACTCCAGAAGTATTTAGAGTAAATCTTGCTGTGGACTTGAAAGGTGGATTTGCAAAATTTAACTTCAGCGCTTTGCGTTTACCTGGGAGACAACGAACATAAAGTAAACTTTTTGTCAGCACAAAATAGTGAGAGCATCTGGAAATAAACAGAAAAAAATAACACATTGTAAGAAAAGGAAAATGCATTTTACAACATTAGCAAATCACAGCTTGTGTCAGGACATGGGGATGCAGACACAGAGTCAGCTCTCATACCAAGGTCTTCCCCAGCTCATTCCAAGGCAGTTGCCAAAGCAAGGCATTCACAGCACCCCTGTGACAGCTGGAGCACCTGGATCACCTGCCAGGGCTCCAGCAGCCACAGCACCTCCACCCCAGGGCTGAGCATCCTCCATGCACACTCACGGGGCACAGGGGCCCAAGCCACCACAAGACCTGGGGGGATGGCACTGAAGACAGAAAGGGTGCCTTGGGATGTCTTTTATGTGACACCCCAATCACAGGACGGCTGTTGGGATTCCTGACCCTCCTCAGGCTAGCAGCAAACTGATTGAGGGAGGATGGATATCTGTGCGCTCCTTCTGCTAAGTGGGCTGCCAAGCAGAGAGCATCTGAGGGGCGACCAGATGAGAGATAGCTTTGCAGCCAACTGAGGAAGCAGTAGGAAACACGAAATAAATAAAGAGTAGTGTGAGAGTGATCCTGGTCACGGCACCAGCCACTGGCTCTGTATTTTCCACTGAAGTTGAGATGACCTGCTCAAGCAACAGCAGGATGCTCAAGCAACAGGGAGCACAAAGGCAGCTGGTCCCTTCCCAGGCCTCCCACTGGGGTACAGAAGACCCTGTCTTGTTCCCATTTGCCCACAGGAAACCTGTATTCCTCCCCACCAAAACACCTGAGATGAGGCCTCTTCCACCCACCCCACCCTCCCAGGAGCCTCAGCTTCCCACTGCCTGGGTGATGTCTTAAGCATTTGCTGCTGCTCATCCCAGGAGGGAATAGCCACACTAAGTCAGCACACCACCTGCATTCCTCCAACAACCTTTTTTTGCCTGCACCGTAGCACAGGTGTTGTATTCCCCACCATCCCACAACCCTCCTGGGAAGAGCCAAAAGCATTCCTCTGCCTTGCAAAGAGGTGTTTTGGGTAACTCCAAGACCATAAAACAAGGAGAAGAAAATAGCTTAAAGCATTTAGAGCCATTTCAGGGCGTAAAATACTACAAGGATCAGAGAAAAACAGACTCATTCAGGTTGGAACAGACCAACTGTTCCCCCAGCACCGACAAGGCCACCAATAAACCATGTCCCCAAGTGCCACATCCACACCACTCCACAGATGGTGACTCCGCCCTGGGCAAGTCTGTGCCAGGGCTTGACAACCCTTTAGGTGAAGGAATCTTCCCTAATATCTAACCTACACCTCCCTGGCACAAGACAACATTCCATCTTTCCCATCACTTGCTACTTCACAGAAGAGACTCACCTTGCTAACAGAATCATACAACCATTGAGAAGAAAAAGGACCTTTAAGACCACCATGGCAATATACACCTAAAAGCAGCCTGATAAACCCAACAAACCTCAGAATTACGCATTCCCTCAAAAGCAATACACACACTGTAGCCTGGGAGGCCCAAGAAAGCTTGTGGCCAGCAGACATCCATCCCTGCCCAGCCGAGGCTTCTCAGCACTTGCCACCCCACACCAGCTCAGCTGGGACCAAGTGACAGCTCAGGGACATTCGTTCTGCCTTGAGGTGTCACTGCAGGAGCTGAGTGCTGCTGCTGGCACTACCCAACCTGCAGTACATGGAGCTCCACAGCACGGCTCCAGCCACTCCCCCGTTGATTTCCAGAGAGATGACACCTATTTCCTTTATCAATCTTTCACTTTTAAATCACTAACAGATAATTTCAGTTTTGATCCCATTGCAATACAATAATCCAAAAATATCTGCATACACATTGCATTTGCTAAAAATCTGTTACACATAAACACCACACAAGAAATTTGTACAAACTCCAACAGCATGAAATTTATTATTCAATGCTTTGCATCAACCACCTAAAACAAACACCACATTCCTATTTTCTGGTGACAATTCACCAGCAGACTTCCATACGGTCCCTGTCAGTGATCCTGACCCTTTCATCACTAATGGGGAAGAATAAAATAAAGGATATCTGGCTTGGGTGCAACTGGGGTGAGGGCAGCTGCATCACAGAACTCAACATTCCCGACAGGCCCTTTTTGGGTGTGTTACCCAAAAAGAAATGCCACAGTATGCAGCAGGCTACAGCACTAAAAGGAGACAAATATTAAAATACTTGTTAAAAATCCTGAGCACACTGCAACAAGGTAAACCACAATTGGCTTGCTCCTGTCAAGTGTAAAAGGATATATCTGTTCACCAGAATATGGGAAAAGGCCACTACTGGTGCTGAAAGCTGGCCTGCTTTGGGGTATTTTCACCTTAGTAGAACCTTCTTACTTTGCTTTCTTTTTGTGGGAAAAAATAATGAAAGAAATAATGCATTTAGCGAATAAAATAACGCCCAAAATATCCGTTAACCAGCTTGCCTGTAAAACAGACGTCCTAGAGTGAGGTTTCACCTCATAAATGCATTTTCCAAACTTTTTTTGACCTTTTTCTATAAAGACACTTTCGTCCACATGTTTATTACCCATCAGTCTTCTGAAAAACGCCTAGTTGGGGCTGCAGAGTCCCTCTCTCCAGGCGCAGCAGAATGGCCTGATATCAGATTCTCAATCCTGACTGACCTCCATCCCTGCCCTCCACTGAGCTGTGTAGCATGAGGAATATCTTATTTATGTTACTTACGTGTACACAAAACAATTCCTCACTTTGTGCCAGATGGCTGCATCTATACACACAGCACTATCAGGAGGATAAGCCTGCTTGGACTTTGCCACTCCAAAATCTCCTGAAGTAGGCAGGACAAGGGGAAGCCTACACAGACAGTGAGAAGCAGGCACGGAGGGAGCAACAACACACTGTTCCCAAGACTGACAGGTGACAGTAACATTTCATTGTCACTTCAAAGAATCACAGAATCGTGAAATGGTTTGGGTTGGAATGTTCTTAAAGATCAACTCATTCCAACCCCCGCCACGGGCAGGCACACCTTCCACTAGGTCAGGCTGATCAAAGCCCCATCCAACCTAACCTTGAATGATGAGACCACCACAGCTTCTCTGGGCAGCCTGTGCCTCACCAGTCCCACTGTAACAATCCTTTTCAAGCTGACACTAAGGACACTGTCAGCCAGCATGATGCAGAGCACTCCATACCTCATGTTTGTCCCTCGAGCAAAGCACGCAGCTGAGGACAGGTCTGCAGCTCAAGGGACATTCTGTGAGTGCACAACACCACCATGCCATCGCCTGACCGACCTCCCACACCTCTTCTGACTGCTTCCCCGAGGGCATCTCCCCCCTCACACAGAGCAAAACCAGACAGAGTTCATGACTGCCAAGGGTCTGGAGGATGTGATCCTTGTCCCCGAAACATTCCCCAGTTCATCAGTTCCCCCCAGGTCTGCACAGGCACAGGAGGAGGTGCTGGGCAGGAACCTGCAGAGAACAGCCACAGAGCCCCTTGCTCACTGGTCCCATCATAGCAGCACAAATCTGTCCTCAGACAGGGTCCAGAGATTTCTTCTATTATCCTTCGAATTTGTTTCATCCACATGTCTGAAACTCTAGCTTTCTGTCACAGCCAATAACATTGTGTTGTAAGATTTTCCCTTTCTCACAGCATTGTTTATACAGCTAAGGAGAACACTGGACTTAAATTGGCCCAACACAAAAATTGATACTATTAACTACAAACCCTGATCAGAAAATCTCCTCACAGACTGCTCCTATTCTTACTATTTGTAAACTTTATACACCAAATTTCCTCCTGTTTTCACACTGGGACAACATTTCTTAACACAGTTAAATGTTGGTCTATTGATTTCTATCTGAGTAGGTTTCTAAGGGTAGTTTCAATTATGTCAATCCAGCATCTGGAGCTGGATTTCCTACAAATCCAACCAATACAGATGCTTAGGCTGCCCCTGGGAAGCAAACAGGATGGTTTGCTTCTGCTCAGCTGATGAACAAGGAACGTGACCAGGAAAAACGAACATCCTGAGAAATGCCAGGAATTTCCATCCAGCACAGATCACATGAAAACACGTACTGTAAGTGAAACAACAGACTCAAATGAAGCCAAAGTCTGAGGAGAGCAAAGCAAACTGTGCTCCCCAGCAGCCTTCAATAGCTTCAGCTGTGGATTCCAAGTCTTGAGTTTCATCCTAAAAAAGACTTTTGACTCAATGTCTCTATTCCTTGCAGACATCATTTTAACTGGAGGCAAAAGATCCTCTTTGGATGCTGGAGTTTTGCTGTGATTTTGCTAGGGACAGGTTCATTACAGACCACCCTGTCTCACTACAACAAAGAGGCCTGGAGCTTATGGTGCTTCTGGAATTCACTAACGCCACCAAGGTGTATGACCAAAACCATCTGAATTTGTGCTGCAGAAATATCCACCTTACACAAATTGTCTTTTAAAGGTTCTGCTAATTTAACACATAATTCTAAACATCAACTGTTACAACATCTTCTTCTCTGTGAACTGTTACTGTAAAGATTATGGGAGAGGAAAATGACTTGAAAAAAACAAAACAAACTTTGGAACAGATCACTTTTTCACAAATTAGGGTAATCCTCAACACCAGACCTGAGGTTTCTTGACGTATGGTCTTCCCAGTTGTGACTACTGGGTTTGTTCAGCTGCACACAAATGGTTATACCAAGTCTAGGCTGTATTTGAAGGCAGGATGGCCTGGACTTTGGCAGAGCCGAAGTGGCAAGGGAAGTACTACCTTATGTTTTGAGGGAATCTAAGAAGGATTGTATCCTGTAGGCTGCTCTCCAAGAAGAAAGAAAAAACACAGCCAAAAATAGCTTTCTGATTCTAAGTTAATCTACTCATAAGGATGGCAATCTTTATTGCAAATCATCCCAGCCTTAAAGTGATAATGATGGTGGTGTCCTCAAAACCATTTTTAAATGATGTCACCCTTCTACCACCAGGCCTGTGCACAGAACTGAGGTCTGGGAGTGATGCCTTATGTCCCCAAATGCACACCCCTTGGCATTCCACAGACTGCAGCCAAAATGGGCACTGGGAAAAGCACCTACACAACAGCTCCAGAAGGACTTGGGCACACAGCAGCACTTGCTCCTTGCTGGGCTGGTGAATGGGTGCTAGGCCAAGGACAGAATTATTTATGTGCTGCTAGCCGTCACCAGAATTAATCCAAGCACTTGGCTCTGCAGTTAAGTTCTCATCACTCCGAGGCCCCTTTACCACCACCACAGCCAACCAGCCTTCACGCAACAAGAAACAGCTGTCAAACAGGTCACATGCAGGCCAGAAGTACTCCTCCAGAGTTAAATTGTGTACTACTATTTTTACTTCACCTAGGACATTTACTTCACCTAGGACATAGGAAACAGAGATTTACAGAATCACAAAATCATTAAGGCTGGAAAGACCTCTAAGATCACCAAGTCCAACCAAAGTGCACCACTAAACTGTGTCTTCAAGCACCACATCCACATGGTTTTTACACTTCCAGGGATGGGACTCCACCACCTCCCTGGGCAGCCCCTTCCAATGCTTGACAGCTGAAGAAATTTTCCTTAATATCTAATCTAAACCTCCCCTGGCCCAGCCTGAGGCTGTTCCCTCTCCTCCTGTCCCTGTTCCCTGGCAGCACAGCCTGACCCCCCGGCTGTCCCCTCCTGTCAGCAGTTGTGCAGAGCCACAGGGTCCCCCTGAGCCTCCTTTGCTCCAGCCTGAGCTCCTTTCCCAGCTTCCTCAGCCATTCATGGTGCTCCAGACCCTTTCCCAGCTCCATTCCCTCCATGTCCTTCTGGTCATGAGTGATCCAAGGAGCCTCAGCAGTGCCCAGCACAGGGGGATTGTCACTCTGCTGGTCTTGCTGGACACACTGTGGCTGGCACAGGATACCCTTGGCCATTTCTTCAAGCCTCTGAGTCATCTCCCGTTGGAGAAGACAATTCTAACTTCTTTGAATTTCCACACCTCAACAGCACTGCTGACCATGTTCAGGTTACACAGAACAAAATGCTCCCTTTTCAAGCAGTCATTTTCAAAATAGCAGTAGTTTAATAGATTTTTCCAAGGTTTCTATCGTGCAAGGGTACAGATTGATCCCTGTCAAAATGTTTTCCACTTGGTTCAACTCTGCAGGATCAACCTCTTGCTGCCACAGCCTGAGCACATGTCACAGTGTTCAAGTGAGTCACAGTGCACAGGTAAATATTCTCTCTGGTCAGATGCTGAAGTCACTCTCTGTAGAACAATGATACACCAGGAATCAAACCTGCACTCTCTTTCCTTACTCTAGTATAATCAGGCAAAAAATAGATACAACCACAGGAACACAAGCTGTGACAGCAAACAGCAGGAAGGACAGTCAATGGATCTGTAATGAACTGTGCAACCTTTTCTACCTCTCCCTCGTAAAATTAAAACACATCAACAAAAAGAGAAAATGCAGAGGAATGGATTATTTACTTCCATTTGGAAACAGAGCTGAATGCTTGAGGTCATTTTCTTAATAGAAAAGTATCAGTTCTGATTTCTTCCAATGTAATTCCAAGCAATGCTACTACAAACTCTACCATGAGACAGAAAACAAACAAAAGACACAGATCTCTGCTCTTCCAACAGCTTTAAATAACCAAACTGCTGTATCTTGTCTGCTAACAAAATGCCTGCTTTGATGTAGAGACAGCAATGAACATTTACCTGTGTTCAGAGCTGCAGCCCTGCAGTTGCTGACATCCTGAATGCTCCCAGCATTTCCAGCTGGTTATTCCTGCTGCTGCTAGCACAGTTCTGTCTGCCCACAGACCCTTCCAACCTACCACCTTGCAGTTTTATCTCCTTCCTTTCCAGTCTTGCTCATGGATCTACCCCAACACCAGCACAACCAATTTGAGACTAAAGTAGGTTTCCAATCTTACCCTCAAGATAAACTATTTTTCAAGAAAAATTTAGTCAAATTTTGAAAAAAAACCTGAAGAACTTCAGCACATCATGCAGTTCTATTTGAGGAGTGTGGATGAAAGAAGAGGCCTGGGGTTTGACTTATTCATTTTAAGAGCTGCAACTATGGAAATTCACTTTAAAGGGCACAAATCTTTTTGGTGTGTCTGTTACTGACATTTTTAGTCCTTTAATGAAACCTTTAATTTAGTATAATACAAAAGTCAGCATTCAAATCTGAAATGATGATTTTGCACTGCAGGAGTAAGCTAAGTATGCTCATTTTTAGGAGTCACCTCATTAGAATGAGGACTTATCCATAATTCATCCACAACCCCAAGTGTGCTTCCAACTAAAGAGCACAAAACACCTAAGCCTAGAGCAGCCAGGGCTCTAGAAGGATTACTGGCCTCTGCCTTCATGAAACCACTTCATGGCAAAGCAATTGTACTAAGCAGTATTTTAGCAAAACATCTGCATTATCTGGGGCCGGGAGGTGGCTCACAGCTGCACCAACATGCACTTCCATGACTGGCAATGCAGGATCCAGGCTACATCCAACAGCACTTCCAGCATCTATAAATACCTCTACCACAACACCTGGTAAAGTAGGTTAATCTAAGAGTGCAAGAAATTGCAATCGGATTAAGATTAGTTTCCTCAGACTGGAAACTCCCAGAAGCAAAATCTGAGAATGAAGTCTCTGGACTTTGGAAAACCCGCTGTTAACCTTTAATATTATCCCTCTTGCTACCCTGCATGGAAACACCATTTGTGTGAATAGGGTAAATGCTCCCTGCCCAGAAGAGAGTGAAGCACTCAGGTCAGACAGCAGCTTCCAACCCAAACTGGGGTTCAGGCAATTTCTAGCTGGAGAGCAGCTTAACATTTAACACATGGCTCACAGTCCCAGTCCAGGGCCAAGCCTGGTGAAGCACTGCTGGAGAGAACCTGGAGGGCCCTGCTGCCCACACGGGAGATGCTGCCAGAGCTGGAGTCTGAGTCTGCTCTCACAGCAGTACTTGCTTTACCCAAAATACTCCTGCAACCTGTGCCTGAGGCATCCACCACATAACCCTGCCAAGCGTGTCGGGGAGCAGCTGTCAGAAACAAAGGGTGACACTGCCCTGGGAAATTTATTGTGCGACACCTGGAGCCTCTCCTAATGAACAACAATAACAAATTATGCAAAGGGCCATGCCAGGTACTTTTTCCTTATGAAACAGCACAGCAACAATTATAAAATGTACCACAGGAAGGAGGACTGGGGAGGGGGTTTGGTTGATTTTATTTCTGTTTAATTTTAGGAGCCTGTACTCAGACTAAAAGCAAGGGAAAAAATCTGCCCTTGAGGCCTTTGCTTAAGGTCAATGGAAAGGATTTAGTTTCTTTGGATAAAGCAACAATCATGTTTCCATCATCCCTCTAGATTCCTCAGGCCAGCAAAGTGGCAACATCAATCACAGCCTATATCCCACCAGCTCTGATAAACACCTTGGACTCAGACACAAACTGAATCCTACAGTCACAGAATCATAGAGTAAGTTGAGTTGAAAGGAACCCATCAGGATCATCAAGTCCAACTCCTGGCCCTGCTCAGGACACCCCAACAACCCCACCCTGTGCAACCCTGAGAGCACTGTCCAAATGCTCCTGGAGCTTTGGCAGCCTCGGGCCCATGACCATTCCCTGGGGAGCCTGATCAGTGCCCAGCAGCCTCTGAAGGAAAAGCCTTTTCCTGATATCCAACCTAAACCTTGCCTCACTCAACTTCATGGATTGGGAAGGATAGGAATCAGAGGACATGGTTCAATTTTCAGGCATAATTATTTTGGAGGGAACAATCAATTCTATCTACCTTAGCAGTAGTATATTGGGTTCTTTAATTCTGAAGACAAAAGAGACTACAAGTGAATCCTGCTGAAAGCAAGAAACAGCACTGAGAGTAAAGCGTTGCTGTCCAAATATCTTTTGAGAAGATCAAGGTAAGATCTTGGCCATCAAGCCAGGAGACACCTCCTGACACATCAGCTTGTGATCTCCTGAGTGCAATTGCTGAGAACTCTCTCACAGAAAAAAAGTCCACAGGTCACTGATGTCTCAGCAGAGCAAACCTAGACACATTTAATCAAGAAATTTCTCAAAAAGCCAACAGAAATGAGGGAACATCTGACTCCTTTTCCTGCACACATCTCCCTCTCCTGCTTTGCTCCCGAGAATGTCACGGGGGGGGGGGGTTCAGCCCTTGGCACACCAGGTTGTCATTCACTGTCTCTCAGGAAGAAACAAGCTGGGAAAAGAACTTCAGTCTGTCCATCCCTGCCTTCTTTCTCCCAGTTCATTCCACCACTGCAGAACGTTTTTCTTGACATCCCCATGGCACAAGAGGCTTCAATTTTGTCTCTCCCTATTGAGCCTGTCAAACTAAATGGGCATTTTTGGAGCCTGCTATCACCTTTGTAGAGGACACCACCCCACAAAGTGCTGCTTTTCTGCAAGTGGTTTTGGCACAGGATCAGTTTGGCAACACAACCCTGAAACAGCTTGCTCCCAGGGCACTCTCACATTCCCATCTCCCATTAAAACAAGCACCTGTAGCCTCTGTGTGACCTGTGCAGGTACCAAAGCTCTACCAGGGGGTAAAGCCAGGTCAGCTGCTCTGATGGAACTCAAGCAGCACTGCAGGCAGGACAGGACAAAGCACTGTCCCTGAGCGGAGGCCCAGAGAAACCAAAATCATAGAATCACAGACTTTTTTAGGTTGAAAAAGATCTCAAAGATCATGGCACTTTACCCAGCACTGCCAAGTATCCCACTTGCCCATGTCCCCAAGTGCCACATCCACACACAGAGGACAAGGCAATACCAGCACCATGGGCCCAGCCAGGACTCAGCCTAAGGAGCATCTAAGGATGGCACCACTGCAGCACTCCCTCCTTGCCATGAGAGCAGTGCACACACATTGCCACTGCTGCAATGCTGTCACCTCATTTGAGACTTAAGCCACATACACATATTTAAGAAAATGGATCAAATATTTTGAAGCAATAACCAGTCAAACTGGACAGAGGAGAACATCTCAGAAATCCTCCAGAGTCAGGGGAATAAGAAAAGTTACGTGTTGCCTGTCACTGACTAGTTCAATAACTAGAAAGAATGAACAGAGAAATGTGTGTGTGTGTGTGTGTGTGTGTGAAAATGTTCAAGCTGTACTAACATACACAAATGAAATGTTGGAAACAATCTGTACTACAGTGAGGAGTCTCCTACTGGAGCAGACTTTTAACAGGCTCCGGGAAGGGATAATGCTCTGACCCAAGCACTGGACTGCTTTGTTGCTTAACCACTATTTCCACAAGAAATAATCCTTTGCACAACACAAGCACAGGAGATCTTCATGTCTGCATCCAAAACTTGGTAATATATAGGGTTTTTTTTTTTTTCAAATACTACCAGCCTGACATCTATGAGTAGCTAAAAATACACCAAGCCAATTTTTCAAGTTTGGATCTGCTTCATATGAACTGGTCTCTTGCTTGTGAGTGCCCACATGTGCTGTTCTCCCAAACATCTGATCACTGTCTGTAAAGACTTAGAGAGGAGCTGAGCCTTTCTGAAAATCTGGTCTCACCTGCAAGGTTCTTTCTGCACTGTTACACTGGGAAAGATTTTGATCTGGATCTTAGGAACACAAGGCTCCAACAGGCATTTTTGCTTAGTTCTTCTGAATTATAATGGAGGTGTGCACAGTTGCTTAAGCAAGAAATGAAATCTCAAATCTACAGGGTATATAAAACTTTAAGCTGTCTTTGAAAGCATTCAGTTGGAGAACTTTTAGACACTAAATCCAAGGCAATTTTGTGCTAAGCTTTAGAAGTGGTACCTGTAGATGGATTCATCTGATCTATTTTTGTACTTCTCCAATCTGGATTTCAGAAAAAGATGTTCCAATTCCAGAGGTAAGGGATAGATCCAAAGACAAAGAGCATAAGAACAGCTGCAGCAGTTCATCCAGCACAACATCTTGCCCTCCACCACAGCCCTGAGATGCCAATGAAAGGAGCAATAACCAAAGCCAAAACATCCTTCCTTCAGACATTTTTTCATCCTCCAACCACTTCTAGCTCAGAGCCCTCCTAAGTCAGCCAGGATATCTCTGTATAATAATTAATAACTGTGGCTGGGCTTCACCTCCCCAATCATATCCCACCCTCTCATCACCTTGTGAGTGCCAGACCCCATCACGCCAGGCTGGCAAGAGCTCACAACTCAACCCAACACTTGATTGGTGCCCTCGGACTCAAAGTCAGGTTGAACAACAAAAACCCAACCCAGCAGCTCAGCTACGTGCAGGCTGTCAGAAGAGACAGGACGGGTCACCTGTGCCCAGTGCCCTGTCATCACCCACCCTCTACCCTTGTCACACAGAACCTGCCCTGGCACCTGCATTTGAGACACAACCTGAGTGTCTTGAATTTCCGCAATGCCGTACAGTGTGGCAGCAGCACAGACCTCCTCGTGGCCACACAACAGGTCTGGGTGCTCCCACTGGATCCACTCCCTGTCTGCAGGACAGCAGATCCTTGATGCCACAATGGATGTACACAACCCAGCACCAGGGTTTGCCCAGCACACCTGCACTATAGCCAGCAGTGCCCTGCTGCCATGCCACAGCTCATCTCCCAGCACTTGAATTACTTTGCTTTCCAAGGAACTGAAGAGGGAAAAATGAAGGAAAATTCACACAGCAAGGAATTTTTAAAAAAAAGGCAAAAAAACCTTAAACTTACTTAAATGAGCTTTGGTTCACTTCCATTACTTTGTACAAACCTTTCCTCATGCTGAAATGCAGCAGAAACACTCAAAGGCATCTCTAAATCCAGTTATTTCCCAACACCAAAAGAACTTAATGAACACTCAGAGGCTTTGCTAAACATCACACCACAGCTCTGTGAACACCAGCTTTTGGGCTGATGTTTTTCTTACAGAAAGAAAAAAATGTATCTTGTGCACTCATAAAAATTCTGGCTTTGTACTGTCTTGTGAGACATTCAGTAAGAATTAGCAATACGCTGTAGTAGGACAAGCACAGGAAGGAGCCCCCGATTCCCACTGCCAACACATGTCAGGCATTGTCTAATGACTGATGTTTCCAACAGAATTTGCAACTTTAATAGCTTGGCAGCATCAAACCCTCTTCAAAAAGACACACAGTGATGGCACTCTTGCCCAACACTGTCCTTCAAGTGACAAAACACTCAGAATGCCAGGAATGAGCTGCTGCTGTGCTGGAAGGAGTGAAGGCAGCAGGTACTAAACCCCTTCCACACCTCAGCTGAAGGCTGGAGTCAACCAGGGATATGGGCACAGGGCTGCTGCCTTCAGGAGCTTGGCAGATTGCTGAAACTACCTCCAACAGCTGGCTGTTCTCAACAGCGTTGTGAATATTTAGTTATGTGACAGAAATCTTCACTTTCTTGTTAGCAAAGATACTGATTGAAGTGTTGCAACATCTAAACTTCTTCCTGAAGGAAGAACTCCGCAACTCTGACTCCAAACCAACAGCCAAGGGATCTGCAGCAAGACACCCCTGCAGCAGTGAACAACAGACTGTGGCTTTGGTACATCAGCTGATGCAACTTGAAAATAAAGACCATGCATCTTGTCAGTGAAGAGAGAACAGATCTAAAAAGACATACAAATTTTTAAATAAAGACTTTAATACAGCCATTCCTAATGCAAGCAAGCACTGTGCAGAAAACGGGAGTAGAGGCATGAGGAGCTGCAGTCACGTTACCTGCAGAGAAGGAAGCTGAGGGTTTTGTGGTTTTCCTTTTCTGTGTGGTTCCAGACGAGTAAAACCCCAGTATTCCCAGCCAGGACAAACCCAAGCCTCTACAGAGTTTGGCTCCAGCACATGGATCGCAGTAGGGAGGTGAAACTTCTCTGGAGAGCTCTGGTCTCCTTCCACCACACAGCTCAAAGCATTCTGCTCCCTCAAAGGACACACAAACCCTCTCCACAGTGCAGGAACTCCTGATGCCTTTTTATTGCTAGAGTTTTCATAACTGAAAAATAAGTGCTTTTTAATATTTTGTATTTATCTTGCAGCACTATTTACAGGCCCTGACCACAGGACTGGGTTCTCGCTGTAATGTCACACTGAAGGGAGACCTGCCATCACAGAGAACCAGCACAGCAGGATCTCCAAGTCACTTCACTCCAGGGGTACCCCAAAAACAGCAGCCCCCTCTTTTCACACAGGTGCTCAACCCCGCCTTTTTTCCCTGTTTAGTTTTAACCCAGACTGCTGCCTTGACCACCCTTGTGCCTGCTGTCTCACAGGAAGGGTGAGAAAGGCACCACTGCCTCCTTCAGCAATGCTGCAATTTTTCCATCACCCTGGAACCAGGGCATCAAATTGGATGCAGACTGAAGGCCATAACCCACCAAACTAGCTGCCTCTGCAAGATCTTTCACTTTGCCATTCCTTTAAGACTTGTTTTCCCCCTTGAATTTCCCTAATGCTGGTCTGCCCTGGGCACTGGAGCACTCAGGGATCACACAGCCTATGAGCCTGGAAGCTCAAGGCTACATGAACTGCTCAGTGTGAAAAACATACTCTGTGCAGCTCACCAAAACCAAACTGACACAACCACCCCTTCCCAGACTGACCTGAACTGGCCAGGATGTCCCTTTCATTCCCAAGACCTTTGAGAGAACCCAGGGCAGCGGGTATGGCAAGGGGAACAGCAGTGCTACTATTCAGCACCCTTAACCCCAACTGCTCAGAGGTGAAGGGGTTCAGCATCCCTGGAGAAACAAAACGGTTCTGGAGTTACAGTTCCCTCCAGCTGGTAATCCCCAGGGCTTCCCTCTCCAGTAGAGCAGAACTTGCTAGAAGTGTTATGAATGTTATGTTCATATGCTGTTCCTGAATTTGTATTTACCTACAAGTCCCATAACCAATAAATCCATGAAGGATCAAACTGCCATTCTCCTCTTCCTGGTGTAATCAGGATTTTGCACTCCTGGGAGGGGCAGGAGTACAAAACCTGCCTGGAGTTGAAGATCCATTCAAATTTTTATTCCCTTCTTTTGAACATCTCACAAGAAGCAACCAGTGCCTGTCAGGAGTAACATTTACTTGTGCAAGTCACAGCCACTTCTGGTCATCCTCTCTCTACTGAAACTGCTTGTTTCAAATGCGTTTGGACAGGGAAACAGAGTTTAAACAAGAAGAGCTACAAATCACAGAAAATAATTCAAATTTCGAATTTATGGACAAATGCTGGTATTAATCACATCAGCTTTATTCTGCTGCTGCTTGAGAAAACCTGAGACACATCTGCAATGAACTGATTCTAATGTTCAGGTGGTCCTTTTAACATGAGACATCCAACAGAGACTGTTCAGGCTTTGCCTCCCGCTAGCTAACAGCTTCAGTCCCTGTGACATCCACAAACAAACCATGTAATATTGCAAAATGCTGTTTTCCCTAAATATATACATATATTCCTGTTACTCCTGACACCTCTGAACATCAAGAGAAAGAAGCTATTTAACTAAAGGAGTCCTGGTTTCTTCTCAGCAGAAGGGCCAGAGATGTGAATCCATGCCTGCTCTGGAGCAGAACCCTCTGGGAGCTCAGTGCCAACCCCTGACCACAGCCCTGCCAAAGGCAGCCCTAGGAAGAGGCACCTGACCAACATCTAGCCATTCTTGTGCCAATGCCCTTTCCTTTACCCTGCTCCATTTTTCTGGGAGCAGGCTACCCTCCTCTTTTATTCCACATACTCTCAAACAACACACCCAGCACCCACTGAACCCTCAAATACAGCCTGCCAAGTACAGGATGGATGTGAGCTGTATTCTGCACTCACTTTCGTTACTTAACAATAAAACATAACGTTTTATTTCATGTTTAGGTCTCACATGTCCCTTAAACAGCACTTTGTACCAACCCCATGGGTACAATACCAGGGTCAGAAACATTAGCAAGTGGGTATGCCAGAGCACAAAAAGTGACACACAGTTGATTCATTATCAAAACAAAACCAGAGAAAAAAGCTGAAGGGAAGCCTAAGAAAAGCCCAGCCCTTGCTGCCATGGAAATACAACAGCTGTCACTCCTTGAAGCGTCACTGCACACATGCAGATTTTTTCCTAAAAAGTAGCCAAAGCACTGGAAGAGCAGGCCTATGAAAATGCACTTGTTCACATGTTCTTGGTGCTCCTTTAACAATATACAACTTCTTAGGAGGAGAAATTAAATTACACAGGGAAGGGATATTCACATCAAAGCCTAGGAAATGCATTTCTAATAGTTTGATGTCTGCAACCCAGATAGAAACAGAAAAAAAGAGTCCCTGACCCTTTCATTTTCTTTATACGGACTTGCCAGCAAAACATAAACGGGAAGGAACTACCCCTGGGAACAGCCCTCCCCCCACAGACAAGGCAGAGCTGGGCACAGGCAGGAGCCCAACACACGAAAACAGAGAATGGCTTGAGCTGTTGCCTGGGCAAGGAATGCCACGGGACAGAGGCCTGAGCCACGCGGAGTTCAGTGCTGCATCCTGCTGCTCCGCAGAGCTGCATCCCATGCACAGCAGAAGCTGCAAGCTAAAAGCTGCTCTCCTCACACCAGCAGGAAGACAGTTCCATTGTATATTTTCCCCCTCATTTCACAGTTTATTAATACACTGACTGCTTACTGTCAGGGTCTCCCAAATTCAGGTTAACAGAACATCAACACATCTCATGTCTCACCTGACAGCACAGTTTTGCCAAATTATTCACTAAGGCAAAGCTGCCATCCTGAACTGAGACTTACTGCTATTTTCCCATGAAAGGGCTGTAGAGCACTGGGGATCAAATCCTGCCACTTCTCAATGGCTTACAAGAGAAATTCAGACACCTGTGTTACATTCCTTTCATTTACAACATGCAGAGGATCTGCAAAGCATCTCTCTCCAGTAAAATCTTTGATCTTCCAGCATGGAGAACAGCAACTGCCTTTTTTTCTCAGCACAAAATAACCCCCACCTTCAAATTAAAGATGTTGTTCTGGAAGAAAAGAAGTGGATGCACAGTAGAAACCATCACTTAATGGGAGAAAACAACAGGTATGTGCCAGCATGTGCCAGGTCCAGCCAGACTCCTCCTGCCCATGGTAAGTGGCACAAGTTTCATCATCAACAATTACTGAGAGCTGACCAAGGACTTGAAAAAATTAATTAACACCCAAGAGCTCCCATCATTCTCATTAATTGCTGGTAAGCACAACCTACAGAAATTGCATACAAAACAAAAAGCTGTTAAATGGGTAAAGGCATTCACGCTCCTGTCATCCCTTCCTTCAAAATACATGTGACATTTGCAAGGAACATGCACAAAATCAGCAAATACACTCCCAGGACTTTAACACTACAATTAAAATATACTCTGGGGGTAATTAAAGCAAACACACTGTCACTATTTAGCAGTTAGCTATATTTTTAATGGAAAATACTCAACATCAAAATCTCTCTTTGCTGTAAACCACTTCTGCCAGGAACAAATGGGGTTTGTTCTGTCAAAAGAATCTCCTTGAGTGCTTTTTTAGTAGCTCGCTTCTTAATTCACCTGGTTAAAATCTAAAGGGGAAACAAGCCAGGGGCACCTCTCAGCAGCTCTCTGGGCTGACACACAGTGCCCTTCCCACAGCACAGAACTCCCCAGCAGCAAGAGCATCATGGGCACAACCCTGTATTTTCAACTATTCTTGTGTACCTTCTGCATTTTTAAGGCAAACTGTGATGCACTGGCAAAGAGGTGCTGAAGTATTGGTTTAAGGCTTTTTCTTAATGCCTTTCAGCCTCCTGGGTCTGACCTACCTGCATTCCTGCCTCCAGGTGTAGCAGTCAGCAAAGTGATTTTAATGGAAGCATTTTACAGCCTTACCCGCTGTGCAGGAAGCTCACAGCACGGTGGGTGAGAAATCACCAGCACATCACTGCTTGCAGGACAAAGTGCACTGAAGATTCCAGAGCTGGAAGCAGCCACTTTCACTCCAAAACAGTCAAGGTCAGAAAGCCACAGTGATGCTGGAGGGACTTTAGTCACCTGCTCTCTGGAAGCCCTTCGGCAGCAGCCTGGCCACGCTCTGCCAGCAGCTGTGCTGCCACCAGCAAAGCAGTTCCCATGTTTTCCTACACTTCCAGACAGCCAAAACAATGAACAGGGCTGGGCAGAAAGGATTCACTGGTTATCAGTCCTCAGCCCGCAGCAGCCTCGGAAGCCCTTAACTCTTGCAATGGCACAACAACAAATTCCCTTCCCTAAGATCCCAATCATCACCACTTTGCTGCAGGAGCTACCTACCAATTAGCCCCAGCTGCTGAGCTCTGGAAAACCACATTATATTGCAAAACCCTCTGATGACAAAGCCCTTTTTATTTCCTTTTTTTCTGTGAAATATCTTCTAGTCAAGATTTTTTGTTTTGTAGCAGACTTCAACCCTTCTAACATTCTATCCCTGACAGAAGATCCCAGCTTCAGCTGAAAAGCACTGCTGGGGAAGTAACTAAACTCCTGCAGAAGCATTTACAGTCTTAACATACCGGGCAACTGTGAGTCGGCAGAAAGTCTGACACAAAAGCAAGCCATTGTCCTTAATAAATATTAATCAACCTCCTTGGGCTGCCATAGTTCATATGAACCATTGGGTGCCAGCTGTTCCCAGCAAGTCCCATCTCTAACTCAGTCTCACCTGCAGAGCCATTAACACAGCTCCATCATACAGTCACCAGCAGTGACTGCTCCCTTGTGCCCACAGGCTATTTCTCCCCATCCAGACACCTTCAGGCCACAGCTCCCTGGGGCAAACACTTCCCTTCCATCTCTTTTCACACTTCAGTCACTGTCCTCTCTGATATTCACCAGAAAAGTCTGTAAGTCTACCTCAATTTCTGCCACACAGCTCTAGCTTGCGTAAGAGTTTGAAATTCCTGCTCCAAACACCAAGTTTCCTAAATATCTGCATATCCTGAGCTAATAGAAAGCTATTAAAAAATAAATAGGTACTTTCCAACCCTGCCCTAGGGGAGTAATTCTGACACACAGGCTCACTCTGTGCTGGAACACTGAAGTATAGGTTGTTCTCAGCTTTTCCAAGACAGAAAAATAACAGTGTGTGAAAAGGAATGGACAACAAAGGATTTTCTATATACAGTATCTCAGAAGAAATGTCTCTGAACTGCAGTCACAAAACATACTAGATAAAACCCAAAGACACCAACTGTTTAAAAAACATTAACAGTTATCTCTTCAGATACTAGAACTGCTGCAACAAATCTGCATACTGGGCAAAAATAAAAAAATCCTTATATAAATTGAAATAAATACAAAGGCACAAGACTTCTACAATTCAGATTTAAAAAGTAAACCAAAAACTGAAAAAAACCCATGCAGAGCCTTGGGTCCTAATAAGCTCCCACCTTAGTGCAGCAGGGATTTGACTCAGTGTCTAAGCAATGCACAGCCTAAGGAAATTACAGAAACCAAGAAACTAGAGCTGCACCCTCCAGAGCTCCCTGAGTCCCATGGGCTGCTCAGTTATCTGTGGGAATAACATCTCCATGCTCTTTGCCTGCTGTCACCCCTTCCAAAGGGGCAGGACCAGAAGGCACCCATGAGAGGATGCAGTGCCCATGCTTTGGATAATTCACCTGTAAACTGAGCATGGATACTCTCACCACCATGTAAACACACCTGGCCTTCACTCAGCAGGAGCTTTAACAAACACAAACCAAACGCCCATTGAAGCAGCTGGTGTTTGATAGCTGTTCAGCAGGCAGCTCCAGCCACTCCAGCCACAGGGACTGTATCTGTACATCCACACCACGCTACTCTCGTGTCACAGGCAAAGCAGAAGGCACACAGGCACCTCAACAATTGGTGACCTTCCAAGAAGTCTTAATTGAGCTCTTGCTGCACTAGCACTGTGAGAAATGGTGGCTCTCTCAGGATTGGAATACTGTATTTAGCTGGTTGGAAAGAAAAAGCAAATTCTCAGTACCAATATTGATAAAAAAGGAAGGATGATGACAAAAAAAGGCATCGTTTTCTCTCTTTGCACTTTTTCACAGAAGCTTATCTGAAAGGCTAAAGCAAGAGACCATTTCTCATTCATTCACTCAAAGGAGAGCATCACCATTAAGAATCTCGTTTTATCTTTGAGTTTTTACTCTAAAATCATAAATAAAATGGATTTTTTAGAACAAACTTTAGACTGCACTGCGTTGAATACAGAGCACTCCCATCATCAGCATCCAGGGGACAAACACTGCCATCTGACAGAAAAGGAGCAGACCAGGGTACCATATGAAGTAACAAACTTTAAGACTGAAGAGATTGTTTTGTTCCCAGAAAGCTGAAAGTTTGCAGTAAATCTGCCGATATTAAGCAATAGTTTAAACAGATGGTCCAGCTGCTTGTGCCCCAGCAGTTTCCCACAGAAGCCCTGCTCTCCAGCACTGCCACCACAGCTTAAGACCAGTCCTAGTCAGGCACAGCATTCCACACCTCCATCAAAGACACCTGCCCAGAGCAGGGGAGGACATGTGCAATGGCTTTTTGCAGTATTCCCCCACAGGTGCTGCTAATGACAGTTCACCCATACAACAGCAATTCGGCCAAGCAGCACTGCCAGCAGCCCCCTCTTTGCCCTTGCCAGCAGCCAAGCCAGACTCACAGAATCCCAGAATGGTTTGGGTGGGAATAGAGTTTAAAGACCATCTCATTCCACCCCTTACCACAGGCAGGGACACCTCCCATTAGACCAGGTTGCGCCGAGCTCCATCCAGCCTGGCCTTGGACACTTCCAGGGATCCAGGGGCAGCCAGAGCTTCTCTGCGCAACCTGTGCCAGGGCCTCATCACCCTCACAGGGAACAATTTCTGCCCAAGCAAAGAATTTCTTCCTAATCACACAGAGATCACAGCAGATAACCACACTACAGACCTGGGGGCAGATCCTTTGCCTGATATAAGGGGCAGGTCACAGCAAAGCTCCAGCTCCTTGAGCAGTGACAACAACCCGACCTGCCAACACTTGGAAGAGGCAGGTGTGATCCAGCAGGCTCTGGGATGCAGGCACTACAGCAATGTGCATGAGGAATTTAGCACCACTGCACTCTCAGGAAGCAGCAACCTTGCTGTTTACCCTTTTGCTAGGGTAAATAACTAGGGGCAAACAAAATTTCTCTGCTAAAGAAATAAGCACCATAAAGTCTCTCAATAAAAATTCCCCAAGTGCACTGGATTTTGAAAGTCTGTGGAAAAAGGCTCTACTGCTGTGCAGAGGGCAGGCAGGCCCTCAGTACGGAAGGAGCCTGAGAGTCTGCCCAGCTAATCCCCACGGGCTCACGCTGGGTAACAGAAGACTGTTGCAAAAATATCAGCCAGTAGCCCCAACTCGGATCCAGCTATCTTCTTCCCTTGCCCTTGTCCCCATTAACTCCTTCTCCCTCCAGGCTTCCATTAAAAGGAATGCATGCACCAGCCCTGCATACAAACTGACTATCCCACACAAAAGCATGCAGGGTCCCCCCCCTGGCTCCTGCAAGGTGTTCCAGCACCACAAAGAAGCTTCCCACGTTTGCAGCCACCCATGTGCAGCCCATGGCCAGAGCCAATGCTGATGCCTACCCGGCCCATGCTCGCCCCAGAGCAAGCTGACCCACAATGCCTTGGTTTACAATGCTGCAATTTCTCCACTACTGCAGGGGTCCCAATTTCTGGATGAGAAAGTGAGAGCTGCATGACCTTGTATGAGTGATTGCAAGAATCATCCCTGCATGTGGCACCAGCATAGCTTAGGTCTGCTCCTGGTGCTGCTCTCCTCAGAGGCATCTGAGGGAGACGGAAGCTGAGATATCAACCTGGGCCTGCTGCCCAAGTTTTCTGCTCCATACAAGACTGTCAGCAAACTCCAGAGACATGAACATAAACTCCAAAGATACTGCAAATAACATCCCATCAGTGGGAACAGGGCACCCGTGTGCTAGAAAGGGGAGAGGAGGCTGGTTCCTTGCCAAGCCCAAAGCACAACAGGGCACGAATACCATCACACCCTAAAACACCATCAAGACACACGCATTACAGAGGGAGTAACACATGCATGTTGAAGATGCCACATCAACAGCTACACAGGTGCCATGAAATCACCATGGTCTGGCAACAGAAAGAATACACCAGCTAATGATTGAAATTGTCTACTGAAAGGTAAGAGTCCTAACTGTTTTTAAAGAAGAGTATGATATGCTTATGCATGAGGTAGAAAGGGTAATTAGTAGAGACAAAATATTAAATTTGTCATAGGATTCCCTGGGCACCCAGCTTGCCAGTTCCCCATTAAGTGAGGAGTAAGGGCATTAGCAGGGTTCTGGCTGATCCCAGCAGAATGTGTGTGTACATTCAGTGCAGACACAATTCTTTCACTGTGTTGCTATTACATGATTCTTTTACTTCTCTTTTCAAAGAGATTTCCAAGGGTCTTAGCACTTCTTTGAGTCCTAACATGGATCAAATAATACCAAACCCACAGTCATCTGGAATAACTGCCATACTTGGGACTGAAATCACCAAGGCTGGAAGAGCAGTCACTTTTCTCCTGGCACACGAGTCCATGTTCCTGCTGGGCAGTAAAGCAGCAGCAACTCCTGCCAGCTTGGAAGAAGATGACCCAAACTTCCCCTTCACCAGCTCAGCTTGCCATGGAGCTACCTGTGTTGGCTGCTAACTCCACAACTCTTGAACACAATGCCTGAATGGACAGCAAGATGTTGACCCTAGTATTATTACACCCTCCATTTCTGCATTGCTTAACAGCATGGACATCAACGTGCTAAAGAATGTTGTCACAGAGCATTATCTCTGTTTGGTTTGGGTATGAAAGAGTCCAGACATGCCAGCGCAGGATTATTCTGAGAACACTGGGCAGTCAGAGCTCTGCTGCTGAAGTCAAAGTATCACTCAGCTCTGAGAGGGAAACCCAGCACAAACCTTCCCAGAAAGCTGCTATTTACTACATGGAAACAACACTGTGGACAAGTGGCTCCTGGACTGTGTCCCAGGTACTGCGAGAGCAGCACAATGCCCTGGCATGGGACAGGGTGCAGCTCACACCTTTGGCAGCTCAGTGACGAAGCAGGGTCCCTGCTGCCAGTTCAGTTCCAGGCTCCTATTCAAGTCAGCCCTGACTAAGGCCTGTCTATATTAAAGCAAATGACCAGACCTAGAAACATTGCAGGGCTTCATTGAAATAAACTGTGCATTCACACATTCTTCATTTCCCGTATTTTTGTAGGACAGGAAAAAAACAGCCATACTGAAAATCAGACTGGGAATTTCTTCAAGTCACAGAAGATCCCAATTCATGTCCCTGATGGGGAAGCCAGACAAACCCATGGGCCTCGGACGCCAGCTCCCACCAATCCTCAATCGTTGCCACTTTCACATTTGCTGAGAAGATCTTTCTCCCATTTGCTCAGATGCAGTCCTCATCAGCAGTATCATCAGGGATGAAACCATAGAAACAGGCCAGAGAGTAAATTCTTGTTCCTAGCCCCAAAGACATCTAGCACTGATGCACAGTGACAAAGCTTGACCCATAGGAAGCCGATCTAGCTATGACCCCAGCATAACCAGCTGGGCAGATAAGCTCCAGGATATTACTCCAATTCTTCTCAAAAAGAAATAAATTAATTAGAAATATATTTTAAAGTATTTTGCATTTTCAAGAGAGTGATGGCAGGCTTGTTCAGATATTCCACAGCATGCGGATCCAGTGCAGAAAGAACTCAACTGCTAAACTGCTGCCTAAAGCAGCACATATCTAAACCTTTGCATCCAACCCTTTCTTCTTCCAACACAAGTCTGAGCTCATTCACAACTCCTCTGTGTAAACCTGTATACTAACTTACACCATAGTGTCACACTTTCTAGTGACAATAGCTGGGCCATATCAGATCAGAAAGCAGAGAGCTGACCTCTACTTTTCCCCAAATCACAAAGGAAACCAGATTTAAATGTTGACATGCAAACATCCCACTTTCCCCACACTGATTGTTGCAGCTACCCCAAAGCTAAAAGGACCTTGAAGAGCATCTCCTCAGCTCTGGGCCACAGGTCTTGGCCAGCATTGTACAAAGCCATTCTGACCATCCTCCCCCTTCCTACTTTCTGCCCATGCAGGTTTCTGAGTGGGACAAGAGGAGAGAAGAGGATATCAAAGGTAGCATAAAGTTTCCAGAGTTTGGCATGAGACCAAGTCCTGAACTGACAGTGTTCAGGAAAGAAACTGGTCTTTACAGGAAAACCCAGACATGGTCCCACTGCTCCCCAGAAGGGATTTCCAAATACAATGCTTTTATCTTAATCCACAACCCCTCCCAGGTCAAACAACACAGCCATATGTTTTTAAAGAAAACTGTTTCATCTCTGTCCACAAACCTCTTCAAAGTACAAACACTTTGTTTTCTGGTCCAAAAGCAAAGTGATAGCTAATTCAGTTCAGAGAACCACTTCCAGAGAATTAGGTCCAAAGCAAATCACACAACCCTTTTGGTCCACAGAAAAAAAATAAGCCTAGACAAAAACAGATAAAGGACAAACTCCCATTCGGTTCAGCTGTCTGCTCCCAACAGCTGTCCTCCTTACACCACAGGGCATCTCCTGAAGCACCTCAGAAAGATCAGATAAATTATTCAAAACACAGACTAATTCCTGGCGCTTGGACTCTTTGTTCTCTCTAGGACCAGCAGAGCTGTCTGCTTCCTGGAGGGCTCGCCCTGCCTCCAGTAAAGGGCAAACACAAAGGCTTTGATTTGCAGAAGAGGAAATCAATTTAGCAGCTAATAAATACACAATTTGTGCAATACAGTACTCCCAGCTCCCTTGATGCTCATATGGAAGTTAATGGGCCATATCCGCTAAACTCTGTCACTGCACCGCCCATGTGCACAGCAGCTCAGCTCACCTGAGAGGAGAACCAGGAGGGAGATGGGCAGCAGTACTTGGCAACACTGTGCTGTACTTCCTCACTAACAGCAATAGCAGAGATCTCACCACGGAGGGTTACAGACTGAGGAGTCAAGGTCGCACATTTTGGAAGATGCTCTGCAGCATCACATTATACTCCTGATGCAAATCCACAACCAATGATACCTCACTTGCCCTGCAAAGGATCTGGGCAGGCATAGAGCAGGCACCCAACAGGGCTGCAGAGAGCTCCACTGGGACCATGCTTTAACAAACCTATGACATCTGATAAAAATCACGTTTGCACCTTTCTACCTAACCATGAGGAGACACAGACATGTTGCACCTGCATGAACTGCAGGACTGATCTTGAAGAAACAGCCACCTAAGCAGACCAGGAAACGCACATCATGGGGACCTTCAAAATCTAAAGCTTCCCCTAAAACAAATGGAAACCCAGTAAGATTGCAGATGCCTATAAGAACCAGACTAATGTAACATAAAATAAAGTGGAATGAGAAGTTTAGAACCAAAGTCAGTGCCACAGCCTGTCCAGAACAGCAGCTCCCAAACGCAGATGTTCCGGCTGACAAAGCTTCCCTGCTGAGGCAGCTCAACTGCTGAGGCAAAGCAAGTTTTCCACTTTCCCTTCCCTCCATTATCATTATTTCCAAATGCATTTGGCTGCCAAAGTTTATTAGTCTTCTTTTACATCCTTTGGTTTAAAACACATCCCTACTGTCCTCTGGGTGCTCCGAGTTTATCATACTAAACGACGGGAATTAGTTCAAGTCTCTCCTACTGCAAATCTCCCTGCAGTCTATCCTTCCCTTCAGCTTCAAGAAAGGTCTCAAGAAAAAGGCCATCACTCAGACACAGTTCCCAAGAGGTGAAAACACTGGGACTAAAGGCAAGGAAGCTAATGAGCCCCAATATGGTGCTCGTCTACCTCTAAAGGTCACTGTACACCAGAGTGCTGCTTCTTACACTCACAGCTTCCCAGCCCAATGCAACTGGGGAAATCTGCTTGATCCCTGAAAAGCCAAAACACACACACACAACAAACCAAAAACCAAACAAAAACAGAAGCCAGATGAACTACTCAAGCCAACCACCACACAAAAGATGGAAAAACAGCATCTGGGGAGGCCGTGCACATGATTTTGGCAGCAGCACAGCGGCTCCTCAGTGAGTCAGAAGCATTGGGCTGTCCCAGCAGCACACACCTCTGCCCCAGCAGCACTGCCAGCTGTGAGGGCTGGCTGACACAGTGTCAGCACCTCAGGGAGCCTGCAAGGGGACCAACAGACTCGGGCTTAGATTAGCTTAGTGGGAACAAGACTTAGGGTAAGCATATGCCCCTCAACCATACTGACACAGTTTGACAAGTGATGGAGCCAAGCCACCATGCTCTCCACTTCCTTCAGGAAGGTGGGTTTCCTCCCTCCTGCCACCCCCACCAGCATCACCCTACCCCCTCCCCACTCTGCAGCTCAGGGAGCTCTACCCCTGCAAGGGGAAGGCAGATCCTGAGCTGGGACCACTCACGAGGCAAGGGAACAAACATGGGCCAACATGGGAAATGCCTACAAGCTGAACAACCAGAGGGGCTGTGTATGTCAAAGGCACATGTATATAAAAAGTACATTCACATCAGCTCTTGCAGTCAGTTCAACGCTGTTAGCACAAGACCACACCTCTGAGAGGCTGCCACATGAGGCATCACCTGCAGTGGCATTTTTCCAAGCATCTCGTACACAGTTTGTGTAAGTCCATCTAGCAAACCTCAGCAAGAGAACTGTAACAGAGACAACTTGTCCAACAACTCAGCAGCAGTACAAGGAGGTGGGTGGGGGAAGAAAATAGGGAGCAGAGTCACAGCAAAAATTATTTTCTCTTGTTCAGGCGCTAAAAGAACAAGTAAAAACCAAAGCTCCAAGGCTGCACAAATCCTTTCTGCAATCCTGTCCCAGGAGAACAAGATGAAACCCACACACCCTGCATCTCACACTTTATGAACAATGGCTTAACTCCTCAGCGCCTTCAGGACAACTCTGAGCACTTTCCTTCTCAATGATTTTGATAATCAAGTATTTCAGTATTTTGACAGCACCCTAAACACCCAAGTCCATGAGCCTCACACTCACGTTCCAGACATGCTCCAAACCAGAGGGACATGTGCAGACGGAGGGATAACGAACATGCAATAGATGTTCCATTCCCAGCCTAGCAGAGACAGTTATCTAGTAGCAGTATTCTAGTTATCTATGAGCTGAACTGAAGAAACACAGGTGAAGTGTCTCTCTCCAGGGATTTACCATGAGTTACTACTGCACATTAACTAATCCAGCAATAGTAACACACCTCTTTGAAAGGAAGACATTTTTCCGTGCTCAACAAGCACTGCACTGTCATTTACCCACTGCTCACACATCCCTTCTACAATCAAACAAGTCCACAACATGAAAAGAAACCTAAGTATCCAGAAGACAGACAAAAGCCCTTTGCAGGGGACACCAGCAGTCTGGAATAACACAGCGGAAGATTCATATTACTGAAGGCATTGGCCAAGGGAGCAGGAGCAGAACTGCACAGTGAGAACCAGAAACCAACCAAACCAATATAAAACAATTTAAAAATGCAGTAACTCCTAGACAAATAGACTTAAAGACACTGATTCTTTTGAACTAGTGCCAGAGGGACTCAGTTTCTCATTGCAGAAGAGATGTTACAGCCCAGCAACCAAAAATGACCAGGATCAACAAAAGAATCTCCAAAACATTTATCTCTCCGAAGCCAGCAGACGATACTGTACAATAATAATAATAAACCATCCTGACCAGAATATCCACGAAAAAGCCCATATCCTAAGGTGACACCTCTTGAATCACAATGAAAAGGTTCAACTGCCAGTATCAGACAGGTTTTTCTCACTCTGCTGCTGCAGCATACCAATCCCCACCTTCCTGAGTGGATGCTGCTGTCTTAGCACATTGCAGAAGGGCAAGACACAGATCCACATCTACATCCACATCTAAGGAGGCATTTAATGTAATGAAGCCCATTTTAAATGAGGCACATGAGGGCTGGGAACATCACCAGCACCCTTCCAACACTGGTCCAGATCAGTGCACTCCAGCCTTTGGGAAGATGCCAGAAGCATCACATCCATTCACACATTTTTAAAACGTTCTTTATAAACATCACTTCAGTGAGGCCTGGATGGATATTTGCTGCCAGTTCCTGCCCGCGAGGCAGAGCTCTACACAACCACCCTGCACAGCTTCTTCCCTTCACGCAGTTTTCCTCTCCAGTCTCCACTGACTTCAATGGGTAGCCTGCTTCCTCCACCAGGAAGCAGACCTCCACATTTTCTTTCACATAAAATCTTATCAAACTTAAATCCAACAGAAGACATCCAGCTTCAAAGCTGTATGATGCTAACAAGCTGATTATGTGCGTTTGATACATGCAGAGCTTGATGTGGTTACACGAGATTCCTGTAAGCAATGCTTGACTGCATACACACAAATTTAATTTCGGGGACTTCTCAAGAAAACATGAAGTTTGGAAAGTACACATTTTGGCTTTTTTTGCTTCCTCACAGAACTCAGCTTTCTCTTGCAGGATGACCCTCATTCTGATGGGCAACAGCGTGACTTCTGTGCCTCTTGGCTTCCTCAAATCAGCATAAAAAGAACTGAAAAGGCCTCCTAGCATCTGAGGAGACAAACTAGTATTTTTGGGCTGTCCCTTTATCAGGAAAACGGATGTATCAAAACCATCAGTTGATTACAAGTAAATCAAAATAGAAAGCCAAAATGCAAAACTATATGCCCACATACCAATACAATCCTACATACACAAGTGTATGCCAAGACTCAAACCCAAAGCAGACATGGCCATCAGGCCCATACAAGGAATACACTGAGGGCACAAATGAACCAAAATACACTGGTTTGCTCACCACACAACTTTTGTCTTTCTTAAGAAATGCAAATATGTCCAAGTAGACATACACCCATTAATCTGCCAGTGTCAGCCTGCATCAGTGGTGTCTGCTAACACACACAGGTTTGATAATTCCACCGAAGGCAAGAGGAAGGGCAGGCACCTTCTGACTGTATTCAATTAGATCCCACCTGCTCACTTTGCCTATGTTAGCATAAGAATGGGCAATTAAATACAAAGGGACAGATACCACTTATTTATTACCTACTGAGGACAGGCATTGGTTCTCCCTCCCAGTCCTCTCTTATCTTGTTCTTTTCTGTCTTTCTTGTTCTCATATCTACATCATATGTTTGATTTACCTGGCCATTCATACATTGCTTCATACCTAAACTGCTGCTCCTTCACAACTCCTACATCTCCCCACTGACTCCTGCTACCCAAATTCCCCTCAGATTCTCTAAGCAAACTGCCATATTTACACTGCTAATCCACTTTCTCTGCCCACCATGCCCCTCTGCTCAGAGAGTTAAGTTCTCCCCACCTGCCTTCTCACAGTGCCCATTCTGTTCCCGCAGATCAAACATCTCGTTCCTCTCCTCCTGCCACCTCTGGGTCCAGGAGTGCCTTCCACAGCGGGGAGGTGAGCTGCTCCTGTCACTCCATGCACTCACCAAGGCAGCAAGCAACAGAGGAGGACACAGGAATCATGGCATCTCTTACTGAATTCCCACATGAAGGATCACTCTGGTTGCAGTGATGTCCACAAATGGTTTGAAGCAATATTCTGCTTCTGCTAGTGCTATGTGCAGGAGCCATGACTACCACACTGACATAGTGTACATTACACATCCACGACAATTCATCTGACCGCAGGGAAAGAGAAAGGTACAGGACAGAGCTTCCTTGTAAATAGGAACTGATCACCCAACTTCAGTAAGCCACTGATGTCACAAATGGCACCCAAAGGTGAGAGAGGGACTCTAGCTCGTCTCCTCATGCACTCAGATATGTCTTAAAAACCTCCCTGTCCAGGCTCCTTGCCTCATACCCACAAAGGACTCTCTCACCAATCACAGACTGCCTCTGATTTTTGCTAAAATGTCTGGAGTCAGGTGAAGAGGGCAAAGACATCAATGAGGGAGCGAACAGGACCACACACACATGTGAAGGGAACTGAGAATCCTGAATTCCAGTTGAACCAGTCAGGAATTCCCACTCAACACATCTGAGCCATCATGTACGCTCTGAGAAGATATATACAGTAGCTCTGCTTTGCTTTTTAAAGACACCAGAGCATACCAGGCAGCAAGTATTTGGAGAAGTCCCAGTTGCCTCTGGTCTTCCTGAATGCCCAGTGCAGCTGAGCTGATTCCATAACAATCAGTTATAAGCGGTTCCAGTTCCTGTTTTGCACTGTAGTTAGGATGAGTGACTCCGCAGGTTGTAATTAGAATCAAAATTCTTCCTATGCCTTGGAATTGACTACATTTCTAGATTTCATACCACAATTCTTCAAATGATTATTTTCTGAATAATGTTAGCAGTAATGACTATTACTAATTTTGGCAATGAGAGAAACACAAAATTGCTCCAATTATAGTTTGGGTACCGTTTTTTTCTTAAATCCCTGTCAAAGGTATCCTGCTTCCCACAGAATCTGTTTTCTCCACAAAACATCCACGGCACTAAATATTCAGGACTGTTACTGAACTCTAACATTACACCTAAGGAAGAAGGACAACAGCTTCTGACACCAGCAGTCACCAGCATCGTGACAGACTTCAGTGCGCATGCAACAGACATTTAAAAAGTTACAGAATAGGATCTATTTTAATACTTAGAATTCCAGCTCTCCTTTGTCTCCAAGCTGTGCCTTGAACACAGAACCGTGAATTGCACTAGCCAGGAGACCCTTTGGGAGGAAACGAAGTTCCAAGTCCTTTGGCATGGGCAGCTGATCCAGGCAGCCAAGAGAAGACAGGAGCATGAAGCTGGAGCACACAGAACAATAAAGGTAAAAAGGCCTGAAGCAACCCCTTGCTTGATTGCAAGGCTTTAGGGCCATGGCTGCACAGCGAGCCCAGCACGAGGACAGGGCAGTGTCCCTTCATCTCTGTCCTGTCACCTGGAGGACTTTAGTCTGTGTGCATCAAAAATGGTGTAGGATATAGAATTTAAAACAAAACTGGGTGGCCTATAGAGACCTTCTGGATCTGCTGCCCTTGCCCCAGACATAAATGTGATGGACCTCAAGTTCCCTGAAGACTTCTCCCCTGTACCACCATCCTCACAACTCTTCCCTACCCCCAGGCCCCGATGAATGCCCTGACAGCAGACACTCCTTATAAAACTGCCAGCCCTGACACCAAAACAGAAACCCCATGTGAGGGACTCTCACCTCAGGCGAGCTTACCCATGCACCTGGCCTCTGGGCAGGTTCTCCAAAAGCACCAGTCTGCTGTCCAGGGGAGCCCTCTCACAGTCCCTTGGCATGGGAGGTGTTCCACCTTGTCCTACTCCCACCTCCCTCCCAGCAGCAGCTGCACAAGCCAGGTCAGAGTGCTTCTGGCTGAAAATTAACTGAGCAAAACTTTTTTTTTTTAAATATAATTACTTGTTTCCACCTTAATGACTTCCCTGATCCACCTTGCCATGCTGTTTAAGCCAATTAAATCAACACTGACAAAGTCCTACCTACTCTTCTCCCCACCCAGCAATGCATTCCTGCACCTCCCTTGATCCAATGCCTGCCCAGCCCCACTACAAGCACAAGCTGGGCATCCCAACTGCAGAACTCTCAACACTTTTGTGGGGTTTTCTTTGTTCAGCTCAGCTTGCCTTGGCATCAGCAGGAGCACATGTTGCGGGCAAGGCCACTGTGCATCTCGGAGAGCAGCCAGAGCTGCCCCAGCAGCTTGCACACCACATACAGCTACACCCAGACCCTTCCCATCCCACCCAGAGCCCACACAGGTGGTGCGGCAGCACAGTCATCTCTGTCCTCCTGGGACAGAGTTTCTTGCAGGTTCCAGGAACCATCACCACCACAGCAACCTGCTGCTCCAAAGCCCACACAGGATCCCACACTCAGCTCCTCCTGGGGCACCTAAACACTCATCTGTTACCTAAGGAAAAACCACCAGGTGCTGGGCAACATCACACTGCCCCATAGTCCTGAATCCATATTTTAACAGCCACTTTAAACCAGCTACAACGGAACCAACTTCCCCTCCTCCACCTGGAGGGAGCATGCAGATCCTGTATCACCACAAGCTCCCAGGGCATCACAGGTGCCAAGGTGCAAAACCAAATCTCAGCCTCGGAGATACAGGTGATTCAGAGGAACGACTCAAATATGAAAAATGCATCAGGTGCAAATACAAGGGGCAACATGGAGGGTTGTATCTGTACTACAAGGGTAGTTCGTATTTAATCACAACTGCTTTGGCAAATCATGGTAAAGTTTTTAACCCGTGCGTTTAATTCACAAGGTCTGAGATGCTGGTTTTTGAAAGATGGATAACACTACCTTGACAAGTCCCAAAATGTACCCAATCCTTCATGCAGGGGAAGCTACAAGGAGCCAAAATTCACCTTTTTACTCCAAGTATACCAAACTCTTGAGTTTAACCATCAGTTCTCTGCCCAAACAAGTCCCCACGAGTCTCAGGAGAGTCCCTATGAGGAGGATAAAGCACAGAATCCAGCAAACAACTGTGACAAACATTATTTCATGATAGTACCTCCACTTCTGCCACACAGAGAGCAACCTTTCCTTTTTCGTGGTCCCAAAACAGGGCAAGCTGCTTCTTTAATCCTACCATTCCTGTATTCAATTAAAAAAAAAACCAAAACAAACAAACCAGCACCGTGCCACCTCAGCCTAACTAGGCCTAAAGCACTGCTCAGAGAGTATTCTTCAATGGTCTAACTTTAAAGGAGAAACTCAAAAGGTTTGCTGAGGCCTTTCTGAAAAATAAATATCCCCCGTTTTTGCAAGGCTGCTCAACCATCAACAAGTGCCGGTGGGAACCAACACGACCCGCTGCAGCACTGTAAATTTCCATCGGAACGGAACGAAACTGAACCGCAAGTTCGCGTTGAAATGATTTTACCTAAATGTTTACCTTGAGCAAAGCACACACCGGAGGCGGAGGGCCGGAGGAGGTGCCGGGCGGCCCGGGCAGCGCCGTCGTGCCGCAGCCCCGGCCCGGCCGCACCGCGGGGCTGCTGTGGCCCGGGCCGCCCCCGCCGCACATCGCTCCCGCCGGGCCCCCCGGGATGCTGCTACAGCCGCGGCCTACACCGGCCTCCCGCAGCGGCCGCAGAACCGTCCCCGGCGGGGAGAGGCCGGAGTCGCGTCCAGCCCGGCCCTTGTCCCGGCGGCCGGGGCCGAGCTCGGGGCCGAGCTCCGGGCAGGCCCTGCGCCCCGGCAGCCCCACGGGCAGGGCCAGGGCCGCGCTTCCTCCCGCCGAGCGCGCCGGGCGCGGCCGGGCCGCCAGCGGGGCAGGCCCGGAGCTGGGCCGCCGGAGCCGGGCAGAGCCGGGGCTTTCCGCGGGCTGCGCCGCTCCACAGCCGCGGCCCAGCGCGGGGGGCGCGGGCCGGCAGCGCCCGGGGGTCCCCACGGCCCGGGCGTCCCCACGGCCCGGGCAGGGCGAGACCTGCGGCGGCTCCGGCCCGACCGGCGAGGCCCGGCGCTGCCCGGGCCGGCGGTGCTTACCCTGCATGCTGCTGCTGCTGCTGCTGCTGGCGGCGCCCGGCCCGGGCCCGCTCCCGCTCCCTCCGGAGCCGCCGCTGGGGCTGGGAGTCGCCATTGTGCGCGGAGCGGGAGCAGCGGCGGCGGCGCTGCGCAGGGCCCTCCCCGGCAGGGCAGGACACACGGCCCCGCCGCCCGTCCGCCCCCGGCTGGGGCCGCGAAACCCCTCCCCGCCGGGGCCCCGCGCCTGCGGTACCGCAGCGGCGGGGCGGGGGGCGGTGCTGCCTCCCGCGGGGGGACGGGGCATCCGTGGGCCGGGCTGCTGCGGCTCCTCTCCCGCTCCCTGGGACATCGCTCGCAGCCCGTCAGGGGACCCCGCACCGCGCTCGGCCCCGGCAGCCCTCAGCCTGGGGCGCCCGGACATCTGCTGTCCTGTCTTACATCCCCGTGGCCGGGGAGGCCCCTCGGGGGCCGGCAGTCGGCCCGAGCAGCTTTATCGCATTTCTCATCTTCACCCTAGGGTTAGGACTTCTCCCCCACAGGCAGCCCCTTGCAAACTTCTCCTGACTTCCCCGAGACCACAGGGTACAACTCCCTGCCGTGATTTCCCGGGCACCCAGGGCATCAGCCCTTTCCTGCCACCTTCAGCCAGCCTACCCCTCATTTTCTTTCTTTTCTTGGCCACTGCTGTTCATGCCAGCACATGGTTTCTGACCCTTCCTCTCAACTCCAGCAAACCTATGTTCCTAGTTGTAGGGCAGCACATACTGTTGTGAGGAAAATTAATCCACAAATACCAGAGGTTTATGTCCAAAAAGGAGACAGACGAGTCCTGTAACTTTATTCATTAATAAATTGAGAGGTCATGGGCATTTCCCATAGGGTCTCTCAAATTGCTAGAGGACTTAGCTTCCTTTTTATCCTAATTTCCTGGCGGCATTTCCCTCTCTCTTTCCCCTTTGGCTGAGGTACTTGAGAGGTACAGACTTCCCAAATTGCTTAATACAGACCCCCTTCTAACGTACATCCCCCCACACTTTTTGTTTTCTTTGTGTCTCTGTTCTTTAAGTCCAGGGATTTAGCACGGCCTTGGGTGAGTAACAGTCTGCGTCAGTTAATGGAATTCCTATGGAATTTATGGTTCCTGCCATTGCTTCTTTCACCTATCAGTATCTGGCCTTATCTACCAGCAGCCCTCACAGTTTGTTTATAAAGACATCTCCCTCTTGTCCTTTCACAGTGAATTGGAGCAGTGAAGTGGTTGCCCCAGAACCATGGGCTCTCTCCAGCATGCTGCATGACAGGCCAGTCCTTTCACCTACAGGAGGCCTTGTGTCCTCATCTTTGTAATAGATGTAGTACTGACCCCCCTTTGTGAATGGAGGTAGGCTAGGGAAAGAGCCGGGCATCCACATGTTAGAAGTATGAGGACTCTTCCCCTGTTCCTCCATTGCCCAGGCCACCATGGAGGTGAATAATACAGAATAATACAGAAAACACCTCAAGCCCTGAACACACACTGCTACTCCCTCCAGGAACTACAAACCATCACCTTGGCCTCTGCCCTCTCTGGGAACATTGCTGACCCTTCCAAAGCTGCTTCCAGTTTGGCCCATTCACCACTTTGGTAAAGACAGGAATGGGAGTCACTTGTACCAAGAGCTTCAGCAAGAATCAGCCCTTCCTGGGTGTGGTTTGTGTGAGTGCCATGGGTGGCAACCATCAGTGCTAGCACCTGGAAGAGTCTGTAACAAAGATCACAGACACAGGGCATGCAGCACACATGTCCAGGTGAAGGTGTGCCTCTCTTCCCATATTTCCACATGGGACACCTCACTGCCTAGCACAAGCAGGATCCTAACCCTACATCTTCACCGACACAACACTGGGGAGAACCAGGGATGGCTGCTCTGTGAGAGAAGTGGAGCATAACATGGTGGATGGACAGTGGCCTCCACAGCCAGAGGCCCCACCTGAACCAGGTGAGCAGCACAGTCCCGTGGCAGTGACCAGGCTCAGTCTGGACTCCAGACAAGTCTTCTGCAATAGGCAGGGCTGATGTTAAGTCAAGTCCCCAGGTCAGGGTCTGGCTCACAGCCGCAGGACAGGGCTATACACAGCAGCAACACAGCTGTAATGAAGCCTAGGTGGGAACCAAAGTAAGAGCTTTGGCTAAAAAGAGCTCCCAGGTGAATAAGTTAAGAGTGGCTCATACACACACACACATACATACATATATATACACACACACACATATATATAGATGTACATACATATATACACACACACATCCCCCAGGCTTCTTCCATTTTTTTTTTCAAAATGCTCCAAAGCTACCTGATGGTGAATAAACCACTTGCTCTTACCAGCAAACTTGTCTTAAATGTTGAGAGTTAAACTTCAGTGGGGGAGGCAGGGGGAGAGGGTGCAATTGAAGTCCTGACACAAAAAACATTCTCCTCCTTAATTCTGTGTCTTTCCCTTCTCTTCTGCATTAACCCCTGAGTGCAGGTCCAAGGTTGGCACCTTGCAGGCTGTGATGCAGAAAACCAATGCCTACTGGCAAACATTAGCACAAAGCTGACAGCTGGCTTCCACCTCTGCTTTGTGCCACCTGACCTGCCTGTGGTTTGCTTACAATTAGGTAAAGTCACTTTCCCCTCACTGCAAATGTTAGAGGATCAAAAATACCTGTTCTGACATGTTTGTGAAACCTTTCCCTAAAGACCTCCAGTGATGGAGATTGTGCCATTCCCTAACAATCTGTTCTGGCACACATCCTAACATTCTCCAAAAGCCTAACTTCAGGGTGTTTTTTTAATTTGAAATGTTTATATCCTACCCTGTTCACTGTGGTCATGGCCTTCTTCAAATTGACCCCTTGGGCTCTTGATGATGTGCAATGATGAACTACAGTGTTTCCCTCCCTGTCCTTGCCTCAGCTTTTTTTTCTACACATTACATCAATTCATTTCCTTCTGCCTTTCTTCATGTTTCCTCAGTCTCCCAGCATCCTCACTGACCTCCTTTGATGTTTTTTCTGTCCATCTGCATTTTTTGAAGTACAGCATCCCTAGCTAGGCACAGTACCCCAGCTTGCCTTGGGGGCTGCAGCTCACATGCTCCAGCACGGCATTTGCCTTTCCCATTGCTGGTGTTCAGTTTCAGTTTGTTCTCCATCACACCATGGACTCTTTTTTTTCTTTCTTTCTTTCTTTCTTTCTTTCGGGGGGGGGGGGGGGTAGAGTTTGAGTTGGGTGTTTTTGGTGGTTTTTGTTGTGTTTGTTTGTTTGTAAAACTGCATCCACCTAGTTCCCTCACCTGAACCCATGTTGCTCACTGCTCACAAAACTAATGCTGGAAGTTGTACTTATTGAATATTGCCCTGTAGTTTGCAGGCCATTTCTCCATCTAGTGCTGAGTCCTGTTGTCTTTGCTGTCCTCAACAGCCTGGAGTAATTAGCAGGTTTAATAAGGCAGTCATGGGTGTTAATCATCCAGGTTGTTAACTGAAGTAATTAAAAAGATCTGGCATCAGAATGGACCCCTGCAAAAATCCTCTGAATATGTCCTTCCATTTTGACAAACATTGATAATTAGCACCTGAGGTACAATGATCTCACCGCTTTTACACTCACCATGGCCTTCTATCTTTTTAAGAAGGGATCAGAACAGCCAGTGTTAAAAACCTTCCTAAAGTCAACATATGTGATATCTGTTACTTTTCACTTTATGCCTAAAAAATAGTGCCACACGAGGACATGAGAGTGGTTTTTCAGCATTTTTTCCTGATGTGCCCTTCTCTCTGCAGCCAGGATATCATCCACCCCTTATTCTGTACCATTTACATCATGTTCGGATCTTATACTTTCCAGCTATGTTATATACATATATACATATATATTCATATAACTCTACACAAGCACAGGTATTATTTCAGTAGTCCTGAAGTCTACTGAGTGCAGTCTAGATGGCTGTCCCCATCAAGATGTCTGTTGAGTTCATTTCGTGGATGATTGGTGTATCTAGAGCAGTCTATACTCGTTCATGATAGCTATGACATACAGTGGCACATTGGTTGTTGTTGTCATTTGACAACCAATATTACATATGCAATTCAACATTACAGACTGTTCTGCCCCAAAAATCAAATCCCCTTGAGGTACATATCATGTTTCCCTGTCCCTCTGCATTACCCACCTGGTGCACCCAGATCCTCGAGCAAAAATAATCCCAGGGATGGGTTTTCCTTTGCTTGAGGCAGGACTGATCCAGACTCTCTTCTCTAGCACATTTCTCATATGCACCATGGGGACTTTGTCCCCTTCTGTGGTATGTGGAGGTTGTGATTGGGCAGGGCCAGCTTGGGTGTTAAGTAACCAGGTGGCCTTTGCTAAATGTAGATCCCAAGGTTTGGAGGTCCCACAACCCATTGCTTTCAATGTGGTTTTTAGCAGGCCATTGTACTGTTCAGCTTTCCCAGGGCTGGTGCATGACAGGGAATCTGAAATACCCACTCAGAGCAATCCACTTACTCCACATAGCATCAATAGGATGATATGCGGCAGGGACATTCCCTTTGAACATCCAGCCCAGCACTGATAGTCAGGGTGCCAGAAGAAGCTGTGCTTCAGTGCCAATCACTTCAGTAGCAGCTCAAACCCCTTCAGTTTATATTGAAGTTTCAGCATGTCTGGCTGAAACGCTCAGTGATAGTGTAACTTCATTCAGGCCACCATAGTCCACTGTCAGTCTCCACTCTCTCTTAGACTTAGGTACAGGCCATATGGGGCTACTGAAGGGTGAGTGAGGCTTGCTGAGCACTCCCTGGGCTCTGCAGTTCATGGAGCATCCCACGGGTGGGAATAATGCAGTCCCAGTTGGTGCGGTATTGCTGACAATGCACTATTGTGGTAGCAATCAGTACCTGTTATTCTTCCACCCTCAGCAGTCTTACAGCAGAAGGCTCTTCTGAGAGGCCAGGCAAGATATTCAACTGTCTAATTCCCTTCATCTCCACAGCAGCTATCCTGAAAGCCCAGCGATGCCCCTTTGGGTCCTTGAAATAACCTCTCCTGAGATAATCCATGCCAAGGATACATGGGGCCTCTGGACCAGTTGCAGTGGGGCATTTCTGCCACTCATCCCCAGGCAGGCTCACTTCAGCTTCCAGTAAAATCACTGTTGGGATACCCCTGTCACCCCAGAAATAGAGATGGATCCTGCCCCTACATATCTTGCTTGCATCAGGGTACATTTTGTGCTGGTGCCAACTAGAGGCTTACGCTGTTGTGGATCCCCAGACGTAGCAGCCAAGGCCAGGACAGATGAACAACACTGAAGACACATGCAATGAGTGACTATGGCAGGGTTTTAGTAACATCTCTGATACAGGTTCTTGGGAAACATCCTGGCTCTCAATATCACAGCTTGGCTGCAGGGCCCATCCCTGCTGCCTCTGTCCTTTACAGGTGGAGTTGCCGAAGTGAAGATAAGCTTGGGACTGCTACGAGGTAAGTAGCAGATCCAAAGAGCCATAAGGAAGGAAACGTTTTGCCTAATACTGAGGAACAAGTAGCTCAAAGATACTAAAGGTCCTTGGCCTCCCTCTCATGGGAGAAGTCAGTATTGCCTTCTGCCGACAAAGTCTCCTGTGTCCCTGGAGCGGGTGGTTAGAGCAAGTGCTCGGGAGATTTGGTAAAGCTTTAAAGTGAACAGCCTCGACCTTTTCTTTGCACTAAGCACACCCAACACTGAACCTTTGTATTTCTAAGGCGTGTTACAGCCTGATTGCTTTTGAATTCCATTTAACTTAGCTGGCCAGAGCATGATGCTAATAACATGAAGGTTGTGGGTTTGATCCCCATATGGGCCATTCACTCAAGAGGTTGATCCTTATGGGTCTCTTCCAGCTCAGAATATTCTGTGATTCTTTGAATTAGAGCAGTAAAGAATGCCACAGTTAGTAAACTAATCCCTCTTTCCCACCCTACCCCCAGGAGAGACAGAGCAGCCTTCTGCCCTCCCCTGCTCTTGTGTCACTGAACTTTGCTCACTCACAGAATTGCCAAACCTTCCACGCCATGCCTCCCAAGTGCCCATTAGAAGCTGCTTTCTGCCAGCCCAGGCTCCCCTTCTCCTCAGCAGAATCCTGTCCCATCCCATGCAGGGCTCTGGATGTATCTGTCCAGCTGTTTCTCTGCTTCCTTCCCAGTCTCTATCAGTTTCTCCCATCTGCTCTCTTCCCTCCTGACCGTGCAGCCCATGAGATGTCAAGGAACAGCCCAACCATCACAGAAACTAGGTGGGCTGTGCAAATTTGCACAATAATTTGTGATCATACAAATTAAAGAGCCAAAGACTTCATGACAGATTAATTTTCATTTTGAAGATCAGCTAGTATGGTTGGAAAAAATGGGCAGTGAGTCATCATTTTGTTTCCCACACGAAGAAGAGTTAGTGTGCCTGAAAAGCTTGTCTGCTTTTATTTTCCTATCATATAAATTATGTTAATGAAAGACATGCTGTCTTTTACATTCTTCTTACTCTTTTTATCACCAGTCTTACTTTGTAATCCTTGACATTTCCATTTTCTAGCCCAAGATTACTTCCCCTCTGTTAGAAAATACATTCAAGAGCCTATCCTTGAGCTGGAAACAAGGCATGAAGGTGATTCATTACTAGAGCTCTGCTTCTTTTGAGGTAAGGGGTAGGGACTGGGGAAGGGGCTACATAAGAAAGAAAAACATCAATGAGTGCTCTTCAGTGAGCTTCGTTGTCCTTAAAAACCCAGACCAGGGGTTTTGTGTATGGAGTTCGTGGTGCCTCAGTGAGGGACTCAGCTCCAGAGGGACTTCCTGAGAAACTGCAGGGACCTTTGGACTGTTGCTAATACATATGTCAAGCTGGGTTTGGGAAGAGGAGAACAGAATGTGAAGTGTCATTCTCCAGCTTTCCTCTAAGCACTTGTAGTCCCTTCCTGGAGTGCTTGTGAATAGGGAAGATGAACCCCTAAGGCTGCCTGTAGAGAGTGGTTTAATTTTCCTGGGCTTCAGGATGGGAATGTGAATCAACATAAATGTTGGGAGGGATTTAGTTATAGTGAACATAGCCTGCTGTTCTGCCTGTGGCTGCCAGACATTGTTTAATGTACAGAATAACACATTTATTTTGAATATAAAGCCTGCTCAGTTTAGCTGTACTATTGGCAGCCACTTACAAAGACAATTCTTACTTCTCTGTGTCTTTATCTGCAGTAATTTCATCTCTTGTAACCTGCTCAAGGAAAGACTCAGTTAAAAATGGGAATTAATCCTCCCCACAAATGTGAAAATATTCACATGTCCTCCAAATAACAATTCAGCAAGACCTGATTCTTGGGTGCTGAGGGAACTGTATGACGCTGATACTGCAATCAGTGGGAGACACAATCTCACACAGAGGCTCAGTTTTGGCAAATGGATACTGTAGATTCAACATTTCTAAAGGACCCGCTTTCAATGAATTACTTATCATTGCTTTTTGTCATAAATGATCAGCAAATGATGACATAGTGCTGTTCTTCTGAACAATATCCTTTTTGGTTCTCCAGACTACACAAAATGACTGAATCTCTTAAATACAAAACTAATTCTGAACCATGACAAAAATTTCTATTTAAATCCTACTCTCTTGGCAAGGAAAAAGAATAACGTCTCCTCTTATTCCAGACTCACTATTCCTTCCCTACACTAATGTTCTTCAGCATCACTAAATTTCCAAGCCCATCCCACCACCCTGGTGCAAGGCAAGCAGGGCAGACCCAGGGACTGCAGCTGGCTCTAACTGAGAGCCCAGGTTATCAGCCCAATTCATGATGACCATGCAAGCCTGAGGTCGAGCTTGGAAGTCAACCTATGGGTCAGGATCAGGATCAGCCCCAGGGGGTGTAACCAGCATCAGACACAGCCCAGTGACGGCTGGTGAGATCTATGGTGGTGAGATCAAGCTGGAAAGTCACCTCATGGGTTAAGGCCTGGATCAACAGGTCCAGGGCAAACCCAGGCAAAGCTGTGGCTGAGCTGGAGCTAGCTGCTCTGACAGAGCTCAGGGTTCCTCTCCAGGGGTTTATACTTTTGCATAACTACTCACCTGTTTTACTGCACAAGATTGTTCTCGTGTATTCACCAAGACAAAGATCTAATTCTCTTTCAAGTACATGAGCTATCACAGAAACGCTAAAATGTGGCTGTGAAGGCACAGCTAAAGTTCATGAGTCCAAGGGAAACAAGGCTGTCACAACATCAGATTAGGTGAGCCATGGCTTTGTCTACGTAAGCCCTGGCAATGTTCAGGGATGGAGGTCACACAGACTATCTCAGTCACCTGTTGCAGGCTGTGTGACTCTCCTGATGAAAATGTTTCCCTAATATCCAGTCAAAACCTTGCAAGTCATCATTTGTTCTTACTGCCCCTTGCTGCATCATCTGGTGCCAGCAGGGAAAATATGGCTTTGCCACTCCTGCAGCCACCTCACACATTATAGTCACACATTATTACTGGATTTTGCATCCTTTTTGCCCATTTTTGCTCAAAGAATACATTGTCTGGATTCCTGACCATCCTGGATGCTATCCATAGGACTCCAGTCTGGGTCTTCCACATCCATTTCTACTGGGGACCCTGGACAGGGCCAAAAGTTGTAGATACACCAGGAATAGCAGGAACTACAATGTGCTACTCACAGTTCTCTTTATGGAGCCCAGGACATTCTGGGAGTTATTTGCTACAAAGGCCTGGTGAGGGATGACCAAGTATTTGTGGCTCGTAGTCAGTGGTACAAGCAGTGAAAGGCAGGAGAGCCTTGGCTTTCGTGTAATTCCTGGGATATGCACACTGTGCCCAGCACTGTGCGGCTCTAAACTGGGCTTGAGTTGGAGCACAAGCATTTTCCAATTCCCCCTACAAATCATTAGCGATGAATGACAGAAAGGTTTGGGTTGGAAGCGACGTTAAAAATCATCTTGTTCCACCTCCTACCATGGCAGGGACACCTTCCACTATCCCAGGCTGCTCCAAGCCCTGTCCAACCTGGCCTTGGACACTGCCAGGGATCCAGGGGCAGCCACAGCTTCTCTGGGCACCCTGTGCCAGGGCCTCACCTCCCTCGCAGTATCGCCGTGCTGACCGGCCCGTCCCAGGCGGCCCCGCTGGGAGGGACCGCGATCAGAACGGGGGGGATGGGGATGGGGATGGGGATGGGGATGGGGATGGGGATGGGGATGGGGATGGGGATGGGGATGGGGATGGGGATGGGGATGGGGATGGGGATGGGGATGGGGATGGGGATGGGGATGGGGATGGGGGTGACCGCCGGGGCCGGGTCCCGCCCGGGTCCCGCCCCTCTGTCCCCGCCTCCGGCCCGCCCCAGCCATGGCGGCACGGCTGTGGCGCCTCTGCAACCTGCTGATGGCCGCCTTCTTCGGGCTGGCAGCCGCCGTGCAGGTGAGGCCGCGGCTCCTCTCCCGTCCCCTCCGCTCCCCTCCCGCGGAGCGCGGCCCCGGCCGGGCCGGCGGCTGCGGGCTCTCAGTGCTCGCCTTCCGCTGCAGGTGAACGACCCCGACGCGGGGCTGTGGATGGTGAGTACGGGCCGCCCTGCCCTTCCCTCGCCTTCCCCCGCGGCTCCTCCTGCCCCGGAGGTCCCGGCGGCCCCATCCCGCTCCGCTTGCGCCCGTCCGATCCGGCCTGCTCCCGGCTTTCAGCTGAAGAACGGGCAGACGCCGGAATAACGATGCTGCGACGGCTGGAATCCGACCGCGGTTCTAGGATCTGCCTTATTTCACCCCAGATCTGCACCTGCCCCTGCAGACATCGCGTCCCTGTGCAGAGCACTCCGCGCTGCTGCCGCTTCTCCTTGCCCGGCGCCTCTATGTCCCCATCGCCCAGTGCTTCAGTCACCAGCCGGACTCGCCTTCTGCCGCTCAGCTGGGCCTCGGGGGGAAATGGGGAGCGAACCTCCTTGTGTGCGCCCCGAGCGCCGGGCTGCGAGCTGCGGGCAGACGGGGACAGTCTGTGTGCCACCAACTGCTGCGTGGGCAGGGGCTGTCCCTGCGTGCCCCGGGGTGCTTGAGCCCCTCCGACAGCAGCACCAAAGTGACCCCAACGCTGCTGGAGGGTTTGGGGAGCCCAGCGCCGGGGAGGACCCTGTCCTGTCAGTGCTTTCCCTGGAGGATCAGGGTTCAGGGAAGGGGCTCTGCAGTGGCTGGTCAGACAGCCAGTATTCCGTAACCCAGGAGCTGAGGAACAGGGGCTGGCCCGGGACTTTGGGTGGTGATGGTGAAGATGACCACTAGCAGTGCCAGGGCATGCTGGATGGCAAGGGACTGGGATCTGTTCTGTGCCTCTGATAAACTGCTGTGAAGGGGAGAAGTGCTGCTGTGGGTGGGCACTTCTGCTTCCTGACCTTGCTAAGTTTTGCTACCAGGTAGATTTATGTGTCATTAACAGGTTATCTACTTAGTGCCAGCTGCCCTGACACTGCTCGTCAGCATCAACCCTTCAATAACAGGTATGATACTGGTGTGGAAAACAGTCTTTGCTTAAATTTTGCCCCTAAAAGGTTGTTGTTTTGCTCTTGTTGGTTTTTTTTTTTTTTAATTGAACCACAGATTAAAATCAGGCTAAGTGGAAACACATCCTACTACCTTCTGAGGGCAAAAAAGCTGCAAGATCTGTTTCTACAAAAGCTGGTTATTGCTTTAGTGCTGGTGGCTGGATGGGCTGCAGGTGACACGAGGAGCCCTGCAGAAAGCCCAGCTGCTGGGATGGGCCTGCCTTTGCACCCCAATTTTAGCTCAAAGCCCCACTGGAGCAGAAGCCTGGTATCATGCTCTGAACCTGGCTCTGGGTTGACCTTAGCACATTAATTGACTTTGTTTCGTTGTTGTAAATCTGTGGTTTTGCTTATCTGCCTCATGCAAGAGCAGTTGAGCTTTGCACAGTCCTGTGTAAGTGCTAAAGGTTGTATTCAGTGCCAGGTACTGCAGCAGTGCCCCACAGAGCAATGGGCATCAGTAGGAACATTTGAAGGCTGTGTTTACTAGAGTGTGTGCTGTGGGGGCTAACAGCAAATCAAAGAATCATTCAGATAAGATTTGTTTCAGGACTTCAGAACACACTTAAGATTTTTGTATTTAAATTCTGTAGAAATAATTTTAAATAAAGCCATTTTATATACACAAAGTGTATATAATTGCATCTGTTATGGGTGAATATTTATGCTGAATAAACTAAAATCACACTTAAAAAAGAAAACCTTCAGGAGTGCATGGTATTGTCCCAAATGACACCATTGCAGTCAATTGGTATTCTGGCTACCTTAAGCATATAAAGTGTCAGCATTCATAAGTTCAGAACCCATGAGGTTTGGTTGCTTGTGGTTTTGAACATTTCAAGGCGAGGTTTACATGTGTGATAGGTGGCATAATGGCATTTGGCTGCTCAAAGAATCTGCACGTTAAACTCACAATTGAGGTTTTACTTGTGCCAAGATCTGTGGAAAATAAAGATTATAATAGCACAACTTTTGTAAAACTGCAGGTTTATGTGAATTCACCAAGGGGTATTTGCCATTCAGGTCTGTGGAGGACCCAGATTCTGCAGCTGCAGAGTGTTCAGTAAGTTCAGTAAAACAGGGAATTGATTACAGTGTTGTGTCACACTGAGCTCTTGAATTGTTGGCACCTCATCCCATTTAATACTTGCCTGGAAGAGTCAATGCGCTGAAAAAACTGCTTTTAAGTTTAGTTTTTTTGCTGTTGACACTGCTAAGACCAGGGAGAACTGCCAGTGTCATTTCTTATCTTCCCTTTGTTAGATCCTGAGAATGGGCATGGAAAACCCCAAGAACCTGTGGGCCCATTGAGACATTTCATAGCATCTGTATTTCTGTGTTTAAAAACATCAGTCCCCAGGCAGAGATGTCATCAGCATGGCTTATCATCACAGGCAACACCTGATGGAGAGTCTCCTCAGGCAGATGCTCAGTGGCACTGCCTGGGGTTTGGGACTCCCCTGGGCTGCACTGGGCTTATGGAGTCTTGATGAGCACCTGGTTTTGGCTCTGAGTGCCAGAAAGGCTGGCTCCTGCTCAAGAAAATACCCATTTCTAATATGCCTTATGATTTTCTTTTTTCCACGGATGTTGAACGCCTGCTGTATTTGCTGTGGAGAGCAGGGTAGTTTCCACAGAGGATCTGCTGCCAAGAGGTTGCATTCCTAGGGAAGCAAGGCCCAAGTCCAGCAGTATTTATTTTGCACAGCACTTTTTAGCAGATTTCCCTGGTCTTAAAGATGCTGGCAATAATGACATCTTCCAGCCTAAGATGTGTGTTGCTTAGGATTTACTTCATGCTTTATGATAGTTGGTGAGAAGTTTTTCTTTTTTTCCTCAGATAATGGTGTTTGGAGGAGTCTCTGTGACCTTCATTCTGTTGGCTGTGTTATTGGAACCATTGGCTTGGCTTACTCTTTGTTTGCTTATGCTCAAGGAAACATTTTTCATGAAGAGGAAGGCAGGTAAGCAGTGGTTTTTATTTGCCCCTGCCTGAATCCAGCTCACCAGGCCATCTCCTCCTGGTGTTGCCTTCTGAAACTTTGTTTCCTGGGCTGTTGCAGTGAGTGCTGTTGGTCCAGAGGAATCAGACCAAGGAGGAGGAACCATAATGCTCCAAACCGAGTAACCCCTTGGACACAGGGAGTCATTGCTTCCCTGACTGTGGCAGTTAGATTTACTGGCTTTCAGAGAACAGGGCACAAGCACAGTGAGACAGCTCTGTGCTCTTTTCCTGGAGCTGTAGGAGTGGTAATTAATGTTTTAAAAACATGCATGGTTATACCAAATGCATGTTTATCTGCCATGGGCTGCTGAGTCCTCCAAACTGACAGAGATTGAGGAGGAGGGAGAATTTCTTACCTGGACTCTCAGGAGTTGCCTAAAAAGTAGGTGCTGGCAAAGTACTGAGGTGAAGCCCTGGCAGCTACTTCTGCGCCTAATCACAGTCTGGAAAACTGAGATGCTGCTTTGCTCTATGTTAATGAGAGAAATGTGCCTGCTTTGCCTGTGTTAATTAGAGAAATGTGCTATGGAATGTCAGTCTAGCAGTAGAACAAAAAGTGGAGGCAGAAATTTCTGCAGCTGTTTAGCTGTCATGTCTGTAGATTTGTGGTGTGAAGCAAAGTCATTCCTTGTGAATACCTTTATAATTATAATCCTAGTAAAATATATTGAACTTCTCCAAAGGAGCAGCCACCACTGCTTTGGAGGCAAAATTTATATTCTCTGAATGTAGACATCTGTTTGTATTATTTTCTGATCTGTTTTTTGTTTGGCTTCTTAGAGAGTTGTTTGGTCTGGTGATTATTACCGTATGGATGAGTCTTTGTCGCAGTTCAGCGAAGTAAGTTTTATTTTCTCCCTTTTTATAATCCATTCAAATGTTCGCATTTAATGACTAGCTCCTTGAAAACACATAGTTGATTTTAGCAGCTTGGTTTTCTGTTTCATGTCACCCTCTGAACCGTCCAGATGCCCAAGCAGTAGCAGCTGGTGCTACAGCCTGGAGGATCTCACACAGATAAAAGTCGGGGCCCAGGGGAATGTAAGGCTACATGACACATTTTTTCTGGCCCTGTGCCATAATGGGGACATTTTCCCTTTGCATAAGGTGCTTTTTTCCTTTATTCCGACTAGTTTCTGTAGCCTGAGTTGTCAGAAAATTCTCCTCTCCAGTAAAGGACTCTGGTGATACATCCACAGGAGCTACAGTTAAGTGGCCAAAGGCTCTGCTGTCTCTCCAGCTGTAGGCACATGTGAATGTTATGTGGTAGTTCTAGAAGTGCCCAAGAAGGCCAAGGGCATCCTGGCCTGAATCAGCCATGGTGTGGTCAGCAGGATGAGAGCAGTGTCCATCCCCTGTGCTGGCACTGCTGAGGCACCTCCAGTCCTGGGGACAGGCTTGGGCACCTCACTTCAAGAAGGACATTGAGGGGCTGGAGCATGTCCAGGGAAGGGAACAGAGCTGGGGAAGGGTTTGGAGCACCAGGAGTCACCAAGGGAGCTGGAATGGTTCAGTCTGGAGAAAAGGAGGCTCAGGGGGAACCTTTTTGCTCTCTACAACTCCCTGACAGGATGGTGCAGCCAAGTGGGCGTCACGCTATGCTCCAGGGAACAAGGGACAGGACCAGAGGGAATGGCCTCAAGCTGTGCCAGAGGAGGTTTAAATTATATCCTAGGAAAAATTCCTTCACTGTAAGAGTGGTCAAGTATTGGCACAGGCTTCCCAGGGAGGTGGTGGAGTCACCATTCCTGGAAGTGTTCAAAAAAAACAACTGGGCATGGCACTGCACTATAGGGCTTAGTGGACATGGTGGTATGCAGTCCAAGGTTGGACTTGATGATTGTGGAGGTCTTTTTCAGCTTAAAGATTCAGTGATTTGAAGTAGATCTGTTGCATTTGTTCCATTACAGGGGTCCCCTGGGAGGAGTTCGCTTGGTTGCTGCAGTCGTGCTTGCCCTCTCCCCCTTTGTTTCATGGTTGTACATTTATGTGAACAAAGACATGCGAGAGTCTTGGCCAACCCACTGCAAAACGGTGATTTAATTGGGTGGGAGAAAGTCTGCTGTAACTATGCTGACCCTACTTGCCTTTGTTTTTGGTGCTTAATGAAAGGTTAGTATCAGTTTGATAAGACCCAAGAATACTTGGCTGCTTCCAGCAGTGCCTTTTGAGATTTAGTAAAATGTTGATGAACACTGTCAAATCTGAGTGGGGAATTTTTCTATGGAAACTCCTGTTTAGCTGGCTGCTTCTTACATTTTCCAAGCACCATTGATCTAATGCATATTATAATGGTATATTCAAGCTATCATGGCATCCCTGGATCACTCTCCAATCACCTGGTACTTTGAGAAATCTACTGTTCTATAACATAAAGGACAAGTAAAGCAAACACTGTTTCAATAAATGACTATTTACAGCCATAGAACTTTCAAATATGTGCCTGGATAATCCATTTCAGACTAAATGGAAAACTGAGCAGTCTGTATTTCTGTTTCTGTCCTAAAATCATTTATAGAATGTACCTGAAAAATTATTTTTGCTATTAACTGAAAATCACTGGTTTGAGTAAAATAGAGTAATAAATAAATAGAGTAATAAACATTATTTTTCTAAAGAAAACGAAAGCCTCTGTATCTTTTCTGGGATATGCATATTCAAGCCTGCCACCAGCAGATGTGGGCACTGTCACAACTCTGCCGCTCACCTAATTTTTCTTGGAAAGCAGGACCCACGCAGCAGCCCTGCAGCAGTAAGCATCTCCCATTACTCATCCTGGAGAAGGAAGCACAGGTGAATACACTGGACTCAGGAGCTGGCTGGGACAGAGCCAGGACAGCTCCAGGTGCAGCACACAACACCCTTCAGATTGGTGTCAGGGCTCACTCTCTCAGCACTGCTGGAGGTGATCCCAGCTGTGCACACACAGCACAGCCCATCTGAGCATTCCATGGTGCAGCACAGATTGTCTCCATTCCCCTTATGCTTAGCTTTTTCTGAGGATTACTTTAGTCTTCTAAAGAAATGTTGGAAGAGGTTACAGGGTGGATATATTCTGCCAGACATGAGACATTACATTACTGTGATATTCACAGAAAATAAATACAGTGAGATGTGGCTGGGCAGGTACAATTCTGCATGCTTTAATGCTCACTGAGAGAGTAACAGTGGGCTTTTTTTGAGCAATATTCATAATATGGTTTGCATCTTTTCACAGTAACAATCCAATCTGGATTGGGTGTTTCAAATCAACATTCTGCATTTGAGTATATTTATTTCAGTTACTGGCCTTCTTTATTCTCCACAAAGAAATCAGGTGATTTCTTAAAGAATGTAAGTTCTAAAATTCTGTATCCAAGAGAAAAATGTCTGAGCTAAAGCAATAGGGATGAGCCATGCACACCTTTCTAAAAGCAAACAGCTGAATCTGCTACATTTTTGCCTGAGTCCTTCCTGAAGAAGAGCAATCTGTATTTTCCTGGTATTTCAGAAATGCATAACTCTGTCTGCAATTCTGCCTCTTCCCTTTAGTATCATTTTATCTTCATAGACATAAATAGTTCCAAAAGCATTGCTGTCTGGTGGCGTTTCGATCACCCCGTCCAAGGTCAGGTGATGAACTCCGTGAGAGTCCAGGCAGTAGGCGCCGTCGTGCAGGTGCCCTGCGAGGACACAGACCACGCACTGGTGCGAGTGTATGACTGACAGGGCAGCCTCATAATTCCAGGCCAGGCAAACCCCGTTCGAAGCATAAGGATGAATGGGCAGATGACCTGCAGTCCAGAGGGAAAGAAATGGGAGAGTTAAACTGTAATAAAGCTGCCTCATTGCTGGGAAGTTCAGCCATCCGACTGAGTACAGAAAGCTCACTCCAGTGTGAGGCATGGTTGCTGTTCTGCTCGTTTGGAGGTTCCATCTGTACCTCACCAGAGCCACAGAGCTGCTACATGTTTTCTGTAGCTAACATACACAGGTTAGCTAACTTTTCTTTTTCATATATTTCCATGGGAGTTTATACCCATGGGAGTTTATTCCATATGGGTTGGAACTAGATTAGCTTTAAGGAGCCTTCCAACACAAACCATTCTGATTCTCTATATATCCCCCCCACATCCACCTACCCATAACTACAACTTTTTCTTGGTTTTCATCAGAGGACTTGAGGACTTCATCAAACCAGTCCAGCTGCGCTTGGCTAAATCCTCCATTAAATGCTACAAAATGAGGTTCTTTGAGCCCTGCAATGAAGAAGAAGGTTAGACACAAGTGCATACACCTCCCATGGCTCGTCTTATTTGCCTTATGTCAATCTGCTGATGGTTGGTTAACTCTCAGAACCTTTGGGGTTTCTTTGCATTTCCTGGATCAAAACTCCAGCCTCCTTGCACAAAGAAGATTATTTGTTAGTATTTTCGGGGAGTTTTGGTCACACTACACAAACAGGGTTTCCGCTGTTAGGTGTCCCCTGGCATGGGATAGGTGGGCACAGCTCGGTGCTCCGCAACGGCCGCTGCACTGACGGCAGGGAGGCGGCGGAGCTGGGCAGCAATGGGGCACACGCCTGAGCATCCCGCTGTCAGCACCGGCAGCTCCGGACACCGAAGGTTCGGCCGCCCGCGCCCCTGCCAAGCCGGAGGTACCTGCGGGGCTGTTGGGGTCATCGTTGGGGTTCTTCTCCCGCAGCAGCCGCAGGGACTCCTGGTAGCGGGGGCTGTCGGGGTCCCTGCCCAGGGTGCTCAGGTCGTAGGCGTCAAGCACGACGAGGCGGAGCCCCGCGGCCAGGCTGCAGTGATAGGCCTGGCAGTCCGTGTCCGGCGGCCCGTCCGAGCCCCCCCGCGGGGCGGCTGTACAGCCCGGTGTGCACCAGCCGGGCCCGGCTGAAGTTGTAGAGCTCGTGATTGCCCCACGCGTGGTGCACCGGCACCGGCAGCTGCCCCAGGACCGCCAGCACCTGCCGCAAGGCGCTCTCGGCCTCGCCGCGCCGGGCGTTCAGCCCGTCGATGCTGTCGCCCAGCTGCAGCACGAAGTCTATCGCCGGGCTCTCGTCTGCCCACGCCTGCACCGCCTCCCGCAGCAGGCGCAGGCTGTGCCGGTAGTAGCGCCGCCGAATGCCGTCGAAGTCGTGCCCATCCTCCGCGTCCGCGAACTGGATGTCGGCGATAACCCCGAAGGCGAGGCGCGGCGCCGCTGCCATGGCGGCCGCGGGCGGGGCGGAAGGGGCGGCGCGGGCAGCGGGAACATGGCGGGGGCGGCGCGGCTGTGGCGGCTCCGGGCGGCAGCGCTGTGGGCCCGCGGGGGGCTGTGCCCGCTGCCCGGCCCGGCCGTGTGGGGCTGGGCGCTGCCGCCCGCCGCCCGCAGCCGCTCGGTGTCGCAGCTGCCGCCGGGCCGCGGGCCGCGGGCGGGCGCCCAGAGGCGGGTGAGTGAGGGGCGGAGGGGGCGCGGGCGGCGGGCCGGGCTGTCCCCCTGCCCTGTGCGGTCACCAAACCCCTTGTCCCCCGCAGCTCGTCTCCTGGCGGTCGCTGGCGGCCACCGTGGTGCTGGGCGGGGGGCTGCTGGCCGGCATGAAGGTGGTGAAGCGGCGCAAGGAGGAGGGTGAGTGCGGGCCGAGGGAGGATCGGCGGGATAGTTGCATTTTTCGTGTTCAGACGAAGCGTTTTTCGTGTTCCGATGATGTGGGTTTTGCATTCAGGTGTATTTTATCTGCTTGGGCATCGTCACTGTATCACAGCTTTGCACAGCGCCACTTCGTGCCTGTGTATACGGAAGTGCCGCAGAAAAATCTCAAAAATTAACAGCAATTCAAGGTTCAGCGTTTTAAAGTTCTTAAGTTGGAATAGTTGTGTTTGGCTGGACGCTGTGCAGCGCAGACACGGAGCTGGGTGTTGTGGGCATGTTGGGTTCCTGAGCTCTGCCCTCCTGCAGGAACTGCCCACACCTTTCCTTGTCATGGATTTATTGTTGCAAACAGAGATATTGCAGCCTTTAGGGTATGTTCAGTTTCCCCGTGTCACACCAGGCCAGATATCTGTCTTTATTTTTCCCTTTCTTTTCAAACAAAAATGCAGTCAAATATCAATGAAAGATAATGTCGTGTTTCAAGGGAATTTAGGGATATATTTGATTTTATCCAAAAGGAGTGCTTTCTGGAAGGCATGAGAACATCAGGTTTCCACGTGACGGGTGTTGGAGTATCTTGACATAACTGAGCAGTGTCTGACTCGGCTGCTCCCAAGGCTGGCCTGGGAAGCATTGTGGATTGTGGTGTGGTTTGATCCCTTCTTGTGTTTTGTAGAACTGGAGAAGGAGAGAAACCGAGGCATTGGGAAGCCGCTGCTAGGAGGGCCCTTCTCGCTCGTCAGCCATGAGGGACAGCCCAGGACCAGCAAGGACTACATTGGCCAGTGGGTGCTGATCTACTTTGGCTTCACTCACTGCCCTGACATCTGTCCTGATGAGCTGGAGAAAATGGTTGCAGTGGTAGATGAAATTGGTATGGGAATTCATTTGGCACAGGGTCCATAAACAGTGGTTTTGGGTGGGTCACGTTTATTCTGATGAAATACTACAAATGGTGATAACTGGTAATTTTTTTTTAATGCTGCTGGCTATTATTCAGTAGTTGAATTAATTGCTAAGTGGTGCACAGACCAATCTGGATGTCACTAGATTGACAGCACTGATCTTTCCACAGCAGGGGACTTGGAAATAAAAAGATGGTGGCAGGTTACAGGAAATACATTGCATTGTATTTTTGCTAAGAAGTGACTGTGAGATATTTTAGGTTTTTTTTTCTCCTCTATTTTATTCATATCTGTGAGATTCTCTCCTGAAGCAGAGAGGCTGTGCTGTGGAATGGAGGTAGGGGGAAGGCTCTGTGTTAGGGGTGTTGTTTTAGCCTGTAGGCCCTGAACAATTACTGAGCAGGGGTAATAGTAACCCAGCATGGGGGAATTCAGACCAATATGAAGGCTTTGGCTGGAACATGAAAGAAAGAATCCAGATTGTGTGTTCACATTTCCTCCTGCTCCACCATCCCGGTGTGCTTTCCTTGTGTCAGCCAGTGTTCCAACACATGCATCACACCACAGCATCTTCTGCAGCAGAGCCAGTCTGTCATCCCTCCTGAGCAGGGCAGGGCCTCTGGCTGGGGTGCTGGAAGCTCCCAGCACACACACAGAGCATCGCATCTCTTGGCATTTGCCTCCTTCATGAATTACATAAATAAAGCTGCACAAAATGGTATTTTCTTGGTACTTGGGGTGGTCTTGGATTGATGTTACTTGGCTATGAGCTTGTTTGAAGGGAGATGAGAGATGATTTCTGGTTTTCTAAAATAAATAATAATTGTTAATGTCACAGATCGGATTCCATCTTTGCCTAATCTGACCCCACTCTTCATCACCATCGATCCTGAGAGGGACAACCAAGAAGCCATTGCCAGATATGTTAAAGGTATTACCACTTTCTTCCTCCATGTCTCATAGCATGTAATACAGAGCACTGAAAAGGAGCTTCTTGAAGGGATTCTTTTCACTAAAATGCATAAATGTTTTCTTTCTATCTAGAATTTTCTCCTAAGCTGGTTGGGCTGACTGGTACGAAGGCACAGATTGACCAAGTGGCCAAAGCATACCGTGTGTACTACAGCGAAGGTCCCAAGGATGAGGACAATGATTACATAGTGAGTAAAACGAGCTTTCTGAAGAGACTGTGGATAAGAGGAGCTTTCTGGAAGACTGTGGATAAGAGCAGCATATACATCTTAAAACTAGCTATTGGATCTTTGCTGAAGTCCCATGTGCACTGTTAAGCTGTCAGAACCACGGTGCCCTCTTGCAAGCTTAGAACCTTACCAAAGTGTGTTCTAAACAAACCCAGAAATGCAGATGGTAGCACAAGAACTAGCAAGCCTGGTGATAGTCAAACTTCTTTCTGATGTTTCTTCGTGTGTGCTCCGAACTGAAAATGGGACTGGGAAATTAAGGCATTAGGGAGAGAGAGAAATGAGACTTAAAAGTGAGTGAGAATTCATTCCCTGCCAAACTGACACAAAGGAGCACAGTCTTGCTGGCAAGAGACTTGGATATCTGCCTGCAGGTACTGTGGGGATCTTCTTCTTGTGTCAAACGACCTGCAAGAGATAACATGTTAATGCTAAATTAAGTGGCAATAAAATACATAGAGTAATAGTGTGAAGGAGGAAAATGTGGTTTAGGTGAGCTGAACTTGGTTGTCAAAATCTTACTCTCTGGAAGTGATTGGACTGCTTGTAAGAGCTGTGAGCTGGTGCCATGGCCTTCCTGCCCTGCCACATTCTGAGCAGGCTGGAAAAGTAAAGCTGGAACAAATGGTAGGGTGAGTGAGGATATGCATTATATGATCTTCATGTATTTTCTTCTTTGCAAGAACTAAGGGCATCAGAGGAAATGAAAACCAGGTTCAAAGGAAAGGTGATGGTTCTTGTTGCAGGGGGCATGTGAGGAGTGGAATCCCTCACTACAGATACAAATGATAGAAGTCTGTGAGAGTCCACAGGGAAACCTTTTCTTGGTCTTCAGAAAAAACAATCTGTTGAGGTTATGAAATGCACAGAAATCTTGCCTAGTTCAGGAAGCGTGCGAGCTGAAAGTGTTTGGAAACTGGGAGCTAATAGAGGAAGGTAGCGTATTTTTGGTGCTTGTTTTATATTGTTCCTTAAAACAACTGGTGTTGGCTGCTGTTTGAGGTGGGTGCTGTGTTTGCTCTAATCCAGTACTGTCAATTCTGAATTTGCTTTAAAAAATTTGGATAAAAACACCTGACTCCTGCAAATAAATTATCCACGTGGACAAAAAGATTGTGGGAGTAAAAACATGATGCATAGAAAGAAGGAGCAAGAGCAGCACATCATCTCAGTGAGAGAACATGGAATCACTGGTGATGGGCACTGCTCTGCATCACTAAAGGGGTGTGATGTGGGAGATTGAGAACTTGTTTTCACTTGAAGTGGCAGCTCAATAACTACAGATGTCTGTGACTAAGATACTGTATTTGAATGGAGAGACTAAAGGCAAATTTAAATCAATTTGGCATCCGGCTGAAATATACTGCCTAATTTTTAAAGAGTTTTAAACGGGGGCTGGTGGCAATGCAAGAATAGGTTATAGGAACAGGATTGGCAAAGGATACCTGCTCAGGAGATGGGAAAAAAAACTCCACAGAACCTGTTACTAAATGAGTGAACTGAAGTTGAGGTGAGCTGATGGAAAGAGGCTGGAAAAGCTGAAGCAGTGCCACTCCTGAGGGAGTGAACTACACATGGATTCTAGTGAAGCACACCTGGATTCTGGCATGGTCATGAAGGGACAGTACAGGGGTTTGGCCAAGGAAAATGGTATGGTGAATGACAACAGCCTTGAGGGAGGCTGGAGGGTGACACTGGGCATTGGAGAAGGAATTCAGGATCCAGGGATGGAAGCACTGCTGTGTGCTAGGGTTGTGAGTCTGAGGGGAGGGAAGGGCACCAAGGAAGAAAGGCCCATGAATTTGGAGCAGGACAGCAACATGGGAGCTCCAGCTGTGGTGCCAAGAAGGAAGAGTGTATGTGCATCTCCTCAGGATTTGTCACAGGCTCTTGGGTTTGGAGGCTGTGAGTTCTGCCTGCTCAGGGCAGAGGGGACATGGCTCTGGTCTTGTGCCTGCTTCATCCAAGTAATTGCTGTTCTGTCCATTCTTCCAGTGAGGTTATTTTACGTCCTTATGTCTTGCCTGGACCTGTGCTCCCAGCTGGCAGCTGAGACTGACACTTGTGCCAGGAGAGTGGGCTCTGCTTTCTCTGCTTTGAGGTGGGGAGGAGGAACAAGTCCACTACAGCCTTTGCTGCTGTTTTGACTTGAAAAGAACATTGAGATGAGCACTTAGAAAAATTCAAACAGATGTTTAGAAATTTTAATTTCAAGTATTACTTGAATATTACTAGTTCTTATTTAAAAATATGAATTTTATAATTTTCAATACTAGAATGTCCAATTTACTTGTTTTATTCTGTGGTTTATAAGATTGTTTTGAAACTCAAATCACAATCTTTGGAACATGCAGTGGGAACAGTGCAGACTTCAAGCAGGCACAGCTTGAAAAATTGTTTTGCACCCAAACTACCTCTATCCTGACTGTATTTAATTTTCATAGCCCAGGGAATTAAGATGTTCTGAGCAGGAAAACTGAGTTTTTAATTTTTTTTATATTGGTTTCCAGTTGAAGGATCTAAATTGTGGTTCAGCTTGCTTAGGAATTATCTCCTATGGCTTAATTTTGTGATCTTATCTTGAAAATTTGAAACTAGAGGAAAATACCTGAATTAAAACCACTTCAGTAAAATTTTGAGAATCATTATTTCAGTGGTGGAAATGCCATTAAATGTAATGCATCCTTTTAGCTTGTGGTCCTGGAAATGTCGCTGTGATTTCTCATTTCAAATGCAGCTGAGCTCAGCACAGGTGTATTTCAGTCCTGATCAATCATGGCTTCCAACGCCAGCACTTTGTGTCTTTGCTGAGAAAGGTGTTGTCACAGTTCGGTGCAGACAGTACTTGCAGCAGCATTTAAGTAAATTTGCAGTGGAGTTATTTTTGATATAAATCCAATTGGAATATCCGGGATGTCAATGGATGAGGCTGTTTCAGTGTGCCGGCAGGGGGCGCCCCCGTCCCGCATTTCCTGTATCCCACTGCTGGTCCCAGTCCCAGTTGTGTACTTCCTGTATCCCACTGCTGGTCCTAATCCTGCATTTCTGTGGATCCCACTGCTGGTCCCTTTCCCGATCATGCATCTCCATGGATCCCACTGCTGCTCACAGCTCTGCATTTCCGTGTATCCCACTGCCACCCCCCTCCTTGCATTTCCATGTAACCCACTGCTGCTCCTGTCCCACATTTCCTGTATCCCACTGCTGCACCCACCCTGCATTTCCTTATATTCCACACTGCTGCTTCTGGCTCCCATACCCTCATTTCCACATATCCCACTGCCTCACCCGCTCCCAGACCCACATTTCCATGTATCCCGCTGTCACTCCAGCTCCACTTTCTGCCCTGCATTTCCTTGTATTCCACTCGTTCTCCCATCCCACGTTTCCATGTATCCCACTGCTGGTCCTGCTTTTCTGTGTATCTCACTGCTGCTCCCATCCCCACATCCTGGCCCTGTTCCTGGCTCTATGCCTGCATTCCATCGAGGTGCTTAGTCCTGCTCTTTGTGTTGACAGTGAGCTTGGTGTAATGAAATATCTCTGTTTATATTGCATTCACATGCTGTTAGCAGCAACAGCTTGAATACTTTGTGGGCATCCTGGAGTATCAGGAGAAATAGCAGGAAACTGGGAAAATTGAGGGAGAAGACCTCAATTAGCCCTCGGGTTTGCAGGAAGGGGCCAACAGCTTAGGGAACACTTATCTCCTGAAAGTATTTCATCACACATTCTGAGCGCGCAATGAATTTTCTCTGGTTTTTTTCTTGAGTAAGACTGGCAGAGGTCACTGAGGTGATCGTAGAATCATGGAATATCCTGAACTGAAAGGCACCCATAAGGATCATGGAGTCCAACTCCTGGCCCTGCACAGGACATCCCAGCAATCCCACCCTAAGCCTGAGAGAAGAGAAGCAGTGATGCTGAGATTTTCCTTGTCTTCAGCTTTAGCTTCTTGGGGAGAAGTTGTCAGCTGCGAAGGGTTGAACTGGACACTGTTGCTGCTGACAGAGATGTGCAGGATGTTCCAGTATTTAAAGGGAGGCTACAAAGAAGATGGAAGCTCCCTTTTTATAGGGAGTCACATGGAAAAGATGAGGTGTAGTAGCTAGAAGTTACTCCTGGGAAGATTCCAGTTGGACACAAGAGGAAAATTTTTCACAATGAGAACTATCAGCCATTGGAATAATCTCTCCAGGGAAGTGGCAGTTTACCCAACATTGGATACATTTAAAATTTGGCTGGACAGGGTCCCAGGCCATCTTGTCAAGGGTGTATTTTTGTCAGGAAAGGTTAGAGCAGATTATCCATGAAGTCCCTTCTGAGCTGGCATTCTGTGATTTTGTGGTCTCTTACCAAGCCATGATGTGCTCTCTTGCAGGTGGATCACACAATAATTATGTACCTCCTCGGACCTGATGGTGGCTTTGTGGATTACTATGGCCAGAATAAGAGGAGTGCTGAGATTTCAGCTTCTATTGCTGCGCACATGAGAAAATACAGATCCTAAAACACAAGGACTTCAAAGATTGCTGTGAACGTAACCTGTGGGTTTGGCTGTGATTGGACATTTGAGTTAAAGCAGAAGGACACAAGTGTAACATCCTGTCAAGCAGGCCTCCTTTCTTCCAAATAAGAAAGGAAACCAATGTTTCTGCAAATTCCCATTACCAAAAATCTCTGCAGAGCCTTCCCCATGGATATTATTTCCAGCAAGATCTAGGGTACAGAATTAAATTTGTGACTTCTCTGAAACATTGTTGGGATCAAAGAATGGAAAGCACTTTCATTTGGGAAGAATGTGTGTATTGCTGGTGAAATACTGCTGGTAAAAAAATGGCTGGTCTGGGAAGACATCAGCAAGGATGATTACTTGATGAAAGGAGGATTACTTGATGAAAAGCCATGGGGCCATGGCATTCTCAGAGGAACTCTTCTCTCTGGTTTCTCTGTACTGCTTTGCCTTCTGGGAGAGGCAGTTGCACTATTATAAGCAGAGGAGCTTTAAGAGTGCTGCTTTATCCAGGTTAAGAAGGTGAAGAGCACTGAAAGCATCGGCAGCTTCCATGCATGGGACCAGCCCTGTAGCGAGTCTGATCTTTTCATCTGAATGCAGAAATGAAATGCTTTTTTTTGTGGTGATTTTTCCAGGTGAACACTGTTCACTTACAAGGAAAAGAGAATTGGGTTGCAAATAGGTTTTTCTTCTGGTGTAAATGATGGCGTGCATAGTGGTTCTGCTTGTGCGGTGCTGAGTGGGGAAGTGGGGAGGGTGGAGTGGTGCTGTGTCTGTGCACAGGGCTGGCAATCTGATACATTTAATGCCGTGCAGCTTTTGAAAATAAAGATGACTTTGTGTAGGCAATATATATTTTTCTTTCCTTAGGTTTAACTAGAATGTCATCAGAACTTTGTATACTGATCAAGCTTCATATTCTTGCTCTGCGTTCCTTCTTCTTAGAAAGCAGTATTCATTTCTAGTCAAGCACATCAGGAGCTGAATGTGCTATTTTAAGGCAGCTGAACCTCAGAGAATAGCCCACAGAACACAAACCAGAGCAGTTCTTGGTGTGAGTTCCAGAGTCTTAGACTGAACACAAATGTTCCTGCAGGTACCACAGGTGTTCTCCTGAGTGTGGGGGTTGGAAGAGAATGTTCCTGTCCAAGGGAAGGTGCAAAGCCTATGGAAAATTTCTGCCTTTCCAAAATTGTGAAGAACAGTAAACTTCACCGATTCCAGAGCAGTTGTAAAACACGCTAGAGTAGTGCAGGCCCACTGAAAACTACTTTGTACTGTGGTGCCTTTGAGGGTGTTGGTGGTTTGCACATGATGGAAGCTCAGTGGGGCACCTGCAAGCTTAGGCTTTACAACAGGATGGGGTTTAGTGGGAGGCAGTTTAGTGATGGAAAGGAGACACTCATGCAAAACTGTCAGGAGGGGAGTGGCTCTGCAGATGGGGTGCTCAGCACAGTGATCTACAGTAGGTTCTGGTCAGTTGTTCCTGGCAACAGAAAAGAAATAGTGAAAATTGACTGTAGTTCCTGAGGGATTGCTGGGCAATGGTAAATTGCTGTGAGACTGCTACTGCTCACCTCATCTGTGCAACAAAAACTGGCTTCCTAATGAAGTCAATCGTACAATGGGATGCTCCTTTTTCTGTTGTGTGACTGCAAGTGACATCTCTCATGCATTTTGACATATATTGGGTACATTTTCTGAGCCTTTTCTCACTCCCTCAGACTTGCATGGTCCCAGCACTGCCCCTGCATTCCAAAGATGTGCTCCCATCAGCCCCTAGCCAGGATCTGGGATGAGTGAGGGGTCTCACATGGTCTTCAGTGAACTACAGGATAGAGCTGGAGACTGAGCACTGAGTTGGACTCTTCACCACCTCGTTGCAAATCAGTATGAGTTTTCAGTCAGGTAAAACAAGTGATGCATGGACTGCTGAGGAGTCAAACAGAGCTGGGAACTGATGCACTGAGGCTGCTGGTTGGAACTAAGGCTTTCCAGCCCCCGCAGCTGAAACAGTGTACTCACTTGGAACATCCGGGAGCTGTGGCTCCAGGACTGTGTGCTGGGGCTGCTCAGGAGCTCCCCAGCCTTGGGGTAGTGAGTCAATACTCAGTGAAGCCGATAGTCTGGTCTGTGCTGCAGGGGGAATGGCCACAGTCCTTACTTCAGACACGAACTGACAAGCAGCTGAGTTTTACTGGACTGCTCTTAGGTTTGGTGGCCTAAAAGGAAAGGTAAAAAGCTGACTATTTGCCTCCTAGAAGAGAATTTTAAAGGTTTGGTTTGGTTCAAATGGGAATGGATGTTTTTTAAAGGAAGTAATTGTGGCAGCTCCACATCAGCTGTACATGTTGCTGGGAGTATGAAGATTTGTGCTGGGGAGACCTGGGCAGGAATGATTGCATCTGTCTCTGTGCAAGAGCCAGCTCATTCCATGTTTTAAGCTGTGTATTACTAGTTTAATAAAGCAGGTTCCTTCAGCGTGCCAGGGAACTTATTCAGCTGCAGCTTACAAAACCTCCTTGTTCTCCCAAAGTTCTTTGTGCAAAAATAGACTCCAACCAGTAAATCCACCTTTAATTTGCGGGGGTATATTGAGCTATGAGTGTGCCCTTTTCTGAATGAAGGGCAACACTAAAAAGTTCTTGGCAGCACCAGGATGGGATGAAGAGAGCCTTGCAAGGCAATGTGGCTCACAGTGACTGCACCCTCATGACCTTCACCTCAGGACAGCTCTGTGTCTGCAATGATGTTGGCAGTCTAAAGCGACAGATGTACCTGCAGCTACCGTTCCTGGGCTGTTTGTGAGTAGATGTGCACCTACACGTGAGCCTGGGCCTGTCTGCACTGCCCCAGGAAGGCCTTGGTGCTAAAGGGAGGTGCTTCACTATCCTCTGCCTGTGAGAAGCTGAAGCAGGCTGCTCTTGGTCTGGGACTCAACTCTCTCCTAGGACATCATTTCATGCCTGCCCAAGCCTCAAGCAGCAGGGCTTGTGGCAGTCCTGGCTGTGATGGGATGGTGCTGAAAGTCAATCTTGTATCCTCTTCTGAGCAGCAGCCCCCTTGTCCTAGCCCCAAACACAGTTAGCCTGCTTGTGGGAGCAATCTTCTGGCACTGCTTCTGGCTGTGTGGGGGTAGAGAGGCATGGTGGCTCTGGGCACGAGGGGCACTGAGTCCAGGGGTGCAGGACTCCAGAGCTTTGAGCTAAAGAAGGGAATCCAGACATTCAAGTAAAATAAAAGGCTGTTTTTCCCTAACCAGCTCTCGTGAGGCCAAGAGATAAGCATCCTTTGCTTTTCTAAAATACTGGGAGCAGATGTTGCCCAGTCTGTGTAACCCCTTGGCTCTGACACCCTCTGCAATGGCCTGTGTGAGCTTACACACTTTGTCATGGTCAGGGTTTCATGGGAGCCCTCCTGCTGTAACTGTGGAGCTTGAGGTGTAATTTCCTGGGGTTTGTTCCCCTCATTTTCCATAACAACTAGGGGCCTGTTGCAGTAACCAGCACCCTGGGGAGGCACTGGGGTGGGTCCTCCAGCAAGCTGTGGTCCCTGCAGCCCTTTCTGGATCTTCCCACCAGTCGCTGGGACAGAAGCAGCAGACACCTCACTGCCAGCCATTACTTGGGTCCAACCCCAGCCAGCTGAGGAGTCTCTTGCCTGGCCAGATCCTGCTGGCTGTAGGACAGAGGATGCTTGGCACATTGCCTTTGCCCACCCCATGCATGGGGAGCTGTTCTGGCATGTCCATTTCATTCAGGAGTAGGAGACCTACACCTGACCCCTAATCCAGGTCAGTGAAGTGAGGCACAGAGGTACTCATCAGTCTGGGAGGTGTCTCTGGAGAAGAGAGGCAACCCCCAAGTATGGTGGGGACACTGTGGGGTCTCTGGAGGAGGACTGGGTGACTGGCAGGAGATTTGTTCCACCATGCTTCCAGGTTGATACTCTGGGTTGGAGATCTTAGGGACCAAATCAGAGAGAAGGGCTTTGCAGGGAGATCAGTGTGGCCCAGTTTGGTATTGACATTTCTTTTTGGTTTTGGGTCTATATTGAAAGGATCCTGGTCTATTCTTGCTGTTGTGCTGCAGCTCCCTGCAGGACACATTCTCAAAGTGCCAGGTCCAGAAATCATGGATGTATTTTGCTGAACTCTTCATGAAAACTTTCACTGAACACATCTGGCAGGAACAAGGACAGCCCAGGCACTTGATATTCCAGAAAGCTGGAAGAAATTGAAACCAGAAGCTAGTGAACATTAGGAAAAATGCAGCAAGAATCACCATTCCTTGAGTCAGAAGTCACTTAGCTACAGTGATAATTAAGCTTTAGTTGAAATTTGATGCATATTATTTGTATACTTTATTCCAGTTGGCTTTAGTACCTGAGACTTTTGAAAGAGCAGCTGTAATGCAGAAGTGCAGTGCAGAAGAGGTGTGGCACTCACCTCTGGCTTTGGTAGAATGCTTATTTCTAGGTAATGGATATATTTCTGAGAAAATCCCAGCAGATTTACTTAAAAGCTCTCTCATTAGACCTTTGCCTTCACTGGTGTAATTTCCAGTGCCCTGTAAGATCAGACTGGTTTTAGAAAGGTCCAGTATCCTCAGTTGGGTACTTAGTAAAGTCACTCTGCTCAGGCTAAGCAGATCCTCTCTTTTTTAGCAGAGTTTGTGATATATCCTTCTAAGATGCTTAACAATCCCCTGCACAGCACAAGGAGCTTCCACAGCTGGGTGAGGAGACTTTGCCAGCAGTGTGGCCGAGAACACCAGTGACATCTGGGTCTGTACCAGCCGCAGTGTGGCCAGCAGGAGCAGGAGTGACCATCTCCCTGTGCTGGGCACTGCTGAGGCACCTCAAGTGCTCTGTCCAGTTCTGGGCCCCTCATAACAAGAAAGACATTGAGGGGCTAGGGCATTTCCAGAGAAGGGGACAGAGCTGGGGAAGGGTCTGGAGCGCCAGGAGCAGCTGAGGGAGCTGGGAAAGGAGCTCAGCCTGGAGCAAAGGAGGCTCAGGGGGACCTTGTGGCTCTGCACAACTCCCTGATGGAAGGGGATAGCCAGGGGGGTCAGGCTGTGCTCCCAGGGAACAGGGACAGGAGGAGAGGGAACAGCCTCAGGCTGGGCCAGGGGAGGGTCAGGTTGGACACCAGGAGGAATTTCTCCATGGAAAGGGTGGTCAAACATTGGAACAGACTGCCCAAGGAGGTTTGGAGTCCCCATCCCTGGAGGTGCCCAAGGAAGGCCTGGATGTGGCCTTCTCAGTGACCCACTCAGTGCCCTGGGCTGGGTGACAAGCGGGGGATCAGTCAAAAGTTAGACTTGATCTTTGAGGTCTTTTCCAACCCCAGTGATTGTGTGAGTGAGGTCCAGCCGTCTTGCCTTGAGCATGCCTGGGAGCAGGAAATGTTCTGTCTGAATCACAGTGGCAATTTGGTATCAGGACAAAGCCTCAGACTGCTCATTGGTCTGGTGTGCCTCAGCTTTTTGCTCTCAGTACATCCACTGTGCTGAGTTCAAAGGGCTGATCACAAGGGATGCTTGCTAAAATAAGCTTTTCCCTCATCCTCCGGGCTTAGGGGGATTCTAGGAATTCATGGTTCATGAGATATGTGGCTGCGGTGTCCATTTTTAGTGACCTTAAATGAAATTAAGGGCAACATGAAAGATGTTTTTCAAAACCCCAGTGACAGTGACTCTGCTGCAAGCCCACAGGGTCAGGTCTTGTTGGGCCAACACAAACAGGATCAGCCACTCTGTCCAAAAGACAGGGTGACATCCCCTGTGCTGCACAGCAGCTGCAGGTGTCCCAGGGTGCTCCAGGGTGCTGTGGGAGGTGGCAGGAGCTATTTGGGGTGGGTGGAAGGGGCTTCTGGCTTCACACAAGTTCTGTTGGCTTTGTTCTGCTGAGGGAAGGCTGCAGCCTTGGGTGAGCATCCATGCCGTACAGAGAGCAAACAGGGGTTGCTCAACAGTGGCAGATGACCAGAACAGCCAGAATGGCTCAGGATGGAAGTGACCCTTCCTCTCCTGCAACAGGAGTTCACTCCATCAGTGCATGAAGGATCCCACTGTTCCTGCTAACTGCTGCCCTGCCAGCCATTGCCTGGCAGCTCTATACCAACCAAACAGCCTGTCTGAGACTGGGAGACCTCTGTTCAAAGCCCACCATGGCCCTAAGGGGGTTCATGACCCTTTTTCAAGAATTTCTGTGTCAACTTTGCTAGTTTTACAAGAGTCAGTGTGGAAATTGCAGTCATACATGTCTAAGAACCTGCTCAGCATGGTGTGATGAGGCTTCTGCAGCTCCTTTTGGCAGCAAGGACAGTAAATGTCATGGGCAGCCAAAGTTGTATTTGAAGCTGAATTTGTGTGGTGTATTTATGGTTTGACATTCATGAGCTGTCCATCCCTGGCCAGATTTGGGTGTTCTTTCTGATTAGTCTCTGTTTTGCCATGGTTTGTCACATCATATTTCAGTCATGGCTTCTCACCCCATCCTCCCTGACCCGTATAGTGGTGGATAGCCACAAGAAATGCCATAACTGACCCTACATGAATCCTCATCCTTTTTTCCTTCCTGTGGTCTTGCTCTCTACCCCATACAGAGCTGGTTTGGGTTCCTTCACCATTGTGCAGCTCTGCCCAGGCATCCTGTGAGTAGGAGCAGTGAGGCAGGTCCCTTCTGCTCTATCATTTGTTTGACATGTAGGTGAGAGTGGAGTGAAGTGCTGGCTGTGGTCATAGCTGGCAGGACAGCATGTTCCCAGTAGAGGAAATTCCCACTAAAGAAAAGTGTTCAAACTACAGATAGGTCCCAGGGTTACTAAAGTGGGAGAAAAGAGCAGGTCCTTTCTTGACACACTGCATATGGCAAAAAATGAACATGAATCGGTGAGCCAGCGGGAGTGTTGATCCCTTCCTTCCAAATATAGGGAAGGGGCTGAACCAAGGGAACTAAGCTAAGCCTATAAAAGCTGTCGGGGAGAAAGCCCCTGTTGGTGGCTCCTGATGTCCTGGCCATGCCCGTGGCCATGCTGTGACTGACCTGCAGAGGGACAGAGGGCTCCTACCACCGGTCCTGTTCCCCATGCTTGGATTCTTGCAAGGCCATAGCACTGTGGTGGGAATTCTGTAGATTCCCTACTGGGCCATTCCTTGGGCAGGGAAAGAGTGGTGTCTGGTGAACCTCACTGGCCCTCAACTGGGCACAGTTACTTGCAGCAAGTGAGAGGTGTTGGGCCTTTGGAGAGGCTGTAGCTTAGCTGAAGTCTGACCTTTGACTCTTTCTCTTTCAGAGATCTGAGATGTCAGCTGGTTCTTTCCTGCTTTCTGCTGACTGACTGTTAAGGTGAGGATTTGAGGCACAAAAGGTAATAGTTTGCCCAGGCTGGCGTGAGCTTGCTTTTCTCCTGTGCTTACCATAGGCAGGTCCCTCTTTTTCCCCCTGCATGAGCTCCCCTAACAAGCCACAGCACATGCCCATTCCTGCCCACTGTGGCTGCTCACCAGAGGACTAGGACAGGATCCATGTTAAGAGAGAAGTCATAAATTAAAAACCAGAAGAAAAACAATCTTGAGGGCTTCACTTTTTCTAAGGACTACATGAATCCTTCAGAGATCTGTCCCATTTGTCCCACATTCCCTGGGAGCCCTCCTCCTCCTTTGGACATGGATCTCCTTTCCTTGGGGCCATGAAGAGTGGCAGCTCTTCTTCACTGCTTTTGCACATTTCAGCTTGGAAAAGCAAACATTTCCCTCAAGACCTCGTGGAAAATACCTGAGAGCTGGGAGGGGTGAGTTGGCAAGGGTGAGCTGGTAGGGGTGTGCTGGTGGCTGAGGTGGGGAGGGCTGGTGAATGTTCAGCTCCACTCTGCCCTAAGCACCACACAGGGGATCAGCCCGGCAGGGTCTCTCTTTCAGCTCCAGCCATGAGCAGAGACGCTGGCATGGAGCTTTTTGGTGAGGCTGCACCGTACCTGCGCAAATCCGAGAAGGAGAGAATAGAAGCCCAGAACCAGCCGTTTGATGCCAAGACCTACTGCTTTGTGGCTGACCCCGAGGTGGAGTACACCAAGGGCAAGATTAAGGCTGCGCAGGATGGGAAGATAACTGTCGAGACAGAGGATGGCAGAGTAAGTGAATTCCTTCTGGCCCTTCTCCCAGCCCTGCTGAGGGACCCAGGGCATCTACTGGGGAGGAACACAGAAAGCACTAGGCTAGCTCAGGCATGAAATCTGCCCTGCCCTCCCCTCACCTGTCCTCTGACTGGGACCAGCACAGCCTTCACAGCTCTGGATGGTGGAATAAAGGTATTCATTGGATAATTATTGTTGGTTTGGGCTTTAGAGATCAGGCAGTGCTCTAAACCAGGTTGGATCGTAGCCTTGCCAGTCTTAACTTAGTTTTTAACACTTTCTCAGCTAACACTGTCATACCCACTCATAAATTCCTTCCTTTACTGGTAGCTGAGCAGACAGATACTTTGCAAGTCCCCTTTGCATGTGAAAGTGTCAGTGTCACTGGCTGCTGTATCCCAGAAGAGCCCCCAAGGTGTTAATCTTCCAAAACTACTGAAATGTCTTAGCAGCTCATGTCCTGATAACTTTTGTAAGAATAACTGTAGCAGTTCAAAGAACCACCGTGACTGACATCTTAGCAGTAGGTGCTACAAGGCTTTTAGAAAGCAGTGGCTGAAATAAGCTGCTGCCAGCTGTGAACATCTACTTTCCTATATTATCTGCCACCCCCACAACATATCCACACACAGGTCCCCCATGGTGTGAGCCCAGCAGACAGTGCTGTTTGGTAGAGAGAGAGCCTTTCTTTAATTGGGAATGGCCACAGGCAGGAGTGGAACAAGTCTGTTCCAAGGATGGGTTTGCTGATGATGAGTCTTGTGTTGTTTTTGTCCTGGCTCTCTGGCACTGTCATGGGAGGTCTGGAGGCTGTGAGGTTGGCTGGCCAGCAGATATGCCCCAGGCTCTTACAGCCATGAGCAGCAGTGACCTAAAGTTCATAGTCAGCGATAATGTGTTGAAAGATTTGGTCCAGCACCAATCATGTCCATGTGGTCACAGCAATTCCAGTAAATTTACATCCTGTCAATGTGCCAGTGTTGTAGAGTTTCTGGCTGGTTGCAGTGTTTGCCCTGAAATAGCCATATCTTGTTTAGCGCAGTTAAACAGAAAGAAAAATATGAATTAGAGCAGCCTTAGTGATGTTATTACTTCTCTGTGTTTGAGGAAGGACTGTCAAGAGTTGCTGAATCAAGGTTCATTCTTTCTTTCTGAATTGTAGACAGTTGCTGTCAAACCTGATGATGTGTATGCCATGAACCCCCCTAAGTTTGACAGAGTTGAGGATGTGGCCATGTTGACACACCTGCATGAACCTGCTGTCCTCTACAACCTCAAGGACCGCTACACCTCCTGGATGATCTATGTAAGTTCCTTCTTCTGGCAAAGGAGAAAATACAGCTGGAGGAGCTGGACTTGAGTGACACTTCTGTTTTTTTCCTGCAGACCTACTCGGGTCTCTTCTGCGTCACTGTCAACCCCTACAAGTGGCTGCCGGTGTACAACCCGGAGGTGGTGTTGGCCTACCGAGGCAAGAAGCGTCAGGAGGCTCCTCCACACATCTTCTCCATCTCTGACAATGCCTTTCAGTTCATGCTCACTGGTGAGCTTTTCTATTTTGACCAGACTCTCAGAGTAAAAACGTGTCAGAACCCCTACTTCTGCCAAGTGCCATTCCACACTGCCATGGGCTCAGTTGCCTTTGCCATCTCATGCAGAGTGCTTGGTCTTGTAATATGGTGTGTAATATTGCAGATTATCTGTTTGATCTTTATTATCAACCTTAAGTGATGCAAAACCAGCTCCAGACAGTTTTCCCCATCTCCTGAAGTATTTTCTTTATTTTTGAACCACTGTCTGCTGTGCTGCACATTATCTGTATTTCTTGTCTAAGTACTAAGCTAAGCACCATAACAGGGACCTCTGCAAAGGGCATTTGCACTGGGACAGGACACACTATCTGGAAAGTCCCTAGGCAGCACACCTGCACGTGGCTTCAAGCACCAGCAGGTACATCCAGAACAGAGCTTGTAGAAATAATGTCACCAAAATACATGGTTTTATCTTGACTTAAGTCCTGTCCTATATTAAATAGTAATAAAGGTAAAGAATGGTAAAGACAGAAGCAAAAAACAAGTGCAGGATGGAGCAAAGGAGGAGAGAAGACAAAAAGTGGAGTATAGGGAGAAAAACAGAGGAGGAGAGAAGACTATGCACCTTTTCAGTCTTGCCTGCAGAGATTTTATTTTATTCTGATGGACACCAGCTCACAGTTACCTGAGAACCAGCACTTTCCCTACAGCTTCTCTGACTGCAGGTATTTTTCCCTTTGACAGATCGTGAAAACCAGTCTATCCTGATCACGTAAGTTCATCTGCCACTTTGGACTTTGTCTCCAGCAAAAAGTGGGCAGATTATTCTTGGCTCTGTGCTTTATTTTGGCAGTGGAGAATCCGGTGCTGGGAAGACTGTGAACACAAAGCGTGTCATCCAGTACTACGCGACAATTGCAGTCAGCCCAGACCTGCCCATGAAGAAGGAATCCTCAGTGAAGGTGTGAAGAGGAAGGGCTTGGTGAGGGGCAATTATCCACTTGTGGCTGTGGACAGCACCGGTGACAAACACTTACCTCAAAGTATCTTTTATTAGCTTCAGCCACTCTTCAAAAGGCAGTAAGACCAGGGGCTGATGTGCAGTTAGGACCACAACAAATACAGACCACTAGAGCTGCCACTGATGCTGCCCAGGTGTAGCTTTATCTAGACTGAAACCAGGTCTGCAGGATTGGTGCTCAGGGAGAATCAGAGGCTCCAGTTTCTTGACAGGGGTCAATCTGTCACTGTGGCTGAGACCTGAAAGGTCTGACCATGGGAGAAATCCTGAATAAGAGGAAAATGAGTTATTTGCTGATTACCCCCAGTGCTGGTTCTTGATTCTGGGGTAGAGAAGGTGCTGCAGTAGCACTGTACAGCTGAAATGAAGGGCACATGGCTGCACATGTAATCATGCCACAGTCACTTTTCCCTACCATATAGCTCCTGGTGTTTTTCAATAATTATTCAATTATTCCTGCAGGGTTCACTCAAGGATCAAATCCTCAGTGCCAACCCACTGCTGGAGGCTTTTGGGAATGCCAAGACTGTGAGAAATGACAACTCCTCACGCTTTGTGAGTCATCCTGTGTCTGTCTCACTGCCCTCCTGTGTTTCTAATGCTCTTTGCCTGCTTGTTAGTTGTAACTGAGAGTCCCTTGGCTGGGAAAAATGTTCTTGCTGACCAATTTCTTGGTTGTTTATGAGATGCTGATGTGTTTGCAGCTGTTTCATGCTCACAGCTGCATGGGCTGCAGCAAAGCATTCCTCTTTCTCTGTCTTTGAAAATCCAAGCTAATTCAGACTGATTTGGTGATGCTGTCACCTAGACTGAAGAGGGAAAAACACACTGAGATTGCTGCATTGACCACCACCTTTTGTCTGCTTGCCAGGGTAAATTCATTCGTATCCATTTTGGAACTTCTGGAAAACTGGCCTCTGGTGACATTGAGACCTGTGAGTACCTGAGGGGGGGCTGACAGCTTTGCTGGAAATTAAAGAACCTGAAAAATGTCTATGTGCATACATGTTACAGACTTGCTGGAAAAGTCAAGAGTCACTTTCCAGTTGAAAGCTGAGAGAAGCTACCATATCTTCTACCAGATCCTCTCCAATAAGAAGCCTGAACTGCTTGGTAAGGACAGCCATCACCTGGTGACATTGAGTAAAGTCAGTGTGGGAAACATTTCCCTCGATGTGCCAGCTCAGTGACAGAGCACACAGCCCCAGGGGGTGCAAGTGCCTTCAGGACAGATTAGTGTGTGTCATATATGAGGATAAGTACATACAAGCCATACAAGATATCTAAAAGTATCTTTCTTAAAAGCTGTTTCTGTGGATGGCCTTTGTTCTGTGTCTGCCAGTGCTGAGTGCTCAGCTCTCAGTTCACAACCTAGCAAACCAGGACTGCTCACCCAGTGGAAGGCAGATGAACGGCTCTGCTCTGCCTTTCTTGTCTCTTAATAGAAAACCAAGAGTTTGGGATGTAAAAGGAGGGAGAGCCTGTGAAATGTTGCTGAGCCATTGTTCCATCTTTCCTGCCAGGCTCTGGCTCTCACTCCTGTGTTTGCCTTCCAGAGATGCTCCTTCTCACAGCCAACCCGTATGACTACCCCTTCATCAGCCAAGGGCAGATCTCTGTGGCCAGCATTGATGACCAGGAGGAGCTTGTTGCCACAGATGTGAGTACAGTTAGCAAGGAGAGACAGTCTCACTTTTACCCTCACCACTGTTAAAACCAGCTGATCTATTTGGTGTGCAGGCAGCCATTGACATTTTGGGCTTCAGCCCTGATGAGAGAATGGCGATTTACAAGCTGACTGGGGCAATCCTGCACTATGGGAACATGAAGTTCAAGCTGAAACCACGTGAGGAGCAGGCAGAGCCTGATGGCACAGAAGGTAATACCTTCATGGCTGGTAGAGAACTATTTCCAACTATTTCCATACCATTTTTCTCTAGAAATGGAGGGAGTCTTCCAGGAGAGATGCAGTTGTTCCTTTATGAACATAAAATGGAGGTTTGACTTTCAACGGACCACCTCAAGTAGAGGCACTTTCTGCATCCACTTTATTCCTGATGGCTTTGCTGTAGGACCCTTTGCCTGGGTCCTACATAAAAAACTGTAGTATTCTGCAGTTTCTGGTTACACACCCAGACTTGGGTGACATTGTGGAGAAGTGTCTTGAAGGGAAAAACTCTGTGTTGTCCCAGCAACAGTGCACTCATGGGTTTCACCACATCTGTTGGGACTGCTGTAGCCACCCTGTAATGAAGACCAATCCTACAAGGTTGTTCAGAAAAGTAAATGAGAATGTTACTCAGGATTTGTGGATGGTGTAAAGCCAATCAGGTTGCAGATTTCAGAGCTCTGGCTGGTCCCAATGCCCTCTGTATGTCCAAGCTAAGAAGAAAGTATTTCAAGTTATTATTTTGTTTTCCAGAGGCTGACAAAGCAGCATATCTGATGGGCCTGAACTCAGCAGACTTGCTGAAGGCTTTTTGCTTTCCCCGGGTGAAAGTGGGCAATGAATATGTCCTGAAGGGCCAAACAGTGGATCAGGTGAGTGTCAAGAAGCAGCAGGGACCATCCTCTCCCTAAGGAACAGGAATGGGTGCAGGTCACAGCTGAGCACGGTATTAGGGCCTGTCAGTGCACTGAGTGGGCTGTGTCTGGGGGTTTGGAGAGGGGTGTTTCATTCTGGGGAGGCACTAGCAGTGCTCTGACACAGGTATGTCACCATCTCCCTGCAGGTGCACCAGGCAGTGAATGCCATTGCCAAGTCTGTGTATGAAAAGCTCTTCCTGTGGATGGTTGTTCGCATCAACCAACAGCTGGATACAAAGCTGCCGAGACAGCACTTCATTGGGGTCTTGGACATTGCTGGCTTTGAGATCTTTGAGGTTTGCTTTTACACAGTACTCTCAGACTTCTGCCTGTTTCTAAATGCTTTTTTCATTTTGTTTGACTATTCTGACCTTTCCTTCTTCTCATGCCCAGTCCAGCCCTCCAGAGCAGGGCAAATCTGTCTGAAGCTGCTTCTGCCTTTATAGATCATCCACTTTGTAAGAGAAGACATGGCAGAAGCATAGCCATGAACCTGCAGTCTCTCTCCCCCCAGAATCTGTGTTTAGGGATATTAGGGCAACCCAAACCATGGCCAGTGCAGGCTGCAGCAACCATGTGCTACACTGCACAACTTTTCTGTAAGCCTGGACACCCATGGTAAATTCTTTGCACTGTCATCAAAACCCTTCTGGGACAGTCTGGCTGACCTTGCCATGACAGCTCTGTGAAAAAAATTTATTAGAGGCAGTTTAACACTATTAACACACTTACTCAAATATTAGTTTAACAGCTTTGAGCAGCTGTGCATCAACTTCACCAATGAGAAATTGCAACAGTTCTTCAACCACCACATGTTCGTGCTGGAGCAGGAGGAGTACAAGAAGGAGGGAATTGAATGGGAGTTCATTGACTTTGGCATGGACCTGGCTGCCTGCATTGAGCTTATAGAAAAGGTGAGTTTCTTAAGATCTTGTGCAATCACACAAATTTGATCTGTAAGGGGCTCTTGAGAGTGTTTGCAGAGTGCCTTCAGTACAATCTCTCTGGGAAGATTTCAGGTCTCTTCAACTCCTCTGTTTCTTTAAACATTACCCTTGTGATTAATTAATTATACACTCAATGGGAATGTACCTGTCTTCTAAAAAGACACTGCTTTTATCCTTCCTTCATTCCTTCCTCCCTCCCTCCCTTTCTCTCATTCTCTCTTCATTATAAATTGTCATTTTTCAATGTCATATTTACTCCAGTTGTCCTCTGTCTTTGCATATTGGCTCTTCCTCAGGTTTTTCTCTCAGCTAAATTCAAATGTCAGAAAGCCTTGCATCTTGTTCCTTCTGAGTAAGAAGTCACTACTGTATTATAAGAAGTTATTTCACATTTCTTGCCTGACTTCTTTTGTTTTCCACACACTGTCTGGGTAGTTCAAAACTGTTTATGAAAATCTTATGAGTTCTTTTGAATATCTTCAAAGATATTCAGCCAGCTTACTTTTAAGTAATTACAAAATATCTTGCTTACTTTCTCCTCCCTGGCTAATGCTCTATAAAATACCTCCAGTACTTCAATTTTAGCAAGTTTTTCACTCTGTATTATTATAGCTTGAATTCATCTTATTTGAAAACACCATTTTTCCATTCAGCCCATGGGCATCTTCTCCATCCTGGAAGAGGAGTGCATGTTCCCCAAGGCAACTGACACCTCTTTCAAGAACAAGCTCTATGATCAGCACCTGGGCAAGTCCAGCAGCTTCCAAAAGCCCAAACCTGGCAAAGGCAAGGCTGAGGCTCACTTCTCCCTGGTGCACTATGCTGGAACAGTGGACTACAACATCACTGGCTGGCTGGAGAAGAACAAGGACCCCCTGAATGAAACTGTGGTGGGGTTGTACCAGAAATCATCAATGAAAATTTTATGCCACCTTTATGCCAGCTTTGCTTCCATAGATGAAGGTAAGCTCAGAGCATTCTGTTTCCAGTTCAGCGTTTCCTACTGTACCTCTCACCTGTTGTGGATCAGTGTTGAGTCAGTGCTCATGTGCTGTGTATTAGATCCACAATTATAACATTGTCAAAGGGATCTGTAGCAGTTCTTCAGCTGGACTGTCATCTCATTTTCCAGCTGAAGGTGGTGGAAAGAAGAAAGGTGCCAAGAAAAAGGGCTCTTCCTTCCAAACAGTCTCTGTACTCTTTCGGGTAAGTGTGTTCTCTAGCAGAGGCTGCTGAGAGGGCAGTCCTGTCACACGTGGCTCTACAGCTCCACTCTCTCTGTTGCTGCTCTGTGGCAAGTTACCTTTAGGATCTGGTAAAGCTTCATTTGAGTTCTGCTTTGCTGAGGAGTTCCAGTGGGATGATGGTGAAAATGGGAAGTTGTGCTTTGTCAGGCTGCATGGTGAGCTGCCTTGACTTTGACCTTTGGCACTAACAGCATCCTTCCCCTCTCTGCTGTCACCTCCTTCTGCCAGCATGTGGCTCTGTGAGTCCAGGGCACTGTGTGGCAGTGTGAGCAACATAAATTACCTGTTGCAGCCCTGATGGTGCTGTGATGCTTCTATAACTGAGGCCAGAAACAGGTTCATCCCTTCCTGGCAGGATAAGGAGTGCAGCATCTCCTGGCAGTGATGTGGGCCATACTCAGAGTGTGTCATCATTGCATGAGATGATTAAAGAATTGCAATGCTAGCAAAAACTACCCTGCAGGGCAGGTGACTTATGATGTCATAGGCAAACTGATTTTTTAGTTCAATTGTCTTTTATATGTAACCATATCTAAGTAATAAAAGCAAGAAATTAATCCATTTATTCATTTGATCAAAAGTTCTTTTGGTCAAGACAGATCATATATATATATATGGTATCCCACAACATAGTTCATTTCTTTCCATCCTTGTCCTGTTTAAGAGCTCTTATGGTTAGCCTTGAACCACTAAAGGACACATTTTCATTTTAAGACAGAAGGGAAGATCTTCAATAATAGCCATTTACTTTGTTGATGTCTATGCAGGATTGTAGAATATTCACTAGAAGAGTAAGGAGAAAGTTCTGAATTTTTATGTTTCAGCAGAGTCAAATCACTTTGAGAACTGAGACAATATAGAGATTAGAAATGATCTCTGTTTTACAGGAAAATCTAAATAAGCTGATGTCTAACTTACGAACAACTCATCCTCACTTCGTGCGTTGCATCATTCCCAATGAAACAAAGACCCCAGGTAATACATAAAACACAGAGTAGAGAGGGGCAGAAAGAGCAATCAAACAATGCTAGAACAATCAGTATGTCCCCATGTTGCTCTGTCATAGGCCTGATGGATCACAAGCTTGTTCTGCACCAGCTGCGATGTAATGGTGTTCTGGAAGGCATTCGGATCTGCAGGAAAGGATTTCCTAACAAGATGTCATATGGGGATTTCAAACAAAGGTCTGTAATAACATTCTTGTGTTTGCACTGAGCCCAATTCATTTGAAAGAAGAGTCTTGCTAAACCAGTTCATTATATAGTTGTTAGGAAGATACTATTTTAATATTTAACAATCATGGAAAGCAGAAGACATATCTAATTAGATATGGCAGTGCCCACCCAGAGGCCTTCCTCAATACTGTATGCAAAAACTTATTTTTAGTTAATTCCTGTTAATCTTAATGTTTGTGTATTCTTTGCATTAATTCTCAAATTTGACACAAGCATGTTTCAGCAAAAATACAGAGGGTGGTCTATGCACATCCTGTATTTAACCACTCTCTAGTAGAGGTTTGAAGAATGTGGTTTAAATAATTCTAACTAGAATGGTCTCACAGACAGGAAATTGTGTTAAACCCAATACTACTTTTTGATGAAATGCCAAGTTTGACTGCCAAATAGAGCTGCACTAACAAATGGGACTTCAACAGGAAATCCAAGTTAGTTCCACATGGCCTTCTCATTTTGTACTGGGTTAACACTTCTACATGCTAATATTTCTAAAGCTTAGCATGTTAATTTATAGATAAAACCCCACAACCAAAAAATCTTGTTTTGAGAACTGCTGTGCAAGTAGGACATTTATAAAGGGTTGCTAAATTCAGGGCAACCCAGCTGGGGTCATCTGCTCGTTGTGTTAGAACAAAGACAAGTGTAGGATCAGATCTCTAAGAACAAAGAAATGAGTCCCCCCTTTACAGCTCTGTGCAGGGTGTGCTGGAGAGCAGGACACTGAGAAGGGCTGAAATGGTATTTTGGGCTCTAGCTAGAGGCAACAGCCCAGGCATTGATGTGGGAGGGCAAATTTGTGTATGTATGCTGAAAAGAATAGAGGTGGATTAATCTCTCAATGTACGATTAGGAAGTCCATTGCTGTAATTCTGGGTTACATGGTTCAGGGGGAATGTGAGAAGCTGGATATGGTTCAGAAAAGAGCTACAGGATTAATGTGAACTTGGGTATAGGGAGAGATTTAAATAAAATTATAGTGGTGAGGCCCTGGCACAGTTTCCCAGAGAAGCTGTGGCTGCCCCTGGATCCCTGGAATTGTCCAAGGACAGGCTGGACATTGGGGCTTGGAGCAACCTGGGATAATGGAAGGTGTCCCTGCCCATGGCAAGGGGTGGGACTGGGTGATCCTTAAGGTCCCTTCCAACCCAAACCATTCTGTCAATTGATGATTCTACTTAACCCATGAAATTGAGTGTTAACAGATGATTTGCTTGTGATGTGGAGAATCTACAAACATGAACATTTCTGAATATGCAGGAAGTTGTCTTCTAAAAGACAAACTTAAAGCAAGACTCCAAGGGTGGGTCCTGAAAAAGGATCTTGTCAAGGTAGAAATGAAGTATACCTTTCCCTCCATGAGGATGAATAGTTTGCCTGGGACACTCTTGAGGTTTAAAGGTTTCAAATAAGATTGAAATTTTTTGTTTGTTTTTTTTTTTTTAATATGTACTGGGTTAATCATAAGAGGGCTGGATGAACCAGACTGGGAGGATGCTGTGTGTGGGTTATACAGGGAGTTAGATTAATTGCAGCAGCTCCCCTACTCTTAAAATCCATCCATTTTATGAATTTATAGCTAACCCAATGAGCTTGACCCCTAGACTAGTGATAGTGACTGTGACACAGATGAGCAGAGTCTCTCAGGTCCAGAGAATGTCCATACCTTCAGCCTCAGTGAGGGCTGTAATGCATCCTTGGAACCTACCGAACTGACCTACTGCTCTCTGTTGCTGTTTTTACTGCTTTGCTATTTGAGACTGGAGGTGTGAGTTAGACTCAGCCTTCCTTTGTATCATCAAACTGACAGCTGTTCTTGTGGCATCCTGTGCCCTAAAATGATACTGATGGGTAAGCTTTTTCCTGTATTTTGTCAGATACCGCCTTCTGAATGCCAGTGTCATTCCAGAAGGGAAGTTTGTTGATAGCAAGAGGGCATGTGAAAAGTTGCTGTCTTCCATTGAAATAGATCATACTCAGTACAAATTCGGACACACTAAGGTAAATGTGTAATTTTGCCATATGATAAGAAATCACTAATTGTATTAAAATGTAAGCCCACCAACAAGTGATGTCTGTTCTTTGGCTGCAGGTGTTCTTCAAGGCAGGTTTGCTGGGTGTCCTGGAAGAGATGCGAGATGATTGCTTAGGACAGCTGATCACACGGACCCAGGCTTTGTGCAGGGGATACCTCAGGAGACTGGAGCTGAAAAGAATGTTTGACGGAAGGTGTGTGTCTTCTGTGAGGTCTGGTTGCTCAAAGATGGGCTTTATTCACAGTGCTGATGGATCACTTTGGTTTCAGGGAGTCCATCCTGTGTATCCAGTACAACATCCGTGCATTCATGAAAGTCAAGCAGTGGCCCTGGATGAAGCTGTACTTCAAGTTAAAACCCCTCTTAAAAAGTGTGGAAACTGAGAAAGAAGTAGCCATGATGAAGGAAAACTTTGAGAGAACAAAAGAAGAACTGGCTAAATCAGAAACCAGGAGGAAAGAACTGGAAGAAAAAATGGTGACTCTGGTGCAAGAGAAAAAGGACCTACAGCTGCAAGTACAAACTGTACGTAATTTAAATAATTTTTGGCTCCTCAGATTACATCAGTTTTGTCTGAGTGTTCAGGAAAGGGCTGAAAGTAAATTCTGTTATTTCATGTTCCAGCCACTTAATGAGCAGGTGATTTCTGCAAGTGTCAGTGCCAATTTGTGACAGTGAAACATTTCTGTTCTCTATATAAGGAAAATGAAAATTTGGCTGATGCTGAAGAAAGATGTGACCAGCTTATCAAACTAAAATTCCAGCTGGAAGCAAGAATAAAGGAGGTAATGGAAAAGCTGGAGGATGAAGAGGAGATGAGTGCTGATCTGGTAGCCAGAAAGAGGAAAATGGAAGATGAATACTCTGAGCTGAAGAAAGATATTGATGACCTTGAGTTAACATTGGTCAAGGCTGAAAAGGAAAAGCATGCCACTGAAAACAAGGTGCTTTTTATTTGTGCAAGGTTTAATAACACTCGCTCTGTCTATGTATAGGCTGTAAAGGTTCAGTAAACTTGAATGCTTACACACTGCAGTGTAAGGAGATCTATGGGCCTGGTATTGAATCTGGTCACCTCTACTGTGCAGGAAAACCAACCCTTAAACATACAAACATGCATTAAAGTTCAGCATTGCACTGTGACTCCTGAAGAGTTGATACATAAGCAGAGAGATGGTAGAGTTTGACCATACAATACATGTAATTAAGCCTTTTTGAGACTCTAACAAGTTCATTTTCTGGTTTTTTTGCCTATGTGAGGACCAAAATAATTTGTGACCTTTAAGTATTTTGCCTTACACTAGGTAAAAAATCTGACTGAAGTAGTGACAGGTTTGGATGAGACTGTTGCAAAGTTAGCCAAGGAGAAGAAGGTCCTGCAAGAAGCCCAGCAACAGGCACTGGATGACCTGCAAATAGAGGAGGACAAAGTCAATACCCTCACCAAAGCTAGGAGCAAGCTGGAGCAGCAAGTCAACCATGTGAGCATGTTCAACACAAGGAGAAGGTGCAGATTCTTTAGCTGTTCCAGCAGTCATGTTTATATATGTTTATGTTGCAGGTTGAAGGATCTTTAGAACTTGAACGAAAAGCATGTATGGACCTTGAACGAGCAAAGAGAAAGCTTGAGGGAGACTTGAAACTTGCACAGGAAACCATAGAAGATCTGGAGACTGATAAACAACATTTAGATGAAAAGATAAGGAAGTATGAGAAAAAAATTATTGGAAATTTTATTATTTGGCTCTAACTGGACATATTTCTTTTTATTAAAAGAACATGTCCTTTACAGGAAAGACTTTGATTTTAACCAGATGCAAAATAAAATTATGGAACAGCAGAATTTAGGAACTCAGTTGCAGAAGAAGATCAGAGAATTGCAGGCAAGAGACTTTATGTACCTCCTTCATCATTACTGTTTGTTTGTTTGTTTGTTTGTTTGTTTTAAACTGTAGCACCATGAATAATACTTGTCCACAGTTTGGCATTGGCTCCATCAGACACAGAAGCTTCTCACAGAAGCCACTCCTGTATTCTCCCACTACCAAAAACTGGCCATGCAAACCCAATACAACAACAGAAAGCTGTGATCTAAAGTTAGAATGAGTTGATCCACAGGTTCTTTCCTGTCAGTAAATCTTTACCTACAATGCCAAATCAGTGAAATTTGAAGTGCGGTGTTTTTTAAGGGCACACACAGACTCCACCATGGTATGGCAAAGATACTTTATTGCAGAAATCTAGGGTTCTTAAACTGTTAGTTTGTTATGAGTTTACACACTTGTGAGGCACAACAAATGTGCCTAACCAACCACCATAGACCATGATAGGAACATCAGGTGTGACCAACCACAGCCCCACAGTGTGAGCACTGATTGGTTCTAATAATTGTTTTACAACTATGTAACTTGTTTTTCACCTCTAGTTTAGCTGAGTCATTCTCAGAATGCTTTTCTAGTTAGCCAAAGTACCAGAAGTGAGCAAGGATTTTACAATGGCAGCAAGGCTCTCACTTTGCAAGGCCTTTCTGTTCCACAACATTGAAGGAAATCTGTTTTGCTTATAGTCTCCAAAACAAGGTACTTGGTGTTCTACTGTGACAAATATGCATTAACCTAAGCACTGAATTACTTGTTCCCTATTTAATTCCTGATGTGCTATTCCCTCACTATATAGGCCCATGCTACAGAGCTGGAAGAGGAGACGATGAGTGAGAAAGCAACACGGGCAAAAGCCGAGAAGCGTTGTGGTGAGCTGGCTCGTGAGCTTGAGGAGATCAGGGGAAGTCTTGAAGAGGCTGGAGGAGCCTCCACTGCTCAAACAGAGCTCCACAAGAAGCGAGAGGCAGAATTCCAGAAGATGCGCCGTGACCTCGAAGAGGCCACGCTGCAGCACGAAGCCACGGCTGCCGCCCTGCGCAAGAAGCACGCGGACAGCACAGCTGAGCTGGGGGAGCAGATCGACAACCTGCAACGTGTGAAGCAGAAGCTGGAGAAGGAGAAAAGTGAGATGAAGATGGAGATTGATGACCTGGCCAGTCGTACAGAGACCATTACTAAGTCCAAGGTGTGTCTTTATAAGTTAAATACTTGAATTGCCAATGTTTCTGTCTGGTGGAATTTTACACACACACCTACACAGGTTCCACTTTCTTATTCTCTTTCAGGCTAATCTGGAAAAAAGGTACCGCACCCTGGAAGATGAGATGAGTGAGATGAAAGCCAGACTTGAGGAGCACCAGAAGAATGTGAATGAGATGGGGATACAAAAAGCCCAGCTCCAGACAGAGTCTGGTAAGGAAGGCAGAAAGATGTGCTGAGAAGATATTTTTTCCCTTCAGTAGCAAACAGATTCTCTCATGTGTACCATGAGTGACACCTAATTGTTCATTGGTACAGGCCCAGATAAACATTAGAAATAAGGCAAAGGAAATGAGCTCATGAGTGACACTTTAAAACTCATGTGCCAGTTGCAACCATTATTTGCTTAGGTAAACAATTCTCAGAAAGATGTGACATAACTCAATGAATCCAGGCAGGGGAACTGCGAATTTGGGACAGTCCAAAATGATTTAAGCAACCTGTTAGAGCTGCCCTTTCTCCTCCAGGAGTGCACATGTTCACTGTCTGTACAGTATCTGTGTGTGTTACCCTCTGGAAGTTTGTTGCTGCTCCCATGCAGATCCCTTGGAACCGTGTGAGTGATGTGGGGACACTCCTTGGTCTGGGTGACTGCAGGGTCAGACATCTCAAATCCCATCTGATGAAAACAGGAGCCCAAGAGTCTTCATGACTGGCGCCTCAGTATGATCCTCTGCTGTTGAGCCTGTGATTGGGGTTGGCCCTCAGGTGCTGCAAGTGTTATGAAGTGGGTTTAGAAGAAAAGTAAGAAAAGGGAAAAGGGGAAAAGTCCCTCTGCTGTCCAAGCCAGACCACAGACCTCTAGTAACTCAGGAGATGAGCAGCAGAGAAGAGGAAGTTTCCAGAGCAGGTGAATAGAGCAAGGAGAGGTCAAGTAAACATTGATAACAGGGGTACGAAAGCAGAAGAAATTGACTAAACAAATGCAAAGAGGTAGACAATATTATTTTAGTAGAAAATATGGCAAAATGGAATGGGAAGAAAACACAGAATAAGCTAAAAAACGTGATACAACTTGAAGAGAAATATCTAGACCTAGAGACACCACTGCCAACTTCCCTGTACTATTTTATAAAAGTTTGTCAGAACCAAAGAAACTTAAGAGGGGATAACAATGAAGAAAGGAAAGGGAGGTCTGAAACTGCAGAGAAACTAAGTGCTATGCAGTAGTTAAAGATGAGAGAATTATGGCTTAAGCATGTGAATGCTGAAGATTGAATTAACAGAAAACCTCATGATTAAAGCAGAATAGCAGCAATGTTGAGATAGAAAAAGGCCAGTGTTGGAGGAGACTCTTATCTGTCTCATAATTTCCTTACTAAACCCTACTTCGTTTTATGAACAAAAATGACATGGTAAAAATCTTTGTACATTGAGAATGGTAAAACAAGAATGGTAGACCTATGTATGTAACAGGAGCAACTGATAAGGAAAACACTGCTGTGTGACTCCACTTACCTATTGTTATTGTCATTGTTGTTGTTATTATTATTATTACTACTAATAATAACAATGAAGAGTGTTTTCAGGATGCTTAATCTGGACAGTATTGAGAACTTGTCGTCTCTTGTCATAGGTGAACTAAGCCGTCAGCTCAAAGAGAAAGAAACTGTAAGGTTGCAGCTCTCCAGAAGCAAGCAGACACTTACACAGGAAATGGAAGAACTCAAGAGGCAGCTGGAGGAAGAGATCAAGGTAGTGCAAACTACCAAGCACCTGCTAAGGCTTCCAAATATATCAGAGTCTCAGTTAATTTCAAAAACACTTTCGGAAGTTTGTGAGTATTGCCTCTAGTGTAACACAGTAAAATTACCCCTGGGCAGGATGTGTACAGTAAGCACTGTGTGCAGTAAGTTCTTTGCTAAGGATGACTCTGGCATTCTAAAAGTGGTTTAACTTTTGGTGAATTTTAGATTTTAAAGCCATGGTCTGTGTGATTTCTTTAGCTTCTGTAGCCACAGGGAAGAAAAGTTACAGCATTTGCCAAGGTGAAAGCATCACTTTTTGTCTTTTCTAGTGGTAGAGCTGAGAAGAGTTGGTGAAAGGTAAAGGCAGATGCCTGAACACTTACAAAGCCTTAGCCCTTTGTCTTCCGCCCAAGCCGTAGTGATCACATTTCAGATGTGTGAGGTCATTAATGAGGTTGCCTGCTGGTCACAGCTAACAGAAATGCATGATATTTTGGGTAATTTTTAGGCCAAGAACACCCTGGCCCACGCCCTACAGTCTGCTCGCCACGACTGTGACTTGCTCCGGGAACAATATGAGGAGGAGCAGGAGGCCAAGGGGGAGCTGCAGCGAGCTCTGTCCAAGGCCAACGGCGAGGTGGCCCAGTGGAGAACCAAATACGAGACGGACGCGATTCAGCGCACGGAGGAGCTCGAGGAGGCCAAGTATAGAATAGATGAGATGAGCTGTCCAGTTGCATATTGGGCAGAACATAGACACATTTTAATAGTCTGCCCTAAACTATTTTTTTGGGCTTTGCATATAGTCTAAATTAAAAGAGACACATAATGCAATGATTTTTTTAATCATATGCTTGTTTTATTTATGTTCCTTAAGGAAAAAACTCTCTCAGCGTCTCCAGGAAGCTGGGCAGCAGGCAGAGACACTGAATTCCAAGTGTGCCTCCTTGGAGAAGATGAAGTTGAAGTTGCAGGGGGAGGTGGAGGATCTGACACTGGACGTAGAGAGAGCAAACACATCAGCAGCTGCCCTTGACAGGAAACTGCAGAACTTGGATAAGGTGATAAGTGAGCACAGTATCTTTCACGTGTAGCCTTCCTAGAAAGCCAAACTAACACTCTGTACATCAGTCAATGCTGAAGCCAAGGTGAGTCTAACTAGAGCCTAGCAATAGGAATTTGTCCTTGTTTCAGATGCTGCAGTATTTATCTACTACAAAATATAGTCACAGATAAAATAACATTTTCAGTACCAGCAGGAAATGAAACGTAATACCCTCTCCTATGAGGAAAGGCTGAGAGAATTGTGATTGTTCAGCCTGGAGAAGTTTCAGGATGACCTAAATATGACTTTCCAGTACCTGAAGGGAGCTCCAGGATGGAGACGGACTATTAACAAGGACTTGAAGTGACAAGACAAGGGGGGAATGGCTTCCCACTGACAGAAAGCCGGTTTAGATTGAATATTAGGATGAAATTCTTCACTGTGAGGGTGGGAAGGCCTTGGCACAGCCAGAGTTGCCCAGAGAAGTTGTGGCTGCCCCAAGAAGTGTCCAGGGCCAGGCTGGACAGGGCTTGGAGCAACCTGGTCTCGTGGGAGGTGTCCCTGCCCATGGACAGGTGGAACTAGGTGATCTTTGATGTCCCTTCCAACCCAAAGTGTTCTATGATTCTATGATGTCTTTCAGGTCATGGCAGAATGGAAGGCAAAGTACGAGGAGAGCCAGCTGGAGCGGGAAGCTTTCTCTAAAGAATCAGGCTCGCTGAACACAGAGCTTTTCAAAGTGAAAAATGCCTATGAGGAAACCTTAGATCAGCTTGAAACAATCAAACGAGAGAACACTGCTCTCCAGCGTACGTGTTTGGCTCTGGTTCCCCATTAGCTTTCACAGACCAACCACAAGGTTCACTCCACGAGCACACTCATGTCTGCAGGAAGGCACCAAGTGACAGCACTCTGTCCTTCCTGTGCCCTCCGTCTTAATGCAGAACATCAGTGTCTTACCAAAAGTTGCCATGCATGTTTGTAAAGTCATTAAGCTAATAAAGCAAATGCCCTGGCTCTCCAGTATCTGCTGCAGAGACATTGAGGTGCCATTCCCAGGTAAATGTAGTGACCTCAGGAGGCTGTGCAGCTCGTGAGAGTGAGTTTTACTGATGCACTGAACACAATGACAGCACCTGTAGTTTCAGACCCTCATGGCCTATCCACAGATATAACACATGCAGGGCTTATTCAGGCTCTCTGTAAGGACTGCTGTGAAACCACACCGATGTCCTGCTCAGCCTGCGTGAGTCGGTTGTGTCTGTTTTTATCTGTACATATTTACAGATGCATGTACCATTGTGTGTGCATGTACATATGTGTATACATATTTATGTATGCAAAAGAGGTGCTGAATGCAGCAACAAAGCGTAAAGTTCAGCTCCTCTGGTTGATGTCATTCTTCTCTCACAGAGGAAGTAGCTGATCTGACAGAGCAAATCACTGCAAATGGCAAAATGATCAGAGACCTTGAGAAAGCCAAAAAGCAAGCTGAAATAGAAAAAAATGGGCTGCGATTAGCTCTGGAGGAGGCAGAGGTGAGTTAGTTTGAATATTACTGTAAATAGTAACAAACATGCTGAGCAGCTTTCTATTCCCTTTTCTGGCAGTAGCTCTGTGCAAGGTTGATTGCCACAAACTTTAGGAGTTTCTGTGAAGTCACTGAGTAACACCACAATAATCCAGTTCTCTGAAATGTTACCTTTATCTTTGTTTTTCCTCTTTTTTCTTTTAAAGGCAGCTCTAGAGCATGAAGAAGTCAAAATCCTTGGTGTCAACCAAGAATTGACTCAGATAAAGTCAGAAATCAACAGAAAGATTGCTGACAAGGATGAGGAGATCGACCAGCTAAAAAAGAACCATGAAAGGACTGTGGAGACAATGCAGGGTGTTTTGGACGCTGAGATCAGAAACAGAAGTGAATCTTTAAGGCTGAAGAAGAAGATGGAGGGAGACCTGAATGAAATGGAGATCCAGCTGAGCCATGCCAACCGCCAGGCTGCAGAGACACAGAAACACCTGCACAGCATCCAGGGAGTTCTCAAGGTCTTGCTTTTCCTTCTGATTGATTTATTATTAAGCACTGTGTTTGAGAAATTCATTAGGACAAAACTGGTTCTTCAAATATAGGACACACAGCTGCACTTGGACGATGCTCTCAGGACACAGGATGACCTGAAGGAGCAGGTGGCCATGGTGGAACGCAGGGCAAACCTGCTGCAGGCTGAAGTTGAGGAGCTACGGGCAGCCCTGGAGCAGACAGAGAGGTTGAGGAAACTGGCTGAGCAGGAGCTTCTGGATGCCACAGAACGTGCACAGCTCCTCCACACCCAGGTAGTTTGCTTCGCTAAACTGATGTATTTTGGGGTCCAGAGATTGATGGAGTAAGAATGAATAGTCATTGATGGTCTCTATGTGTAAGAGACGAAAGACAGACACTCAAAACCTCTCTCTTTCTCCTTCACAGAACACCAGCCTTTTTAATACAAAGAAGAAGCTTGAAACTGATGTGGCACAAATCCAAACAGAGATAGAGGATGTTACTAATGAAGCAAAAAGTGCTGAAGAAAGAGCAAAGAAGGCAATGGCAGATGTGAGGATGTTAATGTTGTTTTCACTTTGAATTTTCAGGGCTTCCAGTGGCATTGCTGCTGGGAGTTAATGTAAATACTTGTCACGTGTTGGACAAGGAGCCAGTCTGTGGCTGAAAAGGCTACACATGTCAGAGAAGGATTAGAGCAACAGGGAACATGTCCTGCTGACAGATGGGGCTGTTGCCCTCGAGGAGAACTAAACACACATTTAGTTAGTCAAAAAGAACTCTTCAGTGCTGCATGAAAATGTAATCCACAAAGAAATCCTGCAGTATTGAAACCAGTAAAGTGGCTAAGGTATTTGAATAGTTGTCTTTGCAAAATCCAATTTAACAACTTTTAAAATGAGAATTGTAAATTTCCATTCAAAATTGGTGCTAAATCCTCCCATGCAAGGCCTGTGAAGCTCAGCCAGGCAATAGGGTTGGTGTGTCACGGGAGTCAACCTGTTAATGATTTTTGATGCAGAGGTTCAAACCAAAATCTTAACACTTAGATACATAATTTGGACTTAAAATGGAAAGAAAACTTTTCAGCTTGTCCTTGAAAATGAAAAAAAAAGGCCAGTTAGAATCTCAGAATCATTAGGATTGGAAGGGATCTCTGGAGACCATCTACTCCAACCCCCCTGTCCAGGAAGGGTCACCTGCAGCAGGTGACACAGGAACATGTCCAGGTGTGTTTGGAATGTTTCCAGAGAAGGTGACTCTATGCCCTCCCAGGGCAGCTGTTCCATGCTCTGCCACCCACCATGGAAAGAAGCTCTTCCTCGTACTGGGGTGTTCTTGTGTTTTAATAATTTCTATTCTGTTTGAATAACAGAGAAAGAAAACATTACAATGAATTATACACACAGAGACACGGACACAGTCACACACATATATATATATATATATATATATAATTTCTAGTGCTCACATTTTTCAATTTCAACCTTCTCAGGTATTTTTCTGCCAAAGCAGTTTGTTGAATTTTACATTAATTATAAGTAACATCACTCAATATTTCACCAAAATGCTTAATTTTGTTGTGTAGGAATCCAACGTATGAGAGCAAAATAAATTTTAGTTTGTCTTAAATTGCATAGATTATTTTAAACTATTTTGAACCTTGTGGCTCGAGCCCTCTAGGATGTTGTGGCATAGCAGGGCAAGCACTGAAGCACAGCACTCAGCACACCCCACATGTGTAAAGCACAGAAGTCTCTCAGCTTTCCCCCTGGCACCCAGCTGTCAGCGGGGGTCACAGTGGCACTGTGCAGTGGGACAGAGCATTTACCCTTTCTGTCACTCCAGCTCTGTGTGCAGCAAGGCAGACTTTCCCTATCCTTTTCCGTACTATTTCCTGTCATGTTTTTGCCACTGTCATGTCATGGGAAAAAACAAAGCAGGAAATGGAGCTTCAGGAATGATCAGCAGGACACAAGTTAATCCTCCATGGGTGCATAGTATGTGCTGTTCTTTCACATTCTTCCAGTTTCTTGTGTCATCTTCCTTCCAAGGCTGCCACGATGGCAGAAGAGCTGAAGAAGGAGCAGGACACCAGTGCCCACCTGGAGAGGATGAAGAAGAACCTGGACCAGACAGTGAAGGACCTGCAGCACCGTCTGGAAGAGGCTGAGCAGTTGGCACTGAAGGGAGGGAAGAAGCAGATCCAGAAGCTGGAGGCCAGGGTGGGTATCAGCACTGAACATGAGTGTCAGAAACATCTTTCTTCTCCAAGTCCTGTGTAAGGGCTTAAGCCAATTGTTGGTTAATTCACCAGATCCGAGAATTAGAATCTGAGCTGGAAGAAGAACGTAAACAATACTCAGAGGCTATGAAAAACATCTGCAAATATGAGCGGCGTGTCAAAGAGCTCACTTTACAGGTGGGTAAAAATAGAAAGCAATTCTGATGTTTTGTCTCCCAGGGAAATTTAATTGCATGTTCTTTTTCCACAGAGTGAAGAACACAGGAAGAATATGATTAGGTTACAAGATCTAGTAGATAAACTGCAGATGAAAATCAAATCCTACAAAAGACAAGCTGAGGAAGCTGTGAGTCACTAAAGTGAAGCAAATACTTATTTACCAGTTCACAGGACTGTCAGTTTAAAAGTTGGTTCTATGCCCCAGCGTGTTGCCAGATGGTTTTAAATTTCTTTTTTGTTTTGCAATTTCAGGATCAACAAGCTAATATTAATCTCTCCAAATTGAGAAAAGCAGAGCATAAGATACATGAGGCTGAGGAAAGAGCAGATATTGCTGAGAGCCAAGTAAATAAGCTCAGAGCTAAGGCCCGAGAAGCCCCTGCTACAAAGGTAAGGCTTTACTGCAGGTGTGCAGTTGTGCTGTTCATTCAAGCAAGTCTAGCAGCAGATTTGTGCCTTGCCAGTGGTACAGGCAGCATTTGGAAAGGACAGCTCTGGATGGCAGGGGCTTTTAAAGACAAGCTGAGTGGGTTGGAGTTGTTCAGCCTGAGGAAGACAAGGCTCTGAGCAGACTTTTTTCTGGCCTCCTTGAAAGGGTGTTCTAAGAAAGACAGTTAAAGACTTCTTACAAGGACTTCTAGTGATATTCTGGCCTCCTTGAAAGGGTGTTCTAAGAAAGACAATGAAAGACTTCTTACAAGGACTTCTAGTGACAGGGCAAGGGGTGATGGTTTTAAACTGAAACAGGGTATGTTTATGTTGAAGATAAGGAAGAGCTATTTTATGATGAGAGTGCAGAGACACTAGCATAGGTTTCCCAGAGAAGTTGGGGATCCCCATCACTGAAAATATTGAGGCTCGGGTTGGACAGGACTCTGAGCAACCTGGTCTAATGAAAGATGTCCCTGCCCATGACAGGGGTTTTGGACTAGATGACCTTTGAAGGTCCCTTCCAGCTCACACCATTCTGTGAACTATGATTCTATGACTCTGGCATTTCAGACTCTGGTGCTGAGCATGAACCTTCTGGCCAGTTTCATCACATTAGTTTCATATTTAAGGAGCTGCCTTATAAAGTGAAAGTAATGAGAGTCAACATAACTCTGAACATTCCTAGAACTGCCCTTCTGTGAGACTCAGGCAGAATTAGCATTCTGATGGAGAAAAGAAGAGAAGCTCTGTGTCCTTAGCTGAACTTCCTGGGCAGTTGTCTGTCTCCAACCCAAGAGTGGTACAAGATCTGGAGCTGCCTTTCCTAGTGTGATCTGAGCGGGTGTAACGCCTTTTGAATGCACTAGTCTAGTTTAGTTTGTGGTTCAAGGCAAAATACTCTCAGTCCAAGTATTGAAAGGATAACTAGTGTCTAGAGCATGTATCCAGGAAATGGAGAATTATGGCTTCAGGCTGCCTTCTGGCCACACTATTCCTGATACAGGCCAGGATGCCATTGGCCTTCTTGGCCACCTGGGCACACTGCTGGCTCATGTTCAGTCAGCTGTTAACCAGCACCCCCAGGTCCCTTTCTGCCTGGCTGCTGTCCAGCCACTCTGTCCCCAGCCTGTAGCCCCTCCTGCAGGAGGTTGTTGTTTCCAAAGTGCAGGACCTGGTGCTTGGTCTTGTTGGCACTTGTTGAACCTCACATTGTTGGATTTGGCCCATCAATCCAGCCTGTACAGGTCCCTCTGCAGAGCCCTCCTACCCTCGCCAGTAAAAGGCTTTGACTCCTCAGTGCTGTCCAGCCTATCTTGCCAGCACTAGGATGGCTGAGTGCAAGTTCCTGAGCAAAGTGTCTAGACATGAGATTACCTTATAGAGGGAATGCTCAATCTCTCATTGAATTGGAAGCCCAGACAGAGGCAAGATTTCCAGGTAAAGGCTGGTTGAACAGACAGACTATGGGCCACTCTCTGCAATATCCTGTAGGTTTAGATCCTGATTTGAGATGCCTGATACTCCCTTGCACCTGGGAGATGCTAGAAATAGTGTGAGAGAATTCATGTATCTGTGTTTGCTTTGGGTTGCTTTCTGTGTGCTGAAGAAGAAATGCAATTTTTTGAGAGTAGGTAACAGAATGTTGTTAAAGGTTTGAAAGCATTCTTCCCATAGGATTGGGGCCTCTTTGTAAGGGGGTAAAAGGGAGATAAGAAGTTCAGAGATTGTAAAACACAGCCTGGTGATAGACTGTGCCTGTTCCAGGCCCTAATGCAAGGCTTAAGCCTCACTGCCTTTTGCCCCTGCTAAGATGGAATAAGCTTAGCAGTGCATGTGTCCCCATTTTGCCAGTGAAATAATGGAATTAATATTTTCTTCATGCTTCAGTTATGGATGGTGGCCATCTTGGTGTTACCTGCATATATTCAACTCACACAGTGGTTTTAAAGGTTGCAGACACCACTGCACTGGCCCAGGCTCCACTTGCACATCCTAGCTGGATGGTGCACTGAGATGGATGATTTTAGGGATCAAAGGACTCATCTTGGCATGTGTAGACTAAACAAAGCCTCTCCTTTCCAGGTGGTGTTAGGAACTGAAAAATGAGCTTCCTCTGGGTTAACTAGAACTTCCCCCAAGTATCTCTCCAGCTGTGGTAGGAAGTAATTTCCCCTTTGTTTATGAACACAAACATTTGCTGTTAATGCTGCTGTACCAGTGTCAATAAAATAGGTATCTGCAACTTCAGATGCTCCAAGTGTGGATGTTTAAATGAGAATCATTTTGTTTCTAAGTTCAGTCAAAACTGTGGGTTTGTCTTACTTCTGCTATGACTATTTTGACCAATTTTATCCTGAATTTAAAACCTAGAGGTTTGACAGGCTTCCTTCTCACCTTCTAATGGAAGCACTCATCCTGACCTTTTTAGATGAAGCTGATAATAAAGGACTGTATGAACAGATGTGATATGTCAAACATGCAATGGGAACAAGATGACAGTGCTCATGCTTAGCTGCACAGCTGTATCTCTGCATGGGAGAACAAGCCTGTGAGCCAACAGCCATCTGTGTGCTTTGCCAGTGGAGTGTTTGTAATCTTGTAGTCAAACCACCCATCAGCAAGCAGAGTTTGCAGTTACTGATTTCCCCTTTCACCTTGTTCTCCAGAGGTCTGTGAACTACTGCTCTAGTTACCATTGATTTTTTACATTTCCTTAAGAGTGCTAGATAATGATTATTATGCAATGGTCTAACTTTTCCCATTACTGCCCAGAAAGCAGTCTCATGAAATACTGAATTGATGAGAGACAAGATCTCCAGTTTGCCTGAGAAACGTGGAGCTTTGATAAATCTTTTAAATCTGTATAGCCATCAGTTTCCCCAAAAACTGTCCCCACACATGATCCTTTCAAGATAGGCCTCCATCCACTGTTATGGGCCTGTGATTTGGGGAAATCAGAGCAGAATGTTAGTTTCCACACCCATTGGGACAGATCTGGGTATGTTGCTCTTTTGCTTTCCCAAGGGATGACTTCTGTTTCAGCTCCTGTTGCCTGGAAGCAGTACTTTCCCAGGAAATCACCTGCACCTTGTTCTCAGCAGCTCATGACACAGTGCTGGGCTTCAGGATGCAATCCAAAGTCCTGCTTTGCTCCTAGGCCATGTCACTGACCCTAGTCCCCCATGACAAATGACTGGTTACTCAGTGCAATACTCCACTTCATGAACCTGCAGAAAACAGTTGCAATTTGTTTAGGAGTAGCTGTGCAAAATCAACAGAAAACTACTAACTGCTAGACAAGTCCAGTAACCCTTACCAGACTGTCATTATTCATTCCAGAGTGTCCAGGCATTAACATGGCATTGCCATGTAATCCCTCTTGCCCATTTTTGGTACAAAGTTTGCTGTTTGCTCTTGCCCCAGCTACACAGTTCCCTGGTTCTCTGAGACTCCTCCCCATCTGCGCAAGCACAGCAGGCAGAACACAGCAGCCCCAGCAGCCCCTGCAAGGCTAACAATAAAGCAGGATAATCCCTACCTCCCCTTTACCAGCTCCTTTCTGCTGGCAGTGGAGCTCTCTCCCATTTAATAAAGTGGAATTCACTTTTGGTTTGTGTTGGCTCTGACTCACAGCAGGGTTGGCTGAATGGCAGAGCCTGGCTTTCCCACCTGGCACCTGGAGTCCCCAGGTTGACTGTATCCAGGACTGTGGTGCCTGTGGTGGCATAACACACCACGCATGTAGGTCTGGTGAGTTTGGAGTGGAGGATCCTGAGAGCAGGATGGCAGGTTTGGGCTCAGGACCTGCTGCTAGCTGTGCTGCTCTGCAGTGCACTTTGAGTGCTGACAATTGCATACAAGCAAAAAAAAACAGATTGAAAGAAACGCATGGCCACAGTCACAAACCTTCACAGCACAAATTTCTGCAAAGCTTGGCGTGTGCTGAGCTGTCCAGGGCAGCATGAGAGTGAGCACTGCAGTGCTGGGGATCCTCAGAGAAGCACACAGAGCACAACATCCCCATCACAGAGCCTTCCACACCACAGACCACATGCAGAAGTGGTCAGCCTGGTTCAGTGATCAGCAGGCAAGGTGATCCACAGAAACCTGAACCACATCACATGGCACCAAATGGGGGGATAAAGACTGACTTTATCATGTCTGACATTGAAGTGAGCAGCCAAGGGTGGACTGTGCACAGTCACCCATGGGACTGTGTTCTGACAGACACAGGGGATACCCAACAAGCATAGAGGTGCTGGCAAAGCCAGACTGAGGAGGGTAACTCATTTGGCTGCTGGAAAAATAACTTGACCATGAGGAAAAATAACTTGACCAGGAGTTGTGGCTCTTGTCTGCTGGCTGAATTGATAGTCTTTGTCTGCGTAAGTGCTGGGTGTGCATGGGAATGGCTTAAAAGGCTGGGACTGTGCCAAGTGGCCTTCTTCCAGGAGCTAGCATGAGCTAGACCCCCAAGGGTGTGGGATTGCATTTAGTAGCAGCACTTTATAAGCTACCCAATACACACTCAGTCCCCTGACCACTAGCTCCTGCCTGCTAACACTGCTGCTGTGAATCAGTCCAGCTGAATATGGAGTCACAAGGATGACCAACTTGGCTGGTTCATCCAGCTGGAAAACTCTTCTGGGAAAGTGGTTGTTTTTCCTCTGACAGCTTAATGTGCAACTTTTCACAAAGCAATGTAAATTAAACAGAAATAAATGAGAAATAAAAAAGTGAAATGAAACAAATCCACACCAGAAAAAGAAAAAGGATGTTAAAATGATGGGAGTAAGTTGAGGAGGGATTTTGTGATGGCTGGAAAGAGGAAAAGGGGCCTCTTAAACATTCCTGATGCTGAAGAACCACTCAGAAATGGAGAGCGTCTGGTGGAAAGAGGTGAATACCCTCCTGGATGCAAAGGACTTCAAAGGATGCAAAGGTGTGTTTCAATGCATACCTTCAGCAAGTTGTTTGGAGCCTTACAATACACTCTTATATCTCTCTCCCTCCTGCATTTTGTGTTGAAAATAAAGCAAGAGGCCTTGTGTCCTGATCTCAGGGACAGGTGCTACCCTCAGGCTGGACCTGCCCTGAGCACAGTTGGGCACTGCTGATGGCACTGAGGGTTTTCCCTGCACCCCAGCAAACTCATGCTTCCTTCTGCCCTCACCTCCCATGCTCCAAGGCCCCTCAGCCTTCACAAGAGCCATTGCTAGAGGAGGGCACAAGGCTGCAGAGAGCTCTGGAGGAGGCCCATGCCAAGAGGATCAGCTCATCATGTGTCTCCTTTCATCCTCAATGTCAAAAGCCCAAAATAGCCTCGCTCTCCCAAGACTTCTGTGTGGGGTCGTGCCTGTTTGTGGGGATGATTCGCTTCCACTAATAGTGCCTGAAGACATTCCTGGGCGGGTAGGCTGCCTTCTATGTCGCAGTGCAACGTGCTGCCGTGGAGGAGCTGGACACGTGTGCTGTGTCCCAAGACAGCAGCTGCTATTCTTACCCCACAGAGACCTGCTGCAGCACAGCTCCATTGCCAGCTGAAAGGTTAAACATCAGAATGGGGCCCGAGCGTGCTCCCCCTGCTCAGAGCCTGAATGCAGAGCGTTCCCCTCTGGAGCCAATGCAATGGCCCTGTGCCAGCCCAGCACCAGGGCTGTGGCCATTCCCTCCTGGGATGTGCTGTCCCACGGGCAACACAGCAGCTGCCCAGGTACTTCCAGCAGGCAGTCAGGGCTCCTTGGGGTGGATGGGGCATCCTCTCTCTTGTAAAACAACAAATTATTGCAAGACTTGTTGACCCAAAAAACCATCTCTTGCTTTGCAGATCAGCAAGAGGCCCCAGTCCATGAATCCCCTCACTGGTGAGGAAAGCAGAGACAGGGCTTGCTTCAGGAACAGCAGCATTCAGAAAGTCTTGTCTTCTCTCTCAGCCGAGTAGAGCAGGAGCAGCCTGTTGAACAGGTTCAGATCAAATAGTGCTGGGTCCCAATGCATTAGGGGTGAGCAGCTGAAATTGGTACATTGTGACAATTGTCGCAGAAAAAAGGTGCTAAGAGAGAGTGTGGAAGGGTAACCACAGAACTGAGGTGGGGTTGAAACCATGCTGGGGAGTTCAGAAAGTGTTTGGGAGGAGGAAAGCAAGATGGATGTGTGCAAGGAAATGAAATTATTGATAAGATGGTAGAGGATGTGGAGGTGGAAGAAATGACAACTTATATCAGGTTTGGGGATGAAAGGTCAGGAGAAATCGGGGGGAAAACTGCTGGGAAACACTACAATGATAATCTGCAAATGACAAATTCATACCTCACCTCTGAAATGCTTTGTACAGCTTAATTTTAGTTTTGAAGAAATAATTAGCTGTATTTATCCTGTTGTTTCATTACTGCTGAGAAGGTACATGGCTCATCACTCATGCCCAGGGACAGTGCTGAGCATAGCTGTCTGCACTGCAGAGAACAAATCCTCAGGCAGCATTTCCCAAACCAGGGAACACAAGCTCTACTGGGGGGACAGAGTGACAATCCAGACCTTCCCAGAGGGCTGAAGAATTCAGGGACTACTCCCAGCTGGAGTCTGGAAGCCCCCAGCATGGCCAGACCTCAGCTCCCCAGGCAGGGCAGGTACCTCGGGCTGGGGTCCCACAGCCTCAGGAGCTCCTTTTCTTCCTGGCAGAGGGTGAGTGGATGAGGGTGGTGCAGAGTGGTCCAAGTTTTGAGCTGCTGCTGTGGCCCACCCAACAGGTACCTGGCTTGTCACTTTTTGTGAGCCCGCCCTGTGGCATATATTTTATGAAGAACCAGCCAATAAAAAAACCTGGAGCTGTTCTGCTTCGCAAAACTGATTTGCCCTTCAGGAGCAGCAGGGACTTGTATTCTTCCCTTGGCCTGTCAGAGGAATGAGAGAGCAATTAAAGAAATGTTTAGCCTCACCCATAAGGGAATCTGTCTGCCAATATAAAATAATGAAATTGTTGATAAACTTTCTAAGGATGCAAAAGGAACTTTTCTGCAAGAAAAAGTTAGTTCAGAAATGCCACTAGAAAATTCTGCTATATATCCTGTTGGCAACTTCACTGCAGTGAGTGTCACTCAGAAAAGTCTGTGGTAATCCACTGGGTTGTCTTAGCCTTGAAAAAATTTTTAAAGTGTGCAGATTTATAGAAATTCCATACCAGTGTATTTCTATTTACAGCCTTGAAATCTGCCCAGAAGTGGGATCTGTGCATCTGTCCCAAATGAGTGCCAACCGAGGAAGATACCACCTCATTGCTGACTCGTTTAGGATACAGTTGCTGCTTGTGCTAATATTATGCACCTAATCCCAGTTCTCCTTCCCTCCCCCCTTTGCCACTTGCCTTCTTTTGACTTTGTCTTACCCGGAGGCGTCTTAGCCTGCCCACCCCACTCCCCTGCTCTGTAACAGGAGCTCCTCAGCTGCTGTGGTGGGTGACAGAAAGGACATCCTGAATGTCACCTCCTAGGCCAGCTCTTCTGCTGGTGTTTGCTGGGAACATGAGGAGTCTGATTAACAGCTCAACTCTGATACTCAGTGAAGATTTCTCACCCCTAAATGAAAGTTTGCTGCTTTACCTGTCTCCCCACTGCTCTGTTAGCTGGGCTGTGCCACTCTTGAGTCTCACCCACCATCATTTTGGTGAAAGCCACTGAGAAGGACGTCCTTCTGAGAATGGCTGTGTAATAATCAGTTGTAAAAACCCTTTTTGCAGATTAAACAGTACTTCAACATCTCTGTCCATAGTCTCTGAAAGGAGGACCAGGATTAGGAGATAGGAAGACTACCAGAATAGTGAACAGTTACATCCAAATATGAAGTCAGTGCTCACCAGTGACCACAGAAGACAAAGAATATCAGGAATTATCAGGATCAACTGAGAACAAACAAGAAATCTTTGTATCAGGCACACAAACCACCTCCTGTTTGTAGGTTTTGCCTGTACAATTTGGAAGGGTACAGAGAAAGAGCATAAAACTGAAGGACAGGAGCACTGGAGAGTCAAGCTGTGGTCTTTCACTTTGGCAAAGGAACAACCAGGTGGGAAGATGGTTGCTTGCATAATATTATAAATAGTATGGACAAAGTGAAATTGGATTTTCGGCAAGCATCCAATGTGCAGGAGATAGTAATCACCTAATGGTCACAGCAAATTGGCTTTTCCAGAGCTCCTCAAGGCAGGTTCAGGTTCAGAAGGGGGACTGGAGAAATGGGCAGTGGTAAATAGCTTATCCCAGAAACCACAGCCACAGCTTTTCCCCATCTATGCCACCGTCTGTGAGCCTGGCTTTCCTACACTTACCTGTTCAAGCTCAGCCACTTTCCACCTCTGTGTGAACAGGCTGGTCCCAGTCCTTGGCATTGAAATTGGTGAAAAACTCCTTTCCTCATGTGCTGTTTCTCAGAGAACAGAGCAATGCAAAAGAGAAGCACCATCAGACTGTCTTTAATTAGCAAACATCCTAGTGCTGTGACACCCATCTCTATTTAGTAAAAAATAAAGAAAGCATAACTGGTGATTGTTCTCAGTTGGCTTGCTGTACAATCTCTTTTGTATTAGTAATGAGGCAGGATGTTTCTCCTCTGGAGATTTTCAAGGAATATATGCTAGTTCCTCTGAAAAGAACAGATTCAGCAGATGAAAAAAGAAATGTTTGTCTTTCTTAACACCAGGTCACTATATAAATGAGAGGACATCCAACTTCAGAAGTGTGCCCAAGCACAGCTGCTTGTCACCAAGTCTGTTCCCTCTGTGATGCTGTGTTAAGAGATAGTTGATAACATATCAAACATTGACATGTATGTAAACAATGAACTGATGTATGCAGATTCTATGTTATGGAATATCTACCACAGTTTATCAGGGTCTGGACACCTGTCAGCCAGCAAGTTGATTTGGTTGAAGTAGAGCAATCACCAGTAGTGAGCTATCACATACAGGATTGACTTCCTTTCACCTTAGCTGTAATGTGTGCTCAGAGGAGCAGCACATCCTGCTCATTCCTGGTGCCTCCCGTGGCCCTGAGCACATCTCAGCTCCGGGTCAGGGTATCAGGGACCCTGAAGAGCAGAGGAGGAGCTGCAGTGACCTGTCCTGGAGGACACAGGCACAGGAGACACTGCTGTCCCTGTAGGCACCTGAGCCTGCTCTCCAGGCCCTTGACCCACAGCAGATTTCTGTCTGGAGCAGAAGCTGAGCAACCCTGAGCTCTCTCCAGCCTCCCAGACTCACTAGCAGGGTGTGCAAGGGGATCCCTGCTGAAGAGGATATCTGCTGTATCCCGTGACCACTGCGGGTTCCACGTGGGGGGACAAATAGGTCACTGAGACCTGAGAAGGCCAAAGGCTTCTTAGGCTTCATATAGAGACAGTAGGAATGTGCTTGCGCTTCTGTCTCCTGTTACTAACAGGGACACACAGAATACATTGCCATTTTCAGTACAGTGTTCCATGTGTAAATTACTTGGTTTTTGCTCCAGTCACATGACATTTTTCACCATCTTGAGGTGGTTTGTTCTCTAGAAGGCTTCACCACCTGGGTGGAATGTCATGCAGAAGGTGGGTGTCTGGGAAGAGTGGGATGATGACAAATGTCTTGGGTGTGAGAGTCTGCCCATCTCTTTGAATTCAGAGAGTCACACAGATCACAGAAGGGTTTGGGCTGAAGGGACCTTTAAAGCCCACCTAATCCAATCTCCCTGACATGGGCAGGGATGTCATGCAATCTTATTTCCTTCACTGTTGTGTCATGTTATGTTCCCCTCCCCAGCCTGGCTGCTGCCTGGCTAAAAAGTGCCTTCTCACTCCTTATCTCACTTAACCACTTGGATGGGGAGAAGAAAATGCACATCCTAGGGGCTGGAAGAAAGAGGGTAGCTGTCTTGTAACTGTCCCAAGAAGGATCTATTTTCAGCACGACTGAATCCTTTCTCCTCCATGGGGAATGTGCACCTTGACAACACTGCATTTCTGTGCAGGACAGTCTGTATCCAGAGATGGCTTCCAGCCTGCCTCTCCCCATTTATCTGTGCTGTGGTTCACTGCTGGTCCCAGTGAAGTTCACCCTCCA